>CM057452.1:875267500-877735833 GCA_016271365.2 Neoceratodus forsteri | reverse complement strand
TGCGAAGCCTATGAGCCGCATGAGGAACCGCGCAACGACGCCGTGAAACAGTCATTTTTTAGGAATTTTTTCACCAAATTTCAACATAGCCATTTCAAGACCTCTGCTCATGAACAGTGTCACTGTGATTTTCTTAATTTGTCCCGTATATTGATTTCGCACACCGACTGCGCCATTCTGCGCTACAAGGGTGGAAACACATTTTGGTGAGATGTGAAAATGACAGCTATACTACTCATAAGACAGTGTGGTGAAATGAAAATGTTGAAAATCTGGAGTGAAAATATTGAAATTTCCGCGAACTTACCACGAGCCTGCGTAGGAACTGCGTAACATACGCTCGTTAAACAGTCATTTTTTGGAATTTTGGCACCAAATTTTCAACATGGGGGTTTTGGGCCCCCTTCTCATGAATGATGTCACTGTCATGGTGGTATTTGGTCCCGAAGGGTGATTTCACAGTCACTGCGCAGTCACTGCACGAAATCACCCTTTGAGCCCGAATAACGCCATGACAGTGACATCATTCATGAGAAGGGGTCCCAAAAACCCCATGTTGAAAATTTGGTGTAAAAATCCCCAAAAATGCCTGAGATATGCATAAGTTGAACCCTCCTATCTAGCCCATTATACAGCTTACCGGCATTTCCTCAGTTCGCGGTCGGCTTTGAAGAGTGTAGACGTGTTCCCGGTCCACCAAAGATCATCGTACCGAGTCCGGAGGTAAGTATGGGGTGAGGGGGGTGTGGGGAGGCTGGGTGCTCAGTGGGTGGGTGCGGGATGTGGGAGGGGCTCGGGAGACGCGCTGTGGGACAGTTTTGTTTTACAGGAAAAAAAAAAAAGACGTTGCGGGACCACTTGCCACGCTGGGGTGGGCTCCCAGCGTGGCACCAGGACTGGGAGGGGATGTTCAGCTGACGGGGTTGGGCACCCCGCCGGCAAAAAAATTAAAAACCAACGCTGGATCGGCTGCTGCCACGCCGGGGTGGCCTCAGCGCGGCACAAGGACTTTGGGGAGGGGGCGGTTCAGTCGGCTGGGGATTGGCACCCCAATCAGCAACATGACGGATTGCCATGCTGGGGTGGGCCCCAGCGTGGCATCAACTACTGGGGGCGGGGCAGTGCAGCTGAGCCGGCAGAGTTGGGCACCCGTCGGCTGCCCGCTGCATGGGCGCACACACACCTGCAGCTGGGGAGCTGCACGTGAGCAGCTTCTTATCGCTGCTCACTCAAGCGTAGCTCCCCCTTTCAACTGTATGCCACTGCATTTTGGAACGTGTCATAGACAGCTCCAAAATGCATTGGCTTACAGGGGCCGCCCCTGCCAGCACAGTGCCTGAATTGGAGGAGGAGGTGACACACCTCCGAAATCTCCGATGAAGGCACTATGTTTCTTGCACATGCGTGCAAGAAAACATAAAAACATATCACTGCCCCTCCTGATGAAAGGCAAAGGGAGATGCCAGTGACAGAGAAAGAAACACCCTCTGCTGAGGAAATATTTTAGACCTTACAGACTATGGGTGGCCTGTTTAATGCCTTGGCTGTCCCTAATGTCACTCATTTTCCATATCCTGGGTTTTGCCAGGGTTTTTATTATGGTGATGCTGATGAACCAGAGGGTGAACCTATAGAACCTGATGTATTCCCTGACCAGGAGTTTGACAATTCCTCTAATGGCCAGGAGGATTTTTCCTTTCATTTCACTTGTATACAACATATGGTGGACACCCTGGACATTGCTCCCCTGGAGACCACTGATCAGAAGGAGGATGCAGTCTGTCTAGACATGATCGGTATCCTTCCTACTAAATAGTTGCTTTTTCCCATTCATAAATCCCAATGCAGGGTAATATTTAAACTTCTGCAGAACCCAACTTCTGTGCCAGGAGTAGATAAGAAAATCAAGAAGAAGTACCAGTTAGAGAAAGCTAACACAGAATTCCTCTATGTGCACCCAGATCATGAAGGAGTGGTACAAGCTGCAGCTTGTGACAAAGCTGAAGTGCCACTTTCCTCTGAATCTCCTGAAAACGAGTCTAGAAAATTGGACTCAATGGGCAAAAAATCTTATACCATAGTCTCTCTGCTGCTTCGCCTTTCCACTTACACTGCCTATGCAGTGCAATATTAAAAGGCCTTCTGGAACTCTGTTTTAGCTATAAGCTAGCAGGCCCCAGGCAAAGTGGCCCAAGATCTGGCTAAAACTGTTAAGACAGCCTTAGGGGCAACCAAATAGCCATTCCATATGGCTGTGGACACTGATGACACTGCCTCCAGGGTTATGTCACAGGACATCTCCCTGAGACGTTATGTCTAGTTAAAACCACTAATCTTTCACAGGACACTCAGATCAAGGTCATGGCTTTCCCCTGTGAGAACAATTCTCTTTTCGGGGACAAAGCTGAAGCATACATGAAAAAGGTGAAGGAATATAAAAACCACCTATAAAGTAATGCTGCTAAAGAAAAGGCCTCTACTTCCCAAAGGTTCTAGAGTAGGGGAAATAGAGGCAGGGGCTATTATCATAAGGTCTTTTACCCTATGCCTATGCCCCTAGACTACTCTCAGATAAGATGGTATTTCAGAGGAAGAGGAAGGAGAGGCCAGAGAAGAGCCAACTCCTCTACTTCTCCCAGCATCCAGTCCAAGCAAACCTCCTGACTGCAACATTCAGGTTGCCTCCCCTCTCCCTGCAGTAGGCAGGCTGACCAACTACCTCCACCAATGGCACCTCATAACCACAAATGAATGGGTGCTAGAGGTGGTGGGTCAGGGGCTTACCCTGCAGTTCAAAACGTTTCCCTTCCTGCAGGGCCCCAAACTTCGCAAACACCTAACCCCAACAGAAAAGCTGTTGTCAGAGATAGAGGTAAAAGCACTCCTGACCGTAAAAGATGTGGAGAGAGTCCCCTTCCCCCCTGGGGAAAAGACCTCAATTCCAGGTACTTTCTCACGCAAAAGAAAAATGGGGAATGGCGACCCATTCTGGACTTAAGGTACCTGAACCAACATTTACTGAAACCCAAGTCAAAATGGTCAACCTGACTCTGGTGATCCATTCCTTACAGCAGAGAGACTGGCTAGCCTGCCTAGACCTGAAGGATGCCTATTTTCATATCCCCATAAGGCCGTCACACATAAAGTTCTTCAGAGTCAGGCTGCCATCAGGCCATTACCAATTTGCAGCCCTGCCATTCAGTCTCATTCCAGCTCCTAGAGTCTTTATAAAGTGCCTGGCAGTTGTGGCACCTCACTTAAAGAGCCAACAAGTGCCTGTCTTTCCATACCTGGACAACTGGCTGATAGTGGACAAGTCACCAGACAAAGTCAGAGAAGCTTTCAGACTAACAATAAACACACTGGAGTCCCTGGGATTCATCATAAACCAGGAAAAGTCTCACTTCAAACCATTTCAGGTACTAGACTTTATTAGAGCAGAGCTGGATACCATCCAAGGGAAGGTTATGCTTCCTGCGGACAGGGTTCAGAACTTCCATGACTGGGAAAATTCCTTTGTCCCGGGCCAGCCAAGGCCAGAAAGACATTTCCTCAAACTACTAGGCCACATGGCCTCTATGACAGATATGGTCTCAGGTACCAGATTTCAGATGAGGGCCATCCAGTATCACCTAAGGGCTCACTGGCGCCAAAAGAGGGGTTTCTTCTCAAAGCTAATTCCAGTGTCCAGAACCTTGCTTCAGGCCCTAGGCTGGTAGAAGGGAATGGATAATATAAGGGAAGGGGTTCCTTTTCAGCAAAGACAGCCCTCCAGAGTTCTTACCATGGATGCCTCCCTGGGGTGCTCATGTGGCAGACCAGTCCATAAGTGGACTTTGGTCTCCCACAGTGTCAAGCCTCCATATCAACCTTCTGAACTCAGGGCTGTGTATCTGGCTATCAAAGTTCTCACCCCACAGCTAAGGGGCCCCTTGGTCCACATAAAAACAGACAACACCATTGCCATGTTCTACATCAACCAACAGGGTGGCAATAGGTCTACCAAACTCTGTACGGAGGCCATGAAAATCTGGCCTCTGGACTACTTCATGGACGTGCACCTGTCTGCTATTCACCTCCCAGGCAAGGAGTCATATCAATCAAGGCCCCCAAGACTAGGCCCTAAACAGGCAAGTTCTGGGAACAGTGTTCAGGAGGTGGGGCACCCCAGAGGTAGACATCTTTGCCTCTAACCTCAACCATCAACTCCCACTTTACTGTTGAAGACCCTCAGCTCTGGATGCTCAACCAGTAGATGCTCTGACTTTGAACTGGGAAGGGAAGTTCCTTTATGCCTTCCCTCTTTTTTCTCTGATACACAGAACTCTCAAGAAGCTCAGGGGTCAGCCAGCCACCATGATCTTGATGGCGCTAGACTGGGCAAGGCAGCATTGGTACTCCCTACTCCTTGCCCTCTCAATCAGGAAGCCAATCCGCTTGCCATGGAGCCAGTCTCCTGATTCTGCCTCAGACAGGAGTAGCTTATTCCAGCAGAGTCTCTTCACCTTAAGGCCAGGTTCTTGATGAGTTAGAGTATTCTGACTCTCAGTATTCTGAGCAGGTGCTCGAAATCCTTCTTATGTCTAAAAAACCTAGCAGTAAGAAAACCTATTATTCCAAGTGGAAAAGGTGCTCCTTGTGGTGTAGGGGTAAACAGTTAGACTCACTCAGGGCCCCTCCATCTACTCTACTGGACTACTTGGTTCACCTGCAGTCATCAGGCCTTAAGGCCTCATCCCTCAAGGTACACTTAGTAGCAATATCAGCCTACCTCTCTGCTGGGAAAGACAAATCTGTGATTTCCCACTCCATTTTCTAAAGTTCAAACTTTTATTGTATTTTCAAAACACAAGATACATACATGAAAATCAAAAAATCCACCCATTACATTTTACATAAGATACTACTTGCATGTACTGTAAGTACTTGGATTACACCAAGGTGTATAGTTTAAGTTCCCTAACTAGAAAGATGGCTGCAGCAGTCTTATAAGCTTGACAATTTTGCATTACATGCTGTGTCATTGGTAATGGTTAGTACAAGCAATGCATCAACCTACTGGTATTGAGAAATGACAGGCTATAGAACATCTCTGTATTTCTGCTAATACCTAAATAGCCTTCATAAACTCTGTCTTCACTTGCCACTACTTAGTGATGAATGGTTATTTCATGGCTATATACCATGAAACTTTACATGAATGGCAGATCACATCCCACTCCACTTTCAGAAAGTTCTTCAAAGGCCTGCTACACCTTCAACCCCCAATAAGGGATCCTGTCCCTCCATGGGACCTGAACCTTTGAATAGCCAAGCTCATGGAAGCTTCTTTTGAGACCATGGCTACTGCCCACTTGAAGTATGTCACCTGGAAAACTGTCTTCCTAGTTGCCATCACCTCTTCCAGAAGGATTTCAGATTTCCAGGCCTTGTGTACTGACTCTTACTACATCATTGCCCACAGGGACAAGATAGTACTTACAGTAGCAGCCACAGACACTGACAGATATTTCCCAAAATTCCTGTGATATTTCCAAAAATATCTCCTGCTTTCTGCATTTCCACAGTAGGGGCAACAAAGAGAAACTCTTCAGAACTTTTGTGAAATCTCTGGAAATAGCTGGCAATGTCTCTGGCTACTACTGTATAACAAATAGGAAGTTCGGACTGAGGTGGTATCTGAGTTCCACCTGAACCAGTCCATCACTCTCCCAGTATTTTTTACAGAACACTCCACACCAGGAGAATGCAAGCTCAACAGCTTGGGTGTTAAAAGAGCCCTGATCAACTACCTGGAGCATACCAAGCAGTACAGAGACTCACATACTTAGCTCTTTCTCACCTATAGTGAGGTAAGAAGGGGGAAACCAGCTACCAAGAGGACTATTTCATGCTGGATAGTCTCTTGCATTCAGTTTTGTTTCAGCAAAGCTGGTAAGCAGTCCCCTCAGGGCCTCAGGGCCTTCTCCACTAGTGGCAGCTTCAAGGGATATTCTCTTGCAAGATGTCTGCAAAGCAGCCACGTGGATTACTGTTCACACCTTCACAAAGCATTACTACCTGGATGTACAGTCCTGAACAGATGCCAGATTTGGCACAGTGGTGCTGCAGAGTCTCTTTCCTAAGTAGGTTCTGTACCCACCTCCCAACATCACTGCTTTGTAGTCTGTATCTGACAAGCATACTAAAAGACCCATGGGGTGAGAAGAAAAAAATCACTCACTGTAGCAATACTGTTTCTTCCAAGATGTCCTATACTATACTTGACCTTCCACCCATCCTTCCCTACACTACCTGAATGAGGATGGCTCTCCATCCCTTTATATTTGCCAGATTTTCTTACTGTTTTTGCCTCAAGCAAAGTTTTTCACAGTTCTGGATGTTTTCTATTTTTAATGTATTTTTAGATAATGCTTCTTCCAGTTGGGATAGTTCATTTTTAGGGCCCATGGTTTGCCCTTGCAGCTTCAAAATAATTCTGGTGCCCTCTAGAATGACTGTAGGCAGCATAACCTCTTGCTCATTCTTCACTGGATAATTCCTCACACTCATTACCATTGACTACACCTCTGGGGCAGCTGAACCTAGCTGGAATTCTACATCTGTCAAGCATATTAAAGGACACCTTGGAAGAAACAATATTACAACAGTGAGTAATGTTTTCTTACTACTAATTTATTCAGATCACCTGCCTCTGCAAGTCTAAACAAAGCTAATTAAAAGTGAACCAGTTGTAGCCATTACCCTTGGTCTTTATTTTGTGTGACCAACATTCATCTCAGTTACTCATATTATGTTTATGCCATGGATACTGTATGTAGTATTTACCAATGATGCTATCTTCATTGTACACTGTTATATTCTTCATTTTATGCTGCTTTAAATTGTTGTGATACCTGCTGTTGTTTTCTGTATGTTACTTCTTGTTGATGATAATCAAATGTCTGATTTGTCTCCTGGACTGCTACTGAAATTCTCCCAGGTCACTCCTGAAAATCGGCACCTGTATGCCTAGTGTATCTTACCTGGTTTTAAAAACAAAAACCAAAAACTAAGGCATGCAATGGTTTACTTGATCCTAAATGTATCCCTTTGTGTGTACCCAACAAGGGAGTTTCATCAGTAGATGCATTTTATTGAAGTTATATCTCATGTTGCATGAAGAAAGAAGTCCAAAACACAATAGTGGCACACAAGAGACCATGCAGAGATGATTCAAAAGAATTTATTTAGCAAATTTCAAAATATACATCCACAGGATTGCTGTCAGAACCTGTGGATGCATATTTTGCATTTTGCATTTTGATAAACAAATTATTTTGAATCATCTCTACATGGTCTCTCATGTGCCACTCTTGTGTTTTGGACTTGTAGACTTGGGGCTGGCCACCCCGTTATAGTGAGCACTGGTCTGGCATTGTCGGGTCACATACACACCTTTTTAGATTTCTGCCTGCAGAAAGAAGGCAGGGTGCTTCTAAATGGTGGCTCTCTGGGCCATGGATTCATTTCTAGTGCCAGCTTCCAGGAAGTCTGACCAGTCAGCTGATGTCATATCATTCTATCCTGGAGTCATTTTAGGCACCACTGGTTTAGCTTTTCTCCAGGGAGATCTTTTTGATGGCATTTCAAGGCAGTGTCCAAGAGTGTTTTCTGTTCTGCAGGATTTGCAAGCATGCTGATCTATGGAGTCTGTATCCTCATGATGGTGTGCCAAGTGATGACAAGAGAATTTCTGCTTTCAATATCTAGAAGAAAGAAGAAATTTTTTGTTTCAGAGTTTAAAGTGATAAGCCTAGCCCACTATTTATTAATCATGACT
The DNA here is from genome assembly GCA_016271365.2 of Neoceratodus forsteri. NCBI lineage: Eukaryota > Metazoa > Chordata > Ceratodontiformes > Ceratodontidae > Neoceratodus > Neoceratodus forsteri. Next base: position 877,728,011 of record CM057452.1, on the reverse strand, counting down.
TTGGTTCTCAAAAGAAGTGGCGGGAAAGGTTAGGGAGAAAAAGATAGCATTCAGAAAGTATAAGGAAACACAGAAGGAGCAGGACAGAGAACTGTACCAGTTAAAGCAGAAGGAAGAGGGAAGGCAGTCAGAATAGCAAAGGCCCAAACCGAGGAAAAGATAACCAACCCGGTTGAGAAGGTGGATAAAACCTTTTATAGGTACATTAGGGAGCAAAGAAAGACTAAGGCATGGATACTGAGGCTGAATAAAGAGGAAGATGGTTGAGCAGAGAGCGACAGTGAAAAATCAGGGATATTAAACAAATACTTCTGCTCTGTATTCACAAAGGAAGATCAGGGGAAGATACCTAATCCAGTCAATAGAAACACTCTGGATAGGGGGGTTGATATTAATCTTTTCACAGAAGAAAGGGTTCTGAAAGAACTCCTAAAACTGAAGGTGGATAAAGCAATGGAGCCTGAAGGGATTCATACCTGGATTCTAAAAGAACTAAGGGAAGAACTAGTAACACCACAGACTACCCTTTTTAATAAATCATGGGAGGATGGTGTGGTACCTGAGGACTGGAGGAGGGAAGATGTGATTCCCCTTCACAAAAGTGGGAGCAAGACAGAGGCAGGAAACTACAGACCTATCAGTTTGACGTCAGTGGTAAGGGAAATAATGGAATCACTTCTGAAGGAAAGAATTGTTTAGAACCTAGAGGCCAGTGGGGCATAGGACCCAAGGCAGCATGGATTCACAGCAGAAAGGTCATGCCAGACAAATTTAACCAATTTATTTGACTGGTTGACCAAAGTAGTAGACCAGAGAGTGGCTGTGGACATGGCCTAACTAGACTTTAGCAAGGCATTTGACACAGTCCCGCACAAAAGATTAATAAACAAATTAATCAGCCTGGAAGTGGATCCCAGGATGGTAGCCTGGTTAAAACACTAGCTGGACAACAGGAAACAGAGGATGATAGTAGATGGTGTCCACAGTGAAGAAAGGGGGTTACTAGTGGGGTACTGTAGGGTTCAGTACTGGGGCCGGTTCTTTTTATTGTCTTTATAAGTGACATTGGAGAAGGACAGGAAGGAAAAGTATGTCTCTTTACAGATGACACAAAGATCTGCAACAGTGTTGATAATGCAAGGTGGGGTGGAAGGGATGAAAAGGGACTTGGCAAGGTTGGAGGAATGGTTAAATGTGTGGCAGCTTAAATTAAATGCAAAGAAGTGTAAAGTAATGCACCTGGGAAACAAAAACCCAGGGGAAGAGTACACAATGGGGGGTGAGATATTGACAAAACAAAAATGGAAAGGGACTGGGGGGTAGTCAAATCAGATGACCTAAAGGTGGGCCAGCAATGTGAGAAGGCAGTAAGGAGGACTGGGGGGATACTGGGATGCATCGGGAGAGGCATCACCAGTAGAAAACAGGAAGTTGTCCCTCTGTACAGACAGTTGGTAAGACCATATCTGGAGTACTGTGTACAGTTCTGGAGACCCCATCTCCACAAAGACATAGACAGGGTGGAGGCTATCCAGAGAAGGGCAACCAAAATGGTGCAGGGTCTGCACCAAAAGACATATGAAGAAAGACTAAAGAAGCTTAAGATGTATAGCCTCGAGGAAAGGAGGGAGAGGGGTGACATGATAGAAACTTTCAAATACCTCAAGGGAATCAACAAAGTCCAAAAGGGTAGCATCTTTCAGAAAAAGAGATGTGCAAGAAAAAAAGGGCACAATTTGAAGATAGAGAAGGGATGGCTCAGAGGTAATGTGAGGAAGTATTTCTTCACATAGAGGGTTGTAGATGCATGGAACAGCCTTCCTGAGGAGATCATAGAGTCAAAAACAGTGGGGGAATTACGAACATACGAACATACGAAATTTGCCAGCAGATAAAGGCCTAGAGGTCTATCAAGTCTGCTCGAATGTGCAGCTAGCACCCCTTATTCTGCAGCTGCCCCTCCCTTCCACCCTTCCCCTTCATTAACCCTCCCCCTTGTCCTGTCCCATCCTCGTTTGAAGCAGTCCACTGTTCTACTGCATACCACTTCTGCAGGTAATGCATTCCACCCAGCCACCACCCTCTCTGTAAAAAAGTGTCTCCTCATCTCCTCCTGAACCTTCCTCGCTCCAGTCTCATATCATGGCCCCTGGTGGCCCTCCCTCCCTTACTTTGAACAGCCCTCTGTACCTGTCTTGTTTATTCCTTTCATGTATTTAAAGGTTTCAATCATGTCCCCCTGTCTCTCCTCTCCTCCAGTGAGTACATGTTCAACTCCTTCAACCTCCTCTCATATGATAAGTCCCCAGACCCTTGATCATCTTTGTGGCCCTCGTGCACTCCCTCCAGTAACTTAATGTCCCTTTTCAGATCGGAGTCAGAACTGCACGCAGTACTCCAGGTGTGGTCTAACTAATGACCTATACAGTGGCAGAATCACCTCCTCCCTCCTTGAGGATATACCCTTGCAATACAACCCAGCATTTTGTTGGCCTTTGCAGCTGCCTTCCTACACTGTGCCGAGTTGTTCATTGACCCTGTGATGAGCACACCCAGATCCTTCTCCTCCTCTGTCTGGGCTAGCTGCACTCCCCTAGCTGGTAAGTCCTCCTGGGTTCTTCATCCCAAAATGCATCACCTTGCACTTTTGGCATTAAAAGCCAGTTGCCAGGTGTCTGACCAGGTTTCAAGCTTTGCCAGATCATCCTGCAACCCTGCCATCCCCCTAGGTCATCCACCACCGCGCCAACCTTGGTATCATCAACAAACAGACTGATCTTGCTCTTGATGTCCATGATATGTCTGCAATGAATATCCCAAACAACACTGGTCCCAACACGAGCCCTGTGGGACACCACTCGTCACTGCCCTTGGGTGTGAGGCTCCCCACCCACCACCACCCTCTGTTGCCTTCCCTGCAGCCAGTTTCCTACCCATCTCACCAGCATTGCACCTGCCCTGTGCCTACTAACTTCCTTCCCAGCCTTCCATGTGGCACTGAGTCGAATGCCTTACTGAAGTCCAGATACAGGACATCCACTGCATGTCCCCGTCCAGTTGCCTAGTTACCCAGTCATAGAACCCGACCAGGTTGGTTTGGCAGGATCGGCCACGTATGAAGCCATGCTGTCTGTTGTCCTGTAGTCCTTGGCCTCTAAGAGGGCCACCAGCCTCTCCTTCAGGATAGTCTCCATTAGCTTACCCACGATGGATGTGAGGCTCACTGGTCTGTAGTTTCCGGTTCATCCTTGGGGCCACTCTTGTGGAGGGGCACCACATGAGCCATCCTCCAGTCCTGAGGTACACACCCTGAATGTAGTGAGGCATTAAATAGGTCTGCCAAAGGTCCTGCAAGGACCTCTGCCAGCTCCTTCAGTACCCTGGGGTGGATGCCATCTGGGCCTGGTGCCTTGTCCACCCTCAGTGCCTTCAAACCCTCTCGAACTCTGTCCTCCATGATTTCCCCATCTGTCACCACTTCCCCCCCTGCGTCTGCCATTTCACCCATCTTGGGTGTCACCCCCCTCTTCTCTTTAGTAAATACTGAGCAGAAGTACTCATTTAGTGCTTCCGCCTTATCATACCCTGCTTCCACCCAACCCCCCTCCTTCCTAATCCTTACTATGTGGTCCTTACAGCTCCTTTTCAAGAATGCATGGGAGAGACATAAGGCAGTTCTAGTGGGGCCTGTTGCAGCTTATCCATTTGGTAAGGAAATGGGCAGACTAGGTGGGCCAAGCGGTCCTTATCTGCCATCAAATTCTATGTTTCTATACTTGTCAAGAAGTGTTTGCAGTTCTTAGTGAAGAAGATTGAACTTCTGCTTTGTTTTTTTGTTTTTTTAATAAAAGTTCATATATCTTCACTGAACATTTTGATATATTCTTATATTGGCCTTACTGACCTTTTGAATAACATAAATTAAAAGTTTGGTACATTTTTCATTCTTTTCTTTTTTGCCATAATTTTTTTTCTGCCATGTCCAAGGGCAGCTTATTATCCTTGTCCCTGCATCCCCTGCACCAGCTAACACCTCCTACAGGACTCACCTGCAGTCAGAATACTCCTACAATTCATCCCTTTATGGTGGAGCTGCAGGGGAGGGAGCCATCCTCCCCCAAGTACTTGAATTTAGTGAGGATGGCAGGTGAGCTCCTCAGTGAGACTGCAGACTTGGGACCTGCAGGCAAGGCTTCACAAAGTCTCTGACATCCTTTTCTCTTTTATCCCATCCCTTGCTATAGGTACCATGCACATGAGTGCAGGCACACATGCCTAGTGTAACCTTGGCCGTTTCTCTTCTTGCCACCCATACTGCACTGCCACCAAGCCTCTACCTGGTGGCAGTCATAGGCTGGGTTGGCATGTCTCCCTACTGTGGGAAAGGAGAGCAGTCCTTCCCTCAATCCTCTCCTGCCTCTGCCAGCTGCCAACCCCCAGCAACCCAAGTCCATTCCTGAACTCGGGTCACTGGTGTGGCAAGTGGTAAGACACCAGTGTCTCAGCCCACTACATCACTGGGCCACAACCACATTTTTCACTCTTTCATGAAATCCAAAAACAAATCTTTACTTTATAGCCTTTTAGTGTTAGCTAGCCTCAGAGATATCTTGTTTGGCATCACTAGATGCACACTGAACTGAAGAGGCCTACAAATGCCAATGGTTTCATGGTTTAAAGCTTCCTTATCAGATGGAGATATTGGCACAACATACCATAGATTCAAGATTCTATTCTATCCATGGTACAGCTTTCATTCAAGGAGCATTTTTTGGGTGAATTTGGTCCTTAGAGATTAACTGTTTCCTTCCACATGTAGGCATAATATCCATTTTTTTTAAACTGTTCTGATCCATCATCTAGATGCATCCTACCTTCTTTCTTCAGACAACAGGAAATATATCTTCAATAAAATGTGCGTACTGATGATACTCACTTGTTTGGGGCACAAGAAGGGATGCATTTAGGATCAAGTAAAGCATTACTCACCTTATTCATTTACAGTACCATGTATCTTCGACCTGAATCCACCCTTGATCATAAACTACCCTTTATCTATAGCCCTACCTCCAAATACAATTTTACAGGTATATCAGGGAGCGTAGAAAGACAAAGGGATGGATAATGAGGCTGAATAGAATGGATGGTGGGTGGGCAGAGAGTGATAGTGAAAAAGCAGTGATACTAAATGAATACTTCTGTTCAGTATTCACAAAAGAGGAAGTGGGGGAGTTGCCTATTCCAATTAATAGAAGCACTCTGGAGAGGGGGGTTGATCCCAGTCCTTTCACAGAAGAAAGGGTTCTGAAAGAACTCCTAAAACTGAAGGCGGACAAAGCAATGGGGCCAGATGGAATTCACCCCAGAATTCTAAAAGAATTAAGTAGAGAACTAGTGACACCACTGACTACCCTTTTTAACAAATCATGGGAGGATGGTGTGGTACCTGAGGACTGGAAGAAGGTGGATGTGATTCCCCTTCACAAAAGTGGGAGCAAGACAGAGGCAGAAAACTACAGACCTGTCAGTTTGACCTCTGTGGTAGGGAAAGTGATGGAATCACTTCTGAAGGAAAGAATTTTGAGTACCTAGAGGCCAGTGGGGCACAGGACCCAAGGCAGCATGGGTTCACAGTGGGAAGGTCATGTCAGACAAATCTAATTGATTTCTTTGACTGGGTGACCAAAATAGTAGACTAGTGAGGGGCTGTGGACATGGCCTACCTAGACTTTAGCAAGGCATTTGACACAGTCTCACACAAAAGATTAGTAGTCAAATTAACTAGCCTGGGAGTGGGTCCCAAGGTGGTAGCCTGGGTAAAACATTAGCTGAACAACAGGACACAGAATGTAATTGTAAATGGAGTCCACTCTGAAGAAAGAGGGGTTACTAGTGGGGTACCACAGGGTTCAGTACTGGGTCCAGTTCTTTTTAATGTCTTTGTAAGTGACATTGCAGAGGGAGTGGAAGGAAAAGTATGCCTTTTTGCAGATGACACAAAGATCTGCAACAGGATTGATACACAAGGAAGCATAGAAAGGATGAGAAGGGACTTGGCAAGGTTGGAGGAATGGTCAGAAGTATGGCAGCTTGGATTCAATGCAAAGAAGTGCAAAGTAATGCACCTGGGAAACAAAAACCCAGGGGAAGATTACACAATGGGGGGGAGGTAGTAACAACAACAAAAATGGAAAGGGACCTGAGAGTAATCATATCAGATGACCTTAAGGCTGGCAAGCAATGCGAGAAGGCGGTAGGGAGGGCTGGGGGGATATTGGGATGTATAGGGAGAGGTATCACCAGCAAAAAACAGGAAGTTGTTATCCCTCTATACAGACAGTTGGTGAGACCCCATCTGGAGTACTGCATCCAGTTCTGGAGACCCCATCTCCGCAAGGACATAGACAGGATGGAGGCAGTTCAGAGGAGGGCAACTAAAATGGTGCAGGGTCTGCAAGAGAAGCCATATGAGGAGTGACTAAAGGAGCTTAATATGTATACCCTTGAGGAAAGGAGGGAGAGGGGGGACATGATAGAAAGGTTTAAGTACCTTAGTGGAATCAACAAAGTCCAAGAGGGTAGCATCTTTCAGAAAAAGAGATATGTAAGAACAAGGGGACACAATTTGAAGATAGAGGGGGGACGACTCAGGGGAAATGTGAGGAAGTATTTTTTCACAGAGAGGGTGGTGGATGCATGGAACAGCCTTCCTGAAGAGGTTGTGGGGTCTAAAACTGTGGGAGAATTCAAGAATCCATGGGACAGACATAAGGCAATTTTTGTTGGAGGTAGGAAGAAATAGGCTGTTGGTTAAATAGGATCTGCAGCTTATCCTCTAGGTAGGGAAATGGGCAGACTAGGTGGGCCGTCAAAGCCTATGTTCTATGTTTCTATGTACAAATTTCAATATACGCCACCCTCGAACACAGACCTCTAGAGAATGCTGCATCAATCAACAACATAAACATCAAATGAGGAAATGGTGATTTTCCACGTTCTGCATGTTTGTGATTCATTACAGCAGCCCCTCTTCAGCTCCCATACTTGCTTGTCCATGTGTTGAACTGAAAACCATGCCCCCCACCCAAACCTCTCAAGAGAGCAGATATACTGTTGTGGAAAATGAGACACATTAAGCTCCCTTACCATATCCATGATGTGTAGGTGAAGCTGTGCTTCAGTTACCAATCATGGCACCCCCCCACCCCACTTAAGAAGCAATAAGCAGTTTTCCATGCGTTCTGTATGTTTCAATGTTGTGTCATCTCTGGGCATGTCTAATCACATCTCTAGTGACGTACTTAGCAACACGCTCACGTGTTAGCAACACTGACAACACAGAAACTTAAAGGGTCAGCACACTTTTGAATAGACAAGCAGTAAAAAAAAATTTTTTGAGACAAAAAAACTGAAAAAATGAAAAACAATTTAATTTTGACATTTTCTACTGGACTGTTCTTGAATGCTCTGACTCCAACTCTGCACCATCAAATTAGACACTGGTTGATCGGCTTTCCTACTTCAGTAACAGCCAGCACACATAACAAAATATTGCCAATCTATTAAAAGTCGCCCTCTAAGATTAGCCACCCTCGATCATAAGCCACAGCTCAAACAGAAACTTTGTATTATAAGTCACAACTGTAAATCAGAGATTTACAGTATTTGTCTTTTATACCAGCTAAGATACACCATACATACGAGTGCCAGTTTTCAGTAGTGACCTGAAGAATTTCAGTAGCAGTCAAGAAGACAAACGCAGACATTTCATTATCATCAAGAAGTAACATACAGAAAACAACAGCAGGGATCAAAATAACTAAAAACAGCATAAAGTGAAGAATATAACAGTGCACAAAGAAGATAGAATCATTGGTAAATACTATAGACAGTATCCATGTCATAAACATAATATCAGTAACTAGTGTTGTGTGAAATTGAAATATTTCACCTGGCAAAATATTTTGTATAATTCCGCAAAATATTTTGCCTATGCAAAACAAAATTTTGTCTATTTTCTTGATTTCGCATAATGGCAACATTTTGCTTAACATGCCTTGATGAAATGTTTCACCTATGCAAAGCAAAATTTCACTTTGTTTCACAATTTTATGTAAATGGTGATATTTTGCCTAAATGGTCTGCCAATTTCGCCTATTGATGCTCTAAATTTTGCCTTGTGACGTAATTTTGCTGGCCTATCTTTTGATTTTGCTGGTGAAATTGTGGTCCAAAGGCAAAATTTGCAATGCATTGTGGGTAAATGGGTCCAAAGTCACATAGGTTTCAAAGGTTTCATAGGTTAATCAGAGCTGAAAAGACCGAAGGTCCATATTGCTCGTCATATGTTAATTATAACCCTTAATGGAATTTGAACATAAATAGTAGTAGTTGTAGCAGTAAAATGTTTTTATTCATTACATATGAATAAAGGATAAACTTGATTGAGCATAGCTTATTTTCAATGAGGTCCCACAGTAGAAAATACAATATGTAAAATATACAAATAAGCATCTAGTCGATTTTTAGAAAGATGCATGCTCTCACTTGCAAGCACTTCCAAGGGCAGACCATTCCATATCCTAGAAACTCTAACTGAGAACCTTGTAGCTTGTTTATAGCTCATTCTGCTGCATGTTGAGTTGGAGAGCAGTCTGTCGTGGTGCATCACAGCCAATAAAGCCTTTGAAAAATTAGCTAAAACTTGTTTTTGAGAACTAATTGCTGTAAAATATAAAGCTTATTCCTACTGGTACTGTGCTGCTAGGGAATGTTTTCTAATTTTGTGGATTTTTGTATAATACTTAGTTTAAATTAGGTTTTACTTTTCTCTCTGTCTTTGAAAGAGTTGTGTGGGGTAGGGTAGGGTAGGAGTGTAAAGCAGTGTAGGCTATTTCTAGCCAAGCAGATTGGTATTTACTCACAATTGTGAGTTATTTATGTACTCTTATTTCTTATTAATTTTGTTATAACTTGCCATTTATTTTTCTCTGAAAAGTTTCTCCATTCTGTTTGAGAGTTCCTGCCGCTGTTAGCTGTGTGCCTGTGTTGTATATACCATACTTCTGCTTTTAGTTGTGAACTGATTGTGAATTCTAAAGTTTTAAATACACAGAGCTGATCCTTTGTTTTATTTGTTTTGTGGTAAGATCTGTTTGCTGGAGCAAATTATAACTATATATATATATATATATATATATCACATTCAGTCTTCGTGCAAAGCTGTAAACTCAAAACTGGGAGTAGCTTACAAAATGAGCTACATGCTTACACCCTCGGTGAAATTAGCAATTGCCTGAGGTATTCTGCTCCCAATCCTTACTTATGGTGCCTCTATTCTTACCTCTGCCCATAAAACATCCCTACTAAAATGGGACATAACTTGTAACAATATATGTCGATTTGCCTCTTCGTCGTCTCGACTCAAACATCACTGCCTTCTTTATAAGGATCTGAATTGGCTCTCACCCTCTGCCAGTAGACAATATTACCTTGGATCACTAATGGACTCGATCATCTGGGAAAAAAACCCATCCCAGTTGGCGGCGTTGCTGGTCCCTCAACCATCCTCCCATGGGCTGCGATCAGCTGATAAATCCTTGCTCTATGTTCCGAGATGTCGGATGACTAAAGGCACAGAAGCCTTCAAATTCTCTGCTCCCAGGCTATGGAATGCTCTTCCACTCAACCACCGGCTGTCTCAGTCTCACTTTAGATGTAACAGTGAATAACGTCGTTATCTATCCTCAGCTAATGCTTGTACATGCTTTGACCCAACCTGAACCTCCTGAGACTTACCAGTAATGTCACCCCTGCTCTTATCCAGCTCCAAGATTGTCTCCTCTTCTCCTCCCAATATTTTTCCTTCTCTTTGTAAATAACATCTTGACTACTTGCTCTCTTCCTTCTCGATCCTTGTTGCTGACCATCCACTGTTGTTTTGCCAATTACCACCCCGACCTTCCTTCTATCAGTCTTTCTTGTTATGTTTGAACATTCCTCACATTTCTCTCTATATAACCTTACTCTCTTATTAACCCTTTCGCTCCACAGGTTGGGCCCATGGTTTCTGCACTTGTTATATATCTTACTGCCATTATTTGTATAATGCTTGCCATTATTTTTTGTTGTTTCTACCCACTGTATTTTTGTAGCACTGCTGTACTGTTCCAATATCTGTATTATTGTACCAATGTTGCTGTTGTTCCGCTGTTCTCTTTTTGTTGTACTCTCCTGGGTCGTGCCTGAAAATAGTAATTTTATGGCTAGTGCACCTACTCGGTTAACAAAACTAAATATATATAAACAGTATATATATATATATATATATATATATATATATATATCTATATATATGTATATATATAGATATAGATATATATATATGCATATTAGAACTCAAGATGCTATAATACCAACCCACCAACATGCTTACCTTGCACAGGGAAAAAAAAAATGAAGACAGATACTTACATTTTCAGCAGCAGCAGCAGTATGGACTGTGTGAAGATAAACCACCAGGCATCAATCATCCAGAACAGTAGTTCTTGTGGCAACTTGGAACGTAGTAGTCAAAGACAGCAGCTGACAGCAAGCTACAATGCCCCAAAATGTCATTCACTCCCCCACCACCAGACAAACTACTACCTCAGAGACAGTCAGTCAACACAGCTCGACAATCAGTACAGCAGCATAGGGATAGGGACATGATAATTGTACATTTCTATCTCAATCAATTGAAACAGCAGCAGCAGGAGGAAAGAACTGCAAGTAGTAGCAGCACTTTGCAGGAGGAATTCATTTTCTCTGCATGGGTTGGCACCCCTTTTCAGGTCCCAGTGATACACCATAAAACATCAGAATTGATGCCACATTTCAGTCTCAATTTGATGTAACATTTTTTGGTAAACATTTCTGGACTTCTAGGCCCTATTTGGCACCGGCAATAGTGAGTTTCAGGCAGAAATATTTGGCCAACAGGCACTAAAACAACTGTTTAATGTCTGGGTGGTGGGGAGCACCCTAAAACATCATGGCTGAGACCAGATTTCTGTCTTGATTTAATGTATCATTTTTTGTGCAACAATTCTGGACATTTACTGTCTATGCTGCACTCACAGAAACAATATGTGGCCTAAAATGAATTGTAAACAGTGAACCAAAGTCCATCGTTTGGTCCGGGTGGGGGTTTGGGTGCCATAAAACATCATGGCTGGGACCTGATTTCAGTCTGAATGCCCTGTGCAATTTTTTTTGAAACATTTCTGGACTTCTGGGCCATGTTAGACAGTGGCAGCACTACAGTTAGGCCCAAAAAGCATTTTAACAGTACAGAAAACAGCACATTTGGGTCCTCACGGTGGATGTGAACCATGTAACTGCATGTCTGCCACCTGATTCCTGTCTGAAGTTACTATAACATTTTTTTCAAACATTTCTGGATTTGTAGACCCTGTTTGGCACCAGCAGCAGTGAGTTTCATGCAGAAATATTTGGCAAACAGGCCCTAAAACAGCTATTTAATGTCTTGTTGGGGGGGCACCCTAAAACATCATGGCTGAGACCCAATTTCTATCTCAATTTAATGTACCATTTTTTCTGTAACATTTCTGCACATTTACTGCCTGAGCTGCAGTCACAGAAACAAGATGTGACCTAAGAAGAATTGTAAACAGTGGCCAAAACAGCACTGTAATGTCTGGTTGCTGGGAGGGGGGTACCGTAAAACATCAGGACTGACACCAGATTTCTGTCTGAATTTAAAGTACAATTTTTAATGTAACATTTCTGCACATTTACTGCCTGAGCTGCAGTCACAGAAACAAGATGTGGCCTAAAGACAATTGTAAACAGTGGACCAAAGACCATCGTTTGGTCCAGGTGGGGGTCTGGGCGCCATAAAACATCATGGCTGGGACAAGATTTCTGTCTGAGTTTAATGTATCATTTTTGGGAAACAGTTTTGGACTTGTAGGACCTGTTCGGTATGATCAGCGCTGCCTGAGATTCTGGCTGAAATACTTTGCAAACAGGCCTGAAAACAGCTATTTAATGCATGGGTGGTGGTGGTGCTGGGGGGGCACTTCATTCACATTCTCACTTAGACCATATTTCAGCCTGAATTTTATCAAACTTTTCTCCTGTCATATTTATCCCTTTACCATTCCTGCTCTAGTCTGCAAAGAGTAGTATGGCGGCAAGAGGCTGTGTTAAACTGTGGCCAAAGTGCACATTTTGGACTGGGTCACTCATTGGGGCTGTGATGAATGTGTGGTGGTGGTGGTGAGGCACTAATAAAACATCATCATGATGGCTGGAGGAAGGGAGGGACACAAAGTTAGCATTTCTGAAGGTGGCAAGGTCAGGGGGACATGTATTGTTCAGCATAAAAAAATATTCATGTTTAACTTTGCAATAATAGTGCTTACTTAACTATTTCATTCTATGACTATTGTGTACATATTCGGACTGATGCTGCATACAGCCAATTGCCAATTTTCCACCAGCCCTTAGCACACACACAACAGAAAATAACATCACATAGCTTTGAGAAAAATGTTTATTCATACGAACAAATTACAATACTTGATATTTGTGGATAGGAGGAAACAAATAAAGAAGGAGTAACATAAAACAAGCAAGCAAGAAGGTACACAGTTTATGGGCATAGTAATTGGGGGGACATGCAGGGTCAGACTCAGGATAAGGGTATTAAATCGTGAGACAGAGGGGAAATGAAGGGAGAATAAACATTACGTAAAACATAACATATAAGATAAAAAAAACCACAAGACAAGGAAAAGAATAAAGAGGATATATAATGGAAGAGAAAGAGGAAAGAACATATTTTTTGTGGTTTCTTTGTTTTACTTTTTTCATTTTTTTGTATTTTTCTTATTTTTTGGGGGTGAAGAGGAAAAAAAGAGCAAGACTTGCAAAAGAAAAAGGACAGAAAACAAATTGGTGCATATGTAGCAGTTTAACTTTTACTCAGTTCCACTTGCACCAGTACCACTTCTGCCGACAACAACACCACCACCACCACCACCACCCCCACAACGCAGCTCTGCCAGGAGGTCCAATACCTTCTTTTGGTCCTCCCCTATTTTTTCCAGTTCTCCTCTGATCTTCTGGCAGAACTGGTCAACCTCCTGCTGGAGACCTTGCACCTCCGTGCATACTGCCACCACTTCTTGGTGCACGGCCTCAAGGTCCTCCATCCTTTTATCTGGTGGTCTTGGTGGAGGAGCTGCTGCAGGCTGTTATACCAGACCACCAGGAGGAATAGCTGTACCACGCTTGCGCCAGTGGGTTTGGGGAGTCTGATCACTCCTCCTTCTGTGGCTACTGCAGACCCATTGCTGCCTCCTGCTGTTGCAGCTTCTTGAAGCTTGGATTGCCACTCTACAGCATGGTGATGCTGCAGGTGGCTCCTCTGTCCATCTGTCCCAAAGTGGGACCCTACTCTTCCATGCCGCACATCTTTGCCACAATGGTTGCAGATAACAATATTGTTATCGCCAATCTTTGTGGAAAAAATGCCCAAATGGGAGATGGAGATACCCTGGTAGGGGGCTCATCAGCCAATCTCTCTGCTGCTGTGTCTGTAGTGGCTGCCTCTTCTAAAACCTGCTGCTATTGCTGAGGGGGGCAGGCAAAGGCTGCACATGTTCATGAGGGGGTACAATGGGCTCCTGCTGCTCTTTCTGTCCTGGGGGGCACATGCTGCTGGGGTGGGGTGCAAGGTTCTCCTGCTGCTGCTGGTAGTGGGGGTGTGTGGCTGCTGGTGCTGGAGGGGCCATGGGCACATCTTTCTCTTATTGGGGCACTTGGAAAATGCCCACCTGTTAAGGCGGACTGCAGATCCTCCTGCTGCTGGTGGCGCACTACTACTCTCCACCATAAACAACATTTTTCTTTAATAAAAAAGTAAAGAAAAAAAAGAAAGAAAGATACAGAGAGGCACTGTGGGATAGGTAGTCAAACACACACACATACATACACACACAATAAAAAAGATAGAAAAATATAACAATGCAGAAAAAACATTAACAAAATATTAACTTTTTAAACTAATGGGGAACAGATCACAATCAAATAATCTGCATAGCACACACACAAACACTATTTTTTATAAATAAAAGTGTTAGCACTCCTGCTGTAGTCTCTCCTACTTCCTACTACTAGGTCAAAACAGCTGTAAAGGAAGTACATTTAGTCTGGCTTCCTGCCTAAGTGCAGTCACCCATGTGACCAGCAGTCTGCTAGAGAGAAAGTCATGTCATAAGCTTTTTTTCCCAATTTCACCTGATACTTACATGCAACGAAATGTGCAGGTGATAGGTGAAATTGACAGCGAAATTTCGCTGAAATTTACAGGTAAAATTTTGCCATAAGGGCACAATTACTTGAAATGTTTTGCATGGTTAAATTGGTGATTTCAGCAGAATTTTGCCTGCGAAATTAAATTTCGCTGCTTCTCTATCAGTAACCGAGATGATTGTTGGTCACGCAAAATGAAGGCCAAGGGTAATGGCTACAACTGGCTCCCATTTAATTAGATTTGCTTAATCCTGCAGAGGCATGTGGCCTGAATAAATTAGCAGTAACTGAGGTTATCTGAAAAAAATAACAGTAGCTTTCAACAAGACTTTTTAATAGGAAAGTGTGCCGTGCTAGAATGAACTAGTCCGTATTAGCTAGCCATATTAGTGCATGAGCAAGGAACCTTGTAACCTTTGTTCATATAATAGACACTTTGCAGAAATGGTTATCCCACATATTTTTGCATGCTTGTACAGGAATTCTTTCATCATTTGCTAATGTATAGCTGTAAAATAAAATAAACTCAGAGTGCTACCAAAGAATAATTAATAACAATTAAAAATGTTGCACCTTAGCATAATTATTTCTACACATTCCCTTTTTTGAAGTGAATGAGTATGTCATGATAAGAAATGTTGCAAGGTTTTTCTTTACCAGTAAAGTTACAAAATTCACCTTTGCAAAACACTTTGCAAAGTTCTCACTTCACAATGTGTTTTCCTGGCAGAGTACCACTTTTTCAAATGAAGTCATGGCAAAGTTGCAACTTTGGTGGCACATTTGCATGACTTTGCTTAAAGGAGTACTACAATCAACATTTGCAAAAACATATGTTGAGCAGAGTGTTTTGATTTGTGTGTTGAATCCTGGCGTGTCCTTCTCTTTGTTTGCTATTTGGAGTTTTTTTTTATTTCAATTTGCCCACTAGTTTTACTGTCTTTCCTATTAGTTTTGTGGCCTCTGGGGATCTCCATATTACCATGGTTTTCTGCTCTTCTTTTTCCTACAGCACCTCCTGTCCCATGTGACAGTGATGAATCTGGGACCACAGATTAAGCAAGCACTGGTTTACAGTCAATTTTAAAACAGTACTGCTGTTATTTTAGGTCATTATTCTTATCCAGTAGGCACTAAAGGCTACATTTACAACTTAGCAATAAATTGAGGCCTAATTGAGTGGATATGCTGTAAGAAAAGTAATTATGGTATTGATGACCTAGAGTGATTTGTGTGCTTTTTATGGTTGGGTGTAGTTTAATGAAATTAAAAGCTTTAAAAGAAAAGCATTTACTCCTACTGGCTAGACCTAGACATATATGTAAGAATCAAAAATAATGAATTAGAGTTCTTTAGCTGAAGCTATAACATCAGGCTGCAGTACTTTCCCTCACTGAATCAGTGGTCCCAGACACATCACTGTCACATGTGGCAGAAACATTGTAGGAAATGAAGAGCAATAAATCATTCTAACATGGAGATCCCCAGAGGCCATAAAACTAGTAGGCAAATTTAGAAAAAAATCTCCTAACAGCAGACAAAGGGAAGGACACACTAGGAGTAAACATACATATCAAAACACTCTGTACAACATATGTTTTTTGCACATTTTGACTGTTGTACTCCTTTAAAAAGTGCCACTACACAAGCCGAACAGTTGGTGAAATAGGTACAGTACTTCACACTTACAGAAGTTAGAAAACTCTGTGAATTTATTAATGAAGTAAAATTTGCCACCTTTGCACATCTGTAGACACTACACACTTCCAGTTCAAAACTGGATTATACATACTACCAACTGCTATAAAAATTGATGCCCAACTACCTTAATACAAATAATGAGGTATTCTTTAACATCTATTCCAACATTTTGTGGTAGGATACAGCCTCTTGTGTACATACTAATATACAGTATCATATATAGGAGGGTAATAAGGCTTTACCCAGAAGTGAATCATACATACACATGCCCTTCGTGCATTAACTATCTTACTTGAGCATACATTTCAGTCCATTTCATATTGAAACATTTTTGGAGACAAAAGTTCATAAAAGTTCTTTAAAACATTAGTCCTGGGTTTGTGCGACAGTCTTCAGATCATTGTGATGAGGTTGAGCTAGATACAGTGGTAATCGCGCAAATGTTTTGCCGGTAGTGTGGTATGCCAAGTGTTGTGGAAATGCAGTACCCATTGAATAACATGTATACCACTACCTCATGAGCGCCTTCTGCATCTTCATCTGTTATATTGAACCATTGAAGTTTGCATGCATAATTTGGTATCAGTTGATTGACGTTTGCCTCTTAAGTACAGTTTTACTAATGCCTTTCTTTTCAACCTCAATTTGGTAGGCCATTGGTGTCATTTTGGCTTGTATTTTCAAAGAGCTGTGCATGATGCAACTGCAACTTTTATATGAATATTATTACACAATTAGCAGCTGAATTTCCATCAGGAACTGGTGCAGCTATCAAATAATAATAATATTTTTTATTTGTATAGCGCAATTCCAGTGTCAAAGCACTTCACATACAAAACATCAGCAAACAATTAATTAAAATCACATAAAATAACAAATTCAATCAAGATCCACAGAATACCTAAAAGTTCAAATATTGAACGCCTGTTTGATTAAATAAGTCTTCAAACTGGTCTTGATGGTTACATCACTGTTTGCTGTATATGCACTTGCATCACTATTGTGCCACATTTGTGTTAAAAAAAACAACTTGCAAATATACCACATTTGTGTTAGAAAAATAACATATCAATTTTCAGTATTTCATCAACTATTTGCATCACACTTATGACACAAATGCTAAACCACTAAAAAGATGCTCCAAGACAATGTGTTGGGTATAAAGGCAGCAACGTAGTCCCCCACCCAAAATCAAAGGGATCTAAGTGATAGGAGACACAAGAGAGACACAGAATGAGGCACAAATAGCTACATCATGAGTTAATAAAGGGAGACAGATAACATGCATAATCAAATACACACATACACACAAAAACACACACATACACACACACAAAAACAGCACACAAAACCAACTCCAGGCACATGCAAATGTGAGTGCGCACACACGCACGCATGCACACACACACACACACACGCACACTCATACACATGCACACATGCACACACACATACACATGCACATGCACACACACACACACTCACACACACATACACTTGCATACGCACACATGCACATGCACACACACACATGCACATGCACACACACACACACACACACACACACACACACTGGTTGTTGTTCAGCAGCATGCTGGTGTTTATGTGTATGGGCCAGTACTAGACAAGCCTGGTTTGAAATAACCACAGGTGCTACTAAAATCACCTCAAGCACAGAGGTGGTGTGCTTTCAGAAGGCTGATTTTGGTAGATGGTGGCAGATAGTGAGGGATAAGTTAACAAACATCAGAGACAAGCCAGACATGGAGGAAATATGGAAAGATGTTAGGGATACCTTTCTAGAAGCAACAAGACTCTGCATCAGGACTACAACAAAGAAACATAGGTTTAAAAGACCACTATGGTTCTCCCTTGAGTAAGAGAGGCAATCAAGGCCAAATGGAATGCTTACATATGGTTCCAGCAACATAAAGAGAGCAGGGAGTGGGAGGATTACACTCAGAAAAGTAAGGAGGTCAGGAAAATAGTGAGGGAGGCCAAGGCAACAAAAAAGCTGCAAATTGCTCATGGAGTCAAATCAGGGAAGAAAACCTTTTTCCGTTACATCAGTGAAAAATGGGAAAAAGGGGGAGGAATTATAAGGTTAAAAGTGGGGCATGAGGTTCTGGAGGACAGCAGACAAAAATCAGAGGCCCTAAATAAATACTTTTGCTGAGTATTCATGAGGGAGAATCAGGGCCCACTGCCAGACAAAGATATCAGAACTGAGATCAGAGGGGTTCAGAGAATGTGCACCCAGGAGTTCACCACAGACTGGATTAGGAAGGGCCTTTAATGCATCAGACCCAACAAGTCCCTTGGCCCTGATGGTTTACAACCCAAAATGCATAGGGAGCTTGCAGAAGATCTGGCAGCACCTCTCATGCACCTATTCAACAGGTCACTGGAGTCAGGTGGTAGTCCCAGGTGGCTGGAGGGTGGCTGATGTGGTGCCACTGCACAAGAGTGGAGACAGGGAAGATATGGGTAACTATAGGCCAGTCAGCCTCACATCAGTAGTGGATAAACTTATGGAGACTGATTTCGGCAAGGCATTTGACACAGTCCTGCATAGACACCTGTTAAAAAAGCTACTGACCTTGGAGTAGCAAAACAGATAGTAAAGTGGGTACAGAGTTGGCTGAGGGACAGAAAACTAAGGGTGGTAGTAAATGGGGTGAAATCTAATGAGAGGCAGCTCACTAGTAGGGTGCCTCAGGGGTCAAGTCCTGGGGCTGGTTCTCTTAAATGTATTTATTAGTGACATCAGCGATGGCATAAATGGCAGCATGCTCTCTCTGTGGATGACATGAAACTTAGCTGAAGACTGGTAGTGCAGAGCAAGTCAGACAACAGTAGGAGGACCATAAAAAAGGTGGTCACAAATATGGCAATCAAACTTCAATGCTAAGAAGTTTAAGGTGCTGCACCTGGGTAGGGCCAACCCCAAGGAAGAATACTGGCTAAATGGTGTCCAGATGAGCTCCTCTGCTAAGGAACACGATCTGGGAGTCATCATTAGGGATGACCTCAAGTACCAAAGTCAGTGGAATAAGGCTTACAGCAGGGACAGGGAGGTGATACTACCACTCTACTGGTCATTAGTGAGGCCTCATCTTGAGTACTGTGTACAATTCTGGAGGCTTCACCTAAGAAAGGACTATGATAGATTGGAAGTGGTCCAGAGAACAAAAATGATACATAGCCTTCAGGAAACAACCTATGAAGAGAGGCTTGGGGCTCTTAAATTGTACTCACTAGAGACTAGGAGGGAGGGGGGTTATATGATTGAGACCTTCAAGTTCCTTAAAGGCATCAACAAGGTGCCAGAAGTGCATCTTTTTACCAGGAATGTCAATTCTACTACAAGAGGGCACGAGTGGAAATTGAAGGGTGGAGTGTTCAAGAGGGACATCAGAAAGTATTACTTCTCAGAGAGGGTGGCGGAAACTTGGAATAGATTACCTCCCGAGGTGGTGGCTGCAAAGTCAATATCAAGCTTTAAGCACAGGTGGGACAAGGACTGGGAACAAACACTCGGCACTAGCATGGGCTAGGCTGGGTGTCTAGAAGGACAGAACACCGGTACACAATAGGTCCTGGGATACATAACTTGGGCAGACTTGATGGACCACAGGTTCCCTTCTGTGTCCATCTTCTATGTTTCTATGTTTCTAAGCCTGAGCTATGTAATATGATGTTCTGTTTCTGAATCCCCCTAGTGTTTCCTTCCAGGAGCACAGCATATAAATGATGACATTCATGAGCTGAAAATTCCTGCTGCTGTAGTTCCACTCTCAGCCAGTGACTGTGTCATACAACTGCCTTATTTACGAACATACAAACATACAAAATTTGCCAGCAGATAAAGGCCTAGAGGTCTATCAAGTCTGCTCGAATGTGCAGCTAGCTCCCCTTATTCTGCAGCTGCCCCTCCCTTCTACCCTTCCCCTTCATTGACCCTCCCCCTTGTCCTGTCCCATCCCCTTTGAAGCAGTCCACTGTTCTACTGGATACCACTTCTGCAGGTAACGCATTCCACCCAGCCACCACCCTCTCTGTAAAAAAGTGCCTCCTCATCTCCCTCCTGAACCTTCCACCCTCCAGTCTCATAACATGGCCCCTGGTGTCCCTCCCCTCCCTTACTTTGAACTCTGTACCTGTCTTGTTTATTCCTTTCATGTACTTAAAGGTTTCAATCATGTCCCCCCGTCCCTCCTCTCCTTCAGTGAGTACATGTTCAACTCCCTCAGCCCCCTCTCGTATGATAAGTCCCCAACCCTTGATCATCTTTGTCACCCTGCACTGCACCCCCTCCAGTAACTTAATGTCCCGCTTCAGATACAGGCGCCAGTACTGCACGCAGTACTCCAGGTGCGGTCTAACCAATGACCTATACAGTGGCAGAATCACCTCCTCCCTCCTCGAGGATATACCCCCTGCAATACAACCCAGCATTTTGTTGGACTTTGCAGCTGCCTTCCTACATTGTGCCGAGTTGTTCATTGACCCTGTAATGAGCACCCCTAGATCCTTCTCCTCCTCTGTCTGGGCTAGCTGCACTCCCCCCAGCTGGTAACTCCTCCTTGGGTTCTTCATCCCAAAATGCAACACTTTGCACTTTTTGGCATTAAACCCCAGTTGCCAGGTGTCTGACCAGGTTTCAAGTTTTTCCAGATCATCCTGTAACCCCTGCCATCCCCCTAGGTCAGCCACCACTGCTCCTACCTTATCATCAGCAAACAGACTGATCTTGCTCTTGATGTCCAATATTATGTCTGCAATGAATATCCCAAACAACACTGGTCCCAACACCAAGCCCTGTGGAACACTGCTCATCACTGCCCTTGAGTGTGAGAGCTCCCCACCCACCACCACCCTTTGTTGCCTTCCCTGAAGCCAGTTCCCTACCCATCTCACCAGCTTTGCACCTGCCCCTGTGCCTACTAACTTACTTCCCAGCCTTTCATGCAGCACCGAGTTGAATACCTTACTGAAGTCCAGATACAGGACATCCATTGCATGGCCCCTGTCCAGTTGCCTAGTTACCCAGTCTTAGAACTCCACCAGGTTGGTTTGTCAGGATCTGCCTCATATGAAGCCATGCTGTCTGCTGTCCTGTAGTTCTTTGGCCTCTAGAAGGGCCATCAGCCTCTCCTTCAGGATAGTCTCCATTAGCTTACCGACGATGGATGTGAGGCTCACTGGTCTGTAGTTTCCCGGTTCATCCTTGGGGCCACTGTTGTGGAGGGGCACCACATGAACCATCCTCCAGTCCTGAGGTACACACCCCGAATGTAGTGAAGCATTAAATAGGTCTGGCAAAGGTCCTGCAAGTACCTCTGCCAGCTCCTTCAGTACCCTGGGGTGGATGCCATCTGGGCCTGTCACCTTATCCGCCCTCAGTGCCTTCAAACCCTCCCGAACTCTGTCCTCTATGATTTCCCCATTATTTGTCAACATGGGAGATTGGGGAAGGCCATCTTTCTGCTCATTCCACTTCATGTCTACATTTGGTGGACTGTGTGCCTCCAGTGTGTCCTGCACTGTTCATCATCTGCATGATGTGCAGTTTGAGGATGTACATGTCACATAGGTGTTTGCTGGGATTGTGTGTGTGTGGATATCCCTGTGTTATGATGGCTGGTGAGACCGGCCAATATAAGACCTGCCTAGCGTGTGTTCTACCATGGCCACAGAGCCCACATATGCTTGTCCTAAAAGTTTGTGGGCACTGCAAGCAGGGTGCCATCATGATCTGTGTGATGGCACACATGTCCAAGGTGTGATCTGTGTTCCATCTGACTTCCCTGTACCTGCAACCAGCTCGTCCTCCTCCACTATCTCCTCCACCTAATAGAGCTGCACTGGCATATCACCATATGATTGTGTGTGCTTGTTTAGCGTCAGCCTTTTTCCCATTATCAACCAGTATCTATGTGTTATCCTCATCCACCATATCAGTTCACAGCTGCCGGTGTTATACATCTGTGACACTAATATGTACCATTCAAACTGTGTGGTGGCCATATTTCTTTAAGTCTGGATGTTGTGAAATGATACTGTGTGGCAAAAAAAGAGGCACACTTTTATAATATCCTAATGCAAGTGCAGCACTTTATGAAAAAAAGAGCAATTCACAAAGACATTTCAGCTGTAAGGAGTGCTGACCAGAACGTTTCATCCTTGTTTGATACTGTAACACTGCAGTAGGACAATTTGAAGTTTCTAACCTCCACACAGATTTTCACCTGGTCATCATCACAACACTGTAATGCAGTGTTAAATAGCTGTCACCTTATTCGTTATGTTACTAGCTGGCCCACAGAGCTGTGAACTGAGTAACTGGGGGAAGGGAGCGCATGTTCAGTACATGGTTAGAGGCTTTAGGACAAGTTCCAGGCCAGATTTCAGCAGGGGCAGAGAGAAAAATGATAAAAAAAAACTTTCATGAAACTTGGATGTCAGACTCAAAGTATACCACAGAACAGTGTGTACTATCAGTGGCGGTGGTGGTGGGAGGTCAAGTTATGACTAGATGAACTTCTGTACCTGTAACCTGATATGCATATTCACAACAGTGATGTGACTATGAGAGTGAATAAATAATTTCATGCAGCCAATATTCCAAAACAAAAAAGGGCAGAGTGAAGACTGAAGCTATTAATATGACCATTACCATAGTGAACACCATCTGATTCCATCCCACAGCAAAGATAAATTCTGGAAATGAAAATCATAAAACACAACACACAGTACAGGATTTTAATAATGGCTGAAGCAAGATTGCCAATGCCTCAAAGTTACTTTGTGGTGGGGTTCCTGGCCCACAGGAGTGGATGTTCACCACACCCACCCAGTGCAAGTGGGTAATGAATGCCACCAGAGCACATGTTTGCTTTACCTGTACATCCTGCCACACTAGTCTCTAATTAAATGAACACGTTTGTACTTTATGGCAACTAAAGGGCATTAGGAACCTGCAGACATCAGAAGAGGCTACTCCTGCTGTGCATTCAAAAACTCCAGTGAGAACTTGTTCAACTGCTGGGATGGAGGACCAAGTCCCAGTTGTGTGAAGACAGGTTCTTTCACCTATGACCTATTTTCCTAAAATAAAGAAATCTACAGCAATTAAACCAAAAGTATTGTCTAGTACAGAACATTAATAATTTTAAGCTGAACATGGGCACTACTTCAGGTTGGTAGAAAAAGAGGGGGACAGTGGAAACAAAGTTACTGAACAAGGGGCGCTAACAGTAATGTTTGAGGTTAGTTGAAAGTAAAGCAGTTGAAACATAGCTGTCTAAAATCCTAAAATGATCACAATTCCTTACTACTATATAATATTTTTAATTATTATTCTTTTTAGTGCCAAACACTGATCATCGATAAGTCATAACTAGAGGAGGAGGAGGATGAGGAGAAGGAGGAGGAAATAGAGACAGAGGAGCCTGCTATTTCTGTATCAGACAGCCTTCCCCAGCAGTTACAGAGATTCCACCCCAGCTATCTGAGAGGGTGCCAGATGTTCAAAACTAAGTGCTAGAGTATTTATTCATTTGAACAGCAACATCACTGCCTGAAACCAGGAGACACCTCCATCAGAAGATCAAACACGTGGATGAGAAGTTCACTCAAAAGATAAATAGTCTTGAGCAGAACTGAGCATTATTGCAGTGTGTCAGGTCCTGAAATACACTATATGCATGAACAATAAGGAGCTCCAGATACACCCAGATATGGTTAAGGAACAATATGGACTTTACCAAGTTTGAGATGCCACCAGAAGAGATGCCTACTGAGATTTCCACATAGATTCCAACAGGGATTGCCATCTGCACTTGCATGGCACCCAACCCTGGACTCCTGGATGTCCCAAAAATTCTGTTGTCCACCAGACACAAAGTCACACTGCCCACCTTGACATTGGCATTGGGGAGTTTTCATATCATTAACATCTACCAGATGTTAACTGGAGTACCTTTGCTGCAGGCACATCCAAGGGCAGGGTCATTCTTGATGCCCTACAGGAGGCATGCCTCAGACAGATAGTGTTGGAAACCACTCAGGAGGGAGCAATCTTAGACCTGGTACTCTCAAATGGGGAATGAGAAAGGATCTCAGATTTAGAAGTGGGTAGCCATCTGGGAACAAGTGACCACCAAATAGTGTGGTTTACAATAAACACAGCCATAGAGTCAAGCCATACAAAAACAAGAGTTTTGGACTTTGGGAGGGCTGACTTTGGGAAAATGAGAGAGTGCCTTGGAAAAGCACTAGTAAACGGGCAAGAACTAGGGGTGGAGGAACAATGGGGAATAATCAAAACAGCCATCACAGAGGCAACAAGCCTTTGTATGAAGCAAATCAACAAAAAAATGAAGGAAAAAAACCCTATGGTTCTCAAAAGAGGTAGAAGGGAAGGTTAAGGAGAAAAGGATAACATTCAGAAAATATAAGGAAACACAGATGGAGAGGACAGAAAATGTTATCAGTTAAAGCAGAAGGAGGCAGGGAAGGCAGTCAGAATAGCAAAGGCACAAACTGAGGAAAAGATAGCCAAGTCTGTTAAGAAGGGGGATAAAACATTTATAGGTACATTAGGGAGTGAAGAAAGACCAAGGGAGGGATACAGACACTTAATAAAGGGGAGGGAATGTGGGCAGAGGGTGGCAGTGAAAAAGCAGGGATTCTGAATGAATATTTCTGCTCAGTATTCACAACAAAAGAGCAGGGGGAAGTACCTAAACCAAACAAGAGAAACACTCCGAATAGGGGGTTTGATACCAGTCCATTCACAGAAGAAAGGGTTTTGAAAGAACTCTTGAAACTGAGGGTGGACAAAGCAATGGGGCCTGATGGGATTCACCCCTGAATTCTAAAAGAACTAAGGATAGAACTAGTAACACCACTGACTACTCTCTTTAACAAATCATGGGAGGATGGGGTGGTACCTGAAGGCTGGAGGAGGGCAGATGTGATTCCACTTCACAAAAGTGGGAGCAGGGCAGAGGCAGGAAACTACAGACCAGTTAGTTTGACCTCAGTGGTAGGGAAAATGATGGAATCACTTCTGAAGGAAAGAATTGTTGAGTACCTAGATGCCAGTGGAGCATAGGACCCAAGGCAGCATGGTTTCACAGCCGGAAGGTCATGTCAGTTGAACCTAATAGATTTCTTTGACTGGGTGACCAAAGTAGTAGACCAGGGAGGGGCTGTGGATATAGCCTACCTAGATTTTAGCAAGGCATTTGACACAGTCTCACACAAAAGATTAATATACAAGTTAGCCAGCCTTGGCGTGGGTCCCAAGGTGGTAGCCTGGATAAAAAAACTGGCTGGACAACAGGACACAAAAGGTAATAGTAAATGGAGTCCTCAGTGAAGAAATGTGGGTAACTAGCAGAGTACCGCAGGGTTAGGTACTGGGACTGGTCCACTGTAATGTCATTATAAGTGACATTGGAGAGCACCTGGAAGGAAAAGTATGTCTCTTTGCAGATGACACAAAGATCTGCAACAGAGTTGATGCACAAGGTGGGGTGGAAAGGATGAGAAGGGACTTGGCAAGGTTAGAGGAATGGTCAAATATATGGCAGCTTAGATTCAATGCTAAGAAGTGCAAGGTAATGCACCTGGGAAACAAAAACCTAGGGGAAGAGTACACAATGGGGGGTGAGATACTAATAACAACAAAAATGGAAAGGGACCTGGGGGAAGTCATATCAGATGACTTAAAAGTGATCAAGAAATGTGAGAGGGCAGTAAGGAGGGCTGGGGGGTTGCTGGGATACATAGGGAGAAGCATCACCAGTAGAAAACAGGAAGTTGTTATCCCTCTGTACAGACAGCTGGTGAGACCCCATCTGGAGTACTGTGTGCAGTTCTGGAGACCCAATCTCCACAAGGAACTAGGCAGAATGGAAGCTGTCCAGAGGAGGGCAACTAAAATGGTGCCGGGTCTGCACCAGAAGACATATGAAGAGAGACTAAAAGAGTTTAATATGTATAGACTTGAGGAAAGGAGGGAGAGGGGGGACATGATAAAAACTATCAAGTACCACAAGGGAATCAACAAAGTCCAAGAGGGTAACATCTTTCAAAAAAAGAGGTGTGCAAGAACAAGGAGGCTCAATTTGAAGATGGGGGGCAGCTCAGAGGTAATGTGAGGAAGTATTTTTTCACAGAGAGGGTTGTGGATGCATGGAATGGCCTTCCGGAGGAGGTTGTGGAGTCAAAAACAGTGGTTGAATTCAAGCATGCATCTGACAGTCATAAGGCAATCTAGGGGGTAGGGGTAGAAATAAGTAGGCTGCTGGCTAACTCGGATCTGCAGCTTATCCATTAGGTATGGAAATGGGCAGACTGGGTGGGCCAAGCGGTCCTTATCTGATGTCAAATTCTATGTTTCTATGTTACTCCAATTGGGGAACAAAAGCTTTTTGACAACAAAAGGGAGTTAAATCGGGTGTTTGATTTTGGTAAACTAAATGTTAATGAGGTAATGTTAGAATTGCTGCATATCAATGAAAGAAAGGCAAAAGGATTAGATGAGATTAGTAGCAAATTGTTGAAATTTGCAGCCCCGGTTGTTGCCCACCCCCTGACACAAATTTTTGATTTATCATTACATTCAGCTGAAGTACTGGATGAATGGAAACTTGCTAAAGTAATACCAATTTTCAAATCTGGTTCTAAAAAAGAGATTAGTAATTATCGCCCAATGTCTTTGATACCAGTGGTAGCAAAGATTTGTGAAAAAATGGTAGCTAAGCAGGTTAAACAATATATAAAACAGCAGGGCATTTTGCACAGTAATCAGTCAGGTTTCAGAGAAAGATATAGTACCCAAATTGCATTAATAAAAGTAACAGGGGATATTCAGATTGCAATGGATAATGGATTATTAACAGGTACAATTATGATTGATTTGTCAAAAGCTTTTGATTCCTTAAATCATAGTATACTTATTGATAAATTGAAAAATATGGGGTTTTCAGATAATGTTGTAGTTTGATTCTCTAATTACTTAAGGGGTAGGAAACAAAAAGTGTTTCTAAACACATATTCTTCAGACTTTAGGCAAGAAGGGCAAGGGGTATCTCAGGGTTTAATCCTGGGGCCCCTTTTATTTAATCTATATACAAATGATTTAGAATTCAAGCAAGAAAAATTAGTTTATCATCAGTATGGTGATGATGTTATGTATGTCTCAGGTATGGATTCTTATAGTGTACAATACACATTACAATTAGCTTTTGATGACATACAGAAATATTATATTAAAAATAAATTAATATTGAACACTACTAAAACCAAGGTAATATTATTTCAGCAAAAAAATTAAAACCCATATATAAAAAAAACCTTGGAAATAATAGTGAGAGATGGTTCTATATTATAGATGGTAAATGAGTACAAATATCTAGGGTTATGGATGGACATAAATTGTAAGTGGTCCATTCACATAAACAATTTGGTTAGGAGGTTAGGGCAACAATTGGGGATGTTGTATAGAATAAGAAATGTTTTTTCAAGGAATACCAGGCTGCATGTGATTAACACAATGCTAGTGCCAGTGATTGATTATGCAGATATAATGTATGTGGGAGGCAAATAAAACTGATTTGAAAAAAGTAGACAGCATATACAATAAAATAGCCAGGTATATTATGTGGTCACATAGACTTACACATCATTGTGAGTTGTATAGAAATGTAGGACGGGATCATTTGTATAATAGGAGAAATCAACACATAACTAAAATTATGTGTAAGTCTATCAAAAATAAATTACCTGAATACATTACCAAAGATCTAAAAATTAAACACCCAATTAAGGGTTTGAAATAAGCCCAGTATATAGCCTTTGAAGTGCCAAAGTATAGGACAAAATGTGGGTGTGCAACACTGTTTTATTTGGGTCCAAAAACTTGGAATAATTTGCCTGTTGACCTAAGATCTTATGGTGTTAAAATAAGTTGGACTAAGATTAGGCAGTGGTACCATAAGCAAAGTGAGGAACCCCATGAATGCTGCATGGCATTGGAAAATGGATAAATGTTCAATAGAAGGGTAATTGGTGTTTAGTGGGATGTGATTTAATAAGTGAAAATGTATTTATTAAGTATATGATTATTTGTATTTTTTTTTATTTTTGTATGTCTTGTAAAATTTTCTGCTTATACTGTAACCAAGTTATGCACTTTAGAAGGTGTCCCTTGAAAATGAGTGTACTTGTGTACTCAATGGGATTTTTTTACCTTGTTCATTTAAATGAATAAAATCATTAATACTTCTTCTACTACTACTACTACACTTATGGGTAAGTCCCTCCCATAACATCCAATTAGTTCTAGAATGGTCCCTAAATAGGGAAACTCCTCTATTACATAAGGAGGTTTTGGTCCACAGAGTATAAATATGGCCCTTTAGGGGCTGCTGTCATCCAATAGGAAATCCCCTGTCCTGAAGTCTTGCTAACAGGTCAGCACCTATTTCCTTTATATGCAAACAGTGAAAACATTTATTTCATTTATACATGTGCTGTATTGTTATAGTATATGGACACTTGCCCTTTAATGTATATCTCAAGGATCTATACATAATGGGTCTCCTTTAAAGACCTGCAGTGTCTCTTTATTCTTTAATTTGTTTAATGTCTTTATTGTGTTTAGTTTATCTTGCAGCCCTCTCCTTATTTTGAGGGCTACTCTATCTGTAAAGTATTTCCATACATAGGGACATTCCTGTCCCATTAAATTAGTTGATTTCTATGTTGTAGCAGAGCAACAGACTGCTAGACAATCATTATCTAGCCACTCTGCTTTGGGGCTCTGTATAGTGTTTATGGCCAGGGACAGCATAATCCCTTTTTATTTTCAAGCGCTCTATTTTAGGAGCACACAGATTACTCGGGGAAGCCTGCCTCTCTAGCAGCCTGAACTGGCTGCACACATGCCACAGACTCCTCCACGGCAAGCTGCCACAATTCTACAACATACTGTAGACAAAGCCAGCAGTGGAGAGTCCTAATAATACAAGGGCATCAGTAATTATTTACACAGATACCGAACGGCAGCAAAAGTAGAAGTTAAAGTTTCTTGCTTGCTTCAAACAATTCCTGCTTCGATACAGGATTTCTTTGGCATGACATTCTACATAACAATGGAGAAGCAGCAAAATAATTTAAACAAGGGAGCCACAATGCTGCTCTGTTATACTCATATTCCACCTATCAGGGTGGATGTTATTTCATATTTAACTGCCATTATAAATATTTCTAAACATTCCTGCACCATATACAGTACAGAAAAATGGCATAAGCATTAAATTAATTAAGCACTGCAGCACTTTAAACTCATAATATGGCACAGAATGCACTCTATGCACTTTATTTAACCAGCTCCTTATATTCTTAAAGGAACTTTGTATCATTGGCATTTAATGCCATAAATGCACCTTATTTCATTCTTGCCAGCTGGCCTTAGCCTGGTGCATTATTTTGTGGAGTTCTTGCTGAGGGATGGAAATATGGAAATTAGAAATAAAAGTAGCAGAGAAAAAGTTTAGTGAGAGATATAATAGACTGACATAGATAGCCAACCTATGCTAGGGGCAGAAAAAGGTAAAGTATAGTATAGGAAGATACTGTTGTGCAACATATTTCAGTAGGAAAAAGAAGAAAATAGGAAAGGCTTCCTTTCACCGAGGTTATCGGAGTGGCCAAACACAGTTCTACCACATGAGCAATGAAAAGGAATTAGAACTGGATAACCTGGCTGCTGGTAAACCAGATTGTCTAGTCACCCTGGCATTGTGGCACATCACACCATTGTTAGGCATGTGGACATACTGTCAACTGAGATGGTAGCAGGTTGAAAAGTCAGTCCACCAAACATTCAGATAGATGTTATGAAATGGGGCTGTCACAGTATGCAGTGTGAGGGATCATATAAATGAATAATTAAGAAATTCAAAGAAAACCAAAGTGATTGCATATGCTTAATGCAAATAAAACTGTTTCAAATTTCTGTAAATAAACTGAATCTCGATAAGTACATAATATTGGTACTGGGTGAATCTACTGCAAGCCTGTCTTCCTTTAAACACTGAGCACAAAAATGCCAAGCAATATGCACAAAAATGGTCTTCAGGTACAGTAGTGTAGAACCTAAACTGATTTATGGTGGATGGGGTGGGAGTTGCAGAAAAACAAGTCCCTACACAATGGATGCTGCCCATTGTCATTCATCTGGAAGAACAGGAAATGGGTGTTATACAGTAAAGAGCTGCTCAAATAAAGTATGTGTAGGCCACAGTAAACTGACTGCCAGATGCATAGGTGCTGTTCCCAGAAATCCTCTGCATCACTAGCTGCCACTGCTGCCTTGTAAGACTAAGTGTGTGACACAGAATGAAACAAACAGCCATGTGTCAATTTACCCAGTTCCCCACATGCCCACATTGACAACAAAAATGCTTGCTGTCAGCAAGGCATGTTCCAAGTCATACTAAAAGTGAATTGCGAGACACCGACTGCTATAGAATGGAAAAGAAGCACTGCTCCAGCACAGACATTTGGCACAGGCTGCAAGATGACACACAGTAGAAGGGAGAGCCAGCTGGCTGCCAATATACACCTGTGATGTATCAAATGATAATAAACTAAAATTTTGACACCTCTTGTCATAGTTAGCTCTGGTAGTTACTAACCTGTTTGAGAAAGAAAGCATCGGTGATATGGGTTGAATGGTTAAATGACTTGTAGAACCAATGAAACCAGGGTGAGGCATGCTCAGTAGATAAGCATTTTCTTCTTATGTAACAGGGATTGCTGGAGGTTCCCAGGGTACGATTGAAGATGTCTGGTTCTTGTGCCTTTGCTTTTTCGGCTCTGACCCTGTGGAACTCTCTACCTCGTCAGTTGAGAGAATGCCCAACTGTCTGTAGATTTAAAACTGAGCTTAAAGCTTATTTATTTGATTTGGCCTTCCCAAATGGTTGATAATGTAATTCTGATGTTTTAATGGTATTTATATCGCCTTCTGTTTTATGTAAGTGACTTGGCTTTAAAAGGCGCTATAAAAATAAAGTTGAATTGAATTGAACATTATATTCATGACTCAAATGTGTTCTGCCCTGTTATTCAGAACTCTTTTTTTCAATGAATCAATCAACATTGCAAAGAAATATGCCCAGAATCAGGAACATACCTAGCATGAGTTATGAAACATTCAAAGGAATAGGAGTAGCAACACCAAGTGACAGCTGACAGATGGCAAAATGGTACATAACACGAGTCAAAAAAGGTGTTGCGCCTCACGTAGCAAGTCTCTTCCTTTCTCTTCCTCACTCTTAGTAGTGGCAAGCTGTGGTCCCAGAAGTGATTACACAATTCCCATGACACAACATAGTTGAATAACTGGGCTAATATTGGCCACCCACAGTTCTCAGATCAGATTTTTATTCACCTGGGTTCCCACTCACACCCATACTAGTTTGAAATATGTCTCTGTTTACCAGTCAGTCCAAACCACTGCATTTCAATATGTGTTACTATAAACATCATATTTAATTCCATTATACAATCATTTGAATGAAAGAAATGTCCAGATACTGCATACTAATTGTAGCACCGGTGTTGTGGGCATATATACAGTACATTAATTCTTAGTACATCCATGCAAAGCTTGCACTGGGGCAAACCTCTGATATAGTGCCAAATTTAGACCTGTGACCAGATGAAAATGCATGGTACATTGAGGTTTAGTTTATGAAAGTTTTAGGTGCTAAATCCATCTTTAAGGCTACTACAGTAGATAAGAACCATTCATCCAACTGAGCATTAAATAAAGCAATTAAAACCCCCCAGCAAAAATAGCAATAGTATTGAATAAGTTATTATATTTCTGAGGCACAGAATATAGGGAAATATATCCACATTGTATAAAAACAATGTTTTTTAAACGGACCACTTAAATGTAGCTTTCTTCACTCATTTGTCTTTCTTTGTCAAGCATGCTCACTCCACGATGTCCAGAACCCCATGTTTCTTTAACTAGTTTTAATGTTTCTTGCTGTTTTGATAAAATAGAGAATTTTACATTCTGCTTGTCTCAGTTGCTGGGCTAGATTATAATTAATTGCACACTTAGATCCCTTAATTTATATTTAAATCCCAAGCCATTGCTTTCAGCTGCAATGAACCATAGCAAGTGTGGGCCTGCAGTACATGAGGCTTTGTTTTCCTTGGATTTAGTGAAGGCTTTACAAGCTACATTTTTCTATCTAAACAGGGAAGCAAATCAAGAAAAATGCAACAGCATTTGAGGAAAGCAAGAACCATTTTATTCAACTCTTTATTACTGATGAAAAACAGTCAAGAAAATAATGTGATGTGCTACAGTATACAGAAAGTCATTGGTTTTTGCTACACAGTTATTTTTTTTTCTAGCTTTACCTATAGTGTCTAGTTAGCTGAGGTAAAAATGTTGTACAGCCTCTCATATTTTATTGTAAACTGGATGTGTTTACTTAAGAAATTGCTGCCCATATTTTTACAGTATTGCACAGATATAACCTCAGAGTTCTGTACTATACTGGGTAACAGGTATTTAGTTCAAGATGCATATGCCACCATGTTACCCTTACATGCTAATGTTTCATATTACCATAGTCAGTACAGTATTGAAACACAATCAAATTGTAGAAAAGTACAGTGTAGTAGAAACATAGACAAATACAACTAAGGACAAAAAGCCCATAAGTTCAGTAAGTCTACTCTGGAGCTATAGGCTGTGTATGAGATTCGTACATCCAGCAGACCTGGGTTTGATTCCTAAGGCCTCCAGTTGCATACTTTCTGTGTGACTCTAAGCAAGACACTTAACCTGCCTGTGCTCCCCGGATGCATCTGGAAATGAGTTTCAGCTCAGTGTGCCTTTCCCAGCCAAAAATTGTTAAATTGCAAAATAAAGATAAGTGAATATAAAAACAAGCAGCTTTAGTTCAGTACAAATTCAAATGCCATGTCTTTGGTTGAGCTTCAACACTTTAGTCAAAGACACTTTGGATCCTTGATATGGACGTCTAACAGACTTAAAATGGGATTATGAGACAACCATACACAACCCATCACACAGTTCTATCACTCCCAGCCTCTTCCACTCTCCTCATTCTTCCAGTTAGGTTTGTTACAAAAATTCAGTCAGCTTCTGGTACAGTGCCAGGACCAGGAATTGTTTTTAGAAATAAATACCAATACCACTCGCTGGCCGGCGGATGACGGCACTCTGTCCCTGACTGCCTCCAGTGCCTTTTTGGGGCTTCCTTCTCCACGACAGCATCCCTGGGCCCTAAGAGAGTGTACTGGGGTCATCCCCTCTGCCCCGGTGCCTTCCCCCTCAGAGGAGGGGGACCCGAGCGGCGAAGGGATACGCCGGGATATCCCAGAGATTGGCTGCAATACTATGAGTTAGAGGAGGACTTGGGTTAGGACAGAGGGGCTGTGAGGAGACTTGCGGAGCCTGAAGGAGTGGGGGTCAGTGAGCATGAGGAGGGTGGAAAAAAGAAAATACAAAAAAAAAATGAAATAAATGCCTCGGGAGGGTGGAGGGGGAGGGTGAAAAGTGATGGTGTAGGGAAAACGGAGGACATAGGACCATCCCTGGCAACCTGCAAAGGGCACAAGTATTATGTTTTAAATTATGTGGCTGAAGGACAAAATGATCTGAAGTGACCCAAAGGTCGATTGGGCCAAATTGAAGGTAAACGTAGAATTTCAGCACATTCACCAAATACAAATTCAGCATCAGTTCATCCTTCTTATGCATTAAAGTAAATTACTCAGCATTAGTCTTTACCTCAGAGTCTTCCCTGTCTCCCAGCACCCTCTTGTTCCTATCAACCCTCTTGCAAATGTCCCATTGTTGTTTGAACATTGCTATAGTTTAATCATTGATCACATTGATGGGTAGACTATTCCACGTGTCCACCACCTGCTACTTGACAAAATTCTTTCTGATGTCATTATTGAATTTCTCCCCTTCATGCTTGACAGTGTGTCCTTTGGTAGATGAACTGTTCTTCAGCTTGAACATTATGAAGTTCACTCATGTGTATCCCTGTGTTTATTTTTATGTTTCTATCATTGTCCTCCCTCCTTCTTTATGTCCTATAGAGGATTAACATTGAGCCTTTCCAGTCTTTCCTTACCTGACCTACACTGCTGTCCCCAAATCTTATCTGTCACTCTTCACTATATAGCAACCAACCTGTCCTTGTCCTTCCTTAGATGTGGGCTCCGCAATGCCACACAATACTCCAAGTGTGGTTGAATCATTGACCTGCATAGTGGCAATATTACCTCGCACCTGTAACTGGGGAAATCCTTCCTGTTGTATCTGAACACCCTGCTTAAATTCTCATAGGCTTTACTGCACTGGGGAGATGTTTTTAGACTATTACTAATTACGACCTAGTCCTTTTCCTGCAGAATCTTGTGCGTTCCATCTATGCACCATTCATGTGATAATGTGTACTGTATGCAGATTCCTGCTACCAATATGCATTGCTTTTTGTTTCTTGGCATTGAATTTCAATTGCTATATATTGAATGACTTCTCCATCCTAGCTATATCCTTTCTCATGCAGTGTATTCCCTCTCACCATCCATTTTCTAGCAGAGTTTTGTGTTGTCTGTAAACAGATTTACATCCCCCTGTATCCCCACCCCATTATCATGTCTACCTTCTTCACTAGTCACCTATGATATGCAGCACTGAATCAAAGGCCTTACTGCAATCAAACTGCGGAATGTTGACTCCCTGACCCCTAACAAAAATTATTGTCACAAAACTGAAAAAAAAAATCAGGTCCCTTAAAGATGAACTGCCTATAATGAACGCTTGTTGATTCTTATCCCTAAGTACATTTTCTTACAGGAATTCAAGTATTCACTTTTTTTTTTAATTGCATCTAGTTGCTTGCCTCCTGTAGATGTCAAGCAAATCATGTACAGTAGGTAAACCATTTATTACCTCTGCCCACAAGATTTATTTGACTTTTGCCCAGCTTGCATTGTGAGCAACATTGTAGTACAGCCTGAAATATCTGAGATGATAAACATAGCTAATATTTTTAGACTATTTATGTATTAAGTCTGGAATTTATGCACAATTGGGCTTCTAGTAATACAATAGATATTAATGGTTCCCTTCTATATTTGATACATTTCACATTTTTTTTTAAGTTAAATGAGAAAGAGGTAATAAAACGAAATCCAAAACAAGATGATATTCCTGTCACCTCAGTTCAAAGCTTTAAAATAAATGTCAGTCATTAGCAGAGTTAAAACCAGAATACCTAAGTAAAATAGTTATGTAGACTACTTCTTCAAAAACATCAGTAGTTCCTGAAAGTTCTGGATGTGAGAAGACCATATATTAAAAACAAGCAATTACCTTAAAACAATGAATATTATAACAAATATGTCTGAAATTGCAAAACAAATTAACATTCTCTTTGCCACCCAATTTGGCCCTCAAAATCTGTGTATGATACAAGTGACTTCAGAATACAATTTTTAAGACTGGCAAGGGATCACATGAAGCTCCAAGAGTATTGTGAAAGGATGCAGTTTGCAAGAATCCCTGAATCAGGAACCAAATACCAAGGGATTTGAAAGTACCCTTTGCTCTTTGGTGTCACTGGCTGGCAAAACAATTAGCTAAAAGACCATACAAGATAATTTTCTCTCCTGGCAGCATCTCACTAGACACTGAAAAAAGAGCCATCAAATCTCCATGACTCATAAATAGTGGTCCAGTGTGGATTTTCTATGGATTCCATGGAACATATCATAGAAAACAAGCTGGGAAATCGCAGAGCATTCATACATATTTCCATTGGTTTCCATGGAAATTTTATAAAGCTTTCTATGTCTTCCATGATTAAAGTTGATGTTCCTGGTAGTTTATTTCCACAATAGCAAGGGAAGATGTATTGTTTCATGAAATGCCATTCTATTTTATGCTGTTCTATGCTTTGTTTGCCCTATTCCATGACAAACATTAATTGAGACTATGGATTATCCAGACAATTACATCATCCTTTCCATATAAACCATGGAAAATGGATTCAAATACAAATAACAATGTTGAGCATGGAGGCAATCATGGATGAAGCTAGCCTTGATTTAGTTGCTATAAAGTTGTCATGGTGCACTGACAGCCATAACTGGAATGTGACCATACCAGGTTACTCTCTGTTCAGGAGAGACAGGGAATGGAGAGGGGTTGTACTATATGTGAGGGAGGGAATCAAGGGTACAGAGGTACAGGGGCATTCAGAGGAAAAGGAATGTCTGAAGGTGTTGTAGGTTATCCTGGAGTCAGATGCAAGGGCTGCTATCCAAAGAGAGATGGTACACAGACCTCCTACAAAGGGAAAAGAGTTGGATAAGGCACTTGGGTCGGACAACATCAGGCTGGCAGGTAAGGGGGAGGTGCTGCAAGTTGGTGACTTCAATCTGTCAGATGATTATTGGGGCCTTCCAGCTGCAGCGTCACAAGGAGCAGGGTCATCCTTTCTCAGGCAGCAATTCAATGAATCCACTAGGGATGGGGCAGTGCTAGACCTGGTGCATAAAAATAGGGACAGCATTCCAAATATCATAGTGGCCAGTCTCCTACATACCAGAGATCACTGTATAGTGTGGTTTAACATTAATATGGGAGCAGAGGTAAATTACATAAGGATGAGGGTCTGGGAAAGGTGGATTTTAAGGAAATGGCAGACTGAGGCAGAAACTGCCTAGTAGAGAGAGGGAATGCCAAGGAGGGGTAGAGGAACAGTGGAGAAAAAGTAAGGGAGGGCATGATTTAGGTAACCAGCCTCTGTGTGAGGGAAGTGAGTAAAAGCAATAGGAAAAAATAATGCTTTAGTGCTCTAGGGAAGTGGCCAGTGTTGAAGGAAAATATTATGGCATTAAGGCGGTGTAATGAAATGCAAAAGGAGGAAGGACAGGGAGGTGTATCAGGTAAAACAGTGAAGGAGGTAAGGTGCACAAGGGATCAAAAGCACAGACAGGAAAGGATAGCCAATGGGGTAGTAAAGGATAAAATGTTCTTCAGGTAAATAAGCGAGAACAGGAAAGCAAGGGGAGAGATAGGATAAGGAGGGTGGCAGGAGGAGACTGTGCAGAAGAGGACCTTGAAAAAGCAGACAACCTGAAAAGGTACTTCTGCTCAAGTCTTCACAGTGGAGGAAGGGGGACCAGACTACCTGTGATTAGCAGGAACAAAGGAAGAAGGAAGGTGGACTCAAGTCCTTTTTCAGAGGAAAGAGAACTGAAGGGACTTGCAACTCTGAAATTATCAAGCCTATGAGACCAGATGGGATACACCCAAGAGTACTGAAAGAACTCAGGGATGTGCTGGTTGCCCTGATAATGGCCTCATTCAACAGCTCACTGAACTCAGACATGGTTCCTGAGGACTAGAGGAGATAAGACATGGTCCCATTATATATGGAAGGCAGCAGGGAAGATAATAGTAACTATAGGCTGGTAAGCCTCACCTCTGTGGTAGGGAAATTAATGGAGCCATCAAGTACTGCCCTCATGGCTTCCTGTCCTATAAGGTATAAACAGAGTGTGAGGAGTCCATTTCCTACAAATGCCCCACTAATATTACCCAAAAGGTAGGAAAAGATAAGAGTTCAGATTTTTAGACCTGCCACATTTCCCAAGGCTTTGCTAAGTGAATCCAGCTTCTTCAAGGCTGCAGTATCTGAAACAGTTAATCTGAACCCACAATTCTTTAGGTTGAGTTTTTCTTTTTCTTGTTAAACTCTTGGTATTTCATTAAGCTTTTCAATTATTTGCTTATTTCTCATCAAGTACTGTTCATGCAGAAGACAGCACCTCTGCTCATGGCTCTCCCTATCCTTTACGTGTTAGAGCTTTTACAATTGCTGATCAGATGTCTTCCACTTCTGCTTATCTCTTTGACAGCACTTAGCCCCAGTTGGACAGCAGGACCAACGGACAAAAGATTAGAGCTTATATAAACTCTTTCTTCCATTTGTCCCTTAACTATATGTCTGCCTACTTCCTACCACCTCCCTCCCACCTGCCACCCTCCTAGCATTCCCCCTCTCTTCTCCTCCTTCCATATCCACTACTCTACTCTCTGCATCCCCCACACTCTCCTCCTCCTGCCTCCTCACTCTTTCCAACTCCCCCTGGCATCCAGGTGACTCCCTTCTCCTTTCTGTCTCCTCATGGCTCCACTTTGTGCAATTCCGCCTGTCCTCCTCCCTCCCACCTCTCCTATCTCTTCCTCCATTCCTCTCTGTCACCTTCGACACTCCTATTCCTCTGTCAAGCTTCTACTCCTCCTTTTACTCCTTATGGCTGTTGATATTGAACCTAACCCTGGTTCTGGCCATGCCCTTCGCTCTGACCTTCACAAAGGTCTCCAGGTGGCCCAAATCAACAACCACAGCCTCCGTCCTAAAATTGACCCTCTCCAACCTCTTGTCCTCTCTTTTCAACCTGATGTCCGAATTGTCTCTGAATCCTGGCTCTCCTCCTAAATTCTGGACTCTGCCATCACTATCCCAGGGGTTCACCTTCACCTGTCAAGACTGCCCCAGTAAGGGTGGTGGAATCGCCATATACTGCACCTCTCCTCCTCAATTCAGTTTTCCTCAGCACTATCAGTCTCCTCTCCTGCCCCCTATAAACCCCTCATCCTCAAACTCTCTCTCCCTATCTACATGACCAGTGTCTACTGCCTTCTTGGCCTATCTACTTCCTTAGTCTCTGAGTTCCTGACATCCATATTCTCCATTGCCCCCCTTTGTTGATCTTCTCATCCTGGGTGATATAAACATTAACTTGCTCTCCCTCTCCAACTCTAAATTTTGTCAAAATGTAAAATCCTTACATCTTACCAAACTCATCTCTACCCTACCCATCTTAACTCTAAATCACTTAACCACTATTTCCTGGACTGGGCCCTTACCAAGCATCTTCACTGCATCATTAATGCTGGCACCTCACCCGACACACTCACCGATCACCATTTGGTTTACTGTGCACACACAATTCACTGCCTTAAAGCACCCCCTAAAATTGTCCACCTCCATTCCTTCCGGTCATTAAACCTATCCTCACTCCATGCTGATCTACTGTCTACTGAGTGGTCCCTTATCTCCAAAGCCACTGATATTAACATTGCCCTGGAATATTTTCACTCCAAATGTATCCATATCTGGGCTTAGCATGCACCTCTTTGCAAAACCAGGGTCCAAAGGCTCCTACCGCCCCTGGATCTAAGTGGAACTTGTGGCCTGCCATTGTGCCTGTGACCTGGCCTGGAAATCCTACAAGTTATCTGGCTCTCCTACTGACCTTCTCAGGTACCACACCCTGTGAAATTCATGCACCAGAGCCACCAGGCCAAAGCTGAGTTGTTTTCCTCTTCTTTCCAGAGGAATGTAAGTCACCCCTCTAAGTTCTGGAAAGTTATTCATGCCCTTTTCTCCCCTCCAACCCAGTCTGCCACTTCATTATAAATTTTGGTTCTTCCCCAGCCTCTGAACCTCCCTCTGATGTCTCTGCCTCAAACACCTACTTCCCACATGTTCTTCTGCTCTCCTCTCTCCTCCCTTCACCCCCCTTCCCCACCCTTCCTCTCCCCACTATTCTCCCCTTCTTCTTCTCACAGGTTTCCCCACACCTCTCCCTGAAAGCTCTTCTAGCCCTAAACTCCCTACAAAGCAATAGCCTTGACAGGCTTGACCCAAAGTTCTTGTACCTCTCTGCTCATGCCATTGCCTCTCCTATCACCTCCTTACTCAACCTATCCTTCTCCCTTGCTTCTGTTACTGTGTCTTGGAAGCATGCTACTGCCATTCCACTCCATAAAAGGGGCTACTCCTCCTCTCCTGGGAATTTCTGTCCAATTTCCCTCCTCCCTACCATAGCCAAACTCCAAGAACACATTGTTCTCTCCCAACTCTCCCCATTCCTTGACTCCTCTTCATTCTTCACCCCTTTCCAGTCTGGTTTCCACAAACTTCACTCCTTCCTCCCTCCTCCGACTCACAGATTCTATCCACA
The DNA here is from genome assembly GCA_016271365.2 of Neoceratodus forsteri. NCBI lineage: Eukaryota > Metazoa > Chordata > Ceratodontiformes > Ceratodontidae > Neoceratodus > Neoceratodus forsteri. The sequence goes on along the minus strand of CM057452.1, from coordinate 877,687,856 downwards.
TTGCAATGGATCAGGGTCTTCTCACTGCCACCAACTTCATTGATTCAGTGAAAGCTTTTGATACTGTCTCCTATCCCCTCCTACTGCACAAACTGAGATCAGCAGGCCTCTCAGCCCCTGCCACTAATTGGTTCAACTCTTACCTCACTGGTAGAACCCAATCTTTGAAACATGGTGATGCCTTATCCCCTCCCCACAACCACTGGCATCCCCCAATGTTCCATACTTGGTCCCCTCCTGTTCTCCATCTTTTTAAATGACCTTCCATCTGCTTGCTCATCTGCATTCATCCACATGTATGCAGATGATACGGCCCTATTTGTCTCTGGGTGCTCTCCAGGTTGAGATCCAACCTAATTTTGACCCAGTCCAGAAGTGGTTTAAGTCAAGTCTGCTATCACTAAATGCCAAAAATACAGTTTCCATGTGCTTTGGCACTAGACTGAGGCTTTCTAAATTGTAATCCCTCCCATCCTTCCACACATTAGAGGGTTTCCCTCTTGATGATGTACCTTCCTTCACGTACCTTGGTGTTTGGCTTGACCGGCACCTCCATTTCTCCCAGCACATAGATGCCACATTCAAAAAGCTTCACCTTAAACTTGATGCCATCTATTGGCAAAAAAGTTGCATCCCCTTACCAGCCCAGCATGTCATCATAACTAAAATGATTCTCCCCATTTTTGTTTATGGCAACATAGTCTATAGTGCTGCTTTTAGGTCCACCCTGGTCAGAGTGGACCCCTCTGCCACTCCTTTTGCCGCTTCACTCTTAACTGCCCACTCCACACCCACCACTGTACTCTTTACTCTGCTCTCTCCCTCCCCTCCCTGGAGGATCATCTTCTAACCCACTGTGCCTCCTTCACCTCCAATTTCTTCTTCTCTTCCCTGTCCCCCTATCTAGCCTCCCTCCTCTCTCCTTTGACCCCCTCTCCCTTCGTAAATCTGGGCTTCACTCCCTCCAGACCCCTTCTTGCAAATCACTTGCTGATCAAGCTGCCTTCTCTTTCCCCTTTCCTTAACTCTGGTAATCTTCCTCCCTACCTATTTGCTCTGGCTCCTCCAAATCCTCTCTGCTCTCTCTACTCTGCTCCCATACCTCTGCCTCCTGTCACTGTCCTTAACACAGCTGGCCCCTCTTGTTTTTGCTTCTCCTCCCCAACCCCTTTTCTAGTTCTACAGCTTACCCCCACTACTGCCTAAACTTTGTGCCCTTATATGCTCTAATGTCTGCATCACTCTTCTACACGCCAGTGACATCCTGTTTGTAAATATTGTATTATACATGCTCTCCATTCCTGTTTTCTATGCTCTCATTTGTGTACATCTATATATATATATATATATATATATATATATATATATATTGCATTTACCTCTGTACTATTGTCATTTGTGTACTGTACATCTGTATAGATATATATATACATATATATAGTAAATACCTCTGTATTATTTGCTATTAGATACACAGATACATAGAAAATGTAGGCAGATAAGGACCGTTAGGCCCATCTAGTCTGTCCATAAGTCCTAAACTTGTATGCAGTCACTGACCCTAAGTGATCAATGGCTTTTCATCACTCCCTCCCCACCCAGTGTTCCTTTGTGCCTGTCCCAAGCATGTTTAAACCCCTGCACTGTGCTTGCCCCCACCATCTCTTGTGGCAGACTGTTCCAAGCATTCACCACCCTCTCTGTGTAGAAAAACTTCCTCATGTTACCTCTTAATCTACCCCCCTCCAATTTCATATTGTGTCCCCTTGTTCTCATATCTTTTCTACATTGGAAGAGATCCCCCACCTGCATCATGTGTATGCTCTCTCCTCTCCTCTTCTCTCCTCTCCTCTCCTCCAGTGAGTATATATTGAGGTCTCTTAGTCTCTCCTCATATGTTTTGTGATGCAAGCCATGAACCATCTTTGTCACTCTTATCTGGATAGCCTCCACCTTGTCTATGCCCTTACACATGTGTAGTCTCCAGTACTGCATGCAGTACTCCAGGTGAGGCCTTTCCAATGTTTTATACAATGACATCACCACCTCCTATCTTCTGCTAGTAATGCCTCTGCATGTGCACCCCAGCATGCCACTGGCCCTCCCTGTAGCCTTTGCACACTGCTTTGATACTTTAAGGTCATCAGATATGATAACCCCTAGATCCCTTTCCTCTTTGGTGACAGTCAGCACCTCTCCCTCCCCCATTCCGTAGTTCTCCACTATTATGTATCATAATTTTTGTATGAATGTATATATTTTTTAACTGTTCCCTCTCCTCTTCCCCCAGGACCCATGTGGAAATGAGCTATTCTGGCTCAGTATGTCTTTCCTGGTGAAATGCTTGAGTAAAAAAATAAATAAATAATATGCACTGCAGGCTATTGAATCTCCCACTGCTGCAGCACTGTTTTGATGTCAGCTGCAAGGGATTCTGGGATTTGTAGATACAGAATGTGTCAACCTATAAGTAAATAAAATTAATCTGTTAAACTACATTATATTACAGTAAACAGTAAGAAAACCAACATTTTTTTTGCACAGACTGCACATAGGTGCCAGAGTGGGGCCCTTAGTCCTGATTGTTCCCTTTATGGCAGCATCTCCTTTGAATGCCAGCCTTACCCAGGGTCCAAGCAAGTCTCCTCTAAATGCAATCCAATACAGCACAACATTCCCAGTGATCAGTCTGCCCCCTTTTCATATTTTTAGATTTCTCAAAACCAATAGTACTGCATACTGTAAGTACAATACAGTGAGTCTTTCGAGTCCCATGTTTATGGCTGCAGTGGGTACAGCCTGCAACAGTATTGTGGTAGCTCTAAAAATGAGCCACCACATTGACACCAAACAACTGCACTGTTTTGGAGTTGCAGTACAACCTATCTTCAACTCCAAAACAGTCCATTCGCTACCACCATCCCCCCGTGGGCACACTAATTTGGTTGATGGTCACCCGCTGTGCTCAAGACGGCCACCGATGTTTAGTGCATATGCGTGAGTAGTTGTGCATGTGTGACTGCACCATGGCCATCTTGGGCATGGCAGACTGTCTAGCAATGAGCTTGGTGAGTGTCGACAGAGACAGATTGAAACTAATAGCCCAAGAGGCTGTAGCAGTGCTTATGTACCTTGTTTTTATTGTAGTTTACCATATTGTGCACTAAAACATCTTTGATGTCCTTTGAGCCCTGCAGGAAGCAGGAAGAGAGGGTCTGTAGTTTTAACTACTGACCTGAGACTACACATACTTGGGGACTGTGTGTTTATACTACATACAGGGTTGTTTTGCTGAAGTTTGAGCTGCTGTCATGCATGAGTGGCAGTTATAAGTATTTAAAGCATTATTTTTAAGTTTATTTTTGGCAGTCACCCGTGACCTTCATGACCACTTCTGGGTTGCGCTAGCCTTTAAAACACTGCCCTGCTGTGAACAGGGCAAGTGCTGGCAGGGCACGTGCCTCGGTGCGCGCAGAGACACATGCATCTATGCACACGTGTTACGCATGTTAAGAGTGGTAGGAGTATACACCTGAAAGGTAAGCCACCTAAGTATTGCTAAGGAACAATGATAAGTTGACTCATTGTAAAGATACTGTAGGTTACAACAACCTTAAGAATCAGTTCAGTTTACTATTTAGCAGCATGGCACAACTCATAGCTACAAACATTGGGGAATTTGCAGTAAAATGCAACACGTGCCTTATGTAAGCCTCAACCTTCAGAAACTAACTTGTTTACATCTATAAAATGTACACAAAATGCTGACATGTGCAAAGAAATTGCTATGTTTAGCAATAGGCTAAAGGCACTAGAGGCCAGCCAGACTGAATTACACAAAAGATATAAGGAATCTAATGTGGAAACAAGTACACAAAGTAAACCAATATTAAATTGTACTGGTAATTACCCCCCAAACACAGGTATTAACTGACTCTCCTGTGATTAAAACTATGAAAACTTTTAATTCTTCTGCGTCTTTTCAGGCTGACGTGCCATTGCATTCTACAAAAAAAAAAGTACTAGGGAGGAGGAAACAGATCCTAACACTGATAATGAATGGTACTTAGTGCAAGCAGCCAAATCTTCACACAGGCACAGGAAGGCTGAAGTTTTTTCCCTTATCAACCAGAATAGATTTGACCCTTTAGAGCAAGATGTCTCTCTATCTAGTAATAACTCCCTACCATTAATACAAGGAATTCCCTTTCCCTAGAATTGTGAAGTAACCAAGCACACTACAAGATCACCTGACAATACTGATCTGATTAACATACAGTTGAAATGCAACACTAACATCACTGCGAATGATACATAATTAATGAATGTAGATTCTCATGATCACACCAGGATCAAAAAAGAAATATATATATATATATTAGGTGATTCAATTGTCAAGAATTTGAATAGGTTGGTATGCAATCCTGACAATGAAAATTGAATAGTATCAGCTTTTAGTGGGGCATAAATCTCAGATATTACCCGCATGCTTTACCCTATAATAAAAAACTCTGAACCCCCACCCCCTTCCGACTTGTCATAATCCATGCAGGGACAAATAATTTAAGATTGGATCCGACTAGCAGAATCAAACAGGAATACGTATGCTTAGTTAACAAACTATCAGAAATGGATTGTAAAATTATGATCTCTAAGATTCTACCAATCCCAAGAGCCCAGGATCATATTAATGCTAAGATTAAACTCAGAAATGAGTGGCTAAGGAAATGGTGTCTTAGACAACATATTACATGTATAACAAACTAGGAAGATTTTGAACACCATCATGAACTGTACTGTTGGGATGGGCTGCATTCAAGCAAAAGAGGTAGTCCCTCCTTGGACAAAAAAATGCTAGCAGAAATAAATTTATTTTTTTACTAAGACCTGGGGGTTGACATTAGCAGCTGCAATGTCAATAGAAAAGGCTCCATTTAAGGACCATTGTTACCTGAAGCATAAATATGAAAATGAGATAATAGTTAAATCCAGCCTAACTATTCTACTAATTAATGCTCATAGCTTAACCAATAGGTGGGAGAATTAAACACAACTCTCATTGATTACTTAATAGATATATGTGGTGTCACTGAAACATGGCATACTGACCAATCCTGGGGTATGGATATTCCTGGTTACACTTGTATGAAGAAGCACAGACACAACAAAAAGGGAGGTGACATAGCCATTTATTGTGCTAATCATTTACTTGCTAATCAGATATTCTGTAAGACTTATGAAAACAGCGATAACAAACTTATCTGGGCGATGCTTTGCACTAAACATCATCCACTTACTATTGGTTTAGGATATAAGTCTCCCAACCTAGATGAAGAACAAAATAATAACTTCATGACAGAAATTGAAGATATGGAGACAAATGGTCTCTATGCACTTATGGGGGATTTTAATCTACCTGGAATCAACTGTGAGACAATGGAAGGCAATAGTCACCTTGGCATCAAATTTATTGATATAATAGCTGTAAGTGACTTAATTCAGAGTGTAAGAGTAGCTACAAGAGGGTTGAATACATTAGATCTAATCTTTCTTTAACTTTGATGATGATATCAATGACCCTAAACTTCTTCCACCACTTGGAGATAGTGACCATGATATGGTGCTCACCAGTCTAAAAATTACACCATATTCATGACGTATAGGAAAATCAAAATTTAAGGATCATTACCGAGCAAATTATTATGAAATAAAGAAATTCCTGCAAAGCTGGCATTGGCAGGAAGCATTGGTAGACCTCGACCTGGACCAAACATGGGTCTAATTAAAATCTATTATTAATCATTGTATACAACGTTGGGTTCTAGATTGTATTAAATATGTAAATAGTAAAAGAACTCTGCCCTGTTGGAACAAAGCTATAAAAAAATGTGTTAAAAAAAGAGAAGGTTATAGTATAAATACAGGCACAAACAGACTAGTCAAGCTATGGAAAGATATAGGAAAATGACTCAAAAAAGTAACCTTCTAATTTATAATGCAAAAAAAAGCATGGAGTTACAACTAGCAACACAGGTTTCTGATAATAAAAAAAACATTTTTTTAATTATATTGGTAGTTTAAGAGGGAAGAAAACTGAAGTTGGACCACTTCTTGTGAATAATGAGATTATAGTAGATGAGATAGAGACAGCACAACAACTTAATGAATACTTCCTTAGTGTATATCAGACCAAAGACATTATTCATTGTGTTAAAATATCAGATGATAATATGCCATTAATCATTAGTGCTTCCGATGTTATTAATGTTATAAATAGCTCAAAACGAAATGGTGCACCTGGACCAGATGATATAGCACCAGCATTTCTAAAAAAAATGTGGCATCTGAATTATTTGGGTCCCTTGGCACTGATATTTAATTCATCACTATTAGAAGGTAAAATTTCAGATGACTGGAAAAGGGCTGTCATAACCCAATACATAAGGCAGGTAATAAAAATAAAGTCCAGAATTACAGATCAATTAGTCTGACCTCAATATGGCCACCCCTGTATCCCACGCATCTGATATTTGGTTGGAAAAACCACTTGCTCTTCTATATTGCTTACTCTGGGGTTAGGATGTAACCTAACCAGTACCTCTTTCTTGCTATAAAGGGGACTGGCTATGTTTACTACTCCAGAACCAATAAGCACCCCATCCATAATTTTAACATTCTAGTATTACCTTCAAAGAGGTGTATCTCCATTTTGTAGCTTACCCCAGTCTCATAGACTTCAAGGAATCCCTTGTTAACAAAAGCAGCGGTCCCATTAGCCATCTCACAGGCTTCTTCCTCACCTTTCAACCACTGTACTAAAGGGACCATGTCCCCATCTCAGATCACATGATTTGCATCCTTGGGGGGGAGTGTCTGTTCTTCTCCACCATAATCAGATGCCTCTTCATTTGCAGTCTTTGCACCTCCCACACCTGATCCTTCATGACCCAGCACCAGGTGTTTCTCCACCTCCTATTCTGGGTCAGCAAAGTAGCACCCAAGATACAAATGAAGCTCCAATTCTCCATTTTGGGTATCACTGCTCTGGATTGGTATGCTGTACTTCTATTGGACTTCTTCTGGCTTCTATCTGCACTAGATGAATCCTGTCATCACCTCTCAACTTTATTTGACCTGTTCAAAAGCTTGTCTTTCTTGGCGGGCTCACAATGCTGCCCCATGTAGATTACTCAGACATCTTGAAATATCTTTGAGGCCTTCACCCATCATTCTATGAGCCAGTCCACCAGGTCTGTTAAGGTTTTCACCATCTGCATCATTTCTTTCACTGCCCAAAAGTCATAGCTCGGTCACTGTATAGTATCTCTGTCAGGTGCACTACTGCAGGCCATGTGTTTGGTGGTCATGCCTGTTCTTGATACACCTCTGCTGGATTCTTGTCCAGCCACTCTTGTCTGACATGCTCTACACTTGATGTCTTCTTCTACTCCTTTGTAGCCAGCATCTGTCCTTTCCTACACAACCTCTATTAAGCTACCCTTAGCTGACATCATTTGTGAGAGGGGGGTGGATTGTCAGAGGAATTAGGCATCAAATAACTGCATGTCTGCATCTTGTTTTGTTAAAGTGATAGTGCTTATAGCAAACAACATTTCATGCATATAGCATTACAACCAGCCCTGCCACAAGGCTAGCAACTGAGAGAAGTGCAAGGAAGATATCATCAGAAGGGAAAGGCACATCAAGCAGCTACACTGTCTTTAGCATCTGAATCTACTTGGCGTTAAACAAAGTGCTGTGTTTTATAATGCTCCTCTATGTAACTCAGTCACCAGGATGGCCATGGATCTCACTCAAAGTCAGGGAAATCCAATTACGAAATAGAAAAGGAAAACCAAAAGTCAGAGATCCATTCAAAGGAATAGGGATGGAAGAAGGAAATGCTCAAAGGGGGAGAACCTTGTTCCTGAGTTGCCAGCCAAGAAACCAGATAGAGGAATAGTACAGAGGGATAAGGGAACAGCAAAGTAGATCAGACAAAACGAAGCATCTGTTTTTCTTCATAGTTGGTGTCATCGTGGGGGGAACTTTGTAAGGCCAACACCACTTTTTACTGACTTCCCCCTTTAATCTTGAAAAAAAAATCTTAATAGGTTCTAACCCTATCACAAACATTACAGGGGGAATTTGTTTCCTGACATGCTACCTGACTCAGTAATCATGATACATAGGACCTCCAAACTACTCAAACCAAATGATTCCAGTGTTAACTTGGTCACTGACTATGCATGTGACACATTCAGGTTTTTGTTTGTCTTTTATCATTTTGTCCCTGACCTGGGCTCATGGGAGATGAAAACACAGATGCAGTGTGAAAGTTCCACAGGAAATAATCTGTATACTGTCGATGTGTATATAATCCCCCATAACTACAACCTGCGTTGTCCATGCCTGCTTTTTCCTGTTCTTTCTCACTGTGAAGAGAAGATGCCATTGTGCCATGATCTTGTTTTAACATACCCACACAAGCCCTACTAACATGGTGCCATAAGGAGAAGAAACCTGTCTGACAAAGGTAAACTTAATGGGTCACATGCCCTGAGTAGCCATACCTTCTTCTGCCCCAGCTGCACACAGAAATTCAGTTACTCTCAGCTATTTTAATAACTATATTTTATTACTGAGTCTCTTCAGTACATGTTATAGTCAGATCTGTAATGGTCTCATCTGGGAGTGATTCCCACGTTCAGCTGTTGCACAATATACTGTTGATACTGTAGCTGGCACTTAAGACTCCTTATCATGCACTTGAAGTGTTTTACCTGCTGATTCAAAACTTATTGCAAATACAGTTGTAGCCAATTACATTATGGTGATTAATAATATATACCAGGATATATCACAGGAAAGCACCATTCATTTCAAATGTATTTCATATATTTCCCAATATATCAAGATATATAGTATGTTGAATTTGCCTCTTGCTACCACTGTACATAGCTCTTAGATATTGCCATACCAAGACAAGAATGTTACTTCATAAAAAGAAACATCCATCTCATAAACGGAATATAAATACCACCCTGATCCCTAGGCATTTCATTATTAAATGACTGCTAACCACATGTTAAATAAATTGTAAATGTGCGTACGATAGAATTGTGTTTAAAGTGACATATTGAGTTTCTGAGTTATCAACCAGGAGGCTAAACATATTGCAGTGTATGCAGAATGCAGCCTTTCACTTTATTTGTATTTCAGTTTCATTCATCTCCAAATTAAAGCAAAGTTACTCAAAGTTTATGCCAAACTGAGTAAATATAACCAGCTTATAAAGGCAGAATGCAAGCCCCAAGTTAATACTATTGGAAACTCTAGCAGCTACCTATTTTGTTAAGAGGTCAAGAATGTTTCTTCATAAAAAGAAACATCCATCTCACTAAGGGAACGGAAACACCAACCATATCCCAAAGTCCCCTTCATTAAACCATACATCTAACCACATGTTAAACAAATACAAAATTTGCAAAATAATGAAAACTTGCAGAAGAAATCTTACTGGGTTTCTTAAAGTCTGATGATTTCCCACACCACTGGTAATATTGAAATATTTAACCATTGTACGTCATATTTTTTCTGCATATTTCTTAGTTGCTGGGATCATCTGATTTACAACAATATGTACATTAGTTTTACTCCCCCACCAATTTTGATCTAACCTATAGCTAATATACACGTCTGTGCTTTTCAGTTGCTCATGCTGAATCATTAACAGCCCATATAATGTAACAATCCCCAGGGCTGCATTCATTTACATGGTGCCCATAGGTTGGAAACTTCATATGCACCCCCCCCCCCGTGGTCACAAATAAATGATAAGAAAAACAAAAATAGATCTGCAAATACTACAAATATCTGTATCTGTATCTGTGAAGCCAATGGAAATGCATCAAGGATGATATTACAAATCAACAGACAGAAATCTTCAGCAACCCTTACATGTTCTGGAAATCTGGAAATCAGATGATAAACAAGACACAGCCTACTTTAAGATGCTAATGCAACATGCCATGGAGCTGACTCTGCCTATCGAGATGACAACTCTGCCATATCAGTACTGGGTCAAAATGTTGCATGGACTACAGAGCAGGCAAAACTGCAAACAAAAACAGTTAAAGGCAAAATAGCTACATGGATACTATAGCAAGTGGTCAAAACAGCTGTCCCTGTAGCTATATTGCTTTTGGGCAAGCAGGTTAAGGCCTGTGCTTGGCAGTCTGTTACTGAGCAGCTTCTGTGGCTCACAAGGTAAAGCTACAGGCAAGGAGAGTGGAGGAGTGCTGATGCTCTGGGGTCGATTCCCCATTCTGGAATATTCAACTTATTTTATTTTTTTTTGTCTCCCCGGGACATCTTCTTTTTCATGTTCCCCTCCTCAACAATCCCTGAGACTTCTCCCCATCCCCAAGTATGCCCCCCAGAGTTAGTTATTATAAAGTGGGGTGTACAGGGGGTGCAGATGGCGGAGCCCCCCCTCAAAAACAAAGTATAAATAAAGTGTATTTGTTGACTTTAGCAAAGTAGCGCTCCACTGTTTTTGTTAAGTGTTATCTTTGCTGTTGGCATTTTGTCTTTGTGGTTTTTGACCACGCTGTGATTGTCTGCAACATTATGTCCCTGTGCCTTCTATAGCAAAGGTTTGCTGACTGCCACAGCTACAAAGCCCTGTTAAAAGCCCAATCTTGGGCCCCCTTGTTGGCCCAGGGGCAGTGTGCTGCACTGTCATGTAGGTGAACAGGGATTGGGAGCATACTTGAGTTTCAGATTCAGGAGACAGGCCAGGCTGCAGCTCATCTTGACTGGAGAGGGGTGGTGGTAGGTTCTTAAACTCAAGGACCCCCTACGGTCAGGCCAGGGAGTTTGCTCTTTCTGAGGGGGTATATTGTGCGTGCATTGGACCAGTAATGGCACTGCCCATGCCAGAGGAGGAGGGAAGATAGCAGACAAGAACTCAGGATAAAATACCCAGCTATTGTCTCCATGACAGCTCTGCTTGAACACGGTATATCCCTGGAAGGTGGCATAGCAGGGATAAAATCCATATTTAAAAAAAAAAAAACACAACAAAAAAAAATATCTAATGGAACCCATGCAAAGCCTAGCAACCCACACTGCCTACTCTTGTTCTGGTATTGCGGGAGTAAACCAGATTCTACTACAAACACATGGGATTCCCGAAACAGCCTGCATTAAGATCTGACCTGTAGGATGGTACAACTTGTTTTAAGTATCAGAGCTATGGCAGATTCTTTTCCACATGTTCTTCATCTCTGTTTCTATAGTGGGTTAACTCAGCAACTCTGCTTGACTGGGACTTACCTGAAACCAAACTTGCACCTCTGAGCCCTGTATGCATATGCACCTAATTAAGCAAATCCATCTCCGATAGTTGTTGGTCTTACTATCGAAGAGTAAGGGAAAAAAACAGCAAAGTCAAAGCCAGTATTGCTAATAGTAGTAGGGGGATGACAAGAACAAATATTCACACACACACACTCAACGATCATCATCATTTTTCAATATAATTAGCATGGTTACTTTTTTTTTACCTTTATTCAGGGCAAGATTCATGTGTGGAGTAGGAGTTACTCAGTGGGTCAAAACAGCAATTAGAATAGAGAGATTATTTTTCACTTACCTCAGGGAAAACCAAAATCAGACCTCTTTGCTCTGCCTTCTACTGCTGCTCAGTGCTCCCAAAAAGCAGAAACACTGCAGTCGGTCTTCACAGTGCCAAGAGAAGAGACAACAGTTATGGTTTTTCAAAATAGTCTCAACAGTGCTGATGTGCCACCAGATGCCTGCAGCCCATCTGAACTGAAGCCACCGTGTTACCGTCCCATCCAAAAGAAAGAGAAGCCACCCCCCTGAAATATGGCCTTATTATACTGAACACACCCCACCCACCCTTCCCTGGCCACTCAAATAAATTTGGTGCCAGTTGATTTTGAAATCCAAATTCACTGCTGATTGGGGAGGTTCAGCATCATCATGTCACACCAGTGAGTGATGGAATGCGACCGGGAGGCAGGGACATTCATCAATGCGGTGGGGGGGGACAAGAGAGGTGACTTTGAGCAAGCTTTTTTTCCTGCGGAGATGGGGGGAAGGGAGGAGGGAGGGAGTGGGCCAAATGCCAAATGACCTAGATACATAGAAATTTTTGGCAGATAAGGACCGCTAGGCTCATCTAGTCTGCCCATGAGCTGCTGTGCAGGGGGCACAGAGGGATGGATGGGCTGTTGTTTTTTTTTTGCCAGAGATGGACTCCACTCTACCACTGCCACTTAATTATCATCATTCATCATGCTAGTTTAACCTGCTCAGCAGACTCAGGCAGCACCAATCCAGCAGTAGAGACAAGGAACAAGCAGCAACAGCCAAGAAAATAATAATAAAAAATATATATACACTATATATATATATATATATATATATATATATATATAAAAGAACCTCTGTGCGCAAACACTGAGGCAAGGGTTACCCCAAAGGGCATTTGGCTGGGAACCCAAGTTTCAAGAAAATACAAAATCACACATGCCCACACAATGCAAAGCATCATGGGCTGCATATGCAAATCACCACAGAATGTTGTGCTGGTTCAACTTTAAGCAGAACTGCATGGTGCCAAAAGGCCTCTCACACGGTTTGCAAAGGGTGCTAACAGATGACATAGACACGTGTGTGTATATATATATATATATATATATATATATATATATATATATATATATATATATATATATATATATATATAGCAGTGTCAGTGGCTCAGTAGGTAGCACACTTGCTTCTGAGGCTGGGAGATCAGAGGGCTGTGGGTTCAGTTCCCCCATCTGGCACTTGGGTTAATATCCCAGTACTGACACTGTAGTGCAGCATGAGAAGGGTGCTGCACTTCTGAGGTGCCATCTTTCGGATGAGATGTTAAACCGAGGTCCCATCTGCCTGGATTGGTGGTAGTTCAGGTGGATGTTAAAGATCCCATGGCAATTATCGAAAAGAGTAGGAGAATATCCCCGGTGTCCTAGCCAAATGTCCCTCATTCACTAAAAATACCACCAACAGCTTAATCTGGTTCAAAGTCAGTTGGCATTCATCTGTATCCCCCTCGCCCGGGTTGTGCCTGAAAATAGGCAGGATTTGTCTAGTGCACTTGCCCAGTCAACAAAAGCTAAATATATATATGTGTGTGTGTGTGTGTGTGTGTGTATTAATTAGTGCCTCTCATTCCCAGGTGCCCCTAAACAGCTGTTGCTCCTAGACTGCAGCCTACATAGCCTGTGCATAAAACCTGCCCTGGCAATCCCAAACTGCATGTAGTGTGTTAGCGCTTGTCATTAGTGACTGTGCACACAGCATTTTTTCCTTGGTTATAAGTAACCATGCTGATACCCCAGTATAGTGTTAGGGGGACAGTGTGCTGTTGTGAAGTGACATCTTTCTGATGAGATGTTAAACTGAGGACCCATCTGCTGTTCTGGTGTTAAGGTGGATTTTTAAGATTCCCCCCTTTCACTAATTCACCAACAGTTTAACCATGTTTCTTATCAATTATTACTTCCCATAATCCCCACCCAACACCTCCCAGAGATGATGCTGAAAACAGGAAACTACAGTATTTTCAAGTCCTCCTTTCCAGTCAACAAAAAGAAACAAAAAAATAAACCAAAATATGAAGATGCCTCATTCTGAATAAAACAAAAACACTTTTAAGTTATAAAGTTAACTTATGTACAGGATTCCAGAATAACAATGCTGAAAGAAGTACATCCACACAACCACTCTGATGCCTCTCACAGCTGGATTTGTATTCTCTTTATTTACAGCACAGCTGGAACTTACCAGATCTTGTGCAGTGGTTTAGCTGGAATGTGCATCATTCCTTGAATGATTATTTTCAAATGTGCAATAGTGATTCAGTGACTGCATTTCTAAATGAGATCCAACACAGACTACACTAAGAGTGAGAACTGTTTTTTCAATCATAATGAGAATCCTGTGGAGGCATCCATTTTGTGGACAGGGAGAGAATTGTGATAATATGGCTTCATCAGACATAACAGTACAAAGTTGAGAAAAAATTACGTTGTTGACAGGGATCCCATTTAATTGTGAAAAGAAACATTTAATTGCCTTTTATAGTCATGCTAAAAAGAAAAATCCATTGTTTTTGACAGTCCATTACGTCAGTTGTCAGAATGAGCACTTCATCAGCCACACCCACTGTGCTGAGGTTAGTAAAAGTTAGGCTTCAGCATTGTCATACAACCAGTTTAGTATATACAAAATGCATTAAATATGTCAGTATCTCATTTAAAAGATCTTCCTACATGTTTTGTAAAGTACAGTAACTTCATAATTCTAACCTGGTAATATATGTACTTGGTTAATACAGTAATAATTCAGGAAATCATATTAGGAACTATACACATTTTCTAAAAATACTCAGTTTAGCCAAATACATCCCAAGTCAACCTTCAATAGCCAAGCTGCATTCAGTTTATACCATAAACAGTAGCATTAACCATATTGTGTGACGGAAGAAGGCTTTTTTAATAAAGTAATCAAGTCTCTTTGCATGCCTGTTTAGACCCATACAGTACTTCTTAATGTGCTAATATTTAACTTGGTCAAATTGATACATAGATTAAATTATACCTTGTGTTCCATCTTTTTGTCAAAATGTATTTAAAACAGTTTTTAAATGCAGGTTTGTGGTGTCATAAGACAAGTTAGTTAAACAACATAGTTTTGTTATTACAAACATTTATAATATTTGGCTGAGGAAGGCAAACCTACTGTAAACACTAGCCATACCCGGAATTAATTTGGATTGACCACCTGCAATATAAAACTAATCATTCTATGCTACACTCGTCACAAGGCCTGTCACTGACTTCAGAACCAAATCACTCAGAGTGAATGTAGCACTTACAGTATCTTTAGTAAATGCCGAAAAGAGTTTGCATGACTACAAGAGGTGCTACAAGCTACTCTTGTCGGCATCTAAAAAGGGTTAAATCAGCAAACTAAACTACCCCCCGCAAGTAGTCACAGACTGTCAGTGAAAAATCAAACGGGCCAAAACAAAATTCCATGTAATGTATAAAAAAGTTGAACAATATGTATTCCTTATAATTACACCAATTCTATTAATGTTTGTTGCCATGTTGGTCCTTGTGCAAAAAGGATGCAAAAAGAAGTGATTTGATACATTTTGTTGTTCCACAAATCACCTGTTTTATTCACCAACTTTATTAGAAAGCCTACAGAGTATGTAAGTAGATGAATACAGAATGGTCTTACGGTAAAAAAAAAAAAAATAGAGGTGAAACCAGCATATAAAAATTGATGAGGGACATCAGAAAATAAAAACTGGGTTTGTGAGGATATATCCCCTATCTCCAACTGGTTGCACTCATGCAGGCTGCAAAACCAGACTGGCAACATGTTGGAGGGTTAAGGTTTCCTTACCTTGAATAGATTTTGCAAATTTCATCGAAATCTGTGTGGTGTAATAGTTACTGCACAGTCTTGGGAACCAGGAGACTCAGGATCAAATTCCCTACCTAGAGCCAAATACTGTGGGATGCAATGTATGTCATGTGACCCTCTGTGCTTCATTTTGTCCAGCAATTGAAACAGGTAAAAAAGCAGGACCTCACTGAAGCAAGATGTTGCCTGTCAGTTGGGCTACACCTACACCTCCACCTCTGCCTCTATGCAAGGAACAAAACCCTTTGCCATTTAAAATGAGAAGGCCCAGATCTGCTGTAAGGATGGCATTGTATGACACAGAGTGGAGAACAGAATCCAGATCCTGTTCATTGGGGGATGGGGGAGGGTTCTCTTCATTTCCAAAAGACATACTGTAAATCTTTGAGGAATAAACGGTTGAAATATACAAGACCCAAAAGGGTTTTTTGCTGAACTATCACAGCTGACAAGGGTCCATCTGTGCAACAGAACACTGTGCTGGCTGGTCTGAGTGGTGATTACCAGATAAAAATAATCAGGGATAAGATTTTTCTCTGTTTACTTTGCCATCATCCTAATTGTTGCTCACTGCTCACCCTGCTGACCCTGTCTTTCTAGTATGAAACTCTGTGCCCGATGATCCAGACAAGCCATGAAGCACAATTTCTGAGCTGGTTGCCTTGCAAAATTAGTGTGGGAACCTGATATGTAGCAGTGCTCCAAACCCAGAAGAACAGTACCACCAGTGAGTCCTGTAAAACTTGTTTGTCTGGGTTTGGATTACTGCACTCACATGAGAGGAAGTGTTTATGCACTGCATTTTCCAGCAGGTGTGTAAAGAACTCCCAAAAGTTGGAGTTTTAAATGTGACACTGTATATGGGTTACCCTGGCAGCAAACAGGCATGTTATTTAGGAGATTCCTTAATGCTAATGGACTGACTTGATTAGTTTAGTAATGCCTTATTTTATAAAGAATGCAGACTTGAATAGTTCATGAAAGTTCAACCATTTCAAGGAAGGTTTTCAGTTTCATTAGTCCAGAGATGGCAAATCTTCTATGGGATATTTACATTTTAGCTAACTGCTGATTAGAGCTCCAGGGTTTTATACAGTATGATATTTGATTAGTCTAGAGCCAACTGGAAGCAGAGTGGTGTAAAGCAGTGCAGCGCTGATGGATAATAATCCTAATGGAGTTATAAATTGAGACTAATTGGTTTACGTGATTGTTATTAATTCCAATTATAGATGTATGATGGCTATTTACTCAGCGAGAGACTTGAAATGGCCTTATTTATCAGATGACTCCTTTTACAAAGACATTGTAAAAGGGGAGCTATCATCCCCTGGTAATTGTGTTTGGATTCTTTCTCTGCAGCTAATTTTCTGTTTAATTCTTTTAGAGGCCACCTGTTGCTGTAACCCATTTGAAAGCCAATTGCCTCTCCAGTCTGTTTTTTAAATGAAATCTGATGTTAGTGAACTCATCAACAAAAGCATTTGTTCTGGTTAAACAGTGCATTTGCACTGTCAACTGCAATCTGCTGACATCACAGAGTTACAAAAAAGTTATGTGCAGATTTATTTAGGTAGTTACTGTGCTACATAAAAGATGGAGAAAGGCAGTATCAATGGAAAATGCATACCTTATGAAAAAGTCTTTATTTTCCATGATGCACTTATGCTACCTTGTCTGAAACAGGCTTTGAAGCTGACAGCAGGAATACTAATGCAACAGATACATTTCAGTGGAGGATTTTTTTTTTAATCCATATCACCATTGTCTGGATGGTTTCAAATGTCATGTAATTAACAATTAAGCTGGCCTTTGTGAAAACCTAATTCAGCAGGAATGTGTAGGAGTGCCTATTTAAATAAGCAGATTGGGATTTAGAGGTTTTGGGCATTTATGCCCTGTTTGTTGTTTTTTTAAGTATAATAGTTCCTTAATTGTTCTCTAAAATATGGACTGTTTTAAAGTTATACTCTATCTTCAAATATGTGGTTGGAAAGATTGTAGCAAAACTGTGCATGGGGTTTCAGTATGTTTGGCCAATAATCCTACATGTTTTACAAGAAAGAAGGATAGGATTCCAGTGGGGCTTAATAGTACAAAAGCCACTAAAAGGAGCTTATACTGATGTGTCATAATGGCACGTGAGACAAGTGATCATGCCCACTAGTCAGCAAAGAAAATCACTGAACTGGAAACCATGATAGGCCACAAGTTTGACTTTTTTTGACAACCAGTTTTGTGTCACCTTGCACAAGCATGAAAGCCCTTATTCACAAAAGCTGCAGATTCCCATGGGGATGCAAATAAACAAATTGCTCCTGCCAATTTCTGTCAATTTACTATGTTTTATGGGTGAACAACAAGTTCCTCTCTCAGACATTCCATTACCAGTGATTAAAATCCTGGGTTAGAACTTCTTACAGCTTGCACCATATCGTACCAAAAATGAAAAAGAAAAAGCAGACCCAATAGCTTTTGATTACTTGCTTCTCTGAATACTTAGCTCTCCGTCCATTTGGGGCATTAATATCCAGTTAAGATGAAAGACATTTTCTGATTTTAAATCAAAACCTTATCAATTTCAGATGAATAATGCACCAGTAAAAATTAACTATGTACAAATATAGACATAGTATATGGAGTAGAGATGGGCGAAGTGCTCCGCTTCACTATGTGGAGCACTTCGTGTATTGTTCCTTAATCCGCAGAGTACTCTGCCTTTACATTTGAACACGAAGTATATTGTTTTCAATGCACAATGTGTTACTTCACCTTGTAATGAGCATTCCCTTTAATTGTAATGCAAAGTTCCATTGATTTGAATGCACTTCACTTTGCTTCACCTGTTTATTGCTTTGTGAGATGAACTATGCATTGATTCATGGCATGGCGGGTAACATGTGCTCTATATTGTCTTGCACAGCCTCAGTTCTGCACAGTGTGTGTAGTGGAAAGTTGAAGACAGTTTGCTTTCAGAGTTCTGAGAATCAAACCATTGAAAAAGCTATAAAAAATCACTTTTGATCCAATTATTTTGGTCAAAATTTAGTACATAGATTGTAGGAAACCCTCCTGTGCATATATCTTCGAGTGTTTATTGTTTTTGTGTGCATTTTGAATGTTAATTTAGAACATTCAGTCTGTGTACTGACAGACACTGTAGAAGTGTGCTTTGGGGAAGGGGTGGATCTGTGGTGAAGTGAGATTCAGAGTGAGAAAGGCAGTCTATAACTGTTGTGTAGCTAGTGTGTTAGTATTTGTGTGTTCATGTACACACAGTAATACTTGTAGTAAGTTTATATAATTTGTTTGCTGTTTGCTCTGGTGCTGTGCCTTTTTTCAGTTGGTTTAAAAGATTTGGTTGTTGTGTACTGAACTGTTAAATTTTCTGCAGATTATCTTTAGTGTGTGTGTGTGTGTGTGCATGTCATCAAGTCAGACACATTTTATTGTGTCACACTGTAATCGCAGCACTCTGAATCTCTCATCCATCTGTGGTATTTTTTACTGCTTCATTCTATCTAGGTAGTGGACTGGTACTGCAGCTGCCCCCCCACCCCGACAAAAGAAAGTATTATTTCTCCAGTTTTGGATTTGGGACCACTGGTTAAGGTGTTGTTGTGCGTGTGCGGCTGCATCACAAGTGCTCAGTCTCCATCTCTCTGTACATTTGTTTAGGGTCCATTCTCCATCTGTAAGCCACAATTGTTTTTTGGCATCCCATCCACCCCAAAGTTCAGAAATCCGAATTTGTTAATTTTCTGTGTAATCCCCAAAAATGCCCACAAAGAGACATGCATGCAAATATGTTTCTGGCCATGGCACTGCTGCCAGTGGCAAAAGTGCCCATGGGCATGTGCATGGTAGTACACAGCATAAGGGCATAGTTGATGGCAGTATAGGGATTTCCCCGACTGTGTTTTTCACAGTGCAATCAGTTACTTCAATGATGGTTGGAGATGCTGTTGTTCCCGCTGGTGGGGGTAGTGGAGTTGGTGATGGCATGAGTATTGCCCCAAGTTCAACCTGTGACAAGTTAACAGGTTGCCAAAATATTGTGGAGTACCAAGATATGAGTCAGAGTTTTGTTGATGTCACACTCCCTGTCCCCATCCCCACAATAGTTGAACCTGATTCTGACCCTGACGATTACTCACAATCACAATCTCATGTTTCTAGTGCTGTTGAGGTTATGCCTGGGCCATCCGAAGATTCAAATGTTGAAGAAAAAATAGTGGATGATCATACTGAAGCTGTGGTAGGACTTGGAACATGTCCTCCACAGGACAGCATTCAAGCTGAATTTGTTAGCAACCACAAAATTAGAAAAAAATAACTGTTTGCAAGAAATGTATTTATTTTCTTGGTGACTGTGTCATCTAAAAAAAAATGCCCACAAAGACACGATTAGGCATAGGTGTTACTGACTGTGGTGTATGATCCACATAAATCAGTGGGGTATAAGCTTGGAGTCTGTGGGCAGGGCATTCCATCACATCACATGGAATAAATAAAAAAAGGAAAAATCCTTGAAGGGAAAAATTACTGTGTCAGAGAGGGTTAGTGCTAGGCAAGGTCCCTGACTCTGTGTTGCTAATAGCAATGCCTGCAGCATCACCCTTAGTGTAGGTGGTGTGTGAAATAAATTCTGTGTGTGTGTCTGAAATAAAATCTGCCAGCCAGTCCTCAAGTAACAGCAACTAGCCATGTAGGTAAAAGCTGTGAATTAACACCAGAGGTTTACCACAGGCAAGAGGAGGATGACTTTGAATGTTCAAATAGTATTCAGAGTACCAGTGTGGTGCATATTTCACTTCAAGCATTGTACTCATTGTCATGTCACAATCACAGGTCACAAGACAAATCATGTTCTTCATCTTCACGATCACAAATCACACAACTTCAACTTTTTTTGGTACAATACTGTTTTATTTTAAATCTTTGGTTATATCAAGAATCAGAACTGGGGGACACCCGGTTATCATGTCACTTTGCTCAATATCCTTGGTCTAGTATGATGCTTCTGCTTGTGTTCACATTCTGTAGGATGCCCTACTCGAATCTTTGCCCTCACAAGAAGACAGATATATTTAATCCAGTAGATATTATCTCGGGACAAACATTATACAGTTCCAGGAAGTTCATCATGACTGAGTCACGTCATGTCATTATCACGAGTCACGAGACCTTAGCATAGGTGGTGTGTGAAATAAATTCTGTGTGTGTGTCTGAAATAAAATCTGCCAGCCGGTCCTCAAGTAACAGCAAGTAGCCGTGTGGGTAAAAGTTGCAAACTAGCACTGGAGGTTTGCCACAGGCATGAGGAGGATGACTGAATGTTCAAGTAGTGTTCAGAGTACCAGTGTGGTGCATGTTTCACTTCGAACATTGTACCCATTGTCATGTCACAATCCCAGATTCACAAGTCCCGAGACAAATCATGATCTTCATCTTCAATCACACAACTTTAACTTTTTTTTGTCTAACATACCAAGCAGTACAATCACATCTCAGTTTGTACCCAGTCATGATGATGGTGGTGCTGAATAATGCAGGTGAAGCAGGCCATCCTGGTGCAGTGTAAAACAGTCTACCATTGAGGTTGCTGTTGCAGTCATGGAAAAAATATTTCCAACTAGATACAACTGCGGCATGGAGGATTGCAAAGGCTGCATTCCTTTTTGGTTTTGTTTCCCTTGTTTTCCGTTGGTGTAAATTATTTAACAGTGGTGACATTCAGGCCAGACGATGGATATAAAAAAAAACAGGAACAGCTCCACGGGGTACTGATACTGAATGGGTTACTGGAATGAACTCAGAATAATTTCTTTTTCATCTGTTTGCAGGTAGCATCAAGGTATTGTGGACTAGTGGTATGTTCCAATCTGATGACAGACAACAGTTTGGATACACTGAAGATCTGGAAAGAAGACAAAAACATTAATGAAAATTGTTTTCCAAATGACCCATGCAATCCCCCCCAAAAAAATACTTACCTTTTATGGATTGACATTGTTCGTTCAGCCGAAGAAATTATCAAACACATGTGGAACACATGTGCAGTGGCAACATAGTTTCATCACTACAGTTGTGAATCCATGTGCTGTAAACTGAGAATGTAAAAGAAAAGACCAGTAATGATAAATGCTTATAATTCACTCACTCACAGCAGCACTCACCCTCCCAGAAAAAAATTTAATTTTACAGTACCACATTAGATGGCGGCACATATGTATGGCATGTGAATGTGACCATGTCCAACACACCGGTAAAGGTAAAACATTCAGTATGTATGATGATGCTTCCCTGTAAAGGAACAACACGACAGACTGCTCAGTGCTTACAACAAAAAACAAGATTCAATACAAATTAAATGGCAGTGTCTCTGAAAAAACATGACAGTGACACGTGCAATAACTTACCAGTGTTAATATGCATACACACACATAGCGCAGCATGTTTCAGTCTGCGCAGCAGAAGAATTTCCCAGAACATCAAATTATAGTTCAACCCCATTGTCATCTGTGGATAACATCATTTAGCAACACACAGTACATCAGTACAGCAGAAAACAGATGGACAACAACAGCAGCAGGTGCCAGCAAGCCATTTTCTCACTTCAGACACCCGTGCAGAGTTCTGGCTCTAGGTGCAAGCTTTAGCAGTGTGTCAAGAAATACTTGTGACTTTTCTGAACAGTTTTTTCATATGATTATTCTTCATCTGTACATTTCATGAAATGAAAAGAAAGGGCCAAAACCACCAGCAGCAGCATCGTCATCACAATGCAATGATGTCATTTAACACAAGAAAATACAAAATCACACATGCCCCCACAATGCAAAGCATCATGGGCTGCATATGCAAATCACCACAGAATGTTATGCTGGTCCAACTTTAAGCAAAATTGCATGGTGCCGAAAGGCCTCTCACACAGTTTGCAAAGGGGTGCTAACAGAAGACATAGACACGTTTAACACAATGTGACACATTTCTGGACTGGTATTAATTTTCATCTGGGCTTTTCATAAAACAAAATGGGGACATTCAAACACAAAATAGTACATTGTTGGGGGTATGCTACGGGGTGTTATGGTATTGTGAATATTGCCCTGGTGCTTTAACTACATGTTCAGAACAAGTATTTACATGGTTGTTATTTAATTTACTTTATTTTTTACATGACTGATGGTCGTGAAAATGGTGGACACTGTGTGCTTTCATTACCGATGAAACTGTCAGGCTGCAAAGCATGCTGCAATACAAGTGTCTTGCAGACAGTGTTTTGGAGACCCAAGATTTAGTGTTCGGCATATCTGCAAACTTGACAGCCACAAGACTTACTACATAAAATACAGTAATGAGTATGAACATAAAAAGTGTTATTGCTGAAAGCATAAAGGCCTGGGGGGACTTAGGGGGAGGTGGGGAATCAGCTTTACCATTATGAGGCTAAACAAATATAGGATTAACAAAATTAACATCACAAAGAAAACATGAACTGAACATAAAAGTCATACTAGTATGTAATAAAAATAAATAGGGCTTAAGAAAGTAAATAAAAGCAGATATTTATTTCTTGGGGGGGGGGTTGTTAATCTTGTTTTTCTTGATCTTGATTCTTCTTTACCCACTTAATTGTAAATGCAATTCACCACCTCCCCAAAATGTTCAACCACCCCATGCCATTATGCTTTTCGCAATAATAATACTTTTTTGTGTTACTCATCATTACTTAATTTTATGTAATAATAAGTCATGTGATTGCCAACTGTGCTGACAATGAGTGCTTTCAGTGCAGTTGCAATTGTGCAGGTCAAAAGCCATCTTAAAACACTTTCATTGCAGCATGAATGATGGCACAACAATTTCACCTGTAATAAAAGTACACAGCAGCCATCATTTTGCATGCCATCAGTCATATACAACATAAAGTAAATTAAAGGGGACAGGAACTGATTAATTATGTGCAGCTGCTTGTAACATCTCTATTTTCATAAATTATATTCATACCTCTAAAGGATCCATATTTAACTGTGCCTGAATAAAAGCAGAAGCTGTCAGTTGTGTTTTGTGTTGTTTTCTTTGTATGGACAATATTCTTTGCAGTTGCGTTCATGGAACCAATAATTTGGAGTTTTGACTACGTCACTTCATGGTTTTAGACATGTGAGCATAAACTTATCAGTACAGTGCCCACAGTTCTGAAACCATGAAGTGACATAGTCAAAACTCCAAATTTTTAGTTCCATGAAAGGAACTGCACAGAATGTTGTCCATACAAAGAAAACAACACAAAACACAACTGACAGCTTCAGCTTCTATTCAGGCACAGTTAAATATGGATCATTTACAGGAACGAATATAATTTATGAAAATAGAGACATTTCAAACAGCTACACATAAGTAATCAATTTCTGTCCCCTTTAAGTAACACGTAATCCAAATCGCAAATAAAACATTTCCTGAGCATAAATTACATACTTAGTGTGCATCAAAACAAAAATATTAATTAGGAAAAAATAAATAAAACCAGAGGGGATGCTTGGGGGGTTTCAACTGACATACAAAATAATTTTTTAAGGGGCTTGTGAGGGCGGTTGCTGATCACCACTGATATTACGCAGCAAGCCTATAATCTCCTAGTTCTGCTCCTCAATATGAGAGAGATGCTGAACGGCCACCTCCACCACCATTTGCACAACATCAGCCTCCGCCCACAGCACAGCCAGATCCATCATGGTCACTGGACACTGTGGGTCATCTTCTCCGGGTGTAGCTGCAATAACCTCCACCTCTACTGCCTGCATTTCCCTGTGCCACCACTGATATGCAGGCAGATGAGGTGCTTTGGCAGTAGGTGCAGGAGTGGCTACTAACTCCTTCAGCTTGGCCTCCCATTCAACCTGGTGGTGGACAGCTAGGTGGGTTCGCTGACCACCAGTGCCAAAGTGCCTGCCCTTGGGTCAATGACGGAAAAGCACCTGGTGCAATTTGCACCGCACAACACTGGGGTCCCCAGGGAGACACATGAACAACTCCCACATGGGAGAGCTCTGTTCAGGGCCCAGTACATGCAGTGGGGGGACACTGCTGGCCACCTGTTGTGCTGCTGCTGGTGATGTTGGAGGAGCAACAACCTGCTGCGGTTGCTGCTGTTGCTGATCCAGCTGCTGTGCATCTGGCTGCTGCTCCTCCCGCTGCTGCTGCTCATGCTGGCAGACCGCTGCTGCTGCAGAGTTGGCTGTGCCTGCACTTGAGGGCACAAAGCTGGCCCTATTTAACATCACTGGGTGGACAAGACTGCCCCACATCTGTGGCCCCCATTGGCCACCGCTTTTCCTGCCACGCCAACGATCCATCACCAAAAAATAACCTAGTACAAGTACTAGTAACTCTATAATAAACAAAGTACTCACAAAAAAAACCTTTTAAACCAAAAAAAGACTGTAAAATTAACGTAAACTTCCTACACTAATTAACAAAACTAAATCTAAAAAGGTTTAAATTGAAAGAAGCAAAATCAAGGAAGCTTTGCACTCTGAAATCGCCAGCAACCCACACACGCAAACTGTTCTAAACAGGTCAGTGATGTGCGCAACTGTTTCTACAAGAGAAAGTGAAAGTAAAACACTCACTTCCTGTCGAATCCGGTCAATTCCCCAACACATAATTGCCCGGCATATATTTTCCTGACTGCGTTTCCCCGACATAAACACTATCCCGTCTAAAAACAGCCTGTAATCAAACTGCTGGACAAACATAGTAGTTCAACACACAGCACCAATACCACAGCTAATTTCAACTCGAAGTGATTGTAGCTCCACACACCATTGTGAAAAAAATGGATTTCAGCTTCACACAGCATTTTGAAAAGCACAGCTAATAACATTATTATTATTATTATACCTTAGCTGCGATTTCCACGATTCCACAATTTCCACGCTTTCCAACATGCCTCCCACTACTTCATTTTAGTCAGACTTTGAATGATTTAAAAGAAAACTTTAATGAGAAAATTATTAAAAATCCCTGAAGCATGTTTCACCTGCAAGCTACGCCACGCTATGCCAATCCACGTTTCATGTTTAAGGGTCAAAGGTTAAAAGTTACTGCCCCATTAAGGGAACATCATCATATTACCAGATTATGAGCTATACCACGCACATAGTCCTTAGCAGACCGTCGATCAATGTCTGCCATGATATTACTGATCTGCTCCTGTCTTTTTAGGCATTTTTTTTATTGGCGACTTAGGCATGCCTCTGTTGATTTTCTCTGTTGTGCTGTCTGTCACTAGTTGTTTGTTGTACAGCTCCTCCACAAACCTGTACACACCAACATGCGATGCACCCACTAATGTGCCTAGGTGTCTGTGCCAAGCCTCCACCTTATTCTGAGTCCTTGGGACACCGTCAAGCATCTGGTTATGGACAGACCAGAATTCTGGGGGGTACAGCAGCAGTGCTCTAACCACTGTGTTAGTCCTCATTCTGTGCCTTATCCTGCCCAGAATATAAGCCTCCTCAAACCACTCTATTATGACCTCAGTCCCAGAAGGCATGTCCCTTTTTATTTCCTCAAAAATGTCTTGGATTTTGCTTGGAGGAAGAAAAGCAAGCACCACCAGCTGTTGCATCAAAAGGCTGAATTCAGGCTCGCTTCCATACTTATTAGCAAGACCACAACCTGGTAACTTTCGCCACACAATTTGGCTCAAGTGGAATAGACAGCCTTTGCTTTCTGTGTCAGGGAACTCTGTTTTGCATTCATTGATTGCAGCCTGCTCAAAATCAGTAATAACATATTTGGGCAAAAGAGTTAGACTATGCTCATCTGCCACATCTTGCAGGTCTTGGAACATACGTAACAGTCTTGTGATTTTGAGGACATTAAACAGTATGCTAATGGAAGTATCCGACAGGTATCTTTGGCACCCACAGGTGCATGTATTGAGTAAAGTTGTCGAAATAGGTTGGGCACAGTTCTAAAAGTGCCATCCTTTTTCCAATACAGGGCATTACTGAGCTTTTCAACATTGGTCTTGGTAGTGAACAGGAATATTTTTTTAGATCCACATGTTGATTCACGGGCAAGAAAAAATTGGCCATTAATTGTACCAAATTCTGATGGTATCCGGATAGTTTCTAGCGTTTTAGGTTCAGGTATGTGATTTTGAAGCCTGGCACATTTTAAAATCTGATGCAGTGAATGCTTTCCAGTCATGTTGTGTCTAATTTCTTGAGGCACCTTTGACAGCTCATTTTGTGTTAACTGTGCTGGGGTATCATGTGTTGTCTGTGTGCAGTGTTTAAGTGACGCAATCACTGTTGCTAAAGGGGCATCACTAGCATTTGGTGTATGTTGGTGCTCTGTGGTACTCCTCAGATGATGTTGGCCACCAACAAGAACTTTAGATGCTCTACTGTGGCAGCCTTCAGATTACAGTGCTGACAGAACCAATAATACAAGTCCCCCAGTTTCACTCTTCTATGTAAAGATAGCTGCCAACACTGAACTTGCTGTGCCCATGCTGTGACAGCACAACATCGCAGATGTGAACTGTACCCTGCACTTGAGAAGCAGTAGCAGTTTCAGTTGTTGCAGCAGTCGCCATTATTGAAATGCAAACAGGGCACAAGATAGCTTGGGAATACATATACTGTGCAGGTAATGGGATTAGTCACATATGGGACAGAAAGGCACTTTGCAATAATTGATTGATTATTTCCACCGTGTTGAGTTGGGCAATGGTTGCGTCAGTAAGTTTGCATCGTCAGCATATTATACATCAGGAAATCGGAGACGGACTATTCTACATCTGGGAAATAGTAGTCAGGGGATCGAACTAGACCCCTTCTTGCCTATTTATGTTTCTCCCTAAATCATGTGAGCTGCAGACCTGCAGAGACAATCAGGCATGTGACCAGTGTCCTGTTTATTGCCAACTTCGCCTTCTCCAACTACAACTCAAAGTGAAAGCGAAGTGGCCAACGCAAAGTACATTAAGACACATTTTGACTTCTTTGTGGGAATTTTGCATAGTGATCTGAGAACTTGAAGTTGGCCTCTATGCATTCACTACGCCAGTGAATTTAAACTTCGCTGCATCTCTATATGGGAGAGTGCTGCTCTTCATAGGAATCAGCAGCTTCCCAGAGCTGCTGAAGTATAGTAGTGACATTTTAAAGTTGTCATACCCTCTTGAGTATGTCACTAGTATAGTAAAACAACATCAAATGCAAACAGAGATTAAAAGTTCCAATCTAAGCTGCTACATGCACAGTTGATCGCTTGTTTTGTCTCTCTTTTTCACTCACCACCTTTTTCTTGTCAGTTTCAAATGAAGCCAGAGAGCAGCTATGGCAGTGGCACTTTTCTCCTCTCTATTAGATGACCCTCTGTTGTCAGTAAAGAAAGATAAGGTAAGAGAAAATATTATCAAAGTAGGATAAATTCTTCTCTGTTACTGGAAAATGGAATATCTGAATGGGAAAATACATTTTTACTGAAATTGGGACCTCCATTTTTTTAGCTTATATTCATGTGGCGGGAGGATACTGTACAGATGATTCTTGTTGCTGACTTGTTTGAAAAGTGTTTAAGCTGTGAAATGCTTAACTATGATTGTTTCCATAAACAAATTTCTGTTAAATTGGCACTTCTGTTTCTTTTTTTTTGTGGTAAGGGTGGGGGTGGGAGGAGAGACTTTACCTATCCTGTCTTGTTAAAAAACTGCTGAATGTATAAACCATATACAGTGACTCATATACTATAAAAGTGTATGTATTACTGTGCATGGACAAGACTGTGTTTCCTTCTCAAGGTTCAGAACTGTCAAGCTTCAGTCTCAAGGTCTACTGGTTATTATAACTTCTGAAAGCAAGCACAGCTTTGTGCACACTGACCTATATATTATTCTCTATATAGTGTATGGCAGAACCCTGTTATACATGGAATTTCATGCTTGGAATATGGTTGTTGTGCTGCAGTACTAACATCATTATGTTGTTGTGCTGCAGTAGTGATGTCACTACTACAGCATAAAAACTTATAATGCTGCCACAAAGCTGCTTTGCTCAAGCCAATCAAGCTGCAAGTTTTTTTTTGTTAATAAACTTACAGGAAAAAGGTGTTGCACAATTTAGTCAGTAATTTGAGGACACCACCAACCCTCAAGTGCCTCCCCCCAGTTCACAGAAAGGAAGCAGAATGCCTGAAATGACCATGGATGTTCATACAGTGTTAAAGATAACACTCTATATGGACATTCATACATACTGTAGACAAGCCTGTGTCTTCATCTCAAGTTTTCTATGGCAACCAGTGAACTTCTTGAGCTTCGCTCTCTAGGTTCATGGTTCCCAAAGAAACCTCTCAATGTAGACACAGGCTTGCTGTGTATGGCTGCCCATTAGAGATGGGTGAAGTGGTTGAAATTCACTCCATGGAGTGAGTTGCGGAGTAACGCAAAATCCACAAAGTGCTTTGCAACACGAAGCAGATTACTTTGCGTCATAATAAGGAATGCAAAGTCCATTGAAACCAATGACTTTGCGTTATTCCGCCTTCTCCAAACCACTTCTCCACCAATTTTAAGGTGAAGTACATTGAAATCAATGTCTTTCGCATCAATTCACCATGTTATTGAGTTCCAAGGTAAATTTGCAATGCTTCATGGGATTGCAGGTCACATGGGCTCTAGATTGTTCTGCACAGCTTCAGTTCTGTGTAGTGTGTGTGTAGTGGAAGATGGAGACAGTTTCTTCTCAGAGCTCTGTGATTCAAATCCTCTAAAAGCTGTTAAAAAGCCTTTTTGAGCCATTTTTGTTGCTCAAAATTTAGTGCATCAATTGTAGGAAACCCTCCTGTGCTCATATCATTGAGTGTTTATCTTTTGTGTGTGGATTTTGAATGTTAATTTAGAATAGTCAGTCGTGTGTACTGTGAAGTGTGCTTTGGGGGAGGGGTGTATCTGTTGTGTAGGTAGATTAACTGGGAGAAAAAGACAATAGTTCTGTTTTGGTTATTTTTTTATTGTATAACTGTGTTAACGTACACACAGTAATATTTTCAGCAATTCTTGACTTTTTTTGCTGATTGTAGTGGTGCAGCAGTGTATAATTTCAGTTTATTTAAAACATTTGGTTATATTGCTAAATGTTTTCAATTTGCTTTGTAATATTTGTAGTGTGAGTGTGTGTGTGATGCATACCATTAAATCAGACAACTTTTATTGTGCCAGAGTAATTGCAGCAGTGTGAACCTGCTATCCACTGCACCTGCATTAATTTTTTATACTGCTTTGTGGTATCTTTACTGGTAGTGGACTGTTACTGCCGTGCACTGCACTACCCCCCCCAACCAACAAAAGATATTCCTTTCCAGATTTGGATTTGTCACTTTTGAGCACTGGTTAGGTGCCTTTGCATCTGACTCTGCTTTTCTTGAGTGTGCAGCACAATCGTATTCTGTCTGTGTGTTTGCAGTACACCATTAATTCTGGGAGACTTTGCATTTCTTGTTACGCTCTCATTTCACTTTGTCAGCACTAGGGAATTTTCTGGACTCAAGACAGTAGCATTTTGGAGATGCAAATTAATTATGGTGACTCTGTGGCCACTGCTCACATGATGGAGTACACCATTAATTCTGGGAGACTTCACATTTCTTGTTACTCTCTCATTTCACTTCACCAGCACTGGGGCATTTTCTGGACACAAGACAGTAGATTTTGGGAATGCACATTAATTCTGGTGACTGTGTATGGCCACTGTTCACATGACAGAGTGCACCATTAATTCTGGGAGACTTTGCACTTTTTCTTACCCTCTCATTTCACTTCGCCAGCACTGGGTAATTTTCTGGGCACAAGACAGTAGCAATTTGAGGATGCAAATGAATTCTGGTGACTATGTGTGACCACTGTGCACATGACTGAGTGTGCCATTAATTCTGGGAGACTTCTCATTTCTTGTTACACTCTCATTTCACTTCATCAGCACTGGGGAATTTTCTGGACACAAGACAGTAGCATTTTGGGTTAGCACATTAATTCTGGTGTGTGTGTGTGTGTGATGTCACCACATCCAATGCACGCATGACTGAGTGTGCCATTAATTCTGGGAGACTTTGTATTTCTTGTTGTGCTCTCATTTCACTTCATCAGCACTGGGGAGATTTCTGGACACAAGACAGTAGCATTTTGGGGATGCACATTAATTCTGGTGACTGTGTGTGTGGGGAAGCATTGGGGGGCTACCAGTTTTGCTGCCACTCCACCTTACTTTGCATTAAGGTGGAATGACAACACAAAGCAATAATTACAAGGTGAAGTGAGCCTTTCCTATTGGCCACTTCATGTAGTGGAGTCACAACGTGAAGTGGCCATTTCGCGTTCACTTTGCCAGTGGAATTTAGTTTCAATGCATTTCTACTACCCATAAATAATTGTCTATAGGTGACTGTCAAATTTGCAAAGTTCTCACCCGGCAAAGTGGCCCTGTTCCTATGTAAATGCACCTAAATTTGCTAGCGTAGTTGCACTTCACCTGACACCTACTGAAAAAGTGCCACTTTGGTAGGAAAACTAATTGCAAAGTGACATAGTAGCAATGAAGTAATTTGTGAAAGCGAATTGTGCAACTTCGCTGTAACTTCACAACATCTCTAATGATGTTACCTGCTGGGATGTCAGAGATTAATATGAAGGACCAGAAATTTGGCTGTTGCAACTCCTCATTACAACCAAGAGATGAAGAAGCACAGTCAGATAAAGCCTTTAATGCCACCCTTGTCTGTTTAAAAGCTTGGGTGTTTTAGCACTGGATATTGCAGAGAGAGATCTGTCAGTTCAATTTCTCAATATGGTCTTGCAGCTCTGCTCTGAAACACACAATAAACACACAAAGTACAGAAACATATATGCTACGCAGGATTCTGAGTAATCTATGAAGTTTTATGATAGGTTTTTAAACACTCTGAGCTCCTGCTCACATACATCGACTCACCTTAGGCATAGGCTCCACTTCACCTGGATATAGTGGACACTGGATATAATGGATGAAAGTTATGTGCACAGATGTGTCCACTATACAGTGCACTCCACTTATAACAGACACAGTTATAGTGGACAGTTGGTTATAGTGGACAAAAATTGATTTCCCAAACCAAATACATCAAATCCAATTCATTTCCCTCTGGTTATGATGGACAGAAACATTGCTTATAATGGATACTTTGAAGCTTGTATATGTATTTCTAGTGCATTTAGGGGGATGCAGAGCTGATCAGTTGATTACACTAAAAAGGAAGTGATTGTTTTTTTTAATAAAACCCTTACATAAACTTGCCTTTGTTCTTACTGTCCTAGAACCCCAACATCCAGCCACTAGAGCTACTGTCTTCTTACCTTCTGTGATACGCTTCATAAAAAACTCATGTTCCCTGACAGTTAAATAACTCTAAATGAACACACAAAGTACAGAAACATATATGCTAAGCAGGATTCTGAGTAATCTATGAAGTTTTATAATAGGTTTTCAATCACTCTGAGCCTCTGCTCACACATTGACACACCTAATGCATAGGTTCCACCTCATCTGGATATAATGGACAAGGAATATAATGGATAAATGTTGTGTGCACAAATGTTCCATTGTAACATACCTGCACTGTATATGGACATTCATACACAGACAAGCTGGTGTCTTCATCTCAAGTTTTCTATGGCAACCAGTGAATATCTTGAGCTTCACTCTGGGTTCATAGTTGCCATAGAAACCTCTCAATGCAGACACAAGCTTGCTGTGTATGGCTGCTTAAATTATCCTCTATAGGTAATTGCTAAAACCATAACTGATGCCACCTATTTGCATTTGAAACCTCTCTGAATATTGAGTAGTGTTTATTTCATAGTGGATCTTCACATCTTGCTGTGTGACATGTCAATAAATTCTATAAGACTGTATATGTATTCCTAAATGTGTTGTTCCACCCATATTAATCATTTTTCACATGTTTTTAATTGAATAATCCAAACAGCATACAAAAGATCCAGTGATCTTACATTTCAGTACAGTGACAGCATCAGAAATGCAATACCATTAACATTTTTGGACATATCCAATTTGGCTATATGGCTATGAAAGACCATGTTAATTCTTGATCCCAAATGGTGCAGGGTCTGCACCAGAAGACATATGAAGAGAGACTAAAGAAGCTTAATATGTATAGCCTCGAGGAAAGGAGGGAGAGGGCAGGACATGTTAGAAACTTTCAAGTACCGCAAGGGAATCAACAAAGTCCAAGAGGGTAGCATCTTTCAAAAAAAGAGGTGTGCAAGAACAAGGTGGCACAATTTGAAGATGGGGGGTGGCTCAAAGGTAATGTAAGGAAGTATTTTTTCATAGAGAGGGTTGTGGATGCATGGAACGGCCTTCGGGAGGAGGTTGTGGAGTCAAAAACAGTGGTTGAATTCAAGCATGCATGGGACAGTCATAAGGCAATTCTAGGGGGTTGGGGTAGAAAGAAGTAGGCTGCTGGTTAACTAGGATCTGCAGCTTATCCATTAGGTAGGGAAATGGGCAGACTGGGTGGGCCAAGCAGTCCTTATCTGCCGTCAAATTCTATGTTTCTATGTTTCTGTCACCAGATGTTGTTTGTGAATGGGCAAAGTTGCTGAAATTTGCTTCGTGAAATTAATTTGTGATGCTTGCAAAATTCGTGAAGTGCAAAGTGTCAACTTTGTAAAGTTCTCACCCAGCAAAGTGGCCCTGTTCCTATGTAAATGCACCTAAATTTGCTAGCGAAGTTGCACTTAACCTGACATCTACTGAAAAAGTGCCACTTTGGTAGGAAAACTAATTGCAAAGTGACAGAGTAGCAATGAAGTAATTTGTGAAAGCGAATTGAGCAACTTCGCTGTAACTTCACAACATCTCTAATGATGTTACCTGCTGGGATGTCAGAGATTAATATGAAGGACCAGAAATTTGGCTGTTGCAACTCCTCATTACAACCAAGAGATGAAGAAGCACAGTCAGATAAAGCCTTTAATGCCACCCTTGTCTGTTTAATAGCTTGGGTGTTTAGCACTGGATATTGCAGAGAGATCTGTCAGTTCAATTTCTCAATATGGTCTTGCAGCTCTGCTCTGAAACACACAATAAACACACAAAGTACAGAAACATATATGCTACGCAGGATTCTGAGTAATCTATGAAGTTTTATGATAGGTTTTTAAACACTCTGAGCTCCTGCTCACATACATCGACTCACCTTAGGCATAGGCTCCACTTCACCTGGATATAGTGGACACTGGATATAATGGATGAAAGATATGTGCACAGATGTGTCCACTATGCAGTGCACTCCACTTATAACAGACACGGTTATAGTGGACAGTTGGTTATAGTGGACAAAAATTGATTTCCCAAACCAAATACATCAAATCCAATTCATTTCCCTCTGGTTATGATGGACAGAAACATTGCTTATAATGGATACTTTGAAGCTTGTATATGTATTTCTAGTGCATTTAGGGGGGATATAGAGCTGATCAGTTGATTACACTAAAAAGGAAGTGATTGTTTTTTTAATAAAACCCTTACATAAACTTGCCTTTGTTCTTACTGTCCTAGAACCCCAACATCCAGCCACTAGAGCTACTGTCTTCTTCTTACCTTCTGTGATAAGCTTCATAAAAAACTCATGTTCCCTGACAGTTAAATAACTCTAAATGAACACACAAAGTACAGAAACATATATGCTAAGCAGGATTCTGAGTAATCTATGAAGTTTTATAATAGGTTTTCAATCACTCTGAGCCTCTGCTCACACATTGACACACCTAATGCATAGGTTCCACCTCATCTGGATATAATGGACAAGGAATATAATGGATAAATGTTGTGTGCACAAATGTGTCCATTGTAACATACCTGCACTGTATATGGACATGCATACACAGACAAGCTGGTGTCTTCATCTCAAGTTTTCTATGGCAACCAGTGAATATCTTGAGCTTCACTCTCTGGGTTCATAGTTGCCATAGAAACCTCTCAATGCAGACACAAGCTTGCTGTGTATGGCTGCTCATAAATTATCCTCTATAGGTAATTGCTAAAACCATAACTGATGCCACCTATTTGCATTTGAAACCTCTCTGAATATTGAGTAGTGTTTATTTCATAGTGGATCTTCACATCTTGCTGTGTGACATGTCAATAAATTCTATAAGACTGTATATGTATTCCTAAAATGTGTTGTTCCACCCATATTAATCATTTTTTCACATGTTTTTAATTGAATAATCCAAACAGCATACAAAAGATCCAGTGATCTTACATTTCAGTACAGTGACAGCATCAGAAATGCAATACCATTAACATTTTTGGACATATCCAATTTGGCTATATGGCTATGAAAGACCATGTTAATTCTTGATCCCAAATGGTGCAGGGTCTGCACCAGAAGACATATGAAGAGAGATTAAAGGAGCTTAATATGTATAGCCTCGAGGAAAGGAGGGAGAGGCGGGACATGTTAGAAACTTTCAAGTACCTCAAGGGAATCAACAAAGTCCAAGAGGGTAGCATCTTTCAAAAAAAGAGGTGTGCAAGAACAAGGTGGCACAATTTGAAGATAGGGGTGGCTCAGAGGTAATGTAAGGAAGTATTTTTTCATAGAAAGGGTTGTGGATGCATGGAACGGCCTTCGGGAGGAGGTTGTGGAGTCAAAAACAGTGGTTGAATTCAAGCATGCATGGGACAGTCATAAGGCAATTCTAGGGGGTGGGGGTAGAAAGAAGTAGGCTGCTGGTTAACTAGGATCTGCAGCTTATCCATTAGGTAGGGAAATGGGCAGACTGGGTGGGCCAAGCAGTCCTTATCTGCCGTCAAATTCTATGTTTCTATGTTTCTGTCACCAGATGTTGTTTAGGAATGGGCAAAGTTGCTGAAATTTGCTTCGTGAAATTAATTTGTGATGCTTGCAAAATTCGTGAAGTGCAAAGTGTCAACTTTGTAAAGTTCTCACCCGGCAAAGTGGCCCTGTTCCTATGTAAATGCACCTAAATTTGCTAGCGAAGTTGCACTTAACCTGACATCTACTGAAAAAGTGCCACTTTGGCAGGAAAACTAATTGCAAAGTGACAGAGTAGCAATGAAGTAACTTTGCGAAGTAATTTGAGAAAGCGTATTGCACAACTTTGTTGGAGCTTTGCAACATCTCTAATGATGTTACTTGCTGGGATGCCAGTGATTAGTCTGAAGGCACAGGAATCTTATCTCTTGCAACTCCTTAATATAACCAAGAGATGAGGGAGCAGAGTCAGATAAAGCCTTTAATGCCACCCATCTCTGTTTAAAGGCTTGGGTGTTTTAACACTGGATATGGCAGAGAGAGAGAGAGCGAGAGAGAGCCCTGTCAGTGCAATTTCCCAATATAATCTTGCAGCTCTGCACTGAAGCATTTGTTCTTACTGTATAAGAAGATTCACCAGCAAATGTGACTGTCAGAAACAGGCCTTGTGCAGTTGCGGTTTATTGCAAATTTTGTATGTGTGCATGAATTTTTTATCAGAGAAGCAATGGCTCTATTGCTACAAACATGACTTTTTGTATATTGGTCTTGGGGTACCTCAGAAACTCATAGAATAGGTATCACATTTACACTATCTCAAGAGGATAGATGCCTCTCTCATTGTGTCTCTGACATTTTCAAATTCTGGTTTGAGCCCTTCACTATTTATTTCAACTCCCTTCTGTTCTGCCCAGCCCATACCCTCCTCTAAAAACTAAGAAACTCTGACCATGTACCTTCTTCCTGCCTCTCTCCAGGACCTAAATGGGAAAAGTTGCCTTTTCCAATGGACTTCCTCAACCTTTGTTTCGCTCCCTCCTCCATCTGTGCACTGTCTCACTCTGTCTTCCAGTCTGGGTTCTCTACTGTTGAAATAGGTGGCAGACAGTCTTGAAAGCCTTCTCAGTTGTAGGAGCACTGCTGATGGGGATAATGGCTGCCATGCTGGGCAGACCATCAGACTGCTCCTGATTCTTGGAGTTTACACAATGCTTTTACTGTTTTACCACTTTTCACTACACTACAGTATTTTGACATATTTTAATTTTTCTTATTGATCCAGTTGTGCAGCATAGGTATGGACTAAAGGTGAGTTACTGAAGTACAGGAAAATAGTATGTATTATTTTAGTGCCACACTGCATCAGCATTCCAGTTCTTAAGCATATGTATGTTAAACAAAGCATTATGAATGAACTTGAATGTAACTAAGGTGATGTCAGTAAGTTCTGTGCCATTGGTGGGCAGCTGCTATGTATATTGAAAGTGTACTTATGGTGTCTTGTTCATTTTGGCTACAGTACGAATCCAATGACCAACACTGGATTGCAAAAAGTTCATCAGGAGTGCTGATCAGTATGGTCTCTTTAATAGGAACAAGAACTCGTAAAAGCAACAACAATTAGAACTGTAAAAAATGCACAATAGGATACCTAGTGTCTGTATATCCTGAGGTACTCTCACTACCCAGGATTAGGGAACTGGGGAGACCAAATGCTGGTGTGTCTGAGGTCTTACCTAGCAGAATTCTGAGTTCTGAGAAGGGGGACCCAACATTTGTAGTATTTGGTAAAACTGTAGAGTCTCTTGTATGTGGCTAGTTGTCCCACTGCTAGTAGCCAGTGTTGGACTGAAGTGATATCATTTGATCTCCATTTGCAAAATAACAGCTACTTGGAGACCACTTCTACTGCTGGAAGCCACTGGGCCTGTGGGAAGGAATTTGGTGTGCCAGCTAAGCAGTGGTCTAGCAGAAGCATTTCTTCAGTGGGAGGGATAGTAACCCCTGTGATTTTAATGCAGATGTACTAGACCTGGTGCCAGAAGGGATGGAGGGTGGGGCATGTCCAAAGGATGTGCAGTAGTGTGGCTTTTGATCCCCGGCATCTCCAACATGAGTACTCAATTAGCAGGCCCATGGATTTCAGCACTTGGGAGGTATGGTACCATTTATGGAGCATCTTGTTTTGGATTAACCTGTTTCTGCCATCCCTAGACACTCTGTGTAGCCTATACCAGCAGTGGCCCCACTGATATTCAGAAATGGGGGTACACAGCTTTGCTGGCCAGTGCCCCTGGCTGATTGGGAGGCATCCAGTTGTGAATCCCAGATAGATCTGTAAATAGTACTTTCCTTACTCTTTTTGAGGGAGGAACAAAGAGTCAAAAGGTGTGCACCTTGAGGCAGTGTTTGGGTCTTCTCTCCTGTTTGAGCCTCTGGATAGTGCCCTACAGTTGGAGGTATCTCCATAAATCTCTTTCATTGATGTGTAGCACTCCATGATGCCTGCAAAAGAGTCCATGTGGGTGGTGCCCAGTGAGAACATATCCCTAATATACCATATGCCTTGTTTTCCAAAGAGGGTCCACTTTATCACATTCCCCCCACTACAGATCCCTGGGTTGTCCCAGAGGGGGTTTCATGCCTCGGTGGTTGGGGACTCCCCTTTCCATAGGTGGAGTTTCTTTCAGTATGCACCTGAAACCACCACTGTGGAGGATGATCTTGTGGCATGGCTTGCCTTTTGTAGAGCATTACTGATGAGAAATATCCTCCTACCATGGCTGCTTCTATTTGAAGCCAGAGCAGACCTACTACTGGATTCCCTTGGAAGCAGTATACCATTTGGGATGAGATAAAGGCCACTTGATAAGCCTGGAACCAGGGGAGGCTCCACCCACCTCTGTTCCAGTGAGTTCACAGCTTAGCCTTACTGTACCTGGGAGATTTCCCTTCCCAAAGGAAATCCCCCATCACATTGTCAATTCTATAGAACCAGATAGGTGGAATCTTACGGGGTAGTTGTGCTAAGACATGCAGGAACTTAGGGGCAGTGATCATTTTTATGGCATTTATTTTGCCAGCTAGGGAAAAGTTCAGGGCCCTCTACCTTTGCAGCTCTACATTGGTGGAAGCCAAAAGTGGTTCCAGGTTCAGGGAACCATTTCTGTGAGGTTCCTATGGAGTTTAATTCCCAGGTATGTGATTCCCTGTTCGACCCATGCAAGGCCTGCATCTGTGAAGATACCGGCTTACATGCAGTGTTTAGGGGTAAGATCTCTGTCTTACTTTGATTTACCTGGAGACCTTAGGGTAGCCCATGATGTGGGTGGCCACAATTGAGCTACCTGCTAAAGGGCAACTCAGTTATGGTGCCTGGCACAGGGGCTACCATTTAGGGACAGCGACTGGATGGGGGGGTGGGCAACCGTAGCAACAGAAAGTTGCTGCAGGTACCAACATGGGGGGTGGGAGTGAGCACATGGTGAGGGGTGGGAGGGATTTGAGGGGTGGCACTGCAGTAGGTCACTGAACCAGCCCCATGGTGTAGCGGGTCGGCTCGAGGCCTTGTTAGCTAGGGTGCTGGGTTCGGGTCTTGGCGCAGGTTAATTTTTGCTGCGCCTGGCCTGAATTTTATTTTTTTTTTACATTTTGCCGCCCCAACATGCACTCCCTGGGGTTGAGAATCCTTTAGTACAGGGGTGCGGGGAGCAAAACCCCCTCTGGGGGGGCACAGCTCCACCCATAAACATAAAAAAAACACAAGTCCCTGGTGCCATTTTGTTGTGTGCCAGGGAGTCAGAGCACCAAAATAGATTTTTGGCACTCTGACTTTGCCGTAACTGCAATCACTCTTTGGCGGTCACCGTTATGACATAGAACTGGCCTTAGACTTTCAAGAAGGAGCCAAGCAGTGAGAGGATATGCTGGATGTGCTGTAGGGCATCCAACAGTGAAATTAATAGATCTTTGATGTATTAGAAAATGGTGTACTCCTTTTCTTGAACCTGGTATACCTTGGATATGGGGTATTGCCCCAGAGCAATGCAAGGAGTTCTATGGAAAATATCAATAGGAGAGGAGAGAGGGGGCAACCTTGCCTGGTGCCTTTCTGCAAGGGAAATGCAGGC
This sequence comes from Neoceratodus forsteri, assembly GCA_016271365.2. Classification (NCBI taxonomy): domain Eukaryota; kingdom Metazoa; phylum Chordata; order Ceratodontiformes; family Ceratodontidae; genus Neoceratodus; species Neoceratodus forsteri. The sequence continues at coordinate 877,648,341 of CM057452.1, read as the reverse complement.
ATACAGGAGGACATTGGTAAGGATTGAGGCAGTAGGTGAAGTGTAGAGGAGATGGATTCACTGTTGGAACTGAGGGCCAAATCCAGTTCTCTCCAGAGTGGACAGCAGGTATTGCCATTTGACAGAATCAAAGGCTTTTTTGAAATCTGATATGAAAACAGCTAGCTGGGATTTATCATTCTGTACTTTGTGTATAAGGGACATCAAGGTCCTGAGGTGGTTGGACCCCAGCCTCCCTTTAAAGAATCACACCTGTGAGGGGTGTTGTAGTCCAGATAGAACTTTTTTTTAACCTGAAAGTGAATATCTTGGCAAGTGCCTTCACATCAGCATTGATCAGCTTTTAAACTAGCCAAGGGGAGAGGCACTAAAAAGGAGCAGGGAATTCCCAGCTCCCCCCCACACGAAACAGGGTAGTTAGAGAGGTTAACACCAAGGTAGAGAGGTCAAAAGGGGGCAGGTCAGTGGTAAATGGAGAAAAAGGGAAAAGCAGTAAGTACAGGGATGGGACTAAAGGTGGTAAGGCCATCAAAAAATGGAGGGCAATGAGTACCCATGCCTGTAGTCTGGGTAACAAGCTTCCTGAACTAATGGCCTTGATGGATGAGGGACATCTGGATATTGTGGCAGTTACAGAAGCTTGGTACACAGAGAACCATAACTGGAACGTCAAAATACCAGGGTACACAATCTACAGGAGGGACAGGGAGGGTAAAAGGAGGAGGAGGAGTAGCTCTCTACATAAGGGAAGGGATCAAGCAACAGAACTAAAGGGTAAACATGGAGGAGAGGAGGCACTGTGGATCACATTGGAGACAGGAAATGGCATCACAATCCGCACAGGGGTTGTATACAGGCCCCTGTCTCAGGGGGAGGACATGTGCAAGGAAATGATAGGAAGCATCCTTAGAATGGCAGAAACAGGGGTGCTATAGTTGATGGGGGACCTGAATATGCCACATGTTAACTGGAGTACATTTGCTGCAGCTACATCCAAGAGCAGAGTCATTCTCGATGCTCTACAGTGGGCAATGCTCAGGTAGCTAGGGTTGGAACCCAGTCAGAAGAGAGAAGTCTTAGACCTGGTACTCTCAAATGGGGACAGTGAGTGGATCTCGGATTTAGAAGTGGGTTGCCATCTGGGAACAAACAACCACCATACAGCATGGTTCACAATAAACACAGCCATAGAGTCAAGTCATACAAAAGCAAGGGTACTGGACTTTCAGAGGGCTGATTTTGGCAGAATGGGAGAGTGCCTAAGGAATGCATTAGCAAAAAGGCAGGAAGGAGGGGTGGAGAAACAATGGAGAAAATTTAAAACTGCCACCACAGAGACAACAAGCCTTTGTATAAAACAAATAAACAAAACAAAATTAAAGAAAAAAACACTATAGTTCTCAAAAGTGGTGGTGTGAAAGGTTAAAAAGGTTAAGGAGAAAAAGATAGCATTCAGAAAGTATAAGGAATCACAGGAGCAGGAAAAAGAACTCTGTCAGTTAAAGCAGAAAGAAATGGGGAAGGCAGTCAGAATAGCAAATGCCCAAACTGTTGAAAAGATAGCCAACTCAGTTAAGAAGGGGGATAAAACCTTTTATAAGTACATTAGTGAGCAAATAAAGATCAAGAGAGGGATAATGAGGCTTAATAAAGGAAATGGGGTGGGCAGAAGGTGATGGTGATAAGACAGAGATACTGAAAGAATACTTTTGTTCAGTAGTCACAAAAGAAGAGGAGGGGGATGTACCTAAACCAAACAATAGAAGCACTCTGGAAAGGAGGGTCGATACCAGTCCATGCACAGAAGAAAGGGTCCTGAAAAAACTCCTAAAACTCAAGGTGGACAAGGCAATGGGGCCTGATAGGATTCGCCCCAGAATTCTGAAAGGACTAAGGGGAGAACTAGTGACACCACTGACTACCCTTTTTAACAAATTATGGGAGGATGGTGTGGTACTTGAGGACTGGAGGAAGACAGATGCGATTCCCCTTCACAATAGTGGGAGCAAAGCAGAGGCAGGAAACTACAGACCTGTTAGTTTGACCTCAATGGTAGGAAAATGATGGAATAACTTCTACTAGAAAGAATTTTTGAGTACCTAGAGGCCAGCGGTGCACAGGACCCAAGACAGCATGGATTCACAGTGGGATGGTCATGTCAGATGAATCTAATGGAATTCGCTAACTGGGTGAGCAAAGTATTAGACCAGGGAGGGACTGTGGGCATGGCCTACCCAGACTTTAACAAGGTATTTGACATAGTCCCACACAAAAAAATTAATAAACAAGTTAGCCAGCCTGGGAGTGGGTTCTAGGGTGATGATCTGGGTTTAAAATTGGATGGACAGCAGGATACAGAGGATAATAGTAAACCGTGTCCACTCCGAAGAAAAGGTGGTTACTAGCAGGGTACCGAAGAGTTCAGTATTGGGGCCGGTCCTCTTTAAAGTCTTTATAAGTGACATTGCAGAGGGACTAGAAGGAAAAGTATGCTTCTTTGCAGATGACATAAAGATCTGCAACAGGGTTGATACACAAGGGGCGGTGGAAAGGATGAGAAGGGATTTGGCAAGGTTGCAGGAATGTTCAAAAAGTATGGCAGCTTAGGTTCAATGTAAAGAAGTGCAAAGTAATGCACCTAGGAAACAAAAACCCAGAGGAAGAGTACACAATGGGGGGTATTAACAACAAAAAAAATTGAAAGGGACCTGGGATAGTCATATCAGATGACCTAAAGGTAAGCAAGTAATGTGAGAATGCAGTAAGGATGGCTGGGGATACTGGGATGTATAGGGAGGGGCATCACCAGTAGAAAACAGGAAGTTGTTATCCCTCTGTACAGACAGTTGGTGAGACCCCATCTGGAGTACTGCATGCAGTTCTGGAGACCCCATCTCTGCAAGGACAGACAGGATGGAGGCAGTCCAGAGGAGGGCAACTAAAATGTGCAGGGTCTGCGCCAGAAATCATATGAAGAGAGGCTAAAGAAGCTTAATATGTATACCCTCGAGGAAAGGAGGGAGGGGGGGACATGATAGAAACTTTCAAGTACCTCAAGTGAATCAACAAAGTCCAAGAGGGTAGCATCTTTCAGAAAAAGGGATGTGCAAGAACAAGGGGGCACAGGTTAAAGATGGGGTGGGGGCAGCTCAGGGGCAACGTGAAGAAGTATTTTTTCACAGAGAGGGTGGTGGACACATGGAATGACCTTTCTGAGGAGATTGTGGAGTCAAAAACAGTGGGGGAATTCAAGAATGCATGGGACAGACATAAGACAATTGTAGTGGGGGGCAGGAGGAAGTAGGCTGTTGGTTAACTAGGATCAGCAGCTTATCCAATAGGTAGGGAAATGGGCAGTCTGCGTGGGCCAAGCAGTCCTTATCTGCTGTCAAAGTCTATGTTTCTATCAGTGAAATTGGGTGGTAAATGCCTGGTAGAGAAGGGTCTTTACCTTTCTTTAGTAACAATGTAATTATTGCTTCCATTATGGAGGGTCGAAGAGTAGCTATCTAGAGGGATTCATGGAAAACTCTCAGAAGGACCAGGGGGTATTTGTTTGCCAGGAGGTTGTAAAAATCTGTTAGGCATCCATCCCTTCCAAGGGTTGGCTGCAGATTCAGGGATCTGATGGCCTGTGTTACCTTTTGCAGGTGATGGGGAGGTCTAGTTCTGTCACCTGGGATGGTCGCAGAGTGGGGATTGGCAATCCCTTTTATAAGACCTACACCAAAGTAACCATAGGTGGGGAGGGTGCAGTATATAGGTTGGAATAAAACTGCTGAATAATCGTGTTGATGATTTTGGGGTCATGCGTAAGTGAGCCAGATGCATCCTTGAGGCCACGGATAAGCTTGCTGGCCTGTCTGCACTTTAGGTGATAATCCAGTAATTTACAGGACTTCTCCCCCTTCTCAAAAGTATGGCATAGATGTTGAATGGCCAGTTCTGCTTTCCTCATGATGAGGTCATTCAGTTTAAAATGAAGGCTAGTGACCTTGGCCAAGAGTCTCTTGGGGGGTGTGGGGCAGCTTTGTAGATGGTCTCTGCCTCTTTAAGGCCCTTTTACAGAAAGGCTTGTTCTGCGTCCTCTGACCCTCTGTCACTGAGTGATGTAGTTCATGATCTTGCCCCTTTGGGTAGCCTTAAGGGTTTCCCAGAAGATGGCACTGGAAATCTTGTCATTATCATTGTCCTGCCAAAGCACCTTCACTTCTTCACCTACCCATCTCTTGAAGTCTGGATCTGTGAGCAACAAGGGGTCCAGTCCCCAGGGTGAGGATTTCTGGGTTTGAAGCCCCCATAAGACCTTAAGCTCAGTAGGAACATGGTCAGAGATGACAATGGGGTGTACAGGAGCCTCAATGGGCTGGGGAATAATAGTGAAGCTGACCAGCCATGGGTTGATTCTACTGGAGGATCCATGGACTGCTGAGTGGTAAGTGTAGTCCCTTCCATTCAGGTACTGTGCTCGCCAAACATAATTCAGAACATGTTCATCTATCATTGCCTGATTGTTTGGAGAGCCCTCTGGTGGGGTTCTAAGAAAGACCCACTTCTGTCTATCTGTGGGTCTAGAGTGACATTCATGGCCCACCCAGAATAACTGGAGCCCCATCCTTATGAACTTTGTTAGTGGTTGATGAAACTTGTGGAAGAAGGCAGGGTCATCCATATTGAGAATATATATATTAGCTAAAACAAGCAGACTGGATGGGGGAACACCTGCAAAATAACCCACCTCCCCTCTTTATATGACTGGGCCAAATCTACTGTCCATCCCAATTACTTGTGTTTTAATATGGAGACCCCACATTTAGATGAGGGCCTAGTACTGTGTTGTTCATCTTCCACCCAGTCTTTTTTCAGTTTGCAGGCTTGTACATTGGTCAATTATTTTTTTTCTGAAGGAAGGCTAGATGGATTTTGAGGCTGTTGAGTTGTGACACTGTATTCTTCCATCTGAATGGGGGAATTTAGGCCCCTGACATTTTAACTTATATAATTAAGTTTGATTTAATATGTATTACATCAACTGGTCTTCATGTAAGTCTGCATGTACTCAGAGGTTGCCCCCCTCCCAAAAAAAAATGTCCTTCCCCACACTCTGCCACCACACACCTCTCTCCTCTCTCCATTGTGTAAGTTCATGCAAATACAAGGCTAGTTTGCAACACTCTAAAAATGAACAAGTAGTAACACATAACCCAAGCCCTCTTCCCCATCCCCACCCCAACTCACCACCAGAACTTCTCAAGAGGCTTCTCTGACATCGGCACAGGCCCTACAGGAGCAAAAGTGCCTTTGGAGTGCTCAAGGATGTGCAGAAACATCAGGTAATGTGGTACTAGCACAGCCCTGAGTGGACTGGGCTGTTTGTCATCAGGCAGTACAGATGGAAACATTGTGGAATATGAAGGAGATGTGGGGGAGTAGGTAAAATAACCTCTGCCTGATAGTAGCCACAGCAGGCAGTCCCATAGACAGCTGGGTGGCAGAATGTCCAGCTGCTGGGACCAGGATTGGCCTATGAAGTCATGATCCACATTACAAAAGTGATAATGGTTCATGATTAGTACAGGAGTGCTACCATGGGTGTCGCCACCGAGATTCAGCCTCCAGCCAAAAGATAGTCCCCCCAGGGTTGCTGAAGGTAGCAGAGGCAAAAAAATCCATCTAATAGGAAGGCATCAGTAAAGGTAGACCCCCACATCCTCTCCTTAGGACAGCCACAGAAAGAATGGTATCAGCAGAAATAAAGAATGACTGCTAAAGGCAAATTGATGGAGAGGATTGCACTCCTGGTTGGCTGGAAAGAGAATTAAGAGTTAACATATGGTCTGTATGCCTCACCTGGCTTTCTGCAGTCCTTTAAAGAGGGATGGCCACACCTACAGAAGAAGGAGGTAGGGGTGGGTTTGGAGGCACACAGCTTTAAGGGACAGAGCACCTTAATCACTAGATTGTCCTGATAGGACAAGGGTTAGACTGCTAGACTACAATGTAACCAAGGAGCTGAAAGTATAAAAGTTAGCAAAAGTTCAGCACTTTACAGTTCACAGACTATCAAACAGGTGCAGCGGTCTCCAGTATGGATCCAGCAGGGTGGTGCTTCACCTGTTCGGCACCCACTCTCCAATCTACTGCCACTCAGAAGCAAGTGTGGTGTCCATGGCCTTAGGTTGGTCTTCCACCTACCTCACTTGTTGAGCAGGCCTGTACTTCAAAATGTTGATTTTTGGCCAGTGGGCTTGTCAAAACTGTTCAACAACCTCTAGAGATTCAAATGACCTGGAGACTCCGTTGGAGGAGATCCATAATATGGCAGGGTACTGGAGTGAGTAGTGCAGCCCCAGATCCACACAAGCCCTCCTCACAGTTTTGTAGGCCCTGCAATGGTCGGAGAGGGTGGGGGTAATGTCTGCAAACACTTGGATGCAGTGGTTGTGCCACTGGAGGTCCTATGTTTTCTTGGTCAGTTGCATTATGAGCTCCTTGCCTGAAAATGGAGGAAATGTGTCAGGATGGGATGAGATTAAGCTCCTGGGGCAGGTTTGGGGGCAAGGCAACAGGAGGCATGATCAGTCTCCAGTGGGCCTTGCCATCTGTGACCCAGATTGTCTGGGAGCGCTCACTGCAAAAAGTCTGAAATGCTTCTCCCCTTACAGCCTTCTGGAGTGCCCACCAGCCTCAGGTTATTTCTGTGCCCCCTATTTTTCACATCCTCTAACCTGTCCCAGAGGATTCATATGGTGTGATCCAGGTCCCTCATATAGGCAATCATTCTTTCTGTGTGGTCCTCCATGTCTGCTATGTGCTGCTCCACCATGTTAACTCTATGGAACATAGCCACGATAGCTGAGGTAATTTTTTTTGTGTAGCCAGTTCTAGTTTGCCCGATTTGGAGATGAGATGTTTGAACATTCCTTTTATTTCTTTCAGATTGCTGTTAGTGGTGTCTCCTGTGGCCATCACTATTCTGGCTGGGTTCCCACACTCCACCTCTGAAGAAGACTGGGAGCATAATGGCAGTGAACTGCGACTTACTGGGATTGATTCACAGAAGCTTGATATAGTTGAACTGAGCAGGTAAGGGACTTTCAGATCAGGTGCATTGACAGACCAGTTGTGCACTGTAAACAGTGACGTTTTACAGATTATGTAAGTGCTATAGCACAGCTAAGAATTAGGCAGTGATCTTGGTCAACTGCCTAGCAACATTACCCCCTTAAATGGTAATTGGATAAGCATTTAATCTATTGGGGGGGGCTGTAAAAGCAAGGGAGGGAAAAAATTAACTCCCAAATGCTGAAGCATCCAGGAGGGAGAGCCCGAGGGGAGTAAACTCCCTTAGGACAGGGGTGCAAGAAGACAGGGTGTGTACCAAACAGAGGAAAATGGGGCTATAAATCATGTAACCGAGAGAAAAGGATTAAATAAGACAGAATAGAGATGATAAAAAGAGAAGAGGTGGATCAAGGGGAGCTTCAGGAAACAGCATATGCAGGAACGAGAGAAGCAGGGAAGTAGGCAGGGAGGAAGTAAGGTACAGAGAGCCATGTGCAACAATGCACAGAGTATTGGAAACAAAATTCCAGACCTGGAAGCCATCATGCCAGAGGGTATCCCGGATTTGATGGCCATGATGGCGCCATAGTGTACTGAGCACCACAACTGGAACATGTCCATATCTGGCTACTCTCTGTTCAGGAGTGACAGGAGGGAGGAGGGAAGAAGGGGCTGTATTACATGTGAGAGAGGTAATTAATGCAATGGAGTTATGGGACACCCAAGGGAAAAGGAAGAGCTAGAGATGCCATGGGACATCCTGGAGAGAGGCTTTGGGGAAGCTATCCATACTAAGGTAGTGTGCAGACCTCCAGCAAAGGGAGAGGAGTTGGATAAGGCACTTGGGGAAGCCATCATCAGAATGGCAAGTAAGAGGGTGGTGCTGCTAGTTGGTGATTTTTGGGAGTGGCATCTTAAAAACTGTACCCACTAATGAACAACAGGCACATGAGCTCATTTGGAAACTCTGTAGTTGGTGACTTCAGTCTGCCAGATGTGGGTTGGAGCATTGCAAGTTTGGCTTTGGCAACAAGCAGGGCAATACTTGACTCCATACAAGGTTTCTCAGGCTGACAAGAATCCACTAGGTACAGGACAATGCTGCACCTGGTGCTTAAAAACAGGAACAGCACTGCAGATATCACAGTGGGCAGTCCCCTAGTTAGCAGTGATTACCATTAGAGATGCAGCGAATTATTAATCCGCCCACTAAGTGGACACGAAGTGGGCACTTCAAGTCCGCGAAGCCCAACGCTAAGTGGGCCCTGTAAAGTGCTCACTTTGAGTTATTAATACCACTTTGCGTTCTCATTATGCCTTAATGCGAAGTAAGGCAAAGTGAGAAGAAAATAGGAACATCACATGGCTTGCAGTACTATAAGTCACATGCTTTAGCCAGGCAGGAAGGAAGTGAGTCAGAGAAGCAGTTTCACTTTCTCTTTTGCATTTGTAGAGGGAGAAAGCAAAATTGTGAGAGGAGAGGAGTTTGCTTGGCTTTCGTTTCTTTTTACTGCCAGAACCCAGAACAAACAAATAGATTTTTTAAAAGCTAGTTTGTTTAGTTTTTGTATTGTCTTAGTGTTTTTTTGTTAGTGAATTTTTTTGTATAAGTTTTGTTTTGTTTTGTTTTGTGTGTGTGACTGACTGTGTGTGTGTGCGTGTCCACTGTCTGTGTGCGTGTGTGTCGTCCCGTGGACTCAGGAGGATGGAGGGTCACATTGAAGAAGGTGAGTCGCTGGCCCGTGGGCATTTTAGGAGGGGAGGAGTGTGGACCCAATGGGGGGTGGGGTGGTCGTGTGATGTTTAACCGCTCCAGACTCCTGGCCAGTGTTGCTTCCCCCAAGGAAGCAACAGCAGCAGTAGTAGCAGCACCAGTGCCACTGGTGGCTGTTGCATGTCCACCTTCTCTGCCACTACCACCACTACCAACACCACCACCACTAGCAGCAGCTGTTGGGGCTCCAGCAGCACCCCCTCCACCACCTCCACAGCCACAGAAGGTGGCCCCAGCAATTGTAGGTAGTGGTGGGACTCATGCCCAATGTGTGCAGACTGTGTCTGGTCCCCCCACAGCTCCCCAGTGTGGGAGTTTTTTAATTGTGTGAGGGGAGATGGCACAGTGGTAGAGTGCCATGTGCATTGTGTGCTGGTGCACTGTGGCCCCCCTGGGACACATTTGGGGATCGGTGGCCAGTGCACCCACATGCTGAACCACAACAGGGCAAAGTGGCAGGCTGCCATGGAAGGGGCCAGGCGTCTACCTGCTGGCCCTTCTGTGGCAGTGGCCGAGGGTGCTGCTGGGGTGGGATATGTGCCTCGCAGCAGTCACCACTGCAGCAGGAGAAGGAGGAGGGCTACTACATCAGCTGCTCCACCACCACCACCAGCACCACTGCCACAACAGCCACCAGCACCACCCTGTCCACCACCAGCCCTACTACCTGGATTACCCATTGCAGTGGACCCCACCACAGTTCCTGCAAGCCAGTCTGACCTTGGCCTGGTGTGGGAAGTGCTTGAGGAAAACAATGCACGTTTCAGTGCTTTGGAGCAGCAGGTTAACAGAGTGGAAGCACAGCAGCAGCAAATACTTTCAATGCTGCACCTGCTGCTGGACCACCATGGCATCCCACGGCCTTAGTAAGTCAGGGGATTGTTTTCTGCTCCCCACACCTACCCCCACCCCTGACCCCACCCCACTACTGTGTTGTACTTTTTGTGTGTTTTTTGTTTGTTATTGTTTAATCATACACTTTTCCTTCCAGGAATCTTTCTTGCACCACATAGTGCAATACATTTTTGTGAAAACCAGGCATAATTTCATTACAATGTGTCACGTGACAGAGAATTCCCATTCTGAAAATCTGCCCACATTCTGCCTCCCTTCTCAGAAACGTTAGGACGTAATGGCAGGGACAGTGTGTGTGCGTGCTCCTTACCGTGAATATCCGATTGTCCGGCAGGTTTCCAAAAGTTTCTTCATGTTATAATGGTCAGTTTGTGGTGAAATGTGTTGCCACGTTTCCAGCAAGAAGAGCACTGTTAGTGGAAACATCCCACATTTCGTCACAAAGTGAACCTTATAACATAAGCAAACATTGGTTGGGATAGCTGCTGGACATTCACTATAGTGGAGCATGCACCTGCGCTCCCCCTGGCATCAAGTCCTAATGTTGCTGAGAAAGGGTGGCAGAATGTGGATGGCTTTTCTGATTGGTAAATCCTATGTCATGTGACTCACTGTAATGACTTTATGGGTAGTTTTCACAGAAATATATTGCACTCTGTGGAGCAAGAAATATTCCAGTGGTAGTAATGACCCCACATATTAGTTTATGTGCATCACCATAACTATGTAATGTGGTTAATGTCTGTAAAGCAGCAGCGCAACAATCTGCTGATATCTCTGACTTATATTTTTTAATGCTATGTTACAACTTCCTTTACTTACATCCTGACTGACTTGAATGATACAATAATTTGCAGTAGTTGAGTCTGCTGTACTAACTTTTTTCATGTGTGAAATAATGAAAGGAGCATTCCTTTTAAATTGGTGCTGACCATGTCTTTGTCATTGTTTTCCTCTGCTTTTCTCCATCACATCAAGTAGTTGTCATATATCACTTCTGTTGTTAATTAACAGTTATGAATCAGGCAGTGTTTTATGACATCATGGAACAACAGTTATTGAAAAGCAGCTGCAAATCAATACAAAGCTGATCCGAACAATATTGGAAGACGTGCTCATTTTCTTTTTCATACATGAAAAAAGTAGTCAAGTAAGTAAAGCAGACATAAATTGTGAGAAGAATCGTATCATTCAAGTCACTCACAACTCAGAGGTAAGTATTAGTGGCTGTGGCAATGTAAAGTAGCATAAAAAAGTACAGTTCAGAAATGTGAGGACGTTCTTGCAATGCTGTTTTAATTGTAAAAATGTCAATATGAAATCATGAGCTCACAGCAACAATCACAGAACACACAAAAGTGGCACAGAGTCCCCAGATTTTTTCCGCAGGCCCAGAATGCTTCCTCCTTGTGTGCAGAAAATTGACAAGTTGTAACGAAGTGAAATGAGACTGTTTCATACAAAGTCCCCCAGAATTAATGGCGCACTCAGTCATGCACCTAAAAGTGGCATAGAATCCCCAGATGTTTTCTGCAGGCTCAGAATACATCCTCCTTGTGTGCAGAAAAATGACAAGTTGTAACAAAGTGAAATGAGACTGTTTCAGCACATACAAAGTCCACCAGAATTAATGGCGCGCTCAGTCAAGCGCCTAAAAGTGGCACAGAGTCCCCAGATTTTTTCTGTAGGCCCAGAATACATCTTCCTTGTGTGCAGAAAATTGACAAGTGGTAACGAAGTGAAATGAGAATGTTTCAGCACATACAAAGTCCCCCAGAATTAATAGCACACTCAGTCATGCGCCTAAAAGTGGCACAGAGTCCCAGATTTTTTCTGCAGGCCCAGAATGCATCTTCCTTGTCAGCAGACAATTAACAAGTGATAACGAAGTGAAATGAGACTGTTTCAGCACATACAAAGTCCCCCAGAATTAATGGCGCATTCAGTCATGCGCCTAAAAGTGGCACAGAGTCCCCAGATTTTTTCTGCAGGCCCAGAATGCATCCTCCTTGTGTGCAGAAAATTGACAAGTGGTAACGAAGTGAAATGAGACTGTTTCACACATATAAAGTCCCCCAGAATTTATTCCGCAGTCATTCATGCATGCAATGCCCCTAAAATGATGACATGAGAGAACTGTTGCTGGTCCAATGCGTGCTGCGATGCGAGCAAATGCAATGTGATCATCTCAACTGGATGGAAGGGTGCCCTTTGTCTGTACACTGATAGTAGCCTTGATGAGTTGATATATATAGATATATATTTCTGTAGTTTGTAGGTGAGGGGTGTTGACATGGACATGTACTCATGGTATTGTTCTGTATCACGGGTCACAGATACTGTTGGTGTGCACATTCCAGTGCTCGATTAGAACATTATGAGTAGAAATTTGCAATGGGTAACTGTCAAGCACATGAAGGTAAGTATTTTTTTTTTGGGTGGGGGAAGCATATTTGCAGGTGTGTCTGTAATGGTTACTTATTTTCTTATTTCTTCACAGATTTCATCTGCATCTTTTTCAAGTCTGATGTGATTGTCGTCATGGTCATCTAATGAAGTGACTTCTGCATGTGGCATGTGCACCCCAGCCCGGGGGGGGGGGGACTGATGTGGAAGAACTTGTTTGGATAAGGCCACTCTGTCAGAACAACAAAGCATCTGGAAGTTTCCGAAAAAAAGAAATGAATGACTTCTTATAACTTAATTGTTATGTGTCCCTCCCTGGTTCTCAAATCTCAACCCCTAAAGTCAAGTTACATTTCAAAGACACATCTTGTCAACTAACACAACCTGTTGTGTGCAATATTTGCTGCAATCTTTACAAAATAATGAAACGGATGAAATAAAATCTTCATACTTCCCAGAATGGATTTCACATGGATATTACATAAGTTCCTCTCTGTACAGTACAGCTACAGCATTATTCATAACGAGGTTTAGTGATGGAGCCTTTTTTTGTTACCCAGTAAAAGAGACAAAAGAAGTGTACTGTATGTGTTTTACCATTGCGGCTCTGAAAAGCTACAGAAAACAAAACATACAACTAAAGGAAGTGAGGCAGCATAACAAACATAAGTATGCATACTCACTTTATGGTTTAAATGTTAAGAAGCTGATGGTGGTGGTTCATGGGGGGCAGACAGACTTATGGTGGCAGACTTGGATAACATCAGTCCCAGTGGAGGTGGTGGTCTGTGAGGAGCAGTCAGACTCATGGTGGTAGACTTGGATAACATCAGTCCCGGTGGTGGTGGTGGTCTGTGGGGGTCAGACAGACTCATGGTGGCAGACTTGGATAACATCAGTCCCAGTGGTGGTGGTGGTCCATGGGGGCAGACAGACTCATGGTGGCAGACTTGGATAACATCAGTGACGGTGGTGTTGGTGGTCCATGCGGGGCAGACAGACTCATTGTGGCAGACTTGGATAACATCAGTCCCAGTGGTGGCAGTCCGGGGGGCAGACAGACTCATGGTGGCAGTGGTGGCAGTGGATAACATTAGTCCCAGTGGTGGTGGTCTGTGGAGGGCACACCACCTTTTAAATACTGTAGTTAAAACCTGCCAACATTATCCACATCATCATCCTCATAAAGAAAACTGCCCCTCACAGTCATCGATGTCTGAAATCTGACCCCTAGGAAATTATTTCTCCATTGTGTCATCATCTACATCAGTGGTGGGCCGTTTCAGGCAGCCAGTGCCAGTGCCACTAGGATGCTCCATTTCCTAATCAGCAAGACCACCATGACTAGGTCAGGGTACGAATACCGAGGTTGCAGTCTGTGCTGGTATGTGCCTCTCATTCATTTTAATGAATGTTAGCAAACTAACATTTGCAGGAGAGAGGTTTGTCTGACGATCACTGACTATTGCACCTGCTGAGCTGAATACCCTCTCAACAATTACACTGGAGGGTGGGCATGTTGAGGTACTTCAGTGCCACTGCAGTTAGCTCTGGCCATTCACTGACCTTTCCACTCCAGTACAAAAGAGGATCTTCACTTATTTTCAGATGCCTGTTTTCAGACAAACAAGACTTAACCATTCTCTGTGCCACACTAAGTCCAATTGATGATGCATCATCCTCCTGAATCATTTATTTCACAAATACCCACTTGGGACAAAGCCTTCCAAAGCGGGTTGACGCCACCCACTTTGGATGACAGACCACCTGGAACTACAGTCCCTTCCCCTTGCAGGATATGCTTGATGGTCCTCCAGGTACACCTTCAGCCGGATCATGCTGCTGAGGTTTGCTGACCTTGGCACGTGACTTCTGTGCCCCATGAACCAAGCGCACCAGTTGACCACTGATATTTTTTACCTGTTCAGGCCCTCCCTCCTACTGATGCAATTCCACATTTGTATCGTGGGTCCAGCATTGTTGCTATGGCAAAGTTGTCACTATGCTGAATGCTCACAATGTGACGATTATGGTCGAACACTGTCAGCATGTGTTGCAGCAACATACTGCTACCAGTGTCTCTGGCAACATCAAGGCTATGCTGTACATTCACCAATGTCTGCCCCAGCACCCACAGCAGTGGAATTGATTGGCAAATGGAGGCAGACTCACCACTCACTGTCTGTGTGGCATGTTCAAAAGGCCACAAAATTGTTATTACAGAGTCCATGAGGTGCCACTGTTCAGTCATCATAGACATGGAGGCCCCGGAACTGTCACGGCTAGTGTGCATAACACGATATTCTCAGATGACTTTGTATTGTTCATACAACCTCTTCTGTCATGTATAACGTGGAGTTCCATCAGGTGACAACTTTCAGCTTCAAGTGCTGCTGAGGCAGGCTGTTTTGTATCTGTGACTGCCGCAGTTGTTCACGGGCCTTTCCAGATCTTGAAAAGTGAGAGCAGATACGTCATGCAATGGTCAGCATTTCCTTTATATCAGGGTGCTGCAGAAACTCCTGAACCACAAGATTTAAACAGCGGGCCATGCATGGAACATGAAAAAAAACACTATTAGTGATGCATTTCACCACATTTGACCCATTGTCACTTGCTATGAACCCAGTTCTCAGGGACAGAGGGTTCAGCCATCTGTCAATTTCAGTCAGTACCATGTCCAACATATTCTCACCAGTGTATGAACAGGTCACACTGTGCATAGCAATCGTTGCATGCTGGTGAATTCCAGGAAGATTGCTACTATGAAAATCCACCTTACTGCACTGATTATGCACACTACCAACATCACAAACCACCTTACTGCACTGATTATTCACACTACCAACATTACAAACAACCCCCGGCACCTGCGCCCAGTGTGCAGTTATGCACAGATATGAACACCCCAGTGTTTTGCCACCTGTCCACATATCCATACTTAAATGGATGAATGAAAACATAGAAACACAGAAAGGTAGAAGCTGACGGCAGATAAGGACAGCAAGGCCCATCCAGTCTGCCCATTTCTTTTTCTACCTTATAAATGTGCCATCGGCCTTTGCTCTGTCAGTGGGCTATCTATTTATACTCATCTGTATTGCTCCCTTATGCCTGTCCCATGCCTGTTTGATGCCCTGCACTGTATTCATAGCCACCACTTATTTATTTATTTAGCTTTTGTTAACCAGGTAAGTACACTAGACAAACACATGCCTATTTTCAGATACGACCCGGGAGAGTACAGAAAATCAAAGAACATACAGAGTACAATTTGAAGCAAGTAGGGCAGATACACAGATGTCAGGAGAAGCACAACATACATAGTAAGATATCTAAGGACCCAACAGTAATCATAGTCAATATGCTAAGGTACAGCGTCACTGACACAACATCACCAGCAATATATATACAGATATATACAAAACTGACACATTTGCAAGATACATGGAATGAATACACTCAAGTATACTGTGCAGAGGACCAGGCTAATCAGGGAGGGTTAAGACAGTCACATACTGCCGAGAGCTTCAAGTGGTTCCACAGGGAGGTGCGTAGGCCCGACTGGGAAAGGTCTGGACCTAGACAGGAAAGGAGTTCCACAGTCTAGGAGCACATGATGCAAAGTCCCTGTCCCCCATTTTGGTATGAGCAGGAGGGACCTTAAGGATAGCAGGGCCCAGTGACCTTAGGGGGTAGGTAGCGGGGCTGCTGGTGCAAGGAGGTCCGCCAGTCCAGGGGGGGTGCCAGTACCCAGTACCTTACCCATGAATCTGCCCACAACAAAATTTAAATAATTGGGCGGGGACAGCCAGTTGAGCTTTCTGTACAGATCACTGGTGAGTGAGACAAGGGACTCCAAGAGCAAAACGGCAGATGTTATTATAGGCAACGGTCCATCTAGAGGTGGATCTTGGAGGTATTGGCAAACAAAAGGAGCCCATAACAGAGGGATGGTAGAAACACCCCTCTAGACAGTGCTAGGTGAGCAGCCGGAGTAAGGTTATTTCTTTGCCCTGTAAGTCAGACCCAATTTCCAGTTAACAGCTCTACACACATTTTGGATATGCTGACCAAAATCGAGCTGCGGGTCAAGTGTCACCCCAAGGTATTTGACAGAATTGGTGGTGAGAACAGGAGTGCCATCAATACCCGAGATGCACATAGGAACAGAGGAGGCCTTTAACTTGGCCAGGGAACAGAACAGCATGGCCTGGGTCTTTTTAAGATTTTGGAACAGCTTATGGGATGATATCCAGGAATGGACACTCCTGAAACCCTCACTCAGTTGGTGGTTAATGACCCTGATATCCTTTGAATGATTGAGGATAACAAGGTTATCAGCATACAGGACAGCCCTGCAGGAGGCCACCGAGGAGGGAAGGTCATTGATGAAGATGGAAATAAGTAGGGGCCCAAGGACTGACCTCTGGGGGACCCCTGAGGACACGGGGGTGGCGTCCAACAGCACCTTACTATATTTGGTCAGTTGCTGCCTTCCATGAAGGTAGTTGGAGAATCAACTCAGGGCCGGAGGGGATAAGCCCAAAGACCCAAGCTGAGAGCATAGCAAGGCATGGTCAACAAGGTCAAAGGCTTTAGAGAGATCAATAAAGATGGCCCCAGAGAGTCTGCCCTGGTCCATAGCAGCCCTTATCCCAGAAGTGACAGAGACCAGCGCAGAGGTGGTGCTGTGCCCTTTTCAAAAGCCATGCTGTGAGGGAGACAGAAGCTCATGAGCCTAGATATAATCCAAGAGTTGTCCCGCGACAACTTTCTCAAGGAGCTTGCTGATGGCAGGCAGAATGGCAATCGGACGATAGTTGTCAAGGATCCTGGGGTTGCCCTGTTTGAGCACAGGGACAACCTGTGCCACCTTCCACAGGTCTGGGATAACCCCACAGGCTAAGGATAGGTTGACGATATGGGCCACATGGGAGGCAATGTAGGCAGCGGCAAGGCAGAGAAGCTTTGGTTCCATGCCATGAAGGCCAGCACTAGAAAAGGGTGAGAGACCAGTCAGCAATCTCTGCATTTCTTTAACCATCACAGCCTTGAGATAGAATGAAGGACAGGGGGAAGGTGCCATTTGAGGCAGAGGGACTTGGATAGGACTATCATGACCAGTGGAGGAGAATAGTGAGGTGAACACAGACAGGTCCAAGAAGTGAGCATTGACTGCATTTGCGATGGTTAGCGGATTATTACAGCTAGCACCATCACTGAGCATGTCCAGAGCCTCACAGGAGGAGGAGCCACTCACTATGTTTTAATATTCTCCAGAAGTTCCTAGGGTCCTAGCTGAGGTCTGCAAGGCAGCTTTACAGAAGTCACTTTTGACAACCCTGATAGCCTTTTTGCACTCATTCCTGAGCCTCCTGTAATGTTGGAATATGGTCTGGTCCGTTGAGACCTTGAAACTGGCCCAACATTTATCTCTAACCCTCATGAGAGCAAGGAGGCTCCCATGCAACCATTTTGTGACAGCCCCCCTTACCCACCGTCTGACGAGGGGGGCATGCTTATCCTGTAACATTCTGAAGATACTATTGAAGTGACAGACTGCTGAGGAAGCATTCTGGGCATCCATCACTGAAGACCAGTCAAGGAACATGAGATCCTCCTGGAAAGTCCCCGGGTCAAACCTGGAGAAGTCCCTGACCAGGATGATTTGGGGAGGGATCATGGGGGTGGAGATCTTCCATATGCTGTACACCGGGGCATGGTCAGAGATGGAGTCTGGGAGGGTACCTGAGGAGCTAATCTGCTCAGGCCTGTTGGTCAGGACCCAGTACAGGAGAGAGCTGTTACCACCTACGGACAACCATCTGGTGGGCTCCTGAATGAGTTGGGACATTGAGAAGCCAGCTAGCAGAGTTTCATACTGCTTGACATTGCCTCCAAGCCAGTTTAGGTTGAGATCCCCTAGGATT
Organism: Neoceratodus forsteri; assembly: GCA_016271365.2. Lineage (NCBI taxonomy): Eukaryota > Metazoa > Chordata > Ceratodontiformes > Ceratodontidae > Neoceratodus > Neoceratodus forsteri. Next base: position 877,630,308 of record CM057452.1, on the reverse strand, counting down.
ATTACCTCATTATTTCCTGACTTGGAACCAACAGATTCAAGAAGGGAGGATAAGCCTAGTACACCACCCATGGGGGGATTATAGGTACATATAATGTGCAGTTTCTTTGCATTCCCAAGTAGCAGAACACTGCGCAACAGCTCACAGGAAGACTGCTCTGGCTGAGGGTAGGTCAGCACTGACAAGTTAAGGTGTCTCCTGTAGTAAACCAGAATACCACCCCCCCCTTTTTTTCTGGACGATTCTGCCTGAGGAAGTCAAAGCCAGGAAGCACACAAGCAGAGTCTGGGACTGAGGGTTTAAGCCAAGATTCGGTTATCCCCAGGATGTCAGGCTTGTAGTGGGTGACCCAGGCATGGAGTTCAGCCATGTTGGGCAGAAGGCTATGGACATTAAGATTAGCTATTTTCAGCCCATTCTCTGACTGCCAGCCCACAGGAGAGGAGAGGGCTTGACAGGTAGGACCTGGGTTCAACTCCACATCCCCTGCCAGGATCAGTGTCACCAGTAGGAGCCAGAGGAAATGCCTCAGAGGGGGAGTGCCCGCCTTGGTGGATGTCCTGCGGCCGATGCGCTTGACCACTTTGATAGGGTACAGGAAGCACCACAGGTTAAGGCAGCAGATGGGCCAGGGAGTCTGTGTGTCCCTGGTGGCTATTAGGTTAGAAAAAATAAAGTCCCACTCATCAGGTAATCCTGGTCAGAACCCAAGTTGCCCCATGTGGGGAGCACAGTCCAGAGTAATAATAGGGAGGAACAATACCATGAGCAGCCCTATGGCGAGGGCATTAGAGATGGGGACTGACACAGCCCCCCTCCTAGAATGCTTCAGGGCCCCCATAGATCTAAATGCACACCGGAGTCAGACCAAATACAACCGGGGCCCAGGAGAAATGAGGGAGATAGGGGTGACCAGAACCCCCTAGGCCACCTGGAGGGCACTAAGGAGCAGTCAAAAAGGACAGTTAGACCTGCAGCCATCACTCCACCAGGAGCAGAGTACTGCTGGGTAGCCTATTTCACACTTGTAGCCCAACACAGTAATTTTCAAGCAAGCAGCCCATGGTAAAGCAGCGAGACAAGGGCAGACAATAAGTTAAACACACGTCACCAATGGCTAGTGACTACTTTTGACTACAACTTTTTAGACCACAACTGACTGCAGAGAAAGATCAGCTATAAAGATCTGTACCACCCAGAAGATTAGACAACACCCCCACAGTAGGTATGGAAGAGAAGGGGGAAAAAGGCAGCAGTGTAATACAAGTAGTCCCCTAGAGTTGTGAGGACAGAATTAATCCCTCCCAAATTCAATCCCCACAGGGGACAGACAGTAGGACCAGCCAATCACCCACTCTAAGCATAGTACAACCCCAGGTGGGAGTGGCTTAGGACCTTTAATGGGAGGAGGAACAGGACAGGTGGGGGAAATTTCAATCCCCAGGCAGCGAGCAAAGCCAGTGAGTCCTTTGTGCCGAACGTCCCACACTGTGCCTTTTCCTTCACAATGAATCTCCTGCTGTGCAGCAGGGGTACAGTCCAGCTTACAGTCTCCACGCCAGTGGCAAGGTAATCACGGGGGGGGAGCCCATCAGGCAAAGGCTGCCCTCGCTACCCCACACACACATGCAACACAAGGCAAACAAGTCCACAGCTGGGCACTCCTCTCACCTTTGTACTGGCGAGTGACATCACAGTGGGCGAGCAACCAATCTGCGCAATGGCAGGGATTCAATTTGGAAACGGTGCTAATTTTCAATCCCCAGGCAGCAAGCAAAGCCATTGTGTCCTTTGTGCTGAATGTCCCACACTGCGCCTTTTCCTTCACACCGAATCTCCTGATGTGCAGCAGGGGTACAGTCCAGCTTACAGTCTCCATGCCAGCAGCAAGGTAATCGCGGGGGAGGGGGCACCAGGCAAAGGCCGCCCTCGCTACCCCACACACACATGCAACACAGTGCAAACAAGTTGCCTGAGAGGAGCAACAGCAGCAGTATTAGATGTTTTAAAAGGGGTTAAAGTTGCTTCTGTGGGGCAGCAGGGCCCTTTTTTATTTTAACAGGTGCATTTCCATAAGGATGATGCATGAGGTAGTGACCAGTTAGTAACAGCAAGGAGCTGTAAGGGCACAGTTGCAGTGGTTTTGAGAACAGGCCAAAAGTTTCATTTGTTCTTCAAAATGATTGTTGGATAGATAGCCCTTAGAGACAAGTACATTAAGAGCTGATTTCAATTGAAAATGTTTGATACCTGGTGGTTAAGTCAAAAGCTAAAAGAAATGATCAACAGCTGAGGTCCACAGTCATAGAATGTGCTAGAATTCTTGAAAGGGATGAACTCTGCCTGTGCATATGCAGGATGTGAAATCCTTTTGTCTGTATGCGTCTTTGTCATTCAAAGAGGTATTGAAAAGCCCAAATACAGATCAGGGAGCAGGTCAGATGAAAATGTGGATTCAAGAAGGACCCAGAGTCAGTGAATTTGTCAGACTTCATTGCTTCACTTATGCTTTGCTTGGGATACCTTCCAACAAGTTGATTTTAAAATGAAAAATGCAGAAACCTGGTGATGATGCTTTGTAGAAATCCAGTCCAGGAGACTTTCACGGATGTAGTGAGCAAGAATGGCTATTTTCATGCTAGACTCTTTCACCTTGTTAATGACCTTAAGGTGCTTGAATGTCTCGATCATATCCCCTCTCTCCCTCCTTTGCTCTAGGGTATACATATTGAGCTCTGTTAATCTGTCCTCCTATATCTTCTGATGCAGTCCCTGCACCATTTTGGTTGCCCTTCTCTGGACTGCCTCAATTTGTTTAATGTCCGTGTGAAGGTGTGGCCTCCAGTACTGCACGCAGTACTCCAGATGGGGCCTAACCAGTGTCTTGTAAAGAGGGACTATTACCTCCCTCTTATGACTTGTTATACACTACTAATGCACCCTAACATCCCCCTAGCCTTACCTACTGCTTTAGAGGTCTGCTTGGATGATTTCAGGTCATTGGTGATGATGACGCCTAAGCCTCTTTCTTTCCTTGTGACTGCCAACAACTCCCCTCCCAGCCTATAGGTGGCTTCAGGGTTTCTGTTACCTATGTGCATGATCTTGCACTTCTTTGTGTTAAACTCCAGTTGCCACTCTTCCAACCATTTTGCTAGTTTATCCTGATCTCTTCTCATTCTGCCCACCCTATCTGGATCATCTACTTTGTTGCACATCTGGGTGTCATCTGCAAACAAACAGCAGGTTGAGAGACCTGAATATGTACACCCTGGAGGATAGAAGGGACAGGGGAGACATGATAGAGACATTCAAGTATCTGAGGGGAATCAATAAAGATAGGGCAGATGGGGTCTTTAAGTGAAGGAGGGGAGTCACCGGAGGCATGGGCTAAGAATGGGGGGAGGGAGATTTAGGAAGGAAATGTGGACATACTATTTCACAAAGAGGGTGGTAGTAAAATGGAATGCCCTACCAGAATAAGTGGTATCATGTAAATCTGTGAACAGCTTCAAAAGGGCATAGGACAGGGAACAGGAGTCTGCTTGGATGATTTCAGGTCATCGGTGATGATGATGCCCAAGTCTCTTTCTGCCTTTGTGACTGCCAGCAACTCCCCTCCCAGCCTATAGGTGGCTTCAGGGTTTCTCTTCCCTATGTGCGTGATCTTGCACTTCTTTGCATTAAATCCCTGTTGCCACTCTTCTGACCATTTTGCTAGTTTATCCAGATCTCTTCTCATTCTGCCCACCCAATCTTGATCATCTACTCTGTTGCAGATCTTGGTGTCATCTGCAAACAGACAAGCCTTTCCCTCTAGTCCATCTGTGATGTCACTAATGAAGATATTGAAGAGGACTGGCCTCAGGACTGATCCCTGAGGTACCCCACTTGTGACTTGCATCTCTTCTGACTGTATACCGTTTACCACCACTCTCTGTTTTCTGCCCGTCAACCAGTTTGCCACCCAGTTGACCAATTTCTGACCCATCCAAAGCCTACCTAGCTTATTTATCAATCTTCTATGTGGAACAGTTTTGAAAGCTTTGCTGAAGTCAAGGTAGGCGACATCAACTGCTCCCTCTTGGTCCACCACTCTGGTTACCCAGTCAAAGAAATCTATGAGATTAGTTTGACAGGATCTTCCTTTTGTAAACCCGTGCTGTCTTGGATCCTGTGCCCCTATAGATTCCAGATGTTGTACTATCCTTTCCTTAAGGAGTGCCTCCATAATTTTGCCCACTACTGAGGTAAGACTGACTGGTCTGTAGTTCCCTGCCTCCTCCCTGCTACCACTCTTGTGGAGCGGGATCACATGAGCCCTTCTCCAGTCTTCTGGGACCTCTCCTGTGCACTGAGACTCACTAAATAGTTCTGCTTATGGCTCTGCTAGTTCCACCCTTAACTCCTTAAGTACCCTGGGATGTATGCCATCAGGTCCCATTGCCTTGTCCACCCTGAGCTTAGCGAGCTCTTGTAGGACCCTTTCTTTTGTGAAGGGAGTAGTGCTCAACTCTCTTCCCCCTGTGTCCATGGTGCTGAGCTGTGGGCCTTGCCCTACCTTCTCTTCAGTAAATACTGAGCAAAAGTATCTATTTAGGAGGAGGAATGTTGAAGGGCATGTCTTACTGAGTTGGACACAGTGCAGAACAAGTCGGAGACAACACAAGCAGAAAAGTATGTCCTGGATGGGACTTTCCATTTTGGACAGGCATGTGCAGCAAACCTCCGGAAACCTGAATTCTCCACAAAGGAGAAGGGCAAAAGATCAATTGCCAGCATTTCCGCTACAGCAGCATTAAGTTCATGTGACACTGTATGATTGGGGGGGTACTTCAGCTTATGCGCAAAAACACTCTGTAACGTGGGTTGACAAATGTTTTACACATGGTGTGTTGTTGGTCACAAATGGTTGTGCTCTGTGATGAATGGCATTGGCAGGGGGTGAAGTGTGGACATTTGATGAAGGCGGTCGCACAGGTGATGATGACAAACCCAGAAATTATGTTATTTTGCTAGATTTGCAAACTGGGGTTGATGTACCACTTGCACTACATAGAAACATAGAAACACAGAATTTGATGGCAGATAAGGACCCACCCAGTCTGCCCATTTCCCTATCTAATGGATAAGCTGCAGAGCCTAGTTAACCAGCAGCCTACTTCTTTCTACCCCCAACCCCTAGAATTGCCTTATTACTGTCCCATGCATGCTTGAATTCAACCACTGTTTTTGACTCCACAACCTCCTTCGGAAGGCCGTTCCATGCATCCACAACCCTCTCTGTGAAAAATATTTCCTTACATTACCTCTGAGCCCCCATCTTCAAATTGTGCCCCTTATTCTTGCACACCTCTTTTTTGAAAGATGCTACCCTCTTGGACTTTGTTGATTCCCTTGAGGTACTTGAAAGTTTCTATCATGTCCCCTCCCCTGCTCCATTTTAGTTGCCCTCCTCTGGACAGCTTCCATCCTGTCTATGTCCTTGTGGAGGTGGGGTCTCCAGAACTGCACGCAGTACTCCAGATGGGGTCTCACCAGCTGTCTGTACAGAGGGATAACAACTTCTTGTTTTCTACTGGTGATCCCTCTCCCTATGCATCCCAGCATCCCCCCAGCATACTGCATTCACCACCACCACAAAAACTGCTACTCTCACCAGCACTGGACAACATTTCAAAGTCATTATGGTACTCCACCTCATCATGCCTGTAGTAATTCTCTGCTCTTATTACCGCGCTACAGCACACGTTTAATTTCCTACTGGGCTTAACAGTCATGGAAGGGGATAACATGCTGGCTATGGTTGCCGGTGACATGGGTGAATGCCCCACTGTGGTATTAGCTGCCAGCTTGTGCTGAGTCCACAGAGCCAAGTGCCTATTCTTAAGATGCATATGATGTTCTCCTGTTCCCAGATGGCTCCCCTTTTTACCTTGACTCACACGCACATGGCAAACCTGGCAGATTGCAACTGAATCATCATTTGCATCTTGAACAAAAAAATCCCAAACAAGGGAGTGTGATGCTCTGCTTTTAACATGACCATGATGATGTGGCTTATTTAAGTCTGTTATTTTTAGCACTGAAGTGGGGGGGGCACGTGATGTTTCTGGCACTGCACACCTGGACTGCAACTGACCACCATGACTACCTATCATATTGATTACTTGGTCATCATCATCAACTAAAAGCGGTAGATCACAAGTTTTTACGGGGGGGATTCCTGCAAACAGACTCAGACACAGCCACTTTTAATTTCTTTTTCTCCTGTTCCCAACTGGGGTCAATTATATCATCATCATATTCATCAACATCACCCACATCCACATCTTTTGCTTGGATGCTTGTATGTGGACTGCATGTTGCAACAACAGCAACATCATCATCATCAGCAGCAGCATCTACACCACCATCACCTGATATTTTTTCACTACACTGTGAATCAATGCTTGGAAAATGTGTGATGTTAAGTGCCGCGGTGGACGGAATATCACATTGTATGCTATTGTTGACATGATCATTAGAATCCTCAGGTTCAGTTACTGGGATGTTACTGGGAAGTATGACATCTTCTATGCCGCCACTCACTTGCACTGCTTCACACTCAATATGTTTGGATATGGTACACTGGTCGGAATTAGAACTTGACACAACAATACTAATACTACCTCCACCACCACTAACACCAGTAACACTAACACCACTGGCTGGGAAAACATCATCTACTCCAACTATGAGTGAAGCTACTGATAGGGCTGTAAAAAAACATTGCAGGAGAAATACCTTTCCTCACATCAGCAATGCACTTCTGCGGCTGCGTACTTACTACTACCACGCCCACAGACCATCTTACTGTCAACATTGCCATGGCGAGAAACAGCTTTGCTTGCACGTCTCTTTGCAGGCATTTTGTGCGATCAACCACAAATATTGTTACCAAATTCAGATTTTGATATGTTCACTTTCTGACTGGAGGAACTGTCTGGATGTGAAGCAAAATAAACAACTGTGGCTTCAGCAACAGATAAGAGACTACTCTGAGACTGTCATGGAATTAAAACAACTTCAGTAACCAGTGATGCTGATGGGGTCACAAAAACAATCCAGTCTGGTAAAAAATACCTTTTGAATGTGGGGGTGGGGGGGAGCACTGAATACTGACAGTGCTGATTTTTACGGCACTACAAGCAGCTAAACTAAGAACAGACAACACGATTGCAGTACAAAATCAAGCAGCTGCTGTGGATAGCAGGTTCACACTGTTGCACTTACACTAGTCTGTGTCACAATAAAAGGTGTATTATTTGATGCACTCAACACTGCACGCACACTCACACACAACAGAGAACAGTTTGTGTACAATGCTGAACAAGGAATGTGACGCAAATGCTAAAGTTCAGTGTACTACGCCACGTTAATGTAAATTTCTAATTTAAATAACCTGACCTTATGAAATGCTGCACCACATCCACACAACAAACAACAAGAAAATTTGTACTATTACTGACAATATTACTATGTGTGCATTAACACATTCAGTTATATAACAAAAATATAACCAAAAAACAAAGAAATCACTAGTTCTCCAACTTAAATCTACCTAAACCACAGATACGCCTCTCCCCCACAGCACACTTTCACTGTCTTTCACCACACACACTCAATGTTGTAAATTAACATTCAAAATCCACACACAAACAAAAATGATTGATGATATGAGCACAGGAGGGTTTATTACAATCAATGAACTAAAGTTGGATTCCCCCCAAAAAAGCAAAACTGCTTTTTGAACAGCTTTTACAAGATTCCTATTACAGACAGCTGTCAGAACACACTGTCTCTTGCTCCTTCCTACTCTAACTACCCCAAATTGAGGCTGTGCAGATCAATATAGAGCCAATGTGACCTGAAATCCCATGAATCACTGCAAAATTCACCTTTGGAGCTCAAAAACAAGGCGAAGTGAACTGCCACCAATGCACTTCACCTTAAAATTGGAAGAGTAGTGGCCTGGGGAGGCAGAGTAACACGAAGTCAGTGTTTCTAATGGACTTCTCGTTCGTCATTATAACGCGAAGTACCCCGCTTTGCATTGTGGAGCACTCCGCGAATCCGACTTTGCTCCATGAAATGCTTTGCAGAGCAGATTGAGCCCACTTCCCCCACCACTAATTACCGTGCAGTATGATTTAACATAAAGACAGGAGCAGAGGCAAATTACATAAGCAAAAAGGTCCTTTATTTTAGGAGGATGGATTTTAAAGAAGTGGGAGATTAGCTCAGAAACTGTTTTATACCTCAGAAACAGTCTTATTGGCGGGTGATTGACAGGCAGGGGTTGAAGCACAGTAGGGAAAATAAGGAAGGGCATAATTAAGGTAACCACTGTATGTACAAAGGAAGTGAGTAGAAGTTGAAGGAAAAAGATACTATTATGGTTCTCTAGGGAAGAGGCCAAAGTGGTGAAGGATGGCATTCAGAAGGTATAAGGAAACAAGGAGGAGGAGAGTTAGGTATATCAAGTACAAGAGAGGGAAGCAGGAAAGGTGATGAGAGGATTAAAGGCACAGACAAAGGAAAAGATAGTCAAAGGGTTTGCTAAAGGGGATATGACTTTCTTCAGATACATAGTGTAAGTGAGGAGAGGAAAGCAAGGGAAGGGACAGTGAGTATTAGAAGGGTGAAAGGGGGAAACTGCAAAGAAGAGGACCAAAAAAAGGGTTCCATCCTGAACCAGTACTTCTGATCAGTCTTCAGTGGAGGGAGGGGGAGTGGATCACCAGGGAAATGTTGGGACAGTTGGGGGGAAGGTGGACACAAGTTCATTTTCAGAGGAAAGGGTACTGAACAGACCTGCAGTCATTGAGGTGGACAAGGCAATTAGATTGGATAGGATACACCATGGGTACTAAGGATACATAGATACATAGACAGTGTCGGCACATAAGGGCCTATGGCCCACCCAGACTGCCCATTTGGGCTTGTAAGTTCAGTTTATGTTTTCCTAGAAGTCTACTGCCCCTTACCCCTGACCTCCAGAATTCCTTTATGTCTATCCCATGCATTCTTAAAACCCATGATTGTTTCAGCCCCCCCCACTTCCTCTGGCAGGGTGTTCCACTTGTCCACCACCCGTTCTGTGAAGAAATTCTTCCTCACGTTTCCTCTGAATCGTCCTCCCTCCAACTTCATCCCATGCCCGCTAGTCCTGGAACATCTTTGTAGCTTAAAAATAGTGTATTCCTGCACCCTGTTCTTCCCTGTAAGATACTTGTATGTCTCTATCATATCCCCTCTCTCCCTCCTCTCCTCCAAGGAGTACATATTTAGTTCCTTCAACCTGTCCTCAGGAAAGAAACTCAAGTAGGTGGTAGCTGCCCCACTGACAGCCTTATTAAACAATTCACTGGAAACAGGTATGGTTCCCAAGGACTGGAGAAGAGTCGACATGGTTCCGCTACACAAATGAAGCAGCAGGAAGGAGGCTAGCAACTATAGGCCATTCTGTCTTAATCCAGTGGGGGGAAAATTAATGTAAACTCTACTAAAGGAACGACTGGTAGAGTTTCTTGAATCCAATGGGCTGCAAGACCACAAGCGGCATGGATTCATTGGGGGAAGGGGGGCATGCCAGAGGAATCTGATTGATTGGTTTGACTGGGTGACCAAGGAACCACATCAAGGAAGGGAAGGAGACATGGCCTATCCGGACTTTAGCAAGGACTTTGACATTGTGCTGCACGAAAACCTGATATAGAAATTGAGCTGCCTAGGGAAGGAATCCAAAGTGGTGAGCTGGGTTAGAAACTTGTTAATGAATAGGCAGCAGAAGATGGTATGGTTAATGGCATTCACTCAAATGATGAAAGAGTGAGCAGCAGAGTGCCACAGGGCTCTGTAATGTGAATGATCATTTTCAATGTCCTGGAAGGGAAGTTATGCCTTTTTTCTGATGATACTGTATGGAAATCTGCAATAGAGTGGACCCTCGGGAAGGGGTAGAGAGAATATGCAGCGATCTCGGAAAACTCAAGGAGTAGTCAAGAGCATGGCAGTTGGGCTTCAATGCCAAAAAGTGCAACATCATGCACAAAGGGTGTAAAAACCTAGGAACTGAGTATAGGGTAGATGGAAGGTACTGGCAGTCATTAAGAAGGAAAAGGGCCTTGGGGCTATCATAATTGATGACCTGAAGGTGGCAGGTCAATACGACAAAGCAATTGGTAGGGCTAGTGGGATACTGGAGTATGAGAGGTATTTCCAGCAGCAGCAAGAGGAGAGAGGTAGTGTTGCCATTGTATCACTCACTGGTGATACTCCACCTGGTGTACTGTGTCCATTTTTTGAGGCCTCACCTCAGAATGCACATAGAGAGGATGGAGGCTTTCCAGAGGAGAGCAACTGAAATGGTTCAGAGGCTGCATGAGATTTCCTAAGAGAGGGACTAAAGAACCTCATCAAGTACACTCTGAAAGAGAGGAGAGCGAGTGGTGACATGACAGAGATCTACAAGTACCTCACAGGGAACAGTAGGCTAAATTAAGGAAAGGCATAGTGAAGGCAACATACTTCCGTCCAAAAGAAGTAAGCAAAAGCAGGAGATAAAAAGAGACTGCTGTGGTTCTCAAAGGATGTGACTGAAAAGGTAACAGTAAAAAGGGCAGCATTTAGGAGGTAAAAAATGATGCAGAGGGAAGAGGATAAGGAGGTGTATCAGAAGAGGCAGAGGGAAGCAGGGAAAGTGGTGAGGAGCACAAAGGGGCAAACTCAGGAAAGAATGGCCTAAGAGGTAGCTGAAGAGGACAAGACCTTGTTTAGGTATATGCAGTAAGCGAAAAGAGGAAGATGAGAGAAGAGATTGTGAAATTATGAAGGGCAAGGAGGACTATGAAGAGGAAGATCAGGAAAAGGCAAATAGCCTGAACAAATACTTTTCTTCAGTCTTCACAGAGAAAGGGGAAGGGGATGGCTCACATAACAGCAGCAGAAGCACTTCGGAGGAGGGAGGGAGATAAAAGTCCATTTACAGAGGAGAAAGTCTTGAAGGGACTTGCAAATCTGAAAGTGGACAAAGCTATGGGACCAGATGGGGTACACCCAAGGGTACTGAGGAAGTTCAGAGAGGTACTGGCTGCTCCTCTGATAGCTCTATTCAACAACTCACTGGAAACAGGAGTGGTTCTAGAGGACAGGAGGAGGGCAGATGTAGTCCCACTTCATAAAGTACAGGCATAGGCACTGTCTGACAGACGAAGCATTAAAACTTGCCATCCAGAGCTCAATCACCTCTTTAATTGACTATGGCCTCATAGTTTATGGATCAGCTACTGACACTGCCCTTCGGCGTATAGCCATAGCCTTAAACAAGGTCTGCTGGCTCCTCACCACAGCCTCTAGACTCACACACACATGTGATCTCTATGAACAGGCTAACTGACTACAACGTCAAGCCAGAATTAAGTATCAGATGTGCTTACTTGCTAAGAAGACAGTGCTAGGCCTCCTTCCACCAGGGGTTCAGTCTATACTTTCCCCTCACTGTGCCACCTGCCTTACCAGGAGTCCTGGAACACTAATCTTCACAGTTCCCTGCTGCCAGACCACTCAAGGGCAGTGTTCCTACAAAGTGAGGGCCTCTAACTGGTTTAACACACTCCCAGTGGATATCACCAATGCACTAAATCTCAGCTCCTTTAAGCACAAACCATGACATCACTTGGCGGCCAGTGCCTACTGTGACTGCTACACTTAAATTCCCTGCTCGCCCTCCTGGCCTCTCCATTACTTATGCACTCTCACCACACTCCACTCTCTCTTTTTAACTCCTTCCAATATCTCACGTCAGCCACCTCAGCCTTTTCCCTTGCCCTCCCCCAGATTTCACTCCTCCCTCTCTCCATTCTCTATCACATCCTTGTCCCTCCCCTCACCTATTACTCCTGCACCTCCTAGCTTTTATAGTCTCTCTCTCCTTTCTCCCCTAGCCCTCCTTAGCTCCCTTCTAGTTCTCATTTCTCTCTCCTTTCTCCTCCTTGCCCATACTAACTCTTCTCTCCTTCCCCACCCATCCTGTTACCTCCACTTACATCTCCCATCCCTTCTCCCCTTCCCTCCATCACCACCTACTCCTCTCCTTCACCACCTACCTCATCCCTCCAATCCCCCACCCCCTCAGTTCTTCCTGTCCCCTACTACCTTATCCTCTGGCCAACTACCTCTGGCCCTCTCATGCACTTGTTAGATCACCTGACAAAGCCTTTAGCAGCTCATGCATTCTGTAATGTTTTACGTGTTACTAATTCTTTTGTCTTATGTTGACAAAGCCTCTGGCAGCTCATGTACTGTAATTGTATTAACTGTTAACTACCTGCCTGTTCTTGTCTATTCTTGTCTATTGTCCAAGACGAAGAACCTCTGTAAAAGAGCACTGTTTACTCAAAGGTGTTATCTGAAATTGTCATAAATAAATAAATAAATAAAATAAAAGCAGTAGCGGGGAGGAGGCTAGCATTTATAGGTCAGTGAGTGTGAGGTCAGTGGTAGGGAAGTTAATGGAGTCATTTCTAAATGAAAAGATTGTGGAGTGTGTTACAGGACCCAAGGCAGCATGGATTTACGAGGGGGGGGGGGTGTTCATGTAAGAACAAATCTTATTGATTTCTTTGACTGGGTGACCAGGAAACTAGATCCTGGTGGGGCAGTGGATGTGGCCTACCAAGACTCCAGTAAGGCTTTCAACACCATTCCACATAGGCTTATTTAGATTTTAGTATAGCATTCAACATTGTACCACATAGGAGACTCGAAACTGGACATCTTAGGGGTGGGTCCAAGAATAGGGAAATGGATAAGAAATTGGAGATGAAGAGGCGACAGATGATGGTAGTAAATGGATTTACTCTGAGGAAGGAGGGCTGTCCATTGGGGTGCCTCAAGGCTCAGTACTGGCACCAGTACTCTTTAATTTGTTTGTAAGTGACATTGCATATGAACAGGAAAGGAAGGTATGACTCTTTGTAGAGGACATTAAAATCTGCAATAGGGTGGACACTCCTGAGGGGGTGGAAAGAATGTGCAGAAACCTGAGAAAACTCAGGGAGTGGTCAAGGGCATTCAGCTAGGTTTACATGTGAAAAAGTGTAAAATCATGCACCTAGGGCACAGAACCGAGAGCCGGAGTACAAAATGGGAGAAGAGGTATTGACAGTAACCAAACAAGAAAGTAACCTGGGGTAATCATATCTGATGACCTTAGGGTGGCAAGACAGCGTGACAAGGCAAGGGGTAGGGCCAATGGAATGCCGGGGTGCATAGGGTTGGGTATCACCAGCAGAAAGAGGCAGGTGATATTGCCACTGTATAGATCACTGGTGAGACTCCACCTGGAATACTGTGTCCAGTTCTGGATACCACATCTCAGGAAGGACATAGACAGGGTTGAGGCTGTCCAGAGGACCTATGAGGAGAGACTAGAGGACCTGAATATGTACACCCTGGAAGGGAGAAGGGAGACATGAGAGACCCATAAAAACTTCATGGGATTAAATAAAGTACATGAGTTTAGTATGTTTCTGAGGAAAAGATGTAGAAAACAAGAGGCCATGTAATGAAGCTGGAAGAGTAACATTTAGGAGAGATCTGAGGAAGTACTTCTCCACTGTAAGAGGGGTGGATGCCTCAAGCAATCTTCCAACAGAGGTAGTCGGGGTGAAAATAATGGTGGGCTTCAAGCATGTATGGGATAGGCACAAGGGTCTTAGTTTGGAAGCAAGGGGGGAGTCAGAGATCAAGTAAGATCTGCGGTGACAGTGTGACAGGGTGATCCCTGTTATGGGTGAGTACCCCGGTAGAAAGACAAAGGTTCCTTGCCCCCTCTCCATAAAGTGTTCTTGGGCTAATGAATAAAATGCTTTATTAAAATGCATAGGAATGCTTTAAAGACAAATGATGGAAATAAAATGCAGCGGTGGTTGAATACTATGGTTAAAGTACAAGAATAGTGCAAGAATATATGCCTGAGTGCAGAGGAATCAGTAAAGCGCCAAGTCCTTATTATGTGCTAAAAGAATTGATGTAGGTGCTTTATAAAATAAAAAACAGTATACTGTTTAGGGTTTGTAATAATTATGTTAAAAAAGAAAGTGCTGCAGTGCTTGTTAGAATAAATGTAGCTGATGGGGTCACGTGATGGCAGCTTGAGGAACAGTCACAGCATTCCACAGCTCCACACCTCTGCAATCAATGTCAGTCTTCCCGCTCTGTTTTCACGTATCATAGTGATTCATAAACCACACCAACTGATTGCTGAATGCCTCTGGGTTCTAACGGTACCAAATAATATGGAAGTTTACATGAAGAAAGCGCCTCGAAGGCACTCTCCTCCACCAACCCCTGAGAAAGACAAGGCTACTAAGCACCCTAAACACCAGCCTGCCAGCTCATCTAAGCTCCCCACTACATCGACTGCTCTCTCAGAAGAAAGATTTTTAGAGATTATGCAGCTGCTACAGGAGAAAATAGCCTACATTTCTGAGGATTTACAGCAAATCAAGACATCAGTACAATCCCTGACAATTCGTGTGGGTGACTCAGAAGCTAAACTAACCTCTTTATAGAAAAAGCAGGACAAAAACGACCAAGCAACTGTACAACTTGGCTACAGACTTAAGAGCCTTGAAGAGAAACTCGAAGATCTGGAGGGTAGAAGTAGGAGGAAAAATCTCCTTGTTATTGGAATACCAGAAAAAGAAGAAGGAAACACTCCCATTTCATTTCTTCAGAAACTGTGTGAGAAAATTGCAGGGCCTTCTCCGAATGGTGTAACATACATTATTGAGCGAGCACACCATGCACCGTGCCCTTCACCCTCTCCCACCTCCTGGCTCCCCACCTCAGCCTCTCATTTTCAAATTGTTAAACTTCTTGGATAAACAACATATCCTTGCCAAGGTTAGAGAACTGCAGGATGTCCAATGGGAAGGGCACAGAATCCAAACTACCCAAGCTCTTCCTCATTGGGTCAGGGTGAAGAGGCAAGAGATGCACCTGATTGTTTCGAAGCTAATTGCCACTGGCACACCATTCCATATGCGTTAGCCGGCCGTGCTTCAGATAAAATCCGATGATCAATGGCTCTCTTATGACTCACATGAACAAGAAGTACAAGAACTCAAAAATCTAATGCCGGATCTCTTCAAGTGATGAGACCCTTAGCGGCATGTGATTATCTTGTTCCTTAAGGGGTCTGAATATGTGGCAATTTTGGGGAGCCCTGCTGATTCTCCTGAGGTTGCAATTTGGTGACTGAGGGGAGGGCTGCAGTGTATGTTGGCCACTGCTTCATTTATTTTCAGCTGGGACCCTGTGTTATGTATTGCCACGGTAGCCTGATCTTCGCAGCGGAGCCTATGCTGGGGCCTCCACTCTGGGAGCTTACCATGACTCTTGAGTTGGATTTTATCCCTTCATGTTGGGTTCGACTCCCGCTTTTCTTTTCAACCACTCTGGACTGCCCTACCAGAATGCTTACTAGACTGTTACCCGATCCACTACTCGACAGAGTTTGCTAAAAAACTATGGTCTTTCAGAATGGCTTTGATTAAGTTAGAAAGCAATGCTCATTTTATTTTAGCCTCCTTCGGACATTAGTTTGATATTAGATTGATGCGGCGAATGCATGTCATGGTTCCTTGAACTTTCTCCACTCATGGGACAATTTCTTTGTTAAAAATTAAGCGGCTACTCCCAAAAAAGCCTTTTTCTTCACTCTTGGGATCACCTTCACTTTGTGCCCTTTTTTTCTGGCATAGCGAAGTATACTTTTGTATGACACTTAGCAGACGGTGATGCTTCTCCTACTGCCTCTTTTTTTTTAGGCTTTTTGATTCATGGCAATGTTTTATTAGAATTACACTGCTTGGATTTTAGAATCACTATATATTTATTAGGGGTTAGAGGACTGGGGGCTTCTTCTGGTGTGAATCTAAGTTGCCGAACAACATCACACACCAGGCATATTTTGTGGTGTAGTTAATTTGAACTGGGGTTAGGATTAGTAAGTAGGGTATTTTCTATTAGGGTTTTGTTAGCTAAGGCGAGGGGAATAGGGAATAGGTTTTATGGTGAACAGTTTTTTTTTTTTTCAGTTTTATTAGTCTGGTTTGTGTATAGGGGATACCAACTGTGTCAGAACATTTTGTTTTTGGGGAAAAAACAGTTGGATCAACAGTCCTGTATCTTGTATGTCCTATAGCAACCTGGATAACCCAGGTAATTTAATGTTTTACCCTTGAGCCAATAATTATGAGTGGTCCTTATAATGTTATAAGTTGTAATGTAAAAGGTGCCCAAGACAGATGCAAGAGGCAAGTCATTCTTCGGCAGCTCTGTCACTTAAGAGCAGGGATTGCATGTCTCCAGGAGACACATCTTTGACGTGAAGATGTATCTCTGCTGTGCTGGACCTGGATGGGACAGGTATTTGGAGCTGGGAAATCTATGAACAGTGGAGGAGTATCTTTAAACTGGAGCAGGAAATCTGGGACCCTAATGGTCGATGCATTCTCCTTCATGGCCTCCTTGAAACACAACAAATTATACTAGGTGCTATATACGGACCTAACCAAGACTCTCCTCGATTTTTTGCTCAGTTGTTAAACCTTGTTGCCACCAACCCTCCTATTCTCACTATTTTAGGTGGATATTGGAATGTAGCCCCTTACCCACACTTAGATAAGTCTGACTCCTGGAAATTGGGTTATCTCCTTCTAAAAAGGGCATTGCATGATCTAATGACGAGTGCTGACCTCATTGATTCATGGAGAATACTATACCCTGAGGAACGCCAATACACTTTTTTTCACCCCTACACAAGTCATTCTCTAGAACTGACCTTTTGTTATTAAGTTCCTCTGCCCTTCCTGGTATAATTAATGCAGATATACATATGAGGGTCATATCTGACCCACTCGCCGATATCCCTTACATACCTCCTTGGACCCAGAATTAAAAGGGACACTCTCTGGTGGTTAAATACCCAACTGCCCCAAAAGCCAGACTCCTTACAGCAGATCAAAGAATATGTTACTAATTTTATAGTTAATAAGTGGGGTTCTGTGACCAGAATAGACATTGTCTGGGCAGCTATGAAATGCTCCCTAAGGGGGGGAATGTCACTGGTTGTCTTCTACTAATCCCGAAAGTTTAAACAACACCAAGATAGCTTGCTTAGTGCTATCCACCAACTGGAATGCACTCTCAACCATTATTCCCCAGAGGTTGACTGGACTACCTTACATGAGCTGCAAGCCCAATATTCGGCTCTGATGTTCCAGAATGCTGAACTCTCATTGAAACGTACTAAAATTAAATATCTTGACACAGGAGAGAAAGCTATTAAGTTATAAATTTGGCTCAGACAAGCTGAAACTTCTTGTTTATCTCCAGTATTTAGCCCGATAAAGATAGTCTGATAGTTACTTCTCCCAGATATATTGTAGCTGTGTTAAGATTTTATTACAAGGATCTCTACTCCAAAGTCAGTTCAGACCAACCCACTGATTATGAAATTACTAAATATCTCAACTCAGTTGATCTCTCTAAGCTTCCCCCTTTCTGGCCAACCCCCTTGGCATGCCTATTAACATTCAGGAAGCAAAGTTTGCTATTGAACAGCTCTCTCTGTACAAGTCCCCTGGTCCTGATGGACTGTCAAATAATCTATTCAAAGCATGCCTCTCAGAACTGGGCCTTCTCCTAACTGAGGTTTACAACTTTTGGTAAGCCAAGGGACTTTTGGAGCCAAGCTTTCTTAATGCTTTAATTACTCTCATTCCTAAACAGGGTAAAGACCCCTTATACCCCGAAAGTTACCAGCCTATATAATTCATTAACACTGATGTGAAAATTCTTGCCAAACTATTGACCAGTAGGTTGGGACCCCTTTTGGCTTCCCTTATCAGTAGAGAAAAAATTGGTTTCATTGTGGGCAGATCTTCAATGGACCATATGCGTAAACTGCTGCATTTGCTATCAGCATCCAGGGACTCACCACTGCCTGCAGCTCTTGTGTCCCTGGATGCCGAGAAAGCATTTGACAGGGTCTCCTGGGACTTTATTTTTGCTACTATGGCCCATGTTGGCCTCCCCTCTGGTTTTCTCAACTGGGTGAAATTGCTATATTCCTCCCCCTCAGCACAAATCTGGTGCAATGGAATACTCTCAGGCCCTTTCTCACTCCAACAGGGCACCTAACAAGGATGTCTATTATCCCCCCTCCTGTTTAATATATACCTGGAGCCTTTCATTCAGAAACTGGTAACTTCCCAGAGGCTCCTAGGGATTAAAGTTGGAGACCTACGCTATACCCTTTCTGCATATGCAGATGATCTCCTCTTACACCTTGAGGATCCCCAGAAGGATATCCCTTTTCTTCTGGAGGAAGTTAACACATTTTCTGTGGTATCTCACTATAAACTCAATCTCTCTAAAACAAAAGTTTTTCCTTTAAACAACAGAACCTCCCGGATGGTGATTGCCCACTCTGCACTTTCATGGGAACCTTCCTCCCTTACCTATCTGGGAATCAAAATTACTAGAGACGTACTCTTTATGCTTAAAGCTAACCTCTCAGATCTTTTGAGCACCATCAAAATTGACCTTAACAGATGGAGTGGTTTTCCTCTCTCTCTTTGGGGGAGAATAAATATGGTTAAAATCAATGTTTTAACCCACTTGTTGTACCCTCTTGGGATGCTCATTTTTTTCTCCCTAAAAATGGTTCCCTAAACTTCAAACCATGCTCACTGCATTCATCTGGAGGGGTAAAGGTGTTAGACGGTCCTATGCCAAGCTCTCTGCATCTAAATTACAGGGTGGTCTATCACTTCCCTCCTTCTTCACCTATTACTGCTCTCAACACCTTACACACCTTGCACACTGGGTAACTGAGGCTCCAGCGGATGGGCTGCAGAACTGTGTTCTCCTCTGATTTGACATTGAAAGTTTTAGATCTGCTCAATTCCACTGTACCCTCCCTGCTTTGGTATATGCTGCCCCCATTGCCCTTCCTAAACCATTGCAAAATACCCCAATAGATTGGTCTGTTAAAGCTTTTCATCAGCTACAAAAACACATTTCCCACAGTCGGCACTCCTCCTTGGACCAACCAATCCTAGGCAATCCTCATTTTAAAATAGGCCTTAAACCCTATTCCTGCTTCATTTTTTTCCCTCTTATTCTATAAAAAAAGTATCTGACTTGTTTGTTGATGGTACAATGATTCCTTTCCCCACATTCCAACTTCGGTTTAACACCCCTGCAAACTCCACCTTTAAATACAGGCAACTCAATGAAGCCATTACAGCTCATCTGGGTCATGGTTCAGGGCTTCCACTGCCCACAAATAACTTCTCTTCAATCCTACAGTTGGCCAGGGAACCTCATGGGGTCTCTAAAGTTTATAAGATAGTACAATCGCTTGACCTCAACCTGCCTCAAGGAGTATGTTACTATTGGTCTCAGGTACTATCTATCACTAGTTAGGTTGGTTTCTGGAGAAATATATGGCAAACCCTAGATCAATTTATCAAGCAAGATAGATTACAGTTAATTCAATTTAACAGTATGCACAACCTTTATTTTACCCCAGTCAAACTCTACAAATTGGGTCGTGTACCCTCGCCTGATTGCTCACAGTGCGGTAACCTCCCTTGAACTTTATACCACATGCTGTGGACCTGCCCGAAAGCACAGTTTTACTGGCAGACTATTTGACAATCTGTAGTTCCTCTCTTGGGTCTTGACTCCCTTTTTATTCCAGAAGCCTGCTTACTCTATGACTTTCCACAAGGTACCCCTAGAACTAGAAAAGCGTACCTGGCACTGGTTTCGGCCACTGCCACATTAATTATTTTGAGACACTGGAAATATAGCACACTTTTCTCTGTCTTGGGATGGCATAAAGAAATTTTACTTGCACTCCAATTGGAGAAACATATTGCATCCATGGGCAATAGGTTAAATATCTATCAATCTAAGTGGGGATCACTTGGTGATTTGTTGTCTGTGTGGAAACCTTAGACAATTAAATTGGAAAACTATTGTTTGTAACAATGATAGGTCGATCGAGCAAGATCACACTTGGTGTTGGGTGGGTTAGGGAGGGTTTACGAGGGAGAAAATTGGGGGGGGCTGAGGTCGGGGGGCTGAGGGTTTTACCTCTAGCATGTTACTTGTCATTTTTGTGATAACTGGAAATTACAAGACTGATATTTAATCTATTATACTGTAATCTTTGCTGTGGTGGTGACCCTCCTGTTTGCCCATTTGTTACCCAACTTTTTGTAAAGACTTTGTCTTAAAAAGAAAAGATAAAGTAAAATAAAGCTTATTGAATAAAAAAAAAGGAATAAATGCAGCTAGCTGCCGGAGAAATATTAAACTATCTTAACATGAAGCAGCTTAGGAAGGAGTATAACAGAGCTGCATGGTGTTATTGTAAATAGACATTTTCACTTGCCACTCCATAAATCCCTAATTGAACCAGGCTTTCTGGGCACAAAGCAGTGGTTCATTTTGTTTCTGAAAATTTGGCTGCTCCGTGCCCTTCTAAGGATCCCTGGTGCCCCTATGAGAAGGAGAAGACCCTGCAGGAACTAAAGAGAGAGAAAAAGCAGTGAAATAAAAATTAAAGAAGGAGCATGCATGCTCTCTCTCTTTCCCGTAGAGCTGCTGTGTCACAGTTCAAAGAAGGGCGGCATTCACTTTTTCTTTTCAGCTGCCTCCCTGTCCCAAATGAGCTTTTTGCACTCTGTAAGGTAAGCGCTTTCAAAGAATAAAGAGCAGGCACCTGATAAAGGGGCAGGAGACTCCCTATAGCCGAAATAAAATGTTCTGATGCCCTCCGGAACTAAAATAGAGGGCTGAATAAAATAAATGTAGAGCCCTTGGGGTAAAAGAAAGGCCACAATGAAAAGTTTACAGATGTGCTGAAATTGCAGCCTTTGGACAAATATTCAAATAGAAGTTATTGTGGCTCCAGTGCTCACAAGAGGAATTCTGTATTAATAAACAAGGTGGGCTAATTATTTAGTGAACCCGCAGGCTGCTGGATACAAAACCCAACAAAATTAAAATGAAAGGGATTTAACTATATATAGAATTTTCCTCTTGCTTCTATACATAGAAGCTGACTGCCAAGAAAAAGGCAGGAGGGTTCATTACTGTGTGTGAAAAGTTGAAGAGAAAATAAAACACACAATAAAAGAAATAAAAAGGGCTTACCATAAAGCTCCTCAGCCCAAAGCAAAGCAGCAGATTAATTATTGTGCAAATTGCTGCTCTGCTGAAAAATGAAAATGCCAGCATTATTCATTTATTTAATTTATGTTTTTGGTAACTGGGTAAGCAAACTGATCCAATGGACGATTTTTAGTTGCGACCCAAGCCATACGGTGGCAAGACAAAACAGTTATAATACAATGGAATAACATATAGTACAGTGAGTGCAGAAGTGTCAGAAATAGTGATACATTACATCACCTCATAAGATAGAGGTTTAACATAGAAACAAGTTCATTACAGAATAAGCAATGTTTCTCTGCATGCAAAGAAATAGGACATACACTTCCAAAAGATACTGACATTACAGCCAATCAACAGATAAAATACAGGGCATAAGAGAGAACAATATTGCAACAGCATCAACACAGAATAATAAGACCAGACAATTGTTTATGTAGTAACCAGTACATAGGAAATAAGGCAGTAGGTACACTGAGCCCCTCAAGGTAGCTTTTTGGCAAGGGGGTATCCTAGGGAGCAGGTACAGGTGGCCTGAGATATAAGCCAATCTTTTAGTTTCAGCTTGAAAGACTGGTGAGACGGTAACATTCAGATGGCAGGTGGTAGTTTATTCCAAAAGGAGGGGGCAGAGACAGAGAAAGCCTTGCTCCCCATGACAGTGGATACACGGGGAACAACCAAGTGGAGGGGGGGGCAGAAGAGACCATGATGCACCTAGTTATCACCCGGTCAGCGAGAAAGGAGGAGTAAGGGGACTTTTATGGGTTCCTGAGAGATGTGCTGACTAGGCAGCCCAAGGCATATTCAAAACAGCCTTGGAACGAGATCCAAAAGGGACAAGAATGCCCCTCTGAAGCAGTATGCTGTTTTAAGTGTGGCAACCCTCAGAATAAAACAGAGAGGGCTGCAAAAGAAATGCAAAATAAACTAATTAAAGTAAAGAGTAAAGAGACTAAAATGTCTCTAAAAGATGTTACTTCATGTCCCCTGCTACCCAGAGCCCTGTTCAGAATTTAAAGGGATTTATCTGAATTGACATCTGCACACAAGCTGGGCTGCAGGTCTCTCTACTCCACCGTCTCCTTTATTTATTTATTTATTTAAGAGATTCACCAGGAAGGCATGCTGAGCAGAGTACTGCTTGATTCCAGATGCGTCCTGGGGGTTGGGGGGTTACAGCAGAACAAGAACATACATTGGCAGAGTACAGCGGTAGGTGAGACAGTTCAGTACAGTTACAGGTACAGTTATAGATACTTAATCACTAAAAAGTACCAGACATGCGTAGGGAGCAGAAATACAAGTTAGTAATAGAATAAGTTGCTGCGCAACTGGGAGGATTATGGAGATGAGGGGGAGGACTAAGGGGGGAGGTTACAGTTGC
Source organism: Neoceratodus forsteri (assembly GCA_016271365.2). Taxonomy (NCBI): domain Eukaryota; kingdom Metazoa; phylum Chordata; order Ceratodontiformes; family Ceratodontidae; genus Neoceratodus; species Neoceratodus forsteri. The sequence goes on along the minus strand of CM057452.1, from coordinate 877,607,618 downwards.
AGTCGGTAGCGAAGTGCAGTCTGAGAAGAGCATTCAGTTGAGGAGTGCTTGAGGAATGTCTGATGTCGGCTGTCATGGAGTTCCATAGTTTGGGCAACCTGAAGCTGAAAGCAGCCCTGCCTGACTGGGTGGATCTGTGGGGGATATGTAGGAGCCTAGCAGCAATATTTCGAAGAGCATAAGTAGGAGGAGAGAGGGTGGCTAAGGAGGAAGACAGGTAGGAGGGGAGGGTATGTGACCAGAACTTGCCAGAGGTTTTAGCGCAGTGGAGCAGTCTTCTGTTATGAAGAGACGGGAGGTCCAGGGATTGGTAGAGGACACAGTGGTGGGTATTGGGAGGAGGTTTAATGAGAAGTGGCAAAAAGAGTTAAAAGGGATCCAGCCTAGCTAGGAAGTTTGGGGTAGTGCAGTAGACTACATCGCCGTAATCAAAGACAGGAAGGATCATTTTTTGCATTATTGCTTGTCTAGTGCGTAGAGGGATGCAGTTTTTATTCTGGTAGAGGGCTCCCAACATAGGTTGCAATTTTTGTGTAGTGCATCGATATGCACTGAAAAGTCAAGATGCTGGTCTAGCCAGACCCCAAGATAACGATAGGAGGTGCAGGCCTCAGTGGGAGCTATTCAAAGTGTAGAAACGAGAGGTGCAGTCGTGCTAATTTGGACCGAGCTGGAAGGTGAGGGAGACTGTTTTTAGGGTTTAGGTGCAGCTGGTTTAAGGTGAACCAATGTTGAACAGAATCAAAATCCTTCTGTAGGCAGGCTGTCACTGCACTAGAGGATGCGCCAGAGGCGAACAGCACCGTGTCATCAGCATACATGTGGATAGATGTTTGTCGGCAGGCAGCAGGCAGGTCATTAAGAAAGATAGAGAACAGCAGCGGGCCGAGTACAGACCCTTGGGGGACACCACAGGTGACAGGAAGTGAGGTGGATCTGGCCGAGCCAATGCGGACTGATTGGGACCTGTCAGCCAGGTAGGAGTAGAACCAGTCGACTGCGTTTTTTGACAGTCCTGCTTGGGTAAGTTTAGCCAGCACAGGGATGGGAGACTGTGTCGAAAGCCTTCGCTTAGGTCAATGAAAATGGCAGCTGTTAATTCTCCTTTATCCATTCCGGAGGATTGCATTAGTAAGACGAAGAAGGAGGTGGTGGTGGAGTGATTTCTCCTGAAACCGGCCTGGAAGGGGGTAAAAAAGGATATAGAATCGAGATAATGATAGAGCTGAGAGAGAATGAGTCGCTCTTGAATCTTTGCTAGGGCAGGGAGCAGGGATATGGGACGATAGTTGGATGGAGAGGAGAGGTGCCCTCCTTTAGGTAGTGGAACGACAGTGGCTTGTTTCCATGAGTTGGGGACTGCCCCAGTTTGAAGGACGTTAAAGAGCAGTGCTAGTGGGTATGCTATGGCAGGTGCAGAGAGCAGAAGCATCTTGGAATCGAGGCCCGATGGGCATTTTCCCTTTGTTGGGTCAAGCGCCTACAGTATTTTTAGTACCTGGCTAGATGAGACTGGGAGGAGGCAGAAGGTGGCTGGGGTAGGTACAGAAGGGGGGGAGTGGACAAGGGATAGGGATGAGAGGAGCGGATGGAAGAAAACAGGGAGGAAAAGTAGGAGTTAAACTCAGAGGCAACCAGGCTAGGATCAGTAATGGAATTACCTGCAATGTTTAGAGTGGGAGTAGGGGGTTGGGCAGGTGGGGAGAGGAGGGATTTAATAGACTTCCAGAAATGAGTGGGGTTGGAGAAGTTGTTGTTGAAAGCAGTTTTAAAGTAATTAGATTTAGCCAGTCGTATGTGTCTTGTACAGGCATTTCTTAGTGACCGGTAGTGTAGCTGGGCTGTTTGATCACCTGTGGCCTTAAAAGATTTCCAGGCAAGGCTCTGGTACTGTAAGGAGTTCCATAAGGGTAGAGGTTACCCATGGTGTGGGAGCCTCTACCCGGGATCTTCTTGGGTGCGGTCGGTCCCAGATGGCGAGGGAAATTTGCAGAGAAAAGTTCAGGGCATCATCTGTAGAGGTGGCCCTAGGGATGAAAGACCAATCAATACTAGAGAGGTCACTTAGGAGAGCAGTCAGGTTAAGAGACTTATAGCTTCTGTTTTGAAGCACACGGGGGTAAATATAGGGCGAAAGATTTTTCTCACGATAAAAATCATATGGTGATCACTGAGGGACGTGGGTAGAAGGCCAGCTTTACAGATCCGATGGGGTGGGTAGTTAAAGCCCAATCCAGTAGTGTGTGCTTGTTTGATTTAAGGTTTAGACGAGTGGGTTCCGCTATTTGCTGGAACAGATTTAGGGCATTTATTTGTTGACGCTGATTTGAGGCTGCCCTGCCTAGCCAGTTCAGGTTGAAATCCCAAGGATATGAAGTTCCCTCGCCTGGTGTGACCTCAGGTTGCCAAGATGGTCAATAATGCAACTCAGAGGAGTACCAGGTGGACAGTAAGACCCAGCAATATAAATTGGAATGGAGTGAGGTAGAGGATTTTGATTAGAAGGAGTCCACAGAAGGAAAAGGGGCAGGCAGGGGATTCTAGAGAACTGAGATTGGAGGATATGTACATGGCTGTGCCGCCACCCTTCTTTCTGCCCTGTCTGTCCTGGCGTTAGGGAAAACCAGGGATGGAGAATTCGATCCTTGTTGTAAGGCTTTAGCCATGATTCAGTGATAATGACTATATCAGGCGAAGTGCAAGGACAGTAGTTTCAGGGTTGCTATTTTGTTTAGGATACTGCATATATTTAGGTGGACAATTTTGAGTCCCTTAGGGAGGTGCGTAGCTGATACTGGGGGCTGAGAGGCTAAGGATGCAGGTGGACCTGGGTTAAGTTCGATATCCCTGGCTATAATAAGAAGGGCCAGAATGTGCCTTGATAGCCGCATGAACATCAGGAGATGCACATGCCGGGTGGAGAGGGTAGGTGAATTGAAGTCCGTCCTAGGGCCCGGGTAGAGGGGGATAGAGAGAGCAGGTTTTGCAGCATGGAACGCGGGAGGCAGGATAGAGGCCCCCAGTGGCCAGTTGCGCCAGTGGGGCTGATGTTGGACTTCTTGTGCCGAGGAGGAGGAGTGGAGGGGTGGCTTGGTCATTGTAGAGAGAAATGGAGATGGCTCAAGTGGCTTGGGGTAGAAGAAGGTGGGAAGGAGGAAACAGTTAGGCAAAGCATAAAGACTGAAAATGTAAAGCACTGCATTATCCCTAACTTGTATTTTTCTACTGTGTACACAAACGATGAGAATTTATATGACCACAGAGTGTGAGATTTAGGAGTTAGCTCAAGGGAGGCCACTGGTGGTAGGAAGGTATAAGGAGCTAATGGGAAAGTGGGCTGATTGGTTTACAACCACGTGAGGTCTCGCTATATAATTAAGAGCCGACCAAGGGTGGTGGTGGGGGTGGTGGGGAGATGCGCATAGCGCAGGCGGGCTAGAGCTGCACAGTTCTCAGGGTGAAATAAACCTGAAATGGCAGGGAGAAGTAAAAACTGCTGCAGTTCTAGAGGTGCACTGGAGTAAAAGTTCTGGCTCCTATAATTTCAGAGCCGTGGAGAAAAAAGGCGCCAAATTCAACCTTCCACTCGCTGAGGTAGCTGTTAGACTGGGAAACTACCTGTGTGTGCAGGGGATCGCTCCGTCCGCAGGGGGTTTCAGGAGGCTGTGGGGAGGGCTTCAAACTCCAGCCCTCGCGACCGCACTGCAGGAGGAGGACAAGAAGCAGCAATTAGTACTCGAGGTAGGTGAGGGGGGAGGAGGAGCTTACAACTCTATTGTGCATATGAATTACTTTACAGAAATTGGAAGGAGAAATGAAATAAAATAAAAAATAAATAAAATGAATTGCTCCTTCTCACATTATCTTAAAGGGGAGGCACACCCTCTTATAAGGTTGCCTCTCCCTTTTTTTTTTTTTTTTTTTTTTTTTACACGTGACCTCTCGTGTCCTTTATTTTGAACATTAGCATAGCCATGTGAATTGACATTAGTATACACCACAGCGGGGGGAGGGGGGGGAGGCAAGGGATGGGGGGGTTGTTCAAATTGTTAAACTCAATTCTCTGGAATGTTCATTTATCTGGTTTATTGATTTTCCTTAGTTCTCTCTCTTTCTATCCTACCAGTATCTATGATGTTATTCTTGATAATATTGTCAATTTTTCTGTTTTGTCTTAACAATGTTACCATTTTGCCAAGCAATAAAACATATTAAATAAAAAAAAAGAATTTAAAGGGATAAGACAATAAAGTGTATAGTACCTATATAAACTGTTAAGAATGTACACATTTCAGAGCTAATAAATTTGGTACTGACCTGCGGGTTGCACATCAAGATTGAGCTTTTTCTAAAGAGGAACAGCATCCCCTAGAGGGCTATATTTATACCCAAAGCATCTCTAGCTCATTATATAAAAGGGGAGGAGTTTCCTAAATACGGACAATTACTGTTTCTCCCCGAATAAACCCCAAATATGGCACCTTTTAAAATATTGATTCCAGGACATGATAGATGATAACCAAGGCTTAGAAGTAACCTTAGTTTTATTTTGTATAGGTTAGGTTACAAGCTTTTAGAGTCTATTTTGAAACTAAATGCATAATGTGGGCAGATCACATGCTATACGATGTCAGCCCTGAAGTGTATAAAAACCCTCTCACTGTGAATAGAGAGTTAGTTCAGCCTTGTGAGAGGAAGCTGGAAGACCTGTGACAGTGTAAGGTCTGAGGAGAGCACAGAGGAAGGTGGACCTAGAAGTCTTGCTAGTGATCCACTGTGTGTGCAGTACTGGGAGTTACAGCACTGTGTTCATAACAATTGTTATTGTTTTATTATTTTAGTTTATTTTTGCTCAGGATATTTTATAATGAAATAAAATGATAAATACTTTTTAAGCATTTTTTATGCACCTGAAGTTATTGTCTGCCTGTTTCTATTCTTGAAATCCCACACCCATCGATAGACAGGATAGGATATTCAGGGAAAAATGGGCAGACTGGGTGGGACAAGTGATTCTTGTATGTCATCCCATTCTATGCTTCTATGTTTCTAAGGGTGAACAGGGTGCAGGAGGGGAGTTTCTTTCATATGAGAATAAGCACCACGTCAAGGGTGCATGTGATAAATCTGGAGAGGGAGAGTGTAAGAAGAATATGAGGAAATACAACTTCACTGAAAGGGTGGTAGATGACTGAAACAGACTGCCAGCAGAAGTGGTGGAGGTGAAAACAGTGGGGGACCTCAAGCTTGTATGGGATAGACATAGGATTAAATCAGTAAAAAGTCAGGGACGAGGGAGGGTCTCTGCAGACCAGTTAGGATCTGTGGACACAGATTAGGCAGGGAACATCTGAGCAGACTGGGTGGGCCAAGTGGTTCTTTTCTGATGACAGATTCTATGCTTCTATTTTTCCACATTTATTTATATGTTGAGAAAATGTAATTCATAATGGGGGGGGGGAGGAGGAGGAGGATAAAGATAATTATTGTTTTCAGAAACAGTCACCTTCTACAGTATTTACCTGAATGTAACTGGTATTATTACGGCAACAGTTAGTCACAACTTTGCCTTTATTTATATGCCAGGAAAATGTGATTTGTGATATGGAGGGCAATATTATGAAGGTGAAGGAGTATGATGAAGAGGATGCATTATTTTCAGAAACAGTGCAACAAGGGAGGGCGGCTCTCATGGTGCAGGTCTGCCAGTCCTGTGACCAAGGCAACTACCCCAACAACAGGATTAGAGACAGGCAGGAAGTGGTGCAGATGGTAAAGAAGCACAAAAAATTCCAAAAGCAAATGGTAAGCATAAAGGCATCTGCATGGTGGGTGGATTGTCTATTCCATACCTGCACTGGGACTTATAGTCTCAGTAAATTTGCCTTTACACTAAACCATTTGGGTTTGGAATTTGTTTGTTCTTCTTCACTGTGTGCACCACTTTCTGCTTGTTTTCAGAAACAGTTGTCTTTTATGTTTTTTTATTTTAAAGTAATTACTTATAGTATATGGTTAGGGCTTATTAAGTATGTAGATCAGTGGCTATTCAAAAGTTATTGTGCACATTCTAAAAGTTGTTGTGCACATTAGATCATTAAGTGCACCTGTGTCCCAGCTCATGCTGACTCCAGCCTAGCATCTGCTTTTATTTTCATGGAGCATGAATTGTGCAGGCTATAGCCTACCTTTGTGACTGCACTAGCTGTTTGTGAGGCCCACCCTTTGGGGGTGTGACGACATTCCCCTCAAAGCATGGTAATGCTTACTAGGCAGAGCCACCCCTTGGCTTAATCACTCTCTCTGTAACAGCACTCACTCATTCTCCCTGTACCAGATTTTTCATTTTTTGATATATAGAAGCACTTACTCAGCAGAGCTGTTCCTCAGCTCTCTCTCTAGCTCTCTGTACTGGTGCACAACACCACTTTCTAGCTCCCTCTATAGAACCATATACTATAAAAAATAAAATATGGGTGACCATACACAACTCGCCTTGTGTTTCCATCTTGAGGATGAAATAACAGCATGAACCTCTCAAGCTTTGCTCTTGAGGTCCATATGCTGTTATCTTGATCCTTTGATCGAAATAGAGACTTGTGGTATATGATCACCCGTACATTATTCCTTATATTGTATATCACCTAGTGACTTGAGTGTTCCATGATAGGCAGCAAATATTTTGCTGCTTCCAGGAAAAAAATGATGCATGTGTCATGTTTTTCACATATTTAGCTGTAAATTATGGGAATTATTGTAAAAACTTGAGTGCCTCTGAAAAAACGTGCCTGAGTTTTATCAGCCTGTGCATCAGTTTTATCCCTTCTGTACATCCAGCATTAGGGGTTAAGCTAAGAAAATAAAAATGAATACTTTGCTTTCAGAAAAGAGCATATCCATGCTGCTGTTTATGACTTAATGTCAACAACCCTTTCAAAATACATACATTAAGTTCTAATAAGCCTCAAATGGGGAGAGGGGGCAGCAGCCAATACATCGAATGGGAAGAACATTCCTCCCCTCTCATCTAGTGATCAAACAGGAGTTCAGCATGTTTGTAGTTCATTTGCATCACCAGGTATGGAAAAAGTTCTGGCTCCCCATATGATACTCAGGGGAAATGTTGGACCTCACCCAACAACTAACACACCGAAATCTGGCCAATGGAAAATCATGTACACAAATGCCCACAGTCTGGGAAACAAGATCCCAGAACTGAAGACAACAATGAGAGAGGCTAAACTAGACATAGCAGCCATTAGCGAGACATGGTTCACCAGTAACCACACTTTGTAGACTTCAGTACCCAGCTATGTACTGTTCAGAAGAGACAAAAGTGCAAAAAGGGGGGAGGGGAATGGCCCTTTATGTCAATGAAAATATCAAAGCTAGAGAACTTCAGAATACACATAAGGAGCCAGAAGAACTGCTGGTCACCCTGATAACAGGAAATGGGAAATCCATGTGAACTGGGGTTGTCTACAGGCCTCCAGACCAGGGGGAGGACATAGACACATTACTGTTAGAAGATAAACAAAACATGACCGCTAATGGGGCGTTTCAAATAATGGGAGACTTCAACATGCCAGATACAGATTGGTCAATACCAGCAGGAACATCTGCCAGAACTAGACACATAGTGGATTCCCTGCAGGGGGAGGGCCTCAAACAACTAGTACAACAACCCACAAGAGACAGGGCTATCTTGGATCTAATATTGACTAATGGGAAAAGGATCACAGATCTCCAGGTAGAAGGTCACCTGGGGGCAGGGGTGCCGGAAGATAGTAAAACGTGCGGGGCTGAGGATCGGAGGGGCACTTATTAGGGTACAAAGGGCACTTTTTCTAAACCAGTTTTTGCTATACAGAAATACAATAAATACACATTTATGATAAAATATTGTAATATTAAGAATGCCATTATACAATATAGGAATATTTCATATAGACTATTAAGAGCTCAGCTGTCAACTCATTAGCTCCAACAGCTCTGTATGAAGTCTGAATCATCCATTGCTTAACCTGGTGCAGTGGTCACTCAGGTGAAAATGAAAGATGGCATAGTAATAATATGTGAAACATAGAAATATAGAAACATAGAAGTTGATGGCAGATAAGGACTGCAAGGCCCATCCAGTATGCCCATTTCTTTTTCTGCCTTATGAATGTGCCATTGGCCTTTGCTCTGTCAATGGTCTATCTAGTCATACTCATCTGTACTGCTCCCTTATGCCTATCTGATGCCTCTTTGAAGCCCTGCACTGTATTCATATCCACCACTTCCAGAGGTAGGCCGTTCCATGCATCCACCACCCATTCTTTGAAAAAGAACTTCCTCACATTACCCCTTAATTGGCCTCCCTCTAATCTCATGCTGTGTCCTCTTGTCCTGCTGTTTTTTCTTATATTGAAACATGTTAGACTCTTTCACCTTATTAATGCTGTTAAGGTATTTGAATATTTCAGTCATATCACCTCTCTTCCTCCTTTGCTCTAGGGTATACATATTGAGCTCCGTTAATCTGTCCTCATTTGTTTTCTGATACAGGCCCTGCACCATTTTGATTGCCTTTCTCTGGACTGCCTGAATTTGGTTAATGTCCTTGTGAAGGTGTGGCCTCCAGTACTGTATGCGATACTCCAGATGGGGCCTAACCAGTGTCTTGTAAAGAGGGATTATTACCTCCCTGTTACGACTTGTGATACCCCTACTAATACAGCCCAACATCCCTCTAGCCTTACCTACTGCTTTAGTAGTCTGCTTGGATGATTTCAGGTCATTGGTGATGATGATGATGCCCAAGTATCTTTCTTCCCTTGTGACTGCCAGCAACTCCCCCCTCCCAGCCTATAGGTGGCTTTAGGGTTTCTCTTCCCTATGTGCATGATCTTGCACTTCTTTGTGTTAAACTCCAGTTGCCACTCTCCTGACCATTTTGCTAGTTTATCCAGATCTTTTCTCATTCTGCCTACCCCATCTGGATCATCTACTTTGTTGCACATCTGGGTATCATCTGCAAACAAACAGCAGGCTGAGAGACCTGAATATGTGCACCCTGGAGGATAGAAGGGACGGGGGGACATGATAGAGACATTCAAGTATCTGAGGGGCATCAATAAGGATGGGGCAAATGGGGTCTTTAAGTTAAGGAGGGGGGTCACCAGGGCATGGGCTAAGAATGGGGGATTTAGGAGGAAATGTGGAGACACTATTTCACAGAGAAGGTGGTAGCAAAATGGAATGCCCTACCAGAATGAGTGGTATCATGTAAATCTGTGAACAGCTTCAAAAGGGCATGGGACAGGGAACAGGGAAGAGAGCGGGTGGGGGAGGTGGGGTGGCAGTGGGATGACAAATGAGAGGGCGGTGGCGCAGCTGCAAACTAGGGGTGCTAGCTGCACACTCGAGCAGACTTAGACAGACCGAGTGGTCTGTTTCTGCTGGCACATTCGTATGTTCATATGTTCGTATGTAACCTTACTCTCCAGTCCATCTGCAATGTCACTGATGAAGATATTGAAGAGAAATGGCCCCAGGACTGATCCTTGAGGTACCCCACTTGTGACTTGAATCTCTTCTGACTGTATACCATTTACCACCACTCTCTGTTTTCTGCCTGTCAACCAGTTTGCCACTCAGTTGACCAACTTCTGACCCACCCCATGCCTACCCATCTTATTAATCAATATTCTATGTGGAACAGTATCGAAAGCTTTGTCAAGGTAGGTGACATCAACTGTTCCCCCTTGGTCCACCACTCTGGTTACCCAGTCAAAGAAATCTATGAGATTAGTTTGACAGGACCTTCCTTTTGTAAATCCATGCTGTCTTGGGTCCTGTGCTCCTATGGATTTCAGGTGTTGCACTATCCTTACCTTAAGAAGTGCCTCCATAATCTTGCCCACTACCGAGGTAAGACTGAATGGTCTGTAGTTCCCTGCCTCCTTTCTGCTACCACTCTTGTGGAGAAGGATCACTTGAGCCTTTGTCCAGTCTTCTGGGACCTCTCCTGTGTTCAGAGACTCACTAAACAGTTCTGATAATGACTCTGCTAGTTCTACCCTTAGCTCCTTTAGTACCCTGGGATGTATGGCTTCAGGTCCTATTGCCTTGTCCACCTTGAGCTTATGGAGCTCTTGTAGGACCCTTTGTTTTGGGAAGGAACTAGCGCACACCTCCCCCACCCCCCGTGTCCATGGTGCTGAGCTGTGGGTCCTGCCCTACCTTCTCTTCAGTAAATATTGAGCAGAACTATCTATTTAGGATAGAGGCTTTTACATGGTCCTCCTCCTTCTCACATACCCCCTTATCATCTTTGATCTTAAAAATACCTCCTCTGGACTTTCTCTTTTCACTAATGTATCTATACTCTCGAACATACAATACAGTCTTCATACAAATGTGCTGCTTTTGGTTCCACTGACTTCAGGACAGAACTTAGCAGATAAGCCCAACCACCAGCTACAACCCCTGGCGGGGGGGGGGGTCTCACATGTTTTGACTGATGATCTACTTTTCACATATTCTAGCACCATGACTGTACTGTATATATTTTGCTTTCCCTGTTTGATTACAGACTATTTTTATTCTGTATAGTTTTACAATATATTTTTACACTTGTTTCCTCCTCCCCATATCCTGGCCACCAGGTCACTTCTGAAAATGAGCATTGTCTCAGCATGCTTATCTCAGTTTTAAATCAATACCCACAGCACAGGGAGAAGGTATAGTAGGGAAGTGACAGTTCTAGGAGATGATGGGGAGAGGGAGTTGGCCAGAGAATAAAATCTTTATGGGAAGAAAAAAAAGAAAAAAAAACCACCAAAGGACAAAAGAAGTTCTGACCAGGCCATGTTGAGGGCCCCAGGTTTAAGACAGCCTCACGTCCCCACATAAACAAAGTTGGGTGGCATTATACATGCATTGGCACATGGTCTCCAACCTCCCATTCATGCACACTTCCTCACACTTGACAGTCTGTAAAGCAGAGGCCAAGGACTGAGCTGCCACTGGGATCAAATTGAAGTGCTTTAAACTGTTCCTCATTAGGCAAACTATCCCCTTTTGTTAGTAAGTAAGTCAAATATTTTAGTCATATAAAACCCATATGAATTAGGATTTATTTTTTATTTATTTATTAGCTTTTGGCGACTGGGTAAGTACGTTAGGCAATTTGACCTGCCTATTTTTAAGCATGACCCGGGACAGTACAGAATACAGAGATACAAAAATAAACAGTAGAAAATGGTACAGTATCCCAAAGCAGGACCTCCCACAGGAAGGTCAAAATACAAATTGGCATTGTTAACATAGGTCACCCACGCAGGGATGAGACAAATGAAAACAAAATCAAGTTAAACCTGTGCTGGACCCAACCCAGGAAGGTCTGACAGTGTGGATTATAGTACATTTAGATAAATAGAGAGAGAAGCCAAACATAACAATTTATAGGGTGAGTTTAACACAACAGAAATATCAGACAAGACAAATAACAAAAAAAAAGGTTAAGAGCATTTGCAGACACTGTGGGTCCTTAGGTAAGAGAAGAGTGCTGTCTTGAATGAGTCATGAGATGTGGAGACCCTGATATGAGGAGGTAGGGAGTTCCAGAATTTGGGGGCCAAGTGGAAAAAAGCTTGTTCACCCATTCTTGTTGAGCAAGGGGGAACAAAGAATAGAGGGGAGGCAGAGTACCTCAGGGAGTGAGCATATGTCCCAGGGATTAACATAGCTCCAAGAGAGTCAGGTCTGGGGATACGGGTAAGAGAGTCGATACAGCATCCAAGGGTGTAGGAGCGCAAGTCATTAGGAGGAAGACAATTTTAAGAGGAGTAGAGGAGACGGTGGTGGGTGAGTCTAGGGGCAGACAGGGAAAATCTACAAATATTATTGTATGTAACTTTCCACTTGTGGAAAGCAGTAACACTAGCCTGGGACAGGACTGGTAAAGCATATTTAAGCCCTGGAAGGAAGATACCCTGGGCTATGGAAATCCTTGCAGAAGGGGTAAGTGAGTGGCGAACATTGTAGGCAACTCCATTCTTCATGTTGATATGCTTGCAGATCTCATTTATATGAGAGGAAAAGTTCAGAGATGGGTCAAGTGTCATACCCAAGTATTTAAAAGAGTTCGTATTGGATATAGCGGAACCATCAAGGCAATGGACCTGCAGACAGTGGGCAGCTGTCTGGACTTTTCTGCTGGATCCAAAGAGCATGGCATATGTTTTGGGTAGGTTAAGGATGAGCTGATTCGAGGAGATCCAGGACTGGATGCTTTGGAAGGAGGAGGATAGTTGATCACTTAAGTCAGTGACAGAATAAGGGGCAGTGAAGAGGACCAGGTCATCAGCATACATTATAGCCTGGGAGTGAGTAGGAAAGGAAGGAATATCATTGATGAAGAGAGAAAAGAGCAAGTGGCCTAGTATGGTACCCTGGGGGACACCACAGGGGAGGACCTCTGTGGAAGAGAGGACTTTATTGAAGGTGACAACCTGTGTACTATGCTAAGGTAGCTGTTAAAACCAAGACAAGGTAGAGCCTGCTGCACCAAGCATACCAAGCTTCCTAAAGAGTAGGGGTGGTTGACCAGGCCAAATGCCTTTGTGAGGTCTACAAAAACAGACCCAGTAAGGAGACGCTTGTCCATGTTCATTTTAACCTCACTAGTAAACAATGGCAGGGCTGTAGTGCTGTGTCCAGGCCTAAAACCATGTTGGACAGGTGTCTGGATCTTGAACCTTTGCAGATGAGAAGAGACCTCAGTGTGGATAAGTTTCTCAAGTAGTTTGCAAAGAGTAGGTAGAATGGCAATAGGTCGGTAGTTAGATAAGATCTTGGGGTCACCTTTTTTGAACATGGGAGTAGTCCTTGCAGTTTTCCAGACCTGTGATACAGTGGAGGAGGAGATGGAAATGTTAAAAAGTCTTGTAACAGGTGTGGCTAGGATCGCAGCTGCCAGTCTAAGAATCCTAGGTTCAATGCCGTCAGGGCCCGCACTTCTGTGAATAGGAATAGTTTTAAGAAGTTTCAGAACTTCAAGACAGGAAACAGAAGCAAGATTCAATGGATGGGCAAGGTCATCTTGGTCTGGTTCACCGAAAAATGGCATTGGGCTTGGGAGGGAGATGTCATGGGAAACTTAGTAAACAGGGAGTTAAAGGCATTTGCTATAGTGGAGGGTTATTACAGTTGATATCATTTATGATCATCTCTTTGGGTGTCTCAGACCTGTGACTCCCAAGGATCTCATTTATTTGGGACCATTATCTCCTAGGGTTGGTTGAGGAGGAGTGAAGGAGCTCACGGTAGTAGATGCTCTTTGCTAAATGAATCTCTCTCTTGCAGATATTATGCAGAGCATGATACTTCTTGTAATCAGAGGGAAGAGAGAAGAATTTCCATTTGTTCTATAGTTTGTCCCTCAGTTTCAGCTGTTGTAATAGGGGGTGCTTAAGCCACTTTGTGGTTTTGCCCCTAACCCTACACGTTGTGATCAGGATATGCATCTCCTGTATAGAGAGTAAGGTACTATTGAACTATTCAGCCATGCTGATGATATCATTTGTGATAAAGACAGGGGACCAGTCAACTAGACAAAAGTCCGGAATAAGGGAAGCTGAATCAAGTAGAACAAAGTCAGAGAAAGTTAGAACTTTGGGTGGATATGAGAGGGGAGAAGCATCCCATATACAGTAGACAGGGCTGTGGTCACTGAGGAAGCACCAAGTTTTCACATCAGAGAAAATGCCGACCTCCCTCACAGCAATGGCACAGTACCGACACAGGATTTGTGCTGCCTCTGGACTCATTGTTTTCTGTGAGGGGCTGTGCCACCCACACCACCCATGCATGGGGCTCTGCCCCCTGCACCCCCTGGACTCTAAGATTCCAACTCCAGGTCGGAGTTGGTCCGGAGAGGGGGCGGAACACTGGGGCAAGACAAAACAAGGAAAATGGACCTTTACCGCGAATGTTACCGTAATGGTCCTTTTCCTTGTTTCGCTATCGGGGTGTCGACGAAAACAGGTCACTGACAGAGTCTGGAAGAACAATGACTGAGGCAAGCTGGTCTTTTCTGTTTGTTAGTACCCAGTCAATAAGAGTTCTACTGGTACCATTGGCAGCAATCCTTGTGGGTGATTGGATGAGCTAAGCAAGGTTTGCTTTGCTGATGGTAGATACCAGTTGAGAGGCATTAGGACCCAGCCAGTCAAGGTTAAAATTCCCCAGACATATGATTTCATTTTTTAATGTTACAGTTGGTATAAAATCAATGAGTTCCTAAATACCAAATTTACTAACACGAGGGGGTAAGTATACATTAAATATGTGTAGTTTCTTTGAGCCACCCATGAGTAACAGATAGTGGAGTACTTCACAGTTATTCAGATTTTGTGTGGGTACATGGGTCACATTTAGATGAGCCTTATGGTATAGTGCTAGACCACCTCCTCTTTTGGAGGAGGGATGGTCAACCCAAAGTAAGTTGCAACCTTGCATAGAACAAAAAGAGCTGGCAATGGAGGGCTTGAGCCAGGTTTCTGATAGAGCTAGTGAGTCGGGGTTATTAACTTTAACCCAGCATTGTAATTCAGGGAGATTAGCAGTAAGACTCCTGATATTGAGGTGAGCTATGCTTAGTCCAGGAGACTGCGGTAGCATATGGGTGAAAACAGGTGCAGTTAATTAAGTCCCCCAGCCCGGGTTAGTTTCAATATCACCAGACAAGGTTATGGGTAGGGTTGTGAGCCAAGTGGCGGTGAATGCAAACAAGCAAGAATTTTGCCCAGGGTTGGTGAACTTCATCTGTATAAAGTACCTAATTAGGAAACCAGTAAATTTATACCTGAGGCTCTGGGAGGGTTTGGCCCCTGTAGTTTTAAGCATTAACATGTTTGAATAGGTAAAGTTATTTGTGGAAACAGGGGGGTAGGCAGATGTGTACACAAGGATTTGTCCCAGGAAGTCTAAGGTCGGAAGGTCTTAAAAGAAGGGGATGCAAAAACAAAGCATGTGCATTTTAGATCTTGGGTAGGTATAATTAATTAAATGAAAGAAATTAGGAGGGAAGGCTTTTGGTGAAAGCATCTCAGCAGACAAAAACAATTGGATCTACTGCTGGAACCAGGGAAGAACAGAATGAAATAGCACACTCTAGAGGCCGTAGAAGATATCCTGCAGATGGAAAAGTAAGGAGTTCAGTTATTTTGTCAGGCAGATAGTATGTACACGTGGGTATAGCTACCTATAAATTCAGGGACAGCTAAGGGTGGGAGGGTATTGGAGGGTGGGCATGGAGCAGCCACACAGCAGCTGTGGGAATCCCGTGTAAGCAGAAGCAGTAGCCGCTAAGCCCGAGTCCTCCCTGAGCAGCTCCGCCTTTACTTTGGAATGCCCTAAGCAAAGCAAACAGTGAACCAGTCACAAAGAAGGTGAACCATCCAATTCAGCTTAAATCTGCATTTTCTCCAATTCACCCGTTAGGAGCAGAGATTAACTAATCTATGCCTGGGAGCCTTTGGAGCAGAAATAATTCAGCAAAAGCCCTGAAGCCGATAGCAAGATCTAAACAAGTAAGTGGCTCTGCAATAATAGTGGAGCAGTGCCCAGAAATTAACAAGTAATTTCTTACACACAGGGCACCTTACAATAGTAGCTGGTGAATATTTAGTCAAACTAAGCCAATTTGGCTAGCAAATGTGTTCAACAAGATTCAGTGGCTGAGTAAATGAAAAAGGTGCAAAATTTGAAAGTTTAGAACTCGATGGGGAGCTGCTCCGAGGGCACCAAGCCCTGCTGTCTCCAGGGGCTAGAGGGAGAGACAAATGGGAGGGCAGAAAGTTAAAACCAGTTGGGGAGGAGAGAGAGAGAGTGCTTAATAGATGGGCAGAGATTAGAAAGTGGGAGGGGGAGCAGAGGGGAAGGAGAGAGAGAGAGAGAAAGAGAGGGAGAGGAAAGGCTGTAAAGTGTGGTGAAGAGAAAAATTAAGAAATAAAAGGTAGAAGCAGGTTAGGTGTAGAAGTCCAGACACAAACCACTCAGGTAAATAAAATATCACTTTTGTATTGTGCACTACCAGGCTAAAAATCCACTATCAATGCTCACTCTAATCCTGGCGTAAGCCAGGAGTACAACAAATGAGTTTACAGAACTCAGTTGGGCTTGAAATATACACTAGCATTCACACTATTGAGGCAGTTAGACTAATTTTGCAGTCGAATAAAATATGCAGCATACAGACAATTTGAGAGGCCCGTGTAAGCAGAAACAGTAGCCGCTAAGCCTGAGTCCTCCCTGAGCAGCTCCAACTTTACTCTGGAGTGCCCTAAGCAAAGCAAACAGTGCACCGGCCACAAAGAAGATGAAACATCCAATTTGGTTTAAATCTGCGTTTTCTCCAAGTCAGCCATTAGGAGCGGAGATTAACTACGCTACGCCCGGGATCCTTTGGAGCAGAAATAATGCAGCAGAAGCCCTGGAACTGATAGCAAGATCTAAACAAGTAAGTGGCTTTGCAATAATAGTAGAGCAGTGCCCAGGAATTAACAAGTAATTTCTTACACACAGGGCACCTTACAATAGTAGCTGGTGAATATTTAGTGAAATGAAGCCAATTTGACTAGCAAATATGTTCAGCAAGATTCAGTGGCCAAGTAAAAGAAAAAGGTACCAAATTTGAAAGTTTAGAATAAAGCTGCAGGTGCCACAAGGGAAACGTTGACTCCTGTAGTGTCCTTTTGCATACCTGTGGTGACTCAATGGGGAGCTGCTCCGGGGGCACCAAGCCCGCTGTGCCCAGGGGCTGTGGTGACTCAATGAGGAGAAACTCCAAGGGCATCAAGCCTTGATTGTCTCAGTTGAGCCACTGCTCATTTACAACCAGGTCCTAGAAGTTAAAAAAAACAATTGAACAGTGCTCCAAATACAAAAAAAGACATAAAACAATGAGTAAATATGGACATTCGATATATACTGAATACAGATTACATAAAAGCTAATACAAACACTCAAACAGAGTTACAAATTAGTTAATTTATTGTCTCCTAGCAGACGCCTGTAGTCGTCAGTAAAATACATGGGTGTGTCCTGAGGACGCCTACAGTAGTCAGCTACTGACTTCCTTTGTGTCCGTGCAATGTCTGGAGACATCACTTATATATTTTAATATATAATATAATAGAATATATTATATATTTGACTACATAGCAACATTGGAAAGGTAATTTTGTGCTGAACAACTTTGCCATTGATCTTTTGTGTATATCTTATATACTTTAGGAGTTATTCGCATTTGTTTATGGTATGGTGTGTATGGCTTATGTTGCCTATTTTAGTGAAAAGTTGTTTTTTTTCTGTTTCAACCAGCATAGAAAAAAATAAAATTACATATTGTTATTTGCATACCACCATTGGAAAGGTAATTTTGTGCTGAATAACTTTGCCACTCTTACTTTGTGTCTAGCACCTACGGTTCTTGAGCTATTAGGATTTGTTTGTGGCATGCTGACTATAGCTTGATTTTGCTTAGAAAGGTCCGGGATTCACTGTTAACAGTATGCAGGAGACAAGTGGTGCAACTTCAGAGAGCTCCTGTGGAGGCAATGAGTTAAGACAAAAAACAGCCTGTTTTCCTTTTAACCACAGGAATGTAACGTTTTCATGTCCATGCAAGCAAGAGATTATATTCCTTAGCACTGGCAGTGAATGTTTCTCATTTCTGCAGGTTTTTTAGTGGCTGCCTTGTGCCCTGGAGTTAATGACCTTGTGCTCCAGTTTTTATGTAAATTGGTATAGTAGGCAGCTGGGGAGCATTCTCCACCTGAGGCAAAGCAAAACTTGACAAATCCTCTCACTATAGTGCTCCCCTCCCCACCCACAGGCTCACTGGAGGAGCAGTAAAGAAGCATTGCTACTGTCCACACTGTTCCTGCCTAGCTACCTTGTAATGTACCTGCCCTGTACTCTGCTTGCCCTGCACTCTACCTGCCCTCCTACATTGTATGTGCCTCACACTGTACCTGCCCCACCCTGTGT
Organism: Neoceratodus forsteri; assembly: GCA_016271365.2. Lineage (NCBI taxonomy): Eukaryota > Metazoa > Chordata > Ceratodontiformes > Ceratodontidae > Neoceratodus > Neoceratodus forsteri. The sequence goes on along the minus strand of CM057452.1, from coordinate 877,589,576 downwards.
CTGCCCCACACTGTACCTGCCCATCCTGTACCTGTCCCACACTGTAACTGCCCCCACACTGTACCTGCCCTGCTCTTTACCTCCCTCATGCTGTACTTGCCTCAGCACTCTACCTGACTCAGCACTGTTCCTCCCCCACACTATACCTGCCCATGCAATGTTCCTGCTCCCTGCACTATACCTAACCCCACACTGTTCTTGTCTACACTGTACCTGCCTCCATATTGTACCTGCATCCACACTATAAGTAACAGAGGATTTTCAGTCTCCAGTGCTATCAGCCCCTCTAGTCATCTTGCACCAAGGGCACTACACACACCACAGTGTGGTGAATCCTGCACTGTACCTGCCCTGTCCATGGTCCTACAAACAAATGGGGCTTCAGCCTCAAGTGCTGTCAGTCCCTTGTTTTTCATCAACATTAAGTGCATTACACTGTGGGCACTCCTGCATGGCACCTGTCTGTCTGGGTAAATGGACTTCAGTCTCCAGTATTGTTAGCCCCATACCTTTCACCAGACTAAAATACTTCACAGAGTGAAATCTGCACTGCACCTGCTCTATTTATGACCCTACAAACAAACAGGGAACTTCAATCTCCAGTGCTGTCAGTGACCAGTCCCTTGCTTTTCACAAACATTAAATACATCACACAGGGGGCACATTTATTTTATTTAGTTAGTTATGTATGCATGTATGTATTTACTGATTGATTTTATTTAAATTATGATGCCTGGGAAGGCCCATTGAGATGTGCAAGTCCCTTTTTCAGAGGTGACCCAGAATTTGTTAACATGCAGAACTGAAGAAAGCTTTTTTCAGTGACTGCAGTGCAAGGCTAGCTTACTGGTATAATACAATACATGGGAGAAAATACCAAGTAAATAAAAGATATTCTACATACAGTGAACATCAGTTTATCATAAATTTGAGTAGACCTGCATGATATCTGTCCTTCTGGGTAAACAGAGGGCTTCAGTCTCCAGAGCTGTTAGTCCCTCACCTTGCACCAGCATTAAATATATCACACTGTGGGGGACCTTCAGCCTACCCAGTACTCACCTGCACTCTCTCTGTACATAAATAGAAGGCTTCAGTCTCCAGTGCTGTTAGCCCCCACCTTTCACCAGCAACACATACACCACAGAGTGATTAAGTCTTATGTTGGAGTCCGTATAGAGTAGTGATGAGGGGCACTCACCTACAAACCTGAAGACCTGGGTTTTAGTCCACAGCCCCAACTTGCATACCGTGTGACCCTGAGCTAATTACATAAGTTCCTTGTGCTCCCAAGTCACATCAGGAAGCAACTTTGTCTTAGTATGTCTTTGCTGGTTAAATAATTTTCCCTTTCTCTAAGTCTGCACTGTGCCTGCCCTCTCTACACCTCTGCCTACAGATAAACATACAGCTTCAGTCTCCAACACTGTCAGTCCCTCACCTTTTCACCAGCACTAAATACATCACACTGTGGGTGAAGCCTGCACTTTCTCGGTCCCTGTAGCTAAATGGAGGGCTTTCTTTTCCAGTGCTGTTAGTCCCTTGCCTTTCACCAGAAATAAATATATCACAGAGTAAGTTTGCACTGTCTGTCCTCACTACACCTCTGCCTACAGACACACATAGGCTGCAATTAAAAAAAAAAATAAAAAAGCATTTTCTATACAGAACAGCTCTAGCAGTCAGAAGTAAGCTGGTTAGAGGGGCTGGGGGGTTCAAATAGAACAACATCCATTTGCAAATGCATAAAATAACAAAAAAATATAACTCACTTTCATTAGTGCCCAGCACCCCTGCAGGGAAATGCAACATTATCCTTATTTTCAGTTGTAAATAAAATAAGCCTTTGCCTCCCAAAATTGGGAGCCTTACCTTAGCAAGCACCACTGGTCTACCACGGAGTCTGGACTGAAAACTAAAGGCAAGCCAAGTGTGAGAGACCCTAGCTTACACAAACACACAGCAAGCAATGCCTGGCACAGCGTGTCACATTCAAAGAAACACATTCTCAAACCTAGCAGACACTTGTAAGGGCTTTGCCAGTCCTTATCTTAATGATCAGATATTATTTATATTATTTATGTTAAAAGCACTTATTGAGACAGAAAAGCATCTCTTTTCTTTGTGCATTGAACTTAATTAACTTAGTCATGCTAGATTGCCCTAATGTTTTTCAAGTTGTTAAAGACATTTAGGGGTGGAATCTAGAGTCTTGCCTTAGATGCTATATTGTTATTTATGTTAAAAGCATTTGACAGGTCTTGAGTGACAGAAACCCAGAGAGCAAAGCACCTCTTACTTGTTTTATGTGCACCTTGTGTCAGAATAACTTACGCTTGCAGATTTTTTTTTATTGCTTAAAGGCAAAGGGCAATCTCCTGTGGGCATTAAAAAGTGACAGTGCTTTCGCCCCCCCCCACCCTATTGTTCCAACATTTAAGGCCAGTGACCATCACATGGTATGGTTCAATTTGGCTGCTAAAACTAAATCTTCCCATTCCAAGGCAAAAATATGGGACTTCAGAGGAGAGCTGACTTTGATAAGATGGCCAACAGAGTTAAGCTAGCCCTGGCAAGACAAAATACATGTGAGGGGGTACATGAAAAGTTGGCTAGCATTAAGGATGCAGTACTTAAAGTAACATCCCATTGTGTTAGGGAGAAAAGCAAGAGCAAAAGCAAGAAGAAACCACTCTGTTTCTCAAAAGCAGCTGCAGAAAAGATCAGAGCCAAAAGGCTGGCCTTCAGGAGATATAAAGGAACGCAACAGGACGAAGATAGGGAGGCATACCAAACTCCCCTAATGGAAGCAGGGAAGGCAATAAGGCAGACAAAGGCCCAAACCAAGGAAACACTAGCATGAACAATAAAAAGAAGGGGACAAGACTTTCTATAGATACATTAGTGAAAGGAGAAAGTCCAGAGGGGATATTGCTAAGATCAAAGGGAATAAGGGGGGAGTGTGTGGAGGAGGACCAAGGAAAAGCATCTATCCTAAATAGATACTTTTGCTCAGTATTTACTGTGGAGAAGGTAGGGCATGGCCCACAGCTCAGCACCATGGAAACAGTGGGGAGGGAGGTGTGCACAAGTCCCTTCACAGAAGAAAAGGTCCTACAAGAGCTTGCTAAGCTCAGGGTGGACAAGGCAATAGGACCTGATGGCATACATCCTAGGGTACTAAAGGAGCTAAGGGTGGAACTAGCAGAGCCATTATCAGAACTGTTTAGTGAGTCTCTGAGCACAGGAGAGGTCCCAGAAGACTGGAGAAAGGCTCATGCAGGGAGGAGGCAGGAAACTACAGACCAGTCAGTCTTACCTCGGTAGTGGGCAAGATTATGGAGGCACTCCTTAAGGTAAGGATAGTGCAACACCTGGAATCCATAGGTGCACAGGATTCAAGACAGCATGGATTTACAACAGGAAGGTCCTGTCAAACTAATCTCATAAATTTCTTTGATTGGGTAACCAGAGTGATGGACCAAAGGGTGCAGTTGATGTCGCCTACCTTGACTTCAGCAAAGCTTTTGATACTGTTCCACATAGAAGATTGTTTAATAAGCTGGGTAGGCTTGGGGTGGGTCAGAGGTTGGTCAACTCGGTGGCAAACTGATTGACAGGTAGAAAACAGAGAGTGGTGGTAAACGGTATATAGTATAGTACCTCAGGGATCAGTCCTGCGGCCAGTCCTCTTCAATATCTTCATCAGTGACATTGCAGATGGACTGGAGGATAAGGTTTGTCAGTTTGCAGATGACACCAAGATCTGCAACAAAGCAGATGATCCAGATGGGGTGGGCAGAATGAGAAGAGATCTGGATAAGCTGGCAAAATGGTTGGAAGAGTGGCAACTGGGGTTTAATGTAAAGAAGTGCAAGATCATGCACATAGGGAAGAGAAACCCTGAAGCTACCTAGAGGTTGGGAGAAAAGTTGCTGGCAATCACAAAGGAAGAAAGAGACTTGGGCATCATCATCACAGATGACTTTAAACCATCCAAGCAGACCACTAAAGCAGTAGGTAAGGATAGAGGGATGTTGGGGTGTATTAGCAGGGATATCACAAGTGAGAAGAGGGAGGTAATAATCACTCTTTACAAGACTCTGGTTAGGCCCCATCTGGAGTACTGCGTGCAGTACTGGAGGCCACACCTGCACAAGGACATTAACAAAATGGAGGCAGTCCAGAGAAGGGCAACCAATGGTGAAGGGACTGCATCAGAAAACATATGAGGAGAGATTAACGGAGCTCAATATTTATACCCTAGAGCAAAAAAGGGAGAGAGGTGATATGATCGAAACATTCAAACATCTTAAGGCCATTAACAAGGTGAAAGAGGCTAACATGTTTCAATATAAGAAAAATAGCAGGACAAGAGGACACAGCATGAGATTAGAGGGAGGCCAAGTAAGGGGTAATGTGAGGAAGTTCTTTTTCACTGAAAGGGTGGTGGATGCATGGAACTACCTACCTCAGGAAGTGGTGGATACGAATACAGTGCAGGGCTTAAAACAGGCATGGGACAGGCATAAGTGAGCAATGCAGATGAGTATGAATAGAGAGGCCATTGGCAGAGTAAAGGCCTATGGCACATTCATAAGGTAGAAAAAAGGGGCAGACTGGATGGGCCTTGTGGTCCTTATCTGCCATCAACATCTGTGTTCCTAGGTTTCTATGTTTCAGCCATCATTAACTGCAGTTGAAGGGTCTTTCTCAATCCCTGTCTTTTGCAACATGCATACACAAATGTGGTTTGGTCAACAACTGGGATTTCAAGCTCAGAGTCCAATACAGATGTACCAGAAGGCTAATTATCATGACTCACATTCTGTTTTGTATCCAGCAGGCAATCATCACCATCAGGATCTCCAAAGGGATAATAAAACAACAAGAGAGGGAGCCACATTCAAAAGACAAACCAGGCACTGAGTAGTGCAATGCAAAGTGATTTATTAGACAGTAGCAAAAAACAGACCTTGGTGCTTCATATCTCTGTGGATTCTTCATTATGGGGACCCCTGATGAAGAATCCACAGTAATTCACAGCACCAGAGTCTGTATTTTTGATTACTCTCTAATAAATCACTCTATATTGCACTACTCACTTACTGGTTTGTCATTTTGAGCATGCAGGTTACCCCCTTTTGTTGTTTTATGCTCAACTGTTTTGGACCATGCCTTTCCGTGCTCTTTCCTATGCACCACTACTTCACTGTACTAAGTCCACAAATAGATAAATTTGTCCATTCAGAATTACTTTGTACTTAGCACAATATGTTTTTAATTTAAATTAAGAAAAATTAAGTGGTCAAAGCAAATAGCTACTGAACATCAAATAAATTCTGCAGCAAATAAGCAATAGCCCATTTTTTCTACATTATGAATGTGCAATAGTCTAGGTAACAAGCTCCCTGAAATAGTGGCCTTGATGGAAGAGGGATGCCTGGATATTATGGCAGTCACAGAGACATGGTACACAGAGAACCATGACTGGAATGTCAACATACCAGGGTACACAACCTACAGGTGGGACAGGAAGGGTAGAAGAGGAGGAGGAGGAGGACTTCTCTACCTAAGGGAAGGGATCAAAGCAATGGAACTAAAGGGTAAACAGAGAGGAGAGGAGGCACTGTGGATCACCCTGGAGACTGGAAATGGCACCACAATCTGCATGGGGCTTGTATACAGACCCCCATCTCAGGGGGAGGAAATGGGCAAGGAAATAATAGAAGGCATCCTTAGGATGGCAGAAATAGGGGAGATATTGTTGATGGGGAACCTGAATATGCCAGATGTTAGCTGGAGCACCTTTGCTGCAGCCACATCCAAGAACAGGGTCTTTCTCGATGCCCTACAGGGTGCATGCCTCGAGCAGCTAGTGCCTGAACCCACTCGGGAGGGAGCAATCTTAAACCTGGTACTCTCATTCATGGACAGAGAGAGGATATCAGATCTAGAAGTGGGCAGGCACCTGGGAACAAGTGACCACCAAACAGTGTGGTTCACGATAAACACAGCCACAGAGTCAAGCCATACAAAAGTGAGGGCACTGGACTTTAGGAGGGCTGATTTTGTCAAAATGGGAGAGTGCCTCAGAAAAGCACTAGAAAATAGGCAAGAAGGAGGGGTGAAGGAACAATGGGGAAACATCAAAACCGCCATCATAGAGGCAACAAGCCTTTGTGTGAAGCAAATGAACAAATCAAAATGAAACAAAAAAATGCTATGGTTCTCAGAAGAGGTGGTGTGGAAGGTTAGGAAGGAAAATATAACATTCAGGAAGTATAAGGACACACAGAAGGGGCAGGACAGAGAACTGTACCAGTTAAAGCAGAAGGAAGCAGGGAAGGCAGTCAGAATAACAAAGGCCCAAACCAAGGAAAAGATAGTCAACTCGGTTAAGAAGGGGAATAAAACCTTCTATAGCTACATTCAGGAGTGAAGAAACACTAAGGGAGGGATAGTGAGGCTTAATAAAGAGGAGGGAGGGTGGGTGGTCAGAGAGGGACAGTGAAAAAGCAGGGCTATTGAACAAATACTTCTGCTCAGTATTCACAAAAGAAGAGGAGGGGGAGGTACCTAATCCAATAAATAGAAGTACTCTGGATAGGGGGGTTGATACCAGTCCTTTCACATAAGAAAGGGTTCTGAAAGAACTCCTAAAACTGATGGTGGACAAAGCAATGGGGCCTGAAGGGATTCACCCAATAATTCTAAAAGAACTAAGGGTAGAATTAGTGACACCACTGACTACCCTTTTTAACAACTCATGGGAGGATGGTGTAGTACCAGAAGACTGAAGGAGGGCAGATGTGATTCTCCTTCACAAAAGTGGGAGCAAGACAGAGGCAGGAAACTATAGACCTGTTAGTTTGACATCAGTGGTAGGGAAAATGATAGAATCACTTCCAAAGGAAATAATTATTGAGTTCCTAGAGGCCAGTGGGACACAGGACACAAGGCAGCATGGATTCACAGCAGCAAGGTCATGTCAGACTAATCTAATAGATTTATTCGACTGGGTGACCAATGTGGTGGACCAGGGAGGGGCTGTGGACATGGCTTACCTATATTTTAGCAAGGCATCTGACACAGTCCCACACAAAAGATTAGTATACAAATTAGCCAGCTTGGGAGTGGGTCCCAGGGTGGTAGCCTGAGTAAAAAATTGGCTGGACAACAGGACACAGAGGGTAAAAGTAAACGGAGTCCACTCCAAAGAAAGAGGGGTTACTAGTGGGGTACTGTAGGGTATAGTACTGGGTCCGGTCCATTTAATGTCTTTATAAGTGAAATTGCAGAGGGACTGGAAGAAAAAGTATGCCTCTTTGCAGATGACATAAAGATCTGCAACAGGGTTGATACATAAGGGGTGTGTGAAAAGGATGAGAAGGGACTTGGCAAGGATGGAGGAATGGTCAAAAGTATGGCAGCTTAGAGTCAATGCAAATTAGTACAAAGAAATGCATCTGGGAAACAAAAACCCAGGGGAAAAGTACACAGTGGTGGGGGGGGGTATTAACAACAACAAATCAGATGACCTAAATGTAAGCAAGTAATGTGAGAAGGCAGTAAGGATGGCTGGGGGATACTGGGATGTATAAGGAGAGGCATCACCAGTAGAAAACAGGAAGTTGTTATCCCTCTGTACAGACAGTTGGTGAGACCCATCTGGAGTACAGCGTGCAGTTCTGGAGACCCCATCTCCGCAAGGACGTAGATAGGATGGAGGCAATCCAGAGAAGGGCAACTAAAATGGTGCAGGGTCTGCAACAGAAGCCATACGAAGAAAGACTAAAGGAGCTTAATATGTGTACCCTTGAGAAAAGAGGGAGGGGGTTACATGATAGAAACTTTCAAGTTTCAAGTAGACTTTAGCAAGGCATTTGACACAGTCCCACACAAAAGATTATTAGTCAAATTAACCAGCCTGGGAGTGGGTCCCAGGGTGGTAGCCTGGGTAAAACATTGGCTGGACAACAGGACACAGAAGGTAATTGTAAATGGAGTCCACTCTGAAGAAAGGGCGGTTACTAGTGGGGTACCGCAGGGTTCAGTATTGGGTCCAGTCCTTTTTAATGTCTTCATCAGTGGCATTGCAGAGGGACTGGAAGGAAAGTATGCCTTTTGCAGATGACACAAAGATCTGCAACAGGGTTGATACACAAGGAGGCGGAAAGGATGAAAAGGGACTTGGCAAGGTTGGAGGAATGGTCTGACGTATGGCAGCTAGGATTCAATGCAAAAGTGCAAAATAATGCACCTGGGAAACAAGAACCTAGGGAAGAATACACAATGGGTGGGGAGGTAGTAACAACAACAAAACAGGAAAGGGACCTGGGGGTAATATATCAGATGACCTTAAGTTAGCAAGCAATGTGAGAAGGCAGTAGGGAGGGCCGAGGTATACTGGGATGTATAGGAGAGGCATCAGCAGCAGAAAACAGGAAGTTGTTATCCCTCTGTACAGACAGTTGGTGAGACCCATCTGGAATACTGTGTCCAGTTCTGGAGACCCCATCTCCGCAAGGACATAGACAGGATAGAGGCAGTCCAGAGGAGGGCAACTAAAATGGTGCAGGGTCTGCAAGAGAAGCCGTATGAGGAGAGACTAAAGGAGCTTAATATGTATACCCTTGAGGAAAGAAGGGAGAGGGGGGACATGATAGAAACTTTCAAGTACCTCAAGGGAATCAACAAAGTCCAAGAGGGTAGCATCTTTCAGAAAAAGAGACTTGCAAGAACAAGGGGACACAATTTAACGATAGAAGGAGGGCGGTTCAGGGGCAATGTGAGGAAGTATTATTTCACAGAGAGGTAGTGGATGCATGGAACAGCCTTCCTGAGGAAGTTGTGGAGTCTAAAATCGGGAGAATTCAAGAATGCATGGGACAGACATAAGGCAATTCTTGTGGGGGGCAGGAAGATATAGGCTGTTGGTTAAATAGGATCTGCGGCCTATCCAGTAGGTAGGGAAATGGGCAGACTAGATGGGCCTAGCGGTCCTTATCTGCCGTCAAAGTCTATGTTTCTATGTTTCTATGTTCTATGTTAAGTACCTCAAGGGAATCAACAAAGTCCAAGAGGATAGCATCTTTCAGAAAAAGAGATGTGCAAGAACAAGGAGACACAATCTGAAGATAGAGGGGGGGATGGCTCAAAGGTAATATGAGGAAGTTATTTTCATGGATAGGGTTTTGATACATGGAACAGCCTTTCTGAGGAGGTAGTGGACTCAAAAACAATGGGGGAATTCAAGAATGCATGGGACAGACATAAGGCAATTCTAGTGGGGGGGTAGGAGGAAGTAGGCTATTGGTTTACTAGGATCTGCAGCCTATGCATTAGGTAGGGAAATGGGCAGACTAGGTGGGCCAAGCAGTCCTTATCTGCTATCAAATTCTATGTTTCTATCTGGGTGTCATATGCTGCCCTCTCCCTATTGACAGTGGCCACCCCTCCCTCTGATCCCAATGATCTCCTTTCAGCAAGGGATAGTGGATAATGTTCTATTCTTATCCTTCTAAACCTTTTGTCAGCATTTGACATGGTCGATCATGGTGTGCTTTTGGCTTGGCTTAGGCACTATGTGGGTATCTTCAGCACTGTTTTAAGATGGTTTGAGTTGTACATAATTGGCAGGATGCAGCAAGTTGTACTTAGCTCCTATACATTGAGCCCTGCTGCACTCTGCTGTGGGGTGCCTAAGGGGCAATCCTGGCTCCCATGTTATTCGCTGTGTACATGCAGCTCTGGGGGAGATCATTAGATGCTACAACTTGGCATTTCATTGTTATCCCGATGACACCCAGCTGTATGTGTCTTGTGTCCCAGATGATGTGGCAGTTCTCTTGGTACTGGAAGAGCGTCTCAAAGAGATCTAGGACTGGTTAGTGGCTAGTTGGCTCAGGCTGAACCCATCTAAGATTGAGGTGCTACTGGTGAAGCCAGGTCAACATGGCTCCTGCATGATGTTTGGGAACACTGCTTTCCCTTCATTTGAAGGAGTGACCCTCTGTCCGGCAGAGAGAGTTAAGAATCTGGGGATCATTGTGGACTCTAAGCTGACTCTGGAATTCAAGGTGTTGACTGTTGTCCACAGTGGCTATTTCAATCTTCGTAATATCACCTGGATCAGGCGCTAATCTTGAACCGTCCAACTTGGCGACACTAGTGCAAGCCTTTATCTCAACAAGACTGGACTATTGCAATGCTCTTTATCTGGGGCTTTCTGTGAAGTTGATTCTCTGCATGCAGCTGGTTCAGAATACTGCAGCCCAGTTGGTGTCAGGGACATCTCGTTCCAAGAAAATCACTTCGGTTCTCCATGTTCTCTACTGGCTTCCATTCAGGTGGTGCATCAGTTTTAAGATTTGTTTGTTAACTTACAAGGCCCTACACAGTCTGGGTCTGCGCAATCTGAAAGACTTCCTGATTCTGCACTCTTCTGCTTGTGCCCTCAGGTTAGCAGAGGCAGACCTCTTCTCTTTCCCTTGTTCATGATTGAAATCATCAGGGGATAGGGCGTTTGGTATAGCAGCACCGAATCTGTGGAATGTCCATCCCCAATGAAGTGAGGGAGGATCCCTTGCTGGCCATTTTTAAATCATGTTTGAAAATGCATTTTTTTAGTTTATGTTTTGGACTGGCCTGATAATCCTTTTACACTAATTTTAACTTGTTTTAATTGCTTTATTTGTCTGCTGTAAGGTGCTCAGAGCCAACTGGATTGGGCACCATATAAATAAAATTGACCTGACTTGACTTGAGTCAGAGCTGCCTGGGTCTCAAAACTCTGAAACTCAACATGAGAGCTCAAATGACCCTGTTATGGAGGATGTTCTCCAGAACCAGGTTAAGGTACTGTACCTGAATCTTTCACATTTCCAGAGATAAACATGTCCCCCCCCCCCAATTCTTTCAGCTGCTCTGGAGGAGGTCTCTTCCTTTTGGAGTGTGAGAAGGCCTTGTTCTGGTGGTCAGCAACCAAAATCCAAGTATCAGAAAAAGGACACCGTGACACTGAGCAATAGATCTGAACCCCTGAAAAAGAGATCAAACTGGGTGATTCAGATGAGTAAGAGTTGGATGGCTCCTTTCTGGTATCTTCCCAACAAAATATGTCCTCTGAAGCAGAAGGAGTCTTAGAAACTCCTGGTGAAGGCAGGACACATCAGATGAGTACAAGGAGTAGATTAGGGAGGTGAAATAAATAATTATGGTAGTATCCTTAGGGTTTATTCTTCTACTTTTATGATGTCCTGCATTAACTTAAAATGTGCCACACTTCATACAAATAGCATAATAAAATTGGAAGAGGAGGATCATTTTTTTCAATGGCGTAAACAATGGGGTATAATATCTGTTTGTTTTTTTCCAAGACACTAGGTTAAGATCTTTGGAGGATATAGCCCAAACAAAAAAAACTTTGATTATGGGTGTCCTTTTGGTCCTTAGGGGAAGAGTCTTGTTCAGGAGTAGGAATTTAGTTTTTTGGGGTTGGCAATCTCAGTTCAAAGATTAGTCGAAGTTATTCCAGGGAGAGTGCTGTTATAGGTTGTTTTCATTCAGTAGCATAACTTAAGGCTTATTAATGTCTATGCGCCACAGCTAAAATCTAAAAAAGATTGAAGTCTTTCAGGCATTACAGCTTTTTGTGTATATTGTTCAACATGTGATTTTGGGAGGGAGGATTTCAACTGTCCTCTTGACAAAAAAACTAGATAGTACTAAAGCAATGAATACATATTGTGATTCCAATTTTTTTAGTAACTATAATTCTGCAAATTTATAGGATGGTTATAGATCATTATATGGTACTGGTGATGAAACCTTTTTAAGGGATCATTGGCCTCATGGATTGATTTTGTTCTTTTTTTTTGTAGTTAGTGCTTTTTATTAATTTCTTTAAATCACTGCAATATGACAGAGTACAGTCATAATTCATGTAAACAATTTCACAGTTACAGGATGAGAGAAAAGCCATTTGATACATTTATACATACATACATAGCAGTTCTATGCTGATGGAAATTAGAATGCAGAATTAAACCTACCGGGGGTAGGAACTAAGACACATTTCACTGAACAAGGGTTGATCAGTACTCCACGTCCCATGGCAGACTCTTCCCACCTGTAGAACAATTAAATCCTAACATATTTACATCAATTGAACCAGGTAAAGTTATTCCAACTCAGCTAGTGGTGTACTCAAACACAAGTAGGCACAATCTAGTGTAAGAGCAGGATACCCACAGCATAGCTTAGGGCGGAGCATAAACTGAGGACCAGTGTGGCTGGGGGGGCACTAAGTCTATACCGGTTCGAGATTTCAAAAATGATAGGAAGGGGGCCTAACATGTGTAGAATTTGGGGAGTGACTTGGCAATGACATGGGACATTCAACCTAGGGATGCCATCTTGTAGAAGAAGTAAGGAGTTCTGCCATAGAGGGGATATCAGTAGTTCTCCATCTACTTAGCATCAGCCGTTTAACTTGGATACTAAAAAGTACTAACCAGCGTTGTTGGGTTTGGGATAGCTTCTGTTGGCTGGATGGAATACCTAGAATCCAAAAGAGGGGATCTTGTCCCAGTTTAGAGCCTATAACATGGGATGCCAGGTCTACTGCTGAGTTCCAAAAGGGAAGGATCAGCTGGCATGACCAGTGGATATGAATTAAATCACCGGTTTGAGTCTGACACCTCCAGCAGAAGTTAATGTCTAGGAGCTTGCTTTTATGAAGCACCGATGGTGTTCTGTACCAATGATGAAGTATCTTATTTTGTGTGAGCTTACTCCTCATGTCTGGGTATGCAAAATGGCCTGTTTCCAGCAGAGTTTCCATTGACTTTCCTCTATAGTGGTTTGCAGGTCCTGTTCCCATTTATGCTTTGCAGTCATTGACTGAGGGGGAAGCAATTCTCGGAGTTCAGCATATATTTGGCTAGCTTGCTCTTTAGTAAGGGAAAGCCAATGTGTCAGCTTAGTTGCTAGAGGGAGCATCAGAGATGATGTTTTCAGAAAGGATGTTATTGAGCTGCGGAGTTGCAGGTATCTCTAGAAGTCAGTGCTACCTAGTCCTTTCTCTGTGGACAAATCTTGGAATGATTTCATTATCTGACCACATCAATACAAAAGGTTTGCAAGCTCAGCCCCTGTATTTACAATACAATTTAGTAAAATTAGTGGGGTGGCTTCTTGTGTGTGGCCAAACAGAAACATATGGTTAAGGTACCATATCTTACTTTTCATACTTTTTGGAGGGGCTCTTAGTTCTCATCATTCGGCAAGACCACTTTCGGCAAAGTGACTACCTCTGTCTGTAAGGCAAGTTAAAATGAGATGCTTTTTATCTGACCAACGGAGGTGGTCACTTTGCTGAAGTGGTCAGGCTTAATCATGGTTCAGCTGGATGATGAGACCCAAGATCCCCTACAAAAAGTACGAAAAGTAAGAACATTGGAGTTAATTTGAATAAAGTGCAGGTTTTGATGCAGCAAAATGGGGGGCAGTCCTCGCATTCAACCATATTATTATTTGACCACCTCCCTTCCAAATGTTCCCCCAGGGTTTTAATACCACATTTCTGCCAGTGGTCCCAGCAGAGGGGTTTACGCTCCACATGGATCTGTCCATTGTCCCAAAGGGGAGTCCAGTCATGGGGAAGTGGATCCGCCCGCAATGTTGCATGCACCTTTTTCCAAATTTAAGCTACCAGTGTTGTGGTCAGGTGGCCTTGTAGTTTCTTAGGGAAATGATTGCACATCAACAGTGACAAATTAGAGATTTGGGAGGAAACTAGCTCCATGGATACCCATTTTGGGGGAATAGACCCCTAGGGCTAAATCAGTTTAGTGTCTGTGAGATGGAGTAGGCCCATTTATAACTTTCTAGCTATGGCAGCCCCCAGCTCCCCACCCAACCAGTACGACCTTAACTTGTTCCTATTGTAGTATGGTTTCTTATTGTCCCAGATGAATTTGTTCAGAAGGGCATTGATGGAATTGGTTAATCGAGGTGGGAACTCTAGAGGGATATGGGAGATGATGTACATCAGCTTTGGTGCCGAGATCATTTTGATTGCCGCAATTTTCCCTGCTTGTATGAGGTGCAAGGAGTGCCATCTCTCCAATTCAGTCCCAATCTCAGCCACCAGTGGCCACAGATTGATGTCCCATAGCTTAGTGAAATCTGGGGTGATATGAATACCCAAGTAGACTAGCTCTTTGGGGGACCAATGCAGTCCAAAGGGGGCTATTAAGGCAGGGGTGCACAGGGTATTTAAGGGGAGAACTTCTGTCTTTGACTGGTTCATTTTCAGTCCAGAATACACCATAAACTCTGTCAATAGAGTGAGTAAGGCAGGGATGGATGCTGGGGCATTCCATAGAAACATAGAAACATAGACGTTGATGGCAGATAAGGACTGCTAGGTCCATCCAGTCTGCCCATTTCATTTTCTACCTTATGAATGTGCCATCAGCCTTTGCTCTGTCAATGGTCTATTTATTTATATTCATCTGTATTGCTCCCTTATGCCTATCCCATGCCCATTTGAAGCCCTACACTGTATTCATATCCACCACTTACTGAGGTAGGCCATTCCATGCATCCACCACCCTTTCTGTGAAAAAGAACTTCCTCACATTACCCCTTAATCGGCCTCCCTCTAATCTCATGCTGTGTCCTCTTGTCCTGCTATTTTTCTTATATTGAAACATGTTAGACTCTTTCACCTTATTAATGCCCATAAGGTGTTTGAATGTTTCGATCATATCACCTCTCTCCCTCCTTTGCTCTAGGGTAATAATAATAATATTTTTATTTTTAAGGCGTCTTTCAAAAACCAAGTTGTCATAAAAGATAAAAACAGGCAGATCAAAATAGAACAATTTAAACCAAACAAACATTAGTATACTATTACAATCAACTAATCACTTCCATAGGCCTGGTGCCATAAATAGGTCTTTATGGCTGATTTAAAACTATCCACCGTCGTGCACTCCCGTAACCGATAAGGTAGAGAATTCCATAATGTGGGAGCTGTGAACATAAAAGATCTGGCTCACGAAGATTTCAAAAGCACCTTAGGAGTCTCTAGCAACCCCTCGCCAGCTGAGCAAAGTGATCGCCCAGGGCAGTAGGGGACCAGCAGCTCTTTCAGGTAGTCCGGGCCCAGTCCGTGTAAGGTATACATATTGAACTCTGTTAATCTGTCCTCATATGTTTTCTGATGCAGTCCTTGCACCATTTTGGTTGCCCTTCTCTGGACTGCCTCAAATTGGTTAATGTCCTTGTGAAGGTGTGGCCTCCAGTACTGCACGCAGTACTCCAGATGGTGCCTAACCAGTGTCTTGTAAAGAGGGATTATTACCTCCCTCTTCTGACTTGTGATACCCCTACTAATACACCCCAACATCCCCCTAGCCTTACCTACTGCTTTAGTGGTCTGCTTGGATGAGTTCAGGTCATTGGTGATGATGATGCCAAAGTCTCTTTCTTCCCTTGTGACTGCCAGCTGTCCCCAAGGGAACTAGTAAATCATCAGCATATATAAGAGTACTGTTTGAGATGTCTCCCATAGTAGTACCTTGTATGGCAGGGTGTTGCTGGATGGCTGCTGCAAGGGCCTCCACTGCTAAGCATAGGGGATAGGGGACATCCCTGTCTGGTGCCTCTACCCAAAAGGAAGGGGTCCGACAGGGTCACGTTAGTACGGATCCTAGCCAAGGGTCTATGATACAGTGCTGCAACCCACCCCCTGAACCATTCACCTAGGTGTAGATGCTGCAAAACCAATGCTAGATAGTCCTACTCCAGGAAATCAAAGGCTTTTTCTAAATCAATGGCTACAGCAGCCAGTGGAGTGGGAACCATCTTGTCATGGTGAAGGAGGTTCAGTAAGGAGCAGATATGGTCTCTACTGTATCGACCGGGCACAAAGCCCACCTGAGATGGGTGTTTAAGGGTCAGTAGAAGGGGGCCTAAATGGGCTGCAAGTATTTTAGCAAAAATTTTACTGTCTGTATTGATAAGAGATATTGTACGATAGCTGTAGGAGAGGGTATGATCCTTTCCTTCTTTTGGAAACACAGTTAAAATGGCCTCCCTTAGGGTGGGAGGGAAGCAGCTGTTGTCCAAGGCCTCACTGAATACCTGACTAAGGAAAGGAGCAATTTGCAAGTGTACTAGTGGCCAAGCATCAACCGAAAACCGTCCTTTCCGGGAGCCTCTCTAGAATTCATAGACTGGATTGCCTTTTCTACTTCCATAGGGGAAATGGGTGCTTCAAGGTGATCTCTGTGTTGGGGTGTAAGTTTAGGGAGTGTAAGAGAGGCTAGAAATTTTTGCACCACTTCTTGGTCCATAACTCTGAAGGATTTGTATAGAGTGGCATAGTATTGCGTTATGATGTTATTGATTTTTCCTGCAGCTGTACTGGTAACCCCAGAAGCATCTCTAAGCCCAGGCATGTACCTTTCTGCTTGCTGCTTCCTTATTCTATACACCAGCAGCTTATCTCCCTTCTCCCCACCTTCCCAAAATTTATGCTTGAGGCAGAGGACTGCAATCTTGGCCTTGTGGGCTAAAAGCTTGTTTATATCCATTTTAAGCCTAAGAATTTCTTGGCTGAGCGAGGAGTGATGATTGTAACTGGGGATTGTTTTTCTTCCAATTCTTTCACTCAGAGTTGCTCCACAAGTGACTTAAGGAGCTGCTACCATTGCTTATGCCTATTTGCCGCATACTCCATAATGGCACCCCTGAGGGTGACTTTCAGGGCTTCTCAGGTATTAGTTGGGGAAGTATCAATGGTCGGATTTTTGGCTAGGTAGTGGGAAATCTCCTGTGCAAACCACTGTTTAAAGTCAGAGCCTCTAAGACGAAGTGGATCCAATTTCCAAGAGGTGAAAGGAGTAGTCTGAGGTCCCCACAGAATGTGGAGATGGACTGGAGAATGGTCTGAGATGACCATTGCTGCTATTTCTGATCCAATTGTCACTTGTGCAATCATGGGGGAGACTAACCAGTAATGTAATCTACTGTATGTGCTATGGGCTGGCAGAAAAAAGGTGTAATCCCTGTCCCGAGGGTGAAACACCCTCCAGATGTTCTGGAGTCTGAGATCCAGCATAGTTTTCTTTACTGCCATTCGCGTTTTATGGTAGTAGTCTTGAGTGCTTGAGCTACGGTCTGCCAAGGGGTCCAACAGTAGGTTGAAGTCCCCCTAGACAATTATTGGGGTGGAAGGTTGGGACAGAGTGCTTATTGCTTGGGCCACATCATGAAAAATCCCCAGGGTGTCCTCACTTGGACTGTATATATTCACCAGTTGAAGTGGCTCTTCTGGGGTGTCTAAGGAGACCACTATCCACCCCACCATGCATCCCTTCTGGTCTGGACTGGGGTCCATTTCAAGGTCTTATGCAGGAGAATAGCTACTCCTCTTTTCTTGGAAGGAGCAGAGGAGGAAAATACCTGCCCCACCCAGTCCCTGGCTAGCTTGTCATGATCCTGTTTAGTGAGCTTCATTTCTTAGAGGAAAGTCATGGTGGCACGCAGACATTTCAAGTGCGATAATACCTGTTTACGCTTTACTGGGGTGTTGAGGCCCCATATGTTCCATGTGTAAGCATGCACATCACCCATTATCTTGGTGGGGTTACCTATAATGTTGAAGGATTATATGATAAAATGCCCCAGTGACTGCGAGCCACCACGACGCCCCACTCATATTATCCTTACTATAAAATTCTGACTGATATCTCAAGTGCCATCACTTCACAGTCAAATGTATGTGCAGAATATTTACCTGGTTCCTATCTACTATGTTTAAACAAACAGGGCAAATGACCCAAACTATTAAATAACAGTAAACCAAAACAGTAATGAACAACTTTGATGGGTGTCCCATCTTGACGAGCTGGGAGATAAAGGACCGGCGGTAGCCTGCCAAGGCCACATCCCTCTCTCATGGGGGAAGGGATGATATCCTCTTCTGCAGAGGAGAACAACCACTCATGGGGTAAACCAAAAGGGAAGTCCCCAGACACCAAGGTACCTAGAAGAGGCATTTAGAACAGGGAGCGCCAGTGATGGAGAGAAGGCGTGGGACTGTCATCTCCAACCATGCATCTCCATATCAACATGGGGGCTGCCCAGGAGAACTTCTGTTTTGGGAAAGAATCTGCCTTGGCATTAATGTTCTCCAATCTGCATGCCAACCCTGTCTATGGGGCAGTACTGATCCCTGTTGTGATCTGTAGGAAGAGATGCCAAGATGCAGAGCCAGCACGTAATTTAGTTTCTTTATGACCAGCACCTCTACTCCTGCCATCACGTTGGGTAACATGCAAATCTGCCAGATTGTTATTGCTGCAATCTCTGGGACACAAATAAAAAACTCTTCAGAGATCTGGCACCTGTGTCATAGGGGGATGAAGCAGGGGGTATCCACAGCCAGTAGCGTAGTTGTTATAAACCTCCCACATTAATTATCCTAGTTGGAAGTCAGGATATCTAACAGTCAAGACGCCTCTTGCATTAGAATTCAGTTCACTGGTCAGTACATCAAGGTATCAGCCATAAAGCATCAGAGGAACCATAGTGTGAGTTCAGCTCAATCCAGCTCATGTTGTGGGTATAAGATGGGGAAGATACCGGGAGGGGCCCACATTGAGGTTTGGGCCAGTCTGAATCTAAAAGCACCCCCCACCCATCTTTAGCCCCACCAATCTCAACGCAATGAATCACAGTACTTATCCTGGGCCGAGTCAAGTAGGATTCATCTCTGCCTGGGCTCTGGAGTTCGCTGAGGCTCACTTCCCCCCATCACCAACCAGGGAAGGCACTGCTTGAGAGGAGCGGTCTACAGGGCCATCCTGCAATTGGGAGGGATAGGTTGCTGCCATTTCGGCCCACGACTTGGAGTGCGATGGTGCGGGCATGAGTCCGAGAGGTTGTGAGGTGTTGTCTACAGGAGTGGGCTCACCGTCCATTATCTGGGCCATCCTGTAGTGGTGCAAATCTGTTTGGAGTAAAATAGGCCTGTAATGCCAGGGCCTCCTCTTTGTCCACAGGTGATCCACTCCTTGGGCTTTCCATGCATGCTCTCTCTGCTGGATGGATTCTCCTGTCATGTCTGTGGGAAGTATGCCTCTTCTTAGACCTAGGCAGATGGGCTCCTTCAAAGATTTGTGCCACTGGATTTTTTGTGTGCCATGGCTCAACTGCCAGCTCGTCGGGCTGAATAGCCTGTAGCAGGTTGTTCCCCAGCCTACCTGGGCTTCCTGGTGATCTGAACTCTGCTGGGTAAGTTTTGTGGAGAAAGTCTATAAGGTTGTCTGGATGGGCAAAAAGCAGCAGAGACGAATTAATAACAATTCTCATTGTGGCTGGATACCTGAGAGAAAACAGGATGGCCAGCTTATGTAGTAGTTTACGCTCCTCTGAATATGCTTTCCAGCATTCCAGCAGCAATCTTGAGTAATCTTGGTAGATTTGGATTTTATGTCCTTGCCAGGTAAGCTGGCCTTTGCTCCTCACAGCAATGGAGATCTCCTCTTTCTGCTGGAACTCTAGAAATTGGGCCAGTAGTGTCCGAGACCTATCCCCTTGTCTAGGAGGGGGTGCTAGTGATTGGTGCACCCACTCAATTTGCAGGACAGTAACGGTGGGGAGGTCCAGTAGCTGAAGGACAGAAGACTGAAGAAACGTAATACATTCTTTCTGTTCTGTGCCCTCCAGAAAGCCTATGAACCCAAGATTGTTGCGTTGGCTCTCATTCTCAAGATCATCGACTTTCTCCTGTAAGTACATGATGGCCTGACCTGTTCTAGCATAGTTGTAGTCATTTGTTGCATGGTCACATTGTGATAGCCGATCCTTTGTTCCATTTGAAAAATTCTGCCCTCGATTGCTTGTAGGGTTTGGGTGTTGTTACTGACAGCCACAAATTAGATGAGACAGCTGGTGTAGAAGCTGTGCAAAGATCTGCTCCTTTATAGTCGTATCTGCTGCCACGAGTATGGAGGAGGCCATGTTGTAGGCCCAAGATGTTCAGCAATGCAGCCAGAAAATGAGCTCCAAGTAGGGAATTTAAATGCCAAAGCCACAAATTTAGTTAGTAGCTGTAGTATACTAGGGAAAGGCATCCTCTTTAGTCCAAAACAAGACCTCTAACCTGCAGGATGTCGGCAGATTTGCTCAGTGTCCGAGAAGCAAGAGCACTAGGCAGCCATTCTGGTTTAGTGCTAGACCACGCACCTAACTTTTTCTTCTTGTCAAACAGCCTTCCAGTTGCTGCAGGAGAGACAGTATTAACTGACTCTTCATATCATTGGGTATTAGGACGTGTTATTCAAAATCCTAGATTAAAAGAAGGCAGTACAGGGCTGTGGAAGATGAACATTCAGGATTTACTGGAAGAACAGAGAAGAGAGGATCTTTTCAATCTACTCTTTGCTCAGTATTCATTTAAAAGTTTGCATGCTTTGGTGGCTGACTGGTGTGAAACACCAAACTGGAGTTAATTTTTTTTTTCAGAAACTGGGTAAATCTAAGGTATGAAAGGAATATTTGCATTTTTTGCCTTTAAGGGGAAAATTATGGGCTTTAATCTCTGAAAGTTATTTATTTCAAAATTCCAATATGGGAAAAAATCTGTGCAGTAAAAGAAGAGATGAAAAAGCTGCAATATAATAGGGCTACATCAATCTTAGTGGAATTGAAGTTTGGGCGCAGGGTGAAATATCACCTTTGAATCCTTTTGATAGCTGTTCCCAGAGAATTAATAAAATGTTTTTTTTGGAGTTATTAGACTCTGATAGGAGACTTGCCTCTGACCAATGGGGGAGGTTTCAGGCTGTCAACCAACACATGCAAACCTTTTTCTGAAAACATAGAGAGCCCAATTCCAAGACAGCTATGCCAGACGTAAACTCAATATGCCAATCCCGAGTGGCATAAATCGCAAGTTACGCCCGCGACTTGAGACATGCACAATTCCAAAACAACACTTACTCAGCAACCTGCAACCTCTATGCCAAAAGCAAGTTACAACACAGTTAAGGCAAAGAAAGCTTGTGCTACTACATAATTCAGCATGTGACATGAGTAATGCTCCAGTATGACTAAAACGCTATTCCAGAACAGGAGGCATAAGTAAATAAGCCAGAAGAGGAGACGTAAGTTAAACTAAGGAATAGCTGGTCTAATCAGAGCATAGGCTATACACCACCCCCCCACATAGTCAGACAGCAGTGTAGTAAGACATACAGCAATGTTAGCAATAGGAGCCCTACTGGGCATTAAGATAGCAGAGCACCGGGAGTGTAGGCATGCCAGGCGCAGAGGCAGGACTCAGGGAACAAAGTCACAGTGTCCAACGATGGTACCAAGGCCACCAATGCAGAGAGTGAGATGTCCTCGCAAAGCCTTTGAGGACCTGACTGAGCAGCAATGCCTAGCACACTATAGGCTCAGCAAGAGCTGCATCAGGGAGCTATGTCAGGACCTGAGTGGGGACCTACACAGCACCCTGCAACTGGGGCCACCCACTGCTACTGGAGGTGTGCATGAGTGCAGCACTGTGCTTCCTCACCACTGGCACATTTCAAATGCCCACAGGGGACACAGTGGGCATTTCCCAGCCAGCGGTGTCCAAACACCTGAGGAAGTTCCTTGTGGCCCTCATACGACACACTGCGCAACACATCCCGTGAGATGGCCAAAGGCAGCACCAGGTAAAGCAGGCATTCTATAATGTAGTGCAGCTTCCCTGTGTGCTAGGTGCCATTGACTGCACACACATAGCCATCAGGTCCCCAAGCGAGGATGGGGATGCATACATAAATAGGAAGGGGTACCACTCCATGAATATCCAGGTGATCTGTGACAGTGGATGTTGCATCCTAGATGTGGTGGTCAAGTACCCCGGATCCTGCCATGACTCCCACATCTACAGGAACTGTGGGCTACAGGAGTCCTTTGAGATAGGGGACATCACTGGAGGATGGCTTGTAGGTATGTACCATGGGGGATGACAACTGCAAATGTGTGTAAGTAGCAGTGTGTGTGTGTGTGTGAATGGCAGACAGTGCATGCGAGGGTAAGAGTATACAGTGGCACAATAGGGGCAAAGGGTGGACAGGCACTGCAGTGGTCACAATGTGCAACACACAGGGGTCTGGGATGGCCACACAATGCCAAGGGAAGCCCATACAGTGCATGGACACAACCAAGGATGTGCGTGTGACTGAGAGTACATGCCTGCATGTGTGTGCATGTGCATGCAGCAGTGCGTGCCATGCAGAGGATAGTGAGATACTGATGACAGGTCTGCACACAGCAACATGCATCTAAACTTTTCCCCCCCGACAGGTAACAGTGGATATCCCCAGATGCCATGGCTGATGACCCCTGTGAGGACGCCCCAGACAGCAGCCAAGTTCATTTTCAATGAGGCCCACACCTGCATGACAGAGAGATCACTGAGCGCACCTTCGGACTACTAAAGTCCCACTTCCAATGCCTGGACACCTCAGGGGGTGCGCTCCAGTACAGTCCTGTGATGGCCTGCAGGATCGTGCTCACCTGCTGCATCCTCCACAACATTGCCCTGACACACCGTATACCAATGCTCGACAGCGACCAGGAGGAGTGCGCAGCAAAGAAGGGTGACGGAGAGCTGGATGGCATGGTGGGACACATGGCATACGGTGGTGGAACAGCCAGACATCGTGCAAGACAGGAGCTGATCCAGCAGGTCTTCTGAGGTGGTACATGGCCACCACCACCAACTACAGCACCACCTCCACCCCCTCACACCACCACCACCACCATGGTGGCACCTGCAATGGTACAGGGGACACAGTGTGGTGCAACACAGACACAACAACAGCAAGGTTCCCATGTTACCCTCACTAAGTCACAGGAGGATAGGATACTGTTTACCAGGTGCCATGTGACACATGTGGCAGCACTGGAGTTGTAACAGTGCCCATGCGTGTTGTACAGCATCTGGTAGGCATGACTGTGAATGAGTGAAGGCACTCCAGGCAACACACAGAGGACCACAGCACACATGGGCCAAGGACATGCAGACACAGGTGGATGATGGACATACACAGGGCAGAGGAACAATGCCGAGATGAAGGTGCCACCAGGCACAATGCACCTGCCATGGCCACTGATGCATGTAAACAGTGCAACCACAACAGGGACATGGCACCAGGTGGCACAGACCTGCAGGCATATGGCGGTAGGATGCACCATTGCATTGTCCCACAGAGCCCACCTTGCCCCTCGGTGGAAGGGAGCCATACTCGCCCATGGCCGCCACATAGGCATGACACACATGGTGTGATAGTACGTGAACCGGACAAAGCACATGGTGCCACTGTACACACAGAGTGCCATGCGGCCATGCTCACCGTCATGTGTCCAGTGTTGTGCAATGGACGGCTAGCACACATGAACGATGTGCAGTGTGGTGTTGCACCGGGTACAGCGCTGCTCTGCAACAGATGGGACCACATGGCCACAGTGACCCACACACGCACAGGCACATGCTGCAGTGCTGGAGACGCTGAGCCAGGGATGCACAAAAATGGTTTAATTAACAATAATGATATACAGAACAATATAAAAATAGTGTAATAAACAACAGTGTAATACAGAACAATATAAAAATGGTGTAACAAATAATAATGATGTACAGAACAATATACCAAATGACAAACACAGCAAAACATGAACAACACCTGAGTCCAACCACCCGCCACCCACCCCAGAGCCCACCCCTATGTACAGACCCACCCCACAGCCACCATTGGCACTGTCCTACTGATCCCACAGTGCTATCAGCAGCGAGCCAAGGGACCCATGTAGCTGGGTGACATCCTCCATGATGCTTGTGATGAGCCGCACAAGCTCCTGGTCCCTGTCTGCCAGCTGCCCCAGGTACAGTGCCACTGGCCCCTGCTGGGCAACACCATCCTGTGGGCCCTGTTGTCTGATGGGCAAGTGGTCTGCAGCTGTATGCTCACCCTGGCTCAGTGGGGCACATCAAGGGTCCCAGCCCCTGTCATGGGCTCCTCCACTGGTGGCATGTCCTCATCCTCTGGTCCTGCCTGCTGCAGGGCTGCTGGCTGCCCTGCTGGTGCTCCTGGACCATTGGCTCCTCTGCTGTGGGGCCCTCCATGGGCTTCAGTGCAGCACAAGTTGTGGCATCCGCTGGGTCCCTGGCATGCCTTGCAGCCACCACCTCCCCTGCCACCTGCTCGTCCTGGGCTGCATCATGTACATCCTGCTCCTCCTCCGATGCCGTAGTAAGCATTGGGCATACCCTGCATTGCTGGTGGAGGGTTCAGCGCTGGTAGTCTGCGGCATCCCGAGCCTTCTGCTCTACCATCACCCTCAGCAGAACACGGTGCCTCAGGGCAAGGCAGCTCCTCCCACCTGCAAGGCATAATGGTCGTTGGTCACTGCCAGACCGGGACACCCTGCATGCATGGGCCCTCATGCATGTGTACCACGGCACACTCTGCAAGGGGTGTCTGGCACACACACACATCACTTGCCACAGGGTGCACTGTGGTAGGCACACCAGTGGTGCCACAGGCACTGCAGGTGCACATGGAAACACCTGGGCCGCATGGCACATGTGCATGGCCAGGCGGCACATGCCCCTCCTGCTGCCACCACAGTGGGGCTGGAACACCATGTGGACTGTGCAGGCACCTTCCTGATTTCCGGTGCCCCTGCGACCACTGCTGTTGGTGGCCACATCCTTGGTCCACCGCCGGCTGTCCCTGCTGTCCCAAGCTGCTGGGCCCTGCACCTGTGGGGGAAGGGGGACACTGTTACTTCTGTATGCCACTGCCTGCCATGGCACATGTTGCTGGTATGTGTGGGTGCATGAAACATGTAGTCATACCCACCAGCAATGCTGCCATAGCTGGACCTCATCTCCGTGTCGTGCCTCTCGGCCATGTCCATCATGCACTGAAGGATCAGCGGGTCTCACCATGCCAGATCCTGCCCACCTGTGCTGCAGCTGTCTTGTGGTGCAGGATATGCCACTGAGGTCACTGAGGCATGCCCTGATGGCCTGTCATGCCCTCTCCTTGTCAGCGGGTGTGTGATTCCTGCAGGCTGAGGGCAGCAGTGTGGTGTGCCACTGCTGCACCTGGTTGATGAGTTGGGCTATCTCGGTAGCTGTGAAGTTTGGCACCCACCTGCTCAATTGTGACAGGTTCCTGCATGCCATGCCTTGTACTGTGTACACCTCCAACCAGCACTTCGATGGCCTGACCTGCAGTGTGCGGCTGTGACCTGCAAACAAACATGAACAACACGACATGACCTGAAAGTGCACCACTATCAGTATGGTCCGAATGCCTGCTACATGTCAGGGGCATAGCCAGACACTAGTATTGCAGACACCAGGACCATGTAATGCACCCTGGGTGGCACTCAGCATACACCCTATGTAACCATATGACACCATTCCCCGCCCCCCCCACTCATCGGTATAGACAGGTCACATGCATTGCCCTATGACACCAACATGCCACCCCACATGTATTGCCCATGGGTTGCATGGCCATCAGTTGTGCCCACCCAGCCTGCAGGGGCTTATTATGCACAGGAATATCAGATGGGTGCCACCACACCTGTGATATGGTGGCATGGTCACAGGTTGTGGTCCAGGACCTCTCTGTGTCCCCCCATCCCCATATCCCCATACACCATGATGTATATGGGGTGTGCCAGCCTATGCCCCTGCTACATTCTGCGGCTACCTATGTTACCCTGGCTATGCTACCCTACAATGCATGATAGCTATGAATGCACCTACCCACATCATGCAGCATGACCCCGAATATTCTTGGGTACTGTACACCTGTGTGTGGTACCTGATATGTGCTCTGTCACTGTCAGGCACTGCATCTGCATGTGAGGCCCATTGGTACAATCTGCACATGTTGCTGTCTGTCCCCACCAGATGTAAGCAGTACTGCCCACCAGCCACATGACTACTGCATTGCACTGCTACAGGCCTGTTGCGGTGCTGCAGGTATTGCTATGACCCACACCTTACCCCCATACCTCCCAACTGTCTCGGATTCTTGGGGATGCCTCAACAGTTTCCTCTGTTCCCTGTAACATATGTGTTTTAATGACTGAACAGTGGAGATTGTAAGCACAAACTAATGTCAAACATTACAGTTACAGACATGTTGTTCTTCAGCATCTGCATCTTACACTAATCCCTTTATTCTATCAGCTTTCTTGGTGGATATTACCAATTTGTAAGATGTGTCCCTGATTAGGGGTCATTGTCCCTGATGTTATAAGCCCTGTCCCTGATATATGAGGCAAGAGGTTGAGGGGTATGCTTACCCCTGTCCGGCTGTTGGTGCTGTTGTCCCAGAGTGGCCTTCCTTCACGGTGATAAATCTCCCTATTGCCCTCTGCCAGTGCTGCTAGGTCCTCTCCTGTTTCTGCAGTGTGTGTGCCATGTGGCCTGTGTCTCACATTCATGGCCATGCCTCACACATGGCACACGTACAGGCCACATGTGCGGACTATCATGGTGCCACACACATGCGACCTGCACATGCGCATGTGTGCACTACACAGCCGCAGGCTGCATATGCGGCCTGCACACACACACACACCTACGTTGAAGGCATCACAGTACTGCAGTTCATGCCTCCAGTGCTGCAGTCACGTCTCGAGGAGGGGCATCGCTACTGTGGCCTATGTTTCAGATGTGCATGTGCAACATGGGCCATGCACTCTATCCAGGCACCAGTTCTATGCTACATGCATCATGTCTTATCACAGCAGTGGGAATGAGTGAGGCAACACAGATGATTAGTGCACAGTATTTACTTATGAATGTTGTGGTATGGTGCAGTGCTACAGTACAATACAGTGCCCTCCTCTAGTGCCACTCTGTGTTATGCTCACCACCCTTTGCAGTGGGGCACCATATTGGCTTGGTCACATGTCTGGCTGCTGCTGCAGCTATGCTCTCTTGTGATTTGTAGCTGTACTGCACTGTGCAGCCCCCTGTGTCACCGGCTCTGCTGCCCCTGTGGCACCACTGGGCCTAACCTGCCCCGGTAGCATGGCTGCAGGTCCCCCACTGTCCATTTGACCCTGAGGCACTGCTCCCTTCTGACACCTTCCATACCTTCCTGTGGTGGAAGGTGCTGGCCCTGGAACAGTGCCCTGTCCCTGTGTCAGTGGTGCGCCTTCCTCCACAGCCTGCACCTGCATTGCCACCTGTGCTGTGCCCTGACCTGCTGAGTCAGCAGGTGCCACCACACCCTGTCTTGCACTCCTCCTATGACTGATAGACACTGCAGCATGCCCCACAGCCATGGCGGCAGGTGGTGTCATTGTTGGCGGAGGCGGTGTTGCCACCAGTGGTGCCATTGCTGGTGTTAGTGGTGGCGGTGGTGGGAGAAGTGGTGCTGGTGGTGCAGCAGGTGGTGTTGGTGGTGGTGAGAGCTGTGGTGCTGGTGGTTCTGCTGCTGGTGTTGGTGGTGGTGGTGGTGGTGGGAGCTGTGGTGCTGGTGGTGCTGCTGGTGGTTGTGGTGGTGGTGGGAGCTGCGGTGCTGGTGGTGTTGGTGGCGTCGGTGTTGCTGCTGCTGGGGGGGGTTGTGGTGGTGGTGTTTGTGGCTTGTGCACCACATGTGTTGCCTGTGTAGCAGTATCTATCCTCTGTGTGGCTCTCACAGGCAGGGCAATTTGTGCACTTTGTAGCACTGTGGCCAGTATGTCAGTTTGCCTGGTTTGCTGCATCACAGACCCCTCCATGGCCATGACCAGTCAGGTGAGCCCCTGCATCTGCACCATGACACAAGCCTGGGAGGCAACCATAGCATCTGCCAGCCTCCCCATGGCTGCCTCTGTGGTGTGTGTACCTGTGTCAATTGCACTGATGATGGTGCCCATGTGCTCCTCCATCTCCGTGTGGTGGGCATCCATACTAAGGCGGATACAGCTGAGCATCTCCGACTGTTCCTCATGAGTGGTCATGAGGGTCCTGCAGAACCCAACGTAATCAGTCGGTGTGTCTGTGTGGCTCCTCTGCTGGCTCTCCTTCAGGGACTCGGAGGCCTTGTCCAGGGTTGCCTGCAGTCAGTTGTATGATGCTGGGCTGAAGTCCTGGCCTATGTTGTTCACTGTGCTGCTGCAATTGAATATGTCATACAGGTCAAGTCCCTCATCCTCCTTCTGCTGTCCTGCCACTGCCTGCTGCTCTCTCACCACCAGTGTCGGTGCTGTGTCTAGCTGCACCATGTCCACACTGCCGGGGAGGTCTGTCACTGTGGCATGTTGGGTGGACGGCTCTGTGGTGCCCTCCACTGGCTCACTGCCACCACTGTCCTCTGCCCCTGTGTCCACTGCTGCTGTGCCTGTGGGGGGACAACAGTGCATCAGTGCTACCGCACCATGTCCTGCCCTCCACACATGCCTCCATTCGACCCCTGCATTGCTGTCCCACGCACATAGGGCACAACTGGTCATCCACTTACCTTTCCCTGTGGCCATCTGCATTGTGTCCAGGTCCATATCCCCTTGGATGCTGTGCTGGCTCAGGAACACCTATATCCTCTCCTCATGGGCACTGAGGGATCTCTCCACCCATGGCCCACCGCCTTTGGCCGATGCCATCAACCTATTAATGGCCTCCTTTTCCTTTGCACGGTGCTTGAGGTCATTCACCTGCTTCTGTAGGTCATGCACGGTCCTCCTGGTGTTGGACACCACATTGACCTTTTTGGCCCCATCCTCCCATGCCTTCTTGCACTTCCTGCACAGGTCACGATCCCCACCCTTGCCCATTAGTAAGTCTGCCTGTAT
Source organism: Neoceratodus forsteri (assembly GCA_016271365.2). Taxonomy (NCBI): domain Eukaryota; kingdom Metazoa; phylum Chordata; order Ceratodontiformes; family Ceratodontidae; genus Neoceratodus; species Neoceratodus forsteri. The sequence continues at coordinate 877,560,689 of CM057452.1, read as the reverse complement.
CTCTAGTTCATTGAGGAGGACATCTGTCTCCTCATTTGTGAAATTTCTCTTCTGCCATTTTACCACACTTGCCACCTCTGAATTACTACCAGCCATCATTATTACCACATGCATAGCTAGCTACACCATGTCTGTGACTGGCTTTTGTCTTGGAATAGGGTGCAGCTCATATGTCGCAAGGGTTTTGGCTTAACTTTATGTAGTGGTGCGGCTTGTGCCATGCTCTAGTTGCTCTCTTAGAATTGGTCCCAGGACATTTTAGAAGACAGAAGGAGGTATACACCTCATTACAGTGTCCCATTTTAGATTCAGGATTAGGGGAGGCCTTAATTAAGCCAATTATGACTGTAGAAGTGAAACAAGCTATGATATCTCTTTCCTTGGGGATAGCTCCTGGTATAGATAGGCAGTGTATATATTATTTTATTTATTTAGTTTTTGTTGACCGGGTAAGTGCACTAGACAAATCCTGCCTATTTTCAGACACGACCCGTGGGAGGGAGATACAGATGAATGCCAACTGACCTTGAACCAGATTAAGCTGTTGGTGGTATTTTTAGTGAATGAGGGAAATTTCGGCTAGGACACCGGGGAAATTCCCCTACTCTTTTTTCAATAAGTGCCATGGAATCTTTAACATCCACCTGAACTACCACCAATCCAGGCAGATGGGACCTCGGTTTAACGTCTCATCCGAAAGACGGATATAACTTTATAAGACAATAATTGATTATATTGCTCAAGATTTAGCAGATTTATTTAATGAATGTCTTTCTTTAGGTATGTTACCGCATAGTATAAATTAAGTTGTTATGGTATTTATTCATAAGACAGGTCCTAAAAATGAATTGTGTAATTGGATGGAGATTAGCCTTTTAAATGTGGATTTTAAGATCTTGTCAAAAATCTTGGATGTATGATTGAGTTCAGCATTAGTGTCATTGATCCAATACAGTTATGTGCTGTTTCTGACAGAAAAATTCAGGATCTCTTTTTCCTCTTTTATGTCAAACAGAGGGCTATATTCTTTCTCTTGATCAAGACAAAACATTTGACCAGAATTCATATTCTTTCTTGTTTTCAGACCTTAAACATTGTGGGTTCCCAGATACCGTTATCTCATGGATAAACATGTGTCATTGTAGAACTACTTTGATTCCAAATGCTAGTGGACAAATGGGTGATAGAATTTGAGTTCAGAGTGGTGGTGATCACTGGGAGGGGTGGTGCTTCTCCAAATAAAGTACACTCGTAAACAATGGTGAAGAGCAACTCACCTTTGCAAGAGCAGCTTAGCAAATAAAGCGAGTCACACAATCAGTGTTTGTTCAGCTTTTTACTCTCAAAGGCATCACAACGTTACAGGAAAGCTTATGTTTCACCCAACATTTTGAGCTTCTTCAGAGACAGTGAATGCATTATCAAACAGGGTATATACTGTATATTCTCATCACCCGTAACATCATTACAATGAGAACCAATCATTACACTATTAAGCTAATTAATTCACCAGTCACAGTGTCTAATTAAATTATTAAAAAAAGTAAACAAAAAAATGTGTACTTAAGTGTCCATTATACAGTATCAGCCCTTAGTGACATTTTAATTTTCATCATGTTCACATCTTGAACTTTATAGTCTGGGTTAAATCATTCAGATCTCTTCCTCAAGTTCCATTGGATCTTAATAAAGAGAAACATTAAAGAAGTGAAATTAGATGCAATAACTTCTCTGTCTACTTCCCTTAAATGTCCTCAAAATTTCAGTTCATCACAATTTACAAATGGCATATGGAAAACAACAATAAAGGTGCCAGAGGTAAGGAATACGTGAGTTCTTACTTCAAATAAATAACCTCATATTTAACTCAGGGGGGAGAACGGCAAATCATTTTTACAAGTGAACCACTATTTTCGTCTCTTTTTCAAAAAGGGTATAAGTTCAAACTTGTCATTCAGGACTTGTCGCTCCCAGCCTGTAAATCCATTGTTGTTCTTTCTCATTTAAAACAGCATCAATGTCTCTCCCTCTCACACTTGTTTGTACATGTTTCAAACCACATGCTGTGACTTTATGGACCCCATTTTTCCACACATCTTAACATGATGAGCCATGGCATATTCCATATTACAATTTTTTAGTGCTAAAATATGCTCATTCATCCTAAGCCTCATCTTCCTCTTTGTTCTATATAGAATTTCCCACATGACAGTTTATAAATCACTCCCTCTGTGTTACAATTGATGTGACTTCTAATTTTCTCTGTCCTACCTGTTTTAGGGTTCATAAATACATCAGTCTTCTGCATAAATTGACATGTACTGCAAAAGCCACATGGGCCCGAGCCACTTCTCTGTTTTGTGGTTCTCTCCCTTGTACTTGCCTGGTAACTCTGGACCAGGGAATCTGTCAAGTTTCTACCTCTCCGGTAGGAAATCCTTAGAGGTTTGAAAAAAAGGGTGGACAGGGGTTGCAAACCTCTTAATATTTTTAGATTCTTTTTAACAATGTTAATAAGTTCTCTGCTCCCCCCTCCATATGCTGTAACAAAGGTGAAATCACCACCCGGGTTATGTGGTCTCTCTTTTATTTGTAACAAATTCTCCTGGGGGTTGTATCCACCAACTGTTTAGCTGTATGTACATCCAACTCCAGGTACTGTCTTTCAACTAATCTCTCCACCAGCCCCTGTGCTCTGAGCTGGTAGAGTTGTTTGTTGCCTCAATTCCTTTTCATCCTACAAAACTGACCCTTAGGGAGATTTTTCACTATATGTTTGGGATGGTAGCTGGAAGCTAATAACAGGCTATTCCTATGAGTAGATGTTTTATATAATTCTGTATGGATTGATCCATCACTTTGTTTGATTATAGTAAGATCTAGAAAATGAATTTCCCTTTTATCTGCACACATTTTAAACCTCAAATTAGGATTTGAGTTTTCCAAATATTTAACAAAATCATCAAGTTTTCCCCTGTTGCTTTTCCAAATAAGTATGATGTCATCAATGAAACATTTGTAAAAATCTAATTTATTAAAATATGGATTTCTTTCTGAATCATAGACCACATCATCCTCCCATTTTGTCAAACACAAGTTGGCCAAACTAGGTGCCAAGGTTGCCCCCATTGCAGTACCTCTTATTTGTTTAAAAATATGCTCCTGAAACATGAAAATATTATTAGTAAGAACCATTTCTGTCATGTTTCTTAGCATGTTAATGTGTGCCTGTGATAGGCTAGCATGCTGCAGCAAACTATCTTCAATGGCTTCGAGTCCCCTCAGGTGAGGTATGTTCATATAAAGTGAATCTATGTCTGACATAACAAGCCACCATTCTTGTTCAATTTGCATTTCTTTAAGCAATGTTAATATACTTGTAGTGTCTCTAAGGTAACTCCTAGAGAGTGGAACAAGAGGGCTTAAAAAACTATCCATATAGTTTGGCATGGGTTCTGTCACCCACCCTATCCCTGAGACAATCGGGTGACCTAAGGGTGCAGTAGGATGTTTGTGCACCTTGGGTAGAGTGTAAAATGCTGGCTTTTTTGGACATTGCACTGTCAGGTGGAATAGCTTATCTGTAGTGATGAGACCTTCATGAAACAGGTCTAGAAGGAATGTTTCTATATCTTTTTTGATCTTAGCTGTAGGGTCAAAGGTCAATGGTTGGTAAAATGAGGAATCCACCAATTGTCTCTCTACCTCTTTAACATATTGGACAGTATTCTGGATAACAATGCTAACCCTCTTATCTGCCAATTTTATGACTGTTTTATTATTTGAAAGGGTTTTAACTGCTTCCCTCTCTTCTAAAGTCATAACTGCAGAAGGGGAGTTTTGGTTTTTGTTTGAAAATTTCCTCCAAATCCTTTGTGTAGCATTCCAAAATGAAAGAAACCCATGAGTGAAGGGAAAGGGAGAAGGTAGAGGGGGGTCTAAACCTGTTAGTATTCACTGAGCCATGGGTTTTCTCATTTGGTGCCTCTAATCTATCACTGTTTGAAAAAAACATGTTAAGATTCAGTGTCGTAGTACATTTATTCAAATCAATAAATGCATCAAACTCTGTAAGAGAATATGAGGGGACAAAGGACAACCCCTTACTCAGTACTCGTAATTCAATTTCTGAAAGTTCAACATCAGATCAATTAATAATAGTAATGGATGATCTGTTATTGTTGACCCTGTGCCCTTCATCCTGCTCTTTTTCTTGCTCCACCTCGTCTTCCTCTTCCTCTCCCTGGGACTCGGTCTCTTGATTGTTTCCCCTGTACTTGAAACCTGGTGACCCTTGTACTCCTCCTGGGTAGGGATTGCTCAGGAAGACCATCTCCTAAGAAAGGACCCACTTCTGTTTCACTGTCCACTTCCAAGGCACTTTCCCCCATGCTGTAATCCGTGGATAGATGTTCTGTCCATTTTAGGATAGAACGTAATGCTGATGTCCTTCCTGCTTCTGAATCAGTGTTATGCATGCCTACATTTTTGGTAGTATCTGCAGGGTTAACAACTGTATGGGCATCAGTACCCTGTGCCTTATTTTGACTCCCACTTTTCTTTTTCCATGAAAACACTTAACTGTTAACATAATCATTAGTGTCTCGAACAAACGTTTTTTGTTTCTGTGCCTTAACTTTAGAGTCATAAACAGTAAGGTACTCACTAAATTTCTGTTGGCAGTGTGGAAAATCGGGATGTTCTTTAAAAGACACCACACCTTTTTCTTGTATCTCTATCCCTTCCTTCAGTTCTGCCAGCAGTTCATCACCATCTTCGATGACCAATTTAATCAACTCCTGAGGTGCATCATGCATAACTTTCTCCCATTTGGTAACCAGATTAGGTCTCATTTCACTTGAGGCTGGTCGCTACAAAATGTGTAAACCCCGTGGAGCTCTCTCAACCTGTAGATACACACTCCTAGCTTGTTTTTGCCAATATAGCCTCCTGCTGTGATTTGCAAGCTTCTCGAATTTGTAGAAGGTGTTTCTAATCGAGTCCTCCTCTACGCCTGAATAATCCCCCTCTGTCCGATGTCTTGTATAACCAGGTGCCGCCTGGTTTGGAACATGTACAAACAACTGTGAGAGGGAGAGACATTGATGCTGTTTTAAATGAGAAAGAACAACAATGGATTTACAGGCTGGGGGTGACAAGGCATCAAGGCCTGAATGACAAGTTTGAACTTAAACCCTTTTTGAAAAAGAGACGAAAATAGTAGTTCACTTGTAAAAATGATTTGCTGTTCTCCCCCCTGAGCTAAACATGAGGTTATTTATTTGAAGTAAGAACTCACTTTTTCCTTACCTCTGGCACCTTTATTGTTGTTTTCCATATGCTGTTTGTAAATTGTGATGAACTGAAATTTTGAGAACATTTAAGGGGAGTAGACAGAGATGATATTGCATCTAATTTCACTTCTATAATGTTTCTCTTTATTTAGAGCCAATGGAACTTGAGGAAGAGATTTGAATAACTGAAACCAGAATATAAAGTTCAAGATTTGAACATGATTAAAATTAAAATGTCACCAAGGGCTGATATAATGGACACTTAATCACACATTTTTTGTTTACTTTTTTGAATAATTTAATTAGACACAGTGATTGGTGAATTAATTAGCTTAATAGTGTAATGATTGGTTCTCACTGCAATGATGTCATGGGTGATGAGAATATATATACCCTGTCTGATAATGCATTCACTATCTCTGAAGAAGCCCAAAATTTCAGGTGAAACGTAAGCTTTCCTGTAATGTTGTGATGCCTTTGAGAGTAAAAAGCTGAACAAACACTGATTGTGTGAATCACTTTATTTGCTAAGCTGCTCTTGCAATGGTGAGTTGCTCTTCGCCGTTGTTTATGAGTGATAGAATTTGAGTTTTAAAAGGAGCCCGACAAGGATCTCCTTTAAGCCCCCTCTTGTGTTTTTTAGGGCTAGATCTGCAACTTCAGAAAGTAAATCAAAATAGATCTATAGGAGCTACTATGCTAATGCAGGGTATGAAACTGCATAAAACATTGGTTTATACAGATGATCTCTGTTTACTTCTAGATTCAGAACACTCAGGATGGGAAGTAGTAGCCAAATTATAGTTTTTGTAGACTGTTCAGGCTCAAAGATTAACCAGACAAAATGTGTAGAGGTGACATTAAGTATTCACGATCAGGCACAGTTGGTGGCTAGTTCCAGATCCTATTAGACTTTCAGGAGTTTGGGTTGGTAATCAAAATGATATAATTAGGGGAAGAAATACCAGGAGCCTGGAGATAAAGTTAACAAATAGAAACAATTCTTGGCTACAAATATAAAGGGATTTATTATATTAAAACCTTTTTGTTATCCATTTTTTTGCTTATTAGTCATGTGTACCCTCCCTCTGGTATCTATGAAGGTGAAGTTATATAGCCTGCTTTTTCAACATTTTGGGTGTAGCAGGTTAAATACAATAAAGAGAAGTATTACTTATTTGGAAGTTGCAGAAGGGGGATTTGGAATGATAAATCCAGTAGCATTTTATATAATATATTTTTTTCCGCAAACATTAGACATTTGATGAATAACAAAGGGGGGAGGTGGAGGTAATGCCTCATTATTTTTGTGGGGTCATCTTTTTACAAAATGTAAAGTGAGGAAGCCACAGTGGAATAGGGGTTGTAAAACAGGGCCTGTTACATAGAAACATAGAAACATAGACTTTGACGGCAGATAAGGACCGCTAGGCCCATCTAGTCTGCCCATTTCCCCTACCTACAGGATAGGCCGCAGATCCTATTTAACCAACAGCCTATATCTTCCTGCCCCCCACAAGAATTGCCTTCTGTCTGTCCCATGCATTCTTGAATTCTTCCACAGTTTTAGACTCCACAACTTCCTCAGGAAGGCTGTTCCATGCATCCACTACCCTCTCTGTGAAATAATACTTCCCCACATTGCCCCTGAACCGCCCTCCTTCTATCTTTAAATTGTGTCCCCTTGATCTTGCAAGTCTCTTTTTCTGAAAGATGCTACCCTCTTGGACTTTGTTGATTCCCCTTGACGTACTTGAAAGTTTCTATCATGTCCCACCTCTCCCTTCTTTCCTCAAGGGTATACATATTAAGCTCCTTTAGTCTCTCCTCATACGGCTTCTCTTGCAAACCCTGCACCATTTTAGTTGCCCTCCTCTGGACTGCCTCTATCCTGTCTATGTCCTTGCGGAGATGGGGTCTCCAGAACTGGACACAGTATTCCAGATGGGGTCTCACCAACTGTCTGTACAGAGGGATAACAACTTCCTGTTTTCTGCTGCTGATGCCTCTCCTTATACATCCCAATATACCCCCGGCCCTCCCTACTGCCTTCTCACATTGCTTGCTAACCTTAAGGTCATCTGATATGATTATCCCCAGGTCCCTTTCCTGTTTTGTTGTTACTACCTCCCCACCCATTGTGTATTCTTCCCCTGGGTTCTTGTTTCCCAGGTGCATTATTTTGCACTTTTTTGCATTGAATCCTAGCTGCTATACGTCAGACCATTCCTCCAACCTTGCCAAGTCCCTTTTCATCCTTTCCACGCCTCCTTGTGTATCAACCCTGTTGCAGATCTTTGTGTCATCTGCAAAAAGGCATACTTTTCCTTCCAGTCCCTCTGCAATGCCACTGATGAAGACATTAAAAAGGACTGGACCCAATACTGAACCCTGCGGTACCCCACTAGTAACTGCCCTTTCTTCAGAGTGGACTCCATTTACAATTACCTTCTGTGTCCTATTGTCCAGCCAATGTTTTACCCAGGCTACCACCCTGGGACCCACTCCCAGGCTGGTTAATTTGACTAATAATCTTTTGTGTGGGACTGTGTCAAATGCCTTGCTAAAGTCTAGGTAGGCCATATCCACAGCCCCTCCCTGGTCTACTACGTTGGTCACCCAGTCAAAGAAATCTATTAGATTCGTCTGACATGACCTTCCCGCTGTGAACCCATGCTGCCTTGGATCCTGTGCTTCACTGACCTCTAGGTACTCAACTATTCTTTCCCTCAGAAGTGACTCCATCACTTTCCCTACCACAGAGGTCAGACTGACAGGTCTGTAGTTTCCTGCCTCTGTCTTGGTCCCACTTTTGTGAAGGGGAATCACATCCGCCTTCCTCCAGTCCTCGGGTACCACACCATCCTCCCATGATTTATTAAAAAGAGTAGCCAGTGGTTTCACTAGTTCCTCCCTTAATTCTTTTAGAATTCTGGGGTGAATTCCATCAGGACCCATTGCTTTGTCCACCTTCAGTTTTAGGAGTTCTTGCAGAACCCTTTCTTCTGTGAAAGGACTGGGATCGACCCTATCAAGAGTGCTTCTGTTAATTGGATTAGGCACTTCCTTCCTCTTTTGTGAATACTGAGCAGAAATATTCGTTCAGTATTCCTGCTTTTCACTGTCCCCTGTCCACCCACCGTTTATTCTATTCAGCCTCACTATCCCTCCCTTTGTCTTTCTACACTCGCTGATGTACCTATAAAAGGTTTTATCCCCCTTCTTAACTGAGTTGGCTATCTTTTCCTCAGTTTGGGCCTTTGCTATTCTGACTTCCTCCTGCTTCTTTCTGCCTTAACTGGTACAGCTCTCTGTCCTGCTCCTTCTGTGTTTCCTTATACTTCTGGAATGCTATCTTTTTCTTCCTGACTTTCACATCACTCTCTTGAGAACCATAGTGGCTTTTTCTTTCATTTTGATTTGTTTATTTGCTTCACACAAAGGCTTGTTGCCTCTGTGATGGCAGTTTTGATAATTCCCCATTGTTGCTCCACACCTCCTTCTAGCCTGTTTGCTAGTGCTTTTCTGAGGCACTCTCCCATCTTGCCAAAGTCAGCAGTCCTAAAGTCCAGTACCCTCACTTTTGTATGGCTTGACTCTGTAGCTGAGTTTAACGTGAACCACACTGTTTGATGGTCACTTGTCCCCAGATGGCAACCCACTTCTAGATCTGAGATCCTCTCACTGCCCCCATTTGAGAGTACAAGGTCTAAGATTGCTCCCTCACGAGTGGGTTCCGAAACTAGCTGTCTAATGCCTGCCACCTGTAGGGCGTCAAGAATGGCCCTGCTCTTGGATGTGGCTGCAGCAAATGTGCTCCAGTTAACATCTGGCATATTCAGGTCTCCCATCAACAGTATCTCCCCTTTCTCTGCCATTCTAAGAATGCCTTCCATCATATCCTTGTCCATTCCTTCCCCCTGATATGGGGGTCTGTACACAACCCCTGTGCGGATTGTGGTGCCCTTTCCAGTCTCCAAGGTGACCCACAGTGCCTCCTCTCCTCCCTGTTTACTCTTTTGTTCAGTTGCTTTTATCCCTTCCTTTACATAGAGAGCTACTCCTCCCCCTCTTCTCCCTGCCTGTCTCTCCTGTAGGTTATGTACCCTGGTATGTTAACATCCCAGTCATGGTTCTCTGTGTACCATGTTTCTGTGACTGCTACGATATCCAGGCATCCCTCTTCCATTAAGGCCACCAGCTCAGGGAGCTTGTTGCCCAGACTACGGGCATTGGTACTCATTACCCTCCATTTCCTGATGGCCTTACCCCCTTTTGCCCCATCCCTGTCCTTCTTGCCTTTGTCACTTTCTCCATTTACCCCTGCCCTTCTCCCTATCGACACCTCCATGTTGGTGTTTGTCACACTTACTACCGTGATTGTTTGGGGGCTAGGATTTTCCTGCTCCTTTCCAGTGCCTCCCCCCTTGGCTAGTTTAAAAGCTTGCCAATGAAGCATTTAAACCTATCACCTAGGATCCTGGTTCCCCTCCCAGACAGATGCATCCCATCATGCCAGTATAGGCTTGCATCACTCCAGGTGGACCCCCAGTCCCCAATGAAGCCAAATCCCTGAGCTCCACACCAGTTTTTCAACCACTGATTGAATCCCATGGTACGGAACACCCTAGCCTCTCCTATGCCATAGATGGGTAGCACCTCCGAGAAGGTTACCGTGCGTGCTACTTGACTTAGGCCCTCCCAATTCACGAAACTCTTCCTGCACTTCTCTAATCCCTTTCTTGGCCAGGTCATTTTGTCCCTAAGTGGACAATGACATCCAGCTCCCTCCCTGTGCAGCTGCTCCGGCAATCCTGAGGATTGCTCCCTGTCCCTCAAGCCATGGCACCAGGCAGGCACCCCTCCTCTCCCCTTCCTTGCCCAGTTCTACCTTCCTAACAATGGAGTCCCCACCAGGAGTTGTTTCCTTCCCTGCAGAGTCCCCTGCCACCCTCCTGTGGGTCTCCTTTGTGAAGGTTCCCAGCATCCTCCTTGGTCTCCACTGTAGGTGCCTCCATAGAGGACCACACTTTGCCAGAATGGCATAGGGTGTGGAGAGGTACAACTGGATGGATGTGCCTCTGTTCCACCACCCTCACCCTCCCTGAGCCCACTGTGGTCCAACCACTCCTCTTTCTTGACAACCTCTGAGGCAACGGCAGTGGCACTGGTGGTCCCTGGATGGAAGAGGAGGTCCCACAAATCCTGGCCAACTCAGCCTGGAGATGAGCAACCTCCTCCCTCAGCCCAGAGAGGTGCCTGCAGATGGGACAACACCGCATCGTCCAGAACATCTCCCGGAAGACTGATGCTCCACAGCCACTGCACTGCACCACTCCCAATCATGTCTTATTTCTGGCCCCTTAACTGTTTGCAATCCTTACTCTTTCCTCTGTTTTTTTTTCTCTCTCTCCTTACTTTCTGCCTGTGTGCCCTTTAAGCTCCTGATTGTCCTGTTCTGAGACAAGAATATCCTATATTTCTCAGTAGACCGCTTACTTGTTCAGAGGCAGACCTCCGGCAGCTAGAGGGGGCCAGAGAGCTACTCTTGCCCTTCTAGGATGGTGGGTCCTTGGTGGTTCTGTGATCACTCACTTCCTGCCCCTAAACAGGAAGTTCCTGTTGTCAGTCAAATCCTGTGCCTATAAAAATAGAACTAGCTTTGGGTGGAGGGGAGGGGAGGGAAGGAGGGGCAATATAGTCCCAGTAGAGAAGTTCAGTCACACAGCAGTCCTTTCTCCTGGAGTCTTCTGCCAAGCTATTAGCAGAATCTTTCTAAGGCAGTCTTTAAATGTAGCTTCCTTCTAGCTAAGCCACTCCCCCTACTTACCAGATCTTTCTACAAGTAATTTAAACCTCACAACAGTTAAGTCCTTTAAGTCACCTGAGATTTACACCTAGATGAGTTTTCAGTTACCCATTCAGTTCATTTAATCCAAACACACACTTTTTTTTGTTTTGTTTTGTATGTTAGTTTTTTTACCCTAAATTAAAGGTCTAAATACAAAAGTCCTTCTACTTTAGTCCCAGCAGAGAAGTTCAGTCACACAGCAGTCCTTTCTCCTGGAGTCTTCTGCCAAGCTATTAGCAGAATCTTTCTAAGGCAGTCTTTAAATGTAGCTTCCTTCTAGATAAGCCACTGTTCTTCCAGAATTTTTAAGAGATAGTTTTGAAGAAACTTAAAAATTGGAATAATGCATTTTAATTTTTGCAGGACAAGCCAAGGATGGTATTGTATTCCTATATTTTAAGTGAGTCATGTTAAAAGACATTACAGTTTGGAACTTGTCCTCTGACCCAATGTAAGAGAATTTTAGCTACCTTTACTGAGAGGAGGATTTCTGCTAGAATGTGGGATGGTATCCAGTGATATGGGTGACTCAAACTGAGTGACTCAATATGAGCGACTCAGTTTGACAGCTTGTAAGAAAAGTGAGTGCAACAGCATAGCGAGAGGTGGGAACAGCTAGGATTACAGGACAAAACAGTGACAGGATGCATGCAGCAACTCTGCTAGGGAGTTCTCTTTTGCGAGGATATGGAAGAGCATTTGGTCAGGCACTGCCAAGCTGGCCATGTGGTGTAGCGGAGTCAGTGAATGCCTCTGGTGCAACAGGACCTGGGTTCAGAGCCAGGTGGGGAGAAATACTACTTTTGTTGTTGTGTTGCTGTACTTCATTTTTTTTTTATTTTTTTTTTATGGATCATGTTCCCTGAGCCCTCAAAATGTGTTTCCCCCTTCCTACTATTGTCTTGTACCCCACTGTCAGGCCCCCCCAGATTTGATTATTAATATTGGGGGTGCAGGGGAAACCCTCTCATTGGTGGTGTGGAAATTTTACCCCATATAAAAATTTGGCATGTTATGATGTTCCCGAATAGGCTGTTGCTGCCCATCACTGTTTATGGATTCAGTGTAGTGTGCATCGCCATTGGTGTAGTCAGCGATGTGCACTCACTGTTATTGTAGTCACTAACAAATCTTTGCTTATATCACATTGAATCATGTGGGATGTAGTATGGCTTTCTATGAATGGGAAAGTACAAGTTAAAAATGTACCATTGCTTTCTACACATGGGAAATTACAAGTTAAAAATAATAAACATAAAAGTTTAGAGGAACAGTTTTGTCCTGGAGAACATTGTAATACATTTAAGAGAACCAAAAACACATTTTCACTGAATGTCCATGGGCCAAGCACTTCTGGGTACATGCTAGTGTTCAGTGGAGAGAGGCTTTATTCTAATCTATTGCTGTATGAGGAATTGGTTTTTGGATTACTTCAATCAAGTTGGTACAAATATGATTATAATACATTAATGGTGTGGTTTGCAATCAACAAATTTTTCATGTCCATGAGGACAGTAAGACAGGGTTGAAATATATCAAGTCACAATTATGGAGGAATATTTCCTGAATTTTTCTGAGGTGATGGCTTCATTATATTTTGTTATTTTTTAACAGCAGTCCTTTTTACCAGTTTTCATCATATGTATTCTGGGGGTATACAGATAATTTTCTTTTGTCTATTTGACTGTCTGCTTAAATTTATGCTTCTGTAATTGTTGATTGTTGTATGCAGTGCTGATTTTGATTTTCAATAAATATTTCCCTAGTTTTCATGCAGAGATACTGCTTGCTTCCTGCTGGATGATGAAGGATCCTGGAGGTGAGTGTGTGATTGTGACCTGAGTGGTGGATACTGCTTCCTTCCCCCACCTGGAGAAACTTGGATGTCTCTGTTTATACTGTTAAGACTGCCTGTTCTACTATGGGCTCTAAATCACAGGAAAATACAAATTTGAAGAAAAATGTCCTGTTGGTCAAATGCTGTCTGATACTGCTGCTATTGAGGCTGATCTGGAAAAGCAAACCTTTGCTGTGGGTATAGGTGAATTCATGTCAGTGAATGCTGCCTGCAGTGTCGCTGGTGCTGCTGCTGTGTTCTTTTCTGGAGTCCCCAGCCTTGGACACCCAGCCCATGAGCAAGAAGTCACTCCTGAGGAGGAACAATTGGATCAAAAGTTGGAGTACAAAATGGCATGCCTGCTCCAACTTGTTGCAGAAAAAGAGGAGCATTGTTTGTTGAAAAACCAATTCTAATAACAGTCAGACAATGCATCCTGTTTTGAGTTTGATAGTTACACTCGGTCTTCAAAGTTTTGATATTAGTTACTTCCGATTGGGTAGAAAACATTAATGAATGAATGTCCCTATGTACATATAGAGGACATAACTATATCTTTTTTTTGGCTGAGGATACTGAGTGCTGAAAATTTGTAGCAGGTTCATGGTCTCCATTTATACTGAGCGGTGGATGTTCTTTGTCTTTTTTTTCTTCTGTGGTTAAACTGTATATATGACTAAAGTATCTTTACAGGGAAGTGCTTTAAAAACCTGATTGCACAACATACTTTAAAAATGTATTGTTTTCACAGAATTAGTTACTGCTTTACATAATTGTATTGTTAATTAATGACAAAAGTGTGATGTCATTAAGTTTTTGGCACTTAAGAATGTCGTGCACACCCAGACCCCACCCCGATGAATGTCCCTGACAAAAGCATTGGGGAGTAGTCCGGAGTGTCAGTACATCTGTCCTGGCAATAAAGCAACTTATTTTTTATTTGTATTTTGTTGTACTTTTCATCATGTGCCAATTCTTATTGTTTCTTTACATTTGTAGGTATAGCCAGTACCCAAGGCAGCACCCCCCAGTATTCTGGTTTGGGCACGGCTAGTTTTTACTGGTTGTGACATCCGCCTCCTCCCACCTTTCAGTTATCTGAGAATGGTCCCCACAATATAGTTATCCCAACTTCACAATATGACTTGTCTGTGACTGCTCCTATGAGCCTTATAGATGGTCAGCCTAAATCCCCAGTACTTTCAATCAGCAGCCCTGAAAGGTTGGACACCATCTGGCAAGCTTGTCAGCTGAGTGACAGCCTCTTTGAAGTACAAAACAGCACTGTGGCAAATAGCAAGTCCTCAGAACTGAGCACTAAAATCCACTCTCCCCTCCTCTTAGACTCTAGGGCCCAGATATTCAAACTGCGCCAGGCTGTGATACAAGCCCAGGTGCAGCGCAACTTGGCTGCGCATGGGTGTGGACTGGGCGATATTCAAGGGAGCTGCACCATGGCACAGTAGCATTGAATATCGCACCCTGGCCACCCGCAGTGTGCATGGCACAGTGGCACTGCGCCAGTGCAAGTGGCCAGAGTGGAGCAGGGGGATGCGCTAGCGTAAGTTCCATTGCGCTATGCGCAGCAACTGCGATATTCAAAAGTGCACATGGAAATGGGGCCATAATGTATGCAAGGTGCAAATGGGGCCATTTGCATGTCATTATGGCCCCATTTGCATGCAGGTGCACTGATCCCCGGCAACTTGCACCTGGCGCCTTGCCAGGCAGCAGCCATCGGGGACCGACGCCCCCTGCAGCCGGCAATGTGCTCCACAGCCCTATCGTGGGCTGCAGTAAAAAAGGAAAATCAGAAACCCTGGTGGTCCAGTGGACCTGCCCACCCGTTTGTGGGCTAAGAACATAAATAAGAATCATCAAGATCCCTGGTGGTCCAGTGGACCGCTGTCTGCCTGATCGCGGGCATTTGTAATACAAATGAAGAATTCCATCCACTATCCCTGGTGGTCCAGTGGACCGCTATCTTCCCGATCATGGGCATTTGTAATACAAATTAAGAATTCCGTCCAGTATCCATGGTGGTCCAGTGGACTGCTGTCTGCCTGATCGTGGACATTTGTAATTCAAATGAAGAATTCCGTCCAATATCCCTGGTGGTCCAGTGGACCTCTGTCTACCCGATCGCATGCATTTGTAATAAAAAAATAATAAATATGTCCAATATCCCTGGTGGTCTAGCGGTGCCCCCTCACCCACCCACTGAGCCCCCACCGCCCGCTCCCCCCCAGTCAGCCAGCGGGCAGCAGCACCCCACCTGCCTGCCACCCACTGCCCACTGACTGACACCGTCAGTAGGGCTGTATGCCCTTTGGTCCACAGCGTGAGCCAATGGGCGTGCAGCCCATACTGTACTACACATTCCAGATATGTGAATGGGATCCAGTATAGAAGTTGTATACTCCAATTACTAAACAGAGAGTTAAAGGAATTTATTCTCCCTGGTTAAATAAAGAACTGAGACTTCAAATGAAAATATGTGATGAGATAAGGCAGCAATATTTAAAAACAAGGGATTCCAATTATTTGAATGAATATAGACAAAAACAAAATAAAGCAAAGGACATGATTAAACAAGTAAAATCACTGTATTTTCCTCAACAATTAAAAAGTTTTAAAAATCCTAAAATATTTTGGTCTTCTTTTCATAACATTTGTAGCCCTAAGGATATATCTGACATTGATTGTTTGATTAAAGAGGACAATATAATAGTAGGGAAAAAGGAAATTGCTGCATATGTTAATGAGTACCTTGTAAGTCAGGTAGTGAAAGACGAAGAAGGGAATAGTATGGACCAGTACTGTGAAACATTAAAGCAGAGACAGTTAAGAAATGTAGATGAGCACAAAAAGTTTAACTTTAGTCCCATACCTGAACAAGAAGTTTTGAAAATGCTGCAATTGTTGGATAATAAGAGGGGCAGTGGACCAGATTTATTGCATCAAGTGTACTGCAGCCATTGGCTGAGGAGATTATGAAACCATTGACTTATTTGTTTACTTTGTCAATAAACACAGGGATTGTTCCTTCAGTTTGGAAGGAATCCATAGTTTTCCCAATATTTAAATTGGGAGAGAAAACAAATGTGGCAAATTATAGGCCAATTTCATTATAGTCAATTTTGGGTAAACTTTTGTAGCAATGTGTATTTTGACAATTGGTTTCATATCTGGATGGGATGGGATTTTTGTTAGAACAATAAAATGGTTTCAGAAGGGGCTTCAGTATGATGACCGCACTGGTTTGGTTGATAAGCACCATTCTTAATGGCCTGCGACAAAGGCTTGTTGTCGGGAGCGGTGTTCGTCGACCTAACCAGAGCATCTGATGTGGTGAATCATAATTTATTGCTCCACAGATTGCAAGTTTGTGGGATATCCGAAGTAAGTTTGAGGTGGTTTGATAGCTATCTGTGTTCCCAAATACTAAGGATTAGGATAGGAGGTATCTTATCAGAACCAACTAAAGTAACGGTAGGAGTACCTCAGGGCTCAATGTTGGGGCCATTGCTATTTTCTATTTTTGTAAATGATATGCCCAAAGAGTTCTGCAAATCAAAATGTGTATTATACATGGATGACACGGTCTTTCTCACCTCGGGTCCCTCTGCTAGTGAAGTACAAAAGGCCTTACAAGAAGATTATTTAAAGTTAGAAAATTGATTATCCCTGAACAAATTAAAATTGAGGGAGATTAAAACAAATGTTATGTTGTTTGGGATGGCAGAGGTTGGCCTGAGGTGGGGAAGACCTTTGCATCAAAAGTAGTAAGGGGGTGCAGATTTCTCGAGTTGAATCATTTAAATATTTGGATATTTACTTGGATCCCTCCTTATGCTTTATGGGACATTTAGACACCATCACCGAAAAAATACAACAAAAACTGGGTTTCTTGTATAGAAATATAAATGCCCTGACAGATGAGGCTGGGTTGATTCTAGCCAGGCAAATCCTGTTACCAATATTGGATTATGGTGCACCCCTGTTTTTTAACAAGGGGATTTCTTTCCTGTCCAAATATCAACTAATATTAAACAACATATGTTGTTTTGGGTTAAGGGTTCCAGTTAGAATACACCATTGCATTTTGTATGAGGGAATGAACATTCTCTCTCCAGAGCGTAGATTAGAACATAATGCCGCCATTTTTGCATTTACTGTTTTTCATAACACATCTCCTGGTTGCCTTTTTGAGAAATTCATAAAACAAAATGGTTCCCATTTAACAAGGAATAGTGTTGAAACATTATTTTACCCAATTTCAGTGAAACTGTCTATGACCAAATGCTCATTTACCTGATATGGTCCTGTTTTACTAAATAAGTTTTCATCTTCAATTCAAAAGGCTAATGATATAAAGCATTTTAAATCAATGCTGGTCTCTTCCTATTGTTTGTGCAATAATAATGAAACTGTTTAACTGTGAATTAACAGTATTTGTTGAATGTTGTACTCATTTTATGTATTTGTAATGTGTGATGTATTTATGATGCTTTGTTTATATTGGGCATGACTGAAAAAGGGCTATGCCCAGTCATTTTCCTGGTTAAAAATTAAAAACAAACAAACTACTCCCAGGTCCCTTTCCATTTTTATGACTGTGGGTGGAGCCTACAGGAGTATTGCATGTACGAAAGGAATGATGTCATGTTTTCTGTCCGTGGAACTGACTGAAGGTGTAAATAGTCTCCTCCACCTTACCCTCCTCCAAGAAATGTTTTCCGCCCTCAAATAAATATGCTTTCATGTTAGTCAATGGTTGCAGGGTACTATTTTCTTTCTTAAATGGGTGGTACAATAACTGGAACCTGAGTAGTGGGAGGCAGCATTGTTTTATTTGGGGAAGTAAGGTCCACCCCACCTCCACCCAAGGAGCTCCAAAAGGTCCATCCCACCTTTTTTTTTATTCATGTGGGAGGGTCATAAGGTGGATCTATCATGCTGAAAGAAGACTCACATGTTTGGGATGTGAACCAAGGAACAGAACAAGTCTGTGGAGTCCCTGCATTTTGTTAAGCACTAGAATAGAAGATACTTAAAATGCCTTTAAACTGACTTAAAAACCTTTGGAATGAATGATTATCAGAGTCACCTGGTGTCTCAAAAGGAAAGACTAAGAAGTGTCTAAAAACTAAGAAACATAGCTTTCAGGTACTTCTTAAACATTTATATACTAAAAACAAAGTTCAGCTTTTGGGATTAACACTATTTGTTTATCATATTCTATCTATCTATCTATCTATCTATCTATCTATCTATCTATCTATCTATCTATCTATATCTAGTATTTTAGTAGTTTCAAAACCTTGAAAGCATTGGTGTTACTAATGCATTTAGAAATACATTTTTTTAATTGCCTTTACAGATAAATCATGCATGTTCATGTAAGGGCAAGTTTTTTGGGGGATGGGGCTCAAATTATTTTGATCATGGGCACAGTACTTGGTAAACACTGTCTGTGATGAAGTGTAATTTTCTTTTTAAGTTTGAGAAGTGGAGCTGACTTGCACAAATGGATAGTACAGACATCAGAGAAAGCTATTAAAAGTAGAATGGATTAAGCACTTCTTGGAACTTTCTGCATAACAAGTTCCCCTAGGCACCTTGCAGCATTTGGCACCACCATCCTAAGAGCAGTCAGTGTGTTACTTTGCAGGACATTGCATAGCAAGAGACCCAGCCTTCCCTTTCCCCAAATAACATACAAACTTAATTCTCAGGCAGGCAGTTCTGGCTACTGTTTATATTCTACTGAATCTTCTTAAAGGAAAACTGGATGTTAAAATCAGGAATATATGTATTACTACCAGTTTTGAGTTCTCATTTCAATCCAGTGTTTTGTTTCTGCCTAGGCTGTGTGAAGAGTTTTTCTAATTTTCCCAGGGTGTTTTATGACGTCTGCGGGCTGTCATTCAGGTTTGTTTTATTGTATCTTCTCCAAGTTAGTCTTCACAGAGTACCCATTGATTTGATGTCTAATAGCCCCTACAGCAGGCCAGTGTCTTGTTACAGTGCCTTGCTTAGCTACAGCAGAGAAACAAAACAGCAGCCAGGATTCACAGTGCTATACAATATACTATAAAAAGTTACATGTTTAAACACACACACACACACACACACACACACACACACCAAGCAGAACACAGCTGGATAAGGTACCAGTATTTAGGAAACTTGTCATACTTACCCAGAGTCTAGCAATGTGAATGCTGGCTGTGACTATAGGTGTTTACAACTGAATGATAACAACATTTTCTTCACTTGCAAATAGGTAGACATTTGTGTCTAATTTCTGTTTGACTTACTGCAGATTACATATAGAATCTGAAAAATTCATAACATGCTGTATTGTGATTCAATGAACAGATAAATGGGGATTTTGGTTTCTTTTACAAATTCATTTTTCCTGACCATGGATATACTAAAAAATTTCTCAACAAAATGTTTTTAAATAAAGAGTTTAACTTGCAGCAGCAGAAGAAGCATGTTGGCATTAAAAGCTTAGTGGTGTTGTGGATGTAGAGGCACCAGTATTTAAGCATGACTTTGTTAGAGGATTAATTGTGACTGGGGGGTGAGGGAGGGAGGGAGTGAGTCTTGATATTTGTAGCATAATGGTTTTCTGAAACTTCAACCTTCAATGGGTTAGACTCTGCAGCCATCTGTACAGTACATCACTAAGCAATATGCAATGTGGTATGGGTAAAACCCAGATCACAAGACCAGGACCAGTGCTGTAAAATCTGCACTGGGCACAGCTTGAGCAAATATTGCTGATCCAGTGGATCAAATAAATACGTGCAAATAAATAAATCAATATATACTCAGCTTCGCCTCGAGCTTCAACCCAGACCAGGAGTGATGTTATTACATGATAACACACACCCCATCATGCCTTATTGGTTAACTATGCCCTTTCTCAATGTACTATACTTTGATTCAGTTAATGTATGCAACAGTCTTCATGTGAACACTCTGGGCTTCTCTTTGACTCCTGATGTCTATTTGCTTTAGCTATCTGAATTGCTTTGATCTTCTTGATGTGGTGCCTGTGTGCCTAAACTATGTAATCTGTTTATCTACTGCTACCCATGTATCTCCAGTGAAGGATTGTTATAACTGTCTGCTCTCCGAGCCATTGTTTTTGGACTTGTTAAATGTGCTGTCTTTGTATTAGTTTCAACGAGGTGCATTTGTAAGTGAGTTTCTGACTCAAAGGTTTGTAAATCAGATATTTCTTAAATAAATAAATAAATGTTTATGTTTAAGACCATGAAACACCATAATCTAGTTAATGCATTCACCGTTTGTAGTGGCTCTACCAGAGCTTGTTATTGTTGTTTGTACCCCCCCCCCATTGTGTACTCTTTCCCAGGGTTTTTGATTCTCAGGTGCATTACTTTGCACTTCTTTGCATTAAATCTAAGCTACCATACTGTTGACCATTCCTCCAACCTTGCCAAGTCCCTTCTCATCCTTTCCACCCCCCACCCTTGTCTATCAACCCTGTTGCAGATCTTTGTGTTGTCTGCAAAGAGTCATACTTTTTCTCTGCAAAGTCACCTATAAAAACATTAAAGGGGACCGATCTCCATACTGAACCCTTCGGTACCCCCCCAGTAAACCCTTTCTTCGGCATGGATGCAGTTTACTATTACCCTCTGCATCCTGTTGTCCAGCCAATTTTTTTACTCAGGCTATCACCCTGGGACTCACTCCCAGGTTGGCTAACTTGTTTATTAATCTTTTGTGTTGGACTGTGCCAAATGCCTTGCTAAAGTCTAGGTAGGCCATGTCCACAGCCCCTCCCTGGTTTACTACTTTGGTCACCCAGTCAAAGAAATCTATGAGATTCGTTTGACATGACCTTCCCACTGTGAATCCATGATGCCTTAGGTCCTCTGCCCCAATGGCCTCTAGGTACTCAACAATTCTTTCTTTCAGAAGTGATTCCATCCTTTTCTCTACCACTGAGGTCAAACTAACAGGTCTGTAATTTCCTGCCTCTGCCTTGCTCCCACTTTTGTGAAGGGGGATCACATCTGCCTTCCTCCAGTCCTCAGGTACCACACCATCCTCCCATGATTTTTTTTAAAAGGGTAGTCAGTAGTGTCACTAGTTTCCCCTTAGTTCTTTTAGAATTCTGGGGTAAGTCCCATCAGGCTCCATTGCCTTGTTCACTTTCAGTTTTAGGAGTTCTTTCAGGACCCTTCCTTCTGTGAATGGACTGATATTGATCCCTCAATCCAGAGTGTTTCTATTGTTTGGTTTAAGTACCTTCCCCTCATCTTCTTTTGTGAATACTGAGCAGAAGTATTCATTCAGTATTCCTGCTTTTTCACTGTCACCCTTTGCCCCCCTTTATTAAGCCTCACTATCCCACCCTTGGTCTTTCTTCATTCCCTAATGTACCTATAAAAGGTTTTATTCCCCTTCTTAATTGAGTTGGCTATCTTTTCCTTGGTTTGGACCTTTGCTATTCTGACTGCCTTCCCCGCTTTCTTCAGCTTTAACTGATACAATTCTCTGTCCTGCTCCTTCTGTGTTTCCTTATACTTCCTGAATGCTAGCTTTTTCTCATTAACCTTCCCGGACACCTCTTATGACAACCATAGAGGTCTTTTCCTTCATTTAGTTTTGCTTAATGATAAATCCTGCTGCACTACCTAGTTGCTATGATTCGTCTCTGATTGAATTGTATTTATGTATTGTATTGTATTGAATCGTACTATATTGTACTGTATTCTAGGGTAACATATTTCTGTATTACTTGCTGCTCATGTTTTACTTGCACAAAGTCTGCATACAAATGTAACTTCCCAGTGTTCCCCTCCTCCCAGGATGCATCTGGAAATGAGCAGTTATCTGCTCAGTATGCTTTCCTGATAAAACTTTTTAATAAATAAATACATTTATTTGCTTCACTTAAAGGCTTGTTGCCTCTGTGATGGCAGTTTTGAATTTTTACCATTGTTCCTCCACCACTTTTTCTTGCCTGTTTGCTAGTGCTTTTCTGAGGTACTCTCCCATTTTTCCAAAGTCAGTCCTCCTAAAAACCAATACTCTCACTTTTGTATGGCTTGACTTTATGGCTGTGTTTATCGTGAACCACACTGGTGGTTATTTGTTCCCAGATGGTTACCCACTTCTAAATCTGAGATCCACTCTCCATCCCTGTTTGAGAGTACAAGGTCTAAGATTGCTCCCTCTCGAGTGGTTTCCAACACTAGCTATCAGAGGCATGCCCACTATAGGGCATTGAGAATGACCCTGCTCTTGGATGTGGCTGCAGCAAAGGTGCTCCAGGTAACATCTGGCATATTCAGGTCCCCCATCAACAATACCTCCCCTTTTTCTGCCATTCTAAGGATGCCTTCTATGATTTCCTTGTCCATTTCCTCCCCCTGTGATGGGGTCTATATATAACCCCCATGCAGATTGTGGTGCCTTTTCCTGTCTCCAGGGTGACCCACAGTGCCTCTTCTCCTCCCTGTTTACCCTTTAGTTCTGTTGCTTTGATCCATTCCCATACATAGAGAGCTACTTCCTTCTCCTCTTTTACCCTTCCTGTCCCTCCTGTAGATTGTGTACCCTGATATGTTGTCATCCCAGTCATGGTTCTCTGTGTACTATGTTTCTGTGACTGCCACAATATCCAGGCATCTCTCTTACATCAAGGCAACTAGTTCATGAAGCTTGTTACACAGACTAAGGGCATTGATACTCATCACCCTCCATTTTGTGATGGCCTTACCCCTTTTAGCCCTATCCTTATCCTTACTGTCTTTGCCTTTTTTTCCATTTACCCCTGTCCTGCTCCCTTTCAACTTCTCTACCTTGGTGTTTACCTCGCTAACTATCCTGTTTTTTTTTTGGGGGGGTGGGATTTCCCTGCTCCTATTATACCACCAGTGAAGTAATATCTGTATGTGCTTTCTAATACAGTTGGCTGTCTAAGCAGTATTTGTTGGCCTTATGGAAAAATGTGACATGGTTATAAATCATACATAAAGTTTGATAGAATTCTCTTTTTAGTTTCTTGGAGTTGTGAGTTCAGTATCATTACAGTTTCATTATTAAGGAGGTGTCACCAGAGATGGTTTTCTTATGTATTGTTTTTTCCTTCTTTCTTTCTGTCAGATATTTTTGTGTTATTTTTTGTTTGTTTGTTTGTCTGTCTTGTTTAATATGGGGAGTAGGATGGTTTGTTATTGAAACAGTTCTTCATGTTTGCATATGTACATACTTTATGAACATACTAAATTTGCCAGCAGATAAAGGCCTAGAGGTCTATCAAGTCTGCTTGAATGTGCAGCTAGCACCCCTTACTTTCCTTACCTTACTTTCTTTTATCAATAGAAGTCCCCAACTCTTCCTGCTGGGGAACATGCCGACTTCATGCTAGGAGGATGAAGGACAGTAAAGAAAGAAGTATGGCAGTCTGGGTGTTGGAGAAGATTTTCCTCCCCATCTGTGGTTATAAGGAGGCCAAGGAAGCAACAGTAGTGGTTGGAGATCTGTTGCAGGCTTCAGCAAACAGCACTGAAAATCAGTTTGAGGCATTAGGGGATACTAAAAAAACTGTGCTTGAAGTAGTTTTGTTGCAAAGAACAACTGCTAAAAGTGAGGCAGATGTTGGTTAGGAATTAGCTTTCCAAAAAATTAAAAAAGAGCACTTCCTGGAATTACCGGCCAAGGAAGAAGCAAACCTGAAAAAAATCTTGTTATGGTATGGATGCTTTGAATCCTGGTAGTTCAGCTAGGGAGAGAGAAGGCCAGTTGCTGACCACACAACAAGCAGTACTGAAGTATACAGTAGATGTAGTGGCACGCAACAGACATAAGTCCTGCTCAAATTGAAACTGACATGGAATACAGATAAATGCTTGTAACAGATGCAGCAATAAGTGTCAACAGCATGTACAAACAGCTGACAGAGAAGCTGGAAAAGAGAGCTATCACTGGTGGTGAAGATCAAAGGCCTATCATTCCCTGATGTAACACTAACAGGCAGGCTCAGCTGTAGCTCTCAGTGCAGATCAAACAAATCAGCCAGAGGAAGGCTGCAACATTCTGCCAGCAACACAGAATTGCCCAAATTATCTGCAGATGAAGCATTAACAAAAGCTGTATGGGATAGGCTGGGTCATATATCTCCATGGCTTTCTCCAGGCCCAGAGAGGGTGGTTGATATCAGAAATGTAATGGAGTCATGAAAAGGTCAGTCAACACGTTCTGATAAATGTTCTAGTGGGAAAATACTACAGTATACACTGAGGAAGCAGAGTGATGGCAATATATTAAACATCAGTGAGCACGGGGCAGCTGAAGTAGGTAAGTAAGCATTTATTTATATATGGCACCCAAACCTGGAGGCTCTGGGCACCTTACAAGGTAGTGCAAAGACATACAACAACAATACGCACCACACTTAAACAGCAGGTTAAGTAAATCAACAGTTAAAATTCAATAAATAAATAGCAATAAAAACAATATGACAAGCTAATTAAAAAATGCTTGAATGCCAGCTCGGTGGCGCAGAGGGTTGAGGCGCTGGCACCTTACCTCGACCACACCGGCGACCCGGGTTCGGGAATGGACTCGGGATGCCGGGGGTCTACTGGGGAAGGAGAGGACTGAGCATCTGGAGAACTACTCTCCTGTTCTGGGGTGGGATTGAGGGAAGCATCGCTCAGCAGCGGCCCCTAGTGGAGACTTGGGGCACTGCACAAGCGGCATGATGGGGACCCAAAAAAATTGAAACAGCTCCAGGACCACCAGATGCCAGCTGCCACACTCCAACACTGCCAAATCCTCTCTAGGAAGCTGCCTCTCCACCTCAGCAGCACCCTGAGGCCTAACTTAGAGTGTGCTGGTGATCCCCCTGGCTGATGCCTTTCCCCTCGGAGAAGGGGGACCCATCCATGAAGGGCTACGCTGGGATACCTCAAGGGTTGGCTATAATGTGAGGACAGAGGAGGCGGCTCAACTGAGGGCAGTAGGGGTAAGTCGGGGAACTGGCAGCCAGAAGGAGTGGGGGTCGCTGGAGAATGTAGGAGGAAAAAAAAATCCTTGAGTAAAACGGTGTGTCTTTAGACCCCTTTTAAAAACCTCCACCAATGGGGCCTTCCTCAGTGATCTGGGAAGTGAATTCCAGAGGGCTGGGCCAGCCGCCTCGAATGCTCAGTCTACTGAGGTTTGCAGCCTTACCGTCAGAGCCACTAGGAGGCCCTTGGTTACAGAGTAGAGTGAGCTCACCGGGGTGGCAGGGGTTAGGAGATCATTCAGGTAGTCAGGGTCAGATCCATATGGGGCCTTATAGGTGAGCAAGCCCACCTTGAAGAGGATCCTCCACCTGACAGGCAGCCAGTGAAAATCACACAGCACCCAGGTCACATGACTGGATCTACTGTAGGCAGACTCGGCAGCAACCTAGCTGCTGCATTCTGCACTAGCTGCAGCCAGTGGAGGTTTCCTCCATTGAAACTGAAGTAAAAAGCATTGTAGTAGTCCAGTCTTGACATGACAAAGGCATGCACCAGTGCTGGCAGTTCGACAGATAGAATTAGAGGTTTAATCCGGGTGATGTTCCTTAAATAGTAGAAATCACTCTGAACAATGGCCGACACCTGAAACTCAAGTGTCAAACTGTCATCAAGGACAATGCCCAGATTTCTCACCTTAGAAGTAGCCACCAATAGAATAGGACCAAGAGGCAACCCTGTTCCCAAACCTATGGCAGCCACATCAAGCTGGTGACCAGGCTCAAACACCGGTACCTCTGTCTTGCCAGTTAGAGGACATCCAGTCTTGGATCTCAGACAGGTATTTAGTCTGAAGAGACCCAGAAGACTGTAATAATGGTAAATGATGCTACTCCTCACTGGAGTAGTAAAAGCTCTGACACTCATTTTGCAATTCAAATCCCTGACATGTTTCAGTTTTCTTCCTCTGAACCATAATTACTTAATAAACAGGGATGGTTCTGCAACAGTGTCAGAAGCCCCTCCACAACAAGTTTAAATATGTAGGCTAAAAGCTGGCCCATGCAGCAACATGGAATGTGGTAGAATGACACTCAGACCTCTACTGCACTATAGAAACAGGCAGCTTCATTTAAGCTACAATGTGACACTGCACAGAATGGCAAAGGGAGGAAGATGGTCCACCTGAGGGTGATTGTAGTTCTGCCAAAAGGCAGGAGAAACTGCCTCATGTGGAGCAAATTTATATCAAAAATACAGTCCCACAACATGACGGGGATCCAGAGCCATGAGACCGGCCCACTAGGCAACAGTTCTTATTAGAGGGGAACCATGCAAAGCACAGGGTGGTTCTGGATCCTCTGGCCAGAACAACTATTCAGATGTCTTTCATCCCACATGGAGCCTGCAAAAATGAAAAATGCTTTTTTTATTCATTATGAAGGTGGGTTAAAAGAACACCCAGCTAAGTTCTATGTTTCTAGACCACTTTTTAATTTTATGATACTGCACTATATGCATTCATTCATTCATTCATTCATTTTTATTGGTTATACTGGAAAAGCATGTAAGCATTGCTACCTGTTTACACAAGCGTCCAGTTACATACAACAATCATTTGACATGACATAGGCTAACACATTTAACTTACGCAAGGGTTAATACAATGGTACATAAAATCAGGATAATATAGACTAAAGGGTAAACCATGAATTAGCCTATATGCACTAATACACACTCTGGGAGACTTTTCTTTTGATGTCAGTTTTAAGACAGTGGCTGATATGGAGAGATTCTGGACCAGGTAAAGAGTACATCATTATGGACACCAGTGTATGCCATTCCACTAACTAAATATGACCTAAAAATAGCTACAGTGCTCTTTAAAAATGAGGGGGTGAGCATTACTAACATTCTTCATTGCTTCAAACAGAAGTGTAGTGTTCTAGGCAGCCAAACTGATAACTAACTTTGAAAACATATGGATTGGGGGGTGAGAATTTGAGTAAAGTTATTGCACATGGAGTCTGTGTTTTCAACATCTACCCAATTGCTTTTATTTGGTCTGGGATAGGGGAGTGGTATTCTATTCTGGACAATCAAAAGAATGTTATAGATGTGGGTCTAAGGCACATTATAACAGTGCCTGTAATACAGTGAAGTGCCTGTAATATAGTGAAGTGTGGCTTACGTGCAGAGGGTGGTCACCTAAGCATACACTGTAAGAATAAAATGAGATACAACTTCTGTGAAGAGGAAGGTTATTCTTACCATACCATCCCTGGACCTCGCATAATCATGGAAATGAGATGGATCAGGCAAAGTAAAAATTTTATGTGAGCTGAGCACAGAAATCTGGAAAAAGCAGAGAAGAGACCCCCTGCCCACATCTTCTGCATCTATAAGTGCTCCCTCCCAGACCCAAAAGACAGGAAGATCAATCCCCTACACTCTCTGAGCCCCCCAATAACTCTATTCTCCAAACATCTCTAGAGACAGTTTCTGGTAAATGACAGTCCCAGACCAGTTCCTGCACGACACACTATGGAACCTACTGAACAGGTTCCAGAAAAAATGCCCAGTGAAGAAATACAATATGATCCAGAGTCAACACATACTTCAGAGTTAGCAGAGTCCTACAGGGTACAAGATAAAGAGCAAGATGATAGTCTCCCTCCCCCCACAAACCAAGGGAGATGCCTCAACCATCTACACCAAAAATAGAATCATTTAGGATGTTAACATGGCAGAGGAAACTGAAGAGTAGCCAAAGTCAAAATTATCCAAAACTGAACCTGTAGAGTTGGACAACCCATATGAAGTTTTGGCAGCACAAAAAGAATGCAGGGAGAGAGAGAATGACTCTTATGCCTCACTGGTTCCATCTTTCCAGCAAGATCCAGTCTTGGGTACTGAAAAGAACACAGCAGAAATTGTGTCTGCAAAAACACGGAAAAGTACAGGAAGATCAAGAAGCAGCAGAGGAGGAGGAAAGAAAAAAATATTGTTTTTGTTTAATTTATTCTTGTTCATTTCCCTCATGACTGGTAGTAGTTCACACAGCAGGAATGTTACAGTCTCCACCATTAATGTAAACAGTGTATATAATTTCAATTCAATGGGCCTACACAACCATAATAGTGTTATGCTTGTGCAACTGTGTTCACTGTTTGGCTGTCTGCACTCTCTATTCCACAAGGAATTACCACCCTGTAAGGGTACCGAAGGCAAGGAACCCTCAAAGAGGGTTCCACCCCAGAGGTGCAATGGGAAAGATTCCACTGGCTAAAGGTACCTTAGGAAGGATCTTCCTGAGGAGAGAGAGGCATGCTACTGGAGGAAGAGGGGAGGATGGTCAAGCAAAGAAAAAGTGCTTCAGAAGGAGGCTGGGAGGAACTTCTTATATAACTCAGGAAGGGAGCGTGTCTGGTGGCTTACCACATTCATTGAACCACAGGCATAGCCTTCCAATTCAGTGGCCCTATGAAACCATAGATTG
This sequence comes from Neoceratodus forsteri, assembly GCA_016271365.2. NCBI lineage: Eukaryota > Metazoa > Chordata > Ceratodontiformes > Ceratodontidae > Neoceratodus > Neoceratodus forsteri. The sequence goes on along the minus strand of CM057452.1, from coordinate 877,532,206 downwards.
TGCAACTGTGATAACTGTTTGGCTGTTCACACTCTCTATTCCATGGGGAATTACCACCCTGTAGAGGTACCGAAGGCAAGGAAACCTCGAAGAGGGTTTCACCCCTAGAGATGCCATTGGAAAGATTCTATCTACTAAAAGTACCTTAGGAAGGAGCCCCAAAAAGAGCATTGAGCAGTAAATGTTGACTATGAGGTTGAGAAGCAGATTGACAGCAACGAGATATCATGAAGAAACACAAATAAGATGAACAGGTTGTCAGAACTGCATTGATAAAATGGATTGCACTGATGACATAAGGGCCTCCTAAGCAGAGAGGGAGCAGTGAGTAGTGCCACTATCCATCCCCATCCAACAATGGAAACATACCTGAGGAAACTAGGGAATATACTATTAACAACTAACTACATATTATGATCTTTGGCATGGCGGAGAGGAAAAAAACATTTTAAAGGAGGAAACCTCTCAGGATCCAAGGCCTAGGTCATCCTCCCTCTAGGCTTTAGGGTATTTTGGTTAGTGATGGCTCTGCTGCAGTAATTTAGAAGACCAATCCAGGGGGTGGAAAATATTCCAATTTGGGGAACAACTCTCACTCAAGCCCTCTAACGGGAACACCTTGAAGGGTTGTGAGCTATCTCTGCATGAGTTACACTGATGTGGTACCACCTTCAGGGCAGGAAGAGGAGAGTAGCAACCACTGAGGCACTCAGCTGGCCTACCGATCTAAGAACAAACCGGGTAAACCAGAGGCAGTCATAGGGAGAATAGCTTAGAAGGTGCCTCTGAATTCGCTCAGCTATCTAAAGAGGCCCAAACTGATTGAGCCCTACACCTCGCAGCTGAAGTCTTAAATTCTATGTCAAGAGGTGCCACCAATGAATTAGACAACTGAAGCACCACCTGGAGCAAGAACATTTCCACTATGGGCCAGATGAGAAGGAGCCTGCCACGAGTTTCACATGCTCAAGACATGGACTTCATTTGTACAAAGCGAGACTGTCAGCAGCAGGGCAAGCACTGAGCCAAAAAGGTAATGTTCATGGTTGGCATGCCTCTAATTTATTAATGAGAGTGTGAATCAACTTTGAAATGATATATAGGAGAAGGCCAGGTGAAGCTAGTAGCTGTAGATTAGTTGGCAGGTTATTGATTGACTGAGATGATTGACTGAGAGGATTAACAGATTCAATGGACTGATAAGATTGACTGTTGAGATTAAATCATAGGGATGCTTAATATGATTGAATGATAGAAGCAAGCCAGCAGAAAGCAAGCCGACCAATTCCATTAATGAAGTCAAATTAACATAGTGATGGGCGAAGTTGGCAAAATCCACTCAGTGAAATATTTTGTGAATTGTGCTCAATTAGAGAAGCGCAATTTGCATAATTCACCAATTAGCAGAGGGAGGATTAACCCCAAAGTGTGGATTTTCATGAGTGAAATTCCACACTATGCACAAAAACTACTTTTAAATACCTGGTGTCCAGTGATCCCCTCCCACCACCACCACCACCACTGATCATTGAAAAAATATATATATATTATTTTTAAATCCCTGCTGTCAAGTGATCCCCTCCCACCACCTATCACCAGACAGAATGTAAATAATTACATATATTTTTAACTAACTCCCTGGTGTCTGGTGGTCCCCCCTCTCTGCCATGGATCACTGGCCACAATGTAAAAAATTACATATATTTTACATTAAATCCCTGGTGTCTAGTGGTCACCCACACTACCAATTGCCACCTTCACTGGCAACTATGTAAACAAATATATATATTTTTTTACTAAATCCCTGGTGTATAGTGGACCCCCCACCCTATCAGTGAGTACCTTACCACCTCACCCCCCACCCTGAATCTGAGCAAGTGACATGCACAGTCCTCCACTCTCCACCATGGATGGCCACCCGACTGTCCTTGTATGAATGAGTGTGTGCTTCTACAAGCATATGCTCATTCATTCTAGGTCAGTGGTGCAGCCAGCCATGGTGGAGCATGGAGGGCTATGCTGGTCACCCACTGTGAGTCAGGGTGGGGGAGGGTGATGGGCACCCCGATGGAGTGGGGGGTGGGTATCCACTAGACACAAGGGATTTATTAAAAACATTTTTTTTACATTATGGCAGACAATCAGCGGGGAGACTGCTAGACACTAGGATTTGGAAATTTACCATTTATAACTTCTCCTTTCTTTGGGTTTTGAAGTGCACTTATGCTTTAAAACCCCCCTAAACCAAGACGTAGTTACAAATGGTGAATCCTCATTAAAGGGGGGCAACTTTGCAAAGTGATTCATGGAGGCAAATTTGGTGACTCCGTCTAAAATTCTCCTTCAAAGAAAAACTTTGCTGCATCTTTAAATTAATGGTGACATGGAAGGTAGGTGTTTAAGTAGCAAGAGGCTATGATGCCAGTAATTGAATCAATGACATGTAGCATAATTGAATTGCTGAGGTTTAGCAGTAATTGTTATGGCTGCAGGATGAATACAGAATTGATATGATTGCTATGAAAACATTAAATGCCATTAAAGTGGAGTTAGGTCATTCCAGTAAGGAGCATTTGCAATGCAGTAACGGAATACAATGAATATCTTGAAAGCACCTCATCTCAGGGTATGGCTCGACCAGCACCTCGACTTTTCTGTACATGTCCATGCAATCCACAAAAAGCTCCACCCCAAATTGGGTGCCCTCTATCAGAGTCATGGTTGCATCCCACTGCCAGCTCGCCATGCACTCATACAGAAAATGATTCTCCCTATATTTGACTATGGAGACGTAGTCTACAGTGCTCCTTCCAAGCCCATCCTAGCCAGATTGGACCCTCTCTTCCACTCTTTCTGCCACTTCGCACTGGATAGCCCCCCCTCCACTCACCTCTGTGTGCTCTACTGGTCTCTCATTCTTCACTCACTCCATGACCGCTGATTTTCCTACTGCACTAAGCTCACTGCCAAGTACTGGTCCCAGTCCTTGCCTCCCTATCTCTCCTCTGTGATGGCTGTCCCTACCCCTCCTGTGCACTATCTCAGGAACACAGACACATGAACCTTGGCCGTCCCACATGTGTCTTTCTCAAATGCTCAAGAATCTTTCAGATATCGGATGCCCAAGCTATGGAACTTCCTCCCTACCGTCATCTGGCATATGCCCCAGGCAGTGCGTTTCAGCTCTCTCATTGATTCGCATTTCATGTCGTCATGTGCCTGTGGGTAGTCTGAGACTAAAACAATACAAGTGAACTGGGACTCCTACTATTAGTGCATATACTCTTCCATGCAGTGGTTTTAGACCCTACCGCATGGTTGTACTGCCTGAAATTGTGTTCGCTGCTCCTTATTGTCATGCACTTCTCTTCATTCTACTGGATGCGCTTTGTTGTGATTAATCTGCTCTGTATATACTGCTTCCGTATAACTTGTATATTCCTGTTTAATTCATGTACAATATTACCCTGTGCTCATTACATGTATGGTTTGTTCTATTGCCCGATGTGTATGTACTGTTCCCTATGCCCCCTTCCCCCAGGACACACCTGGAATTGAGCACCAGTGCTCAGAGTGTTTTCCTGGTAAAACTTTTAAATAAATAAATAAAGCCATGTAGGCTGTGACGTTAATGAATTTATGCATGGATAACTGAAAGCCATGTAGGCAAAGGAGCAGGGCAAAATCATATAACTTACATAAAGGTATGCTCCTGCTGCTTGGAGCCACGATGCCCCACTGTGATATCACAGTCCCTGCCAATATGGGAATAACAGGACAGCCCAGGCTGAGCACCATGAGACCAAACAGCAACTGTAATGTTGGTAGGGTAGGAACCCCCCAAAACAGAGCTAATATAAAGGCTGAAGTTTCAATGTGGGTGGAAGTCAAAAACAGACTGCTATGGTTTTGGTAAAAGTATGGTTTGGTAAAAGTATGAAATAGCAACAAATGAGCCTGAATAATACAAACATAGGAGTGAGGAGTAAATCAGTAGGGCATGACACTGGTAGAGCAGCCAGGGGAATGAAAGACAGAGTTCTAGCTACTAAGAGAAGCCAGTACTGAGTGAGGTAGGCATAAACAATTAAGGTGATGAGCACAGGGACAGCTACAGCATGGAAACAGCTATTGGAACTGAGAGCACAGAGATAACAAGTAAAGATAAAAACGAGATTCCTGAAAGTATGATAAAATTAAATGAGAGCCAATTAGCAATGCACCTGAATATAACTATGCAAACAAGTGGCTCTAGAACTAGAAAAGACCCTCCCCCCCAAAAAAGAGCAAACAAAGCAAACAACACAAGCACCAGAGCAAGAAGGAGAAAAAAACAAATAACTGAGATAGAAGCACAGACACACTGCAGTGAGAGGCAAAATACTGACCCAGAACCAGAAGAAGCACAAACCAGGCAGAGAGTCCAGCACAGCCAGTAGATTCCAAACACAATGGGAAGTAGGAGACAAACACAGCAGGGGGCAGGGCTTAGGGAATGGTTGGGCCCAGAGAAAGGATGGACAGAGCCTTCAGCCACAAAGAAAAGTGCTTCTGAAGGAGGCTGGGAGAAACTGCTTATATAACTCAGGAAGGGGGGATGGCTGGTTGCTTACTCCAAGGAACGACAGGTATAACCTTCTGAAAAATGTCTCACAATTCTCTCCATTTGTCAGAATCTGAATGAGGACACTACCTTCCTCCAGGACACCCAGCTACTTACCTTGCAGGAAGTAGCTATGGCCAAAATATCTTTGTTGTAAAGACCATTGTTTTGGTCCCTGCAGAAAGAGATGTGCTCTGGGATGTGTATCCTGTTCAATTCATATGCATTACAGCATACTTCCTATTTATCCTGTCCCCGGGAGGGAATTTATATTGATGTTAGATGTAATGGGTTCAATGTGCCTGTGCAACTGGTTTCATGCTTGTGTAACATAGATAATCTTTGTCTGTTTGCCTCACTATCCATGGGATATACCCCCTGTAGGGGTACAAAGGCAAGAAACCCTAAAGGAGGGTTCCACCCCTTGAGGTGCCATGGGAGTGATTCCCTTGGCTAAAGGTACCTTAGGAAGAAGCCCAAATAGAGTGTTGAGCAAAGCATATAAGGTGGTGAACACTTATTAGGGTTACATAGGTCAGTTGATAGTATTGGTTCAGTTGGTAGCATGGGCCAGTTGGTTGTATTGTTTGAGTAGAATAGGCAGGAATCAACAGGTGAATAGTGACCCACTCAGAGGTCTGACTGTAAGGCATGGAGGCCTGGTTTCCTAAGGAGACAGAGAATAGCCAAAGGGGGAGAAGGGACAATTACAGGTAGCCACCCAACTCCATCCAACAGTGGAAACCTAACTAAATGATCTAGGGACTACAACTATGCCTATCTAGTATTATGACCATTGGCACAGAGGAGAGACAAAAACCCCCTTTGAGGAGGAAACTTCTGGGGATGAAAGGCAGGTTACCTTCCTTCCTGGCTTTGGGACACTTTTATTTAGTGACACCTCTGCTACTGCAACTTAATAGACCAATCCAGGGAATTGCAATTTTGGGGAACACTCTCACTCTATCCCTCTAACAGGAAGGCTGTGGAGGGTTGTGAGTGAACTCTGCAACACCAGGGTATCTCAGTGTCAGCCTCCAAGGTGGGAGAAGGAGAGTAATGACAGCCAAGGTGCTCAGCTGGCCTGCCAGTCTAAGAACAAACCAGGTGAACCAGAGTAGGTTGTACTATAGGGAGAATAGCTTTAAAGGGTGCCTCCGAACCTGCTCAGGCAGCTAAAGGGGCCTTTCCCATGAGAGTACCACCCCTTTGCCACTGAAGTCTTCAATGCTACATCGAGAGGTGCTGCCTGTATGGTTGATGACTGAAGGTCCACCCGGAAGGGGGACATTTACAACTATGGGCCAGGTGAGAAGGAACCCACCTCAGCTTCACATTGTCAAGATGTGGACTTCAGGGTGCAGAGAGAGACCGTCAGCCACAGGGCTAGCCCTGTGACCTGAAAGTAATGGATACAGTTGGCATATCTCCAAAATGTGGAGGAGTGAGTTGTAATGAATGAGGGACCCACACATGGGTTGTGATGGATGACAGCAGACATGGAGAGACCTGTACATTGATCAGACTGAGCACTGTGGACTCTCTTGTGGGTCTTGACTGGATGAGAGTTGAAAGGGAGAGACCTGTACATAGGTCAAGCTGAGCAATATGGATACTCTCGTGGATCTAGGTAAGGCAAATAGCATTTATCAACCACAGGAATGCATGCTGATGAAGTCCATTAGGAATCCAAATTGGGAGTGAATTAAATTGTATGTTATGAGTAAGAGAACGGCAAGGCCGGGTGAAGCCCAGGGCCGATGATTGGCGAGGAGTCTGTGAAGATAGTTAGGTAGGAGGAGGCTGCTATGCCAGTACAGTATGCAGTGTGGTTCGAAAGATGTAAACATGATATGCTGGCAGACTTGGAAGGGGATGAGCATTGCTGGTAGTGCAAGGTACAGGAAGGCTGGAATGACTGTGTAAACCAGATGCATAATATTAGGTAAGGTATGGTAGAAAGCTGTGTAGAGCAAGCAGCCCTTAGGTAGAGAGTTGCCTGGAATAGCTGGTTGCATAGTGCCATAAAGGCTATGCAGAGCTGCAGGAGGAGGCCGGGTGAGCCAGGGGCTTATACAGTAAACAACAAATAGGAAGCTGCTCCCACTGCCTGGGGCCACAGTGCCCACTGTGACTCCTCAGTCCCCCACCATAGGAAAAACAAAGAAACCATGAACATGATACCATGACACCAAGCAGCTAATGAAATAAGTTAAATACGTGCCAGCCATGAAAGCAGGATTAGGTGATCATCAGAAACAGACTGCTGTGAGTTTGGTGAAAGTAAGGTTTGGTAAACATGGGAGTAGCAATAAATGAGCAATAACTGAGACTAAATAACACAAACATAGAAGTGATGAGTAATGCAGTAGGGCAGGACACTGCTGGAGCAGGCAGGGGAATGAGACAGAGTGATAGCTGCTAAGGGGAGCCAGTACTAAAGGCAGGTGCAAACAATTAAGGTGATGCGCACAGAGTCTACAGTATGGAAACAGCAATTGGAACTGAGAGCACACAGGCACCTAGTACAGAGAATGAGAGATTGCTGAAATATGATAAATGAACTGAGAGCTTGATTAGCAATGCAGCTAAACATAAAAATGCAAACAGAGGGGCGCTAACATACCAGGAAAGCCCAAAAAGCAAATGAAGCAAACAGGACCAAAGGAGCAGGAGGGAGAGCAAACAACTGAGACAGAAGCACAGACTGCAGCCATAGGCAAAACACAAATCAAGAAGTAGGAGGCAAAGGCAAAATTAACTGACCCAGAAGCAGGATGAGTACAAACAATGCAGGAAATCTAGCACAGCCAGCAGATACCAACAGGAAGGAAGGTAGGAGACAACCATAGTGGGGGTGGGGATGGCTGGGCTCAGGGAAATAGTGGGCCAGGAGAGGGGACAGACAGACAGGGGTGTGTGAAAAGAAAGACTGACTTTCGCATTTGTGAACGTTCAGAAATCATTTTTCGAACTTTCACAGAAATTCCGCCTGTTATGCACCCTACTTTAAAAATTCTGCTACTAGTCCTGAACCCGGCCCTAGGCACACGACCACCCACCAGTGTCCCTCCCACTATTTTTAGTGAGTTACCCCCCCACGCCACCATCCCCATCCCCTGTATTATATTAATTTTGAAAAGGGTGGTACAGAGCTCAGGGATTTGGCTTCACTGGGGACTGGGGCTCCACCTGGAAGGATGCATGCCTATAAAGGCATGATTGTCTGCATCTATCCTGGAGGGGAACCAGGATCCATTCTAGCCAAGGGGGGGAGGCATTGAAAAGGAGAAGTGAAATCCTAGGTCCCCCAAAAATCAGGATAATTAGTGAGGTAAACACCAAAATAGAGCAGTGGATAGGGAGAAGGGCAGGGGTAAATGGAGAAAAACACAAAAGGCAGTAGGGACAGGGATGGGGTAAAAAGAAATAAAGCCATAAAAAATGGATGGTAATGAGTACTAATGCCCGTAGTCTAGGTAAAAAGCTCCCTGAAATGGTGGCCTTGATGGAAGAGGGATGCCTGGATATTGTGGCAGTCACAGAAACATGGTACACAGAGAACCATGACTGGGATGTCAACATACCAGGGTACACAATCTACAGGAGGGAGAGGGAGGGAAGAAGTGGAGGAGGAGTAGCTCTCTATGTAAGGGAAGGGATTAAAGCAACAGAACTAAAGGGTAATCAGGGAGGAGAGGAGGCACTGTGGATCACCCTGGAGACTGGAAATGGCTCCACATTCTGCACAGGGGTTGTATACAGACCCCCATCTCAGTGGGAGGAAATGGATAAGGAAATGAAGGCATCCTTGGGATGGCAGAGAAAGGGGAGATATTGCTGATGGGGGACCTGAATATGCCAGATGTTGACTGGAGCACCTTTGCTGCAGCCACATCCAAGAGCAGGGCCATTCTTGATGCCCTACAAGGGGCATGCCTCAGACAGCTAGTTTTGGAACCCACTTGGGAGAGAGCAATCTTAGACCTGGTACTCTCAAATGGGGATGGGGAGAGGATCTCTGATCTTGAAGTGGGTAGCAATCTGGGAACAAGCAACCACCAAACAGTGTGGTTCATGATGAACATAGCTGTAGAGTCAAGCCACACAAAAGTGAAGGTACTGGACTTCAGGAGGGCTGATTTTGTCAAAATGGGAGAGTGCCTTAGAAAAGCACTAGCAAACAGGCAAGAAGGTGGGGTGGAGCAACAATGGAGAAACATCAAAACCGCCATCACAGAGGCAACAAGTCTTTGTGTGAAGCAAATAAACCTATCAAAATGAAAGAAAAAAACACTATGGTTCTCAAAAGAAGTGGCATGGAAGGTAAGGGGAAAAAAAGATAGCATTCAGGAAATATAGGGAAACACAGAAGGAGCAGGACAGAGAACTGTACAAGTTAAAGCAGAAGGAAGTGGGTAAGGCAGTCAGAATAGCAAAGGCCCAAACCGAGGAAAAGATAGCCAACTTGGTTAAGAAGGGCGATAAAACCTTTTATAGGTACATTAGGGAGCAAAGAAAGACTAAGGCAGGGATACTGAGGCTGAACAAAAAGGAAGGTGGTTGGGCAGACAGCAACAGTGAAAAAGCAGGGATACTGAATGAATACTTCTGCTCAGTATTCACAATGGAAAAGAAGAGGGAAATACTGTACCTAATCCAGTCAATAGAAGCACTCTGGATAGGAGGATTGATATTAGTCCTTTCACAGAAGAAAGGGTTCTGAAAGAACTCTTAAAACTGAAGGTGGATAAAGCAACGGGGCCTGATGGGATTCACCCCAGAATTTTAAAAGAACTAAGGGAAGAACTAGTAACACCACTGACTACCCTTTTTAATAAATCATGGGAGGATGGGGTGGTACCTGAGGACTGGAGGAGGGCGGATGTGATTCACATTCACAAAAGTGGGAGCAAGACAGAGGCAGGAAACTACAGACCTGTCAGTTTGACCTCAGTGGTAGGGAAAATGATGGAATCACTTCTGAAGGAAAGAACTGCTAAGTACCTAGAGGCCAGTAGGGCACAGGACCCAAGACAGCATGGGTTCACAGTGGAAAGGTCATGTCAGACGAATCTAATAGATTTCTTTGACTGGGTGACCAAAGCAGTAGACCAGGGAAGGGCTGAGGACATAGCCTACCTAGACTTTAGCAAGGCATTTGACACAGTCTCACACAAAAGATTAATAGTCAAATTAACCAGCTTGGGAGTGGGTCCCAGGGTGGTAGCCTGGGTAAAACATTGGCTGAACAACAGGACACAGAAGGTAATTGTAAATGGAGTCCACTCTGAAGAAAGAGGGGTTACTAGTGGGGTACCACAGGGTTCAGTATTGGGTCCAGTCCTTTTTAATGTCTTCATAAGTGACATTGCAGAGGGACTGGAAGGAAAAGTATGCCTCTTTGCAGATGACACAAAGATCTGCAACAGGGTTGATACACAAGGAAGAGTGGAAAGGATGAGAAGGGACTTGGCAAGGTTGGAGGAATGGTCAGAAGTATGGCAGCTAGGATTCAATCCAAAGAAGTGCAAAATAATGCACCTGGGAAACAAGAACCCAGGGGAAGAATACACAATGGGGGGAAGGTAGTAACAACAACAAAAAAGGAAAGGAACCTGGGGGTAATCATATCAGATGACCTTAAAGTTAGCAAGCAATGTGAGAAGGCAGTAGGGAGGGCTGGGGTATACTGGGATGCATAGGGAGGCATCAGCAGCAGAAAACAGGAAGTTGTTATCCTCTGTACAGACAGTTGGTGAGACTCCATCTGGAGTACTGTGTCCAGTTCTGGAGACCATCTCCATAAGGACATAGACAGGATAGAGGCAGTCAGAGGAGGGCAACTAAAATGGTGCAGGGTCTGCAAGAGAAGCTGTAATAGAGACTAAAGCAGCTTAATATGTATACCCTTGAGGAAAGAAGGGAGAGGGGAGACATGATAGAAACTTAAGTACCTCCAGTGGGATCAACAAAGTCCAAGAGGGCAGCATCTTTCAGAAAAGAGATGTGCAAGAACAAGGGGACACAATTTAAAGATGGGGGAGTTCAGGGGCAATGGAGGAAGTATTATTTCACAGAGAGGGTAGTGGATGCATGGAACAGCCTTCCTGAGGAGGTTGTGGGGTCTAAAATTGTGGGAGAATTCAAGAATGCATGGGACAGACGTAAGACAATTCTTGGGGGGGGGTAGGAAGAAATAGGCTGTTAGTTAACCAGGATCTGCGGCCTATCAGTAGGTAGGGAAATGGGCAGACTAGATGGGCCAAGCAGTCCTTATCTGCCGTCAAGGTCTATGTTTCTGTGTTTCTATCTGGGTGATGTCGGGCAGCCATGTCCATAAAACAGATGCAGCTGTCTGAAAATCCTACCCATTGTGTTTAGTTTTTAAAATCAGTACAGTCTCAGTATCCTGCATTTGGAAGCCATCCTCTTCATTTTCAACTGAAGAGTTGTCTCCTAGTGGATATTCTTGCTCCATGACCAACTAGTTCACCTCTCTAAATAGTCCCAGTGATTTGTCATCATCACCCTCCAATGGCTGAAAAACTGCAGCTGCTCTGTTTTTGGGAATGTGATAAGAATTAATCTGAATGATGGTAAGCATACCAACATTCCTTGATGATTGGTTGGTTCATTAGTCAGTAATGAATGCCGAGGCCACACTGAACTCCCACTCCACACTACCACTGGCTGGGCAGGTACTTAATGATGAAAGATACAATTCTGGGCAGTCTGTACAAAAGGGGCTGATTACTAATGCCAAGGTATTTGGTGTCCAAAAGGTATGCGTCAACCTTCATTTCCACAGCACACAACCCAGCATTTTGATCTGACTCTGACTCCTCTTCTGAATAATCTTCCAACCCTCACCTGTGATAAAGCTGCCCACAAAGGATTCATTTGAGCTTGAGAGGTAGTTTTCTCTGACCAGGATAATGTTGTTATCTCAGATGACAGGTCACCAGAGCCAGCACCTGCTTGAGTTTAAACATGTTTTAAAAGATGTTTTTTACTTCATTGTAAACAATGTACCCTGCAAACAAGAAGTCCAGTCATATTATTAACTCAGTCATGACCACCCCCAATAATGTATCACAGCCACCCTTTTATATCTGGGTCCAACACCATGCAAATCCTGAACTTCTATGACTGCAGGATGACAGAAATGTGGGTTTTACAATCAAACATTTGCAGCTTGTACCCCTGAGGGTGCCTCAGACCAATATGTCACTTGCTTCAAGCTAATCCTGGATGTTCAGTAGTGCCTGCCTCAGCTCCAGAAAATGGGGAATGACCTGACTTAAGCATGCAGTTTCCCCATTTATATGCCTGCTCTGCATGTTCAAATGGCTTGGAAACCAAAAGCAGGCAATCCATTAGTCACCACTGCTCTATAGTAAAAGACATTGGCATTCCGCCACTGTCCCAGCTATTATGTATCAACAAGTATTCAAACAGAATGTTGTGCTGCTCATACAAACGTTGAATCATGAGTAGGGTGGAGTTCCATCTGATGGTGGCTTCAACCTTCAACCTTCAAGTGGTGCTAAGTCAGGTTGTTCTAAATTTGCACAATTAAGCTAGAACTTCAGCTTGTGTGTTGCTGCTTCCATATTTTCCTACATTGTATTTGCTTTGTTGCAGCTGACCCAGTTTTCATTGGCCTGTGTAGCACACCTTTCGTTACCTTCATTTGTCTGGACTGGAATTCCTGTAGGTGCGGCTTCCATTTGCAATGAGCTTTAGTTTTCTAGTTGGAACTACTTATTTCGGGGCAACAGCAGCTTGTGTGCATCAAGTGTACTACATTGGTTTTATCAGAACTCTGTATTCATTTCCACATTTATTTCGCTCGGTAAGTCCCAAGCTGCTTATCTCCTCCATTTCTTGTTAATTAAGATTTAAGTGGTGAAGTTAGCTCTTTACGATCCATGGCTTCAGATGTGGCAGGAATGAATGAAACGGAGGAATTGAAAGATGTTGTAAGCTCGGGTGAAGAGGAGTTAGAGAACAAACCTCTACTGGAGTCCTGTTTGGAGTCTCTTGAGGAACGGATCAGGAGACGGCAAACTAAGAGACCTTAACCCTTCCTCTCTAGTACTGTGAGTGAAAGTTTTGAAAATATTGAAGAACTTAAAATTACTTTTACAAAACTACAAAAGTTGCTGAAGAATGAACTGTCGACTTATTGCAATACTAGCAGTCTGGAAGAAGATTATTTGAATAAACCAAAAAAAAACTTTTAAACATAAGAAGGATAGGGAAGATACACTGGCAAATTGTTCAGAGGAGCTCATTAAAATCCTAATAAAAGAAGACAAGTTAAACTGTGAAGAATTAAAAGTTGAAATAGAGGTAACCCAAAAGGAGCTGGAAAACTTTAAAACACACCGTCTGTTTAAATTAAAGGAGTGAGACCTTAATAAAAACCTAGGGATATACGAAAAGGAGATTGTAAATAGAAAAACTAAACACGAAAGGGACTTGAGAGATTATTCAAACAGTCAGGTGTTTGTCTGGAACAGACAATCTAGAACAGCTAACAGAGGAAGGGACCAGAGCCCAATTGCAGCCAATCTCAAAATCGGGGTAGAAGCAAAAATAGAAACTGGAATCCAGATAAAAATAAAACTAAAGATATAGCCCAGAAAAATACTGAAACAACAGCTCCAAACAATAGTACAGCCGAGGGATTTTCTGACAACATACCAAGTACATCTGGAACAACAAAAATGTTTTTTTTAGACAAAAAGAACCAAAAGCAAGGAGAAATACAAGACAAGAAAAACATGAGGGCAAACGCCAACAGAGAAGAGACAATCAAGAGGCCGACACAATTGAAGCACCGAAAGAAATTATAAATGTGAGCAACTATGAATTAACTATCTCAGAAATTAAAGTTCTCAGTAAAGGTTTTTCATTTGTACCAGCTCCATGGATAAATAGTTTTCACTACAAGTAGAACTATTCAAGATTTTCAGAAAAATTAACTTGAAATATTTTTGGAAACTAGGAAAATGGGTGGTAATGACATAAATGCAGATGGAACCATGAATGTGGATAGAAGAGACTTGGGTGAACTTTTAAATATCTTGGAAGATGCTGCCCCCACATTAGGGGAAGATTTTGCCATGGTTCAACCCAATAGCTCTGAGGATCCTTAGAGGTTGTGAAATTTGATGACACTGGAAATGCATATCTTGAAGAAATAAATCAATTACAAAATGCGGAACAAATAGAATTGGACTAATCTGACAGATATTTGAAATTTAAACCAAAGTCAGTTTTTTTGTCCAAATGTGTATAATGCTGCTATACAGCCTTATAAAAATATGCCATTGGCAGGAATTGATAAGCTTTTTGATATCTCATGGCACCATATACACCACAGAACAGTCTTGCCCCCCCCCCCCCGAATGTATAGCTTTGGAGCATTTAAAGAATATACCAGACGTCATATTTAAACAGGCAGACAAAGGGGGTAACATTGTGATTTGAACAGGAACATTCTACTTACTTTCTGATGGCACAACTTACACTGTTTTGAACAAGGACACCACCTTACAGTTTCAAACAGTGTTATTGGATTTTGTAGATGGAGACTTTCAGAATGGATTTATCACTGAAGGGGAAATGACGTACTTAAAGGTACAATATCCAGTAATTCTGACCTTTTATTTTTTTGCCAAAAGTGCATATGACCTTGGTAAATCTACCTGGAAAACCCATCATTTTGGTATAGGTTCTTTGTCTGAGAATCTATCTAAATATTGTGATTTCTTTTTGTAGCCTTTGGTCCACAATTTAAGATTCTATACAAGGGGACTCATTACATGTATTAGAAAAGAGGACTACCTTTAACTGGGAACAGGATTACTTGTGGATTGTAACTGATGTGAGCTCTTTGTATACTTGTATACCCAACAATTTGGTACTGGAAGCTTTACACCATTTTTTGTCCCACTGTTTATTTGCTGATGCCCCACCACCCTCATTCATTATATAGAAACATAGAAATTGATGGCAGATAAGGACTGCAAGGCCCATCCAGTCTGCCCATTTCTTTTTCTATCTTATGAATGTGCCATCGGCTTTTCCCGATCATCAGCAGTGCAATTTATTCTGACTCATAATTATTTTGCATTTGATGGTAAATTTCTTGTACAGACTCAGGGCACCACGATGGGTTCCACAGTTGCCCCAATGTATACAAATTTGTACTTAGGTTGGTGGGAGCATAAGTATATTTTTGACAGCAAGAATCACTTTTTGGACAACACTGTTTCATGGAATCATTACATAGATGATTTATTGGTGATCTGGAGGGGCACAATAACAAGTGCAGAAGAGTATGTTAATCATCTAAGTCAGAACAATATGAATTTGCAATTCACTTATAAAATGCTAAGGAAAGTATAGATTTTCTCAACATTTCCTTCAGAGCTACAAATGAAGGATGTATTGAAACTGTGGGCTTTAGGAAAGAAATGACTGGCAACTCCTTGCTTCATGCTAGGAGTAGTCACCCACCAGAGCTTATTAAATCCATTCCATATGGATAATTCCTGAGATTAAAAAGGAATTGTTCATCACCAGACTCTTTCAAAATTCAGTCCAGAGAAATGTATGAATGTTTTTAAAATAGGGGGTATGATAAAGAGTATCTAGACTCTGTACTATAGAGGGCAGAATATTACGATAGAATTTTTTTTCTAATTCCACAAACCAAACAAACCCTAGACACTAACGTCATGACTTTCATACTAGAATATAACCAGATGGCTCAAAAGTTAAAAACATTCTTTTAAAAAATTGGAATGTATTGCAACATTGTAATGTTGGTACTTTGTTTAAAAACAAACCAAGAACTACATACAGTAGAGCCAAAAATCTGGGTGAAACAGTATGTAATATTCACTATGTGACCAACAAACTAGTCACACTACCTGGTTACCCATAAGACTGAACGGATGTTACCAGCGTTGTCACTGCCAAGCATGCAGATTTGTTATACAGGAAAAATGTTTTCAACATCCAACTTTAGACTTAAACATAGAACTAAAAGAATTTGTGAATTGTTCCTTCCAATTTATAGCCTACATGGCTCAGTGTTCCTGCTATTTATTGTATGTTGGCAAAACTATGGAGTTTAAAGTTTATGATAATTGATCATGTAAAACTGCCTGTGAGAAGAGGAAATAGAAAGCAACTTCTCCTACAGGGAGAATTATAGTGGATCTTTACACATAATGTGCTTTCCCCAATGGTCTTAACAGAGATTTGGACCTGACAGTGTATTTATAGTCTATACTGTTGTATTTTTGTGTTACTAAATATGTCCTGCGAATCTCTTTTTGAAATATTAAGTATTTACATCAGTTCCTCTGTGAATCTGCCAGTTAGTATGGTGCCACTCTCGTAGTTTGTCCTTTTGATCTATTATTTTGACATTTTTCAACACCCAACCATAATCTGGTCCTTTTTACCTTTTTTTTACTTCACCCCCCCCCCATTCATCCCTTGATATAGTCTGAGACAGCATTGAAATATTTCTTATAGTATGGCATTGATTGCTTTGGCAGATCCTCCATATGGAAAAGAGCATCTATAAAATGAAACACATTTCAAAAATAAAATTAATTATCTTTCCTTTATATAGGGGACTACAAACTAACACTGAATTGACCATAAGGTTTAAGCCAGTGGTTGCATAGGTATTTTTAGAGGGCCAGTACTCGTTTATGCCTTTGTGATGAATTCTGCATAAATAGCATATTATATAGACAAAAGACATTCTGAGCTAATGTTTATACATTTGGGGTGGGATATTCAGAACTGCACCATGCAGGGGCGCAAGCCGGGCACAGCGCAACTGGGATGAGCCAGGGTGGTGCCTGGGCGATATTCAACTGTGCTGTGCCATGGCTCCGCACCATTGAATATGTACCGTGTACCAGCATTTGCATATGGCACAGTGCAATGCGCCAGCACAATCTGGCCAGAGAGGAGCATGAATGCGCTTAGCGCAAGTGCCATTGCGCTAGGTGCAACAACTGCGATATTCAATGGTGGACATGTAAATTGGGTCATAATGTATGCAAGGTACAAATGGGGCCATTTGCATGTCATTATGGCCCCATTTGCATGCAGGTGCTCTGATCCCCTGCGACTTGCACCTGGCACCCTGCCAGGCTGCAGTCAGCGGGGACTGACACCCCCTGCCTCTCACTGGCAATGCACCCCATTGCCCAATCGCGGGCTGTAAATTAATTCGAAGTCTCTGGTGGTCCAGTGGACCTAACACCATGCCCGATTGCTGGCTGTAAAATAAATCTAACCCCTTGGTGGTCCAGTGAAACCAACTCCATGCCCAATTGTGGGCTGTAAATTAAGTCTAACTCCCTGGTGGTCCAGTGGTACCCATACCCCCTCCCAACCTGCCCACTCATACCCGCCACCCCACTCCCCCGGTCAGTGGTGGGCAGCAGCACCCCACCCACAAGCCACCTGGCCGCCCGCTGACTGACAGCGTACAGTACAGCTGTACACCCATTGGTCCACAGCGTGAGACAATGGGCATGCAGAACATACTGTACTACACAGTCCTGATATTTGACTGGAACCATTCACATATCGGGACTATGTAGTACAGTACGGTCTGCATGTCCATTGGCTCATGTTGTTGACCAATGGGCATACAGCCATGCTGTACACTGTCAGTCAGTGGGCAGCTGGGCGGCTTGCATTTGGGGTGCTGCCACCCGCCACTGACCTAGGGGGGAGTGAGGTGGCAGGTATGAGTGGATGGGTTGAGAGAGGGGTACGGGTACCGCTGGACCACCAGGGAGTTAGACTTAATTTACAGCCCATGATCGGGCATGAAGTTAGGTCCACTGGACCACCAGGAAGATGAAACTATTTTACAGCCCCTGATCAGGCAAGGTGTTAGGTCCACTGGACCACCAGGGAGTTAGACACATATTACAACCTGCGATTGGGCATTGTGGGGGTGCTACACCACTGGAGGGTGCTGCCAGGGTTCGTGTGGCCACCCACAGCTGGCAGCTGCCATGTTGTGCCCAGCAATATGGCAGCTGGCCTGTGGGTGGCCAGTCCTTGCTCCTGTATTTTTCAGGAACATCTTCGCACCCCCCTGTGTGGTGCAAGGCAAGTGTGTGCCTGCATATGCACTGCACATCCTGGGCTGAATATCGGGATGTGCCACATATGCACGGGCATGCCCCCCGCACTTGTGCTGCATACATTACTGGTGCGCCCCGCTGCATTGGGATTTGAGTGGAGCAAATTCCCCTTTTGAATATTGCACCAGGGTGCATCAGTGGGTTGTGCATAGCACAACACTGTTGAACCATGCGCAACCCCTTTGAATATTCCACCCCTAATGTTTTGGCTAAACAAACTGCTGGGTGCTATGAATATGTCTATTTTGTCTTTTAATTTACACTGGGGGCCAGATATTCAGACTGCACCAGGCAGGGGAGCAAGCCTGGGTGCACCGCAACAAGGATGCACCAGGGTGTGATCTGGGCAATATTCAATGGTGCTCTGCCATGGCTCAGCACTGTTGAATATGGCACTGTGGCCACATTGCATTGCACATGGCACAATGGCATTGCGCTGGTGCAAGTGGGAAGAGAGGAGCAGGGGGATGCACCAGCACAAGTGCAGTTTCACTAGGAGCAGGAACCATGATATACATCTGTGGGTATGCAAATGGTTCCATTATGCATGCAAGGCACAAATGGGGCCATTTGCATGTCATTATGGCCCCATTTGCATGCAGGTGTGCCGATCCCCGATGACTTGTGCCTGGCGCCCTGCAAGGCTGCAGCCATCAGGGACAGATGCCCCCTGCCCTTCGGTGGCAACGCACACCAACACCTGATTGTGGGCTTTGTAAAAATGTAAAATCCCTGGTGGTCCAGTGGACCTGCTACCCTGCTCGGTCACGGGCTTAGTAAAAATAAATGTATCCCTGGTGGTCCAGTGGACCTGCTCCTCAGCCCGATCATGGGCTTAGTAAACATAAATGTATCCCTGGTGGTCCAGTGGACGTGCTTCCCAGCCCGATCATGGGCTTAGTAGAAATAAATGTATCCCTGGTGGTCCAGTGGATCAAATCCCAGCTTGATTGCGGGCTCCGTAAACAAAGATAAATCCCTGGTGGTCCAGCGGTACCCCCCTTCCCACCTGCCCACTCAGACCCGCCACCCCTCTCCCCCGTTCAGCAGCTGGCTGCAGATCCCCACCCACAAGCCATCCGATTGCCTGCCCACTGACAGAGTACAGCATTGTATGTCTTACTTGGTCCACCGCGGCCAATGGGCATGCAGCACAGTGTCTATTAATAGTCCAGATATGTGAATGGAATTCATTCACATATCGGGACTGTGTAGTACAGTACAGTCTGCACACCCATTTGTCCATGCAGTGGACCAATGGGCATACATCCATACTGTACACTGTCAGTTGATGGGCAGCTGGGCAGCTTGAGGGAGGGGAGCTGCCGCCCACCACTGACCGGGGGTGGGAGCAGGGTGGTGGGTCTGAGTGGGCGGGTGAGGAGAGGGCTACCGTTGGACCACCAGGGATTCATCTTTATTTATGGAGTTTGTGATTGGGCTGGGGTTCAGTCCACTAGACCAGCAGGGATACATTTATTATTACTAAGCCCCCGATCGGGCTTGGGAGCAGGTTCACTGGACCACTAGGAATACGTTCTTTTTACTAAGCCCGCGATCGGGCAGGGGAGTAGGTCCACTGGGCCACCAGGGGATTTCAATATTTACAGAGCCGGTGGTCTGGCATGAGGGGGGCAACACCCTGCCTGTGACTCAGGAGGTTGGTGGCCACCCACAGCAGGTGGCTGCCATGTTGCGCCCAGCAATATGGTGGCTAGCCTGTGGGTGTCCCCCGACTTGTTCCTTTTTTGGGGGGCACATCTTTGTGCCCCCCTGTGCAGCTAGCGGGGGTGTGTGCCTGCATATATGCCACACGTCTCGGGTGAATATCGGAATGTGCTGAATATGCACGGGTATGTCCCCTGCACTTGCACCACATACATTATTGGTGTCCCCTGGCACATCGGGATTTGTGCTGTGCAACATCCCCTTTTGAATATCGTGCTGGGGTGCATCAGTGGGTAGCGCATGGCACAACACTGTTGCGCCATCCACAACCCCTTTGAATATCCCTGCCTGAGTGTATTTGTTGAAACCTTTTTGGTATTACGGTAAACTAACCACTCATATGTCTTTTATTTGTGCTTTTGAAAAACATTATGATGTTGTCACTATTTCAATGCACTTAACATTTGATGTCTCCACCCCCCGATGAAGAGGGATTGTTCCCTCAAAGCACCAGGGCAAACCTAGTTGGACACTAAATAAATGCTCACTTAAGCTGGAACTTCAGCTTGTGTGTTGCTGCTTCCATATTTTAGTATGTTGTAAATTTGCAGCTGTCTTGAGATGATCACAGGCCTTCCGTGATCTGGTGAAGTGTGAATATCTATGGCAACAAACAGAAGAAGTATTTTCAACTCTTTTTGATTTAGAAATTCTTGAATGACAAGATTGAGATACTGTGCCAAGCATGGCAGCCTGAGCACCCCCTCCCCGAATTTATAAATTTCACCATATTAGAGCCATCATCACTTGTGATGAAGCCAGCTTTCAGTGACATTAGATGTAATCAGTTGTCAGTCTCCTCCACAACTACTGTCAGGATTTTCTCTGCACTGTATGTGTGCCCATTATGTTTTTCATTTCCAGTGTGGCATGTTGAAGAATCCCTTGGCTGATGCTGGTGTGAGACTTTGACTGCGCACAGTTGCTGCCTAACTCACAAATTACACTAGGCACTCCGATGAGCTGTAATACAAATACATGAGCTCTTTGCAGTCTGTCTACTAGTCCACATGTCAGTATCTAAATGTATACTGTATATGCAGAAGCGGAATGTTGCAAAGTGTGATGTAATGCACTTCCAATACTTTCATACAGTTGTGGTACAGCACAATATGAAAAATATGTTTTGCTAGGCAACCTGCCATTTGGGGCAGGCCCTTGCAATCAGCTTATGGAAGACTTCATTTTTGTGAAATGAAAATGGCAGCATGTCTATGGCTAACATTTCTGCAGTCACTGCATTCGGCTCTCAAACTGTCAGATGTTTTGGTTGATACTTGGCATGACACCCAAATATTTTGGGTAACGTGGTCTGCACTTGTTTTAATGTACTAGTGAGCCTTTCTTGAAATTATTTGATTTGGCCACAACGTGGTGGGGTACTTTGTGACTCACTCGCGAATGACAGAAAATATATTATTTTTTGGAGAACCATATATTTCTTGAGCGGGATTTTGTCAGGGTGCTGCTTGTTCCTGATTTTTTGCTACCATTATTTGAGCAAGTGCTAGCCAGTATGATTGCCTCTTTCACCTCCTCCTCCTCCTCCTCCTCCTCCTCAGTCAGTGTCTTGCCTTCTCCTAACTGACTTCCATCACTTTCCATATGCTGACTTCCATCACATCCCCATGTGATATCTTGGAATTTTATTTTTCAGTGGAGGTGGGGGTGATAATAACACTCTTTACTCATACACTCTCCTCACCAGCTGCTACTGATTTTGGATGAATAAGCTGCATTGCAGAAAGGTATGCTTGAAGGTGACTACATTGCCCCCCCAGTCCCAACATGACTTCATATTTTACCATGGCTAACCTTAGAATGGCACAGTCAGCATGTGGCCACAGTGTCATCCTCAGCACCCAGAACATAGAAATCCTGTAGAAATGATTTAGACACTCTGGGCTGCATGTAACGCAAGAGAACGGTGCTTGGAGAAAGAGTAGTTTCTATTTGAGGAAGTGTTGAATTTTTCACTGCAAGGATAAGCTGTCTATCAGAATAATAACTACCATGATGATAGGCAGATTCCTCAGTTGTGGTATCATCACCACTAAAACTACTAGCAACGCTCAATTTGGCACAAACCTTTCTCTTCTTTCCCTCTGGCTTCCACAAGGGATCTTCATAGTCATCATCATAACTCTCTTCACTGTATCTGCCTCTTCCTCTATCTCTTAAGTCTTTAGAAATGTTAACCACTGCTACCACAACCACTTCTTCCTCCTCTTCATTTCCCACTTCTTTCTCTACCTCCTTTGCAACTGGATCCAATTCACACTGTGGAATACTAGTCACAACTTTGCCTCAAAGCTGCCATGGTTCTGCACTAGCAGCACCCATGCCCTTATTTGCCTCTGTCAAATGGGGATCAATTTTTATGTTTGCTTGCACGCATGTGCAAGATATATAGTGCCATCATCTGAGTTTTTGTAGGTGTGGAAGCCTGTCTTCCAATTTAGTCAGTGTGTTTGCAGGTGCGGCCACAGTTCACCAATGAATGCTGCAGCTGTCTATGACAGCAGATGAAAATGCAGGGCCATACAGTTGAAAGGGAGAGCTCACTTCGGCGATCAGCGATAAGATAGTGCTGATTAGCATGCTGTGTGCTCATGCGCTCTCCCCCACACACGCATATTGCGTGCTCATGCCTCCCCCCCACACACACACTGTATGGCTGATGGGGGTGCCCAATCTCCCGCTGGCTCTGCTGTGCTCCTCCCCCAACAGAGTTCCAGGTGTCATGCTGGGAGCCCAGTGAGGCAAAGGTCCATAAGGCTGTTGGGGGTGCCCAATCCCAGTCGGTTCCACAGGTCCCCCAGCTGACTACCAGGTGCCATGCGGGAGCCCTCCCAGCGAGCAACAGTCCCAGAGGCCAACAGGGGTGCCCAACTCGTCGGATCCACTGCCCCCAAAACAATTTTTCAGCTGCCACGCTGGGAGCCCACCCCAGCGTGGCACAAGTCCCGCTGCCTCTAAAAATAAAATAACCTGCAAGAAAAACGCTCCATCGCTGACTGTCCTGACCCCTCCCCCACCCGCCCACCCTCTGCACACCCTGCCTCCCCACACCCCACCCACCCCATACTTATCTCCGAGTCCGGGCGCAATGATTCGGTGGACTGGAAGACTTCTGCACTCTTCAAAGCCGACCACAAACTGAGGAAATGCTGTTAAGCCGTATAATGGAATAAATAGGGGTTTTTCAACTTTGAGGCATATCTCAGGCATTTTTGGGAATCGTTTTGCAAAATTTTCAACATGGGGTTTCTGCGACCCCTCCTCATGAATTCTGTCACTGTCATTTTGTTAATCGGCCCCAAAAGGTGATTTCATGGTCACTTCGCAGAACCACCTTTTGGGTCCAATTTACCAAATGACAGTATCACAGTTCATGAGGTAGGCCCCCAAAAACCCTATGCTGAAAATTTGGTGAAAAAATTCCCAAAAATGACTGTTTTACGAGCATGCATTGTGATGTTCCTATGCACACTCAAAAGTTTACGAATTTTCAATATTTTCACTCCAGATTTTCAACATTGCCATTCTACCATACCTCCTTATGAGCAGTACAGCTGTCGTTTTTCACATCTTGCCCAAAATGTGTTTCTGTGCATGTAGTGCACAATGGCTCAGTTGGTGAGCGAAATCAATGTTCGGGACAGATTAAGAAAATCACAGTGACACTGTTCATGAGCAGAGGTGTTAAAATGGCTATGTTAAAAATTCGGTGAAAAAAGTCCATAAAATGACTGTGTTTCGAGTGACCATTGCACAGTTTCCAAGCACCCTTGTAAGTACATGCATTTTCTAATATTTTCAGTCCAGATTTTCACCACTGGCATTTTTCCACACTTCCTTATGAACAGTACAGCTGTCATGTTTCACACCTTGGCTAAAATGTGTTTTCACACTTCCAGCGCAGAAATGCATAATCGCTGTGGGAAATCACTGTTCGGGACAGATTAAGAAAATCACAGTGACACTCTTCATGAGCGGAGGTTCCAAAATGCCTGTGTTGACAATCTGCTGTAAAAAATCCCCAAACTAATTGCATTACAGGTGTGCATTGCACAGTTTCTATGCACGCTCGTGACTTCACCAGTTTTTCTAATA
The DNA here is from genome assembly GCA_016271365.2 of Neoceratodus forsteri. Lineage (NCBI taxonomy): Eukaryota > Metazoa > Chordata > Ceratodontiformes > Ceratodontidae > Neoceratodus > Neoceratodus forsteri. Next base: position 877,508,554 of record CM057452.1, on the reverse strand, counting down.
TTTTCACTGCAGATTTTCAACATCTTGTTCGAAATGTGTTTTCGCACCTGTGGTGCCAAATGGCGTAGTCGCTCTGCAAAATCAGCTTTCGGCTAATAAACTGATATTGCCACTGTTCATAAAGTAGGGGTCACAAAAACCCCATGTTGAAAATTTGCAGTGAAAATGCCAATGAACTCCTGAGGTGTTAGGGTTTCCGACCATAATGCCCCACCCTGTAGAGATTGACAGGCATCAGGGGTGTGACTTGGGATTCTCGCCTGTAATGCTCATACCATTCCACACCCTGCAGCCAGTGAGAGGCATCAAGGTGTGCCTTGGACTCTTTGGCCTCAAAGTTCATCCCACTCTCCTATACAGCACTCATCTCACAGTATTTCCTGATGGAATGGGGTGAGCATAAGTGCCAAAGACCCCAAGGCGCACTGTGACACTTGTTAGTGTCTGCAAGGTAGGGTGTGGTGAAATGGTGTGGCCATTATGCCTGATGACCCAAAGGCACACCCCAATGCCTGTCAATCTCTGCAAGGTGGTGGTGGGGTTGGCTTCAGTTCAATACTTCACTGCCATCCTATTATGCAGCTCTCTAACTCCTACACTACCAATGCCAATGCCAGCAAGCAAACATTCAGCATTGACAAATGCTTGTTTTCTTTAACTCTGATGCTTATCTTAGGCTGCCACTGCTGCCTCTCTCTAGCACTAGAGGCACTAAGTCTGATGCTAAAGAAAGATTGGCATTGGTAGTATTCATAGTACTATACCATGGGTGGCTTTTTGAGTAGAAATAGTAACTTCTTCCTGCCGTCCCACCTGATGCTACTGTCCTATTTTTAGCAGCTGCTATAGTCCCTCACACCTTAGCTGTCACCTCCACTTTGCCCCCCCACACACACACTTTACTGTCACACTTCTCGTCCTCTCCCTTTTCCATCACATCCATGACCAGAACCAACACCTTTACCTTGGCCACTCATTATTTTGGAAAACACTTAAATGAGCCATGTGCTAAAAAATAAGAACACAGAAAAATACTGTATATCACAAACAATATCTATAATATCTGTAATCCTCCTGACTCCAATAAATAGAGAAGCAACAAAATATAGAGAAGTGTTGTATAAATCTAAAAACACACAAAAAGGTATGATCAAACACTGCAAAGTAAACTGCTTTGCTGTGTGAAGCACAAGCACTGCAGCAATGCTGGAGAAATCTCCTTTCACCCACTTCTGGGGCCCCACACAGGCCACAGCAGCAGTGTGTGTTGCTGAATGATGAACTTCACAAACATAATATATATTCAAAAATACAGACATTTGTAAAAAAAAAAAGAAATCCACAGAACTTCATAACTCTCTAGAGACTAAAAAATATCAAAGTGGCTTTGCTTAAAAGCTATGATTTTGAAGCTAGATCACTGTTATTTGCACAGAGTAGCAGAGAAGACCTCATTCCTTTCACTGACTCTAAGGACTGCACTGAATACACACCACAGATGCTTTTACTTTAGTTTCACTGTACTGAGGCCTTCTGTGCCTCCTTCTCTATCCCAAGTGGGTCACCCCCTCCTGTCCTCTCCAAGCCTAACCTTTACTCTGGAGATGCATGGGTGCACCCTCAGCCTCAATTCCACCTAAAGCTGGTCAAACAGACAGAGGTACTACCTCTCCTATGCAAAATTAACCCCTCTTCCTCGCTGGGACATGACCAGCTTGAACCTCGCCTTCTGAGGGCTGCTGTCCTGGCTGTCGCCCGTCCTGTCACCTTACTCATAAATAGGTCACTTCAGGAAGGTATGGTACCAAAAATGTGGAAGGTAGCGACCATTGTACCTGTCTACAAAAGTGGGCCCCGAGACAAATTGGGAAACTATAAACCAATCTCCCTTCTCAGTCCCCTGGGGAAAATTCAGGAAAGACTAGTCTCAAACCAGCTACAAGACTACCTTGAGCAGCACTTTCTCATGGCTGATGTTCAGCATGGCTTTAGAAAGGGTCATGGTACCAACACTGCACTCATCCGGCTCACTACGGACATCCTTTCCTCTATGGACCAAGGCTCCCCAATGGGCGCCCTCTTCATTGACCTATCCAAGGCCTTTGACTTGATTAGTCATAATCTCCTCCTCTCCAAACTCCTGCTCTTAGGACTGGATCACCACTCACTCTCCTGGTTCGAGAGCTACCTGAGTGACCATTCCCAAAAAGTCCGCTGGAAGGGTACACAGTCTGGACCCAAATCAGTCTCCGCTGGGGTGCCCCAGGGCTCAATCCTGGGCCCTCTGCTCTTCTCACTCTTCCTCAATATTATCGAGGGAAACTGCCCCCGCAGCAAACTCATTCTGTATGCTGATGACACTGTCATTTACTGCAGTGACTCCCAACCTAATGTCATCTCAACAAAACTGCAGGATAGAGTCTCCACTCTTGAGGCCTGGTTCTACACAAACTCCCTTAAATTCAGTGGTGAAAAAACTAAAGCCGTACTGTTTGGCTCTAGACGTCTGGGCTCTGACAGAAGTCAGCTTCTCCAGATCTGCACCAGCCAAGGAAAAAGAGTTGAGGTCATGTCCAGTTTTAAATATCTTGGGATCCATCTAGACCAAGAAATGACCTACCGATCCCATATCGACTCCATAACCAGGTCCACCCATCAAAAGCTCGGCCTCCTTTACCATCTGGGGAACTCTCTATCCTCTACAGCGCGCCGTGCAATTGCCTGCTGCAATCTTCTCCCATCCATCCTATATGGAGCTCCACTATTGCAGTTCCTCCGTGAGATGGAATTCAATAAACTTTCCGTGATTTATAACCGAGTGGCTCACTTCGCCACTAACTCCTCTCCTAGGAGACATCACTGCAGGTTTCTGGTATGGGAAATAACTGGCCCACACTGCACAAAACTAGCTCATCCTGCTGTTTGCCTCGCTTTCAAGTTCACTACCTTGGTCCCCTCCCCATCTTAGTGGACTAGTCTCCCCCAAAGAACAAACCCGAACCCTGCCATCAACTGCAAATCACCCCCTCAACATCCCTAGGATGCTCTCCAACCAAGGCAAATGTTCCTTCAAATTTGCTGCCTCCCACCTATGGAACTCTCTACCACCTAGCTTGACAGACTCATCCACTCTCATCCAGTTCAAAAATGGACTCAAACTATATCTTCTCAATCTTAGTCTCTGTGGCTGTAACCGCTAGCTCCCTAGACCAGTTCCCCTGGCCGCTGCACTGCTTTGAACTTCCCTCTGAATTGTCATGAAATACTAATATGGGCCAGTTTGTGTAACTGATTACCATCCCTATATACTGCTACCAATGTACACTTGTGTAACTAATGTACCTACTGTATATAATGTGTGAGTCAGAATGTGAACCTGACTGCTACCCCTGTATAATGTTGCTAATGTAAAACTGTGTAACAAATGTAGCTACTGTATATAACTGTTTCTAAATGTCCTTTTCTGTAACTAACTCCGGGTCACTCCTCAAAAAGGGACCATTGGTCTCAGTGGGCTTACCTGGTAAACAAAATCTAAATAAATTAATGTGACCTGACTGGGGACAGGTCACGTGGTATACTCTGAGGGAGCTTATCTGGTGAACTTTACCGATGAAGTCCCACTTCCCACACTTCGTGAAGTTGCCATCACTATTCAAAATGGCAATTCAAATATGCAAAATTAGTTTGTGAACTTGCTGTACTTCATGAATTAATTTCTAAAGCAAATTCTTACAACTTTGTATGCTGTACCACTAGTGGCCACATGGGAAGTCAGCTCATAGCCTGATATGGAAAACAGGTAGGGAGGCAAACATGACTCATGATAGCAGTACACACATGAATACTGGCATACAGTGCAGGACAAGTTATATATGTAATTTCTTAGTGGTAACGTGGTGCTGTGCTAAGATGGCAGCATAAAATAAATTGTATGGAGGTGGAGCTACAGGATGGGCACAATAAGGGGCAGTCCAGGTGTTCACATGAGAAAAGAAAGCCAGTGTCTTGTCATTAGGTAGACAGGAAGAAGGAAAGAACAATTCCAGTTCTTCAGTTCAGCAAGTGCATGACACAAAACAGACAAGAAGAATGATGTTTTTAAACTGGGGATTCCTCCCTCCCACCAAGCTAACATTGATGGTGATGATGTGCTGGTAAGGTAACACCCTATATCAGTGCCTACTATTGAGCGACTCAATATGAGCGACTCAATAATAGCGCTTGGAAGTAGAGCGAGAGGTGAAAGAAGTCGCTATATCCTGTAGAGCAAGTGTAGCAGGGAGCTACACTCACTAGAGCAGGATATAGCATGATAGTTGGGTTGGCACTGTCGAGCTGGCCATGTAGCATGGTGGTATACACTACCACCCCTGAAGCAAGTGACCCAGGTTTGGCTCTAGTGTCTGGAAAGGAAATATTTAAATTTTTCAAATCTCTGTTTTCTCCTAAGTCTGCGCCATCCATGGAGTTGATGTTTTTTATTTTTTAAGGTGTGGAGGGGCTTGCCCCCCTGAAAAAAAGGGGATGCTGGGGTATAGCCCCCCTACATAAAAATACATATCGTTTCTTTTTTTTGAGATGAAGTAAGTGACCATCACTATTTGTGACGGTCATTGTACTATCCATCACCCTTTGTCTGTCAGGCGGTTCTTGTCTCTCTCTTTGTGGTCGACGCTCATTAGGAGTCACCATTAGTGGTGGGCGAAGTGGCCCCAGTTCACTCCGTGAAGTGATCCTCGGAGTGAAGGTGGATTCGAGGAGTGCTCCGCAATGCGAAGCGGAGTACTTTACATTATAATGGGTAACACGAAGTCCATTGAAAACAATGACTTCGCGTTACTCCGCCTTCCCAAACCACTACTCCACCAATTCTTAAGGCGAAGTACATTGAAAACAATGTACTCTGCCTCACTTCACCTTGTTTTAAGCTCCAAAGGTGAATTTTGCAGTGATTCATGGGATTTCAGGTCACATGGGCTCTAGATTGTTCTGCACAGCCTCAGTTTGGGGTAGTGTGTGTATGAAGCTGTAGGAGAGAATCTGCTCTGAGAGCTCTGTGATTCAAACCTTCTAAAAGCTGTTAAAAAAGCCTTTTGGGGTCATTTGTTTTGCTGAAACTTTAGTTCATAGATTATAGGAAACCCTCCTGTGCTTATATCATCGAGCATTGTTTGTGTGTGGATTTTGAATGTTAATGTACAATATTCAGTCTGTGTACGGAGAGACAGTGGAAGTGTGCTTTGGGGGAGGGGCATATCTGTGGTGTAGGTAGATTAACTTGGAGAAAAAGACAGAGCTTTCTGTTTTGGTGCTATTTTTCTTGTATAACTGTGTTAATGTACACACAGTAATATTTTCAATAATTCTTGCCATTTTTTTGCTGATTGTTGTGGTGCCGCAGTGCATTATTTTAGTTTGTTTAAAATACATGGTTATATTACTGAAGTTTTCAATTTGATACGCATTACTTAGTGTGTGTGTGAGTATGCGTGTGACGCATGTCATCAAATTAGACACCTTTTATTGTGCCACATAATTTCAGCAATGTGAACCTGCTATGCTATCCACCGCAGTTGTGTAATTTTTATACTTCTTTGTGCTATCTTTACTAGTACTAGTACTAGTGACTGTTGCTGCAGCAGTGCAATACACTGCCCCCCACCCCACGGCCTGCCCCAACCGGAAAAGGAATTATTTTCCAGATTTTTGAATTTCTGATGGTGAGCATTGGTTAGGTGTTGTGCCTTTGCATCTGCATCTCTTCAGTGTGCAGCGCAATCTTAATCTGTCTGTGCATTTTCATCTCTTTAGGGCCCAAACTCCATCTCTAACTTAAGTCATAGTTGTTTCTTTGGCTTCCCTTCAGAGTACTGGATAGGTGTGGTGCATATTTCTGCATGAACACTGTACTCATTAATATGCGTTTTTAAGTCAGAACCATTATCACGAGTCATTCGTCATACAAATCACATTCTTCATCATCATGGACGGTCACAAATGCAGTCACAAATCACGATTTACGATCAGGTCATGAATCACAACATTAATCTTTTTTAATAGTTACTTGGATGTATTGTAAGCCTATTTTGTAGTATCTCTCCATGCTTCACCACTCCTCCATTGTACTCATTAATGAGTGTTTTTAAGCCAGGGATATTTGTGTCACACCTCATCGGGGGAGGGGGCGGGGAAGTACAGCCGTCGGCATTCGCATTTCGTCATCATCACGGACACAAATGCAGTCACAAGATTTACGATCACGTCGTGAATCACAACATTAATTTTTCTTAATAGTTACTTGGATGTATTTTAAGCCTGTAAGAAAAATAAAATTTACAGAAAGAGCAAATTAAGTAAAAAAAGAGTACAGAAAAGACAAAAAAATGTAGCTTTTAAAAAAGCTGTTGGGTCTAAATCAAAGTTTAAATCTCCTCCTCTCTGATCTCAAAGTATCAGCAGTCACAAAACACACTACTCTCTCTCCATCTACACAGGAGAAAGTAAAAGTGTCTGCTAGTATGACTCTCTTTCTTCCTGTCTAGCTAAAAAGCATGCGACTTACAGTACTGCAAGCCATGTGATGTGTGTGTGTGGGGGGCTACCAAATCTGAAACACCAAGTGGGTCACTTAGAATCATAATGAGGAACGCGAAGTCCATTAAAAACAGTGACTTTGCCTTACTTCGTGTTGCCATTCAAACTTAACGCGAAGTGGTAATGACAAGGCAGAGTGAGCACTTTGCATTACCCACTCCGCATAGCAGAGTGTCAATATGAAGTGCCCACTTCGCATTCACTTCGCTGGTGGAATTTAAATTCGCTGCATCTCTAGTCGCCATTATCACATAAAACCATTGGTAATTTTATGGTCTCTCCCTCAACAATTCTCCTGATGCTGAAAAGTTTTGATTCACTCTGCATCCTCCTTTTCCTTATTCTCCTCTTCTCAGCTTCTGATTTCTGTCTCCATAATTATTTTGGGGTCATAAACTGCTTTTGTGGTGCCAGATGGGTGTCCCCAATATTTATCTCGATGAAAGTGAGTCAATCAACATTGGGGGCACGTAAAATAATTTTCTGACATGATGCTTCCAGCAGCACGTTCTACTCACTTGAAGTAAGCACTGCAAAGGCCTGCTTATGTAATAGATGACATAATGGGTCAATGCTGGCAATATTGTCATGTTTCTTTACAGGACAGTAATTATCATCTCCTACACAGAGCACTGTCTTGTCTGTGAAGTATTCATGCAGCATAGCAGTTACACTGGTTAGTTTTATTTATTTTTCATTTTGACCAGGAAAGGCACACTAAGCTAATTTATCTTGTCTCCAGGTGCATCCTGTGGAGTGGGCTACATGGACATTGGAAGGGGAGATATGAACCTGGATGCTCACCCGGCATAAACAGTTGGCCTGATTAGTACAGGAGTAGTTGCAGAAGTCTGACCTTGAGAATGCAGTATTATAGTAGACAACTGTTGGGGTGGAGGAAGACTCAGACTCCTGTAATGTTTTTTATTATGTTTCTTTGTGATACAAGAATTAAATGTGCCACATAAAAACTTCAGTTTACATTCTATGGCCGGAGGGGCCACTTCCTCAGGGCCAAAGGTAGTTCTGTTGGGAGTGGGGAATTGTTTAGCCAGGAAAGGCACACTAAAGCAAAGCACAAACAAGTTAAGTGACTTGCTCAGGGTCACACAGTATGCAAGTTGGAACTGTGGGATTTAAACCCAGGTTTCCAGGTGTGCAGCTTAGAGTTTAAGTAACAGTGACAGACAATTTTATAACATTCTTTTTGGAAAAATAAATGCACACCACAATCCTAAGTTTAGAAGTTGCTTAGTACTGCTATACTTTCTCATTATACAATCATTTCATATATTCTGTGAGCTTACAATGGATATTCAGAAGTTCCTTATAAGTTCTGAAGTCATTCTTCAGTTATCCCACATGTATAGGAGTTGCTATACAGTGCACACATAGCAATATACTTTAACATGTTCTGTGTTGTGATATACAACTTAACCTAAAATTCTCAACTCTACATTTAATTCATGCTAGACAACCAGCAAGTTCCAACCAATTTTAACCTGCAACACTTACTAGAAATCATATTGGTACCTGTTGTGCATTCAAAGAACAGTGTAAATAACTGAGTTTCACACTGGGCATGCTAAGTCATGTCTGCTTTCCTTATAACATGTTCTGCTTGGAGTGTGTTGTAAAAGAACATTTGCTTCAATTTTAACCAGCCATAGTTATTTATGTTTTCTATACATTCCCATTACTGTGTAGCACTTACTGCTTGTCCACTTTAATGTTAAATTTCACAGTCACGTGCCTTTGTCAAAATGCCCTAAGATTTCAAACAAACACATTATCTTGCTGGCATGCTAGCATCAACTCTGTTAATGACCTATTTCATTTTGCAATTCTGGCTCTTGTTATATTGCAAAACACCTCTGCTTATCAGAATTGTTTACAAAATACAGAGGCTGCAACAGATGGCAGCAGCTGTAGTTTATCTGGGGCCATCCTCCACTGGACCAGAAGAAGGAGGAGGGAAGGTGGGATGAAAGAGGTGGTCTTGGGGGACTTAGGTTAGGCCAAGGATTGGATGGGGGACCACCAGAGGCCTCCCACTTGGGAAGGGGGTTCACATCCTGTTGGGGTAGGAAGAAGAGGAATTTATTGGGACAGAGCCAGCTGTTGGTCCTATTTCTTCTCTTCCCCTTCAAGGATTAAGATGTGGTCAGCCATCCAGCCATGTAAGGTCCTAATAAGCCAAGTGAGCATGAGGTCTGGGGGGCTGCATTAGTTGGGCAAAGGGGAAGAAGTGCTTGGGGTATGCTTTTTTCCCTGTTACTTGCAGTTGGAATTAGGTCTGTCTAGGAGTGTTTACCAGCAGTACCACTAAATGAAGAGTACAAAAAAACTATAGAATAAGTAAGTTATAACTGTTGCAGTGAACCAGTATTGGGGTACCTGAGGGTGGAGCCCGGTGGCCTGAGGGAGCTCGGTCCCGCTGTGTAGCTGTGCCTGGGCTCTGGGTGTGCTGCTGGCATGGCTGGCATTCCTAGTTGGAGGCCAGAACAGAGGCTTCTCAGAGTGTGGGCAGTCCTGATCCCCATCCAGTAACTCTGGGGACAGTCGCATGACCCAACCCTGGGTCTTTGAGGAGGCAGGCTCTTCCGTGGTGCAGAGGAGTCCAAGTTGAATCTGCCTTCTCCATATGGTGCTAGGTGTTCATGAGGCAAGTTGGACAAGCTGCTGGACCTGATGGCAGCAGTGGTGGAGGAAGAGGGGAGGGACAAGGTTCAGGCACGGGGACAGTAGTCACTCCTGCACTGCCCTCCACCAAGCCCCCATCATTGCAGTCCAGCTCCTATGTGGGAACCCACCTCATGGATAAGATTAGACAGCAAATTAGGAACCGAGAGTATGTAGACATGTTCTCCCTGCTCAACAGGCCAGTGGAGTGGGATGAGAAGAAGAAGGATAAGGGTGAGGAATCTGATAGAAAACCCTCAAAAGTGCCTCACACCTTTGCAACTGGATTGCAGCCTTCCCCATCTTCGCGGGTACAATCCTTCAGGCAGAAAGGGATCAATTTCTGGGTCTGTTCACCTATCAGAACTACATTACACTCATGCACCGGAGGAAGGGGGGCATGGAATGGCTGGAGTATGAAGAGGAGGAGTATAGGAGAAGGTGCCAGGAGGACAGCACCCTGGGGTGGGGTATGGTGGACATGACCCTCCTGGTGGACGTCATGCATGAGTGGGGGTTGTGCATACAGACAGTGGCTTGCCGCTGAGGCCATCCTCTGCACAAAAGGTGGGGAGGGGATGACTCCAGTGCAGGCGTCCTATGCCTACAATCAATCCAAGTGCAGTCGGGTGTCATGCCATTTCCGGCACATCTGCATGGTCTGTTGGCAGCAGCACCCCTTCATTCCATGCACCTCCCCGGACAGCCCAAGAGGAGGATTCAGAGGAATGATCTGGAAGTTAGGGAAGCTGCAGGGTGACACACCTGCCAACCCCGGTAAGGGTGGATAGGATTAGCCTGCAGCAAGCCAGCACCCAGACAGGGAGCCCACTACCCACTGGAGGATGGTTTCATGGGGGGTTGCAGGTGGCATGCCAATAGCCCAAGGAAGGGCCAGGAAGCTCAGCAGCAAATATGGTTGCCACTAAAAGGCAACCTGAATTGTCAGGGGGATTCCCTTGAAATTGATGGGGGAGGATGTAGATTGGCTAGGCTGGGGGGGAAGGTAAGCTAGAATCAGGAAAGGGGTAGGAGGTAAGAAGGACAAGTAGGGGGAGGGGTTAGGTCAGCAGGGCAGGTAGAGGAGAGGTACTATGACATCAGATGGGAGTCAAATGACAAGGTGGGAGTTTGACTCAGGGATTAGGCAAGAGGAGGGGCCGAGGCAAGCGATCCTGAGGGGGTATAAGAAGGAAAGCAGGACAAAGATCACCCTTCTTTGCTGGGATTCAAATAGATTATACCCACCCACCCACCCTGGGAGAAGGTTGCAGGAGCAGGGTACTAAGAAAAGGATGTTAGGGATGGGGGAGAGGAGCAGGGCACAAAGGGTAGAGGAAGGAAGAGGAGAGAAAAGGAATGGGATCACCGAAAGAAGGCAGCTAAGGTGTGACAGAGCGGGTAGAGTGGCCTGGGAAAGGCAGGAGTGGGGATGATGGAATGATTGGTTGCCTAAAAGAGGGCAACGGTGGCTCGTGGTGAAAATAAGGAAAGGGGAGAAGGGTTGCCGGGAGAGGGCAACATCATAAGTCATAGGGCGACCAGGTCGACTGACAGACAGGTGGAGGCGTAGATGGCCAAAAGGGGGGAAGTAAAGGTGGAGGCAAAAAGGGGAAGGGGTTTAGATGGGGGTAGGTGGGGAAATCAAGCACAGGCTAGGGTCAAGTGCACAAGCCATGACTGCAACATGACAAAGAAGAGTCAAAATAACTGGGGGGTCGGGTTTAGTGGCACCCAGACTCAGGCTGGAGGAACTGAATTTGGTTCACATTAAGCAGAAGGGATATTGGGTTTTACACATCCAGATCCCAAGGAGATTTCAGCAGCAGAAAAGCAATATGATACAAGTTGGGACTGAGTTTTACTGAAGAAAATTGACTTAATAAGTGTATAAGGTGAATGGCTTGGAGAGTGTATGTATTGTAAACAAACTAATGATTTGTAGTGTTTATGTTGAAGGGGGTGATTTTGTAAAAGAAATAAATTAATTGCCAGTCGAACACCCACTATATTTGAGTCTGTATATAATTTCTGAGGGGATCTCCCTCTGACAAGAGGTGACCATGAGATCATCCTCCAGTGTCTGGGGGTAGTGATTAAGGGATGGTGGCTGGGGAGGGTTAAGCACCTTTCAGGGCCCACCTGGTCTGTCCCTCTAGGTGCCAACCATCAGATGGGCATCTGAGAAGGCACTGGGGGACTTCTGGATATTAATTCTGTTAACTTATTCTGTGGGGGGACTGAATGCGCATCTTTATTTTGGCAAAATGCTGGCTGCTAAAACATTACATTAAGGCCAGACACACACCCCCCGGGTACATAATGGAATTGCTGATGCTTTGTCTTGTTCACAGTGGCAATGTTTTTAGGAGCAGGTTCCAGCAGTGGAGAAGCAGCCATGGGTGGTACCCCCGCTTTTGAAGGGAAGTGACATCTCAGCTTGAGGCACGGTTGTTTGACACTATGTTTCTGTTGGCCTTTTGTGGGGCCTTCAGGATGTTGGAGCTAATGCAGCCCAATTGGTTCTTGAAGGCCATTAGGTTGGGGCTAGGGGACATAGTAACAACCGAGGAGGGAACATGGGTACAGCTTCGTAGGATTAAGACTGACCAGGAGTGGAATGGCCACTGGTGCCTGGTACAGGCTCTGCTGGGGGAGCCCTAGAGGGTTCAGGATAGAGTGAAGCTTTACACAGCTGCGAACCCCAAAAAAGGCAAGACTTTTTTCCAACACGACAATGGCAGGCCTGTCATGACCTACCAGTTTAGATCAGTCCTGACCCAAGCAGTGCAGGATGTGGGCCTGAATCCCAAAGAGTTTGGCACACACTCTTTCAGAATTGGGCCAGTTACATATGCGAGGAGCCGAGGGTGGGCAGATGGGCAGATACAGGTGCTGGAGCGCTGGAGGTCCCAAGCATTCTTGAGGTATGTGCACCCACACTTGCAATAATGGCTTTCTGTTTCCTCCAGGGTCCCCTGAAATCAATGGTTTGATTTGGATTTGAGGCCAGGCCTTCATACAACAGGCAGCAGCTAGAGTGATGGCCAGGACTGGGAGACTGCTACATAACAAGGGTCATCTGATGATTCAGATCCAATGGCTGGGTCTGAAAGCATGGACTGGGAAGAGCTGATCCCCCTGCTTCAAACTGAGGAGAAGACCCAGCGTATCTCAGAGATATTGGTGGTTCAGGGGAGGACCTGGAAAGTTGGAAGACAGTGGATTTACTGATGGCCATGAAGAAGGACTTTCAGACCATTAGGGATTGGTGACTGTGGGCCATCTTCATCTGGTACCAGCTGATCAAGACATCAAATCATCATGACATCAATGCCGACCTAAGTGCTCCTGCCCAGCACCAGCTTTGTTGGTCCAGAGGCACTGGTCAGGTACCTGTAGTGCTCAAGATAGGCAATTCTCCCTGGGGAAGGAGTTTGCTGGAAAATAATCATTTTAAATTGTACCTTGTAGCAATTGGTGAGGACTGCACATAACACTGATATCCACCCATACACTATAGAGTTGTTTTCTAAGCCACTATTGCAGCTTATATAAAACACTGATATTGTATCATATTCTTTTGGGATGTGGGAAGGTTTAACTTGTGTTCTAAGGGTGGATTAAGTCTTCTATGTACTAAGATAGATGGTGGTTAGTGACAGTGGCAGTTTCATTATACCTAAATAATAGTTACTAGCTAATATCATTCAACTTCATAAATTCCACTGTCACACCAGCCTATATTTCTAAGTTTATTCAATTAGTCTGTTATAGGGCATAGTTCTCATGATTATTTCTGTTCTTGCTCTGTAATTCACTGTGCTGTTTTTCTCATTCATCCTTTATATTCTGGCTTTCAACTCAAGCACTGTCTGATCCACAAGGCATGCCTCGCCATTGCCAAAGGCAACCTACTCTCCGTATTAAACTACTGTGTCCCGATATATTCACATAACTCCTCTCTCCCGCTCACAAGACTCAATACTGCCTACAATAGAATATGTAGATTTGCACTAATGGCACCTTAAACCATGCAACATTGTACCCTGTACCGATCCCTAGGCTGGCTTCCCCTACAAGCCAGACATAAGCAGGGCCACTGGAAAACTGCACCTGCAATTTTTTTGCAGAATCCACAATTTTCACCATACTCCACAAAAACTGACATGTTCCACAATTTCTTGCAATTTTTGAGTTTTTACCTTGAACTGTGTAAAAAGTATTAACATTTTTAATAAAATACTCTCAAATATAGTATATTGACAATTTTGCATGCAGACTTGGGTTTGGCAGAAACAAGGCAGTGTGAGGTGGGGGAAGGGTTTTATATTTTATTTATTTATTTATTTGAATAATCGGAATTACAACCTTTGAGCTAAAAGCTCTTTTAAAAAGGGTCCTCATCAAACAAGGAAAGGAAGCAAAAAACATGAGTAGGAAAGACAGTAGCAGCTAAACAGGCCTTGTCAATATTAGAACATAGAGCAATCAGTCGTATAGGACAACATATGCAAAGCATCACATAATCCAAGAGCATGGAGTAATACAAGGCATGGGCACAGAGTACATGGGAATACCATACATGCAGTAACCTAGCTAACGCAAGTGCAATAGTCCAAGTATGTCCTCATTAGAGGGCTCTGAAGCAACTGCTAAACAGCATTGCCAGTACCTACGGGTGCACAGGACAGCATAAACCAGGGAGTGTAGGAACAGTTGTAGTGGGGAAGAGGCAATAGGGAAAAGGGAGAGAATCTGAGTATGTGACAGAGGTGGAATAAGATGAAATGCCAGAAGTGGAATAAAGGGTGGGTTCATTTGGGGGTAGGTGGGTAGGAAGGGGGAAAGGTATGTGGTAGATAGGAAGGGGCCCATAAGAGCCCAAGACACACTGCAGATCAATACAGCAGGGTTAAGAGTGGCATTAGCAGTGTACAGGAGGGAAGACAGCATTTCTAAGTTTGGACATGAAGGGACCAAGGTGAGTGAGGCCTGTAGTGGCATGACAGAGCTCATTTATGCAAGTGGGAGCCCTTTCTGCAAAGGCTCACCTCCCCAGTGTGGTCCTTCTGCATGGCACTGTTAGTGCTTTCTTGGTGACACTTCTAGTGGTGTGTTTGGAGGGGGCAGGGTGGAATATGGCTTGTAGGGAGGGGGGTGCAAGGCTAAGTAACGCCTTCTTCCCCAGCAGGCAGGCATAGAGTTTAATGCGATCCATAAGTGGGAGCCATTGTGTCTTAATGTATAGATCACACATATGTGTTACTGCTTTCTTTTTAATCTTTGTCTTGTCTGGTTTCAAAATTCACTAGCCAAGCACAACTACACTTAAACACTTAACATTTGACTTGTGTTGAAGCAGTCTATCAGAAAACTTTTTGTTGCTACAGAGACTGAAACAAAAGATGGGAGGAAAGGTGCAAATTAACCCATTCACCTAAATGGGATGCTAACTATGAAGCCTTTTTATGTTTGCTTGCACGCATGTGCAAGAAACATAGTGCCATCATCCGAGTTTTCCAGAGGTGTGTCAGCCTCTTCCAATTCAGTCAGTGTGTTTGCAGGCGCGGTCACAGTGCACCAATCACTGCTCCAGCTGTCTATGACAGCTGAAATGCAGTGGCATACAGTTGAAAGGGAGAGCTCCACTCAGTGAGCAGAGCTCCCCTCGAACTCCGCACGCACGACATTGCGTGCTGAGCGCCTCCCCACGCACATACTGTACAGGCGACAAGGGTGCACAATGCCCTGTCCAGCTCCATGGCCCCCAAAAAGTGGTGCCACGCTGGCACCTACCCCAGCTGCGTGGCACACGTCTTCAGATGGGCTGACGGGGTGCCCAACTTCGCCGCCAGCTCCAACCCCCAAACAGTTTGCGAGCTGCCACGCTGAGCTCCACCCCAGCGTGGCAAACGCCCCACGCCATCTTAGTAATAATAAAAAAGCTGTAAATTGAAAACAGTCCTCGCAGTCTCCCTGCCCTCACCCGCACTCCACCCTCTGGCGCACTCCTGCCTCCCCGCACCCCCCTCACCCCATACTTACCTCCGGAGTCCAGCGTGATGATCTTCGGTGGACCGGGAACACGTCTGCACTCTTCAAAGCTGACCGCAAACTGAGGAAATGCCAGTAAGCTGTATAACTTTGCTGCATATCTCGGGCATTTTTTGGAATTTTTGCACCAAATTTTCAACATGGCGTTTTTGGGACCCCTTCTCATGAATGCTGTCACTGTCATGGTGTTACTTGGACCCGAAGGGTGATTTCACAGCCACTGCGTGAAATCACCTTTCCAGAATGATTAACGAAACGACACTGCCAGTGTTCATAAGGTGGGCTCTCAAAAAGCCTATTTTGAAAATTTGGTGGAAAAATTCCTGAAAATTACTGTTTTACGAGCATGCATTGCGCAGTTCCTACGCACACTTGTAAGTTCGCGAATTTTCAGTATTTTCACTCCAGATTTTCAACATTGCCATTTTACCACACCTTCTTATGAGCAGTATAGCTGTCATTTTTCACATCTCACCCAAAATGTGTTTCCGCCCATGTAGCGCACAATGGCACAGTCGGTGTGCAAAATCACTGTATGGGATACATTAAGAAAATCACAGTGACACTGTTCATGAGCAGAGGTCTTAAAATTTGGTGAAAAAATTCCTAAAAATGACTGTTTTACGAACGTGCGTTGCGCAGTTCCTACGCACGCTCGTAAGTTTGCAAATTTTCAATATTTTCACTCCAGATTTTCAACAGTGCCATTTTACCGCACTTCCTTATGAGCAGTACAGCTACCATTTTTCACATCTCGCCCAAAATGTGTTTCCACTCATGTAGCGCACAGTGGTGCTGTTGGTGTGCGAAAACAATGTTTGGGACAGATTAAGAAAATCACAGTGACACTGGTCATGAGCAAAGGTCTTAAAATGGCTATGTCGAAAATTTGTTGACAAAACTCCATAAAATGACTGTGTTACGAGTGAGCATTGCGCAGTTTCCATGCACCCTAGTAAGTTCATGAATTTGTAATATTTTCATTCCAGATTTTCACCAGTGGCATTTTTCCACACCTCCTTATGAACAGTACAGCTGTCATTTTCCACAACATGGCCAAAGTGTGTTTTCACACTTTCAGCACCGAAATGCATAGTCGCTGTGGAAATCATTGTTCGGACAGATAAAGAAAATCACAGTGACACTGTTCATGATCGGAGGTCCCAAAATGCCTGTGTTAATAATCTGCTGTAAAAATCCCAAACTAGTTACCTTACGGTGTGCGTTGCACAGTTTCTACGCACGCCGTGACTTTCACTAGTTTTTAAATTATTAGCAGATTTTCAACATTGCCATTTTTACACTTCCCATGAACAGTACCGCTGTCATTTTTCACATCCTGTTTGAATGTGTTTTGCACCCGTGGTGCCAAATGCCATAGTGGCTGTGCAAAAGCAGTTTTCGCTAACAAATTGATATTGCCACTGTTCATGAGGTGGGGGTCACAAAAAAACCATGTTGAAAATTTGGAGTGAAAATACCAACGAATGCCTGAGGCATTAGGGTTTCCGACCATAACGCCCCACCCTGTAGAGAATGACAGGCATCAGGGGTGTGACTTGGGATTCTTGCCTGTCATGCTCATACCATTCCACCCCCACCCACACCCTGCAGCCAGTGAGAGGCATCAAGGTGTGCCTCGGACTCTTCAGGCCCAAACTTCACCCCATTCTCCTATACCGCACCCATCTCACTGTATTTCCTGATGGAATGGGGTGCGCATAAGGGCCAAAGACCCCAAGGCACACCGTGACACTTGTCAGTGTCTGCAGGGTAGGGTGTGGTGAAATGGCATGGTCGTTATGCCGGACGACCCAAAGGCACACCCCAATGCCTGTCACTCTCTGCAGGGTGGTGGTGGGGTTGGCTTCAGTTCAATACTTCGCTGCCATTCCTATTACGCAGCTCTGTAACTTCTACATTACCAATGCCAATGCCAGCAAGCAAACATTCGGCATTGACAAATGCTTGTTTGTAAGTGGTATGGCAGGCTTTTCCTTCTGAGTATACTGTCATTCAGATTAGTTTTGATTCAAACAGCTGATGATTTTGGATGGCTCTGCTAATTACAAACTTGAATAAGCTAGTTGATAACAGCAATCTCACTCTTAGCAATCTACCACCTAGATGCTGACATGCAAATACTCCAATAAAAAACTGACTAAAGTCTGAAAACAAGCTTATAAAACACATACAATGTATCTGAACTGTTATCCCTAAATAAACAAAATCATTGCAGCCAGAGTAAAATAAAGGTAAATTATGGGGTACCCTGACTGCTGTATGATACAGTAAAAATATATTGGTATTTTTCTTGAAGTAACCCAGTAAGGCCCACTAGGCACAAGTGCCTGTTTTCAGGGGCAACCCAGGAGCACTGGGGAGGTTAGGGAGATTAAGTGACTTGCTCAGAGCCACACAGTATGCAAGTGGAGGTGGTGGGAATCAAACCCAGGCTTGCTAGATGTATTCAGCTCATTCACAGTGTGTTACTCTAACCTCTAGGCTATACTGCCAGCCCCAACAATCCCCTGTTGATGTTTTAATATGTCATTTCAAAAATAGTGTACAATACCTACACTGCAAATTCTGAACAGTAAACTCTTTAATAGCATTTTACTAAAACTCAATTATGTATTTATTTATTTATTGAAGTCTTGGATTAGCACCTTTGAGTGGATGCTCTTTATGTAGGTTCCACACCAGGAGACAAAACAGAATGATAACAGACAAATATGCCATTTTGCACAGGTAGTACAAAGGATTACACTGTCAAGTGAGAAACTGGAAGAACAAACAATAAAATATACTAGCACAACAGGACAAAAGCAGCTGAGGCATTATACAATGTATGCCAAAGTCAGTGTTAAGTTACTATACTGGATTACAATTTTTTGCCACTCTGTCGGCTTATTTTTTCTTGCACCACAGTTATTGAATAGCTGACAGAGCACTGTAAGTGGCTGTTGATCAGATTTCATTATTCTACTGTACATCCAGAAACAGAAAAACATTGTTTATTCTGGATTTATTTAATATTGATTTGATGTTGTTCACTAAATTGGTCATATTTAGCATTTTATGACTCAGATGTTTTTAACATTTAGAAAATAGGCAACACACTTAGTTTAGTATTCATTTTAGGAATATAAGCTTTTCTTTATGTTTAAAACATATTCGAGTTGCAGTGTATTCATTTAACAGTTTATACCAAATAACACATGCTGCAGAAAACAGTAAAGGCTTTACCATGAAGCACTCAGGGGCTGTAGTAGAACTCCCGCAATTTCCCCGAAATTGTTGCTCTTAGGTTCTTTTGTAGTTCTCTTCTCTCTCTACTTTGGACCGCCCATGACCCAAACAAATAAAAATCCCCTATTGGGTGGTTGGCTACCACTCCCTTGGCTGAGATACAGATATGGCACATTGATGAGTCCAAATGAGGACAAAAGATGTGTCTGTGTCTGCTGTTCTCAGCATTTGCTGATTGTTTTGTGAGGCCATCTGGCACCACACAATTCTGCTTAAAGCTGAGCCAGTCCAAAATAATTCATGGGCATTTGCATATGCTTCCCATGATGCTTTGCATTATTGGGGTATGTGCAATTTGTGTTTTCTTTAAAATTTGGCTGTATGGCCAGTATCCTCCAGGATAACCCATGCCCCATTGCATTTGCTCTGGGGTTCTTTTGTAGTTCTCTTCTCTCACTACTTTGGGCTGCCCATGAGTCAAACAAATAAGATTCCTTATAAGGTGGCTGGCTACCTCTCCCTGGGCTGAGATACAGATATGGCACACTGATGTGTCTGTGTCTGTGTCTGTGTCTGTGTCTGTGTCTGTGTCTGTGTCTGTGTCTGTGTCTGTCAGCCTTTGCTGATTGCATTGTGAGGCCTTCTGTCAACATGCAATTCTACTTAAAGTTGTGCCAATCCAAATTAATTCATGGGCATTTGCATATGCTTCTCATGATGCTTTGCATTACTGGGATATGTGCAATTTGTGGTTTCTTTAAAATTTGGCTGTATGGCCAATATCCTTCGGGATAACTCATGCCCCAGTGCATTTGCTCTTGGGTACTTTTGTAGTACTCTTAACACAACCTGCCTGTACCTCATATATATTGCACTTGCACTTTATTTGTATCTATTGTATTCTAGTGTATCTATTGTATCCTATTTGCTCCCAATTGTATTCTTGCACTTTACTGGTATTCAACTGTTTTCAACGTATTCCATCTATACTGTTGTGTTGCTACTTCCTGCACCATTCTCATTTATTGTAATTATACTGTATGTATCACCTGTGTGCCATCTTTATGGCCCTGACTGTGCCTGAAAATGAGCCATTGGATCAGTGCACCTACCTGAGAAACAAATAAATAAATAAATAGTTTAGTACAGTAGTGAGATCATATTTGCATGCAGATGTCCTTCCATACTTTTTTCCAAAAAGGCATACTCTTGATTTTCACTATGTCCATCTGTGTTTCACCATCCCTAACACATTCCCAGGTTCAGCCTATTTGTTTTAGTATCCTCTGTTGTCTAACAAACAGATCTGAATTACATGCAAATGGCCATGCTGAATCGTGGATACTATGTTTCTTGTCCAAAACTTGTGGGTAATGTCACCTTCAGTATGTCACTTCTGTCTTACCACCATGTCCAGGTAAGGTTAAGTACTAGTGTTTATGACCACGTTGTCTAAGAATGGAATATCATTTTTGTCATGGCTGAGAGTGAATTTGAGGTTACCCTTGATTATACTGATGTAGTGATGAAATGCTGTTGTATCCTGTTCCTGTCCATTGAATGATCAGTATGATGCCCCACGCTGGCGATATACCAACGGAAGGGATTTGGCTTCTCTGTGAAGATGTGTTCAGTTTCAAAGTGCTCCATATATATGTTTACATAGGATGGGGTTAATGTACTGCCCATTGCAGTAGCTCTGATAAGGACATAGTAGGTATCTTGAAAAACAAAATCATTTCTCATGAGCACAATTCCTACCAACTGTGCTAGAAACTCATTTACTGGTTTCTTCCCTGAATGCTTTCACCATGACCCAATGAGGAAAGAGCACAGTCCATCCTCATGTGTTATGCATATGTACAGGTCCAGGATATCATGTCACAAGCCAAACCTTGCTAAAATCCTGAATTTTCCTGTTACATTCTCCAATGACCTCTAGAAAATGCTTGATGTCTTTAATGTATGACTTCATCATTGGTACTAACAGTTTTATAAAATAATCAATGTAGGATGAGAGGGGTTCGAGTACCGAGTTGCTCCCAGAACCTATGGGTCTCCAGGGTGGGCCAATAAGGCTTTTGTGGATGAAAAAAAGGCCAGTGTTTTTAGTTGAGGTTTCTCTTCTCTCTCAGCTTCCCATTCTGAGCTTCGTCCCATATCTACTCCTAACTCTAGGAGCTGCTCAGTTTCTGTCTGTATGTCTGGCAAGGGGTCACAATCAAGAATCTGGCGGCTGATACTATTGTGTAAAAGTCAGAGCATTCCTGTTTGTACTTGACTTAATCCATAAGAACTACCCATCCACCTTTGTCGACTGGTTTGATAATGAGGAAAGGAACACTAAACTAAAATAGCTAGTTTCCAGGTGTGTCCTGGGGAGTAGGTTGCATGGATCTGCTTTTTTGATGAGGGAATGTTGACCATGACACTGAGAAAACTCCTCTGCTCTTCACGGATAAGTGGCATGACATTTTTTAATTCCACCTAGACAGAGACCACAGATGGGCAGAAGGGACCTCAGTTCAATGTCTCATCCAAAGGATGGTACCTGACCAGTGCAGCACCTCCCTTGTACTGTACTACAGTGTCAGTTATGGGTATTACCCCAAGTGTCTGTTGTGGGGGCTGGAACCCCTGACTATCCAATCTTCCTGCCCCAGCCATGAGAGTGCTACCGACTGAGGCACTGACACAGACACCCTTAGCACTATGTTGAACACGTACAGCTTTTACCCCACTGTGCTGGAAATATCCAAGGATTGAATGAGCCTGATCATAAATTGTAACTTCCCCTTCTGAGAAACCTAAGTTCATCAGGCTGGTTTGTTGCTTCTTACTGTTTAACCAGCAGTTCCTGATAGTCCATGTATTCTTCATTAAATAAATAGTAAATTTCTAGTTCAACACCTGCTATGTGCTTTACTTACAGACATCATCAAATAGAACATCCCTTCACTGGTCTGTGTCTCTATAAAATTCTTGGAAGGATCTTTTCCAGTTTGTACTTCAGATAAAGGTAAAGCAAGAATGCCAACATACCCATTTCAAATATATCATTCTCTCTGTTGTCATTTGCCAATGTGTTTTATAGGCCTTAAATAAGTTGTACACCATGACAGTTATCCTCCTTTTCTTTGAATTCAAAATTATGTGTGGTAAAGTACAAAAATCAAAAATGGAGTACAATCTTGCTTATAGTAAAAGTAAAGTTTGTTCAACCTCTAAATGTATGAAGGCCCATATAAAGCTTACAAAACTGAGGTATCATGCTTACCCATAGGACGTAGCAGTCCACAGATATTCATTTGCAAATCAGCTATATATTAAACAAGGCAGCTGTTGCAGTTAAGTTGAAACTGGAAATTAAGTCATATAAAGACTAGCTGTGCTTAAAGAGCAAATTTCTATGTGTATTAAAAAGGCAATTTACTGTTTTTATAATTGTGTTTTGATGTGTTACTAAAACACATTCTACTTTTATTGGCCATGATTCACTATGGGGTGTAGGGTAGATGCATCCACTCTATGCTGGAATACACACAGCGGGGTCCTGGAGACCCCCGGTGGCATTTACTACAGGAGCGCAACCCTGTGTGCACACCATCCTCTGCCTGATCCCACAACCATGTGCCCAGACTCCACCCCATGTACATAGGTGCAGATCAGTAGGCAGTGCCTGGCTGGGATATGCTAATTAAACCCAGCCATACATGGGGTATGCACCTCGCACCATCAGCTGACCAGACACCAACTAAGGCAGATGGCCATCGGACCCCTGCATTTTAATGGATCCTACCCACCATACCACCTGGGTGTGCTGGGGTGGTGTCATTTGCAATCTGGACTGGGCCAGGGCTCAGGGGGGTGTACTCAGCATACTGGTCTGGGACAGGTGCAGTGGATACCTGTGTGTGGCATTCATCTGCATGGGCCCACTCCACAGTGCAGGGATCCACTACAGGATCCCGAATGCTCATCAGATTGGATGCCTACCTGTGTCCAGTGTGTTGACAATGTCTGCCGTCCATGCACCTGCACACCAGGGGGACGGGACCTCAGACAGGTAGTCAGTGGTTATGAATATCACCAGTGTGTACCTGTCTGCAGGTGCGGAGCAGTGCGGTCAATCTACATTGTTCCCTGATGTGGGAAATGCACCATAGTGAATTGCAGCCATTATAATTGTGTTACACATGCAATGAACCTACAAAGCTTTAAACTTTAATTTTAAACAGCTAGTAAAAATAATTTATTGACATTCTGATATTGTGACCTAGTAAGTTGCATACTATAGACCTAAGATCATGTCTTGGGCCCATGATGGTAAAAGTTCAGACTAACAAGAATGGTAAAAGAACTAGTAAGGGTGTAAGGTGTGCTATTATTTGTAAAAGCACACTGATGGACACAATGTATTGAGCAAAGAAAGTGCTCAATTTGTTACTGAAAGAAGAGTGTATCTCTTTTGACAAGAAATCCACAAGCTGGCCCAGTGGTATAGAGGGCTGAGGCACTGAATGCCTTACCTCTCATCCTGCCAGTGACCCATGTTTGTGAATGAGCATGGGTTGCCAGGGGTTGGTGGGGAGGTAGCCTGGGAGTGGATAGAGTGGCCATCAGGCATCTCTCATCTTCTGGATTGGGGAGTTAGGCCTTCCCAGCTCTTGGCCACCATGGAGTGGAGGTTCAATAGAATCTTTAGTCAAATAGGATGCTGGTACTACACTGGCTGGGTGAAGCAGGGCTGTTGTCAGTTCTGGCGCATGCATGCCTCCACACACATTTGCAACCATGCATTGCTGAGGCCTTGGGGACTAACAGGGAGAAAATTGGAAGAAAACCCACTGGTGACAGGATGATGACTCACTTCCTGCAGGTCCCGCACCAGTGGCCGGACACACACCTCAGTCTTTAGGGAGAGGATGCTGGTCGAAGGTAAGCCCCAGAGGATCTGGGTGACAGGGCTGCTGACGGAGAGGGGTCCATTAGAAGTGGGTAGCTGGGGAAACGAAGAATAAAAACCTATATAAAAAAAAAGGAAAAGTCCATAATTTCTAATTGAAATACTTTGGGCTTCTTCATTGCTGAGATTTTCTAATATCACAATACTGTATCACAGTTTTATTGAATTCTTTTGCCTTGAAGTTTAAAAAGAAAAAGGTGAAAACTCAGTATAGTAGCTACAATACACATGCAAAGCAGTTATAGTGTATGTGATGACCCTATTCCATAAGGAAATCCATTCACTTGAAAATCCTGTTCTGCATTAATACTAACATTACTGGAGCAGAATTAATTTTCATTCTGCTGCAGTAGCTGTGTCATTGAACAATGCTAATAAATCACCTCTTTCAGTTGTGCCGCAACCATTCATTTTATAATAAAAGTACATGAGCTTTAGTGCTTTTTAAAAAACACTAGTGAAAAAAAAATTATCAGCCAAAACCCTTTTCTGATTTCACATTCTATTGGGAGATAAGTGTGAGTGAGGGGGTGGTTGCATCTGATATGCATTTCCTATGACCTGAGTTATCAACAAACAGCAGACATCAATGGAAAGGTGGGGGAACTGTCTCTGCCACATAGCTGAAAATGGCATTACATATGAACATATAAATCAGCCAGCAGAAACAGGACTCATAATCTATCTAGTCTGCTCGACTACGCAGCTAGCACTCTTAGTTTGCAGCTGCCCCATCCCCCTGCGTTGTACTATTAGATTATGGACACAAGCTGCAGGATGGATTTTGCCGGGTGGGAGTAAACTAACTTTTTTTCATGTGGTGCTGCTATCAGGCTCAAATAGTAATGGGGGTGAAAAGAGGAATGGTCACTTAGTCAATGTAATCAGATTTAAATGTAGAAAATGGAGCTGAACTGAACCCTGCATTGAAGTAAATTCTTTTTTCTCTTGTGTTTTTTTCTTTTTCAGGAAAGGATATTGTGATTACCATATACTAAATAGAATGAGGTATGGGCAACTATGCAGTCCAAGGCTGTTTCTCCATCTTGGGTTGCCATGAGGACATAGACCTCTCAAGCTTCATTCACTCTTGAGGTCACTATGTTGTCAGGGCAATCCCTCAGTGAAAAAAAAGCCTTATTGTGCATAGTTGCCCATACATTATTCTATGTGTTCTAAAAGTAGAAATTCTCTTAGTAACACAATTAATGAAATAATAAATTGCCTATTCATAGATGTAATCCCCCACGACTGGAATTTTAAATGTGCTGAAGCTGCCACAATTTTAGATTTTGAGTTCTGACTGCAGCCTCCAAAATGATCCAAAAATGACATTTTCCTATGTTCGGACATCTTGGAGCATTTGCAAGAGTTTGCCTGTTCTGTGGTCACTTGCCTCAAATATGTGATGCACAAAACTTTTTTTTATGAAAGAGACATTATGTACTGGAAACGTATGCATTTGTGCCAAACGTTATATCAGCTTTTATGTTGTTTTGGTACATTACATTTTGTCACAATTGCATAAAACTGTGGTAATAATGTGAATTAATTCTTTGAAAATACAGCCCCTGCTCTTCAGGCACTGTTACTCTTTCTTCCTTGCTTTCACTTCCTGTCCTAATTTAACATTACATGGCAGCTGCCTTTTAAAATGTATAGCTGATTTACGTATGAATATCTCTGGGCTGCTATGACCGTTCCATGTGTTAATATCACAGAAAAAATACTGTGTGGCAAAATATTGTGATTAAAACATTGCGGAAAAAAATGAAGTGTGGTAAAAACATCACAGGGCAGAACAGTGCAGGGAGCAGGCAGTACAAGCCGCAAGGTGGTAAAAGAGCACAGGACACTGGAGGGTTCATTGGGGGGGGCTAACTTCACACAGCTGCCCCTCAGCCACTTCACTGTGCTGTACATCACAGTCTTGCAATATGGGGGGCTAACATCACATCAGCTTTGTGAAGTTAGCCCTCCAATGCAGGACTGTGATGCACAGCACAGGGAAGTGGCTGAGGGGTTGCTGAGAGATGTCAGCCCCCACCAATGAACCCTCCAGTGTCCTGTGCTCCTTTGCCGACTTGCGGCTTGTACTGCCTGCTCCCTGCACTGTTTTGTCCTGCAATGTTTTTACCACACTTTATTTCTTTCTGCAATGTTTTGACCATGATATTTTTTCCCACGATATCTTGTACTGCAATATTAACACACGGAACCATTATGACCTACAGGTAAGCACAATTCTTCATTTGAAACAGGTTTCCATGGATTTGCATTCTTAAAGATGGCCTTAGAAATGTTACTTCCCCTTTAAGTATGCCAACTAGAAGCTGACATCTAGTATGACAACCCTAAAGGGTTCCAGAATGGTAACAAGTTTTAATGAGCTACCAGTTGCTGGCCAAATTCATAATATCAACACCTGAATAGAGCAGTTCTAACTTTCACTTGGTAGAATTCCATTAAGTTACAACACTGTATCTTTTGGAGGTAATGAAGTGGTCTGCTAGATAATGTTGGATCCATGCATGCCTTCAGTGAGTGAAAGAAGTGGTCAGTGTTTATTTCAGAGCCCCAACTATATTTTTGGCCTTGCAAGTCTTGGAAAGGAAATTTCATGCCACCAAGGTGAGACAGTATGCAAGACATAGCACATGGGTGCAATTTCCATCAAGTACTGCTTTGACTATATTAAACTGCTGCCTTGACTATATGAACTTAATTGTCAGCTACCACAATCGTTAGTGATAGACTGCATGGAGTGAATCAGGTGTTGTACTGCTCCTGCAGTGTCTTGAGTATGTAAGTATGTTTCTCCTCTATTTTAAACCAACTCATACAGAGTTGCCTACCTTCTGTTCACTTGCTGACGTGTTTGATCCTACTTGCTGCGAATCCTTGGATTCTTGAATGAAACCCAGAGCATTTTCAATTCCATGAAGTCTGGATTCAGGTGTGTTATTTCACCAAAACCATAGGGGTTGCAAGACCATCTATAAAAAGCATCAGTTAGTCATTGTCAACACCCATCGTTACATAATGTACTTGAATACCATGTTACTGTTTCTATCCAAGATTAAAACTCAGTCCACTGCAGACACCCGCTAAGTTTAGTTTGCTTTTATTATTGACAAAGAAGCCAACAAGGTATATAATTCAGAAGCTGCCACCACAGGCTGTGAAGCAGTGAGACTGCAAGTCATGGGTTCAAAACCACCACATTCAAGATGTTACACATAATTAAAATTCTGGTGCCATTTAAAATAACATTTGCGTAAAAATTATTTCCATTTCATTACTTTTTTCTTGCTGCCTTAGTCCACATTGTTCTATCTGACTCTCACCACCAGGCCCTTGGTGCACCACAAACACTGTCCTTGGCTTCATACCAACCTTTAGATTTATTTATTTATTTTTATTTATTAAATTCTTGGATTTACAATACCTATCATTCAGAGACTCATTTACATAGGTTCCACATCAGAATGAACAATATAACACAAACAGGAAATACAATAACGTAGCAAATTATCACTCAAGTTCAGTTACTAAGGTTAATACTATAAAAGACACTCAATGAAGACATGACCAATGGGTGCCCACTGATGCAGGAACACATGCAATTCAATGGTATCAAGGGAATGGAAAGAGTGGTCAAATAGGGTGACCTTGTCATACAGAGTAATTGGAAGCAGTCACAAATGCCACATAACAAGCAATAGAAAATGAACATTCAGGGAGATGCATTACTGTAAATTGGTCAGTTGGTACCTAGTGGACCAAGGGCTAGAAAGTGTAGTCACATAGATGACCTTGTCAAAACAGAGAACTTGGATGTAGTTACTAGCTACAAGTGCCCCGGAGTAAGTGAGATGGGTTGCAGGTAGAGGTGATAGCAATGACATCCTTGAGGCATTAGGAGGAGAGCATGGGGGTGGAGAATGGATGAACAGCTGACAACAGGGGGACAATTGTAGGGTACCAGCTAGGGAGGGAAGGTGTAGGAGGACAGATGATAGATGAGACCCATCTCACCACCAAATGTGCCCCCGAGATCTCACTAAGGAATCTGTCTCCTGCTCTCTCCAGACTCCTCGTATTAGGGGACTTTAATATTAACTGGCTGGACAAAGCTGCCACACCATTCTTAGATGCCGCTACTGCCCAGGACCTTACACAGGTTGTCACATCTCCCACCAGATTGAACCAGCGCACTGGGTCCTCCTCCATGCTGGACTTGGTGTTCACCAACTGACCTACAAAAATCACCAGTACAACAGTACTCCCAAATGCCCTTAGTGACCACTCCCCGGTACTCTGCCATTGGACGTGCAATTCCCACACCCCCCAGATTAATCTATCAGTGCAAACTTGGCCCAGGAAAACTTGCGTAACTCAAAATCTATCTCAGGTTAATGGACTGGTCCATTGACAAGAAAACCACTGACACTGACCTAGCCCTAAACCTCTTCATCCTCGCCTTTAACACCATCTGTGACAAATTTGCCCCGATCACTAAAAGAGTGGCCAAAGGAAATCCAGCGCCGTGGGTCTGTGAGCATCTCCTGGACCTCATGCGGACCACAGAGACTTCCTATGGCACCTTTCTAACGAGACTGGCCTGCCAGCTGACAGGCAGAACTATTGAGAAGCAAGGAACAAATGTACATGGTCCCTGTGCAAAGCAAAAGCTGAGTACTACAAGACCTCACTCACCAACTCCTGGTGCTCAGGATGAAAGTTCTGGGACAATATCAAAGACCTGTGTGGAAAAGATCCCAACACCACCCCTAGCCAGATCAGGGTTGAAGGGTGCCTTACCTCCGATCCAGCCCATATGGCCCATGCCTTCAATGACGCCTTCTCCAATCTCAGCCTGGTTCTCCCCCCTAACTTCTTTGACCCTCTCCCTGACACCCCCCACCCTCCCATCAACCCCACCCTTTCGCCTGCACATCATCTTTCCCAAGGGTGCCCAGCCTTATCTCAGGAGGGCACTAAGTCACTCCCGGTATAGCAGTGACACTTTAGACCTGAAACTACTTCGACTCTCTCTCACTGAGGTGCTCGACCCCCTCACCCATATACTAAACAGCTCCTTATGCCAAGGAAAATTCCCCTCCCACTGGAAATCTGCCCATATCAAGCCGATTTTTAAAAGTGGAGACTATGCCCTCACTAACAGCTACTGACCTATCTCCATTCTCCCTTCCCTATGCAAGGCTCTTGAGAGGATAGTCTCTGACCAGCTAACGGACCACCTGAACAAATACAACCTGCTTAGTATGCAGCAACACGGCTTCCAGAAGGGTCATAGTACCACCACTGCCCTTCTGGAACTCACCTCGCACATCCACTCTGCTTTAGATAGAGGACAAATCACAGGGGCTGTATTCATAGACCTTACTAAGGCATTTGACACCGTCAACCACCCGCTCCTGCTATCCGCTCTGACCAGCACTGGATTCTCTCAGGATGCCCTTGGTTGGTTCTCTGACTACCTGTCAAATCGCGCCCAGCAGGTAAAGATAGGAGACACCATCTCTAGTAGGCTACCTGTCCTCTCGGGTGTCCCACAAGGGTCCGTCCTCAGTCCGTTACTATTCAGCCTCTTTCTAAATTCCCTCCTCAAGACCTGTTCCGGGAACCTTCTTCTCTATGTGGATGATGCCATACTCTATACGTCCAACACTGATCCTTTACAGCTCCACCTCTCCCTCCAGTCCTCCTTCAGTTCAACAGAAAAATGATTAGCCTCCCATTGTCTTGTCCTGAACTATTCCAAGACTACGGTTATGTACTTTTCCCACCCATTTAATACTAGAAAGGAACTTTGTCCACAGCTGAGGACTGCCAACCATACCCCCCTTGACCAGGTGGACTCCTTCAGATATCTTGGCTTAACACTCGACCCTGCACTTACTTTCCACCAGCATATCCACCTCCTATCTACTGACCTCAATGTGCGGCTTGGGCTCCTGTATCGCCTCAAACACTGCTTTACCCCAAATGCACTAAGGCTAGCTGTCTCCTCCTCAGTCTTCTCCCTACTAGATTATGGCCTAGTCATCTATGGGGCAGCTAACTCATCAGCCCTCAGCAGACTACATGTCTCCCTAAATAAAGCCTGCCACCTCACCTTGGGCTGTGACCGGCTAACTCATACATGCACACTGTACAATGATACCAACTGATTGAACCTTGACAACAGGATTAGGTTCCACACATGCCTCATGGCAAAAAAAATTGCCCTTGGTCTCTGCCCATCAGGTCTCGCTCCACTAATAAGGCTGGCCCAGTCACTTAAGCACACTCATAGCTATGGTAAGCACCTCCACTCTGTCCCCCCTTGTCGTACATCCCTATACCAGAGGTCCTTCAGCTACAGAGCCCCATCCTGGATGAACAGCCTGCCCACTTTGCTTGCAAATGAGAACAGACTAGGATCATACAAAACCACCCTCAGAGCCCACCTAGAGTCCTTGAACCACTGTGATTGCCTCTGACCTATCCTTCATCTAAACGACCGGCCTAGACTGCGGCCGGCACCCCCCTCATAACCCTGCCACTAACTGCGTCCCACTTGTTTAGCTCTGCACTGATATGCCATTGTTTTTCATGTTTGCTCTAACTTGACCCAGGTTTCTCTCTACAAGACCCACAAATGCCTCTGTAACAACTGATAATGTAACTACCTGACTATGTGCTGCTGTACTGCTATGTAACCTTTCTTCTCGTTTGTAATATTTGTGACGTGGAACCTTTGTAAAGGAGTCTTTGACTCAAAGGTATTTCCGAATCTCTAATAAACATTTAAACACTGACGTAGGACTGGAAGGGCTAGGATCTGCTCATGTCTGGCCTTAGCAGCTCCTTAATACAACTCTCCTTGTCAAGCTCTGTGGAATGAGGACTTGGCTCTGCTTGCTCCTGTCTGCTAGCCACAGCTCCTTCTCCAACTCTGGGGACTGAGAGGCTCAGCTCCACTAAAACAAAATTAGTTTATGTTTTTCAAATGAAAGATTATTTTGAATTACTCACAAATACAGTAGAAAAATAAATACAATAATCTAATACCAAATCACATAAATAATTGGCAAGCTAATGCTGCATTTGTGAGCCAAACTGTGACAGACATAACAGACAACCTTACATAAATGGTTTACTGCATTCAATAGACATTGTTTAAAGAAGCATTCCAGACCAGCTGTCTGATAGCCACAAAAAAAAAAAGATTTTTCTGCTTTCCCTCTTCAACAGAAGTGCTTTCTTTTTAATAAACTATTTTGTTAAAGTGGTTGACCTGGCTGTACTGTTTTCATTGCCATTGGTAATAGATTGACAATAACCAAGACCTCTCTAGCCATATTGTCTGCCTGCCTGATATATAATGCAAAGTATGAGAAGTAGTATTGCAAAGTGGTTAAGGGCACTAAGGTACATACCTGGGGACCTGGGTTTGAATCCCATAGCCCACACTTGCATACTGTGTGCCCCTGAGTAAGTCACTTAACTTCCTCATGCTCCCAGGTTGCACCTGGAAACAAACTTCAGCTTAGTGTGTCTTTCCTGGTTAAACAATTTTCCTCTTCCCCCATACTGATTCTGGGTAAAATCATAAAATCAACGAAAGTAAATCCCATGGTTAAGTGAGATTAAATGTCTGTCTGTGACTGGCTTGGGTTCAGAATCACTTTAAAAACATACTGTAGTCTAGGGCCCAGATATTCAAAAGAGTTGAGCCATGCGCAATAGGGTTGCGCCTACGCAAGTCTGAAATGTGCCATTCTGCGATATTCAGCAGGAGGCAGTTGCGCCCCCCAAATCATGCTGAGCAACAGCGCAATGATAATGAAGGCATGTGCAACCGAAGGGGGAGGAACCATGCATAAACTGCACAGCCCGATTTTCAGCCCAGGCCATGCAGAGTTATGCAGGAGCAACCCCTACCTGCGCCTGCACAAAGTTACACTGAAAAAAAAAGGAACAAGTCGAGGGCCACCCACAGGTGAGCTGCCACATTGCAGGGCGCAACACAGCAGCTGCCACCTGTGGGTGGCCTGGACTGTTCCTGCTACACTCCTGGCACCCCATGCCCCGATCATGGGCTGAAGTGTCCCCCGTGGCCCGATGCGGGCAGGTCGTATTGTTCCCATGCAGTCGATTCGCGGGCATAACAGTGTCGCTTCCCCATTAGCCAGATCAGCGGGCATAGCGAAATGTCCCCACCCCCCAAGTAGCCGATCGCGGGCATCAGACCCCAAAGTTCCAATATCCCTGGTGGTCCAGTGGACCTGAAGTAGCCAATCGCCAGTGAGCATCCTCCACCCCGCGTCCAAAATCCCTGGTGATCTGGTGCCCCCCACCCCCCACCTGCCCGCGAACCCCACTACCCGCCTCCCCCGTCAGCGGGGGCGGCAGCACCCCACCTGCCTGCCGCCCGCCGCCAACTGACTGACAGCTCCCCAGTAGGGCTGCACACCCGATAGTTCAGAGCATGAGCCAATGGGCATACCCTTAGCAAATACAAAGTCAGTCGAATATGTAAGACAATTATTCACATATCTAGACGGCTTTCTTTCTGATATGGGCTGCGCTTATTAGCTCATGCCTCCCTGAATAATGCGTGTCTGCTTTCAGCTGATCCAACAGGCAGCGAGTGCTTGGGCAGTGGGTGCTCACCCAACCCAGCTGAGGGGGAGGCGGGGTGGAGTAGGGCTCCATAGGCCCGGGTGGGGTGGGGGCCTGATGCCCAGGGATTTTGGGCGGGGGTGAGGATGCTGCCCGTGATCAGGCTACTCACAGTCCACTGGACTACCAGGGATATTGGACTTTGGGGAGGTCTGATGCCCTGATCGGGCTACTCGGGGGTGGGGGACATTTCGTTGCCTCGATCCGGGCTAATGGGGGAAGCATACATGTTATGCCCGTGATCGGGCTGCTGGGGGAGCACTACTGTTCTGCCTGCGATCGGGCTGCTTGGGGACATCACTGTCTCTGCCCGTGATCAGGCTGCAGGGGCGCTGGTCCCTCAACGGCTTCTGCCTGGCAGGGCGCTAGGCGTAAGTCGCCGGGGATCGGCACACCTGCATGCTAATGGCATGCAAATGGGGCCATAATCAGATGTAAATGGCCCCCCATGCGCCTTGCAGAAATTATGGCCCCATTTGCATGTCACCCTTTGAATATCGCAGATGCTGTGCATGGCGCAATGGAACTAGCACCACCGCATCTCAATGCTCCACTCTGACCACTTGCGCTGGTGCAGTTCCACTGCACCTTGCACAGTGGGTGTGGCCAGGGGTGATATTCAAAGAAGTTGCGCCATAGTGCAACTCCATTGAATATCACCCTGGCCACACCCCTGTGCAACTATTTTGAGCGGTGCAGGGGCTTGCGCCACAAAATGGCGCAGTTTGAATATCTGGGCCCAGGTGTTTTTGTTTTGTTTTTTTAGCAGAGGCTAATTAAGTTTATCATCTCCTGACTGTCCCCACCGACCTGCTGCTCTCAAGTGCTCCCAGATTCCAAGTCTTCATGGTCACAGCTACTTCTTAGTTTACCATCCATCTCCAAACACAAGCTTCATGGGCAGTGCTGTCTCCTCAACCTCGACTACTCTCAGCCAAGGTGCCTCCCATTCATAGCTCCATCCTTTTCACTGACTACTTTCCCTTCCGGTGCCATGATGACTGTGGTCCTGTCCAGCCCGAACTATGAAACCTGACCTTCGCATGAACAATATTCCAGAGGCAATGAAGTTAGCAGCAGTCCCTGACCAACCATCACTAGTATCTTTCTTGGTGCAAAAACTAGTGAGGGCACATGTTCATGTGGGCAATTAGCTAAATAGTTAGCCAAAGGGCAGTATGGTGCTGGGAGGGGGTGTTAATGTCATCGTGAGACTTGTGATGTCAGTGGCTCAGGTCAGGTTAACTCTCCAAGACATAAGTCAGGAATTTTCACTCAGAGTCTCTATGAAGGCAGCACATAAAAAAAGATAATGTTGCAGTCATCCAAGCAGCCAAATTAGAATGGCTTGATAGCAGCAGGGCAGGGGTCGCAAACACAGCATAGGGGAGGCAAGAAATTCATAGGGGTGGCAAATGTGGCCCCTGGCAATTCCTAAATTACACCCCTGTCTGGAACGTGCAGATTGATCCAAATGTGAGTTGTAATGTGTGAATTTACAATAAAATTCAATCAAAACATATTGTACTTCAGCATACACACACAGTTGTACAGCACAGTGGTTTCATAGTGGCCTAGAATTCATGAACTCCTCACTGGACACGAAGGAATAATAAAGCAGATTTTTTGCTAACAAAACTGCTATAACATGGTTGATTTTTATTGTTTACCTATGATTCACAGTAAAACTGTTAATATGTTGCACTGCTTACTGCAGAACTAACCCAGCATCTTTGTATACCTTCTCCCTTGGTGTGCTGGTATCTAATAGTCACTTCACTGCCAGTAACTCATTGCCTGTAAAGCACTTCTGGATACAGTGTGTAGGAAAAGTGATACATTAATGCAAATAACTCTTCTTCTTCTGCTTGAAAAGTGGTATACAAATGCAGATTCTTCTTGAAAAGAGATATAAATTTAAATTCTTCTTCTTCCTCTTCTTCTTCTTCTTCTTCTTCTTTGTCTAGATTACGTTACCTACCAGTCATAGTTGGTGGTTGTGATGGGGACAAAAACTGCAAAATACTTCATTGACTACTTTCAGTGGACAGTGGTCCACCTCTCTCCTCTTTTTAGCTTAGAGGCATCATCCCCCTCCTACCTGTTTTCAATCCTGACTCCCTGTTTTCAATCCTGACTCTCCACATGCTCCTTGTCATTTACAAAAGTGTTTGTTTTTTAAGCTGGTAAGCAAAGATAATGTTCCCATTTGGCTAATCTTCTCATGACTAACTTTATACCTTCAATGGTGATAATCCGCACACGTTAAATCGTTTGTGTCAATTTCAAGGAAGAGCCACACTGGAGAGGATTATTTCTGTTTCTCTACATATGTGGGCAAAACATCAAGAAACTCACATGGCTGTCTTTTGCATGTCCCAATTTTCTTCCATTTTTTACTGTTTTTTTTGCTTCTTTTTTCTCCCATCCTTTTCCTCTATCAACCGTACCTTTCTCCCGCTCACTGAATCCCCACTTGCTTCTTCTCCTCTCCTCTTAACTAGAGTGGCATATTTTATTGGGATCAAGAATACAGCCTACAGAAGTGATCCCATCATAAGCCCCATTATTATCCTCATGCCCTCTTTCACTACTGTTGGAAGCATCTCTCTCTCATAAGGTGAGCCACCCATCACTTCCTTTGCTACTACCTCAGCAGTAACAACTTCCAGTTTTTGAACAGTATGCCTGTTAATTTGAATCAGAATGACTTTTCCTTTGCTTATGAATAGCCATCACAGCTAGAACCTCAGCAGAAAGTGATTCACCTGGCACTGTGCTGTTATCATTCTCCTTTTGTGGATAAGGAACATCCTTCACTGTGGAGGTTGACCTACTTGCACTAGTTGCCTTTTTGTAGTATCACCAGCCTCATTGAGAATGGTAATCTTTTGCTTTTACCCTTTTGTTACAGTGGACCCAGCACCTCCTACCTCTGTTGCTGATAAGCAGCTTATTTTTATCTGTTTCATTTAAATTCTGAGGAATCCTTGGAAGAGGCTACTCTTTTTATTTTTATCTGTGGTTTCTTTTTCTGCAGTTAGTCTTTTTTCTTCTCTGTGCACATTCAGACCCCAGGACACTGGGGGTGAAAGTATGTCTTTTTGTAGATGACACTAAGATCTGCAACAGGGTTGACATTCCAGAGGGGAAAGAAAAAATGAGAAAAGACTTAAGTAGATTGAAAGAGTGGTCAGAAGTGTGGCAGCTAAGATTCAATGCAAAAAAGTGCAGTCATGAACTTGGGGGGAAAAGAACTCCAAGGGAGGTATACAAAATGGGGGGTACTGGCAGCCACCAAGCAGAAACAGGACTTGGAGGTACTCATATTGGACAACCTAAAGGCAACCAAACAATGCAAGAAGGCTGTGGCGAAAGCCAGTTGGGTGCTGGGGTGCATAAGGGGAGATATCACCAACAGAAAGAAGGAGGTGGTTATGCCACTGCACAGATCGCTGGTGAGACCTCAGGTGGAGTACTGTGTACAGTTCTGGAGACCACATTTCTGGACAGACATAGACAGACTGGAGGCAGTCCAGAGAAGGGCTACAAAAATGGTGCAGGGTTTGCATGAAAAGCCCTATGAGGAGAGGCTAGGGGAACTCAATATGTACTCCCTGGAGGAGAGGAGGGAGAGGGGGGACATGATAGAAACATTCAAGTACCTCAGGGGTATAAACAAGGCACAGGATGGTAGCATCTTTCAAATAAAGAAGATGTGTAAGAACAAGGGGGCACAAAATGAAGTTGGGGGAGGTTCAAGGTAACAAGAGGAGGTACCTTTTTACTGAAAGAGTGGTTGGTGCTTGGAATGGCATCCCAAAGGAGGTGGTGGGGCAAAAATTGTTAAAGAATTCAAGAATACATGGGATAGACATATGAGTGTCCTAGGGCAGGAACCTTCTCCTCTTCATGGACAATGCTGTTCTTTATGCCACACATCATGATCCTCTCTCTCTCTCTCCAGCATACCTTACAAAACTCCTTCTCTCCAATTGAACACTGATTTGCTGAACACAGATTGGTGGTCAGCAGTAAAAAAACCAAGACGATGCTCAATGCCCACTGCCAAAACAGATTAAAGGATTTCCCCCAGGAAATACTCTCCACCTCTCTCATCCAACTGGAACAGGTCCAAAAGTAAAAGTATCTAGGTATTACATTTGACTCTTCCCTCTCTTTCCATGAATATATAAAAGTCCTCACCTCTGCCACCAACACCCGCATTGGTCTCCTTTACAGATATAAAGACTGCCTGTCAGCTGAAGCACTTTGCCTAGCCATTAACTCCTCAGTCTTATCACTGGTCAACTATGGCCTCACAATCTATACTGCCACTGACCCTACAACGCTTCATCAAATACAAGTAGTCATCAATAAGGCCTGCCGGCTCCTCTCTGGTGCTGACAGAAATACACATATCTACACCCTATACGCGCTCACCAATATCCTCTCCCTTGAGGAAAGACTATTATACCAGACCTGTCTCTTCACCAAAAAAATCCACCTGAGGTTAACCACAATAGGTGTCTTGGCTTCTCTCCAGGCAGCCACCATCTCAGCATCCACACGTGCTGCCCCAAAAACTGTCTGGAAGGTGCTTGGGGTCAGGACCACCCTGGCCCAGCAATCCTTCCCCCTTAGAGCTCCATCCTGGTACAATGCCCTCCCACTGGCTGTGACATCAATCACCAATCTAGGTCCCCTTAAAGCTGTCTTAAGGGCCCATATCCTCTCCTCACGTCAATGATAGTGTATCCGGTAACCTGTGGATCCTGCAGCATGCCAATAGGCCACGCACCCGCCCTTGGCCAGGCAGTGGAAAGCCCTCACTATTTCTAGCCTACAGGCTCCTCACCTCCCTTGGTTACCATATGGTTGCACTGGACTATGAATGCATTGTATTATGTATAAGACAAGGCCTCCCTGAGGTGGCTTACTACCAACTCATATCATGCATTACTTTAGCTACCAATTGTGTAGGTCTTAACTGCTTAGGTAAATATGTCGATAGCTCTGCTCTGTTTTAGCTACCAAATGTATAGGCATTAACCCATGCTCATTGTATTTATACTCTGTATGATTGCTCACCCACATTTATTCTATGTATGTACTGTATGAATGGCTATGTTTTATTCTGACGTGGAGCCTTTGGAAACAAGTCTATGATTCAAAGGGTTGTAATTCCAATTTCAGAAAGAAAGAAAGAAAGAAAGAAAGAGTGCACTGCAGATCAACTAGGATCTATTGTCTGTAATAGATAGGTAAAATGGGCAGACTTGTGTGCCACAGTGTCCTTATCTTCTGTCAACGTTTATGTCACTATGTTTCTATGACACTGGCCACACCAACCCCATTGTCCTCCGTCATCTGCCAGAATTTAACATCTTACAGAGTTAGTGCAGCCTGGGTTGTCAGATGGGAGACCTTTAGGCAGCTGGAGTCTTCCTGACACTGGTCCACCAATTTTTTCTGTTTTCCTCCCACTCAGGGAATGACATGCAATACCATAGAAACATAGACTTTGACAGCAGATAAGGACCGTTTGGTCCACCTAGTCTGACAATTTCCCTACCTAGAGGATAAGCTGCAGATCCTATTTAACCAACAGCCTATTTCTTCCTACCCCCCACAAAAATTGCCTTATGTCTGTCCCATGCATTCTTGAATTCTCCCACAGTTTTAGACCCCACAACCTCGTCAGGAAGGCTGTTCCATGCGTCCACCACCCTCTCTGTGAAAAAATACTTCCTCACATTGCCCCTGAGCTGTCCCCCCTCTATCTTCAAATTGTGTCCCCTTGTTCTTGCATCTCTTTTTCTGAAAGATGCTACCCTCTTGGACTTTGTTGATTCCTCTGAGGTACTTAAACATTTCTATCATGTCCCCCCTCTTCCTCCTTTCCTCAAGGGTATACATATTAAGCTCCTTTAGCCTCTCCTCATATGGCTTCTCTTGCAGACCCTGCACCATTTTAGTTGCCGTCCTCTGAACTGTCTCCATTCTGTCTATGTCCTTGCGGAGATGGGGTCTCCAGAACTAGACACAGTACTCCAGATGGGGTCTCACCAACTGTCTGTACAGGGGGATAACAACTTCCTGTTTTCTGCTGGTGATACCTCTCCCTATACATCCCAGTATCCCCCCAGCCCTCCCTACTGCCTTCTCACATTGCTTGCCAACCTTAAGGTCATCTGATATGATTACCCCCAGGTCTCTTTCCATGCACTGCATGCCAGATGTCTGTCTCTCTTCCCAACTCTGATGTTCTCCTCCTGCTGATCCCCACTCACAACTAGGGGTCAAATAAGCACCAAGGACCACACCACCCCTAACCCTGGAGGAGGAAAGCAGTCCAACTGATGTTCTATCTTCCTCCCCCAAGCTGATCTTCCGACATCCAAGCTCACTCCCAAACTTACATTGTGAGCAATGCAAGCAGTAGCATTATGAACATATGAAGAAGGCAGCAGAAGAAGGCCAATTGGTCTATCTAGTCTGCTCATATTGCAGGATATTTAGTTTAAGCTTCTGCCCCTGCCCCTTCCCCAATCTGTCTTTCACCCTTGTTTGCCCCTCCCTTGCACCTTATTTCCCCCTTAACTCTGTCCCAGCCTCTCTTGAAGCTGCCCACCATCTTCAACAATACCACCTCTTCCAGAAGCACATTCTAACCTGCCACCATACTCTCCAGGAAGAAGTGCCTCCTACCCTCTCCCCTAAACCTCCCCCCCACCCAGTTTATTCCTTTCAAATACTTGAAGGTCTCAGTCATGTCCCCCCCGTCTCCATTCCTCCAGGGAGTACATGTTCAGGGCCTTCAACTTCTCCTCATACATTCTACCCTGCTAGCCCATGATCATCTTCATTGCTCTCCTTTGGACTGTCTCCAGCAGATTGTAAGGGATGGACTCCAGTACTGTACACTGAATTCCAGATGTGGCCTCACTAAAGACCTTTACAAGGGCAGTATTACCTCTTCTCACCTGCTGCATGTCCCTCTGGCAATGCAACCCAACCTTTTATTTGCCATTGCTACTGATTTCCTATGCTGCATGGAGTAGTTCAAGTGACCAGGGTCATCACTCCCAGATTCCTCTCCTCCTCTGATGCAAATACTACCCCCCACCCCGGCTGTACTCAGTCCTAGGTTTCTTGGCTCTGATGTGCATAACTTTGCATTGAAGTCAAGCTGCCAGATCCAAGACCACCTCTCCAGTTTCTCCAGATCCTCCATTAGCTCTTGTATTCCCTCTGCTATGTCAGCCCTACCACAGAGTTTATGTCATCCACAAATAGGCACATTTTTTCCCTTAATACCATCCCCAATATCATTGATGAAAACATTGAACAGTACAAGTCCCAGCTCCAAGCACTGTGGAACCCCATTGGTGACCTCCCTGGTGCTAGACAGCTCACCCCACCACCACTCTCTGGGTCCTGCCCCTCAGTCAGTTTTCCAATCATCAGATCAACATCTCTCCAGTCCTGAGATCTGCCAACTTCCTGATCAGCCTCTTGTGGGGTACAGAGTCAAAGGCCTTGTTGAAGTCCAGGTAAATTATGTCCACCACTTGGCCCCTGTCAACTGTTTTAATGACCCTGCCAAGAAGTCAATCAGATTTGTTTGACACATCCTCCCTCCCAAGAAACCATGCTGCCTCCCATCCTAGAGACCATACTCATTCAGATACTATACCAACCTTTCCTTAAGCATGGTCTCCACAAGTTTACACATGACTGAGGTCAGGCTGACTTGTCTGTAATTCCCTGGGTTGTCCTTGGGATTACTCTTATGAAAGGACACTACCTGTGCCATCCTCCAGTCCTGTGGTACCTCATCTGATGCCAGAGAACTATTGAACAGGCCAGCCCCTCTGTAAGTCCCCTCAGGACCCTAGGGTGTATGTTCTCAGGGGCCTGAGGCTTTGTCAGCCTTTAGTGTCAATCTGCAGCTACTTGTAGATGTTGATCATGTCACTTCACTCTACATTTTTCTAGGCTGTACATGTTGTGATTCCTCAGTCTCTCCTCATAGGGTTTCCCATGCAAACTCTGCACCATTTTAGTTGCCCTCCTCTAGACGTCTCCACCCTGCCTATATTTTTTCTGAGGTGCAGTCTCCAAAACTGGATACAATACTCCTAATAAAGGTGCACCAGGGAGTGATACAGTGGCAACACCACCTCTTTCTCCTGCTGGAGATTCCCAACCTTATGCACACTAGCATCCCATTAGCCCTGACCACTGCCTTGTCACACTGCTCTTCCACTTTAAGGTTCTTTAATATGATAACCCCCAAGGTCCCTTTCATGTCTAGTGACAGTCCATACTTCCCCTCCATTCTATACTCAGCACCAGTGTTCCTACTCTATGTCACACTGTAGGTGAATGATTTTGCAGTTTTTGACAGCAAACTCCAACTGCCATGTCTTTGACCTCTCCTCGAGTTTCCCAACATCCCTGTGCATTTTCTCTACCCCTTCCTGAGTATCTACTCTATTTCAGATTTTGGTGTCATCTACAAAAAGGCATATCTTGCCATCCAGTTCTTCTACAGTGCCCTTATGAAGACATTGAAAATTACTGGTCCCAGAACAGAGCCCTGTGGTACCTGCTGATCACTCTTCTATACTTAGAGTGAGTGCCATTAATCACCACCTTCTGTCTCCTATCCACTAACCAAATTTTGACCCAATTTATCACTTTGGATCCCACTTCCAGGCTGATGAACTTTCTAGTCAACCTCCTGTGTGGCACAGTGTTGAAAGCCTTGCTGATGCCTGGATTGGCCATATACATTGATCTACCCTGATCTATTTCTCTGATCACCAAGTTAAAAGACTCTATCAGATTGGTTTGGCATGACCACTCCCCATGAATCTATGCTGCCTGTAGTCCTGCAACCCACTGAATTCTAGATGCTCAACCAACCTTTCTTTGAGAAGAGTTTCTATGGATTCCTCCACCACTAAAGTAAGACTGAACGGCCTATAGTTGCTAACCGCTTTCCTACTTCCACTCTTATGTAGAGGAACCATGTCAGTCCAACTCTAGTCCTGTTTCCAGTGAGCTGTTGAACAATGCTGTCAGCAGGGCAACTAGCACCTCCCCGAGTTCTTTAAGTATCCAGGGGTGTATCCACCCTCAGGGCAGCAAGTCCTTTAAGGACTCTTTCTTCTGAAAATGGCCTAGTGTTCAACACCCCTTCCCCATTATTGTTTCTCTCTGGTGGTCCATCCTCCATCCCTCTACTGTAAAGATGATACAGAAGTAGCTATATAAGATGTCAGTTTTTTCTTGCTCCCCTTCTGCAGTGTTCTCCCCTTCCACCCTTCTTATCCTCACTATTCCTTCCATTGCTTTCCTCTTCTATATACCTGAAAAAAAGTCTTATCCCCCTTAGGGACCTCTATGGCAATTCTTTCTTCTGTCTGTGCCTTTGCACCCCTCTCCACCTTGCCTGCTTCCTTCTGCTTTGCTTTAGAAATATAGAAACATAGAATTTGATGTCAGATAACAACCACCTGGCCCACCTAGTTCACCCATTTGTCCCTGTCTATACTGTCGCTGCAGACCCTACTCAGTCTCTGGCTGCTCCCACCCCCCAAGCTTCTCAGCTTTGTATGCCTCTCTGTCCTCTTCCCACTGTGTTTCTTTGTACCTCTTAAATGAAACCCTTTTTTCTTTTACCGCCTTGCTCATTTTTGGAGAACCATAATGGTCTCCTTTCCTTTTGCCTACTTTCATCACACAGAGGTTGGATGCACTAATTATGCCCTCCTCTCTTTTTCTTCCATGTGTCTTTACTCCCTAGCAATCCCCCCCAGCCCCGAAGCATTTGAAGCCCTTTCTGAGGCAATCTCTCTTTTCTTTAAAGTCCACTCTGCTGAAGTCTAGGACCTTCGTCCTCGTGTGACTTGCCTCTGCTCCTGTCCTTGTGTTGAACCACACTGTCCAGCAATCACTGACACCTGGGAGACTGTCCACTGTGACATCTGCAATGTTGCCCCTGTTTGTAAGCAGCAAGTCCACCACCACCCCATTCCTAGTAGTTGCAACTGAAGACACAGTAACAGTATTTACTGGATGTATTTAGTTATAATGGAGCCTGACACTGGGCACCAATGTAAATTTGCTTTGGTTGCTAAGCATGCTGGAGTGTTTCTCTTGTGTTTGGCTCATAGACCTAAAGAGAGAAATTTTTTTTTAAACAGGGTCCCATGCATAGTACACCTCAATTTCATTATACACTTCACATTATTGTTAGCTCAGTCTAAATCAGCTAGTATGAGCCTGACAAGAATTTCAACTCCGCCCTCTTTTGAGATTTAACACATAATCATACAGTTGCTATTGTTTCAGTTGTACAACTTTTTGCTGGGAAATGCATACTGAGACAGGCCTGATTTGCAGATGTATATCATGATCACATATAGGGCAAGTGACTTTCTTAGGCTCACATAATATGCAAATTGGGGTTTGGTAATGCAAGCCCTGATCTGCTGTGTCTCTAGGTTTGCAGCTCAATGCTCCATACTTTAGGCTATACAATCTCCCTAAGCAGACTGTATGGCAAAACCTAATTCTTTTCATCAGTGCACGCACATACAATACTGTATTGTGAAATGAGGCATTCTGGTGATTACACATGCTAGGAAGACACTCGGTATCACTCTAGATATGCTTATAAATGCAGTACTTAGATTTTTCACTTTGAGCTGAGGTCAGAAAAAATAAACAACTTTTATTCTACAGTTTTAGGTCATTCTTTTGAGAAGAGAGTGGAATTTGTTTTCTCTCTTAGTAGGTGTAAACTTTATAGAATGACAAAAAAACAACTTGATTCTTTTGTCCAGGCATAATATTGGGGTCAGAAACTCCATCATCCTGATTATCTGGAAAGTATTTTTGCACAACACAGGTAAAGTAAAAAAAAGAACACTGAGGAAATAAAATAAGGCAAATCCCAAAGAGCAACATATTTGTGTCCTAGCCTTAAGGAAGACCAATTGACCTGTCCATTTTCAGTCCTAATTCATTCTGACTTTTACGACCCTTGAAACTGAAGCATAATTGCTTTCTTCACACTTCTTTGATCTCTCACTTAAACACCTCCAGCTGCCAGCTGCTTTTAAAGACAGTCATTTCCTTTGTGTTGCACTTTAGCTGTTTGATTGCTTTGTACCTGTGACACCAGCAAATAATGCAATTTTCATCTAAGACCAGCTGTACAAATTGTGATTCGATGAAAATGCAGAGTAGGATCAGCAGATATATAAAACAATCTCTTTTACTGCTATCTGGTAAAAACCTTAGAGGCAGTATGGTCCAGTGCTTGCAGAGCAATCCTTTTTTTTTTTCAATTTAATATGCTTTATTAAAAATTTAAGAAGAACAATAATTACAACCATAATAACAAATCAAGAAAAATCATCAAAGATCCCTCCAAACAACAGGCATACAATACTGTATACAGAAACAATATAATGCAATCCCAGATATAGTAGAGATACAATCAATGTCCCAATAAAACCAGTATGTAAGGAAGAATAATGAAGGAACCCACAACATACAAATCCCCCACCCCCCAAAACCCTACCCCCACCCACTCCCACAGCTCAACCCCAGGTGATATTAATGGGAGTAGGAACCAGAGCAAGGTCAGAAAAAGACACCACTACAGACTGACTCAGCAAGACACATACCTTAACCAAAGAATGAATTTAACATCGGGGTCAAATCAAAAGGAGAGCATAAAGAGATTCCCATCTCGAGGTGTAAATCTGGGGACATTTTCTATAGTAAACAATATGCTTCTCTAGCATGAGTGCACGCAAAATTTCACTATGCCATTCTTCATAGATGTAGGAGAGTCATGCAACCAATGACGGAGTATAAGCAGTGTCACCACTACAGAAATCAGAGCCATATGAGCCTTCCTTATAGTGAATAAACTCTGTGGGTAAAAGCCCACCAGCCAAATAACAGGAAGGAAAAATTCCTCAAGCCCCAAAAGAGGATCTAATGAGGTTCTGATGCACATCAAAAAAGGATGAATTTTCAAACAATCCCAAAGCATATAGTACAAATTGCCCTCTTCCTTATAACAGTTGAGCAATCCTAGGACTTCTGACACTTAAACTCCATCCAACTAGTTAACTAAAATAACCAGCTACTGGACCAAGGCCCTGTTTACCTGCTCACAGCCTGGTGCAACTCTG
Organism: Neoceratodus forsteri; assembly: GCA_016271365.2. Classification (NCBI taxonomy): domain Eukaryota; kingdom Metazoa; phylum Chordata; order Ceratodontiformes; family Ceratodontidae; genus Neoceratodus; species Neoceratodus forsteri. The sequence continues at coordinate 877,464,082 of CM057452.1, read as the reverse complement.
ATTCATTAGCTCACTGAGGAAATTTCCTTAGCAGCTGGTTCACAAAACTAGTTCTGGTCCTGGACTCCTCTTCTGCACTCTCCTGGTAGCTGGCAGAAGCAAGTCATTCTGCAAACACGTGGTCCTTCTGCAGTTCTAATTTCCCCTGAGTGGGAACTTACAGTATGTTCTTCACCCCATGTAGGACATTTCATGCCAATGGGGTACCAGCCTACTGTACTGTTACTCAGGATAATGTATTCAGTGTGTGATTTTAGTTTGCTGTATGACAAATTGGAGTAACTGCATTGGATTACACTGAGTTCCTACAGTATTCTGCAAGATAACACAGCAAAAATTGTGATTAGAACACTTGATCCTGGTTGATACCATTGCACTGCATCCAGTCAGTAGGGTGCTTGCAAGATGACATGTACCCTGTCTGGTAGAAACAAATGCTTCTACTGTTATCAGGTGCTGGTTCCATCACACTCTGGCCGTAAAACGCTGGAGTGACCAGGACAAGTTCAACACAGGACAGTCCGCAATCATGGTGCCCAGCCTAACTTCAGTCTGCACTGACATCTGAAGCTGCTTTTGGGGAACATACAGGCTAGCAAAACCTATGCTGGAGGAAAATCCAGATAGGATTTTCATGATGCTGGAGATCATAGGCAGTGATTTTCTCTCTCACTGATATCCCAAAGAGCACTTCAGAGTTCTTTTGACAAAGTCGCTTTCTCAGTTGATGTTCTGAGGCATGGAGCACCTCTGATGATCCTCTCCATAGCACATCTGACACTTCATAGCACTTCTAAGAGGCTAGAAGAAAAAGAAGGAAGCAGTTCATTTCAGGGGAATGACTTAATTGCTTCTGATTTTTTGCTGTTGTTATTGTTTCTTTTGCAGTTTATTGTTGCTTTCAGTAGGTATTGGGTTGCTTTCTGGATTCATTTGGAAAGTTACCTGTTTAGCTGATTTTGTAGGTGCAGCTGAGTGTTTCTGTGGGGGTTTTCTGGTGTGGCTGATTGTCTCTGGTGGTCAGGAGGGAATACTCAGTTTCAGTTCAGTGCAGAACCTGCTTATTACTGGTTTTAGTTATTTTTATGTTTGCTTGCATGCAAGTGCAAGAAACATAGTGCAGTGATCCAAAATGCAGTACCGTACAGTTGAAAGGGAGAGCACCGCTTCAGTGAGCAGCGCTGCTTTTCCCCCCACACACACATGCATGCTCATGTGCTCCTCACCCCCCATGCACACACCGTATGGCCAACGGGGGTGTGCAATCCCCCATCGGCTTCATGCCCCCCAAAAACTTTCCTGTTGCCACACTGGAGCCCACCCCAATGTGGCAAAAATTTTATTGCCAATTGGGTGCTCAATTCCCCATTGGCTCCAGGCCCCCCAAACTGCCTTCCAACTGCCACACTGGGAGCTCACCCCAGCGTGGCAAACATCCTGATGGGGGTGCCCAATCCCCCGTTGCCTTCACACCCCCCAAAAAGATTTCCTGTTACCAGGCTGGGAGCCCACCCCAGCATGGCAAAAATTGTTATTGCTGATGGGGTGCCCAATCCCCGGTTGGTGCCAGGCTCCCCAAACAGCCTTCCAGCTGCCATGCTGGGAACCCACCCCAGCGTGGCAAACGTCCCTCGTTGTCTTCCAAAAAAAAACCCGTAAACAGAAAACTGTTCCTCACAGTCTCCTTGCCCACCCGTGACCACACACTGTGCACCCTACCTCACCACACCCCCCACCCCATACTTACCTCCAGAGTCTGGCACAATGATCTTCAGTGGACCGGGAACACGTCTGCACTCTTCAAAGCAGACCGCAAACTGAGGAAATGCTGGTAAGCTGTAAAATGTAATAAATAGGATTTTTTTAACTTTGATGCATATCTCAGGCATTGTTTGGAATTTTGGCACCACATTTATAACATGGGGTTTTTGGGACCCCTCCTCATGAGTTCTTGAACTGTCATGGTGTTAATCGGGCCCTAAGGGTGATTTCACAGACACTGTGTGAAATCACCTTTCAGGACCAATTAAGGAAATGACAGTGCCAGTGTTCATAAGGTGGGCTCTCAAAAAACCTCTGTTGCAAATTTGATGAAAAGAATTCTTAAAAATGACTGTTATACAAGCGTGTGTTGCGCAGTTCCTACACACGCTCGTAAGTTCGCAAATTTTTAATATCTGCATTCCAGATTTTCAACATTGCCATTTTACCACACCTCCTTATGAGCAGTACAGCTGTAATTTTTCACATGTTGCCCAAAATGTGTTTCCATGCATGTAGCGCACAATGGAGCAGTCAGTGTGTGCAATCAATGTTTGGGACAGATTAAGAAAATCACAGTGACACTGTTCATGAGCAGAGGTCTTAAAATGGCTATGTTGAAAAGTTGGTAAAAGAATTCCAAAAAATGACTTTTACAAGTGTGCGTTGCGCAGTTCCTACACACGCTCGTAAGTTCACAAATTTTTAATATCTGCATTCCAGATTTTCAACATTGCCATTTTACCACACTTCCTTATGAGCAGTACAACTGCCATTTTTCACATCTCGCCCAAAATGTGTTTCTGCACATGTAGCGCACAATGGTGCCATCGGTGTGTGAAAGCAATGTTTGTGACTGATTAAGAAAATCACAGTGACACTGGTCATGAGCAAAGGTCTTAAAATAGCTATGTTGAAAATTTGGTGACAAAAGTCCATAAAATGACTGTTACGAGTGATCATTGTGCAGTTTCCACGCACCCTTGTAGGTTCATGAATTTGTAATATTTTCAGTCCAAATTTTCACCAGTGGCATTTTCCACACTTCCTTATGAACAATACAGCTGTCATTTTTCACAACATGGCTGAAAAGTTTTTTCACACTTACAGCACAGAAATGCGTGGTCGCTGTGGGAAATCATTGTTCGGGACAGATAAAGAAAATCACAGTGACACTGTTCATGATCAGAGGTCCCAAAATGCCTGTGTTGACAATCTGCTGTAAAAAATCCTCAAACTAATCGCATTACAGGTGTGCGTTGCACAGTTTCTATGCACACTCATGACTTCACCAGTTTTTTTTTATATTTTCACTGCATATTTTCAACATTGCCATTTTTTACACCTCCCCATGAACAGTACAGCTGTCATTTTTCACATCCTGTTTGGAATGTGTTTTGCACCTGTGGTGACAAATGCCGTAGTCGCTGTGCAAAAGCAGCTTTCAGCTAACAAACTGATATTGCCAGTGTTCATGAGGTGGGGGGGTCACAAAAAAAAATGTTGAAAATTTGGAATGAAAATACCAATGAAAGCCTGAGGCGTTAGGGTTTCCGACCATAACGTCCCACCCTGTAGAGAATGACAGGCATCAGGGCTGTGACTTGTGATTGTCACCTGCAATGCTCATACCATTCCACCCCGACCCACACCCTGCAGCCACTGAGAGGCATCGAGGTGTGTCTTGAACTCTACGGCCGCAAAGTTCAACCCATTCTCCTATACTGCACCCATCTCACCATATTTCCTGATGGAATGGGGTGCGCATAAGGGCCAAAGACCCCAAGGCACACCGTGACACTTGTCAGTGTCTGCAGGGTAGGGTGTGGTGAAATGGCATGGCCGTTATGCCTGGCGACCCAAAGACACACCCCAATTCCTATCACTATCTGCAGGGTGGTGATGGGGTTGGCTTCAATTCAATACTTCACTGCCATTCCTATTATGCAGCTCTGTAACTCCTACACTACCAATGCCAATGCCAGCAAGCAAACATTCAGCATTGGCAAATGCTTGTATACTTCTTATTTCACTTGGGAAACAGTTCTGCTTATCTTGTGTTTTTTTTTAAGCCATTAAATTTCCAGGGCAGGAACTGTGTTAGTCTGTAACTGTAACTTCATTTAGGAGCTGGAAACTTGGTAAGGCATAATATTGTAAAACAGGGGAGCTACGCTTTCTACAAAGAGTTTCATTTTTTTTTCTCCTTATTGGCATTAAGCAGAGAATTGCAGGATTCCATTAAAAGTGTAGCAATTTTATAACCAGAGGGAGTGAGATACAACTGAATTTGCTTGATTGTTGGGGTTGACCTAGGATTTAGAGGGATATTTTTGCAACATTTTAAAAGTGTCCTGTTGGCTGAGTAGTTAAGTTTTTATCCCTGGTTTCACTGAAAGATTTTGTGTATTGGAATCAGACAGCAGCCTGCCTACATTGAAAGGCCTGCTTACATCACAGGTGTCTCTAGTCAATCAGTTGGCTTAATTCTTAAGATTTTCAGTGCAGGAAGAGTGTAAAGCACAGCTGACTTATTTTGGGGCTGACCGCTTTCAGACCACAAACCACCAGGCTGTTTTGGGGCTGGGGAGGGTTATCTGTGTCTGAGTTGGATGTCTGGATTTTTCTCTGTTTGATTAGCAGGGTATTTTCTCTGTCAAATTGTTGTGTAGGGCATCTTGCTGACAGGAAGGCACTCATCGCAGTGCTGGTCAGAGCTTTTAGCTGATTGTTTTGCGAGGGCACAGTTTAGGCCCAACCCCTTCCCACCCCTCACCCCACCCACCCCTGGAAATAGTTCCTTTATACCTGGGGTTCTGACATCATTTCCTCAAGAGTGCAAGGTGCATATCACTGTCATATCCTCTCTAGCACACTGCACTGACAATATAAGCATACACATTGTATAATATATATATTTCTATATAACAAACCAATCACACACAAACACACACACACACACACACAAAGAAAAAAGTAGATAAACATGTGGGGAGTAGTACAATGTAATGGCTGTGGGGTAACAGTCTTCCGGGAGTCTTTCTGGAGGCTGAGATGCTGCCCTATTTGCAGACAACTCTCTGCCCTGAGGGAGGAAGTTGCCCATCTTCAGGCCATGCTGGACAGTAGTAAGGGAACCTTCCCCCAGGCCACACTGGATGGTAGGAAGGGAACCACCCCCATCCAGGGAACACCAGAGCCACCACCACTACCTCAGAGGTTGTGAAGAAAACACAGCAGTTGGACCATGTGGTCTCAGGAAGAGTGAGGCTGGTGGAACAGAGGCACACCCAGTCAGTTGTTCCACTCCACAGTCCCTACACCATTCTGGGGAGCATAGCTCCCCTATGGATGCACCACAGAGGAGACTAAGGAGGCTGAGGACAGCTGTCTGAGGGAGGCCCACAGGAAGGGACAGGGACACCACAAGGAAAGGAAGCAGCTCCTGGTGGGGGACTCAATTATTAGGGGGATAGAACTGGGGGGAGCATGGAAAACTGAAGTAAGGTGCCTGCCTGGTGCCATGGCTTGGAGGGACAGGAAGCACATCCTCAGGATCACCAGAACAGCTGCACTGGAGTCTGAGCTGGATGTAATTGTCCACCTAGGGACAAATGACTTGGCTCATCATGAGATTAGAGCAGTGCAGAAGGACTTTGTAGAATTGGGGAGGGGCCTAAGACAAGTGGCACACACAGTATCCTTCTCAGAGGTGCTGCCTGTCAATGGCATGAGTGAGGCGAGGGTACTTTGCACCATGCAGTTTAATGAATGGTTGAAAAAATGGTGTGGAGCACAGGGGTTTGGCTTCATTGGGGACTGGGGTTCCACTTGGAGGGACACCATCCTATACTGGCAGGATGGTCTACATCTGTCCAGGAAGGGAACAAGTCTTTTGAGCAATCAGTTTAAATGCTTCATTGGCAAGCTTTTAAACTAGTCAAGGGGGGAGGCACTGATAAGCAGCAGGAAAATCCCAGCCTCCCCCTACAAAACAGGGTACTAAATGAGAAAAAGGACAAGGTAGAAAGGTCAGTGGGGGATGCTGCAACAGAAGGTAAAGCCATCAAAAAATGGAGAGCAATGAGTACCAATGCCCGTAGTCTGAGTAACAAGCTTCCTGAATTAGTGGCCTTGATGGAGGAGGAACATCTGGATATCATGGCAGTCACAGAAACATGGTACACAGAAAACCATGACTGGGAAATAAACATACCAGGATACACTATCTACAGGAGGGACAGGGAGGGAAAGAGGAGGAGGAGTAGCTCTTTACATAAGGAAGGCATCAAAGCAACAGAACAAAGGGTAAACAGGAGGAGAAGAAGCACTGTGGTGCAAATTTGGAGACCGACAATGGCACCTGTACGCACAGGGGTTGTATCGAACCTCCTTCTCAGGGAGGAAATGGACAAAGGAAATGATAGAAAGTATACTTAGAATGGCAGAAAAGGGAGGTATTGCTGATGGGTGATCTGAATATGCCAGATGTTAACTGGAGTGCAGTTGCAGCAGCCACTTCTAAGAGTGGGGTTATTCTAGATGCCCTACAGGGCATGCCTTGAACAACTAGTATTGGAGCCCACTCGAGAGAGCAATCTTAGACCTGGTTCTCTCAAATGGAATGAAGAGAGGATCACAGATGTAAAGTGGGTAGCCATCTGGAAATAGTGACCATCGAACAGTATGGTTCACAATAAACACAGCAATAGAGTCAAGCCATACAAAGAACAAAGGTACTGGATTTTAGGAGGGCTGACTTTGTCAAAATGGGTGAGTGCCTAAGGAATGCACTAGCAAATGGGCAGGAAGGAGGGTGGAAGAACAATGGGGAATAATAAAAACTGCCATCACAGAAGTATCAAGCCTTTGTGTAAAGCAAATAAACAAAACGAATAGAGGTAAGAAACCACTACGGTTCTCAAAGGAAGTGGCAGTGAAGGTTCAAGAGAAAAAGAAAGCATTCAGGAAGTACAAGGAATCACAGAAGGAACAGGACAGAGAACTATATCAGTTAAAGCAAAAAGGAAGCTGGGAAGGCAGTCAGAATAGCAAAGGCCCAAACCGAGGAAAAAGATAGCCAACTCAGTTAAGAAGGATAAAACCTTTTATAGGTACATCAGGAGCGAAGGAAGACCAAGGGAGGGATAGTGAGGCTTAATAAAAGGGGATGGAGGGTGGGCAGAGGGTGACTGTGAAAAGGCAGAGATACTAAACAAATATTTTTGCTCAGTATTTACAAAGGAAGAGGGGGAGGTACCTAAAACAAACAGTAGAAACACCCTGGATACATAAGTTGATACCAGCCCATTTACAGAAGAAAGGGTTCTGAAAGAACTCTTAAAACTGAAGGTGGACAAAGCAATGGGGCCTGATGGGATTCATCCCAGAATTCTAAAAGAACTAAGGGTAGAACTAGTGACACCACTGACTACCATCTTTAACAAATCATGGGAGGATGGGGTGGTACCCGAGGACTGGAGGAGGGCAGATGTGATTCCCCTTCACAAAAGTGGGAGCAAGGCAGAAGCAGGAAACTACAGACCTGTTAGTTTAACCTCAGTAGTAGGGAAAATGATGGAATCACTTCTGAAGGAAAGAATTGTTATATATCTAGAGGCCAGAGGGGCACAGGACCCAAGGCAGCATGGATTCACAGCGGGAAGGTCATGCCAGACAAATCTGATAGATTTCTTTGACTGGGTGACCAAAGTAGTTGATCAGGGAGGGGCTGTGGACATGGCCTACCTAGACTTTAGCAAGGCATTTGACACAGTCCCACACAAAAGATTAATATACAAGTTAGCCAGCCTGGGAGTGGGTCCCAAGATGACAGCCTGGGTAAAGAATTGGCTGGAGAATAGGACACAGAGTAATAGTAAATGGAGTCCACTCTGAAAAAAGAGGGGTTAGTAGTGGGGTACTGCAGGGTTCAGTATTAGGACCAGTCCTCTTCAATGTCTTTATAAGTGACATTGCAGAGGGACTGGAAGGAAAAGTATGTCTCTTTGCAGATGACACAAAGATCTGCAACAGAGTTGATGCACAAGGTGGAGTGGAAAAGATGAGAAGGGACTTGGCAAGGTTAGAGGAATGGTCAAATGTATGGCAGCTTAGATTCAATGCTAAGAAGTGCAAGGTAATGCACCTGGGAAACAAAAACCCAGGGGAAGAGTACACAATGGGGGATGAGATACTAACAACAACAAAAATGGAAAGGGACCTGGGGTAGTCATATCAGATGACCTAAGGGGCAAGCAATGTGAGAGGGCAGCAAGGAGGGCTGGGGGATACTGGGACCATGGAGAGGCATCACCAGTAGAAAACAGGAAGTTGTTATCCCTCTGTACAGACAGCTAGTGAGACCCCATCTGAGTACTACGTGCAGTTCTGGAGACCCAATCTCCGCAAAGACATAGACTGGATGGAAGCTGTCCAGAGGAGGGGCACTAAAATGGTGCAGGGTCTGCACCGAAGACATATGAAGAGATACTTAAGGAGCTTAATATGTATAGCCTCGAGGAAAGGAGGAGAGGGGACATGATAGAAATTTTAAGTACCTCAAGGGAATGAACAAAGTCCAAGAGGGTAGCATCTTTCAAAAAAAGAGGTGTGCAAGAACAAGGGGGCACAATTTGAAGATAGAAGGGGGGCGGCTCAGAGGTAATTTAAGGAAGTATTTTTTCACAGAGAGGGTGGTGGATGTATGGAACGGTCTTCCAGAGGAGGTTGTGGAGTCACAAACAGTGGTGGAATTCAAGCATGCATGGGACAGTCATAAGGCAATTCTAGGGGGTGGGGGTAGGAAGAAGTAGGCTGCTGGTTAACTAGGATCTGCAGCTTATCCATCAGGTAGGGGGAAATGGGCAGACTGGGTGGGCCAAGCGGTCCTTATCTGCCGTCAAATTCTATGTTTCTATGTCTAGCCCTGTAGCTTGGGGGAGAGGTGCTAATTGTCTGGTCTAGCTCCTCAGCAGAGCTACTGCTAACTTCTACCTGCAGGTGGGGCTGAGTCAGAGTGGTATAGCTGCTTACCTGTTGGATTCTCATAAGGGGCTAGAAGAAGAAGAAGAAGGAAGCAGTTCATTTCAGGGAAATGACTGCTGATTTTTTTTTTGCTGTTGTTATTGTTTCCTTTGCAGTTTACTGTTGCTTTCAGTTGATACCAGGTTGCTTTCTGGATTAATTTGGAAAGTTACTTATTTGGGGGATTTTGTAGGTGCAGCTGAGTGTTTCTGTGTGGGTTTGTGGTGTGGCTGATTGTCTGTGTGGTCAGGTGGAGCCCAACCCATCCACCTGTAGTGCATCACTTCCTTCATACCATTAACCTGTGACATCATACGGCACCAGCTAACTGCATATATACACTGTTAGCCATCTTATTTCAGTACATAACATAGGCACACACCACGCCCTGACATAAATCTACATTCCTCGATACATTATACCACTAAAGAGTATTGACAGTAGAAATATGTATAGCTGGGCACTGGACATGGTATAGAAGAAAAGAGCAGAAGAGAGTACAGGGCAATAAGGGGCATTTAGGTCAAGGATAGTAGAAGGAAGATGATGGGTGTGGTGCTTTGCAGTGGATGGGGGCAGCAGTGATCAAAAATAACTTCTGGACACTGCAGTGCTGCCCTATCTGCAGGCACCTCTCTGTATTGAGGGAGGAGGTAGCTGGACTCAGAGCAGAGTTGGCGAGGATACAGGTGACCTCCCCCCCATACAGAAACCACCATGTCCACCACCACTCCATCAGAGGTTGCCAAGAAGGAGGGAAGGATGGACTATGGTGGACTCGGGGAGGGAGCGGGAGGCAGCACGGAGGCACATCTCCCAGCCGGTGGCACTTCACAACTCATATGCCATCCTGGCAGAGCACAGAGATTGTGCAGCATCTCCAGAAGTGAACGCCATGGGGGTTGAGGGGGTCATCCAGGATGGAACCCTAAGAGCAGATGCAAGGAGAACACACAGGAGGAGGAGGAAGCAAATCCTGGTTGGGGACTCCATTGTCCAGGGGATTGAGCTGGGGCCAGGTAGCAATGGTGAGAGGGAGGTAATGTGCCTACCTGGAAGCACAGTTCAGAAGGAGGGCAAGCAAATCCTTAGGATTGCAAGGGTGGCAGAAAGAAGAGGGGAGCTCAATGTCATTATTTACTTGGGAACTAATGACCTAGCTAGAGAAGTGGGGGAAGTAGGAAGAGTACAGGAATAGTTCAGGGAGCTGGGGAGGAGTCTTGGGCAAGTAGCACACTCTGTCACCTTCTCAGAGGTGCTACCTGTCCATGGTAAGGGAAAAGAGAGGGACATCTGTATCATTGAATTCAACAAATGGCTGAAGAAATGATGCAGAGAGGTGGGGTATGGCTTCACTGGGGACTGGAACCTCACTTGAAGGGATGAAGGACTATATTCTCCAGATGGCCTGCATCTATCCAGGGGAGGCAAAGGTATCCTCTCTGAGAAGTTTAATTGCATCCTTAGTGATCATTTAAACTTGCCAAGGGGGGTGGCATAGACAGTAAAAGGGATGATCATATCCCGTCCCACAGGACATAACTGAAAGCAGTGAGGACCTAATAACTAGCATAATATCTAACCGTAAAACTACCATGGTTACAATGGGGAAGAGAAAAGAAGGTACATTGCTAATGTGGCCCAGGTCAAAGACCAATAAACAAGGAACATTAAGGGGTACACAGAGTGGAAGGTCATGTGCACAAATGCCTGCAGTCTGGGAAACAAAATCCCAGACCTAACGGCACTGATGGCAGACACACACCTGGACATTGTGGCTAGTACGGAGACATGATATGCAAGGGACCATGACTGTGATGCAGCCATACCAGGGTATACACTTTTTAGAAAGGATATGGAGGGGAAGAGGGGAGGAGGGGTTGCTATGTATGTAAAGGAAGGGATTAAAGCTGCAGAGGCTCAGGACCCAGGGAAGAAGCAGAGGCATTGTGGGTCACTCAGGAGTCAGGGAACAAAACAACCATCCATGCTGGAGTAGTTTACAGGCCTCCCATGCAGAGGGAGAATATAGATCTAGTATTAGTGGAAGTCATCCGTAATATGGAAGCCAAAGTGGAAGTACTACTAATGGGTGACTTCAACATGCCAGATGCAGATTGGAAAACCCAAACTGCAAGTACATCAAGGGGCAGGTACCTCATGTCAGCCATGTATGGGGCAAACCTAAGGCAGTTGGTGGTTGAGCCCACCAGGAAAGGGGCTGTACTGGACTTAGTGCGACAAATGGGGACAGAATCATGGATGTTGAGGTGGGCAGTCCCCTTGGTACCAGTGACCACAGAACTGTGTGGTTTAGAGCCAGCACATTGACAGAAGAAAGCCATTCAAAGATTAAGATCCTAGATTTCCAGAAGGCCAACTACATGGAGATGGGTGAAGAGCACAGAATTGCCCTGGCAGCAGAAGATACATGAGGAGGGGCAGAAGAACAGTGGCTTAGGCTCAAGAGATCCATAGCAGGAGTGACAAGTCAATGTGTAAGATTGCATAGCAAAAGCAAAAAAAAGAGGTGGCCACTTTGGTTCTCTAAGTCAGTAGCTGAGTAAGTGCAAGAAAAAAGTAAGGCATTCAGGAAATACAAAGAGACACAGAAAGAAGAAGACAGACTGAAATATCTGGAGAAGCAGAGAGAAGCTGGGAAAGCTGTTAGAGGGGCTAAGGCAAAAATGGAGGAAGGAACAGAACAGGCTATTAAGAAGGGGGACAAGACCTTCTCCCGTTATATTAACGAGAGGAAGAAGACCAGAAATGGTATTGTGAGGATAAAGAAGGGAGAAGGTGGGTGGGTGGAGGACAACCTTGAAAAAGCTGAGGTACTGAACAAATATCTCTGCACAGTATTTACCAAGGAAGAGGCAGGGGAGGGGCCAAGACTCATGAGGAAAGATATTCGGGGGGGGGTGGAGAGGTGGACACCAGCCCATTTACAGTGTATAGAGTCTTGGAGGAACTAGGAAAAGTAAAGATAGGACAAGGCAATGGGGCCAGACGGGATTCACCCTGGAGTATTTCAGGAACTCAGGGAAGTCCTAGCAGGTCCGCTGACAACATCTTCAAACAATCACTAGAGATGGGGGAGGTACCTGGGGACTGGACCTAGGCAGAGGTGGTCTCCCTGAACAATACTGGAAGTAAGGAGGAGTCAGGCAATTACAGACCTGTAAGCCTGACCTCAGTGGTGGGGAAGCTAATGGACTCCCTGCTTAAGGAGAGGATAGTGAAGTTCCTGGAGTCAAGTGGTGCAAAAGACCCAAGATAGCATGGATTCACTGAGGGTAGGTCCTGTCAGACTAATCTTATCAATTTCTTTGACTGGGTGACCAAGGTGGTGGATCAGGGAGGGGTGGTGGATGTGGCCTACCTGGATTTCAGTAAGGCCTTCGACACCGTTGCTTATAGAAGGTTACTTAACAAATTGGTGCATCTGGGTGTGGGCTCTAAAGTGGTAAAATGGGTTGCTAACTGGCTAAAAGGCATGACCCAAAGTATGGTAGTAAATGGCATAAAATCAGAAGAGGGGGAGATGACCAGCAGGGTTCCACAGGGATCGGTGCTGGGTCCAGTTCTATTCAATGTCTTCATAAGTGACATTACAGAGGGACTGGAGGGGAAAGTATGCCAGTTCACAGATGACACCAAGATCTGTAACAGAATTGACACACTGGAGGTGCTAGATAAAATGAGAAATAACCTAAGACTACTTGAGGAATGGTCAAGGGTTTGGCAGTTGGGTTTCAATGCTAAAAAGTGCAAGCTAATGCACCTGGGACACAGAAACCTAAGAGAGGAATATAGGCTGGGGGGGCAGGTTCTAGCCACCTCAAGTCAGGACAGAGAAATGGGGGTTATCATATCCGATGACCTGAAGTCAGCCAAACAAATGTGAAAAAGCAGTGGGGAAGGCAAACAGGATGCTGTGGTGCATAGGAAGTGGAATAACCAGTAGGAGGAGTAAAGTGGTGATGCCACTGTATAGATCACTGGTGAGGTCTCATCTGGAATATTGTGTCCAATTCTGGAGACCGCATGTCAGGAAGGACATAGACAGAATGGAAGCAGTCCAGAGAAGAGCAACAAAAATTATACATGGACTGCACCACAAGCCTTACGAGGAAAGACTCAAGGAACTAAACATCTATTCACAGGAAGAGAGAAGGGAGAGAGGGGATATGATAGAGACTTTCAAATACCTTAGAGGAATAAACAGGATACAGGAGAGGAGCATATTTCAGAGATGAAAGTGCACAAGGACAAGGGAACATAACATGAGTCTGGATGGAGGGAGGGAGGCTTAGGGGGAGTGCTAGGAAGTATTTTTTCATAGAGAGGGTGGTGGATCCATGGAACAGCCTACCAGTGGAGGTGGTGGAAGCAAAAACATCACAGGGGTTCAAAAGTGCATGGGATAAGCATAAAGGCACCCTGCTGTACAGCAGAGTGGGGGAAAAGCAGTCCAGAAAAGAGTAGGGATTGCCAAACCAAGTAGGGAAATGGGCAGACTAGGTGGGCTGTATGGTCCTTATCTGCCGACATATTCTATGTTTCTATGTTTCTCTGCTGTTCATATTCACAGTTTCAGTTCCTCTTTGGCTGGCATCCAATATTAGGGATGGCTTTTCTAAGTCCTGGCTCCCAGTAAACCAATGCATTTGCCTGTCATGGAGCTGACATCATGGTCGCCAGCTACATCATTGCTTAAACATCCTCAGCACCACTTGACTAGCTGCTGGAACTAGGCAGCCATCATGATGCTTCTTCTTTTTCACTCAGTCCCAGGGATTTAAAAAGGGCAAGGCAGAAGGAAAGGCATAGATCCTTGTGTTGCTCAGATGTACATCAATCTTGCAGCCACAGTTCCACCAACTATGCCACTACCACTGCCTGGCATCCCTTGCTTCCTTCAGATTGTTTCCATGAATCCCAGTAATGATATTAGCTCCATTGAGGACCCCAGAATGCAATACTTCCCACCTTTTGGAACACCCCAATATGGAGTGTAAAGTAAATCCCTTGCTGTTTGGGATGTATAAACCTAATGCCAATGTCTTTTAACTTTCTAAGATGCCAGAGACTGATACATACAGTCAAACATGGCCATAAGGGTACTGCATATTAAGGATATCCTAATATATGGATGCCTGCACCTTGACAGTCCCTCGCCCCTCCACCCTCATTGGTCAGACTGGTTTCGCCCATTGTTTCCCTAAAATGTGGAATTCCCTCCCTCCTGAAATACAACACTCCTCCTCCAATTACTCCCTTACCTCTGCCCTACAAAATTACCTTTCCCTCAGCTGTTCCTGCTTTAACCCTCCTTAATACCTATCCCCAATTTCTGCCTTCCTACCATGACCCCCCTGGCAGTATTCTCAACATCCTGAAGGGGGAAATCAGGAAATGGCTACCCCTTCTCCTCATATTCAGTTCTTGCCTCTCCCCCTCTCTTCTCCTCCTGCCCTTCTGGGTCACCAGTGTGCACAACCTACCCCATCCTTTTTACTCCAACAGCACTTGCATACTACCTTGAGCCTGCTCCTCGTACACTCATGCAATATAAATGTTTCTATTGCATTATTACTGTTTTGAACGTTTATGTGGTCTTGTGTATGATTTTGGACATGTATTGTAATTTACCCAATGTTCCACTACTGTTTATTGTACAATACCTTGTGTTCCAACTGTTGCACAATCTTACCATGTTTTATTGTTTGTGCTAGCCACATACTATTGTAACTGGTCATCCTTCACAACCCTATGTAACCCCCTTCCCCCTGGTCTCACCATGAGATGAGCAACTTGTTGTTCAGTGGGCCCTCCTGGTGAAACATTTCAATAAATAAATTTATTGTGTTTCTGGCTGCAGATTTAAATACTGTGCAGCTTGTATATTATAGGCACTTTGATATCCAAGAATGATTATTTGGTCCTAGCAAGTCATTAATCCCTAAGAAATGACAGGATGTGAGGTCATTATGGTGATAATAAGTCTAACCATGTTAGTAAGGTGGGGGAACAGCTTTTTATTTTGTTTACAAAGTCTACAAAGGTACATGCCACTCTGACCTGGACCTGGAATTTCTAAGAGATTAGCACCTGGTATAGCAACCAATCAGAGTATGTGTTTGCCTCATGAATAATTAGTTAGACTAATAAGTACTTACATCACTTGATGAAATAGTGCATTAGTTCTCACACTTTGTGATAGTGAGCCTCCCCCAAGCCATGGAAAAGATTTTGAGCCAGCCTCAAATTTGAAAAAAAACTTCAGCCTCCCCATGGAAAAAATATCATACTTTGCAAAATACACCAGGAATAAAGTGAGACTAATAAAGCTGACTTAGTACATTCTCTTTTTTCTCAAGTTATTGTTCTCCACTCCCAATCTTACACCCTGGATTATTCTTATCTCTCTACTTTTCTGACTCTTGGATCCTTGTTAATCTGTTTGTTTCCTTTCTGTCTGGAACAACTATTCCAGCCACCTTTATCTCTCCCCCTCTAACCCTGTTGTTAAGCAACTTCCTATACCCTTACCCCATGTCACATCTGAAAACTAGCACTGGCTCAGTGTTCATTTCCTGGTCACCAATTTACATATATGTAAATGAACACTTGCTGTAGAAACAATCCATGACTCAGTGTTCCTTTCCCAGTCACCAACCTACATATAAACACCTACTGTAGAAACAAGTCTTGACTTAATGTGTGCAGCCACCAGTTTAGGTATACACACCTAGAAACAAGCGTTGGCTCAATGGGCTTTTCCTGATCACCAATTTGTGCATAAATAAAGAAATGTACCTGCCATTATCCACATTTAATTTGCTTCATCCCTTCACAAAAACATCCACAACTTACAATTTTAAATTGTACATTCTCAGACTTGACTGGGTCTCCCCTTGAATAGTTTCGTGCCTCCCTTGGGAGGCTGGCTTCACCATTTGAGAACCACTGAAATAGTGCATTAAAAGCCTTCTTGAGTCTCATAGCCCCTTGTCTGTGTCCACTTCAAGCACAGCCACCATCATGTGATCCCAATCACCATCACCTGTGGGAACATTAAAGCAGTCAGCCACATGGAATCACATTCATAGTGGAATTTTCTTACGTATAGCAGCAGTGAAATTAAAACTGTTTTCCAAAAAGCTAGTTTCATCAACAACTTATAAAAATATTACCATTTCTGTGAAATTTACTTTCCTTGTTACCTCCAAGGTTATGCACCATACTTTTTTCTCAGTCCTATCCCTTATCAGCTTACAATGATATTTCAAATGTGGCAGTTATCTTTTTTATTAAGAAAAAAAATAAATTAAAGCATTTATAAAATACACAGATTTTGATGGAAATGGAACATTTTGCCACCAAAAAAAATGGAAGATGCTTGGAATCTTTTATAGTAAAAAAATGTAGGATCCATTTTTTTGCCGAATTGTACTGCACTGCTGCTTTATTGTTACACTTATGGAGAAGAAATGCAGTTCAAAAAACATTCTGTGGTTCATCTGATTACTTTTAGACATCTGTCCATACCTTTAGAATCTCAAATTATGCATCTTAGTGATGGTTAGTGACAGAAGCATGCTGGTGGCGATGAATGATTTTGAATTCTGACTTACAAGCTGTACATTCCCATAGTGAATCTACTAGAAATGAGCCTATGCAGTTTTTAAAGATCTACAGCAATTTCAACAGAAGGAAACAATAGAGCTGGTTCTGATTCTGGTAGTGCCAGTATTTTTATTGATGATGGGCTGGTGACTGTAATACATGTTTGTTTACTGTGACAAAAAACTGTACTCTCTTTGCCATGTCTCCTTGACTGTTGTTCCTCATGTTGTATTCTCCCGGGTCGTTCCTGAAAATAGGCATAATACTTGTCTAGTGTACTTACCCGGTAAACAAAAGCTAAATAAATAAATAAATAATAATGGGTAAGGTAACAGTGATTATTTTCATTTTCAGCAGCAGCATCAACAACAGCAAGATGCTATAGCCATGCAAAAAGTGGCACAGAGGTTTCTTAGGCAACTTGCAGAAATGTTTGAAAGAACTAAATAGTCCATAGAACAAGGTCTCAGCGAGACTGCATACCTAAAGACCAGGGCTGGGTGAAATGTATCCTCTTCCAGCAGAATTCTACAAAATTACGATTTTGCTTCCATGAAAGTTCACAAAATTTCAGTAAAAATTCAACAACATTTCACCCAAACTGTGATTTCAGTTACAGTATTTCCATCTAATTTAAAATGTTTGTGCAAAGTGCATCACATCTGATGTGCTGATTTATTCTTTCTAGATAAAGAAGTGTACTAAGTCTGAGATTTCTGTCTTTAAAGGTGACTGAGTTATAAGCCTCCAAATGTTTATGCATTTTAAAATAACATTTTGCAAATATGTAAACTGCAGAATTTTATGCCCCTACAACTTTAGAACTAGAGAACAGAATATCACCAATTTTGCTAGGTTTGTTGACCCTAAATTTTAGGCTTTGAGACCACCCCATGGCTCAGCAGCAGAGCATCATGCTGCCATGCTAATGACTCATGTTCAGAAGCGAGCTCGAGAAGTCAAGTCGGGAGGCAGGTCATGGCCAAGATAACTGCTGCTTGGCAGTACATCTCAGTTGGGGAGGGTTGGCAGTAGACTCCATCAATACAGTGATTCTTGCAACTCAGTCAGAAAGGGTGCTCCTGCTGTAGGGGAAGCTGTTGTTCTGCAAGGTTGACAGATGCACTGCCCCTACCAGAGGAGATGGGAATGGAAAAAAAATGTTAAAAGATAGAAATAAAGAAACTGACGGCAGATAAGGACTGCTAGGCCCACCCAATCTGCCCATTTTCCCTATCTATATCAGAAGCCACTGACCCTACTTGATCCTCAACTTTGCCCTCCCATTCCTATCACTAGGGTTCCCTTATGTCTATCCCATGCATGCTTAAATTTGTTCACTGCGTTTGTTCCCACCACCTCGGCAGGGAGGCTATTCCATGCATCCACCACTCTTTCAGAGAAGAAATATTTTCTCACATTGCCCCTTAGCCTACCCCCTTCTAATCTCATGTCATGCCCCCTTATTCCTATACATCTTCTTTTCTGAGAGATGCTACCCCCTTGCACTTTGTTTATGCCCTTTAGATATTTGCAGGTTTCTATCATATCCTCCCTCTCCCTCCTCTCCTCCAGGGTATGCAGTACATATTAAGGTCCTTCAGTCTCTGCTCATATGTCTTCTGGTGCAGGCCCTGCACCTTTTTTGTTGCCCTTCTCTGAACCACCTCCACCTTGTCTATGTCCATTCGGAGATGTAGCTTCCAGAACTGGAAGCAGTACTCCAAGTGAGATCTCACAAGTGTTTTGTATGGTGGCATCAGCACCTCCCTTCTTCTGCCAGTGATGCCCCTCCCTATGCACCCCAGCATCCCACTGGTCCTCCCCACAGCCTTTACCCACTGTTTGGCCACCTTTAGGTCATCTGATATGATTATTCCCAAATCCCTTTCCTTCTTGGTAACTGTCAGTAACTCCCCGGCTATCCTGTAATTTTCCCCAGGGTTCCTGCACCCCAAGGGCACAATTTTAAACTTCTTTGTATTGAAACTAGGCTGCCACACTCCAGACCATTCTTCTAGTTTGCCTAGGTCCCTCGTCATTTTATCCACCCCTCCTGGAGTGTCTACCCTTTTACAGATCTTTATGTTGTCCTCAAAGACATACTGTACACCTTCCCTTCCAGCCCCTCTGCAAAATCATTTATGAAGACATTAAACATGACTGGCCCCAGGACTGATCCCTTTGGTACCCCACTGATCACCCCACTTTCCTCACTTGAACTCCATTCACCACCACCCTCTGTTTTCTGTCCATCAACCAGTTTCTAACCAACTTTACCACCTTGTGACCCACTCCCAGGCTGTTCAGCTTGTTTGCAAGTCCTTTATATGGAATGGTGTAGAAGGCCTTGCTGAAACAGAGGTAGGCCACATCCACCACTCCCCTTTGATCCACTTCCCTCATCACCCAATCAAAGAAATTCATCAGATTTTTCTGACAAGACCTTCCTGCTGTGAATCCATGTTGCCTCGGATCCTGTGCTCCACTGGACTCAAAGTGTTTCACAATCCTTTATTTTAGAAATGCTTCCATAATCTTCCCCACTACCATGGTGAGACTGACTGGCCTATGGTTTCCAGGCTTCTCCCTGCTCCCACTTTGGTGCAGAGGGACTACATGTGCCCTTCTCCAGTCCTCTGGAACCACTCCTGTATCTAGTGATTTGCTGAAGAGTGCTGCCAGTGGTGCTGCCAGTACCTACCATTGTCCTTTTAATATTTTAGGATGTATGTGGTCTGGTCCCATTGCTTTGTCCATTCTCAGTTTTAAGAGTTCCTTAAGGACTCTCTCTTCCGTAAATGAACTGGTGACCACCTCTCTCCCATCTTTGTTCCTGTTACATAGTTGTGGCCCCTCTCCTTCCCCTTCATTTGTGAATACTGAGCAAAAATATATGTTCAGTAATTATGCTTTTTCCAGATCCCCTTCCACACACTCCCCTTCTTCTCCTCTGAACATTACAATCCTCCCATCTTCCTTCTTCCACTAAGGTATCTATAACATGTCTTGTCCCCTTTCTTTACCAGCTTTGCTATTCTTTCTTCCATTTTGCAACTTTGCTGTCCTAACTATCCTCCCTGCCTCACTTTATTTATCCAGATATACTAACCTGTCTTCTTCCTTCTGAGTCTCCTTGTACTTCCAAAAAGCCAACTTTTTTCTTTTACCTTTCTGGATAGTTCCTTTGAGTACCATAGTGGGTTTTTCTTTCTCTGTCTTTGTTTACCTGCTTAATGCACAGGTTTGTCACCTCCACTATAGCTCCATTTAGATGTGCCCACTGCTCTACTACTCCTCTTCCCTCCTCACTTCCTTGCAAAGGCTTTCTTGAGACATAGCCCCATCTCAGCAAAGTCCACTCTTCTGAAATCCAGGACCCTCACCTTGGAGTGACTTGACTGTGCCCCGTACACATATTGAACCACACTGTACGATGATCATTGAACCCCATGTGCCCTCCCACCTTAACTTCCACAGTTCTGTCCCATTTGGTGAGTACTATGTCTAGAATCACACCTTCCCTGGTGGGATCTAGCACTAACTGCTTGAAGCCTGCCCCTTGCAAGGAGTCCAGGATGTCCCTGCTTCTGGCTGAGGCAAACACTGGGATGCTCTAATAATCCACATCTGGCAGATTGAAATCCCCCAGCAGCAGTTCCTCCCCCTTTGCCACCATTCTATGGATGCCCACCACTAGAGCTCTGTCCACCTCCTTCCCCTGTGCTGGAGGTCTGTAGATCATGCCTGTGTGAATGGCTGTCCCCTTTCTCTTCTCAAGGGTGACCCACAGTGTCTTGGCACCTCCCCGCATTCCCTGTATTTCTGTCACTTTTTATACCTTCCTAACGTAAAGGGTTACCCCTCCTTCCGTTTTACCCTCTCTATTCCTCCTGCATAAAATGTAACCTGGTACAGCTATATCCAAGTCATGGTTTCCACTATACCATGTCTCGGTTATAGCTACAATGTCCAAGTTAGCCTCCACCATCCAGGCCACCAGGTCTGGGATCTTATTTCCCAAACTGCTGGCATTTGCATCCATAGCCTTTCATGTTTTGCTGCCTCTCCTCGTGTTCTCTCTGCTTTTACCCACTTGTCTCCTCTGTTTATCCCCACTATCCCTTTTGTCCTGCTTCCTTTCCTGTGCCACATCCCTTATTATGAGTTCAGATTTTTCCGGTAATGACATAGTTGCCTGATTTTCCCTGCTGGCTGCACTGTCCCATAGTGGTGGGCAGCTTGAGTCTTCATTCTCCCTTCTGCCCCCCCTTTGGCTTGTTTAAATGATTGCCAGTGAAACATTTAAACCATTCATTGAGGACTAAGGTTCCCTCCCTGGATGGGTGTAGGCTGGCACCCTTACCCACATCTCTCATGGGTCCCCAGTCTCCAATGAAGCCAAAAACCCATCTCTCTGCACCAGTCTTCCAACCAGTCGTTAAAGTCCCTGGTGCTGTGTTGTGTACTGCCTGTGTATGCTTGGGGAGTGGGGTCCCATGACCTTTTGGACTCCCACGGTCCTGTTCTTCTCTCCAGGTGCTATGCTGTATACTGCCTGTGTGTGCTTGGGGAGTGGGGTCTCATGGCCTTTCGGGTTCCCATGGTCCTGCTCTGTTCTGCTCCCCAGGTGCTGTGCTGTGTACTGCCTGTGTGTGCTTAATTAATATTAATTGTTTGCTCTGCTTCAGTAATATTTCTCTTTATTATTCCTTTCAAATGATAACAAAATCTTTTCATATAAATTCATACATAAGCATTTTGTCATTTACAAATCATTTCATAGAAATTGACAGTAAATAAGGACCACTAGGCAGCACACCAGGAATCATTAGTGTGCCTTGTCTGTTTGACACTCCAGTGGAATGAACCAGCTACCCTAAGATGGTATATCTGGGTTATGTTGTGGTGAACCCAATTAAAACAAAAAACAAGTTAAAAGACAAAGAACCTCAGCGTACAAGCACACTGATGAGTCCTGGTAGGACGAAACATGTGTCTGTGTCTTTTGTTGGCACCCTTTGCAAACTGTGTGAGAGGCCTTTCAGCACCATGCATTTCTGCTTAAAGTTGAACCAGTATTATATTCTGTGGTGATTTGCATATGCAGCCCACGATGCTTTGAAGTGTGGGGGCATATGTGATTTTGTATTTCTTTGAAGCTTGGCTTTCTGGCCAATGCCCTTTGGGGTAACCATTGCCTTGGTGCTTGCGTGCTGAGGTTCTTTGTCTTTTAACTTGTTTTTTGTTTTAATTGAGTTCACCATGACATAACCCAGATATACCATCTTAGGGTAGTTGGTTCATTCCACTGGGGTGTCAAACAGATGAGGCACACTGATGAGTCCTGGTAGGAAGAAACACATGTCTGTGTCTTCTGTTGGCACCCTTTGCAAACTGTGTGAGAGGCCTTTTGGCAACATGCATTGCTGCTTAAAGTTGAACCACCATTATATTCTGTGGTGATTTGCATATGCAGCCCATGATGCTTTGCATTGTGGGGGCATGTGTGATTTTGTATATCTCCAAATGTCATCTTCCCAGGTGTACACATCCTATGTTCTAGCAATGAAGATATGGCCCTATCATACTGGAGTTTCTCCATTTCTTTTTTTTATTTTAGGGATTTGGGTTAAAAAACCTCTGTGCCCAGAATTTATTAAGGAGTACAATTTTGCTAAGTGCCCTCGTAGAGTAAGGTGTTTTTTATATTTTTTACTAGTTTCTGTTTGTGCATATTGCATAATGTGGGATTTAACCATATTTTTTTGTTTCAGACCACCAAATACTGAGATCTTTTGTTAAACCCACTACTGTCATTCTAGCTCTTAATATATCCTGTACTTGATTAATTAAGTCTTCATTTTCTAAAAGTGTTTTCTTAAGTTTCCAGTAGCTTTTACCTATAGGTACTTTTTATGTTAAATCCAAAGTAAAGGTTAAAATAATATGATCTGACATTTCTAGGGGTATAGTCGTAGCTGTCACTACTTCCAGATATTTGGAGATAAACAGGAAATCTATATGGGTTGCATGTTTTCCTCGAAAATATGTATGCCCACCTTATTTATATAATATCCTATATGAATCTTTCAATCCTGCTGTGTTTAGAATTAGTTGTAGACAATTGGTGTCACAAAATTCCATGGGAGTTTTTGCTCCTCAATCATCTTTTGACAGTACACAATTAAAATCCCCAACCCATACTATATGTTTTATTGTGTGTAAATATGGTTTCACATCAATAAATAGGTCAACTCTACTTTCTTTGTTTGTGGAACATATATATTAATAGCTCTCCAGGCTGTGTTATTTTGAAAAAAAGTCAATCAGTTTTGCTCTTCCTGGTAGTATATCTATTATTTTAGAAATCTTAAAATCTTGTCCACTGAATAATACCCCTACTCCATCACATACTTCCATACCATAAGTGAAGTAAGAAGGCCCTCTTGTCCATAGCTTTTGTACCATTACCACTAATGAGGTGGTATTCAGTCTAGTATCTTGTAGAAAGCATACATCACAATTTAGATCTCGTAGGACAGAAAAGGTGATTATCTGAAGCCTAGCATTTTTAATGCTATTAACATTAATGGAGGCAATAGTTAATGGGGCACTATGAAGTGTCATAAATATATGAATATCAAGACGTAGGGCCTAGGCATGTGCTCTCCTGGTATGAGTTCCCAGGCGCCCTGTCCTTTTGGTGTCTACAATGGAATAGGGAGGTTCATCTTCCTCTGAATCAGAAGACTGGACATGTTGAGAGACTGTAAAGGAGGAATCTGTGTCCTCACTGGGGTCCCTACTGCTATTTATATGGGCTAATGCTTCAAATGTATTCAAAAGCATAATGTCTTGAGGGGAAGTAGTGGGTTTAGACATTTTAGATTTGGAGATCTGTTGTCTGAGTGTTCTTTTTTTTTGAAACAACAGTCATCTTGGGGGAGCATGGCATTCTCTGGAGCCAAGGGTGTATCTTGAGGTGAAGTTTCCTCTCTAATATCCACTGAAGATGAGTCTTCAACCTCAGGATTCTGAGTTACATGTGTTGGGGTCTGAGCTGCAACCAAGGGTTCAGATTGTGGTTCCTGAGAATTAGTATGCTTTCCTAGTTCACTCTGATTCAAAGATTCCAGAACAGGTGTTTCTTTTTCTGGATTTTGAGAGATTTCAGGAGGTGTAGCATTTGTTTCAGCTGCCTGCTGTGCTGCAGCAATGTCTTTTTGTTGTGCCTCAGTCAGAATGGTAGCTTGATCAGGCCTATCATCCCTATTATGAGTGGCCCATGGACAGGAATGATAGGAGTGACCAGGTTCTTCACATAGATTGCATTTAACACCAGTAGTACAATTAGCACTTTGATGATCATACTCAAAACATGCAGTACATTTAATGCGGTCACAGACTGAACTTGGATGTGCATAAGAGCCACATTTAAAACATGTCTTCAGCTTGCCTGGGTAAAAACAATTACCTCGTTCCCAGCCTAAAAATTGGCCCATGTTAACTGTGCAGTGTCTGTTCTGGGGGGAAGGAGGTTACTTATGTCCATTCTGTCTCCCCAATTTTGTGGATTTTGCTGTTCATTATCTGATTCAGAGGAAGAAGTTAGAGGACTCCTACGTGAGGGAGAACAAGTGTTGTGAACAACATCTTCAGCATGCAAGTCCATATCAGAGTCAGTAATGAAGGGAGTAGTTTGGTGCTGAAACCCCACATCAGCTTCCTTCAACATACAGTACATGGATTAACTTTATATAGTACCTTTGTGTGTTGTTCAGTATCAGGTTCATTTAAAGTCCATTCCATACATGATTCTGAAAAGTCCTCCGTTTGTTCCACAATATTGTTTTTTGGTAATTCTCCATGTACAGCTTTTAAAGAAGGAGAGACAAGGGAGAATGCTATCTCCCCTGTCTCTAGAGCTCTTGTCCTTCCTCCTCCTGGATCCACTGGAGCAGCCATCTTGAAAGACAGCCAGAATCTCCCCCTGTGGTGAGTAGGGGAATTTTCCTGTTGCCCTGGCCAAATTTCCCCAATTCACTAAAAATACCACCAACAGCTTAATCTGGTTCAATTTCAGTTGGTTACCATCTGTATCCCCCGTCCACCCGGTTGCCCCTGAAAAAGGGACTTCTAGGCCCAGTGGGCTTACTGGGTCAACAAAATTCAATAAATAAATAAATAGATAAGTGACAAAAAGAAAAACAAAGGAGGTATTGTCAGGCTCTTAAGCAGGGATGTGAAAAAGGTAGAAGAAGACATAGAAAAGGCAGAGGTCTTGAATGAGTACTTCTGCTCTGTCTTTACAAAGGAAGAGTCTGGCAATGGACCCACCCCAAAAGGGGGACAAAATAACAGAAGGGGGTGGACACAAGCCCATTCATGGCAGAAAGAGTAAAGGCAGAATTAACAAGCATTTGTCAATGCCGAATGTTTGCTTGCTGGCATTGGCATTGGTAGTGTAGAAGTTACAGAGCTGCATGATAGGAATGGCAGTGAAGTATTGAACTGAAGCCAACCCCACCACCACCCTGCAGAGAGTGACAGGCATTGGGGTGTGCCTTTGGGTCGTCAGGCATAACAGCCACACCATTTCACCACACCCTACCCTGCAGACACTGACAAGTGTCACGGTGTGCCTTGGGGTCTTTGGCCCTTATGCGCACCCCATTCCATCAGGAAATATGGTGAGATGGGTGCGGTATAGGAGAATGGGGTGAACTTTGGGGCCAAACAGTCCAAGGCATACCTCGATGCCTCTCACTGGCTGGAGGGTATGGAATGGTATGAGCATTACAGGCAAGAATCCCAAGTCACACCCCTGATGCCTGTCATTCTCTACAGGGTGGGGCATTATAGTTGGAAACCCTAACAGCTCAGGCATTCATTGGTATTTTCGCTCCAAATTTTCAACATGGTTTTTTTGAGACCCCACCTCATGAACAGTGGCAATATCAGTTTGTTAGCTGAAAGCTGCTTATGCACAGCGACTACGGGATTTAGCACCACAGGTGCAAAAACACATTCTGAACAGGATGTGAAAAATGACAGCTGTACTGTTCATGGGGAGGTGGAAAAAATGGCAATGTTGCAAATCTGCAGTAAAAATATTAAAAAAACTGGTGAAGTCATGAGCGTGCATAGAAACTGTGCAACGCACACCCGTAATGTAAGTAGTTTGGGGATTTTTTACAGCAGATTGTCATCTCATGCATTTTGGGACCTCCGATCATGAACAGTGTCAGTGTGATTTTCTTTATCTGTCCCGAACAATGATTTCCCACAGTGACCACGCATCTCTGAGCTGAAAGTGTGAAAACACATTTCGGCCATGTTGTGAAAAATGACAGCTGTACTGTTCATAAGGAAGTGTGGAAAAATGCCACTGGCGAAAATCTGGACTGAAAATATTACAAAGTCATGAACTTAAGAGGGTGTGTGGAAACTGCGCAATGCTGACTCGTAACACAGTCATTTTATGGACTTTTGTCACCAAATTTTCAACATAGCCATTTTAAGACCTCTGCTCATGAACAGTGTAACTGTGATTTTCTTAATCTGTCCCAAACATTGCTTTCGCACACTGACTGCACCATTGTGCGCTACATGTGCGGAAACACATTTTGGGTGACGTGAAAAATGGCAGCTGTACTGTTCATAAGGAAGTGTAATAAAATGAGAATGTGGGAAATCTGGAGTGAAAATATAGAAAATTCGCAAACTTATGAGCGTGCCTAGGAACTGCGCAACGCACGCACGTCAGAAACAGTCATTTTAGGAATTTTCAATTAAATTTTCAACATAGCCATTTTAAGACCTCTGCTCATTAAAAGTGTCACTGTGATTTTCTTAATGTGTCCCATACATTGATTTCGCACACCGACTGCGCCATTGTGTGCTACATGGGCGGAAATACGTTTTGGGCAAGATGTGAAAAATGACATCTGTACTGCTCATAAGGAGGTGTGGTAAAATGGCAATGTTGAAAATCTGGAATGAAAACATTAAAATTTCGTGAACTTACAAGTGTGCGTAAGAACTGCGCAACACAAGCTCATAAAACAGTCATTGTTAGGAATTTTTCCACCATAATTTTAACATATGCTTTTTGAGAGCCCACCTTATGAACAGTGGCAGTGTCATTTCATTACTCAGTCCCAAAAGGTGATTTCATGCAGTGACCGCAAAATCACCCTTCAGGCTCGATTAATGCCATGACAGTGCAATAATTCATGAGGAGGGGTCCCAAAAGCCCCATGTTGAAAATTTGGGCCCAAAATTCCCCAAAATGCCTGAGATATGCAACAAAGTTGAAAAAACCCTATCTATCCCATTATACAGCTTACCGGCATTTCCTCAGTTCGCAGTCGGCTTTGAAGAGTGCAGGCGTGTTTCCGGTCCACGAAGATCATCGTGCCAAGCTCCGGAGGTAAGTATGGGGTAAGGGGGTGTGGGGAGGCAGGGTGTGCAGTGGGTGGGTGCGGGTTGAGGGCAGGGAGACTACGAGGGACCGCTTTTTGAGTTTCAGGTTTTTGTTTTTTTTTAATGACAATGACGCGGGATGTTTGCCACACTGGGGTGGGCTCCCAGCATGGCAGAAGGACAGCTGGTTGGGGGGCATAGCATCTGTTGCCACACTGGGGTGGGCTCTCAGCGTGGCACACTGTACTGGGGGGGAGACAGTGGAGCCGACGGGGGATTGGGCACTCCCGTCGGCTATATGACCTGTAGCCAAGCTGTGGTGGGCACCCAGCGTGGCATATGGAACTGTGTTTGAGGGGGCGCAGCACAGCCGACGGGGGATTGGGCACTCCTGTCCGCTATACAGTGTGTGCATGGGGGAGGAGGCAGCATGCAGCGTGCATGTGTGTGTGTGTGTGTGTGTGTGTAGGGGGAGCGCGCATGAGCAGGCGATATCTTATCGCTGCTCACTGAAGCATAGCTCCCCCTTTCAACTGTATGCCACTGCATTTTGGAGCTGTCATAGACAGCTCCAGCAGGCATTGGAGAACTGCGGCCACACCTGCAAACACACTGACTAAATTGGAAGGGGGCTGACACACCTCCAAAAACTCGGATGATGGCACTATGTTTCTTGCACATGCGTGCAAGCAAACATAAAAAAACTGAATGTGGATAAAGCCATGGTTCCAGATGGAATCCACTCATGCATACTGCAGGAACTGAGTGATGAAATGGCTGAACCCCTAGCAGACCTATTTAGCAGACCTATCCCCGAGGGAAGGGATGGTCCCACAGGACTGGAAAAAGGCAACAGTGATCCCCATCTACAAGTGTGGTAGGATAGAGGAAGCAGGGAACTACCACCCAGTTAGTCTCACCTCAGTGGTGGGAAAGTTGATGGAATTGCTGCTCAAGGAAAAAATAATAGCATTTCTGGAGGAAACTGAATAGCAGGATGGCAAGCAGCACAGGTTCACAGTGGGAAGGTCTTGCCAGACAAACCTGATCGAGTTCTTTGACTTGGTTACTAGGGTGGTGGACTGGGGAAGTGCCATGTATGTCATCTACCTAGACTTTAGTAAAGCCTTTGATTCTGTTCCACACAGAAGGCTGCTAAATAAACTCGAGAATACAGGTGTAGGGAAGGATGTGGTATCATTGGGTAGAAAGCTGGCTTCAACAATTAACCTAAACTGTGATGATAAATGGGGCAGCATCAGAAGCCAGGAAAGTGACCAGTGGCGTGCCACAAGGGTCTGTCCTGGGACCTTTGCTCTTCAATGTGTTCATCAGTGACATCACAGATAAGTTGGGCAGGAAGGTATGTCTGTTTGCAGAGGACACAAAGGTCTGCAATACAGTGAATAGGGCACAGGGGGTGGAACAAATGAGACGTGAACTTCTCAAGCTCGAAAAATGGTCAAGTATGTGGCAGCTAAAATTCAAGACAAAAAAATGCAAGGTCATGCATCTGGGTAAGAACAACCCGGGTACTGACTACCACCTGGGGGGGGGGGAGACTAGCAATCACCCAGCAGGAGCAAGATCTGGGAGTTATCATTTCAGATGATTTAAAAGAGGGCAACCAATGCAAAAAAACAGTAATAAGGGCCAGCAAAATGCTAAGATGCATAGGTAGGGGATCTCAAGTAGAAGAAGGGAGGTAATCCTGCCACTGTAAAGGTCCCTGGTGAGGCCCCACCTTGAGTACTGTGTCTAGTTCTGGAGGACTTACCTCAGGAATTATATAGACAGACTGGAGACAGTGCAGAGGAGGGCAATTAAAATGATTTATGATCTCCATGAGCTGTCTTACAAACACAGATTACGAGAGCTCAAAGTGTACTCCCTGGAGCAGCACAGAGATGGGGGAACATGACTGAGAAATTCAAGTACCTAAAGGGTATAAACAGAGTCCCTATCCAGGAACTCTTTCTCATTAACAACTCCACAAGAACAAGAGGCCATGACATGAAACTGAGAAGAGGTAGAGCTAGAGGCAACATGTGCAAGTTTTTCTTCACAGAAAGGGTGGTTGATCCATGGAATGGCCTACCTGCTGATGTCATTGAATCCAAAACAGTGTGAGGATTAAAATCAGCTTGGGATAGGCACAAGGGGATAGTGACAAAAAGTATCTGAGTAGGGGTTAGGTTCTGGGCAGACTAGATGGATCTTTGGTCCCCATCTGCTATCACTTTCTATGGTTCTATGATTATTACTAAATGCATAGTTAGTCACTGCCATTTTAGTTCCATATAAACAGTCATTTGACATTTCACATTCAATCCTATTTCTAGTAGAACTTACTTTGCTATAAAAATATATATAAAACTTTCAAGTCTCAAAGTTTTCACCACAAAAAAATCATTACTTTGAAATAGTTTTAGTTATTGCAGCATGTAAGGATTTTTTTAAGTATTGGAACAAGCTATGCATACAGTTTACAGCGTCATAAAAAAACAACAAGTAAACTTAAAAGATTACTAGTTTAAAATAAAGCTTTCTAATGAGATGGGGAGGAAAAAGGCAGACAAAGTAGGAGGAGAAAGCCAGGACAGCATGCAGAATTGGATGGTTTGTTGGCAGGTGAGGGCAGTGGGGTGCACTAACACCTCTGGTTGACTGCTCTAATTTACCACTCAGTGACATAAGAGGTAACACATACTAAGGTTCATACTAAGGATGGTAAGGAGCTAAAAGGTGGAATGTCATTGAATGTTCCTATAGCAATTCATATGTCCTAGTACCCAAGCCTGCCACCAGTTATTATATATTTGTCAAGTTTATTCTTACACTCTTTTTTTTTGTTTTACTAATATCTCTATAGATAGTGTATTCCACAAGTTTGTAATCCTTAAAGTATAGAAATATTTGTGTTTATCAGTTTTAAAGGCCCTACCCATTGTCTGTAATGAGTGTTCTCTGGTTTCCTTGAAAAGGCTCTTAAACTCTGTGCCTATTTCAACCATGAGATATGGGTTGTTAATGATGCCAAACATCTCCAGCAAGTCCCCCCTCATTCTTCTTGTCTCAAGAGTCTTCATATTCAAAGAATCCAACCTTTCTTCATTTGTTTTGTTCTTTAGATGTATTACAGTTTTTGTGAACCTTCTTTGAACATTTTCCAGTTTTTTTCCCTTTCTGATTTATTATAAGGGTGCCAAAGTTGAGATTCGTATTCCATATGTGGCCTCACATATGCCCTATACAGTGGCATTAGGACTTTATCACTTTTTGAGATTATATTTTACCTGATAGACTATATTATTTTTCTAGATTTGTTTATGGTTTGATTTATTTGTTATGCATGTTTTAAGTAATCAGATATGTAAATACCCAAGCCTGTTTCATTGGTTGATGCTTCCATTTTTTTCTATGTAACCAATAGATGTTTTGGGGGTTCTTTTTTCCAAGATGGATAATTCTGCATCTGTCCATATTTAACTTCATGTCCCAATGGTTAAACCTTGCTGAGATCTAATAGAGATCTCTTTAAATATCCTATATATTGAAGTGTGCCTCACATGGGCCTCCTAGTTTTGCATCATCTGCAAACTTCACAGTCCAGCTTAATATATTCTAGTTAGATCTGATATAAAAATCTGAAACAATGAAGGTTCCAATACAGAGCTCCATATCTCATTGCTTGGTCACAGTAGAAACAACAGGTTTTTCTTATATAATCTGTTTTGTGGACAATGCACTCAGGAGCAGCCGGATGTTCCCCTATTCCCATTGCTCACTCACAGGACTGCCTACAGGTGCCTCAGGATATCATCAGTCCCTTCCCTGGAAGTACCATGTGTCTGCACTTTAATGGGAACTAAAGCTTTCTCAGTCTCTGTCCCACCCTATGGAACAGTCTACCACTGTATATTTGCTTGTCCCCCTCCCACCTGACCTTCAAAATGAACCTAAGAGCCTGGCTCCTATCAGAATCCTCATGTAATCATGTTCTGGAAAACAAGTAGTGCCCACAAACTGCCCCAGGTGCTAAGTATCTCTGCTCCATCCCATCTTGACCTCCTAGCTGTCTCTGGTTTCCTTTCTCCTTGACCTACAAGGTCTTCTTGTCAAGTCTGTCTGTTAGTCTGTCAGCCAGTTCAGGAGAAATGGACGTTTTGTTTCTAATTGCTCCTGCTTGACTCCCTCAGATGCCTTGGTTTCTCCCTCAGCCCCCCTTGCATGGTTCACCAGCTACCGCTCTGTCTGAACTCAGTGTGTAAAAATCAATAGTACCATATCTGACACACAACCTGTTCACTCTGGGGTTCCCCAGGGCTCCATTTTAGGCCCTCTCCTCTCCTCTCTTCTTCAGTCTCTACCTCAACTCCCTCCCCTTGGCCTGCCCAAGTAAGATCCTCCTCTGTGTGGATGACGCTGTGCTCTTCGCCTCTGTCCCCAACCCCAACACACTCCAGGCCACCCTCCAACAAACTTTTGATAGAGCTGAGCATTGGTTCACATCACGAAGGCTAGTCCTGAACCTAAAAAAACCAAAGCTATGCTCCTCTCGCATTGCCAAAGCAAAGCCAGTGGTGCCCCTCTCATGATACTGCCTAGCATACTAAACCCCATTCAGCAGGCTTCCTCCTACAAGTATCTGGGCATTACCTTTGATTCAGCACTCTCCTTCCATTCCCATATCAATGTCCTTTCTGCTGCCACCAATGTCAGGATTGGACTGTTATACTACCATAGGGACTGCCTACCACAAGAGGCCCTTAGATTGGCAATCACCTCCTCTGTCCAGTGGCTAATCAACTATGGGATGCCCATCTATGCCGCAGTCTACAACACTGCACTTGCAAGAATCCAGCTTTCTATAAACAAGCCCTGCAGGCTAATGTTGGGAGCCCCTAGGTGCACCCATACATGCCTGTTGTACTCCACCACCAACTTGCTCAACCTTGAAGAAAGGCTTCACTCTCAAACCTGCCTTCTTGTAAAAAAGACCCTGCTAGGGCTCTCCCCCCCTTGGGTCGCCACCTCCCTGCAGCATGTCCCCCCCTCAGTCTCCACCCATAGCACTGTCAAAACCTCCCTTATTGTCCCCAGGGTAAGGACCTCTATGGCCCAGAGATCCTTTTGCTATTGGACTCCCTCCTGGTTCAATTCCCTCCCAGCCAACTTAGCTGACTCCACTAAGCTTGGTCCTTTCAAGGTCTACCTCAGACGCCATCTGCCAAGCACTCGCTGCTGCAACTGCACATAATCCCCCACCTGCTCCTTACCCTCACCCTAGGCTGGGTCTGCCCTGTCTACTTTTGCTGCATAAACCTGGGGTCTCAGGCAACATCTGCTGACTAATGTAATAAATTACCTCTGGTTGCTACCTGACGTGGTACTCGTGTATCTATATTATGACTACTGTGATCTACCTATTACCAAGCGTGTACCACCAGTGAATGCATGCAGCACTGGTTGCTTTTTTAATCTAAGCATTATGTACTGTACGGTTTTGTTTGCTGTGATGTATTGCTGTCTTGATGAGGTGCCTTGGTAAATGAGTCTTTGACTCAAAGATATGTAAACCGATGAGCTAATAAATAAATTATAAAGTTACTGCTTGTTATTTTTGTACCATTTATCCTCTGTAATCTGAGTTGTTACCGCTGTCTCAGCTCAATTTACATTGTACCCCTATTGACCTCATATCAAGGTTTTGTACAGACATGTTTGACTCATGTTTTGACCTTTGTCTATTGTTCATCACTGTGTAATAGCTACTACTGTCTATATAAATTTATGGTTGTTGAACTATGTTGGTGCCACCTTGTGGCCTGGGTCATGTCTGAAAATGGTCCATTGGATCAGGACACTTACCCGGTTAACAAATACATAAGTAAATAAATAAGTAAATAACTATACTTGAAACTGATGTCACTTCCCCAATCCATGTGCTGTCCTGGGCTTTCTCCTCCTAATTTTGCTACCTTTTTCCTTACCTCCCACCCCATAAGAACATTATATTTTAAAGAGTAGTCTTTTAAACTTACCTGTTGTTTATATATAATATTGTAAACTACATGCATAGCTTGTCACAGTACTTTAAAAATTCTTTGTATGTTGCAGTAACTAAAAATATTTGAAAATAATTGTTATACTGCAGAGAAAACTTTGAGACTTGAAACATAAGTTTTTGGAATATGAAAATGTTTCTAATAGAAACATAATTGAACGTGAGATGTCAAATGACTGTTTATATGGAACTAAAATAGTAGTGACTAGCTATGCATTTTTAACATTCAGATATCTATGCACTTTATTTATCAAAATATTCCCAATCCAAGTTTATTGTATGGCTAAACAGCATTCACAAAAACAACAGTATACAAAACAGCTTAAAAACGGGGTTAATAAAAAAAAAATATTAATAAATAACAGTAGTCACATACAAATCAGTGCATTCCAGCTTTCAAAGTGCATAGTACATATCCAGGTAGCAACTTATGTGCTCAATATAAAGTGCAATACTATGGTATGCAGGACACTTCCTGCCTCTATCATTTTCATTGCACCTTTATTCTTTTTTTTATTTTGTTAATAGCATGGGAAAACTTAGCTAGTCTATCAAGTGCCCGGCATCTTCAATGTGCATTAAGATGTTTGTAAGTGTTTTCTTATCCACTTGATAGTGTTAATAAAAGGATTTAACTAATATTGTCTTTGCTTCACATGCCATCTGCAGTTCCATAAAACATGCATTGAATCTTTTTTTTTTTTCCCATAACCACAATCACAGTCCCCTGATGGTACGCCCCAATTTTTTTATACTGATATGCTAAAATATTACTGTGGAATTGTTCAAACTTATAATAACTCATGAAAGTGAGTCTAAGCTTTTGATTAGTTATTACTGTATGTCCAAATATGGCTTGTAACTATGATAGTAATTGTTTTGTGAGAACCAATCAGAATAATGAGAGGCAGAAATAGAGTCCAGATCCAATCTAGTCCAATAGCTGCATACCTTATTGGTAACATATTTTTTTATATTTCAGTCTTAATGCTATTCCTTGCCCAACTGCCTGTCTGAGGTTCATTAACTTATGTTTTTCTAGTAACAAATTTATGGTGTTAAACCAGTATCTGGCCTTATGTCCCAGATTATACCAGAATTCCTTCTCATATAAGCATTGTTTAGCTAACATGCCATCCTCCATCCTTATGCACTTTATCCAATAGTTAAGTTTTTACTTTCGATAAGTGCACTGATATTTGTTAATCCCACTTCTGACCTCAAATAGGGAACCAAGCGTGATTGACCCAGTCTTAACATGCTACTCAGAGTCTCGGACAAAGGCACCATAAGTCTACTAAAATTCTTTGTTTCTCATATGTCACAGCCATATAGAAGTTGTGAGTCAAATTTTGCTTTTTCTACTTGAATCAGGGATTTTATAATCAATCCTCCATATTTAAAGTTAAATTTAGTTACCCCTGCCATTTTTGTTTTTCAATTTTTCTAAAAGCATTTCCATGTGCCAGGTCCAGTAACAGTTCCCTTGAACCTCTACTCCTAAATAAGTGTAACATGATACTACTTCAGTTTTGTTATTGCCAACATGCTAATCTTTAATTTTAGCTCCTTTGACTTTTCATGTATAAAATTTAATTTACCCTACAAACCCTTTTTGGTAAGTGAGAATATAACACTATTGTCTGCATATGCTAATTTTGGACATGACATAGTCTTAATATTTGGGGGAGTCCTGGTCACAGTCCAGCAGCATCTTTTCTATATAAAGGGAGAAAATGTAAGGGGCAAGCATGCAGCCCTGCCTGACACCCCTATTACTTTTAAAGGAACGTGTTTGCTGTCCATTATACCCCATTCTGATTTTGGCCTGGGTATTAGTATAAAGGTGGGCTATAAACACAACTAAATTTGGATCGTACCTTGGTGTATAAGGATTCCCCAAAGAATCCCTTGGGAGATATTATCAAAGGCACTAGAATAATCAATAAATATGGCATACAACTTTGAGTTTGACATAGTTTTTAATAAGATGATTTAAAACAAAAATATTGTAATCTGTAGAGTAATTGGGCCTAAAGCCCACTTGGTAGGGTGAAATTCCTCCAGTTCTATCTACTTTTTTCTTAAATCTCTCTAGTATCACTCTTGAAAATATTTTTTAGTTTACATCTAAAAGACTGATGGGCCCATACATTACTGGTTCTGATAAGTTTCCCTTTTTGTGTAAAGGTACGATGTTGTCACTTCTTCAAGTCTCAGGGTAACTGTTGTTCATAATGCATTTATTATAGAAAACGGTCAGAAATTTATACCATAATGGACAGCAATTATATGCTTCTGCAGGTATTCCATCTGGACCTGCAGCTTTTTGTTTCTTTAATGAATAAATGGCAAGAAATGCGTTGTCCATAGTTAATGGCTTGAATGATTGATTAATCAAGGGCAACTGATTAATATGACCATTTTCAGCTGGGTCATAAAAAATACTCTTAAAATATTCCAGCCATCTTTTTTTCAGAAATATGAGTGTCAATATCTAATTTATATTTATCAGCCCCCTTGGCCATAATCAAAATATCTCATTATTCTTTTATTTATTAGGTAAATTCTGTGGTTATACTTGCTAACTTTTCTGATCAACTGCTCCTTTGGAACTGGAGCACATACCCTCACAGACAAATACTGATACTTTTGATTTGAAGCAGTGTCTTGCTTTGTATGCTACAACCTCTTATTGGAAGGCTGACAGTAACCTATCAACAGCTCCATGTGTGGGGAATCAGTTTCTAAGCTGCCTTAGGTCTTGTGCTGCTCCCAATACCTGAATACAGAATGTCATTGGGTGCAGCGTGGTGTGAGACCTGATTGTTATTGGGTCTTTGTACTTAGAATCCAACCCACTCGCTATACAAAATGGCTACAGTCTGAAGTCAGGTGTGCATTATAGGGGAGACTCTACTGCCAACAATACCTAAATCAGGAAACAAGGTATGATTATAGAGAGCTCTCTTTTACTTTACTTTGATTTACACTTAAAACACATACTTTGAACTCTCATCTCTATCTTGCTTTTCAAGAGAAGCCAAATGTTTTTAACAGCTTGAAATGCACAATAAGAAAAGTGAAAGATGATTGAAAATGAAACAAGATACTTTCACCATTTAGTATTGAAAATAAGTATTTAAGACATACAAAAACATTTTTTATTCTAAACATGTAAATGTATATATTTTTGTAGCAACTCTGAGAAGACCAGTTTATGGGTGATTACCCAAGGATTTAAAGATAAACAACATACATTTATGGTAAAACTTTTTTTTGCTTAAAAGGAGATATTTATGATAGGCAAAATGTTTGTGTATGAATTTACATGAGAAAATGATTTCTCTATCATTTGTTATGAATAATAAAAAGAAAAATATTACTGAAGCAGAGCAACCAATTAATAAAAGACAAGAGAATATGTGTAAATACATTTCTCTGTTATAAAATGTAAAAAAATTGATAGATTCTTCTAAAAGGAAAAACTGGAGATGAAAATTAGGGCTGTAGTATAAGTTTATTATAATAAAAGTAAATAATTTGTATACTATTTGAAAACATATTTTATTTGTTTGTATACAAAGGTTGATTGCAATGTACCATATGCTTATTTTAACACTTTTTTAAAAATGACCATATAAAAAGAAACAGATTGTTTGTACTGTATTTTTTCATGTGTTATGTGCTTAATCTTTGTCTAGACCCTTTCTTCCCTGAAGAAGTCAATGTGGTGAAACATTGAATAAAATATGGGCTCAGGTTGATTCATTTAATAGAAACATAATAAGACTATGAAACTATCTTCGGTGTGGTTGGGCTTTCCTATTATGCATCCATTAATTTTTGAGCAAAGTTTGCCAATTATTAATTTATAAAGTATCCACAATACATTTTTACTTACTAAACCACATTTATACAACCTAAATCGATTCCAGGACATATTTATTTTAGTATGCAAGCCAAATCTTGTGTGTATACCTACAGTAGCAGTGGAGATATAAACATCCAAATATTTTGAAAATTGCCACACAATTTAACAAATAATTAAACTGAGAAATGTTGAACTCCTGTAACTTTTAATTTGCACAACTAATTACTCCTGATTTAACAGTTTCTATGACTCTTCCAAGAAAGTTTGCAAATAAAATTTCCATTATCTAGCTACAAAGGTGGTTAAGTTGCAACCATGGAAATATATTTCAGTAATTTTCACATATATATAATAATTTGCTAGACTTTGAGCCCCTCTAACTTCCCTTACCCTTAACTAAATGTCATGAAACTTGGTATCCATTTAGGGTATCTTCCATACAATAGGCACACAAAGTGTTGCATCTCTAGCCATAATACTCACCAAGTAATGACCAAGTACATAATTTTGGACAATTCAACAAAAGTTAGCAAAATGTCAGGATATTTCATAGAATTTCATTGAATTTTGTGAAAATTATGTGAAATCAGAATTTGCTTATTTCTCCCAGCCCTACTAAAGACAAAATGTAATAGCAAGAAGAGTCTGTTCCAAATCATGTGTAAACACTGAAACAGTTGGGAAGATTATTCACTCACCACTTCTATTTATGAAAGTTTTACAGTTTATTTTTGTAGAGTCATGAAAGACTAAGTTTCAAAGAAACTAACATTTCATAATGGTACTGGTTGCTTTATCAGGGCACAAATATGTCCCTTGCCTGGCTTTCTGTACTTAATGATTACTATTATTACAATATATCAAGTTAAAATCTTCACCATAAATAATGTGCCTGCCTGCAATTTATCATCTCTGGTTATGGTTGGGTTGCATGAAAAGTGCTGATATTAAGGTAACACCAACCCTGTCTTGTATGATCATTCAAACCCTGACGTATACCCCACCACTGATTTGCCTAGGTTCCAGCAACTTTGAACCCTAATATTTCACTTTCCTATTTTGTATGCTCAACAATTCAGCCTGGACCATCCATTTTTCTAATGTGGGCTCATTGTCTATCCCTTTAACCAGTCTGCTCTGCATCAATCTGGGGACAGAGCATTCTGTGCTGCGATACCTACTCTTTTGAATGCTTTATCACAACACATCAGATCTGCCCATATGGTAGAGTCCTTTAATACCTTCTTAAAAGCTTACCTTTTTCATGAAGCATTTCCTTGATTGCTTTTCACTGTTGCTTTAAATTGAGGTATAATTTTCAAATTGTTACTCACACTTTTTAATTATCTGTTTAGTTTCTGTCATTTTTAGTAACATAATTAATTGGATGTGTCTTCAGCCTTTGGGAAAGGGTGCCATATAAATAAAATTGCCTTGCCTTGTAGATGCATTAACATAATTTATTGCTATGTGCTGTATATACGTACTGTATATCTGTACAAGGATGCCAGCCATGATGCAAAGCAATACTGCAGTATACTGCAGAACACTTATTGCAGTAAACAAGACAATTTCCTTTTCTTTTCTTTTTTTTAATTAATTCTTTCTATCTATCTATCTATCTATCTATCTATCTATCTATCTGTCTATCTATCTGTCATCTATCTATCTATCTATCTATCTATCTATCTATCTATCTATCGTAGCTAGCTAGGTAGCTGTGATATTATATACAGTATATTTAAAATACTTGCATTGTAGCACATGTATAGTTAGGGTTGAGTGGCGTGCTCAGTGTTAAACACCTATTTTTGCACCATAATAACATTGGCAGCATGTGATGAAGCTATGCAAAATGTTTCATACACAGTCCAGTGGCAAGTTCTCAAGATCTGAGAAGCTTTGTGATGGCTACTTATCCAGATTCCAAGATCCAGAAATGTCACCAATATATAAAAAGCATTCTTTTTGGAGTTCTTTTTGTTCTCACCTACAGCCAAGACTGAACAGGATTTTGTTCTGAAACTTTCAGGACTGAAGGGACTTGTGCAAAGGGTGTGCCTTTTGAAGGCTGTGTGAAAAAATATTAATCCATTCCAGAACTATAGGGTTTTGAAATTTGGGTTTTGAACATTCTCAGTAGGGTTTTCAGGATAACTCTCTTATATAACCAAAAGCATTTTATTTCACAAGCCATTTTCAGATCATGACTAATTGTGTTTTTGGTCAAAAGAAAAAAATAAGGTCACGATGGCCAGCATTGTTTTTTTGTTTTGTTTTGTTTTGTTTAAGTACGAAATACATAAAAATAGTAATTTTTCGAAGAAAGAATACTGGAAGCTAGGTGAACAGGACTTAGTATGCTTCTCCTCCTGCTATGTACTGTTTTTTGGTGCCAGAAGCCCATCATGCTCCAGACATGTCTCGAGCCTGCATTCCACTGCTTCTTAATGTCCACCAGCCTGCCCAGGTAACTGCCAGTCCCCACCTTTGGGGTCACTTTTACTCCTATCATCTATCATTTCTATGCTACTGGCTACTTTCAGGCAAATGCCTTATCAACAATCAATGAGTCCACATCCTCCTATAACTAGCATGCACCCACTCTCAGTCCCTGCAGGGCCCAGTACATTTTCACCTCTCTGGGTTCATACTGCAACAGTCAGTACACTTTTGCCCTTTATGATTTTGTGCTGCAATGATCAGAATGCTATTACACTCAGTGGCTTCATAATGCACCAGCCTACCCCCATAAGGGACTGGCTTCCAATAACAACAAGCCTTGCCAGGAAAAATCTTGGGCTGCCAGACATGAAACATCTGTTTCTAGTCTTCTTTTTTGTGGGGCATTCAAACTACAACATTCCTTGGTATGGCTACTGCCATGGTTCCAGATTGCAAACCTTCAGCTCCTCTGTGGACAAAAACCATCTGTCACAAAAAGAAGCTCACATCATCATAGTATGCAGCAGTTCTTGCAGGACTAAAAGGTACCAGACTCAGTAATAGTTCATTTGACACCGGGAAGGATAGCAACCTGAAGCCCTGGATCCCCAGATGCTTCCACCACAGGGGTCTTTTCTATTCCTCTGTGCTGACAATCATAAGAGTAGGTAGATTCCCATGGTGTAATTAGGATTCTTCTGCTAGATGGTTTGGAACATGAATGGTGGCTCCATTCCTTCACTGGTCACTTTAATTATGGCCTTCTCTCTTTCCTTTGTGCATGTTCTGGCAGTTCTATTATATGCCTTTGGCTCTCATTTTTGGCTCCTTCCTAAGGTAGCTTTAGCCAAAGGATTGCATCCTATGACTGGCCCATGAACTGCAATCTTCACACCTTAGATGCTAGTGGACCCCTTCT
The DNA here is from genome assembly GCA_016271365.2 of Neoceratodus forsteri. Taxonomy (NCBI): domain Eukaryota; kingdom Metazoa; phylum Chordata; order Ceratodontiformes; family Ceratodontidae; genus Neoceratodus; species Neoceratodus forsteri. Next base: position 877,423,930 of record CM057452.1, on the reverse strand, counting down.
CCATGATCACACCATACAACATTACTCTAACTGCCCATGTGAGCTAGTGGTTCCCCCCTACCCAATTGCCCAAGTACAATATTAATCTGATCATCCTGGCAGTCTAGTAGCTCCCTTCCCCTAACTGCCCCATAAATATATTAATCTGACACTTCTGGTGTCTAGTGCCCCGTCCACTGAGTGTTGTCCCCCTGATCAAGTGTCAGCCCTAACCCAGTCACCTGCTGCAGACCTATTGCCCTGCATCCCCAAGTCACCGGTCATGCTGTCAATGACAGTAACTGGCACAGCCCTTCACTCACCTCCATGCCAGCTGCCATTAGACATACACTGAGATTGACTGAATGAATAGCCTAACCACAGAGGGGTGACTCTGACCTTTTGCTTCCCAGAAAAGAATTCCGATAGTTGAGTGCACACTGCATATAATACAGGGAGCAACACAGAAGCAATATGGCCACCAAAGCTGAGCATGCTGAGGATTAGCAGTGCAGTAAACAATTCAATGGTTTTAAATGATTTTTAAAAGGTATGCCTTTGCTACCTACATTGACATCGAGAAGCTGTTTGTTGTAAAATGTTGATTTTATTGTTGCCCTGTAGATTTACTACCATTCATTGCCATATGGATGTGAAACCAGAAAGCCAGACAGTCAGACAGAGAGAGAGAGAGAGAGAGAAAGTTGGGACAGCCTGAGCTAGCTTGATCTCATACCAAAACCCAGGTGAACCGGAGGAGGAGTGTGGAGGAGATACCAGAAACAATCAGCTGCCCAATGATTGTGAGTTGTATCTCTTTAACAAGTGAAATCTAGTCAGAGTTGACATATTGCCCACAAGAAGACAGAAGGAAATGAGTAGCAGAAGAGCAATGGCCCACCAGTCTGCCTGAATTTCAGGAAAGTTGTTGGGGAAAGCCTGGGAGTAGCAGTCTGGACACATAGATTAGAGCTAGCAATACTCTGACAGATGGTTGAAGAGCCCAAAGAAAAATAAATTGTGTGATATTGTAGGATTCTGAGGAGTGAGTGAGTAGAAACCAGCTTGCACAAATATATCAGACTACCTAATTTTAAATTTTAAATAGGTTCCTGTTTGAGGACATTTCCTATTCTACTGCATAGAGCAATACTAAATAGACCAATCCCTCTGGGTATCAGAGGATATTTCTTGTTAATTACTGACCTCTGCTGATATTTTTTTTTACTTTTTCTGGTGGGGTTGGTGAGCCTTTATAATACTTGATAAGTGTTGTGAAAACTGATTTTCTGGCCTTGCTTCACGCTACTTTTAGGCACTAGATCAAAATGGTAAAACAACAACAGTGCTGTCAACAAGTGTGCAGCAAAAACAGCGCTGTCAAGAACAGCACCATTCCCAAATACCATCAGTAGAAAGAGCACCAATGGTAGTGGTCCAAAACCACACCGACGACTGCTACCATGGCAAAAAGACAAAATGTACATTTTGTTTTTCTGGGGGGATCCACACCCCACACACACACACCCGACATGGGGTGCTCTACCCCCCTGAACCCCCGATATTAAAATAATCAACTCTGGGGGTCTGGAACAAAGGGATGGGTAGAAACTTAGGGAGGTCCTTGGTTTTGGGACAAAACATAAAAAAACACACTTTGGATGTGGGGAAGAGGAAAGAAGTAAGAATAGTGAGACTGGGAACATAACCATGGTCTCCCACTCTGTGCTGCCTCAGCTGATTGTGCCTTAGCCCTCTCCACCTCAAGAGCAGCTCAGACAGCCACCACACTTTCAATTACTTCATTACTTCCCCCCCTGTCTTGACAGCTACAGGGGTAGCGGTAATTACCATGCACTATCCTACCTCTATCACTATAAAGGCAGAGGCACTTTTTGAAGCAAGATTTTTATGGCACTATATTTGAAATACTCTTTTCACCCAGTACACTACTTTTACATGTATTGTATGGGATTTTTAGAATAATAATTATCTTCTCCTGTTAAAGTAAAAGAGCCTCTTATGGGAAGATGACTGCCTGAGTATGCTGCAGAGTTGAGGAGTAGCTAGCAGTGCTACAGTTTTATTTTGGACTATATTTTAAGTAAGGTTTCAGTGTTGTTTGGTAATTGTTAGATAAGAAAAATGTAAATGTTACTGTATCATTAAACTATTTTAGGATTACTTAGAACTACTAATATAGTCTAATAAGAGTGTTACCAATTTGTGAAAAAAGGTGTAACAAAATCAAATTTATTGTACAAAGGTTCCAATTAGAAAAACACAGTTGCCAACATGACATTTTCAATCTAGAACCATCATATCAGTTGCCCCAAACACCAGACACAGAAATGCTAATATATTTCTTATTGTATTGTTAAGTATCCTGCTATCCTTGGCTACTGCTATAATAAGTAAAAAAATTCATACTCACATTGATAGCAGGGTCACATACACAGTGGGAAAGCTGTAATGATGCTATCGCTGGCTAGCAGACTGTGCAGACAACTTAGATAACAGTTTAGCCCATATTTATATGTCATTCCATAGACAGGTTGTCTCCACTAATTCCGCAGGCTTTGCATGATTTTAAGAATACATGTTTTCCATGAAGGTCAAAAATGACCTCATAGGTGCAGTGTCTTTCTCTCTGGTACAGGAATAACATGTTTACCAGATAGAAGTAGACAAGGGGCAGGATTCACAAAGAAAGTCAAATATCCTGCAGCTGCGGAAAAAAAGGCCTGCAGCAGTGCGGAAACACAGTTGCATGATATTCATAAAGAAATTTTGAGCAGGTGCAGAATTCCATAAAATCCCTGCAGCTGCAGAAATTCAGCAGCTGTGGAAATTAAGCAGGTGCTGAAAATCCACAACTGCGGAGCCGCAGCTGCAGAAATAGCTTAGGAGGCACAGCAACAGTGAACCTAATTAGCTGCAGCAGCAGACTTTAACACTGCTGCCATTGCATGAAGCTGAAAGCACCCACAAGGAGACTAGCAACCAGTCCCTCAACTGGGACCACTGCAGCACCACAGGCCCCAGCAATACCATGGCACCACAGTGGCTGACTGCCACTGCCAGTCCTCCCTCCCTGGGGTGTTCCTATTGCCTGCAGGGGTAGCATTCACTGGCTCTAGGCTGTAGTAGGTTGACTCTACTGCCTGTGGGGCTCTGTCATGGGCTGCACTGGGTCTGGCGGTTGTTGCTTGTTGCCATATCATGGCAATATGTGCTGTTGTTGCTGTATCATCAGCCACCACTATATTCACTGGGATGCTATTACCTGTGCCTCACCTTCATCTTAATTGATTGCAATTGTTGGGGCACTACTGCAGTTTGCTGAGGGAGAGTTACACCTCATTCAACTGTGTGTAACATTTTTTCTGCAACTGCAGAAAAAAACTGGTTGTGACTAGCCTTTCAGGGGATGTGCCTTACTTATCGCACACCTTTTTTCCCTCAGGGACCCCTGCAGCTGCACTTTTTTCCACATTCCGTAGCGTTTTTTTTCGCAGCTGCGGATGGTTTTGTGAATAGCACTCAGTGCAAATTCCCCTTTGTTTCCATAGCTATGGAAGTTTTGAGGACTTAGGGAAGGTTTTGCACCTTCAGAACTCTTTGTGAATCCAGCCCAAGATATCTGGACTATTCCTAAACAAGGCAGCCTTTCCAAGGGAGCTATATGGTACAATCTGAGTTATGGGACATTTGAGGCATAAATAAATGCATTGCCCACTGATACCCCAGCCAATAATGTACACAGAAACCTGTTGTGGGCGCCCAGATTGACAAACAGTTTATTAACAAATCTTCATTTTTACAACCAAAAATTATCATCATCATCACCATTACTTCCAAACACCTTTGAATTCTTTCATTACAGTTTTCATTTCCTTTCAAACATTTCCCATATTCACTTTGTTTAATCATATATACATTATTGCGCTTTATCCACCACTCTTAATTTAAATCTTTCCTCTTCTTCCTCCCAGATGTACACCTGGGGGACCGCTCTCATTTCTTCTTTTTTCTTGGAGCACTAGTGTACTCTATATGCCTTCCTTTTTCATTTGGTCTACCTTTCACCCCTCCTCCCTTAAATTTTTTATTTTCTTCCACTAGACCTGTCTCCAGCTTGCGATGGATGGCAGGTCTCCCCCCCCCCTCTTTTTTTGGGCTTTCTCCTTCCGCCAAGCTACTATGCAGTCCTTGATCCCTGTATTAAACATGTCATTACTTAAACCTGACAAGTGCACCCCTTCTCCCCTATAATATTCATCATCCCTTTCATCTATGCTCCTCCTAATAACTTTTCTCCCTATAGTTAGGAACAATGCCCCCACCCGCTGCTTCATTCTTTGCCTGGCCTTGTCAATGGCCTTGTGGCTCTGTGTGTATCTCCAAACCCTCCTGGGTATCAAATCTGACCAAACCGGGGGGTGCTGTGGAGCCAGAGCTGAGTGGCAGCAGATTCAAGTAGCTCTGAACCAACGGAGGATTAAAGTTTAAAAATCAACTATTTGAAGCAACTTTTGGGTAAATTGTTCCATATTTCTGAAAAGAGGAGCGAAAACTGATCAAGAATGGGCAATCCTAGAAAGGATCGCGGTGTTGGGACTGGAGGAAAATCGAACAATACCCCTCAGCACTTGAGACCTGACACGAGTGCACAGGCCAAGAATGCATCAGACTCAGGAGAAACTCTTAATTCTCTAGGCCTAAAAAATTCAAAAATTGATTAACACAGTGACAGACTTTAATACTAAGATAGACTCTTTTGGGACTCGTGTAGTGGCTGTGGAAGTAACAGTTGACCACCTAAAAACTACAGTTCATGAGGCTAAAAATCAGGCAGATTCTGCGGCAGTAACTTCCGTGATGCTGGTCAAGGAGAATGCACATTTCAGAGCCCTTTGGAAACTCTAGAGAACCAGGCCCGATCCTCTCACCTACGCATAGTGAGCCTCCCTGTGGGGATCGAAGGTGACCATCCCATATTATTTTTGCAGGACTGGTTCAATGAAAAGCTAGTGGATGGAGGGCAAGATCTCCAGTTTGGTCTTCAGAAAGCCTACCGAATCACTTTCCGGAGATACTGTGAGCAATCTGATATCCCACATACTCTACTAGTACTGACTGATGGAATCGGAACCCATGATAAGATACTTTGCATGGCCAGGCAGTCGGGTCCCCTCACACAAGACAAACAGAACATTTATATTTTCCCAGACATCAGTTATGCGATGAGGATCCGCCGCAAGAAATTCGAAGGTGTTCGACTAAAGCTTCGAGAGGCCGCTATACCTCATACAGTTATCTACCCGGCCAAGCTTCGGAATGTTTTTGGGGGCAAAGTGTGGATTTTTACCGACCCTATTGAAGCCGGAAAATGGGCCTTGCATCTACAAATGGGTCAACAGAAGGGAACAAGGAAGGAAGATGATGATGTGGAGCTGGCAGAAGATGGGGACACTTGACTCTGTATCTCTGTATTGGGCTAAGTACAGCTCTTAATGTTCCTACTCTTGATTTTACACCAATACTGACTGTTGAATTACAGATGGAGTTATGAGTCTTTTTGACTCGTTGATAATGTAAATCGAATGAAGGAGAAAGGGGTATTTTGAGTGAGGGGTTTAAGATTAATTTCTAGGATTGGATCTATGTAACATCCTCTCTTTTCCTTATTCTTATTTCATATTGCACTGTTGGATTACCAAAACGTGCTCAAATATATATATTTGAATCTGCTTGAATTATGCTGCTGTAAAAGTTAAAGATTTTTAGATTCCTTTCATAATATAGGCTAAAGTATGACGCCATAAGCCCTACAAAAGGGCTTGCTTAAGTTGGACTTGATTCTGGACTTTAGAAAACATCTTAGTCATACTGCTCATGGGCTCAGGAAGCAGCAATCATAGTTTGGACTTTTAGGAAAGACATTTTAAGCAATTACCCCCTGGATGTGGTATCACAACATCTAGATTCTCCTCTTCTATGATTAAGGGGGCATAGTCCCCCATTGTATTGTACTGATGTACTATTATATGTCTATGATGTGAATATATTGTTTTCATCAAATAATGAAAAATAATGCAAATAAAATAAAAAAAATATCTGACCAAACCAGGGTGCCCCCCCAGCCACCAGCCCATAATTTTGTTCATGTCATGTTTTATATCATAGGAGATGTCCAGCCAGGGTCTGGACCTCAGGTTGTTCCCTCCCAAGTGGACAACTAGCATATCTGGCTCCAGTTGAGTCTCCCTCATCTTCCATACTGTCAGCAGTAGCTGTGCCCACTTAATTCCTCTGATTCCACTCCATGTAAGTTTATACTGTCTGGGTTCCTGCTACAGCTGCCATCCCACCAGCCTTCATGCTGCTCTCCTTTCCACCCAGTAAATAAATGAGTGCCCACACATATCCAGATCCCTACACTCCTCTTGTGGCCTTTCAAACAATAAAACATTTGTGAGAATGATTCCAGCACTCCCCCCCACCTCCCCCTCCTCACCCCCTACTTTTACTTGTTACTTATACCTGTGTGAGGAAAAAAACAGAGAAAACAGCATCTAAGTCCAGCAAAGAACTTACATATCTCTTATAACAATCAGATGACCAATGACCAAGCTCTTTCAATTCTTCCCGAGACCTTCTTTGTACCACAGCTTCTGGTGCTGCCGCAATTAGAAATGAGTGCGAGGAATACCTCTTAGGGTCCTCCTCCAAGAATTCAATACCTTTCTTCAGAAGTGCCACCACCTACAGTACTTGCTTGTACTGCTTTGTCATCCCCCATGCTTGAATAAAGGTCCCATCCTTTGTCCCTCTCCTGTGAAGTATGCCCACAGGGTCCAGACTGGACAGATGGTTTGATTCTGATGCTCTTTTAATATTACCTTGACCCCCCATCCTTTTTGATCAGTCTTTGATGTAGTGATAACAAGGTGCACCTCCCCCTTTTCCCAGGTCATGTCCTTCCACTGTAGCCCCCTTGCTGCGTCGTCCTTGCTGCAACCTACCACTTTGCAGACTCTGAAAGCCCCATGCCACATAACCATAAATATGGTACCAAATAATACAGCTTCATCCCCAGATCTGCACACCCTCAGCATTGCCCTACCAGATCCACTAGCTTTGCCTTGGAAATGGGTCTTCTGGTGACCTCAGACCTCCTCTTCATTCTAAGCCACCCTTGCATCATTCTGCATATTAATATGCTCTTCATTGGATCCTCCCACCTTGTAATGTGACATACCAAACTGATGGTGACCACGTGAACCCCCATCATGGCATGAGCTACCCCCCGTCTTCCACCTATGCTCTACAAACTTCCCCATCTGGTCCTCTGTCACTGCTTCACTGTCTCCATGTGGTGGCCCTCCCTGAAGACCTGAAAAACTCTCCATGAACCTTCATATGCCTTTAGGGTCCTAGGTGCCCAGGAGTTATGAAACAGCAACTCGGTTCCCTCCAGCCATCTCCCATATGAACACTAGAACTGGTGTCCTCTGTGCCTCTGCCCACAAAATGACAGCCCAGAATCTGTCCAGTTGCAGATGGGAGAGGCTGTCAGTGATCTTGTTCGGTGATCCTTTGATGTGCCTTGCCGTAAATGACATGTTAAGCCTGAACCCCTGCAACACTAACTGGTATAGCACCCACGTAACTGACTCAGACATGGCCCCCCTCTTATTGAAAACTTCCACCACTGCCCTGTTGTTGCACCAAAATGTGACTTTCCTGTTTCTTAACTCCTCCCCCCATATTAATGTACTGACCCAAATTAGTAAAATCTCCAACAGGGTGAAGTCCTTAATGATGCCTGCTGTCTTCCATTCCTCTGGATATGCTTCCAAAAAAACATTTTCCTTTACAATAAGCCCCCATACCTAAACCCCCCCACTGCATCAGTGTATAGCTCCAGATCCATATTAAATACCCAGTCATCCTGCGAAAATGTCATCCCATTAAATTCCCTTAAAGACTTTTTCCATATTTCTAGGTCAGCTCAGATACCCTTTGCTATGTCCATCCAATGGTGAGGCTTACTAGCCCCATTTGTTGCCCTGGCTAACCACTGAGTGAATGCCCTTCCTGGTCCTGTTGCCCTGCAGGCAAAGTTTAAGTGACCCAGGAGCTGCTGTACCTGCATCAGCTGTACCTGCCTTCTTCTCGCCATGGTCTGCAGTAGCTACCTCAACCTGTCCACCTTCCTCTCTGGTAGTCGAAATAGCTCCCTCTCTATATCAATTTCTATGCCCAAAAATTCAATGCATTGGCTAGGCCCTTCTGTCTTGTTGGCAGCTAACAGTACCCCCAGCTCCTGGCACATCCCTTGGAAGCATGACAGCATGTATTTCATCTCGTCCTTTCCACTTTCTATCATTAGGAAGTCATCCAGATAGTGAATTACCCCGGTGTATCCATACTTCTTCTGAAATACCCACTGGAGCCAGCTACTAAAGAGCTCAAAAGTTGCAAAAGCAATAGAACAGCCCATCATCATGGTCTTGTCAAAATAGAATTCTTCCTCAGTTTTGAAACCCAGAAAATCCCAGTCCCTTGGGTGGACTGGTAGCAGTCAAAACACAACTCATTGTTTGTCTTTGCTAGCCATTCTCCCTAGGTGGCTCTAATGAGCTGTACTGCCTCTTCTAGTGTGGCATAAGTGACTTTACTGTTATCTTCTGTGATGTATTCATTTACTGATTCCCCTTCGGGAAACGATAAATGGTGTATCACACAGAACTCACCCGGCTACATTTTTGGTACCAGACCCAGGGGGGAAACCCTCAAGTTCTCCAAAGGTGTCTCCTTGAATGGCCCCTCTACCCTCCCTGCTAAAGTCTCTTTCTTTATTTTCCGATGTAATACCTCCTTTTTTCCCTTTACTGACCACAAATTCTTCGCCATTCTGCTTTCCCTAGGGCCATTGAAGTGTAGTCTAAACCTGTCCTTAAAACCTTCTATCAGTGTCCTGGTAGCCTCCTTGTTGGGGTAGTCCCTCGCCCATTCCTCCAGCACCTCTTGTCTTATTGGGGTTATTGCCAATTGAAAATGTCCCGGCCATGTATTCTCTGAACCTTTGAGCACTACTGATTGTAGCCTCGACCACCTCTGAAATCTTTTCCCCTGGTACCCCACCCCCACTGCTGTCCCCTGAACCCTCCCGTGCCACCCCAAAAGGGCTGATTGTTCTGCAAGTTGGTCATCCCCCAGTTGCCAGGATTGAACCAGTTGGTCCTGCATTTTGAGGCTGGGTGGCCGCCTTCACACTTTGAACATGCATTCCTGAATCAGTACTGGGGCCAGGAACAAAATGGCCTATTAAAACCCCATCAACATTTTTGCACCAGGCCGTTTTTTCTCCCCATCTCCCTCACTGCTCCTGCTGCTTGTCAAACAATCCAGCCACAAGTCAGACTGACATGTACAGTATCCCATCTCACATCTCCAAATGTAGCCATCTGCTGTCAAAATTGATCATCATATTGGATCCAATTATTCCCACCCCGTAACTTAGTTTTCCTGATTATCAAGGAGTAGGTGATGATAGCAGTTGCCAATTCCATTTTTTCTCAATTACTATTGCTGTATACGAACATACAAAATTTGCCAGCAGATAAAGGCCTAGAGGTCTATCAAGTCTGCTCGAATGTGCAGCTAGCACCCCTTATTCTGCAGCTGCCCCTCCCTTCCACCCTTCCCCTTCATTAACCCTCCCCCTTGTCCTGTCCCATCCTCGTTTGAAGCAGTCCACTGTTCTACTGCATACCACTTCAGGAGGTAACACATTCCACCCAGCCACCATCCTCTGTAAAAAAGTGTCTCCTCATCTCCCTCCTGAACCTTCCTCGCTCCAGTCTCATATCATGGCCCCTGGTGTCCCTCCCCTCCCTTACTTTGAACAGCCCCTCTGTACTTGTCTTGTTTATTCCTTTCATGTATTTAAAGATTTCAATCATGTCACCCCTGTCTCTCCTCTCCTCCAGTGAATACATGTTCAACTCCTTCAACTTCCTCTCCAAATCCAAATTGTAAAGCCCATCATCCACAAATCCCACGTAATCCCCTTGTTCCTTTTCTCCTCCTCGCCTTTACCCAGTAGTATCACAGCTGCCGCCATGTCCTTTTCTTGGCCATGCTTTCTTTCTCATCATATTTTGTGACAGCCTTCTTACTTACCAAGGCAAAGATGTCGACGTACTCCCCCTTCCAAATCTTTTCTTTCATGGCTAAGGGCACGTGCTCACCTATGCACATGCCTGGAGACCCTATCTCCCTTGTGCCTTTGCCTTCCCAATTCAACATTCCCTGGTCACTTTTCTCCCCCTCCTGGTTGCCTTTTTGGATTTCTGCTAAGGCCCTTTCAAACTGCCCCACCCCATCCTCCCACATAGCCTCCAACATCTGTTCCACATATTTTTTTATACTACTACCCAAGTTGAGGGCATCATTACCTGTTTTGGGGGCATGCTCTGGGACCAGGGCTGGCCCTTCTGGAGCTGGTCCTGCTGGAATATTGTTGTCCATCAGTGTTAGAGGTGCTGGGGGACCTGGTAGCAAAATTGGGCCCACTGGGTTGTCAGAATGTGGCAGTATTGGTGCAGGCAAAGGCAGAGGGGTAGGCTCAGGCATAGGGGTCAGAGGCTGGGGTACTGGGGCAGGTGCCAGCACAGGTGAGATGGGTGCCCCAGGCTCATCCAGTGCACGATCCACTGGGCCCTGCAGGAGCCTTTTATTGGCCTTGCCCTTTTTCCTCTTCCCAGCCTTCTACTTTTCCCCTCACCTATCAGCCAGGCCTTCTGCCAGCTCCCAGATTTAATTGGCCTGGTCTGCCAGGTCCACTGTTGCCTGGTATGCATCCTCCTTGGTCATTTTATTCTTTCTTGGTGCCATGCTGAACTCTGGTACCACTTTTGTGGCTGCAAAACAAAATTCACAGTTATTCATCCGATATTCCCCAATAGTACCCTTCTCTCCCCTTGACTGCCTCTCTGATTCTCCCCCAGTGCCCTACTAGCCACAATTTTATTATCTTTTTCCTGTTTTTTTTTTTTTAATTAACTGCCAAAGCCTTGTTATCCTTGGTCCCCACTACCCCCTCATGGCATTCCTTCCTTGCTCCCCAAAATGGCTGCTGGCCCATTGTCCCAGATATGGCTCCCATGCACACAGCCTCAGCATATGCATAGGCCCCATTCCTATCTGACTTGCCCATCCTGCCTATTGTAATAGTATTAGGGGCTGTACACCTATCCCCGATTCTTCTGTCTGGCTGTGCACCTTGTCCAGGGGGCCGCTCCCCCGGTCTAAAATGGATATTTGCTTAGGTCTCCTACAGCTTAAATAAGCCCCTGCTCCAGGAAGTACCTCCTAGCTCCTTGTAATGTCAGCCTCTTGTGATAAATTCCACCCCCGTTATACCCCCTCATCTGTAAAATCTCTCTACTGGTAGTGCACCCACTAGTCTGGCCTTGACCTTGCTCCTAGAGCCCCCCTCTGGTGACTGCACTGGTGGCCATCCCCCAAAATTACCCCAAACCAGAAAAACTTAACATTTGTTTGTTTTCTTTATTTATAAATTAATCCATTGTTGTCTATTGCTTGTAATGTGCTCATTCCCTCCCTTGCATGCTGGCAAAACTTGCCCCAGCCTTCCCTCTTGGAGCACCCCTGTTGACCTGATGAAAACACAAGCCTCGCCATGCCATGACCATGTGGTCAGGCCCTTAGCATGGCAGTCTATTCCGTGGCCTATTCCACTGCCATTTATCTGCAGGCTATTCAGTTCTAAACCCTGCACATTTTGCTTCCTTTTCCCCTCTTCTCTGTTCCTGACCTCCCTTTTTCTTGTATGTTTGCTTAATTGTAAATCGAAGGGGTCTCCCAATTGCCACAAGGTTCAGAGGCCTACCTCCCCAGCGTCTCTGCCATGGCCCACTCGCCAGTCTGTTCTGGGCCAACTTCCACTCATTTTTCTTTTTCCTTTTTTGTTCCTCCACGTGTCCCCCACCCTTTACTGGAGCTCCAGGGTGGTGTTGCATGCTCTCCTCCAGTGTTTCTTGGCCCCAGTACTCTGGCTTTCTCTCAGCCTACTCCCCACCATAAAAAAAGAAACAATCGGGTGTGCACTTCCTAGTGTTCCTGTTCTCTCATTGCCTGGAGCTGGGCCCACTCGCTCCCACCATTCCCTCATTTGGTGAAAACAACCTTAGTGGCTGCCTCCCCAAATGAATTAAATCCCACCACCTACTGAAATGAAAGCCTTGCTCACTCCACAATTCCTGCTGTCCCAACCAAAGAGTTTCATCTGTGGACCAAACCAGTGCACTCGCTCTTGTAACCTGTTCACCTCAGCCTCCGGTTTTGCTACCCAGCCTCACTTGGAGCCAAAACCCAAACCACACAAACAATGCAAGCTTTTGCAGCCTAGCTGCATCAAAAACATAATGAAACAGGACCACCAAAGCAAACCCTTTTTTCCTACCTGCCACCAGGTCCCTTGTTTAAATAATGAATCATACCTTACCTTATTCACCAAGAAATCCTCACCAGGCTGGCTTGCTCCACAGCTAAAACCACCATTTAATTATATATATATATATATATATATATATATATATATATATATATATATATATAAGCATGGTAGTGCTACCATAGTTAGGTTTGAGTAACACTTTCAAGGTTAAAGGGTCAAATCTTGACCCTTAATAAGTTTTCCACCATTCAACGGATCTGCCTGAATTTTGGAATACACAATTAGGCATGGTTGATCTTGGGATCTGCCAAGTTTTGTGCTGGTTGGATCTACAGCTGTGGAGTTATTAAGCGACAACCAATTGCACAATTGCGCAATTATGCTTTTTTGAGATTTCTTTGCTCTCATCTACAGGTCGCATGGTTTGTGCAACCAGTCTGAAATCTTCAGGGAACATGCAGCCAGGGTCCCCAATGTGCATTTTGAAGATTTTGTGAAAAAATATTGAATGGTTCAAAAGTTATTAAAAAAACAAGTTCCCATTATTAGTCAATGGGAAAAGTTAACAAAAAGTTCAACACTTTCACAAATGCAGTTTTTACTTTCGCAAATCTGCCATTTTGTTTTCAGTTGGTGATCAGAAAAATGCTTGGCATTTAAATGTGGGACCCTCTAGCAACACAATTGTTTTTGTATTTACCTAGTCGGACCCTGAGGATGCTAGGCATGTCTTTATTTTGAGGTTAAACTCCCTAGAAATATGTTTTTCAAGTTTCTGGAAAAGGTGCTTTCACAAAGTAGTGTCACACTCACAAAAGTGTCACAAATTTTTGCGAAAGCTTTTGCAAATTGCGACACTACTTTTCCAGGCTATGGCAAAATGACAGCAATTCTTTCTCACACTGCTGCAAAACAACAGTTTGGTCTTTTGGGTTGAAATTGGGAGGAAACGCAGCCAACATCTCAATGATATGTCTTTCAGTATTTTGGTGAAAAAATGTTACAGGGCAGCAAAGTTATGGCACTCCAAAGTTGACACTTTTTCCCATAGGATAACATTATGGCATCTGCCACACTACAGGAATCCTTTGACGCCCTGCTGCAAAATAACGGTTTGGTCTTTTGGGCTGAAATTTGGAGGGAAGAAAGCCAACATCCCACTGATGTGCCTTTTTGTGGCTTGGTGAAAAAATATTACAGGGCGGCACAGTGACGGCACTATGAAGTTAACACTTTTTCACATTGGATAACATTATGGCGCCCGTCGCGCCTTTTGGGGCCCGTATCTCGGAAATGTTGCGAGATACGGACTTTTCATCGCAGAAACACTTAGCCCCCTAACAGGGCCTAAGTACTAAACTAGCCAGGAAAGTCATAATTCATATGAAATTTACATTTTTTTCTACATCGTACTGTTCCTGAGATATAAGCAATTTAATATTCCAAATCCTCATTTTCTGCTCCAAGGCCCATCGCTATGTATACATTCTTTGTTTTCACTGTGCTTTCCAATGCATTTTTTGGGGAAGAGAAGAGTGTGCCCTTTCGTTACTGTGCCACTTAACATTTCCAGTTGTGTTTCCATTACCGTTTGTGGCACCATTACCGTTTACGCCACCGTGTGTGTTAGGGTTTGCGTTTTCACTTACGTTTGTGTTTCTGTGTCATTTGGCATTATTGTTGCTATTACCATTACCAGTTTCATTTGCAATTGTGGTACCATCCACATGCGTTACAGTTTGCGTTTTCATATGTGCTTGCATTTCTGTTTCGTTTCTGTTTCCTTTGGCGTTATCTTTGCTATTACTGTTACCATTTGCATTTACAATTGTGGTACCATGACCGTACATGTAATGGCTTGTGTTTCTGTACTCACATGCATTTGCATTTCTCTTTCCTTTGGCGTTATTGTTGCTGTTACCGTTACTATTTGCGTTAACAATTGCAGTTCCGTGACCATGCACATTACGGTTTGCATTTCCGTACAAGCCTGCATTCCCATTCCCATTTCCATTTCTGTTTCCTTTGGCATTATTCTTCATGTTAACTTTACCATATGCATTTACTATTGTGGTACTGTGGCTGTGCATGTTACGGTTTGTGTTTACATGTGTGCTCGCGTTCGCGTTTCCGTTTCTGTTCCCTTTCACGTTCTTTTTGCTGTGATACTTAACATTTCCATTTAAAATACTGCTGCCATCTCTGTTTGCATTGCCAGTTGTGTTTTTGTATGCTCTTCGATGTCCGTTTGTGTCACCGTTCGCTTTGGCGTCACTTTGCACTTGCATTTCTATTAACATTTCCTTTACCATTTACATTTCCATTACCATGTGTGCCACTGTTGGTACTTCTGTTTCTGTTGCTGTTCCTGTTACTATGTCACAAGACATGATGTGGCGGGAGTGCGGGGCCCTTTGCTGCATTACTTTCACTATTTGTCGTCATCATTCTCAAAAAGTAGGGAAATTAGAGGCAAAAAACTCAGTTTAATGCATCAGTTAGAGTTGTTCCACAGCAACAAAAGTGAGGAAATTCAGTGTTAGGGTTGAAAACCCCCTTTGGACCCAGCCACCACCCCCAACCCGGCATCGGGGTGCGCATTGGGGTCATCAGTCCTAACTCTCACCCCATTCTCCTATACCTCTGCTGCTTTACACATGTGATGGGGTGAGAGTTAAGGCCAATGACCCTAATGTGCACCCCTGATGCTGGTTGGGGGATAGGCTGAGGGTCCAAGGGGTTTTCAACCCTAACACTGAATTTCCTCACTTTTGTCACTGTGGAACAAACCTAACTGATGCATTAAATGGAGTTTTTTGCCTCTATATATATATATATATATATATATATATATATATATATATATATATATATATATTCTCTTTATCTATTTTTTTAAACAAGCAATCAAGCTGTGTTGCACCAGGCACTTAAATTAACTAGGCCTCATACTCCAGATACTGTTTGCTAATTGAACATTCTGACTAGTCAATTTCTAAAAATGCAATAAAAAGTGAGGACAGAGCCTCTTGCAGCTGCTTTTTAACCCCAGTAGCCTCTCCCCTTTAGCCCCACCCTTATCCAATCCCATTTGTTCTCTCTCTCTCTCTCTTTCTCTCTAGACCCTCTCCTTTATGACCTCACTTACTATGTCACATCCTCCTATGACCCCCTTCCCTTGATTGCCTCCGGGACACCCCAATTAGCTGGGGCCCAGAGGACAATAGGGCCTGCTCCTTTAAACTGGCAAGCCTCATTATTCTTCCACCATCACTTTTGAAGGTTTATAATTCAAGATGATTTCCTCTCATTCTGTTTGTATTTAACCCCATGAATGTGCCTGTCCTAAAATAATATGTGTTTAATGAACTACTGTAATGCAAAGATTTATACGGCTAATATATATTAATGCAAGCATATAAAGTTTAAAAAAATATAAAAATTGCCTATCTCAGTGCTTATTCTGAGCTCATAGAATCTAATGGAAGAGTTCTAGTTGTCTGAGTATGTGTTTGTAAGAACCACACACTGAGCTCATAAAGTCTAACTAATAATATAAATTTTCTAAAAACTATCTGTCACAGTGTAGAGACACTGTGTTCATAGAATCTATATAATAAATAATGTACCTGTCACAGTACCTCATAGGTGTACTGTGTTCATAGAATCTAATTATCTAATTGTCACAACAAGTGTGCTCATAGATCTGACTAATGACATGCACATGACCTCTATGACCTCCTACACCATGACCTCTCAATCCCAACATTACAGGCTTTGAGAGACCTTGAGATTTTTCTTCAGGTGTCCCACACTAAACAAGACATATTTTACAATACATTAGTGCCTGTATATTAATTTTGGGACACAGTAGACTTAAACTTTAAATATATATATAGCAAATGCAAGTAGTCAAAATGATCTTCAACCACAGGAGTAGATAGAAAATAACCATTGCAATGAAATGTTAAACAACATTCTGTATAAAAGGAGGCCACCATTCCATGGTGGGCAAAGCATAAAATGTTCTTGTTAACCACACCATTGTCCATTTGTAAAGGAATCAGTTCTTCAGCCTTTCGGCCCAACAAAGTTCATATCTCTGAAGGAAGCAGTTTTTGGCAGCACTGCTGTACAGACATCTTTCAGGTAGGCTGACTCAGCTTAGGTAGTAGTAGCATCAGGAAAAGCAAAAGCTTTGAGACCACACAACAAGGTAATGTGCATTTTCTGTAGTAGCAGCACACACTTGCACATAAAGTACTAGTCCAGAGTTCAGGTTGCAAGTGATAGGTTTAGCTTTATCAGAAGTGCTACAAGGAAAGTGACTTTTCAATGCACTATCACATACAGCATTTTGTAACTTAGTACAACATGAAAGATTTAGCTCGACCCATTCATTATGTACCTGTGTGATGGAGATTGGAGCAGGCACAGCTATAAGAGTACTCCACCTTACTCAAATATCATAAGTAAGCAATGAGAAAATTAATCCTTTCATGTCCAGCAAAATAAAGTTCATTGTTTCATTTTTTGCAAGAAGAAAGTCTACCTGTCTCAATATTTCTAAAAGGTAACTTAATAGCAAAGGCACAAAATACAATACAAATTTCATCATTTCTGTTGTATGCATATCATTAGTCAAACTGTGTTCTGTAGAATCAGAAAATCATTCAATATTACTCATATGTTAACTAAGGTATACTACATTGCTCAGCATTCCCTGTTTAAAACACAGTCCAAAAATGTATCTGATACTCTCTTACTTTTTCTAAATCTATAGTGTTCCACACTCCCAAGTGTATCAGTAAGATCTACCCCCCCCCACTATCCCTTTGCCCAGTAAGGGTGAAAGGTATATAGGCTTTATTCTGATATGTTGATTTCTAAAATCAACTCACAGATTTGTACTGAAAACATTTGTATAACTTGAGTTAAATGTTGAGGGCAAATATGCTGCAGCCACTCAGCAGTTGACAGATTTTACAAAACAAATACATTTTCATTGTACTTCATTATAAACATAAAGTTTTCAGTGTAAAATAAATGTACTCCATTTCTAGTATTTGTGTTGTAGAATTTTTAGAAAGCAATCATTTACTTCATTTTATGCAATAAAAGAAGCATGGTTTGAATTTGTAAAAGTATCAGGGTGCAAGGTTATTTGGATTAATAGAGACTGCACAAGTAATTTCCTAGAATAATTGGTCTCACATTTGATATGTTAACAATTTAAATTATGTTACATGAGTATATGGCACTTTTCTAGTGCTCTAGAACTTTAAACATACTAAAAACACATATCTCATGCAATGAATACCTTGTTATTCATACCATAGTGCTAATTTAATTTAAATGTGTGAGGTAAAATGTACCCAAATCCCTGATCTGTGTCCCTTTTGCAGGACCAGAGATGTTACTGGTATTGCAAAACATGTGCAAAGTTGACAGTAGACGATTACCTTTAAGTGTTTCTTCTCTTGGACCTTGTCCACCACTATGTAATTTGTGATTTTTGGCAGCCCAAGGTGGGAGTTAAAATGTGCACTGCTTGTGCAGCCCCTTTCCATGGGCAAGACTGAATTCTTCATCTTGGTGATGTAGCAGCAACAATTTCTACTGCAAAGGAGTCTGAAAAATCAAAGTTTAAAAGTTGTTAGTTCTCTAACTGCAGTAGATGAAAACAGTTAATATAAGTGTTCCCCCTTTAGAGAACACAGGTGATAATTTCAACAAGGGTTGCACAACATTTCAAGTGTACACATCTGCACCACATTCAAGATGGTATTAGAGCAGACTAAGCTTGCTGAGGCAGTAACATATGTTTGCCTGTTATGCCATCATATGGTGAGGCTCTTGCTTGTAATTGTATTTCATGGCATTGAATGTCCATGGAAATGTTATAGACATGGTGAATCACACCAAGACTGGTAACAGTTGCAGCATTATGCATACCAATCAACGATGAGCCATAAAAGCCTTCTTATCAGTGAGTGTGTGCATGCAGAAGCAGTATACATTCATCTGTCACCATTTTTAGAATGTTATTTTTTAACAAACAGGCATGAAATAATTTGTCAGTGGCTTACTTTTGAACTTAAACAATGTGATTAACATTTCCAATAGTTATCTGCCTCTTATGGGCACCTTAGTTGTTAAAACAGCTGCTATTGAAGGTAGTTCATTGATGAGGTGGGGGAATCTGGACACTTCATGTCTGTTGCTCCCAGAGTGACTTGCAGTGCAGGGAGACCTAGCTGAATATAAGGTAAAAGTTATAACTTGCCAAAAGTAATCTTACTAAGAAAAACTCAAACACATCAAAATGTAAGGGTGTGCCTTTGACGACAGTGAAACCCTTTACAGCATAATCAGAGTATTAGAATTACACTATGGACTCACTAAGTACAGTAACACTGTAAATCATTTAGTATAAAAAGGATTTATCCTTACGATTGCTTGCAAGTCTGTGTAATGAACATTTAACAATAAACATCCCCTTATCAGCTGGCTTTGGATTGCCACCAGTATCTTCTCCTAGAGAAAAGGGGCTAATTAAAGACATAGGTTTTAACTCCAACATGCCTGTTAAAGTTGCATCCTCTCTGTCTTTTCTGAGTATAAGAAATGAATCAAAAGGTTCAAATAAAACCACAAAAAGTTAAACTCTTATGCTTAACTAGCACTATAGCACTGGAAACAAAACTGTTTCTTACTCAACAGTGCTTAGCATTAGGACCCCCTTGTGATTGAGATGGTCCAATGTGCCTTTGTAACAGAATAGCTACAAATAAATTGAAATTCCCATACATTTAACAGCTGAAGATAAACTTCCTTGTTCAAAGTAACAAATGCTTATTGAGCCTCCCTCATTTTTTTAAAACAGTATGTGAAATCTAATTAAAGCCTGTGGCAAACCGGGAGTTATCTGGGATTCATGCTATTGAAGGGAAGATCCCAATAGAAAAAAAGGTGAAACAGTTATAAAACATTTTTGTTACTGTAAGCAGTTCCCTGCCCCAAACCACTGGTAAAATGCAAAACTTTTATTACTTCTAATTGTATTACCTAGGCACTATGCAGGGTTAAATCATGTAAACAAGATACCATTTTATCACATACACAAACTTTTTTACTGAGTACCTTGATATATGTGTATTACACCTCATATAGCCTAGAAACCTTTCTGTAAAAAGGGGGAAAATCATAAAACAAAACTTTTAAAAGTAAAACATTGCAAGGCACATCATAACGTGTATCACAGAGGGCAGAATAACTCAGCTGTTGTAGAAAGCATCACTGTAAGGGAGAAAAATATGTGTTAATTAATAGTTATTTCCTGGCAGAGAAGAAAACTTGTAAAAGACATATCATAGATCCTGTAAACATGTCAGAAAAGATAACCCAGGTTGTGTGTAACATAGCATGCCACACTGTGGAGCAAAAGATTCAGTGTAATGATTTACTGAAACAATTGACAGAAAATCATCACTTGCATAACCTTGAATCAAAACAAAGAGAACCATCTCGATCTCTGTGGCTCTCTGAAGGGTTATGTGCTGGGAGAGAGAAATTAGCAGAAGAATCCTGCAGATATAACTGATCAAGTCATATATAAAGTATAGTGGAGATAAAGTTCTGCTGCAGCAATTGATAGAGAAAGCAAAGATTTGATGTAAGAATGTCAGCTTAACCCTAATGTTTAAACATTACTTTGTGCACATAATGTGTGTCTACCCAAGCAAAACAAAAGGCACTGCAGCACCTTGTCACTGTAGTTAGAACAATATAGAATCTCTGAATCAGGTGTCATTGTACACCCATACTTACATGGTGGGGGAGGCAAATCCATCTCACCACTATATTTTTCAACACAATTTATAACTGTCAGTTGTGAATTATATTTTTGTGCCATTCCCATTTTAGTAGCCTCTCAGAGCTGTCTAAGGACAAAAGCTCCAATGATAGTACAATTAACACAGGTTATGAACCGGAATAACAGAAGTTTGAAGGGGACAAGTCTGTGTCTGTGTAAAAGACACCTTTTGGGTGCCAAAATGTTAGATACGAAAAATGTAAATGTTATTATATTATTACACTATTTTAGGATTACTTAGAACTACTAATATGGTCTAATGAGAGTCTTAGCAATTTGTGAAAAAAAAATGTAACATAATCTAATTTATTGTACAAAGATTTCAATTAGAAAAACATAGAGTTGCCAGTATGACATGTTCAATCCAAAATCATCATATCAGTTGACCCAGATACTGGACTCAGAAATACCAATACATTTCTTATTGTATTGTTAAGTAGCCTGCTATCCTTGGCTACTGCTATAATAAGTATAAAAATTCATACTCACATTGATAGCAGGGTCACACACACAGTGGGACAGCTGTAGTGATGCCATTGCTGGCTATCGGACTGTGCAGACAACTTAGATAACAGTTTAACCCATATTTATATGTTATTCCATAGACAGGTTGTCTCCACTAATTCCACAGGCTTTGCATGATTTTAAAGATGTCAGGCAGTATAGCCTAGAGATTAGAGGAATGAAGTGTGAACAAGCTTGATACATCCAGCAGACCAGACCTGAGTTTGATTCTCACAAACTCCACTTGCATACTGTGTGACTCTGAGCAAGTCACTTAACTGCCCAGTGCTCCCAGGTTACCCCTGAAAACAGGCACTTGTGCCTAGTGGGCCTTACTCAGTTACCAAAGACTAAAATGTAATAAAAATAAATAAATAAAATAAAATAAATAACAAATTCATGTTTTCCATGAGGGTCAAAAATGACCCTATAGGTGCATTGTCTTTCTCTGTAGTACAGGAATAACATGTTTGCCTGATAGAAGGAGACACAATTTCTGGACTATTAATAAACAAGGCAGCCTTTTCAAGGGAACTGTGTGGTACAGTCTGAGTTATGGGACATTTGAGGCATAAGTAAACACATTATTCTTCCACCATCACTTTTGAAGGTTTATAACTCAAGATGATTTCCTCTCATTTTAGCTGTCTCTATTTAACCCCATAAATGTGCCTATCCTAAAATAATATGTGTTTAATGAAGTAATGCTAAGGTTTATAAGGCTAATATATATTAATACAAGCATATAAAGTTTAAGAAAATATAAAAATTACCTACAGTATCTCAGTGCTTATACTGAGCTCCTAGAATCTAATAAAAGAGTTCTAGCTATCTCAGTATGTCTTTATAGGAAACACACACTGAGCTCATAAAGTCTAACTAATAATATAAAAGATCTAAAAACTAGCTGTCACAGTGTGAAAACACTGTGCTCATAGAATCTAAATAAATAATGTACATGTCACAGAACATCATAGGTGTACTGTGCTCATAGAATCTAATTATCCGTCACAACAAATGTTTTGCTCGTAGATATGACTAATGACATGCTCATGAACTCTATGACCTCTTACACCATCATCCCTCAACCCCAACAGTGCTTGCCATATTATCAGTTTAGGAGTGGGATTTTACTAAACAGAGTGATGGTTTGCTTTTAGAATAATGCCTTTTCAAAATAGTGAATTGCTTGATTTATTAAGATCAAACTTATAAACAGTTTCAGGAAATCTGGTTATCCAGTATAATAAATCCAAAGGGTAAAAGTTATATTATTTATTATTAAAAGGCAAATCCATTTTACAATTTTAATGTTTTAAATTATTTTACACCATGCCAGTTATGTGACATGTGTTTCACTCAGGTTCTCTCTACTAGCCATTTATAAGTTTTTTTTTTGTTTGTTTTCTTTTCTTTTGATCTCTTCCAGTGGCTGGAGTCATAGGCATCCTCCTTGGATACATTCTCCTTCCTCTAGGATCATTCATTTTTAGTCTTATATGCCTTAGTCTTAAGAGTTTGCCTGAACAACCAGTGCATCTGCATCAAGAGCTTTTTCAGTAACTGAAGACAGAGCCTTGTGAGACTGTTTTTTATGAACTTGAAGGAGAGGTTTACATACTAACATACATGTACATTTGGATCTATTTACCTCTCCATTTGTATGTTGAAATTGTATGATTTATTCTACTGCAATATCAGTATATATTTGAGCTATTTGTTATCTATAAATATTCAGAGAATAGATTTTCAAGATCTTTTTTTATTTTATGGGGTACTAATATGATTGTTATGAGGAAACAGATGAATGAGAAATTGGTTCCCTCTACAGCCCTTAAAATGGAAACTTTCAGCAACATTAGCCCCTGAGATGATATTACATGGGAAAATAAAAACTCTAAAAAGAATCAGCAAAACAGTCTCAAAGAAATCTTTAAAATCACAAAAAAATAATAAAAAATAATCTATTGTTCGTAGACAGCATTTCTTAACCAAAAATTACTCAGCATTTAGTACTGTAACAATGTAGATATAGCTGCTAATGCACCTCAATCACAAAATTCCCCATCTCTGTTAGAATAAAATAGAGTTATGAGTAATTAACTTCAACTCCAAGATTAAGTTCTGTGGTGACTGATCCCTCCAATCAGAATGCAAATTTAATTCTAGATAAGTTTTCCGATTCATGAATTAAATTACCAGACCTTGCTCTAGTGTTCATTGTACCAGAGGCCAACCAATTGCTAAATGAGGACTCTTATGAGTTTCCAAAAAAATAATATTTTGTGCAGCTTCCTGGTTCATTTGTCATCCATGAAGTTGGTGTAGGTAAAGTGGAAATACTTGAGATTTAATGCCCTAATTTTATTATGTCTGAAGTAACTTCAGATCTTCACAATACCATAATAGGGCTTGAAAAATTAGACACATCTAAACTGATGCAGACTGCTTCAGGAATTGCTTAAGATCCTCAGCTTAGATTATGTTCAAATGTTAATATCAAAACCTCAGGTTACACGCCTGAGGTTTTTAAGGCATCCTTGCTATCGGATGGTACAATTGAACCTCTTCAAATTGAACCTCTTCCCTATTTTTTTCCTATTTGAGTGAAGATATTAATTTAATGAGTAACTCTTATGCTAAAAATCTAATGTTGATGAGGCAACTTGTTATTATTCATAGTGAACGTGAGATAGTAAGGGAAGACATAGCCATTAATGGTGCTAGAATGGACAATATAATGAGATTATTCTGTTAGATTTATCCTCCCAGGAGAATCATCCTCAGTAGCCATCATGGAGTACTTAGATCCAGAGCCAGATCCTGATATACTGTATAACCGGACTTTAGCTCTATTGTGTTTCCTGACTCAAGCTCTTCAAAAGCTCCACCAAAAAAGAAACCAGTAACTGAAAAATCTAAGAGAAAAGGGGAAAAGAGGTCCTCTAGAGGAGTTGCTTCCCTTCAGGTGCTGTGTTGTATGGGAATGGTACTGGATCCTCTAATTCTGGTAGTGTCCCAGGAGGTAAAGTAGTTAGTACTACAGTGGAGGCTGAGCTACCTAAAGACCATTCCTTATTTTCAACTAAGAAAAGTAGCTTTTTGGCTTCAAAGCTTCAGGCCACCTGTGCTGAGATTACTGCAATTGAAGAGAACTATTAGTCTTTGATAGAGAAGGTGGAAGGTGTGGGTAAGTTGGGTAAATATTTAAAAGAGTGCCCTATTAGTAATCATTCCCCAATAGTAATGGAACCTCTTATTGTCAGTAAGGTCTCATCACAGAAGTCAAGATGTAATCATAATGATTGGACTAGGAAGCAGGTGAAGCAGGTGACAGCTGGGGTTTTGTTAAATGTGACCCCTGTGCAATCGGGAGATTCTCTCCCTCCAGATCCTCACACCTTGGCCCAGGAACCTGGTATCCTGAGGTTTTATGGTTTTAAAATGGAGGACTCTGTGAAAGATGAAACTCTGCTAGATCTTATTTCCTTCTTTTGCTCCAAAATGGAGATCCAGACTGAGGTGGGTGACATAGTTTAAGTTTGTTGTTCTGGGGATGACCTTGGTTTGAACTGTATCCAGATTAATTGTGTACATCATAGGATTGCAAATTTTTTGTGGAACAATGGTCATCTACATGAAAAAATTAACATCATTTTAACATACACAAATAGGAAAAAGACTTTCAGCTCTGCAAGACCAGTTCCTCAGAATACTGAACCTTTTTCTCTTAGTATTTTGTGTTTTAAGCAACCTTAGGGGAAACTGATGCTAAATTAACCAAATCATTTTGTTCTTTTTTTTCAAATTATCTTCAACTTCCACTGGGATTTAGGGGAATTATAAGAGCAATGAGAAGGGAGGATCATGATGGTGCTGAGGTTGTTGTGCTGTTTAAGTCCTGGTCAATTGCGGAGAGAGTTTTGGAGAAATGTCATATTTGACAGTTTAGATATATATATAGTGATGAATTCTATATGTGCTTCTCAGGGTGTATCTCAACCACAGATTAATCTGGGTCCAGATCCAGCCTTCTGTGTGGTTCCATTTACCAATAGATTTCAAGCAATTGCATGCTATCAATGAGTCATGGTTAAATCTTCTACTTCATAATCTACAAATGCCCCCTTCACCCTTATTGCCGTTGAAGCTTTGAATCATCTGCTTTCTTTGAATATTGCAGGTCTTGGTTCTAAATGGGCAGATCCAGAATGGCTAGGGTTTGTCTCAGTTAATGCAATATTGTTTCCAGGAGACTTGGCATCTACAAGAACAGGAAATTTATAATAAAAATTTGAACTCTTTATGGTCCCTGAAAAAAAAGATCATAAGTTAGACAGGGTGTCAGGAAGTCTTACATGTTATGTTAAGATTGATAAGTGGTTTTCTTCTCAGCAAGTTAATACTATAGAAACATAGAAACATAGAATTTGATGGCAGATAAGGACCGCTTGGCCCACCCAGTCTGCCCATTTCCCTGCCTACTGGATAAGCTGCAGATCCTAGTTAACCAGCAGCCTACTTCTTCCTACCCCCATCCCCTAGAATTGCCTTATGACTGTCCCATGCATGATTGAATTCCACCACTGTTTTTGACTCCACGACCTCCTCTGGAAGGCCGTTCCATGCATCCACAACCCTCTCTGTGAAAAAATACTTCCTTAAATTACCTCTGAGCTGCCTCCCTCTATCTTCAAATTGTGCCCCCTTGTTCTTGCACACCTCTTTTTTTGAAAGATGCTACCCTCTTGGACTTTGTTGATTCCCTTGAGGTACTTGAAAGTTTCTATCATGTCCCCCCTCTCCCTCCTTTCCTCGAGGCTATACATATTAAGCTCCTTTAGTCTCTCTTCATATGTCTTCTGGTGCAGACCCTGCACCATTTTAGTTGCCTCCTCTGGACAGCTTCCATCCTGTCTATGTCTTTGTGAAGACTGGTCTCCAGAACTGCACGTAGTACTCAGGATGGGGTCTGACCAGCTGTCTGTACAGAGGGATAATAACTTCCTGTTTTCTACTGGTGATGCCTCTCCCTATGCATCCCAATATCCCCCCAGCCCTCATTGCTGCCCTCTCACATTGCTTGCCCACCTTTAGGTTATTTGATATGACTACCCCCAGGTCCCTTTCCATTTTTGTTGTTGTTAGTATCTCACCCCCCATTGTGTACTCTTCCCCTGGGTTTTTGTTTCCCAGGTGCATTACCTGCACTTCTTAGCATTGACTCTAAGCTGCCATACATTTGACCATTCCTCTAACCTTGCCAGTCCTTTTCATCCTTTCCACCCACCTTGTGCATCAACTCTGTTGCAGATCTTTGTGTCATCTGCAAAGAGACATACTTTCCTTCAGTCCCTCTGCAATGTCATATAAAGACATTGAAGAGGACTGGTCCTAACACTGAACCCTGAGGCTCCCACTAGTAAACCCCCTTCATCAGCGTGACTCCATTTACTATTACTCTCTGTGTCCTATTTTCCAGCCAATTTTTACCCAGGCTGTCATCTTGGGACCCACTCCCAGGCTAGCTAACTTGTATATTAATCTTTTGTGTGGGACTGTGTCAAATGCCTTGCTAAAGTCTAGGTAGGCCATGTCCACAGCCCCTCCCTGATCTACTACTTTGGTCACCCAGTCAAAGAAATCTATCAGATTTGTCTGGCATGACCTTCCTGCTGTGAATCCATGCTGCCTTGGGTCCTGTGCCCTCTGGCCTCTAGATACTCGACAATTCTTTCCTTCAAGTGATTCCATCATTTTCCCTACCACTGAGGTTAAACTAACAGGTCTGTAGTTTCCTGCTTCTGCCTTGCTCCCACTTTTGTGAAGGGGAATCACATCTGCCCTCCTCCAGTCCTCGGGTACCACCCTATCCTCCCATGATTTGTTAAACAGGGTAGTCAGTGGTGTCACTAATTCTACCCTTAGTTCTTTTAGAATTCTGGGATGAATCCCATCAGGCCCCATTGCTTTGTCCACCTTCAGTTTTAAGAGTTCTTTCAGAACCATTTCTTCTGTAAATGGGCTGGTATCAACTTCTGTATCCAGTGTGTTTCTACTATTTGTTCTAGGTACCCCCCTCTTCCTTTGCAAATACTGAGCAAAAATATTTGTTTAGTATCTCTGCCTTTTCACAGTCTCCCTCTGCCCCCCCCCCCTTTATTAAGCCTCACTATCCCTCCCTTGGTCTTCCTTCACTCCCTGATGTACCTATAAAAGGTTTTATCCCCCTTCTTAACTGAGTTGGCTATCTTTTCCTTGGTTTGGGCCTTTCTGTTCTGACTGCCTTCCCAGCTTTTTTGCTTTAACTGATACAGTTCTCTGTCCTGCTCTTCTGTGATTCCTTGTACTTCTGAAAGCTTTCTTTCTCTTGAACCTTCACTGCCACTTCCTTTGAGAACCATAGTGGTTTCTTACATTGTTTAGTTTTTTATTTGCTTCACACAAAGGCTTGTTGCCTCTGTGATGGCAGTTTTTATCATTCCCCATTGTTCTTCCACCCCTCCTTCCTGTCCATTTGCTAGTGCATTCCTTAGGCACTTACCCATTTTGGTAAAGTCAGCCCTCCTAAAATCCAGTACCTTTGCCTTTGTATGGCTTGACTCTATTGCTGTGTTTATTGTGAACCATACTGTTCGATGGTCACTAGTTCCCAGTGGGCTCCAATACTAGGTGGATGTCTGCATAGCTGTTTATGTTATGGTGTTTAATGTTGATTTTTTTTTTTACATTTGAATCTGTATATTTCACCCCTTCCTCTAAGTTTGCTATTGATGATTCATGGGGCGCCCTAGGAAACCTTTTAATGGAACTATACAAGATATATGTGAACACCATATTTTGATTTTGGGAGATTTCAATGCTAAGATAGGGGCATTTGATGGTCTCTTGGATAATTCAGCCATAGGGTCAATATGCAATGTGCAGATTCTGCCAGATAGGAAAGCCAAGGGTACTAAGATAAACCATGTAGATTGTGATTTTATTAGGTTTATGCAGGAATATAATTTTTATCTGCTTAATGGCAGACTACCTGGTGATGAGGAAGGACAGTGGTCTTATTTTTCTCTGTCGGGAGCATCTATTATTGATTATGCAATTTGGGATGGACCCATTGAGTGCTGGGCTACTCTTAACTTGATCAACGGAACTGAAAACAATCATTTACCATTGGATATTGGATGGACACCAATTCTGACTAAACCTTTTTCTTTAGAGGTCTGTTTAGGGCATATTTCATCCAAAATAGATATCAGAAATAGAAGAATCAGATGGACAGTTTAAATTTCTCCTGATATACATCATATATCATTTGTATTTATAGACTCAAGGTTACAATCTGATTATGATTATTTTACAGAACTACAAAAATTCCTGGAACTTTTGTTCTCCAATTTACATGCTATCCTCTATACTGTCACTAGGGGCAGTATTAGATGTAATAAAGGGTGATTTGATCAGGCTTGTAGGTGTGAAAAAAACAAATTCTTAGCATTGGTAAAGGCTGCTAAGTTGCAGCCTACTAGAGCTATTTGATGACTCTTAAATAGAGAAAGGAAATCATACAAAAATATCTTGCAAGGAAAAAAGTGTGAGTATTATTGTAAACAATGGGAGTCTATGTTTAATATTATCAATAAAAATGATACAAGAGCCTTTTGGCTTTAGGCTGCCCGGGGAACTTCTAATCTTACAAATACTGTAGATACATATATTTCAGAAGATTCTTGAGTAGAATACTTTACTTTATTGTTCTATGATCTGTTAATATGCTGTGACTCTTATACTCTTATATACTGTTCAACTGATTATTTTTTCTATACATGAAGTGATTTCTGCAAGTGCTTCTTTAAAGTGTAAAAAAGCTCCTGCACCAATCCAGATCTTATTCCATCTGAGGTTTATATGCAGGCACCTTTAATTTGGGTGGATTTTTTTCTTCTTCTTTTTTTTTCAATAAATATTTCTTACTTACTACTTGCAGAAGAAACAGGCCACATGGTCTATCAAATTTGCTGGAGTGTGCAGCTAGCACCCCACTTGCAGCACCAGGTCTGCACAAAAAACTATTAAGGTGCTTTTCCGTAATGAAGGGGTCAGTGTCAATGATTTGACTTATTGGCTCAGACAACAATGTACAGTATTAGGCCATCCTGAGGCCATTTTTGACACAGAGGGTGTTTGGACTGTGGGGTGGAGGGTACGTGTCATCCTCAGGTCAAATGACTCTGGGATACAACACCTCCTGAAATGCTTTTTTTGGGGGGAAAGGACAGGGGAGTACTTTTTTACCCTGGTCAACCCAAGGCTTGCTATAAATGCGGGCAGCCAGGGGCACACTAATAGTGCTCGTGACAAGCTAAAATGTACACTGTGTCAAGCTTTAGGACATACTAGTTTCCACTGTCAAAATGAGATTATCTGTAATCTTTGTGATGGGAGGGGACACACTTACACAACATGTTCAGAAGCTGCTCACAGCACTACTACAATTGATGCAGAGGAACAGCGACTTTTGGTGACCTTAGCACAAAGGGAGAATAACAAGGCAAGGATAGATTCAGGTAGTGTATCCTCCTCTTCCAGACAGAAAGAGATGCAGGGGAAGGATGAGAGGGATAGAGCTAGAGACCCACACCAGGCTTTATGCACCAGGACTAGTGACCCCCCCACCAGCAGAATTTAGGACAGCAGGAGGGGTAGCCCATGGAGACCAGGCCAATAAATGAGCCAATCAAAATACAGCCTCACATCCTCATGTAGAACAGGATAAGTTTGACAGTAACTCAATGCCTCCCTCACCCCCAGCCCCAGAACCGCCAAGGGATCAGGGCACAAAAATGATGACTAGGAAATGGCAAGCTTGGTTCCAGCCAGCACCTAAGGTACCAAACATTTCTCCCAAACCTGTCACCAACAAATTCCAAGCTTTAGCTAAAATAGATAATTCAGTTAATGATTCAGAAGCTTTCTCTATAAACTCCAACATGCATGACAGGCATTCTGATTCAGAACCTAGTGACACAGAAGGATCTACACCACAACAAAAAAAGGGGGAGGAAGAAACTGGGTGGTAAGAAACAAGGAAAGAAGCAGGCAGGAGGGAAAACAGAAGAGCCATAGGTTTACTAGTATTTTTCAAATAAACAGTTCCCCATGCAGCAGCCATTACTTTTGTATTCCACCAATGTAAATAGTATTGAAAATAACCTAAAAAGAAGGGCAGTATTCCATCACTTAAAAACAAGTGACCCAGCTATTTTTTTACTGCAGGATACAAGACTCCACACCATGGTCAAAATCCAGAAATCCACTAAGGAATGAGGGACTGGAGCCACTTTTAGTTCTCTCGGACTAGAACCCTGCTATGGGGTGGGTATACTTTTTCATAACCTCCAGGTAACTGTATTAAAATTAATAGATGTAGCTCCTGGGAAAGTCTTGATACCAGATGTTAAAAATAACAGAATCTATTATTGTATTGTCAATACATATGCACCACAAAAATCAAAGCAGAATGCACTGAACTCTTTAAACAAGTCAATCCTTACCTCCATTCTGCCCAAGCTGTCATTTGGGGTGTAGATTTTAACTGCGGGTTGAGTAAAAAGGACAGAGGGGGGCAAACAACTACATCTAAAGTATTTTGTAACATGTCCCTTTTAAAATCCACTATACAAACAGCTAATCTTAAAGATACTTTTTATTCCCATTCAGGAAAAACATCCACAAGGATAGATTTCTTTTTTGCTTCCCATACCCTTCTTATCCAACTAACGGCAGTCTCTGCCATGGAATATTCAGATCACAAAATCTTAAAACTTAAATTAGGTCCATCCAATGCCCCACATGGCCCTGGCTACTGGAGACTTAATTTCTCTCTGCTACAGCAAAGAGAGCTTCAACAAAATATCTTATACCTCCTGATCTGTAGGAAGTCACTATTCGAGGCTCATGATACCCCAGCCCAATGGTAGTCTGACAGCAAGTATGAGCTTAGAAAGTTGCTAATTACCCACAGTAAACACAACAGAAAAAATGAATACCATGCTTACTTACAAAATAGGCAACAATTACTGCACCTTTTAACTTTAGCCCAATCTATTAAACATAACTTTACAGATCAAATCAGACTTATCAAGGACCGAATGCACATTTTCAGTATAGGCAAACAGCTGCTCTGAAAATACAGCAACAACATGGTATAGGAGGAAAATTTGATTCAATTTGTCTTCTGATCAGCAGCCATGACAGAAATAAAAAGAAAATGATGTCTTCTGTGTGGGACTCACAGGGCATGCTTCAGACTTCTGTGCACAATATTCCGAACACAGTTTTGGAATATGCAACAACCCTCTTTAAGAAGGATAGACAATCTATACAAAACTATCAACAGTTATTTGATAAATTTGAAATCCCACAAGGACCACTTGATTTGATAGAATCACTCACAAGGCCTATTGACAGGGCCAAAGTAGAAACAGTAATTTCATCTTCAGCCCTGGGCAAAGCACCCGGGAAAGATAATTTGCCTCTTGAACTCTATAGATTAATTGGTTCAGAAATCTCCAGGTAGCTTTCTATAGTCTTTAATTACCTTTTTGAGAATCAAGCCATCCCTTTTGAAATGGCCACTGGAATCTTGATTTTTCTATTTAAAAAGGAAACAAAACAAACTTAGACAACCGAAAGCCAATCAGCCTCCTCAATTGTAATTTGAATTTACTTACCAAAATTTTGACTACCAAGCTACTAAAAATAACAGAATACTTGATTTCTTCAACACAATCCAGTACTGTACTGGGTCTGAAAATCACGGATCAGCTGATTCTGCTATGAGAAATCCTTGAGAGGAATAATGTAACCAATCTTGAAGGATATGGCTTATCGCTTGACCAGCGGTAGGCATTTGATAATGTAAGTCATTCCTTCCTCTGGTACACATTAGCTCAATATGGCATCCCCAATGGTTTTATCTCATGGATACAAGTTCCATATAAATCTGCCACAGTAACTTCCATTGTAAATGGTTATCTTGGCCCACTAATCCCTCTGACCAAAGGGGTCAGGCAAGGCTGCCCCCTAATTCCCCTCTTATATGTATTTGGTATTGATCACCTCCTTAGACTCTTAAATTCAGCCAACACACTTCAGTTGATTTCACTAAATCACCACCTCTTACCGTATACAGCATTAGCATATGCAGATGATTTGGTGATTTTAGCTAAAGATAATACCTCAGTGGAAGAATCCATTAGACTTTGTAATGAATATGGTATTTGCTCAGGGACAACATTAAACACAGGCAAAATTATTGGGAAGGTATTGGGCAGACACCAGGTCATACCAACCCAGATTGCAGGCATTAGGCTTAGTGAGGACCTCTTTAAAATTCTTGGAGTAATGTTTGGGTCAGAACATATGGATTTTGTGAATTGGGACCTTAAACTACAACTAGGAACACAACTGGTTCAGAAATGGAACCAATGGGGGATGAGTAAAAAAAAAAAGAGGATTTACTTAATAAAAACATATTTAATGCTAGTATTTTTATTCGTAGCTAATATTTTTCCACCTCCTAAATCTAAGAAAACTGCTTTATATGGCCTCTTCTTCTAAGTCTTCTGGGGAAGTAGGTTGAATCCTATCAGAAGAAACATTCTGTATATTCCCCTAGATCAGGGGAACAGCAGATGGTTAATCCGGTTCTTTTTTCTTTTGTCAATTTCTGTTTACAAACATAAAACCTCTGCTGGTCAATGCTAATGCTTACTGGAGAGGGTTGGTATATGCAGATATCTCAAATTGGTTCCCACTATGGGACAGAGGTGTACTGAGGGTGGTAAAAGCACAGAATGACATGCCCTCTTATTTCAGGGAGGGATTTGTTAAACTTAAAACCTGGAATATATCAAGTTCAGTGGTGGTGACACAAAATATAAAAACAAGTTTAGCACAAGTAATAGGAAGTTATTTTAAGGAGGAACATGTATTTCCCAAATGTCCACAGGAATATTGTACTTCGCTAGGAAAGTTGATTGCAGAAAAAAGAATACCTAAGAAATTTAAGGATATAAAATGGCTATGCTGCCATGAGAGGCTCAATGTGAAGGCAAACCAAAAACATAAGAAAATAGAAGAAAGAATCTGTTCACGACCCCAGTGTTGTAACCAATTAGACACTCTAGAGCATTTGTTCTTTTCCTGTGCATATATTACTAATTTCTGATCATTTATAGCACAAGAGGTGGGAGAAAATGGATTCACTACAGTAACTTATGCAATTTTAATGTATGGAGCGTACACAAAAGAATGGAGTAGGTGTGATACTGGTACTTTGCATCTTATTTTTGCCATTTTTTAAAAGTACATATGGAATGCAAGAAGCATATTTACTTTACAGCAAAAAGTAATTAGCCATATTGAAATATTTCAGAAAGTATTAAGTGAACTAACCAGAATATATCACACTGAATCAAAATTAATGACACAAAGAGTATTACAATCACAATGGAGCAACCTGTTATGGATCATGGACATTGATGTACCTGTAACCTGAATATGTTTTCTTTATCTTGATTTTTTGAAAAATGTGTTTCAACCTTTACTGAACTGAGTTTTGTGTTAACTTGTATTCTTTCTCAGATTGTTTATGTATGATTTTCTTTTTTTTAAGTTAAACATTTTTTATTGCTTGAATAAAGAGTACAATGCATGCATACATACATTAGATGTAATCTTTGTGTGTAGATAACTTTCATAGATATTAATACAATTGCAATACAGTTCATCATGTAAGGAATAAAAGGTGAGAGCTACATTTCATATAGTATTACATATAGTATTACATTTTAAAAGATGGATGGAGACAGTCAGCATGCTGTTTCTTAAGTTACCTCGCATTACTTTACATTATATTTCATCAGATTTCATCAGATAGTCAGAAAGTGCTATTCTTATTGTTGTAGATGTCAAATGACCTATGACAATCTGCTATTGGTTTACATTGTGTATTATATAATATGACTTAAAGTCCTTAAGATTTCTATGTGTATTTCTGTGTGGTAATTTTACTGTGGCGTTAAGAAAAATTAAAACAATAAAGGAAAAGGAGTCCTGACACCACTGCCTTAGTCCTGACTAATAAAGGAATAATGCCCGACAGGGTGGGTGTTATGCTGGGATAACATCCCACCTCAGGTGGTTGGGCCCGAGGCCAATGGCCGAGGGCGTCCAACACCTGAGGCGGGATTTTATCCGAGCAAAACACCCACCCTGGAGGGCATTATTCCTATTATACAATGGCTAATCATTAAACAGAAGGAAAAAATTAAAAATAACTAGTTTTTTAAATAGTCTTTTTACTTGATTTTTGAGTGTGGAAGTGTACTTATGTGAAAATAAGTTCCTTTCCCCTGTTTATCCTGTAAGTGGAGCTGGGTGGCCAGTAGCTGGATTTTCTTGGGTTCTGTATCTGCTTGCTTTTTTGGCATGTGGTTTTAGTTTTGTATGCCCACTCATGTTGTAGTTGAGACTTTTCTGGCAGTATTGTATTATGTTTAAAACTTGTGTGGTGAGATTTTAATAATGGGATAATATTTTTATACAGCAGCAGCAACCATTGTTTGGATTTACCGCCCCATTCCCGCTGATGTCATCTGCCCGATGCCGCTTATGTGATCTGCCGTAGAGCTACAGGAAAGGAGGTAAAGAGATGGTATACAGTGAATTATTTATGCTGGTTTGATTTTAGGTGCTCAAGTTTCAAAACAAAAATGCAGAAGCGGTTACAACAGCGAGAGAGCGTTACGAAATAAGGCTCGCGGTAATTGTTTAAGGTCCAGCTTTCTCGCTTGGTTGAAAAATCTGTCAGTGCACTGCCATAGGTGTGTTTAAAAAAATAAATAAATAACTGGGTATTTTGAATAAAGGTTTCTTGGTTTTCGGCTGGATTTTAGGTGCGTTCCGTGTTAGATAGGGATTTACTGTGTCGTGTAGCCATGGAAATGCAACTTTCTCTTCACTTGGCAGCAAGAAATGGCAAATAGGATCGGAGGTGTAGCTGTGGAGTGATTTTTATTTTAAGACTTCATGCGGTCATAACTTTGCTGGAACTGGAGCTGGGATGTTATGCTGGGATAACATCCCAGGTGCAGTTCCAAACGGACCAATCACAGTGTAGAATTCTTTCTTGCCATTGTATAATGTTTAATATATCACCTTTAAAGGTTTCTATTGTTGCTATGTTGGTGGTATAAGGATACTGGCTATTTGTGTAACTGGTACCGTGTACCATGTGCCTTGTATCTGATATATTGGTTCCGGTCAGTAACATCACAGAACAAAATAAAGTGGACAAAAATAAAGTGGCAAAAACAGTGTCACCATCAATATTGGCAGCACAAAATGAAGAACACCAGAACAATGCAGGCCACATGACACGCAGGTAGCAAACAGCGTCTACCGCATGGAGACTCTGCACTAGAACCACAGGGGCCAGGAGCACATGGCAGCATGCCATCTCCCCTGTCTTGTGTGTTGATGGGGATATGCTGGCTTGTGCTCCTGGCCCTTGCATTATGCATGGCCATCCACATGGTGGCCATGGTCCACCTGTCCACCAGTGGTTATCCTAGTGCATGTTCTCCATCACTCAGCATTCTGGGTGGGGTACCCCACCATGTCAGTGCCTGTGCCATTAGATTACCATGGTAGGTGTCCAGTGGCCTGTTTCCCCCAGTGGTGGCTGTACCTTGCCCTGTTCCATCTCCCTGCACCCCTGTACTGTTCCTGTGCA
Source organism: Neoceratodus forsteri (assembly GCA_016271365.2). NCBI lineage: Eukaryota > Metazoa > Chordata > Ceratodontiformes > Ceratodontidae > Neoceratodus > Neoceratodus forsteri. The sequence continues at coordinate 877,388,281 of CM057452.1, read as the reverse complement.
TGGGTACCTGCTGCTGTGTGTTCCTGTGCAGTGCCTACATGCGGTGGACGTTGTTTGCTACCTGCATGTTGTGTGGCTTGCATTGTTCTGGCACACTACATTTTGAGTTGCCAATATTGATGGTGACACTGTTTTTGTTGCTTTATTTTTGTCCACTTTATTTTGTTCCATGATGTTACTGACCGGAACCAATATATTATGCTCTATATTTGAGTGAACTTGAGTGGCATGTATTTTCGATCCTGTGAGTATTCATAATATGTACTGTAAGTATTGACTCTCACACATCTAAAATAGCACATTCTAAAATTCTTAAACAGTATCAACTATGTACAGTGGATGAAAATGGTTCTTTGAGGAGCTGAGCCCCTCGTTCAATGATTATTATGCACTCTGTTGTGAAGCCTGTGGAGGTATAGAACTATTGTTGTGCTAAACATATATGGGTGGTGCCTATAGGGGTCTTTTAACCCTATTATCTATACTCAGCAGGTGAAAAGCTGTATCTTAAGCTTTGTATGCTTCTTGTGCTCAGCCAATGCCTGTTCTTGGGTGTTTAGCCACAGAATCTTTGGGTACAGTGGTTACCAAGGAATTAAATTGTATATACTGGTGATATGGTGCCCAAGTCCTGTTGTACTTTGTTATGTATGATTTTATTAATAAAAACTTCTCCTACTCTTTTTGATAAGTGCCATGGGATCTTTAACATCCACCTGAACTACCACCAGAACAGACAGATGGGACCTTGGTTTAACATCTCATCCGAAACACAGAAGATGTTTAAAATAAGTTTTTTTCCTCATTCTTGGTAGAGTGCAGAAATTGTTCTAATTTTTAAATATACTGTAGGTAATAAGTCAGATCATAAAATGTACTGTCCAATTAGTTTGTTGGATAAATCTGAGAAAACATTTTCTAGAACTATTCTTACTCTTCTACATGAGCAACTTACTGCTGTGGGTAGACTTTCACCCTTTCAGTTTGGTTTCAAGGAGAATTGTTCCACTATAGACAATTGTTTTATTTTAAGACACCTCTGTGAAAAATATTGTCTGATTCAAGGCCAAAAGCTATATTTTGCTTTTATTGATTTTATTTATTTATTTATGTATGTATGTAAGTCTTTAGTGACCAGGTAGATGAGCTAGTCCAAAGGACTGCTTTCAGCTGCAACCCGGATCTCATGCATAGCACACCTCTATAAGGTCAAATACATGGTGATTGACAATGACATCTCTACATAACAATAGTACACCAACAGGAATACAGAGAGTTACAAGGTCAAACATATTAACACCGATACAGATAAGCAGACAGTCACAGAAAGTATACAATATATGATACAGTAAAAGCAATAGTACATTTGACTGGGCCACAGTCTGTGTCACCCTATACACCAAGCTAACAAGATATCCTCTTAAACAAAACTAACAGTATAAGTAAGGACTGACATTCAAATTGAATGAATAGGAGATCACATAAAGACAAGGAGAGTAACAGTAAGGGGTGAGGGCACAGGGAAAGTCTAACTAGTGGACATGAGGGGGCAGGAGGCAGGCAGCCCCCAGAGCAGCACTAGGATGGATTATGGTCACTAGTGTTATCTATAGAACAGTTGCAGATGTGCTCCATCAGGAGCCAGGCTCTTAGAGTTGATTTGAAGGATTGATGAGAGGAGGATGAGTGAATAGTCAGTGGGAGTCTGTTCCACAGGGTGTGGGCAGAGACAGAGAAGGCTCTGCTACCTATTAGAGAAGATGTATGAGGAACTTACAAAGGTGGAGTAGAAGAACCCCTGAGGTTCCAAGAAGCCACCCTGTGAGCATTGAGGACTAGGGGTGTTGTCAGTGATTCCTAAGAGAGTTGTCTACTATGCAGCCCATGGCATAGTTAAGTGCCCCTGTAGTGTGAGCCACCCCAGGGACTGGTAGAGCTTGCAGTGGTGGGTGGAGAAAGGGGTTTGAAGAACAAGCAGCAGATGGAATTATATGTAGTAACTAGATGAGAGAATAGTGAATAGGATGCAGAGGACTAGACAGGAGAACAACAGTCCAGAAGTAACAGTAAGTTTCTTTGCATGATTGTTAGGCGAGCCTTGGGGAACAGATATTGATTGAGGTGATAGGCTGCACCTAGCCTTTGATGGATTTTCTTTACTGCAATATTTATGTGCTCACTGAAAAGTGAGGGAGGGGTCAAGTGCCACATCTAGATACTTGAATAAGGAGACAGTTTCTAGAGGGGGGCCACCATAGCACTAACAAGGAGGGAGAAGTCCGATTTGGATATCTTTGTGAGGAATGGCTTAGAACCGAAGATCATGGCCTTTGTCTTCTTCTCATTTACTAGGAGATTTCTGGAGAGAAACCATTTCTGCACAGCATCATAGTTTAGTGAGAGGGCAGAGGAGGCATGATCCAGAGATTTATCACTATGGTAGATGACAAGCTCATCCACATAAAGGAGTGCCTTACAGTTGATGCTTTCTGCAGAGAGAGCATTTGTGAACGAGGAGAAAAGTAGTGGTCCAAGTATGGAGCCTTGGGGTACTCCAGTGTGGATAGGTAGGGAGGCTGATGTGACATTGCTTGTCACAATGGACCGGGACCTGTTGGAGAGGTAGGTACAGAACCATGCAGCGGTATCAAAGGAGTAGCCAAAATTCATCAGGGTTGAGTGAGGAAGGTGGTGGTGAAGGCCCTTGATAGATCCACAAATACACTGCCTGTGGCTTTGTCCTCATCTATATTTCTAAGGACATGGTTGGAGAAGAGCACCAAAGTGGAGGAGGTGCTATGGTGTTTGCGGAAACCATGTTGGAGGGGACTCAGGAAGTCATGTTTTTTCTAAATGTTCATACAGTTGATGGTGGACTATTTTTTCAAGTAATTTACTCAAATGCGGGAGGAGGGAGGTAGGTCTATAGTTCTGTGGGGGCGAGGGGGTCACCAGATTTAAAAATAAGTATCACAAGAGCACGCTTCCAAGAGTTGAGCACAGTGGATGTTGAGAGGGTAAGGTTGAAAATGTAAGTTAGGGGTTTAACAATAACAGGGGATAGTAGTTTCAGGAAGTTAGGGTACAGTCCATCGCTGCCAGGACTACCTCTGGCCGGAAGTGTCTTTAGGAGTTTTGTGGTGATGCTCTGACCAATGATCCGAAAATAAAATGCTGGCGCAGTGGTGGCATTGGTGTAGGGAGGGATACAGTGCAGTTTGCTATTCTGGCTAGTGGGAGGCTGAGTGGGGAGCTTACTGAGGTAGAAGACAAGATCAGTAAACATAATATTGAAGGTATCTGCAATCATAGCAGGGTCCGTGATCTTGCCTGAGGTCGATGCAAGTTGTGTTATTTGTTTGCTAGGCTTGTGACTTAGTAGGGACCCAATAGAGGCCCAGAAACTGTGAGGATTATCAAGTGTGTCCTTTTGTTGATTGATGTAAAATTTACACTTAGGAGATTTTGCCACCTGCTTGCAGGAATTTTGGGGATGTCTATAGGTGTCCTAAAGTTGGGGGAAGGAGGATGCCTTGTAAGCTTTCCATGTTTTGTCCCTGGTTTTCATTTGAGCCAGAAGCTCCCTAGAAAGCCAGCAGGTGCAGCCACCTCAAATCCTTCTGGTGGTGGATGGGAAATGTTTGTCCTGAAGCTTACTAAAAGCATTCATGAAGAAGGTGACCACTGTTGAGACATCATGGTGTGAATAGAGTTCAGACCAGTTTATAGCCCCTGCTTCCCTAAGGACACAGTTGATGTCATGATTAATAAAGTTCCTGAAGGATAGAAGTTTGGGGGGGATGGTACAATTTGGTGGTCAGAACAATACACTTAGTGGAGTGGTCACTTATGGAGTCTGACATGGTGCCTGCCTGGAGGACCTGGTCAGCCCGATTTGTGAGAATCCAGTCAAGGGTAGAATGGTTTAGCGAGCAATGATTGTACCTGGTGGAGGAGGAGATGACCTGTTCCAGGTGTTGTGACTTCAGTAGCTGGGCATATTCTGGCGTAGGGGCATCTATCCAGTTGAGGTTAAAATTCCCAAGTAATATTGTGTCTCTTGAGGGTAAGATGCTAGCGAGGCCATGTAGGAGACTGGATAAGCCCTGGATGCCTCCAGAGGGAGGGTTGTAGTAGCAGCCTAGGTAAAGTTTCTTACATTCACCCAGGACTAATTCAGCAATTAGCCATTCACTCGAGAGGTGGGTGTGGAGCAGGCAATGGTGGTGGCAGTGATATGATCCTGCACTTATAGGGCATATAGTTGATAAGTGGCATCGGTGTGGTATGGTTTCAGCCAGGTCTCTGAGAAGCCTAGAACATGTGGCTTGTATAAGGCCACCTTGCCTCCAGTTCCATGTACTTGGATGGGAGGCTGCAAATATTCAGGTGTGCAACCCTGAGGCTGGATTTCCTTACCCAGGTAGAATTTGCATGGTTAATATAAGTGTTCGTGGGGCCAGGGTTAATTTCCATGTCATCAGCCAGGGCAAAGAGTGAAAGTAGAGAACTGGTAGGACAGAGCCAGCAGGGGGACTGGATGGAGACAGAGTGGATGAAAAGGCCAAGCAGTCGACATTCTGGGGTTGATAGTAACACCAGCACTGTAGATTTATTTATTTAGCTTTTGTTAACCAGGCACGCACACTAGACAGACAAGTGCCTATTTTCAGGTGCTGCCCGGGAGAGTTACAAGGTACAGGCAATAACAATACAGAGTCAAGGCATGGCAATCAACAAGGAGCAGCCAGGTACAGGCAGTAACAACATGGTAACATTACAGAGTCGAGGCATGGCAATCAACAAGGAACAGTCAAAAAGTAACAGATATCAGCAGGGCAGATACAGAGTATTCCCTAGACACATGCGGCAACCGCATATAGTCCAAGTGACACTGGGCCCACCACACAGGGTGGTGCACTAGGTACAAGGGCAGGAGGATGCTTGCTTCAAGTAGCCCAAGAGGGAGGACCTGAAGCTGGTGTGTGAGGGACCAGACCTTACCTGGGCAGGCAGAAGGTTTCATGTTCTGGGAGCAAGGGCAGCAAATTCGTGATCCCCTACAAGGGAGAGCATTTTGGGGATCTTGAGACCTTGGGAGTCACTGGACCTCAGCTGGTAGAAAAGGGGGACAGGCTTGAGCAGTTCAATGAGTGCCGAGATCCCATGGGAGAAAGCTTATGTGTTACCTCGTAGTATATGGGGTCATTAGGTGTGCATGTTTCAGCAAAGTAGTGTAGGTTTAACTGGTCCACAGTAAGTATGTAGGCACATACAGTACATGTGTGGCCAGAAACAGGGTAGACAAGGGACTTAATGTAATGAGGAGCATAGATATGTTCATGTTTGCTGAGCATTTCAGAACCATCCGTAGAAGAGAGGATAAGAGTTTATTATAGATTGGCCTGTGGAAAATGGGGGTTAAGATGACTGTTGATTAAGAGAGAAGGCACAAAGCCAAGCTGTACTCAATTGTCAAAGTTGGTGTGCCACTTTAAGAGGTGACAGCTTAGAGAAGGCACAGGAAGGGCATTAAAGAAAGCACAGGAGGGGGTGTGTATTCAGGTGTAGAGAGATCATTTAAAGAGTGCTGGGGGTGGGGGAGTGTGGGCAGACTGAAAAATCCCCTTAGGCAGCAAATCCATAGCATAGAGGTTAGACAGTCCCCAAACTTTAGGAGAAGAACTCCTATTTTCAAATCTAGAGCCTTGAGAAGCTGATTGGCCCTGGTGTCCAAGGTTCAGCATAGCCAGCCAATCAGCAAGAGAAGCATATATGTGCTTAAGTCAGCAGAGAAGTACAGAAATTCAGTGGAGAATGCCTCAGAGTTGTTAACTTGCAATAGAGCTGCTGAAGTGTGCAGGAGAGGTGTGATGGCTGTGGTGGAGAAGCAATCCAAGCCACCGCCACTGGCAAGGACCAGGGAGCTTGGTCAGGAGCTAGATGTAGGCTTGCAATGGAGCTGCCGAACCGGCAAGGGAGGAGTGATGGCCACAGTGGAGAAGCAATCCACACTGCCATCAGCAGAGACCAGAGAGCTCAGTCAGGAGTTAGATGTAGGCTTGCAATGGAGCTGCCAAAGTGGGCAGGAGAGGAGTGATGGCCGCTGTGGAGAAGCATTCTACGCCACCACTGTCAGCAGGGACCAGGGAGCTCGGATATTTCTTCAGCATTCAACTCACTTGTAAGAAGTAAATTGTGGCACATAATGTTGGACAAAGGCATTAAGTATTTCCTCATGTCTGCTATTTCTAAGCAATGTAGTGAAACCAGGACTAGAATGAGATTAATTCCTGCTGGCAATGCCTCTAATGAATTCCCAGTTAATAAAGGAGTTTGCCTGGGGTGTCTTTTGGCTCCTACTCTTATATCTATAAGGATAATCTTCTTGAAGCTATTGCATGTGTTCCATCTGATTCACTTAAAATTGGATTGCTGGCAGTACCTGCACTGGTATATGCTCACGATTTACTCCTTCTTTCTCTTTCGCAATCTGGTCTTCACAAGAAATTAGACTGTTTGGCCAGGGAATCGCAGAAATTATCCCTGACCATCAACACTAATAAAAGCCAGGTGATTATCTTTGGTAAGGGAAAATGCTCCCCAAAATGGACATGGAAACTTGGGAATTTATTTATGTATACAGTGAAGAAATATGCTTATTTAGAGTTTCTTCCAATGGTTCATTGGTTCCAATGGTTTCTTCCAATCGTTCATGGTGCTCTCATATTGCTAGTGCTAGGATCAAGTTAAAAAAAACATTTGGGGTTTTAAAAAATGTAATTACAAATATGGTGACAATAGTACTAGCCACAGATGCAAGTTATTTGTTATTAATTAAATCCAGAAGCCCTTTATGCTGTGGGAATTTGGGTGCCATACATGGTTTCAGAACTGGAGAAAACTGATTCATATGTTTAAATCTTCTCTTGGAATAAATAGTAACATAGAAAATGTCAGCAGATAAGGATCGCTAGGCCCATCCAGCTTGCCCTTAAGCCCTAAACTTATATGCAGCCCCTGACCCTACTTGGTCAATGGCTTTTTGCCTCTACTACCTGCCTCCAAGGTTCCCTTATGCCTGTCCCAGGTATGTTTAAGTCCCTCCACTGTCATCGCTCCCACCACCTCCTATGGCAGGCTATTACATGCATCCACCACCCTCTCTGTGAAAAAAAGTCCTCATGTTTCCCCTCAGCTTGCCCCATCTAATTTCATATCAGGCCCTCTTGTTCTTGTACCCTGCCCATGATGGAAGATGTTACCCCCCTGTATCTTGTTTATGCCCCCAAGGTACTTGAATATTTCTATCATGTCACCCTGATCCCTTCTCTCCTCCAGCGAGAACATGTTGAGGTCTTTTAATCTCTACCTCATATGTTTTTTGGTGCAAGCCCTACACCATCTTTGATGGCCTTCTCTGTACTGCCTCCACCCTGTCGATGTCCTTTTGAAGGTGTGGTCTCCAGAACTGCAAAAAGTACTCGAGGTGAGGCCTCACCAGTGTTTTGTACAATGGCATCACCACCTCGTGCTTGTGATTCCTCTGTCAGTGCTCTCCAGCATGCCACTAGCCCTCCTCGCTGCCTTTGCATGCTGCTTAGACACCTTTAGGTCATCTGAAATGATAAATTCCAGGTCCCTTCCTTCCTTTGTGATAGTCAACAACTCCCCTCAATCTTGTAGCTCTCCCCCGAGTTCCCTCTTCCCAGGTGCATTATTTTGCACTTCTTTGAATTGAACTTCAGTCATCACACCTCTAACCATTTTGCAAGCTTCTCCAGGTCCCTCCTCATTTTCTCCACCCTGTCCGGTGTATCCACCCTGTTGCAGATCTTGGTGTCATCCGCAAACAAGCAGACCTTTCCCTCCAGCCCTTCCACAATGTCACCAATGAAGATGTTAAACAAGAATGGCCCCAGGCTTGATCTCTGAGGTACCCTGCTGGTCACTTCCCTCTCCCCAGATCGGATCCAATTTACCATCACCCTCTGCCTCCTGTCTGTTAGCCAGTTTCTAACCCAGTTTACCACCTTTTGCCTCATACCCAGACTACCCATCCTGTTAACCAGCCTTTTATGTGGGACAGTGTCAAATGCCTTGCTGAAATCAACTTAAACGACGTCCACTGCCCCACCCCAATTTACTTCCTTCATCACCCAGTCAAAAAAATCTACCAGATTCAACTGACGTGACCTTCCTGCTGTGAATCCATGCTGTCTTGGATCCTGGGCACTGATCAATTCTAAGTGTGCCAGTGACTCCATGATCTTATCTACTACTGAGGTGAGGTTGATTGGTCTATAGTTCCCTGCCTCCTTCCTACTTCCACTTTTGAGTAGAGGGACTACATGTCCCCTCTTCCAGTCCTGTGTTACCACCCCTGTGTTGAGTGACTCGGTGAACATGGCTGCCAGAGGTGCTGCTAGCTTCCTTTGCAGCTCCTTTAATATACTCAAGTGTATGCCATCTGGCCCCATTGCCTTGTTCACCTTTAGCTTTGTGAGCTCCACCATGACTCTCCCCTCCATGAAATGACTTGTGTTTACCTCCCCCCTCCCTTTGTGTCTGTTACCCAGCTGTGGTCCCTGACCCTCCCCCTCCTCAGTGAATACTGAACAGAAGTATTTGTTCAGTATCTCTGCCTTTTCCAGGTCTCCCTTCTTACACTCCCCTGTATCACCTCTGAGTCTTACAATCCCCCCCCCCCGGTTTTCCTTCTTTCGCTGATGTTCCTAAAGAATGTCTTGTCCCCTTTTTTCACTGTCTGTGCTAATCTTGCCTTGGTCTTCACCCATAGCTCTCCTAACAGGCTTCCCCACTTCCATTAGATTCTTTAGGTACATCTCCCTGTCTTCCTCCCTTTGAGTTTCTGTATTTTGTGAAACTCACCCTTTTGGCCCTTACCTTGTCTGCCACCTCTTTTGAGAACCATAGTGGTTTCCTCCTTTTCTTGCCTTTATTTAGTACCCTAACGTATTGGTTGGTCACCTCCTCTATGGCTCCCTTCAGGTGTTCCCACTGCTCCTCAACTCCCCCTCATATCCAGGGCCTCTTTAATACACACCTCCCCATTTTGGCAATATCTTCCCTCCTAAAATCTAAGGCCTTTGCCTTAGTGTGACTAGAATGAGTGTCTGTCCCCTTTTAAAACCACACTATGTGGTGGTCGCAGGATCCCAGCTGACCTTCCACCCGGACGTCTGTGATTCTGTCAGTACGAGGTCCAGAATCACCTTGTCTCTGATGGGATCACTCACCAGCTGTCTAAGGCCTGCCCCTGGTAGGGAATCCAGGATGTCTCGGCTCCTGGCTGAAGCAGCTGCTGTGATAGTCCAATCAACGTATGGGATATTGAAATCCCCCAGCAGCAGTACCTCACACTTTGTTGCCATCTCCTGAATCTGATCCACTAGATCCCTATCCATCTCTTTGCCCTGTTCTGGAAGTCTGTAGATCACCCCTGTGCAGATTGCTGTGCCATTGCAGGGCTCAAGGGTGACCCACAGTGCCTTAGTCTCTCCTGCCTACCCTGCACCTCTGTTGCTTTTATACTGTCCCTTATGTAAAGGGCAAACCCCCGCTTTTACTCCCCTATCCTTCCTGAATAGAGCATGACCCAGAACATTTGCTTCCCAGCCATGATTTATGGTGTACCAGGTCTCTGTTATTGCCACAATGTCTAGGTCTGCCTCTACTGTCAATGCCTCCAGGCCTGGGATTTTATTTCCAAGGCTGTGGGCATTTGTGACCATGGCCTTCCATGGTTTGCCTCCTGTTCCCCCTCTACCCCTGTGTTTACCCTCCTGCTTCTTTCCCCCAACCACTTTTCCCTTGCTATGCTGCCTACCTGCCCTTGCCTTTCCCTTTGTATCTGGTACTAGTGTCCCTTTCAGCATCCTACCTTCATGTTCCTCATTTCTGGCTACATACATGCTTGTGTCCTCCTTGCTTGCTACATTAACCTGTGGAGGTGGGCCATATGATTCACCCTGCTCTTTATCTCCACCCCCGTTGACTAGTTTAAATGCTTGCCAGTGAAGCATTTAAACCATTCACTGAGGACTACGGTGCCCCATCAGAAAGATGCAGGCCATCTCCCCATACAGGCCCGCATCTCCCCATATGGGCTCCCATTCCTCAATGTATCCAAAACATTGCTTTCTGCACCAGCTCCCCAGCCAAGTGTTGAAGTTCCTTGGGTGGAGATACCTGGCCTTTCCCTAGCTGTGGACTGGCAGCACCTCCAAGAAGGTCACGGAGTTTGCTTTGTACCCCAGGCCTCTCCTCAGTTCCCTTAACTACCCCTGCACCCTTTCTATCTCTGCCTTGTTCCCAGCTAGGTTATTTGTCCCCAGATGGACAATGACATTTAGCTCCCCACTCCTTGCTACCGCCCTAGCAATCCAATTGATCCGCTTTCCATCCCTTCAAGCCATGCTTTCTGGTATGCACTTTACATCCATTCTCTCCCTTTCCCTTGCTGCTTCTAGCTCTACACCCTGGACAATGGAGTCTCCCACCAGGAGTATCATCCTCTTCCCTTGGGGTCCTCCACCACCCACACTTGGGGTTCCATAACAGAGATCCTGCTCATCCTTCCTTAGTGCAGACTTGGGTGACCCTTGGGGGCCTTCCCATTCCTCAAGCACATCATAGGACTTCCTCAGTCACACTGGCTGGGGGATATGCCTCTGATCCACCACCCTTACTCTGCCTGAGCCTACCGTAGTCCAACCACTTCCCTTGCTGGGCAACCTTTGAGGTAGTGGGTGTGGATATGTTAGCCTCTGGTTGGGGGCAGAGGCCTCCCAAATCCTTGCCAACTCAGCCTGGAGATTGGCCACCTCTGCCTTCAGCCCATAATTCTATCCTTTTGTCCTACCTCACAGCAGAACTTGGATTAGATAGTTTTATAACTTTGGCTGACTTTTTACTACTGGGCTATTGGGTTAAGTGCAGAGGAGCCCTTCCTGGAAGCTTTTTTTATGGGCACGTGATGAAGAAAAAGAAAACTGGGACTGTTAGGGTGTAGAAGCTCACCATGGTTATTATATGTGCATTCCTTATTGAAAGAATACCAACTAACTTATCTTTATAATTATTTTAAAAAGGGAATCTCTATTAGTCTCAAGTACAAGAAAAATATAAAGAATAAAATTAGAATCCAAAACCAAGGTGTGGATTTGGATAATACTGTATTTTAAGGTCCAGATTCTCAACTTGGTATGCTTCAAATGAGGTTTGATTTGGCTATAGATTTTATCTGGACCAGATCTTGGATCCCATAAAGAGAAATGTTTATCTGTGCTCTAAGTTTGAGATTTTTCCTAGTAATGTACTCCTTGCTAGATTTGCTCATATTCCCTATGCTTCTGAGGCTCCTTGTTTATGAACTGTAGGAGGTATAGCGAATCTGCATCATGTTCTTTTTAAATACTCATGGCATGAAAAGTTACATATTATGTGGATAAATGGTATACTGTTAGATCTAAGTTATATTCCAAGTGATCTTCTTAGATAGCACATAAAGAGGGTGAACAAATAACGGTGAACTGTCACAACAGCAATGGAACCACAGCGCCAACACTTTTGCGTGACTAATGTTTCTGCCCTCATCCCCAAGTCATGCCTCCCCTAGAGTTGGAATCTAAATTGAGGGTGGGTGTGGGGGGCAAGAAAACACTTTACCAAAAGAGTTCACACTGTGGGTTAGGAATTGTGATGGTTCACTGTTCCCCAGTAGCCCTTCTGATATGGAACCATCCTCTTGGCTTTCTTTTTACAGTAAATGATAATACTATTATTTTTATTTATTTATTTTTTTTATTTATTTAGGGATTCAGATCATACCTTTGAGCTCAGAGCTCTTTTACAAAGGTTCCACTTCAAACAGTCACAAAGACAACAATAACAAACAGTTTACATACAATACTCAAACAGTAGGTAGCTAGTACACAATAAGGTTACAATGTCATTCATAGTACCAATGGTGATAGTACACCATCAAGAGCATTCAACTAGGGTAAAGGACAGTGTTTATATGTAGCGAAGGAGATAAGGAGATAAAGAGGTGTGACACCCAGCGTGAGAGTCCAAGGAGGAGTCAAGGTGAGGGGGAGGGGAGACTGGGGGGGAGAGTGGGCAGCCAAAAGAAGTGGCTTTGTCTAGGAGGTTGGGAGGTAGTGGCAGTACTGTATGTTGGTTTTAAAGTTGATCCAGTGGTAGAAAAGGCACAGGGGGGAGAGGAAGACAGAGGGATAGGGCAAGAGGGAAGAGTGGGGGTTAAAGGAAGGGGAAGGAGAATGTGGATGAGTGGGCATTATGGGTGTTAGAGTCCTAGTGGCAGTCACAAACTGTCCTAGTAAGAAGGTGTTGCCTTAGGCAATTTTTGAATTGTGAGATGCATTGGGAGTTTAGATTGTGCACTGGGATTTCATTGAGCCATTGGGGGGCCCTATAGCTGAAAGCATGCTGTCCCTGCACAGTTCAATGGAAAGGTGTTGATAGGGCCCCCCTCATCCTGCCTCTGGTGGTATAGCTGGTAGCACTTGGTGTTAGGATGCTAGAAATGCATGGGGCGTTTTACCCATTAGTGCTTTTTTCCAAAGAGACGTGTTTGGAATATAATCCTATTCTTTAGTGGCAGCCAATTGGTCTCCTCGTATAAGGAGCAGGTGTGGGTATTTCTATCTGCAGCCATTCTGAGCCTACATGCCTTGTTGAGGGCAATGTGAATCCTTTTTAGTGCAGTGTCTGTTGCTGCGCCGTAGACCACCAATCCATAGTCGATGGTAGAAAGGATGGAGCTGGAGACTGAGAGACGGAGGGCCTCTGGAGTGAGATACTTTTTATGCCTATATAGTACACCCAGCTTAGTGTTCACTTCCTTTACCACTGTGTAGATGTGTTGGGTGAAGGTGAGGCAGTCATCAATGGTGACCCCCAGGTACTTGAAGGTCTGAACTTGTTCCAGTGGCTCACTGACTTTATTGGAGATGGTGAGGGGAGAGAGCTTCTTTCTGTGCTGTGGGCTGGCTGTGAGCATCACCTTGGTTTTTTTGTAGTTTAATAGAAGTTTATGGCTACAGAACCAGTCTTCCAGCTTGTAGAATGATGCCTGCAGCTCGGAGTGGAGGGTGACTATTGATGAACTGCTGGTGAGAAGCACATCGTCATCTGTTTAAAGTATCAGTTTGGTGTCACAGGCTTCAGGAAGATTATTTAGGAAGAGGATGAATAGTAAGGGCCCCAGTATTGACCCCTGTGGGACCCCTAAAGATACCTCGTTGGAGCTAGATACTGTGTGTCCAGTTTTTACACGTTGGCTTCTGTGTGTTAGGTAGTCCTTCAACCAGCAGACAGCATTGGTTGCAACCCCCAGGTTCTGTAGTTGAGTCAGGAGGAGAGAGTGATTGACAGTGTTGAAGGCTTTGGTGAGGTCTATGAAGACTGACCCCACCAGCTTTCCTTCGTCTAGTGCCTTGTGCGAGTAGTTAGTGTAGTCCAGCAAAGCTGTGGAGGTACTATGATTCTGCCTGAAGCCATGTTGGTTGGGACATAACAGGTTGTATTTGTTGAGATAATCTGTGAGTTGGGTGGCCACAATCTTTTCCAGGGCTTTAGATAAGGGAGAGAGGATGGATATTGGCCTATAATTGGCAGTGCATGTCATATCACCGTTCTTGTGCACTGGCGTCACAAGAGCCTGTTTCCAGATCCCAGAGAACTGTGCAAGAGCCAGCAATTTGTTAAATAGTTTTGTAACTGGCACGATGATGACATCCAGTGTTAGGGATAGGAGTTTCATATCAATTCCATCACTCCCCATTCTGGTCTTGCCTAGTATTTTTTTTATGTATTTGTAAGCCTCCTTTACTGACACTTTTTTGAAGTAGAAGACAGGGATTGAGCCCCCTTGATGTGTGCAGTTGGTTTGTTCCCCAGCAGGGTGCAGGTAGTGGGGGGGGGTAGCACTCCAGTCAGGTCAGTAAATGCTGTGTTGAGATAATCCGTGATGTGCTGAGGGTCAGTAAGCATGACGTTGTTATTGTTGAGCGAGTGGGGGATCTTCTTCTCATCCTTCCCAAGAAGATTTTTGATGTTTTCCCCAAAACTTTTCCCATTGCCCCAAGTTTTATTAAGCTGCTTCTTGTGGAAGTTGGCCTTTGCTTGGTGGATAAGGTTGGTGCAGTGGTTTCTTGCAGCTCTATGGCATTAGAAGTTGTGTTTGCTGTGAGAGGACCTGGCTTTTTCCCAGAGGTTGTCCCTTTCCTTCATCTGGATGAGGAGATCCCCTGTGATCCAACCATTTACTTGACCCCAAAATGTTATTTTCCTCAGTGGTGCAAAGATATCACAAATCTTGTTGAAGCCCTCTATAAAGAAACTTAGGGCCTGGTAAATATTAGGCGCATGATCGATGGGGGACCAGTCATACTGGGAGAGGGCAGAGGAGAGGGCCCCAAGCTTGGCCTTCCCCAAGACCCTACTATTAATTATGATAGGCTGGGGCTTGCTCAATTTGTTTGACCATGTGAAAGTGACTGGGGAGTGATCACTTAAGTTGTCAGGCAGGACCTTAAGTTCAGAGATCCGAGAAGGGTAACTCGAGAGGAGTCAATCAAGGAAGGTGTCTTTTCCTGTTTTGTGGTTCCGCCTTGTTGGGCTGTCTACAAATTGGGTCAGATTGGAAGTAGCGACCATGTCCTTGAAAGGCGTGGATTCCCTGCCCTCCCAGTTGATGTTAAAGTCACCTGTTATGAGAAGCTCTGTGCCCTGAGAAAGGGTAACAATTGTATCCAATATTTTTGGGAGGCCATCCCTGGCTTTAGTGCGTGGAAGATAAACCAAAGCTAAGATTAGAGATTTGCCATGCCGTACAACCTGTGCTTTTATTGCTAGTAGTTCATGATCATCCTCAACCCTGGTAACAGGGAGGACCGAGCAGCATAGGTAATCCCTGGCATAGATAAGGACTCCTCCACCTCTCTTGCCACATCTGTCTTTCCTGAATGTTTGATATCCCGGGAGCATCACTTCATTGTCTTTTATCTTGCTTGACAGCCAGGTCTCTGTCAGACAGAGAATGTCATGTACATGGTGGGACATCCACGCTTGGAGTAGGTCAAACTTTGCTGTGAGGCTGCAGATGTTCAGTGCAGCTACTTTCAGGCCTTTACTCGTGTTTCCCCCTGCATTTGATACTGGTAGTGGGCCAGGATTGGCATGGACATTAACTGATAGAAGAAGAAGCATGGATATTATTTTCCTAGCTGAGAGGTTTATGCAAATGGTAGAGTGTATCTTGCACCTCCTGCTCTTGCAATGGGGGAGGTGAGCGTTCACCAGGGTGATCTTTATGGGAATGAAAATGGTAATGTTGATAATGGTGGCAGGTGTCAGGGGCCCTGGGCTAGCAGGTGGGATGCAGGTGGTGGAAAGCTGGAGTTTCCTCGGCACAGTTGGCATTGGGGTGCCATATAGTCCATTTTTGTCAAGAGCAGGTTCTTGAGATGGTAGTGGTCCAGCTTGGCATCTTGGGCCTGTAGCACCCACAGCGAATAGAACTAGGAGGATAGAGTAATCCATGGTAAAGCAGAGGTGATGGCACTTTGGTGGTCTAATAAGCACACCAGGAGCAAGGAAAGGAAAAATGCTATTATCGATAAGTTTGCACATTACATCTATATTATTAAAAAGTTTAGGAAGGGTAAACCCTTTAACTATCAGGGAAAAGCTTTGACTGTCTGAATTATGTTTTTGCTGGGACCACGGTCAGGTTTGAGCCCTAAGGGACATGTATCTATATTTGAGACTTCCAAACTAAAGGAGGAGATCCTTTTTTCCTTTTCCTGTTAGGATTACATGCCATTTCCTGCATTTTCTAATGCTTTGCCCCTGTGGGGCCTCAAATGTGAGTCTATATTGGAGTTCCATGGGGTCATACACATTTTCTGTCCCAACCAACTCTAATGTTATTAGAACTTATGATTATCATAGTGATTCTGATTCACATGCCTTTAGAATAGGCATTTGTTCTTGCCCTGTACTAAAATTTAGATTAGGATTTGAACTTCTTTATGAAATTGTAGATTACTGTTTTTATCTGCATGTGTTATTATTTTATTATATGGAAGACACAGATCTACTGCGTGCATTTTACCTTTTTATAATCTCTGTTGGGATCTTCTGCTATATATGGTTGAACTTGTATTTATGTATTTTGTATTAGGCTGTAATGGAATGTTGCTGATCAATAAAACTTTTTTGACTGACTGACTGCCATACACTGAGCATGATTGTGAGTACTGTAGAAATATCTGTTTCTACAGTGCTCACAATCGCATTCACTGCATGTCAGACAGTAGCTAGCTGAGGAGGTGAGTGGATATCTGTGCTGGTCACCATCATTGATAGCATGACTGATGTGCATGGCAGGGGTCCTCTGCAGGTGGTTGGGAGAAAGGTGATACCCTGAGTGGGGGCTTCATACACCAGAAGAGTCAGGTTAATATATTACATGAGAAAATGAGAGAAGGGAGGGCACTACACTATCAGGGTATGCAGATTAATATTGTGCAGAGCTGACTGGGGGGAAGAGGGGGGCACTAAATTACCAAGGTAGTTGGATTTTATAGTACAGTGATGATTGGGGGCCAAGGGGAAGACTAGACTACCAGGGTGGTCAGAATAGCATTGTACAGGTGCAATTGGGGGGAAGAGTCTCACAAGACACCAGGGAATTCTTACTCCTTCCACCCTGTATCAGAACTAGGGGGCTGCTGTGCACACACAAATGAGCCCATAATGGGCATGCAAATGGCCCTTTAGTGCCATACATGCCCAGTTGTCTCATTTGCATGCCAGGGCTGAATTTGCCCACAGGAGCCCTGGTGCTATCTCTGTTAGGGCACATTATTTCCTATGTGCTATAAGAAGCCTTGGGTTGTTTTGGTGCAGCCCTTATCCACTTAGTGATGCACCAGCATGGCCTAAAGGTCAGTCAGATAGTGTACTCTGTTAGTACACACTAACTGGCTGAATATAGTTCAGAGTCAACTGTGCACCATTTTCAGTGCATTGATACAAGCTGTGCAATGCTATTGGCCAGCTCTGAATATAGGGGCCATAAACTGTATTTGTTTAAATCAAAAGCAGTAGTCTTAAAGGAGAACTATGATGAATCTATAAGGTATTTTTCCCAGTAGAAGCTGTTCTTTTTAAATTCTGTCTCAAATTCTGTTATTTCTGTAGCTATCCAGGCTTTTTAGTTATCCTATTGAGTGTTTCCGATTGACATGCTTCTGGTAAGAACCATTTTAGAACTGTATTATGCAGTTTATGTCCCTGTTCTACTCTTCTATCATTGACACAATGCATCCATGTTCTACTGTAGAACTCTGTGGCTGAGAAGGACATAAACTACATCATACAGTTCTAACATGCCACTTACCACCAGCTTGTAAAGGAGAAATAGTCACAGAGTTTATTGAAAGGCCTGTATAGATGGAACAATGACATAATTTTAACCAGTGCATAAAAAACAGCTTACATTGGGAAAAGTAACTTACAGGTTCAGCAAAGTTCTCATTTAAATAACTAACCCTTGAGTCATCAAATCTTCCTTTATAAAGCTATTTACAGTATGACCTTTATAATAGACCATATTTTCTGTTGATGTTACATTGCAGTTATTTTGAGTGAATTTGTTGTTGTTAGTCTGTAGTTCTAAAAACTTACTGTAGTTCTGTTCTGTTTGGGGATTTACAGCAGTTTTGCAGCTGTACATTATTGCAGCTTCTTCACTGACTATGTCAGGGGCTTCTAGCTGGTTGATGACATTCTCCCAAGTACTCATAGTGTCCTGTACTAGCATGTCAAAGTTCAGATCAATTTTGTCTCTAATCTTAGTCTACAACATGTGACTGCATTACAAATAAGCATCAATCCACAACAAGGGGTTGGGGGCAGAGGACGCCTCCAGCCACCAACCAAGCATTAATTCCCTAGTAGAGCCAGACTTTGGATTGGATTAATGCATTTGTAACATGGCAAGTGCTTACAGAAATTAATACAGAATGATGTTATTTGCAAAGAAAAACACAGACACAAGTGTACAGCATTTGAATGGTTTTGCTGTCATTTTCACCATTGTAACATTCATTTATATTGAAACTGTAACTTTCTACTACTACAAATATCAGGATTTCTTCAGTCACTCTATATTAATTACATCAACAATATGAATGTTTTATTAACTTGAGCAATAACATTGCTATAACACTCGTAAAACATTCATGGCATCATCTGTAAACAGGTACATTGCATTATGGGATTGAATATTTCCATATTGCACTCTGGAAATACAGCTAACTCGGTAGCGCAATTACCTTTTAAACAGTGGATCTAGCCACAAAACATCGAGAGCTACGCTAGTAGGAACACTTCGAAACATTTCAAGATTAATAAGGTGAACTTTCCCAACATTTAAATAACAAATCTACTATTGGGCACCTCCCAATAACTGTGCCACTATCAACAGTTTGTGACCATTTATAAGCTAAACTTTCTAGAGATTTATACAATACTGGTACTATTGGACATACTAATAGCACTCATCATTTAACTTTCTGCCCTCTCAGATGCATTTGGTGCAACTGTACAAGTACCATGGGGTAGGTTTGTGGGAATGAACATCTCTTTTACTTTTATATTGTAACCTTCCCCCACTAGTCCCCCTTTCTTTCTCTGTAAGCAGGGCTGCTCCTTTCATATCTAGGTGCCATTGAGAGGGGTGGGGGTAGTCACTAACAAATATTCTTTTGCAGAAACTGTGGAGCCATTACTTCTACTATGGAGCCTGCCATACCTTCAGACAGGCAAATCCTAGTGTGGTAACTACCTGGCTCACACTTGGGGGGACCATTTACATGGCCAACAACCTGGGTCCTTGGGAGAAAATGTTTGCTCAGCATTGTGCTAGGTTTGTACTTCTGGACGGGGCACCCAAGTAAATCTGGACACTGGAAGCAATAACTGAAATGTCCAAACCAGGAATGGGATTCTAGAGTGTGGCTTTTATTCACACAACACAGAGAATAACAAAGCAAAGATGGACCCCCACAGGGCTACACTCACTGGTAATGCAGATTATAGAGGTACAGAGCACACTTCTTCACTACTAACTGTCAAGTTCTGAATGGATCTGGGCACACATGGCCCAAACTGGTACATTTCTCTTCTATTCCTTGACATGGCACCCCGGCTAGTACTAAAACACTTTTCCATATGGTATGGAGGTTGATGGTGGCTCCCTAAATCACCCATGAACACTTTCTAGTTCTCAGGGAAAATCCACAATCCCACGTCTGGGTGCTTTCTTCCGACATTGGCCAAGAGAGAAAACCATAGGTGCTCAAACTGAACCCGGAAATGTAAACCTGATTACTCCAGATGGGTGAGTGGTCTCCTGCCTCTTGCTCCCAAATCTATACTTGGCCATTCATTTAGTTATAACACCTTTCTTTGAACTACTGTTTGTAGATGCGCTTTAGAAATATTTAGCACATTCAACTTTCTACATTTCACTCTGGAGGTGTCCTGACTTTAAAAGTTCTGTACGTGGCTATGTCTTTACCCTAGACCCCCACTGTTGCAGATGCTTCTAAGTCATACACAGACTAAAAGTTCTGTACTTGGCAAGCCTTCCTTTGACCACACAGTAAGCAGACACTTTTACTCTAAACTCTGTCTCAGTGAACATTGTCTCTGTATCAGAGTAGAACTCACCAAAGATATGCAGGTGCCCTAGGGCTTCTTCCCACAAATGTCTCAGGTACTCACAAACAAATAAATTCTCAGGCAGCTTCTCCCTATCCAGACTGGCATAGGGGATTGCCCCTGAATTCCTAGAATCCCCCCATCCCTCCAGAGATGGGGCACTGGAACAACTCCAAGAATGGTCTCTACCACTTTCTTCTGGTCTCTTCTGTGTTCCTCTCTAGGGTGAGAACACACAATCCCTTCTTCTCTCAGGTAGCTCTATGTCAGAGCTTGGCTCTGATGGGCTGCCAACTGCAGCACTCCTCACTCTCTCGAGTCTCCACACAGACTCCTGTGTGAAGACTGACTCAAATTCCCCAGCGTTCTACTTCTAACCCCCTGCAGCTAGCATTCCATTGTGGCTTATGCTGCTGTGAGAATTCTATGGTGACATCATCACTCCAGCTCAGCTGAAACTGAGAAACAGTGAGACAGTGTGAAACCCATTTAACTGGCATCTCACAAGCTGCCTTTCCCTGCCTACAGCTGGTTCTAAGTGGGCTTATAGTAACCCCTGGGAACAAGGGGGTTATACCTACCCTCAGCCAGGAAAATGACTGTCTGCAGTCATTGCTTACCTGGCCCCAGGCCATCCTACCCTATGTGTTGATTACGGGGAGGTAGCGCTACCTTCTCCCCTATCATGTGCCAGGCACAGGCAGACAACATTAAGGGCCCAGAGGCCATTGGCTGATGCATCTGTCTGTTCAATGCACACCCTGTTGAGCATTATTGTTTACAGAATGTTCAGTTATTCAGTTAGTATTTACTAAAGTAATATAGACTTAAGAAGGTGATATACAGTATAAGTAATTAGTAAGTAATTAAGCAACAGTCTCTTTTCAAATACATTGGTACCAATACTTTCTTATCAGAAACCTGATACATTGGTGACACTATTTTCCCTTCCCCTGTGGGCTACTGGAAAGGTATGTTTTATGAATAGTCCATTTTTAGCTGATACCCTCATAACAGCAGGCCTGATTTCAGCTTAGTATTTTCTCAGCCTAGAGGATGACTGTTCATAGGCAAATATATGTAAACACATTAGCCACTTGATGAACCACAGCCCCACAGGTAAACTCTCTTCAAGTCATTATAATTACTTGCCAAGGATGATACATTAATTTGGGAGTTTTGTTTAACAAAGGTTTTCAGTCATTTAAAAATATTTGCTTTTAACTAGTCCATTAGGGGAAGGGGAGATATTTTCTGTCTGGTTGAGAGGCAATCAGGTATTACTACTAGGATATACATCACTCAGCAGTCATTCAGCTCCCAGACTTTGAAGAGTGAGGACATACTTACTCTGATTAGGGGCAGTTTCCATTTTTACAGGTTTTATAGTGGGGTTTGTTTTGGCAAGAAGGTGGTGTTTCTGTAGGTTGAAATGGCTGTGTAGATTTTATTTTCTAAGTCTAGTGTAAGATTCAATATGATTTCAAACATTGTTTAGGAACCTAACAGGCACTTCTCAGACCTCGAGGCCTACAAGACCTGCCTGTCTCCCCCAGACTCTCCCCCCTACCTCAGATGAACCACCTCACATGGAAAGACCCCCATTTCACCCGAGTCTGGCTAAGCGCACTGAAGTACTAAACCTCCTAAGAAACCTGAAACCGAAAGGGTCAGGGGGACCCGATGGTATCAACCCTCGTCTACTCAAGGCAGGAGCTACCTCCTTAGCCTGGCCTATAACCATGCTCCTCAATTGATAACTGAGGGAAGGAGCAGTCCCTGACCCATGGAAACATGCCAATGTTGTCCCTATTCACAAAGGGGGCTCAGGGAAAAAACTCAACAACTACAGGCCCATCTCCCACCTCTGCTCACTTGCTAAGGTACAAGAAAGAGTCATCTACAATCAACTCAGGGACTACCTGGAAGCTCATCAGCTCCTTACCCCCTCCCAACATGGATTTAGAACAAACCATGGTACTGACACTGCCCTCATTAACTTCACAGATGAAGTTCTCAGGGCAATGGACAAAGGGATACGTACTGGTGCAGTCTTTATAGACTTATCCAAGGCGTTCCACCTCGTCGACCACAACTTGCTGCTACAGAAGCTGCAAAATATAGGCCTAGACAATCATGCCCTGAAGTGGTTTGGGAGCTACTTATCAGGCAGGGCACAGAGGGTCTCATGGAAAGGGACCATGCCTGACCCAATACCCTAAACCAGGGTGTACCTCAGGGCTCAATTCTAGGCCCCTCCTGTTTTCCCTTGTTTACTCAATGCCTCAGTACCCACTCTGGGGACAGCTCGGTTGTGCAATACAGCTGATGATACTGTCATCTTCCGACCCCTGCCTGACGTGGTTGTCCTAGGCCCTCTACTGCAAAAGGATCTCACTTCACTAGAGACTTGGCTATGTAAGAACAGAATGGTACTAAATGCCGACAAGACCAAGGCAATGCTATTCGGGCCAAGATCCCTGGGATTTGACAGGTCCTCATCCCTCTCCTTAACCTCACTCTCTGGTAAAGCCATTAATGTAGTCCCCTACCTTAAATACTTAGGCCTCACGTTGGATCAGAATATCACATACAAGGAACACATGGACCAGGTCACCAGGACCCTACATCGGAAACTTGCACCCTGTACCGACTCAGGGACCAACTCATCCCTGAAGCCAGGCTCTCCATAGCTACCAGAGTCCTTCTACCCAACCTGACCTTTGCGGACCCTATTATACAGGGCATGGCTAAACAAGAGATTACCAGGATGCAAACCCTATATAATAAAATAGCTCATTTCACAACCTTAGACCACCCAAGACGTCACCACTGTAACACTTTGGCAAACCTTCGTTGGCCCACATTGGTTGTCCGCCTCCAACACCCCTTGCTTGTCCAGGTCTACAAGTTTCTCAAACCCCACGCTCCGCCAAGCATTGCCAGGACCATAACCCTCAAACACAACCCAAGGAACCTAAGGACCTCAGATAGAACACTATTAAAAGTCCCTTGGGTAAGGACAAATGCTGGCGGAAGATCCTTTTCCTCCCTAGCAACCTGCCAATGGAACAAGCTCCCTCCCCAGGTACAGGCCTTCTCCTCACTCATGAACTTCTGCACCAGGCTTAAGTCCCATCTGCTGACCTCAAGCGCATGCCACTGTCATGGCACTTAAAGCTCCTAAGGTACTCCCCTCCTCTCCAACTCCCGTCTCCTAGCCTAACCTTCCTACTACCTGCCTTATACAGACTGCTCACCAGATGCCATGTGTAACCCCTGAATAAACTATATGCAAAGTACTACCAATTGCTTACATGTCATGATGATAACCATGTCTGTACCCATGCCTGCATCCACTGCTTTTCTTTTACCGTGCCTGTAAGCCATGCCTGTATCCACTGCTTTTCTTTTACCATGCCTGTAACCATGCCTGTATCCACTATTTTTCTTTACTGTAACCACCTCATGATGTAACTCACAATGCCTCAAATGTTCCTTATGTCCTTGTTCATTCTTATAACTTGTATTGTTATACCGGGTCGCCCCTGAAAAAGGGACCTTCGGGGCTCAGTGGGCCTACCCGTTCACCAAAATTTAATAAAATAAATAAATAAAAAGTGGCACTGAATATGCCTAAACAAGTGCATCAAAGGTAACTGACCAGATAAGTGATGCTGAATACACATAAACAAGTGCAGCAAAGGTACAGTGTTACCAGTTTTGCTCAGTGGAGATTTTTCAGACACAAGTACTCTCTACTGGTTGTTATGAAACCAATGTGAGTTAAAATGTTTAAGACACTACTTTTTAATAATGTTTTTTTCTCACACTGTTAAATTCCTAAGCTGTTATTGTCACCACTGAGTGACTAGTTTGAAGCTTCATTCAGTTGTATTAGGTTGAATCTCTTGTTATATGGATAGCATTGCTTGTTTAATTGAAAGTATGAGTTTGAATGAACTTGGGCAGCGTTTAAACTCTGTTTTTGTTGACTTAGGCAAAAATATGCATATCAAATGCTCCTAGCTGAAATGTAAGCAATATTCACTTTAGCTGTCTTAATGACTGATGATGTGAGATGAAAAATGTTTGCTGTGTTAAATATACTGAATAAAAATATGTCCATTTCTCAAGAGTGATTATGGTATTTCTGAACAACAATACCATCAGGATAGTAATTCAACATCTAATGACATCAAGCGATGTGGTATTTGTCAACAATACCAACAAGAGATGGTATTATCAACATCTGTTACCATCACCAAGATGTGTGTAGTACCTCTTAACAGGCTGAATCCTGTGCATGTACCATGCCTCAAAGTCACAATGTGACAAGTGATTCACGATTAAGACACCCACCAGCTGTAAACACCTACACTGGCTCAGACAATCGAGCAAGAGAATGCCAGTAAGCATCACTCCCACTCCCCACAAACCAGGTAAAAACAACTGTTCATCAATTACTGTAATCCCTTGGCACATAAACTCCCTAGCTAATATCTCATCTTTGGCAGGAGAACAAAATGGCTGGGAGTGAGATTTTACCTCGAGACTGCTGGTTCACTGAGTGGCTGATGTGTGTGTGCATGTTTTACTAAGAGCTGTATAAACTGTCAACATCTGGACTGGTTAAGTGACAAGCTGAAGTTGGGACTGTTGTACAGAGGGTATCAGCTAAAAAGGAACTCTTCCAAGAACATACCTTTCCATCAACTTTGCAAGAGGGTGGTAAAAGGAGAGGGGTGTATGATCACTAAGAGGAATGGATAGGGTGAAGTTGGGGGCCTTGCTTTTATGAGCAGGGGAAGGGACTCCAGTAAGCATTCATTCCCATCTTAAACTTCTTTGGTTATTGGGGAGTAGACAGGTAGGAGCCCAGTGAGGGGGTTTTGGGGGGGATTCTATATAAAAACATGCAGCTTGTTTGTGGGGGTAAACAACACAGAGATTAGGGGTCATTTTAATGGAATTGTTTGTTTTTTAAGAAAAAATACAGGCAGTTTTTGTGAAGTATGATGTTCCTGACTTCATATCAAATTCACATGTGAATTAAAACTTCACAACATCTCTAGCGGCAATGGGCCTTTATTCTGGGTGCAGCATGAGTACTTTGGGAGATTACCTTCCTGTGGCCCACTGACATTTGTATCATAATCACCTGTGAGCACAGTAAAACCTGGGAAGGTCGCTAAGCATCTGCTGTGTAATTTATTCTGCAACCAGCATTAATTCCAGTGTTTGGCACCCACATGGGAGTGAATCATTACCCTGGGAAAATCCTTATAAGTCAGTGACTCAGGATGCTTCAGTGCAGAGTATACTTATTTTCCCAGGGGGTCTAAGGTGTTCAGGAGAAAGAGAAAGGAAAAATCAGTTGGTCACTATGACAGGACATATTAAAGGAGACCCTGGGGTCTGAGCTGCAACTCCGTAGTCCTATTCGATCCACTAGTGTTACATTTCTGTATGCAGTATCACCAGGGAAAGGTGCAAATGTTGAAGAAACCCAAGTGTACAATGGGTGGTGAGAGTCCCAGATTGCTGGAGGTGGCAGTTCCATTTGATAAAAAAACATTGTTAATGCAATATCACGAGAGGTGTTCATGTGAGGACTTGATAGTAAAGATCAGCAACTCTGAAATGTGAGACTGAGGGCTTATGTGATCAATATATAGGGTCATATATTTTCAGGTCAAGTTTTAATCTGAATAATAGGCCTATTCCAACTTTGTTCTGTTTCTGCTAAAAGAAGGCCTGTCATTTCTATAGGTTGAAATGGCTACGTAGATTTTGTTTTCTAAGTCTAGTGTAAGATTCAATACGATTTCAAACCTTGTTTAGGAACTGACCATATAAGTGGCACTGAATAAGCCTAAAGAAGTGCATCAAAGGTAACTGACCAGATAAGTGATGCTGAATACGCATAAACAAGTGCAGCAAAGGTACAGTGTTACCAGTTTTGCTCAGTGGAGATTTTTCAGACACAAGTATTCTCTACTGGTTGTTATGAAACCAATGTGAGTTAAAATGTTTAAGATATTACTTTTTAATAATGTGTTTTTCTCACACTGTTAAATACCTAAGCTGTTATTGTCACCACTGTGTGACTAGTTTGAAGCTTCATTCAGTTGTATTAGGCTGAAGCTCTTGTTATATGGGTATCATTGCTTGCTTAATTGAAAGTATGAGTTTGAATGAACTTGGGCAGCGTTTAAACTCTGTTTTTGTTGACTTAGGCAAAAATATGCATATCAAATGCTCCTAGCTGAAATGTAAGCAATATTCACTTTAGCTGTCTTAATGACTGATGGTGTGAGATGAAAAATGTTTGCTGTGTTAAATATACTGAATAAAAATATGTCCATTTCTCAAGAGTGATTATGGTATTTCTGAACAACAATACCATCAGGATAGTAGTTCAACATCTAATGACATAAAGAGATGTGATATTCATCAACAATACCAACAAGAGATGGTATTATCAACATCTGATACCATCACCAAGATGTGTGTAGTACCTCATAACAGGCTGAATCCTGTGCATGTGCCATGGCTCAAAGTCACAATGTGACAAGAGGTTTACGATTAAGACACTCACGAGCTGGAAACACCTACACTGGATCAGACAATCAAGCAAGAGAATGCCAGTAAGCATCACTCCCACTCCCCACAAACCAGGTATAAACAATTGTTTGTCAATGACTGTAATCCCTTGGCACATAAACTCCCTAGCTAATGTCTCATCTTTGGCAAGAAAACAAAATGGCTGAGAGTGAAATTTTATCTCAAGGCTGCTGGGACACTGAGTGGGTGATGTGTGTGCATGTTTTGCTAAGAGCTGTATAAACTGTCAACATCTGGACTGGTTAAGTGACAAGCTGAAGTTGGGATTGTTGCACAGAGGGTATCAGCTAAAAAGGAACTCTTCCAAGAACATACCTTTCCATCAACCCAGGCCCCCTTCCAGGTGGAAGCCAAAGATTGTCAGCAATGTTATGTTCTTCTAATGAGAGTGCACTGGCACAAATGTATTCCAAAAAGACTGTTGTTTAATTATTTGCTAATTGCTTGTATGTCTTCTTTTTCTTTTCAAGTCTGTTACTTAAAATAAAACCTATTGAATGGTATAGTAGGGGTTCTTGTTATCTGTTTATCCTGTGAAACTCATGGCATTGTGGGATTTATGTGAGATCCACCACCTTAGGATTAGGATTTGCTTTTGGGCTAATATAAAGAAAACCAGGTTGCCTCCCACACATTTGGCTTCCAAATTTGAGTTTGGATATATAAAATGAGGTCAAAACAACTCACAGTATCCCAGGTGAGATTTTAACTACCAAACATTTACTGTATATTCTTGCCACTGGTGCAGTGTGTGGAAATAAGGGATCTAGATGGTTTATGTAAGCACATCAGTAAGTTATACAATTCTGATTGTTGCAGTGCATCTATTTGAATTGACCAATTAGATTCAAAGTGAAAAAATAATAACATCACACTCCTACATCAAAGCTAGTGCCCCTGTATGCAGGAAGATCCCAGATATGTATTTTGCCCAAGTGTAGTGTTATGGGCAAAAGGTACCCTTGCCCCTATGGGGTTTTATGTCCTCTTTTACAAGTTCAATACTTGGGCTGACACCTATTAGTTTATTCTGCTGTTTTCCCTGTGAGGTCCCTAGTCTGTTGACACCAGTGGACTTCTAGAAAGGACTTTAGATGGCACCATGGGTGGCATGATAACCCATCCCATGAGCTCCCATTACACTCTTGAGGTCTTCCAGCTTCTCTCAGTAGGAAACCCATTACACTCTTGATGTCTCCCAATGCCCTCAGTAGCACCAATCTTATCTTTGCTATTCCAAAATCATGTGTGATTTGGGGGAGGGGGGGACTTTTTGTCTTTTCTTCCAGAATTCCCTGGAGGGAAGAGTGGGAGTTTGTGTCCAGTGAGTGAGTGGAATAGTGAAGGAGTGGAACAGGTGACTGGCATCTTTAGCATCAGCAGAAGGAAGCAGAGAAGCAGGGGACTCTGCTGGTTGACTAAGACAAGACACCTATTCACTGCTGTGTAACAGTCACTGCTGGGAAGGGCAGAGGTCAAAGGTAGGCCTAAACAGGGAATAGAAGCAACAACAATCTAGGGTATGAGCATAAAATGATTTAAACAAGGCACAGGAGAACACAAATAGAAACCAACCAAAAGGGAAAAACTAGAACCACTCTATCAGGGGTAAGGGTACAAAAGTATTTACAGGTAACATATGAGGAGAATAGACTTTGAGATTGCTGGGAGTTGTGCAATGCAGTGGCTGTGGGGAATCAGTTTTCTGAAAGACCTTCTGGAGGCTGTAGTACTACCACATCTGCACACACCTTTCTGGGTTGAAGGAGGAGGAGGTCACTAGACTCCAGGCTTAGATGGCTAGAATTGAGGGGACTTCCTCCCCCACCCAGGGGGTCACCAAGTCTGCCACATTTTTCTCAGAGGATGCCATTGAGGAGAAGCAGCTGGACTATGGTGGGCCCCGTTAGGGTGGGGGTGGTGGGACAGAGGCACATTCCTAAGCCTGTACCACAACAAAATTCCTACACCACTCTTGCTTGGTAGGACTACTGGGAGTAGGCACCCACAGTAGGGACCAGGGAGGATTTTGAGGCCCTTCATAGTGGGGACCCCAAGGAAGGTGGTAGAGGACACCAGAGGGGGAGGAGGAGGAAGAAGCAACTTCTTGTGGGGGACTCGATTGTGAGGGGGATAGATTAGGGATTAGGAAAGGGGGCAGAGAGGCAGGTTAGGTGCTTAGCCATGGCTCAAAGGGATGTGAAGCAGATTCTGAGGATGGTTAGGGTAGTAGGATGGGAGGAAGTACTGGATGTCATCTCCCACCTGGGAACTAATGACCTATCTAGGGTTGGGATGAGGACAGTGCAGGAAGATTTTAGGGACATGGGGAGGGGTCTTAATGACAGGTAGCTCATGCAGTGGCTTTCACTGAGGTGCTGCTTGTCTATGACAGGGGAGAGGAGAAGGATTGCCGCACAAGGAGCTTCAACTCATGGCTGAAGAAATGGTGCAGAGAGGAAGGGTTTAGCTGCATTGGGGACAGGACAACCCACCTGGGAGGATAGGGCCTTTCCAGGGGTGATGGTTCTCATCCATCCGGGAGGGAAAAAGCAGTCCTCAGTGGATGGGTTAAATGTTCCTTCTATGAATATTTAAATTAGCCAACAGGGTGGTGGAAGTAATCAGCAAATCAGAAACTACCCTTCCCCAGGCTGAAGTAAAGTAAGAAGAACCTGAGGAGAGATGGATCCACCAGGGTTCAAATTAATAAAGGAAACAGGTTAGCAGAGATAAAGGGGGAAAGTAACAAGAGTATTAAAATGAGAGGGGGAGGAGGGGCAAAAAGGATAAAATGGGGGCAACAGGCAGATTGGAGACAAAAACTAGAAGGCTATGTGTGTGAATGTGTGAAGTCTAGGAATTAAGATTCTGGACCTGGAGGCCATCATGGTAGAGGCCGACCTGGATATTATGGCCTCTACTGAGTCAAGATTCCCTGAAAACCATGACTGGGACATGACCATGCCAGGCTATACTTCATTCAGGAAGGCCTGGGTGGGAAGGAATGGAGGGAGTGTGGTGCTTTTTGTGAGGGAAAGCATAAAAGCGATGGAGATACAGGGAATACAGGGACGTGGGTGTCTTTATAGTCTGCCCACACTGCTTTGAGAATTTATTTTTGCAATAAAGCAAGTTAATTTATATTTACTCAGTGTGTGAGCATTCTTCAAGTGTGAAGCTATTTTGGATTACTTGGTACTGTGGGTGACCCTGGAGATGAAGAATGGAGCCACTATTTATTTATTTATTTATTTATTTATTTTTATTGAAGTGTTACACCAGGAGGGCACACTGAACAACAAGTTGCTCTTCTCCCTGTGTGACCTGGGGGGGTACAGAGTGTGAAAACAGTGATTAAACATATCGATACAATTACATCCAAGGGGTAAATGTACAAAAAATAGACAACAAGGTCTATATGTAGAAGAGATGTAGATTGGAGCCTCCCAACAGCATCTTCCACTAGACGTAGGTGCAGGAGGTGCTCCTTGGACAACTAGTCAGTAAACCCACTCATGATGGGCAGTACTGGACCTGTTATTCACTAACAAAGACAGTGTTGCAGATGTCAAGGTGGAAGGCCATTTGGTGACCAGTGAGCACTATATGGTGAGTATCAGTATAAAGATGGCTGTGGAATCAAGCCACACAAGTGAGAGGGTCCTGGACTTCAGGAGGACAGATCTTATAAAGGTAGGTAAATTCATCATGGATGACCATGTGGGGGGATGATCTGGGGTGGGTGCAGGAATACTGGGCAAAGATAAAAGGGATCATGGTGCAGGCAACAAACCTCTATGTCAAACAAGTGAGCAAAATCCAGAGGAAAAAGAGATCACTGTGGTTCTCAAAAGAGGTAGCTGAAAAGGTAAAGGCAGAAAGGGTAGCATTCATAAGGTATAAGGATAGGGAGGTGTATCAGGGAAACAGAAGGAAGCAGGAAAAGCAGTAAGAAGCACAAAGTCACAAACTGAAGAGAGAATATCCCAAGAGGTAACAAAAGGGGACAAGACATTTTTTAGTTATGCAAGTGAAAAGAGAAAGAAAAGTGGTATGATCATAAGGTTCAAAAGGGAAAGGGGGACTCTACACAGGGGGACCAGGAAAGGCAGACATCCTGAACAAATGTTTCTGTTCAGGATTCACAAAGGAAGGATAAGGGGAGGGGCCACAAAGTAACAGAAGCTTTGGAGGGAGGTAGACACCAATCCTTTTTTGTAGGTGAGGGTCCTAAAGATACTTGCTAATCTGAAGATGGACAAAGCAATTGGGCCAGATGGGGTGCTTCCAAGGGCATTGGGGGCTCTCAGTGAAATACTGTCTGCACCTCTGACAGTTGTATTTAACAGCCTATTGGAAGCAGAAGTGGTTTTGCAGGATTAGAGGTCAGATGTAGTCCCACTACACAAAAGTGGTCGCAAGGAGGAGGCTAGCAATTATAGATCAGTCAGCCTGATGTCAGTGGTGTGAAAGTTAATGGAATCACTGCTGTAAGAAAGGATTGTGGAATATCGTGAATTCAGTGGGTTACTAGACCCAAGGCAGCATAGTTTCACAGAAGGGAGGTCATATCAAACAAATCTGATAGATTTATTTAACTGGGCGACCATGGAACTAGATCAGAGTGGAGGAGTGAATGTAGCCTTCCTCAACTTCAGTAATCCTTTCCATACCATTCCACACATGAGACTAGTAAGCAAGCTGGGTAGCTTAGGAGTGGGTCCAAAGGTCGTAAACTGGAAAACAAATTAGTGAGAGAATAAGTGACAGAGGATGGTGGTAAATGGAGTTCACTCTGAGAAAGGGATGGTGACCAGTGGGATGCCTCAGCGATCAGTGCTGGGACTGGTCCTCCTTAATGTTTTTATAAATGGCTGGCCCACGGGAGCAGCATCATGGCATCCGTTTATGATGCCGATGTCCCAGGTTCAGGAACAGACAGAGGAGTCAGAGGGACGACTGGGCAGAGACAGACAGAGCATGCGATGGGTGGCTCTCCTTCTCTGGGGAGTTGGGAGGGTGATTGTCTGGCCTGTTGGTGATCTCTGGCAGAGGTAGGTGGAACCACAGGGAAAGGTCAGTGCTTGGTGGCATGGGAGGTGGGACAGATGCTGGTGTCATTGCATGCCCCACCTCCTAGGGGATCACAGCATCTAAAAAATACCGGTCCTCCTGGTATGATGCCCTGCTCTGCCACTGTTCCTGGTGCCACCAGTGTCCACCAGGGGGAACCCTGCTCCCATGGACCCACCCTAGAGGTATGCCAGGGCAAGTTACCATTGTCCATTTGGGGGGAGGCCACCCAGAAACCCTGCCCAGGGGAATAAACCTGAGCATGATGAGACAGTGTGCAGGGCAGGGGAGAGTTACATATGGAATTGGGGGGCTGGACCCCCCTAAAAAATGTTTTTGTAAATGACATTACAGAGGAGCTGAAAGGGAATGTCTGCCTCTTTGTGGATGACACCAAAATCTGTAATAGGATGGACAGTCCAGTGGGGGTAGAAGGGATGAGCAGAGACCTGAGAAAAGTAGAGGAGTGGCCAAGGGTATGGCAGCTGGGTTTTAATGTGAAAAAGTGCAAAATAATGGACTTAAGGCACAGTAACCCAGGGGCGGAGCATGAAATGAGTGGAATAATATTGATGACCAGTAAGCAGTAAAGAGACCTTTGGCTAATCATATCAAATGACCTAAAGGTGGCCAGGCAGTGTGATATGGAAGTGTGGCAAGCTAGTGGGATTCTGGGGTGCATTGGGAGGGGTGTCTCCAGCAGAAAGAGGGAGGAGGTGTTGCCTCTGTATAGATCACAGGTAAGACCCCACCTAGAGTGCTGTGTCCTGTTCTGGAGACCACATCTCTGGAAAGGCATAGAGTGAAGATGATCAAGAGGAGGGCAACTAAAATGGTGCAGGGTCTGCATTAAAAATCCTATGAGTCAGAAACTAAAGGACCTCTTCTGTACACCATGAGACAGAGAAGGGGGAGGGGATATGATGGAGACCTTTAAATACCTCACAGAGGTAAATAAGGTTCAGGAGGAGAGTATTTCTCAGAAGAAAAGGTGCTCAAGAACAAGAGGATATGCTATGAAGCTGGATGGGGGAGTACATTCAAGAGAGATGTGAGGAAGTACTTCATAACAGAAAGAGTAGTGGATTTCTGGAACAGAGGTGTTGGTGGGGAAAACAGTGGTGCGGTTTAAGAATGCATGGGATAAGCACAACTGTATCATAGTGGAAATGAAGGTGGGAAGGGGGAAAGAGCTTTAGATTAGGCATGGTCTTTGGTAATAGTGTAGGCAGGGAATAATGGAAGGGCAGACTGGGTTGGCAGGGCACTTGAGAGGAACTCTGGGCCCCTGGGAAAGTTCCGACTCTGGGACCCCCAGCAGCAGGCTACCTCCCCCAACAGTTACCATTTTAAAGTATTATCCAGCACTGGACAAGAGGCATAACCGTCCCTTCACCTTGGCCAGCTGCAGTCAAGTAAAGAAAAAAAAAGTAAAATAACTTACATCCCAAAATCGTTATGGACTTAATTTTTCAGTCTTTTTTTCCCATAACTTGGCCATTTTTTGACCCAAAGTATTAGGATGACCAAGTTGCCCATCAACACCCCCTCCCCAAGCGCATAAGTGGCACCTTGTAAATCTGATCTGTAATTTGTGTTTGGAGGGGGGTCATTTATAAAGTTGAAAAGAAAACTGTTTTTAGTTGGTATAAATGTGAATAGGGATTTAATGTGATTGTTGGCCAAAGTTGTTGCAACATAAACAATATTCTTCTGGGCACCAAAAGCCAATCCCATTTACTCCTTTTGGGCAACAACTGTCAATCACATAAATGTACATCATTTTTACAACCCATTTTATAAAACAGTTTTCAAACTAATCCAAGGTGTCATAATCATCTTGCACAGGTCACAAATTCTTCTCTGGTGGCTCGCTCTGTAAACCAAATACATCCCCTATTTCCAGTTTTAATTTCATCTGTACCTAGTAACAGAAGATGACTGCAGTCTGCGGATGGGTAGAAACCAAGAAGCTCAACTATCAATCAGATTAATAGGAGACCAGTAACAACTCTTTCTCCAGCTGTGAACAATTTCTATGTTTTTTTTAATATTAACAGACCTACTGTACTTTAATCAATCCAATGCTATATCTAGAGCAAACTGGAAAACAATTATAAACTATTAAAGGCCATTAAGAATATGTTTTCAAGATGTTGAAAGTTTATATGTAATTATAGAATATGTTAATTCTGAATTGAAGTGTATTGTGAGTGCAAGGAAGCTTTCCTGGCCTTACTAAGTGCAAAGTTGCATATAATCTCTCTGAAATCAATGGATCTTGCAAGACTAGATTCTATTACTAGAGTGGCCAAAGACATTAACCGGTCTTATCCCATTGTTGACCTTCAAAGGTTTTTTATGTACTTGAGCTTGTTGAAAAAATGTTCGACGTCATGTGCTGAGATAGGCATTGTAGAGAAAAATCTAAGAATGGTACATAAAATGGGGAAAATTTCTAACTTTAAGGAGCAAATCTTATTAAGCAAATCTAGTGGTTTAAGATTTTCAGCTGTTTGAATACTAGATCCATGAATAGATTTCAGAAGCAGAATTTCCTCATATAATTCCTCTTGTGAGACATCACTCTTGTATTGTTCAGCAAGTTGATTGACTGGAATTTTTTGAGCATCATCCTTCATTATATGATAATTGCATACAAAGGAAAACTTTGCACTCAGATTTCTTGCTGGTTTGAAGAGAGCAGAGAGTCCACTGACAATAGCATCGATTATCCTTTAGCACACTTCTCTTCTGAATAAAGTCTCCCCATCTGTCTCCCCTTCATCTCTGGAGGGCAAGCTTAAATTGTCAGTTTTATCAAAAAAACAAGCTCTTTTTGGTTTCTTTTTTTTTTTTCTTGAATTCAGTTTCCAGCCCTATGGCACCTGCAACAATTTTGGCTTCATTGAGAATCACTTGAAACTTTTTCCTAAGTTGACACAAATCCTTGACAAGATTATTAGTAATTTGTACTTCTACAGAGAGAGTTGTTTCATGTGCTTGTGTGACTCAAGTACAGTTATCAATCAGAACTAGAACGTTGACCTATATTGCAGACATCAAAATGAAACCAAAAGTAGAGACGTATTTAGGGATAGTTTTCAACCCCAATTTGGCTTACCTGAAACATAAAGTCATTAAATTTGTTATATTGACTACAGTTTTCATGATACACCATGAGACATACAAGTATCTTACAGGGAGGAACAGGGTGCAAGAAAACACTATTTTTAAGCGAAAAAGATGTTCCAGGACTAGAGGGCATGGGATGAAGTTGGAGGGAGGATGATTCAGAGGAAACATGAGAAAGAATTTCTTTACAGAATGGGTGGTGGACAAGTGGAACACCCTGCCAGAGGAAGTGGTGGGGGCTGAAACAATCATGGGATTTAAGAATGCATGGGATAGACATAAAGGAATTCTGGAGGTCAGGGGTAAGGGGCAACAGACTTCTAGGAAAACAAACTGAACTTACAAGCTCAAATGGGCAGACTGGATGGGCCATAGGCCCTTATCTGCCGACACTGTCTATGTATCTATGTATCTATGTATGTAAATATAGAAAGTTTGGGTAAATGTAAAGTAGAAAGAACAATACAATAAGCACATACTCATCATTCTTTTTTTAACAGGTAAGTGGCCACCAACTGCTCTTACACTGTCTACCCTTTCACTCCATCGTGTTTGAGATAAAGAATCCAATGATGCTCCAGTGCATTCCAGTAGAATCTTCTGCCTTGCCAGACTGGAACTGAAGAAATTAAACAGTTTCTGTAAAATGCCCCAAAAGGTGGCCACCTATGTGAGGCATTCTGCAGCATGAGCCCAGCTCCACATGAAGTGAAAAGAGCTAAAGGAGTCTGCATTAAGATGTGAGCTTGAAAGGGAACATGACATTTATACTAACTGGCAGCAGTTAGTACTTATCCCTAGTAAGAGAAATTAAAGACTTTCCTTCAAATGAACCATCTGTTCCTTAATTAACACTGATGCGAAAAACTGTGTTTATAGCTATTTTCTTTTTATGGATACATTCTGCATAGTTCTCCTCATGGAACTCATAATTTGGAGTTTTTACTATGTCATAGTCTGTGTACCGAATGCTAAACATGAGCTATTGTCCTATCAGAAGCATACTGTACTTAGAGTTCCATGCACAAACTGTGACATAGTTAAAACTCCAGATCACTGGTTCCACGAGGAGAACTGTAACAGAATGTTGCCTATAAAAACAAAACTATGCAACATACATTTTTTCATGTCACTTTTTATTCAGGTACAGTTACATATGGATCATTTAGGCTTATGAATATAATTTCTGTAAATGTGAACATTATAAACAGCTACCAATTAGAAATAATTTGCTGTCCTCTTTAACACTGTTATAAACTCCTGCTAAACTGGCACCATTGTCATAGGTTTGACCTCGACACTCAAATCTTTATTTATCCAGGCGATCATCAAGTGATCTTGATTACTCTTCAAGTGATATGTTGTGATCAGAGTCTTTATTATCAAGTTTGACAAAGCTTCTCCAGTTTTTTCCAGGAAATCAACAAATCTCAGAAATCTCTCTGTAATGATAAAGTATCCATCTTCTATTTTTAACATGGCAGATAATGAATGTTATTAGTTCCATGTGGGAAGGAGTTGCAGCTATCTTGATACTGTAGTACTTTGCAGTTTATCTTTCCTTTAGTAATGTGTCATTATCATGGCTCGCATATAGGGAAATTAATTCATTCTGGGTCTGAGACAGATAGTGATCTTGCAGTCATTTTCCTTTCATTCAAAATATCTTGACTTCATTAACATGATCAGCCAGTATGATATTCCAACTTGCAAAGAATTCAATTATTTTTCAAAAGCTGTGGCACACACATCCATCCCATCAATGATATCAAACACAGAGCTACTAAACAATTTTCCTTTATTACACCAATACGAAACCACTTGACGCATTTCGGACACCAAGTCCTTTATCAAAAGTGAAACATACATACAAAAAACATTAGTTAAATACTCATCTAAACATGATGTCATAATGACATGTTCACAGTTCATTGGTCATCATGAGCTTTTCAAAAATTTAAATACACCAACATGTTAAACACATTTTTAAATAGTTGTTACAATACAAAACTCTTAACATAATTGGTCATATACAAATCTTACACCCAAAATTTATAAAACCACATTATTTTGTTTATCTCTGTTCTAAATATGGTTTAAGTTCCAAATTTGCATTTATGCCTGCTTTTTATGTGCTCTTAATCTAAGGATCCACCCATTTTCTCTCTTCAGGATTTTGTTGCGGTAGTTACCACCCCTTGGATCAAAAAATACTTTTTCAATTCCCATAAATCTAAACACATATCTCATTTTTATTTTCTAAAATGTGTGCAGCTGTTGCATATGTAATATCTTGTCTCTTTATTGCTCAGATATGTTCCGGTACTCTCACTTTAAAGGCCCTTTCTGTCTTCCCCACAAAAAATGCTCCACAATCACATTTTGCTAAGTAAATGACTCCTTGAGTGTTATATGTTATCAACTGCCTAATTTCAAAATATTTCTGATCATTAGTGAAGAACTCTTTTCCTTGAGCCACATGCTTACATGCTACACAATTTTTACATTGCACACATCCTTTACTTTTATTTAACGAATTATTGGTATGTCCCACTTGTACTGGAAAATGGCTTCTGACAAGTGTGTCTTTTAAGGCGGGAGCATGTCTGTAAGACATTATTGGATTAGATAAAGTGTAAAGTTCACAAGATAGAACATTCCAATGTTTCTGAATTATTTTTTCCACTTCTTTACTACGTGTACTAAATGTCGTAACAAAATGTAGGCGATTGTTACTATTCTCCCTTCTTTCTCTATCCTGTAAAAGTTCCTCTCTATCCTGAGCTGCTACTGTATCATATGCTGTCTCAATAGACTTATGGGCATAGCCCCGATTCAAAAGTAATTTTTTCAGATCTTGTGCTCCCTTTTCATAATCTTCTTCCTTGCTACAATTGCATTTAATCCTTAAAAAGTGTCCCTTGGGGATGTTATCTACCGTGTGTTTTGGATGACAGCTTGTAGCATATAACAATGTGTTACTATCAGTTTCTTTTCTATAGAGATCTGAAATTATTTGTCCCTCATTTTCTTTACTGATTTTTACATCTAGATAGTTTACCTGTTCATTACTCACAACAAATGTGAACCTCTACATTTTGCTGTGTAGGAAGTTGAATTTGAAAGTATTTTTTAACAAAACAATGGGACCTGAGTTAGAGCAAGATTTCCCCGCGAACATTAAACCAAAGTCTGGTTTCAATCAACTGCTATGTCATGCAGTGAGTGTCTTTAGAGATTTGTGTGAGAGAGACTTGGAATATTTATTTGAAAATTTATCATGCTGTAGTGTTAATAATTTGTGTGGGGACGAACGAGAGGCAATAAAGGCACTACAAGAAGATAGAGGGATTATTATTAAACAAGCAGACAAAGGCGGGTGCATTGTGATTTGGGACATTGAAAAATATAAAAAGGAAGCTATGAGACAGTTGGACAATGTGATTTTTTATGAAAGACTGAATTATTATCCTATATGGGAATACAAATCTTGTATAAATGATACGATAGATAGAGCTTTTAGTCAAGGTTTTATCACAGAAAATGTTAAAAGATTTTTGAAAGTTGACCACCCTGTAAAACTGACCTTTCATGTGTTGCCAAAGGTTCACAAAGATCATGAAAACCCACCGGGGCACCCGACACTTAGCGGCATTGGTAGTTTAACTGAACCTTTATCACAATACGTGGATTCATTTCTGTGTGAACATGTTAAAAATTTGAAATCATACATAAAGGATACAAAAGAGGTCTTAAAAGTGTTAAAGGAAGTAGCAGCAGGAAATGATTGTTTGTTAGGAACATTAGACATAGAATCATTATATATAAATGTACCCCATGAGGGGGCGTTGGATGCTGTGGCATACTTTTTCAATCAGAATAGAGAAAGGGCAGATGTACCCATGGAAGTTCTTTTGAAACTCTTGGAGCATGTATTGACAAAGAATGTTTTTACCTTTAATGGGGATTTATTCCATCAGATAAAAGGAACGGCTATGGGGGCAACATGCGCCCCTTCAGTAGTAAGTCTGTATGTAGGCAAGTGGGAAAATGATGTCATCTTTAACCACCACAGCAACCCTTATTTTAATAATGTGTTGCTGTGGAAACGGTTTATTGACAACGTTATAGTTTTATGGAAAGGTACCCCAAAGGTGTTGCAGAAATTCATCGATTATTTACACTGATCTAATGAAAATTTGAGGTTCACATTTGTTGTAAATAATGAACAGGTAAACTATCTAGATGTAACAATCAGTAAAGAAAATGAGGGACAAAGAAGTACAGATCTTTATAGAAAAGAAACTGATGGTAACACATTGTTATATGCTACAAGCTGTCATCCAAAACATATGGTAGATAACATCCCTAAGAGGCAATTTTTAAGGATTAAACATAATTGTACTGTAGCAAGGAAAAAGATTATGAAAAGGGAGGACAAGATCTGAAAAAAATGACTTTTGAATCGGGGCTATGCCCATAAGACTATTGAGACAGCATATGATACAGTAGCAGCTCAGGATAGAGAGGAACATTACAGGATAGAGAAAGAAGGGAGAATAGTAACAATCGCCTATATTTTGTTACAACATTTAGTACACATAGTAAAGAAGTGGGAAAAATAATTCAGAAACATGGGAATGTCCTGTCTTGTGAAGGGGGGTTACAACAGTACAGTACACTTTATCTAATCCTATAATGTCTTACAAACATGCTCCCACCTTAAAAGACACACTTGTCAGAAGCCATCTTCCAGTACAAGTGGGACACACCAATAATTGATTAAATAAAAGTAAAGGATGTGCGCAATACAAAAATTGTGTAGCATGTAAGCATGTGGCTCAAGGAAAAGAGTTCTGCACTAATGATGAGAAATATTTTGAGATTAGGCAGTTGATAACATGTAACAATCAAGGAGTCATTTACTTAGCAAAATGCAATTGTGAAGGATTTTATGTGGGGAAGACAGAAAGATCCTTTAAAGTGAGAGTACTAGAACATATCCGAGCAATAGAGAGACAAGATACCAGCAAGAACATCTGCCAGAACTAGACACATGGTGGATTCCATGCAGGGGGGGGAGGGCCTCAAACCACTGGTACAACAACTCACAAGAGACAGGACTATCCTAGATCTAGTACTGACTAACTGGGAAGGGATCACAGATCTCCAGGTAGAAGGTCAACTGGGGGCCAGTGACCATCACATGGTATGGTTCAGTTTGGCCACTACATCTAAATCATCCCATTCCAAGGCAAAACTATGGGACTTCAGAGGAGCTGATTTTGATAAGATGGCCAACAGAGTTAAGCTAGCCCTGGCAAAAAGAAACACAGGGGAGGGGGTGCAGGCAAAGTGGGCAAGTGTTAAGGATGCAATACTTGAAGCAACATCCCATTGTGTTAGACAGAAAAGGAAGTGCAAAAAAAGAAGGAAACCACTTTGGTTCTCAAATACAGTAGCAGAAAAGGTCAGAGCCAAAATGCTGGCCTTCAGGAAATATAAGGGAACACAGCGGGATGAAGATAGGGAGGCATACCAAACTGCCCTAAGGGAAGCAGGGAAGGCAGTAAGGCAGGCAAAGTCCCAAACTGAGGAAACACTAGCACGAACAGTAAAAGAAGGTGACAAGACTTTCTATAGATACATTAGTGAAAGAAGAAAGTCCAGAGGGGGTATTGCTAAGCTCAAAGGAGAAAAGGGGGCATGTGAGGAGGAGGAGGAGGACCCTGCAAAACATCTATCCTAAATAGATACTTTTGCTCAGTATTTACTGAAGAGAAGGTAGGGCAGGGCCCACAGCTCAGCACCATGGACACAGGGGGAGGGAGGTGAGCACTACTCCCTTCACAAAAGAAAGGGTCCTACAAGAGCTCGCTAAGCTCAGGGTGGACAAGGCAATGGGACCTGATGGCATACATCCCAGGGTACTTAAGGAGCTAAGGGTGGAACTAGCAGACCCATTAGCAGAACTATTTAGTGAGTCTCTGAGCACAGGAGAGGTCCCAGAAGACTGGAGAAGGGCTCATGTGATCCTGCTCCACAAGAGTGGTAGCAGGGAGGAGGCAGGGAACTACAGACCAGTCAGTCTTACCTCAGTAGTGGGCAAGATTATGGGGGCAGTCCTTAAGGAAAGGATAGTGCAACACCTGGAATCCATAGGGTCACAGGATCCAAGACAGCATGGGTTTACAAAAGGAAGGTCCTGTCAAACTAATCTCATAGATTTCTTTGACTGGGTAACCAGAGTGGTGGACCAAGGGGAATCAGTTGATGTTGCCTACCTTGACTTCAGCAAAGCTTTCAAAACTGTTCCACATAGAAGATTGATAAATAAGCTGGGTGGCTTGGGTGGGTCAGAAGTTGGTCAACTGGGTGGCAAACTGGTTGATGGGCAGAAAACAGAGAGTGGTGGTAAACAGTATACAGTCAGATGAGATGCAAGTCACAAGTGAGGTACCTCAGGGATCAGTCCTGGGGCCAGTCCTCTTCAATAACTTCCTTAGTGACATTTCAGATGGACTAGAAAGTATAGCTTGTCTGTTTGCAGATGACACCAAGATCTGCAACAGAGCAGATGATCCAGATGGGGTGGGCAGAATGAGAAGAGATCTGGATAAACTAGCAAAATGGTCAAAAGAGTGGCAATTGGGATTTAATGCAAAGAAGTGCAAGATCATGCACATAGGGAAGAGAAACCCTGAAGCCACCTATAGGCTGGGAGGGGAGTTGCTGGCAGTCACAAAGGAAGAAAGAGACTTGGGCATCATCATCACCAATGACCTGAAATCATCCAAGCAGACCTCTAAAGCAGTAGGTAAGGCTAGGGAGATGTTAGGGTGCATTAGTAGGGGTATCACAAGTCGTAAGAGGGAGGTAAAAATCCCTCTTTACAAGACACTGGTTAGGCCCCATCTGGAGTAGTGCGTGCAGTACTGGAGGCCACACCTTCGGTGGATCCTTAGATTAAGAGCACATAAAAAAACAGACATGAATGCAAGTTTGGAACTTAAACCATATTTAGAACAGAGGTAAATGAAATAATGAGGTTTTTTCAATTTTGGGTGTAAGATTTTTATATGACTAATTATGTTAAGAGTTTTGTATTGTAACAACTATTTAAAAATGTATTTAACATGTTGGTGTATTTAAATTTGCGAAAAGCTCATGGTGGCCAGTGAACTATGAACATGTCATTATGACATCATGTTTAGATGAGTATTTAATTAACATTTTTGGTATGTATGTTTCACTTTTGATGAAGGACTTGGTGTCTGAAATGCGTCAAGTGGTTTGGTATCAGTGTAATAAAGGAACATTTTTTAGTAGCTCTGTGTTTAATATCATTGATGGGATGAGTGTGTGCTGCAGCTTTTGAACAATAGTCATTTTGGAGCTGAGAGCACCAATTGTACCTAGTGTATGTTTTTTAGATGTAATAAAAAAATTCAATTACTCCCAAAACATTTCCATTGTTTCTTTCCCCAACATGTTCTCAGTCCCCTTGAAATGCAAGACCTCATTCCCCTCAGGGTTAACACAACATTGATGATACACATCAATACTTGGCAGCACCTTTCTGTCTCATGAAATTGTATCATCGCTACGGTATCTATGCCACCTTCTCCTTGCAATGCACGTTGTGAATCTCACTACTGAAGGTAACTTATTTTGTGATTTTTACTATGCTCATGTTCTGGCACACAATCATACAACTTTTTCCATTCTGTGATTTTGGCTGATTGCCATCTGGCTTTCATGGCCTGAGCCGAACGTTGTGACAAAGGCAAATTAGAAAACAAAAGCAGCACACAAAACAATGAAGTGACTGTTTTTGTGTCTCCAAACTAACCACTGTCATTGCTCCATTTCACCATTGGGCAGCTTTCACTGAAACATGCGGAATGGAAAGTTGCTAGGAATGGCTTCTTTCTTGTAATCAGCTACACCAGCTTTTATTACAAGCTTAGTTTCATGCATCCAGGGAAAGTCCCTTAAATTGGCAACACCAAAGTGGTAGCCCATTAAGATGGTGAGTGTGAGGTCATTTGAGTGATGACAAAGAAGCAAACGTTAAAATGGTAATGTGCTATTAATAGCTATATGCTATTAATAGCACAGTGAAAGGGAGCACGTACGTTTTATAGATAGATAAAGGAGTATGTGTGGGTTTGTTCGTCAGACCAGTTCTGAGCTGGCCGTCTGGTGGGGTGGTTAAGGTAAAAACCTATGTAGAGAGCAACCCGGGTTTGGGACCGATTGTAGGAATAATGTTTTTTTAAATGTTTTATAAATATGAAGTGTTTTGTTACATGCTTCCTGTTACTTCACCCTCCCGACATTGTTGCTTCCCTGCCTGTAGGTCCCCCCAATGTTCTCCCCCTGCTGACATCTGTCTCCATTGTAGTCTCCTCCTGAGTTTTCCCTTCTTCCCCAGTAACATACACCCCCTTGAGTTGGTTAATTTAAGTTTGAGGAGCGTGGGGACAATTTTTGTTTTCAAGCTGATAAATACCTTGAGTCATTTAAAAACTTAACACCATGGTCCTGCCAGAATGTGAGAACGTCAACGATGTCTTCCTGCAAGAAAGTTGCGTGAAGTAACTTGTCCATCGTGCCCAAGCCGAGTGAGACAGGCTCCCAGGCCACCGCACTGAGCCTCCCTGCCTGCTGCTGAGTTACCAGCTGCTGATCTGACAACTGCCCAGAAACCAACTACTTTTGACAATGGTACAACAATCTCTTCCTTACAGTTCCCATATCAGTTCCATTTGGCCCACTATGATTCAGCTTAATGACTGAGCTTAATCAAATATTTCAAAACAGATTTAGTCATAACTCTCTTCTCATTAAAATAGAATTTAGGGTGAGTAATTATTCCAAGCACATCCCTGCACATATCTTATTCTTCATTACTATTAACTACCTTATTGCTCATTGATGGTGGCAAATCTCATCTATCTGAAGAGACTTTGCAGACTTCACTCATTCACTGCTCTTGTTTTTATAACTCCTTCCAGAAATGTGCTGATGAATCTGATGCTTCCTTTTTAATGCTTGCAGGCTTGCTGCTTAGTATTTATCACATGAGGTTATG
This sequence comes from Neoceratodus forsteri, assembly GCA_016271365.2. Classification (NCBI taxonomy): domain Eukaryota; kingdom Metazoa; phylum Chordata; order Ceratodontiformes; family Ceratodontidae; genus Neoceratodus; species Neoceratodus forsteri. The sequence goes on along the minus strand of CM057452.1, from coordinate 877,344,564 downwards.
TCAATCACTACTGCAGCACACTTCACAGCCTTCACTCATTCACTGCAGTTGCCAGTCTGCACTAGTTTTTATAACTCCCTCCAAACATGTGCTGATGATTCTGATGACCCCATTTTTTACTGCTTACTGGGGCTGGCTTGCTGCTTGTTATTATTACGTGAAGTATGTCAGTCATTACTGCAGCTCACTTCACAGTCTTCACTCATTCACTGCAGTCTGCACTAGTTTATATAACTCTCTCCAAAAATGTGCTGATGATTCTACATAGAAACATAGGATTTGACAGTGGATAAGGACCACTTGGCCCACCTAGTCTGCCCATTTTCCCTACCTGTTTCATATACTGCAGGTCCTGATGGATCTCTTTTTTTACTGCTTGCTGGGGCTGGCTTGCTGTTTATTATTATCACAGAAAGTATAATGTCAGTCACTGCTGCAGCTCACTTGACAGTAGAGGTGGGCAAAGGTTGCCATTTCTGCCTTAGCGGAACTTTCACGAAATTTAGCAACTTTCATGGAAGTTTCCAAACTTCCACCTCTGGCAGATAGGAAAACTTCTGAATGCTTTTGGGACAAAATTTCACCCAGTTCCATATGCCTGACCAGTTAATAATCCCCCCCAGCATTAGCGGTCCCTCTCCACATCAATACGCCCCTCCAGTGGCTAGGGTCCCTCCCTCTACCCAACCAACCTACCACCCGATGTGTATTTAAAAAAATAAATGTGTGGCTAGTGGACCCTTCCTCCCCCCAACTGCACCACACACCAACATGTATTAAAAAAAAAGCTGGTGGCTAGCAGATCCTCTCATCACTCAGTCGCCCACCCACTCCATCCAGTAGTAGCCACAAGTAGTCACCTCATCATGTGATCCCCACCCCATCTCTACCCCTCATATAGTAAAATATTGGTGGTCTAGTAGTGAACCCCCCTCCTGGCTGCCTCCCTCCCTAACCATGATCCCCAGTATGATTTTTTTTTGTTACTTATTCCCTCCCTGCTGGTCTAGTGGCCCCCCACTCTGGCAGGTACTGTAGTTTCCCACCCAATCCCCCATCCAGAATTGGACTGGGCTGCTGGCACAGCCCTCCACCCTCCTCAATGGCTGGCAGTCAGACTGAGCTCTCAATTAATTTGTCTGCATCATGCACCAGTAATACTTGTTATTGTGAGTACAACTGACAGACAACTGTTATTGGATTTCTTATATGGAGATGGGGAAAAAACATCTAATTGACTGCGGATTATTCTTGTATCTGGAGTGTCCAATGGAAATTGTTTACTGTCTTTTTGCATGCTCTGCTATACACACACCTAAGTGTTTGTTACATTACATCATGTGGAGACCCACTTTTGCAAGTGTGGGCAGTTTGTCAGAGGTTTTTGAACTGTTCATGATTCATTAGTGTAAAATTCCATTTGCCTAATAAATCTATAATCACTCCAGTTGTAACCCCTGTGCCAAATCAGGGGTTACTAAGTGAGATGCAAAGTCACCCAGATGCCCCTGGATTTGTAGGTTGGACCATCAATATTCCAGAGGGATTGGTCAGCTGGCTGTGGAACATTGTAGACAGGAGCAGTTCAGGTGAGTCCTGCATCACTTGTGGAGTAGAGTTATAAGGCAGCCTGTATGTATATCGTGCACTTGTGGGAATGTTCCCAGGGTGGTGAGTCCTGCAGCCTGCAGCAGCAAGAAGGACAATACATGGCTCACGACCCACCAACTCCTGCACCCTGACAATGGCCGCAATTGGCAGAAAGATTGTCCCCTGTGATTAGCATGGCCATAACTGTGGAGTCTTCTGAGCAGTGGGAGGAGTTTGCAGTTATTGAGAAAGAAGCAGAGCCAGAGGTGATACCAGAGCCTAGCCATCTGCCCATTCCTGTACCGGTGCTGAGTGCCCCAGAACTTCCCAGTGGCAGAGGGAGGGGCCGACGGTGGGTCTCACACATTCGGAGTACTGCTGCCGGGTAGGTGAGGTACATGACTGAGCAGTCAGGCCCAGCTGAGGCTATGCTGTGAGGCAAGCTGGAAGCCAGAAAAAGTTCACCAAAAGCCAAACCCACCCAGGAACCCATGGTGAGGGCAAAAACCTTGCCAAAGAAATTAGAAGAAGCTAAGCCTTTAAAATTGCTTTCTCCACTCCCCAAGGCAGAGGAGGAAATCACTGGCCCTGGCAGTTCAGAGGTGGTTATAGAAGTTGTGAAGTAAGATGATGGGTCAGATGAGGAAATTGTTGCCAGATCTGTAGAAGCCATTTCTATTTATGACCAGCCAGATGAAGGTATTACCCGAATGTTTGAGGACATGGTAATAGAAAGAGATATTCCAAACCTTATGAGATACCAATTTTAGGAATTCTGGAACTCACTCCATTGCAACCGGACATTTGTAAGAGACATTTGATAGTTATGGATGCTAGACAGAAACTGGACCTTACAGTAATAAATTACAGGGAAGGAATGTGGTTGTCTCGAAGAGTGGCCCCACAGCCCAGCCTTAGGTCTTTGCCCAACTGGAGCCAGGCAGAGAGATGGGTGAGGTGTTACCTCAAAGTAGAGAACTCTGGAACAAATTATCCTTATATCAGTGAGAGACTTTGGGACTTGATCAAATGCCGGAGATCAGATGGGTATTGCAGGGGGCCATGGAAAAGGTGCATCTTAGGCACAAAGTGGACATCAGAGATGTAGCCTATGATAGGAACAAAGTCACTAGACTGGCCAAATCAATGTGCAATGTCTCAGCCTGGGAGGGACTCACTTTGTTCAAAATATTTGCTCTAGTGCAGGAGAGAGTTGGACACAGGCTAAAGTATTTTGTAATAAGCCATGACTGAAGAGGGGGAGAGTGCACTAAACCAGACCCTGGTTTCTACTTTGCACCAGAGGGCCCTGCAGCTAAATACTGTACCCCCCAGAAACTAAAAGTACCTTAGATACCAAGACGCCCCATGGCATTGCAGAAACTGTGTCTGAGGGACTACTGCTACTCTAAGACTGTTTGTTTTGTATTGAAATCTGAGAAAATATGGACAATTGCCTCTAGCATGGACAATAAGTAGCCTGATCAGCTTGTGCTGGGTAAGAAAAAAACATTTACAAGAACTCTTTAGACAGTGTTTTGAATTTATTTCCAGTTTCTCAAAATTGTAATTTTTTTACTGTTATATACAGTCTTACTGAATGTTGCTTACAATGTGGTCTAAGTAGTTAGCTTAGGAATTTTTAGGAAATGCTAAGTAAGGACCCCAAGGTAATTAAGCACACTTACCCACTGGTGCTGAAAATGGGATTTCTTGGACTTTTAAAATTACAAAGGCAGTTATTCAGAGACTTTAATGTGCACCTTAGCAGATTGCAAAGGACAGTAAAAGGGTAAAAGTGTGATCCCCTTCCCACTGTTACGTAGGTTAAAATATAGAAATGTAGCAGTAAGGTAGATTTAGTGAGAGTAGTAGTTAGACTTTTCTGTGGGGGAACATGTCCAGTATTTAAAATATGTAGTCAGATTATAGATAGCCATCTGTATTTTGCAGTAATTTTGCAGTTAGTAATAGTGTAGAGGTTGGCTTGCCAACCCCTGGTGGTGTAGTTTAACTTAGGATGTTACTAACAGTTAGATAGCAAATGTTTTGGTGTGAAAAATGTTTGGGGTGCCAATTTAGGCCAGGTTGGGTACTGCTGAAGGGTTCAATGGGGAACAGTACTGGAGCTGGAAAAAGTTTGATAGGGGTGTCCCTGGGGGGTGGGACGTCGGCCTGGTGGAACAGCCATTGCTGGGAATGCCAGGCTGAGTAGCATTGCCCTTAATGGAGCCAGAGAACTGCAGGTAGATGGGTTTGTCCACCTAGTTCTCTTTAGACTGCTATCAAGCAGTCAGCCTGGTGGAGCCTAGATGTGATGGCCTGTGGGAGAGTGTGCATTATCCCATAGTGCACAGCAGCCATGGTTAGCCAGGGTGGAGATGGCTTCCCCGTGAGGTGAACCATTTCTGTGGGGGGGGGGAGTGTAACCCCTGTGCCAAATCAGGGGTTACTAAGCAAGATGCCCAGTCGGCATTGGGAGGTATGCGTGCATGCTGGGCACTGCCCAGGTGTCACATGTGCATTGTGTTTGAAAAGTGCCAACCAGCACGGGAATCAGAGTCACTTGGAGGAGTGAAGAGAGTTTGAGGAGGAGCGGAGCACCTGCTTGCAGGCCCGCAGGGGAAGCCTATAGTCAGAGTTGGTGAAACCCAGTCCAGGCTGGGGAGATTGCCCCCCAGTCCCAAAAGATAAAGAGGGACCCCCACGAACATCGGGTGGGACAGCAGCAGAAAGGCAGAGAGTCACAGAGAGCCTGCTAGGCTCTTAAATCTGAGGGAGAGAGTGGCTGCATTGGAAAGCCCATTGACAACTGAGGTGGTAGTGATGTTTCCGGTGGGGTAGGTGGCAGAGCTACTCTTTAGCTTGAAGTGTCCACTCAAGGTAAAGTGCTGCTGGGATTTGGGACTGCTGTTTGGGAAGAGTTTGGCCCTGCCTTGTGAGAACCCTGCCAGAGGATCTACAGATGCAGAGGCCACTAGAGGAAAGGACTGGAAGTGCCTGTAATTTTAACATCATACCCCCCTCCCTCCCTTGAGAGGAAAGCTTGCCTGCAGTAAAGAAATTGTGCCTCCACTCCCACAGGTGGGGTTTCAAGTGAAAAAGTAGTTAGAATGGACAGAGAAAATGTTCCAAAATGGATCGGAGCCCAGTTGGCTTGAGTTGGGAAATGGAGAAGTGCATAGGGCCCAGGTTTGAACCCTGAGCCCCCAAATCTGTGCAGTGGACGAGTGCCACAGAAAGTGTGGAAACAGTGCTACTAATTAAATAAGGATCCTCATGATTGTGTTTACAGTTTGAGCATTTGCAGAAGAAAAATAAATAATGCCAGATTACATTGAAATCTTGTTTTGGACTGAATCATTTTGAAGCTTTGGAAAATATGTTGCTATGCTGCCTGCCTAACTAAATGTTTTACAGAGAATCCTGTCAAATCCTAATGTACCACCAGTCATGTTGGGGAGGAAGAATGTCTTGCTAGTCAGCACTCAGAAGGAAGTTGTGCCATCACCTGAGGAACCCAAATCTGCATTTCTAAAGGTACTGTATTTTGTGCCCTCCTATGTGCCCTTCTATGTGCTAACAGTCAAGATGGTATCCCTTTCCTTTTCCAGAGACTGTATTTCCATCTAAAACCCTAGACAGGGAAGGGTGTCATTACTGGAGATGTGACCTGTGCCTGAACTGGAGCTGCTGCCTGCTTGAGTGAAGCCCCAAAAGTGCTTGAGCAGGAGCGAGTAAAAATATACATCTAATCTGCTGAGGAACATTTAAAATGCCACCAGTATAGTTAATGGAGATGGGGTTACATGATATTTGGCACTGCCTGCTTTCTCCCAAACAAGTGAAAGTCACAACACGCACAGCATCAGACCGAATGCACACTGCCATTGTAAGTGTCAAGTGCAATTCACTTTGAGGCATTATTAGTCACAGTATATATTGTTCCATTTTCTCCGCAGATGAATTAGAAAATTAATTCCCACATTGTATTCCATAATGTGTATCTTACAGATATGGTTTTGGACACCTTCGGACTGCTCTTGACTGCTGCATTCTTGCACCTGTAATATGTTGCCATTCTGTCACTATAACAGTGAAAAAGACATCTTTGGAATGCTCTGCTTGTTTTCATGTTGGAAATGTATAGCTGCCACTATCCTGCAGCTGACAGCGAGTGATTGCTGGCAATTGCACCCCTAATCATAAATCCAGAAGCAAATGATTTCATACCTTTTATTGGACCAACACAGATGTAACAAAAAGTACATCTATGTTGGTCCAATAAAAGTTATCAAATCATTTGCTTCTGGATCTGTTCTTACAAGGACCAATACAGCAAATACTAAATCTGTATGTCACCTAATCATAAAGAAATTATTATAGTTTCAGGCAAAAGAAAGTGCAGAAGACATCTGTGAAGGCATAAACAGTGCTTGCACTGGCAAGGGACTGACAACAAGTGACAGCATCAGGTACATTAGCTCCAGCATATGCAGTTAGTCCAAGGTTTTGGATCCTCTCAGGATTCAATAGTGACACATTAAGTTGTACGGAACGGTATAACATGTATTCATTTTGAGGCATTGTTAGTCACAGTATATACTGTTTCTGTTTCTCCACAGATGAAATTAGAATATTAATTGTCACCTTGTATTTCATAAAGTGTACCACACAGATATGGCAATGTACAGAAAGTAACATGACCTCAGACAATACACATAACTATGTTTTTTATTATTGCACAAAGAATGTCAATGTCATGTGATGGTAATTGCCTACAGTAGGAATGGTTTTGCAGAAAGATACATGTTATGTTATGAAGGGCTGACAAATCATAGTGGATATCAATCAATCAATCAATCAAATCTTTATTTATTCAGGCGATCATCATTGAGCAAGGCTCATTTACAAGATGGACCTGATAAGGTCAAGGTTCTAGTTAAGTGCACAGCAATTACATCACATACTTATGAGACAGTTATACATACAGAAACAAGAAAATGTTATTTATAACACAGTAATATACAGAGAATTCACATGTTAAAGCTTGGCAAGAAAATTAAACTAACATCTACAATATGTACAATACATATATATCAATGAGGGCCATGACAGTCACTCACATAATGAGTACAAGGATGGTGAAGGGAATATTGGGTGCCATATACTGGCGGTGTCTGGCTGGAAGGAATATGCCATATGTGATTGGAATAAGGTTTTGTGGGATGACTATTCTATCTCTAGCGGTAGCAACTGCATTTCTCTGTGAAGAAGGCTGTACAGTGCTGCTTGAAGGATGTAAATGGAATGATAATGGACAGTTTTAGGGATTTTTGTAGGGTGTTCCATGCTATGGCTAGAGAGTAGCTGATTGCTGCCCTCCCTATTTTGGTGTTGACTTTGGGCAATTTGAGCAGGATGATATTGTTGCTTCTTAGGGCATAGGAGCTGGGAGTGATCAGGTTGAAGCAGTCCAGGATATAGCTTGGGAGTTTTTGATAAAGCTCTGTAGATCCATAGAGCTGCATTGCTCCTCCTGACATGAAGGAACCCCATCCAACTGAATCATAGAGAGAACAATAGTGCGTATTATGGCAGGTCTGTAATGAACCTTATTGCTCTATGGTATAAGGTATCCAACTTTTGAAGGTAGGGAGTGGAGCAGTGACTATAGAGGAAGTCTGCGTAGTCAATGACTGATAGAAAGATGGCCTGGACTAATCTCATCTTTGAATCTCTATTAAGGAAGGGTTTTAATCTGTAGAAGAGGCCAAGCCTTAGGCAAAGTTTTTTCAGCAGTTGTTCTAGATGCTGAGTAAAGTCAAGTCTGTTGTCAATCCACACACCTAGGTATTTGAAGTTTTCAACATACTCCAGATTTTCTCCAAGTATAGTGCATATCTGGGGGAGACTGATTGAAGAAGATGTGTTGGTGGAGTTTTGGGTTGTGAACATCATTGCTTTGGTTTTCTTTGCATTTAGCAGAAGCTTTTTCTCGAGAAGCTGATGTTGTAACAGGGAGAATTCTGCTTGTAGGATTTCATGAGCAACTTTAGGTGAAGGGTTGCTGACAAACAGTACAGTGTCATCAGCAAAGATATAAATAATATGTATTAGTGATGATTGTCTGTCATACCAACTGTGTCCAAACAGCATTCATCTATTTTGACATTGCAGTTTTTAAACTCATGGCAGTGTAAGTCCAGCGGTGGCCAGCAAGAGACAGTATTTATTCAATGATAGCATAGTAATGACAGGTAATATAAATAAGATATATTGCTGCACCTGTAATATGTTGGCATTCTATCACTACAATGGTTGGAAAAACACCTTTGGACTGCTCTTGACTTCTGTATTCTTGCACCTGTAATATCTTGGAATTTTGTCACTATAACTGTGGAAAAGACACCTTTGGAATTTTCTGCCTGTTTTCATGTTGGAAATGTGAAGCTGACAGTGAGTGACAGCTTGCAATTGTGCCCCTAATCATAAAGACATTATTATAGTTTCAGGCATAAGAAAGTGAAAAAGACATCTGTGAAGGCATAAATGTAGTGCTGACACTTGTGAGGGACAGCCAACAAGTGACAGCATAGGGTACACTAGCTCAGGCATGCGCAGTTAGTCCAAGGTTTTGGATCATCTCAAGATTCAGTAGTGACACATTACATTTTGCAATATAGAGGACTGTGCGTGATTGCTCATACACAACAAGGGTATTTTTCATTCAAGAGGTTTACATGGTAACTGGAGACCTCGCGAGCACAGCTCGAAAGGTCTCATTACCATGGAAACCTCGAGAATGAAAAATACTCTTGTTGTGCATGAGCGATCATATAGTCTTTCATAGTGTTTTGGTCGCTCATACTAAAACTGCACTTACTTTTTTTACACTTTTGTGTGCAGTTTTCTCTTCATCTGTGCTGTTTCACTGCCACAGCACTTCCTGCCACATCGCCAGTAGCCCGATCGTGCATGCACACCCAGCTTCCACACATGCGCACCCACCTTCTAGGTGTTATGCTGCACTAGCTACATAGCTAGTGCAGCACAACAGCTATGATGATGTAGCTAGTGCAGCATAACAATGCTGTTGGGAGTATGGATTTCCATGCTCAACAGCATTCTACCATACACTATATTGCATTTTATAAACTCATATCAGCCCCAATCCAGCAGCCACCAGAGAGAGACTATTTATGCAAAGAAAGTGATAGTAATGACAGCTAAAGAAAATAATATGTATTCTTGCAGGAGTAATATTTTGGCATTATGTCACCACAATGATGTGAAAGACACCTTTGGACTACTCTGCTTATTTTTATTTATTTTTATGTGACAGCTTGCAATTGCATGGATTTTTCTAAAAAAAAGTTTATTTTCTGGCACAAGAAAGTGCAAAGGATATGATAATGTGATTGGTTGTGAACTCATAAGCTTTGACCTGCCACTATCAAGTGACTAACAACAAGAAACAACAGCATCAGGTACAGGATTTCAGTCAAAAGTCCATCTCTGGAGTAAAAAGGCCAGTTTGATGACACTTTTGGGCAGGGATTCCTGTGAGTATGCACTCTGGAGAGGACCACACACACCAAAACAAAGAAGTCAAGTGCACAAAAGGAACAAAATGAAATGATAAATTTAAAATAGCAGAGTTGACAAAACTGGATGACAATTCACAGGTAGGCTAATTGTGGGATACACTAACAGATGTGTTTGCTGAAAATTTGAACAATTTGATATTCAACAAGTGGATCTGTGGAAGCAAAACTAATAACCACAAACAATATACATAACATTCGGGGCTTATACATGATGGGTGTGTGCCCTGCAAAGGGCACGCAGGGACAGAGCGTGCTTGTAGGACACCACATAGGACAGTAATTTGCAGCTACACAGACCCACCACACCCCATGTACACAGGGTCATGAAGTGGCATTCATATACCACCACAGCAGGCATGCACAAAGCTGCATATGATGGCTATGCATGGTGCACAAAGCACAGGCACCTATGCGAGCCAGAGGGCTGCCATAAGTATACATGCCCGGCAGCTGAACCACATGCAACAAGGCACAGTGGAGGCATCTAGCTGTAGAGTGACTGCCACATGCCAGTGATCACACCACAGCAAAGCCTAGGGCACAGCAGAGCACATGCCAGTTGCTGGGCTCCATCTGCCATAATGAACAAAGGGGCCACACCGTAATGCACCAGTGCCCACCATAGTGTTGGGTGCCCACAGCACAGATGGTGGCAATGGGTCTACCTGAACCAAACAGCATCATTATGGAGGCATGTGCCAGCATGTGGTGGATGCACCACTGCACAGCATGCAGGCCACTGTGCATGCACCCAGTGCCACCCCAAGCCAGCAGGTAGAGACTGCCATATGGGCCACAAAGAGCCCTGCTATGGTGCTCATGTGGCCATGGACAGGTACACAGAGGCCAGGCTTCCCCCCATGATGGCATACCCATGCCTGCCACCATGTCAGCATATCTGTGCCTGCCCCCCCATGACTGCACACCCGTGCCTGCTCCCCACACCCAGGAGACAAGAAACATACACATGGATGGCATGGGAAAGCTTTATTGGACACTGCCGGTGAAGTCAAATGGAAACAGCAGAATGTAACATGAAATGCAACCCCCCCCCCACAGATATTCATGCAGGGTTGTGTCATATCACTACCAGTGGCAAGGGGCCATTACTAAGGGTGTATGTTCATCACAGAGGTCACATGAACTGTGATTTTCCAGTGCCTCTGTGATATTTGACATTTTGCCAGTTTTCCCTTTCATGCATGCACAGTAGCACTCTGTCTCTTTAAATCTGCCATTTTGTGAATAGCAGAGCACTGAAATGCACATGTATGAGTGACCTGGCACTCCCGATCCTCAAAGAAAGCCCCTTCATGCAGGTGCTAACATATTGTGGCACGATCTTCATCTGGGCTTGTGGCTACTCTCGTCAATGGCACAGAGGATATCAGGGTTGCTCTGGTGGTAAAAATTAAAGAATGCAATCGTCCAATTGCTCTGATCCCAAGACTGCCTGCATTTCAGGGTTGACTGATGGTGGCTTGGAGGGGGAGGTAAAAGAGCCACAGGCAGGTGCAGTGTAAATGTTGGACGGGGGGGGGCACAAGTCAACTTGGTGGCCTGTGGGGGTTCTGACAGACTGAAAAAGAGATCAATCCCCAGAAGGAAGTTTCTAAATGGTGGCAAAGCTGAAGGCATAAACTATGTGGATCCCTCAATTAAGTGATTGGATATGAAGAAAAATTTTGTTGCAGGCCTGACGGGGGTTGCAGGAAAACTGTATCTGTGGACTGGGGAGGGGTAAAGAGTTCACTTGTGAGCTGGTGAACTGATGTGCTGCTTCTGCCATGAAACTACTGTCAAACTAAGGGAGCTGGAAAAAAAAGATTTGCTCACCAGAAGGAACTGGCTGCATGGAGGGCTGACTTGTTGGAGGATTGGAGGGGGAGGTAGCAACACAGTCACAGGCAGCATGCTGCTGTATTGAAAGTGTACTGCTGGACTGTTTGGTCTGGGGAGGGGAAACCCTTCAAAGAGTAAAGCACTGGAAAACAAGTCAGTCTGCAAAATTGCATGCAGGCCTGGGAACATAAATTGAAAGCAACTACAGTGCTTGGAGAGAGGCAGGAGAGTCTTCATTTATTTGGGGAAGTCCCTTTTTAAAATATTCTCTGCAAATTAACTGAAGTGCAGAACAATGAGCATATGGATAAACACATATAGAAATAAATTAAAAATAATTTTATTGGAGCAGTCTTTGTTAAGGTGGTGCTGCACAACTTATTTTTTCTCTGCATCTGTCAGAAATGAATTATGGAGCTATTATGTATGGGGAAGAAGGAGGAATTGGTAATGTACAGTGTAGCAATTGGAGGTACTCAAGACCAGTATCCTATCATAAATCCTGTGTGTGTGCAAGCAGCAAATAAAAGGCTTGAATGGCTGCTGCAACTGAATATGTCAAGTAACTGTACTTTTTTGTGTTCATTTTGCCACCTGCCAACTCACGTAATATACCCTCAGTTTCATAGCAGGTATAAATGCAATTTACAGTACACTTTTTTGTGAGTGATGAAGATGGAGGTTACCTGTTCTCCCGTGTCATAACAATGAATTTTGGTCACTGAAGACAGCTTGAGATACCATTCATATGATCTGAAAATATAGCTATACAGATATGGATGGAATTGGTAATGTACACCTGGCAAATGTTAGTGTACCTGACACTGAAATTTAGTATCCTGAATAAAAAAAAGTATATAATAAAATGTGAGTAAATAAATAAATGAAACTTTCAGTGTATACATTCACAACTTTTGTACAAATGGGAGTCATAAGTATAAAAAGTAAGAATGAGTTCTGCAACTGATTAAGTAGTGGAAAATGTTTTGGGACAGGGTATGTATGAAAAGGGGTACATAAAACCAAATTAATTTGCTGTCCTATAGTGAACATCACCTTCCCTAAAACATGAAGTAAAGGAAGTTGATTTGATTACCAAAGTTCCTTTCTTTTTCTCTACATTTATGTACCCAGGAGATCTCAACTGAGCAGCAGCATCTCATGTTCAGTGAAGTCATGCAACTGGGAGGTTTGAAGCATGGGGAGGTTGATGTAGTTTCTCAGGGTTACTGTGTGAGCAAGTGACTGTTATGGAATTTGAACCTGGGTCTCCTGATACTCAAGACTGTGCTGTTCCCACATTCCCATATTCTCTACCCTTCTGTCCACATATCGAGGGCCTCTGATTTCAGGGTCAAGGGCAGATTCACCTTGCTCTCTCAATGAGTGCAGCTCATGTAAGGGGATGTGGTTTAAAATGTTACTGTAAGCTAAGGTCAATTTTTACATTACTTTATTTTCGATGTTACAATGCCCAATAAGATGAACATAGTATGTAACTGTTATTGTTTGCTCTTCTGCTGACACATGGCAACTCATGACATTTCCTAGAATGGAGACACAAGTGTGACCTGTGGATCACAGATTTGAATTCTACCAATGACATTTTAACCCTGTGTAAACATCAACAAGTCAACTGATTTCCTTCTGTCCAATCTACCCCATCCCTTCCCAGCATTGTTTGAGCTTACCTGTAGCTGTCACTAATTGCTCTGTATATGTAGTATGACTACTGCAAACAAGCATTTGTCAATGCCGAATGTTTGCTTGCTGGCATTGGCAGTGGTAGTGTAGAAGTTACAGAGCTGCGTAATAGGAATGGCAGTGAAGTATTGAAGTGAAGCCAACCCCACCACCACCCTGCAGAGAGTGACAGGCATTGGGGTGTGTGTTTGGGTTGTCAGGCATAATGGCCACGCCATTTCACCACACCCCACCCTGCAGACACTGACAAGTGTCACGGTGTTCCTTGGGTCTTTGGCCTTATCGCACCCATTTCATTAGGAAATATGGTGAGATAGGTGCGATATAGGAGAATAGGGTGAGTTTGGGCCGAAGAGTCCAAGGCATACCTCGATGCCTCTCACTGACTGCAGGGTGTGGAATGGTATGAGCATCACAGGCAAGAATCCCAAGTCACACCCCTGATGCCTGTCATTCTCTATAGGGTTGGGCGTTATGGTTGGAAACCCTAATACCTCATGCATTCGTTGGTATTTTCACTCCAAATTTTCAACATGTTTTTTTTGTGACCCCACCTCATGAACAGGGGGAATATCAGTTTGTTAGCCGAAAGCTGCTTATGCACAGTGACTACGGCATTAGCACCACAGGTGCAAAAACATTCGAACAGGATGTAAAAATGACAGCTGTACTATTCATGGGAGGTGTAAAAATAGCAATGTTGCAAATCTGTAGTAAAATATTAAAAAATGGTGAAGTCATGAGTGTACATAGAAACTGTGCAACGCACACCCGTAATATAATTAGGTTGGGGATTTTTTACAGCAGATTGTCAACTCAGGCATTTTGGTGCCTCCGATCATGAACAGTGTCACTGTGATTTTCTTTATCTGTGCCGAACAATGATTTCCCACAGCGACCACGCATCTCTGTGCTGAAAGTGTGAAAACACACTTCAGCCATGTTGTGAAAAATGACAGCTGTACTGTTTATAAGGAAGTGTGGAAAAATGCCACTGGTGAAAATCTGGACCGAAAATATGACAAAGTCATGAACTAACGAGGGTGCATGGAAACTGCGCAATGCTCACTCATAACACAGTCATTTTATGGACTTTTGTCACCAAATTTTCAACATAGCCATTTTAAGACCTCCGCTCATGAACAGTGTAACTGTGATTTTCTTAATCTGTCCTAAACATTGCTTTCGCACACCAACAGCACCACTGTGCGCTACATGTGTGAAAACACATTTTGGGTGACATATGAAAAATTGCAGCTGTACTGTTCATAAGGAAGTGTAATAAAATGGCAATGTTGAAAATCTGGAGTGAAAATATTAAATTTGCAAACTTACGAGCATGCATAGGAACTGCGCAACGCACGCTCGTAAAACAGTCATTTTTAGGAAATTTTTCACCAGATTTTCAACATAGCCATTTCAAGACCTTTGCTCATGAACAGTGTCACTGTGATTTTCTTAATTTGTCGATACATTGATTTCGCATGCTGATTGCGCCATTGTGCACTACATGGGTGGAAACACATTTTGGGTGAGATGTGAAAAATGACAGCTGTACTACTCATAAGAAGGTGTGGTAAAATGGCAATGTTGAAAATCTGGAGTGAAAACATTGAAAATTCGTGAACTTATGAGCCTGCGTAGGAACTGCTAGCATGCGCTAAGTAAAACAGTCATTTTGGAATTTTGGCACCAAATTTTCAACATGGGGTTTTAGGGACCCCTTCTCATGAATGCTGTCACTGTCATGGCATTATTCAGGCCCAAAGGGTGATTTCGGCGCAGTCACTGTGAAATCACCCGCTCCGAGGCCTGCATCATGCCATGACAGTGACATCATTCATGAATCGTCCCAAAACCCCATGTTGAAAATTTGGTGCAAAATTCCCAAAATGCCTGAGATATGCAACAACGTTAAACCCCCTATCTAGCCCATTATACAGCTTACACGCATTTCTCAGTTTGCGGGTCGGCTTGGAAGAGTGCAGACGGTTTCGGTCCACCCAAGATCGCCGCTACGAGGTCCAGAGGCATGGGGTGAGGGGGTGGGAGGCAGGGTGTGCAGTGGATGGGTGCGGGTTGTGGGAGGGCCAGGAGACTACATGGGACCATTTTTTCTTTACAGGTAAAAAAAAAAAAAGCGGCGGAGCGTTTGCCACGCTGGGGTGGGCCTCAGCGTGGCACAGGGACGGTTGAGGGGGTCGTTCAGCCGATGGGGATTAGGCACCCCTGCAGGGGCCAAAGTATTTATTGCCATGCTGGGGTGGGCTCCCAGCATGGCACTAGACTGGGGGTGAGGACAGTGGAGCCGATGGGGATTGGGCACCCCGTCGGCTATATCATTACTTGCCATGCTGGGGTGGGCACCCAGGTAGCATTTCAAAGGCTTTGGGGGAGGTGGGGGAGCAGCACAGCTGATGGGGATTGGGCACCCGTTGGCTATTCAGTGTGTGCGCGTGCGTGGGGGGCATCTGTGTGTGTGTGTGTGGGGGAGCTGCGCGATGAGCAAGCGGTATCTTATCGCTGCTCACTCAAGCGTAGCTCCCCCTTTGAACTGTATGCCACTGCATTTTGGAGCTTGTCATTGACAGCTCCAGAATGCATTGGCTTACAGGGGCCGCACCTGCCAACACACTGACTGAATTGGAGGAGGAGGAGGTGACACACCTCCGAAATTTCTGATGATGGCACTATGTTTCTTGCACATGCATGCAAACAAACATAATGATTCCCAGAAAATGATTGTGTGTGTGTGGAAAACACACATCAAATGAGTTCTGAAAGGTTTAAAAAAAACTGCATAAAAGGTATACAAGGGAGTTTATACAGCAGTCTATTTAAGGGGGTATGATGCAAATTGTTTCCTTTTTTCCTGTGTCAACCAGAAGTGAATTATGGATCCATTATTCCTGGAGAAGAAGGTGGAATTGTTAATTTACAGTGTAGCATATGGAGGTCCTCATCATCAGCCTCCTAGCATAAATCCTGTGCATGTGCAAGTTCCAAGAAAAGGCTTGGTGGAATGAACACAGTACTGTGATATTGGGAACACAGGTTTAAATCCCACCACTACAATGTTTTGTGCTGTTTAACCTTGAGCAAGTCAGTTGGCATTCTTGTGTCCAAACCCCTCCCCAACCCCCAATCACTGTTTGGTGTTATGTTTAGCGTTCAACAGTGAATTATGAAAACAGCTATATAAACCCAAATAGTTTTCTTTTCTGAAGTGAACCTCAACTGTCAGTAAACGTGAATGAAAGGAAGTCGAGTCGATTTCCAAGTGCCCATTTTTTTCCTGCGAAATTTATTTACCCATGAGAATTCAACTGAGTTGCAGCATCTCATTTTCAGTGATGTCATACAGTTGGGAGGTTTGAAGCACGGGGAGTTCAATTTACTTGCTCATAGTCACACTGTAAGCAAGTGGAGCTTATGGAATTTGAATCTTTGTCTCCCAGTCCTTAAGACTGTGCTTTGTCCACTGTGCCATTCTGCCTTACCTTTCTGTTCACATCTCAAGGCTCTACGCTTTCAGTGTCAAGGGCAGAAGCACTTTGATGTCTCAGTGAGGCCAACTCACTGAAGGGTACTTTTTTAAAAGTTTTATTGTAAACTAAGGTCATTGGTTTTATTTCATTTTTTATGTTGACGCGCTTGCGCAGCCAACATTTTGCGGTAGTGCAGATTTGGAGGCGCGGTCACTGTTGGGCGAATGCAGGGCATGCACCAGTAGGTGCATCCCTCATTCCCCAATCAGCCTGCATGCCGGTGCCACACCATGCATACTAATGTGGTGAGCACATCTAAGGAAAAGTCCGCTGCAGTGCAAGCAAAGCTTGTCACATGCAGCGGACCCTTCCTACGTGCTCGCCATGAGAAGAGGTCCTAAAATGCCTATGTTGAAAATTTGATGATGATACACCATAAAATGACTTTGTTACAAGTGTGCGTTGTGCATTTTCCATGCACCCTTGTAACTTCGCAAATTTGCAATACTTACATGCCACATTTTCATCACTGCCATTTTTTACACCTCCTTATGAACAGTACAGCTGTCATTTTTCACATCCTGTCAAAAATGTGTTTCCACACTGCACTACCAAAGCCAATGCCAGTGCAACAACATTCGGCATTGACAAATGCTTGTTTATTTTTGCTGTAACAATGTAATAAGAATAAAATGGTATGCACGCACGCTCGTAACGTTGTGCATTTGTAATATTTTCACTCTGGATTTTCACCATTGGCATTTTTTCCACACCTCTTGATGAACAGTACAGCTGTCATCTTACATATCCTGCCCGAAATGTGTTTTCACACATCCGGTGCAGAATAGCGCAGTTGCTGTGCGAAATCACATTTTGGGACAGTTTGAGGAAATGACAGTGACACTGTACACAAGCAGAGGTGCTAAAATGTCTATGTTGAAAATTTGGTGCCGAAACTCCATAAATGTAATAAGAATAAAATGGTAAGCAACCGTAGTTGTTTGTGTTCCTAATGACACCTGACAACTCATAGCATTTCCTAGAATGGATACACAATTGTGACCTGTGGAGCACAGGTTTGAGTCCCACCAATGCCATTTTTACCCCATGTAAACTTGAATAAGCAAATTGACCTCCTTTTGTCCAACCCTTCCTACCCATCTCCTTTCATTGTTTGGTCTTACTTGTAGCTGTCACTAATTGCTCAGTGTATGTAGTATGACTGATGCAAATGATTATCAGAAAATGTGTTGGGTCAGGGTGTGTATGGAAAACATGGATCAAATTTATTTACCCAGGAGAATTCAACTGAGCTGCAGCATCTCATTTTCAGTAATGTCATGCAGTTGGAAGGTTTGAAGCACAGGGAGGTCGATTTACTTGCCCACGGTCACACTGTGAGCAAGTTGATCTTATGGAATTTGAACCTGTGTCTCCCAGTCCTCAAGACTGTGCCGTGTCCACTGTGGCATTCTGCCTTACCTTTCTGTACACACCTCGAGGGTTTATGCTTTCAGTGTCAAGGGCAAAAGCACTTTGCTCTCTCAATGAGAACAACTCAATTAAGAGTACTTTATTAAAACTTTTGTTGTAAACTAAGGGCATTTTTTTTTAATTTTTGCTGTAACAATGTCCAGTAAGAATAAAATGGTATGCAACTGCAGGTGTTTGTGTTCCTATTGACACCTGACAGCTCATAGAATTTCCTAGAATGAACACAAAATTGTGACCCATGGAGCACAAGTTTGAGTCCCACCAATGACAGTTTTATCCTGTGTAAACCTGAATAAGCCAATTGATCACCTGTTGTCTGACCCTTCCTACCCCACCCTTTCATTATTTGGTCTTACCTGTAGCTGTCAGTAATTGCTTTGTGTATGTAATACGACTGATGTAAATGATTATCGGAAAATGTGTTGGAACAGGGTGTGCATGGAAGACACACATCAAATTGTTTTAGACAGTTTTAAAAACCTGTATAAAAGGTATACAAGGAAGTAGACACAGCAGTCTTTGTTATGGTGGTGATGTCCAACTTATTTTTTTTTCTGTGTCTGTCAGAAATGAATTATGGAGCCATTATGTATGGGGAAGAAGGAGAAATTGGTAATGTGCAGTGTAGCAACTGGAAGTACTCAAGACCAGTCTCCTATCACAAATCCTGTGTATTTGCAAGCAGCAAGAAAAGGCTTGCTAGAACAGATATACTAGTGTGATCTTGGGAGCACAGGTTTGAATACCACCACTACAATTTTTATGCTGTGTAGCAGTGAGCAAGTGAATTGACTCTGTTGTGCCCAAATCCCCCCCCCCCCAACTTGCAATCATTGTTTGGTCTTATGTTTAGCTTCCAACAGGGTATATATGAAAAGGACTGTATGAAAAACATTTACTTTATTTTCTAAAATGAACCACAACTAGTGGTAAACATGAATGAAAGAAAGGTGTGTCGATTTCTAAGCAGCCTTTATCTTTTGTTTTTTTTTTGTGTGTTTTTTTTGTGGTTTTATTTTTACTAAATTTATGTGCCCAGGAGAACTCAGCTGAGTTGCAGCATCTCCTTTTCAGTGAAGTCATGCATTTGGAAGGTCGGAGCACTGGGAGGTCAATTTACTTGCTTGGGGTAACACTGTGAGCAAGTGTATCTTATGGACTGTGAACCTGTCGTTCGGTCTTCGAGACTGTGCTGTTCCCACTTTGCCATAATGCTGCCACTTCTGTTTTCATCTCCAGGCCTTCTGGTTTCAGGGTCATGGGCAGATGCACTTAGCTGTTTTAGATAGGTGAACTCAGTTAAGGGTAATTTTTAAAATTTATATTGTATAATACAGTCATTTTTATGTTGATTGTGTGCATGCACAAGAAACATGTTGTGGCAGATTGCTGCGGAAGCACTGTTGTGGCCAATGCCCCCACTGCCTTTTGAGGCTTGGCCCACTGTCCCCAATGGGGTAGCATGCTGCTGCTGACACTAGTTTAGCCAGCGTGCCACCACCTTGAAACATTTTAGCTGCTGCAATCAGGGGCCACCTCATCATTGCAGCATCATCCACTGCAATGAGGGAGCGACCTGTCATTGCAGGGCTCCCTTGCATTCCTTGACCAGTTTGCAGACAGGTAACATAGTCCCCATTGGTTTGTGTTGTTTGCCGAGGGGGTGCCTAATCCCCCTCTGCAGCATGTCCCCTCCAACTGGTTCTGTGCATACGGGGTTGCCCAATCCCAATCAGCATGTCTCCCCCCAGTTCTTGTGTGCTGAGGGGGTGCCCAATCCCCATCGGCTCATGAGACTCACCCCACACCAGTATGTGCAGATGGGGGTGCCCAATCCCCATCGGCTCCAGTCCCCCACCCCAAAACATGCAGGTGGCATGCTGGGAGCCCACCCCAGCATGCCAAAAGTACCTGCAAAAAGAAAAAAACATCCTGCGGGATCTTTTTTTTCCTAACCCTGAAAAGAAGGAAATGGTCCCTCACCGTCTGCATCCCCTCCCTCAACCTGTGCCCTTTCACTGTGTACCCCACCTCCCCACACATCCCCTCATCCCATACTTACCTCCCAGAGCTCAGCGCGATGATCTTCGGTGGACCAGGAACATGACTGCACTCTTCAAAGCCGACTGTGAACTGAAGAAATGCTGGTAAGCTGTATAATGGCATAAATAGGGGTTATTCAACTTTGGTGCATATCTCAGGCATTTTCTGGAATTTTGGCACCAAATTTTCAACATGGAATTTTTGGGACCCCTCCTCATGAATTCAGCCACTGTCATGGTGTTATTCGGCCCTGAAAGGTGATTTTGAGGTCACTGCATGGAATCACCTTTCAGGATGGATTAATGAAACAACACTGCCAGTATTCATGAGGTGGGCTCTCAAAAAGCCTATGCTGCAAATTTGGTCGAAAAAATTCCAAAAATGACTGTTTTATGAGCGTGCATTGTGCAGTTGCTACGACCGCTCATAACTTCGTGAATTTGCAATATTTTCTCACCAGATTTTCAACATTGGCATTTTTTCACACCTCCTTATGAACAGTACAGCTGTCATTTGCTCCATCCTGGTCAAAATGCATTTTCACACTTCAGGCGCAGAATAGCGCAGTTGCAGTGGGAAATTAGTGTTTGGGACAGATTAAGAAAATGACAGTGACATTGTTCATGAACAGAGGTCCTAAAATCTCTATGTTGAAAATTTGGTGATGATTGCCCATCACATGACTGTGTTACAAGTGTGCGTTGTCCTGTTTCTATGAACCCCTGTAACTTCGCAGATTTGTAATATTTTTATACCACATTTTCAACACTGGCATTTTTTCACACCTCCTTATGAACAGTATATCTGTCATTTTTCACATCCTGACCGAAATGAGTTTTCGCACTTCTGGTGCAGAATAGTGCGGTCGCTGTGGGAAATCAGTGTCTGGAACAGATTAAGAAAATGACAGTGACACTGTTCATGAGCAGAGGTCCTAAAATCCCTATGTTAAAAATTTGGTGATGAAAGTCCATGAAATTACTGTGTTACAAGTGTGCATTGAACTGTTTCCACACACCCTTATAACTTCGCAAATTTGTAACATTTTCACTCCACATTTTCAACACTGGCATTTTTTCACACCTCCTTTAGAACAGTACAGCTGTCATTTTTCACATCCTGGCCAAAATATGTTTTTGCACTCCTGCCATGGAATAGCATGGTCACTGTGAGAAATCAGTGTTTGGGACAGATTAAGATCAAGCGAGTGAGAGGGTGGAGTCACAGAGCTCAACTGAGCTCTGTCAGGACTGCTGCAGTTTTCTTTGTGGGCAGAAAAACACCCCAACACAGGAGCCCAGTACAAAAGGGTAGCCTGCAGTGCTGGGAGAACCAGAACGAGAGAGCAAGTGAGGGAAGTGGAGTGAGCGAACTCAATGGAACTCTATTGGGACTGCTGCAGATTTCTTTGTGGGTAGAAAAAGGTGTCAAATCAGGCAGGAGCACAGTACAAAAGGGTAGCCTGCAGCGGTGGGAAAAACAGTACGAGTGAGTGAGAGAGTGGGACTGAGCGACTTCAACGGAGCTTTATCAGGACTGCTGCGGATTTCTTTGTGGGCAGAAAAAGGCACCAACGGAGGCAGGAGCACAGTACAAAAGGGCATCCTGCAGCAACAGGAGAAACAGAATGAGCGAGTGAGAGAGGGGGAGAGAGTGACCTCAATGGAGCTCTGTCAGGACAGCTGTGAACTTTTCTGTGGGCAGAAAAAGACACCAGCACAGGCTGGAGCCCAGTACAAAAGGACAGCCTGCAGCACGGGCAGATACAGAATGAGCAAATGAGAAAGGGGGAGTGAGTGAGCTCAACGGAACTGTGTTGGGACTGCTGCAGATTTCTTTGTGGGCAGAAAAAGGCACCAACACAAGCAGGAGCCCAGTACAAAAGGGTAGCCTGCAGCGTCAGGAGAAATAGAATGAGCGAGTGAGAGATGGGGAGTGAGCGAGCTCAATGGAGCTGTGCCGGAACTTTACAGTTGCCCAACATCCCACCCAGTGTCCTCTGTGGTCTTATATTACAGCAGAGTCTCTAGAGTGGAGATGAAGCAATGACTGGATATGCCCACACCTCCTGAAGAACAGTACAACTGTCATTTTTCACATCCTGGCCAAAATGCATTTTCCCACTTCTGGCGCAGAATAGTACAGTCACTGTGGGAAATCAATGTTTGGTACACATTAAGAAAACCACAGTGACACTGTTCATGAGCAGAGGTCCTAATTTGCCTAATTTGAAAATGTTATGATGAAAGTCCATAAAATGACTGTGTTGAGAGCATGCATTGTGCAGTTTCCACACACCCTTGTAACTTAGCAAATCAGTAATGTTTTCATGCCAGATTTTCAACACTGGCAATTTTTCATACCTCCTTATGAACAGTACAGCTGTCATTTTTCATATCCTGGCCAAAATGTGTTTTCGCACTTCTGGCGCAGAATAGCGCCATCGCTGTGGAAAATCAGTGTACCAGACAGACTAAGAAAATGACAGTGACACTGTTCATGAGCAGAGGTCCTAAAATCCCTATGTTGAAAATTTGGAGACAAAAGTCCATAGATGACTGTGTTACAAGTGTGCGTTGAACTGTTTCCACGCACCCTTGTAATTTCACAAATTTGTAATATTTTCATGCCACATTTTCAACACTGGCATTTTTTCACACCTCCTTATGAACAGTACGGCTGTCATTTTTTCATATCCTGGCCAAAATATGTTTTTTCACTCCTGCTGCAGAATAGCATGGTCGCTGTGGGAAATCAGTGTTTGGGACAGATTAAGATCGAGCGAGTGAGAGGGGGAAGTGACCGAGCTTAACTGAGCTCTGTCGGGACTGCTGCAGATTTCTTTGTGGGCAGAAAAAGGCCCCAATGCAGGTACCCAGTACAAAAGGACAGTCTGCTGTGCCAGGAGAAACAGAACAAGAGAGCGAGTGAGGGAGGGGGAGTAAGCGAACTCAACGGAGCTCTGTCGGGACTGCTGCGGATTACTTTGTGGACAGAAAAAGGTGTCAATGCAGGCAGGGGCCCAGTATAAAAGGGCAGCCTGCAGTGGTGGGAGAAACAGTATGAGTGAGTGAGAGAGGGAGACTGAGCAAGCTCATCAGAGCTCTATCAGGACTGCTGCGGATTTCTTTGTGGGCAGAAAAAGGTGCCAATACAGGCAGGAGCCCAGTACAAAAGGGCAGCCTACAGTGCCTGAGAAATGGAAGGAATGAATGAGAGAGGAAGAGTGAGTGAGCTCAACAGAGCGCTGTTGGGACTGCTGTGGATTTCTTTGTGGGCAGAAAAAGGCACCAACGGAGGCAGGAGCCCAGTACAAAAGGGCAGCCTGCAGTATCAGGAGAAACAGAATGAGCGAGTGAGAGAGGGAGAGTGAATGACCTTAATGGAGCTCTGTCGGGACAGCTGTGAACTTCTTTTTGGGTAGAAAAAGGCACCAACACAGGCAGGAGTGCAGTACAAAAGGGCAGCCTGCAGAGCGGGAGAGACGAACGAGCAGGAGGGGGGAGTGAGTGAGCTCAATGGAGCTGTGTCAGGACTGCAGCAGATTTCTTTGTGGGCAGAAAAAGGTGCCACACAAGCAGGAGCCCAGTACAAAAGGGCAGCCTACAGCATCGGGAGAAATAAAATGAGTGAGTGAGAGGGGAGAGTGAGCGAGTTCAATGGAGCTGTGCCTGAACTTTAGAGTTGCCCACCATCCCGCCCAGTGTCCTCTGTGGTCCTATGTTACAGCAAGGTCTCTGGAGTGGAGATAAAGCAATGACTGGATACTTTTAAGATTGTTCTAATTATACAGATTAAGTTGTTCTGTTTATTTCCCTAACTGAGCAGAGTAATAGCTTTGGCAGAAAAATCAAAAAAATTACTGTTATATGAGTGTGCATTGTACAGTGGCTATGCAGGCTTGTAACTTAGCGAATTTGCAATATTTTCACTCCAGAATTTCAACATTGGCATTTTTCCACACCTCCTTATGAACAGTGCAACTGTCATTTTTCACATCCTGGCCAAAATGTGTTTTCACACTTCCGGCACAAAATAGTGCGGTCACTGTGGGAAATCAGTGTTCAGAACGCATTAAGAAAACCACAGTGACACTATTCATAAGCAGAGGTCCTAAAATGCCTATGTTGAAAATGTTGTGATGAAATTCCATAAAATGACTGTGTTACAAGTGTGCATTGTGTAGCTTCTATGCACCCTTGTGACTTCGCAAATCAGTAATATTTTCATGCCAGATTTTCAACACTGGCATTTTTACACACCTCCATATGAATAGTACAGCTGTCATTTTTCACATCCTGGCCGAAATGTGTTTTCACATTTCCAGGGCAGAATACTGCAGTCGCTTTGGGAAATCAGTGTTTAGGGCAGATTAGGATCGAGTGAGTGAGAGGGGGGAGTGACCGACCTCAACTGAGCTCTGTCAGGAGTGGTGTAGATTTCTTTATGGGCAGAAAAAGGTGCCAATGCATACAGGGACCCAGTACAAAAGGGAAGCCTGCGTGCAGTGAGAAACAGAATGAGCAATTGAGGTAGGAGCAGTGAGTGAGGTCAACGGAGCGCTGTTGGGACTGCTGTGGATTTCTTTGTGGGCAGAAAAAGGCACCAACGGAGGCAGAAGCCCAGTACAAAAGGGCAGGCTGCAGTGCCAGGAGAAACAGAATGAGCGAGTGAGAGAGGGAGAGTGAATGACCTTAACGGAGCTCTGTCGGGACAGCTGTGAACTTCTTTTTGGGTAGAAAAAGGTGCCAACACAGGCAGGAGCGCAGTACAAAAGGGAAACCTGCAGAGCGGGGAGAGACAGAAAGAGCAAGTGAGAGAGGGGGAGTGAGTGAGCTCAACGGAGCTGTGTCGGGACTGCAGCAGATTTCTTTGTGGGCAGAAAAAGGTGCCACACAAGCAGGAGCCCAGTACAAAAGGGCAGCCTACAGCATTGGGAGAAATAAAATGAGCGAGTGAGAGGGGGGAGTGAGCGAGCTCAATGGAGCTGTGCCAGAACTTTAGAGTTGCCCACCATCCCGCCCAGTGTCCTCTGTGGTCCTATATTACAGCAGGGTCTCTAGAGTAGAGACTAAGCAATGACTGGACACTTTTAGGATTGTTCTAATGATACAGATTAAGTTGTTCTGTTTATTTCCCTAACTGAGCTGAGTAATCAATTTGGCAGAAAAATCAAAAAAATTACTATTATATGAGTGTGCATTGTGCAGTTGCTATGCACGCTTATAACTTCGCGAATTTGCAATATTTTCACTCCAGAATTTCAACATTGGCATTTTTCCATACCTCCTTATGAACAGTGCAACTGACATTTTTCACATCCTGGCCAAAATGTGTTTACACACTTCTGGTGCAAAATAGTGCGGTCGCTGTGGGAAATCAGTGTTCGGAACTCATTAAGAAAACCACAGTGACAGTATTCATAAGCAGAGTTCCTAAAATGCTTATGCTGAAAATGTTGTGATGAAAGTCCATAAAATGACTGTGTTACGAGTGTGCGTTGTGCAGTTTCTATGCACCCTTGTAACTTCGCAAATCAGTAATATTTTCATGCTAGATTTTCAACACTGGCATTTTTTCACACCTCCTTATGAATGGTACAGCTGTCATTTTTCACATCCTGGCCGAAATGTGTTTTCGCACTTCCGGCACAGAATACTGCAGTCGCTTTGGGAAATCAGTGTTTAGGACAGATTAGGATCGAGTGAGTGAGAGGGGGGAGTGACCGACCTCAACTGAGCTCTGTCATGAGTGGTGTAGATTTCTTTGTGGGCAGAAAAATGTGCCAATGCATGCAGGAACCCAGTACAAAAGGGCAGCCTGCAGTGCAGGGAGAAACAGAATGAGCGAGTGAGGGAAGGGGAGTGAGCGAGGTCAATGGAGCTCTGTTGGGACTGCTGTGGATTTCTTTGTGGGCAGAAAAAGGTATCAATGTAGGCAGGGGCCCAGTACAAAAGGACAGCCTGCAGTGGTGGGAGAAACAGTACCAGCGAGTGAGAGAGGGAGACTGAGCAAGCTCAAAGGAGCTCTATCAGGACTGCTGTGGATTTCTTTGTGAGCAGAAAAAGGCGCCAATGCAGGCGGGAGCCCAGTACAAAAGGGCAGCCTACAGTGCCTGAGAAACGGAAGGAGTGAATGAGAGAGGAAGAGTGAATGAGCTCAACAGAGCGCTGTTGGGACTGCTGTGGATTTCTTTGTGGGCAGAAAAAGGCACCAATGGAGGCAGGAGCCCAGTACAAAAGGGCAGCCTGCAGTGCCAGGAGAACCAGAATGAGCGAGTGAGAGAGGAAGAGTGAATGACCTTAACGGAGCTCTGTCGGGATGGCTGTGAACTTCTCTTTGGGTAGAAAAAGGCACCAACACAGGCAGGAGTGCAGTACAAAAGGTCAGCCTGCAGAGTGGGAGAGACAGAACGAGCGAGTGAGAGAGGGGGAGTGAATGAGCTCAATGGAGCTGTGTCAGGACTGCAGCAGATTTCTTTGTGGGCAGAAAAAGGTGCCACACAAGCAGGAGCCCAGTACAAAAGGGCAGCCTACAGCATCGGGAGAAATAAAATGAGCGAGTGAGAGGGGGGAGTGAGCGAGCTCAATGGAGCTATGTCTGAACTTTAGAGTTGCCCACCGTCCCGCCCAGTGTCCTCTGTAGTCCTATATTACAGCAGGGTCTCTGGAGTGGAGACAAAGCAATGACTGGATACTTTTAGGATTGTTCTAAAGATATAGATTAAGTTGTTCTGTTTATTTCCCTAACTGAGCTGAGTAATCAATTTGGCAGAAAAATCAAAAAATTACTGTTATACGAGTGTGCATTGCGCAGTTGCTATGCACGCTTGTTACTTCTCGAATTTGCAATATTTTCACTCCAGAATTTCAACATTGGCATTTTTCCACATCTCCTTATGAACAGTGCAACTGTCATTTTTCACATCCTGGCCAAAGTGTGTTTTCACATTTCCAGCCCAAAATAGTGCAGTCGCTGTGGGAAATCAGTGTTTGGGACACATTAAGAAAAGCACAGTGGCAGTGTTCATGAGCAGCAGTCCTAATATGCCTATGTTGAAAATTTTGTGATGAAAGTCCATAAAATGACTGTGTTGCGAGCATGCATTGTGCACTTTCCACACACCCTTGTAATTTAGCAAATCAGTAATGTGTTCATGCCAGATTTTCAACACTGGCATTTTTTCATACCTCCTTATGAACAGTACAGCTGTCATCTTTCACATCCTGGCCCAAATGTGTTTTCGCACTTCTGGTGCAGAATTGCGACATCGCTGTGGAAAATCAGTGTACCAGATTAAGAAAATGACAGTGACACTGTTCATCAGCAGAGGTCCTAAAATCCCTATGTTGAAAATTTGGAGATAAAAGTCCATAAAATGACTGTGATACAAGTGTGCGTTGAACTCTTTCCATGCACCCTTGTAACTTCGCAAATTTGTAATATTTTCATGCCACATTTTCAACACTGGTATTTTTTCACACCTCCTTATGAACAGTATGGCTGTCATTTATCAAATCCTGGCCAAAATATGTTTTTGCACTCCTGCTGCAGAATAGCATGGTTGCTGTGGGAAATCAGTGTTTGGGACAGACTAAGATCGAGCGAGTGAGAGGGGGAAGTGACCGAGCTCAACTGAGCTCTGTCAGGACTGCTGCAGATTTCTTTGTGGGCAGAAAAAGGTGCCAATGCATGCAGGAACCCAGTACAAAAGGGCAGCCTGCAGTGCAGGGAGAAACAGAATGAGCGAGTGAGGGAGGGGGAGTGAGCGAGGTCAACGGAGCTCTGTTGAGACTGCTGCGGATTTCTTTGTGGGTGAAAAGGCATCAATGCAGGCAGGGGCCCAGTACAAAAGGGCAGCCTGCAGTGGCAGGAGAAACAGAACAAGTGAGTGAGTGAGAGAGGGGGAGTGAGTAAGCTCAACAGAGCTCTGTTGGGACTGCTGCAGATTTCTTTGTGGGCAGAAAAAAGCACCAACAGAGGCAGAAGCCCAGCACAAAAGGGTAGCCTGCAGTGCCAGGAGAAACAGAATCAGCAAGTGAGAGAGGGGAGGGAGCGACCTCAATGGAGCTCTGTGAACTTCTGTGTGGAGAGAAAAAGGCGCCAATGCAGGCAGGAGCCCAGTAGAAAAGGGCAGCCTGCAGCGCCGGGACAAAAAGAATGAGCGAGTGAGAGAGGGGGAGTGAGCAAGCTCAACAGAGCTCTATCAGGACTGCTGCAGATTTCTTTGTGGGCAAAAAAAAGCACCAACAGAGGTAGGAGCCCAATACAAAAGGGTAGCCTGCAGTGCCAGGAGAAACAGAATGAGCAAGTGAGAGAGGGGAGGGAGCGACCTCAATGGAGCTCTGTGAACTTCTGTGTGGAGAGAAAAAGGTGCCAATGCAGGCAGGAGCCCAGTAGAAAAGGGCAGCCTGCAGCGCCGGGACAAAAAGAATGAGCGAGTGAGAGAGGGGGAGTGTGCGAGCTCAATGGAGCTGTGTCGGGACTGCTGCTGATTTCTTTATGGGCAGAAAAAGGTGCCAATGCAAGCAGGAGCCCAGTGCAATAGGGCAGCCTGCAGCATCAGGAGAAATAGAACAAGCGAGTGAGAGAGGGGGAGTGAATGAGCCCAATGGAGTTTTGTCGGGACTTTACACTTGCCCACCCTCCCCCCAGTGTTCTCTGTGTTCCTCTATTACAGCAGGGTCTCTGGAGTGGAGACAAAGCAATCATTGGACGCTTTAGGATTGCTGTAATAATACAGATTTACTTCTGTTTCTTTCTCTGACTGAGCTAAGTACTGAGTTATACTGTTATGATTGTGCAATAATTCACATTTATTTGTTCTGTTTATTTCTCTGACTGAACTGAGTATTCCTTGGAGTGCAATGGGATTTCTAACTGGGCTAAATGAAACTATATGAGAGCTGAAAACAAAATGTATGATAGCTGAGGGGTGAAAAATGGACAAGGAGGCTTTAGGATTGCTACAGTGATACAGTGTCTAACTGATGACATTTGAGCCTGAATTACCTCCATCGGCAAGGGGTCAGTAGGGGAACTGGTGTGGGGTGTGACAGGAATTTGAGTAAATAGGGGCCTACCAGTTGTAGTAATGTACAGAACCTGGGAATATGAGCCCCTAGCATAAGATGGGGGCCACAATGGGGCAGGTGCCACATGTCACTAGGGCAGGCATCTTTGGATGGGTGGAGGGGTGTACAGAGTGTGGGTGTGCCATGATCCTGGACTGGGCTTGGAGGATGAGGGGGTGTATGGTCTGTATATGACTGGCTCATTTGAAGGAGGAACTGTGGAGGTTAGGGAGGAGTGTAAGTGGCAGGGCAGATAAGTATGATAGGCATCCTGGGGGGGGAATTAGGGATGGCAAAGGGGGACAGAGGAAGAATAACTAGGGACTGAAACTGACCCCAGTATCAGAGGCACTAGCAGGAAAGAGAGGAGAAGGGAGGGGGTGCCGAAAGCGAGGCCGGGGCTGCCTCCTGATGGGGGAGGATGACACCATGAGGAGTACCAGGGGAGAGAGCAGATGGCTGCGGGTAGGGAAGCACCAGGGGTGGCACGGAGGGGAACAAGTAGGAGGGGGGAAACAATAGGAGCAAGAGATGTAGGACATTTATCGATTATGAATAGATTTGAACCTCTGCTATGCAACAGAGAGTGGGAGCAGGAACATACTGAAGGGGGAGGACAAGTGCGGCATGAGAGGGATGGCAACAGGTAGGGGAAGAGATAGCAAGGACAAAAGGGTAGAAGGGGGCTAGTAAGGAAGGAAGGGTGGTGACTGAAGGAGAAAAAGCTACGGGAAGGGGAAGGATGGGAATGGCATCACTATCAGGGTAGAAGGGAATGGAGGCTCTAAATTGACAACAGTGGGGATAGGAGAGGGTTGGAAATCAACAGGATAGGAGGAAAGCTCAACATGGGAAGCTCAGTAGGCAGTAGTCAGGCTGGGAAGGGGTTCAAGGGGGATGGGAGGAATAAGGCAGAGAAAAGGGGTGAGGCAGAAGTAGGGGATACAGATATAGAAGTCACAGAGGGTGCAGTTGGCGGGGGTAAGGGACATGGAAGAATGAATACTGGGGTGGTGGCAGGGGCATTAGAAGGGAAAGGGGGTAAGGGGTTGGAGTACTCATCCTGGGGCATTCTATACTGAAAGGGGTGAGATGGGTGGAAAGGGGGAAAGGCACACCCATATTTGGATTGAAGCTCTCCCCAGGTTGAGTGCAGGAGGGGCAGGGCAGGCACTGCTCAAGCGTGCAGTGAGGGGCAGGAAGTAACCTCATGTACTGTTGCATGTGGCTACAAACAACTTGGGAGACACTGTGGAAGTAGTGAGGGGGTGGGGTTTGAGTACTTGGGCAGGCAGTGTGAGGGGGTGGAGAAGTTGGTGGCATTCGTACTGCCAGTACCACAGCCCCCCCCCCCAAACACACACATACACACTCCCCAAAAAGCTGCTTAAAAGCTTGCAATTCATTCATATCAATTCCATTTTATTACTTATTTGGGGTTCAATGCCAACAAGTGTAAAATCATGTACCTAGGACACAGGAACCACAATGCTGGGTATAGGATAGGGGGAGGTACTGATACTCACTAGATATGAATGGGTCCTTGAGGTTATTATATCAGAGGACCTCAAGATGGCAGTACAGTGTGACAAAGCTACGGGCAAATTGAATTCTGGGGTGCATAAGAACTGGCATCTCCAGTAGGAGGATGAGGGATGTTGTGCTGCTATTGTATCGCTCTCTAGTATACCCCCAGCTGGAGTACTGTGTCCAGTTTTACAGTCCACACTTCAGAAAGGACATAAGGTGAATATTTTCCACAGGAAGGTAACTAAAATGGTTCAGAACTTTCACAGGAATCCCTACAAGAAAAGGCTGAAGAATATCAACATGTACACTCTGGAAGAGAGGAAGCCGAGAGGTGGCATGTTCAAGACCTACAAAGTACCTCATAGGGGTAAAGATGGTACAGTTGGGGAGTTTTCTTCAAATAAGGATGAGCACCCAAACCAAGGGACATACAATGAAGCTGGGTGGGGCATTCAGGATACATGTGAAGAAATATTTATTTACTGAAAGGGTGGTAGATGCCTTGAACAGACTGCCAGAAGAAGTGGTAGAAGCTAAAATGATAGGGGGCATTAAGCATGCATGGGATAAACATAGGGGTATATTACAGAAAAGAGAAGGAGGGGGTCAACTGAGATCAATAGGGCCATGGACGTGGAGTAGGTTCAAGTTCATTGCAGGAAAAATCCATTAAGCAAGCTCATTCACCAGGAGGTACTGATGGACGCAGGCAGAATAAGACATGCACTAACATATTCAGGTAGGAGTTACACATAGGTAGAGAACACTTGGCCAGATTGGATGGGCTGAGCAGTCCTTTTCTGCTGACAAATTCTATGTTTCTATCACATCATGTGTTAATTCAGGTGCAGTGTTTATTTAAAGTTGGGCGTACCATACATCCACATGTAAGCTACAGTAAATTACTGAATTAGATGTAGCCCACTTACACTGCAATAAACAGAACCCCAGTGCTTCGAGAAGGCTTTACTTTTCATAAGGCTGCTTAAAGAGCTGCGGTTCTATTTGCAGTGTCCACACCAGTATGCTGATCTTAAAATCGACACCGCATCTGAATGAGTACTTGATTCTTGCTCACTCCATTTCTTCCTCACTTTGAAACCTGCTTGTCCAGAGTTACTTTTGGGCTGGCAGCACCTTGCCTGTGTTGGAAGATGACCAATAAGCTGCACTGAAAGACGTCAGACTTCACAGACTGTGAAGGCAGCTGCTAACAGACAGACATAAGGCAATTCTACTCAGGGGTAGGAGGAAGTAAGCTGTTGATTAACTAGAATCTGCAGCTTATCCATCAAGGTAGGGAAATGGTAAGACTAGGTGGCCCATGCGGTCCTTATGTGCAAGCAACTTGTATGTTTCTATGTTTCTCACCCACCATCTTGGCAAGAAGAAGGCTGACCCTGTGGCCACTGATGACTGTTGGGGGTGTGGGGATGGTGGGACCAAAGGGGACAGACATAAGGAGAAAAAATCATAATAAAAATTGTGAGACCTTCACCAGCATTCCAAAATGCTTACCAGTAAAAGAACACTCTATGAAGTTTTTCAAATGGCAGCACAATCTGGCGAGCCCTCTGTCTGCCATCTGACACCAGGCATCATCCAGCATAAAATTGCCTAAAGAAGGCAGTGTGGTCATATGGTTACTTAAATACTGGAGATTACAGATTTATAATAACAAAAGAATATCACACAGAAGCTGCCACATATCCCTGCAGCAGCTGTCTCCTGCTTCTCAGTACCTCCATTTATACCTTCAGGTATTTGAATGTTTCTACCATATCACCTCTTTCCCTCCTCTCTTCCAGTGAATACATATTGAGGTCCCTTAATTTCTCCTCATAAGTCTTGTGTTGCAAGTTCTGTACAATCTCATTCGCCCTTCTCTGGACCATCTCCAGCCTGTTAATATCCTTATGAAGGTGTGACCTCCAGAATTGCACACATAGAAACATAGAATTTGACAGCAGTTAAGGACCACTTGGCCCACCTAGTCTGCCCATTTCCCTACCTAATGGATAAGCTGCAGATCCTAGTTAACCAACAGCCTACTTCCTCCTACTCCCCCACTAGAATTGCCTTATGTCTGTCCCATGCATTCTTGAATTACCCCACTGTTTTTGACTCTACTACCTCCTCAGGAAGGCTGTTCCATGTATCCACAACCCTCTCTGTGAAGAAATACTTCCTCACATTACCTCTGAGTCATCCCCTCTATCTTCAAATTGTGCCCCCTTGTTTTTGTACATCTCTTTTCTGAAAGATGCTACCCTCTTGGACTTTGTTGATTCCCTTGAGGTATTTGAAAGTTTTATTATGTCCCCTCTCCCTCCTTTCCTTGAGGCTATACATCTTTAGTTCCTTTAGTCTTTTCATATGTCTTCTGATGCAGACCCTGCATCATTTTGGTTGCCCTCCTGGACAGCCTCCACCCTGTCTATGTCTTCTGGGAGATGGGGTCTCCAGAACTGCACACAGTACTCTAGATGTGGTCTTACCAACCGCCTGTACAGAGGGCCCACAACTTCCTGTTTTCTACTAGTGATGCCTCTCCCTATGCATCCCAGTATCCCCCCAGCCATCCTTACTGCCTTCTCACATTGCTGGCCCACCTTCAGGTCATCTGATATGACTACCCCCAGGGCCCTTTCCATTTTTGTTGTTGTCAGTATCTCACCCCTCATTGTGTACTCTTCCCCTGGGTTTTTGTTTCCCAGGTGCATTACTTTGCACTTCTTTGCATTGAATCTAAGCTGCCATACATTTGTCCATTCCTCCAACCTTGCCAAGTCCCTTTTCATCCTTTTCACCCCACCTTGTGTATCAACCCTGTTGCAGATCTTTGTGTCATCTGCAAAGAGACATACGTCCCCTTCCAGTCCCTCTGCAATGTCACTTATAAAGACATTAAAAAGGACCGACCCCAGTACTGAACCCTGCGGTACCCCACTAGTAACCCTCCTTTCTTCACTGTGGACTCCATTTACTATTACCCATTGTGCCCTGTTGTCCAACCAGTGTTTCACCAAGGCTATCACCCTGGGACCCACTCCCAGGCTGGCTAATTTGTTTATTAATCTTTTGTGCAAGACTGTGTCAAACACAGTACTCCATGTGAAGCTTGACCATGGTTTTATATCATGGCATCACTATCTCCCTCCTTATGCTGGTGATACCCCTGCCTATGCAACCCAGCATGTCACTGGCCCTCCCAGATGCCTTACCACTTTGACATTGTCAGGTCATCTGACATAAGAACTCCCTTTCTTCTTTGTCACTGTCACCAACCCCCCTTCCCCATTCTGTGCCTATCCCTAGGGTGTCTGTGTCCCAGGTCCATACTTTTGCACTTTTTTGAAAAACAGTTCAGTTGCCAGTCCTCAGACCATTTCTCAACCTTCCCCAGGTCCCTCCTCATTTTCTCCACCCCCTCTGGGGTATCCATTGTGTTACAGATATTGGTGTCATCTGCAAACAGGCAGACCTTTCCCTTCAACCCTTCTGCAATGTCACTAATGAAGACATTGAACAGGACTGGCCCCAGGACCAATCCCTGTGCCACCCCACTGGTCACCCCCTCTCCCCTGACTCTGCCCCATTTACCATCACTCTCTGCCTCCTGTCTCTTACCCAGTTTCTAACCCACTTTACCACCCTTTCCCCCATGCCCACCCTACTCAGCTACTTTATCAGCCTCCAATATGGGACAGTGTCACACGCTTTGCTTACATCAAGGTAAGCGTTGATCACTGCCCCACCCTGATTTACTTCCTTTGTCACCCAAAGAGATCAACCAGATTTATCTGACATGACCTCCCCACTGTGTATCCATGTTGCTTTGGTCCTGGGTTTCTACATGCCCCACCCACTATCCTTTCTTTAACCAGTGTCTCCATGATCTTCCCCACTACTGAAGTGATGCTGACTGGCCTATAGTTCCCCATCTCCTCCCTACTGCTGAATTTCTATAGAGGGACCACATGTGCCCTCCTCCAATTCTCTGGCACCACCCCTCTGTTGAATGACTAAGGGAACATGGCTGCCACAGATACTGCTATTTCCCTTCACAGTTCTTTTCATATCCTTGGATGTATGCCATCTGGTCCCATCACTTTGTACACCTTCACTTTATTCACCTTCTGCGGGATTCTTCTGCCTGTGAATGGACTATTGTCCACCTCTTCACACTTTGCAACTGCTGTACTGCTGTGGTCCTTCCTCATCCCCCTCTTCTGTGAATACTGAACAGAAAGACACAGTGGATGTCTTGGGAGGGGGCACCTGACAGTTCTTAGGCATCGTACTTTAACTTCCAAATACCTAAGCAGCACATATAAGCAATCAACATTCGGCATTGACAAATGCTTGTTTTACTTCTACTTTTACAATGTCCAACATGAATAAAATGTGTTGTAACTATTGTTGTTTGTATTCCTGTTGACACCTGCCAACTCATGGAATTCACCATCATTTTTATAAGATTTGTAGTAATAATTACTTTACTTTGCATGTGATGAAGATGACAGTTACATGTGGCCCAGTAAAGTAACATCACAACCCCCTAACCAGTATTGCAGACAAACACAGTTTTGTATGAATAAGAGTGAAAGAAAGTGGTTATGGTCTAAACTGGTCTGAAAGTGCCTAATGAGGGTGCCACATAGTATGACCCATTTTGTCTCTTACAGTTAAAAAGCAGTGCCCCCTCCACAAGTAATAACTGCATGTATGCCGACCAAAGCAGCACCACATGCAGTACTTGGCTACCTAAAAAAGTATTGAGTTGAATTTTAAAAATATATGATAGTGAAGCAATTTGGTTTGAAACCAGTCCCATTTCTGTTGGGCTCGTGTTTTCAAGTCTCTGCATGGCAGTCAGCAGTCACGTAACTTGATCAAAATTTGTAAGCCTATAATGCAAATGTGCCTAACCTATCCTGAGTGTTACTGCACCCTTAAAATATCACAATCATGGGCATATGCAATAATTTCCATCCTAATTTGGCAAGGTTTCTGAAATGAGCCTATGATATCGTCAAATACATTGACAGTACTGATAGTAGACACACCTAAAAATTGTTTTACAAAGAAAAGAAAACAGTATAAAAGGTATAAAATGAAGTATACACAGCTGTCTTCTGTAATGTGGTGCCATGCATATTATATTTTTTTCCTGCATTTTCCACAATTGATGAATCCAATATGTCAGGCAAAGAAGGAAGAATTGTTCATTTACTATGTAGCAATGGGAGGGCATCCACTGCAATTGCTGAAATGAACTTCTGATTTTGCTACTGTATGTAAATTTAATGCACTGCTTGTGTACCATGAAAAGGGAGAGAGAGACATACATGACACTGTTTTTGAAAGGTTAAAAATAAACTGCATAATAAGTAATAAATGGATGTATACAGAACAGTTTTCTTTAAGGTGAGGCAGTGCAAATTAAATTTTTTCCTCCAGCTGCCACAAATGATATATGAGGCCATTATTTATGTGGAAGAAGTAGAAATTGTTCATTTGCATTGCAGCATATGGAGGTTGTCGGTAGTAGTATCCTAGTACAGTTATTGTGTATGTGCACACACCAAGAAAAATCAGGCAACAATAGATACAGTAGTGTCATCATGTGAGCATATGTCTGAATCCCACTACTACCATTTTTACGTGGTGTAACCTTGATCAAGTCAATTGAACTTCTTATGCCAAGCCATTCCCCCCTCACCATTCATTGGTGTTATCTTTATGATTTCTTAATCGGTCTGTGTATGCATTATGGCTAATGCAACTGAGGACATCTTGAAAAGGGTTTGGAACAGGTTATGTTTGAAAAGGGCCATATGAAAGAAAAGTAGTTTTCTTTCCTAAAGTGAACCTCACATTCTGGTAAACATGAAGGGAAGGAATTGGAATTCATTTCCAGGGACTCCTTTTTTTCTCTAGATTTATTTTTCCAGGAGAACTCAACTGAGCTGCAGCATCTCAGTTTTATTGAAGTCATGCAGTTGGGAGGTTTGAAGCACTGGGGTTGATTTACTTGTTCATGGTCACACTGTGAGAAAGTGGCTCTTATAAAAGTTGAACATGTGTCTCCCAGTTCTCAGGAATGTGCTGTTCTCACTTTGACATACTGCTTCTCCCTATTTCCAAGTCCCAAGTTTTTTTTAAGTGTATTTGCCCAGGAGAACTCAACTGAGCATCATCATCTCATTTTCAGTGAAGTCATGCAGCTGAGAAGTGTGAAACACTTGGAGGTCGATTTACTTGCTCAGGATCACACCGTGAGCAACTGGCTGTTATGGAATTTAAACCTGGCTCTCCAGATCCTCAAGAATGTGCTGTTGCTACCTATTTTTTTTTTCCTAAAGTGAGCCTCACCTTCTGTTAAATGTGAAGGAAAGGAAGTAGATTTGAATCCAAGGTTCATTTTTTTCCATCATTTATTTACACAAGACAATTAAATTTAGCAGCAGCATCTGATTTTTAGTGAATCCATGCAGCTTGGAGGTTTGAAGCACTTAGAGGTCGCTTTGCTTGCTCATGGTCACAATGTGAACAAGTGGCTCTTATGGAATTTAGCATTGGATCTCCCGGTCTTCAAGACTGTTGTGCTGTTCCCATTTTGCCATAATGCCTCCTCAGATTTCCAATTCTAAAGCTCCATTTTTTTAACTAAATTTATGTGCCCAAGAGAATTCAACTGAACTGCAGCATCTCATTTACACTGAAGTCATGCAGCTGGGAGCTTTGAAGCATGGGGAGGTTAATTTAGTTTATAAGGGTCACAGTGTGAGCAAGTGACTGTTATGGAATTTGAATCTGGGTTTTCCAGTCCTCAAGACTGTGTTGTTCCCACCTTGCCATACTGCTTCCCCTCTTTACACTTCTCCATTCCCACTGCTGTCAGGATCATGGGCAGATGCACTTAGCTGTCTCAGTGATGCCAGCTCAGTTTAGGGCACATGTTGTAAATGTATATTGTAAATCATGCATCACTGACTACAAAATAAACTCCATGACAATTAAAAAAGACCTACTTCAGAACTTCCTACTTCCAGCAAGAGACTTAGAAAAAATAATTCTTGACAGCCTCCCAATAACATGCAGTGACTGTACAATGCTCTTACATTATTACAATCAGTACTATTGCATATGAGGACATAAACAACATTCACAGTGATTACTTCTCTGAGCCTGAACAAAATACACCACAACCACCAACTACGAAAACAATTACCCCAAAAAACAAGAGGGGAAAACTACAATGATGTCCAACTAAACATACTATCAACAACTTTGAAACTAACTGTGCTACAATTAACACATGTTGTATTACTGTATAACCCAGGCAGCACCTCATGGACCAATCAAAAATGTGGACTATTCAACTTTTTACAAAATCAAAAGACTGGATATAAGATGGTCATTCACTGTGCTTCCACATAAATCAAATCTGCCTCTACTATATGTATTACTTTAATATGATTTGCATTGCACAATTTGTAACATGCTTTTTTCTGTAACCCCTCACCCTGCCTCTTTGCCAAAATGACAGGTGGCATGCTGTTGAAGCTGACAGCAGTACCTGGTGGGGACTGGGTTCGGGGAGGATGAGGTTACTCGGCACAGGGGAGCCTAGGTTTGGCTACTCTGTACAGGGGCACCCAAGTAAGTCCGAACACAGGAAGCAATAACTGTAATGTCCAGAACCAGGAATGGGATTCTTTAGTGTGGCTTTTATTCACATACTAGCTGAACAAACAAAGCATAAACAGACCCCCATGGGGCTACATTTCCTGGTAATGCAGATTAGAGACTACAGAACACTTTATCACCATTTTTAGCCCTCAGGCTTTGAACCCACCAGCACACAGCCCGGACTTGAACGCAGCTTTGGGTACACAGCCCGACTTGTACACACTTGGGTTTTTTCCCAACTGGCCCAGCTCCCCCGCCGGCCACTTGATCCGTGGTCCATTGGAAGAATGAACCAATTATCCTGTTGTGGCTCCCCACACCACCTAGAGTCTGCGACTCCTAGAGAGAATTTTTCCTTGTCGTGGCTCCCCACACCGCCTAGAGTCTGCGACTCCTAGAGAAAATTTTTCCTTGTCATGGCTCCCCACACCACACTAGAGTCTGTGACTCCTAGAGAGAATTTTTCCTTGCAATCCCACATCTGGGTACTTCCCCCATCACTGACCAAGTGCATGAGGCAAAGTAGCAACCACAGAAGAAATCCGTAGAGGTGGACCTGGTCACTAAAGAGGGGGGATTCGCCCACCTCCAGCTCCCACAGCCCATACCCAGCCATTTCCCTGGGAAAAACTGAACCATTCCTTTGCTGAACTTCTAAATGTAGATTAAAGGGTAGATGTATGTTGCATCTCCTCTACATACTATTTGAATCACACAGCACTCTAGGATTTGACACTACTTTACTTGCTTGGCCCATTTCTCTAGGCTTCCCAATATATAGGTCAATCCCTAGATTTTCACACAAGTCCCAGGGTGAAGAAAACAATTTGCCCTTTTAGCCACAGCAGACACTCACACTTTAGTTGCAGGTGCCCCACAGGCGACTCACAAATCTTCCATCTTCCAAAATAAATGTTGGACTAACCAAGCAGTTTTTCTTCCACTTAGCAGAATTTAGGGGATTGCCCCAGGAATCTGCTGGGAATCTTTACATACCCCCCCCCGGAGGGAGGGTGCACTGAGACCTGAACAGCGGTCTCTACCACTTGAGCACAACTTCACTCCTTAAGCCAAACTGCAGACTCTCTCTTCACTTACTGAAGACAAACTGAACACTACTTTGAAAACTCCCAATGTTCAATCTAACTCCCTTTGCTGTAGATTCCAATGTGGCTTTTGCAGCTGCAAAAGTTCTTTTGGTGATGTCATCCCTCAGTCTCAGCTGAGACTGAGAACAGAGTGAGACAGTGTGAAATCCATTTAACTGGAGTTTCACAAGCTGCCTTCCCTGCCTACTCCTAGGTCTTACTGGGATTCTAGTAACCCCAGGTAACAAGGGGGTTACACTCGCCCCTGACCAGGAAAATGACTGTCCGCAGTCATTATTTACCCAGCCTTAGGCCATCCCACCCTATGTGCTACCTGCGGAGGGGGGTGATCAGGCCCCCTCCTACTATGTGTCAGCACAGGCAGGTAACACTAAGGGCCTAGAGGCCTGTAGCTGACATGTCAGCCTCTACACTAGCCACTTGCTATGGACACCTAGTGGCTCTGGTAGAACTATCCAGAGCATAGCCCAGATAGATCAGCACTGCGGTCCCCATGGCCACTCAGGACCACAGCCTGTCTATCCCTCCTAACCCTCTAGGGAAAACCTATATGCCTTTAACATAATACCCCAAAACAAAAACCAAAACAACCTGGGGACCTCCCCGACCTTGGGCAACCTGCAACCACACCATTAAAATACCACATTACTGTCTCCTCCCTACCCCCACAACCACACCTGTGGAAGGAAAGGGTTAATACAGCAATAACAATAACAACACAGTACTTTAAATTTCTACACACTAAAGCACCGATGAGGAACTCTGATGAGCCCCTCCTCCTCTTCTTGTCTTCTCTTCTGTCTTCCCAGGAACACCTGTAAGAAAAAGAAAGACAAAACACACGCTTCTGATCTGCATACACAGTCTACCTAGAACCCCTACCATCAAAACAATGCAGAATCCCAAAAAGATTTTTTTTTTAGAAAAAAAGGTAGAAAAACAGTATTTACATTAGAAATCAACAACATTATTTACAATACACGTTTGGGGGGATGGAGTGCCCTAAAAAAACAGCTAATGACCACAATGCCCAAAGGCTAGTCCAATAAAGAGTCTCTCCTGGGCCGGAGCCCGGTGAAGCACAGTTCTAACAGGCCAGAGTCCCAAAGGGGAGAGTCTTTGAGGACAGTTCACACATTTTGAAGTCTGTTAGTGTAGGGTGTGTACTGCAATGTCATAAAGATAGAAAAGTTCAGACTTACCAGCCACTTGTAGTATGAAATTCGGCACCAACCTGCACCTCTGACGAAGACTCTCCCTGGCAGCATTTCTTTTGATACAGCTGGGAGGACATCTTCCAGGAACCACAGGAGGGCACATCTGGGAACAGCTGGGCTGATGTCATCTCTGGAGATGGAACCTTAGAACAGGAACAAAAAGAAAACAGCTGGTCCGACGTCTTCCGATTACCAGGTGATGAACAGGATACAGCTGGGCTGGTGTTCTTTCTGAATCTGAAGTCATCTGGTGGGCCAGTCGATGGATGCTGGAAAGGCCAGTGCACTGTAGACTGATGAATGTGGGGCACCTGAGTCCTGGATAGTCATATTGGTGAATCAATAAGGCACTTCACAGTCTGGTGTGGCAGTATTGACTACCACTGCTCGGCTCTCCATTTTGTAGGCACAGGCACATTTGCTGAGAGGCCCTTGCACTGAGGCCAATAGTACCTGGTGTTAGGGGCTTGAATTATTACCCCATCTGGGTGCACATAATTCACACAGTAGGAGATTTCATGTCCCTCTCCGTCCACTATTTTCACTCTGTCCATACACAGTGTCCTGCCACTCTTCCACTGGGTATACTTTTCGTGGAACAGTCTATTCTTTACATGCTGGTTGGCCCCAGGATGCACACTTTTCATTGCTTCATCCCAGATCCAGGATTTCCTGTAGTTCTCAATCTCTTCCCAGACTTTTCGAGGAAAGGTAGGAAAGGTCATACCATAGATCTCATTTGCCTTTCTACGAACCAGTCTCTCCTCTTTACTTGCTTTGGTCAATCTGAGACCGCTGGCCTGGCTTGGGGGTGGCCAGTCCTGGTTCTGCCAGCTACGCATCCTTAAGGAAATTAGAAATGGATCCCTGACTTCTTCCTCCTGTAAAGCCAGGGAAGTGGCATCACCACTTTCTTCCATGTATTCCTCCGAGGCAAGATCTTGAGGCTGTGTACCCGTTCCTTTTTCACAAGGCCACATAGGTTCCCCCTCATCTTCCTCTTCACTGAGGATCTGAGCCCAGGAGTGAGCAGTCGTTCTCACTCCTGAGACTATCCACTCATTACCAGGCATGGAGGTCGACACCTCCCACTCAAAGGCCTCCCGCATCTCATCTTCATCTAAGAGACTTGGGCTAGGCCCCCCCCAGGGGTCTATTGATGCTTTATCCGAACTTTCCTTCTGGGATCCAGCATCTGTAACTTCAACTTCTGGTTCTGTCTCTAACTCTGCACCCTCTAGCTTTGTGCCACACTCCCCTGAGGGGCCTTCCTCCACAGGCTCCGCCTGGTGCTGTGTGCTGCCAACTGCAGATTCCTGAATTTTTGTCCATGTGGGAGCCAAATGAATTGGAGGCGTTTTATACAAGCCATATTTTCCTAGGCATCCAGCACAGTGAGGAATCATGAAGATGTCCCTTCCAGCTCTCAAGCATATTTGGCATACATACACTGGAAAATTAGGAATCGCCACATGAGGAGGCAGTTGCCCTCCATAGCACCACTTTTCAATATCCCTCAGTCTATTCACTGCTGCTGTTACTGCAGCTTGGGCATGATCCAGGTAACGAGCTGGTCCTGAGGCCATAACTGCAGAAAAATAAACAAAAGTTCACTGTAACTGAAAGTCCCACTTTATTGAACACACTCTTTAGCTGTAAAATGGCTCCTCTGCTGCTGTGTTTACTTTACTACCCCACCCTGTAATGGCGGTGGCAGCACTCTTGTGCATCAACATTTAGAATCTGGGTCAAGCCACTGCACACCCGATTTACACAAACTACTGATAACTTTTGCTCAAACTGCACAACTTGCTCTGTTCTTGCTTTAAACACATTTACAGGATTTTCCAAAGACTTTTTACATGCTGGTAACATTCATTTGATTCACAGACCCTTAAAGCTTCAGGTTTTTAGCACAGGATTGTCTGTATTTCTAGTGCTGCACTTTGCTACAACCCACAGTCTCCCTCTGGCTGCAAACTTTAAACTGAGGCTAATTTCAGTACTATGCACACAATCAATGACTTAACAGACTTGCACTTGCTGGCAGGACTTAACACAGTTGTTACTTGCAAAGCGACTACACTGCTGCACACACATTTATATGGCATAGGGCTGAAAATTACTGTTTGAGCAGTTTTAAAGGTTGTTACTTCCTGTTATCAGTAGCAGCTTGCTGCAATGGGGAAAAACAGCCTGCAGCCAGTTCTTGGAGGCCTTGGTACACAAACGGGCGGGCAGTCCTAGCGATCGTCTTTTTAACCACCAAACTTGCAATTCTGACAATCGATTAGTGGGTTGAGCCCGTTTTTAAACTAAATAGTCTATTTTTAAACTGTTTACAATGATTTTAACACTCCGCGACGCTCCTCCACTGCCAGTACACGCACTCCACTCTCACTCCCTCTCAAATGCTGGGGCAGTCTCTGTAGAGCTGGCTGAGAGGCGGGACTGATTGCAGCCTGACCAACCACACGACGCCACACAAATGAGCCTCTTCTTTCTCACGAGGGCTCTTCTCCTCACGGCGATCATCAAGCAGACAAATTTAAACTGCAGATAGCAAGTTTTTTTCTTTTCCAACTGACTCCACGGCAGGAGCCCATTTCAGCCATTTAACATAGCCATTTACTCTGCAGTCTCTCTTTTCATTCAGAAAGCATTTCCAACATCCAGGGCACAATTTTCCTGTTGCTACCCCTAGTCTTCCACACTTTTTCTTTACCACAGTTTATTTTAAAAGCAGGCAAAATGCTGTAAACTATTTGATTCAGGACAAGGGCACACTCTTTGGCTTTACTGTTCCTTGGTAAACAGTTTACAATTTTAAACAGTAGCACAAGATCCAGCACACAGCAACACACTAGGGAAATTGCTTCAGCTTTTTGGGCTACCCACTGCCAGATAGCCAAAATGCTAGTCCCCTTGCCCAAGCACCTTCCTCCCAGAACAAAATCCAAAGCGGTGCCTCCATTTTTGTAACCCCTCACCCCTGCCTCTTTGCCAAAATGACAGGTGGCATGCTGTTGAAGCTGACAGCAGTACCTGGTGGGGACTGGGTTCGGGGAGGATGAGGTTACTCGGCACAGGGGAGTCTAGGTTTGGCTACTCTGTACAGGGGCACCCAAGTACATCCGAACACAGGAAGCAATAACTGTAATGTCCAGAACCAGGAATGGGATTCTTTAGTGTGGCTTTTTTTCACATACTAGCTGAACAAACAAAGCATAGACGGACCCCCATGGGGCTACATTTCCTGGTAATGCAGATTAGAGACTACAGAACACTTTATCACCATTTTCAGCCCTCAGGCTTTGAACCCACCAGGCACACAGCCCGGACGTGCACGCAGCTTTGGGTACACAGCCCGACTTGTACACATGTAGGTTTTTTCCCAACTGGCTTAGCTCCCCCACCGGCCACTTGATCTGCGGTCCATTGGAAGAATGAACCAATTATCCTGTTGTGGCTCCCCACACCACCTAGAGTCTGTGACTCCTAGAGAGAATTGTTCCTTGCAATTCCACATCTGGGTACTTCCCCCATCACTGGCCAAGTGCATGAGGCAAGGTAGCAACCACAGAAGAAATCCGTAGAGGTGGACCTGGTCACTAAAGATGGGGGGTCCACCCACCTCCAGCTCCCACAGCCCATACCCAGCCATTTCCCTGGGAAAAACTGAACCATTCCTTTGCTGAACTTCTAAATGTAGATTAAAGGGTAGATGTATGTTGCATCTCCTCTACATACTATTTGAATCACACAACACTCTAGGATTTGACACTACTTTACTTGCTTGGCCCATTTCTCTAGGCTTCCCAATATATAGCTCAATCCCTAGATTTTCACACAAGTCCCAGGGTGAAGAAAACAATTTGCCCTTTTAGCCAGAGCAGACACTCACCCTTTAGTTGCAGGTGCCCCACAGGCAATTCACAAATCTTCCATCTTCCAAAATAAATGTTGGACTAACCAGGCAGCTTTTCTTCCACTTAGCAAAATTTAGAGGATTGCCACAGGAATCTGCTGGGAATCTTTACATCCCCCCCCCCCAGAGGGAGGGGGCACTGAGACCTGAACAGCGGTCTCCACCACTTGAGCACAACTTCACTCCTTAAGCCAAACTGCAGACTCTCTCTTCACTTACTGAAGACAAACTGAACACTACTTTGAAAACTCCCAACGTTCTATCTAACTCCCTTTGCTGCGGATTCCAATGTGGCTTATGCAGCTGTGAAAGTTCTATTGGTGATGTCATCCCTCAGTCTCAGCTGAGACTGAGAACAGAGTGAGACAGTGTGAAACCCATTTAACTGGAGTTTCACAAGCTGCCTTC
Source organism: Neoceratodus forsteri (assembly GCA_016271365.2). NCBI lineage: Eukaryota > Metazoa > Chordata > Ceratodontiformes > Ceratodontidae > Neoceratodus > Neoceratodus forsteri. The sequence continues at coordinate 877,299,829 of CM057452.1, read as the reverse complement.
CCTGCCTACCACTAGGTCTTACTGGGATTCTAGTAACCCCGGGTAACAAGGGGGTTACATTTCTAACACTTTTTCCTCCTATAATCACTACTAAACATACATTACTACTTGCAATTCATTGTGTTGCTTCTCCATTACTACTCAATACTTCCACACACCGTCATTACTATCATTATGCAGCCATATTGGCTCTGACCAGAGTTTGTTCACTGCTTGTTGGGGCTGGCTCTGCTGCTTATTATTAATCACACAAAGTTTCTATATGTCAGTCACTACTGCAGCTCAGTTCATAGCCTTCACTCATTCACTGCGTTATTAGTTTTTATAACTCACTTCAAAAATATGATCTCATCTGATGATCCTTTTTTTAGTGCTTGATGTTTTTTTTATCAGTTATGTCAGTCACTACTGCAGCTCACCCAATGGGGATCACTCAGTCAGCCTTGCACCCACTACTCCATGCTTGACCACAACTCTGCACTCCACAACAATCTCTTGGTGGGCAGAAGAATCTGACTCATCACACAAGTCAAACCTACTTATCAATCTGCTGAGAGTATTCAATATGCCAGCACTGGAATTGAAATGCAGTAATGATCAACACTCAGGAACTACTAGTAGGACTGATGACATTTTTGCACCCGAAAAAAGCCAGGAAGATAGATTATCTGTTGCTAACCTCTAATTCTCATTTCTAATCCCAACCCAAATAATTCTTAAATTGAGTTTCACATTCCCTTCCTGTGAAGCATACATGCTGTGTGCAAACCCCATTCCTAAAAGTTCTCAGATCCAACATCTCAGCATTTCAGCAAAGTTAAAGTACAACAGAAGAAGATGGACTGGAAGATTAGCTGACAATCTGATTTTATTTAATATGGTACATGATACATGATACATATACACACACAGAATATTCAATATTTATTGTACTGCATTGAACTGGAGTTATTTATTGTATTGTCACAAGTTGAAATGGCAATGAAGGCAAGCACAAATACAAGCACTTTATTGCATCCCCTCCCTACTTCCAACCCTCTCCTCCCTCTCACTCACTCCACAAGCAAATTGGAGCCCACAGCCTGACCAAATCAACCTTAAAATCCACAACACAAACACTGAAATGTAATAATTGATTTTGTCGATGAGTAAGTGAGTTCTGTTGTGTTGGAGCTGAGCAGCCTGTGCTGCCTGCCATGCCATCCTGAGAGAGTCATGTGATTGTGAACATGGTCATCATGGACCGGCACCCACTTGTTGTGAGTGAGCTAGCTCTCAGTGTTGTTGGCCACACTCTAGCTATTAGCAATCTAGCAGGACTAGCGGCCAGGCAGTCTGCTGCTAAATGTTGGGAGAAAAAAGCCAAAGTGAAATGAAAAATAAAGGAAAGAAGGGAGCTAATCAAATACACCCACAACTGCAGCTTAAATAAAACTGCTTAACAAAAGTACAGAATTGTAAATATGATTAATTATCAATCAATAATTAATTAATGTGTGTTATGTAGCCCCCATTTTGCCCTGGCTGGCCTAGGTATTTCCTTTTTCACATGTTCTATTCCTCCACACCACAAAAACAGTTTTCTTCCATTGAACAGAACAACTTCTTCATTCTCCTCCTTGGAGCCCACTTTGGATCATAGTCCATGAGTTGAGTTAGTGGCTAGTCCAGTCAACATGACTGATTGTGCAATTTGCGCCAAAAGACTGTTGTGCAAATTGGTAGTACCTTTTCTCACAGCCACCCCACCTGCTTGCTTTTCCTTTTTTTTTTTTTGCCAAACAAAACTAACTGCCGTGTTGCTAGGAACTCATGGTGAGCCACTGAGCCCGATGATCACCGATCAGTAGGGGAAGGGAACATTGTATAACCAGGAGCAGCACACTAAGTTGAAGCTTGTTTCCAGATGCGACTAGAGTTACAAAGTGGCCCACTCCACCTCAACATATAGCTATGCAAAATGCCTATTGAAATGCAGTACTTCACCACTTTACATCAATAATGACATTGTTTTATGATGACTCCGCGTTACTTCACTTTATTTTCTTTTAAAGGCAGAGTGAGTGAGCAATGCAACAGCCCACAGATCACATGGCTCACAGTCTGCAGGTCACATGCATCAGGCAGTAAGTTAATCATGCCAGAGAGTGAAAGACTTTCATTTTTGCCTTACCTGGTGTGGGAGAAAGAGCTGTGTTTGAGAGAAGACAGAGAGATAGCAAAAAATATAAACCCTGCATCTGAACCAGAGCACCTTCTGGGCTGGTGGTCCCCTCCCTGAAGCAGGAGGTAGTGGTGCCATGGAAGCACCACCTCCAGTGGTGCCTAGCAGTACCCCCTCACCAGTGCCACCACTTGCCATGGCCCCTGCAGCAGCGACTCAGCAGGAAGTGAGGGAGGAGCCTCAGCAATCACTGCCACAGCAGCAGGTTTCCCTACCCTTGGCCTTAACTGAGCACCAACAGCAGCCAGCAAACACATCTGGGGCCCCCCACCTGTGCCCAGTCCTCCAAGCAGCTCATTAATGTGAAAGTTCTTCACTACACTACCTGTGGACACCAAAGTAGTGAAGTGCAATCTGTGTGGTGGGGTGGTGCACCGTGGCCCCAAGGGAAGTCATCTGGGCACAGGTGGTCACTGCACCCACCTATACAACCACCAGGAACATTGGCAGGCCAAGCTTGCTGATCAGGTCAGGAATGCACCTGCTGGCCCTGATGGGCAATAAGTGGCAGAAAGGCCTCCACCTGCATGTGGTGTCAAGAGAGGGCAGGGCATGAAGTCAGCAGTTGCTCCACAACCTGCAGGTGATGGTGGCAACCCTGCATGAATACCTGCCACACATGCCGATATGGGCCTGATGTGGAGTGAGTTGGACCATGTGAACCACTGCTATTGACAACATGGAGCAGCGGTTGGAGCACATGGAGGTACACCAACTCCAAACAATGGGCATGCTTCAACTGCTGCTCTCACACCATAACATTGATCATTAGTCTTTGTTTGTCTTTGCACCCTCCACCCTCTCCATGAAAAAACAGTTCCTGATGTTGCCCCGATCTGTCCCCCATCTTCAAATTTTGCCCCCTTGTTCATGCACATCTCTTTTTCTGAAGAATGCAACCCTTTTGTAAGTTGTTGATTCCCTTTCAGTACTTGATAGTTTCAATCATGCCCCCCCTTTCCTTGCGGTTACACATATTAAGCTTTAGATTTCACAATATTTGGAAAACTGGTTAACTTGTTGTCACAGGTTAAAATTGGGGCAATACTCATGGCATCAGCAACTTCACTACCACCAGCAGGGACAACAGCATCTCCAACTATGATTGAAGCTACTGATTGTGCTGTGAAAAATATAGAGAAAGCCCTCTACTAGCATCAACTATGCACTTCTACTGCATACTACCACATCTACTGCCACTCTTGCCACTGGCAGCAGTGCCATGGCCAGAAGCATCTTTCTATGCAAGTCTCTTTGCAGGCATTTTTTGGGATCACACAGAAAATACACAATAAATTCAGATTTCTGAAATTTTGGGTGGATGGAAAGCCAAAAAACAACAACTGTGGCTTACAGATGCAGATTGGGCACTAAACAGATGCAAATGTGCAGACGCAGATTGCACACTATAAAGAGATGCAGCTGCACAGGCACAAAAACACCTTAACCAGTGGTCACACAAATTAAAAACTGGAAAAATAAATTATACCTTTTGTGGGTTGGGGGGGCACTGCAGTAGCAGTCCACTAGCTAGATAGAAGGAAGCAGTAAGAATACAGCAGATATATAACCGATTCAGAGTGTGGCAATTACTGTGTAGCACAATAAAATGTGTCTGACTTGATGCTCACACACTCACACACACACACACACACTCACACACTACAGGTAATGTGCAAAAAATTTGACAGTGCAGTACACTATATAAACAAATCTTTTAAAGAGAATGAAAATATGTACTGCACCACAACAAAAGAAAATAATTATGAAAAATTACTTCAAGTATTACTGCGTGTACATAAACACACAAATACTAACACACACTACTAGTACAAAAAAGTTAGAAAGACTGACTTTCTCATGTGAATCTCACTGCACCACAGATACACTCATCTGACGAAGCACACTTCAACAGTGTCTGTCAATACACAGGCTGAATTTTCTAAATAAACTTTCAAAATTTACACAAAAACAATCAACACTTGATGATCTAAGCACAGGAGGGTTTCCTACAGTCGATGTACTAAATTTGGAACAAAATAATTTGATCAAAAGTGATTTTTTAAAGCTTTTTTGATGGTTTAATTCTCAGAGCTCTCAGATCAAACTGTCTCTAGTTTTCCACTACACACACTATGCAAAACTGAGGCTGTGCAAGACAATATAGAGTCCATGAGACCTGCCATCCCTTGAATCAATGCAAAATTCACCTCAAACAGCAATAAACAGGCAAAGCAAAATGAAGTCCATTAAAATCAATTGCACTTTGCTTTAAAATTAAGTGTAAGGCTGTAATACAAGGTGAAGTAAAGCGAAGTCCATTGGAAACAATGCACTTTGTGTTCAAATCATAGGTGGAGTAATTTGCTTTGCGTTGTGGAGCACTACGTGGATTTGGGGACAATATGCAAAGTGCTTCATGTAGCGAATTGGGAGCACTTCGCCCACCTCTAGATGCGATCTGGGAGCTCAAGGATGCTAAGTGACTTGCTCATGGTCACACAGTATGCACCTAGGCAAGGATTCAAATCCAGGTCTCCAGATCTGCAGCTCAGAGGCTTAACCCACTGTGATATACTGCCTCCACGTAACAATCACAGACTTGATATGTGTACAAACCCAGCAGCATCTCAGGGATATAACATACAAGGAGTGTATAGATGCATATGTCAAACATAAAATCAAACTCAGAAGAGTATCATACAGATAGGGTACAAGGACAATGTAATTAATGCAGACAAAGTGTGGAGCAAAAGATCAATAGTAGCAACAGCTAGGTTACAGAGCAAAATGTACAGGAGTATAACACTACCAGGATAGACCTTGTCAGAAGAGATTGAGTATCTCATAAAAATAAACTATGTACACAACAATTGTAGTGCTATATATGATGGATGAAGGTCTATAGTATTTAAGAGAATTTAGTCTGGTAAGGGATTACAAGTCTTATTTAAAAATGGCCTCTACAGTAGATGTGTCAAAGCCTCAGGTGGTTGTACACAGAGAGTTAAATCACCTAACGCCTTGCCTGGGGAGTGACAACCTGGGGAGGGGCTCATAAAGGAGCATGTAGAAAGGGAGTGCAGGTATGATTAAAAAGGTCCCCAGCTAGAGGAGTGCAAGTGCAGAATTTGGCTAGCCATATACAACATACAGTCATACGAAGTGAGTTAAGAGATTTCAGCTAGAAAGTCAGAGATGGAAGGTGTTTTAGTAGACCACCATCCATGCAGGAAGAAGTATTTAGCCACTACACTGGCGTGGATCACAAAATCCCTGTATGTCTTATAAAGGTTTGAGGCTCCCCTATTAAGGCCAAAGAGGAAAAGTTCAGGTGACGGGGTAGAGGGGCATGAAGTATTTGAGATAACACCTTCTGGACATTTGGCCAGTAATTTGCAAGGGCAGGACAGTTCCACAAGAGGTGGACAAGATCCCCATCGGGGCGGTGGTACCTCCAAAAGTGGTTAGAGGGGATAAGATCATAGGTATCAAAAGTAATACAGAGCTTAGATTAGACTTTCATCCATAGTGCTCACATAGTAACTCTAAGGACACTGTTTTCCTTCCCTAAAATGATTGTCTAAGTTAATCTTGAACTGGTCTGTCGACCTGCTACTGACTTTCTTCAAAGGAAGTGCATTCCATATAGAAACAACTCATTGGTTGAACCAAGAGCCCCTTCTCATTATTTTACATTTTAATAATTTGTTTAATTCTTACAGTCATTTTAAGTTCTGAGTTGATATTAGAAGTGAATTTAGAGCCTTGACTGTATAAATCTCTCTTTTGCTCTCTGTCCTGCAACCTCTCTCCTCCTCCCCCACACCGTCTGCTTTGATGTCTGAACCTGCCCACTTATATTTATTCTCTTTGTTCTGATGTGACCTGCCCACTTCTCCAGCCTTTAAAAATCCTGTTTTTCTACTTTATTTCAGGGATCCAGCATGCCTTGACCAGGCCACGGACCCCTCAATTTCTGGAACCTAAACAGTTTTTCAGAAATCCTCTGTACTGCAAGGTACTAGCCCTGACTTTTGGATTTGGTACCAGTGGAAGCTGATTTCCAAGTGGCCCCACTATCTCCTGCTGAACACACCTCTAACTACTGTATCTCCCTCTGTGTCTCTTGTTGAATTTATGTGCTAGGGTTTAATAATGTGTTTAATCCTTACAATCATTTTAAGTTCTGAGTTGATATTAGAAGTGAATTTAGAGCTTTTTTTTTTTTTTTTTGACATCCGTGCAGTGGTGGAAACTTGGCTGACACCTAAAGTTCCTGACTCAGCAGTAACAATACAGGGCTACAATGTCCACAGGCTGGACTGGATATCCAAAAAAGGCGATGGTTGCGCAATCTATATCAAAGACTCCCTGTCTTGGCACCCTGTAGCAACTCCATCACTTTCTGCCTCAGCCCAGATTCTGCCAATAAAAATCATCCTAGGTCCCAACCATAAAGCCCTGACTATTGTCTCCGTATACATCCCACCCAGGGACCCTAAACATGGATTCAATGATGTCCTAAACTTTATCAACTCTCATCCTTCTGAAGCTGAACTTATTCTACTAGGGGATTTCAACATAAACTGGTTGGCATCGAGTGCCAGTTCCTACAAAGATTCCATCTCAGCTGCTAACCTCACGCAAATGGTAAACTCCCCTACTAGGATTAACTACAAAACTGGCACCAGTACCCTCTTGGATTGGGTCCTCACCACTCACCCCACAAGGATTTCTCGTATGACCATTCTCCCAGACTCACTCAGTGACCACTCCCCAGTCATGTGTGCATGGTATAACAAATTCCTTAAGACCCCTCCCAAAATTATCGCTAGCAGAGTCCTTCCTCGTTTAAAACTTCCACATCTCAAACAACACAAGCTTCTACAAGACTGGCTACCAATCTATGAAGCAACAGATGTTAACTTGGCTCTTGATCACTTCATCTCAATTTTCAACAAAGCCTCGACCTCTTTGCCCCTGCTAAAAGGCATAAACAAATCTCTCTCTCTAACCCATGGGTCACGGGCTCTTCTCTCACAGCTGAAACTAAGAAATCACCTCTGGGCAGTTGTCAGGGCCACTGGCAAACAACTGGACATCCAAAATTACAAACAAGCACGAAATGCCTGCACAAAAGCCATACGGCTAATGAAATCCACCTATTACAAAGATGCTCTCACCAATACATGGGGAAATGGTCATACTTTCTGGGACAATATCAAGGATGTCACAGGGAAGCAGCCAAAAACCTCTCCAGCCATGTTAATGGTTGATGGATCCTCAACCCTTGACCCCAAGGTGATCGCAAACATCTTTAACATGGCTTTCAGACCTTAGTGCTGTCCCTGCCCCATGACTTTTTTTTTTTTTTTCGAAAACAGGGCCCTGCTCCCCAATACCTCAGCCCTCAGCCTAACCATCCCTCTTCTACTTCAGGAAGGTAAGGCTGAATGAAGCTCGCCACTATATTACTGCAGCTATCTCTAAATCTAGATCTAGTAGCGACACCCTGGACCTTAAGCTTCTGTTGCTCACCCTCGATGAGGTAATTCATCCATTAACAAAATCCTAAACCTCTCTCTCAGCTGTGGAAAATTCCCAGACCTATGGAAAACAGCCACTGTGACACCTCTCCATAAAAGTGGGGACAAGGCGATTCACTCAAATTATCATCCTATCTCCATACTGCCCCCACTCTCTAAGGCACTTGAGCGCATCGTGGCTGATCAACTTACAGACCACTTGGATAAATACAATATACCTTGTCCACAACAACACGGATTTTGGAAAGGTCACAGCACCACCACAGCCCTTCTTGAGTTCACTGGAGCTTTGTACAAATCCCTTGACAATGGCCTTCTCACAGGGGCCGTTTTCGTCGACCTCTCCAAGGCCTTCGATACAGTACACCATGGATTACTAATACACCAACTACTGAATGCTGGGCTATCACCTGACTCTTCTCTCTGGTTTAAAAACTACTTAGAAAACCTGTCACAGAGAGTTAAAATTGCAGATGCTCTTTCTAACACCCTGTCTGTTCACTCGGGTGTCCCACAGGGATCCATACTGGGACCCCTCCTTTATAGCCTTTTCTTAAACTCCCTCCCTTACCACTGCTCTGAGCAGATCATACTATATGCCGATGATGCTGTTGTATTCTCCACTCACAAAGATCCTGCAACTCTTCAACACAACCTTCAATATGGTTTCAGTACTGTAGAGTCATGGTTTCTTAATCATAAACTGGTCCTCAATGACAAGAAAACCAAATCTGTGCTCTTCTGCAGCTCTTATAACCCACACAAGCTACACCACTTGGCTATCTCCACCATCCAGGGCAACACTCTAGATCAGGTGGTGTCCTTCAAATACTTAGGGATTCAGCTTGACCCTAATCTTTCCTATGGACTTCATGTAGATAATGTAGCTAGAGCTGCTAATACACGGCTGGTCATCCTCTACAAACACAGACCACACCCCCACGCCAGAAGCTTTGAAGGTTGCAGTCCTGAGCTCTGTGATCTCTGTAATAGACTATGGTCTCATCATTTAAGGCTCGGCCACAACCACAATCCTTAGACGCCTCTCAACTGCCTTAAAATAAACATCCTGGCTCATCACTGGTGCTCACCGTCTCACCCACACATGTGACCTGTACACTCAGACCGCTGGCTCCAACTATCAAACCGATAAAGTTTCTACCTGCTCCATGGTCAAAAAAATCTACCTTGGCCTTGCACCTTCTGGGGTCTCAACTCTGTTACAACACTGAATTAACAAATGGTGCCTTAGGAGATCCATGCTACAGCTACTGAAAGTCCCCCACTGTCACACTTCACAGGGACAATGCTCTTTTGCTTATCGAGCACCACTCTGGTTCAATGGCCTCAGCCCAACCATCTCCTCTGCCCCAACTATTGGTATGTTTAAAACTAGGCTCCGGGACTATCTCACTACCAACAGCTCCTGTGACTGCCCAACTTAACCTTGTTTCTCCACTTCCCTTTCTGCTCTAGTTGTCCCCCCTCCCTCCTCACTGGATTCTACCCTCACATCTTGGTATACCCAATGCTGCACTTTTCACCCTCTTGCCACCCTTCCTACATTCCTTCTCCCCCTACCCTCTTCCCTCTCCCTATGACTCTGGCACTTCTTATCTGTTGTCTATTTTCTCTGACAAATGCCGCTGGCTGCCTTGTTACAATGCTACCCTTGAACTGTATTAATCTGTACTCTGTTTGCAATGTCCACATTGTTGTAATGCCTGTCTTGATATTCCCCATAATTTGTATTTCTCTGACGTGGAACCTTTGTAAAAGAGCCATGGCTCAAAGGTATTTGTAATCCTAGACTTGATAAATAAATAAAAAATAAATACACCATCTGTTCTCCAGCTGCTGAGGATGTGATCTGGTAGCATAGGTTTACACCTTACTCTGAAAACCCAAAAGTTCCCACAGCTCAATATCTGCCCATGCTCTATGCACTAGGCACATGTCCTCTCTTAATCTTCTGTATTCCAGGGTAAACACGTTCAACTTCCTCAGCCTATCATGATAAGTCCTAACTTTGATTCCCTCAATGGCCCTAGTTGTTCTTTTCTGGACTCTCTCAATCATCTGGACTTCTCCATTCTTACAGGGGGATCAGACCTGGGCTCCATACCCTGGTATAGGCCATACCAGGGATTAATACAAAGGGATCAGTACCTCCCTGTTTTTACTCTCGATGTGTCTTAATATACAATTTAGTCCTTTGTTCCCTTTCTGAACTATACTTTTGCAACGGGATTTAAAAGAAAGATCATGTGTAATCATGATTCCCAGATCTCTTTTTTCCCTAGCAGTACTTAGGTTGAGTCCATTTAATGCATATGTATAGTTGTGTTTTCCCCCCAAATGCATAAACATGCATTTATCCTGGTTCAAAAGCAGTTGATGTTTGATACTCCAGTCCTGAATGAAATCTAAAGCCTGCTGAAATGCAACAGCATCTTCTTGATTCTTGATAATAGCCCCCAGCCTACAATCATCAGCAAATTTTGTTAACCAGATTTTATCATGAACATATTGTATAGTGAAGACATAGATATTAAATAGGCAAGAGCCCAGCACAGATCTCTGGGGGGACCCTGCTTGTCACATCTGCCCATTTCGAAAAGACTCCCTTTACACATACCTTTTGCTTTCTGTTTGAGAGCCAAGAATTCACCAAAGATACTAGGTTATGATGTACTCCTATTCTCTGAAGTGCATTATCAACTCACCTTGTGAAAGTTTGTCAAAAGCCTTAGAAAAATCCAAAAAGACCACAGGCACTGGGTCACCTTTATCCAGTGACTTATGTACCCTATCATAGAACTGCAACATGTTTATCTGGCAGGATCTCCCTTTGGTGAACCCATGTTGAGTTCCGTCCAGGAGGTTTTCTTGCTCTAAGTACTTAATGACATAGTCTTTTAGGATACCCTTCAGTATTTTTGACAAGATAGCTGTTAAACTAATGGGATGATAATTTGCTGAGTCTGACCTGGATCCCTTTTTATGAAGAGGAATGACAGTAGCCATCCTCCAAGCCTCTACCACTTCTCCCTCATCCAAGGATGCTTGAAATATGTGAGTTACAGGTGGTGCCAGTTCAGTGGATGACATCTTAACTATGTTCAGATGTATGCCATCCAACCCAAGAGATTTATTAGGGTTTACTTGCTATAATCTATTTTCTACATCCTTTAGGTGTATGGGTATTGAAGAAATTGGATTTTTTGTTTCCCAATTTGAGAATTCAAATTGAATGCCATTTTAGGACTAAATACTGAGGAGAAGTATTCATTTTGCATATTGGCCATCTCTTTCAAATCACTTATTGTATTGCCTTCTTGATTTCTGAGGGGGCCTACAGAATTGTTTACCCCCTTGGCTTTATTTATGTATGCAGAAAAAGTTTTATAATTATCCCTTGACTTGTTAGCTAACTTTAATTCAAAAGATGATTTTGCTCTTTTGATTTCCTTTTTCACCTTTTTGTTGAGCTCCCTGTAAGTAAACCACCCTGGTTCCCCCGTCTACCTTTAATTAATGGGCAGCTTACAATACAGTAAGGGTGTGCTCCAGCAATAAAAGATTTTATTTTGGATATGTCTGCATTTTGGGTCCTTAAATGGGTTGTTGGCTATTTTCTAGCATTGTAGCCAGTCTTCATCTGTGATATTGTGGCCTAAGGCATTTTACCAGTAGGTCCGCGTAGGAATGGTTTGATCAAGGCAGTGCTCTCTAATATGAGAATATATTAGCCCAGATTTGCCTGATTTAGTAGTAAGTCATTTAGATACTGGCTGCATGGGGTATGGAGTGGGAAAGGTGTGACGTTTAGTGAGAATGTGTGGTTGGGCACTGTGGAGTTGTAAGTACTTTCAGAAGTTAATCCTAGGGAGGTTGTACCAAAGTTGAAGTCCTTGAAAAGATTCTAAGGAGGTTGAGTGTGGGGTACTCAGATCTAGTAGTGTCAAGATGCCCTGCCTGTTCCAGTCAGGCCAGTGGAGGGGTGCCCCTTCTATTCGAACTTCTGGGTTGTCCCTTAGAGTAGCAAGAGCTGGATGGGCCAGAGTGATTCCCAACCATTTGCTCACCGATTTCTAGGTCTGAAGAGATGAAGTAGTAGTGAGGGGAAGTGACTTTGGAAGGCTTTTAGCCAGTATAGAGAAACACAGAGGGAACTGTGGCTTTGAACAGGCTAGATACTATGGTGGTCCATAATGGTGAAGTGGGGCAGTCACCTTCAAGCCATTTGATGGTTTGGACCACCTTAAAGGCCCAGCTGTAGCCCCATGAAACCAGGGTAGAGTCCATCCCCCTTCTGCTAGTGTGTAAGCAGTTTAGTTTGGCTATAGTGGAGCCGACACCCTTCCCAGAGAAACTGACCAATTAAGTTACTGATTAGGGTTGAACCACTTCTGGGGATCGAAACAGGCAGGTGAGAAAGGAGGTGGATGTTTAGGGGCAGTTAACATCTTGATTGTCTTGATCTTGCCTACCATAGATAATTGTAGTGACTTCCAGCAGTCCATTTCAGTTTTAAGTTTGGGGAGTAATACGGAGAAGTTCAGATCACATATGTTATGTGCATGAGGGGTTAACTTGATGCCCAGTTACATCAGAGAGTCTGGTGCCCATCTATGCTCTAGTGTAGTAAAAAGCAATGATGTACATGCATTGTTTAATGTTAGGACTTCTGTTTTGTTGTGGTTCATTTTTAGACCAGAGAGAGAAGTGCCAGTGAGAAGGAGATTCATCAGGGGGTAAATAGAGGAGTGAGCATCTCCTAAAAGCACTACGAGATCGTCAGCATAAAATAGGGTTTTATATACCAGATCTTCCATGTCAATACTAGGAATCTCAGAGAGCGGGTGTATGGCCACAGCTAAGAGTTCAATTGCTAACATGAACAGTAAAGAAGAAATGGGGTCAGCCTTGTCGGGTGCCATGGGCTAAAGGAAAGTGGGAGAGAGAGCATGGGAGAGAGCGTAGAGTTGGAAAGGACTTGTCCTACCGGAGAAGAGTACATAGCCCTAATAGCTCAGATAAAGGCAACCCCAAGCCCCATGTGAACCAATACTGAATAAAAGTAGTTCCATTTGACTGACTGGAAAACTTTTCCAAAATCAGTATCCACCACAGTCACAGGGGTGGGGGAGGAGTGGGCTATGTACATCAAATTGGTTATACTTCACAAGTAATCTGAACTAAGCCAACCTCAGACAAAACAAACTTGCCAGGGGTGTATCAAGCTTGGGAGAAGGAACTCTAGATGGGCAGCTAAAATTCTGGTGTATATTTTACCATCCACTGTGATAAGGGATGTAGGGCAGTAGCTGGAAGAGAGAGAGTGGTCTTTACCCAGCTTAGGAAGCACAGTAATGGTAGCTATGGACGTTGATGGTGGAAACAGCCTGGTGGAAGCAATTTCCACATAGAGGCGGTATAGCATGGGACTCAGTTGAAGATAGAGGAACTGATAGAAGTTAGTTGGGAGGCCATCTCCCCCAGGAGCTTTCCTGGGTTTAAGAGATTTAATCGCTGCCTCGATTTCTTGTAGGGAAATGGGTAGGTCTAAAGATGCCATCTGGATGGGGTCAAGTTTGGGGAGCCGCAGGTTGTGGAGAAAGGATGACGTTTGAGGAGGAGTAAGGGCAGAGACTGAAACACAGATACAGAGAAACACAAAAGGTGATGGCAGATAAGGACTGCCCATCCAGTCTGCCCATTTTCTTCTACTTTATGAAGTGCCATAGGCCTTTACTCTGTCAATGGCCTATTTATTCATTCTTATCTGTATTGCTCCCTTATGCCTATCCCAAGCCTGTTTGAAGCCTGACACTGTATTCATATACACCACTTCCTGTGGTAGGCCATTCAATGTATCCACCGCCCTTTCTGTGAAAAAGAACTTCCTTATATTACCCTTTAATTGGCCTCCCTCTAATCTCATGCTGTGTCCTCTTGTCCTGCTATTTTTCTTATATTGAAACCTGTTAGACTCTTTCACCTTGTTAATGCCCTTAAGATATTTGTATGTTTCGATCATATCACCTCTCTCTCTCTCTCTCCTTTGCTCTAGGGTATACATATTGAGCTCCGTTAATCTGTCCTCATATGTTTTCTGCTGCAGATCCAGCACCATTTTGGTTGCCTTTCTCTGGACTGCCTCCATTTTATTAATGTCCTTGTGCAGGTGAGGCTTCCAGTACTGCACACAGTACTCCAGATGGGGCCTAACCAGTATCTTGTAAAGAGGGATTATTACCTCCCTCTTACAACTTGTGATACCCCTACTAATATACCCCAATATCCCTCTAGCTATAGCTACTGCCTTAGTGATCTGCTTGGATAATTTCAGGTCATCTGTGATGATGATGCCCAAGTCTCTTTCTTCCCTTGTGATCGCCAGTAACTCCCCTCCCAACCTATAGGTAGCTTCAGGGTTTCTCTTCCCTATCTGCATGATCTTGCACTTCTTTGCTTTAAACCCCAGTTGTCACTCTTCAGACCATTTTGCCAGTTTTTCCAGATCTCTTCTCATTCAGCCCAACCCATCTGGATCATCTACTCTGTTGCAGATTTTGGTGTCATCTGCAAACAGGCAAACCTTACCCTCCAGTCCATCTGCAATGTCACTGATGAAGATAGTGAAGAGGACTGGCCCTAGGACTGATCCCTGAGGTACCCCATTAGTGACTTGCATCTTTTCTGACTGTATACCATTTACCACCACTCTCTGTTTTCTGCCCGCAAACCAGTTTGCCACCCAGTTGACCAACTTCTGACCCACCCTGAGCCTACCCAGCTTATTAGTCAATCTTCAATGTAGAACAGTATCAAAAGCTTTGCTGAAGTCAAGGTAGGCAACATAAACTGCATCCCCTTGCTCCGCCACTCTGGTTACCAAGTAAAAGAAATCCATGAGATCAGTTTGATAAGACCTTCCTGTTGTAAACACATGGGGCCCAATTCACAAAAACCAAAGTAGGATGCAAGGTGCTTGTACCAAACATATATGGTGCAAGGTGCACCTCGCATCCATAAATGCTCTCTGAGTGATTCACAAAGGCAGCCTGCATCAACCACAGGCTGTCTGGCCCAAATGGGGCATGCGCCACCCATGCACCCAGAAATGGGCTGCAACAAGGCACTAGGGGGCATGTGGCAGATGCAAGCTGCCATAGCCCCAGAAATGCAATTCACAAATCTTTCCCAGAGGGAGACATTCTAAGTACCCTTAGGCCAGCCAGGGCTGGTCTAAGGAGACTTAGAAATTTCTTCCCTGGGAGAGATGCTGGAACCATAGTGCCATGGGTCACCCTTCCCCAATCCTTGATGTGCTCCACAGGTATAAAATATGTATTAGACTTCCCCCACCCAGAACCCCGATGTGTCCAAGTTTAATAACTATATTAGAATCCCCCCACCAAGATCCTGAATGTGCCCCACAATTATAATAATCATAGTAGACTCCCTTCCCCTCCCAGAAACCCCATGTCCCTCTACAAGTTTCATAAGAGAAATCCCCACCCTGCTCCCCGATGCTTGCCCCACAATGATCAAGTCATATTAGACTTCCCCACCAAGAATCCTGCTGCACCCACAAGTCTCATACTAGTAGAAAACCCCACCCCTGATCCCTGATGTGTTTGTCTGTATGGTAATAGGAATAACCCTCATTGGTGGTCAGTTCCTCCACCCCACCCAGCCAGTGGGCCCCCATCCCCAGAAAGAGCCAGGGACGGTGCAGCCCTCCTCACACCTCCATGGCCAGTCCCTGACTTAACTGTCAATGAGTGCATACTGTAATGTGGACACACTCGTACACATTACAGTACATGCTCATTGACTGTTCAGTTGGGGACCAGCCATGGAGGTATGAAGAGGGCTGCATCAGTCCATGGCTCTGTCTGGGGATGGGGGGTGGGAGGCACTACTGGTCGGGGGTGGGAGGGCACTGGACCACCAGGGGGGGTATTTTAATTAACATACAGACAAACACATCGGGGATCAGGTCAGGGGGCTCTATAAGTGTGAGACCTGTGGGGTGCATCAGGGTTCTCGGCAGGGGGAGTATAATATATTTCTGATCATTGTGGGGCATGTCAGGGATCAGGGTTGGGGTTTCTATTAGTACAGTATGAGACTTGTGGGGCTCATCAGGGTTCTGGGTGGGGGGGGACTCTCAAATGTTTATTATACTTGGGCACATCGGAGTTCTGGGGGGGGAGTCTTCTATATTTCCTATACTTGTGGGACACCTAATATTTCAGTATGGGCATGATGGCTTGCCATTGCTGCAAAGGGCCTGCAGTAACCCCTTTCTGTGCACCATGTGTTTGCCACCAGGAAGGGGTTGCTACAGGTGTGGGGGCTTAGGCGCCAGGACCCCTCCTGTACCTGAATTAGGTGCAGGGTCCCTGGCACTTGGGGCTTCGATGCAAGCTGCTGTTTGCCATAGCTTGCGCTGAAGGCAGCTCCCCTTTGTAAATCAGGCCCATGTTGTCTTGGATCTTGTGTTCTTATGGATTCCAGGTGTTGCACTGTCCATTCTTTAAGAAGTGCCTCCATAATCTTGACAACTACTGTGGTAAGACTGACTGGTCTGTAGTTCCCTGCCTCCTCCCTGTTGCAGCACTTGTGGAGCAGGATCACATGAGCCCTTCTCCAGTCATCTGGGACCTCTCCTGTGCTCAGAGATTCACTAAACAGTTCTGCTTAGCTTCTTTAGTACCCTGGGATGTATGCCATCAGGTTCCATTGCCTTGTCCACCTTGAGCTTAGCGAGGTCTTGTAGAACCCTTTCTTTTGTGAAGGGACTTGTGCATACCTCCCTCACCCTTTTGTCCATGGTGCTGAGCTATGGGCCCTGCCCTACCTTCTCCTCAGTAAATACTCAGCAGAAGTATCTATGGAAGTGAGGAGCATAGTTGCTGATACTGTAAAAGGCAGCCATAATGTTATTTATGTCTTGCGGCTTAGTACAAAGTTGACCGGCCTGATTGCATACATAGGGAATGTACCTCTCAAATTGTTGTTTTTTAAATGGTAAGCAATGAGTTTACCACTTTCCTCTCTGTTTTCTCAGTACTTACATTTTAGACACATGAGAGCAAGTTCAGCCTTTCGCAATGTGTTGATTTTTTACTGATGAAGTGCGATGACCTTCCATATCGGAGAGTTCTTGGGGATAGTGGTTGGATTTAAGAATAGCTGCTTTGGCTGCAAGTTGAGATTCCAGGGTGGCCAGTTGACCCTCACATTGTTTACGATGGTGTGCTGTGTACCTGATAATGCGGCCTCTAAGGGTAGCTTTGAAATCCTCCCATAAGATAGTGACAGTGGTAGAACCATTACTGTTTTCAGTGAAATATTCAGGTACAGCTTGTTGATGCCAGGATTTAAATTGTGGATCCTGCAGGAGAAGCTGGCCTAGCCACCAGCAAGGGGAGTGCTGTGGGATACTTCAAAGGAGCAGGTCCATTTGGATGGGATCATGATCTGAGATAACTAGTGGATTAATAGCCACTGCAGTAAACAAAGGAGTAAGACTAGGGGAGGTGAGCAACAGTCCAAACAGCTAAATGTGCAGTGAACTACAGAATGATAAGTATAGTCCCTAGATCTTGGATTGTGCTGCCTCCAAATATCTGTAAGAGACTTGTCTCAGTTCCATTGCATGACAGCTTGAACTGCATGGGCATGAGGTTCAGGCATACCATGTCACTGGTCCACCTTAGAGTCCAGGGTCAGATTGAAATCACCACCAATGTGCGTTGGGATCTGGGGGTCAGCAAAAGTAGACAACTTGGTGGCTAAGTCATGAGAAAAACAGGGTTGATTCCTGATTCAGTGCGTATACATTCAGAATAACCAGGAGGCCATGAGGGGTATCAAATTAAGCTAGAACCAACATCTTTCATTATCAGTATTAGCTTTAATGAAGGAACAGTGTAAATCTTTATGAACAAGAATGGAGACACTTTTTTTTTTGAGCAGGCCATACTGTGGACCTCCAGCCCCACCCAGCTCCTCTAAAGCTTCTGGGCTTCTAAGTTAGTTACATTAGATTCTTGTAAGAGGACCACCTGTGACCTGTTTGCAGAGATGAGTCGGAACCTGTTTAATTGGAGAATTCATTCCAGCTGTGACAATGGAGGTCAGTCATTATCCCATTGTTGTAAGGAGGGAAGCATGGAGAAGCAGATGTGGTGCTGGGCAAGCAGATACTGAGATCTTGGCAAACAAAGATTCTGCGTGAAGCTGGGAACATCTAGACTTCCGTCAAATCCTGTGCTGTTTTGTACCACTTGTACATGAGTAACAGAACTGCATAAAATTAAAAGTTTATAGCATTCAGAAATATAGTGAACACAACAGAACATGAACCACAACAGATTAATCAATTACATCAATTTGGAAAAGAGCATATCAGCAATAGGACTAGGGGAGCATAAGTAGTGGGATCAAGGATAAGAATCGGGCAACGACAGCACCCAAAGTTCTCCTCAGACCCCCATGGGGGGGAAATGAGTCAGCTCAGGACAGTTGTCTGGTTGCTTATGTGGGTACTTTCTGATTTTTTTTCTTTTGATTTGCGAGCATGCATTTGTAGCTCAAGGAGTGCAACCTCAGGTTTAACTGTGACATGTAAAACACCTTCTGAAACAAAAATAAAAAATGTCTGTGCTGTGCATGAGCAACCACATTCATTTTTTTATTATTTATAACTTTACAATCTTACATTTTTTTCACTTAAAAAAAACTGTAATCCAATAAACCTGAAACTTTCGGATTTCAAATCAGTGCTATTTTCATTAGTCAGAGGCAAGCAAGAAAAGTGTTAAAATTGATCATTTTAATGTATCTCACCACATCCCACCCCCACCTTTAAAACTACCAAATCAAATTTTACTAAACGTATAAGATTTTGTTATTTTGCCACCTAGTACATGCGTGCCATGTTTCAGGTTCATTGGTCAAAAGACAGCTAAGTTATGAATGGCCAATAATATGGGTATACACCCAACCGTAATTATAGTGGTTCTTTTTTTATTTTCCTATTTTTGCCCCCGCAGCCAACCGCCGGACATCAGCCTGGTCAAGGTGTCCCCAAGCTTCCACCTCTGGGCTCTTGTTGCTCTCTCCCAGCACCCCTGGTTTACCCCCCAGAGGGTTGGGATGCGGCACCGGAGTGCTGAATAACTAGTGACTGTCTGGGGAGAGCAGGTTCTGGAGGCTAATCGAAGCCAGGGGCAGGCTTCACTGGCACAGCCAGCTGTGAGGAGTTTTTCCTTGCTACAGGGGCAGGGACATGCAATGATGACCAGTGCCCACCCCGCCCTTCTTAACGTTGGCACCGGTAGCTGTGCGAACCCCCAGCTTCTGCCAGGGGTCCATCGAGCACTGAACAAAACCCTCCCCCTCCCCCCGGAGAAGGAGACTAGTCCATAGGATACTCAATCCTACTCCCCCCGGCCGGCCATCCAGTGACCCGGGTCCATTCCCGAACACAGGTCGTCGGCTTAGCAAGCGGAAATCCAACCACTCTGCCGGTGGGCTGGCAATTACAGTGGTTCTACTGTACCACTATAATATCAGTACAATTTTCATATATCAATATCTAAAAACGTAAGATGGTTAAAAAAACTGGCAAAATGTTTTCAAACTTTTCCCTTTTTTTTTTCTTGTTCCCTTACATAGAAACATAGAATTTGTCTGCAGAAGGACCACTTTGACCACCCAGTCTGCTCAAGTGTTCCTGCCTGTTCTGCCTTCATGGACCCCATCTAATCTCTGGCACCCCCACCCCTTCTTGCCTCTTTTCTATTATACCCCTAAATATATCCCATTCATGCTTGAAGTCCACCACTTTTCTACATTCTACCACTTCTCCTGGCAATCTGTTCCAGGCATCTACTATCCTTTCAATGAAGAAAAATTTCCTTACATTCCCCTGAACTCTCCCTCCTCCAGCTTCATCTCATGCCCCCTAGTATTGGTGATCATCCTCATTTGAAAGAGACTCCCCACTTACACCCTGTTCACACATAGATACATAGACAGTGTCGGCAGATAAGGACCTATGGCCCACCCAGTCTGACCATTTGAGCTTGTAAGTTCAGTTTATGTTTTCCTAGAAGTCTGTTGCCCCTTACCCCAACCTCCAGAATTCCTTTATGTCTATCCCATGCATTCTTAAATCCTGTGATTGTTTCAGCCCCCACCACTTCCTCTGGTAGGGTGTTCCACTTGTCCACCACCTGTTCTGTGAAGAAATTCTTCCTCACGTTTCCTCTGAATCGTCCTCCCTCCAACTTCATTCCATGCCCTCTAGTCCTGGAACATCTTTTTTACTTAAAAATGGTGTATTCCTGCACCCTGTTCCTACCTGTAAGATACTTGTATGTCTCTATCATGTCCCCTCTCTCCCTCCTCTCCTCCAGGGAGTACATATTCAATTCCTTCTACCTGTCCTCATAGGACTTGTGATGCAATCCATGTACCATCTTTGTTGCCCTCCTCTGAACCTTCTCTACCCTGTCTATGTCCTTACGTAGGTAAGGTCTCCAGAACTGTACACTGTACTCCAGGTGGGACCTCACTAGTGTCTTGTATAGTGGAATTATGACCTTCTTTTTCCTGCTGGTGATACCCCTGCCTATGCATCCCAGCATCCTATTTGCTTTACCTATTGCCTTGTCAAACTGCTTCCCTACCTTAAGGTCATCAGAGATGATAACCCCAAGATCCCTCTCCTGTTTGGTGCATGCTATATCCTCACCCCCCAACTGATATATTGTGCCAGGGTTTTTGTGCTCCATATGCATTATCTTGCACTTCTTTGCATTGAATTTTAACTGCCAAACCTCTGACCATTCTTCAAGATTCTGCAGGTACCTTCTCATTCTGTCTACACCCTCTGGTTTGTCTACTCTGTTACAGAGCTTTGTGTCATCAGTGAACAGTGAAATTCTGCCTTCTAGGTCCTGCATAATGCCACTGATGAAGATGTTGAATAGAACTGGTCCCAGCACTGATCTCTGTGGTACCCCACTGGTCACTCTTCCCTCTGTGTAGTGTCAGCCATTTACCACCATCCTCTGTGTTCTGCCGTCCAGCCAGTTACCTACCCATCTCACTACTGTCTTGTCCACACCCATATTCCCCAGTTTGTGTAATAGTCTTCTATGTGGCACAGTGTCAAAGACCTTGCTGAAGTCCAGATAGGCCATGTCCACTGCCCTCCCCTGATCCACCTCTCTAGTCATCCAGTCAAAAAATTCAACGAGGTTGGTCTGACATGACCTCCCCCTGGTGAAACCATGCTGCCTTGGGTCCTGTAGTCCATTGACAACCAGATGTTCCACCAATCTCTCCTTCAGTAGTGCTTCCATGATCTTCCCCACTACCGAGATGAGGCTAACTAGTCTGTAGTTCCCTGCTTCCTATTTGTTCCCACTTTTGTATAAGGGGACTGCATCTGCTGTCCTCCAGTCTTTGGGTACCTCCCCTTTTTCCAGTGTTTGGCTAAACAGGATAGCCAGAGGTTCAGCCACCAACTCTCTTAGTTCTTTAAGGACCTTGGGGTTCACCCCATCTGGCCCCATTGCTTTATCAACTCTTATTTCTTCCAGTTCCTTCAGGACTCTTTCTCGTATAAAGGGACTTGTGTCCATTTCTGCACCATTCTCACCCCTTGTACTCCCTTTAGACCCATTACCCTCCTCTTCCTCAGTAAAGACTGAGGAGAAATACCTGTTCAATATGTCAGCTTTACTGTTGTCATCCTCCATGCGGCCCCATCCTCCCCCTTCAGTCTTACTATCCCTCCCTTTACCTTTCTTTTTTCACTTACGTACCTGTAAAAGGTTTTTTCCCCTCTACTCATCGATTTTGCAATGTGCTCTTCTGTCTGAGCCTTGGCTTCCCTTACTGACCTCCCTGCCTCACTTTGCTTCTCCTGGTACTTCTCCCTATCCCCTTCTGCATTTTTCTTTTTGTATTGCCTAAATGCAGTCTTTTTGGCTTTCACTTTCTTTGTTACCTTTTTGGAAAACCATAATAGTCTCCTCTTCTTTTCCTCTAACCTGCAATGCATAATTCTGTTGCTCTTGTAATCCCCATTTTAAATACTGCCCACTGTTCCTCATCCCCTGATTCCTGCCCCATTCCCCTTAATGCCACCTTCAAGTATTTCCCCATTTTCCCAAAGTCTGCCCCCCTAAAATCCAGGATACATGATTTTGTGTGGTTTGGTTGTGCTCCTTCTGTGATTTCAAACCACAATGACTGGTGGTCACTGTTCCCCAGGTGCTCTCCCACTGTTACCCCCATCACACTGTCCCTATTTGTGAGCACAAGGTCCAGTATTGCCTTCTGTCGAGTTGGTTCCATGACCAGTTGCTTGAGGAAGGCACCCTGAAGGAAGTCCAGGATAAATCTGCTCCTAGTTGATGCTCCTGCTGGGATGCTCCAGTCCACATCTGGAATATCGAGGTCTCCAACCAGTACTACCTCACCCTTGCCTGCCATCCTTTGGATGGCTAGCATCAGCTCTCTATCTGTTTCTTCCTCCTGAGCTGGTGGGCTATAGACCACACCTGTGCAGATGGCTGGCCCAATTTGTTCTTCCAGCTTAACCCACAGTATCTCTCTCCCATTTTGTTCCTTCTGGATCTCTGTGGCCCTTATGTCATTTTTCACATACAGTGCCATTCCTCCTGTCTTCCTACCTGCCCTGTCTCTTCTTAAGATGTTGTAGCCAGGTATGGCCATCTCCCAGTCATGGTTATCATTACACCAGGTTTCTGTAATGGCCATAATCTCCAGGTCTGACTGCACCATGACAGCCTCCAGATCTTCTATCTTGTTACTAGGGCTTCTGGCATTGCACACATGGCTTTCCATGGTTTGACCTCCCTAGACTGTTTAGCTGTTCTACTCCACCTGTGAAGTACTTGTAGGTCTCGATCATGTCACCTCTCTCTCTCTGCTTTACTTCAGGATGTACATGTTGAGATCCCTCAGTCTCACCTCTTAGGTCTTCTGCTCTAGCCCTGCAACATTTTAGTTGTCCTCCCCTGGACAGCATCCACCTTGTTTATGTCCTTTCTGAGGTGCAATCTCCAAAACTGAGCACAGTATTTCAGGTGGGGAGTGCACCAGGGAGCGATGCAACAGCAGCAACACTTCTCTCCTCGTGCTGGAAATACTCTACCTGTCCCTATGCATCCCAACATCCCACTAGCCTTGCCAATGGCCTTGTCACACTGTCTTGCCATGTTGAGATCCTCTGATATGATAACCGCAAGGTCTCTTTCCTGTTTAAGACAGTTAATACGCCCCACTAAGCTTTGTACTTAGTACCAGGGTTCTTATGCCCTAGGTGCATTATTTTGCCAACTGTCTTGTCACACTGTGCTGCCACCTTGAGATTTTATGAAATGATAACCCCAATGTCCCTTTTCTCTCTGGAGACTGTCAGTGGCCTCCCCTTCCCATCCTATACTCATCAACAAAGTTCCTGTGCCATAGGTACATGATTTTGAACTTTTTGGCATTGAACTCCAACTGCCATGTCTTTGACCTCTCCTTGAGTTTCCCCAAAGTCCCTATGCATTTTTGTCTGCCCAATTACAGATTTTGGTGTCATCTGCAAAAAGCCATACCTTCCCCTCCAGGTCTTCTGCAATGTCCCCTATGAAGACATTGAAGTGGACTGGTTCCAGTACCGGGCCCCGCTGGATCTTCCTGGTCACTTTCCCATCCTTAGGATGAGTTCTGTTAACCCCACCCTCTTTCTCCTATCTCCTATCTCTTAACCTGTTTCTAACCAAATGTCTCCTAGGCTGGTTTACCACTTTGGAACCCTTTCCTAGGCTGGTGAACTCCCTAATCAGCCTCCTGTGTGTCACAATGTCGAAGACCTTGTTGAAGTTCAGATAGGCCACATCCACTGCCCTCCCCTGATTTATTTCCATGATCACCCAAAGAAATCTATCAGATTCATTTGCCTGGCTTTTCCCTGTGAATCCATGATGCCTGTGGTCCTGCAGCCCATTGAATTCTAGGTGCTCAACCAGACTTTCTTTAGGGTTACCATTAATTTCCCCACCCTGAAATCTGACTGACAGGCTTATAGTTGATAGCCTCCACCCTGTTGCCACTCTTATATAGTGATCATGTCAGCCCTTCTCCAGTCCTCCAGAATCACATCTGTTTCCAGTGAGCTGTTGTACAAGGCTTTTAGCAGGGGAGCTAGCACCTCCATAAGTTCTTTTAGCACCCTGGGGTGTATCCCATCTGGTCCCATTGCCTTATCCACCATCAGAGCTGTGAACCCATAGTCTTATCCACTATCAGGGCTGTGAGTCATTTCAGGACTCTTTTCTATGAAAATGGATAAGTATCCACCTTTCCTCCTTCGTTTTGTTTCTCATTGGTGGTCTTTCCCCTCCTCACTTTCCTAAAGACTGAGCAGAAGTACCTGTTTAAGATGTCAGCTTTTTCTTTGTCCCCTTCTGCACAGTCTCCCATTTCCATCCTTCTGATCTTCACTATCCCTCCCCTTGCTTTTCTGTTCCCCATTGCATACCTAATAAAAGCATACAAATTGTAAAAAAACAAAGACAAGGTGCTGCGTCAGCATGTGGTCTAAAAGCAAAACAAAATGGTTATATTAAATGCACGCTGAAGATAGAAAATAGAGTTAAAAATCTACGTTTCGACCTTAGGTCTTTTTCAGGAAATATCTAAAAGAGAAAAAAAACAAGTTAGTATAGAGGAGAGGTAAAATGAGAGAGCTATATATGTGGAGAAAGAAGAAGGCGGAGGCTAAGAGAGAAGAAGTGATAAATGGTAAGATTAAGAGAGAATCTGTGAAACAAAAAGGTGATGATGGGAAAGATAAAGCATAATGGGAGAGAAAGAGCTGGGGAAGTTCCCAGGTAGAGACTGATTAACAGGGCCTTGTAAGAAGGCTGAAAGGTGACAAATGTGTGAGAAGGAGACAGAAATGGAGACATATGGTGAAAATGAAAAATAAATGAGTACAAAAACAAATTGACTTTAGGGAAAAAAAGGGGATGGCTGAAAGATGTTAGTGGAAAATAAGTCTATCATTTAAACCAGAGGGCTGCTGGGAGCCAAGGCGGATGATCAAGCTTAGCTTCCATGTTTTTCTATGGTCAGGATCCGGAAGCCCTGCTGAAGGACACAAACAGAAAGGTCATTGACATTGTGGTCCCTGGAGATAAAGTGGGATACAATGGGTTTAGCAGTTTCACTATTCCTGACTGCTCTGTAATGTTCCCTGAAACGGTCTGCAAGACGCCTACCAGTTTCTCCGATGTACATAGCTGAACACCTCCTGCAAAGAATACAGTACACCACATTAGTGGAGGTGCATGTGAACTCCTTGGTGATGTGAAATACACCTGTAGGCCCCCGAATCTCAGGTACACTGGAAACAAATTTGCAGGTGTAGCAGCGAGCCCTGTTGCAAGGTTTGGTACCTGGGGGGGAGGAACTGTTAGGAGTGGGTAGGCTGCTTTTTACCAGGAGATTGCACAGGTTAGGTGGCCGGCGGTAGGAGGCAATAGGTGGTTCTGTAACGGAAGCACCAATGTTAGGGTCAGTTTGCAAAATGGGAAAGTTACTAATGATGATCCTGTGAAGAGAAGGTGTGCTCTGATGGAAAGGAAGAACTAGTGATACCTAATAAAAGTCTTAGCACAACAAGCTAGCACAACAAAACTCACCCAAATCAGGAACCAAAACAAAAAAAAGCAAAAAGGAAATCCAAAAAACTTCTGATCATAGGAGACTCCATGATTCGGGGAGTTGATACCCATCTCCAGCCAGGGATAATGGTCAGATGTCTCCCAGGTACATCAGCATGGAGAGACACTGACCGCATTGCTAAAATTGTTCACAAAGCAGGAGAAAACATTGATGTCCTAGTACACATAGGGACTAATGATCTCGCCAGCCGGTCAGTTGTGGAGGCCGGTCAGTTGTGGAGACCAAGGAACACCTGACCAGGCTGGGTGACAAACTATCATCTATTTCATCCGGCATCTCCTTCTCTGAGATCCTGCCAGTCTGGGAGAGGGGAGCAGATGGACGGAAGGTCAGAGAAGGGAGATAGGGAGCTAAACATGTGGCTCAAGGCTAGTGCCAGAAAAAGGACAGATTTGTAGGGAACTGGCAACAGTTCTGGGAGCGAAAGTTCTTAAATCTGATGGACTGCATCTGACTAAGGAGGAGTCAGTGCATTGGGGCAGAAGTTTGACGTCTTTGCAGAATATTTAAACTAGCAAATGGGGAGAGGGGTGCAGCACCCCATACATTGAATGGGAAGAACACCCCTCCCCCCTCAGCTAGTGGTCAAACAGGGATTCAGCATGTTTGCAGTTCATTTGCATCACCAGGTAAGAAAAAAGGTTTGTCTCCCCATACGACGCACAGGGTAATGCCAAACCTCACCCAACAACTAACACACCAAAATCTGGCCAATGGAAAATCATGTACACAATGCTCACAGCCTGGGAAATAAGATCCCAGACCAGCAGGCAATAATGTCAGAGGCTAAACTGGACATAGTAGCAATTAGTGAAACGTGGTTTACCAGTAACCACACTTGGGAGACTTCAGTACCTGACCAAGTATTGTTAGAAGAGACCGAGCAGAAGGGGGAGGAGTGGCCCTGCATGTCAATGAAAATATCAAAGCTACAGAAATTCAGAATACACATAAGGAGCCAGAAGAACTGTGGGTCACCCTGAAACAGGAAATGGGACAGCCATAAGAACTGGGGTTGTCTACAGGCCCCAGACCAGGGGAGGACATAGACACATTACTGTTAGAAGATATACAAAACATGACAGCTAAAGGGAGGTTCTGATAATGGAGACTTCAACATGCGGATACAGATTGGTCAATACCAGCAGGAACATCTGCCAGAACTAGACACATAGTGGATTCCCTGCAGGAGAGGCTTCAAACAACTTGTACAGCAAACCCACAAGAGACAGGGCTATCCTAGATCTAGTACTGACTAACAAGGAAGGGATCACAGATCTCCAGGTAGAAGGTCACCTGGGGCCAGTGACCATCACATGGTATAGGTTCAATTTGGACTACATCTAAATCATCCCATTCCAAGGCAAAAATATGGGACTTCAGAGGAGCTGACTTAAGATAGGCCAACAGAGTTAAGCTAGCCCTGGCAAAAGAAACACAGGTGAGGGGGTACAGGCAAAGTGGGCAAGCACTAAGGATGCAATACTTGAAGCAACATCCCATTGTGTTAGACAGAAAAGGAAGTGCAAAAGAAGAAGAAAACCACTTTGGTTCTCAAATACAATAGCAGAAAAGGTCAGAGCCAAAAGGCTGGCCTTCAGGAAATATAAGGGAACACAGCAGGATGAAGATAGGGAGGCATACCAAACTGCCCTAAGGGAAGCAGGGAAGGCAGTAAGGCAGGCAAAGTCCCAAACTGAGGAAACACTAGCACGAACAGTAAAAGAAGGTGACAAGACTTTCTATAGATACATTAGTGAAAGGAGAAAGTCCAGAGGGGTATTGCTAAGCTTAATGGAGAAAAGGGAGCATGTGAGGAGAAGGACCCTGTAAAGGCATCTATCCTAAATAGATACTTTTGCTCAGTATTTACTGAAGAGAAGGTAGGGCAGGGCCCACAGCTCAGCATCATGGACACAGGGGGAGGGAGGTGAGCACTACTCCCTTCACAAAAGAAAGGGTCCTACAAGAGCTTGCTAAGCTCAGGGTGGATAAGGCAATGGGACCTGATGGCATACATCCCAAGGTACTTAAGGAGCTAAGGGTGGAACTAGCAGAGCCATTAGCAGAACTGTTTAGTGAGTCTCTGAGCACAGGAGAGGTCCCAGAAGACTGGAGAAGGGCTCATGTGATCCCGCTCCACAAGAGTGGTAGCAGGGAGGAGGGGGAACTACAGACCAGTCAGTCTTACCTCAGTAGTGGGCAAGATTATGGAGGCACTCCTTAAAGAAAGGATAGTGCAACACCTGGAATCCATAGGGACACATTATCCAAGACAGCATGGGTTTACAAAAGGAAGGTCCTGTCAAACTAATCTCATAGATTTCTTTGACTGGGTAACCAGAGCGGTGGACCAAGGGGGAGCAGTTGATGTCGCCTACCTTGATTTCAGCAAAACTTTTGACACTGTTCCACATAGAAGATTGATAAATAAGCTGGGTAGGCTCGGGTGGGTCAAGTTGGTCAACTGGGTGGCAAACTGGTTGACGGGCAGAAAACAGAGAGTGGTGGTTAATGGCATACAGTCAGAAGAGATGCAAGTCACAAGTGGGGTACCTCAGGGATCAGTCCTGGGCATGATCCTCTTCAACATCTTCATTAGTGACATTGCAGATGGATTAGGCGTGAAGTGTCTGTTTGCAGATGACACCAAGATCTGCAACAGAGTAGATGATCCAGATGGGTGGGCAGAATGAGAAGGGATCTGGATAAACTAGCAAAATGGTAAGAAGAGTGGCAACTGGGATTTAATGCAAAGAAGTGCAAAATCATGCACGTAGGGAAGAGAAACCCTGAAGCCACCTATAGGCTGGGAGGGGAGTTGCTAGCAGTCACAAAGGAAGAAAGAGACTTGGGCATCATCATCACTGATGACCTGAAATCATCCAAGCAGACCTCTAAAGCAGTAGGTAAGGCTAGGGGGGTGTTAGGGTGTATTAGTAGGGGTATCACAAGTCGTAAGAGGGAGGTAATAATCCCTCTTTA
Organism: Neoceratodus forsteri; assembly: GCA_016271365.2. Taxonomy (NCBI): domain Eukaryota; kingdom Metazoa; phylum Chordata; order Ceratodontiformes; family Ceratodontidae; genus Neoceratodus; species Neoceratodus forsteri. Next base: position 877,271,269 of record CM057452.1, on the reverse strand, counting down.
CAAGACACTGGTTAGGCCACATCTGGAGTACTGCATGCAGTATTGGAGGCCACACCTTCACAAGGACATTAACCAAATTGAGGCAGTCCAGAGAAGAGCAACCAAAATGGTGCAGGGACTGCATCAGAAGACATATGAGGACAGATTAACAGAGCTCAATATGTATACCCTTGAGCAAAGGAGGGAGAGGTGATATGATCGAGGCATTCAAACACCTTAAGGGCATTAACAAGGTGAAAGAGTCTAACATCTTTAATATAAGAAAAATAGCAGGACAAGAGACACAGCATGAGATTAGAGGGGCGATTAAGGGGAATGTGAGGAAATTCTTTTCACAGAAAAGTGGTGGATGCATGGAATGGCTTACCACAAGAAGTGGTGGCTATGAATACAGTGCAGGGCTTCAAACAGGCATGGGATAGGCATAAGGGAGCAATACAAATGACTATGAATAGATAGGCCACTGACGGAGCAAAGGCCGATGGCACATTTATAAGGTAGAAAAAGAAATGGGCAGACTGGATGGACCTTGCGGTCCTTATCTGCCGTCAACTTCTATGTTTCTATGTTTCTATTAAACCCTTTAGCCACCACTCTAGCAATCCCTTTCTCTATATGTGGCTTTGCTTCCCTAACTGCCTTGCCTGCCTCCTTCTGCCTTGCCTGGTATACTAGCCCATTTTCATCCCTCTGCTTTTCTTTGTACATCCTGAATGCCACCTTTTTTTTCTTTCACCACCTTGGTCACTTCCTTCAAGAAACATAATGTTCCCCTTTTCTTTCTGCTTTTGCTTACATCTTTCATACAGAGGTTGGTTGCCTTAAGTATGCCCTTTCTTATTCTACCCAACTAGGCATCTACTCCTTGCTAGCAACCCCCGTCAGTCAATTTCTGAGGCAGCCTTCCATTTCTTTAAAACCAGCGCTCCTGAAGTTCGAGACCCTCACCCTCATGTGGCTCACCTCTGTTCCTGTCCTTATGTTGAACCACACTGTACAGTGATCGCTGGTACCTAGGGGACTGCTTGATCCCTAGTAGGTTCTTTCACTTGCTGCCTGAAAAAAGTCCCATGTAAGGAGTCAAGGATGGCCCTGCTGCTTGTTGAAGCCCCAGCTGAAAAGTTCCATTCCACACCTGGCAGACTGAAGTCTCTGACTAACAGCAACTCACCTTTGCTTGCCATCCTAATGATGGCTTCCCCAAGTGCCCAATCCATCTCCTTTCCTTGTGATGGAAGTCTGGACATTTCCCCAGTACCAGAGCCTGTCTCCAAGATGACCCACAACATGTCCAGCCTCTCCTCCTCCTCTTAGTGCACTTACACCTCTGTGGGCTTAATTCCTTCCTTCACATATAATACAATCCCTTCTCCCCATCCTGTCTTTTCTAAACAGAGAGTAGCCTGGGATGGCCATGACCAAGTCATGGTGCTCAGTGCACCATGATTCCATTATGGCCACTAAATCTAGGTCAGTCTTTACCATGATAGCCTTCAAGTCTGGAATACTGTTTCCAAGGATCTTTGTGTTAGCATATATGGCTCTCCACAACTTCTTCCCCCCTACCTGATGCCCTGCATCTCCTTCCCATTCTTGCCTTTTTTCCTATCTGTAGCCCACCTGACTCACCTATTTTCATTTTGTTTTTGCTATTCCTGGTCTCCATCAATCCACTGTCTTCATCTACTTTCTTATATACCCCTTTTTGTTGATCATGTCCTGGTCATGCCTTCCTGCACCTTTTCCCTGGGGGTGTTTTCTCCTCTCAGGACCTCAATCCCTGGCATTTTACCATCTGGTGGAGCGATTTTTGCATCCTTCAGTTTTGCTGCCTCCCCCCCAGCTAGTTGAAATGTTCATCTAATAGCATCTAATCCTCCCACCATGGACTTCTGTCCCCTTCACAGAAGAATACAGGCCATCTCACTTATAGGCACACATATCTTCCCAGGTTGTCCCCTGTTCCCAATGTAGCCAAAGCCCTCCTCCATGAACCATGCCTTCAACCAGTTATTACATTTCCTGGTATGAAGTACCCTTTCCTGTTACATAGAGCTTTACAGGTAGATCCTCAGAAAAGGCCACTGTGCATGCTATCTGTTTGAGGGCTCTCCCAGCTCTCTAAAGTTTCCCTGTACTATTCACACCATTTCCCTAGCCAGGTTATTTGCTCTAAGATGGACAATGACATCCACCACAATCCCAGCTCCCTTGGCCCTAGTGATCATCAGGATTCCCTTTCCGTACCTCCAGGATGAAGCAACCCTCAGACACTATACCTCTCTTTCCATCCCCTCCCCAGCTCCCAATTCATAGAAACATGGAATTTGTTGCCAGAAAAGGACCAGTAGGCCCATCCAGTCTGCCCTATTTTTCCTTGCCTATTCTGACACCTTGGACCCTAGCTGGTCACCAGTGTCCCTATAGCCTCCCTTTCCTCTTCTTATTATGTCAGTGTCTCTGTTCCATGCAGGCTTGAAGTTCTCCACTGTCTTCGTCCCCACTACCTCTGCAGGCAGGCTGTTCCAGGAGTCCACAACCTTTCTGTAAAGAAGTATTTTCTCACATCCCTCTTCAACTTCTCCTGTCTAGCTTAATTGCATACCCATGTATCCCCCTCACAATGAAGTCCCCCACCAGCAGCTGCTTCCTTTTGGGCTGGGACCTTTCCCCCCTCCCTCCCTCCTTTGGGCCTCTGCTTCTGAAGACCTCCCTCCTCCCCTCCCACTGTGATGGGATCCTCCTCTCAGTAGCTCCTTTCTGCCAGTATTGCTAAGGTGTTCTGCAGTGGTACTGGTGGAGAAATGTACACCTTCCCACCCTCCCAGAGTCCATCAAGGTCCATCCACTCTGTTCCTGTCTAGACATCCTCTGGTAGCATGGCAGAGAACTTAGTGATACCTGTGTGGGACAGAAGGTCTGTTATACCCTTGCCAGTTTGGCCTGTAGTCCAGCTAAATGTGCCCATAACCCAGAGTGGTAAATAAAGATATGGCAGCACCTTAGTCTCCAGAAAGTCTGTCGAAACCCTGTGGTACCACATCCATTATACAGTACAACTGCCACAGAAACATAGAAACACAGAATGCATCAGCAAATAAGGGCCGCTGGGCCTACCCTGTCTGCCCATTTTTGTTATCTTTCATTTGTTGCTCCAGACCCAACTTGATCTACAGTGCTATCTCTTGCTCTCTCTTCTTTACCCCTTTGATCTTGTACCTTATTAATCCCTGTGAGGTATTTAAAGGTCTCTATCATATCCCCTATCTCCCTCCTCTCCTCCAGGGTGTACATATTTAGTACCTTAAGCCTCTCCTCCTAGGGCTTTTGATGAAGACCCTGCACTATTTTAGTAGCCCTCTTTTGGACCACCCCCACTCTGTCTGTGTCCTGACAGAGGTGTGGTCTCCAGAACTGGACACAGTACACAAGGTAAGGTCTTACCAGAGATCTATATGGGGCATTACTACCTCCCTCTTTCTGCTGGCAATACCCCTTCATCTGCACCCAGTATACCACTTGCCCTTCCAACTGCCTTGTCACACTGCCTGGCCGCCTTTAGGTTATCCAATATGATTACCAGCGGGTCTCTTTCCTGCTTGGCCTTTGCCAGAATCACTCTGCCCATTTTGTACTGCACTCCCAGATTTTTATGGCCCAAGTTCATTATTTTACCCTTTTTTGCATTAAAACCCAGTAGCCATACCCTTGACCACTCCTCCAGTCTTTTCAGATTTCAATCCATCCTTTCCACCCTCTCCCCATAGTGTCCACCATGTTGCAGATCTTGGTGTCATCCACAAAGAGGCAGTTCTTTCCTTCCAGTTCCTCTGCTACATCACTTATAAAGGCATTGAAGAGGACTGGCCCCCTGCACCATTCCCTGAGGCACCCTGCTGGTCACCCTCCCTTCCTCAGAGCAGACTCTGTTTACTACTAACTCCTGCATCCTGTCCCCCAACCAGTTTTTTATGCAGGTTACCACCTTATACATGACCCCAAAGGTCTCTAACTTGCTTACCAGTCTCCTATGTGAAACGGTTTGGAAAGCCTTGCTGAAATCTAGGTAGGTCACATCCACTACTCCTCCCTGATCCAACTCCTTAGTCAAGGAAATCTGTCAGATTTGTTTGGCACGACCTTCCCCCTGTTAAATCATACTGCCTAGGATCCTGTAATCTGATGAATACAAGATATTCCATGATCTTTTTCTATTAGTAGTGTTTCCATTAACTTGCCCACCACTGATGTCAGGCTGATAGGCCGGTAATTGTTGGTCTCTCCCCTGCTTCCACTTTTGTGAAGAGGGACTACCTCTGCCCTTCTCAACTCTATCGGACCACACCAGTCTCCAGTAATATGTTAAATAGGTCTGTCAGAGGTGCAGTCAATACCTACCTGTGGTCCCTCAGCACCCTTGGATATACCCCGTCTGGATGCATAGCTTTGTCCACCTTCAGGTTAGCAAGTGTTTCAGAACTTTCTCCTCTGAAAATGGACTTATGTATATTTCCCTCCCATGAAAGCTCCTGGTGCCTTTTTGTGGTGTCTCCCCTTCCCCTTCTACTGGGAACACTGAGCAGAAGTATTTGTTCAAGATGTTTGCCTTTTCTTGATCCACCTCTGTACAGTCACCCCCCTTCCTTTTTAACCATATGACTCCTCCTTTTGTCTTCCTTTTCTCACTCACATACCTAAAAAATGTATTGTCCCCTTTTGATATCACTGAGCTATTCTTTCCTCAGTTTTCTCCTTTTCAGTCTTTACTACTTTTCCTGCTTCCCTCTGTTTTCCCAGATACACTTTCCTATCCTCGTCTCTGGGTCTCTTCATTTCTTCTGAATGCTACTTTTTTTAGACTTTACCTTTTATGCTACCTCTTTTGAGAACCACATACATCTCCACATTCTTTTGTTTACCTGCTTGACACAGAGGTTTGTTGCCTTTTCTATGCCCTCTTTTAGTTTCACCCACTTTTTCTCCACCACCAGGTCATCTCCCAATGCCAGGTTATTCTTGAAGCATTCACCCATCTTTATAAAATCAGCCCTTCTGAAGTCCAGGACTCACACCATTGTGTGGTCGGATTCTGCAACTTTCTTATGTTGAACTACACTGTACGATGATCACTGATCCCCAGATTGCTCCCACTGTGATATCTACAATACTGTCTCTGTTAGTAAGTACGAGATCCAGTATTGCCCCATCACAAGTGGGTTCGCTGACTAGTTGCCTGAGGAATTCCCCCTACAGGGAGTCATGGATGTCCCTACTTCTAGCTGAAGCTGCCACAGGAATGCTCCAATCTATGTCTGGCAGACTGAAGTCCTCCACCAGCAACACCTCCCCTTTTTCAGCATTTTTCCAATTTCTTCTAACATTACCTTTTCTAAGTCTTCCTTCTGTGCTGGAGGCCTGTAGATCACACCTGTCCAAATAGTGGCTCCCTTTTCCAACTTGAGAGTGAACCACAGCACCTCTTCCCCCCACCATATTCCCTGTATTTCTGTTGCTTTTATGCATTCCTTCACATAAAGCACAACTCTCCCACCTTTTCTTCCTACCCTGTCCCTCCTGAACTTTGTGTAGCCTGGTATGACCATGTCCCAGTCATGGATGTCAGTGTACTATGACTCAATAATGATCACAATATCCAGGACATGAGCACTAACTTTGTCTCCATCCTCACTTACTACCTATGCTAGTTTGGATTGCTCATCCACCCACCCACTTTCTGCTTCTGTGGTATTCCTATCCCTCTGTTGTGCTTAACTCAGAACTTGCTTAGTAACCTACTCTAGAGAGGGTTTACCCTCCTTTTCTTTTCCTGCTCTTACTTCTTTTTGTAGCCTACTTTCTCTCTTCTGTCAACCCCTCACCTCAATAGTAGACTTGTCCTATATAGTGTTTACCCTGCTGTCCCAGTCCTGCCCTCCTTTTTGATTCTTCCTTCCCCTGGGAGTTTACTACTTATACCACCTCTTACTGGAACTACGAAGATTAGTTAACTGCTTATTTGCTGGATGTCACAGTGAACAGTAGATGAGCAAGGTGTCTCCTCCTGCCTTGTCTGGTGTCACACCCCCAGAGTCCCTGTGTACCTGCAGACCTGTTTCATGAGGTACTGCACCATTTTTAACCTTCTGCATCTCATCTCATACTGTACCTTTAATTACACACATTTCACTCTACCTTCTAGCAGCCCTCAGTCTTTCTTGCATTTGCTCATGAAAGTGTTAGAGGGTATTAATGAGTACCAACAAAAATCAATATAAAAATTAAAATCATATACTACATTTTCAACACTGTTATTTTGTTTTTGTGGTCTTTTTTTAAATCAAACTACAGTTGGTTTGCAAACAATAAAACAGTGGAGCTCTTTTAAAGCAATTTCTTAACAGCCAAGTGAGTTTATACTCACAGAGACAAATTCCCAGCTTACTGCCTTTCTTCTAGATGGGACAATGGTTTGATTTTGATATGTAACCAGATGTGAAAGCTATTCTTTCCCATAGAAAGTTGCTGTTGGAGAGACTTCACTGTTTGTTTAAATCAGTGCTGACTACTGAAAATGAGAGATGGCAAAGATTTAAAGGGAAAAGTTTTTATACAAATGCTGGAAAAAAAAAACTTCAGTCATGACTATTTAATTATACTGATTTCTAAGAACAGTTTTGCTTATTCACTGTTGGATCTCTTTGTATTCTTTGTTTACAAAAGACTTAAATAAGTTCCACAAAATGTCTCTTTGAAAATGATTTCATGAAACCAATCTTATGGTTCACTTCCTGCCATACAATTACCTGCACTCCCAGGGCTACTGCTGAAAGGTCTACATTACAAAAACACATTTTACTTTCTTGCAATATAGCCTTTTTTCTCTGTGTCTGTGCTGGTAAAAGTTAATATGCTCTTTTTGGATCTGTTACATGATACAATAGCAGAGCTTATATAGTCACCTAAAGTAGCTATGAGTTTCTCAATGTTTCAGGAAACTAGACTTGTTAGGCTGTTATACAGTGCATTGATGTGCTACTATATTGAACATTTCTACATCAATGAGCAGCTTTAGAACAGCCTACGGCCTCTCCACCTAGGAGTCTGGTCTCATAGGATCTCTGTAGCTACTGCAAGCAGAGTCAGACCTGGGGCCCGATTCTCAAAGATCCATTGGAGTGATGCAGGTTGTGTCCTTCCAGAAATGTGGCAAACTTAGGGTGCACAAGGGACAATGCACCCAATTCTGTAAAAATCAGGGTCCCAGCATCAAAGTCTCTGGGTTTGCTGTTCATCGCTCACAGTGCCAAACAGTTGGCACACCTGTGGGAATTGCTGCAGGGATCCAGTCCCCCCACCTGACGCAACACTAGTGGGTCTGCAATGGTGGATGGTGATGGGGTGAAACTGCTTGCCAGGAGGGGACCAGGGGTATAAGGGACAGGGAAGTGACAGAAGATAAATCGGGGGGAGAGCTGTGACAGATTATTACTGAACTGACACCTGGTGGGTGCAGTTACAGCATGATAACTCTTGTTAATGTCAGCATGTCCACGGTACTGTATTATAATTTACAGTGACAAGTACCCTGACAGTGTGTACATTTCCAGCCCTCGATAAACACAGTAAAGGTGAGACCATTGATACATCAGCAGAATGTGGCATTATAGTGAACTGTAACACAGCAGACACCACAATTGTAGACTGATGAAGAAGAAGGGGCAACCAGGTTTAAAACAAAAGTATGTCTTGGATTTCAGTGGGATCTTTGTATTTGATTGTTTATTTAAATCTTATATGGGATATACACTTCTTTCCAAAGGGGGTTTGTTAAAATAGCAGGGGATTATGTCTATATTTATTTATTTATTATTTATTTATTTTGAAAGTTTCACAAAGAAAGACATACTCAGCTTTTAACACCTCATTTCCAGATGCTTGGTGGGGGAAGGGGAAAGGGAGAATATACTGGGGTTCATACTGTGGTCATGTAGGAAACTGCAGGCAAAGATTGTCCATTTTAATTTCCATCCATCACCCCTTATTTATGTGTGTAACTTCTATTGAGCAACCACTTGTCCAGTCAGTTTTTAAAAGCCAGCTTGTTTCTGCCAATAATTATATCTAGCAGCAGGGCATCCCATGCTCCTATCACTCTTTGAGAAAAGGAAAGCTTTCTGTTGTTGGTATTATGTTTAAACCTATAAAGTTGGAGAGGTGCCCCCTGGTTTCTACCACATCCTGTTTGTAGGTAAATCCCATCTTCATAAACAGTTTTGGATCATTTACAACATCCCATAGTAGCAACATGTCCCCTCTGTACCTTCTGTCCTCCAAAGACATTAATTGTAATGTTTCAAGATGGTCATGATATTCTTTATCCGAGTCCCTTAATTTGTTTTGTGAACTTCCCCTGAATTTTTTCTAGTTACCAAATATCTGCTTTTTTATGATGTGTACAGAATTTCTAGCAATAGTCAATGTAAGACTACAGTAAGACAAACAGGATTGAGTACATAGCAAGTAAAAAAACATACTAACCATCGCCTACTTAACAAACAACATCGAGGTATAAAACAAGTTATGTACATTGGATAAATTGATAGCAGAATGTATATTGAATAAATCAAGTGGCTGCAGTTAGGTTCACTGTACAGAAATGCAGGCAGACAGAAGATAATGAAACAAGTAGAAATTAGAAGAGTCTATTTGGAGCAGGGAAAAAGGGGTTGGAAGAAGGATGTAGGGTGAGAAGATAAGAGTAGAGAGGGTAAAAGAGGAAATACGAGTAGAAAGGGTAAAAGACAAAGCAAGGGACAGGAGGAATGAGTGGAATGAGGAGAAGAGAGGTACAGAAGGGGACCAGGGGTGGTTACAGGGGTGAGAAGAGAATCTGAGGAGAAGAGATGTGAGAGAGCATAAGGAAGAGGTGGAGTGGATAGAGAAGGGAAGAGAGCTCCAAAGTTTAGGGAAGCAGTAGAAGAAGACAGCCTGGAAGAAGACAGCCTGACCAGCTGAGAATGTCTTGGTAGGGACTGAAAGGGAGCAAAAACTAGAGTTATGAAGGTTGTAGTGAGAAGGAGATGGGGAGGAGAGGAGTGAGGTGAGATAAGGGGGGAGATATCCCAGCCAGAATTTAGCGATAAAGGAGGAACAATGAGAGAGGCACCTTGTATCAAGGCAGGGAAGGGAAAGAGAGGAATAAAGGGAGTAATGGTGAGTGTGGGATGGGCAGTCCAAAGCCAAGCAACAGAAGGAGTGGAAGAGGGAATCCAGTCTGGACAGGGTGGACTTAGGAGCAGCACTGTAGACAGTGTCTCCATAGTAAAAATTGGGGAGCATCATTTGCTGGATAATGGCTATACAAGCCAGCAGGGAGATGCAACCATGGTTCCTATATAATGCACAATGTTTAAGGTGCAAATTTTTGTGGATGGCATCCACATGCCCCCCAAAATTGAGGTGATGATCTAGTCAGACCCCATGGTACTTAAAGGTGGGTACATCATCGATCATGGTTCCATCCAGGGTATAGAAGGAGGGGAAGTCAGTAAGCCTTGAGAGCTTCTGCCTAGTGCCAAAGGTCATGTAGACCATTTTGTTGTCTTTAAGAGATAGCTGATTTGAACAGAACCAGTGCTAGATTTTGTTAAAATCCTGCTGGATCTTGACTATCAGAACAGGGAGGGAGGGAGGGAGAAACCAGAGACGTAAAGAACTGTACCATCTGTATACATAAGGATGGAGGCAGAGATGCATGCAGTGGGGAGGTCATTCAGGAAAACTGAAAAGAGTAATAGGTGAAGGACAGGGTCTTGGAGGGACACTAGTGGAGACGGGGAGTGGAGAGAATAAGAAATCACAAATTCTAACTGATTGAGTCCTACCACCAAGACAGGAGTAGAGCCAGTTAGTAGCAGATGTAGAGAGCCCCCCTGATGTAAGTTTGTCAAGGAGAAGGTGATGGGCTACAGTGTCAAAGGCTTTGGCCAAGTTGACCAACATGAAGGAGATTTTAAGGCCCTGATCCATGCCTGAAAGAATGGAGTCAGAAAGCCATTGGAGGGAAGATGAAGTGGAGTGGGATTTACTGAAAACAGACTAGAAAGGGATGAAGAAGAATGATGAATCAAGGAAGGGAGAGAGTTAAGAAATAACTAGGTGCTCTTGAAGTTTAGCAAGGGTGAGGAGCAGGGAGATAAGGGGATAATTGCTAGAACAAGACAGGTTACCACCTTTAGGAAGGGGTACAACGGTAGCATTTTTAGATGCATCAGTGAGAAGGAGAGGTTTAGAAGGGAGGAGAGTGGTAGAGAAATAGCACAGGCAGAGAGATGAAGGAGTTTAGGGTTGAGACCATCAGGACTCTTGCTCTTGAGAGAGTTTAGGACTAGGAGGGACTTGAGAGCAGTGGCAGAAGATATAGGCAAGAAGGAGAAAAGGGGAATAGGGTTAGGAAAGGTGAGGGGAAGGGAGATGGGGAGAAAAGGGAGGAATAGAGGAGAGATCACATATGGAGTTTTCAGAGGAAATGGGTGACCAGTCAGTAGCTGCCAATTCCACATGGAAGGAGGATACATCTAGAGATCAGAAGGACCAGATCAGGAGGAGTTTGGGCAGGACTTTGGGGTGGTGAAGTTTGCTGATACAGAAGGCCAGATTTGGTGGTCACTGAGGGTGTCTGCAAGGATGCTGGCATCAATAATCCAGTGGGGATGGGAGGCAAGAACCCAATCTAGTGGGGAGTGGTTGAGGGATTTATGGTCGTGGCAGATAGGGGCAGTGATCAGTTGAGAAAGAGTAGGGGATTTAATGTTAAGGTAGAATTTGGAATGAGATGGGGAAATTCAATTTAAATTGAAGTCCCCAAGAATAGGTAATTCACTGGATGAGGCATGGGTAGAGATAGTAATGAGGAATTCAGTAATGGAAGAGGGTGAGAGACCAGGACAGCAGTAGACACCAGCCACAAAGATGGGAATAGAGAAAGAGAGAGAGAGTTTGAGGAATAAAAGTTCATAGGCAGATGGAAAAGAGATAGAGAGTTCTGTGGTGAACTGGGTGGCAGAGGATAGGTAAATGGCAACACTGCCAACCCTACGAGCACAATCCTGCTGTGTAATGGAGTACCCAGATAAGGCAACTGCAGTATCAGGAATCTTGAGAGACAGCTATGATTCAGAGATAATTAGCATTTCAGTGTGAAGGTTAGCCATGAGTGGTTGTAACAGGTCAACCTTCACAAGGAGGCTTCTAACATTAAAGGTGTGCCACTGTCAACCTTTTGGGGAGACAGGTGGGAGAGGAGTGAACAGTGCCAGGATTGGGCTCAATGTCTCCTTCAACCAATAGCAGCAGCGAGATGAGGAGGTTAAATGAGACAGAGCAGTGTCTACGAAGCATTTGAGGTGGAGAGTAGTGATAAGAGGAGGGAGGGTGGGTGAGAAGCCTGGAACTAAGAGATAAAAGATGAAGACAGGATAAAGGGAGAAGTGAGGACCTAGGGAGCCAGGGGGAATGGAGGAGAGGGGAAGGCAAGAGGAGGGGAGAAGAAGGGGTGAGAAGGATGGCGAAGGAGAGTGGTGAGGAGGGAAAGCATATAGAAGGGAGGGAAGCACAGATGAACAGTAGGGGAAGGAAGAGAGGGACATTAGGAATATATTTAGTAGACTGGAAGTACAGAGGAAAGGTAGAGTTGGAAGAAGGAGGATGGGGACGAGCATATGCAATAGAGGGGGGTATGCACTAAAGGAGGAGTAGCGATGGAGATAGAACTAGGGATGAGACTGGCTGGAAAAGGAGGGGAACAAAGAGAAGAGGAGTAGAGATTAAGTTTGAGATTGGAGCAGGTAAGGGATACAATGGCAGAAAGGTGAGGAGGAACAAATGAAGGGAGAGAGCCAGCCAGAAAAGGGATGGGAGGCAGAAGATGAGCAGTATATTAAAAATGGAAAGGGGGACCTAACTAGGGAGTGGGCAGCAAGGTAGGGGGAAGAGAAGCAGGGACAAAGTATAGGAGACCCTGAAGTGGTAGTATTGGCACTATGACAGAATATAGGCAGAGGGTAGAAAGGAGAGTTGATGACAGAGGAGAGGGGCAAGGGTAGGGAGTGGGAACAGCATAGAAACATAGAAAGTTGTTGGCAGATAAGGGCTATGAGGCCCATCAAGGCTGCCCCTTTTCCCTACCCATATTGGCAGCTGATGTCCCCATCTGGTTATCAGTTTAGCCTTTCTTTCCTACAGCTAGGGTACCCATATGCCTGTCCCAATGTATTTTTGTATCCCATCACTGTGCTTGCCCCTACCACCTCCTGTGGCAGAGCATTCCAGCTATCCACCACCCATTCAGTGATGAAATACTTTCTCATATTTCCCCTCATTCTGCCTCCTCCAATCTCAAACTGTGCCCCCTTGTAAAGGGAGCACAATTTGATATAGATGCGTATAGATGCAAACCTATCAAATCAGATATGTAGCAAACTGTAAACCTAAACTGTAGCAGTTAAGATAGCATAGCTATAAGACTAACATCAGTGATAAAAATGGGATGAATCAGTAGCAACCCACAGTAAAATAAAATGCAGTAATTAATGCACCTTGTAACTAAGTAGCAAAGGTAGTCTCAGATAACTAATGCAGGAGTCAAAACAATATAACTTACAAATAAACAGCAAGGTAAGAATATACCGAGCTGTATCAGCTGCAGTAATGCAGGATACATTTTGTTAAGTAGCAATGGTATTAGAACAACACATTATCCAATAGAACAGTGAAGAAAAAAGGTAACCTGTGAAGTGGGTGCATGAGGAAGGGCACCATCCATTATGGCAACACCTTCCTTGCGCAATCCACTCATGGCGACCGATGGGTAGGGCGACCAGATAAGGGGGTGGACGAACTAAGTGACAGAATGTCATTATACGTACACACGCAGGGGAGTGGGAGCGAGCACGGCGAGCGTGGGCTGGGGAGGAGGAGAGGCTGTAGGGGGTGGCGCTGCGGTCATTGGTCAAGCTGCGGCGTGGCATCGGGGATTGGGCAATGGCTGGGGTGGCTGAGGTACTGGGTTCAGGTCTGGGCGCTGGTGCAATTTTTAGTGCACCGGCCCAACCTTTTATTTTACTACTTACCCTTCCGACATGCACCCCTGGAGTTGAGAATCCTTAGTAGGGGTGCAGAAGCAGAATCCCCGCTGAGGTTGTGTGAGGCACAGCCACCCCACAGAAAGTAGTAAAATATGTCCTTGCGCCATTGTGCTGGTGCTTAGGGGTTGTCAGAGTGCCGAAAATGTGAGTGACTTTGATCGAGCGATAACGGCGACGCCTTTAGGCATCTGCCACATAAATAGGACCCAAGAAAAACAAATACAATGCACTCAAAGCAATAGTTAAATCAAACTTAAAAGGAAAAACAAAACTCCATCTACCAAGATAAAGCACCACACGGGAGCCACAGTAGTTAAACAAAGTACACAATAATACAGCTATTGAAAAACAATATGAAGCAGAGCCAAGGACACTATGTAACTGAACACATGAGCAGATTACTATGGGTGAAGAGTCTCCTGCTGACTGATACCCTACACTGACGCCCAGAATATGATGCCCTTGTGCTCTGGCCTTTTGGCCTTGGACCACAGCAAAGGACCACTAGGGGAAGGCACAAATATACACAGAAACGTAAGTTGTGGCCATACCCCCTTCACAAAACAGAGCTCCCAATTGGAGCAGGGGCTGGCTACACCGAAAAATCAGCAAACATCCACAGAAGCTATCACTAGGGCATGGGCCCACCAGTTGCTGAAACTTAAAGTACTGCTGACCAAAATCCAACTGGCCTTTTGGCCCAAAATCCAGCTGCTCCCCATTGAGCTCACTGGCAGAGACAGCAAAATTAGGAATGGGAGAACCTCAGAAGGTTCTGAGATTCTAAAAGGTTCTTATAAGCAAAAAAATATGAGGATGCTTATCTGAACCTTAGCCAAACCTTTTATAACCTTTATTGTTTTATGGTAACTGTATGTTAAAAAATAATTTTAAACTACTTTTAACCAACATATCTGTAGAAAAAAGCAATTAAACCACTGTTTAGTAGTAGTAATAAACAGCATGATTAGTAAAATGAGATTAGAAGGAGTGAATGATGTGACTCTGGATGTGCTTACTGGAAGTGCCACTGCTCTAACATGTACATGCTGAACCTCACAACTGGCACTGACCTGTAAGATGATGATGATGATGATTTTGTACAAAGGCAAGCAAGTCCCAGAACTCTGACTAGCCCTTTTAGTTCAGTAGTTAAAACACCAGTGTGAACCATGAAACTGACAGCCACCCACCCACCCACCACATACTGTCTGTGTGGGATTTTGTCAAAAGGCAGGCAACTCCAAGAATGCTCGCTAATCCCTCTTCTGTTTCTGACATTTAAGAAAATAATACTAATATGGTGTATGTATTTAATTAATTAATTAATTTATTTATTTATTTATTATTGTCCCAGATTGCAACCTTTGAGCTAAACGCTTATTTACAAAGGTTCCACATCAAATTGAGAACATAGCAACAGGTACAGTAAATACATGGATGGTACAGTAACATGTGGGAATTATAAACAAAAAGCAGAATAAATAATATAACAGGATCAGGTGACATCATACAAGAGAAGACAGTTATTAAGGTAAAAAAAATGTTAACAGTAGTGATTTCTATTTCTTAGCAGGTACCACTGTGAATGTCTGTTAGTTAAGTAATGAAGAAGAAGCCAGGAACACAAAAACAGCACCAGGTCAGAGCAGAGGGCAGCCAATCAGACAACTAGTCAGAGAGAGCCAGTCGGCCAGCTACCACTTCATGACTGCTACTACCCCTACCTACTACAATCCGGGGAAAAACAGAAGTAGTCTACCAGCACTGAGATCAATATGGTTAAGTCACATTTACCAAAACTGACTGCTTAGAAAAGAATGAGAAAGTAACTGTGATGATGAGCAAGTCCCAGACCAGATCTCTAGTTTGTAAATAGTCTCCTCCTGAGTCTGATTTTTTAGAAGGGGATAGTGTGTTTAATTGTACTTTGTATAGCTAGTTTACTAGATTTATTTCTCAGTCACAGGCACCATGTGTGTTTTGTTTATCAGAAAGGCTTTCTCTCGGTATGGAATGCAATGCAAAGCAATGTGAGAGAAGAGCACCAGGCAGTCTGAAAGTAATCAATTCCCCACTCTTACTACCACTATTATCAGGGGAAAAGAAAAACAGAGCTACAGTAACAACATTTATCAAAGTAGTTACTAGATGCATTTAACTAAATGACCTTAGAATGAGAAAGCAACTTTCTGAGAACAGGGACTTGTCTGTTACAGTTGCCACCAGTACACTGTCATGTATTGGTCACACCTAACACCCAACCCCAGGATGACAACAATGTAGTCCAAAGGCAGGCAAGTCCCAGATCTCTTTTTTTTTATAACCAGACTCCAGAGTATGACTTTTTGCAGAAGGTGATAGTGTGTTTGTTTGGCACCAATTATGTTTAGCAATGGCTCTCGACATGGAATGCAATGTGAAGCAACGTGAGAGAAGAGCACTAGGCAGTCCAAAGTGACCATTTCACCACTGCTACTACCACTGCTATCGGGGAGGAAAACATTCTAGCAGCATGTGATTATTATAATTGTTCTTAGGTGCATTTAGCTAAATGATCTCCTCAGAATAAGAATGTGACTGTGTGTGTGAGAACAGGGACTTGTCTGCAATAGTAGCTACCAGTACAATCATGTCATGCACTGGCTGCACCTCCCACCCACCCCCATGATGATGATGATTTGGGCCAAAGGCAGGCAAATCCCAGATCTCAATTTTTTTAACCAGTCTCCTGAATCTGACTTTTTGTGGAAGGGGATAGCGTGTTTGTTGAGCACCACTTTTGTTTAGCTATGGCTCTCAGTATGGAACGTGATGTGAAGCAACGTGATAGAAGACAGAGCACCAGGCAGTCATAAAGTCATCACTTTACTACTGTTACTGTTACTACTGTTATAGCACCCATGTTGTTCGATGTCTATATGCTGCCATTGGGAGACATTATTAGGCAATACAGCTTGGGTTTTCACTGCTATGCAGATGATACCCAGCTGTATTTGTCTTTTAGTCCCGGACAGGAAGATGCAGTATCTATACTTAACAACTGTCTATCCAAGATCAAGGATTGGATGAGTGCCAGCTGGCTAAGGTTAAACCCGGATAAGACTGAGGTGTTGGCGGTGGACCCAGGTCGCCTTGAGGTGGGTTGTAGGGCTGGGCTTCCTTCGGGCATATGGATTGATGATGCCCAGCTCCCAACCTCAGACCGGGTGCGTAACCTGGGCGTTATTATTGACGATGGTTTGACCCTGAAGTTTCAGGTGTCGTCCGTTGTCAAATCTTCCTTTTATCATCTTAGGAATATCGCTCGGGTGAAACACCTGGTTCCTCCGGCTGACCTTCCGGTATTGGTCCATGCCTTTGTTACCTCTCGCCTTGATTACTGCAATGCCCTGTACCTAGGGCTACCAGAGGTTGATATCCGCCCGCTTGCAGCTGGTGCAGAATGCAGCAGCCAGGCTTTTGACTGGGACATCTATGAGAAGTCATATTCGCCTGTGCTCGGAACTGCACTGGCTGCGGTTCAGTGGCGGATCACCTTTAAGGTCAGGTTACTGACCTATAAAGCCCTACATGAACGGGACACGGTATCTCCAAGATCTCCTTGTTCCTACTGTCCCTCTGCTCGCGCTCCGCTGATGAGGGATTGCTAGAGGTTCCCAGGGTCCGTTTAAAACCTCTGGAGCTCGGGCATTTTCTTATGCTGCCCCTACCCTGTGGAATTCTCTACCTCGTCGGATACGAGGCTGCCTGACTGTTGAGAGTTTTAAGTTAGAATTAAAAACTTATTTATTTAAACAGGCATATGGAGAGTGATTTTATTGTAATCATATTGTTATTTGTTGTATGTTATATGTATGTATTTTAATTATTTTATCTGTACAGCACTTTGGTTTTGAAAAGCGCTTTAAAAATAAATGTACTTACTTACTACCATTACTGTCAGGGGGAAAAACAGTGCTAGCAGCATTTTTAATCAATCTGGTTAAGGCACATTTAGCTAAATGATCTTCTCGGAATGAGAAGGCAACTGTGTGTGTGTGAGAAAAGGGACTTGTCTGCCACAATTGCTACCAGTACAATCATGTCATGTACTGGCTGCACCTCCCACCCACCCCCAGGATGACGAAGATTTGGTCAAAAGATAGGCAAGTCCTAGATCTCTATTTTCTTTTAACCAGTCTCATGAGTCTGACTTTTTGTAGAAGGGGAGAGTGTGTTTGCTTGGCAGCAATTATGTCTAGCAACGGCTCTCAGTATGGAAAGCAATGAGAAGCAATATGAAAGAAGAGCACCAGGCAGTCCAAACTGACCACTTAACAACTGCTACTACCAATTTATATCAGGGGGAAAAGCAGGACTAGCAGAATGTATCAATATGGTTATAAATAATTATTCTTAGGTGCATTTAGCTAAATGATCTCAGAATGAGAAAGCGATTGTGTGTGTGAGAACAGGGACTTGTCTGCCACAGTTGCTACCAGTACAATCATGTGATGTACTGGCTGCACCTCCCACCCACTCCCAGGATGACGATGATTTGGTCCAAAGGTAGGCAGGTCCCAGATCTCTACTTTTAACCAGTCCAGTCTGAAAATTGAAAGCTGATGTGTTACTTAATCCACAGATGCAGCCCAGGTACTGCTGTAAGTATAATCTTCTTCAAGATTAGCATCACATACTGTATGTTTATTTATTTCTTTATTAATTAATAGTATCGGAATTAAAAACCTTTGAGTCAGAGACTCCTTTACAAAGGCTCCATGCCATGGTAGACACTGGTAGAACAAACAGTGGAATGTGACATTATGTATACAAAGTTATGCAAGGGTGACAGGCAAGAAACAGTGCAATTATATACAAACAATGTGATAAATGTACAAAATACACAAAAAACAGTGCAATTTATATACATTATAAGCAGCAAATGATATCCCATATAAGCAGCATCTAATAGGAAAAGAGGCTGGATATTAGTTCATTGTCAAAGGCGGATGGGGATAGGTAGTCAGAGACGATCTGGTAAGCAAAGGCTATGGGCAATTACAGCTGCGGGTGGTGTGGAGGTGGCTCTGGAGTGAGGATTTGAAGGGCCCAAATCTGATTTCATTGGAGATAGAAGCAGGGAAGGAGTTAATCCAGGTAAGGACTCTATAGATGAAGGACCTCTGGGCCAGGGCAGTCCTGACTCTGGGCACATATAGAATAGTCTTAGTAGAGCTACAGGTGGAGGGGCAGATTGTACCAATGAAGAGAGTCCAGGTGGGGCCAGACCAACCAGAATTTTTTTTGTGACGAGGCAGGACTGGTACTGGAGGCACTCTTCAAGGTTGAGTAGGTTGGCTAGTGTGTAAAGGGTGCATGTGTGGTTGAGTTTGACACAGCCTGTAAGAAGGCGGCATGCTTTGTTGTGGGAGATTTTGATTCTGTGGAGAGCTGAGTTGGCAGTGGCCCCATAGACTAGGAGCCCATAGTCAAAGAGAGAGCAGACTGAGGAGGTGATAGTGAGCCTTAAGGCTTCGGGGGGGGGGGGGTAGTCCCTGTGGTGGTAGAGTAGGCCAATATGGGTATTGACTTTGGAGCAAAGGAGATGGATGTGCTCATGGAAGAAACGGAATGAGTGAGTGAGAGAGGGGGAGTGAGCACATCAATGGAACTCTGTCGGGACAGCTATGGATTTCTTTGTGGGCAGAAAAAGGCAACAATGCATGCAGGGGCCCAGTACAAAAGGGCAGCTTGCAGCACCGGGAGAAACACACTGAGTGAGTGAGAGAGGGTGAGTGAGTGAGCGAGCTCAACGGAGCTCTTTCGTGACTGCTGCAGATTTCTTTGTGGGTGGAAAAAGGTGGCAATGCAGGCAGGAGCCCAGTAATATAGGCCAGCCTGCAGCACTGGGAGAAACGGAATGAGCGAGTGAGAGAGGGGGAATGAGCAAGCTCAACGGAGCTGTGTCGGGACTGCTGCAGATTTCTTTGGGGGCAGAAAAAGCCACCAACAGAGGCAGGAACCCAGTACAAAAGGGCAGCCTGCAGCACCAGGAGAAACAGAATGAGTGAGTGAGAGAGGGGGAGTGAGCACATCAATGAAACTCTGTCGGGACAGCTGTGGATTTCTTTTTGGGCAGAAAAAGGTGCCAACATAGGCAGGAGCCCAGTACAAAAGGGCAGCCTGCAGCACCGGGAGAAACAGAATGAGCAAGTGACAGAAGGGCAGTGAGCAAGCTCAACGGACCAAAGCAATCAACATTCAGCATTGACAAATGCTTGTTTAATATTTGAACCTTTGTTGGCAACAAAAAACAACAACTTTCAAACCATGTGAAGTGACCCAAGCAGTGACTACTGTAGTCTTTCCAGTTCTTGCTGAATGTTGTATGCTCTGTGTGTGTGTGTGTGTGTGTGTGTGTGTGTGTTTTGAAAGTGTGATACATGGAGAACTCCCATTTTCTGAAATGTGACAGGTTTTTTGAGATCAGAGAGGTAGAAGTGGTAGTAGTAGTAGTAGTACTGGTTGAAGTGGTAGGAGTAGCAGGCAGACTGGCATGTGAGGATGATGAGTTGCCCACAAAAGTGATCCAGTGTGCAGTAAAAGAAAGATAGGCAATGGTTTGGGTGATGGTCCACATATCAGTAGTATAGTGAACTACCTTGTCCTTAGCCTCTCAGACAGCATGCCTTACTTGAAGTACTAAGCTGTCATACATCCTAGGCACAGCAGTTACTGAGAAGTATTTTCTACTTGGCATTTAATACCATGGCTCTAAGTATCCTATAAGCCTTCTGAGATCTATGTCTTACACAATAGAGTATGGCTGAAAATCAAGTACAATAATTTCTGCTACTTTACGATTTATTGCCACTGCTATGGGATGGTTTTGTGAACATTTAGACTTTCTTAAAAAAACTTCTTTTAACTTCAATTGCCTCTTATCAGGGGTTAAGTTAGATTTGGCTGGGGGTGTTGTAAGACTACATGCCCTACCTGGCAAAACAGAGGACCATGCAGAGTTCTTTTGAGGTGAAAGTGGATTTTTGGATCTTCACTCATGATCCTCTCCCACTGTTTCAGCAAAATGTTCCTGTTCACCAATAGCCCTCATACATTTCCAGGCACCAATGTTAGCCTGTTTATTTGAACCATATACAATGATAAGATGTTACATCATTGTTGTGGTCTAAGATGTCCTTTATTTTTCCCCGTTAACACAAGTATTACAATGTACACATATATTTTGGCAAGCATCCTTGGGGTTTATGTAAAAATGATTCCAAACAGTAGAGGTGGACTGTCTATGTCTAGTAATGAGCTCAGTAGGGATTGAGTGGCTGGGTTTAAGTGGGGAAGACATATCGGCAGAGGATGCAGGTTCATCAGGTGAGAAAATCATATAATCCTCTGCAGCACCATTGCCGTCATCACTCCCATCAGACTTTGTTTCACTTTTTGTGGCTTCTGCCTGTGACTTTTACTTTTTTCCTTTTGACACTCTACTACTCTCTTTATATTTAACTATATTGTCACAGTCAGAACCAGAATGAGACATAGCTAAAAAAAGTCACAAGCCCATCATCAGTCTCACCATGGCCATGGTCATCATCATCATCATCAGATTCAGAAAAGCTATCTCTTGCGGTTGCAGATTGAGTTATTCGATATGCATGTGTTACAAATCGAGCAGCTCCAATGCGAGTTGTACCTGTAAGTGCTTTAACATTATGTATAATTGGAATACTCTTTGTTTTTGCAATTTTCTCATACAACTTGCTAGTAAATGACTTGGATTCTTTCAAAACTTTGTTTGCTATACTGAGCCCTTCTGACATGGACAGTCCACCCCTTGTTGCCAAGTTTTCAGTATTTTGAGAGTTAGCCTGCACTTTGTCATGGATAGTAGTAGCATTTAGTTCAGCTCTGGTGCTTGTACTTTACTTTTTGAGTCTCTCCTTTCTGGGCTCTTGAATAAACTTTTACATTTACTTCCTTTGCTCCCAACTTTTGCTTTACAATTTGAATTTTGTGGAGTACTCATGATGCCAGTCTGTAGCTTGTTCAGGGTAAAAAATGCAAGTGTCAGTGGCTGTCAGATTAATTCACATACAGGTCTGTCACACTCACACATGCAGTAGTTCACACACTGGACCTAAGCTATAAGGGCTGGTGCTGCAGGCGTTGCTATCCACAGAGATTAAGGGACATGGCCTAACTCTCTCTGACACAGTACTTTACTTTTTCTTTAAGGATTATTTATTTTTTTATTTATTCCACATGACAGAATGCCCACTGAATCAAAGTTTTTAGATTCACCCCGCAAAGCACAAAGGAGGAGGAGATGAAAGCTGACTGACTTGTTTGGGGAGGGGGGGTCACACAGACAGTATGCAACAAGTGGCACTGGTGGTTGTCTATCAGATTTTATTTCACACACAGGTCTGTCACACACAGGTTCACACACCGGACCTACATAGATACATAGACATAGATAAATAGACACTGTTGGCAGATAAGGGCCTATGACCCACCCAGTCTGCCCATTTGAGCTTGTAAGTTCAGTTCATGTTTTTCTAGAAGTCTGTTGCCTCTTAACCCTGACCTCCAGAATTCCCTTATGTCTATCCCATGCATTCTTAAATCCTGTGATTGTTTCAACTCCCACAACTTACTCTGACAGGGTGTTCCACTTGTCCACCACCCTTTCTGTGAAGAGATTCTTCCTCATGTTTCCTCTGAATCCCTCCCTCCGACTTCGTCCCACACCCTCTAGTTCGGGAACACTGTCCTGAAAATCCTGTCACCAATCCTCAGATACTTTTTTTTAAGAAAGAAAACAAAAACAAAACAAACAAAAAAATGAATCAAAGCACTTGTTGTGCCGAGGGTGGTCTTCCTCCCCCTTATGCCCCTCCTACTCCACAACCCCTGCTATTCCCTGTGCTTGGCTCCTGTCAATCAGATTTAACAGGGAATATAATTAAGTGTAGGGAGCAGGGGAGGAAGAATCAGTGAAAATTTGCAGCAAGTAAAGACAGCGAAGGAAAACAGCTCCACTAAAAGTACACCAAACTAGGTTTTACATTTTCAACAGCCCAAAAACAATTCTAAGTAAAGACAGCAAAGAAATAACAGTACCACTAAAAGGCCAGAAATCTAAGTTTAAAACAAAAACAGCAATGAGCAGTTACTGCACTGCATTGAAATGAATCTGGATCCTTCCTCTTCTGGCCTCCTCTGGGACTAGGCTATATGGGCTTGTGCTGCAGACACTGCTACCCACAGAGATTCAGGGACCTGGCCTAACTCTCTCTGATACAGTACTTTGCTTTTTCTACAGGGATTATTTATTTTTTATTTATTCCACATGATGGAATGCCCACTGAGCCAAAGCTTATAGGTTTATCCCATGGAGCACAGGGAGGAGGAAATGAGAGCTGACTGACTAGTTCGGGGTGGGTGGGGTCATACAAACAGTATGCAACAAGTAGCACTGGTGGCTGTCTGTCATATTTTATTTCACATACAGGTCTGTCACACACAGTACTGCACACACTGGACCTAGGCTGTAAGGGCTGGTGCTGTAGCTGCTATCCACCCATCCACAGAGATTCAGGGACCTGGCCTAACCCTCTCGGACACAGTAATTTACTTTTCCTTCAAGGATTATTTATTTTTATTTATTCCATGTGACAGAATGCTCACTGAGCCAAAGCTTATAGATTTACCCTACAGTGCACAGGGAGGACATGAGAGTTGACTTGACTTGTAAGGGGGGGGGGTCCCCACAGACAATATGTAAGAAATGGCAGTGGTGACTGGCTGTCACATTTTATTTCAAACACAGGTCTGTCTCACACACACACACACACTACTTCACACACTGGGCCAAGGCTGTAAGGTCTGGTGCTACAGCTACTACCAATAGAGATTCAGGGACCTAGCCTAATCCTCTGTGGCAGAGTACTTTACTTTTCCTTCAGTATTATTTATTTTTATTTATTCCATGTGCCGGAATGTCCACTGAGCCAAAACTTGTAGATTCACCCCATGGAGCACAGAGAGAAACACGAGATGACTGACTTGTTAGGGAAGATTCAATAGCCTGTAGTACATGTTACAGTTTTATAACTCTGATCTTTCATTTTCTAGTCTTACTGTCCTCCAGGGAGAACTGCAGGACTGATATCTAATATGGACTTGTGAAAGCTCTGATATGCACTGCAGGCTATTAAATCAACCACTGCTGCAGCCAAGCTCTGATACCAGCTGAAGAGGATTCTGGGATTTCTGGTTATAGCAAATGCCAACTTGGGAATCAGCAGAATCAGCCTGATACAGTCTACTATACTGCTTTAACAGTAATATATATATATATATATATATATATATATATATATATACACACACACACACATATGCATACATACATATATATATAGATACACATTGGGATATACAATGGTGAGCTGTCAGATAAATGATTTATCAGCACAAGTGCTGTTTGACTGTGGATAACCTTACGAGTGGCTTAAGCCATGATTGAGGTGTCTGAGGTCAAACAGGACAAGTATAGATAAGTCATTTATCTGACAGCTCATCATTGTATATTTGCTTTTGACTGTTTATCTTTTTTTTTAAATGATAATATCTGGGACTTTTAGTTAACTTTCCTAGTGTATGTTCACCTAGTGTAGTGATTGTTATTGAATGAAACACAACTCATTTTGTAGAAAACTTTGTGCTGAACAAATGGCATGCTGACAGTACCATGCTATTTTTTTCATTTTAAAGTTATTTGCATTTGTTTGTTGAAAAAGTGGATAAAAATTGAATTTACTGCTGTTTGTTTGCTAATTATAAAAAAACTATAAGGTATTTAGAAATGAAACACCACTCATTTTGTAGATATTGTTGTGCTGAACAACTTTTATGCTCATAGTACTATGCTATTATTTTTCATTTAAAAGTTATTTGCATTTGTTTGTCAAAAAGTGAACAAAAAATTTAATGTTCTGTTGTTTTTTGCTAATTATATCTATAAGGTATCTATAAATGAAACCCCACTCATTTTGTAGATAATTTTGTGCTGAACAACTTTCATGCTCACATTACTATGCTATCTTTTTTCATTTAAAATTTATTTGCATTTGGATATAGTTAGTACTGGTACTGAGGCCGAACATTCTAAATGAGTTCCGGAGTGATTGTGACATATCTACTATGTATAGAAATCTGTGATGATGCGTCTACTATGTGTATAAATGTGAGATTTCACATTTATCGTATAGTAGCTCCGATTTATCACATAGTATTTATGTCCACGCCTATTGCATAAATATATATATACAGATATATATATATATATAAAATCTTACTGCCACTGCCCCCTTATTGCCACTTGTTGGGCACCCACTGTCATGCGGACCACCCAGGCTCCCACTGATCACTCTTACTATCCTACTTCTTGGACTCCTAAGCCTTCCCCTCAAGAGTCTTCTTCTCACACCTCACACCTCTTCGAACCACCACCGACTGCCACCCACACTGCCACTACCTCTCTTGCATCCCCCATCCCCCCCACATATCTCCATGCAGTCATGTGCCACCATCAACCTCCATGCCGGATCACATTCCTATCTTTTCCAACACATATCACCCTGGCCATCCCTTGTACTACCCACACTATAACTAGGTGGCAGCTATCCTTGACAATAAGGCAACGAACATTTGCTCTCCTCAAAGTCTTTGCCATACTCCTACTAATTTCAGGAAATGTTCATCCTAACCCAGAACCCATCTTGCCCAGCCCTAGCTTATTGCACCATAGGCTTAGAATAGCTGCAATGAACATTTGCAACTTAACCAAAAAGACAGCAGTTCTCCATTGCTGGATACTGCAACATCAGCCAGCTGTGCTAGCACTGACAGAAACCTGGCTCTCCAAAAAAACACCTGACTCTTTGGTTGCACTTCCTGGTTTCACCCTTCATAGAGCCGACAGAATGGGCAAACGTGGTGGGGGGTGTGCTGTGTACGTTCATGACTCCATGATATGCCAAGCCCTTCCAATACCTCCATTAGACCATGGTGCCCAAGCCTTATCATTAAAACTTACTCCAGATCCCTCCAGAGTCCCTGTAATTCTTACTGTTGCATATATCCCCCCAAGAAACCAAGCTCCTGCTATACAATCCCTTGCTAACTACATCTCCGGCTTTCCCCCCAAAACAGAACACATCGTAGTTGGAGACTTTAATGGGAACTGGCTTGCCAGTTTGGCTTCCCATGCCAAGGACACCTTTGCTGCACTGGACCGAACCCAACTGATCAGCCATCCTACCAGGGTGAACCCCACTAATGGCTCTAGCACCATGATTGTCCTTCTCCTCATCAACCTTCCCCACAGAATCTCTGACCTGGTGGTCGTTCCAGACTCCCTAAGTGATCATTTACCAATCCTCTTTTCCTGGTCATGTCTTCAGCAGAAACCCAAACCAAACTATATTGCCCAGCATCGTCTCTGACCTGGAGGCCTCACAAAGCTAAGAAAATACTTAACTCAGTGGGACTGGTCCCCCATCTCCAGGGCCCCCACTATAGATGACACCCTTGATTATTTCACCTGTTCTTTTAATAAAGAATGTGACATCTATGCCCCACTAGCAAAAGTGTAATCCAAGAAACGTAATGCCCCATGGGTCACGCCTGCACTGCTCCAACAGCCAAAGCACAGAGATGATCTCTGGCATAAAGAAGTCACATCCGGCATGCAGGTGGACAGGGAAGCCTATAAAGCGACTTGTAACAAATGCACTTGGGCCTTTAAACAGGCCAAATCAGGCTACTATAAAACGACCCTTGCCTCCTCCTGGGGGAATGCTTCATTGTTCTGGGACAATATCAAGGAACTCAATGGCAAATCCTGGTCCCCCTCACCCTCCATACTAACTGTCAACAATGTCCCTACCACCGACCCGCTGGCCATTGCAACTGCCTCAACTCATCATTCTCTGACCTTAGTGCAGTACTCCCACTATAACTTCTTCGACCCCACTCCTGCAACCCCACCCCCAATCACCCAGCATCCCTCCTTCCATCTCAGGGTGATCTCTATGAATGAGGCAAGGCCTTTTCTCATGAAAGCATTCAGTGGCTCTTGCTATTGTAAAGATTCTTTTGATATGAGAATCCTATATCTAGTACTAGATACAGTCCTCTCTCCACTGACTGACCTCATTAACCGCTCCATAATTCTGGGCAGTTCCCAGCAGCTTGGAAGACTACCACAGTCATAGAAACATAGAAACATAGAATTTTACGGCAGATAAGGACCACTTGGCCCACCCAGTCTGCCCATTTCCCTACCTAATGGATAAGCTGCAGATCCTAGTTAACCAGCAGCCTACTTCTTTCTATCCCCACCCCCTAGAATTGCCTTATGGCTGTCCCATGCATGCTTGAATTCAACCACTGTTTTTGACTCCACAACCTCCTCCGGAAGGCCGTTCCATGCATCCACAACCCTCTCTGTGAAAAAATACTTCCTTACATTACCTCTGAGCCACCCCCCTCTATCTTCAAATTGAGCTACCTTGTTCTTGCACACCTCTTTTTTTGAAAGATGCTACCCTATTGGACTTTGTTGATTTCCTTGAGGTACTTGAATGTTTCTATCATGTCCCCCCTCTCTCTCCTTTCCTCGAGGCTATACATATTAAGCTCCTTTAGTCTCTCTTCATATGTCTTCCAGTGCAGACCCTGCACCATTTTAGTTGCCCTACTTTGGACAGCTTCCATCTTGTCTATGTCCTTGCAGAGATTGGGTCTCCAAAACTGCAGACAGTACTCCAGATGGGGTCTCACCAGCTGTCTGTAGAGCGGGATATCAACTTCCTGTTTTCTACTGGTGATGCCTCTCCCTATGCATCCCAGTATCCCCCCCAGCCCTCCTTACTGCCCTCTCACATTGCTTGCCCACCTTTAAGTCATCTGATATGACTACCTCCAGGTCCCTTTCCATTTTTGTTGTTGTTAGTCACCCCAATACTGAAAAGTGGTGACAGCACCTCCTCCAATAACTACCATCCCATATCCATTCTCTCACCACTCTCAAAAGCCCTTGAAAAAATTATAGCCACCCAACTCACTGAGTACCTACTTGCTCATAATCTACTCTGCAGGGAGCAGCATGGCTTCAGATCTGGGCACAGTACAAATACAGCTCTCACTGAGTTCTCTAATTTTATTCACTCTGCCCTGGATAGAAACATCTAGCTGGAGCTGTCTTCATCGACTTGTCAAAGGCCTTTGATACAGTCTCCCACCCTTTACTCTTACGCACAATCCGACACATATGTCTGTCCCAAGGACACATCTCCTGGTTTACCAGTTACCTCACAGCTAGATCACAATGTGTCAAAATAAACAACACCCTCTCAACCACCCTGCCAGTCTGCTCTGGGGTTCCCCGGGGCTCCATCCTTGGCCCTCTATTATTCAGCATCTACCTAAGCACCTTGCCCAATTCCTGCTCTGATATCCTTCTACTCTATGCAGATGATGCAGTTCTTTTTGCCTCACACCCAGATCCCACAGTATTTCAGTCCTCCCTCCAACACGCATTCAACCAGATTGAAAACTGGTTCATAGACCAAAGACTTTTGGTCAATGTAAAAAAGACAAAGACTATGTTCTTTGTCCATCAACAGAATAAGGCTAAGAATGCACAGCTAACAATACTCTTCCGCTCTCTCCTTCCTCTAGAACAGGTCCATACATATAAATACTTGGGCCTTACATTTAATTCCAGCCTCTCCTTCCATTCACACATTGACACTCTATCATCAGCTATAAATGTCCGTATAGGCCCATTGTATCAGCACAAGGATTGCCTACCTCCGGAAGCCCTTAATCTGGCTGTCACCTCCTCAGTCCTCTCCCTAGTTGATTATTGGCTCACTGTCTAGTCAGCTGCTGACCACACAGTCCTTAACAAAATCCACCTTGCCATAAACAAAGCATGCAGACTCCTCACCAGGGCAGACTAGCATACTCATACCTATACCCTATATGCCCTGACAAATCTCTTTACCCTGGATGAAAGACAATTTTATCAAACATGCCTCCTAACAAAGAAAATATACCTGGGGCATACCCCCTTGGGGGTTACTGCCTCTCTCCTATCCTCCTACGCCTCAGTGAACACCCGCACTGCCAACCGACAGGTGTGGTCCATCCTAAGGGTTAGAATCTCCTTAGTCCAAAGGTCATTCTCACATAGGGCCCCATCCTGGTACAATGAACTCCCCTCTGACGTCTCCTCCATCTCCACATTAGGACCTTTCAAGTCAGCCCTCAAAGAGCACATTCTCACTTCATGGCGCTGCCAATGTACCAGCTAGTGCTGGGTCATCTATCAATCATCTTACGGGACCACCCCGCCACTGAGCTCCTACCGATAGGGCTACCAAACATTACCTATTAACAATGCCTCCTTTGGCAGCACTCACAAGGTATCTGTCTAATTGTCTACTTTGCTGTAAACATCAAACCTGTTACTCCCTCCATCAGCAAACTTATTGTTCTCTTGAAAACTGTAAAATACAGCTCTTGGTAACATGTTCAATGAAATGTACAGCTGATCTTGATTCTGCAATATTGTATAACTAAAAGAACTGTAACCTTCAGCTGCCATTCTATGTCTATATGTATTAAGTGTTTATGTTTGTTTTTCTGATGCAGAGCCTTTGTAAATGACTCAAAGGTTGTAATCCTAAACTCTGTTAAATGAATAAATAAATATATATATATATATATATATATATATATATATAGTACTGAAATACAAAATCACACATACCCCCATAATACAAAGCATCATGGGCCGTATGTGCAATCAATGCATGGTGCCTAAAGGCCTCCCACTAAGTCTGAAAAGGGTGCCAACAGAAGACACAGACACGTGTTTCATCCTGCCAGAACTCATCAGTGTTCCTCATCTGTATGACACTCCAGTGGAATACACTGGGGTGTCATACAGACAAGGCACATGATGAGTGTCGGTGGATAAGAATGATGGCACCTTTGCAGCTACTATGTGAGAGACCTTTCAGCACCATGCATATCTGCTTAAAGTTGAACCAGCATAATATTTTGTGGTGATTTGCATATACAACCCATGATGCTTTGCATTATGGGGATATGTGTGATTTTGTATTTCTTTGAAACTTGGCTTCCCAGCCAATACCTTTTGGGGTAACCCTTGCCTCAGTACTTGCACACTAAGGTGCTTTGTCTTTTATATATTATACTGGCTCAGTAGTGCCAGTATAGTAAGAGTCGGTTGCACATTTCTATGTTAAACCTAAAAAGCATTTATAACTTTGGAACAGTTCAATGGATTTGCACAAAGTTTGGCATGCATAATCTTTATGTGTAGCTCTCTCTCTTGATGTGCCAAATGTCATGTGAATCTGTATTGTGGTATTTGAGATACAGAGCATCAAAACATCCTACATTTATCATTGTTTGACATTTCTTTGGCCACCTGTTTCTCAGAAACAAATTTATGTTCTGAAATTGTCAGGGTAGAAAGCCTTTGGGTCACAGATGTGCCTTTTGAAGGTTTGGTGAAAAAATATTAATCCATTCAAAAGTTATTAAGATTGTAAATTTACCATTATTTCCTAAGGGAAGTTTTATATGTCAGTCAGGAAAGTTTTTTCTTTTTCTAAAGTGGCAATATTTTCGAAAGAAATAATTGTTTGTTTGAAAATGTTTCCACTTGTAGGGTCACATACAGTTTTATTTCAAAACAAATTAGTGTGCTTTTCACATAATGGGTCACATAACACTTCCTATTCTTTCATTCAGGTCTGTAGCATCCGCCATCCTGTTTTCTCCCTAGTAAGCAAGAGAAAACAAGTATAGAAATAGATATAATATAAAAACATTAGAAGTTAGCTAAACTGCAGCCATTTATCTACATTCTGATCTTTTCTTTTTAAGTATTGGTGACAAATGTGTTTTCACTTGGATTTTCTTGATTTGTGCAGTGGCAACTCAAACTCATGCTGCCAGCTGTACCCTAACCTGCGAGCTGTAGTTTACCTGGTGACTAGTGGCATCCTCTGCCCACCAATCAGTGTGCCATCTTTCAGTTTTGTTTGTTTTTTAATTTATTTTATATATATGTATTTTGACGTCGGGATTCCCAGTCCAATGCCCTCCATGCAGCCCTTGTATTTCACAAGAAGGGAAAAAAAGACAGCTGCAGTTGTGGTTCTGTGGTGGCACCAGGGAGAGGGTATGTAGCTGTGGATCAAGGGGTCCTGGGTTTGAGACTCATTTGCTCACATTTTTTTGTCCTACCTTGCAAAAAAAATATTTACTGGAGTCAAACTAGGGACTCCTTAGTTAGCAGTCACATGCCTTGTCCTCCATGCCACCATAGAGACACATAAATGTGTGTTTCTTTGCCTGATATTTCAATCATCCCCCCTTCAGTGTCCCCAGACATATACTCTCCCTCCCAGCAGTGTAGAACACTGGGGAACCCACTTCCAGTGTCCTGATTCATGTAAGACACCCCCTTCACAATGGGGTGCCCACTCCCAGTGTCTGGTAATCTGTCCACCAAATTCTATATAATTTTTAAAACCTAAAAAACAGAGAATGGTCCCTCATCATTGGACACTACAGAGCCTACTCCCAGTATCCCAAAACATGTATGCCCACCCAGTATTGTGAGACACTGGGGATCCCACTTCCAGTGTCCACAAAGATTGACAGCTTTATCCCTGCAAAAAAGAAAACAGTCCCCTAACGTTTTTTATTTTTAACTGGAAAAAAGAAAACAGTCCCTTGCCATCTCCTCCAACCCCTTCCCCCATCCCCACCATTCCACTGAGCATCCAACTCCCCCCACACACCCCTCACCCTATACCTACCACCGGAGGCTGTTGGTTGCCATCTTCTGTGGACTGAGACACATCTGCACGTTTCAAAGCTGAACCACAAACTGAGAAAGCAAGATAAGTGCCATATCATAGAAGTCAATGGTGTTTTGAACTTATGTTGGTATCTCAGCCATTTTAACATATTTTTGCACCAGATTTTCAACATGGCTTTTTTGGGATGCCACCTCATGAACACTGGCACTGTTATTTTGTTATTCAGTTGCAAAAGGTAATTTTTCATATGCTGAATGAAGTTCACATAATTTGTATGTACTTTTTCCCTATTCCCTTCCCCCAGGTCGCACTGGGAGACGAACAACTTGTTGTTCAGTGTGTCTTCCTGTTGAAACATTTCAATAAATAAATTCTTGAAAAAAATCACCTTTCAGGATGAAGAAATGAAATGACAGTGCCACTGTTCATGAGGTGGAGTCCCAAAAAGCCCATGTTGAAAATTTGGAACAAAAATTCCAAAACACGCCTGACTTATGCGCGGTCATTGAAATTGTCATACGCATGCATGTAACTTTGGAATTTTTTAATATTTTCACTCCAAAATTTCAACATGGCCATTTCTTCATACCACCACATGAACAGTACAGCGGTCATTTCTTGCATCTTGCCTGAAATGTATTTACACACCTGTTGCGTGGAATGTCATGATTGCTGCATGAAATCACCTTTCTGGACTGAGTAACAAAATAACAGTATCATTGTTCATGAGGTGGGGTCCCAAAAAAGCCATGTTGACAACTTGGTACAAAAATACCTAAAAATGCCTGACTTATATAAGGCTGTCGGAATTTTTTATGTTTGCTTGCATGCATGTGCAAGAAAGATACTGCCACCATACAAGTTTTCATAGGTGTGGCACCCCTGCTTCCAATGCCCTGAGTGTTTTTGCAGGCACTGCCCCACCACACCAGTGAGTGTCCCAGCAGTCTATGACAGCAGTTCAGATGCAGTGGCATACAGTTGAAAGCAAACGACCGCTACAATCAGCGGTGGTAATGTGTATGCAATTTGCATACTGCCATGCCGTCAGCAGTATGCAAATTGTCTATACATCACCACTGCTGACAGTAGCAGTCGTTGTATGCACTCCCCCATTTGTTGTGTGCTGAGGGGGTGCTCAATCCCCCTTGCCTCATGTACACTCCCCCCCAAACACACTGTATGTCTGACGGGGGTGCCCAATCCCCATCGGCTCCAGTGCCCCCACCAAAAAAAAAAACTTCCAGGTGCCATGCTGGGAGCCCACCCCAGTGTGGTAAAAGTCCAGTGTCCTCATGTGTTCCCCCTGCACACTGTATGGCCAACAGGGGTGCCCAATCCCCCATTGGCTCCACTGCCCCCAAACAAACTTCCATGTGCCATGCTGGGAGCCCACCCCAGTGTGGCAAAACTTTCATGTTGTCTTTGTAAAATAAAAACCTGTAACAAAAGAAAAATGGTCCATTGTTGATTTTCTTGCCCCCTCCACAACCTACACCCACCCTCTGTGTACCCCACATCCCCACACCCCCTTACCCCATACTTACCTCCAGAGGCTGACACAACGCTCTTCGGTGGAGTGGGAACATGTCTGCACTCTTCAAAGCCGATTGCGAACTGAAGAAATGCCGGTAAGCTGTATAATTACATAAATAGTTTTTTTTCAACTTTGGTGCATATTTCAGTCATTTTTTCAAATTTGTGCACCAAATTTTCAACATGGGGTTCTTGGGACCCCACCTCATGAATTCAGTGACTGCCATTTGGTTATTCGGTCCCATAAGGTGATTTTGTGATCACTGCGCGGAATTACCTTTTGGGACCAATTAACAAAACAACAGTGTCACTGTTCATGAGGTGGGCTCTCAAAAAGCCTATGTTGCAAATTTGGTAAAAAAATTCCCAGAAATGACTGTGTTATGAGCGTGTGTTGCACAGTATCCACATACACTCGCAAATTCGTGAATTTGTAATATTTTCACTCCAGATTTTCAACATTTGCATTTTTTCACACCTCCTTATGAACAGTACAGCTGTCATTTTTCACATCCCGGCTGAAATGTGTTTTCGCACTTCCAGTGCAGAATAGTGCGGTCACTGTAGGAAATCAGTGTTCGAGACAGATTAAGAAAATCACAGTGACTGTTCATGAGCAGAGGTCCTAAAATGCTTATGTTGAAAATTTGGTCACAAAAGTCCCTAAAATGACTGTGTTATGAGCATGCATTGTGCAGTTTCTATGTACCCTTGTAACTTCACAAATTTGTAATATTTTCACTCCAGATTTTCAACATTGGCATTTTTCCACACATCCTTATGAACAGTACAGCTGTCATTTTTCACATCCTGGCCAAAATGTGTTTTCGTACTTCTGGTGCAGAATAGCACAGTCACTGTGGGAAATCAGTGTTCAGAACAGATTAAGAAAATCACAGTAACACTGTTCATGAATGGAGGTCCCAAAATGCCTACATTGAAAATCTGGTGCAAAAATCTCCCAAATAATTGCATTATGGGTGTGCATTGCGCAGTTTCTATGTATGCTTGTGACTTCACCAGTTTTTTTATATTTTCACTCCAGATTTTCAACATTACCATTTTTGTACACCTCCACATGAAGAGTATCGCTGTCCTTTTTCACATCATGTTCAAAATGTGTTTTTGCATCCGCGGCACCAAATGGTGCAGTCACTGTGCAAAATCACCTTTTGGCTAACAAACTGATAGTGTCACTGCTCATGTGGTGGGGTCACAAAAAGCCCATGTTGAACACTTAGAGTAAAAATACCAAGAAATGCCCAGGGCCTCAGAGTTTCTGACCGAAACGCCCTGCTCTGTGTGGTATGACAGGTGTCCGCCCTACCCTGTAGGGAGTGACGGGCATCAGGGGTGTGACTTGGGATTGTCGACAGTAATGCTCATGCCATTTCACCCACACCCCCACCCTGCAGCCAGTGACAGACATTGAGATGCACCTTGGACTCTTTGGCCCCAGAGTTCACACCATTCTCCTATACTGCACCCATTTCAGTGTCTTTCCTTATGGAATGAGGTGAGTGTAAAGCCCAAACACCCCAAGGCACACCTTGACACTTGTCAGTGTTTGCAGGGTAGGGTGAGGTGAAATGTTGTGACCATTATGGGTGGTGACCCAAAGGCACACCCCAATGCCTGTCCATCTCTGCAGGGTGGGGGTGGACTTGGGGTCAGTTCAATACATCACTGCCATTCCTATACTGCATCTGTCTAACTCCTGCACTTCCACTGCTAATGCCAGCAAACAAATATTCGGCATTGACAAATGCTTGTTCTACTCATGAGCGTAACTTTGGCAATTTGTAATATTTTGACTCTAAATTTTCAACATTGCCATTTTTTCACACCACCTCATGAATAATGCAGCTCACATTTTTCAAATCTTGCCAAAAACATTTTTCATACCTGTGACATGGAATGGCGTTACAGTTTTATGTTTTGGTGGGGATTTAAAAAATGTTCTGTATTGGGTATATGGGTAAGGTCATAAGAAGGGTATGTTGAAAATTTGGGGTAAATATAAGGATACTGTTATAATATCACAATGGAAGGATGGGCGCGCAGGGTCTGAAGGATACTGTGTTCCCACCGTAATATAAGGATATTGTTATACTGTCTCAATGGAGGGATGGGAGAGCAATTTCAAAAAGAAAGGAAATTAATTCCAAAAAACTTAGTTAATGCATCAGTTAGGGTTTTTAATAAAGTGACAAAAGCAGGGAAATGAGACATTAGGGTTTCCAACCCTAACACACCACTCCCACCCCCACCCTGCAGACACTGACAAGCGTTGGGGGTGTGCCTTCGGGTCATCACCCCTAACACTCACTCCATTCCCCTATACTGTACCCATCTCAACATATATACTTATGTAATGGGGTGAGCATTAGGGGCGATGACCAAAGGCATACCCCCGATGCTTGTCAGTGTCTGCAGGGTGGGGGGTGGTGGTGGAACATCAAAATCAAATCAGATCACATTTATTTATGAAAAGCACCTTTCCAAAGCATGTCCAAGGTGCTTGTACATAATCAAACACACAAGCATAATAATAATTAAAATCTGCATCAAATATAATAAATCTATTAAAATCCTTATCATATTAATAAATTATCAGCAGTCTTCTGAAAACTAAGAGCTATCTGGAAAAGCCAGGCTGAATAAATACATTTTTAATGCTGTTTTAAAACTCTGGATGGTCAGACACTCTCTCACCCAAAGAGATAGAGAATTCCACAGGGTAGGGGCTGCAAAAGCAAAAGAACGGGCCCCCAATGTTTTTAGTCAGACCCTGGGAATCTCTATCAATCCCTCATTATCGGAGTGGAGTGGCAGTATGGACAAAGGAGATCTTGCAAGTAACAGGGTCCCTGCACGTGTAGGGTTTTGTAGTTCAGTAAACCAACCTTGAAGGTTATCCGCCACTGTACTGGCAGCCAGTGCAGTCCACGGAGCACAGGGGTAATATGACTGGCTCTAGATGAGCCAGTCAGTAGCCTGGCTGACTCATTCTGCACCAGTTGCAAGCATCAGATATCAACCCCCAGTAGCCCTAGGTAGAGGGTATTGCAGTAGTCAATGTGGGAGGTCATGAAGGTGTGGACCAAAGTTGAAAGATCATAGGGAGGAACCAGGTGCTTTACCCAGGTGATATTCCTCAGATGATAAAATGAGGTCTTGACAACGACCAATACCTGAGTTTTAAGTGTCAGGCCACCATCAAAAATAACACCCAGGTTCCACACCCAGTCAGAGTTAATCAGCTGAACACCCCCTAGCCAAAGCCCAGAGGGTTGTCCAGCCAACAAACCTGCCTCCTGATGATCTGGGTCCACAACCAACACCTCAGTTTTAGCCAGATCCAACTGCAGCCAGCTGGCACTCATCCAGTCCTGAATCTCAGGGAGACAGTTGTTAAAGATCGAGAGAACTCCATCTTGCTTGGGCACAAAGGACTTGTACAACTGAGTATCATCTGCATAGCAGTGAAAACACAGACCATACCACCTAATAATGTCTCCTAACAGCAGCATATACACTGTGAACAACATGGATTACAAAATGAAGCCCTGCGGTACCCCACAGGATAGGGGGAGAGGAGCTGAGGAATAAATCCCAGACACCAATCTCTGGGTCCTACCCTTGAGGGATGATTGAAACCAACTGAGGACTGTACCAGATAGTCCAAACATGAACCGCAGATGCTCCAATAACACACCATGGTCCACAGCATCAAATGCTGCAGAGAGATCAAGGAGGACCAAGTTAAAATGAGTCCTCCAGTCTCTCACTATTAGGAGATCATTAAGCACCTGAACAAGGGCTGTCTTGGTACTATGCCTCTTCCTGAATCTGGACTGGAGAGAATCATAGACATCATGGATGGACAATTGATCATCCAGCTACAACATAACAACCTTCTCAATAACCTTACCCACAAAGGGCAGATTAGAGACAGCTCTGTAGTTGGCCAAGCGGTCTGGGATAAGGGAGGTCTTTTTATGAAGTGGTTATACAACCACCTCCTTTAGATGGTCTGGAAAGACCCCCCCCACCAGTGACCTCCAGACTATCTTGGTCAGGACAGGGCCAATTTCTTCAACGCACCCCACAAGGAGGCGCATTGGGCCCAGGTGCAAGCTACAGCAGGTTGGCCTCAGAATCTGGATAATCCTCATGATGTCAATGATTTCTAGCTGGCTGAAGTCAGACCAGGCAAACCAGGTGCTTGCAACCTCCTGCAGACCTACACAACACCAAATAAAGGGGCCTGATCAGATCCCAGATCTGATGGTGGCAACCTTATCTGTGAAAAACTGAGCAAATTCATCACACTTCTTTTGTGAAAAGGTTGCTCCATGCCGAAGACAGGTTGTATTGCACAATCTGTCAACAGTACGGAAGAGCTGAGCTGGTTGATTTTGTGCAGCGGCAATCTCCCTGGACAGGAATTCTGCCTTCTTAGGAGTGATTGCCAATTGATAGACTGTATAATGGTTCATATACCTAGGCTGAGCATTAGAACTGACAAACCCCAAAGGCACACCCCAAATGCATATCAGTTTCTGCAGAGTGGGGGGTAGGGGGTGGGGTGTTAGGGTTGGAAACACTAACACCTCATTTCCCTGGTTTTGTGGCTTTACTAAAAACCCTAACAGAAGCATTAATGACGTTTTTTTGCAATGAATATCTATCTATCTATCTATCTATCTATCTATCTATCTATCTATCTATCTGTCTGTCTGTCTATTTATCTATTTCTCTATCTATCATATCTCTCTCTTTCTCTAGATATATTATATATATATATATATATATATCTATATATATATATCTATATATCTATATCTATATATATATAGGTTCATAGGTGATTTCAAGCTGAATTAGACTTTCATCCATAATGCTTGCCTTATTATTTCTGTATCAGTTTTTGTCTATCACAGAGAAATTTATCAAGTTTATTTTTGAAAGAATCCATACTCATACTGGATACTACATCCATAGGCCGAGAGTTACATCCAGCCACAACTCTATTACTAAACCATTGTTTACATGGTAAAGTTTGCCATTTTGGACTTCAAACTGAAAGGAGTGTCCCCTAGGTTCATATGTAGATTTCCTCCAAATTAATCCAAGTTCTGACAGTAGTGCAGGGTCTTGTATACATCTGAATAATAAGCAGTAATCACCCCTAATTCTTCTATATTCCAAGGTATATAAATTCAGCTCCTTCAATCTCTCTGGATAAGTCTTCTTCCCTAGCCCTTCAATCAACTTAGTCGCTCTTTTTGTATTCATTCCATATTATAGATTTCTACTTTTTTATAAGGGGCCCACACCTGAGCACAATATTCCAGGTTTGTTCCAACCAGGGCACTATAGAGGGGCATAAGCACCTTTCTATCCCTACTTGATATACAGTATGACTCAGGATGCAGTTTAATATCTGGTTGCCATTCTTATTACTTTATTACAATGGGAGATAAACTTTAGGTCTGAACTGATTAAAACCCCTAAATCCCTTTCCTCATTTATATTATTGAGTACTATATTATCCAGTTTGTAAGGAAAACTATTTTTATTTTTTGTTTTGTCCAAGTGCATAGTTATGCACTTATTTTTATTCAATTCAAGCTTACTATTCACAGTCCAATTGTATATATTATTTAATGCTTCTTATAAGTCATTTTTATTTTTTAAGCTTTAGCCATATCATTTCCAGGCCATCCTTAGCCTTTAATATTTCCTCACATTGTATTGAATGATCTATATATATTGCAATACCCCCTCCTTTCCTTGATTCCTTTGATAAGTAGTATAAATTATAACCAGTTATTTATTTGTCCCATCTATCTTCAGTTGTCCACCAAGTCTCTGTAATGAGTGCAATTTGTACATTATTGTCATGTAGTGAACATTGTAATTCCTCAAATTTATTTACTAAACTATGTGCATTTATTAATGTACATCTCCAACCTTCCTGAAGATCCACACTTTTATGTGTTAAATTATGAGTTTCCCTTCCCTCTTTCTCCTGTTTAAATGGAATGAAATAACATCATTTACTTTCATACTCAGTATTCTGGTACCTGCTCTGTTTAAATGTAATCCATCACTTTTAAAGAGGGTGTTTTTTCTAAAGGTCCCTGAATTGTCCATACATCCAATGTTACCATACCTACAAAAGTTCTTCAGTCACATATTAAGCATCTCTATTCCTGAAGTTTTGAACTCATATTTCCCATGACATGGAATCAAACCTGTGATAATTATGTCACATCCCCTTTTTTCATTGTATTCATAATGTGTTGATAGTCTTTCATGATGTCATCTATGCTATGAAATCCCACATCATTTGTACCAACATGAATTATGACTAACGGGTCCTGTAGTCCCTCCATCAGTCCATCTAATAGATGACCAATGTCTGAAATTTTTGCCCCTGGTAATGAGCTCACTGTTGTGTGCGTTTTTCTACCTTTACATACTACAGAATCAATCCCTCTAGTGATGGATTCTCCTATTATTAAGATATATTTTTCCTTTATTTGTGTTATGGTTTCCTTCGCTACTGTGGAATCTGGTTTAGGTGGTATTACTTCCTCTTTATTTTGACAGACACTTCCCTGCTTATACTCCATATCTACTTTTAATTTCCTTTTGTCTAATAGCAGTTTTCTATGTATACTATAAACTTTTGAATCTTGTTTAGTAACCTTCAGATCCTCACCTCCATTGGGGCTCTTTTCTAAAGGTCCTTGCATACATTGCATATCCAGATCTAACACAGTATATCTGTTTTCTAATTCTGGATAGTGTTTTGATATCTGAATTCTATCCTCTAACTTAGTAGAATATTTAGGTGTATTCTCCCATTGATTATCACCATGGATGTTTTGTACCTCTGCCAAAGACTGTTGTTGAACCCCTTTGTTTGATTGGTTTATATCATTCTCTGCTATAAATGAATCTATATATGCTTCTAGTTCTCTACTCTCTTTCTGGACTTCTAGTGTTCCTATTTGGTTACCACCTTCTATCTTCTGCTTTATCAGTTCAATTTCAGTTTGCAAAGCTTGGTTCTGAATACATTTATCACATGTAAATTCCACTACAATGTCTTCTTCTGTATACATTTTGCAAGATATGCATGATTTATGATTTTTTTTCCTAGCTTTAGTCTTAACCATGTTGTAAACTTGTCTAATATAGCTAGAGTGTAACCTTGTTTTGTTGTTCTTTTGCAGTGGTACTTACTGCCTTGATTTTTTGATCTTATTTTGCCTTGTGTCCCATGGTCCCAGCGGACACAGCAACCATACGCAAATGCGCATGTCTCTGTGAGCATCTCCATGCGTGATGACGCACGCCTTGCACACACTAGCCCTGCTAGCTGCAAGGGTGACTTTTATGGGCCTTGTGACCTGGAAGTAGCTGTGTGGGGTCTTGGGAACACTCATAGCCCCAAAGTTTAAAAAATCACTTCTAAATATATAATAAGCCTCAGTGATGTTGTATTAGGCTCTAGAAGTTGTTTAGAATTGAAATCATAATAAAATTAGGCTAAAAATGCTGTCAGTAGGTGTCACTTTCCCTAGTGAATCACTTTACCCTCTTCTTGCTTCCAGTAACTGGAATACAGGGCTCCAAGTTGACAAGAGAGACAAAATAAACAAATCACACTTGCTAGAGGTATATAATATCTGCCCCTACAGTCCCACAGTTTCAGTACACTCCTATAAGGTCACAGTAATGCTATATTATATATATAATGAAATTTCCCCGTTAGGTCAAGAAAGACAACCATGGTTATCATAGAGGGAATAGCATGATCACATTCACATAGAACATTTAAATACACATAATAGATATTCAAAAACATTTTATATTTGAGCAGTGAACTTCCCAGTGAAAGGGTGAACTCCAGATGAGATCATTATGATTGGATACATTTAGTACACACATAGGTGCAGGAATGCATAAACCACGTATGCCCTGGCTTGCATATTGACTGTATGGAGGGCATTCTGGGGTTTGTGCAACAAAGCTGTTTGCTTCTAGTAACACAGAAACATAAAATGTGATAGCAGATAAGGACCGCTTCACTCATCCAGCCTGCTCATTCCTCCCTACCTACGCTATTACCACACACTGTACCAGACCTACAGATCTTTCTCCCTTCCCCTTCCTTTAAACTCTTTTTATCCCATGTATTCTTGAATCCCACCAATATTTGCCCACCACCTCCACTGGAAGGCTGTTTCAGGGATCCACCACTCTTTCTGTGAAGAAGTACTCCCTCACATCTCTCCTGAATCTACCCCCTTCTAGCTTCATAGTATTTCCGCACGTTCTTGAGTACCTTTTCTTCTGAAAAATACTTCCCTCCTGTATCTTATTTACCCCTGTAAAGTATTTAAAGTTCTATTTAGATTATCTAATGTATCCTTCCTCTCCCTCATCTGTTCCAGAGTGCCCATATTGAGGTACTTTAGTTTCTCCTCATAGGGCTTTTGATGCAGATCCTGCACGCATCCTTCCAGAGATGTGTCTCCAGAACTAGATACAGTACTGTAGGTGGGGTTGTACCAGTGATCTATACAGAGGCAACAACACCTCCTTCTTGTTGCTGGTGATATCCTTCCCTATGCACCCTAGCATCCCACTAGCCCTCCCAAATGTCTTGTCGCACTGCCACCCCAACTTTAGGTCATCCAGTATGATTACCCCCAGTTCTCATTCCTGCTTGGGGGTTGTCAGTAGCAGTCCACCCATTTTGTACTCTGCCATCAGTTTCTGTGCTCAAGTGCATTATTTTGCACTTTTTCACCTTGAAACCCATCTTCCATACCCTTGACCACTCCTCTAGTTTTCTTAGATCTCTGCTAATCCTTTCCACACACCCACCAAGAGTGTCCACCCCACTGCAGATTTTGGCATCATCCACAAAGAGACAGATCCTCCCTTCCAACTCCTCTGCATATGAACATACAAAATTTGCCAGAAGATAAAGGCCTAGAGGTCTATCAAGTCTGCTTGAATGTGCAGCTAGCACCCCTTATTCTGCAGCTGCCCCTCCCTTCCACCCTTCCCCTTCATTAGCTCCCCCCCTTGTTCTGTCCCATCCCCTTTTTAAGCAGCCCACCGTTCTACTGGATGCCACTTCTGCAGGTAACACATTCCACCCAGCCACCACCCTCTCTGTAAAAAAGTGCCTCCTCATCTCCCTCCTGAACTTTCCTCCCTCCAGTCTCATATCATGGCCCCTGGTGTCCCTCCCCTCCCTTACTTTGAACAGCCCCTCTGTACCTGTCTTGTTTATTCCTTTCATGTATTTAAAGGTTTCAATCATGTCCCCCCGTCCCTCCTGTCCTCCAGTGAGTACATGTTCAACTCCCTCAACCTCCTCTGATATGATAAGTCCCCCAGCCCCTTGATCATATTTGTCGCCCTGTGCTGCACCCCCTCCAGTAACTTAATGTCCCTCTTCAGATACGGGCGCCAGTACTGCACGCAGTACTCCAGGTGAGGTCTAACTAATGACCTACACAGTGGCAGAATCACCTCCTCCCTCCTCGAGGATATACCCCTTGCAATACAACCCAGCATTTTGTTGGCCTTTGCAGCTGCCTTCCTACATTGTGCTGAGTTGTTCATTGACCCTGTAATGAGCACCCCCAGATCCTTCTCCTCTTCTGTCTGGGCTAGTTGCACTCCCCCCAGCTGGTAACTCCTCCTTGGGTTCTTCATCCCAAAATGCAGCACCTTGCACTTTTTGGCATTAAACCCCAGTTGCCAGGTGTCTGACCTGGTTTCAAGCTTTGCCAGATCATCCTGCAACCCCTGCCATCCCCCTAGGTCATCCACCACTGCTCCTACCTTGGTATCATCAGCAAACAGACTGATCTTGCTCTTCATGTCCCATGATATGTCTGCAATGAATATCCCAAACAACACTGGTCCCAACACCGAGCCCTGTGGAACGCCACTCGTCACTACCCTTGGGTGTGAGAGCTCCCCACATCACCACCCTCTGTTGCCTTCCCCGAAGCCAGTTTCCTACCCATCTCACCAGCTTTGCACCTGCCCCTGTGCCTACTAACTTACTTCCTAGCCTTCCATGTGGCACCAAGTCGAATGCCTTACTGAAGTCCAGATACAGGACATCCACTGCATGGCCCCTTTCCAGTTGCCTAGTTACCCAGTCATAGAACTCCACCAGGTTGGTTTGGCAGGATCTGCCCCATATGAAGCCATGCTGTCTGCTGTCCTGTAGTCCTTTGGCCTCTAGGAGGGCCACCAGCCTCCTTCAGGATAGTCTCTATTAGCTTACCCACGATGGATGTGAGGCTCACTGGTCTATAGTTTCCCGGTTCATCCTTGGGGCCACTCTTGTGGAGGGGCACCACGCAGGCCATCCTCCAGTCCTGAGGTACACACCCCGAATGTAGTGAGGCATTAAATAGGTCTGCCAAAGGTCCTGCAAGGACCTTTGCCAGCTCCTTCAGTACCCTGAGGTGGATGCCATCTGGGTCTGGCGCCTTGTCCACCCTCAGTGCCTTCAAACCCTCCCGAACTTTGCCCTGCATGATTTCCCCATCTGTCACCCCTTTCCTCCCTGTTTCTGCCATTTCTCCCCCCTTGGGTGTCACCCCCCCCTCTTCTCTTTAGTAAATACTGAGCAGAAGTACTCATTTAGTGCTTCTGCCTTATCGCACCCTGCTTCCACCCAACCCCTCTCCTTCCTAATCCTTACTATGTGGTCCTTACAGCTCCTTTTCTCCCTGATGTACCTAAATAAGTCCTTCTCCCCCTTCTTAATGCCTTGTGCCAGCCTGAGTTCCGTAGATGCTTTGGCTCCCCTTACTGCCCTTGTCACCTCCTTTGATTCTGTCAAGTACTCCTCCCTGTCCTCCCCCCTCCTGTTTTCTTGTACTTCCTAAAGGCAGCTCTTTTTCTCCTTACCTTTTCCATGACCTCCTTGCTCAACCAGCTCAGTTTCTTAGCCCTAGCCTTCTTGCTCTGGGCCTTGCAGCAGGTTTTGGTTGCCTCCACTATCCCCAGCTTTATGAGCTCCCACCTCTGGTTAGTGTTCATACTAGATTGAATTCTGGCCAGGTACCCTTTTACCACTTCCCACATCCTCTCAAAGTCGACCCTCCTGAAGTCCAGTACTCTTGTGCCTGATTCCACTCCTTCCTTGCCCATTTCCAATGTGAGCCATACTGAGTGGTGGTCACTCCCTGACAGCGGTTCCTCCACTGTAAGTTCTCTCACAAAGTCCCCATTTGCCAGCACAAGGTCAAGGGTATTTCCTAACCTGGTTGGTTCACGGACCATTTGCAGCTGGAAACTGTCCTGGAAGGCATCCAGCAGTACCTGCTCCCCTTCTGTTCCTGGTTGTTGGGGTACTCCAGTCCACTCCTGGCATGTTGAAGTCCCCCACAGTCACCACACTACCCCTCTCAAAGGTCCTCCTGATCTGTTCTGCTAGTTTCTTGTCTAACTCCTCCGTCTGAGATGGTGGCCTGTACATCACTCCCATTCTAAGAATCCTATTCTTGGAATCCTGGATTTGCATCCAAGGTGACTCTGTATTACCCTCCTCCCCTTCCTCCCTTACACACTTCAGTCCTTCCTTCACATACAGTGCCACACCACCCCCTCCTTTCCCAATCATCCTGTCCCTACGAAATAACCTGTACCCTGGTACAGACAGGTCCCAGTCATTGTATTGGGTGGCCCATGTTTCTGTGATGGCAGCAATGTCCACCTCTCCCTCTGCCATGAGCACCTGTAACTCTGCAGTTTTCCTCCCAAGGCTCCTAGCATTAAAGGTAACCACCTTCCACCCT
This sequence comes from Neoceratodus forsteri, assembly GCA_016271365.2. Classification (NCBI taxonomy): domain Eukaryota; kingdom Metazoa; phylum Chordata; order Ceratodontiformes; family Ceratodontidae; genus Neoceratodus; species Neoceratodus forsteri. The sequence continues at coordinate 877,226,788 of CM057452.1, read as the reverse complement.
CCCCAGCCTGCCCTCCTTTCCTAGCATCACCAATAGTACTTGCCATTTGTCCTTTGTCACTGTTATGGGGGGTAAGCTCATATGGTTTCCCAACCTGTGGTCTGTGTGTATCTCTTGCCCAATTGCCACCCCCCACTCCTAGTTTAAATTCCCAACTTCCTCTATGTACTCCTCCATCCTGCATTGTCATTTATAAAGACATTAAAGAGGACTGGTCCTAGCACTGATCCCTGTAACACCCCCCTGGTCACCTATCCCTTAATCAATTTCGTATCCATTTTCTCCTCCTTTGGACCAACTTCTAAGCTACCTAGATTGCTTACTGGTCTCCTATATGTCAAAAGCCTTTTTGAGATCTAGGTTGTCACGCCACTGCTCCACCCTGAGCTAAATCCTTTGTTACCCAGTCAAATAAAAAATATCAGATTTGTTGACTTGACCTCTTGATAGTGAACCCATGCTGCCTTGGGTCTAGTAACCCACTGGATTTAAGATATTTCACAATCCTTTGCTTCAGAAGTGATTCAATTAACTTTCTCACCAGCAATGCCAGACTGACTAGCCTATAATTGTTAGCCTCCTCTCTGCTGCAAGGTTTGTGTAGTGGGACTACTATACATCCATCTTCCTTCAGTCCTCCAGAAGCACTCCAGTTTCCAGAGAACTCTTAAACAGGATTGTCAGAGGTGTAGGCATTATTTCTTTGAGCTCCCTCAGTACCCTTGTATGCACCTCATCTGGCCCCAATGCTTTGTGCACCTTCAGATTAGCAAGTCCCTTCAGGACTCTCACCTGAAAAAAGAACTAGTGTCCACTTCCCTCCCTCCAAAGCTTCTGTTACTTTTTTGTGACCCATCACATTTTCCTCCTCTGTGAACACTGAACAGAAGTATTTGTTCAGGATTTCTGCCTTTCCCGGTCCCCCTCTGCAAAGTCCCCCCTCCTTCCCTTTTTAACCTTACAATGCCACCCCTGGTCTTCCTCTTTTCACTTACATACCTAAAAAAGTTCTCATCAGGCTTAGTGGCATGGAGGGCTCAGGCATTCAATGCTTTACCTCCTGCTAAGCTGGCGACCCATGTTTGGATTGAGCTCAGGTTACAGGGGGTCAGTGAGGAGGGAGAGGATCGAGCATCTGACAGACTGCTGTCCTCTACCAGGGTGGCAGAACCTGCTGTCTCACTACATGGCTGCTGTCTGGTGGAGGCCAGGTGCACTGCCACAGTTGAGCAGCGTAGTATAGGGGCCGTGGTTACACAGTGAATGTGTGATTCCATGGACATGCACTTACAGTTGCCGTGGCGGGTAACAATATACAGAGGAAAATGGTGGTCATAGGTTTCATGAAGCCCTATCTCCCTGTCCTAGTCCTGCTGTGTTGCTGGACCGCCAGACCCACAGTCTGGAAGTAGGATCACTGGGTGGGGGTAGATGGCCCTCAATCCATGGGAGAATGGGTCTCAGTGTGATCGTAGGCCAGCAGACAAATGAGGGAGGTAGGGACAGAGCTGAGCCAGCAGCCACAGTGCACAGGAGGAGAAAATGTGTATGGGAAAAAAAGTCTTGTCCCCTTTAATTACCTCATGGGCTAGTCTCTTTTCAGTTTGCACCTTTGTACTCTTTACTGCTTTCCCTGCTTCCATTGATATTCCTCCTTATTCTCCTCCCTCTGCATCTCCATATACCTTTTGAATGCTACCCCTTTAGCCTTTACCTTTTCAGACACATCTTTTGAGAACCATTATGGTCTCTTTTTCTTCTTGCTTTTGCTCACTTGTTAGATACAGAGGTGTGTTGCCTTTACTATGCTCCCTTTTAGCTTTTCCTGTTGTTCCTTCACCCCACACAGGCCATCTTCCCCCACCAGGTCATCCCTGAGGCATTCACCCATCTTTATAAAATCTGCCCTCCTGAAGTTTGGAACTATTGTTTTTGTGTGGTTCGATTCCGAAGCTATCCATATATTGAACCACACTGTGCAGTGATCACCGGTTCCAAGTGGCCACCCACCTTGATGTCTACAATACCTTCCATGTTAGTGAGTTCCAGATCCAGTATTGCCCAATCACAAGTGGGTTCACTGACTAGTTGCCTGAGGAACACCCCCTGTACACAGTCCAGGATGTCCCTGCTTCTACTTGAAGCCACTGCTGAGAGGCTCTAATCTACATCTTGCAGGTTGAATTCCCCCACCAGCAGCACCTTCCCTTTTTCTGCCATCTTGCCAGTGGCTTCTTCCAGTACCTTATCTAATTCCTCCCCAGTGCTAGAGATCTGTAGATCACTCCAGTATGAATAGTAACTCCCTCCCCATCTCCAGGGTGACCCACAATACCTCTGCCTCTCCCTGTATTCCCTGTATCTCCATTGCTTTTATGCTTTCCATCACATAAAGTACATGCACCATCCTTTCCTTCCCACCAGTCCTTCCTGAACAGAGTATGCCCTGATATGGCCATTTCACAGTCATAGTTTCCAGTGAACCATTACTCAGCAATGGCCACACTACCCAGACTGGCATTTGTCATGATGGCCTCTAGGTCCAGAATCTTATTTCCTAGACTTCTAGCATTCACACACATGACTTCCAGAATTTGTTTTTATTCTACTTGTTGCCTCCCCTTTTTTCCTATTTGCCTTCCCTCCTTCCCCTCTCTTTTTAACGCTCTCTTTCCCTTCCCCCTTTATCATTACCATCCTGCTTCCTTTATTAATTTGCACCCTGGGGGTTTCCTCTGCCCTCGGCTTCTCTTTACTGCCTATTTCAGCCTGTGGTGGGGGTGGAGTGGGTGCTTTTCTGCCTCCTTGATTCCTTGCACCACTCCCCTATGCTAGTTTAAATGTTTATCAGTCAGCTAGTGGCTTATCTACTGTACATCCTTGCTAATGTTATAATATAGAGAATACTGTATGGAGAGCATTGTTTAACAAGTTTTCATAAAATGGGTAGGGAAATTCCTGTGCTCTGATATGTTAGAACATGTTTCTAACTATTTTGTTTCTGACAGTATTACCAATGGGTAAAAGTTACTGGTTGCCTGGGCATGGGACATTTCACATCACTGAGCTAGCTGTCAAAATGTTAGGAAATTCAAAAGCAGCTATTTTCTTTCTGACAACTAACCCCCTCGCACTAGCCAGATGTAGCTTATCTGTGTCCAGTTTTGAGATCTTCCTGCTACAAGAAACAGAAAATCCTAAATACTGGTGACCAGAATACTGCAGAACTTCAATCACATGTATCTGTTTGGATTGCCAACACTGTGGAGGAAGAAGTTCAACTTAAAATTTTAAGCAGAACAAAAAGTGTAAGTAAAAAACATCTTACATTTACTGAGTCAAATGTGAATAGAGATGTTGCAAAATTATATTTTGTCTGCAAAATTCCAGCAAAATCGGCAATTTCACCATGCAAAATATTTTGTGAAATTCGCCCATTACGTGAAATATTGTGCTGGGTGCAAAATTCAGAATTTCACCTGCGTAATGTGAAATTTTGCCTGCAGAAGGCAAAATTTCATATTCCACTGGCAAAATGTTGCCTTCTGCAGCCAAAACTTTGCCTGCAGGTGAAATTTCACATTTCACAGGTGAAATTAAGCCTTCTGCAGGTGAAATTTCACATTACGCAGGTGAAATTCTGAATTTTGCTTCTGCAAAAAATTTCACAAAATGGACGAATTTCACAAAATATTTCTTGTAATGAAATTTGCCAGTTTTGCACATCTCTAAACATGAACAACATAGAGGAAAGCAAGAAGAAACCAACACTAAGAGAAAACACACACACGCACACGTACGTGTGCATGCACACATGCACACGCATACAGATACACTCTCTGTGGGCTGTCTCTCCTTTTGAACAGTGGCTGTCTTCAAAAAGTATGATCTGTGACCCCAGAAGATCTAAATATACTGTTGAGGGGAATTTTCTGCAGCTGTTAGAAATGGACTGTTGAACAGTATGGTATAAGTAGTTTCACTATCATCAGAGCTGGTCTGAAACTTTACCAGAACTGCCCTCAGATTGACAAGGGGGTTTACTATAATTTCATTCCCTTTGTTTTGATAGGCCAACATTTTTCTAGTCAGAAAAAAGACATTTAAATTAATTTAAAATATGAAATCATGAATCAAATGTAAACATTGTGGTCCCAGGTGAAAAAAAAATGTACAGTGTATATGTTATATTTATTTGTATTGAATACTACTTAAGATTTGTTCATTTAGTAATATTTTGTGTTTTTGTGGCTTTATAGATTCTATATCCCTCATAAAAGTGGGCTTTTCATTAGATTAAGTGCATCAGACAATAAACACAGTCTGCATTTTTGGGAGTTGAGTGAAGTTCCTTTTTTTCTTGTTGATCTGAGAATGCTGTCAGTATACGAAATATGGCATTTCTGAGATTCTTTTTAAAATCTACAAAGAAATACATGCAGTTCTGACAAGAAGTTGAAAAACATGACTGAAGCATCTTATTTCTTTTTTTTTTTTTATTTTGTCTTTCTATGGCAGGACCCTGTCATTGATCAGCCATGGTCACGGCCCCTGGAAGCCTCCACCACCATCTATGGCTGCCAAGGTCCCCCAGTCACCCCCAGCTTGCCCCCCAGAGGGCGGGGCCATGGCCATGATTTACCATGACCACTGAGCCAATATCTAGTCGGGGGACCTGCAGCAACGGTGGTGAACCGAGGTCTTCCAGGAGGGCTTCATGGAGACATAGTCCTTGCCTGCCTTGGTTTTCTGCCATTTTCCTTACAGAGGCAGGGACGTGCAATGACGCCAGTGTCTGCCCCGCCTCCCAGAACTGTACGCATCGGTCGTCTGAGATCCTCCAGCCTCCACCAGGAGTCCTCAGTGTGCCGATCACCTCCCCCACCCTTCCCCCAGAGAAGGAGAGCAGTCCATGGGACGGTCAATCCTTCTCGCCCGGCTCCAACCCTCCGACGACCCGGGTCCATTCCCGAACCCGGGTCGCCGGCATCGCAAACAGAAATCTCACCACTGTGCCGATGGGCAGGCTTTGAAGCATCTTATTTCTAATGTATCAGATATTTGATGATCTTTTCAAATTTAATATTCAACAAAATTAACAAAAGACAGTCTAGCTGTACACCTCTGATTTTGTTTTCTGCTAGCGTAGGTGAGAAATCATCAAAGTATCCTAACCCTGCCACATTGTCCCATGTTAGATTTACACTAAGGTTATGGTTATGATGGCCGTTGTGTAAGGTCATGCTGTTGAAGTCTGTGCGAATGCTTAGCACTCTGGTTTGTATTTAATCTACTTTTATGTGACAGTTGCATTTTAATTTATAGTTAGGTAGCTTATAGAGGAAGTTAGGGATGTGCAGTGATTTAGCACAGGAGAACTAGGTTTGATTTTCATTGTTGTCCTTTTGGCTCTATCTTAACCGTTCTACAATGGGGTCCCAGAATCTGGCTTCCTGATTGGCTGACCGGCACATTTTGCTGAATGTAAATCCTATGACAACTCATGCAAAAAGTGGCAGTCAGCCACTGCACCAAAATAGTATCACTACACCCTCTGACAGCTTTGAATCAAAATATTTAATCTGCCATTGTTTTCCCATTTTAATCCCACCGGTAAAAGTGAAAATGGAACTCTAGCACCATTCAACACTATTTCAACCCCCCCACCCCCAAAAAACAGATTTACTTCCAATTTATTTATTTTTTCAATGTATCTGGCTGATTCTAACTGATAAATTGGTGGTCACATATGTAGTCTCTCCTTCCTGCCTACCCACTTGCTTCTCTCTCCCACATCTCATGCTATCTCTTTTACACAGCACCACAACTAGTGGTTTAACTTCTACCCACTTATGTAACTCTCCAGTACCACTTTCATTTTGTACTCAGACACTGAGAAGGAGAAACAAATTATCTGAGTGCAGCAGCAGCTTGCTGTTAGATTACTCAGGTCAGCACAACACACACAGTAGACACACAGTATTCCTGGAAGTGCAAGACCCAAATAGTGAGGTGCAAGTAGCTGGTATCTCTTTCACAAGACAACAGCTCAGGTATTTTTTCTCTTTGGCCCAGTCCGCATCTCTTATCTGTCTTTCAAGACAACTCAGTTGAAAAAAAAAATGATGCACACCATGTCACTTTCCCTACTTATTACTATCACTCTCCCAACCTGCTGTCAGAAGGGGAACTATTTTCTACAGGGTGGAAGGATAGTTAAAAAAATATAAAAAATTATATATAGATCTAACTGTAACATATTTTTTTCTAATTCCTTAATCTTTTCACATGGTCCATCACATAAACATAATAATCCATTCCATGGTGTGGGTTGAGGTGCTCAGATAGTGATTTTGTAGCTCTGATTGTCCTCCATCAGATACTACTGGTATCTGACCTATGATCTGACAAAAATCAAATTCTAGATACATCGTCAGATAGTTCCAGAACCAAGGCTGGATTGGATCCAACCTCAGATAGTTCAATCCAATGGTCAGATACCTGGATCAGATCCATAGATACCTCATATAATTACTGTCGATCCCAGCAGGTTGGATCCTTGGTCATTTATATATGCCATCTGATATTATCTGATATCTGACCAAAATTATGATATCCGATGATATCCCACCTGTAGGATTCTATCCAAACAACTCTAGTTGTGGGATTTACCTAATTCTGGTGTGGTTTTCATCACTCAGCCTGCAACCTCATGACAAACTACACCACGCATGGTAAATCTCATAACAGTCCACACCCTGCTGAGGATTACTGCTTAAACAGTACCCTGCAACACCTTGTAATGTTCCTTAGAGTAGACAAAGCCTTGACCATGCTCCATCTGTAGTAATGCATAATAAGATCCGGTGAGATAATCTTAGTGTTGACGTACATAGAGTACCCTCCATAAAGTGGAAGTGAGGGAGGTGCCTAATCCAATTAACAGAAGCACTCTGGAGAGTGGGGTCAATCCCAGTCCTTTCACAGAAGAAAGGGTTCTGAAAGAACTCCTAAAACTGAAGGTGGACAAAGCAATGGGGCCTGATGGAATTCACCCCAGAATTCTAAAAGAATTAAGCAGAGAACTAGTGACACCACTGACTGCTCTTTATAACAAATCATTGGAGGATGGTGCGGTACCTGAGGACTGGAAGAAGGCTGATGTAATTTCCCTTCACAAAAGTGGGAGCAAGACAGAGGCAGGAAACTACAGACCTGTCAGTTTGACCTCTGTGGTAGGGGAAGTGATGGAGTCACTTCTGAAGGAAAGAATTGGTGAGTACCTAGAGGCCAGTGGGGCATAGGACCAAAGGCAGCATGGGTTCACAGAGGGAAGGTCATGTCAGATGAATCTAATTGATTTCTTTGACTGGGTGACCAAAGTAGTAGACCAGGGAGGGGCTGTGGACATGGCCTACCTAAACTTTAGCAAGGCATTTGACACAGTCCCACACAAAAGATTAGTTGTCAAATTAACCAGCCTTGGAGTGGGTCCCAGGGTGGTAGCCTGGGTAAAACATTGGCTGAACAACAGGACACAGAAGGTAATTGTAAATGGAGCCCACTCTGAAGAAAGAGGGGTTACTAGTGGGGTACCGCAGGGTTCAGTACTGGGTCCAGTCCTTTTTAATGTCTTTATAAGTGACATTGCAGAGGGACTGGAAGGAAAAGTATGCCTCTTTGCAGATGACACAAAGATTTGCAACAGGGTTGATACACAAGGAGTCATGGAAAGGATGAGAAGGGACTGAGCAAGGTTGGAAGAATGGTCAGAAATATGGCAGCTTGAATTCAATGCAAAGAAGTGCAAAGTAATGTACCTGGGAAACAAAAACCCAGGAGAAGATTACACAATGGGGGGGGGTAGTAACAACAACAAAAATGGAAAGGGACCTGGGGGTAACCATATTAGATGACCTTAAGGTTGGCAAGCAATGTGAGAAGGCGGTAGGGAGAGCTGGGGGGATACTGGGATGTATAGGGAGAGGCATCACCAGCAGAAAACAGGAAGTTGTTATCCTTCTGTACAGACAGTTGGTGAGACCCCATCTGGAGTACTGCATCCAATTCTGGAGACCCCATCTCCGCAAGGATATAGACAGGATGGAGGCAGTTCAGAGGAGGTCAACTAAAATGGTGCAGGGTCTGCAAGAGAAGCCATATGAGAAGAGGCTAAAGGAGCTTAACATGTATACCCTTGTGGAAAGGAGGGAGAGGGGGAACATGACAGAAACATTTAAGTACCTCAGTGGAATCAACAAAGTCCAAGAGGGTAGCATCTTTCAGAAAAAGAGATGTGCAAGAACAATGGGACACAAATTGAAGATAGAGGGGGGATGGCTCAGGGGAATTTGAGGAAGTATTTTTTCACAGATAGGGAGGTGGACGCATGGAATAGCCTTCCTGAGGAGGTTGTGGGGTCTAAAACTGTGGGAGTATTCAAGAATGCATAGGACAGACATAAGGCAATTTTTGTGGGTGTTAGGAAGAAATAGGCTGTTGGTTAAATAGGATCTGCAGCTTATCCTCTAGGTAGGGAAATGGGCAGACTAGGTGGGCCAAGCGGTCCTTATCTGCTGCCAAAGTCTATGTTTTTATGTTTCTATATGGACAATCGGAGATTATCATTGTTTGCCATTCAACTGCTTCCATAGTCAGCAAAATAGCAGTTTGGCAAACCAGTTCCATAACCCTATCTGTTATTTTGAGTCTGCCTTTGCTGTAACTTCTTTTGCAGTGTTAATCTGTGGTTGGTGCCAATATCTGGACTGGGACTGAGGTTATGCTGTGGCTCGGTCAGCAGTCCAGGTACTCACCAATGCGCATGTGGCACGGCATATGCTACTGCCTATTGCGCAGCATGCGCTAGGTGCACTATGGGGCCATAGTGCCCTACGTGCCATGGACCCTATGGCGCTGGGGCACTATAGGGGCTATGGTACTCAGGCACTATTGGGCCTATGGCGCTTGGACACTATGGGACCTATGGTGCTCGGACGCTATTGGGTCTATGGCACTCAGGCGCTACTGGGCCAATGGGTCATGGTGCCTTCATGGCCCTATTGCACAACATGCATCATGGGCCCAATAGAGCTCAAGTGCTCATTGTGTGTGCTGACCCCTGATCCCCACCCTGCCCTATGACCCCCAGGGACCTCTGCCTCATGTGCTAATGTGGTCACGCCCATGCTGTGCATCCCCAGAGATGTGCGATTGCCACAGGCAGCACATCTCCATGTGAGGCGCGCATCCCGAGCACGTTGTGCGCATGAACTACTGGGTGCCATATTGGCCTGTTTCATTGCTGAGGAACCATGCTGCATTGCGCAGTTCCCCATTCCTGTAATTGGAGCCAGGTTGAGCTGGTAAACCTGGTGGCCCAGGAGGAGCCCCATGCTGCCACCCTATTTGGCCAGCAGCCCCTCAACAGACCAAGCATCAAGGTGTGGCAGGACATTACGGATGGGCTGGTCCAGGCCACCGGGGTGCAGCACAAAAGGGAGCAGTGTCACCACCAGTATGGGGATGTGTTATGGAGGGACCAGAGAGGCTGAAGGCATTGCAGGTGTGCTTCCAGAGGGGGCCCATGCCACAGCCAGGTAAGTGGGCTCTGACTGCGTCTGTGCATGTCCACTGTTCCATGAGGCAGGCAGGGATGCATGCCATGCTGGGGGGGCCTGTCATTGTGTGCCCTGTGGCTTGGCATTGCCAGTCACTAGGTGCACTGCACCACTGCCCTGTGGCCTTGGCAGGCCGGGGTGCACTCTTTGTTTGGGGGCTAGGGCAGTGGGCTCATGCTGTGGCTGTGTTCTGATGTGTCCCTGTCTGAGTACCTGTCCTACGACCTGAAGACTGGAGGTGAGCCAGGGTGGCAGGGGCACCTGGTGGTCTGCAGCAGAATGCTGCAGGCCGATCAGCTGCTGGTGAAGGACCGAGTGGGTGGGCGTTGTGTGCTGAGACCAGCATGCACAGTGCCACAGCAAGCAGGTAGGCACTGTGCATTCCCACACTGTTGTTCAGGGTGGGGTGTGGGGGTAAGGCCTTGGTCCCCTATGCCTTGTGCCATGGCAGCTGTGTTCGGCACATGATGCAATGTGTGTGGCACTGTGTGGTGGCCATTGCATGTGTGTGGCAGCTGTTGGTGGGCTGGGGGTGCATCCGACTACCACTTGTGCCACTGTGGTTCCACTGCAGCACTATGCCACCTGCCTGCTGCTGTGCCATCGGGTAGCCCTTGAGCAGTGGATTCCAGCGCTTTGCACTGATGTGGCTTGCCGGGTTGGTGGCAGACATAGACCCACCCTCTGCAGGTGGCTGGGGGGCCACTCCAGGGGCATGTGTTCCCACTATCCGCTGCACACAGGGGGTGCTAGGCTGCTTTGGACATGCACTGATCACCTGTCCCTTCCTCTGTCATAGGTGTCCAGAGGGGTTCCAGGCTTCCATTATACTGCTATCTGCTGTGGCAGATAATTCTTATAACATCTCATATGATAAATATCGTGGACCAGACCAGGAGGATCCTGCTATGGGACCGGCACAGGGGGAGGTGCCAAGTGCTAGCAGGTCATGGCCAGCCATGATGTTCCCCAGGCACTTTCCCGCCTCTGTCTTCCCGTCCCCTAACTTTCCCCATCCACCTGTATAGGCCCTGTCCCCTGCCCCTTCCCACCTACACCTCCCCTCCCCTTTGTTTATTGTTTTCTGTACAGCTATGTTGCTATTGTTCTATTACATTTGTTACCTGTTTACCCTTCTTTGTCCATGTCTGCTTTGCAGCTGGCGAGTGGGTCCATGCTGCAGTGGTATGGTGGGTGTCTGTGTGGTGTGCCTGTGTCATTGGGTGGTGCGTGCATGGCGGTAGCATGCCCCTCAGTCAGTAGCTGTGCCTTGGAGCAGCCCTGGGCTGGCAGTTTGGGCTGTGTGGCATATGTGCGTGGTGGGTGCCGTGTGTCAGGGTGTGGTTTGTTGTTGGCTGGGTGGCTGCATGCCCTCCGTTGTGTGGTGGACTAGGGTGCCTGCCCCTGGGTATAAGTACTGCCTGTACCCTGCATCCTCCACCAGGGGGGCACGCCTGTTGCATGCCTGCACTCCATGTACAGTGGTCACCTATGTGCTGGCTGTGTCCCTGCCAGTGTTCCTGGCCTGGTGCCTCTGCCCTTGCACACTGTCCCCCCTTCCCCATTGCTGGCTCCCTGCTGTGCCTGTGGTTGTTCCTGCTGTGCCTTGGCACATCTTTCTCTGCTCCTTGCGCATCCCTGGTTGCACTATGGCACATTTCTGGTTGCTCCCTGGCGCATCTCTCACTGCGCCATGGCACAGTGCCTGCGTGATTCAGCCATGCTGCGCTGGTGTATGTTGTGGTGCGCAACCATTGAATATCCCACTCACTGCGCCATTGTGCAGTTGACTTGTGCTGCTCCGGGGTTGCTCATGCCTTTGTCGCATTTCTGAATATCCCACCCAATGAGCTTTAATTGATATGGTTCTTTGTTTTCAGGTACTGTGATAGAGCTAGAAGAAGTATCTGTGACAAACAATCCTGTTGGTATTTTACTATTCTGGAGTGATTGGGTGGTATCTGTTGTGGTTATCTGTAAGTGTGGATGTGAGTGAATAGGACTATGATTGGATTTTATCAGAGTGCTTATTGTAGGGTGGGGGCTGATGATATTTTGGGAGGGTATATTTTATTGTTAGCTGTAGTTTTAATGTATATGTTGTTTGTTAATGGAGTTAGGATGTGTTGGGAGTCAGACCCTTCTACTCTTACTCCCCTAAGCAACTGCATCTACTAGGTCCTTTCAAGGTGTGGCCCATGTTCTTTACTGGCAGCCTTCATTGCCCAGTGCAAGGATCTGGTCATCCTATGGGGTCACAAGAAAACGCATAGGCATGCTCATGGTGGAGGGGAAAGGAGCTTGGATTGGAAGTGTTAGGACAAGGAAGTGCCCTGGCCATAGATGGAACCATCTGATGTGTTCTCCGATCTTAGCGTCCCTCTCCAGGGTTGCTCCAACTAATATGGAGATGGTACCATTAGGGCCAACTGACCCTGCTCCTTGCATTTGAGCAGTTTTCTGCAACATTAGGTCCCTGAGGAATAAAACTGTAATACTGGAAGCATTTCTTGCTGATTCTTCAGCAGACGGCATGTATCATGGAGACCTGGCTTGGAGATGACTCCAGTCTTATTCTAGAGTCATCTATTCCACTTGAGGGCTATCTTTTTTAGAAAAGGCAAGGCTATTTTATTTATATAGTGCCCTATCCCAGGTGCTATGGGCACTTCACAGCAAATAAAATACATTCACTATAAAACAAATTAAATAATAAATAGTGAAATTAAAACAGAACAAAATGATGAATTATAGAGCAATACTACATCTGAAGTATAACTCATTCAGGCCTAGATATGTCTGTAGGTGGTGTCTGAAAGCATAGCCACTCAGGCCAATAACGACTGTAGACATACTCAGCTGACTTTCACTCAGGCCTGGAAAGGTCTGAGGAAGTCAGCAGTTTTTACCTTAAAATATTAAACAAATCAAATTGCTTAGAACTGATTGCATTTCACTGTTAGGAAGGTGATTTTGTGCTGAACAATTTTGCTGCTGATACTTTGTGACTATCATGTATACTTTAGGAGTTATTCGCATTTGTTTAAGGTACTGTATGGTGTGCATGGCTGACATTTGTCTCTCGAGCCTCACCTAAGCACCTTGAATAAATCTGAAAAAAACCCACATTTGTTTGGTATTTCAGCTAGAATAAAATAAAAAACAGTTTGATTACAATTGATTGCATAGCACTGTTAGAAATGTATTTTTGTGCTGAACAATTTTGCTGCTGATACTTTGTGCCTATCAAGTATGCTTTAGGAGTTATTCAAATTTGTTTAAGGTATGTGGCCTGATTCCAAGAGATCGAGTAGAGCACGGTGCAACTGTACCACTGCATGAAGTTAAGACCAAACCCATGCGACATGCGAGCTGCTCCCTATTCCAAGACAAATACCAGTTATGATGTAAAACAGCTGAAGTATGCATGTCACAAGTTACACCCACAGCACGTGATGGAACCCACAATAGCGGGCGTAGCAGTTATGCATGTCACAATGCTACAACCATATAAATGTGCGCAAGTAGCAGACATGGCATAGGAGCTACGCATGTGAGAATTATGGCAGGTAGCAGTGCAGAGGTGGCAGGTGCGGCAAAATGGAGGAAATGGAATTTTATAAATGAGGAGATGGATATCCTCCTCAAGGAACTTGAGTCCTAGGCAGACCTCCTGATGGGCAAAGGTGGGGAATGAGACCTGCACCGCAAGTGCAAGGAGACATGGGAGGAAGTGGCCATAAATGTGAATGCAGTGGCCAATGCAAAGCATACAGTGCATGACCTCCAGAACTGGGTCAGTGACCTCAAGCATCATGCAAAGGCCAAGGAGGCCTAAAAGAGGTGGCAGGCATCAGCCACAGGTGGTTCACCACAGGAGGAGAGACACCTCAGTGCCCATGAGGAGAGGATACTGGTGTTCCTGAGCCAGCACAGCGTCCATGGAGATACGGACCTGGACACAATGTGGATGGCCGCAGGGACCGGTAAGTGGAAGACCAGCATTGCCCCCTGTGCATGGGATAGCAATGCAGGGGTAGGAATGGAGGCATGCATGGAGGGCATGACAGGATAGTACTGATGCACTGTTGCCCCCCCATAGGTGCAGCAGCAGCAGACACTGGGGCAGAGGACAGAGGTGGCACAAGCACTGAGCTGAAGCAGGAAAGCATGCAGCTGACCACCCAACAGGCCATGTGACAGACTCCCCTGGTGGTGCTGACATGGCGCAGCCAGACCCAGCTCTGACACCGGTGGTAGGGGAGGGGCAGGCAGCAGAGGAACAACAGCAGGAAGAGGAGGAGGGACTGGACCTGTGCAATCTGTTTTGTGTGGGCAGCATAAGGGACAATACAACGCAGGACCTCAGCCCTGCATCATGCGACAGGCTGCAGGCAATGCTGGTTGAGGTGACACCATCCCCGCAGGATGACAACACAGCAGCACCCACAGACTATGCCGGGTTCTGCAGGACCCTCGTGACCACCCACAAGGAGCAGTCTGAGATGCTCGGCTGTATCAGGCTCAATGTGGATGCACACCACTCAGCAATGAAGGAGCACATGGGCACCCTCATAGGAGTATTGGAGACAGGGACACGCACCACAGAGTCGGCCATAGGGAGACTGGTGGATATCATGGTCACCTCCCAGGCCTGTGTGCAGGTGCAGACATGGGCGCTCACCCGACTGGCCATGGCTGTGGAGGGGTTGGTGACCCAGCAGACTAGGCAATCAATCATACTGTCCACAGTACTACAGGGTGCAATCACAGGCCAGCCTCTGCAAGACACACAAAGGAGAGATACCACCACACAGGCACCACAGGTGGTGCACCCACCATGAACACCGCCACAACATCCCCCAAAAGCTGTGTCAACAACACCACCACTGCCAGGGGCAGCAGGGCCAGCAGCAGCACCCACTCCAGCACCCCCTCCACTGCCACCACCAACACCACCAGCAACAACACCAGTGGAACAGCCACCACCCACTCCACTGGTGGCACCACTGGCGGCCACACCACCACTGCAAATGGCTGCAATGTCACCTGCCACCATGGCCATAGGGTGTGCAGCAGTGGATACAAGGCACATGTCAAGTGCCAGATGGAGCAGTGTAGCACAGGATGGCACACTAGGACAGGGCACAACCCGGGTGGCATCGTAACTGCAGACTGTGGATGATAGTGGGCCACAAACCAAGGGACCGGGGACTGTGCCAGACCAGGCACCAACCACCTCAGGGAGGTGTGGAAGGCATCAGAGGATGGTAGTGCCATCTGAACAGATGGACAGTGGTGAACCTGTGGGCATGCAATGGGGCAGGGTGGGCCTAGTGTTGCCACTGGGGCAGTCAAGCCCACAACACAGGATGCTGAGCAGGGCATGTGTGCTGTCAAGTGCAGAAGAACTGGGTGACAACAGCAGGCAGATGACTGACCATGCCACTATAGTGCACTGCTGCAATGGGTGGTGGGCAGTGGCAGTATGGGAGGGCACTGTGTGTGGACATGTGGTGTGTGTGAGGTGTGCATATGTGTGTGTGTGTGTGTGCATGCATGCACTGTGTGCAGGTGTGTGGGCAATGTTGTACAGCACAAACTGGGTGTGTATGCTCTGAACTGTCACTGGGTGTGGGTATGTGTGAATGGATTTTGTCACAAATGTACTGCAGCTCTGCACCATGTCACAACATAACTGAATAAACACTGTGCACTATACATCAGTGTGGCCTCACTCATTCCTACTACTGTGATAGCACATGACACATGTAGCATAGAACTGGTGCGCTGGATGGGTGCATGGCCCATGTTGCACATGCACATCCGAAACATAGGCCACAAGTGTATATAGGCCACAACTTCAGCCTGCAGTAGCGTACTGCATACATGTAACTTGTGTGTATGTAGACCGTAGGTGTGTGTCATCATGGTAGTCCACATGTGTGGCACATACGGGTGCCATGTTTGAGGTGGGGCTGTGAAGATGAAAGACAGGCTGCACAGCCCACACACTGTACAGACATGAGAGGACATTGCAGCTGTGGTACAGGGGGAAGAGTAAGGAAAACACTGTGTTGGACTACTGCAGGGTTGTAAGTAGTGGGACCGTACAATGCCCCCACTAATGCTTTCCGCTCAACCTTCTGTCCCCCATTTGTGAAACAGAGGCCATCAGACTGTGGAACACATGGGCAAACAGTGGAGCACTGCAACAACACTTACCCCATGATGCCAGGACACTGTTACACTGCTTGCCTTTATGTTCAGACAGTCTGTTATTACTTGTAGGCTATATATTGTGCAACATGTTACAGAGAACTGTGCCTCCACCTGTTGTCAGTGAATGTGGACCTAGTCCTCACAATGTGGAACAGGGAGCATTGCTGCCGTACAATGTGGGACAGTACCACATAGTGTGGGACAGTGGAGAGGTATGCACCAATGCATTACACAGGCAGGTCAGCTACATGTAGGGGGGGCAGCACATAGGCACAGAACAGTGGCCTGGGTGCGTCTGAGGCCTGCCAAGTGTTGGTTACATTTGTGCACAGGCCGCACAGCTGTTCTGCCCCCCTGTGGATGCCAACACAGTTCACTGAGAGGGGACCAAAGGTGGGACACCACAGCTGTACCTGACCACTGTGCAGGACAGTACACTGTCCTGTGAGGTGCACCAGACCTGAACACACAGCAGACCCAGAGGTCTGTACAAGGGTGTCAGCAGGCATACACAATGTACACGTATGTGTAGTGGTGTGATGTGTGGCAGACACACAACATGTGCCATGCTGTGTACAGCTACATAACAGCCAGGTGTCTTGCAGCTGGTTCAGGCCACTACAGAGGGACTCTCTGCAGGCCGCTGTTGTGTAGGAGATGGCGATATGCTAATCCCCTATGGTGCATAGAGATGGCTCTCCAACATTAGCCGAATAGGCATGGCAGGTAGCGGTGTGGGGGGAGTGCAGTGTAGGCAGCCATTGTAGGGTTTACACAATGCATAATGCATGTGCATGGCACCACTCTACCCTGTCATGCAGGGGGCTGTATTTGGAGATGGTGTGTACACCGTGGAAAGGGGGGTGGGGACTGCAGTGACATATGTGTACAGCACAGCACAGTTGGGCTACACCCCTGGGATGGCATGTGAGATGCAATGCTGCACCCATTGCCACTGTACCCCAGCTCTGTATGGTATGCCAGCTACGGGCAGCCATGCCTGGTTGTATGCAAGAGACTGAGATGATATCGTGACCCCACTACTGTGCCATTACACAATCGATGTGACATGTTGCCTTGCAGGTTATTGCCACATGTGCCAGGACTCCCATGTGCCAGGTGAAGCAGATCATCAGATATGCCATGCCACAGCAGCCTCAACCTAAGCAGAAAGGCCCCAAAATTCACCACCGCAGAGACTGCGCAACTAATCAATTTGGTGCAGCAGTGGAGGACAACATTTCTCCTACCTGGGTGCAGGTCACACACCATGGTGGAGTGGACAAAGCCAAGGAGGGTGATCAGGGCATGTCTAGGTGTCATGAGCGACGTGCCCACACCGTGCAACAGCTGTTGCACCTATGGTAGGATATGGCATGACAGGACCCAGAGATTCTTCAGTGGTTGCTGGACATGGCACAGCAGAGGGATGTGGAGATGCGCAGAGGCCAGGCCCCAGGTGCAAGTGTGTATGCCATCATCTAGCCACACAATGTTGAAACGCTGACACACAAACCATGGCCAGCACTGGTGCATGCATGTAACTGTGTTCCCCTTCCCCACAGGTGCAGGATGCAGTGACCCAGGTCAGCAGGGGCAGCCAGCTGTGGCACAGCAGTGTGCATGGAGCCAGCAGCAGGTGCTGGGGCACTGAAGGCCAGGCACTGTCAATCATGTGTCGTGTCCATGCCATGGTGGTCTGCGGGGGTGGGGGAGGTTTCTGTGTGTTGCGTGTGCATGCAGTGTGTCCCAGCACAGCACTGATGACCACCATTGCTTCCTTGCAGGTGTGCTGAGCAGACTGACACCACACCACAGGGCCTTGCTGTGGACGATGGCCGAGGTAAAGGCAGAGGACGCAGTAGCCTACTGGTATCGCACCCATTGCCAGCATCGCAGGGTATGCCCCATCTCACCATCACCGGAGGAGGTGGATGAGCCTGACACTGACACTGGAGACAGTGGCAAGCAGGGGTCAATGGAGCAGCCAGTGCTGGAGAGAGCAGCGGTAGCTGAGGCCCTACTAGCGGAGGAGATAGTGGCAGCAGAACAGGCAGCAGAGGGTCAGAAGGTGGTAGAGCTGCCTGCAGTTGAGCTGGAGGTGGTGGAATGGCCAGAGGAGGTGTAGGAGGAGGTTGAGCAACCTGCAGGGGTGCAGGAGGCTGCCAACATGCTGCCTGAGGACAGTACAGACTGCCCATCTGAACACGGAGACATGGACCCACAGCTACCGGGAGGGCATGGTGCTGGAGCAGAGTCACCTGGTGGACAGCCCGGGTCACAGGCCTTGTTGTACTTGGGGCAGCAGGTGGCAGGTGACCAGCAGATGGTAGTGCTGGTGTCTGTGATTATGGATGACGTGACACACACCTGCTTGGCTCCCTCAGGGCTCTCCTCATGGCACTACAGAGGCACTAGCATTGCAACAGTGTGGACTGGGGCCATGGACAATGCAACTTATGCCTTGGGGTCATTGGCCGTTATTGGCTTACCTCGGGGTTGGGGCAGTGGAGGGCCTACTGTTGTGTGTATATGGGGAGGGGGCTGGTGGGAAGTGGGTACTGTTCAGCAGGAGGGTCTGCATAACATGATGAGGGGGGCTGTGGGTGGAGTCATGCCTGGGTGGGGTCCATACTGAGGGTGGACAGTCTGTACATATGGGCTGGGGAGGATTGTACATGTGGGCTGGGGAGGCATGTACATGTGAGCAGGGGGTGGGGCTTGTACATATGGGCTGGGGGGTGGGATGTGTGCATAGCGGGTGTCTGGTGTAGGTACTGGGGGTAATGTGTGAATATCATGATGTTGTTTTTACTTGTGTTTACCCTTGTTCCATTGGGCTTTATACAATTTCATTAAATGCTGTTCTTGCACCCCTGGCTCTGCACATGTGTCTGGTCTGCATGGGCATGTGCATATGTGTGTGTGTGTGTGTGTCACTGGGCACATGCTGCGCTGTCTCATGTCCATCCCCAACGTGCGCATGATATCTGTGTGCTGGCTGTGCACCTCAAAACCTTGGGTGCACACCAGTGGGCATGGCTGCATGGTGCTCTATGTGCAGCAGCTCACCATGCCGGGTCCGGTTCACATGCCGCCACACCTTACATGTCTTGGTTGTATGATGGCCATGGGCCAGTATGGCTCCCTTCCACCCAGAGGAATGGTGGTCCCTTTGGGTGGTACCAGTGGCATAGTCCAATGGTACATCCTACCACCATATGTCCACAGGTCTGTGCCACTCGGTGCTGTGCCCTGTTGTGGTTGCACTGTTTATATGTATCAGAGGCCATGGCAGGGGCATTGTGCCTGGTGGCACCATCATCACAGCATTGTTCCTCTGTGCTTTGTGTGTCCATCACCCACCTGTGTCACCATGTCTGTGGTCCATGTATGCTGTTGTCCTCTGTGTGTTGCCTGGGGTGCCATCACACATTCACTGTCATGCCTGCCAGATGCTGTGTGACACACACATGGGCACTGTTCCAGCTCCAGTGCTGCCACATGTGTTGCATGGCACCTGGCAGACTGTATCTCATCCCTCTAAGGTTCAGTGATGTGGCATGGGGGCTGTGCCATTGTTGGGGCTGCATTGCACCATACTGTGTCCCCTGTACTGCTGCAGGTGCCACCATGGTGGTGTTGGTGTTGTTGGGGGGGTGGTGGTGGTGGCAGTGGTGTTAGTGGTGTGGTTGGTGGTGGTGTTCATATGCCACCTCAAAAGAACCACTGGATCAGCTCCTGTCATGCACGGTGTCCCGCTGTTGCACCACTGTGTGCCATGTGTCCCACCATGCTGTCCAGCTCTCCGTCACCTTCCCGTGGTGCACCTTCCTCCAGGTCGCTGTCAGGCATCGGTACATGGTGTGCCAGAATGATGTTGTGGAGGATGCAGCAGGCAAGCACTATCATTTATGCCATCGCAGGGCTGTAATGGAGCGCACCCCCCGAGTTGTCAAGGCATCTGAAGCGGGACTTCAGTAGTCCAAAGGTGCACTTGATTACCCCTCTTGTGCTGGTGTGGGCCTCATTGTAACTGACCTTGGCTGCTGTCTGGGGCGTCCTCAGAGGGGTCATCATCCATGGCATCTGGGGACATCCACTGTTACCTGTTGGGGGCAAGAGGTTAGATGCATGTTTGCTGTGTGCACACCTGTCATCAGCATCTCACTATCCTCTGCATGGCATGAACTGCTGCATGCACATACACACACATGCAGGCACACACTCCTGCTCATGTGCACATCCATGGCTGTGTCCATGCACTGTGTGGGCTTCCCTTGTCATTGTGTGGCCATCCCTGGCCACTGTGTGTTGCACAGTGTGTGTGACTTGCCCCTGCCTGCATCTCATGTGTGGCGTGCCACGTGTCTGCATGGCTATCACCTCTGCCCACTGCAGTGCCTGTCCACCCTGTGCCCCTGTTGTGCCACTGTGTCCACACATGCCCACATGCACTGTTTGCCACATGCACTCACACTGCCACGCGCACACCTTTGCAGCTGTCATTCCCCATGGTACATACCTATAAGCCATCCTCCAGTGATGTCCCCTCTCTCAAATGCCTCATGTAGCCTACAGTTCCTGTAGATGTGGGAGTCATGGCAGGATCCAGGATACTTGGCCACCACATCTAGGATGCGACCACCACTGTCACTGACCACCTGGATATTCATCGAGTGGTACCCCTTCCTATTTATGTATGCATCCCCTTCCTCGCTTGGGGCCCTGATGGCCATCTGTGTGCAGGCAATGGCACCTAGCACACAGGGGAACTGCATCACATTATAGAACACCTGCTTCACTGGGAACTGCTGTTGGGCATCCTGCAGGAAGCTGATTTGTTGCAGGGTATGCCGTATGAGGGCTGCAAGGAACTTCCTCAGGTGTTTGGACACTGCCTGCTGGGAGATACCCACTGTGTCCCCTGTGGGTGTTTGGAATGTGCCAGTGGTGAGAAAGCACAACATTGTGCTCATGCACACCTCCAGTGGCAGTGGGTGGCCCCTGTTGCTGGTGCTGTGTAGGTCACCACCCTGGTCCTGGCATAGCTCCCTGATGCAGCTCTTGCTGATCCTATAGTGTGCTAGGCACTGCTGCTCAGTCAGGTCCTCACAGGTTTTGTGAGGGCATCTTACTGTCTGCACCGGTGGCCTTGGTACAATTGTTGGACACTGTGGCTCGGTCCCCTGGGTCCTGCCTCTGCATCTGGTGTGTCTGCACTCACCGTGCTCTGCTATCATTATTCCCAGTAGGGCACCTATTGCTGACATTGCTGTGTGTCTCACTAAATTGCTGTCTGTTGTCTGGCTATGTGGGGATCAGGGGTTATATAGCCTGTGCTCTGGTAAGACCAGGTATCCCTTGTTCTAACTTACATCTGCATCTTCTGGCATATTTACTTATGCCTCCTGTTCTGGAATAGCATTGTCATCATACTGGTGTATTACGCATCTCACAAGCTGCATTACAAGGTGGCACAATCTTTCTTTGTCATAACTGTGTCATACCTTGTATTTGGCGTAGTGGTTGTGAGTTGTGGCATAAGTGTTCTTTTAAAATCATGCATGTCACAAGTCATGAGTGTAACTTGCGATTTGCACCATTGGGACTGGCTTACTGCATTTACATCTGGTGTAGCTGTCTTGGAATTGGGCCCATGGTGTGCATGGCTGACATTTGTCTCTCAAGCCTTACCTAAACACCTTGAAAAATTTAAAAAAAAAAAGTTGTTTTATATTTCAGCTAGTATAAAATAAAAACTGAATTGATTACAATTGATTGCATAGCACCATTGGAAAGGTAATGGTGTGCTGAACAACTTTGCCAGTCGTACTTTGTGTGTAGCACTTACGGTTTGAGAGGTATTCACATTTGTTTGTGGCATGCTGATTATGGCTTGATTTTGCTTAGAAAGGCCCAGGATGCAGTCCTAAGGGTATACAGGGCACAAGTGGTAGAAGTCTCAAAGAGCTCTTGTGGTGTGAATGAGTTAAAGAAAAAATGTTATTTTAAATAGAATTTAAAAGGGTCAACACCTCTCTCCTCCAGAGGAAGTCTTCCATAAAATCAGGGCCACCAAACCAAAAGCCTGATCCCCCATGGACTTCAGTCTGGATCTCAGTACAGAGAGCAGACTTGCCTCTGATGACTGGAGTAAGTGTCCAGGAACACTGGGAGTCAGGAGGTCTTTCAGGTAGCCCAAGCCTAGATTGTTCAGGAACTTGTATGTTAACAAGCACACTTGGAAGTTGATATGCCACTGCAAAGGCAAAAATTGCAGAGCATAGAGAAATGGAATGAAATGCTCAAACTGAGAAGTTCCACCAATTAGCCAGGCTGCTGTACTCTGGACTAGCTGTAAGTAACACAACAACTTCCTGGATAACTCAACGTATAGAGCATTACAGTAGTCTAGCCTAGATTTAACCAGAGTATATACCATAGTCACTAGATTAGCTGGCTTAAAAAAAGGTTCAATCTTAGAGAGGTTCTGAAGATGGTAGAAATCACTGCAAACAACAGCTGACACAAGATATTCTAAAGCCAGCCTGTAGTCCACAATGATCCCCATGTCCTTCACTCTATCTACAGCACTGAATGTGATGTCATCTAAAGATGTACAGACAGCATCAGCGCTCGTCATCCCAGAACCATGCTGACCTGGTTCCACTAATAGCACTTCCACCTTTAATGGAGTAATCCTAAACCAACTGGCCACAATCCAGTCTTGAATTTCCTTAAGGCATCCACTCAGTTCTGAGACTGCAGCATCATCATGAGCACAAGACACATACAGCGTGGTATCATCAACATAGCAATGAAAACCCAAGCTGTAGCATCCGGTTATCTCCACCAATGGCAGCACGTACACACCGAATGATGTAGGATCTAAGATCGAACCCTGAGGCACCTCACAGCAGAGAACAGCACTGCTCGAGATGAAAGAGTCAAGTGTCACCTGCTGTGCCTTGTTGAATAAGTAGGAGTCAAACTCTCCAAGCACATACCGGTGAGTCCTACATGGTGCCTCAGATGAGCCAACAGCACCCCATAGTCCACTGTGTCAAAAGATGAGGAATGGTCAAGCAGGAAGAGAATGGAATGATGCCCATCATCTCTTGTCAGGAGAACATCTTGATGCACACTGACTAGAATAATCTCAGAACTGTGACAAGGCCAGAATTCAGAATAGAATGACTCAGATGTCATGTTTCTCCAGATGCTGCTCCAACTACACCACAATCACCTTTCTTGATCAATTTAGCAAAAAATGGATGGTTCAAGTAATTTGAGAGAATATTGGGGTTCAACAATGTTTTTTAAAAAGATACTCCACCACCAGTCTTTTCAAGGTGGAAGGACAACCCCTCTCCTGAAGAGAACACCCAATGATCTCCACAAAGATAGGACTGAAGGTCCCCCTGCTCTCCAGAAGAAACCAGGTGGACCCAGAGTCCAATTTACAGTATATATTGCACAGTTCCCAAACCACTTATAGGACATCATCTGCCACCACCAGCTCAAACTCCGCCTACAAAGACAGAGTGTCTCGGCCCATCATAGACAGAAAACTGCTAGCCTATGACAGGCCGCTTGAAGATTTCCCAGTCTGAATAGAAGGCGCCCTGTCCAAAAAGAACCGATTAAACTCATAAAAGTTTTCTGTAGAAAAAAGTCTATAGGACTGCAGACAGATTGGATTCAATATGTTCATAGTGTTGAAGAGCTGAGCTGGTCAGTTCTTTTTGGTGGCCAGCACCCATGACAGAAATGCTGACTTTTTCAGAGTGATTGCCCACAGATACTCATTGTATTGAGTCCTCCGGACCAATCTGTCTTTCTCTGACCAGGACCTCCACCATCAATGCTCCAACCTCTTCCCCTTTGTCTTCAGTCTCTTAAGATAACCATCAAACCATGGTGACCTGGGTGGAAATCAAAGGGAAGACGTGGGAGGTCCTAAGGAGTCAAATGCAGCCATAAGAGCCATGTTATAGTTCTCCACAGCCTGCTTGACTCCCATCACACAGGCCATCTCCATCTCCATGCCCAAGATGTCCAGTACTATCAGGAGACTTTCAGTCTTCAGATTTTGAATAGGATGCTAGCTGACCATCTCCACCGGGGAGGTTAAAGGGGGAGCCCTGCAAAGAAACTGTACAGCATGATGATCTGAGCAAATGACCAGTACAAACTTGACATCACTGACATCAAGACCCAATGAGAAAAGCAGATACAAGGCATGCTTGTGCTAGTACTACATGATGAACTGAACAAATGACTGGATCAAATTTTATATCACTGATTTCAAGACCCAATGAGAAAACCAGGTTCAAGGCATAACTGTCCTGGTAGGTATCAATGGCAACTGCCTATACAAGGCTCAATGAAGATATCTACTGGAGAAACTGTTTTCTAAAAAGAGAAGTTTTTTAATTAGACATAGAAACATAGAAACATAGAAACATAGACTTTGACGGCAGATAAAGACCGCTAGGCCCATCTAGTCTGCCCATTTCCCTACCTACAGGATAGGCCGCAGATCCTAGTTAACCAACAGCCTATATCTTCCTGCCCCCCACAAGAATTGCCTTATGTCTGTCCCATGCATTCTTGAATTCTCCCACAGTTTTAGACCCACAACTTCCTCAGGAAGGCTGTTCCATGCATCCACCACCCTCTCTGTGAAATAATACTTCCTCACATTGCCCTGAACCGCCCTCCTTCTATCTTTAAATTGTGTCCCCTTGTTCTTGCAAGTCTCTTTTCTGAAAGATGCTACCCTCTTGGACTTTGTTGATTCCTTGAGGTACTTGAAAGTTTCTATCATGTCCCCCTCTCCCTTCTTTCCTCAAGGGTATACATATTAAGCTCCTTTAGTCTCTCCTCATCGGCCTCTTTTTGCAGACCCCTGCACCATCTTAGTTGCCCTCCTCTGGACTGCCTCTATCCTGTCTATGTCCTTGCGGAGATGGGGTCTCAGAACTGGACACAGTATTCCAGATGGGGTCTCACCAACTGTCTGTACAGAGGGATAACAACTTCCTGTTTTCTGCTGCTGATGCCTCTCCCTATACATCCCAGTATACCCCCGGCCCTCCCTACTGCCTTCTCACATTGCTTGCTAAATTGACCAAGGCATTGAAATAACCCTAAAAAAAGAAGTCGTGGTGATCCCAACACAAGATTGACCATGAAGCTCTCAGGGTACTGCAAGAAATCACTTCCATACCTGAGAGGCCAGTGTATGAGCATAACCTTGAAACCTGTACCTGGCCCGCCTTTCATTGCCACGCATTCAAATGACCTGGTCAGTCCCATGGGATATGCTGTCAGTCACAATGCAGATCTGAAACATATGGTTACCCTGCCCCCCACCAAGGCTCCTGTATAGAAAAAGGCACCAAGGAATAATCAGGTAGAATGGATAACTCCATCATGGGGCAAGTGTCAGTCTCCCAACTCGGTCTCTATAATACATATTGGATCTGCCAAGGAGTCCACAAAAAAAGGCCCCATTATGGCAGTTTTATTCCTTGGCAATCTGAGGTTACAGAGAACTGCCCTAAGGGAAGTAACTGAATTAGCCAGCCCATTGACTAGTTGCTGACCAGAAATCTCAGGGACCTAGGTAATACTAGTTACCCCTGGCACGTCCTTGACACCACACTCCTGATTCTGCCCACTCCATCCCCCCTAAGAGCTAATCTACAGTGTGTGGAGGACTAGCAAATGCACGTCACATACTAAATAAACACCCATGCCATACCCTACCTAAAAATTCCCTCCTACAACACAAATAACCACCTTACACCCAATACTATTTCCTTGCAGGGCATGGACTGACTGCAAAGCATGGTGGAAACAAGCTAAATGGGTTCCCCACAGCACTGAAATAAAAATGGCAAAAAAACTGAAAAGTAGCTTTCCTTTTCGAGACTACTATACCTCCAGAGGCTCTTCTTTTGATGGCTACTCACAAAACCACTGATGGCTACTGCTAAACCACTGAAACAGACTACTCTCCAGTCTAAGAAAGCACCAAAGCTGACTTTCACAATGGTGGAGGCCCGCACTCGAGCTCAGGCTATGGCGGCGGAGGCGACAGCTAATAAGAATACAGGGAACACTACAATCACTACTCTCCCTTCCTTAATTGTCAACCTCCAGCAAGAGGTAAAATCGGGATTCACAAATTTAGCTGCCCAACTCACCTACCGCCAGTCGGTGGTGACCAGACTGGCAGAATCTTCAGCAACACACACAACATGCCCTGATGAGGCAGAGAAGCAGAATGGGAAAACAGAAGATACTGTAGCAGATTTATCATGGGACAACAAGACCCTAACAGAAAAAGTTAAAATGCTGTGCTCCAGGTCAGAAGATCAAGAAAATAAAGCCACCAGTGGCATGGAGGGCTGAGGCATTGGTGCTTTACCCCCTGCCACATCAGTGACCCATGTTTGGTGGCGAGCATGAGTTGCTGGGGTTTGGCTTGGGAGGGAGAGGGTCAAGCATCCAGAGGACTGCTCTCCTTTCCTGAGGAGATTGGATTGGCATTCCTGCCAAATGACTGCCACTGGGTGGAAGTCTGTAGATAATGTGGGTCTGAGTGCATCAATGATGGGAGTGTGCTGTGGGACTCTGCAGCATGCGCATGTCTCCAAGTGCACAGATTGACATATACACCCCAGCAACAGGAAAGGGAGAAAACAGAAAAGGTGTTGCTGGCAGGCTCCATGATGCCCTGGTCATGCTCTCTACTCATAGTTCCACCTGGGAATCTGGATTATTCACTGGGGTAGGACGGCCCTCCCCTTCCTGGCCCCACCACAGGGGGAAACCTGTAGGGGACTTGCCTGGGTCAGAGCCAGAGTTGAGTGAGTTGTACTCACGGGCGGAAACACGCCTCTCACAAAGACAACCATAGCTGTGCCTGCCAGCCATCCCATGGGAGAAAAAGCAGTATAGAAAAGAAAAAAAGAAAATAATGCCAAATGATCCAATATTAGGATCATTGGGCTACCCAAGAGTCTGGAGGGCAAAGAGAGTGGCTGAGCAGTGCTACAGTGGCTTGTCGATAAACTGGGTCTAGCTGACACAGCTACAGATTATGCAATATAGTGAGCACACCCTACATGGCCCAAACTGAAGGCAGGAGACCAGCTCCAACATTATTTGATAAAATACCGATGCTTTCCTAAAAATGAGATGATGCTCTGTACTGCCTGGGCACATGGGCCAGTATCACCTGATGAAAGTCAAGTGTTGGTATTCCAGGATTTTAGCAGGCACTTACAACTACAATGGAAAACATTTATGGATGTTAAAGCCAGGGTCCATCACATTGGATGGGGATTTGCCCTCTTATACCCAGATAAGACTTTCAGTCTTGTCCTCCAATCAATGCTTATCTCTTTCTTCCTGCTACCTGTTTTCCTACCTACTTTCTATGGAAGCACCAAGTTTTCTCATCAGCGACAATGCTGACCTCCCCCACAGCAATGGCACAACACCAATGCAGGTATTGTGCCGCCTGTTCTACGGGTGTTTTCTGTGGGGGGCTGTGCCCCCCACACCCCTGGACTTTAGGATTCCAACTCCAGGTCGGAGTTGGTCCAGGGAAGGGGCGGAACACTGGGGGAAGGCGAAACACAGAAAAGGACAATTACTGCGACTGTTTTACAGTCGGGGTGTTGACGAAAAGGGGTGTACCGACTTTCTGCTATGGGACCTTACCTCTTACCAGGTCCCAAACTTCCACTCTTATCCCATCTCTTCTCTTTCACTCATCCCTATCCCTATCTATTCCTAATCTTTCCTATATCTATCCTGTAATGACTATTCTAGTGCTACTGTCCTCAATCTATAATCCTCCCAGAATTTTTCTGGAATGTGCACTTATGACCTAACTTAATGTATTTCGCTTTCCTGTAATTTTATTTTACTTGAGGTATTGTTGTGTATTTTACTTTGCCTGTTGTTAATCCTCTAGCCTTCACTGTATTCTTATGCTTGAAAATTGTCAACTTTGTATTGCAATTGTTATCCTGATGTTTTGGTTTTGTAGCCTCCTGGGTCATACCTGAAAATAGTCATTACTATGGCTAGTGCACCTACCCGGTCATCAAAAACTAAATAAATAAATAAAATAAATAAACTGTGAATCAACAAACCAGGCTGCCCTCCAAGATTTTTTGTGAAATTACAGGATGTGGAAGATTTTATCAATAGAGAGGATTCAGCCACAGAAGGTAGGTCACATCCCCACTCCATTGCCCCATTGCACTGATGTGTATATATTAATTTACAGTATGGTTAAACTTGCCCAACGGGATTGCTTGATGTGACTGTTTGGGTAGCTGATTCCCCTGAACAACTTTAGCTGAATTGAGATGGATCCTCAGAAGAGTTCTGCTGTCAGGTTGTGTGATTAGGGTGGCTACATCAGGGAGAGGTGAATTATTACCATGATTACTGGAGCTCTGTGACTGACTGATCAAGTATGTTAGTAGACTATGCAAGGAGTACATGGCTGAAGTGGTGGGATGAACTATGGTGCTTTATTGGGAGATCACTCACTTTGTTTTTATGTCAGTTGGATGCGGGTTGCATGAATGAGGAGTAGCAATCTCCTTTCAAGCTCCGAGAAGAATTGCTAAATCCTGCCTGCAATACGATAAAATGGTGCTTGGATGGGAAAGTCTTGTGGAATTTGAGGGGCATGATCTTTAAGACTAAGCTTTGTGGGTGGAGTACTGGGAATATCTGTGCCAGACTGAATCCACTCCCCGAGGTTGGCCGGGAGCCCACAACTAATTTTAATTTTCTATTTAGATTCCTTTTCAGCTCACCTATTTCACTCCCCATCTCACCACTGTGATTGTGCAATGTATATTGACAGGGCAGCCATGTTTAAGCTGCTCCACTAAACACTTGTGGGGCAGTGGTGGATTGCAGGTGTACAAAATGAACCAACAACAGGAAAAGTCCTGTATTCCAACTGAAGCCTCCTAACATTTTAGCCCCTGCTGTCTCACTCTACAAGCTACATGGCTTATTGCAGTTGCAACTTTGATGTAAGGTAAATATCTTCCAAATGCAAGGTCCCATAGAGACTACAGTGTTTTGATGTGCAAATTCTGCATTGAGGAGCTCACAGACTCAGTGGAGGCATTAAGCACATGCAACTCATGCATTTGCACGTGGCCCCCAGCCAGCAAGAGGGCCCCCTGGCCCTGCTCTTCTGACCTGAGTATAGGCTGGCAATAAACTGCAAGAAACAATATTATGAGAGCAACTGAACTGCCCACCATTTTCTTCAGCCTTGAAGCTCAGAGTATATCCTGTAGGAACTGATCACCTTTAACTGCTCTGCTGCTGTCCTGACTCCCATATGTCTAATGTCTCACTACACAGAAATGTTGTTTTTTAATGATTGCATCAACTGATGTACTGCATGCTGACAAAGGACGAAGAGGAAAGGGGGCCCTGGAAGGGCAGCTGATGTATTGCATTGGACAACAGAAACTTGTACCATCTGTAAATATATTAGCTCAAATGGATTCTGTACATTACGGTTTTGTAAGTAAACATATACAGTAAGGTTAAGAAGAACTGAGAGCACTGTATTTTGTCATTTACAAATACTTTATAAGTTATTTGCTGTATTAGTTCTTATCTGCTCCTGAAATTTACAGACCAGAGGGTTTATCATCAGACTTTGTCCTTGTTTTTGAATGTCATCATCTGGTAAAAGGCTACCGATACAGTCTCTCGTGGTGTGGGTATGTGTGTGTGGTAGTGTTTGTGAAGACTCAACATCATGCTGTCCTGGATGCATCAACTACTGCCAGCTGACTTGTACTTTGTTGTTGATGTCACAGTGTCCCCATAGCCCCTGCCACTGATCTGTTGAACATGTTGAGGCAATAAAGTAAAATAACTAATGAATATTTCTGTTTCTTCTGATACACATGTCATCACGATATTAAATAAATAAGTAAAATGGAACTATATATATATTTCTGATACTCAAACAGAACATAGAAGTCACACAAATTTTACAAATAGCATTTTGCTTGCTGTAAAAGTCATGGAATAAATTAACAAGCATTTGTCAATGCCGAGTGTTGTCTCACTGGCATTGGTAGAGCAGGAGTTAGAGATGCATAATAGGAATGGCAGTGAAGTATTGAACGGACACCAACTCCACCCCCACCCTGCAGAGATTAACAGGCATTGGGGTGAGCCTTTGGGTAATTAGCTATAATGCTCATGCCATTTTACCTCACCCTACCCTGTAGACACTGATACGTGTTGTGGTGTGCTTTGGGGTCTTTGAGCCTTATATGTACCCCATTCCGTAAGAAAATACACTGAGATGTGTGCAGTATAGGAGAATGGGGTGAACTTTAGGGCCAAACACTCCAAGGCACACCTCAATGCCTGTCAGTGGCTGCAGGGTAGGGGGTTGGGGTGGAATGGCATGAGCATTACAGCCAATGACCCCAAGTCACACCCCTGACACCTGCCAGTCTCTACAGGGTGGGATGTTGCAGTTGGAAACCCTAGCACCATAGGCGTTTGTTGGTATTTTCACTCCAAATTTTCAACATGGGCATTTTGTGACCCCAGCTCA
Source organism: Neoceratodus forsteri (assembly GCA_016271365.2). NCBI lineage: Eukaryota > Metazoa > Chordata > Ceratodontiformes > Ceratodontidae > Neoceratodus > Neoceratodus forsteri. The sequence continues at coordinate 877,196,302 of CM057452.1, read as the reverse complement.
TGAAAAGCTGCACTATCAGTTTGTTAGCCAAAAGGTGGTTTTGCACAGTGACTATGTCATTTGGTGACACAGGCATGAAAACACATTTTGGGCAGGATGTGAAAAATTACAACTGTATTGTTCATGAGGAGGTGTAAAAAATGGCAACGCTGAAAATCTGGAGTGAAAATATGAAACATTGGTGAAGCCATGAGCAGGCATAGAAACTGCGCAACACACATCCGGAACCCAATTATTTTTGGGATTTTTTTAACCACATTTTCAACATAGGCATTTTGTGACCTCCCCTCATGAACAGTGGCACTGTGATTTTGTTAATCTGTCCCAAAAGATGATTTTCCGCAGTGACCATGCCATTGTGCGCCACAGGTGTGAAAGCACATTTTGGGCAGGATGTGAAAAATGACAGCTGTACTGTTCAGAATGAGATGTGAAAAAATGCCAGTGTTGAAAATCTGGCATGAAAATATTGCAAATTTGCGAAGTTACAAGTGTGCGTGTAAACTACACAAAACACGCTCGTAACACAGTTATTTTATGGACTTTCATCACCAAATTTTCAACATATGCATTTTAGGACCTCTGCTCATGAACAGTGTCACCAACATTTTCTCAAACTGTCCTGAAAACTGATTTTGCACAGCAACCGCACTATTCTGCCCCGGGCGTGCAAAAACACATTTCAGCCAGGATATGTAAAATGACAGCTATACTGTTCATAAGAAGGTGTGAAAAAATCGAAATTTTGAAAATCTGGAGTGAAAATATTACAAATTCATGAAGTTATGAGTGTGCTTGGAAACTGCGCAATGCACGCTTATAAAACAGCCATTTTTTTGATTCTTTTCACCAAATTTGCAACTTAGGCTTTTTGAGAGCCCCCCTCATGAACAGTGGCACTGTTATTTCATTATTCAGTCTCGAAAGGTGATTCCATGCAGTGACTGCGAAATCACCTTTTGGGACTGAATAATGCCATGACAGTGACTGAATTCTTGAGGAGGGGTCCCAATAACCCCATGTTGAAAATTTGGTGCCAAAATTCCCCCAAACGCCCGAGATATGCACCAAAGTTAAAAAAAAAAAACTATTTATGCCATTATACAGCTTACCAGCATTTCTTCATTTCGCAGTCAGCCTTGAAGAGTGCAGACGTGTTCCTGGTCCACCGAAGATCGTCGCGCTGTGCTCCGGAGGTAATTATGGGATAAAGGGGTGTTTGGGGAGGCAGGATGTGCAGAGAGAGGGTGCGGGTTGGGGGCAGGGCCACTGGAGTCGACGAGGGACCATTTTCTGCTTTGCAGGTTTAAAAAAAAATTGCAGGGCTTTAGTGTGCCACCTGAGTATTTTTTGAGAAGTTCTGTACCTGTGGGGATTGGGCACCCCTTGGCCCGCACATCAAATGGGGACATTATGCCAATGGGGTGGGCTCCCCATCTGCAAATTAAACTGAGAAGGGAGGACATGATGCCGAGGGGGGTTGGGCCCCTCCTTGGCACACACTTTAAGTGGGAGGGGGGGATGCATTATTCTGACTGGGAGTGGGCTCATCTGTCAGCAAATGAAGTGGGTTGGGGCACTCTGTGGTGGCATTCCACCATGTTTTGTAAACTGGTTCACCAGGAAAGGCACGCTGCTGCATGAGAAGCTTGGCTCTCATTGCAGTGGACCTTTTCTTTGATCTGGTTGCAAGTTTACATGTTGCTGGTGTCAGCACCTGCAGCTGCCTTATTGGGGAATGAGGGATGCACCTACTGATGCATGCCCTGCATACGCCCACAGTGACCGCACCTCCAGATCTGCTACTAATGCAGTATGTTGGCTGTGCAAGTGCAAGCTAACATAAAAATGGTAACTACATAGCGAGATCACAACACAAAATACCTTGAAAGGCATAAGGCAGAGGGAATGTGAACTGTTCCTAGCGATTGCAGGTGCAGCATGTTTATTTATACGAATGAGAGAAGGAGGCACTCCTGCTCCATACCCCATGACAGAGCAAATCTGCCTGCCATAACTAATGCTGTTCAGTATCACTACAGTAGCTACCATTTCTAGTCATTCATAAAGGGCCATAATGATGCCTGCTGTATACATTTGGGGATTTGAAAGCTCTCTAGGATTTGTTTTAAAAATTGCCAATTACCAATACCCTATTTAAGTTTTTTTTCGGTGTCCATCAAGATAGCTAACTGAGGTGTCCTCTGACTCTTCTCGGATATGACAGTGAATACTGTGTGTTTGTTATCTGCAAAAACTTCTCTATGGCAAATCTTGTTTTGACCTGGATGCAGTGGTTAAATCAGAAGTGTTTAGGTGGGGGAACTTTCACTTCTATATTTCTAGGGTGGTGGGATTGTCATTTCTAGGTGATGGAACTGTCCTATAGTAGTAGTCAATAGAGAAAAATGGCAGAGGTGGTGGAACTGTCATACAGTTTTTAAGAGGTGGTAGAACTGAGTTCCTGTGGGCTCCTGCCCAATATAACCTATGTCTGGTTGTACCATTGTGGGTATGTCAGACAATGAACTAAAACAAGGAGAGGAGAAAAACAGGATAGTGGTGGTGATTTACCATAACGGCCGGGAGGGAATATTCCACTGCCCCCCCAGCTGGTAACACTGTCTGTTAGGAGTTCCAGCATCGAGTTTGCATGGGAACCCCACATGGAAAAAGACTCCACTGTACAGACTCAAAGCACCAACATCATTTAGAATCCAACTCATTGCAATAGTAATGTACTGAAACCCTTTCCCTGACCACAGTGAACTGGTGCAGCACTAATCTATATTTGAAATGAAATGAAATGAAACTTTATTTATATGGCGCCTTTCTCAAACCAAGGCACCTCACAATATTTAAAACAATAAACAATAAATAAATACAAATCCATAAATAATTTATACAACACTAAATTTGAGCTCTAATTCACAGTCAATTAATTAAAATTAATCTTCAACCATAAATAGGTCTTGAGGGCCTTTTTAAACTCCTCCATGGTCGCACACTGATGAAGCGGACGAGGTAAAGAATTCCAGAGGGTTGGAGCAACAAACATAAAAGCACGAGCACCCGATGTCTCTAAAGAAACCCTCGGAATCTCTAGCAACCACTCGTCCGCCGAGTGGAGAGATCGCCTAGGGCGGTAGGAAACCAAAAGCTCTTTCAAGTAGTCTGGACCTTGTCCATGTAAGGCTTTATAGGTAAAAGACCCACTTTAAAGGTAATCCACCACTGAATTGGCAGCCAGTGCAGATCGCGTAATATCGGCAAGATATGACAGGTACTACATGTACCCATCAATAGTCGGGCCGCAGCGTTCTGCACCAGCTGCAAGCAGTGGATATCAACCCCAGGAAGCCCTAGATAAATGGAGTTGCAATAATCTAGGCATGAGGTCACAAAAGCGTGGACCAACGTAGGAAGGTCAGCTGGTGGAACAAGGTGCTTAATCCTGGTGATGTTCCTAAGATGATAAAAGGAAAGTTTGACAACTGCCTACACCTGCGAATGCAGTGAAAGTTCATTGTCAAAAATCACCCCCAGGTTCCGTACACATTCAGAGGTAAGGAGCTAGATACCTCCCAGAAATAAACCTGAGGATAAACCATGTCGCATCCCCTCTACCCTATGACTTGGGTCCACAACTAATACCTCCATCATCTCCAAGTTCAATTTTAACCCTCTTGAACTCATCCAGCCTTGGATTTCGGTGAGGCAGCTATTAATGACTGAGAGATCTCTATCCTGGTCAGGTGTAAAAGACAGGTAGAGCTGAGTATCATCTGCATAGCAGTGAAACTTTAGCCCATACTTTCTTACAATGTCTCTGAGGTGCAGCATATACACTGCGAACAACATGGGGACAACACCAAGCCCTGGGGTACCCCACATGACAGTGAGAGTGGGCAGGAAGAATTTAACCAAGACACCACTCTCTGAGTCCTGTCAGTGAGGAAAGATCAAACCAATTGAGGACTGTCCCTGACAGACCACAGATAAACTCCAGGCATGCGAGAAGTACCCTATGGTCCACAGTGTCAAAAGCTGATGAGAGATCAAGAAGAATGAGAATGGAATGATTCTTCTAATCTCTAGCCATCAGGCAATCATTGAGCACCTGAACCAGTGCTGTCTCAGTACTATGCCTCTTTCAAAAACCAGACTGGAGAGGTTCATAGATGTCATGGATGGTTAAATGGTTCTCCAATTGTGCAGCCACCACTTTCTCAATAATCTTCCCAACAAAGGGAAGATTAGAGATCAGCCTGTAGTTAGCAAGGCAGTCAGGGTCCAAGGTAGCTTTCTTCAGGAGGGGTGTCACCACTGCCTCCTTCAGGGAGCTAGGAAACTGACCTGTATCCAAGGAGCACCAGACTATCCATGCTAGAACTGGGCAGATAGTCTTAAGACAGACCTTTATCAGGGAAGTCAGGCCCGGGTCTAAACTACAGCATATATGGTGCATACTCTGGACAATCCTCATGACATCAATGAACTCAGGCCAGTCAAAGGAACTCCAGGAGAGACCGAAGGGAGCAACCAGATGCCGATCAAAAACATCTCCAATAGAGGGAGCAGGTTGGAGTGCTGCCCTAATGTCGGCCACCTTATCTGCAAAGAAGCAAGCAAGCTCATCACACTCAAATTATGAAAAGGCTTTCCGAACCTGGAGACAGGCTGGGTTGCACAGTCTGTCAACAGTTCAAAAAAGCTGAGCTGGTTGGTTCTGAGCAGCCACAGACTCTCTGGACAGGAACTCTGCCTTCTTACCAGAGATTGTGGAATGATAGAGTTGATAATGTTCCATCAATCTAAGATGGTCATCATCAAGGGCAGTTCTCCGCCAACAACGCTCTAATCTTCATCCGTGTCACCGCATCTCCCTCAAGGCCTCATCAAACCATAGAGACCGAGGTCAAAGGGGGGAAAGGACAAACACAGACAGGAGCAATGTGATCCAGAACCAAGGAGATAGCCCTATTATAGGTCAGCACCAAGGCATCAGGATCATTGCTCACTTCAGAAAACTCTGATAGGTTGAGTGCCACTGCCAGGCCCACAGAGCTAATATCTCGAAAAAAGTGGCACTTAACCATCTCCACAGGGGTAGGCCTACAAGAGGGGGTGCAAAAACTGAAGCCCACGGTGTAGTGATTGGACCAACTGATGGGTTCCACCCCCACGTCAGTGGCCTCAATCCCCAGGAGGAAGACTAAATCCAAGGAGTGACCGCCCTTATGCGTGGCAGAAGTAACCACTTGTGTGAGACACCAAGATGTCATTAATTGGAGAAAGTGTTGTCCAAACTGCGAATAATTATCATTGATCCAGGCAGATGAGAACTATTCTACATCCCACACCTGCCACAACGGTACACTCAAAGGACTCTGCCTCCTCAACTGGTACACTTGTGAGCCCCAGTTCGGTCTTGAAACAGACACCCCCCACGGTCCAACCTCAGGCGGTGTAACACCGAGTACCCAACTGGAATTGCTGCCTCCAAAACTGGACCGGCATTACCATCCAGCCAAGTCTCGGTAATGCAAGCCACATCCATGGACTCTACAAGATCGGCAATAACTGCAGTCTTGTTCCTAATGGATCTGGCATTGCACAACACCACTCAGGTTGGACAGGTCACTGAAGTGGAACAGACTACTTGCCCAATAACATTAATAGTAGAGGTGCCCTTAGGTATGGAAACCAGACAAGGAGAACCTCGCTCTTGAATCCATTTCGCCCCAGGGCATCTTCTGGTCTCCACAACCCCAATCCGATGATGCTGCTCATTCGGCCTCCACTGTCCACACCCCCCAAAACCCCTCCTCCCCCCCTCCATACAATCCCCAGAGCTCTACAGCACTGGTAAGTTAACAACTGTAATGGCATAGGGGAGAAAAGGCGGAGGGCACGGAGAACGGAGGATGAATAACGTATGACCGTGGTGGCAGACCCTCTACACATAATAAAACCAAACCCAAACAATAACCCAAAATAAAATAAAATAAATAAAAATAAAATAAAATAAACACAAACAAAATTAAATCAAATCAATCAAATAAAAATCCAAATAACTAAAATTCACAACCAAAAATCTAGTGGCTCTCACCCTCCCTTAATTTCTAAAACAAATCATAAATACAAATCACATAGCAGTCTCTAAGAGTCAGTGTCAAAGGGCAAAATATCAACTTTCCACAGAGAAATGTAGAATCCAGATGACAACAAGAGGGGCTCTCACCCCCTCTTAATCCAAATACCAGAAGTTCCTCCAGATGAAATTTGGACAAGCAGCAAGAGGGGCTCTCACCCCCTTTTAATCCGATCGCTGAAAAAATTCCTTTGGAAAACCAGCTCTTCTCCAATAAACTGTATTTTCAGGACCCAGGCCTAGACACCTAAGCTAAGATCGGGCCAGAGGGCTGTAATCTGAAATAGGGCCCTGAGACGGCAACAATAGCTCCCACCACAGAGACACCATAGGACCCCAAGGGAAAGTCCACACCACCAACAAACCCCAGAGTTCCCTCAGAACAGCCCAACACAGGGGGCACTGTGGAGCCCGAGCAATATGGCTGCTGAACTTTAAGGATCTGCTAACTCCAGATAAAAATTCCATATTTCTTACCAGATATACTTGGGCTAGCACAATAAAATTGCACTGGTTTTGAAACTGAGACACTGTTGCAAGAGATGGGTAGTCCTCATAAAGATAAACATCAGGGTGACGGAGCTAGAATCAGGACAGCCCCGGGAGCTTCCACCACGAGGGTGACACCAGGCCGAGAACCCAACTATGCAGAAGGAACAGGAGAGGAGACACTGCAGACTCTGGGGAATAAATTGAATCAACTCATCGCATCAGTGGCAAGTCTATCTACAAAATTTGATTGCCTCACTACCCGTGTGACCGCAGTCGAGTCCACACTAGAGACAGTCACTCTGGCATCGTCGGCAGCCACTATAACTGCTGATTCAGCTTTGGGGGCTGTGGCCTCAGTGATAAAAGAAAACACGCACCTTAGATTGCAGCTGGAAATGTTAGAGAACCAGGCAAGGGCTAACAATATACGGATCCTGGGACTTGTCGAAGGCTGTGAGGGGGAATCACCTGAATTTATTCCTGCAGGAATGGATCGTGAGTCAACTGGGGGAAGAAGCGACCCAGGCAGTTCAAAATATTCAAAACGCATATCAGGTTGCTTTTCAGGGCCGACAAGATAACCCAGAAGCCCCACGCACTCTAGTGATGTGTTAGACAGAGTGGGATAAAGGGAATATCTCATGGCGCTGACAAGAAGGAAGAAAATTCTGCTCCACGATGGCCAACAAATAAGTTGTTTCCCGACCTCTCCTATGCCACAAGACAAAGGAGGAAAAAGATTCGAAGGAGTGAGGGCTCTCCTGCGTGAGGCAGGACTACCTCATGGACTGATTTTTCCAGCCCATTTGAGGATTGTTTATCGAAACAAAGTGTTTGTCTTTTCGGACCCAACGGAGGCTCTGAAATGGGCCCAACGAAATGCTCTGACTCGAGGGATAGACAACGAAAAGGACAACCCATTATCAGATGAGGAAGCTACCTGAAAGACCCCAATTTTCTTATGAGGACACTTAGTCTGCACTGGTAAAGGGACATGAATGGTGATTGTACATTTTAGAGTGATGCCTTCTCCCACCCATTAAATATGTTACATATAATTTTTACTTCTATCCTAGCTGGGCTATATAATATAATGGCTGGGGGTTTTAGAAGGCCTTAACTTTTGATTTATTTACCCCTGAACTATGTCTCTGTTTGTTTTGTTGTATTAGGGGTATATATGTTAATAATTAGTTCTCGTTGGACTGCCTATACATGTTTCCTACCAATGTTTCAGAGCCTTTAATAATTTAGACATAACAGTAGTGCTGCCTTATTTGGGGAGTATATAGTAGGGTACAGAGCCTGACAAGTTATTGTTCCTGTTACTACACTAATTAGTGTACTTACTGCAGCTAAGCATGTTTTTTTTTTGTCCCTAATATTAGGGAAGGAAACCGGACAATCAACACCGTAGACTAAAAGATAAAATATACCATGCAGCTCATGGACTCTATACAGATATAGTATTACAAACACTGTGTTTTTATCATAATGGTGGTACCCTCTAAGGATGTATCTTAATTTCTTTTAATGGTTGAGAAGATAGTATTGTGAGGAGTGGCGCCCTCATTCTGACTAACTTATGTAATGTTGAAAGAAGGTATAATGATTGTATGTTTGTTTTTGAGAAAAGAATAAACATAAAATTAAAAAAAAAAGAACAGCCCAACACAGACACAATCCTACACCCATGAGCCAAGGCCCAAAAGGAGAATGCAAAACCCCCAACCCCACAGGAGTAAAACCCACTGAAGAACAGGTCGCTCTAGGAGGGGAACCTGTGATCCCAGCCACCCATCAGCCACCGAGACCCCTCCCAACCAAACAACCACAGAGGAGAGCGGCCCTCTAGCCAAAATCCCCTGTGATTCCTCCCACAATGGCCCAAAAATCCTTAAGAGTCACCCAGACCAGGGGAGGGAAGCATCCACCAAAATAGTCAAAAAGGAATGTTTCCATATGACCACAATACTCCATGAAAAAGTTTTCAGACTCCAGAACAGGGAGAAGATTTTGTCTAATGCCCCCAGGCCCCGGGTGCTCTCACCACCCAGAAAAATATTTAGGGGCAGTTAGCAATCAGCAGAATCCACCTTTAACAATAACATCTCAGGCACTCCCACCGCAAAATTAAGATGAAATACAAAAGGAGGTCTCCACTCATAAACTCACAGTCCCAATTTCAGTTCCAGAAAGATGTTATCTAATTCATGGAGCTCCAGCCAATAAACTTCCTCTTCAAACTTCCAAAAATTAATCTACAGGACTTGTGGAAAGTGTACAAAATACCCAAAGGTATGCCAGCGACAATCTGAAAGCCAGTCTAGCAAACTCAGAAGTCCAGGATCTTACACTCCTCGAGGATTCCCCAGTTCCAACTTCCAGCAGTTTCCACCTGAACATGACAGGCTGGCTGAAACAAAACCACAAAGTTCTGTATTCAGGTCTACCAAAAGCCAGAGCTGCCCGCGATATCACTTCCTCTCAGCGGGCTCAACAAAACATTTCAATGCCTGTGCTACACTGAAAATCAGATCTGTTGAATCCCAACCAAGAAATACTACACCTCGGCGTCTGTCAGACAGCAACTCAGCGTTCGCTCACACGCTCAAACACAGACGCAACCGAGCAAAACAAAACAAATGAAAAATGCAAAAAAAGTTACTAAAATAAACAGAACTATTACAAATTATTAAAATAAATCAAATTGGAGCTCAGAAAATGTATCTAATCAGAGCTCAGACTCAGGCAGCTCACAAATACTGCCGCGATATTTGCCTGAAAATGGGAGGGAATACCAAAATTCAACTAAAAAGTCCCTACTCCTGACTGTAGCAAAGGGCTTTAGGTACTAGAACTTGTTGGCAGGTTGATATGAGAGGCACCCAGCAGAGTCATACAGAGACTAGCAGTCACAGTCAGTATGGACAGCTGATATGGATTATTTAAATATACTGTATGAGCAGTGTCATTTATATTCACTCCAGGGTTTCTTATTTTCACTTGTTTACCTGCTCAGGGGAACAACTGAATGTGCATGGGGGGGTGGCTGGTCAGATATTGCGTAACATTGGCCATCTAGATATGCTGCCCTGATGAGGCAGTTCACTGTAGGTGTTTTGACATCACATAAACTAATTAACTTATATCTTACTGCTCTGTAGTGGACTATGCCTACACTGCTACTCTAGGTATTGATGTTTGAATTTATTTTTAAGGTTAGAAGGCTATACTAGAGTACTTATGTTTTATGCTAGATGCCTATTTGCCAGTATCTTCAGTAGGTGTTATACTTCAACAGTGTTATAAAGGTGCTTGCCTATAGCTTACCACCAGTTCAGTTAGAGGGATACTGCACATTTTGTATGCCAGTGTTGGTGTGGGGTGGGGTGGGGACTGGCCACCCTGTTTGTGGCTCTGAGATTTCTGTTAGGTGTTTATTTGTGACTTGCCACTGTTGAGGCATTGGGGTGGGGTGTTGGGCTGGGGTGGGGACAATCCAGTACATTGTACACAATTGTTATTTATGAGGATGAGGGGTTCCTCATACATACTGCTGAGGTGTCATTGAAATAGCGTCAGTTTATGTTACTGGAATAGGAGTACTGAAGGGGATTTGAGGGTTGCACAAAGGAGGGGGCAAAGATGGATTAAAGTTCATGTTCTTTGGAAAAAAAATATTTTAGTTATCTATCTGTTTTAATTAATTAGCTTCTGATAGTTGAAGATGTTGCATTAAAATCTACAGTCCATTTAAGTACACATGTACCTATATTTTATGTATGTAGCAGTGGCTAGTACACTCAAAATTTGCTCATGGAACATCAGTGGGTTAAAAACTCACACAAACAGAAAAAAGGAAGGTTAAGAATATGCAAGTGGATGTCTTATGCCTCCAAAAAACACATGTGACTGAATAAGAAAGTAGTCACATGGTTAAGAACTGAGGTGGAGAATGGCATGGATTGTATTTCACTTCTCAAGCTTAGGGAACAGAGGTATGGCTTCAGCCATGTTTCCCAGGTACTGTCACTCAAGTCTATATATACAGGTGAGGAAGGAGGTTCATCCTTGCACAAATACAAGTAAACACTGGTCAGAAATTGGCACTCAGATCCATATATGGTCCAAATATATATACCGGTATGTACTGTACCAGTTTTTTTCCACCTTTTATCCATGGAAATGGGTGCCTTTGATAGACCATGGATCCTATCCGGTGACTTTATTTGTGTGAAGCATCCCATTTTGGATCATTCCTTACATGCAAGTGGCCCTATATCTAGAAACACTAAGGTGCTCATAGCCATAATGAAAGATCACAAATTAATAGACACCCAGATGCATCTTAACCGCACTGGAAGGCAATATATTGCAACTGTTCTCCAACTGACTCAGCTGTTTAACTTCTTGTTCTCTCTCTCTGCTCAGTTCCACAGGCCTGAAAGATTGCCAGAGTTCTTCCTTTCCACAAAGGGGGATGGCTCGTCTGGTAACAACCACCCTATTTCCCTCCTTCCCTCTCTTTTTAAGTTACAAGAAAAGCTAGCTTACTCTAGACTTCTTGACCATCTCACCTCCACCAATTTCTTCTCTCCTTTTCAGTGTAGCTTTCAGAAGGATCACTCCACCATCTCTTCCTTGCTACATGTCATTGACTCCATCCTCTCTGGGATGGATCAGGGGCATATCGCTGCTGCCATTTTCATTGATCTGGCTAAAACCTTCGACTCTGTGTCCCATTCATTCCTTCTGCAGATGCTGAGCTTGCCCAGACTTTCTGCTTCTAGTACAGACTGGTTCAAGTCTACCCAACTGGTTACAGCAGTCTATTCAGGTAGGAGGCATGTTATCTCCCCCTCTCCCCATTCATGCCAAGAGTCCCACTGGGCTCTATCCTAGGACCCTTCCTATTTTTCATTTTCTTAAATGATCTCCCCTCTACTTGTGTCAACTCACATATACACATGTATGCTGATGACACAGTCATCTTCTCCTGTTTCCACAGCCATTGTGGAACTCCTACTCCAACATGACTTCAAAAGAGTGCTACACTGATTCCCAGCCAACCAGGTTAAGGGCAACACTAAAAAGAAAATACCTATGACCTTTGGAACTGACCAAAAACTGTCCAGGCTCTCGAGACTTCTGGCCTTGTCTACAGTGGATTGTGCCCCTCTTGATGCAATCCCATCATTCAAGTACATCAGTGTATGGCTGGACTCAAAATTGACTACTCCACCCACATTGATGCAATCTATGTGAAACTCCACTCTGGGCTAGGTGCACTGTACCAAAATAAAGACTGCCTTTCAATGCTGGTCCGCTATGAGCTAATCACCAAAATGGTGCTCCAAACCTTTGACTATGCTGACGTGTTCTATGGGACTGATCCTTCCCTTTCTCTTGTCAGTCTGGATACCATCTGTAATGCCTTTTATCACTTAACAACTAGCTTCTCTCCATGTACACATCACTGCTCCCCCTACTCTACCCTCTCCACTCCTACTGCAACTGGATTTCAGTAGGGTACTGCACTAGTTCCTGGCTAACCAGCTTAAGGTCAACACTAAAAAGACAGTGTCTATGACCTTTGGAACCAGCCCAAAACTGGACAGGCTCTCAAACTTCCAGCCTTCTCTACTGTGAATGGCTTCCCTCTTGGTGCAGTCCCATCATTCAAATACCTCGGTGTGTTGCTGGACTCCAAGCTTGACTACTCCACCCACATTGATGCTACCTATGCAAAACTCTGATTGGCTTGGCACACTGTACCAAAATAAAGACTGCCTTTCCCTGTTAATCCAAGACGACCTACTCTACTCCACTCCACTGCTTCCTCTACTCCATCCTCTCCATCCTCCCAGTACACTCACATCACCAGCTACACAACACTGTCTGCATTTCCAAGTACTCTTTTAGCTTCCTGCTATCTTATCTTTCCTCCCTCCTCGCGCCTATTCCACCAAATCCATGCTTTCTTCACTCAGGAGACCAGCTTTCCTTCATCACTTCTCACCCTTATTCCTCTGCTGGATAGTCTGCATTCTCCTACTGTATCTCCTACCACTTTTATGGAACCAGCTACCTCATGCCACTCCTCATTTCACCTCAACAGGATGCCTCAAGCATCAGCTAAAACTTCTTTTTCAATTAAACTGCACCTGTTTTGACTAACATGTTTTGTGTGTTGACAATCTCAGTTCTTAACTTGCTCTAGATGTAATACATTTCATTGTTACTTATCACTTTATTCCTGCTGCCTGTTTGTACCATTACTGTATTTTTGTTAAACTGTCTGTAATTTTTTCATAATTTTATTTATTGTACTGATGTGCTGTCACCCATGTTACCCTTTCCTCGAGTCACACTTTGAAACAAACCTAGGCTCAGTGTGGCATTCCTGGTTACCAATCTTCAAATAAATAACTATATACATTATTCCACACACTGCCAAAGCCTATGTGAGACTAGACTTGGGCCTAATCTCCCAGACACTTGTGTCCACACTGCACTTGATATAACATGGAACTAAGGCCTTCACAGACTTTGCTAACTGTATTGTTGAATCTTTCAGGGATGAGGAACCATGGCGTAAACAAGGTTTGGAAGCTGGATCCCATTTACTGAATAAGGCTGACTTGTCTTGTCGTGGTCTATTATATACTTCGCTGGCTACAAAAAGAAAATAGATGATAAATATATGATAGAGCTGCAGTAGAAAATAAATGTGGCTGAAAAGGCACATATGGAGAATTCTGATGCTGAGGGATACCAAACACCTGCAACGCCAAACATGGGAGCACAACACTGCACCCAGTTCTAAACTAGAAAGGGCATTTCTTCAGGTAACTAATTTGATGCAGCATCTGGAGGAAAATGGTTGTCCTGGAAACTGTAGAGCACAGAAGCAGTGAAACATTTTGCACAGATTAGGGCAAGTGATGGCACTTTAAATATGGAGATGATGAAACTGGGGAATGCATTAGATTATATTAGTCTCCTTTATATAGTTGAAGTTTATCCAACATCAGCTCAACTAGATGCTTTTTCTTCAACAAGGCCCCAATCCAGAAAATGGACACAGAGAGTCATGTGCAGCTGAAGCAAACCCTGCAGTGCAGTGAAATAAAGGATGCCATTTCCCATCTAAAATTGGGGGAAGACCTCTGGGCCAGATGGCTTTCCCATATATATATATATTTTTTTTTAAATCAGTTACAGATCACCTTGAAGGATAGGATTTCAGAGTGTCTGGCTGAATGTATTATGCTCCTCTCCATGTGATCGGCCACCAACACCTTATTACCAAAACCTGGCAAGGATCCTCATTTATGTGCCTCTTGATGACCAATCTCCCTCCTAACAGTGGACTATTACATTGCAGCAAGAATTCTAGAAAGTAGCCTGGAAAAGGTGCTGCCCAAAATAATCCATGAGGATCAAACATGCTTTGTTAAAGGTAGACAGGGAAAATTAAATGTCAGGCAAACGCTAAATACTCTCTGCAGGCAGGGAGGGGGGCGAGATTTGCTGGTGAATGTGCTGCTGTAATGAAATGTACACAAGGTAGCAAACATATACCCCCTCTCTACATGGTTGAACACCGTTTCAGTGTTTATAAACTTTAGCTTGCACTACAGGTTAATGAATCTCCCAGTGCTGCAGTCCATCTCCAATGTCAGCTGCAGGGGATTCTGAGATGTGTACTCACAAAAGATGTCAATCTAGAAGTTAGCAAAATGAGTTTCATACCATTTACTACACTACAGTAAGTAGTAAGTAAAACATTATGTTTCTGCTCACAAAAATGCACACTGGGACAAGCCCCACACTTGTGTAGGGGGTCTTTCTGGTGCTGTTCCCCTTTAATAATGCCAAAGATGATCTGGTCAGTTCATTGGATCATCATACCATACAGTTCCTTTGAAGGGGCCCCCCTGATTGACAACCCCCCCGTGGAGAGGGACATATATTGGACTGTTAGAATCCTAAAGCTTAATATCATCCTGGCAGTATCAGGCATGGTGACAGTGTGTGCTGGGGATGCAAATAATGTTGTGGAGGGCTTTTATAAAGCCCTTACAATGGCCTGCATCTCCTTGGTACCTTATTGTCTTCATCCCTTGATTTTCCACCGTAGGTCACCATTTTTTGATAATGACCTTAGACAGGTGAAGACTAATGGATGGAGGTTAGAGCATGTTTGGCAGCAGTCCAGGTCAGAAGAGGATAAACTGATGCTGAAAACTAACTATGGTGAGTATCAGTGGGTGATCACCCTGAAAAAACTGTGTTGCTGTTACAAGTGATCACTGAAGAGAAGACTCAGACAGATCAACTCTTCAATACTGTTGGCAGACTACTTAATCCACTATGTCTTCAGTTGGGAAGACTTTTTTTCAGCAGAGAAATGTGATGAGTTTTTCCTTTACAAGGTATCCTCCATCAGGGCTGGGTTCTCCTCAAGTGGCCTATTATGGAGCAGAAATACCTAGTTGGCAAGGGACACATGCACTCTACCATGGGTGGAGTTTAATCAGGTTTTGCCAGAGGACGTCTTCCAAATGGTCCCTGGGTTGCTCCCTTCATACTGTATGTTGGACCCAGGACCTACCAGCTTTCTGTCAAGTTGCTGGGAGGTTCCAGTGCCAATCATCACTTAGATTGTTGGGTGCTCCTTGCAAGAGAAAGTATTCCCAATGAACTAAATAGGGGGGTGGTGAGACCCCTTCTATAGAAGGCATCTCCGGACACAAGTGAGCAGGTGAATTACAGACCAGTTTCAAACCTTCCCTTTCTAGGTAAGGTAATGGATACATAGATACGTAGACAATGATAGCACAAAAAGGCCTGTTAGTCAATCCAGTCCATCCACCCTACCTAACTACTCTGCACTGGTCCTCATGGCCATAACTCCCCTTTGTTTCTGCCACCTCTTTTCTAACTAACCCCTGTAGGCCTGACCCAGCCCTGCTTGAAGCTGTTCACTGATTTGACGAGTACCACTTTCTCTGGCAGTTTGTTCCACTTGTCCAGCACTCTTTCTGTAAAAAGTGCTTATGGATTTCTCCTTTCAATGTCCTCCCTGCAAGCTAAGTGAATTTCCTCTTGTGCTGGAAGTTGAACTCAAGAAGAAAAGTTACTTCGCATCCACCTAGTTTATCCTGTGCAGGTACTTGTACGGTATGTCACAATAATGTTGCCCCTTTCCCTCCTTTTCTCAAGGATGTACATGTTCAAGTTTTGCAGCCTATCCTCATATGTCTTGCCCCCTAGTCCATGGGCCATCTTGGTTTCCCTGTGCTGTACTGCTTCCATCTTGTCACAGTCTGTCCACAGGTGTGGACTCCAGTAACTAGCACAGTATGCCAAGTGTGTTCACACCAGTGACATGTACAATGGGAGGATCACCTCAGACAGGCAGGGAAAATGATGGAATCACTTCTGAAAGAAAGAATTGTTGAGTACCTAGAGGCCAATGGGGCATAGGACCCAAGGTAGCATGGTTTCACAGTGGGAAGGTCATGTTAGACGAATCTAATAGATTTCATTGACTGAGTGACAAAAGTAGTAGACCAGGGAGGGGCTGTGGATGTGGCCTACCTAGAGTTTAGCAAGGCATCTGACACGGTCCCACACAAAAGATTAATAAACAAATTAGCCAGCCAGGGAGTGGATCCCAGAGTGGTAGACTGGGTAACAAATTGGCTGGATAACAGGACACAGAGGCTAATAGTAAACAGAGTCCACTCCAAAGAAAGAGGGGTTACTAGTGGGGTACCACAGGGTCCAGTAATGGGTCCAGTCCTTTTTAATGCCTTTATAAGTAACACTGCAGAGGGACTGGAAGGAAAAGTATGCCTCTTTGCAGACAACACAAAGATACATAAGGGGGGGTGGAAAGGATGAGAAGGGACTTGGCAAGGTTGGAGGAATGGTCAAAAGTATGGCAGCTTAGATTCAATGCAAAGAAGTGCAAAGTAGCAAAGTAATGCGCCTGGGGAACAAAAACCCAAGTGAAGAGTACACAATGGGGTGGGGAGACTTAACAACAACAAGTATGGAAAGGGACCTGAGGGTAGTCATATCTGATGACCTAAAATTAAGCAAGCAATGTGAGAAGGCAGTAAGAATGGCTGGAGGTATACTGGAATGTATAGGGAGAGGCATCACCAGTAGAAAACAGGAAGATGTTATCACTCTGTACAGGCAGTTGGTGAGACTCCATCTTGACTATTGTGTGCAGTTCTGGAGACCCCATCTCCACAAGCACGTAGACAGAATGGAGGCAGTTCAGAGGAGGGCAACTAAAATGGTTCAGGGTCTGCAACAGAAGCCATATGAAGAGAGAGAGAGAGACTACAGGTGCTTAATATGTATACCCTTGAAGAAAGGAGGGAGAGAGGAGACATGATAGAAACTTTCAAATACCACAAAGGAATCAATAATGTCCAAGAGGGTAGCATATTTCAGAAAAAGAGATGTGCAAGAACAAGGGGACACAATTTGAAGATAGAGGGGGGAAGGCTCAGGGGCATTGTGAGGAAGTGTTTTTTCACAGAGAGGGTGATGGATGCATGGAATGGCCTTCCTGAGGTGGTCATGGGGTCAAAAACAGTGGGGGAACTGAAGAATGCATGGGACAGACGTAAAGCAATTCTCATAACAATTATTGCTTTTTCTGTTGCTTTTTCTGTTTGGTGAAAGTGAAATTAGGTAGAATAAAATTGGTATTTTTCTATCTTCTCCTAGCAGCCTGAATAGTGTTTCATTTCAATAAGTATTTTTCACTCAAAAAGTATTAATGTATTGAGATGCATTGCAAACTTCATGGGGCCCCATACACAGTTGCAAAGGACTGTTGCAATCTGTCACAAAGTGGTGGCAGTGACCACATAGCCATAGCCCTCTAATTGCAATGTATCTGGATCATGTTCAAAAGAAGTTACAGGGTTTCCCCATATATTTGTAAATGTGCAAGGAAAGGGGCAGTAGTTGCAGTACTAATTCCCACAGGGCCATACACAGAACAGAGCATGATAACCATCACTGAAGGAGTCACAGATTTCTGGAAAACCCCTTTTCTTAGAACTTTTACAGGCCTAGCTGTCAGTACTGTAGTAGGGCTACCACTTGCAACATCAGTGACCAGCATTTGGGAATGAGCCAGTGTCATTCAGAGCTAGCAAGGGAGAGGAGGACTAAGCATCCCAGAGGAAGGTCTCCCCCCCAGAAGTGAGAGTACTATCTTCTGCAGCAGTACTGCCATCTGGGTGACTACAGGTGGTGGTGTAGTCAGAGGATGATCAGTTGTGTGGGACTTCACTGATGTTGGTGACTAGTACACATTGCATGTGCTCACACATGATGTCCACAAACCTTGTAACCCATGTGGCTGAGTAAAACACCAGAGTAAACACTGGAGCTTTGACAGGAGCATTTCAGGCTCTCTCTACTGGCTATAAACTATAGACTACCACACATCTCCGCTTGAGCTGGCTTTGATGATTTGAGGAGCCTCCTGAACCCTACCAAAAGAGACCCTCTGTATGGGGTATGCTGTGGGGGGGGGAGATGAGGAGAGAGGTTAATGTCTGGGAGGAGGGGCATGGAGCTTTGGGAGATGCATGGAGGATGGGGGCCTACTAGTGAGACAGGGACACAAACAAAGTTTAAAAAACAGAACTTCGTAGGGTTGGCAATAGTGGTGTTATGACACTATGCAGCCCTACTTGGAGCTAGTGAGCGACAGACATTAGCAAGAGACTAAGCAGTTGAGTGGAGGTGGGGAAGGATGTGGATAAGGAGTGGAGTTCCACTGGATACTGGGACAACTTCAGGGTTACTGAATGAGAGGAGGCAACTCAACAACCAGTATAGAGCACTGGAGGCCATATCATATTTATTTATTTAGAATTTTACATACTGAGATATCCACATTTAGGCTGAATGTTTAGTTCCCAAAAGTGTTTCAGAGAGAAAGTTTACAGCAGCTGATTGTAACAAAGTGTTGACTGTACAAGTGAGATGAATAAGTGTTTATGATAGGCAATATAGTATTATAATTATAAACTATATATATTTACAGGTTGCAGGTTTACAGGTATTTGAGGGAAGAGTGGCCAGGGGTGAAGGAGAGTTAAGAATGTTGGACAAGGTAGATAGAATGCCAAGGACTTTGGGGCAGATGCAGTTGCATGAGGTGTTGTGGTGGGTTAACATGATGAGTTTGAAGGTGTTGATTCTAGTAATGTGACTTTTCTGGCATTATGAGAGAGGTGACCCCAGGTGGTAGTGGCAGTAATTTCAAAGGCCTTTATCCCGTTGTTCAATGGACTCTTGGAGACAGTTCTTTATTTGTAACCTTAGGGCATGAAGTTGACTGTTTTTGCAGCAGTCTGCTGAAGTTCTGTATATCTTAGCCTATTGACATCAGCCCAGAAGCTGACTTAAAAGTGAGGTTCAGGCAAGTGGGGGTATGGCAGTAGTGCCATTTCATATGCACTCAGTGCCATGCAACAGTTGTCATGCCATGTCCAGAAACCTGTGGGTATCACATTCTATTATGTTAGTGAGAGCAAACAGTTTGCACTCACTATCATCTGGTGGTCCCATTTGGATTGTGTCTTAGTCGTAGAGGTCCTAGTGGTAGTAGTAGTAAATTTATTTATAAGACTTCCTTCCCCACAGGTTCAGGGCACTGTATAAGTATAGACAGGCAAAGACAACAAACAATGCAAATAAAACAAATCAATAAATCAGCAGCCTAAAGTAAATAATGCAGATAAAATCACCTATATATTTAAAACAGTTAAAACAGCAGCTGTACAATGATAATATATTCCCCGAAAGCCTGTCTAAACAGGTAAGCCTTTAAGTTGCAGAGGACTGTCGCAATCAATCACATAGTGATGGCAAAGACCACATACACTCCCCATCTCCATGCCCCCCCACCAAGACTGTGTCCACACTGTGTCAGGCAGATTTTGGTAGTGACACAACTAGGAGTCTATTAACTTTATATTTTTGTGCCACCACCAACTATGACTGTGTGGGGGCCCCCAATGACCAGCAGGCTCTTGAAGTCATGCACAGTCATTAGTTTCTCATAAGAGAGAACTGCATTTCATCCGAAAACCTCGATTTTCTGTAGAAGATGTGTTTAAACTATTGGTTCACCATCTGCTATTGTCACAACTTTATTGGCCTTTCAGTAAATTCAATTTGACATTTCTCACTTGCAATCTAGTGTTAAGACAATTTTAGAACTATGATATATAGTAATGTTCTTCTTAAGCACTTTGATTCTTGGAACAATGGAGTTTGCCCCTTTAAAGGGCAGACCAGGTTGTCCCGGTGCACCCCTTCCCCCATGCTTAAAATGGTTGTGCTCAGAAGGGGAAGGGGGAGGAAGGGGAGGGGCTAAGGGGATAGAACAATGGGCAGACAAACAGGAAGGGGAAGGAAATAGGGAGGTATTTAAGGGACAGCACAAGGGGGCCTCAGCCACTTTTGCTGGAGTTTTGATCTTTCAGAACTGCAGCACATTGGATTGGCATCAGAGCAGGTTGGGTGAATTTAGTGCGGTAGGCAGTAACAGATTTTTCCAAGCTATAATGGTAGTAGTGATAAGGACTAGGACAGAGTGCCTTAGGTAAGTTTGAACAGATTAGCCACAAAAAAAAAAAAAAGAAATAAGAATAAGAATAAGAAATGAGAAGAGGCTGCCCTGGTAGGGCATGGGTAGTTTGTTCTCTGACCGAAAAAGGTAAAAGTTTGGTGTGGTTTAGTTTTTGTTGAGCCATTAAAAAAGGTGAAAACAATTGAGTAAAATCATCAGATTAAGTATTGGTATGCCTGCCCCCCATTTTAAGAAGTGTGGTAATGAAAAGGCAGGGCTAAGGGCAAGAGTGGTGCCCGAGCGAGTTGAAACAGAATTGTGGTGATTGGTAAGGTCAGAGGAGGTGCAAGAACAACACGCCAAGGACATGGCATTTTCGGTTGCTGGGGGCAGGCTCCTGAGTCCCCAGTGTGTTAGTGGTGGTGAGAAGGAAAGCAAGAGTGCTGCAAGGGCGAGGTTGTAACTGTTAGGTGGGACAGAATGCCCGTTGTTGTAGGGAGAAGGTCCGAGGGACCAGGGAAAGGCAGTGGGTTGAGTGGAGAGCGAGGCAAGGGGAGCGAGAGTGCCACGTGGTCCGGGCATGTGGTTTTTTAAAATGCTTTACACTGTGCCTGCCTTTTCTCCTCAGCAGGTAGCAGGGAAGGTAGAATGGAGAGGGAAGCAACGGGGTGGGGAGTGCCACGTGGTCCTGGCGTGTGGTTTTGAAAGGATGTCCAATTGTTTTCTGTGCTTTACAACTGGGCCAGCTTTTGTCCTCAGAGGCTAACAAGGTAGTCGCCCGTATGGGCAAAGGCAGGAGCAGTAATTATCTATTTTTCTTCTTGCATGCAATGTGTAAGGGGCCGAGGGAACAAGAGGACAGTGTTTTACTGAAGGGGGCACTTTGCAGCAATTGTGTAAAAATTTCTGTGGGTAGCGTAGGGAGAGGCAAGTGAAGAGCCGTAAGTGGGGGGGTGAGATGGACACATGCCACGGGGGCCAAGGTTGTGCCTTCAGACAAGCAGGGCAGTCACCTGTCTGGGAAAAGGGAAGGAGCAACAATTGTCCTTTTTTTCTTGCCCATGATGGTTGAGGGGGAAGTGTTGAAGACTAGGGCAGATGACTCAATGACTGAGTGGCACGTTGCACCAATTTTAACCATTTTCGGTATCGTGATGACTGGGTTAAGGGGTTTGTTTGCCATAGGATTAAGGGCTTGAGGAGCAGGCCTAGCGGAGGATAAACGGCGTGACGTCATACGCCAAAAATTTTTGCAGGCAGTACGAGCAGGGCATTAAATGGTCAAAAGAGAAAAGGGGGTCTGGAGGCCTGACAGGGGATGTGAGGCTGGGAGGAGCCAGAAGGACAAGAGAGGGGTAGTGCAAGGCATGCGTTATGCGGGGGGGAAGGGGTCTCGGCAGACGCGTGCACCTGCTATTCCAGCCTTTTTACTTGGCGGGGTCGCACGCCACAGAAGTAGCATTGACCAAATCTTTGGGGAGGGGCTAAGGGGCCAGAAGGAAAGGTATGGCAACGATGCGCCCATTGTTACTGGAGGGATATGGTTATGAAGGCCTGAGGTTTTGTAAAATGACCCCCATCAGGTTTTCTTCTAAAGCTGAGGCACCGGGTCATGAACTGAGGGTTGATGGCCTGATAAGCACCATGGATGTTAAATCATGAGGGAGTACTAACTTCATAAGGGTGGGGGTTTTTTGGGGTTTGGGCCTGCATTTGGCAATCTGAGAGTGGGTGGTTAGCGGTACCTCCCTAATGGGGGTCGGCCTCACAGAATACAGCATTTGCAATATTCGGGCCACTAATAGCAGCACCTTGGGGTTTAGTCTAGAGATTGGTAGAGAACATAGCAGGAGGGACGGCCTGGCACACAAAAAAAACAAACAAAAAAAAAAACAAAGGAAAGAGAAGGCAGGGGACGAGACCCTATTCCCATTGCAAAACAGAGGGGATTACCAAAAGCGAGTGCTGAAGGGACAACAATGGGCCAGTGAGAGGTGCGTGGGTTAAGAAGAGAGGTTAAACGGAGGGTGGGTTGTTGCTTGATGATGAATAGGAAGCCCCGAGGCAGACAGCAAGCAGGGGCTTGCCAGGACCAGAGAAGGGAGGACTGGATGGGGCACAAATGAGTGACAGAGAGGGGCAAGAATCGGGTCAAGAGATGATGGGGTCTTGACTGTTGGCCAGACTGTGGAACAGGGTGGGGGGAAGGTACAGCTGAAAGTGAAAGCTCTCCAGATGGTACAGTTATACAATTAACTTTGTTTTCCTATAGTAGTTGTTTTCACAAGGATAAGAGAAAGAGGACAATAGCACAAAAGAAGAGCAGGCCATCGAAAGAGGAGACTTACAAGGCTATAATGGAATTGGCGGAGAAAGCAAACAGGATGTGGGAGCTGGTGGAGGGAGAGGAACCAGGGAGACCCGGGGACAAGAGAAAGGTGGCCGCAGGAAAAGGTGGCAAGGAAAAACGACCAGCCAGAGGGATGCGTGGTACCGGGAAGGCACCACCGGTGGTAGCGGGACTTGCCAAGATGGCAGATCCATTACCCCTGCAGCCTACGGTCACTGTGTCACCGGTCCCCCACCCAGATCAGGGTGGCATCCTCCTGGGTGAACCCAGTCACGAGGCCCAGAATAGTTTGCTCCCTCCACAAAACCCGGCAGCTCACCCCCTCCTCAGCCACTGGGAGAAGCAAGAAGGACCTTGGAAGACTCCAGGCAGGACAGCCCGGACAAGGTCACAGGTAATACATCCAGTGCAGTAGGGGACAGTATAAAAGAATATATAGGACAAATTGTAACGGCATTAGGGGCAGGCGGTATAGGGCAGATGGAATCGGCACTGGCAGAGATCAGGAGAGAGAAAGAAGGGACAGAAAGGAAGGAACAGGGAATGGAGAGAGAGGGAAAAGAGACAAGAGAGATTGGCGCCCCTGGAATGAGGATAGGCGAGCATGTGCCGCTGACCATGAAAGAAAAAATTTGGAAAGGGGAATATGTGGACATATTCACCTTGGTGAGCCGCGAGGCCGACGCCAAGTATGAGGAAGCTGAGGGCATAGGTAAGAGTGAGATGGCGGTGGCTATAGTGCTTTTAGGGAAGAAAGAGGAAGATAAGTTCACAAAAGGGAAGACTTGGGATAGATGGTTCCTAGGTTTTGCTACTTTCTCAGCCATCGTCATGAAAAAGAGGCCGGAGTTAGGCATCCCGCTCATTACCTATTCCCTGATAATTAGGAAGGCAAAGGGCGGGATGGGGTGGTTATACTATGATGAATCCTTTCAGCAGAGAATGGCAATGTTTGGGGACGTGAGATGAGACACCAAACAGATAGATCTATGGACGGATTACATCATGGATCAGTCCACGCCTGAAGGGGAATGGAGCAAGAAGGGTTTTGGGACCCAGAGATGCTGCTGGGAATATAACAGAGCTTTTTGTTCCTGGCCTCAATGTCATTTTCGGCATGCATGCTCAAGATGCAGGGGAGGCCACCCAGCAAGCAAATGTAGAACGGTATAGGGCCAAGGGGCACAAGGTCATGGGGGGCAAGGAACAGGCCAACAGTTTTTTGAGAGGGTCAAGGTTTTAGAGGCCAGACATGGAATGGGGAGGATGGGGAGGGAACATGAATGGGGGGGACAAAGCCGTTGAAGGTCGAGAGGTCAGTCAGGAAGAGATAGAGGGAAAAGGGGGGAAGGGTGGGGGATGGGATAAGGAACAGTTTGGGATGGCCAGAACCCCCATCAAAGCAAAGGCATGGGCAGGTTACATGGACAAATATCCAGATACAAGAGTGCGGGATATGATTTTGAAGGGTTTTAGCACTGGGTTTTCATTACAGTTTATGGGACCTAGGCGAGCAATGAAGGCCAGCAACCTAGGGTCAGTGAAAGGGAAGGAGGAGGTACTGAGACAGAAGATAGAGAAGGAAGTAGCAGCAGGTAGGGTAGAGGGCCTGTTTGATAACCCCTCATTGCAGATCATGCAGGTCTCACCGTTGGGTCTGGTACCCAAAAAACCGGAAGGGGAATACAGAATGATTCACCACCTGTCCTATCCAGAAGGGGAGTCATTGAATGATTTCATCAGTGAGGAGCACAGTATGGTGACTTATGCGATAATAGAGGATGCGGTACGGATGATCCGGGCCACAGAGGAGGCATGGATAGCTAAAACAGACATTGAGTCTGCTTTCAGACTGCTTCCGGTCAGGAGGGAAGACTGGGATCTATTGGGTTTCAAAAGCGGGGGAAGATACTATTTTGACAAAGCAATGCCAATGGGTTGTTCCACAGCATGTGCTACATTCGAGGCTTTCAGCACCTGTTTGCAGTGGATATTTCAAGAAAAAACGGGTTATAGGATGGTCATACATTATCTGGATGATTTCCTATTCATTGGAAGAGGAAAAAGGGAGACACAAATGATGCTGGGTAAATTCCAGGAATTGTGTCAGGAGTTGAGGGTACCCTAACCCCGGAAAAGACAGAGGGGCCCAGCAGGGTTATAGAATTTTTGGGGATTGAGACAGATGCCCCGAACAAGGTATTTAGACTACCGGACAAGAAAGTCAATAAGCTGAAAGAACTAATACAATGGCACACGAGCAGGAGACCGGTACAGCTAAAGCTGGTACAACAAGTGCTGGGGCACTTGAACTTCACCTGCAGGGTCATCGGGCCTGGGAGGACATTCACAAAGAGGTTAGCCAGGGCTACAGCAGGGGTCAGCAGATCGCATCACTGGGTAGACTTGACGCGAGGGGTTAAGGAGGATTTTATGACTTGGGAAGAGTTCCTTAGGGAGTACAATGGATGCTCGTTCTGGCAGGAAGAATGACTATACAACACAGATCTCGATCTATACACAGATGCGGCTGGGGGGACTGGGCATGGGGGGTACATGAGAGGTAGATGGTTTGCAGAACCCTGGCTGGCCAGTTGGGTGCAGGATGGGAAGGTGAGAGACATTACACTGCTAGAGATCATGCCCATATGGGCATGTACTTTGGTCTGGGGGGAGGAATTACAGGATCAAAAAGTAACTTTTTGGTGTGACAATAGAGCAGTGGTAGATGTGTTGAACAACAGGGGAGCCAGATCGGACACAGTCATGCAGGTATTACGACGTTTTGTTTTAAAGGCACTGCAACTGAACATGTCATTTAGAGCACAACACATAGAAGGGGTACACAACACTCTGGCTGACAGCCTTTCCCATCTGCAGCTGGACCATTTTTGGAGGCTGGCACCAGCAGCGGAAGAATTAAAAACACCCATGCCAACGAACATCTGAGACATTGGCAGGAAGGAGCAGGATGGTTGTTTCACAGCTCATGGGTGCCTCAGACTCTGAGGGCCTACGACGGGGCCTGGCAGATGTTTCAGACATTCAGAGCAGAGCACCAGGTGGAGGTAAGTAGGCCACTCACAGAGGAACAGTTGGGAATGTTCACAGTGGAACAGTGGCGGAAAGGCACAGCCCACACCACAATGGGATTTTATCTGGCTGGAATTAGTCTTATCTGTAGTCTGAAAGGGTGGAGGGACCCAGCAAAGACATGGCTCATCAGAAGAATGATGCAAAGATGGAGCAGGTTGAAACAGGGACCAGCAGATAGTAGGAGGCCTATAGGGGAGCAATGGCTTATAAAGCTGAGGGAGGTGCTCCCAGCAATATACAGATCATGTAACGAGGCCCAGCTGTTTCACATGATCTATGTGATAATGTTCGCAGCTGCCATGAGAGTGAGTGAGGTGGTAGGCCACAGGAGGGAAGACGAGGAAGGGGGGCTAGACTGGGATGATATAACCTGGGGGGGTGACTGAGATACAGATCAGGATTAGAAGGTCTAAGACAGATCAAGGGGAAAAAGGTTGAATGGTGATGCTAAAAAGTCAACCAGAGGGCACAATATGCCCAGTACAGGCGCTGTGGGTTTTCGCCGCAGAGCAGGGGGCAGGACAGGAAAATTATTTCTACACGGGGATGGGAGTAGGGTGACTGACTACCAAGTCATAGCAATACTGAAAAAGGGCATGCAATTCTTGGGAGAAGACCCAGCCAATTATTCTTCCCATTCCCTGTGGATTGGGGCTTCCCCCTCAGTGGGTGGCCACAGACAAGACGGTGAGCAAGATATTGGAAAAGGGACACTGGCGATCGGCCAGTTATAAAAGATACATTAGAACACTGAAATAAAAAAAAAAAAGGGAACAAGAAACTATGGAGGCATAGATAGATATATATTTAGACATAAGGGGATTGTGGGGCTCTTGGCTGGGACCACAGCGATGGGGGAGCAAGAAATGGGAATAGACAGGGAAGGGGGCATGAAAAAGGGGTGTTGAATGCGGGAACGACACTATGAGTTTGTATAGTAATGATTTTTGCTTGCACCCCATAGGTAGAGGGAGGATCACGGAAGTATGGATCTGCAGTCATTCCTACATTTATTGGGCCAGAAAGAGAGCAGAGAAGAAGGCTGGGGGAAGGCAGCTATACCAAGATGTGAGAAGGTTTAGATTGTTTTGGTATGGCATGCAGGGGATGAGGTGGGCTCAGCTGCTTCCCACATTAAAAGAACTCAGAAAACGGCGGCCCAGGCCAGACCTAATTATTATACATTTGGGAGGCAATGACCTGGCAAGCAGGCCTTGGGTGGACACATACTTACAAATAAAAAAGGATTTAAGAGCCATACAGCAGTGGTGGCCACAAGTGTGCATCGCTTCATCAGATATGATACCAAGGAGAGTGTGGAGGCAAGAGCACAGCCACAGAGCGGTAGAAAGGGCTAGGAGGAAGATGAATAGGAGGGTTG
Source organism: Neoceratodus forsteri (assembly GCA_016271365.2). Classification (NCBI taxonomy): domain Eukaryota; kingdom Metazoa; phylum Chordata; order Ceratodontiformes; family Ceratodontidae; genus Neoceratodus; species Neoceratodus forsteri. Next base: position 877,169,202 of record CM057452.1, on the reverse strand, counting down.
GAACATTGGTAATGCAGATGGGAGGACAAGTGATACTGAGAGGGGTAGAAGAATGGGTAGATGAATTTTACAGGTCAGACAGGGTACACCTGTCAGATATAGCTGTAGACATGTTCAATACAGAAATGATGGGATTTATAGAAGAATGGAGAAGACAGACAAACAATGGGAATAAAAAAAAAAGAGGTAAATAATAGCAGATATAGATGGAAAAGGAGCTCCCCTGATCTAAAGGTGAATGCTACCCTAGAAAAGGGGGAAGCCAGCCATCCAACGCAAGCTGGAGACTGGCTAGTGGGGAAAAGGGGAAGAGGGGGGAAGGAAAAAGGAATAACACAAGAAGAGAAGGAAGATGAAGGAAAAAGCGGTCTCGGTTTTCACCGTTACCTAACAGAAAAGGAGAAGAAGAAGGCACCCAGATTTTCACCTGGGGGAAGAATAATCAGAGATTGATATATGGATGGAATAAACAAAATGTTGGAAATATGATAATAAAGGAATTGGAATGGAATATGGAATTATGAATCTAAATAAATTAATTGCCAATCTGAGCACAACAACAAACAATGGTGTCTGTCTTTTGTGCGGAAAGAGGGGGGAATCTTGGAACAATGGAGTTTGCCCCTTTAAAGGGCAGACCAGGTTGTCCTGGTGCACCCCTTCCCCCATGCTTAAAATGGTTGTGCTCAGAAGGGGAGGGGGAGAGGAAGGGGAGGGCCTAAGGGGATAGAACAATGGGCAGACAAACAGGTAGGGAGGGAAATAGGAAGTATTTAGGGACAGCACAAGGAGGCCTCAGCCACTTTTGCTGGAGTTTTGATCCTCCACCCACCCTGTCAGGCAGAGCGAGTAAGGAAGACAGTCGAGATGGGACTGTATGTGGGTATCTGCGAAGGTGTAAGGCAAGCACATCCAGTCAGACAAAATTGGACTGCCAAAGGTGGATGGCAGGTAATGATATGGTTACGGACTGCCAAAGGTGGATGGCAGGTGATAATATGGTTAAGGACTGCCAAAGGTGGATGGCAGGAGCAAAGATGGGGAAAAGGGGAGGAGGGAGGGGGTAAGGAAAAAGGAATAACACAAGAAGAGAAGGAAGATGAAGGAAAAAGCGGTCTTGGTTTTCACCGTTACCTAACGGAAAAGGAGAAGAAGAAGGCACCCAGGTTTTCACCTGGGGGAAGAATAATCAGAGATTGATATATGGATGGAATAAACAAAATGTTGGAAATATGATAATAAAGGAATTAGAATGGAATATGGAATTACGAATCTAAATAAATTAATTGCCAATCTGAGCACAACAAACAATGGTGTCTGTCTTTTGTGGGGGAAGAGGAGGGAATCCGGGACAATGTGTATGTGTTCTGCTATAGCACTCTGTGCTGGAAGGGACATGTAATACAGTTCATCTTAGAGTTCTAAAATGGTACAGTACTTACTATAGTGTGTAAATAAAAAAAAATGTATTTTGCCGAAAGACCAGTAAATCTGGAACAGCAAAAAACTGAAACCATAAAAACACCTCCCACAGGAAAAAAATGCCTTGCAGTTTAAGAAAACTTCTCATTCAAGGAGAAATATAACCTGTTGTTGGATGCTCAATCATTTCTGTCTGGGTCGGTGACTTCCAGTGATGGCTCTGCTCCGCTAAGACGCTAGTCATGCAGCTCCATTTACCAACCAAACAAATAACTCCTTCTTCATCACTAAAGCATTTAATTTCCCCTACAAAAACATCTTGAAGGACTTTATTTATATAGGTGTTGCTTCTATATGCCTTAAGCAAGACTAAAATGGATGTAGACATGAAAACGTCGATCAAGCATACCCCGCCAACAACTCTAGACAGGATGGGAAGCTCAAAAAGGCCTATGCAAAATCCAGGTAAAACTAACCCTGAGACCAGTACTAAAAATCTACTATCAGAGGAAAATTTTATATCTGAAATCAGTGACCTGAAAAATGTTATTTCCCACTTGGTTCAGGAATCCAAAAATACAAGAGAGGTTTTAAATAAAATTACTGCCTGACTTACCGATGCAGAGGTGAGGGTTTCCTCTACAGAAGACTGGAAGGTCAAAATTGATCTGCAGCTTCCTACTGTATGGCAAAAAGTTAAAAAACTCTAGCAAAAATTGGAGGATCTGGATAGAAGATCATGACGCAATAATGTCATGATATACAGGGTTCCAGTATCCTCTGAAGGCGCAGATCCTATACACTTTGCACAAGTGTTGAGTGAAAATATTGCAGGCAGCTCTCCAAATGGCATTTCATATGTAATAGAGAGAGCTCATAGGACCCTGAAACCACTAACAGCAAAGGGTGAACTCCCTAGACCGTTTATTGTTTATTTTCTGAACAATTGTGACAGAGCCCATGTTTTAAACAAAATGCAAGATATCAAAGATTTATCCTGGGATGGTAAAAAAAAATAGAATAACTCAAGACCTTCCGCATGAAGTTCGCCAAAGGAGAAGGGACTTCACTCCTATTGTGAATAAATTTATTTCTGCAGTGATCAGATTCTGCATATCATACCCAACAAAATTGACTATTGTTAAGGATGGCAAAAACTATGCCTTTGAATCGCAGACTAAGCCTTTCCCCAACTCTCAGGATTGTTTCCCAATTTATTTAAAAAAAGCTGAGACCCTGAATAAAGACTGTATTGGATTCAGCCTTTGTCTGTGAGACTGTTACAATATGTTTCTTTTTCTGGCATTTAGGACTTTGTGATAAATGGTTCTATGGTACACATCTTTTGTTGTTTGCCGTGCCTATACTTTGATGTTTGTTTGTGACCTGGCCCAAAGAGTTTCACTCTCATATGGGGAAACTTTAGTTTTTATTTATAAAACTTAATATATGATTTATGTGCTCACTGCCAGGCATTTCTTTTTCTTTTAAAATGCAATACATGATTGTCATGGAACTTTCTGAACTCATCATGGTGGATATACATTCCATGGCACTTGGGACAACATATTGGAGACTTTATAAAAGTGACTGGTGATATGGTGTACCTTTTGTTTTGGCAGTCCTTAGATGCACAAGGGTCTTTTTCTTTTCCTTAATAGATTGGTACAATCGATCCTTATTTTAGGTTTGATAGTTATTTATTTTATATTTAATTGATCACCTTAGGAGACAGTACTGCACCTCGTGGGTATAAGTTAATTTTCAGCTTTCTAGGTAAGCACCCCACTTTGTTTTGTAAAAAGGGTTTAAAAGTGGATCCTGTGTTCTTTAGCAGGATCTCGGAATGAACCGTAGTTTTTTTTTACCAAATACAGTGAGACACAGTGCTTCATATCATTCTCTTTTGGACTATGCAAATAGCTTTTCGAAAGTCCGTTATGGTTCAAAAGATAACGTTTTCCTTTTTCACAAGTTTTACTTACACCGAGGTTCATTTTAGAAAAGATCATCATACACATTTGAACAAATTCACTCTGAAAGAAATAGTTTTTTGTTTTTTTTTATGGTGTTTTGGCTGTTATTTATTTTTTATCAGCTGGAATGTGTGGGAGATTTCCAGAGGGTAAGAGCCATAACACATTTGGTAATTTTAAGGCATACAGATGAGTCAGAAATTGATCTGTTGATTCGGAGATTTGAGGTGGACTGCTAAGAGAGAAAACTTGGAGGAAAGTATATTTGGGTGCTACTTTATTGCAATGGGGTAGGAGCCATTAAATAGGAACCTGCTCCTATTCAATGTAATATAACCCTTAGTTTTTGTGCAGAACCACTCTCTAGATATGTTATTTTTAAAGGGGCATCCATAAGTTTTTATGTTGGATCCTACCTACTAATAATTTCAGTTACTGTGTCTCCCTGTTAAATAGGAACATACAGTATAAATCAGATGTCCTTATCTTACTTCGAGGTCCTGACTGAATATAAAAAGAGAGATCATAGTCTGCTACTCAGCAAGTGCTGGTCCACCATGCCCGTTAAATAGGGTTTAAGGTTAATGGCTTATAGCTTCCACTTCAGGGGTCAACTCAACCTGCTGACATATAGTGGAGGCAGCCATTCTGGTTAAACACTTTTATAAGGCTGGAACTCATTTAATAGGGATTATATATATTTGCTACCACCCAAATAATTTTTTAAAAGGTCCCATTAGATAGGGACTTAATTTGGACTGGCTGCAATATTCCAGCTGGGTTGACCTTAGAATTGTTATCAGCATACTTCTTCTAATATTTTGCATACAGTCCTCTTTTTCATTAAACTACATCTAACAATTTCCAGTATAATGTGGGAGAGTATTCATGCATAAAAATACAGGGTTTTATTTTTTAGTATAAATAATTACTCTTCGCCAGCACACTGCCTCAGAATAGTATACTTCTTCTCATGTCCCGAACTTTAAGCACTACCCCTTTAGAATTATACCAGATTGAGATCTGCTTCTCAGTGGTTATCTCTCACACATTCTCTTAACCTGGTTGATTTCAGATTATTAAAAGTAACATTAATGTTTTACTAATTTATCATGGCCAAGACTACCTTATATTTAGTTATGAGGGTCAACATCTGATAGAGTGCTATATATGCCAGTAGGACTTTGGTTCAAGTTTAGTTTATAATATGGAAATCAGATAACTTTAAGAAATGTTGTTGTTATTTTCTGGTCTCTGATAAGAAACATTTTATTAAAGGATAGGTTAAACAATGTTCTGCAAGATAATGGCCAAACATTCTTTTAGTTCCTAAGAAAAGGGTTTTAAACTGTATAGTTTCTTGTACAATAATACCTTATAATGTATGTTGCTCCTTTCTCTACAGTATTTTCTCTGCCAATCTCTTATGGTAATAAAGATTTGTCAGTAGTGCTTTAGTGGCTAAATAATTAGGTTTCTATTAGGTTGGACACACGGGGTTAGTTTATAGTTTTATCACTGCATATAGAGACTTTAGTAGGTCAGTCTTGGGGACTGGGGGTAGACTGATGTATATATAACACATTGTTTCACATTCAGAGATGTTATTTAAAGTGTTTTCTGTTGATACAGATTGCTTTGGGGGATTTCTTTACGTTTGGGGAGGAGTATTTTAGGGAGGAGTGGGTAGGATAGCTTGGGGAAGGGAAGAGGGGTCGGGGGCTCTTATATTATACTGGTGGTCTGTTATTCATTTGGAGCTATCATTTGTTCATAGTTAATTCACTATTATTGTTTCTCATGAGTGTTATAACCCTTAAAATAGCATCCTGGAATGTAAAAGGGCTGTGGTAAAAAACTAAAAGGATGTCAATCTTAAATAATTTAAAGTCTATGGGATTTCATTTAGTTCTCTTACAAGAAACACATCTGCTAAGCTCTGAGATAGACTGCCTGAAAAAATTTAGCTTCAGATCAATATATGGAAGAGGCAAATTTTATTTTATTTATTTAGTTTTTGTTGACCAGTTAAGTGCACTAGACAAGTCCTGCCTATTTTCAGGCACAACCCGGGGGAGGGGGATACAGATGAATGCCAACTGACCTTGAACCAGATTAAGCTGTTGGTGGTATTTTTTTTAGTGAAAGAGGGAAATTTGGCCAGGACACCAGGGAAATTCCCCTACTCTTCTGTAGAGGGACCTTTGGCCTTGTGGATGGAGAACTCAGTGTGTACTGAGATGGAGACTGTGGAGGTTGTGGCGCAATACTCAGGTTTGCAGCTTACTGATATGTTTGTTTTTACAGTGGAGAATTCTGAGAGTGCTGATGTGGTTAGCATTGCGGGAGAGCAGCCTGGACTCTCTCATGTTTCCTCATTTGCTTTACCTACGGATAAGCAGTTACTGACTATGTCTTCCAGTGTGGAACCACGGATCATGGCTTACGGTGGTGTTTCTGGTGATCTTCCCCCTTCGACTTCCTGTCAGGGGGGGTGAGACTGCTACTGTGGAATCTGGGCCACCTCCGGGAGAACTGCACATGGATTTACTGAGAGACCGGGCGGTCTCTACATCGCAACTTGTCCGTAGTTGTTTTGGACTTTTGCCACCTAACAATTCTACGGAGGACACATGGACTGCATCGGAGGTGCTTGAACGCACAGGATGGACTCGGTCGGCTTCTGGTGTTTGGATGCCTGACCTTTCATGGAATGAGGAGGACAATGGAGTTTTATATTCTCTGAACAGGCCTGCAACATTTTTTATGAGCTCCAACAAGGTACCTGACATACGGGGACATAAGTTTATTGGACCGGTGTTGCCTGTTTCACACAACAAGGACTGGGGGGATATTGTAGAATCTGAGCTACCTACTGATGAGTTGCCTAGTGCTACACATGAAGGGGTTTCTCTTTCAGTTGGGGACATTAAGGGTTCAAGGGGGGATGACGCGAGGCGTGTTTTACCTTTGCCTAATGTTTTGTCTACTACTACTGTGTGTAATCCCTATGCAGCAACTCTAGGTAGCAGTAGAGATGGTGGGGTGATGTTTCCCTTGCCTGATGTGGGTTCGTCTGCGGTAGGGAAGGTGCATTTCAGTGTACCTTCTCTTGGGGGTGAGTCAGGCCCAGGCTTTCAAAAACAAAACAATATACCTGTATCGAATAGTGGTAAGGGACAACACACTACTCCTCCTTTAGATGATCCAGGAGAGGGACCTTCAGGTACTGATAAGGCCCCAGGCAGGGGGGCCTACTCTTTTGGACTTGTTTAAAAATAAGCTAGAACAAGCCTCCAGATGTAATGCTGTGCACCTGCATTATAGAGGTGGTCTCAGTGAGTACCCTGATAGATATTATGTTGCTAAAACGTTATTGAAAGGTTCTATGCATTTTCAAGCCTCTGATATTTATGCCCTGATACATCTTTCAGGAGAGGAAACCTTTGATGCTAGTTTTAAAACTAATATAGGATTGGAGAAATTTTGGCATCGATATGGTACTTTAAAACAGACTCCCTTATGGACCCCCTTTTACGTTATACCACTAACGAAACCAGCAGTGCGGACTGTTACAATCATGTTCCATAATGAAGGGGTTAGTATTAGTGATATTTATCACTGGCTACAGAATAGATGTAGTGTTTTATCCCCACCAGAAGCGATTATAGATTCTGAAGGTCTATGGACAGAGGGCTGGAAATTCCAAGTTAAACTTTTCCAGGTTAATTCTGAGATAGTACATCTTCCGAATAGGCAAGGATAGGGGTGTCTGTTTCTATGGGGGGGGGGGCAACCTAGGGCTTGATACAAGTGTGGAGCTCATACACATTTGAGTAGTACATGTGATTTATTAAAATGCAGTCTTTGTGGGGGTTATGGTCATCCTAGCGTGAATTGTGACAATGTTTTTCAATGCAGTCTCTGTGATGAGAATGGGCATGCTTATCACCAGTGTCCCTGGGCTAGTAGAAATAGGTCTGCGAGATGGAATCCGGACACTTTAGTGCAGAAAGCTCAGGACAAGTTGATACAAAAGCAGGGTGTTTCTGTCTCTCCCCCTTCTGCGGAATCACCTGCATCTGCCCCACAGCAGGCTGCAGTCTCCGTGGTTGTGCACCAGGAGGAAGATAGGACCACCCCTCCAGAGGACATGGATGTTCAGGTGCAGAACATAGTGGATTCTGTGTCTGCTGCTCCTCTTGCAGTTGAAACTCAGGATTTAGGTACTTTCATAAGGGATGTGGATGATTTCTCCCAGTCTAGAAGGGTTACTAGGGCTACAGCTAGGAAATCACAAAACGTTAGTGGTATCCCAACCTCTAATCTATATGAGTTATTACGTGGGGGAGGAGAGGACTCAGACAGGGATTCTGAGGCCTCTGCATTACCCTTTGATGTGGATGTACCTAATGTCAGGCCTCAGGACGTGGCTCGTAAAAAAAAAGGATAAAAAGAAAAAGGGAGGTAAAAAACTCAAGACTATAACTACTACAGATGGAAGCGGCTGATTTCTTTTCTTTAGACACTGGCACAGTTCCGGGTTTCTTCCTTCAATATCTGTAGTTTTCTGAACTACAAAAAGCAGATGGCCTTTTTTCATTATGCAACTACTTTACACACTGATATTGTCTTGTTGCAAGAGACAAGGCTTAAAACCATTTTTGAAATTAGGCATGCCCAAAGGAGTTGGATCTGGGGACCCTCCTATTGGACGTTTGGGGATGAGGTAGCAGATGGTGTTGCTATATTGTTTAAATCCACTGCCTTTTCTATTTCTAGGATTATTGGTGTTGTTCCAGGTAGAGCTTTAATAATAGACTGTAGATTTCAGAATCTTTTCTTTCGTATAGTTAATATTTATGCGCCACAATCAAAGGCTGCTAGGATACACTTATTTATTTCATTAAGCCCTTTCTTTGTACTTGGAAACATGTTGTTTGGGGTAGAGATTTTAATTGCAGTTTGGATGTTTCCTGTAGGATGGACGTTGGTAAGAAGGTGTATTGCGACTCTCTAGCTTTGCAAAACTTACTTAAGGATGCTGGTCTCACTGATGTTTATAGATCACTGCGGTCTGATACTGGGGCTATGTATTATAGATATATCTATAATACTAGAATTGATTATCTTTTTTACCTCTCAATATTGCACACTGGTTCAGGTTTTTGTGCAGCCGAATGAATTTTCTGATCATCATTTGCTGAACAGGATATTTACTATGAGTTCTCCCCCCCCCCATCTTTCTCTCACAGGACTCATTGTGGAGACTTGATAATTCTTTACTCTTACATAGTGATATTGTATCACAGGTAAAGACCCTTTTTCAAGCTAGGATTTCTGTTCTTTGTTTTTATGATTCCCTCTGGCATTGGTGGAAGGATACTAAACTAGAATTAAGGTCCTTTTTTATAAGGGAGGGGAAACGACGGGCTACAGATAGATATATGAAATATCTTGGTTATTGGGATCAGTTGTATAAACTTTTGTCTTTATCAGCTTCCTCTTCTATCGATTATACAACACAGCAGAAGTGCGGGAAATGCATGTTTGCTAGTTAATATGACAGGGCACAAATTCTTTACATGAAAATGAGATTTGGTACTTCGTATTCACCGTCTGTGAACCCTTTCATGGCTTGTAAGACTAGGCTGCATGCTACAGTAATGTCAGGGCTGTATACTTTTGATGGTACCATAGATACTTTCATTGCAGGAATGCATTCTATTGCATGGTCACATTTACTGGTGCAGTTTGGTACAGCCCCTGTTTTGGAGAAATCACTGGTGGATGTCTTTACAGCACCTGCTCCTACGGTGTCTGCCCTTTTGGCCTTGGACTCTGTGATACTGATTACACAGGAAGAGGTTGCTTTTGCTATTGCACAGCTTAACTTAGGGGTGGCTCCAGGTTTCGATGGTCTTACACATGAATTTTATAGGACATTCACTGCAGATTTGACTGAAGTCTTGGCAATGGTCTATAATGAAGTTTTGCAGGAAGATGATGGGGATCTGGATTTTGGTCTAGCAGTTTTGAAATTTATATATAAAAAGGGAGATAAATGTTCCTTGGATAACTAGAGGCCTTTGAATCTCCTTAACACTGATTATAAGATTCTTGCCAAGATTCTCAGTCATAGACTACAGAAGATGGCTCAAGAAGTGATAGATATCTCACAGTCCTGTGCCATTCCTGGTAGGAATATTCAGTCTAATCTCTTTCTATTGCGAGAAATTTTTGAAGCTAAAATGACATCTCAGATTACAGGCTTTGTCTTATCCTTGGATCAGGCCAAAACATTTGATAAAGTACATCATGCTTTCTTGTTTCAGGTTATGGAACTCTATGGTATACCTCGGGGTCCAGTTATTCAAAAGAGTTGTGCCATGTGCAATAGGGTTGAGCCAGCGCAAGTCCGAAAATGCACCATTCTGCGATATTCAGCGGGAGGCAGTTGTGCCCCCCAAATCACGCTGAGCAACAGCGCAATGATAATGAATGTATGTGCAACTGAAGGGGGAGGAACCATGCATAAATGGCACAGTGCGATATTCAACAACATGTGCCATGCACAATAGGGGAGCAAGCTGAAGTTGAGCCATAGCCGAAATGAGCCAAAATAAAAAGGAGCAAGGGAGAGGAGCAAGAACGCTACAGGGAAGCCACAAGTTGCTGAACTATAGCCAGCCACACAGGCAACACACACACACACAGGGCAGGGCAGTGAAAGGGCACCTGGAACCCACAGGCTCAGGGGAAGGTATAAGGAGCCACAGTGCAGAAGGGGGAAGTGCCACACAGCAGTGAGGCCAGGACAGTCAGGTGTTCCCGGTGCAGGGGAAGTAGCAGCCAGGACAGTGGGGGGAACATAGAAACAGCTGCCAGGGGGGTGAACACAAGCCAGGGACATGGCCAGTGCCACCATCCAGATGGAGGCAGTAATGAGGGGGATGAGAAGGCGGGCAGCAGGGGGGCGCGGCCGTGGAAGGGCCCATTGGCGGTATGCCCCCAACAGGCAGTACTGAGCCCGCACCAGCTTCGAGCTGTATAGTGATATGGAGATCATGGGCCAGTACTGCCTGAATTGGGCAATTCTGAGGTGGCTCTGTGAGCTGTGCAGTGATGTGATGCAGGCACCCACACGATGAAGCCATGCTCTGTCACTGGGGACTAAAGTGACAGCTTGCATGTGCTTGCTCACCACGGGTACCTTCCAGAGACCAACAGGGGACACCGCAGGCATAACCCAGTTGGCTGCATCACGCCACCTCACCCAATTCCTCAGCGCACTGCTGCCACATGCTGCGGAGTACATCCATTTCCCCAGCACACTGGCGGAGCACACAGCAAACATACAGGGGTTCCACAAGGTAGCATGTATGCCTGATGTGCTAGGGGCAATAGACTGCACCCATGTGGCCATCAGCACACCACCTGGACCTGAGGGAGCCACATAAATGAATCGCAAGGGCTATGCTAGCATCAACTGCCAGTTGGTGTGCGATGCCAGGGGGCACATAATCAATGTCTGTGCCATGCACCCTGGAGGAGCACACAATGCCTTCATCTGGCACCAGTCAGCACTGTGCCACAGATTCAAGAGTGGGGACATCCCCATTGGCCACCTAGTGGGTAAGTATGCAAACTACACGGACAAACATAGGGCTTGGGTGGGGCATGGTCAGAGGTGACATGGGTAGTGGCCTACATGGCCCTGGGCAGGGCGATGCTGATCACCAAACTAACCTCCACCCTCTACACACAGGTGACAGTGGATACCCACTCCATCCCTGGCTGCTCACACAATACCGGTGGCCCGCGACCCCATCACAGCAATGCTACAATGAGGCACAAACCACCACACGTAATGTCATTGAGTGGGTGTTTGGGATGCTGAAGGCACGTTTCCATTGCCTGGACACCTCCGGCGGTGCCCTACAGTACAGCCCCTCAAAGGCCTGTGGGCTATTCCTGGCCTGTTGCATCCTGCACAACATGGCCAATGAATGTGGGATAGCCGTACAGGTCAAAGAGGGGGACAGCGATGGGGACAAGGAGGACGCCGGTGACAATGGTGATGAGCAGCCCCCCCTTGGGCGATGGGACCCCCGACTGCTCCAGCTGGCACAGCTGCACCGGGACGCCATCACGGAGGAGCACTTCAGCCAACCCAGGTAAGTCATGGGGCCATGTGCAACCACCAGTGGCTAAGGCACAACCCACAAACATGCATGGACACACACCAGGGGTGCATGCCGTCAAGAGAAGTGGCCGGGCATGGAACCACACACACCACCAGAGATGGGTGAGGTCTAACATGGCACGTGGACAGACACACACACACACTCACACACACACAATGCACCAGACATGCACAATGGGTAGGAGGCACACCAACCCAGAACACCACCCCTAGCCACACACTTGTCCACAGACCACCACGCCCACTGCCTGTCATTGTGCATGTGTCAGATGCTGGGCACCATTGCACACTGGTGTACAGTGCAGTGCAGGCATCATCATGCACATGCAACTGCGGACAGCAGCTGGGAGGGTGTGCAGATGGATTGTGTGTCTGCATGCAGGGCCGGGGTACCCACCCATGCATTGCCCGCTGAATGACACAATGCACACAGGGCAGCATCAGACAGTAGCCACGTTGGGAGACAGGTCAGTCATGCGCCACAGTGCCCCAGCCACCACAGATGCATGGGAGGCCCCACAGAGACCCGCCAGCACTGACAGGCTGACCACTGGCCTCATGGGGTGGCACCAATGGTCCCCCAGGGGTTCCACTGCGTGAACACGACCGTGCTCATGCAGGGGTCTGTAGCACACTGAACATGCCTGCGCCAGGCGTGCTCGGGATGCCCACAGCTGAACCCGGTGTCGACAAGGAGGGTGTCGCATGACGCCGGGAATGGGGGGTGAACATTGCACTGCGTGGTGCCTGCACTGCATGGGCAAATAACTGTGTGCCCCCCTGTTGCCATGGCAGCTGGGATTGTATGTGTCAGCCTGTCAATGGCAGCGGTCACATCCTCCCGCATCTGGTCCATCCCTGCCAGGAGCAGAGCAGTTTCTCTGCTGCGACACTCTTCTGCCCACTCCAGAGCCACACTCAGTTCATCCACGACCATCACAAGCTGCATCTGCTGATTGACTGATGCTTGAAGTATGCCGGTGTGCTCATCAGAGAGGTCATCTGCCAGATCAGCATTCTGTCCCTTAGGGTGTGCGCGGCCCTGATGCTCAGCACCCCTTGAGGGTGGGCTCTGCACACCAGGACCAGGCCTGAGCATGTCCACAGGCAGTGCATTGACGCTGCCCCATGACACTGTACCCCCAATCCCATTGGCCGACTGCTGATGCTGCCCCTCTGGCTGCCTCTCCCCAGGGCTCACTGGTGCCACCACAGTGGCTGCAACAGTCCCACTGTCCTGTACACACACCAGTGCTGCCCCACTGGTGCTGACAGGCACAGGCTGGGACTGTGATGACATGCAGGCCTTCACGGCGGCACCACCCACAGCAATGGCCGCGATGTTACCTGCTGTGTGGCCATTCTGTGACACACACGTGTCACTGACCATGACTTTAGTGACATCATCATCGGTGATGGACCCAGCACCAGCCTGAGTCACAGCATGCTGGCATCCATGGATGCCGGCATGCTGGGACACGGGCAGGGCCTCCTCCACACCTGTTCCAATAACATCAGTCTGGACATCCAGATGGGCCCACTGTCACACTGAGCCATGTATTCCTGTGGAGGTGGATGGGTCCTCCTCCATCTCCATCTGACTGGCCTCAGTGGAGAGGCCCACCACCACTGACCCATGCACACACTCAGGAGCTGTAAGGGAAAACAAAGTCGTGTTACTGCATGTGACCTAGCCTGTCCCCCCCCAATAGGCAGACCATGACCTACCATGCAGTGACGGGCTACCACTCATCTGGAATCCACCACCCGGAACACCCTCAATGACACAATGCTGCATGCTGCCAGCAATCCTCTCCTGTGGGGTCAGGTGTAGCACCTCTGGCTGTCCCCCACCTGTCACAGATCGTGCTGCCCTGATGGCAGCCACCTTCTCCTTAATCCTCCTCCTGTCTGTGCCCATCTTCTTCTTGCACTCCTGCACAGAGCGCTGGTGGCTGCCATGCAGGTTCACAGCACACGCCACTTCCTCCCATGCAGCAGCACAGGCCTGTGGTGTTCCCTGGCATCCTCTGAGAAGCAGCTCCTGGTCAAGGTAGGATTCAAACAGGGCATCCGTCTCGGCCTTTGTGAAATTTGGCCTCCTTCTCCTCCCACAACTCTATTCCTCTTCTCCCACAACTTGCTCGGTCATGATTCAGCCTGTGAGAATGACAGGTGTTACCTGTGACTGTACAGTCCCATGCATGTCCCAAAATCCACAGTTCACACTCCCAAACAACATGCAACTCACCAATAGACTGCAGTAGTCGACTATGGCCAGTGTAGCCCAATGTCGCACTTTTATAGCACAACCCATGCAAATGAGGCGAGGCGCAACTTCAAGTGGATGCAAATTGCAGTGACTGCACAATTGAATGGCTGATTAGCTGATTTGCATATGATGGCTGAATATCGCACTTTTGCTCTTTGCGCAATTGTGTTGAACATGCTGAGCCAAGGGCGCAGTTCTGTGACATGCGCAGTACACACCTAACTGCTCATGCCTGGGTTGATGACTCAGGCACCTGCCATGCTGCTGATGTGCTGTGCGTGGGAGGCAATGCTGAGCATAGCCACCATTGTGCCAGTAGTGCTACAGAGCTGTTCACCTATATGGCGCTGTGGCACTGGAGCATCGTAGGTGCATTGGGGCAACAGTGCGGTAGGCCACTACTGGAGGTGGCACACAGGCACCCAATCGTGCTACATGCATTGGGTTCCAATTGCGCTGTGGCTGTCCGTGCGCCAAAGACCCTTGACCCTGTGCCCGACCTTTGCCCCCTAGGTGCCATGTATCAGGCATGGGTGCACCACTATCGAGCTGTTCGGTGACAGCGCAATAGGGAATGGCAGCGCTGTACTGCACAGCATCTGCACGTGGCAGAACCGAGCTGCAGAGTGCCATTTTGACCCTACTGAGCAATAGAGATGGCGTGGAGGAGAGCTGCCCAGTGGAGCCAGATAGAAATGGCAAACTTGGTTGTCATTGTGAAGCCACTTGTTGGCCCACTGTTTGGTGAGGCACCCCTGGACAGGTCCAGGAGTCAGGTGTGGCAGGAGGTGGCCGAAACCCTGGAGGAGGCCACAGGAATGGGGCGGATGTCGGAGCAGTGCCGCCACAGATATGGGGACCTGAGGCAGAGGGACCCGGACCTGCTTGCCTGCCTGTGGGCACATGCTAGGAGGGGCACGCTGCCATGGCCAGGTAGGTGTAATATCCATACACTTTTATCTTCCATATGGGTATCACGGTTGCATGTGTCCGGAACATGGGGGGGACCATCCAGTGTTGGCTGTGGTGGTGTTATCAGGATGTGGGGTGGGTGGGTCTGGCTGTGTGGGATTGCACACACATGGGGGCAGGGGGACTTTGCTACAGGATTGTACTGATGTTCCTCTCTCCATGTTTGTACCTTAGGCCCAGACGAGCAATGGCTGGTGAGGGAGAAAAGGCGCCAGCAGAAAGACTGTCACTCCAGGATGGGCGAAGGTCCACTGAGGCAGAGGGACCAGCCTGATGATGGTGAGTGCCTTACATCCATGATTACTATTGCATGCTGTGTAACAGGGTGGGCAGCGGGGCATGGCCACCATTCATTGACACCACTGCCATGCACGTAACTTATTATAGTCAGCACTGTCCAGTGGCACTTCATGTCTGGGAGTGTGTCAATGGTGGTCCATGCATGCACCGGGTACATGACTGTGCCACTGCCTTCCCACCACATAGCCATGTCACTAAACAGCCACGGTGGTGCTGGGCAGGACTTGGCTGGTGGGTGTGTGCAGTGGTCCGCATGGCTGTGTGCACCTGGGTGGGCAGGTCTTGTGGATGCGATCACTGTGGGTGGTCACACACCATCACAGAGGCATGTCCCACAGCCATATGCCATGCACAGTGGGTGGGCTGTATGGGGCTGTGCATTCACACCTATTGACTCTGCTCCCTTGTCCTAGGTGGACAGCAGCTGCAGGCAATCAGGAAGGCACTGTGGGAGATACTAAATGTTGCCAGGGCGTTGCTGGAAATCCTGCAAAGGATCAACAGGCTGGGTGTCAGGCGGCGTCATGGCAGAAGGAGCAGCCGGAGCGGGGAGCGGGGCTCCTGCTGAGCTTAACAATGCCCCTTATTTCCCCTACCCCTGGACCCACCCTCACACCACTCCTTCCCTCTATCATTTGTTCACCCCTGCCCCTTACCCATCCCCATCTTGTTTGTGGCCCTCCCCCCAAACTTTTGTAAATATTTGTACATAGTTTTGTTTGATGTTTTTAAATACATTTCTTTTGATATGACTACTGTGGTGGTCTCTGATTTGCAGCGGGCTATAGGTGCTCAGCTGCAGTGGTGTGCATGGTGTCAGGGGTGGTGCAGTCATGGGCATGTGTGTGTGGCTGTGGGGAAGTGACTATGGTGTGGGAGTAGCTATCAGTCACTGTCTGTGGTGTGTGTGTGTTGTTCCCTGTGCACTGGATGACTGTGTGCAGTGGTCCATGGTGCATGCTCTGTGTCCATGGGACATCTGTCAGCCCATCCATGGCCTGTGCAGCTGACATCCTTGCATGTCTGTGACCTGCACGGTCCACTGGCATGTCAGTGGTGGCTTTCCATGCAGGACAGCCACTGTACGCGTCACAATGCTGGGTTGCCTCCTGTCACTGGTGTGGTGCATGTCTGCCTCGGGTGATACTGTGGCCTCCGCTGTTGTCCCACCTCCATGCTGTGGCTTGTGTGTGTTGCAGGGGATGTGCACCACTGTCTGTCACTCTTGCTCCAGGAAACTGTTGGTGGCATACAGCTCCACAGTGCCTGCACAGGGTGGCTCGCACTCCTGTGCCATGGAGGAGTGCTGGCTGTGTGTACACGGTTTCCATGGCCACACGCTGGGGGCTTGGTTGCCCCGCTACTGCTTCCCTGTGTTGGCGTGCCCTTGGGTATGGGTGGGTGTTTGTCCATGCACTGTGTTGCATCCAGTGTGGTGCATGCTTCCATGCACCACTGTGGGTGTCTGCACTGGCTGTTGTAGCCAGTGCTGGGTCAGGGTGTGTCCTTGAGAGGGTGTGTAGGGTGCTGTACCACTGGTGGTGGGGTCCGGGGCATGCCTTGTCACGTGTGGGCTACCTCGTGTGCCAACGCATGGTCAGTCTCTCAGCTGTACCTCAGGGGAGCTGTGCGTGGTGGCACTGTGTATGCAGTCGTTGCATCGCTGTGTGCTGCCACCCGCTGATGGGTGCTCGTGGTGGGGCTGCCTTGCATGGTTCTGTGGTGCACAGCATTGCATTGTCACAGTCGGGGTGGTGGCATGCATGGGGTATCCTGCACTGGTGGATGCTGCTCCTGGGCAGGGTGTCTGGGGGTCACGGTGCAGGGTGTGCTCTGCATTGGTGGGATGGTGTGGCACGGGGTGGTCGGCCCTCTTTGTGTGCCAGCCACAGCTTGCCAGGGGGTGTGATGGGGCACCATGGCATGGCCCAGCTATGGGTTGGTTGCTGGTCTCCATGGGCCAGTGGTTATTCCAGCCCTCCCCCAGTTGTGCAGTGCATGGGGTGTGGGGGGACAATGTCTGTTCTGCTGTGTGTTCCTCTGCCTATCTGTGGCATGGGTGGTGGGCCACTGCATCCCTGGTTGTGCTGTTGCTTTGCTGCCGTGCTGCTGGGGGGCATCCCTGGTTGTGCTATGGTGCATCTGGACTGCTGAGCTGAACATCCCTTGTTGCACTATGGCGCATCAGATATGCTCAGCTTCACCTCCCTAGCTGTGCTATGGCACAGGTGGTGTGATATTCAGTCGTTCGCTGTAGGCGCATCTTGGCAAGAGCAGTTTTTGAATATTGCGCCTCATGCGCATGGGCGCAATGGACTTGCGCTTGCTCCTGCTGTTGCGCACTTTTTGGGCGTAGTTTGAATATCTGGGCCAGAGTGTTTTTTACCTGGATTTTTGGTTTATATTCCATTGCTGGATTTAGACCACTGATTAATAGATGTCTGGGTGACTTCATTCATCACAATGTTGGTATCAGACAGGGTTGTCCGTTGAGCCCATTATTGTATACCTTCATTTTGGACCCTATCGTTAGACAGATTAAGTGGGATGCTCAAATTATTGGATTGGCACCATGTTCTAATTTGGGTCCGGAAAAAATATCTGCTTATGTAGATGATGTAGTTTTATTTGTGAAGAATAAAACTGCAGGTGATAAAGTGGTTCAGATCTTTCAGAGCTTTTCTGTTGTCTCTGGGGAGACTCTTAATTTACAGAAGAGTATTTCTATCCCTTTGGATGTTGCTTCCATGCAGGTTCCAGAAGTGGAGTGTATCAGGACAAGTACTGAACCACAAAAAATGTTGGGGGTGTGGTTTAATGTCATGGATGCAGTTACATTTAATTAGGAAAAGAGGTTGGTTATTTGTGAAAATAAAGTACATATTTGGAAAACATGGAAATTGGGGAAAAAAGAAAAGGGCTATGATCGTTAAGAAATTTTTGCTTCCTATTTTTTTTTTATATTTAAGTTATATTTATGCTCCCCCTCATCATTTGGAGTCACGGCTTTTTAGTGTTTTCTTTGGGGCAGTCGACTTAACCCTATTAAAAGGGATACTACATATTTACCTATTAAAAGAGGTGGTCTTTGGATGACTAATCCTGTTGCTTTCTTTCTTATTTTCTTTTTTTCTTCATAATGTGTTGTGTTGTAGGAGGCATATGACTTATAATTGGGATATGAGTAGTTCTATGGTGGCAGTTATGGATGAATGGGATGTTTTACCTTCCAAAATTTCTCAACATTTACATATTCCTTCTTATGCAGTTGATTATTTTAGGAAACTAAGACAATGGAAATTGCAGAAATTATCTGTCCTATATCTTACCAGGAAGCAGCTTTACCAGACATATCTTGGTATTGCGGAGCCTTTGCTGTTGTTTCCAGATTGTGCCCCTTCACGAATGAGGTTTGCTTTACAGCTTCTTATTGACAGAAGAATTCCACAACATATGTGGGATGTTACATGGTTATGCTGTCATGGCAGATTGAATGTTCATGGTAATTTAAAACAGAAATCTTTTCAGGACAGGTATTGTCCCAAACAATCATGTACCCAGATTGAAAAAAAACATGTCTCACTTCTTTTTTTATTTGTGGGGATGCTCTCTTATTTTGGAAAACTTTAGCATTTAAATGGCAATGGCCTTTTTTAAGTAGAATTACTTACCAGACATTGATACTGGGTGATTTCTTGGGAATATGGGGTAAATTTCATAAGAGTACATTGAAAGTCATTTTTTCTATTTGTAAATATTTTCTATGGCAGGCAAGATGTCAATATGTTTTACAGCACATTCAAACCTCTCCTCAGACTGTTATCTTGCACATTGAAACAGCTCTCTTTAGGATTATGAAACTGGAACACAGAAGTTTACCACCAGCTCAATTTCAATTGCTATGGAAACATATTACTTTTCTACACTGACTTATATGGATGGACTCCTGTTTCAATGACTGCATTAATTTGTATTTTGTTTTGATTGGTTTCTTCTTTTACCTATATTTTTGTATATTGTTTTTTTTAGTGCTTTATTTTCACATGTGTTTTATATTCTCTATGTAGATTCCTCTGTTTGTATTTGTTTCCTTACATGATGCTGTGAATTGCTTTCTTAATAAAAATTCCCCTACTCTTTTTGATAAGTGCCATGGGATCTTTAACATCCACCTGAACTACCACCAATCCAGGCAGATGGGACCTCGGTTTAATGTCTCATCCGAAAGATGGCACCTCAGAAGTGCAGCACACCTCTCATGCTGCACTACAGTGTCAGTACTGGGATATTAACCCAAGTGCCAGATGTGGGAGCTCAACCCACAGCCCCCTGATCTCCCGGCCTCAGAGGCGAGTGTGCTACATACTGAGCCATGAACACTGCAAATATACTGCCAGATCTGGGGTGGTGATTCTAATGGACTCATCCATGGATTTTCATTTACTAAAACTCATTTCGGACCAAGAAGGAGGTTATATTTTAGCTGTGGGAGAAATTGCTCAAACTAAATATGTGTTTGGGTCTATCTATTATCCTAATAATGCTTCCTCAAGCTTTTATATGAATTTAATTTCTAACATAACACCTTACCACTCTTACCAAATTGTTTTAGGAGGTGATGGGAATTTACATTTTAACTATAATTTAGATAAATCTAATCCTCAAATTATATAGTCTCAGTGGACAATAAGGCTCTTCATGATTTAATTGGGATTTATGATTTAGTTGATCCATGAAGAACATTCTTCCCAAGTAAAAAATAATTCACTTTTTGATCACAGGCCCATAACTCTTTCTCCATAATGACTATTTCCTTTTTTCTAATAAATTACTCCCCTTAGTACATGATCCACAGATATTAACAAGGGTATTAATGGATCATTCCCTAATATATATTACTTTAAAATTAGGTATCCCTTACTTGAGATGTTTTTTGTGGAGACTTTACCCCAACCATCTGAGACAAGAATGCATGACAAAATATATTAAAGAAGCTATTCAGGTTTTTGGGGATCAAAACTCAAATTCTATTGAAAAAGCAGATTTTTTGTATCTTTTTTTTAGTTTTTGTTGACCAGGTAAGTGCACTAGGCAAATCCTGCCTATTTTCAGGTGTGACCCAGGGGAAGGGGGTACAGATGAATGCCAACTGAACTTGAACCAGATGAAACTGTTTGTGGTATTTTTAGTGAATGAGGGAAATTTGGCCAGGACACCGGGGACATTCCCCTATTCTTTTTGATAAGTGCCATGGGATCTTTAACATCCACCTGAACTACCACCAATCCAGGCAGATGGGACCTCAGTTTAATGTCTCATCTGAAAGACGGCACCTCAGAAGTGCAGCACCCCTCTCATGCTGCACTACAGTGTCAATACTGGGATATTAACCCAAGTGCCAGATTTGGGAACTGAACCCACAGCCCTCTGATCTCCTGGCCTCAGAGGCGAGTGTGCTACCTACTGAGCCACTGACACTGATGATAATTAATTTAATTTTGGCATCCTGCAAATGTTACTTAAGGTGTGAGTTTATAAGATTTGGGGTTAAAATAAAAAAAAATGAATAATTATGGGAATTAAGTAACAAACTGAACGATTTGGAAACAAAAGAGCCAGTTTCACTTTCACCTTGAGAACACCAGGAAATTTAGGAGCTTAAAGAAGAACTACAATTTATTTCTAAGGAACAACTTGAACTTTTGATTATCAGGTTAAAGGCTTATTACTCAGATTTAGGGTAAAACCTAGCAAATTGCCGGCTCAAAGAATTAAAAAGATGGAACAAGCCAGACACATAGAATCTATAATTTCTGAAAATCAAAATATAGTACAACTCCCTGTACAATAGTCTTCTAACTGGGCCGGTCTTCATAGACCTGACCAAGGCTTTTAGATAGATAGATAGATAAAACTTTTCTTTTTTGACAGGAAAAATAACTTTTAGGACCAGAAGAGGCCTGTTTATCAAAGTTGTCCTGTTTTAGAATGCAGTTTCAACAGATACAAAACATCATGTAATAAAATATATTACAGGAATAGTCTTAAAGACATCACTCACTTAATTTCCCAAAATACATACAAAAGCAGAAATACACAATATACCATCAATCTGAATAAAAATGTTGTACTAAAGAATAAATATAACCATTTAAATAATGGGCAAAGCAGTATATATATGTATACAATTAATACAAGGCATTTTTCTAGGACTTCAGGTCTAAGAAAGGAAACATAAAAAAAAGAGAGAGGCGGGGGAGAGAGGAATAGTAATATCATCCCCTAATACTACCTAATACCCCAACATAGAAAAAACAATAAAGCAGCAAGAGTTTAGGGGCAATCTACAGTTCAGGCAAACAAGCAAATGGTAGTATCACTTGATAACACCATAAAAAGCACATCTGTCTCTCCAGATTAAATCTAGAGAGTGCTTAATTTTATCTAAACTATCAATAATCCTAATTTCTGGATCTATCTCATTCCATGTTTTTGGTAAATAGAAACGTCTTTGCATTCTACTATAAATATTAATTTCTAGAGGGACTTTTAGACATCTATGTTTCAATTTCCTCAGATTATACCTATAGGAAGTAGAGACATCAAGGGAGTTCACTTCATGCTTATCTTCCCCCCATACTCCATAAAGGCTTTATACCCTACACATTTTTTTTTCTATGAATTGCAAGAGAATCCCAATCTACATTTTGAAGTAGAATGCAATGATGAGTGGAAAAAGGGCATTTCGACACATATCTTGCCATTCTATAATATGTTTTATCCAAAGAGTTCAATGATGTTTTAGATGCAAATTGGTATATTAAGCTACTATATTCTAATGTTGGTAAGAGTAACTGAACAGCCACTCTATTTCTTGATTCTCTCAAGAGAATCAATGTTTTCCTCCTTAGCACACCCAGTCTAAAGTCAACCTTTTTAGCTACATTTGTTATATGTGTAGAAAAGGTAAGAGAGCTATCCATATAGACTTCTAAATACTTATAGGCCTGAGCCTGCTCTAACACTTGACCCTTTAGTGAGTATATATTTAATGTTTGATTGTAAGGCAAGTTACCTTTCGAGTGAAAAAGCATTACCTGAGTTTTTTTTATAATAAGAACCATTTTAGATTGTAATAACCAATTTTGTAAAATGTCAAAATCAAATTGAAGAGTTTTTTGTAAATTATCTATATTTGTAGCTTTTCCCATGAGCGTCATATCATCGGCATACAGATAAATCTTGCTATATTTGATATATGATGGGAGAGGATTTATATAGATCAAAAATAACAGGGGGCCCAGAATTGAACCTTGAGGGACACCCCTAAAAGTACCTTCCATTTCTGACAATGTCTCATTTATACAGACCTGTTGTGTACATTCGGTTAAATAAGATAGTAACCAGGTTTGAACAGGTTCAGACATGCCTATCTGAGCTAACCTCCCCAATAATATATTGAAGTCGACCAAATCGAAGGCCTTTGAGATGTCAATGAACACCACTTTGACAGACTCCAGTGCCTCAAGTCCACTTGCCATAGAGTCCAAGAAGTCCATCAGGGCAGTGTCTGTTGACCTCCCAGGTCTGAAACCTGCTTGGCAATCTGTCAATAGTTTGTACTTCTCCAGATATTCATATAACTGGGCACAGACCAGATGCTCAGAGACCTTCGAAATGATCGACAGCAAGGCTATCAGACGATAATTTGATAGGTTATTTTGTCCCCTCCCTTAAATACAGGAATCACTTTAGAATTTTTCCAAAAGTCTGGGAAACTTTTTTGCTGTAAACTAAAATTAAAGACGTTAGTCAGAATTGGGCTTATTTGTTCAACTGAAGCTTTTAAGAAGATTGTCTGTATTTTGTCCATGCCAATTACTTTCCGTGGATTTAATTGCCTTATTTGTTTCTTTACTTCACTAATTTTGATTACTTGAAAATAAAAGCATGGAATGTTCTCCCTATAGTGTCTCTCCAATTGCTTAGTTTGTTGAAAAGCATATTTCTGTTTGCCGTCTTCCTGTTCAATTTCTAAGTCTGGGAGATAGCAGAAACATTGGTTCAAGCTATTTACTACTTGCTTTGTTGACGTCTCCCCTCCCAACTCATCCTTAAAAGTTATACTCGAATGTTTCCTTTCCCTACCTTCCAAATCTTTAATTAGATTCCAGTACTGGGCTGATACTGTCCATCATTGACTAATAATCACGGAGCTGCTAAATGCCGGACTCTCCCCTGAGACTACAACTTGGTTTAAGAGCTACCTGGAAAACTGTTCCCAAAGAGTGAAAATAGCTGATGTCCTCTCCGATGCAAGACCCATACGCTCAGGAGTCCCTCAAGGATCCATTCTCGGGCAACTTCTTTTCAGTCTCTTTCTGAACAGTCTTCCACAATCCTATCCAGATCAAATCCTACTCTATGCTGATGATGTCATCTTCCACACCACCCATAAGGACCCCCATCTCCTTCAAAACAAACTTCAGATTGGCTTCACCTCCATTGAAAACTGGCTTAGTAGATGAAAATTGGTCCTCAACTATAAAAAAAACAAACAAGTCAATGCTTTTCTGCAGCTCACACAACAAGCACAGGCTTCTCCACCTCACAAATACAAACTGCCATGGTGCAGTCGCTGAACAGGTTCAGTCCTTTAAATGTCTTGGAATCACAATCGACAGCAACCTATGATATGGTGCCCACATTGATAACGTCACCAAAGCTGCTTAAACTTGCATTGGCCTTCTTTTCAGGCACAGGCAATGACTTACCACAGATGCCTTAAGGATCTCAGTTCAGAGCTCTGTGGCCTCATTAATCGACTATGGCCTGATTATTTACGGCTCTGCTTCTGCTACCACCCTCAGGCACTTATCCTTAGCCCTTAATAAAGCCTGTCATCTCATTACTGGATCCCACTGTCTCACCCATATGTGTGATCTCTATGCCCAAACTGGGTGGCTCCAACTTTCAAACCATATCAAGTACCAAACTTGCATAATGGCTAACAAAATAACACTGGGCCTTGCATCCCCAGCAGTCCAAGCTCTCCTCCACACAGCACAGAACCTTCACCTCACTAGGGGCTCTGAAACTTAACTACTGCAAATCCCTCATTGCTGCACCATGCACGTACAAGGATCTTTTGTGCACAGAGCTCCCAGTTGGTTAAATGGTCTCAACAATGACGTCTCCTAACTGCAAAAGCTTGGCCCATTCAAATCCAACCTCCACCAACTCCTCTCTGTCTCTAGCTCCTGCGACTGTCCTCTATAATCTGTTCTCTCCAGCTAGCACTTTACTACTCCTCTCGTTCAACTCCTACAACCACCTCCCTCTCCCCTCCCTCCCCACCCTTTATCCCCCCTCCACCAAATGCACTTTCATTGAGGCCAGACAAATGCCCAATGGCAGCACCTAAATATGAGTCTCAACCAAGCCTCATCTAGACTGTGTACCCTGTCCTTGTTTCTGGCACCAAGTATCACCAAAATGTATGTGTACATTTGCATGTAAATGACTGTAAACCTGTTCTCCCTCGTTATTCAATTTGTCATGTTTTGTATTGTACTTCAACCAACAGGGAATCTTTGTAAAAGACCCTAGGCTCAAAGGTACTTGTAATCCTAGACTTAAATAAATAAAAAAAAATAGTTTCAACTGACTACAAGGATATTCTCAACTCATTTTATATGTACTACTCAAAACTTTACAGACCACTCTCTATTTCTCCTACTGCAGAAGAGATCGAACATTTCTTATTGAATTTTTCCTGTCTCTATATTAGTAAGACTGAAATCCCTAAATTAGTAGCTCTGATTATCCTTTGAAAGAAATTGAAAAGGCTATAAATAACTTTAAGATTAAAAAGGCTCCTGGACCAGATGGCCTTACATATAACACTTATAAAACATTCAAACAGTCCCTTATCTCTGTCCTAAAACAACTATTTGATTTCATCTTAATGGAAGGTATTTCAGACAAGACTTTACTAGAAGCACAAATTCTTCTTCTTCCTAAACAAAATAAATCTAAACAAAAAGTTACATATTATTGTCCCATTTCGTTAATTAATTATGATTTAAAAATCTTAACTCATATTCTCGCTCAAAGAATTAAAGGGATCTGGCAAAAACTGATCAGCCCCAATCAAGCAGGCTTTATGGCTTTAAGACAAGCCTCTGACCGCTTCAGAACAATTTCACATATTCTTTCCGCATCCAGAGATACCAAACATTCTTTGTTATTGGTGTCACTGGATGTGGAAAAAGACTTTGATAGAGTGCATCATAGCTTTCTTTTTGCTACTCTTCTTAAATTCAGCTTTCCTCCAACATTTATTAACTGGCTAAAAATGTTATATTTAAATCCAACAGCAAACAGCTGCAATAATTTAATTCCCCCCCCCCTTAAATCATATCAAGGCACTAGACAGGGTTGACCCCTTTTTCCCATTCTTTTTAACTTTTATTTAGAACCCCGTATTTACTTTTTAAATTCAAATACAGCTATTAAAAGAATCCCCTTATTAAAACATCATTTAAAATGGTCAGCCTTAGCAGATGACATATTATTACACGTGTCAGACCCATTGAATTTGATTAAAGTGGCTTTGAAGATTATTGATGATTATAATAAAATCTGTAATTACAAACTAAACAGAGGAAAAAAAGATGTAATGCCCCTATCAAACTGTTTTTGTAAAGAGGAAATTATTAACCTTGGTCTTATATGGAATCCCTCAGGGGTCAAGTATTTAGGCATAACTATATCCAAAGATGAATCTCAACTAATAAAGCTTACTATATCCCTACACAAAATTACCCAAGACTTACATAGATGGGCCAACTTCACCATTTCTTTTCAGGGTAGAATATGTATTATAAAGATGAATATCTTCTCCAGAATATTTTTTTCCTGTCAACATGCTTAATGTGTTTCTTCCTCTTACCTAATTTTCTAAACGCTACTCAATTATAAATAACTTTTTATGGTTAAAATGCACACCTAGAATTGCTTTACAAAAACTCATGATTCCTAAAATTCTAGGGGGACAGAAGACACCAATCTTTATACTTTATTACAATTACATTTATTATATCTGAAAGAACTCTTGGTGCCTTATTACCCAGGCCGATCACTCCGTTCGGCTGACCAGGGGTTGCTAGAGTTCCAAGAGTGAGTTTAAAATCTTCTGACAGCAGAGCTTTTTCTTATGCTGCACTCACTCTTTGAAACTCTCTACCAACCCAGTTATGGGAGTACACCTCCTTGGGGGAGTTCAAGAGTAACTTGAAAACATATCTTTGGAGAATGGCCTTTTTGGATGGTTATTCATAGTGCAATCAGTTATTGTGTTGAGATTTTATTTTCTTAATTGATTTTAATGTGTGATGTTATTATGGTATGATCTTTTTTATATGTATTATTGGATTTGTATCTGATGCTATTGTTTTAATGTGTTCAACGCCTTGGTAAGTTGAAAGGCGCTTTATAAATAAATGTATTATTATTATTATTACAAGGTTTCTCACATGAATACATTTTTAAAATGGCTTACATATAATAGTCAGTCTTCTATTTATGTCCCCACATGGGTTTTGCTGGAAAGAGTTATTTAAAATATACAACATTTGCCCAGAAGCTACTCTATATGCCACATTTAAAAACATTCCTAAAGAATTAAAAAACACAGTTCTTGGCACATCTCTTAAGATTCACAGACAATTTTGCCAATGCTTTATTATTAATATATCCCAGAGTACCTCCTAACCTGTGTTTTATAATCTGAACCTTCGCTTACATGGGAAAATATTAACCTCAAAGTTTCTACCTAGTCAGGTTACAGTAATCCCCCAGATGAATGCTCTTTTAGATCAAGGGAAATTTTGCTCTTTTTCTGAAATTACTGAAGACTTCTACTGGTCCAAGAAATATGTAGTTAATTTCCATATGTTTAAACTCTTAGTACAAGCTTATTTTGGTAATCACTTGTTTCTTAAAGATGTGGCCAATACTATACCAGAATTAACCTCTATGGCCATCAAGCCTCATCTGATCTTGAATTTATATAAATTCCTTCTGAAATTAAAATTCTCTGATACACCTTTCCAGAATTCGTTTTGGGATAAATATGCCTTGTCTCATTGTTTAGCGTGGTCACAATTATGGAATAATACCTACAAGTTCATACCCCTTGACAACCTAAGATTAATCCATTATAACATTTTACACAATGCTTATTTAACTCCCCTGAGATTAAATAAAATGGGCCTTACACACTCTAACATATGCCATAAATGTAATAAAGACATTGGATCCTTGGACCATTTGCTTTGGTCCTACCACTATACTCAAGAGCTGTAGAAAGAAATACAACGTAAAATCCTGGATAAAACATTCCAATCTTATCAGTTTAATTTGCTTAATTGTATCTTAGGTGACTCTGAACGTGACTTGTCATTTGTTGATAAATCTATAATAGCCCTCCCAGGAGTCACAACTACTCAATTACTACTTAAACACTGGGCAGACCAGTCTACTCTTTTCTTTAAAGAGTGAAATGCCCAACTAAGACATAATTTAACTGTGTTTCGGATTATCTCCTACTTCCACAACAAATAAGAGTCCTTTTCAAAATGTTGGTGCAGTGTCTTAGATTTAGTTGCCACCTTATAATAATTTTCAAGCCAAAATTAGCCAGTGTTTGCAACCCTTAGGTTTTTAAAGATGTGTTGTTCTTTCTTATCCTTCTTATGTGGTAGCTTCTGCCCTTTTCTACATTTGGGTTTTCAGGTGTAATTTCTAAGAGGTACTTTTAAGTTTTTAGGGTATATTATTTTACTTACAGATATATTGCTCCAGGGGTTGGTGGAGAAGGGGGGCTTATGATGGGTTTATTTTAGAGTTATGATTTTACATTTGTTAATTTTGTCATTTGTTTGCTGGAATTTATTGAAATGTATTATTCTCTGTGGTTTGTTGTTTATACTTGAAAATTTTAATAAAGAATAGAGATTAAAAAAAATCTGTCTGGGTTGGGTTGACTTAATAAGGGCCCATGATGTTTAATTTTTACAAAAATACTATGCAATTTCACAGGTAGTAGATTTTATGATGGTCCCTCACTCACTGAGATTGTGATTTTAGCGAGATGGCCAAGCAGTGTGGAGAGCAGTGATAGCATAACCAATAATATCACTTGTAGGATAGTAAAGATACCACAAGATTTTCCTGTCAGGAACTTCTCCTGTCAGGAATGAGATTTTCCTGTCAGGGTTAGGAAATGTTCCTGTGAGGAACTGCCACACAGTGTTTTTTCCTGCTCCCATCAGGGCTTTAACCTTTACAGCTAAAGAGCTGAGCATTATTGCTGTGCCAGCTTTGTGGCATAGTGGAAAGGTCTACAGCTTCATAAACAAGAGCTTGTGGTTTGAATCCAGACAAGATCCACTTAGTTTTCTTTTGTTAGAATTTCACTAGTGTGCTGATCCATGGCAGCATGGTGTTAGAATAGCAAATATATAGCAAAAAGGGACTTAAATGTGAGAACCAGTAACTGTAATGAGTGGTGCAACACAGGTCTCCTGACAGAACAATTTTTTGACAGGAAAATCTTGTGGTACCTTTACTATCCTTGCTACATCACTATCCCTGAATGCACCAAAACACTGTCAGTTCAGTTAATGGACAGCTTGTAACTCTCCAGCTCTACCGTCATCTCAACCAAGACCATGGAATAATCATAAATAGCAAATGAGATCAGGTGTGTGTGTATGTGTGTGTGTATGCTAACACTGGTTCCATGTCATAAAGGCAACCATTTCTATCATAACTCGCACAACAGCAAGTACATTTTGCAGAATGAAAAATCAGCCTCTAACCCACCTCAGTGACTGACAATAAGGTGACCAGGTGGATGTTATGATTAACATTTATTGCAGGGGGGTTCGCCTCCTGCACCCCTATTGTGGAGAGCAAGTCCTGTACCCCCAAACTAGCATAATCAACTCCAGGAGGGGCAGACACTGGGGGAATGGGGAATACATGGGAGAGGGTAACAGTATGCAGGGGGATACCACAGCTGGGGCTACATTGGTTGACCAAACAAAAAAATTTAACAGCCAAAACTCTTAAAAAAATGTTTTTCCTACAGGCAGCCCCAATCCTGGGACCATCCCCACTCTCATCGGTGAACCTATCTGCCTCACCAGGTGGACAGCTCAGCAGCAGCAGGCTGCATTGGACTTCTTTCCCTACCCCTCTCTTCTCTACATCCCCACTCCCTTTCTCTCCCCTTCCTTTCTGCCTGGTCCTGTCCCCTTTGCAGGGTTCTCAGCATCCTGAATGGGTATAGATCTTGGCTATCCCTCTCTCGCCCTCTTCCATCCCCCACCCTTAACCCCTCACCCATCCACTTCCCCACTTGTCTTATAACTGCCCTCCCTTGGGTAAACAATAGCACTTCGAATCTTGTGCTCAGCCTACTACTTATAGCACTTCAAATGTGTTATCCATTACCCTTTACCCTACTGGATCACCTGCTCTTGGGTTCTTGCAATGTATGCTATATCTGAATATGGTCTTGTTCATCCTGGCCAGTTGGTTTGGGTTATTTCTGCCTGTAATTGTACTACACTGTTTTGTTTTAGTAATTGTACTTGCATTGCTATGTGTTTGCTTGTTCTCCCAACTCTTGTACCCCCCCCCCCCCCCGGATGCTTCTGGACATGAGCTGTTTACAGCTCATGCTGTCTTTCCTGGCGAAACATCTTCCAAATAAAATAATAAAATAAATAAATAAATTATCAGCATAACACGAGATGTCCCCCTTCATTCGCTTTCTCCACTGCATCACTTCATAGTCACTATCCCCCCTCCCATCGCTATATCCCCACAATTGTTATCCCATCGGGCATGCAAATTGAGTCACTCACATTGTGTCACCCAATTTATTTCAACCAAATGATGTCATACCGCTACTACCTTGGTGTTTTTATATTCTATGCATATTACATTTACTTACGCTAATATTTGTTGAATAGATAGCTAGTGTTTTATGTGATGGTTATCAAACAGACTAATAGGGTTGTGTATTTTGACAGCTTTATTTCCCCAGCAGTGCTGGAAGAAATGTATTGAATTGTGAATTTTATTTTGAATGCAGTAAAGTCTCATTTATCTTTATAAAAGTTAATTTGCTGTGATATTTGTAGTGTTCTGATATCATGAATAACATGTTTGATGGCATTATGTCAGGAGTTGACCTCATGATAGCACATAGGAATCTCATCAGAGTGACAACTCATATCCACATAGATCCATGATCATCTCTATGAAGACAGTTTCAAAAGTGGAACTGCTATCATATATTGTTTTTTAATCAAATATATGTGTGTGTGTGTGTGTGTGTGTGTTTGTGAATGAACTGTTAGAACAATAGACTGGAATACCTTTTTCTTATTATGGGCACTTAGCTAAGCTTTTAGCCCCATGTCATAACATTTGCATAAACCACATAAAAATGTAAGACTGACTCAAATCTTTTTTTATCATCTACTATATAAAGTTCTAGATAAAGGCAAATAACTTTTCCATCACACATGTATGTAACATATATATATATATATATATATATAATAGATTGTATTTGTTCATATACAATGTAACTAGTTTCTAATAATCTGCATGGTTCATAAAACATTGCAAACATAGTGAAAAGCAGCATAAATACAAAACAACAAAGGTTTCAGAAAATAAACAAAATAAAAACAAAACAAAAGAACACATCTTGCAGTTTTGATAAGTTTTACAAACAGTAAAATTATTCTTGTATAAAAATTGCAAATAGCTTTGTCTTATTAGTATCTTAAAACTTATCTTCATACCTATTCCAATACCTTTTCTCATGCAACAATGTTTATGTATTATCACTTGAATTCAGGCTTTTCTACATACCCAACATCAGTATTTAAGAAATTATTTTCCTTATGCATCCTTCCAGCCAAGTCCAATTTGAATATTATAAAAATTCATTAAGACAATACTCAGACATTTGGTTATCTGTAGAGGCTGTTTTGTCTTCCTTAATTTCAGGGTGTTGGTGAGAATCCTCTTTTCTTGGATGGCAAAGTTATTTTAGCTGGCTGGACCTTGTTGTTTCTGTTCTTTTTCCTGCTCACACTCGAACCCTGGACTTTGGACATATCTGTTGTCAACACAATACTGCAAACTTGCTTCTGGGCTGATGGACATCGATAGGCAGTCTCTGTCATTTTGTTCTGGTTTTGGTGGGAACTTTTAAAAACAGTCCTTAGCAGCAAAAATGTCCATTCCACAGTTGCAGAATCTCTTGGCATCTTGGCATCTCAGTTGGAAGCAGACTGACCACTCTTTTTTTTGACCTAGCTTTTATTACCTCTGGTCCAGAGTAACATCACCACCTGGCTAGGTCATTATTGCACCAGTACTGCTTGGTCCTTGCAAAGGTGGTGGGTTAGCTTTTTTTTCTTTTGAGACTACACCTTCCACTGCCATGATTTCATTTTTTTAGCTCAAAGTTAATTTTCCTTATAACTTTTGAATGTAATAACATACAGTCTCCATATAAACATTTCCAAGTTTCATGCATACAACTCAGCCTTTTGAGTTGTCTCCCATGTCTGTGAGACAAATATTTCCTGAGATAATTTAATAATGATTATAACTTCAGTTCTCAGCAAAGTCTTTTAAAAAGGATTTAATGAGCTCACAGTTCATGTTCTAGGCTTCAATATTAAGAAGGTTTCCTCCAAAAAACATCTTAGGAAAATCCTCAGAAGCATGGAATTCCATCGTAGGCAAATGGGTCTTTGTTCTTCCAAGGAAACACATTCATCAACCTGTCAAATCTGTTTATTTTAAAACTCTTTAAGATGGTTTATTTCTGTTTTTCCCCAAGCTGCACACACAAAAATTATATCTTTGAACTAGCCATGATACCATCTTTCATTTAAGATCAAATTTAGATACTTTAGCTTTTATGCTTTTGAAACAAAATAAATAGCTCACATTCTCCACAAGTTGCATATTTCAAATATGTCTAGTCAATAGGCTGCATTGTTTTGTTATCAACTGTGTAAGTTTCATGCTGGCAGCATGTGGCATTCTTCAATAATAAACACAAGTTTCTTTCAATAGTAAAAATATATTGAAAATATGTTTCTTTTCCTTCAAGCTATTTGGTGCCAGGCAGTACCAGAGTATATGTCACTGAGATGTCAGTTGCCAGACTACCTTATCTCCAGTTTAGCATCACTGGTTTCTTCCTCATGTTAGCAAAGATTGAAACAGTCTGTTAATAGCATCCTTTAAACAGGCACAGTTTAGAGGAAAGTTCATTTTAAACAGAGTCATAGATGCCATGTCCCATAACTTTCATTTAGGCAGGGTGTACTTAAAAAGAGACAGTTTTTCTTCTTGCTTAGAGAGCTCATGTAGACAGACATTTAAACCATTTGTCTAGTATTACACCCCAATTACCTTAATTAATAATTAGACATTTATAGTAGTAGTAAAAGTTTATTGCGTGACTTAAATATGTCATTACAATCCATAATACACACAATATTAAAAACATAAAATTATAAAATGTTCACAATACATATACATGTTTCTTGATCAATTATTGATAGATTTCAGTTCTTATGTTAATATATCACACTGCTTTCAATTGATTTCTATAATGCAACAATTTTTGTAAATGAGTTAACACACACATGTCATAGCATGCATGCATCATATCCTATATATGATATATGATGCATCATATCCTCTATACCATTTGTTATTGAAATATCAAGCAAGAAATAGAAACATTTCTTATTTTACCAAATTCTACTAAGGTGTTACATATATTGCACAGATTCCATCAGTGCCATAGCACAGCTACGACCTTAGTTGAATTCACAGACTTCATTCACAAGACCTTGGATGGAGGCAGCCTGGTGGGATCTATCTTCATAGAACTCACCAACACCTTTGATATGGTCAACCATCACATCTTGCTTGACCAGCTTCAGCACCTCGGGCTAGCCTCTGAAGCCATCCTCTGGTTCCAGGGTTACCTATTCAGAAGAGCACAGAGTGTAAAAATTGGGACAGCTATCTTCTCATCTAAGGATATAGTACTGGGTGCCCCACAAGGGTCTATACTTGGCCCCTCCTCTTTAACCTGTCCATCAACACCGTGTACCTCAGGCTGTATTAACTGCAATATGTACCTCTATATGAGATAGCTTACAATTGTAAATAGTCAGACCAATTGCTATTATTTCTTGTATTTTTTGTCTCTGTATTGTGCACCTATACTCTGTAACTACCTTTCTGTGTTGTCCTCCTGTCAAGACGTGGAACCTTTGAAAATGAGCATTTTGCTCAAAGGTTATGTCCAAATGAAAAATAAATAAATATTGTATAAAAAAAGGGTAGACCTTAAGGTATTAAACTAACAGTCTATCCTTATACACATTTGATCCAACAATTGGATCTTGTATTATTTTCTCAAATGTAGTTTCTTCTGTTTGATGATTTTAAGGAAGGAGGCCACAGCTTTTAATGTCTTTATACAATGAGATTTCAAAAGATATACCACAAGTTATTCAGGTTCGAGCTCTAAGGAACCCAAAATGTTTCCTAATAGTTGTTTCCTAAGTTTGTCATAAAGTGGACATAATATTACCAGATGTTTGAGGTTATCTATGTCCATACCACGGTTACATAAAACGTCCCCCTCCTGTCTATTATTATTATAGAAATTTGATTTCCACTTGCTAGTGATACATTCAAATCTATATCCAGTTAATAGCTTCCTATACTCAGGGTTAATTATGAGTTCCAAATATCATTCAAGCTTATGTGTTCTTTCGTTCCTTGACATCCATCTACATACCTTATATTGTTTACAAAGGGCCAAATCCTTTTGCATATAAATATCAATGATTCTTTCTCTAATATTTAATTTAATCAGCTGAAATGGTAATCTCAAGGTATCTGAAATGCTTTCCAATTAACAAAAGGGTCGGATAACTTTCTTTACTGTTAGCATACATGGAAATATTATATTTTGTTTTGAATACACTATGGCTTCCTCTAGACATAATCTTGGTAATTGTGTATTATTCATCTTGTACACCTTTATCCAATAATTGACTTGTCTTTGCTTGATTTGACAATCTATTGCTAGTTGTCCCAATTCCTCTCTTACCATGGTGGAGGGGACACTATTAGGTAAGCCTAAAACTTTTTTTGTAAAACCTACTTAGGATTGTTTCCATTTTAATTTTATCACTTGAGCCCCATATTTCTGCCCCATAGAGTAACTAGCTCCTGATCTTAGCTTTCATAACTCTTAGATTACTTTTTATCGAATGCCCTTCATACTTGTAAGCAAGTGAATTAAAAATTGGCATACATCTATGTGCCTTGCTTTCTGCTTCTTTAAGGTGTTGACTCCATGTGCCATCCTGAGATTGAAATAGTCCCAAGTAGCAGAATTCTTTTACCACCTCTAAAGTATGTTTATTAACTATGTATTTATAAGTTTTCTTGTTACCCCCAAACACAATTACTTTTGTTTTATTGTAATTGAGAACTAGATCTGCCTTATCACATTCCGCAACAAATTTTCCTAGCATTCTTTTAATTTCTATATAGCTAGTAAATATTAGTGCATTAGTGCTATAGGAAGCTGGCCCTCCATTTTAGGTTCCAATTCTAATGCTAAATGTTGACTTTCTAAAGTAGTTCTTATCTTCATGTTAACACAACAAGATAGCATATTAAAATTGATCCATATATAATCAATTATAGATAATCCATTTCCTCCTAATTATGTGTAGTTTGCCACATCAGCAGCAAAAGCCAGGTATGGGCAGGGAGTATTTCCTGTTTTTGGCATATGATGTTCTGGCGCATAAATATTACTTAATACAGTTGACCCATATATTGGATTCAAATCATTCCGTTATATGACCATTGTTGGCATATCTAACACTAGTGTAATTGTTCTGGTAATGATGTCTAATAATACCCAATGTGGATTTATCCAATCCTAAGCCCTCCTGTCTTTCCCAGAAACTGTTTTCAGATAGATAAATATGCAACATAATCTTTGTTTTTTAACCTTATTGTATTTAAATATTAAATGCATTATTGTAAAGCATTGATCCATTGTAGATTGGCCGGTTTTGAAATCAGCCTGATACACATTTATAACTCCTTTTTCTTCCACCCATGAAGTCCATCTATTGTTGATTATTCTTGTGAACAGTTTTTCAGTACAGTCTATTAGGCTAATTGATCTATGGCGCTTAGGTTTGCTCTTATCACCTTTTTTGAATAATGGTACTATGATATTCAATTTCCAGCTTTCCGGAATTGTTTTCTGTTTCCAAATCATATTAAATAAAACTACTAGAAAATTGATCCATTGGGAAGTTGCACAACAAATAGCATAGAGAGGAACCGCATCAGGACCAGGGGCTTTGTGTTTTTTAAAAGAACTTAAATCTTCTTCAACTTCTTCTCAAGTAATAGGACTGAATGTCAGAGTATCCAATACATCCAATTTATTTTCCCTAATTTTATCTTGGTATTCTTGATCATTTAGGGAAAATAAGTTCTTGAAATGTTGTACCCACACTTCAGGTTCTATATGTGCATTGATTTCTTCCCTATAGTTTTTTGTACCCTTATTAACTATATTCCAACATTTTTTTACATTGCTTGAACTTGCAGCCTCTTCTAATTCTATTGATAGTTGAACTTGATACCTATTTTTATTCCTTTTCAACACCAACTTATTTTTTTTTTAAATTTAAGTTTATTAAATTTTCAAGTATAAAACACACAACACATAACAAACATGCCAGGTAAGTAAAACATGAAAATACATGGTAAAACCAAAATCCCTAAACCAACCCCCGCAATCAAAATCCCCACCCCTTCCAAAATTGCATATGCAGAGAAAATAGAAACTTCTACCAGACCCAAAACACATTCACCCACCCCTCACCCCAACCCCTACACAAGTGTGCCTTCTCAATATTTCCTATAATCTGGATGAGTCTAATACCGATCATTTATAAATGAAATCTCCCTTGATAATAAACTTGCTAAAAACAATACATAGCATAATATAAGTTGTCTGTGCGGGCTGCAGGGATAAGACCATGAACTCATTAATGCAAACATAGCGACTGTAATCTACCCCATCTCTTCTGAAACAGGTCCATACGACAGTGCAGGCTGGCAATTAGATTCTCCGAGTTAAGGTATGCGGTAAGCTCAGTCAGCCAGTCAGCGTAAGTCAGGGCCAATTGATCAGTCCAGTGCCTCAGGACCAACTTCTTGACCGCCATGGACACCAAAGCCATATGATACCAGCGCTCCACACTGTCTATGCGAGAGTACTCACCCAGAATACAGATCTCAGGGGTATAAAAAGCTTGACAGACCCAGAAGGGGGTCCAAATTGTCCTGGATAAGAGACCACGGGGAGCAACCTTGCTGCAGCACCAAAAACATGAAGGGGTCCCTCCTCCTGCATGCACCTAGAACAAGTAGGGTGGGGAGTTTTTAAGCTTAAAAGTTTAGCAGGTGTAATACAAATTATTCACAATATAATATTGAGTTAGCCTTAGTCTATCCTGGGTATGATATCTATGAAGATCCTTCCATATACAGGACCAATTCAGGGAGATTCAGGCAACAAAGATGACCAGATATTAGAACCCCAGCTATATCGGAAATTTATATTTTAGGAGAAAGGAATAAATTAATGAAGTAGAATGCAGTTGAAAGCGAGATTTATTATTTGAGAGAGAAAGGGGTAGGCCACCGACTCACTAAAGGAGATACCAAACTTCCCAGCGATAAGATGCCTTAATTGGTAAACTTTGAAAATCTCTCCCTTAGGAATGTCAAACTTATCAAGTATATCGGCAGAAGAAAGGAGAGATCCTTGACCATAAAAATGCTCCAGTCTAGCTTCTTTAAGTTGTGGGAGCCAATCAGGAGTAAGCCTTGAGTTACCTAACTTGATATTGGGATTAAGGACCACCGGCTAGCCCAAATCCTAGCCAACGAGGATGTTAAGGGACAGTAAACATTGAGCAAGTGACTTAAGGGATGTCAAAATCATATTATCAGTCAACCAGTGCAAAACTACTGATGGAGGAATAAAGAATACTGCATAGGTATCCAATTTGGCCCCGAAAGAAGTGACTGCTCAATTTGAAGCCAAGTCGGACATGGAAGGTTAGGGTCCACAGAAATCCATTTCCTAGTTTAGAAAGATTAGCTGCCCAGTGAGAGTAAAGATTAGGAAGCCGGAGACCGCTTTTGTCTTTGGGGAGAGATAACTTAGAGTACGAGTGTCTAACACCCTTTCCTCGCCAGATAAAATTGGAAAACATCGTATGGAACTGCTGAAAATAGGCGATGGGCAACCAAAGATTTAACAAATTAAGGGGGTAAAAGACCAGGGGAAGGATGTTTATCTTAATAATATTGATCCGGCCCCAGAGAGAGATGGGAAGGGTAGACCACCGAAGCAAATCTTGGTGGACAAGATTTTTAATATTATCCAGATTGAGCTTCTTCAAAAGAGAGGGTTCTATCGCAAAATGAATCCCCAAATATTTGATCGATTTGGGAGCCCATTTCATACCAAAAGAAATAAACTCCTGTTTACACGTATGCACATTTAATGGAAAGATTTCACACTTGGAAATATTCAATCTGTATTGAGAAAGGGCTCCAAACTGCTTAATAACATCAATTGCCACTTTTGGGGATTCAGCTGGACGTTCCAGATGCAGGAGTATGTCATCTGCGTAAGCTGAAAGTACCAATTCCTGCTGCTGTAACATGCAGCTTCTAACAAGTGGAGAGGATTTAAGTCTGATAAGAAGGGGTTCTAGGTATAGATTAAATAGTAGAGGCGAGAGGGGACATCCCTGTCTGGTGCCAGTGTATAAACGGAAAAGGGAGGAAAAAACTCTGTTACAATAAATTTTGGCCAAAGGGGAGCTGTAGAAAACCTGAACCCATTTTAGGAATGGTGTCGGAAAACCCATCTTCTCCATCACAGCCCAAAGAAAAGTCCAATCCACTCAGTCAAAGGCTTTCTCTGCATCCAACAAAACCAATGCCATAGGATGAGGGACTGTTTGAGCTTGTTGGGAGATATGAGATAGGTTTCTTAAGTGATCCGCAGAGGATCTAGCGGACACAAAACCTACTTGTTCGGGACTAAGCAAGTCAAACCAAACCTTTTTAATCCTTTCGGCCAGGATCTTAGCGAAGATTTTCATGTCATAATTCTGGAGAGATATAGGTCGGTAGTTTGCCGGGTCCGTGAGAGCTTTATCAGGTTTGGGAATTAAGATAATTGTGGCTTCAAAAAGAGTGTGATCTATATCACTAGAGGAGGAAAGATACTCGTACAGTTTAAGGAGTATAGGTGCAAGCTCTTTAGAAAAAACTTAGTAAAAATTAGCAGGGAAACCATCAGGCCCAGGTGCTTTATCTGAAGTCATGGAGGTGATAGTTCTCTCTATCTCCTTAAGAGAGATGGGAGCAGTCAAAATCTTATGATGGGATGATGACAAATGAGGGATATCCGTGTCCCCTAAATATGGAATGATATTCGAAATAGGAGCAGAAGATAAGGGTTTACTATAATGGTCTGTATAATATTTTTCCAATATTTGGGCAATACCTCTAGGGGAAGTTTCAATGGAACCAGTTGGGGAATGTAAGGATGGGATTATCCTGGAGCCTTCCAGCGCCCGTAGGTGCAAGGCCAGAAGCTTCCCGGCCTTCTCTCCATGATCTAGATATTTAGCTTGAGTTCTCACAAGGCAGTATTCAGTTTTCTCTTTCAGGAGATCCATGTACTCGCTCTTAGCTGCCAGGAGAGCCTTAAGGGACAGCAATGAGGAGGTTGGGGAATAACTTGCTTCTAATTCTCTAATTTTACTCAATAGAGAAAGAGATTTTGCAAGTCTGGCCTTCTTCCTTGCAGAAGCTATCTTAATTAATTCACCCCTGAGATAACATTTTAGTGAGCCCCAAATCATATCAAATCTCGGGGTAGACTCAAGATTGTCTGCAAGGAAGAGAGAGATCAAAGATTTTATATGCGAGACCGTATGGGGGTCTTTGAGCAATTGAGTATTTAGCCTCCATGTAGTATCTCGACAGAAATCTGGGTTTAAGGAAAGTTTGATCCAAACTATTGCATGATCTGAGAGAATAATTGGATCAATACCAGACTGAAGAAGACTGGGAAGAAAAGTTTTACTAAACAGTACATAATCTATTCTCGACCTTGATTTATGGGGTTGAGAGAGGAAAGAGAAAGCCCGAAAAGAGGGATTCGAGAGTCTCCAGGGGTCACATAGCCCTAACATTAATTAAAGATCATGAAGGGCCCTTTGGGCAGGAGTAGGGGGACGATTGTCATGAGGGTCCCTGTCCAATATAGATGAGGGGGGAACATTCCAGTCCCCACCCAATATGAGTTGGGAAGGAAGAAGAGTGCTAACTCTGTCCGCAAGGGACATAAAGAACTCAGGGTTCCCCCCAACTGGCCCATACACGGAACCTAAAACAACGGTACTCCCATTAAGGGTACCCTTAACCAAGACAAACCTCCCCTCTGGGTCCAATATGACCAATTCCTTCATAAACAGGACGTGTTTTTTAATGAGAACTGCAACCCCCTTACCAAGGCTAGAGCCTCCAGCCAAACAGACCTGCGAGAAGCCAGATCGAGATAGGGATTTGGTGTCTGCTTGACCCAAGTGGGTTTCCTGAAGAAAAAGTATATCCACCTGCAGCAATGAACAGTGATTAAATACCTGAGTTCGTTTGACCCGATGCCTGAGTCCGCGTACATTCCAGGAAACTATTTTAACCGTATTAATAGCCATTTTAAGTACAGAACAAGAGGAGTATAAAACCAGAAACATCCAGAAATGGTGAAAAGGAACGCACACTGAGACCAAATATACCCAAAACCCAACAGCCTGCCAAGGTATACCAAAATTAAACACCCAGAAATTAACAGGAATTGTTCCAACCAGAGTATAGTCGTACATAAACCTCAATTGGCAGGCTAATCCCTCCTCCCAACCCCCATCCCACCCAATACAATCTCCAAAAATCCCACCCCTCTCAAATTGCCACCAAGAACATTTAAAGTATGAGTTATACAATATGAAATTGCTTGTTAGTATATAGCAAAACACAGTATATATCAAGCAGTTCCCTCTCCACCCAACCCCCAACCCCTCCACATATCCAAACAGTGATCTGAGAGAATGAATTAACACAAGTATCCACCCACAGTCCCCCTCCTGTACCTCCCTACCCCAAACAAACAACTATTTACATCTTGGAGCCAGGACTGATAGCGAACAGGACTCCAGTAAGAAAAAACAAGACCTGGCCACCCAACCCACTTTGCGAACCCCAAAAACCCCAGTTTGACCTGGTCAGGCAGTAGGGGAAAGGTTCAAACCACAGGATGTCCAAAACAGAAAATAGACCCAGTCCCACATAAAATAATCAGCAGTAACCCGATGACTGGGGTGAGGTTAGCCAACCCCCCTACCTTAGGCTCGCAATTCAGCTAGTTGCTAGGCCCCAGAACAAAATACCTCCCTCCCCCACCCCAAACCGCCAGATAGACCATGAGATATGCAAATAAGGAAAAAACGGCCCCAGTGCAACCCCATCTTCTAATTAACTAACATCGCGATAAACAAACATGGCCAGGATCTAAACTCTATATTTACTCCCCCCTGACTCAGGTATCAATAAAAGGAGGAATTCGGAGCTGGAAACCAGGCCCCATGTCGAAAGGAGCTCACAGGCCAGGCCATTTGATTCCGGGGGGTACTGTTTCAGTATAGGACCAAACCGGTCCTTCAAACAGGAAGTTACCCCCGGGGACTGTTCCCCAATAGACGAGTTCTGGAAGTAGACCGCGGATCTCAATACCCCAGTCTGAACTGCTCAGCTCCCACCCTTCAGGACATCATTCAGCCACCCTGGCCAGCAAATAACTGCAACACAGGTAAGAAGATTGAGTGGCAGTCGGGGAAGTTATGGGGTAGCCGATATTAACTCTGAGGATAGGCAGGGCGGGAGCTGATAGGAACAGCCAACAAATGGGCCAAAATAAAGGGAAAAAGGGAAAAGACTCTTTACAGGTAGCCACTAAGACCAACTTCACTACAGTAGTACACAGATGATCAGTCTCTCAACCTGGGGTCTTAAACAAATCAGGCAGTCTAATAGAGAGGTCCTTCAGGGCCACTTCTGGCGTGTTAAAACTGTAGGTGGAACCTCCAATTGTAACCTTGAGAGTCGAGGGTATGACATTCTAAAGGGGATGGATGCAGCGATTAACTTCTGGACCGTAGGGTGAAAGGCTGCTCTCTTCTCCCTAGTTTCTTTTGGGAGGTCCTGGGAGATCCGAATCCTGACCGAACCCCACACAATCTCCTTCAGGTCCCGAGACTTACTATACACGTGCTGTCTCTCAATGTAACTCAGGAACTTCATGATGATGGGACGCGGAGGGGATCCAGATGGGGTCAAGGCCTCAACGATCGATGGGCCCATTCAAGGTGGTAAGTTGGGCTGATCGGTGACGGGCCTACCACTTTAACAAGAAACCTTTGTAAGAAGGCCGTAAGATCAGGTCCCTCCTCCATCTCCGGTAGGCCCAAGATTAATAAGTTGTTTCGGCGATTATGCCCCTCTAGGTCTTCGGTTTTAGCCTGGAGTTTCCGCATCTGTTGGTTAAATCCAACCATCTCAACCTCTGCTTTGGCCTTCCACTGCTCCATGGAAAACACTCTGGCCTCAGCGTCAGCAGCGTGGATACCGAGGAAAGATCACTCCGTAGGACTGAGGCTCCACAGTTAGCTCTGGAGGATTTCCTTCAGTGGAGTCAGCTCCTGCAGAGACCTGTCCTCCGTCAGGGGACTGGACGGCTGTGCTTTTCCCCACCTCTCCGACTTTAGGCCTCCTGATTCCGTTGCTTTTTGGCTGCCTTTTCGGGGTTGCAGGCGTATGCTTCACTGCGGCCTGCCTCCCATCCACCTCCATCTTTCTCTGTAGGCAAAATAAATCTGCTGGAACTTTACTTCGAGTCGCTAGGGAGTATATCAGCACCCGTTTAATGCTATTTTCTCAAAGATTGGTGCACCGGGGGATTCAGAATCTGGCGATTAAAGCGGCTGGAGGGAACAGCTCTAGGCCTTAGCTGCCATTTAGCTGGCTGCCATCACGTGACCTCTCAACACCAACTTATATTCTTTCCTTAATTTATTCATAATTTTGTTGCTATCTATGCTTGGATTATCCTTTAGAATTCTTAAATGCCCATTAAGTTTTCTCTTAGCATCTTTACATTCTTTATTGTACCAAGCATAAACTTCTTTTTTCTTTATAATACGTTCACTAATGATAATATTCCTTATGTTTCCCATAGCAACATTGTATTCGATTATAAGTGTCTTGATATCTGTATTTTTAGTTAAGTTCTGTACATTTTCTAGTGTACATCTTCCTTCCATGATTTGCATCAGTTCCCCACTATCGATTGTTTTCCATCCTATACTGTTCTTTTTTATTATTTCTAGTGCAACCATCCTAGGTTCCTTTGCTATAGGAAGCTGGCCCTCCATTTTAGGTTCCAATTCTAATGCTAAGTGTTGACTTTCTAAAGTAGTTCTTATCTTCATGTTAACACAACAAGATAGCATATTAAAATCGATCCATATATAATCAATTATAGATAATCCGTTTCCTCCTAAGTATGTGTAGTTTCCCAATGTATCTCCTTTTATTTGGCCATTTAACAAAAGGAGATTTTTCCTCCCAAGATCTTATGTACACATATGCC
The DNA here is from genome assembly GCA_016271365.2 of Neoceratodus forsteri. NCBI lineage: Eukaryota > Metazoa > Chordata > Ceratodontiformes > Ceratodontidae > Neoceratodus > Neoceratodus forsteri. The sequence goes on along the minus strand of CM057452.1, from coordinate 877,126,087 downwards.
TCTATTATTTGTTGTATTATCTCTTGATTTCCTATTGATGGTAAGATTTTTTATATCCATTTGTGCCGTAGAGTGTATAATGTCTTCTGCTATACCTTGTAAATTACCCATTCTGGTATTTAAATCTCTTGCAATTATTATTTTACGGTCTGGATGCTCAGTTTGAATTTTTTCCAATTCTGTTGATAGTTTTTGTAACCATTTCTTATCCCCAAATTTACTATTGTCTGGCGGAGCATATATATAAATCAAAAATAATTCTTTAGGTCCTGCTCCCAAAACCTGCACTATTAGTAGACATTTACTATCAATATATAATTCTTTGGTTCTTATTTTATTATTCAGCCTGCAAAATATAGATAACCCTACTGCATTCCTACCATATTTTTTTTTAAATTTTTCAGCTTGTTTCTTGTATGACACATAGCCATCCAAGTGTACATCTCCAGCTATCCATGTTTCTTGTATACATATGTAATAGAAAGTGCTTAAGTATCTTACCACTTCTGGGTCTCCTAACCTCTCCTGCAACCCTGATGAGTTCCAGGACAGTATAGTAGTCCTTTTGCCTTTGTATAATTCAACGTTGACCAGATCCCCATTATGCCCTGGTTTGGGGGTATCAAAACTTCTCTGTTGCCTCCTTCCTTGTCTCTCTGTTGACTGTCACTGGCTCAACTCAGTCAACACCTCATACCTATTTGCTGTTTCTAACATTGTTTTCCACACAGCATCTTTATGAACAAAATGACATCCCTGTGTATTTTTAACTTCAGTTTCCATATACGTATGGAAACAGAGCTGTCTGTTTTGTGACCAATAGTTCTAACATGCTATCTTTACTTATCCCTGGCATAATTTGTCTATCAGTTTCCCAATAAATTGCTTGTTTAATTTCATGGGTGCAGACTTGTGTATTCAGCAGTATGTTTAGCATGTTGGCCAATTTGTTTCTTAAATTGTTCTTGTTTTCCAAGTATAATTGTTTTAATCCAAATATATACATTTTAATATCGTGTTTTCTGTTATATTTTGCTTCATAAAATTCTGGGAGTAGAGCTTCCTTTGTAACTATTTCCTCTATCTGTATCCCCATTTTCCTTAATTCCTTCGATTTATAATAAATTTTCTTCAAAATGTAAGATTGATCCATTACCATTAACACAAGTTCAGATTCCATAATTGGCCTAATATTACTTATACTGTTTAACACATGTCTGAAACCATCCATTGCAGCATCTAATAGATTTTTACCCATCTGGGACAGACTTTCTTCATTTTCGTTGGAAATACATGTCATCTTATAAAATGGCAGAACAAAGTCAATCTTAATAGTTTTTGCTAAGAAATGCTTAAATCTCTCTTTGTATTCTCAATTCTCTTCATCTAAATTACCCTTGTTCTTCCTTTCATTGCTTATGTTTCCATTTTTTTGGTTTTTTCAACTGTTGTTTCAACTGTTGTATCATTTGTAAGTTCTTTAATGTTTTCTGTTTTGTCTGTCTGCTTATTTGTCTTTTTTATTTCTATGTTCTTGCTTTACTTTTTCCCTTTTTTAATTCCTTTTTTGGATTTTGGTGCTTTTTTCTGACCCCTTTTCTCTGTGGTATTATTGCTCCTACTTTCTCCTTCATATTCTGTTCATTTTCCCCTATACCTGCTACAGATTTATTCAGGATTTCTACTTCATGTGTGCTATCCCCAAAAGCCCATGGAGTATTTTCCTTCAAATTGTCTTTTACTGTTCCCTTATCAATTGATATTCCTACATCTAGCCTGTCTTTTGAGACGCTGTCTCCATTTGTCCTACTCTCAGATGAAAGTTTGTTTTTTTTTTTTGCTTACTGTTTTTGTTTTGTTTTGGGGTGTTTTCAACTCCTGCTGTTTACTTTTTTTCCAAAGTAAGGAAAATTGGTTCTTGAGTTCTAAAAAAACACTCTCTCCCCTTGATTTATTTTCTGGTAACATCACACACTCCAGTTTGACTATAATCTAATATTTGATCTTTTACTAGTCGATCCAATTTATTTTTGTTTTCAATGCTTATACCTTTTAAAAATGCCAGATCTTTTTTGATCTTAATCAGTTGTTGGTATAGTAAGATGTTTGCATTGATTTGATCTCTTAATATCCTCACTACTTCCCTTGTTACACCTTCCAAATCTAAATAGTACGGACTCCTTGGACTGAAGGACCACAAATAGTCTTCTTCCATATTGGGTCCCCTATGTTCCTCTTTCTGCTCTGCTGGTTCCTCTGGATCTGATAGAGTCAACATTTCTGTAGCTTTTGAACTGTTTGGATTTTCCCTTATGGACTCTTTCATGTTTTTGACTTTTTTGTTCAGTGTTTGTAAATTGTTTATCGCATTAGAGAAGTCCATTCTAATTATAGTATCATCCCCAAGTTCTATGTCCAGATCATACATTATTTTGTCCTCCCCAAAACTGTCTCATATATTATTTCTTCTGCTTCCTTTTTTTGAATTTCCAATAAACTAGATGTGTTGATCTTCACTTTGATGTTAGATGGTTGAGGTTTTAATTCTATCTCTTGTTTTGCTTTTCTACCCATTTTTGTTATACATAGGAACATTGAGAGATCCCCATTGGGGGTAAATGTATGTAATATTTCCTTACTTCTGATTATATTCCCTATATTTAATTTACCTCATTTTTTTATGTTTGTTTATTTACTGTTTTCAGTACTGTTTTAATGAAAGACAACTCTTTTTATTCTTGGTCCCTTTGTGCAACCCTTCTATTTCTGACATGACACTTCCCTTTCCACTTCTTGTTACTGCTGGCATAATTTACTGCTCTGTGGTGTGTGTGTGTGTATGTATATATATATATATATATATATATATATATATATATATATATATGTTTTATCAGTTTATATAAACTTAGCTTAAAAACAGAATATATGTATAAATATATGTAAAGCTTGTTCTAACTTGCTCTAGTAGTATACCAATAATAATATTAACAACACCAGTAGCTTTAATACTATTAATACCAATTGCTGATACCAACAATAGTTTTTATTGCACCAGTCCTATTATTGCAAATACCAGTTAACAATTTCCCAAATACAAAATTACCGGTAGACAAAATACAAGGATTAAATCTAAAATGTGGAGTCTAGAGTCCCAGTGTCCAATAATGGGTTAAAATGCTGTGTATTGCACCAGTTGAGAAAAAAGTATTTTGTAGAATAAATAGTATGGGAGTTATAGTTTATAGTAGTATGATATTGTAGTAGTATGGTAGCTATACTTCACCCAACTATATCTGGCTTCATTACTGTCCTTGTTCAATGGACTTTTCTTCTTCTCCTTAGTGGTACACACTTTGCGAGCTGGATTGCAGCAATGTTCCACCAGTATTCCTTCTGTGGCCAAATTAATGATATTGTTCTAAAATGTTCCACTCAGTCCATCTATGTCTCCGTTAACTGCGACTTTGATAGAACCCAAAGTTCAGACTTTCATGCAGCAAGGACTACTTTCTCCCAAACCAATCAATTACCAACTCCATTTAGTCCATTGTGTACTTTGTTTGGTTTTATCTTAAACCAGTGTTGCCAGGTCTATGCTTTGCTGTAGTTCTTTGAATCGTTAGCTGCTCAAACTACCCACAGCCTCAGAACAATGAATTAAGCATTAAACATTAAGGCATTAGAGACCATCAGTATCACTGGTATCATCAATCACTGCATTCGAATTATAAAAACATTTTCTAAAATGCTTCCTTGATGCTGCAGCCTATTTTCCAAATGGTTTCAACACAACTATAGACATGGGAGTGAAGGTAATACATCATGTGGTGTGACTCTGATAAAAACCTCTTGAAATTCAATTTCGGTTTGAACCACAAAATGTCTTAATTTTGTTTGGGACAAATGACAAACAGTTTGCTTTAAACACCAACATTTTAAAATTGATTAAAGACAGCATGAAAAAACAGCTGTTGCTCTACTAACCTAAGCTACCATAAAGCTATTTGAAGTTGTGTGCCAAACTCAGCAGTTTTCTAAACATTTATGAAGAATATAAGATAGTAATTAAAATTATGCAAAATTATAAAATTACAATGAAATATTTTTTATAACTAGGATTTGTTCCCACAGAACTGTGTATAATATAAAGTGTAGTTTAGAGGGTAATTAGAGTCAGCAATTAACATCACAGCCAGTTACTGTGTGGATGTAATTTGACAGCTCCTTGATAATTCATAACAGCATTGCCACAGTTAGCTAACATTTAAATAACAATTGAGGGGGATAAAGAACAGTTTGCCATTTGGTTTGCACTTATTTATTTTGAGAACAGCAAGTATCAATACTGTGTTGAACTTTAGTGTTAGTATTAAATATGTGCACTTTTCTGACAGTAGCTGACTACAAGGCAAAGAATTTCACTCTGCTTAAAGCTGACATCTGTCATTCTATCTCTTTTACACTTATGGTCCTGAATTTCATAGTATATGATAGATTCATTTCATCATAAATCACCATTTTAAAATGTGTTCTGCATAATTTTGACAGCATTCAGAACAGTCTGAGTGGGAGTCACTGTGTGTGACATCAGACTGATTATTAGTTGCTCATGTAGGAATCAATCCTGTAAGACACTGATGTAATGCTAAATATCTTTTGGCAATTTTTATCAATGCTGGACAAATTGTCTTTACCCTATTTATTTCAAAATTTCTGTTACTCAGTTTGGCATTTTTGGTTTTCATCTTCATAGTATGTAAAAGAATCCAACTAACTGACAAATCTAAAAAGTCACAGTTCACAGTTCTTCATTTTGTTCTCTAATATTTTATGACCAAGATGATGCATTCACTATTTGGTCATTAAATATATAAAAAATGCATAGGCTACAAATAATCAATTATTTTTGTTACTAACCAATATACAGTACATCTTGCTTCAAATGAGTTTTTAGATTAGGGATTACTGTGCTTTCAATCTAGTATAGTCATATTGCATTATTATTTTATATAATTCAGAAAGAATTTACTAATTCAACTACAAATTTGGGTTGATTTAATCTGATTCTATATAAGACACTGAATTATTTGTCTGTATATTATTCAGGTACTAATTGTGTATTACTGGCAGATGAGACCATTTTTTTACTGTTAGTGTTGTGTTTATGTAGTGAGTCATTCTATGATTTCTGACAGTGTGTCATGTAAATAATAATGCTAAAATCTATGTCCGTTTTACATAAAACTTCACATTACAGTTCTAGTGTATCTGTGTTTCTATTTTGCAATAAAAATTGTCTATTCTGCATAATCCCAATCAGAGAATAACAATAGAAGTGGAAAATTGTTGTTCACATTCTCAAAAAAAGCAAAAAAATTAGACATGTTTGGGTAAAGGCATGCAGACATGATTTAAGCTGGTGACCATGCCATACGTTAGTTATGTGAGGATCACTTGAAACATGTGTCTTCACAGTGATACCTGAACTTGCACATCAATGCGGTTATCAGAATCTCAATTTTATTTATTTATTTATTCTTTTAAAGGTTTTTACCAGGATGGCATGTCGAGCATACAGCTGCTCAATTTCAGAGGTGACCTGGGATTTGAAGAAAGGAGCAGTTCCAAGGAGCATCTCATTGCTTTTTACTCCAAAATGAAGAAGATACAGTGCAAGTGGTATGTGTGAAACTTTTATTACACATTTTTAAATATTCAAAAACTGAAACTGTTGATATGTTCAACTCAATTACCTGGAAGGTTGATTAGTCTTTGCCTTGCCTGCAACCATGCCAACAACTTTGTTTTGGTAACAGGCATGTGAAGGTGATAGGTTGATCAAGGCAGGAGCAGATAAGGATTCTGGATTACTGTTCTCCTCTCATAATAAGGAATGATTACAGTGTCAGTTGTTAGTCTGGACTACAGTGTCAAGTATTGATATGGTAGCCAAATACTGTTTAAGTAATGATAGCACCATTGAAATACTGACTCCTTCATTTCTCATCATAATCATTCACTCACATTTAACCTGCCTCATGATTACTCAAGAGACAGTATTCCTGAAACACAGCTTAGTATTAACATCATTATAGTCACTGTGCTGGCTGAACAGCTTTGGGTCATCTTGCATAACTCCACCCTTTGGCAACATAAACACATCTATCTATAGAAGTGACATTTCCTCTAATGCCATTATCCATAAAAGAAGCACCAAACTTTAACAACATGCTCCACACTGTCTTCACGTACTGTTGTGGTAGCTTGCACCTTGATCCCACTGCCTTTCTCACTGCCCACAACTATGATTCAAAAAAATAAATAACCCCCTCACAAAAACTACAAAGGAACTGCAGAAACATGGAAAGTGAATTTAGTGCTCTTCAGTCATTGCTCTGCCATCACACTCACCTGAACTGGTCTCAGACAGGAAAAAGCAATCAGACACTTTTCCTGGTATAAAAGCAATGCTAAACATGTTTGTTGTTCTCTGTTAAGCACATTTAAGTTGGGGGAGGTGTACTGGCATAAAAACATTAACATCAACCTGATTCAAAAGTTTTTTTAAGTGTTTAAAATAGCAATACCCCCAACCATTAAGTATACCAGTACAGGGACTTATGTACAAGAAAGATTACTTCTATCCAATTTATTAATGTTTAACAGATTTTGTTTTACCATTTTTAAAATTGTTTCTAGAAAATGTCACAAGTAACTCATTTTATAAGTGCAATAATATCTTCCAGGGTGTGCAATATGGGCTATAATTGACCATCTATGGACTATAAGGCCCTCCACCTGAGTTTACCCATGTCACTGTGACAATAATATTTGTCACTGCAATTACAGCACCAGCATTCTGACAATGGCAAAAACCATGATATAGAACCTGTATGTTGACAATGCGGGTGATGTTCACCAAGTTGAAAAACATGGAAAAACAAATGAACTGATACCCCAGAGACCCCAGCATATTTTGCAGTACACCACAGAGCAAGATACACAAAATTAGTATATTGTGGGGGGCACCACCCCTGCCCCTCAAATTAATATAATGAACTCAGAGCTGCACTAACATTGACAGGGAGTAGTCAGTGTTACAGGCTGCACACAGGTAGAGAAAGGGGAAAAAGACAGGAGGCACAGCTGGTGCAAAGTCACCCTTCACTATGGGATGGCAATAGGTAACAGGAACTACCACCACACCAACAGTGCAGCCAGAGACACACCTGATACCACTCAGGTGCACCCTACTGACACACACCAAAACATTTCACCCCCTGCCAAATGCCCAAACTACTCAGTGCTCTAAAGCCCAGGTCTCATCAGTGCCATGCACCAGCCCACTGTCATTATAATGATGGCAGCAATATTAAGTCACCGTCCTAATGGTATACCCTCCAGATGTGGTTTTGGTGCTTATTACACCCATGGACTGTCTAATATAGGTCAATAGCAACCATCCCTATTATAACTTTCTCAGTGACCATTAAAATAATAACTCCCACTGCTAGCCTGTCTAAGTTACATTTGTAATTTCCAAAATTAAAATCAACAAAAAATGTTATTATTCATTTATTGAGAGAGCAGTTTCCAAGTGACCAAAAAAGTTAGTAAACTGCATTAAATACTTTCCATATAACCACAAAAGATCACAGACAAATGTTTCTCTTTTTAGTTTCTTTGTTCTACAAATTTTTTATGATATCACTAGCACTTGTCAGGTGTGATAGTATCATATTTCTGACTTAAAACATCCCTGATAATCAGATTGCACATCTATCCACACCATCTTCCATCTTATTTCATTTTTAATCAGGCCCCTTTACACCCCTGAAATAGAAGTCAGAACCAGGTAGGTGCATCACAGTGTAGGTTTCTTGGTGCAAATGCTATGGATGCCAAACTCAAAAAATACAAGCAAGGGAAGATGCTGAACACCCAATTGATGCATGTAGCTCAGAAATTATCACAACACTGTGCAGTATTTAACAACATCATAAGGTACAACTATACTTGATGAGTATATCCAAATATCACTCACCCTGACTGTAATCATTGCATTCACAGTGATATTCATCAGTTATAAAAACATGATTTAACCTGACAAATATGACATAATTCTCAGAATCTGTGCTAGAGTAGGGAGAAGGGGTGTCAGTCCCCCCCTTGAGGACATGGATGTGAAAATTGTGCACTTCACTAGGATGTGAGCTGATTCCTGACAATAACAAGTTTTGTTGCCATGCCCTGTCCTGCTGTCCTGACAATATTTAAAAAAAAATATTTTTCCTGGTTTTAATTGAAAACCCAGTTGTTGTCAAAGAAAATCATCCCTTGAGTTTAGTGATGTCACCATTGGAATACTGACCCTTTAAACTGTATAGATTTACTTGACTTAGCTTCTTGTTCTTAAGATGCAGGCAGTCCCTTTCATCATGTCTGACTGCTTTTTATCTAGTAACCAATCTACTGCTTTCACTGAGATCCCAACCCATGTATTTCTCAATCATTTGAGATTTTATCTGAGTTAAAATAGAACTATATGCATTACCCAAATGAGTGATTGTTCACACACAAACAATCAAATCCAAATTCTGCCAATGAGACCACACAGTGTCACATACATAGTGGATATCAGCATTGGTCAGAGCTTGCAACTTAATGCAAGTGTGCCTCAAACCACACTGCATAGCTTCTAACACACCAGAGCCTCTTGTGCCTGGTACCCTACTAGTTCACCCCATATATTTAAATTTTTTGGCATCAGTTAAATCATGAGACAAATCTGATGAAATCCACTCAGTGAGATAGGATGTTTGCACACAAAAATGCAAAATGGGTTGTCTTACAATGTATATTGACATTGGTGAAACTGACAATGGTGAAACTGAGAAATTGTTTTGTGAAATCTTCTTTTTTAAGCAATAAGACACAGTGAGGCATGGGATGTGCAAAAATAAATCCCTTTCAATGTATTGAGGGACAACAACAGATATGTGTGGATCTAGATATGTGTCTCTGGTTGGGGAGAAAATGGCCAACATCTATTAATTAATTTATGTATGTAAGAGTTTCACCAGGATGACATATTGAGCAAAATTGCTTGTTTCCAGATGCATCCTGGGGGAAAGGGAATGGGGTACAGTAATGAGTACAGGATACCAACAATCAATTATGTACAATAGCGAAAAATACAAAATGAGTTGAACAAAACAGTGGTACAAAGGAGTGAGGATGCATCCAGATGAGTGGTGGTACTGTAATGAGTGCAGGGTATAAATAGGAAATTACTTACAAATATGCAAGAAATACAATATGAAACAAACAATGTAATTGTACATTTAACATTTCATATACATGACACGTGGATATAGAATGTTCTACATCCAGGTTGGCAGGGAATTGTTTTTAGCCATGTGTTGAGCACTCTCAAGGCCATGGATATAATCAAGTCTCAACAGATCAAGATGCAGTGATTCTTTAACCCATTTTATATTTTAAATATATTTTGAATAGATTAAGTTGATTTATTACTAACTTATGTCTTGAATTAATTAAAATTCTTAATTTCAGATGGTATCTAAGAAAATTCAACCATATTCCCATGGCATGAGTCAAAGTACACAAGTAAAGCACTTTGATTCATACTGCAAACAAAGGAGTACAGTGCGATCTGCTTCCCATCTTATCATGTGTTTCATGGGCTGTGCAGTGCAGCTTATTCATCTTTAAGTGTTCTATTGATGAAATTATTGAAATTGATAATGAGTATGACTCTGACCCTTCAATCAACCAGGAAAAGCAAAATGAAATGACCCAGAATAGATACCAGTTCCTGCTTGATCATAATCTGACTACTGAAGTACAGAGACATCACAAGACTGTCAATCTGGGTAATAGTTATTTCAAAAACAAGAAGACCAAAATGTTTGTGCTCAATATGTACTATGTGAGGTCCCTGGAAAAAATCAGTTCTTAGTGCACAACAGCAGGCAAATTAGATACTTGAAAGGGTCCTTCACACAGTGCAAGGCACCTCTTTCTAAGTGAACATCCTCGAGAAAAGTACAAGAAGAACCCAGTCTTGGACCAAAGAAATGTTTTTCACAAGTGCTCTACATACTGCCGTTTTCATTTTTTATTACCCATAATTCTTATTTCCATTCCAATGTTTTGAGACCATGAAGGTCTTTTCATCAGGGATTTAGGCTGCAAACATTAATATATAAAATCATAAAATTAAAATGTCTTAATTCATTATCTTTCATATCTACAAACAATTGAAATTAAAAGTTACAATATGGAATGGAAAAATCTCCACATTATCCTAATTCATCAGCAGTCTATGCACGTTACTTGCTGCTCTTCTTTCTCTTATTCTCTTCTTTTATAATATGAATTTACAGATATTAAACAAAATTTACAGATAGTAAAGAAAATGTATACCTGCATATTACACTATAGTGTTTTCATTTTATTAATAACCTTCACAATCACTACAGTTTCAAAAATAAATGTGTGTGCTGCGTTGTTTATACAAGAAAATCTATGCTTGGCAGCCTAGTACATTGTTTTCAACTTATGTTTCATAATCTTACATTCCTATTATCACTTGTGATTAGTTATTTTTTACCATCCTATAATGCAAATGTAAAACATTGCATGCTCATTTCAAAACCATACCCAATTCATTCAAAATCAATTAAAAAACTAAGTACTAAGACCTTGGAAAATCCCTTCTGCTTGTGTTAAAGTTCTAGTGGCAACCTCCTACTTATTTGCTAAGTTTATAAACAACTGCTTTCTAAAAAAAAAAATAAAATGATTTACGTTATTTGTTAAAGACATTCAAATTCTTTCCAAGTAATTTCTTTAATTAGCTCTGTAACACATGGTGGAACACACTTTAAAATCATTCTAGCAACCAGCCTCATGCTTACTGTATAAGATGCCAGGTCACCTCAATCTTTATGCAAGGCTTTATGTTTGCCTCATATTATCAAAGTTTTATCATTTGTTCCAAACAGTTCACTTTTCACCATTCTGTAACAAAGAATAAAGAGATTTCAAAAGCTTGCCTTACATAAATTTCATCAAAACTCTTGCCTGATGTAGAGTGCATTGCCTGTTACTGAGGATCACTCCTTCTCTGGCATCCTGCTAAACTCCATCACTGCTGTGATGCATGTTTAAATTTCTTTCTTTATGAAGCATTGCACTCTAGGCAATGAATGTGCAATCAACGTGACAGTGTCACCCACACCCATTCATTATCAGTGATGCATTTCACTGCCCACTTCAAATGGAAAGCTGTTATTGGGTAATGAAACCAATGTGCACTGTGGGTGGCAAAAAATAAATCACAAGCGGTGCTAGGAATCAAGGAATGTAATATTATGAAACATAAGTTGAAAACAATGTACTAGGCTGCCAAGCATAGGTTTTGCTGTATAAAGAAAGCAGAATGAAAATTTAATTTGAAACTGAAGCAATTGTGAAGGTTATCAATAAAATGAAAACACTATTGAGTAATATGTAGGTATACATTTTGTTTACAATCTGTACATTTTGTTTAATATCTGTAAATTCAGATTATATGAAAAAAGAAAATAAGAGAAAGAAAAGCAGCAAATAAAGTGCATAAACTGTCAATGAATTAAAGTATTGTGGAGATTTTTCCACTCCATATAACTTTTAATTTTAAATGCCAGTAGATATGAAAGATAATGAATGAATACATTTTAATTTTATGATTATTACATTAATATTGCAGCCTAATTCCCTGATGAAGAGATCCTTATGGTTTCAAAATATTGGAATGGAAATAAGAATCATGGCTGATGTAAAATAAAAACTATGCATATTTGAAAACACATTTTTTCGGTTCAGGACTGGGTTCTTTTGTACTTATCTATGTCCGGTGAAGTTTGGACCTCGTGAAAAACTGATAACGAAAAGTGGATGTTCTGGACTTCTAGTTTGCATCCTAGAAAAACAACAACAGGCAGGAGACATTAAATTATCTTACCATACCCAGGTTTTACTTGCATTTAATGTCCCTTCCATACAATGTAATGTGACTTGTGATGAAACAACGTATACCTCAGTCCAAAAGCGCTTTTAGCTTCAAGCCTGATTGCCTAAATCCTGGGTGAAAAATCTTTTGAATTCTCAAGTGTCCCCTCCTTGCTTATAAAGGCAAGTTTTAAGCACTGATTTCTTTACTTTATATTACTGGTTTGCCATTTGTGAACTCTTTGCAGTGATCCTGTTGTTAGGGATCCCTTTTGCTGACACTCAAGGAGAACATACATCAGTGTGCATGTGTGCACTGAAGAAGGCATCAATGGGCACGTAATGCATGCGCACATGCTCACTCACATAGATTCTCCCTGTTTTATCTGCTTCCTTTCTTAGTAGAACTGGAATGCTTGCTAATGGTGCAGTTATACCCATCCTTGTTGTATTTCAAATCCTCAATCTATTCTTACTACACATTTTATGAACATTAGGACCCCCCCAAAAAAAGAACAGTGCATCCACACATAATGCAATAGTCTTCTTTTCTCCCACTGCATCTTGGGTGGCTAAACTGTGGTGGGGGTGTTCCCAAGTCCATAAAAGATGCATTGTGATGCACTGTCAGTCGATCAAGGAATGTAAACAAACACATTTTTGTGTGGTAACAATAATGTGATGGGAAGTCTGTTTTTCAGTTTTTAAAAGAAAAAGGAAATCCAAAGCAAACTACCAGCTCCATCAGTAGATTATACAGAATGCGACTTCCTCTCTCAGCACAGAGAGGCGCGTTCAGATGAGGCAGCACCTCAGCCTTCAGAAAGTCTCCCAGAAAATGCACCCATTGCACTGCACCACTCCCATACATGCCTTTACATTGCACACTCTACTATTACTGACTTTGCCTTTTCACTGTTGCCCCTTCTTGTTACTTTAGTCCTTTTCTGCCCACACCTTCTATTGGCAGGGCTAGCTTTAGAGTTTTGAGGGCCCCCAGTGATATGAGTTATGGGTCCCTTACCCCAACCTAACCACATCTTTTACTCTGTTGAAAATGCACAACATTTTATTTTCAATTCAACCAGTTATATATTTGTGTTTTTTAGGGGGAAGTAGCAATGTCAGTACTTGGGGTCCCATTGTCCATCCAATCCATGACTGTCCACCAGCTTCTGATTGGTTGGGCCATACCTTGGTGAGTAACTTCATGATGTTATGACATTACATTAGAAGACTCCACAGAACTCAGTGATGCTTATTATGTAAGCAATAACACATGATGGGACATGGGTTAGTCTGTGATAAATGCACAAGTAGGGGTATAGTGAAGCATGAGGCCACTGACTGCAATCTAAGTGTTCTTACTGATACCAGAAGTGTAGGTGTCAGCGTGGCTCAGTTGGTAGCACATCCGCCTCTGGACCAGAAGGTCATGAGTTCTTGTCCCACACTGGGATTGGACTTGCACCTAAAAATCGCTGGCATCTGAGCGCAGTATTGGGGGGTGCTGTCCTTCGGATGAGATGTTAAACCAAGGTCCCTTCTGTCCATCCTGGTGTTGTCCTGGTGGGTGTCCAGGTGGAAGTAAAAGAACCCAGGGCACTCTTCGCAAAAGAGTAGGGAACATTCCCAGTGTCCTGGCCAACATTCCCCTTCCCATAAACCGGTTTATGCAATTATTCAGGTTGTGTGTAGGTGATGATATGCTATATGGCCGCTACCACACATTCAGTCACTTCACTACCAGTCTAGCACTGCTTGTAAAGCGCTTTGGGATACTGTGTATGAAAAGAGCTATATAAATGCTGATTCTTCTTCTTCTATTTATCACAGACTGTCTACCACCCCGGAGTGTGTTGTTGCACTTATAAACTGGGTATAGTTTGAAATATTGTGATATTCTTTAACAAAATTGCAAAATATAAAAAAAACTATCATTTTATGATAAATAGTCCCTCAGTTTGTCACTTGTTATTAGGGGTGCTGTGATATTGTCCAGTGTCATTAGGGACACTGTGCTGCACTGTGTTTCACAGACTCACAGTGTCAATACATTAGGTAGCTGGCAAGACTGCAAATTTCTTAAGGTCTTGTTAGCAGCACGCTACCATCTGCAGCATGGCATTTTAAAAAAGTTGTGGTCTGGCACTTAGCTGAGGGTCGAGAGGGAGTGTGAAACAGTGCTTCATTCTGTGAGGTCTCCCTGACAGGTGGGGGATGGAGTGGGTTGGCAGGGAGAGGGATTTTCAATATGTACGGACATTTCATCCCAGGACATTGTAACTGGGTTAGTGGGTAGGGTAAATGAGAGACACTCCACAGTTCAAGATAGTGAGAAACACACTGTGACTAGTGTGAATTTTATTATCCAACACTGGATTCTGTTGGCAATATTGCAAGGCAACAGCAAGTCAGAACTCAACAAAAATATATGTGTCTTTTCAGTTCAGACTGAGAAAGAAAGAAAAAATAAAAAAAATAAAGAAAGCACAAAAAAAAATACTCAGCTCTACCTCAAGCCCTCAGAGCTACTCTCTTAGTAGTTCTGCCACAGAGTAGTGTGATCTGTTGTTTAGACTCACACAGAAAAGGCTCACTACTATCCTTTGTGCACCAACAGACAATATTCCAGGACACTCTCCTGGGCTAATCTGATCTGTACTGAGCAATAGCAGAGCATTTGTACTGGCATTTGCCTTGTCATCAGGTCAGCTGATCTGCCCTTTTCTAAACAAAAGACAGTACGGCAGATCAGCATGACAGTTTTGGCTAGTACCAAAAAGGTCTAATTAAAAGATTACTTTTTGTGAGATAAAACAGTACTGGTACACAAGAAATAACATTCTGAATCTTAATTACCCTCTAACAGGATAACTCCTCCCCCTTTCCTGAGATGGACAGCTGAGGAGGTTGCTATTAGACAGCCTCATTCTGGGACTTCTGGCTCCTAAGGGACCATTTTGAATGAATGCAGCCAGGAGCCAGGTAAGACTCCAGAGTATCAGCTTTATTCCATTTATTCCTGCAGCTTTGTTCTGCAGACTATTCTTTTGATTGCTTTAACTCTGCAACCATAGGGAAAACACAACATAGTGAGGAGTTTTTGTTTTTAAGCCCTGGCGGTTGCAAATTCAAGCCAGCAGGAAACCTGAATACATTTAATTTCTTTTAGTACAGCTGCACACCCTTTTTATTTTTATTTTAATTCATTCAGGTGCAGAGCTTTGTAGGTGGGAGTAGGAGGGAACCTCCCTCCTCTGTTGTGGTGCAAAAAAACTGTTTGTGCAGGCACGAGTCAGAGAAAGTGAAAGCTGTCTCTTGTTTTTGGAATAAACAAGCATAATTAACTTCCCACTCCAGAGTGCCTCATTTAATTTGTAGTCATATAACGTTTGAGGCTTGGTCTTCACTTTCTTTTTTATTTTCTCTTTCCTGGCTCACCTGTACTGCAAGGCACATCCGACTGCAGAAGCAGTCCTGGGGAAAGCTATGTGGAGCTCTTTCATATTTCGGCTATGGGAAAAGCTTTTCCAATGAGCACACAGCTTTCTCTTTCAAACACTCTTAGGAGGCAAGCGACTGTGGGGGAAAACCTCAGCAAGGCATAACAATTTTTATATTTACCTTATCAGGAGGATTTTACAGGGCATACTCCATAGCACTGTTGTGCCCCACTGTAAATGCATACAGCTGCATGAGAGGGGGGGGGGACATCATCTTCAACAGCATGCTACAGAACAAATGTTTTTACAAGGTTTATGATACATGACAAGCATACAGCAATGATAAATGCAGATATTCGTTTTATGGCTATGGCTCCCGCAGGCATATGACAGGGAAAGGATATCTGAAAATAAAGATGGGTACAGCACCATAGAGTAGCAAGATATTATCATGGATGACCTAGCCATGATAATAGAAAAAGAAAAACAGTGTAAGAAAAGAACAGAGACAGAGTGCTACTGCAGTAGACTGTTAAAGAAAGGTTAAGAATACCTGCCATAGTGGCTTGGGGGGGTGTTTATGGCCCATGACTACACATCCCCATGGTTAAGTGGAAACAAGTAGAAAAACAAAGGTTCTTGTTTCCAAGACAACCTACTCATCAGTGGCTGTGTAGGATGGAACTACCGCCCACCCTCACTTGGTAGTTCCACCCAGGGTCCCTATGATATGCTACACTAGTAGCTAACAACTAATTACAACAATCAGGTACTAAACAAGTATACCTATTCTACTTCTCATTATAACCCTCGGGTTTCTTTAGATCATGGTCATTCAGTTATCCCCCTTATGTTCCTGGATTGGTCCAGGAGCCCTATACCTAGATAGAAAATCAGCATTTACATGTTGAGCACCTGCTCGATGTTTTACAGTAAACTTATAAGGCTGATATGCAAAATACCATCTCATAATCCAGCTGTTATGATCTTCCATCTGGTTAAGGAAACATAGAGGATTATGATCAGTAATAAGCATGAAAGGAGCTCCCCACAAATAAAAATGTAACACTTCAATGGCCCACTTGGCCACTAGACATTCTTGCTGTACTGTGGAGTACCATTGTTCATGGTTGTGGAGCTTACGTGATATGTACAGTACTGGGTGTTCCTCTCCCTCAGTAGTTTGATTTAGCACCGCCCCAACACCTGTGCCAGAGGCATCCATATGTACTTCAAAGGGCTTTGTGAAATCTGGGTTGCGTAACACAAGGGATGATCATAAAGCTGCTTTAATATCTTGGAAGGCTTTCCCAAATTCCTCAGTCCATGTCACCTTGTTCCCATATTTCTTTTTGGTAAGCTCAGTTAGCGGGGTGGCTATCTTGGCAAACTTCAGTGTAAACCGATGATAGTAGCAGGCTCACTCCAAAAAGGAACAAACATGTTTCTTGGTTTCTGGCTGTGGGCAGGTGGCAACTACTTCCACCGTATCAATTTCTGGTTTAATTGTACCATTTCCTTAAACAAAGCCAAGGTACTGGGTTTCTAACACTGCCATGGCTCATTTCTCTGGGTTAATGGTCATCCCTGCCTTGGCAATAGAGATGAGCACAGTTCTAAAGTGTGCCAAATGAGTCTTTCAATCCAGACTAAACACTATGATGTCATCTAGGTATGCCGCATAGTACTAATGGTGGGGCACCAGTACATGATTCATATATCTTTGGAAAGTAGCTGGGGCTCTGTGGAGTCCAAAGGGCATGGTCCAGAATTGAAATAAACCTATTGGGACACTAAAGGCTGTTTTCTCTCATGACTTATGTGCTAGGGGAATCTGCCAATAACCTTTAGTGAGGTCTAAGGTAGAAATGTACTTGGCCTGGCCAGCCTTGTCTAAAATATCAACCCTAGGCATTGGGTAGGCATCAAATTGTGAAACCGCATTCAGCCCTCTAAAATCAAGACAGAGTCATATGTCCCCTTCCTTTTTTGGGACTACGACAATGGGAGATCCCCAAGCACTGATAGAGGGTTATATGATTTTAAGACTCAACAGTGTTTCTATCTCTACCTGTAGCTCTTACCTCACCTGCTCTGGGAATCTGTAGGGTTTCTTACTAATAGGGGGAGAGGTTGTTCTGATTTCATGTTCCACACCTTTAGCTAGACCTGGTCTGCTAGTAAAAGTGTGGGAATATTCAGTCAACATGTCATATAGTTCCTGTTTCTTTTCTAGCTCTAAGGTGGGATTCACATATACATCTTTTATCCCTTTCTTGGACTCTAGCCTACTATAGGCAATATCCATCTCTGTCTCAGGTGACTCACGTATCACCAAAAGACTAGCTCCCTGTGTAGTCTTTTTATGCCATCTTTTGAGTAGATTGGCAAGGTAGATTTTCTGTTTCTATCTTTTATCTGGGGTCTCTATCTCATATGTGACTGGTCCAGTTTGCTTTACTACTTCATACAGTCCTTGCCACTTCATCAATAATTTGTTAGCAGAGATCAGGAGCAATAACAGTACCTTGTCCACTGTAGAGAATGTCTTTCTATGGGTCCCCTGGTCATGGTATGCTTTTTGAGTCTGTTGGGCCTGTATACCCATCCAATGGGTTTTAGTGGAATACCAGACCAACCTCTGCCTGAGCTGTCTCATATAGGAGGCAATCCCAGGGTGTTTAACCTCCTTGCCCTCCTCCCAACACTCCTTAACCAATTCCAAAGGTCCATGAGGATTTCACCCATACAGGAATTCAAATGGGGAATAGCCTGTTGAGGCCTGGGGAACCTCTCTATAAGCAAATAGAATGAATGGTAGGTATTTGTCCCAGTCCTTCCCTTCCTCATATACAAACCTTTTTAACATTCGTTTCAAAGTCTGGTTAAAGAGTTAGGTCAAGCCATCTGTTTGTGGGTGGTAGGGGGATGTGCAGACAGCTACAATGCACAAAAAACAACCAAACAGCACGCTCAAAACCTTTGCATTGCTCAAAATGCAATTCACATTTCTGGAGAAGGGTGCTGCTGGTGTGTGGCATCCAGTGCACCCCCCCCCCAAAGAAACATGGCATATATTCAACATTCAAACATTTTAACTGCCTAATGGCTTTTCTTACTTTAAACTCCATGTAAAAAGGGGATCCTCTTAGTTTTCAGATTGGAATTCCAAAGTGAGCAAATTATACCACTCCTTCACGGTGGGACCCTTTCGATATAGTCCCTACACCAGCTTCTCAGCTCTGAAATGCCTGCAGTGGCTGCTCATAAATATAGAGTGCTGCCTAAATTGGCTTAAATCACATGGCCTTATTGGCTCCTTAAATTGATTCCACCCAGGAATTTCCAAAAGTGGTGGCAGGGAGCATGCTAAGGGGAGTACCACAACTCCCAAAACTCTAAAAACAACCAAATAGCATGCTCAAAACCTTTGCATTGCTCAAAAGCTACAATGCACAGCAGTCTATACAATTCCCTTAGTAATTCAGCATTAACGTTGGCACCCCATCTGGTAATATTTCTTTGGGTATGTCTACCCTACTAAGGAGTTTAACAAATTCCTCTGCAATTTTGGGTGTGGTGACTGACCTCATAAGAATGGCATCTGGGTATATGGTTGCATAGTCACATAGAACCAGAATAAACTGATAACCTTTGGAACTTTTGTTGAGTGGGCCCACCTCATCCATCTCCACCCTCTCAAATGATGTCATAACCAGGAGTAATGGCATCAAGGGCACCTCATCTTTCTTCCCTACCTGGGTTACTAACTGGCAGGCCTTACATTCCCGACAGTATCTGGCTTCGTCTTCATAGATATTAGGCCAGAAGAAGTGCTGTGTGAGTCTTCCTAAGGTCTGATCCCGGCCTGCATGCCTGCCAATGGTAGATTGTGACTTAAATATAATAAGTCCTCCCTAAAACAAGTGGGAACCAGTAACTGTTCGATTGTTTCCCCTGACACAGGATTGGTACAAGCACTATACAACAAGTCATTTTTCTTTATTATAGAGGGTTTACCATGAGTCTGTGCCTTACCCACCTGTTGAAACAAAGGGTTTAAACTTTTATCATTCAACTGCTCATTACCAATATTAGCTTTAATAAACACAGAATGTACAGTTTCAGGTGTTATTCCCTTTTGCTTAAGGTGCCAGAGTCTCTGTTGTTTTTTACTCTCATTATGGGACACCCTGGTTTCTCGACCACCTCCTCCTGAAATAGAAAAATATCTCCCAATAGCTGTTTCCTTTGTTCCTGGGCCCTAGTGGTACCAGCAGTCACAGTTCCTTTGTCAGGCAGTAATGTAATGAAGTCCAGAAAGTCATGTGCAATAACTATTGGTACTGGTAGATGTGGTACCAATCCAGCTGTCATTGTAGTGATTTTCTTATTGATCATCATGTCTATTGTGGCAGTAGGATACATGTGGGTGTCTCCATGAAGACAAGTCACACTCTTAACAGGCCTACTTTCCCTGCTAGATATCAAGTTCAGGATGAATAAGAGTCTGCTTGCCGCCTGAGTCGATTAAGGCTGCCACAGTCTTATTTTCCACCTCCAAATCAATAAAACAGTACCCCGGATACAGCAAGGCCAAATGGGTTTCATTCCCTCTGCTGGAAGGGCTGGAAGGACAAAAGCGAGCAATGTGCCCCTTCAGTAGTGTAGCAAATTCCCAGAGGGCCTGGGTGCAAAGCGATGTTATAGGGCCCCTCCCCAGTTTTGAATAAACATCAAAATTATGATTTGGGCCTCTCAAATCTCATGGGCCAGGGCTTAAAAACCAAAAACCCTCGCCCCTGTGCCCTTTTCCCTTGCAGTTTCTACAAATGATGTCTGCTAGGAATGATCTTCCACCTGTACCACTCCTATTCTCTGGGCAGCCCTCATGTCTCCCATATCTCTGTTCATTTACTGGTTTTACTGTGAGGGAACATTTGGGATTTAATGTCTCAAAGGGATGGGTTCCTCCCTTTTTAGAGTTCTGGTGGGTGGAGAGATAATCATCAGCTAGGGTGATGGCTTGTTCTGCTGTCTTGGGGTTGTGTTCTCTGACCCATATTTGTACCTCATGGGGTAATATCTGTAGGAAGTGCTCTACTACCACAATGTCACTATGTTGCCCACAGTTTCCCTTCTGGCTGCAACCACTTGGTGCACAGTTCTCTTAGCCAGATAAAGGTCTCTCAGGGGTTATCATGTGTTTAGTGACCAAAGTAGTAGACCAGGGAGGTGCTGCGGACATGGCCTACCTGGACTTTAGCAAGGCATTTGACACAGTCCCACACAAAAGATTAACAATCAAATTAACCAGCCTAGGAGTGGGTCCCTGGGCAGTAGCCTGGGTAAAACATTGGCTGGACAACAGGACACAGAAGGTAATTGTTAATGGAGTCCACTCTGAAGAAAGAGGGGTTACCAGTGGGGTACCACAGGGTTCAGTACTGGGTCCAGTCCTTTTTAATGTCTTTATAAGTGACATTGCAGAGGGACTGGAAGGAAAAGCATGCCTCTTTGCAGATGACACAAAGATCTGCAACAGGGTTGATACACAAGGAGACATGGAAAGGATGAGAAAGGACTTGGCAAGGTTGGAGGAATGGTCAGAAGTATGGCAGCTTGGATTCAATGCAAAGAAGTGCAAAATAATGAACCTGGGAAACAAAAACCCTGGGGAAGATTACACAATGGGAGGGGAGGTAGTAACAGCAACAAAAATGGAAAGGGACCTGGAGGGTAATCAAATCAGATGACCTTAAGGTTAGCAAGCAATGTGAGAAGGCAGTAGGGAGGCCTGGGGGGGATAATGGGATGTATAGGGAGAGGCTTCATAAGCAGAAAACTGGAAGTTGTTATCCCTCTGTACGGACAGTTGGTGAGACCCCATCTGGAGTACTGTGTCCAGTTCTGGAGACCCCATCTTCGCAAGGACATAGACAGGATGGAGGCAGTCCAGAGGAGGGCAACTAAAATGGTGCAGGGTCTGCAAGAGAAGCCATACGAGGAGAGACTAAAAGGAGCTTATTATTATACACTTGAGGAAAGGAGGGATAGAGGGGACATGATAGAAACTTTTAAGTACCTCAGTGGACTCAACAAAGTCCAAGAGGGTAGCATCTTTCAGAAAAAGAGATGTGCAAGAACAAGGGGACACAATTTGAAGATAGAGAGGGGACGGCTCAGGGGCAATGTGAGGAAGTATTTTTTCATGGAGAGGGTGGTGGATGCCTGGATCCACTTTCCTGAGGAGGTTGTGGGGTGTAAAACTGTGGGAGAATTCAAGAATGCATGACACAGACATAAGGCAATTCTTGTGGGGGGTAGGAAGAAATAGGCTGTTGGTTAACTAGGATCTGCAGCTTATCCAGTAGGTAGGGAAATGGGCAGACTAGGCGGGCCAAGCGGTCCTTATCTATTGTCAAAGTCTATGTTCTATGTTTCTATGTTTCTATGTTCTATGTGGTATTTTAGATTTTGAAACCTTTGTCTGTAGGTGTCCATGTTGATATCATATCCTTTCAGTATGTCCTTTTTTACCAGCTCATAAGTGATAGCTGTTCTGGCCTCCATGTTACTATAAGCTAGCTGAGCCTTCCCAGTTAAATATGGGGCTAACTGTATCACCCACTGTGTCACTGGCCACCCACGTGCCTGTGCAACTCTTCCAAAGGTGGTGAGATACATCTCTATATCATCTGAGGAGGTCACTTTGGTTAACTTTATGTCATTTGGGCTAGTATCTTGTGTTCCCATTGTGACCCCGACCTGCTCCCAAATCTTGAAAAACTCTGAGAGCCTCTGCCCACCTGATATCTTGTAATCTTATCTAATGTCCTCTTTTATGCTTCATCTCCATTTGTTTTATGGCTAACCATCGTAACAATTCTGGCAGTCCCTCTGATGGTTCTTCCATATAGGTCCTCTGTTCTTCTTCTTTCAGGTCGTCGTCTTCTTTTGTGTCTCCTGATGTCTGGTCCTTCGGCCTTCTGGGCCATACTATAGGTCCTAATCCTGGCACCAGCATCTCCCCTGATTTCAAGTACTGGGTTTGGGTCTGGACTCCAGTTGCCTGGTCACTATTTATCCTCTCCTCTTCTTCCAACATGTATCTTTCTTTACCCTATGTACCAGGGCTGGTACTGATTCTGGTTTCCCACCCAAAGCTGGACAACCAGATCCCACTGCTAACATCAGTTGTTCTGTGACCGGGTTAGTGGATAGGGTAAATTAGAGACACACCACATTCCAAAATAGTGAGAAACACACTGCGACTAGTGCAAATTTTATTATCCAACACTGAATTCTGTTGGCAATATTGCAAGGCAACAGCAAGTCAGAACTCAACAAAAAAAAAAGTATTTTCACTTCAGACTGAGAAAGAAAGAAAAAATAAAACAAAAAAAGCACAAAAAAAATACTCGGCTCTACCTCGAGCCCTCAGAACTAGTAGTTCTGCCACAGAGTAGTGTAACCTGTTGTTTAGACTCACTCAGAAAGGGCTCACAACTATCCTCTGTGCTCCAACAGACAACATTCTAGGACACTCTCCTGGGCTAATCTGATCTGTACTGAGCAATGGGAAAGCATTTGTACTGGCATTTGTCTTTTCATCAGGGCAGCTGATCTGCCCCTTTTCTAAACAAAAGATGAACCTATTCTAATACAGACAGTATGGCAGATCAGCATGACAGTTTAGGCTAGTACCAAAAAGGTCTAATTAAAAGATTACTTTTTGTGAGATAAAACAGTATTGGTACACAAGAAATAACATTCTGAATCTTAATTACCCTCTAGCAGGATAACTCCTCCCCCTTTCCTGAGATGGACAGCTGAGGAGGTAGCTATAAAACAATTTCATTCTGGGGCTTCTGGCTCCTAAGGGATCATTTTGAATGAATGCAGCCAGGAGCCAGGTAAGACTGCAGAGTACCAGCTTTATTCCATTTTAATCCTGCAGTTTTGTTCTGCAGACTATTCTTTTGATTGCTTTAACTCTGCAACCATAGGGAAAACGCAGCATAGCGAGGGTTTTTTGGTTTTAAGCTCTGGCGGTTGCAAATTCAAGCTGTCAGGAAACCTGAATACATTTCATTTCTTTTAGTACAGCTGCACACCCTTTTTATTTTTCTTTTACTTCATTCAGGTGCAGAGCTTTGTAGGTGGGAGTAGGAGGGAACCTCCCTCCTCTATTTCAGTGCAAAAAAGGACTGTGTGCAGCCGCGGGTCAGGGAAAGTGAATGTTTTCACTTTCCTGGCTCACCTGTGCCGCGAGGCACATCCAACTGCAGAAACAGTCCTGGGGAAAGCTGTGTGGAGCTCTTTTATATTTCGTCTATGGGAAAAGCTTTTCCAATGAACACACAACTTTCCCATTCAAATACTTTTAGGAAGCAAGCAACTATGGGGGAAAACCTTAGCGAGGCATAACAATATTTATATTTACATTACCAGGAGGATTTCACAGGCATACTCTATAGCACTGTCTCGCTCCACTGTAAATTCATACAGCTGCATGGGGGGGGGCGCCATTTTCAGCAGCGTGCTACAGAACAAATGTTTTTACAAGGTTTAAAACATATGACAAGCATATAACAATGACAAATACTCATATTCCTTTTATGGCTATGGCTCCAACAGGCATATGATGGGGAAAGGATATGTGAAAATAAAGAGGGGTACCGCACAAGAGAGTAGCAAGATATTATCATGGGTGGCCGAGCTATGATAATAGAAAAAGAAAAACAGTGTAGGAAAAGAACAGAGACAGATTGCTACTGCAGTAGACTGTTAAAGAAAGGTTAAGAATGCCTGCCATAGTAGCCAGGGGGTTGGGAGTTTATGGACCATGACCAAATACATAATGTCACAGTTAGATACTTAGTGGACATTATGTCACAGGGACAAAAGATTGTTACCGCCAATGTCATCAATTGATCTTGCCACCAGATAAAATGTTGCCAACCAAAAAAAAGGAGTGGTCAAATAGTCACAAGTTATGCTGCTGTTAGGGAGAGAGAGAGCAAGTTATTCCCTCACCCAGGACTCATGGGAATGAGCTGAAAGTGTGTGATATGACTTGTATAATTTGTCTATGAGGACCGACAGGTACACACTGCTGCCATCAAAAAAGTTGATATGCATCTGTGTATAAAAAGTACTGCTAATAAATAAGCCACCTAACGAAGAAGCCTCAGTGACATAGTGCTCTCCAGAAATACACTGAAGCACTGTTGATAGAGCAAATGCTTCTAATATCAAGTTGAATGCACAGTAAAGCTAATCACACACAAATGAAACAGTATAAAAAGCCAATCAGCTCATCAATAATATATAATGATTTTTTTTTTTTTTATTACTGTGTTAAGGCGCTATGTTAGAAAAAGCAAAAACTCAATACAGCAACATACACTGACAGGGACGATCGCAAGCAGCAGACTGAATTATAATGTGCTGTTTCAATAACAAAGGCAATTGAATGGGGACATTGGCATACTAAACGAGCATTTGTCAATGCTAAATGCTTGATGCTGCCCCACAGCAAAAACCTGCCCACTGGACATAGAAACATAGAAACATAGATTTTGACGGCAGATAAGGACCGCTTGGCCCACCCAGTCTGCCCATTTCCCTACCTATTGGATAAGCTGCAGATCCTAGTTAACCAGCAGCCTACTTCTTCCTACCCCCACCCCCTAGAATTGCCTAATGACTGTCCCATGCATGCTTGAATTCCACCACTGTTTTTGACTCCACTACCTCCTCTGGAAGGCCATTCCATGCATCCACAACCCTCTCTGTGAAAAAATACTTCCTTAAATTACCTCTGAGCCGCCCCCTCTATCTTCAAATTGTGCCCCCTTGTTCTTGCACACCTCTTTTTTTGAAAGATGCTACCCTCTTGGACTTTGTTGATTCCCTTGAGATACTTGAAAGTTTCTATCATGTCCCCCTCTCTCTCCTTTCCTCGAGGCTATACATATTCAGCTCCTTAAGTCTCTCTTCATATGTCTTCCGGTGCAGGCCCTGCACCATTTTAGTTGCCCTCCTCTGGACAGCCTCCATCCTGTCTATATCCTTATGGAGATTGGGTCTCCAGAACTGCACGCAGTACTCCAGATGGGGTCTCACCAGCTGTCTGTACAGAAGGATAATAACTTCCTGTTTTCTGCTGGTGATGCCTCTCCCTATGCATCCCAGTATCCCCAGCCCTCCTTGCTGCCCTCTCACATTGCTTGCCCACCTTTAGGTCATCTGATATGACTACCCCAGGTCCCTTTCCATTTTGTTGTTATGTATCTCACCCCCATTGTGTACTCTTCCCTGGGTTTTGTTTCCCAGGTGCATTACCTGCACTTCTTAGCATTGAATCTAAGCTGCCATACATTTGATCATTCCTCTAACCTTGCAAGTCCCTTCTCATCCTTTCCACCCGACCTTGTGCATCAACTCTGTTGCAGATCTTTGTGTCATCTGCAAAGAGACATACTTTTCCTTCCAGTCCCTGGAGTTGATGCACAAGGTGGGGTGGAAAGGATGAGAAGGGACTTGGCAAGGTTAGAGGAATGGTCAAATGTATGACAGCTTAGATTCAATGCTAAGAAGTGCAAGGTAATGCACCTGGGAAACAAAAACCCAGGGGAAGAGTACACAATGGGGGGTGAGATACTAACAACAACAAAAGCAATATCACTTATAAAGACATTGAAGAGGACCGGTCCTAATACTGACGATCTCCGAGCTAACAGGGAACAGAGGGTGGGGATGGCAGAGCACGCAGAGGGAGGGAGCAGGAGGGGTTTTGATTTTCTACCTACAGGACATCAGATGGAGGGTAGGGGTTTTGATTTTCTACCTACAGGGCACCGGACGGAAGGTGGAGGTGGGAGAACATGCAGAGCATCAGTATTTGGCCTGTGCACTTGCATGAATTTAGATTACTGTTTGTAGCATATGTAATCTGTTTTGCTCTGGGTAATCAAAAACTGATTGTTCCTTAATCTGTTGCAGGCTAAAAGGAACCCTGTTTGCATTGCACTGATTCAATCCATGCTTTGCTAGGTCTAACACTACACTGTGGATAAAAAGTCACGCCATGAAAGGGTCATGCAGTCGGTGGTCTTTGGTCATG
This sequence comes from Neoceratodus forsteri, assembly GCA_016271365.2. Taxonomy (NCBI): domain Eukaryota; kingdom Metazoa; phylum Chordata; order Ceratodontiformes; family Ceratodontidae; genus Neoceratodus; species Neoceratodus forsteri. The sequence goes on along the minus strand of CM057452.1, from coordinate 877,099,489 downwards.
GAAGCTACATTTGCTCCGCGACCATTTCTACTGGTGACCGCCTTTAATTTCAACATTTTGTCCCACACATTTTCTCTGGGGTGATTATCACTGCGACGTTCTGTCCATATGCCATTTTCAAACAGAAACCACAGTAACTGTTTTTATTCTTTCTGGAATTTTAAAGCAAGCAGTTCATTAGGAAAAAAACAGCAGACAAATGCTTTTTCAGGAACTGGGATTGGTGGCACATGGATTTAAACTGTGATGCTAACATAGGAATTGGCATTTTAAATTAATTTATTTTATTTATGTTTTTGGTGACCGGGTGAACGAAGATCCAAAGAACCATTTTCAGCCACGACCCGGGCCACAAACGTGGCACAGCTCAATAAGAGGTCGATACACAGTGTTGACAGTAAAATAAGCACATACAATGGGAATCCACCAAGGGTACAGAGAGTTATAAAGTCAAACATAGTATGAGTAATACAGACTAAGCAAACAGTCACAGAAAGTATACAATATATGATAAAGCAATAACAATAGTACATTAGATTGACAAGGCCACAAGCGGTAGCTTTACTTTAATTTGCTGTTCTATACCAACAATACAAAACAAAAAGGCATGGGTGGGGCATCCTCTCGGCCAATCAGATTACAGAACTGACCCTACCCATTTTAGTAATGCTATTTTACCGTAAAACTGGAAAACTAAAACAAATAATGAAGTGGAACTGTGGAACTAGCTCAGGGCCCACCATGAGCAGGGGGCCCCCAGCAACCACAGGGATTACTGGTGCCTAAAACTGGTTATGTCTACTGGTAATTACTTTGTCACCCTACCCTAGATACAATGTTACTTGTTTTCCACTTTTTCCTTTGTTTTACCCTTCCTTGTTTTTGTATTTCACCCCATGTACTCATCTGCCTTCATTCTACTTAACCTTCCACTTTGTGCCTTTCCTTCACAATTTACAGTACACCCCCATACCCTGGATAGCATGTTACCTGTTTTCCACTTTTTCCCTCTGTTTTACCCATTCCTTGTTTTTGTATTTCACCCCATGAACCCATCTGCCTTCCTTCTACTTAACCTTCCCCTTTGTGCCTTTCCTTTACAATTTACAGTACCTACCCCAACCACAGATAGAGTATTTCCCCTTTTCCCACACAACAGGTACTTTCTGCTAGTTTCTTACCTGCTGTTACATCCTTTCCGCTCTTCCAGTAGTTTCTACACAGGCAGCAGTAAGTTACAGTTACTGTACCTTACCTTACTGGACTGTCAGAGTTCCCTGCTTGCCTGCGGTCACCTGCAGACACCAGCCAACGCCTAAGATGCCAATCACATTACCTGTTCCACTCTTAATCTGTTCCACTCATGCTCTGGGACATTAATGTGATGGGACATACAGGAGTGGCTGAATTTATGTTCCCCCAGCTGCTTCCTGGTCATGCTGGATTGACCTCTACAGGCCATGTGGTCCCTCAGTACTCCTTCAGATTTGTGGCATATCTCTCCCTTCCTGTTTCTGCCCCCTGCTCCAGTGCCTAATGCAGCAGTGCTCTTGCATAAAGTAAGCCATGAACAGTGATTAAACAGAAAAAATAACTGTATTTCAGGGTTTTAAGTTGGCTCATTCACCTAGCCCAGTAAGCACTGAAACTCAGAATTCCCAGCTTTTTAAGCTCACCCAACTGCTTTCTGGTCATGCCTGATTGGTTGATCCAGGTCATGCAGTCCCTTGGTCCTCCTTCAGCTTGCTGGCATGGCTCTCCCTACCCAATTTGCCCTTCTGCTGCAGTGTCTGATGCAGCAGTGTTCTCATATAAAGTTACCCACAAACAGTGATTAAACAGCAAAATTAACTGTATTGCAGGGTTTTAAGTTGGCTCCTTCACCTAGCCCAATAAGCACCCAAACTCCCAGTTCCTGGCTTTTTAAGCTCACACAGCCACTTCCTGGTCATGCCTGAATGGCCTGTCTAGATCGCGCAGTCCCTCAGTCATCCTTCAGCTTGCTGATGCGGTTCACCCTTACCAATTCTGCCCATCTGCTTCAGTGCCTAATGCAGCAGAGTTCCTGTGTAAAGTAAGCCACAAACAGTGCTTAAACAATAAAAATAACTTTATTACAGGATTTTAAGTTGGCACCTTTACCCACCCAATGCACCCTCAAACTCATTTTCTTCTTTTTAAGCTCCCCCATCACTTCCTGGTCACATCTGGTTGGCCTTTCCAGGTCACGCTGTCCCTTGGTCCTCCATCAGCTTGCTGGCACAGCTCTCCGTTCTTGATTCTGTCTCTCTGTTTTGCTGCCTAGTGCAGCAGTATTTCTGCATAAAATAAACCACATGATGAAACAGCAAAAATTACATTATTGCAGGATTTTCAGCAGGTGCGTTCGCTCAGCCCAATGCATGTCTTCATATGCCTTGCCCTGTTGACCCTGGACCATTTTCCTCATATGCCTTGCCCTGTTGTCCCTGGACCACTTTGTCACTCTCCTCTGGACAGCCAAGAGCAGGTCTGCAACCTTTTTCATCTGGGTTCCCCAGTATTGCATAGCATACTCCAGGGGTGATTGCTCCAAAGATCAATATAGCAGCAGTATGACATCCTTCTGCCTGCTCATTATCCCCCTTGCAATACACCCAAGAATTCTGTTTGCTTTGGCTGCTGCCTTTCTGCACTGCATTGTTTGTTTTAAGTTGCTGGTGATGGCTACCCTTAAGTCCTTTTTCTGTTCTGATCTGGTGACCTGGACCTTCCCCCAGGCTGTAGTTCATCCTCGGGTTCTTACCACCTATGTGCATGACTTGGCACTTCTTTGAATGAACCTGAGCTGCCATATGGTAGACCACCTTTCCAGCCTCACTAGGTCTTCATTAAGATACTGTACTCCATCATCCATATCTACCCTGCCACTGAGCTTGGTGTCATCTGCAAAGAGACAGATTTTGCCTTTTTCGCTGTCTCTGATGTCACTTATGAACACACTGAGCAACACTGGGCCAGGCACTGAGCCCTGTGTTACCCCTCTGGTGACTTCCCTCAATTCAGAGACCTCCCTCCCTCACCAACACCACCCTCTGAGTCCTACCTCTTAACCAATTTGCCATTCACCTATTTAATTTATTTCCAGCCCTTAGGTCATACAACCTCTTGATCAGCTTCCTGTGGGGCACCAAATTAAAGGCTTTGCTGAAATCCATGTGCATTACATCAACCCTTTAACCATTGTCTACTATTCTCATTATCCAGTCAAATAAGTCAATCAGGTTGGTTTGGCATGATCTCCCTGCCATGAGCCCTTATTTTTACTCATTTGGGAGCCATTTGCCTGCAGGAACCTGTCCTTTTTTTCCTTTAGGATGATCTAAATCAGTTTACCAACAGTGGGGGTCAGACTGACCAGCTTCTAGTTACCAGGGTCATCTCTGGGCCTACATTTGTAGAGTGGCACCACGGGTATAGTTGTTCACTCCTGCTGCACCACTCCCACAATAGGTGAGTTGTTGACAAGACCTACCATTGGACCTGTCAGGTACTCCACTAGCTCCCTCCCCTTGGGTGAATATCATTAATCCTGGTGACGTGTTTACACTGACAGCCATGAGTCATCCTTCTTCATCCTGTCATCTGGAATCTTATCTGCCACACCTCCCTGCCCTATTTCCCTCTTCCACCCTTGCAGCATTGGTCCATGCTTTTCTTTCATAAAGACAAAGCAGAAGTAACCATTCAATACCACCACCTTCTCTGTATTACTTTTCACCCCCCGTTTAACTATTTCTGCCTTTTTTCCCTTTTCTCCCTGACATATTGGAAAAATATCTTTCCCCCCTCTTTGATCCTTTTTGCAATTTGTAACTCCTCTCTGGTGCTGGCTTGCCTTACCAACTTATTTGCCTCCTTAGCTTTCTCCATGCATTTCACTATATCTTCACCCTTTTTGGATTTCCTAAATTTACTGTGTGCAGTCCTCTTTTCCCTTATTGCCTGGCCCACATCCCTATCACACAAAGTTTATCTACTGGCTCTGGAGTTCTTTCCTTTCTGTTTAAATATTTCCTTAGTGGAGGCTGATGTCCATTCCTTGATGACTGTCCACTTTTGATCCTCTCCCATACCTTCATTGAGGCTAACTAGATATCCTTTCAGTACCTCCCCCATCTTCCAAAAACGGGCCTTCCTGAAGTCTAAAACCTTCATCCAAGTACTTGTGGGGTCCTTACACATCTTCACTCTGAACAATACCATTCAGTGGCCACTGCCCCTTAAGGACTCTTCCACCTTGATGTTCTGGATATGTTCTCCATATGCTTCCCTTCCCTAATCTTCACCCTTGTGGCAGTAATTTCCTCCCTAATGTAGAGTGCCACCCCACCACTTTTCCCTTTCTCTCTATCCTTTCTGTATAGGATACACCCAGGAACAGAGCTAGCCCAGTCGTGGTTCAGAGTTGTCCATGTCTCTGTTATTGCCACAAGATCCATTTTCCCTTCTGCCATTTGTGCCTCTAAATAACCCATCTTATTCTGTAGAATTCTCAAAATGAGGGACATCACCTTTCACCACAACCCATTGCCTGTCCTTTCCTCTGCCTGGCTTCTTTCACCTTTCCTCTTCATCCCCCTGTTCCTCCTCCATGTTCTCCTTGCTTCTTAGCTTGCCTCTATTCCCTCTATTCCCTCCATTATTTGACCCCCTGTGTCCCTTACCTGAATACCCCTTACTTTAGAAGTTCTCTTGCCCTGTCCCGTACCATTTTCCCTTCTCCGTCCTTCACCGATTCTTCTGCTAATTCAACCGGGGGCTGGTGGCTCCCCCCTTCTGCCTGAGACCTTGGGTGCTATCACCCATTCTGCACCCCCTCCAATTTCTATTTATGCTCTTGCTAATATATTCCCCAATTCTATCCCTGAGTACCCTGGACCCCTCCTTGACTTAGATGAGCCAATATGGTGTGTAGAGGTTTTGATCTTTCTAGGTTACACCCCGGTTCCCTATGTACCAAAATCCTTCCTTCCTGCACTATTCCCTTAGCCAGTTTTAAAAGTCCTCTGTCCAATGTATCCTTGCTGTGCTGGCCCTCGGCACTGGTAGCACTTCAGAAAAGGCTACTGACCTATCCATCCCCCTACAAATCTGCCACACTTCCCTGAAGCTCCCCTGCACCATTGACACATAACATCTCACTAAGTCATTTGTACCTACTGTAGGTATACTACCATGAGGTGCCCCTTCGACCTATGAGTTAGTGGGCCAACTTCGGGCATATGCATTCTGCCTTCTTTCCTGGGATACACACCACCCACCTGCTTTGTTGCATTCCCCCATATCTCATCTCACCTCCTTCCCTACTGAATCCCTCAATAGTATGACCCTGCCTTCTTTTTCTCCTTCTCCTATCCCCCACCAACTGACAATACTATTTGCTGTTCTACCGTCCCATGGTTCTCCAGCCACCCACTCTAGGTTTCCTTTCCCTGTGTGGTAGAGAAACCCAATGCATCTAGAACCACCTCCCATGCTCTCCCACTACACTTTTATTCAAGGCAGATTGCCACTGAGCAAACATGGAGGAGCAGACCATCAACAGCAGATACTCAATTTGTTCTGTTATTGTTTATAGGGGAAGAAGTGCTGTTTTTTGAAACAGGGGTCACAATATGGATTTTCGAGGTTGCTTGTGGGAATAGGGTAGGAGGAAGGACACCAGTAGTGGGAGGGCTGAGATAGAGAACATGGAATGTGAGGGATCTCGCATACTACATCTTATTCCTCTCTGTTGCTCAGTCCCTCTACAACTTTTTCCTCCCAGTTGATCATTCGTGCCCTCTCTTCTCCCTACCAGTATTCCCACCTCCCTCCTTAGCATCTTAGCTATAAAAAACTTAACCTCCTGCATACTGGGCAACTGCTGCCTCCCACATCGTCCACAGGAATACTGCTGTCCCACACCCCCTACAGAATATCATACTACACCTTCCCTCATGATGTCCATACATGTTAACTTCCCCCTACTGCTTCATGGGACTAACCCCTGATATGTGTGTAAGTACTCCTATGCTGTCTACTTACCTTTCTCTAAGTAGGAAGTAGTCTTATGTTGCTCCTTCAAATTCCTTCCCTAGTTAGGAAGTAGTTACATTATCCTACTTACACTCTTCTATTTATCCTGCTTCAGCAAGCCTATGCTACATTGGGGATACTATCCACGCCATAATAGCCACGCCCTCTGAGTCTGTGTGGTGGCTGCTTGTGTTTGTCTGTGTCTGTAGCTTAGTTTTTGTGGATTTACATGTTTTTCTGCTTGTGGTAACTATACCATTCTTGCTCACTACATCCATGAAAGTCTCCTGGACTGGATTTCTGCAAAAAAATCATCATCAGGTATCTTTATTTTCATTTTAAAATCAACTTTTGGAAGTTATCCCAAGCAAACACAAGTGAAGCAACTACATCTGACAAACTTGGTAACTCTAGGTCCTGCTGGAATCCACACTTTCGTCTGACCTGCTCCATGATCTGTATGTGGCTTTTCAGCAACCTGTTTGAATGACAAAGAAACATACAGACAAAGGATTTCACATCCTGCATATGTGCAGGCACAGTTAATCACCTTCAGGAATTTTAACATTTCAGTGACTCTGGACCTCAGCTGTTGATCATTCTTTGGCTTTTGACTTAACCACCAGGTACCTATCTGCAAGCGACTAGGTACAACTGACAAGCTACAACAAGGATAAATGGGCATATCATCCTCTATTACTAACAATCTCCTTGCTCTGGGTCCCTAGGCGCCTGCACTGGTCCAAGCCGCATAAGCCTCAAAGTGTAATTCAATTGACTACAAAGTACAGCAACTGTCTCTTAAACTCCTACTCTTCCTCCTCTTGATATCAGGAAGTGTCCACTCAAATCCTTGGCCCTGTCTCCTACAGTACAACAAAGCCTGCCAAAATGGAGGGGCTCAAAATTGCTACCTTAAACATCTGCAGTCTCCTCCCAAAACTGGCCTCCCTTTAAATCTTTGCCAGCCAACACAACGGATATCCTTGCCATCATCGAACTTGGCTGACACCTAATACTCCGGATCATGCCATCTCTATACAAGGCTACAAGATATTCAGGCTGGATAGGACCTCAAAAGGGTGGTGGATGTGCAATCTACATAAGGACTACCTCACCTGTCTCCTGGTTTTTATCCCACCACAGAAACCTCAGTGCAACTCCTCCCTATCAAGATACTACTTGGTGCCCAAAACAAAGTCCTCACGATTGCTGCTGTCTATATCCCACCAGAAGATCCTGATTCTGGCCTACAGGCTGTCCTCGAGTTCGTAAGTACACAACCTTCTGACATCGCACTCCTTCTTCTTGGGGACTTTAATATAAATTGGCTTGCTCCTGATGCAGGGTCAAAGAAAGATGCCATCCTTGCAGCAAATTTAACACAAGTGGTAAACTCCCCTACCAGGAAAAACTACAAATCAGGACCAGCACCCTCATTGACTGGATCCTTACCAGCCACCCTACCATTATATAACCAATGTAAGTGTTCTCCCGACTCGGCTCAGTGATCACTCTCCAATAATATATGTACCTGGACAAATAAGTTTTTAAGCCGCCTCAAAAACCATCTATAGCAGAGTCCTACCTTATGGCAACCTTACTCATCTCAAGACCTGTCTTAGGCAGATAGACTGGTCCTTGATTTACAAAACTCAAGATGTTGACCTAGCCCTTGATTACTTTATTACTACTTTCAACACTGCCTGTGACACCTATGCACCAGTAAAAAGCACAAAATCAAAGCACTCACAAATCCCTGGCTCACAGCAAAGCTATTGGCACAACTCAAAAGTAGGGATCACCTCTGGGCCACTGAAAGAGCTACTGGCACTCTGTCGGACATTCAAAAGTATAAACAGGCTCACAACCACTGTACTAAACAGATCCGCTTGATGAAGAGCTCCTACTTCAAGAATGTCCTCTCCAACTCCTGGGGCAAAGGGAAATCCTTCTGGGACAACATAAAGAATATCATGGGTCAGCAGTCCAAATCCTCTCCTACAATAATGAATGTGGATGGAAGCACTACATTAGACCCAGAGATCATTGCAAACACCCTAAATGATACCTTCACGGACCTTAGTGGTGTCCTCTCATCTGATTTCTTTACTGATGCTGACACTCCAATTTCTACTTCTACTACTGCCTCTTCAACCAAACCACCTTCCATTTCAAACTAGTAAAGGCACATGAAGTCTATAAATATGTAAAGAAGGCCATTTCTAAGTCCCGAGCAAGCAGCGACACTATTGACCTTAAACTTCTGTCCCTCACTCTGGAGGAAGTACTGCTCCCCCTCACAAAAATTTTAAATCTCTCCCTCTGCTACAGCCAATTCCCTAGGAAATGGAAGGCTGCAGTTGTCACTCTGATGCACAAAAGTGGTGATAAGTCACTGCCTGGTAACTATCGCCCGATATCAATACTACCACCTCTCTCTGAGGCCCTTGAACGCTTGGTGGCGGACCAACTTTCAGACTACCTGGAAAAGCACAACATCCTATGCACTCAGCAGCATGGATTTAGGAAAGGGCACAGCACATCGACTGCCCTACTTGAATTCTCAGGAGCAATCCACAATGCCATGGACAAAGGAAACCTAACTGGAGCAGTCTACATTGACTTAACCAAGGCATTTGATACAGTTCACCATGGCCTACTTATCAAACAACTTCTATCCCTAGGGCTCTCGCAGGGTCCTGGTGACTGGGTAAAAATTGCCTTGCTCAGCTCTCAATCTGTAAAAGTAGCTGGAGTTCTCTCAGACTCAAAACCGGTTCGCTCAGGAGTTCCCCAGGGATCCATCCTGGGCCCCCTCCTTTTCAGCCTTTTCCTAAACTCCCTCCCCAAATCCTGCCCTGAACAATTAATCCTCTATGCCGATGATGCTGTGATTCTTGCCACTCATAAAGATCCGAACCTCTTATGCCTCAACCTTCAGCATGCTTTTTCCAAAGTTGAGATGTGGTTCCTTGAACATAAGCTGGTTCTAAACCACAAAAAAACTAAATCCATGCTCTTCTCTAACCCGCAAAACAAGAAATGGCAAGTCCCACTCACCATTAATACATACCTGGGAAATACCCTTGAACAAGTGCCAATTTTCAAATATCTTGGAATCAACTTTGATCAAGGCCTAACCTTTGCAACTCATATTGATAGTACAGCAAAAACTATTAATCAGCGAATTGGGATTCTGCATCAGAACCGACAGTTTCTTACCCATTCTGCACTGAGGATTGCCATCCAATCTTCTAGCATCTCAGTCGTTGACTATGGCTTAGTTATATATGGATCTGCCACTACTACAGCACTTAGTCGCATTACAACATCCCTAAATAAGGCCTGTCGGCTGCTCACTGGATCACATCGTATTCCACACATGTGAACTCTATGCTGACCTCAGGTTGGCTGCAACTCTCAAACCGGATAGCACCTTACCTGCCTGATGGCAAAAATCCACTCTGGGCCTCACTCCACCCTGTATCCAAGACCTGTTATGCCCGAGCACTAGCACCTGTTTTACCAGAAGATCAGAACACCAGCCTCTCCAAGTCCCCCGATGCCGGACTTCTCAGGGACAAAGATCATTTGCCTATCGTGCCCCCAGGTGGATAAATGCCCTCAGCATTCATATTACTGCCTCCACCTCTCTAGGTATTTTTAAATCAAGGCTTTTCTCTCACCTTGCCACCTCCAGCTCATGTGACTGCCCTGATTAAACCTCCTATTTTTCTCACTACCCACCCTGTTCCGTTATCTGACAAAGAAGTGTTTGGGAAACCTTTTCTCCTGCTATTGTCTGCTCCCCACACCTTTCACTTAACCTTTCTGTTCTGGACGTTTTCCCTATTTGTTTCTCCTAATCTGGCATGACCTTTTTCTTGTAATAATAATGTGATTATTGATATCTCATGTCCTGTTGCACAAGTGATTTAATATGTATTTGTATATGTTTTCTTGCTCTTGACACAACACAAATTGTTGTGTTATCTATGTAACCTTTTGTACTGTACCTAATTGATGTGGAACCTTTGTAAAAGAGCCTCTGGCTCAAAGGTAGTAATTCCTAGAACAATAAACTAAACTAAACTAAACTATCTCCTAGTGTCTCTGCCTCTGCAGATCTCTCCCAGTTATGGAGTAGTATCAATCCCATAGCTCCCTAACTTCTCAGTTCCACCCAAGACACTGTAGGCAGCAGATGCAATCCCTTATTAAATGTATCTCTGCAGGTCTACAATAGATAGGGAGTGGATTCATTCCCCTGGTAGTCTGCCTCTGTTGGCCTGCCCCAGAGATGGAGTAGTTACTGTCCCTTAGATTCCTGCCTCTTCAGGCCTACCCAAGATAAAGAGCAGATATTATCCCCTAGTACCTGCTCCTGCAGGCCTACCCCAGATAGGGAGTAGTTTTTTATTCCCTAGAATTACTGTTTCCATAGTCCTACCCTATCCCTATTCCTCCTTTACCCTTCTTCCCTACCCTGTTCTCCAACCTCTTTCAACCTTGTAGGTATGGCTGTGCGGTATTAAAAAATTCTGGCAGAATAAAATTCCGTGGATTTTCTGCAATTTCGCAAGGTTTCCATGGAATTTTGTCAGAAGCAGAATGGTAGCATTTTGCTGTGAAATTCGTACATTTCAGCAGAGTAGAATTGTGCAGATATCTTCATTTTCCACTAAATAACTTCTCCACAACCATTCTTCTAAAATAGCACATGATTTATCTGTGTTATTGAAAAAATAATCGACTAATTTTAGTGTTTCAGGCATCATCATGTGTATACATTTCATGAATGATGTTATCTGTGTTAAGGAAATTGTTTTAAACTATAAATTGGCCTTAACGCAAGTGTTCCGCATAATAGTGTTCCGCAGAAGTGTGTAAACATGGAATATAAATCCGCTGATGATTTCTTTGGGCTTAGTCTGGTCACATGGTGCTGGATTCCACAACCAATGTTACCATGTGGTTCCCTGGGCTCTGTGCAGTCTTTAGTGTGGGTTTATGAGAGGAAGATCTGCTGCTGTTGTTACAACAGAAACTTTGGTGAAAAATACTTGGGAAAAATACTTTTCGCTGTTTAAATTCACTACAGAACTGTAGTGGATTACCCTGAGTGTTGTTGTAGGTTGTTGATGTTAGTTTAGTGTGTAGTTTTTGTGTGTGTTTTCTTACATTAGTACTTGGCCATTGTGCTGTGTTTTCCTTCTCAAGCACTGGGGGAAGGACTTAGCCTGTGCTGAAGCACACTAGCTGCAGTGAATGAGAGAGAGAGAGAAAGAGTCAGAGATAATTTACTTTGGTGTTAGTGTAAGAGACTCAGTCTAATAACTTAAAAATAAAAGTGTTATTAATTTTTTCTGTGTGGTGTTAGATATCTGCAACTTAGTGCTGTTGTGCCATATAGACCAATATTTTGTGAGAGCTGGATAACTTGGTGTTTATATTGCCTTAAGTGAAATTTGATTTTGTTCATATTTTGATACTCATAAATATTACTGCATTAATAAGTATGGATAAGTATACATCAGTTTGTGGTGGTAAGGTCAGTTGCATGGGGGGAAATGCACAGAAGGAGCTGCATGTGTTGGCACCGGCATTCGTAGTGGAGTATCAGTCTATGATTTGCGTGGCTCACAGTAATCAATTGTTGACATGCTGTCTGCTGGTCAAGTTAAAATTAAAACTAAGCCAGCTGCAGTGCTGTCTGTATTAAGTGGGAGTGCAGGTAGAAGTACTGAATCTGTGAGTCATGGTCTTTTACAAAGAAAAACAGGCAGTGATGTAACAGCGATGTTAACGATGTCGCAGTCAGAGGTAGATGACTGAGTCAACTGACTGTTGATTCTGACAGTGTTTCACAGTCAGATGTTACTTTTGAACAAGATTCACAGTTGCTAGGTGTGGAGGAGGATGATGATCAGTTGTAACTCTCCGAGGAGGTAGATGATCGTGGGGAGGTGAAGAGTAATAATCAGAGCAGAGCAGTTGTGTCATAGGTTCTGGAGGAGCAGACAGATGCTAATATTGATATTGATAGTAGTGATGTCTGTTCAGACTTGGATGATCCTGTATTGGATACTGATTGGGAGCTAGACAGGGATACATCTAGGCAGGTGACCTATAAAGGAAAATGATGGAAGAAAATGAGGTACTGGAGGAGGGAAGCACATGGCAGAGTAAGACTGAAAAACCGCATAAGGGCAAATCAGTTCATAAGGGGAAAAGCAAGGTGCAGCAGTTGTCTTTTAAAAAAACAGCAACAACAGGAACAAAGTAGTGGAATGTGTGGCACAAGTACGGGCATACGTGGACATCACAGCAACAGTTTAGGTCCCGTTATGTCTCATGGCCATGTGGTAGTGCCAGCTGCAGCAACAAGTGTTAGAAACAAGTAGCCAGCATGCAACTGTAGCTCCTTAGTTTGGGATTATTTTGTAATGGATCCCAAGGATGATAGTTTTGCAGTTTGTCAAATCTGTAAAGTGACAGTGAGTCATGGGAAAGTGGGGTCGCATCTTTACACTTCTGGACAGCATAGCCATATGAAAACCAAACATTTAACTCTGTGGCAGAAACATGAAAAGGAGGTTAAACTTGGATGTAGGTGGCCTGCTTTTATTCAAGAGGGAGGGGAGGATGAGGGTGAGGACATGGAGCTTGACGGAGACAGCAACAGGGTTTTCTCAAACAGTAACCCATTGTTTCAGTGTATCAACAGCACCAGCACCCCTGTCAGTAAGCATAAGCAATGTAGCAGTCCGATCACTTCAATTGCTGGATATTTGTTCACTGTGAATGGCACAATACAAACACCATGTAGTGATACCGTGTCCCAGTTAAATGCCCCCACGTGTTCACAATCTGCAGCCCCAGCACTGGTGCAGCCTAAAATAAAGGATGCATTTTTTCGTAATAGCAAATATCATCATAACCATCCTGTTGCCCTTGAACTAAATGCATGCTTGGCCCAGATGCTGGCAGTGGACATGCTGCCTTACCCTTTTGTTGCAAATCTGGGTTTTTGACTTCTCATGAGTAGTGCTGTACTGAAATGGAATATTCCATCAAGCACAAAATTTTTCCACCAAGGCAGTTCCCGAATTGTACCACAACTTGAAGTCATTTCAATCTCATACAGTTTCTAATTGTCCATAGATATTGTTCACCTTACCACTGATATATGGAGCAGCGGTGTAGGAGCTGCATCCTTATATATGTGTGTCACTGCACATTGGGCTAATTTCTGTAATTCCTCCTCAAAGCCCTGCAAGTTTCCCTCTTGTGCCAGCCTACTTCACAATTGTAATGTGCAGCAGCAGGCAACACTCAGTAGGACGTGCATGGACTCTATTTAGCACACGTCCACTAATATTTTAACTGAACTTCAAGCCCAAATTGACTATTGGTTCATGTCACAGCAAATGAAAACAGGCTTCATTTACAGTGACAATGGCTGCAATGTCATTAAGGCAATAGAGGATAGTGAATGTATTCATGTGCCATGTTTTACTCACTGTCTTAATTTAATTGTGCAAGACTTCATGAAGCATGAGACTGAAATTGATGCCATGCTTACATCTGCCCGCCACATGTGTTCACACTTCAGTCATTCTACCAAGGCACACAATAAGCTAAAAATCATCCATACCAAAAATGGGATTCCAATGCTCCAGCTAAAGCAGAAGGCCACAAGTTGGAATTCCACTTTATACATGCTGGAACATTTATTGGAACAGTACAAAGCATTAACTGATTACACTATGCTGCATTGAGACATTGACACATCTTCTATGTCCCTGAGCATTAACCAGTGGTGCCCAATGGACACACTGATTAAAATCTTGCAGCCCTTTGAGCAGGCCACACAAGCTGTGAGTGCTGCTAATGCCTGCCTCAGTCAGACATTTCCCCTCATTCGCATCCTTCGACAGTCCCTAGTAAATGTAAGGGACCAGTTTGACAGGGATGATGACAGCACACGTAGGGGCCTCACAGAGCATATGATGCAGCATAAGGACAGTGACTGTCGTTTGACCAATATGTTACAGTCTGATGTTTGTCCACCTTACTAGACCCATGGTATAAGCATGGCATTAGGGCTTTGTTGGATGAGGGACAGTCAGATCTGAAAACTGATGTCCTTATTGGGCATGTGCTGGCTAAAGAAGACCGGTTACATCAAAATATGGCTATGACCCAGCAGCAGCAGAAAAAATGATCCAGATTTGACTTGTTTAGAGCAGCTTCACCACCCAGTATTACTAACGCAAAGTCAGCATCCTCATCCACATCCTCAAATCGGGCAGTAGTTGGAGAGCAGCAGCAGTCACTGTGTGAAAACCTTTAATCCTTTATGGTTAGTTCTGTCACAAGTTGGTGTGCCAGGCAAAAAGGTTTCAACCTGTCTTCTGGCTAGCCATATGTCTGCTGCATCAATGGATCAGTCATATATCAGTCATATATCAATGACACTGAACAGCCTGATGAGGAACCATTGTTTTTCTGGCAGCGTAAGATGACAGTGTGGACATCACTTGCCAAAACTGCTGTCCAGTATTTCTCATGTCCTGTTGCAAGTGTCAGTTCAGAAAGGGTCTTTAGAACTGTAGGGGCAATAATAACAGACAAGAGAAGTTGTTTATCTACAAAAAATGTAGAAATACTGACATTTATTAAAATGAACTGAGATCACATCCTGCCTGGGTACAAAATTAGTGCTGTTCCATCTATGCGTAATGGTGGTCTGGGAGGTGCAAACATGCTGCTAGATGTTTCGATGGAGGAAGAGGATAACAATAAATACTAGGGTTGATGACCCATACCTATCAGATGAGGAAAAAGCTGAGGGTAATTTCCAGCACAATTTGTACATTAAACCCAGCAGCATGTGGTGCTGTCACCTGCAGCTACACACTATATGCATAAATAGCATAAACAAAATTTTGTCCTACACCGTCTCTATGAATAAATATTTAGTCACAGATGCCCTTAATTTGCATCTTTCCAGTTGTATGCAATGGTCCACTGTCTTTTGGTAGAATTATAGCTCACATTTGTATTTTTCTGTTTCTGTTTCTCCTTTGACCCTGTTATGCACTTTAAAGAGTCAATCATATCCCCCACTGCCAAGTCTCTGTAATACATTATTCAGTCCCATTAACTGAGTCTTCTGTCCATGTGATCCTGCCACTGTATATTTCTGCTTCTCTCTCTTCTCATAACTGCATTCAGCATATCAATCTAGTTACATAGGTAATGTCTAGAAAACTGTTCACAACAAATCACAATGTGGCCTGCCTTACCAATGTCTTGTACAGTGGTGGCTTGATGGCTGAACTCAGAAAAAAGGCACACTGTCACAGAGTAGCCTTTTTACGGTTGTATTGACCATGACAATAATAAAGTGTTTTTGGACTCTCACAATATATCACTAATGCCACGGTGTTTTTCATAGTACTGATAACCCTATATCATCATGGGATGTTCTACAGGTATTTCAAAGTCTGTTTATATGACCACATAGGAATATATGTTCTGAAAAAAATGCAAATGTTTCAATTTAAGGGAAGCTGTTGGAATACCTTAAAGTTACTGTAGAGTAGTAAATATTCAAGCAACTAAAATTGTTAATAAATTTCTAGAATTCATCAGCCAGCATATTAAAGAACTGCTTTTTTAAATTAAAATATCTCTTTCCTGATTCTTTCATTCCCTATATTTTATTTAAAGAGCAGTTGCACACTGTCATGGTCCCAGGCAATGCAAATATAGAGGTTAGGTGAGTGACCCTCTCCAGTGTTGAGGGGTATTAATAATGCCATGTGGTGCAGTACAGTACAAATGTTATACAACTCCTAATGTTTACCGTGGATAAAAAAGAGTCACTTCCTAAACCTGTCGACATGCCACCAGGCATGCACCCACTGACCCGTTTTGTGATGCCATAAAATGAAGTCTGTGTGTGTGCTTCATTGTCTTGTACAGCTGTGATTTATATATAACTTTTAGTACTATTTCGAGTTGCGATATAAACAAATCAAAGCAATCGCTGGTGTAACATCTCCTGTTACTCTAGTGGTCTATACTAAAAATCACACCCATACAAGACAAAGAAGCACACACACAGCCTTCATTTTCTGACATCACAAAATGGGTCTGCTGGAGCATGCCTCGCGACATACCAACAGGGTAATGAAATTGCCCTGTTTTACCTGGGGTAAACATTAGGAGTCCTATAACTTTTTTACTGGACTGAACAACCTAGCATTATTAATACCCATCTACAGTGGAGCGGGTCAGCTATCATATATGTTTCTGTGGGCTGAGCCTGTGACCATGACAGTGTGCACCTGCACTTTAAATAAAATTTAGGGAATGAAAGGATCATGACAGAGATATTTGAATCCCTACATAAGTTTAAGGTATTCCATCAGCTTGCCTTAAATTTAAACTTTTGCCTTTTTTTTCTGAACATATATTCCTATTAGTAATGTTGGCATATAAACAGATTTTGAAATACCTGTAGAACATCACATGATGACATAGGGTTACTAGTACTATGAGATGCACCATGGCATTAGTGGTATATTGTGAGCATCCTAGCACACTTTATTATTATAAAACAGGCATTAATTAAAGGTCAAATGACAACTTCCCGTTGGGAAGAAAGTGTCACCTGACCATTCATGCCCAGGTAGACCAACAGTTGGCATGATGATTGTAAAAAGCTTTTGATTTTTTGCTTTTTATAGTTAACTAACTCGTTTCATAAGTGAGATAACTGACTACTGCCCATGGGTGTATCAGGGCATTAATGTACTTCCTGGCTGGTTGAAGTAACTTGGACAAGACCTCGTGCCTCACAACACACCTAGAGAATGCACTAATGCCCTGATACAACAGTGATCTGTTGTGGCATGGGTTATAGTGTACATGTCATTCATAGTCAATACAACCATGAAAAACAAAGCTATTCTTGGGGTATTAATAATGACATGCGGTTCAGTCCAGTACAAATGTTATAGCACTCCAAATGTTTACCCTTGGTAAAACAGAGTCACTTCCCAACCTGACAACATGCCCCCAGGCATACACCTGAGGACCTATTTTATGATGTCTTAAAATGAAGACTGTGTGCATGCTCCATTGGTTTGTATGGGTGTGATTTTTATATAGCATTTAGTAGTACTATGTAGAGATGAGATTCCAAAAAATCAAAGTGACCGCTCGAGTAACAGGGGATGTTACTCCAGTGATTGCTTTTATTTGTTTATATTGCCACTCTAAATAGTACTAAAAGATATATAAAAATCACACCCATATAAATCAATGGAGCGCACACACAGTCTTCATTTTACCACATCACAAAATGGGTCTGCTGGTGCATGTCTGGGGGCATGTCGTCAGGTTTGGGAAGTGAATCTTTTTTTACTAAGGATAACATCAGGAGTGCTATAACTTTTGTACTGTACTAAACCACATGGCATTACAACACACTGTATGCAACACAATTTACTACCCCACACACTTACATGAATCAGCCTGCTCTCACCCCACAAACATCTGTGATGAAGCTACGATAATAAAGTGACCAAGTTGAAATGACCTGACACCTGCACTGATGTTGCTGCTGATACCTGTGGCCTGTGATTCTCAGCCTGCTGTCACCCCACAAACATGTGTGATGAAGCTGTGATAAAGTGACCAAGCTGAACTTGACCTGACGACTGCCGTGGTGGTACCACTGGTAACTGTTGCCTGTGATTCTCAGCCTGCTCTCACCCCACAAACATGTGTGATGAAGCTTTGATAAAGTGACCAAGTTGAACTGACCTGATGACTGCTGTGATGGTACTGCTGGTAACTGTTGCCTGTGATTCTAAGCCTGCTCTCACACCACAAACATGTGTGATGAAGCTGCGATAATAAAGTGACCAAGCCGAACTGACCTGACGACTGCTGTGATGGTACCGCTGGTAACTGTTGCCTGTGATTCTCAGCCTGCTGTCACCCCACAAACATGTGTGATGAAGCTGTGATAAAGTGACCAAGCTGAGATGGCCTCACACCTGCCCTGATGGTGCTGCCAGTGGTGATGCTTGTTGCCTCTGCTCCTGTGGCCTCCAGTACATGCTCCACCTATGACTTGACTCTGGTCTTCGATGTTATGACAATGACATACAGTACATGATGCAGTAGTGTAAGCAGAGTATTTTTATTTTAATTTGAATGTGTTATTAGCTGTTGCTGAAAGCCACCTTACAGTGTGGCATGATTGTTATGATGCATCACAAACTCACAATATGTTTTATCCTTATTATCTTGACAGGTCTGTCTCTCTGGAATTCACCTCCAGCATAACGATGACGGAATCAATCCAATGATGGCACTTCTGTGCCTTCACAGTGTAGTGGCATAAGATAAGCAGCAATGTTTCTTTTTTTATAATTTTCCATTTTGTAAGGTTACCACTTTGTGATGTTTGCTGAGATGGTTTAACTGTTGACATCAGATTATTTAAAAGTATATTTAGTACATAAATTGTACTGCACAGAGGTAAGTATTTTTTTCTTTCCATTATTATGTTTCATTATGATTACTGATTATCCACATGCATCATATAAATGTTTTGTGTGCTAAACTTTCAAAGCGTCAATTTCAGGGAAGCCATCAAAAGGCATGCATCTGTTTGTAGGGCTTTATTACTACACATAGTAAACAAACAAATGTGGTATAAATATATTTATACCACATTTGCTGGTATACTGTGTGTAGTATTGCCACTTTGCAAACAGTAGAATGCATTCCAACAACTTATTAATTGTTGCTATGAATGTTTATTTTATTTCTCAATTTTTAATTTTTAATTTTAATACTTTGTTATTTTATGCTGAACACATTTCAGTATTGCATGATATCTAATGATTTAAAAGTGTATTTGTTGAATATTTTTCACAATTTCTGTGTGCATTTTGAGTTCAATAATTATCACAGCTGCAGTTTAAGAATGGTGCTATACTTAATGAGTGCATTCTGGATTAATACAGTGTGCATAGTGATCAAGCTGTAAATCACACTGTAACATTGACTAATTTATTTATTTAGCTTTTGTTGACTGGGTAAGTGCACTAGATAAATCCTGCCTATTTTCAGGCACAACCCGGGGGAGGGGGATACAGATGAATTCCAACTGACCTTGAATCAGATTAAGCTGTTTGTGGTATTTTTAATGAATGAGGGAAATTTGGCGAGGACACCGGGGAAATTCCCCTACTCTGTGAGGGAGCAGTATCCCACACGCCACCGCTATGGCTGAAGACGGCAGTATGCTGGTAGCAACGGACGAGGACGGAGGTCTGCCGTGAGAAGGAGATGCAAGTGTTTCAATTATATCCCCATTTTCACAATCTCAGCCTATGCTGGAGCCTACTACTGACATAGTTGCTCATTGTGAAGGGATGGCATTTCTCGATCAAGATATTGCTGCGGTTGCAGCCATGACTGAACGCCGGGAGCAGTTGCAAGCACAATTACTACAAACCGAACAAGCCCTTACCTCAGCTCAGGTTGATTTACTGGACAAAAAACCGAAACATCTTATTGGTGTCTCTCCCAAATCTCTGCAAAGGACCTACAAGCTGGGTCCTGGTTCTTTGGATGACGTAGTTTCTCCTGCGACGGAACAGACTTCCTCAGTGCCACACACTACCACTCCAGATGCTTCGCTTCTCCCTGACGCTTGGTCCCCGGAATTAGCTCTTTCAGCAGCAGGTCGGACGAGGGAGATTGATGGCTTGTGGATTTCAGACCCTGACAAGCCACAGGACATTGTGGCGCACTCTACGGACTCTGATGCTGCTGGTTTTGCTTCTCCTGCAGTGCATACTTCTCCTCCTTCTGTATCAGCGGTTTTATGACCTGGAACACAAGGTACTGTCATTTCAGCTCCTTTTTTGGATAATTTATCTCCTTCAGTCATTTCCAGTGCTACGATTCCTCCAGTGATTCCCCCGGACGTACCTAGTGCACCACCTAAACCTTCCTTTTCAACTTTGTTTTCTAAACCCTTGGAGCAGGCTAAACGTAGGAACGCCATTCAGCTACGATATTTGGGTGGAATGGAGGAGTTGCCAGACAGGTTTTATGTGGGGAAAGTACTGATTAAACAATCTTTATGTTTTTTACCCTCAGATATCTATGCTGTCATTCACGCCCCTGGTGAACATTCCTTTGATGTCAGCTTCAGGACTTCTGCTATTTTGGACACTTTTTGGCTAAAGTATACTTCTTTAAAGACTAATCCCTTATGGTCTCATTTTCAGGTTACACCTTTAACTAAACAACCTTTTAGGGTTGCGACAGTATTGTTTCTAAATGAGGGGTTAATTTGACATTCTTTTTGTTAAATAAACGCTGTGATGTCCAGGGTTTACCTGATCCAATTTTGGATGGTGAGGATTTTTGGAATGGGGGGATGGAAGGTTAAATTGAAACTACATAGTGCTCAGAATGAATTTGTTCACCTCCCAAAATGTTTTTTTATCGGCCGGAATAAGGGTTTCCTGTTCTACCCTGGTCAGCCCAGGAGATGTTATAGATGTGGTTCTCCCCACCATATTAGTACTGCATGTGAAAAGATTCTTTGCTTTCAATGCGGGGAACTGGGTCACTCCGGTTATCAATGCGAAAACCTTGTTAAATGTACCTTTTGTGAGGAAGAGGGGCATGTCTTTTCTGACTGTCCAAGTGCTGCACATCACACTGAAGAATCTGATTATGCATTACAAGATTTGTTAATTTTTAAAGCTGCTAGAAATTTATTGTCTGGTGTTGCCCCTAGTACTCCCACAGGCCCGATGTCCTACTCAGCTGCTTTATCTTCTAGACCTTCTGCAGCTTCCTCTGCACAATCTAAGATGCCCCCCCATCCTCTTCCTCTGCTAAACCCCAGACCTCTCCCAGTCATGGTGTTCCTGGGGGTTAGCCGGCTGATGTTTCTAAACTTAAAGTGACAGATTCTTCTTCGGTACTGATTGAGTCGAATAGTTCTGTCTCCTTTTCCTCTGCTGAGCCTCATCTTTCCTGTACCCCAGTGTTGGACTGGGCTCAGTCCCCTGAACCTGTGCCGGTCTCCAGTTCCTATGGCATTTTATCTTCTTTGGGTACAGATGACCATGATTCAGATGTAGCCACTCAGGACACTTCCCATATGGATTTTGCCTCGGATTTTGATTCAATTTCAGATCCTAGGGTAGGAGTTATGGGTAAATCAAAAAAAACTGTGTCCAGGATTGGTATACGTAAGAGCAATAGAAGATTACCCACTAATACTTAATTCACTCCTGGTTTAACAACCCCTGGGTATGACATTTATTTAGCTAGTTTAAATGTTAACAGTATTTGTTCCCTTTATAAACGTAGGATAACATTTGCCCTTTTTTCTGAATTGCTTTATGATGTGATTTTTTTTCAGGACACTAGACTATATACCACTCAGGAATTCCTTGCTGCTACTGATCTGTGGGGTTGGGGTCCTTGTTTTTGGTCTGGAGGCACTGATGTGTGTTCTGGCCTAGGTATTTGTTTTACATCCCTTAGATTTAAAATCCTTGATGAAATCCATATTGCTCCAGGTAGGACTTTATTGTTAGATGTTCTTATTGATAGCACCCCTTTCCATCTTATTAATATTTATGCCCCTCAAAATAAGTGGGACCGCATCCAACTATTACATCTTATTAGGCCATTTTTGTACACTAATAAGAATGTTTTATTTGGTGGTGACTTTAATATATCTCGTGGGCCTACTATCTCTGCTAACCCCACAATTTATTGTGATTCCCATTGTTTGAATGATTTGTTATCACTTTCTGGTTTACAAGATGTTTTTGAACATACTCCTTCCTTTACTTACACCCATGGTACCAGGAAATCTAGGATTGATTATTGGTTTATTTCCCCCTCTCTGCAGTTTTTTGCTCCACAAGTCAAGCTGGTAGCTTCCTCTGACCATGGTTTATTGAGTTTTTCCCTATCTGCTTATAAAAATACATCCAAAGGTCCAGGATATTGGAAATTAAACTTATCTTTGTTAGAGATTCCTGAAGTTTTAGAGGGTTTTATTGATGTTTTGAAAGCTCGTCTTTCTGTTTATTTTCTTTATGATCAACCTCAGGAGTGGTGGGAAGATTCTAAAGTTACCTTTAAACAATATTTTTTACATATTGGCCGTTTGTTAGGAACTTCTCGTAAAAAAACCCAGAGATCTTTACAAACTTTATTACTACATTTTTATTCCCAGATTAATTTAGGTGTGGAGATTGTGGCACATGATTTACAGTCGGTTAAGGCTCAGCTGGAGCAGCTTTATAATGCCAAACATCTCCACTTAGAAAGAGAACAAAAATTTAATATGGCTGGTTCTTCAGCACACACGAACCCCTATTAATATAGGAAAACGCTTCGAGACCATAAGGATATGTATTGCCTATCTGATTTACACGGTTGTGTAGTTTCTTCCAAATCTGATCTGTTTCGGGTTCTTGATTCCCATATCTCCTCTCTTTTTCAGGTCGATCCTCTTGTTATGCAAGACTCTATTTCATGGAGGCTTTCTTCTATCTCTTTGCCGCAAGTGCCTGAAAAGTTTTTTCTCTCCCTTCTCGTGCCAATTTCATTAGTGGAATTGCGCTCTGTTATTCGGGGTCTTGGTAAAGGGAAAACTCCAGGTAAGGATGGTCTCCCTAATGAGCTTTATTGCCTTATTGGTGAACATTTAGGTACCCAATTGATAGATTTGTTCAATAACTGTCTTTCTAGTGGTAATTTTCCGGTTAGTATGAATGAAGGGCTTATGATCTTTTTGTTCAAATCAGGCGACAGGGAATGTCTCACTAATTGGAGACTGATTACCCTTTTAAATTCAGACTGTAAGCTCCTTACTAAAATCCTGAGTCTCAGACTTTCTTGTATTTTACACCATGTTATTCACTCTACTCAATTTTGTTCTGTTCCCGTTCGCACTATTACTGATGCTCTTATTCTTATTCGGGAGATTCTTGAGAGGGGTAATAGGGCGGAATTGGCTGGTATTTGTGTCACTTTAGACCAAGCAAGGGCTTTTGACTCTGTGTCTCATTTGTATCTCTGGGAATGTATGTTACGGATGGGATTTCCACCCACCTTTATTTCTTGGCTTCGTAGTTATTATCTTCAAGCGGATATTATTCCCCTATGTTAATGGTTGGATAGGTGTTAAACAACCTTGTCGTAGAGGTGTATGACAAGGGTGTCCTTTAAGCCCCATTTTATATATTCTTTCTTTGAACCCACTTCTTTCTGTTTTTATGCGTCTGACCACATTCATGGTCCTTCACTGGGTGTTGATGATGCTGAAATTAAAGTGGTCGCTATGCAGATGATTTATGTTTTTTGTCATGGATGTCCCTTCCTGCACTGCTACTGGTCTTTTACTTGAGGCCTATTCTAAGGGCACTGGAGCCTCATTTAATTTGTTGAAAAGTAGGTGTATTTCTGTGTTGCTGATACCACCCACTCCTACCTTTTAGGAATCCCAGTGACTTCTACAGTCCTTAAAATTTTGGGGATCTATTTTTTTTTGTGGCCCAGACACGGCACTTTATAACTGGGATTTCCTTATTAAATCGGCCAAGTGGAGGATTGCCTCTTGGAATCGATGGTCTATGTCTAAGCAAAAGAGGGTCTATATGGTCAAAACATATCTTCCTGGTTTGTTTTTACATCTAAGCACTGTTTATGCGCTGCCTGCTGCCCGTGAAACTGTTTTATTTGGTCTTTTTTTCAAGCTATTTGGGGCAGCCGGTTAAATCTTATTAAATGGAACATTTTATATTTACCTATTAAAGATGGTGGGATACATATGATTAATCCTGTATTATTCTTTTTCAGTGTTTTTTTATATAAGAATTTGGTTCCTCTTCTCTTGGGTCACTCTACAATATGATCTATTTGGTTATTAGAGTTAACTTCCAGGTGGGTGACCGATTGGTCCTCCTCTGGAATTATTCATAAGCAAACACGTATTCATACTTTGCCATCCTATTTACATTCTTGTTTTGGGAAATTGAAAACTTGGCAAGTTTCTTACACTATGCTTACTCACTCTTCCCGTAAGAGTCTGTATTATTTTTTATTAGAGAAATATTTTTCTATTTGTCCTGTGTTTCCTGATGTGTCGGCTTCTGCTGTACCTCAGATTTCTTTAATGCTTCAATCTCTCAGTCTTCCGCCCTATATGTGGGATGTCACTTGGCTCACAGTTCATGGAAAACTTAATGTTAAAGGTAATTTAAAACATAAGAGTCTGGAAGAAAGGTATTGTCCTAGACAAATTTCTTGTCCACTTTGTACTGAAACGATGATCCATTTATTTTTTGAATGTCCCTATATTGTGCACTTTTGGTCGTTTTTTTATGCTCAGTGGGCATACTTTCGATTCCCTATTATTGATAGGGATTGTTTATTTTGTGGTATTTTATCTTTAGATTGGGGCCCTTTAATTCTGACACTATTAGACTGCTTTTGGGAGGGATAAAATTTTACATATGGCACACGAGATGTATGTGGTCCTTGCGATCATTGTTTATTTCTCCTGAACAATTATTCTGGAAGGTCCATGGTTGGTTGCTTGGGATATGGACTAAAGACCATCACACATTGCCAACTTCAGCTTTTCACAAGAAGTGGAAGTCAATTCATTGGTTGGATACGGGTTGATGCTGTGCTATGATATTTCCTTTTTTGTTCTAGCTTTTTTTTTTCTTTTGATGTTATTTTTCCTTAGGTTTTGGATTTTTTTTTCAGTTGAGGGAATAGTTTTGTAGGGGTTTTCTTTTTATTCAGGTATATCAGACATTGATCTTTGTTCTGACTGTATGATGTAAATATTTATTTTTGTTCCATTTCTTGTCTTGTAGTATGATTTTGTGTCATGCATATTCACTATGAAGAAAAAAAAAAAAAATGTTTTCCTTTTTTATTTTCTTATAGCATTTCCCTACTTTTTGTAATAGGATTTGGAACAAGGTTCTATATGTTTGTGTTTTTTTTTTTTTTTTTTTTTTACTGTTCGAGTATACTGCTCTATTTCCTTTTGTTTTTTTGTATTCCTTTTTTTTGAATTTGTATATTGTGATTCACATTGTATATGTTTGTTTCAAGTTTTGAATAAAATATTCCCCTACTCTGCTTCCTGTGAGCAGAGGGGACCCTTTTGCTGGTGACTCCAAGATGGCTGCTGTTCCAGATCCTGGAGGAGGTGGTGGAAATCTTGTGGAAGGCAGGGGAGCTATCCTTACTGATATGGAGACTGAGAATGGAGTGGTGAAGAGTTCTGCAGTATGCACACCGCAGGAGCACTTTCAAGAAAGCCACGGAGAATACCGCACTATAGGAGAGGCAGAAGCCATAACAAAACAGAATACGGAGCTTACGGATGCTGTTGTAGTTCAGAATCAGGAAGTTGGTGGCCCGGATGATTTGCAGGACGGTGAGTGGTGCACAGAAACTTCGATTGTGGAGGAGGAGGGTTCGCTAGTTCCTGGTGTGGCTAGGATGCCTTTCCAACCAGAGGAGGAGCGTGGAGCTATGCCCAAGTCACAGGTGACATCGGAGGGCTTTCCAGCCAGGGACTGGAGCAAGGGAGACCACCCTGCTTGATGCAGGCTGGATGAGAAAAGATGGTAAATGGATTCCAGATGCTGAATGGCTCACTTTTTCACTGGAGGGCATGGCTGCTCAGGAGTATCCAGGGCCAGTGCAACCTGACAAGGTGCAGATGGAGGCAGGTAGTGCTGCTGGTGGTGAGCCTTTTTTCATGTTGGTACAGACTCTGGGGCTGCTTCTGGGTCATCTGGTGTTCCCCCCCCTTCCTCCCCTCGGAGGGAACAATTTAATAAAAGTCCTCACTTTTCCAACCTATTTCATAACAATCATTTGGAACAAGCCCCCAGATGGAACGCTGTCCGCCTTAGGTACGTGGGGCTTCCGGAACCACCTGACCATTTCTTAGTGGCCCGCAGGCTACTCAAGGGATCGATGAATTTCCAAGCATCAGATATCTATGTCCTTATTAACATTCGAGGGGAAGAAACATTTGATATCAGTTTCAAATCCTTTGTAGGACTTGATAAATTTTGGCAAAAATATGATTCCCTCAAAACAACCCCTTTGTGGACTCCGTTTTGGGCAATTCCTATTACAAAACCACTGTTTAAAACTGTCCATGTTATGTTTCGAAATGAAGGGGTAAATGTGGAGGATATTTTGTATTGGCTTGAATGTAAATGTACTGTCCTGGGTACTCCCGAACCAGTCATTGATGGGGAGGGCATTTGGACAGGTGGTTGGAGGTTTAAAATAAAATTACATATTGTGGGGGATTTGGTACAACATATTCCAAACAGTTTTTTCCTGGGTAGGGATCAAGGTGTCTGCTTTTACCCTGGGCAACCCAAGGCATGTTACAAATGTGGAAGCCCACGTCACCTTAGCAGTGCTTGTGACAAAATCAAATGTGCCTTATGTGGGGAACTAGATCATGACAGTTATACATGTCGCAATGTTTTTCGCTGTAATTTGTGTGATACCCAGGGTCATGCATATCATCAATGTCCATATGCTGGCCAGAACAATTCTGGTGGGTTAGATAAAGAAACCTTGATTTCAGATGCACAAGGCCGCTTTAGGACAACTACAGAGGATGTGCCTTCACTGACCCCAATCCTCCTGGTACAGACCACATGGGTTCGCCTCCCCCTGTGGGAGACGCATGTGATTTTTCTGGTATACCTCCTGTTGTTGTACCCTCACAGGAAGGTCAGGAGTGCATTGACTCTCTGGTGCTCGTAACTGCCCCCCCATCTGCCCCTGAGTTTCAGGCACCTCATCCAAAACAAGTGACACGATCCCATGCCAAAAAGCTTGTTTTACTACTCCTTACGACTACGCATAATACTTTTCAGGTTCTGCAGGATGTAGAAGGAGACTCTGAATATGATTTATCAGTTGCCTCAGGGGTCTTATCTGGGATGGAGTGTGATGAGGAGGGAGGACCCGAATTTTTGGCATCTAAAAAGAAGTCAGGATGAAAACAAAAAAAGACAAAACTTAGTTAATGCACACTGGCTTTTTTGTCAATAGCTTCCTTGAATTCTTGTAGCCTCAAGAATTAAAAAAAACATCTAGGGCTTTTGCACTTTTGTAAAACCTTACCTGCAGATATTATTTTTCTGCAGGAGACACATTTTTCTACCCTTACTGATGTTAATTACACCAAAAAATTGTGGCATGCAGGACCCTCTTTTTGGTCCTTTGGCTCAGACGTTGCAGATGGAGTAGGGGTATTATTTTGTCATCCTTTCATTCAAGTTACTGGCTTGGTTGACATAGTACCAGGGTGGGCCCTACTCCTAGACTGTGTTTGCCGAGGGTTTTTTCTCCGGGTCATTAATGTTTATGCACCTCAGGTTAAATCAGCCAGGGTTGCTTTATTTTCTGACATACAACAATATTTGTCTACCCCTAGGCATGTCATTCTGGGGGGGATTTCAATTGTGGATTGAAAATTAAATTTAAAGATCACACGCAGCGTAACATATATTGTGATTCTCATGCCTTGTTTAAATTATTGTCAACGGCATCCTTGAAAAATGTTTATAGAACATTAAATTCGAATCCAGGATTCACTTACAAATGTGGTAATCTTGCAACACGGATTGATTTTATTTTTTCGTCCAGATTTTTGTTACCTTATTCTTTTTTTTTGGCCCCATGTGAATTCTCAGATCATTTCTTGTTACAAGCAAAATTTTCTTTAACTAAGATTCCACTGGCTTTTCCGGCTTTGCTGGCTAGGTGGAAACTAAACCGGACAATCCTTGCCACTGAGCGCTATCAGTTATGTTTATTTCAGGCTTTTGATAATCAGCGTTCGGTAGCTGAGATGAATGATTCCTGGGGGGATTGGTGGATGGACACTAAAATGGAATTTCGGCAGGCCTCAAAGACACATCATTGTGCTATCCAGTCCACAGATTACCTTGACTACTTAAAACTCAGAGCACAGTTCTATAAACTACTGTCACAGTCTTCAGTTTCTGATGATTTTGTTAAGTAATGATTGGCTATACGTAGACAAAGTATGAGGAATTACCATTATGGTAAGGCATGCAAAATTCATGAAGACTTATCCTATTGGCTTAAGTCTTCACCAAGTTCAGATCCTTATTCAGCATGCAAACAAGCTTTGGATAGTAAACTTATGGAGGGTCTTTATGATTTTCAAGGGGTTCTATGCACTGCAGACACCGACATGCTACATATAGCAGGGAACTTTTTGCTATCCCAACATGGTACAGTTTTTCAGTCCACCATTTTATGGGAGGATTTGTTTACTTTTCATCCACCTACCATAACTACCTCTGACTCTCTTATTCTAGATGCTCCAATAACACTGGCCGAGGTTAAATCAGAAATAGCACACTTAAAATCCGGAATATCACCTTGTCCAGATGGTTTAATTAATGAACTATACAATCTCATGGCAGATGACATCAGTGTCATCCTGACTTCAGTTTTTAATGAGATTCTGGATTCTTCATGGATACCAGCTGGTTTTTTGGATGCTTTGATGTTTTTTTTATTTAAAAAAGGGGTTAAGCACCGTATTGAGAATTGGAGACCGATCTGTTTATTAAATACAGATTACAAAATTTTTTCAGCCATCCTGT
Source organism: Neoceratodus forsteri (assembly GCA_016271365.2). Classification (NCBI taxonomy): domain Eukaryota; kingdom Metazoa; phylum Chordata; order Ceratodontiformes; family Ceratodontidae; genus Neoceratodus; species Neoceratodus forsteri. The sequence goes on along the minus strand of CM057452.1, from coordinate 877,070,648 downwards.
GTCATCGGCTTCAACAGGTTGCTGTCTTTTTAGTACACCCAGTGCAAACATGTTCTATCCCAGGGAGACATATTCAGCAAAATTTGACCCTATTACAGAATGTGTGTGAGTTCGGGTGCTTAGGAAAACTTTCAGGGTATTTACTTTCTCTGGATCAGGCAAAAGTCTTTGATAAGGTGGCACACGGGTTTTTATTCGATGTTCTCCGATGATATGGGTTTTCTGTTAAAACAAGAACCTGGGTGGCACTTTTATATAACAACGCTCACAACTTCCCAATTGTAAATCATTTGGTGGGGGAAGGGATTGATTTTTGTAGAGGAGTGCACCAGGGTTGTCCTCTCAGTCCCTTACTATATACCTTTGTTTTGGATCCTTTGTTTTGGGAAATCCTTCATCATCCACACATTCAAAGCTTAACTCCATCTCTAGAGGTTCCACCTCAGTGTTTAGCGGTATATGCGGATGATATGTGTTTCATGCTCAAGGATGTAACAGAAGGACTAGCCGCATTACATATAGTGGAACATTTTGGTTGGATTTCGGGAACATCAGTAAATTATGAGAAAAGTGCTGGGGTTTTTTTAGGCAACGGTGGTTGCTGTTTTCATGATTGGACAGATAACTGTTTCTTCGGGGCCCATCAAGATTCTAGGATTTTGTTTGGTTCTGGAGATTTAAATTATATTAATTGGCAATCACATATTGAAATAGGAGAAAAGAAAGTACAATTGTGGAAAAACTGGTCATTTTCTAAACAGAAACGTGTATTAATCATTACAATTTTTTTACTTCCCTTATTTCTTTATTTGAGTTCAGTTTTTCCTTTACCTAGGAATCAGGAGACCTGTTTGTATAGTATTTTTCTTCAACTGTTGTGGGATAGCAGATTGAACCCAGTCAAACGGGATTTTACGTATCTTCCAATTAAGGCGGGAGGTCTAGGGATGATTAATCCGGTAGTCTTTTATTTTTCTTTTTTTTATTAAAACTACTTTTCAAGAACGGTCAACCACAACCTGTCATCCATGGAATGCCTGGACTATGGCTTTCCTCTAGGATTTCTTCTCAAAGTGGTCTACTTTAGCACCTATTGTGAAAATTAATTATAAAGTTCCCTCTTTCTTGCCAATAGTGGTAGCCAAGCTTCGTGCGTGGAGGGTGGTTAAAGATGAGGTTTTTCAGCTTACTCAGAAAGGTCTTTATCAATATATAATGTCCCAGAATTTTTTTGTTCAGGTGGATTTTCCCAAGTGTAACCCCCTCAAAAGTACCACTAGCTCTTAAAGTTCCCACAAATGGGAGTATCCCGGCTCGGATGTGGGATATTACATGGTTAAGTTGCCATGGGAAGCTTGGGGTTAAGGGAAATTTAAAACATAAAGCTTTAACATAAAGAAACTGCATCCATATTGAATGCGTAGGTATAGAAGAAACCCAGACTCACTTTTTCCACAATTGTCTACATACAGTACAGTTTTGGTCTGCTTTGTCTGAGAAATGGGGGTGGGGAATTGCATGCCAGATGACATATGAATGTTTGGTTTTAGGAGAATATTCAGGATATTTTTCTTGTTTTCATCCCAGCACTCTTCATGTAATTTTTGCTTGTATCAAGTTTTATCTTTGGCAAGCACGATGTTCTTTTTCTAAACAACATACCTGTATTTTACCTAGGGTAGTGATCGGTCAAATTGAGATGGCTTTATGGATACAAAAAGATTTTTAATACCGTCATATTCCGGGTTCATTATTTTTTGAATACTGGAAACATGTTTATTGAATTTGAAATGTTTTGTTATACTTATTTTTTCTTTTCTTTATTTATATTGCTTTGTTTTGTATCTGAAATTTGTATTGTGATGCTTTATTTCCAGTTTTACTTTCAATTTGTTTCCACTGAGTATTTGTAGTGATGGTTTTTGGTTTTTGCAATAAATAATTCCCCTACTCTTTTCGATAAGTGCCATAGGATCTTTAACATCCACCTGAACTACCACCAATCCAGGCAGATGGGACCTCGGTTTGATGTCTCATCCGAAAGACAGCTCCTCAGAAGTGCAGCACCCCTCTTATGCTGCACTACAGTGTCAGTACTGGGATACTAATTCAAGTGCCAGATGTGGAAACTGAACCCACAGCCCTCTGATCTCCCCACCTCAGAGGCGAGTGTGCTACCTACTGAGCCACTGACACTGATTAAAGGTGATTAGAATCATGACAGATGACTATACGGTATAATATCTAAACAAATGTTTGTACATTGCTTTCAAAACTCTGACTTTGGTTAAATAAGTTTAACTGTCAGTGGCATGATAGTATTTGTTTTGATTTACATTTATTTCATAGAACGTGCAATCTTGAATTTAAGCAGATGACACTGTCAAATAATAAAAATGATGAAATTGTCACAAAGAATGCAGCCTTGCAATTGGACGCACAGTACTAACAACAGCCGATTTAAACATGGCCTTCTTAAAGCACAACAGCCAAGCTTAAAGTAATATGGTTAGAAAAGTCACATAATGTTCTGAAAATTACCCCTTTAAATATATCAATGCAGCAGTCCAGAATGTGTGACATGGTGGGGTAATGGTCCTTCTATAATGGTTAAGGCACTCGGCTGTACCTTGGCTTCAACCCATACAAGATGTGCCATTCGCTCACCGTGAAGCACCACCTGGAGTGGCTTCTGCATATTGCTTGATTAAAGTGATCCACCATGTGAAGAACATAAAACTAAATGTTTTCTTCTTTTTTTCTTAACAGGTCTCTGGGATTCTTTGTCAGTGCAATTGTACCTGTTCTTCATCCAGCTTGCTGCTTCCCATTCTGGATCTTGATGGTATCTTCACATTCTGCTGTATTAAGGTAAGTATTTTTTTCCATCATTATGATTAATTGTAATTATCCTCATGCATCTTAGAACTGTTTTTTTCTGAAAAAAATTCAAAGCATCAATTTCAGGAAAGACATACAGGCATTCAACTGTTTGTATGGTGGTACTCGTGCACTGCACACAGTAAACCATCAACTGTGATATTCATTCTTAAATTAATTCAGTACTACCAGCCAAGTAAAAAGGATAGAGATGTAATAAAATATGTCACTCTTTCAAACATGAATATAAATTTAATTTAACAAAACAAAATTTACAACATCAGCCAACAACAACCCAAAAACCAGTAACACAATGCAAGGAAAGTTTAATAATAACACTAATAACCAGAATAACATTAAATAACTATTTACAATGACATGGCAAGGGCATGGGTGGAGCTAAGACTGCCTTTTTGATTTATTGTTTGTCCTCACCCTCAGTGATTGGTTGCAGAGGGGGAGGTGGTGTGGCATCTACAGGAGGAACTTTGTTATTTCCTTTTAGAAGCTCTAAAGTTGTGTTCATTTTTTAATCCATCATACTTTGCATTTTCTTTAGTTCATTGATGTATTTTTGCAGTTACATAATTTTTTTGTTTATTTCACCAACCTCCTTCTCCATCCTTCCTAATCGTTTCCCCCAAAAACACAGGTGGTCCTTTTTTTTTGTTAGTTGTTTAATCAGGACTAGCACACTAAGCTCAAAGCTTTTTTACAGGTGCCACCTGGGAGCACAGGGAAGTTAAGTGACTTGCTCAGGGTCACACAGTCTGCAAATGGAAGCTGTGGGATTCAAACCCAGGTCTGGTCTGCTGGATATCACCAGATTTGCAGCTCAGATCCTTAAACCACTGCACTAAACTGCCTCCCTTTTCCTGCATTGCAGTACTTGGTCTATTGTCCCCTTCTGTTTTCACCACTTGTCTGCAGTCCTCTGCTTCTGCCCATTCTTTAAACATGGTCTCAATTCATTTCAGATGCTTTGATGCACACTGACTTAAAGATTTTCCTTTATCTGTTGGCACCGTAAAATAATAATTCAAAAAATAACATTATACTAACCAATGTCTACCATTGAGTTACATCACTATACGTAAGAAATAGTACACAATAGGGTATGTGGTTACCAGGATTTAATGCAAACCTTTGGTGTGTTGTGAGGCACAAGGTTAAGCCAGGTGCCTTCACAGCTCCAGATGCATGCATTACATCCTTGTAACCACTAACCACATACTCTGAGGTGGGATATGTCACTGTACTGATAAAATGTGTTATTTTAGTAGTCCCCATTACTTAGTTTGAACACTAATCTTAAGAATCTTAAGATGAATCTTTAGGTGGGGTACCAGTGCAGCAAGGCAGTGAGAAAGGCAAATGATATGTTCACCTGCATTAGAAGGGACATAACTAGCAGAAAGAGGGAGGTGCTCATGCCGCTGTACAAAACAATGGTGAGGCTGCACTTGGAGTATGGGGTACAGTTCTGGAGACCGCACCTACATAGGGACATTGAGGGGATGGAGAGGGTTCAGAGAAAAGCAACCAAGATGGTGGATGGGATACATAGATACATAGACAGTGTCGGCAGATAAGGGCCTATGGCCCACCCAGTCTGCCCATTTGAGCTTGTAAGTTCAGTTTATGTTTTTCTAGAAGTCTGTTGCCCCTTACCCCTGACTTCCAGAATTCCTTTATGTCTATCCCATGCATTCTTAAATCCCGTGATTGTTTCAGCCCCCACCACTTCCTCTGGCAGGGTGTTCCACTTGTCCACCACCTGTTCTGTGAAGAAATTCTTCCTCATGTTTCCTTTGAATCGTCCTCCCTCCAACTTCATCCCATGCCCTCTAGTCCTGGAACATCTTTTTCACTTAAAAAAAGTGTATTCCTGCACCCTATTGCATATGAACAGAGGTGGAGGGAGCTGAATCTATACCCACTAGAGACTAGAAGGGAGAGGGGGGACATGCTTGAAACTTTTAAGTATTTAAAGGGGATCAATAAGGTGAAGGAGGGGGGCTTGTTCAAAAGGAAGGAGGGAACTATCCCTAGATCTAGGACCTCTCATGGCCAAAGAGCCTTCAGCTTTAGGGCCCCCTCCTGGTTCAACACGCTGCCCCACTCCATCTCCGAAGCTCCAACTATATCGTGCTTCAAAACTTCCTTAAGTAACCACCTTATTAACACCCGATGCTGTAACTGCCGCTAGTCAAAGCCGTACTCAATACTTATGACAAAGCTTATTACTAAGCTGCTAAGGACAACATAACTCTGGTATTGTTTGCATCCATCCTACCTGTACCAGCTTGTTTGTATCTATGTCTTAATTTACTGTTATACCTATGGTTTGTCTTACTGTGACAAGGTACCTTTGTAAATGAGCCTATGGCTCAAAGGTTTTCCAAACTGCTGTTTAAATAAAATAAAAAAATAAATAAAATAAAAAAAACTAGAACAAGGGGGCATAGCCTCAGATTGGAATTAGGGAAATACAGAGGCAGTGTGAGGGGGAAGTTCATCACAGAGAGGGTGGTGGAGGTCTGGAACAGGCTACCAGAGGAGGTGGTGGGATAGAAAATGGTGGGGGGATTCAAGAGGACATGAGACAGAAATATGAGGTTGGGAGGAAGGGGGAAGTTCTGAGCCAGTAAAAGGAGGAGGGGGGAAGGGTGGATAAAGTGCAGACTAGATGGGCCAGTGTGGTCCTTTTCTGCCATCAAATTTCTGTGCATCTGTGTGAACACAGGTTTGCCTCTTGCCTCTCTCTGTACTCCCCCTTCCTCCACCAAAAAGAAGTCAGAACAGAAGTATGTATACTCTCTATCCCTCTCTCTCTCTCTCTCTGTCTCTCTCTCTATCTCTCTGTCTCTCACTCTCTCTTCTTCCACAAATAGCAAGCTGACATTCAGATAAGACTGTAATCCTGCATCTCCTTCACTTGCTTCCTGCCCTCGAAACATTATATTTTGAATCCTACTACTGTGTTCCTCTGAGAACTGTGAATCCTCGAACTCCGGCTTTCCAGAATAGGTCTACCACCTTACATGTGGTCAGCTTACTCTGACAAGAGTAAAGTCCTCCGCAATCCTGTTGCAGTCATTCTCCATGCACTCCTCCACAATTGTAGTTGTCAGGCTCACCTTTCTTCTGAACATTGAATGATGTATACACAGTCTCCTAAATACTGCCTAAACAACCCCCCCCCTCAAACCAAGTAAGCTATAATCCACTCCAGGGTGTGCAGTTATTGGGGATTAATCAACTCCCTGGGTGCATTGTGAGGCATGAGGCTGCAGGCCAAGAGACCTCACAGCTCCCAGGGTGTGGATTAATCCCCAACAACCATACACCCTGGAGTAGGTTATTGCACTTATAACATGGGATCAGTACAGTGTTATAAAAATACAAGGAACTCACATAAAATGATGAAAATGCAGAGATTTCTATATGTATCCTGCCACCATATAAAGTAGTCCCACTGCTGAAAACACTGTGATAGGCCATAACTAAGCAGCAAACACAAAAAAAAAATGTTTGTTTTCATATTAGGAATACAGTAGTAGCCCCAGACATTGCCAGCTATTTCCAGATATTTCGTGAAATTTCTAACGAGTTTTCTCTTCTGCCCCTACTGTAGAAATGGAGAAAGCATTAGATATATCTGGAAATATCACAAAAATTTTGGGAAATAGCTGGAAGTGTCTGTAGCTGCTACTGTACTTGATGAGAACTCAGCAGCACACATTGTGTGTGCAATATGGTGAGTAAAATGCACCAGAGTTACTGCACAGCAACAGGAGGGGGAACAGAAACACATTCATCTCATCTACAGTAAGCCTGCACAGTGATGACCTGCACTGTCGGGAAAGGGGAGGAAGTCAGCACTGCAGTGCAAGGGTGGGACACACCATACACTCAATTTGTAGAGTGACATACAGTACTGCAGTACAGCTTGTGTGGCTGTATTTCCCTATGATGCTGCTTCCTGGTGTGCTGAAATGACAGGTTCAGTATGCAGTCTGTGTGGTATGTGCAGCCCAGTGATGTTATGAGTCCCCTGACTACCTACAATGTGGCAATCACAACCATGGCTCCTGCTGTCCCTCACTCTCTACCCAGTACAGTGCACACTGGTAACTTGCCCTTTCTTTGTCCCACTGAGCTGCCGCTTTGTCACACACCTCATCGAAGCATGGGGATGGAGACCGATGATCATGCAATGGAAGCAGGCAGATTGTGGGCATTCTTGGTGGAATGATAACTTGTAATTGGCCATAAAGTATCACCTGACCAAAGTGACCACACATTAATTCCCTGGTAGACTAACAGTTGGCATGCCGAGTGTAAAAAGCTTTTGATGTTTTGCTTTTTTTTTCAGTAAGATAGCCATTTTATAAGTGCATAACCCACTCCATATAGTGGGTGCATCAGGGGCATTAGTGCACTTCTCTATTGGTTGAAGTCACCTGGGCAAGATCTCGTGTGTCACAACACATCTGGGGCATGTATTAATGCCCGGATACACCCACGCAGGTCTGTCATGGGTTATAGCATACGTATATCTCAGTCACTAAATATTCCACAGCTCTTTACAATTGCATTCGTATTCCTTTTTTTTTTGTTAATCCTTTTCCTCCTACCTGGCTCCTGGTCTGCCTTGGTTGTCTGCGTATCCTAATCCTCCAGCCACTGTCTGGTACAACCTGGTTCCTAGGACTCCTCGCTTTCTACTCCTGTGGCTTACTCCCCACGGTGGGGTGGTGGAGATCCTCTACTCTCCTGCCATGTCTAGATCCAGTGTACAGTGGTGCCCCCCGATCTGGATGCCCCATAGGATGGCCATCAAGCCTCATGACTGGTTACCATTTTCCTTTGTTCTGTGCCCTTGCATGAGTGGGGCATGCAATGGCACCAAAGGAAGGCCTTGCTTCACACTGCGCTCCTTCCCAATGCCATTATCCCCAAATCAGCCCCATTACACATTGCTAGTGCACCACTCCCCAGCCTCCGCTTAGGGGCCAGAAGTGCACCAACAACTGGGATCTCCCGACCCGGAGAGGGAGAGCAGTCACTCAGATGCTCAATCCCTCTCCTCCACTGCCAACCCCTGGCAGCCCGAGTCTGTTTCCAAACCCAAGTCGCCAGTGTGGAGTGAGGTGTGGCATCCAGCACCTCAACCCACAGCGCCACTGGGCCGTCTATGCATTCATATTTCTAAAAGTACTCTAAACCTGTAGTACTTCCACAAAACTCGAACAACATCAACAACAAGTCTGGTACTATAGTCTAACATCATATATAATACTAATAATATCTTACCAGTTTCCTTCTCTACAGCGGATGATGAAGCATCATCACCACCACCACCAACTCCTCCTGATGCCTCATCGCTGGTTTCAGCTGCACCACCACTCTGTGTTGTGTTGCTACTAAGGTCTGGTTCATCAGTAGCAGCACCAGGTGAGTCTTGAGTGGAAGCCAATTCTTCATTAACCACTGAGTGTTCAGTGGCAGTAGGTTTTTCAGTAGCAGCTGTTGATACACAAGACAAATTTTTTTTCAGTCAATGATAATACTTTGTATGGGTTATTCAATTTATTAGCAAATAAAAATACAATATACATTCTAACAGACAAAACACATACATGGATGTGCATGACCTGTTTGAGATCTATACAAATCGAACTTCTGCTCACAGATAGAGCTATTTTACATTTTGCTATGGAACTACCATACATTATAATTATGACACTGTTTGTCACTATGCGGACCTATTCTATTTAAAGTCTTCCTGTATATGAGTTATGAAATACAAAATAATAGTCCAATTTTTTTTTAATGTTTTTACACAAAACACTAGTAAAATATAAAAATAACAGTAATGCACTAACACGAGTTAAATTGGTCAGATATGCTCTGGCTGCATGCACACCCCAGCATTGCAAGCACAGAAATATAATCCAGTAACAAAAGAGTATATTAGTGTTAACACTCTCCCACTCACTGCTTTTTCTATGCCTTTTCTTAAGCACTTCTGATATGGTCACCACACCACCAAGGTTTTCAATGATGTGCCGGTCACGCCACTGTAAATTGTCCCAGCAGTGCTTCAGCTGTTTATTAGTACAATTGGGGCATTTCCTGTCCCCACTCACCTTGCAGCTGATTTCCTCCCATATAGTCTCCCCTTTCAGTAAGGAAAGTCTACTTTTCTAAAGAGGTCTGTTGCCATCTTGGTGGCCTCAATGACCAGTATGGAGGTCTCTTCAGGTGAGAATGGTTGTGCAGATGGCCTGATTTGTTTTTCACTCTCCTTCTGTCCTTCACTGCCCATTGAAGTGGATGGATTTGCATTTCTCCACTTCCCTCCATAGCCATTGCAAAATACTTCCTTGGCTGATGCCAACTATTAACAGTGAGTACAAAAAGAAACTGTCAAGTCAAAGTGTGATGGTGAACTAGTTGACAGAAAGTAAACTTCTTGCAAACTAGGCTGGTTAGACCATGTCATGTGTTGATCCATGGAAAAGTACTTTGTGGAAACAAGACAAATTCATAGGCAACAGGCTACTGCAATGAACATCCGTGGAATATGATTCTACCTTTCTGGTGAGTTTTTAAAGTGTCATCACATTGTGCAGTGGATTATTATTCCTCGGAACTTATAATCAGCTGAATACGTTTCCATGGAAGAATATTCTGCTTGACCTGTGTACTTGGAAGTTTTAAAAAGTAGCATTCTGGACAGCCACTGAACAAACAATCAGATGTGTGGTCATACTGCAGATACTTACAAGCATGTATGATTATTACCATTGCAAATAACCTCTTACATTCTGATAAAACTGCATGTAATGATTGCGGAACAATATTTTGTGGAACAAAGATGGCTTCCGTGGAATACTATTCCTCATATGGTGCTTCAGTTGGTGGTTCTCATTTTCAATGAGGTACTGTGTAAGAGGGAGTAACAAATAATAATAATAATTAAGCAATAAGGCATGACCAGGGGTTATTTTAATGGTCTGTTAATCCTCCTCTTGGGGTGTAATGTTGCACGAGTACTAGCATATTGCTACATGCCCCTAGAGGGTGATTAACTGACCATTAACAAAACCAATGTGAGTGCCTTATTGCTATATTTTTATTATGAAAATGGGAGAAAGGAATGCAGAATTGTGATTTGATTAGAGCTTCTTTCAGCTATGCTGTTTTCACAGTGCAATGGCACAGCTGAAAGTAATATGTTTAAAAAATGCATACAAAATTTAAATTACTAAAATTGATCAATTCTTTACTCGAAACAAGGCAATCAAGGTGGTGCTTTATTTTGGGATAACGCAACCATTTTTGGGTTGTGGAAGCACTCAGATATGACTCTTATCACACCATAATGCCAACCCCTGCTATGTCATATTGCTTAGATACAGGTTTGGTTACTTGTGTTATCATTTTTTTTTTGCCAAACTCTCTTTCTCCTTTGACCGTGGCATCTCTCGGAGGTACCCTCTCAGTCTGCCCTATACTCCCCGCTGCGACTTTCCCCTGAGTCCCTCACAGGACTTCCTATCCCCCTGGATCACCCCCCAGGGGAAGGCCCACCTCCCCTACCTGGTTTCTCTTTCTGCAATTAGAGGGTCCATTCAGTGGGTGGATCCAGGACTGTCAGGAGAGAGTCTGGTGTTGGAGATGTGGAACTAGACCCCTGGAATTCTGATCTCCTCCTCTGTCTCCGGGGCTTTCCTCCGTATGTTTCCACTGTGGAGTGTGGATGTGAAATGGTGTCCATGATGCAAATGCACTAATGCCTGCCGACGCTCCGCCACCAGCATACACTTGAGCCAATTGTTCCATCACTGCCCCTTGCTGCCATCAGGAGCTACACTGAAACCTAGAAGTTGATGGCAGATAAGGACCGCAAGGCCCATCCAGTCTGCCCATTTCTTTTTCTACCTGATAAATGTGCCATCAGCCTTTGCTCTGTCAATGGCCTATCTATTCATACTCATCTGTATTGCTCCCTTATGCCTATCCCATGCCTGTTTGAAGCCCTGCACTGTATTCATATCCACCACTTCCTGAGGTAGGCTGTTTCATGCATCCACCACCCTTTCTGTGAAAAAGAACTTCCTCACATTATCCCTTAATCGGCCTCCCTCTAATCTCATGCTGTGTCCTCTTGTCCCGCTATTTTTCTTATATTGAAACATGTTAGACTCTTTTACCTTGTTAATGCCCTTAAGGTGTTTGAATGTTTCGATCATATCACCTCTCTCCCTCCGTTGCTCTAGGGTATACATATTGAGCTCCGTTAATCTGTCCTCATATGTTTTCTGATGCAGTCCCTGCACCATTTTGGTTGCCTCAATTTGGTTAATGTCTTAGTGAAGGTGTGGCCTCCAGTACTGCACGCAGTACTCCAGATGGGGCCTAACTAGTGTCTTGTAAAGAGGGATTATTACTTCCCTCTTATAACTCGTGATACCCTTACTAATACACCCTAACATCCCCCTAGCCTTACCTACTGCTTTAGTGGTCTGCTTGGATGATTTCAGGTCATCGGTGATGATGATGCCCAAGTCTCTTTCCTCCCTTGTGACTGCCAGCAACTTCTCTCCCAGCCTATAGGTGGCTTCAGGGTTTCTCTTCCCTATATGCTTGATCTTGCACTTCTTTGCATTAAACCTCAGTTGCCGCTCTTCCTACCATTTTGCTAGTTTATCCAGATCTCTTCTCATTTTGCCCACCCCATCTGGATCATCTACTCTGTTGCAGATCTTGGTGTCATCTGCAAACAGACAAACCTTACCCTCCAGTCCATCTGCAATGTCACTGATGAAGATATTGAAGAGCACTGGCCCCAGGACTGATTCCTCAGGTTCCCCACTTGTGACTTGCATCTCTTCTGACTGTATACCATTTACCACCACTCTCTGTTTTCTGCCCATCAACCAGTTTGCCACACAGTTGACCAACTTCTGACCCACCCCAGGCCTACCCAGCTTATTAATCAGTCTTCTATGTGGAACAGTATCAAAAGCTTTGCTGGAGTCAGGGTAGGTGACATCAGCTGCTCCCCCTTGGTCCACCATTTTGGTTACCCAGTCAAAGAAATCTATGAGATTAGTTTGACAGGACCTTCTTTTTGTAAACCCATGCCATCTTGGATCCTGTGCTCCTATGGATTCCAGGTGTTGCACTATTCTTTCCTTAAGGAGTACTTCTATAATCTTGCCCACTACTGAGGTAAGACTGACTGGTCTGTAGTTCCCTGCCTCCTCCCTGCTACCACTCTTGTGGAGCGGGATCACATGAGCCCTTCTCCAGTTTTCTGGGACCTCTCCTGTGCTCAGAGAGTCACTAAGCAGTTCTGATAATGGCTCTGCTAGTTCCACCCTTAGCTCCTTTAATACCCTGGGATGTATGCCATCAGGTCCCATTGCCTTGTCCACCCTGAGCTTATCGAGCTCTTGTAGGACCCTTTCCTTTGTGAAGGGACTAGTGCCCACCTCCCTTCCCTAGTGTCCATGGTGCTGAGCTGTGGGCTCTGCCCTACCTTCCCTTCAGTAAATACTGAGCAGAAGTGTCTATTTAGGATAGATGCTTTTACATGGTCCTCCTCCTCATATGCCCCTTATCTCCTTTGATCTTAGCAATACCACCTCTGGACTTTCTTCTTTCACTAATGTATCTATAGAAAGTCTTGTCACCTTCTTTTACTGTATGTGCTAGTGTTTCCTCAGTTTGGGCCTTTGCTTGCCTTACTGCCTTCCCTGCTTCCCTTAAGGAAGTTTGGTATGCCTCCCTATTTTCATCCTGCTGTGTTCCCTGATATTTCCTGAAGGCCAGCCTTTTGGCTCTGACCCTTTCTGCTACTTTTTTTGAGAACCAAAGTGGTTTTCTTCTTCTTTTGCACTTCCTTTTCTCTATAACACAGTGGGATGTTGCTTTAAGTATTGCATTCTTAATGCTTGCTCACTTTGCCTGTACCCCCTCACCTGTATTTCTTTTTGCCAGGGCTAGCTTAACTCTGTTGACAATCTTCTCAAAGTCAGCTCCTCTGAAGTACCATATTTTTGCCTTGGAATGGGATGATTTAGTTGTAGTGGCCAAATTGAACCATACCATGTGATGGTCACTGGCCCCCAGGTGACCTTCTACCTAGAGATCTGTGATCCTTTCCCTGTTAGCCAGTACTAGATCTAGGATAGCCCTGTCTGTTGTGGGTTGTTGTATCAGTTGTTTGAGGCCCTCCCCCTGCAGGGAATCCACCATGTGTCTAGTTCTGGCAGATGTTCTTGCTGGTATTGACCAATCTGTATCGAGCACATTGAAGTCTCCCATTATCAGAACCTCCCCATTAGCTGTCATGTTTTGTATATCTTCTAACAGTAATGGTATCTATGTCCTCCCCCTGGTCTGGGGGCCTGTAGACAACCCCAGTTCTTATGGCTGTCCCATTTCCTATTTCCAGGGTGACTCACAGTTCTTCTGGCTCCTTGTGTGTATTCTGAATTTCTGTAGTTTTGATATTTTCATTGACATACAGGGCCACCCCACCCCCAATTTTGCACCTCAGTCTCCTCTAAAAAGTACATAGCCAGGTAGTGAAGTCTCCCAAGTGTGGTTACTGGTAAACCACATCTTGTTAATTGCTACTATGTCCAGTTTAGCCTCTGTCATTATTGCCTGCAGGTCTGGGATCTTGTTTCTCAGACTGCGAGTATTTGTGTACATGATTTTCCATTGGCCAAATTTCGGTGTGTTAGTTGTTGGGTGAGGTCTGGCATTTCCCCCGAGATTCTTATGGGGAGCTGGACCTTTTTCCTTACCTGGTGATGCAAATGAACTGCAAACTTGCTAAACTCCTGTTTGACCACTAGCTGAAGGGGGAGGGGTGTTCTTCCCATTCGACATATGGGGTGCTGCACCCCTCTCCCCATTTGCTAGTTTAAATATTCTGCAAAGATGTCAAACTTCTGCCTCAATGCACTGACTCCCTTCTTAGTCAGATGCAGTCCATCAAATTTAAAGAACTTTCGCTCCCAAAACTGTTGCCAGTTCCCTACAAATTAGTGTCTTTTTTCCTGGCACCAGCCCTTGAGCCACATGTTTAGCTCGCCTATCTCCCCTTCTCTGACCTTCCGTCCATCTTCCCCCCTCTCCCAGACTGACAGGATCTCAGAGAAGGAGATATGAGACAAAATGTATGATAGTTTGTCACCCAGACTGGTCAGGTGTTCCTTGGTCTCAACAACTGACCGACTGGCAAGATCATTAGTCCCTGTGTGTACCAGGACATCAATGTTTTCTCTTGCTTCCTGAACAATTTTAGCAATGTGGTCAATGTTTCTCCATGCTGATGTACCTGGGAGACATCTGACCATTATTCCTGGCTGGAGATAGGTATCAACTCCCTGAATCGTGGAGTCTCCTATGATCAGAAGTTTTTGGGATTTCCTTTTTGTTTTTTTTTTGTTTTGCTTCCTGTTTTGGGAAAGTTTTGTTGTACTTGCTCCTGTGCTGCAGTGTCCTGCTCTGCAGTGTCCTCTGCCCCTTTGTTTGATTTTGGAGATAGAGGCAGATACCTGTTTGTAGTTTTTATATGGTTTGTGGAGGTAATATGTTGGAGAGCACCGAGTGATGGGGCACCTGATTTGCCCCTCTTAACCACCTGCCAACCTCCCAGACCAACTACCCTCTGCAGTTGAGGTGCTTCTGTTGGATGTTGGGGAAATGGCGGGTGGTTCTTATAATATATTTCCTCTTGAATATGAAATTTGTGGTGCGTAATCTCTGCCCATGCTGCCTGGAGATGAGCCCTAAGAACTCCAATGGCCCAGCATGTAGGACAGTGTCCTAAATCCTGTAAAACTGTCCTTCTGAAAAGTGTTCCACACTACCTGCAGTTAATGATATCCATTCCAGATTAAATTGCTGGGTTTATAACCTGGTCAGTGTAATTAGAAGGAAGAAAATGAAAGCAAAAGTTTGATTTTGTGTTTTGTTTGTTTGTTTTTGTGTAACTTGTTATAACAAGTTAAATTACTAGTGCCCCTGTAAATGAGGTCACCTTGTGGATACCCCACTGATCTGCCCCTTCCTTCTTTGCCACAGGAAATGTTATGACTGTGCTACCCTATAAAAGGAGTGTAGTGTGGAGTGATTGGGGATGGGGGTGGATGGTTGGCCCCTTCCCTTGCTGAAAAAAAAGAACCATAGACAAAAGAAACAAGGAGGTAAGAGCAGAAACAATCAGTCAGCAACAAATGCAGTAACCCTGAAAGCATATCCTAATGATAGCTAAAACTGTAAAACCTGTAAAGCACCACCTGTAATAATGTCACAGAAGATATACCCTGTAAGAAACACTTTGCTACAGAGAAAAATAAAGCAGTAACAGAAGATATACCTTGCAAAAGACAATTTGAATCAGAAGATTGCAGCAGTAATCTGTTAGCACACACCTGTAGACACACTTTGTAATAATGCAGCAGAAGGTATACCCAGCAACAACAATTTGAATCAGAGAAAAATAAAGCAATACAATGTTAGCAACAAACAGTAACAATCCCTGTGAGTACAGAATAAAAATAACATCACACAGTAAATTTGCCTAGCTAAAAGAAATCTTAATCCTTTCCCTTGCTCTGGTAAGGTTCTTTGCTCTGTCCTTTCAAGCAACCTAGAAGGAAAGAGCTCAGGTGAAGCTAGGTGCCTTGGCCAGCAGATCTAGTCTTCCACTGGGGTGGTACAACCACAGATCTCTCCTCTGGAAGGGAGAGCAGTCCTCTGGATGCTTGATCCCTTCCCTCCCTTGCTGACCCCGTGTAGCCCAAATTCGTTCCCAAACCTGGGTCACTGGTGTGACGTGAGGTGTGGAGTCCAGCACTTCAACCCTCAGCACCAATGGGATGGCTAAGTTGTGTTATAATTTCTTGATAATCGCTGTATCACTTGTTTGTACAAAGCAATTTCTCAATTAATGTTTTACCATTTTTTATTTCACAGGTCTCAGTCTCCTTGGATAACCTTACACAAGAATGGGTCCATGGCTAGCTGCTGTTGCTGAAAATTCACACATAATTATGCATTATGGTAACTATTTAATAATCATACAGTTTGATTTCTGGAAGAGTATATTAATCGCATTTTCAATCTTATTGCATTATTTACCTAATTTTCACATTTTAATGTTAATAATTAGTTATTTTTGCTAACCTGGTTTAAGTACTGTTTGTGATCTAAGTATTTAAAAGTTTATTTGTTGAATGTTTTTCACAATTTCAGTTCAGTAATTATTATAACAGCAGTTTAAGAATGGTGCTACTACGACACTGAATGGGTATACTACTTACTACTATGGAATAATACATTGTGCATAGTGATCAACCTGTCAGTCACCCTGTAACATTGATTAATTTCATTGAATTTGAATCATGACAGTCAATTTTATGGCATCATTTCTGAAACAAATTTTGTATATACCTTCCAAAAATCAGAGTTTTTTCAAATGAGTTTAACTCTCAGAGGCATAGTAGTATTTGTTTGGATTTTCATATAAGTGGTAAGAGGCAAATTCTTGCACATCAGCAGATGGCACTGTCAAGTATTATAAAACGGTCATTAATGAAAGGTCAAATGATGACTTGACATTGGGCGTAAAGTATCACCTGACCATTCATTAATGGTCATGTCAATTGTAAAAAGCTTTGGATTTTTTTGCTTTTTACAATCAGCTAGACTGTTTAATAAGTGTGATAACCCACTCCAGCCCATGGGTGTATCAGCGCGCTAATGCACTTCCAGGCTGGTTGAAGTCACTCTGGCAACCACTCGTGCCTCACAATTCACCTGGAGCATGCATTAATGCCCCGATACACCAATGATCTGTCATGGGTTATAACATACATAGAAATTATTCATTTGGTATAAATTATGCTTGCTCGTGATTTGCAAACAGCAGTTTCATACTGTGCCTTTATTATAGCACAATGTCCAAGCTGAAAGTAATATACTTACAAAAGTAAAAAAAATGTACTGTCATGGAAATGACCCATTTAATAATCTCAATACGGCACTCCAGGTTGTATTACATGGTTGGGTAATGGACTATTGCTCCTTCACTGATGGTTCAAGCATTCAGCTATAACTCATGCTTCAGCCCACAAAAGGAGGGCCGCTAGCACTTCATAATACACCATCTTGAGTGCAACAGGCTTCTTTGCATAATGAAAGTGTTCTTATAAAATTTTCAGAATTGCTGTATCACTTGTGCATAGAAAGACTTTCAAAATTAATGTTTCAACGTGTTTATCTTCACTGGTCTTATTCCTGGATTTCATCACACATGAAAGGGGAAATGTCCATCTATTGTGAGAGTAACTTTGTTTTCCTCACACATAGTTATGGATTCAGGTACGTATTTTATAATAATACAGTTTGTTTATGTAAGGTTAAATAAACAACCTTGTCAGTCGCATTACATTCCTGACATAAACTGCATTTACTGCTATAGCAATGTGATTTACAATTTATATTTTCTCATTCTTTTATTCACAGATCAGTGTCTACATGGTGTCATTATTGTCTCATGCTGCTGCTACCACTCCTGCCATCTCATATGCCTGGTGATGAAACTAATCTGACTGAACTGATAGTGGCCATGATGCAATGCTACTGCTGCTTTAGGCCTGTCCTCATGTGCTTCTCCCCCTTCTGCCAGCTCATATTTCTGGTGATGAACCTTAACTGACTGAACTGATAATGGCCATGATGCTATGCTCCTGCTGCTTTAGGCTCGTCCGCATGTACTTCTCCCACTCCTGCCACCTCCTATGTCTGGTAAACCTAAGCTGACTGAACTAACAGTGGCCTTGATGATGCTGCTGCAGCTTTAGGCCTGCCCTCATATGCATCTACCACTCCTGCTGTCTCATACTTCTGGTGATGAACCTTAACTGACTGAACTGATAGTGCCCCGATGCTGTGCTGCTGCTGCTTTAGGCCTGTCCTCATGTGCTTCCCCCTCCTCCCGCCGTCTCATATTTCCGGTGATGAACCTTAACTGACTGAACTGACAGTGGCCATGCTGTTATGCTGCTGCTGCATTAGGCCTGTCCGCATGTACTTCTCAAACTCCTGCTACTTCCTAGCACTGAAAAATCTAAGCTGACTGAACTGACAGTGGCCATGATGCCATGATGCTATACTGCTGCTGCTTTAGGCCCATCCTCATGTGCTTCTACCACTCCTGTCTTCTCATATTTCTGGCGATGAACCTTAACTGACTGAACTGGTAGTGGCCATGATGCTATGCTGCTGCTGCTTTAGGCCTGTCCTCATGTGCTTCAACCACTCCTGCCATCTCATACGTCAGTTGATGAACCAAACCTGACTGAACTGATATTGTCCCTGATGCTGTGCTGCTGCTGTTTTAGGCTCATCCTCATGTGCTTCTCCCCCTCCTGCCGTCTCATATTTCTGGTGATGAATCTCACCTGTCCGAACTTCATCATGTAAGTCACAGTTATTACACAGTTTAGGCATGCTGCTTCAGCTCATTCCATACAACACCACTCCCTGACCTCACTCATGGTGAGCCAAAAACAGCACTGATAAGAAAGACTGCAGAAATACATTGTTGTTTTTAAACCCCAAAATGTTTACTTATAAACCAAAACAACAACAACAACAAAGAATAGCACTAAGAACAATAAAATATAACAATTCAAAATTAAAACATAAACAAGAACAGAACAAGAACAGGGGAATAAGAACTGCACAAAAGTTAAACTGTGTTCTGGTTGTATTGTGAAATTGTGAACTTCTCAGATTTACAATGAAATGACATGTCTTTTGCAGCATGTTGTTTGGGTGGCACTAGGGATGCTGATGGTGACACACTAACTCCAGTAATAATGGGTGGCTGGCCTAGCTGGCTATCAAGCCTTCTAATAATGTCCAGCTGGTTCTTCATAATTATCTTTTGATTTTTATTTTAATTCCTTAATGTCCTTCTCAATTACCTTCAGATGTTGCTCCACCATGAACTTCCTTCTCCTTGTAGTCGACCCACTGGCTTTCTCAGCAGGTTGCTGCTTTTCCTCCATTTCAACAGGTTTTTTTTTAAAGCTTTCTCAGTTTCTTTCAATATCTTCTCTGCCCAGTTACTGAGAGGTTACTTTGTTGGATTAGTCTCTGTAATTGAATGCATACCACAGCATTATGCTCATAGTCCTATGCCATCACACTGCTTCCAAGTAACTGGTCTGAGTCATGCTACTAGTACACCAATCTAATAAACAACTGCTCTGTATGGTTTTAGTTAAAGTTACTTATGTGTCTTCGTGATGACATTCCATTTATTAGTAGCAGTAACAATTTTGTAACAACATTTTTATAAGGTTAGGCCACACCTGGAGTATTGGGTGTGAACAGTTCGAGTGACCACATCTACAGGGATACAAACATTGAGTAGAGTGGATACAGACAATAGCTACCAAAATGGTGCAGTGCTTGCACAGGAGATATTGAGAGGAATGGCTGGAGGCCCATTGTCTGAACACAACAGAAGCAAGGCGGTAGAGTGTGGTTGACATGATAGAAACTTTAAAAGATTGTAAAAGAAATAGGCAGGGTTATGCAATGGAGTATTTTCATACAGAAAGATAACATGGCAAAATGGGGGAACTGCTTAAAACTAGAAGGAGGCAGCTTCAGAGGCAATATGCGGGAACAATAGTTCGCTGAGAGGGAATTGGTGGTGGATATGTGGAATAGGCTACCAGAATGGTTGTGAGACTGAAATCAGTGGGGGAATACAAGAGGGCATGGAATACCAATGTGTGACAGAACATGTGATTCAGTCAAGAGTAAGAAGCAAAGAAGTGAATAAGGTCAATATGGGAAAGAAACCATGGTGAGGGAAGAGGGCATACTAGATGGGCCGAGTGGTCCATCTAGGCAGAAATATGGCTATGTGTTTCTCTGTTTCAATACATCTGGGCCATAACACACTCTGTGGAGTTAGTTACTTCCTGATAAGGGTACTTCATGAATCTACTAGCACCACCCTTGACTGCACTCTTCAACAGGTTCATGGAGTCCGAAGTGGTACTGGAGGACTGGAAACAGGTGAATATGGTCCCCCTGCACAAGGTGGGGGGGGGAGGTGGTAAACTACAGGCCCGTGAGCTTCACATTGGTGGTGGGCAAGCTCATGGAGAAGCTACTAAAAATCAAAATCACCAGTTACCTGGAGGTAAGTGGCCTGAAGAATCCAAGGCAACACAGCTTTACCAGGGGTAGATCCTGTCAAACAAACTTGATAAGAGTTCTTTGACGGGGTCACCAAGGAACTGGATCAAGGGAGGGTGGTAGACGTTGCGTATCTGGATTACAAGAAGGCATTCCCGATATTAGGGCCACTACTGTTCAATCAATTCATAGGGTACATTGCGGAGGCCTTGAAGGGGATCTGTGTCTATTTGCAGATGATATTAAAGTTTGCAATAGGGTGGACACTGAGGAAGGGGTAGAAATATGTGAAGGTATCTAAGGAGGCATGAGGCATGGTAAAAGAAGTGGCAGCTTTCATTTAACATGGACAAGTGTAAGATCATTAATCTTGGCTGCTAGAAGGTGGGATGCTGACGGGAAGAATCCATGCACCATAGTGATCAGGCTGTACTGTTGTACATGACGGTATAACATGGATTAATGTAAGGCTGTTGCAATCCTAACAGCCGATCAGATTGCAGCATTTCTGAGACCATTTGTTTATAATGACAAGAAATCCATACCAGTTGCATGTTACCCCACCTCAACAGATGTCACCTCTTGTGCATTGTCATTCACAACAACGACATCACCAGTCTCTGGTGTACTGGCAGGCTTGTCAGCAGTAAATTCATTTTCTGTGGCCTTGGTAGTGTCTGCAGAACTGGAAGTATAGTATGATTTTCATGAGCAGCTGTTGATAGAAAACATTATGCTTTCATCAGTCAATTGCATCATGATTTCATTAAATATATTCTGCAATAATTACAAAGAAGGAATTAAACCAAATAAGAAGACATAACAGAAGCACTACAGAGGTATGACTACAACTTTTTTAACCTCAGCCTTCAATTTATAATTGCTTTGCTTCCACTTAAAGCAGCAGTGCAATGAAAAAAGTTATTCCAGAAAGCTAATTTTCTGCTATGGTTATAAAAAATATTAGCAGAACTGCTGATTTGGGTTTTCTGGATGCTTCCTATGCTGTGTACTGTACATTTGCATTTTTGTCTGGACCCTAATCCTCCTCAGGTCCTCAGTATTATTTCTATGCAAAAATGAGGCAGCCATCTTTTTTTCTTGAGAAATAATTACTTTAAAACATTCATAAAATTCTTAAATGATAATGAAAACTGAAAGTTTCACCACCAAAATAAACTGGAAGACATATGGCATCAATTAGGAAGAAAAAAAGGTGGGGTCAAATTTTAACCCATTTTCGTTGCACTGCTGCTTTAAAGGTAAACTCATTAAACTGTTGATGGAAGAACTATTTTTTAAGCAATAAGGCACTCCTAGGGGTTATGTTACCTAGTGGTTGGTTAATCACCATGTATGGGTGTAATGTGGCACACATGAGGAATAGCAGAGTGCAACATGCCCCTAGAGGGTGATCAACTGACCATGACCATTAAGCAGCATTATACAATGGCAAAAAAAATGCTGACCTTTGGTCAGTCTGAGACTGGACCCATGATGTTATCCCAGTACAACATCATGGGTCTAGTCCCAACACACAAAAAGACCGCACTAACTGAAAATCACTGCACGCACCAAGTTTCAGTACTTCCCGCTCTGCACCCAACTTCACTCACTCTGCAGCCGCCAGCCATCTTCAATGTCCTGAAACCCCCCAGCACAAACAGAAAACAACAACAACCTTCTCCTATTCAAAAAAAGAAACATGCAGCTAAAACCGCAATTACCATCGGGTTCACACCGAGCGACACGAGAGCGCAAGCGAGTCTTTACACAGACCGCGTTGCTGTTAGCCTCACTCGCTCACTTTTTTTTTCCATTTGTTAATTTTTTCAAATGAACCGTAAACGCGCTTAAGAAATATTCTCCATACCTCCTTTCCTTCAGTTTCAGACATCCACACAGCACGGGGGGGGGGGGGGCAGCCCCAATAATAGAGCACAAGAACTGTAATAAAAAAAAGGAAAGGTCACGGAAAAACAGAGGAAAACGATGAAAAAAAAACAAAGACAACATACATAATGAAGCAATAGGACATATTAACAAAGAGTAGCACCACTGACAAAGGTTGAAACGTTGCTATAGGGACTGCACAGCTGCTCAAAAAACACATTAGCTCCACCTGCTGGCTAAATCGGCACTACTTTTGCTCGAAGTAACCTTACCCATTCCAAAAATGACATAAAAATCTACTTTAAATGTAGTTTTTCATCATTTTTTTGTTTGTTTTTTACAAACGAGCCATTGTATAATAGCAATAATGCACTCCAGGGTGTGTGTTGTGCTGGATAACGTCACTTCTGGGATGATTAGTCGCACTCGGCCTGCGGTCTCGTGCCTAATCACCCCAGGCGTGACGTTATCCCAGCACAACATACACCCTGTCATGCATTATTGCTTAATTATCAGTATAACCGCTGGGGTGCCTTATTGGTACTGTATTACAATAAACTTCCGTGACTGACAATAACAGTCCAATTACAAATGGGCAATGTATGGCTTAGATTAATTTATAACAATGATAACATTGAAAGAGCACAAGAAATGGTGAAACATTCAACATTTACCTGCACGGCACACAAGCGCAACTCTTTGATTTCATAACCCATTAAATTCAATTCATAATTTCACACACAAAATATGGTGGCAGTCTTGACTTGTATTTAAAATCCAACAGTAGGACATAACAAAAACATTGATATTCAGGCTATACTTGGTGTCTGTGTGTGACCTTGTCACTGGAACTTGGAAGAATTTTGCAATCATGGTATCATTTTTAACATTCCATGTGCGTCTTGTTGGGGGGAAGGGTGGATGAATTGAATTACTGGAGTAATATTGATATTTAAATTAATTAAAAAAGGCCTGGACAGTGCACAGTGGTTATATTAACAACACTATGTTATTCGTTAGCTATGGATGTGAAGTGGCACTAGGTACAGTAGAGTTCCATACTGACCTAATGGCATTTATTAAATAAACAAGAATACATGGCTTGGCATTGGTTTGGTACTTGGTAGTAATAAGATACCCTAATCACACACCCAAAGGCTGAATGCATGCAACCTATGGCATCATGCATAACATCATGTCACGGTACTGCGATAATATTAACACCCAGCCATATATTGTTGCTTATTCATTAAATGTCATAGTGGCAATATACCACTGTACTATGCCTGGTGCCACTTTACACCCCTAGGGGTAGGGGTGATTAACATACTATTAATGTAAACAATGATCATGCATTACTGAATATTGCAATTCATTTTAGGCAGGCCACCATCTTTCTACAAATCGACAACAGTATAATTATGAAGTAATGTAATCATGTTAGGAAACATTTACCTTCAACACTGGGTTTATGTGCTGTTTTTTTTGGTGGCCCTTCCTTCATGGTTATGATGCCCCCAGGTTCTCTATCATGTGGGGGTCACGCCTCTAAAGATCATCCCACCGGTGCTTAAGTTGTTTTATGGTCCTCGGTGGTCGCTCCCCATCACCACTCACTAGTCAACAAATTTCACTCCAAATTTGCTCTCTCTTGATGAATTCGAGTCTTTTGGGTCCAAACAAGTCACTAGCTTTTTGGGACACCTCCAGCATTAAAATTGGTGTCTCCTCAACAGAGAATGGAGCTGCTGAGGGATCCCTTGAGGTGCTGCTTTTTCCATTTCCGGAAGCCATTGGGTATGAGCTTTGGAATAACTTACTTTTAACAATAATTAAAGAAAAAAGCAAAAGAAATCAGTCATATAACAGTATTTTAGAAAAGCACAAGATACTCCAGAACTTTCAAACTTAGTAAGCGAGTTTTAAAGATCTGTGGAATTGTTTTCCTCAGAAACAATAGCTGATGTGTGTTGTGACTGAGAGCTGAACTGCTGTAATATATGATGAATAGTATTCTGCAGGTGATGCTTACAGTGCATACATCATATTATTACATGGAACATGAAGTGGGAATTGGAGGAATTAAATTCCGCGAACGGTATGTGGAAATGCTTTGATTACATTTACAAAAAATAACTGTTCTGGGCATCCTACCACCATAAAGGCAGATGTGTGGTCATGTTAACACTGCTTGCAAACATGTGTGATGATTACTATTGAAAACAACTTCTTACATTCATGGATAATTGCATGTAATGACTGCAGAATTCTGTTCCACGGAAAAATGTGTGTTCTGCGGAATGGTATTCCACAGATGGTATTTCAGTTGGTGGTGGTTCTCATACTAGATGAAAGAAAACCATCTTTCTGACTTATATTACAATATACTGTAATAATTACAAGAAGCAGAATGGACATATAAGATAGGTCCTGCAGCATTATTGTTGTGCCTGCCATAATCTTTTTTTTTACTTTCTCTGTTGCAATAAGGCTTAGGCACAACAATGCTGGGCGCAATTTAATCTGTCCATTCACCACTGCCTACCAAGAAAGACTCAGAACACCCTTGATCATCTTGATTTATTTTAAGCAAGATAACAGATATGTGTCTCCCTAGTATTACTTTGATGCTGAACTCAGCTGAATGAACCTATAGTAGCCCACATGAGGCTGCTGCTTTAGGCATGTCCTCCTGTGCCTCCCCCACTCCTGCCATCTCATATGTCTGGTGATGAAACATAGCTCACAGAACTGATAGTGGCCCAGATGTGCCTGCTGCTGCTTTAGGCCTGTCCGCATGGGCTTCTTCCACTCCTACCATTTCATATGTCTGGTGATGAACCATAAGCTGACTGAACTGATACTGGCCCTGATGCTGCTGCTGCTGCTGCTGCTGCTTTAGACCCATCCATATGTTCTTCTTCCAAATCAGAAATCTAATATATCTGGTGATGAACATAAGCTGGCTGAACTATGAGTGACCCTGATATGCTGCTGCTGCTTTAGGCCCATCCTCATGAACCTCAGCTGACTGAACTGATAGTGGCCCTGATAATATGCTGCTGCTACTTTAGGCTCGTCCTCATGTGCTTCTACCACTCCTGCCAACACATTTGCCTAATGATGAACCTCAGCCGACTTTACTGATTGTGGCCCTGATGATGCTGCTGCTGCTGCTGCTTTAGGCCCATCCTCATGTGCTTCTCCCATTCCTGCTATCTCATATGTCTGGTGATGAACATTGGCTCACTGTACTAATAGTGGCCCTAATATGCTGCTGCTGCTGCTGCTTTAGGCCTATCCGCATGTGCTTCCCCCACTCCTGCCATCTCATATGTCTAGTGATGAATCTCAGCTGACTGAACTGATAGTGTCTCTGATGTAGTGCTGCTGCTGCTTTAGACCTGTCCTCATGTTCTTCTCGTACTCCTGTCATCTCATATGTCTGGTGATGAACCTCAGCTGACTGAACAGATAGTGGCCCTGATATGCTGCTTCTGCTGCTTTAGACCCGTCCTCATGTGTCTGCCACACTTCTGCCATCTTATAAGTCTGGTGATGAACCTCAGCTGACTGAACTGATAGTAGCCCTGGTAATATGCAACTGCTGCTTTAGGAAAAAGATAAACCCACTGACCAAGAGGAACTAGTAATGTAATGTCTCACTGTATCAACTGCTCAGACTGCTGGGAAAATCAGACCCGATTTCCATAACTGTATCATCATAACACCGAAACAACAGGTCCACCAATATGTATATGTACAATGAATATCCACAGAAAAATATTCCAGTGGCTATTTTAAACAGCATCAATGCATGGAGGAATAGTATTCTGTGGAACAGAACATCGGCAGAACAGTAGTCCACTGATCACTGCTATTATTACATTAAAAACAAGGACATCACTATGATACAGTGCACAGTGTATGTACGTGTCTCCAGTCTAGCAGGAATCAAGTGGATGAAATTTCATTAAAATTCATCCACTTGATCATATGGAAATTGAATTGTCATATTGCGGAAAAATGTTCCTCGGAAAATGTTGGTCGTCCATGGAATATATTTCTGCATTTAAAATACAGGTGGAATTCCACTGGAACACCAGGTTTCCTGCAGAGAAAATTTCTCGGGCGGAATGCCCATTCCACCAAAATTCCACTGGCGGAATTTTACATTCTACACAGCACTACTTGTAGGTTTGCCTTATCGCCTCAGTTGTACCATCCTGAGAAGAACTCCCTGCAGCCTACAATCTACCCTGCCAAAGCCCTGCTGACACCACAGGCACCACTTAGTAAGTCACCATAATCCTGCTTTGTGGAACTTATGCTTTCGCGTCGCTCATGAAAGGAGTGGCTTGGCCTTCTATGAAATGTACACTGGGAAGTGGTTATTAGGTCCTCCCAACCTCCAATGGCACCATACCTGGGGCATGATTCTCAAACCTGCCCTAAGATTGATGCAGGCTGCACTATACAGCATCTTGTGCCAATCACTGGTGCAATAGGGAACATGCACCCCTTTCCCAGATGGAAGGGGTCTGGGTGTCAAACATCCACAGTTTGTGGCAGGTGACATGCACCACACAAACAGCATACAGGAGCAGTTTGGCGGAGGGTGTCGCATGTGAGCATCTGCCTGCAGTGTGATGGAACATGTATCCTGCTTGAAACCTGGTACAGCTAAGTTACTGGACAAAGCAGTAATGAACATGAGTGATGACACTGACACAGATTGCAGGTACAAATTGTGCCACAATGTTACTCAGTAAGATCCCCTCAGGGCAATCATGTGCTTGGAAAAAAAAGACTGCTTCCGCTAAGGTGCTGTTAGTTGTACCTGTTTTTGAACTTCTTCCATGGTCACTGCATTTTCTGTTATGCCAGTATACTTGTGCAGCCCTTGCCTGCTTGTCCAGGTACCGGACAAGCCCGTGCTACCGCTCAGTATCATCTGCGGGAGTGGTGCAAGGGCTGTTAGACTAACTTTTGACTGATCTAAGCCCTGGTGGATTCAGCCAGCTTCCAGAATCCCAAGTACATGAATGGTGCAGCTTGCATCCATTGCAAGCCCCCTACCACCCTGGCGCACCCCTGTCCTTGACACAGGCCTGGCGCATGGCTGGTCTGGCACAAGGGGGTTCCCATTTTGCCACAGTCACCATCTTAGAATTGTGAACTCTGCAAGGTTTGATGCAAGGTGCCCCTTACATCAATTCTGTTACATGCAGACACCTTGCATCTACCTTGAGCCTATGAGAATTGAGCCCCTGGTGTCTGAGTACCCTATCTCAGCCTGCTGTCTAGCCCCTTTCTCCCTCTTCACTTTCCCTTCCCTGTGCCATCTCAGGCAGACATTTGAAATGCAGCAGAAAATTCAGGAAAAAAGTAGTTCCAAGTGCTGAGTATGCACACTTATTTTTATCCTCCTGCTTCTCTCTTCCCTCTGGTATCTACCCGAAATCAGCTGGGAATCTGCATTCATGCCATTTTAAACTACAACTTTTCTTTGTCAGAAAATACAGTCACCCTGTTTGTGGGCTGCAGTCACAAGATCCTACTGACCTCCAGTGGCGCTGCTCCTGGCATCTGAGTACCCTCCTTCAGCCTGCCCTCTGACCCCTTCCTCCCTCTTTCTCCCTCCCTTCCCCACACAGTCTCATGCAAACATCTGAAACACAACAGAACATTCAGGAAAAAATTTAGTTATATGCGCTGAACCCACACACTTATCTGCCCTCTTCCTGCTTTGCTCTACCCACTGGTGTCACCCAAAATCAGAGCCAAAAATCAGTGTTCATACCACTTTAAACTACTGGCTTTCTATGCAAGAAACTACAGCCACCCTACTGGTGGACTGTATTCATGAGGTCCTCTCAACCTCCAATGGTGTCACACCTGGCACCTGAGAATTTTCCCTCAGTCTGCCCTCTAACCCATTCCTCCCTCTTGCCCTCTCCCTTCCACACACAGTCTAAGGCAAACATCTGAAATGTAGCAGAAAATTCAGGAAAAAGATACTTACAAGTGGTGAGCAAGCACACTTGTCTGACCTCCTACTGCTTCACTCTGCCCACTGCTGTCCACCCAAAATCAGAGCTGGGAATCAGTGTTCATGCCATTTTAAACTACAAGTTTCCTTCGTGAGAAAGTGCAGCCACCTTATTGGTGGGTTGCCTGCAGTCACAAGGTTTTCCAACCTCCAATGGCACTTCCTTAGCACCTGAGTACCCCCCTCATCCTGCTCTCTGACCCATTTCATCCTCTTTCTCCCTCCCTTCCCCAAACAATCTCAGGCAAAGATTTTTAAATACGACAGAACATTCAAGAGAAAATGTAGTTATAAGCTGAGTGCATACTCAAATCTGCCCTCCTCCTGCTTCAGTCTACTTGCTGGCGTCCACCCAAATGGCAGTTCCTTAGCACCTGAGTACCCCCCTCATCCTGCTCTCTGACCCATTTCATCCACTTTCTCCCTCCCTTCCCCAAACAATCTCAGGCAAAGATTTTGAAATGCAACAGAACAGTCAGGAGAAAATGTAGTTATAAGCTCTGAGTGCATACTCTTATCTGCCCTCCTCCTGCTTCAGTCTACCTGCTGGCGTCCACCCAAAATCAAATCCAGGAATCAGCATTAATACCATTTTAAACTACAACTTTTCTTTGTAAAAAAACTAGAGCCAAGCTATTGGTGGGCTGCTGTAATTATGTCTCCCAACCTCCAAAGTTGTGACTCCTGGCATGTGAGTACTCTTCCCTCAGTCCATCCTCTGACACCTTCTTCTCTCTTCCTCCTTCCCCTCCATTGTCTATGGAAAACATCTGAAATGCATCAGAAAATTCAAGAGAAAAGGTAGTTACAAGTGCTGAGAATGCATACTTATCTGCCCTCTTCCTACTTCACTCTCCCCACTGCTGTCCACCCGAAATCGGATCTGGGAATTCATTGTCAAGACATTTTAGTTTTATTTATTTTATTTCACCAGGAGAAGTTCCATTGAGCAAGCTCATTTTCAAGGAGTTCCTGGAAGGACAGGATTATACAGACTGACAGTTTACAACAAATAAGTTTTTAGAGTAGTACTAACTACATAGAGAGCATTGTACAATAAGTGCAACATTCAGAGGAGAACAACATACTGTAGGTAGCAGTACATTACACATACAGTCAGTTACATATTTGGTAAATGAGGCTAGGGTTTTAGGAAAGAAGGTTTAAAAGGGGGAAAATGGGCTGAGTTAAAGAGAGGCAGTGAATAAGATGGATAGAGGTAGGGTTAGGAGTGACAGTTGCATTTTTCTTTGATAGCTTTATCTAAGAGAGATTTGATGGACCCTATGCAGATGGTAAAGACTAGCTTAAACGAGTGCTGAAAATTGTTCTATAGTGAAGGAAGGGAATGTCTTATAGTGGCTTCACCATAACATGAAGCAACCCTAGGTACCTCCAACTGAAGGTAGGAATGACTCCTCAGTGAGTAGGTACTGGAAGACTGGTGAAATAGGCCAGTAATGTAATGAGGGAGTTTGCCCATGATGGTTCTGGAGGTCCATAGCAGACAATTTTTTAGTCTTCTGTTAGAAAGTGAGGAACAGCCAATTTGTGCATAGACCGTGCAGTGATGGGTTCTGGCTGGGGCATTCGTTATCAACCTTATGGATCTATGATAGAGCACATTCAGTCTTTTAAGAGCAGAAACTGTGCTGTGGTAATATATAAAGTCAGCATAATCGAGGACAGGGATGAATGTGGTTTGTACCAGTTTTTTTCCTGGCATCATACGTAAGTAAGCTTTTATTTTTAAAGAAAAAGTCCAGTCTCTTTTAGTTTTGAGCTGAGCTCTTCCAAGTGTATTGTGAAGGAGAGCTATCAAGATATCTGAGCCTATCCACCACTTCGAGTGGTTCATTTAGCAAGGTTGCTATGTGATGGGGTGGCAGGAGAGGGAGGCTGTGGCTGCTTGAGTGTGGGGGGAGAAGAGCATGACCGTTGTCTTTTTTGCATTTAGCAACAGTTTGAGATGGAATAAGTTTAACTGGAGCTGATTGAAGTCATCGTATAGATCGGCACAGACCATAGCAAGGGAAAGGCTGGATACGTATATAATGGTATCATCAGTGAAAATATGTATGCTAGCATTGGTGACATTTGCACTGATGTTGTTAATGTAAATTAGAAACAGTTAGGGCCCAAGTATAGAGCCCTGGGGTACTCCCTGGTCAGAGGTTTGAGAGGGGAGAAATCACCCTGCACTTTAATTTGTTGTTGCCTATTTGAAATGTAAGTAGAAAACCAAAGCATGACAGTAGGGTCTAGTCTGAGGTTATTTAGATTGTTCTGGAGTATATGATGGTCAGCAGTATCAAACACCTTACTAAGATCTAAGAAAACTGTGCATATGTGTTGGTTGTTATCAAGAGCGGTTTGCCAGTCATTGGCAACTTTTGCTAGTGCCGAGACTGTGCTATGGTGTGGTCAGAAGCCCGACTGTAAAGGGTTGAGGAGATCTGAAGATTCCAGGTGTTCTACAAGCTGTGACTTAACCAATTTCTCTAGAAGTTTGGATACGATGGGAAGGAGAGATATGGGGCGATAGTTATTACGGTCACAGGTGTTCCCTGATTTAAAGAGGGGTATAATATGGGCAATCTTCCAAGGTTTGGGAAATTCCCCTTGGGCCAGCGACTTATTTTAAACTACAAGTTTTCTTTGTGAAAAAGTGCAGCTGCTCTATTGCTGGGCTGCAGTCATGAGGTTTTCCTGACCTCCAGTTGCACTGCTCCTGGCATCTGAGAACTCTCCCTCATCCCACCTTCTGATACCTTCCTTCCTCTTCCTTCCTTTTTCCTTTCCCCGCACAATCTGAGGCAGCCATTTGAAATGCAGCACAAAATTCAGGAAAAATGGTAAAACTGTAGCACTGTAAGGTTGAAAATGTTCTAATAAACAAAGGGGGAAAAAAAACAAGCATTTGTCAATGCCAAATGTTTGCTTGCTGGCATTAGCAGTGTAAGTGCAGTAGTTAGACAGATGCAGTATAGGAGTGGCATTAAAGTATTGAACTGATGCCAACTCCACCCTCACCCTGCAGAGATGGACAGGCACTGAGGTGTGCCTTTTGGTTGTCACCCATGATGGTCATGACATTTTGCCTCATCCTACCCTGTAGACACTGACAAATGTCAAGGTGTGGCTTGGGGTGTTTGGGATCTACATTCACCTTATTCCGTATGGAAATACACTGAAATGGGTGCAGTATAAGAGAATGGGGTGAACTCTGGGGGCAAAGGGTCCAAGGCGCACCTCAATGCCTGTCACTGGCTGGAGGGTGGGGGTGAGGGGTGCAATGGCATGAGCATTACTGTCGACAGTCCCAAGTCACACCCCGATACCTGTCAGTCCCTACAGGGTAGGGCATTATGGTAGAAAACCCTAACACCCTGGGCGATTGCTGGTATTTTTACTTCAAGTTTTTCACATGGGCTTTTTGTGACCCCACCGCATGAACAGTGACACTATCAGTTCGTTAGGTGAAAGGCGATTTTGCACAGCAATTGTGCCATTTGGTGCCACAGGTTTTGAAAACACATTTCAAACAGGATGTGAAAAGTGACAGGTGCACTGTTCATGAGGAGGTGTACTGTAAAAAGTGGCATTGTTGAAAATCTGGAGTGAAAATATAAAAAAACTGGTGAAGTCACGAGTGTGCGTAGAAGCTGCAATGTACACCCATCATGTAATTAGTCTGAGGATTTTTTACAGCAGATTTTCAATATAGGCATTTTGGGACCTTCGCTCATGAACAGTGTCACTTTAATTTTCTTAATCTATTCCGAATACTAATTTCCCACAGCGACCATGCTATTCTGTGTTGGAAATGCGAAAACACATTTCGGCCAGGGTGTGAAAAATAACAGCTGTACTGTTCATAAGGAGGTGTGGAAAAATGTCAATGTTGAAAATCTGGACTGAAAATATTACAAATTTGTGAACTTATGAAGGTGCGTGGAAATTGCACAGTGCACGCACGTAACACAGTCATTTTGTGGACTTTTGTCACCAACTTTTCAACATAGCGATTTTATCACCTCTGCTCATGAACAGTGTCACTGTGATTTTCTTAACGTGTCCCAAACATTGATTTCGCAAACCGACCATGCCAATGTGTGCTACATGTGCGAAAACACATTTTGAGCAAGATGAGAAAAATGACAGCTGTACCGTTCATAAGGAGGTGTGGTAAAATGGCAATGCTGAAAATCTGGAGTGAAAATATTACAAATTCTCAAAGTTATGAGCATGTGTAGGAACTGCGCAAAGCACGCTCATAAAACAGTTATTTTGGGGGGTTTTCTTCACCAAATTTTCAACATAGGGTTTTTGGTGGCCTACCTCATGAACTGTGACACTGTTGTTTCATAAATCAGTCCTGAAAGGTGGTTCCACGCAGTGACCACAAAATCACCTTTCAGGACCAAATAACAAAATGACAATGACTGAGTTCATGAGGTGGGGTCTCAAGAACCCCATGTTGAAAATTTGGTGAAAAAAATTCCCCAAATGCCCAAGATATGCACCAAAGTTGAGAAAACCCTATTTATGCCATTATTCAGCTTACCAGCATTTCTTCAGTTCACAGTTGGCTTTGAAGAGTGCAGATGTGTTACCGGTCCACTGAAGATCGTCGCGCCAGACTCCGGAGGTAAGTATGGGGTGAGGTTGGATGTCGGAAGGTGGGGCACTCAGAGGGTGGGTGTGGGTTGGGGAGGGGGGCAAGACAGTCAGCGAGGGACCGTTTTTTCTTACAGGTGATTTTTGAAAGATGACGCGGAACTTTTTGCCAAGCTGGGGTGGGCTCCCAGAGTGGCAGCTGGAAGGTTGTTTGGGGGGCAGTGGAGCTGATGGGGGATTAATCACCCCCGTTGGCCATACAGACTGTTGCCACACTGGGGTGGGCTCCCAGCGTGGCACCTGGAAGTTTGTTGGGGGGGTGCAGAGGAGCTGACCGGGGATTGGGTACCCCCATCAGCCATACAGTGTGTGTTGGGGGGGCATGCATGAGCACACTGGGATGGGCTCTCAGCATGCTACTTGGGTGTTTGTTATGGAGGGGATGGAGCTGTCTATGACAGCTGTTCCAGCACAGTGCCGGCGTGTAAGCACTTTGCATGCTACCGATGGCATTATGCAAATTGCCAACATGTTACCACCGCTGATTGTAGTGGTGTTTTGCTTGGAACTGTACACCACTGAATCTGAACTGCTGTCATAGACAGCTCAGCAGTTATTGGTGTGGTGAGATCATGCCTGTGACAAGGAGCAGGGCATTGGAAGCGAGGTTTCACACCTACGAAACTTCATATGGTGGCACTATGTTTCTTGCACATGCATGTAAGCAAACATAAAAACACTTTAGAATCAGGTACAAAAATGTGAGGGGATAACTTTTAAGGGTGTAATTATTAATTTCAGGTTGTGCTCTAGCTCTTTAAAGCATCACAAATATTTAGAAATACAAAGTCTACAACATAGAATCCAGCAAAAAAATATCAGTTCACGTGACAGCAAAAGTCTGTATTTGTACCTTTTCTTTTATTCTTTGGTAACCGGGTAAGGCACACTTGGCACAATGCTTGTTTCCAGGGGCAAACCAGGAGCACTGGAGAGGTTAAGTGACTTGCTCAGGGTTACACAGTATGCAAGTGGAGGCTGTGGGAATCAATCCCAGGTCAACTAGTTGTACTAAGCTCATTCACATCTTGTTACTCTAATCTCTAGGCTATACTGCCAGCCCTACTATTTATTCCATCTGAGCTAACCTTTTACTCCTGCCTTTTAAGATGCATCCATGCTCCATTATGAGATTACTTTCTTCTTTCTTCCCTATAA
Organism: Neoceratodus forsteri; assembly: GCA_016271365.2. NCBI lineage: Eukaryota > Metazoa > Chordata > Ceratodontiformes > Ceratodontidae > Neoceratodus > Neoceratodus forsteri. Next base: position 877,036,726 of record CM057452.1, on the reverse strand, counting down.
CCTCTGCTGCAACTCTCCCTGAGTGCTATATCCCAGATGGCCTGGCACAGCAATGGTTCTTCACTGTATTGCTCCTGATATATCGGCTCCATCTCATGGAAATATAGAACATGATGGCAGAAAAAGTCCTCTGGCCCACACAGTCTGCACAACCCTACATATTACTTGTAAGATGGCCCTAATGACCGTCCACTGCTTTTATTCTCCCTTGTTACACCACCTCCTGCACTTACTGTATCATGCCCCTGTGCCTGTCCCAACCATGTTTGAATCCACTCAGTTGTTGCACAGACTACCTCCTCTGGCAATCTGTTTCAACTGTCCACTAGGCCCACTGCAAAGTTAATCTTTGTGGAAGAAATTTTCACAAGTGGCCCACTATTCCCTTTGCAGAGTTTTTGCAAAGTGCCACTTCACATGTAACAGCACTTCAGTGAAGTAAACTTCAAAATTTTACCACTTTGTAGTGAATTAGCATACTTCTCATAGCTTTTTCTACACATAATACAATCTTCATGTAGAAAAATGCTACATGAAATTGCACATTTCATAGCATACTACTCAAACTGCATAGTTTTTTTAACTTTGTGCAGACCTTAAGTACTGTCCACCACACTTTCTCTGACAATGTACTTGCTGACATCCTTCCTGAACCTTCCCCCCTGCCAGCTTTAATAGATTTCCCTTGTGCTACTGTTTGAACTTAAGGTGAACACTTCTTTACAGCTCACCTTGTTAATCCCATGGAGATATTTGTATGTTTCTGTCATGTCCCACTCTCCTTCCTATTTTCTAGGTGTACATGTTAGAATCACTAAAACTTCCTTGTATGATTTCTCCCTAAGTCCTTGGGATCATTTCAGTCACCCTGTTCTGCACTGCTTCTACAATGTCAGAGTCCTTTCTCAGGTGTGGGCTCCAGAACCTTACATGAACCTCTCAGTGAGGTGAAACTGGGATCTATACAATAATCACTCTATTTTTACAAGTTTGTCATTCTGATTGACATAACTAGACAAGAAAGAACCTGATACTGGGCACCACTATATATAGACAGCACAGTGCTTCTCCCTTGTTACCCATCAGCCTCTAAGTTGGAATCCCAGCTCTAACATGACTTTGACAATATTCAGCTTTTGTTCAGTGCCAGTTTACACAACCTAAATGCAAAACAATGATCTCCATGAACTTCAGCTCTAGACATTGGCTGGGCTAATTCCTTTCCTTCCCAGTCTACATGACCTGAGAGAGTTCACACTAGAAAAAATCTCCAGCTTTAAATTCCTTGAAGTCTGAAGGACTGGCACATTGATGAATGCAGGAGTAAAACAAACCTCTAGTCTGAAAATATATTCATTAATGTAATTCACCTTAAACTCCTCCCCAAACTTAACACACTGTACCACATCCCCTCCCTGCCCATCAAGAGAGTGTAGTCAAATGGATTCTCCCAGCCACTGATCATGGGGACATGGTCTACTGTACAGTACAGCCTCCAAATGTATCCTGGCCAGACTGGATCCCTATCTGTTCTACTCATGTTTTTGTTTCCTTACAGAGTGTCTCCCCTGTACTTAGAGCAACAACTGCTCTATAAACTCCTAGCTGTCATTGAACTTGCTTGGAAGTAGGCACCTCTCTAACTGCATCTTTTAATGTGCAAGTTGTGGTTCTGGCCCACCCATCCTACCTCACTTATCTCCACACCCTTCCATCTCTCCTTCTACTGTCTAAAACATTCTAGTCACTGTTCCTTAGACTACCCACTAAAAAATTCTACATGACAGGTTGTCTTCTCCTACATACACCTCATCTCTCCTCCTCTTTCCTTTCCCTCCTCTTACATTGATAACCAGTGACACGATGCAGAATATCCATATATATCATGTGCAAGGTGAGGAAGTATTATTTCACAGAGAGAGTAGTCGATGCATGGAACAGCCTTTCTGAGGAGGTTGTGGGGTCTAAAACTGTGGGAGAATTCAAGAATGCATGGGACAGACATAAGGCAATTCTTGTAGGGGGTAGGAAGAAATAGGCTGTTGGTTAACTAGGATCTGTGGCCTATCCTGTAGGTAGGGAAATGGGCAGACCAGATGGGCCAAGCGGTCCTTATCTGCCATCCAAATCTATGTTGCTATGTTTCTATGAAATATCACAGAAAATACCCATTAATTTCAATTGGATTTCAGTCATATTTCCAAATATATCCATATTTATACAACATCTGTTTTGAGGTAGCTGGCCTGAAAAAAAGTAGTATCTCTTTCAACAAGGAATGATATCACTATGGCATAATGCATCCAGAACAGATATTTTTTCTTGATGCATTATGTCAGTAATATCTTTCCTTGTACCACTGTGTCATAGTCCATTCTTGACTCATTCAGGTTTAGAATGTTCAGACTCAGCAGCAGTACTAGCCATGTTCAAATGTGAATAACTTTACAATAAAAATAATAGCACGTTACTGTGAGCACGAAAGTTGTTCAGTACACAACTGTCTACAAAATCAGTGGTGTTTCATTTATAGATACCTTGAGATGTTCTATATAATAAGCAGAAAAGGAAGAACATTTGATTTTCTTTCACTTTTTCAATGAACAAATGTGAATAAAACAAAAATTATAGCATGATACTGACAACATGAAAGTTGTTCAGTACAAAAATATATACAAAATGAGAGCTGTTTCACTTATAGATACTTTAACTTTTTTATAATCAGTGCAAAATGGCAGAAAATTCAATTATTTTAACTTTTTTGATGAATGAATATGAATAACTTTAAAACAGAAATGGCCAGACCGGTGGCGCAGAGGGTTGAGGTGCTGGACGCCACACCTCAAACCATGCTGGCAACCTGGGTTCAGAAATGGACTCAGGTCATCGGGGGCTGGCTGGGGAAGGAGAGGACTGAGTGTCTGGAGGACTGCTCTCCTCTCCTGGGGAGGGTGAGTGGGAAGCCCCACTCTAGTAGTGGCCTCCGGTGGAGACTAGGGGTGCTACATGCAGCAGTGCAGGTGGAACAACCAGAAAGCCAGAAAAACAGCATTGGCACCACCAGATGATGGCCTCCATGCTCTATGTCCCTCAAAACCTCCGGGAGCATCCTTCCCCACAGCAGCGCATCCAGACCATAGAAAAATAGTGTGCCAGGGTCCCCGTGCCACCCGGTGCCTTCCCCTCTTAGGAGGGGGACCCACCTGGTGATGGGATACGTCCGGACAAATCGGGGGCTGGCTGCAATGTATGTGTGGAAGGAGCTCCAGAAGAGGACAGCTGAGGCATGGAAGCACTATTTGGCCCGAAGGAGAGGTGGAAGCCAGAGTGTGAGGAGAGGTCAAAAGAGTATACAAAAAAAAATGATAGCATGGTACTGCGATGACAAAAGTTGTTCATCTCAAAAATATCTGCAAAATGAATGTTGTTTCATTTATAGATGCCTTTTAGTTTTTTGCAATCAGCAAAAAAATGACATAATTTTTTTTCATTTTTGCGATTAACAACTGTGAGTAACTTTAAAATGAAAAGGTATAGCATAAGACTTTGAGCACAAAAGTTGTTCAGCACAAAATATCTACAAAATGAGTGGTGTTTCATTTATAGATACCTTTCACTTTTTTATAATTAGCAAAAAAAATGGAAGAAAATGCATCCCATGCTGTAAATTGGGGAAAAAAAGCATTTCAGAAAGCTATACTGGGTGAATAAACTGTAGAAAATAATCAGTGTTGCCTGTCCAATCAAAGAACTAGAAATGACTGCTGTGCTATTGGTAAAATGTATACATTTAATTTTGTCACTTAAGAGAGCTAACAAAATCCAATATCTAGGTTAGCCTTCTGGATAAGCTTAAACAAATTAATAAACAAGCTGAGCTGTGGCATGGTGTATTGTAATTCAGCAATAAGATCTTAATGGAGGATTCAAAGTGTGATGAAGTCCAGTAGCCAAGGGGCTTGATGATGTGGACTGGAATGTTCCCAGTCAATTGTTCCACTCCACAATCCATATACCATTCTGGGGGAGCATAGCTCCCCTATGGATGCACCCGCAGAGAAGACTGATGACAACTGTCACAAGGGAGGCCCACAGGAAGGAGGCAGAGGACACCACAGGGAAAGGAAGCAGCTCCTGGTGGGGGACTCAGTTATTAGGGGTATAGAACTGGGGGGAGCTGGGAAAACTGAAGTAAGGTGCCTGCCTGGTGCCATGGCTTGGAGGGACAGGAAGAGCATCCTCAGGATCACGGGAACAGCTGCAAGGGATTCTGAGCTGGATGTACTGTCCACCTAGGGACAAATGACTTGGCTCATCATGAGATTAGAACAGTGCAGGAGGACATTGCAGAGTTGGGGAGGGACTAAGACAAGTAGCACACACAGTATCCTTCTCAGAGGTGCTGCCTGTCAAAGACATGGGGAGGCGAGGGAGTGGTGGCACCATGCAGTTTAATGAATGGTTGAAAAAATGGTGCAAACACAAGGTTTAGCTTCATTGGGGACTGGGTTCCACCTGGATGGACACCAGCCCTATACTGGCAGGGTGGTCTGCATCTGTCCAGGAAGGGAACAAGTCTTTTGAGCAATCGGTTTAAATGCTTCATTGGCAAGCTTTTAAACTAGTCAAAGGGGAGGCACTGACAAGCAGCAGGAAAATCCCAGCCTCCTACAAAACAGGGTACTAAATGAGAAAAGACCGAGGTAGAACGCTTCAGTGGGGAATGCTGCAACAGAAGGTAAAGCCATCAAAAAATGGAGAGCAATGAGTACCAATGCCCGTAGTCTAGGTAACAAGCTTCCTGAATTAGTGGCCTTGATGGAGGAGGAACATCTGGATATCGTGGCAGTCACAGAAACATGGTACACACAAAACCATGACTGGGACATAAACATACCAGGATACACTATCTACAGGAGGGACAGGGAGGGTAAAAGAGGAGGAGGAGTAGTTCTTTACATAAGGGAAGGAATAAAAGCAACAGAACAAAAGGGTAAACAGGGAGGAGAAGAAGCACTGTGGGTAAATTTGGAGAAAGGCAATGGCACCACAATCCGCACAGGGGTTGTATACAGACCCCTTCTCAGGGGGAGGAAATGGACAAGGAAATGATAGAAAGTATACTTAGAATGGCAGAAAAAGGGGAGATATTGCTGATGGGTGATCTGAATATGCCAGATATTAACTGGAGCATAGTTGCAGCTGCCACTTCGAAGAGTGCAGTTATTCTAGATGCCCTACAGGGGGCATGCCTTAGACAACTAGTACTGGAGCACACTTGAGAGGGAGCAATATTAGACTTGATTTTCTCAAATGGAGATGGAGAGAGGATCACAGATGTAGAAGTGGATAGCCATCTGGGAACTAGCGACCATCGAACAGTATGGTTCACAATAAACACAGCAATAGAGTCAAGCCATACAAAGACAAAAGTACTGGACTTTAGGAGGGCTGACTTTGCCAAAATGGGTGAGAGCCTAAGGAATGCACTAGCAAATGGGCAGGAAGGAGGGGTGGAAGAACAATGGGGAATAATAAAAACTGCCATCACAGAGGTAACGAGCCTTTGTGTGAAGCAAATAAACAAAACAAGATGATGTAAGAAACGACTATGGTTCTCAAAGGAAGTGGCAGTGAAGGTTCAAGAGAAAAAGAAAGCATTCAGGAAGTACAAGGAATCGCAGAAGGAGCAGGATAGAGAACTGTATCAGTTAAAGCAAAAAGAGTCTGGGAAGGCAGTCAGAACAGCAAAGGCCCAAACCGAGGAAAAGATAGCCAACTCAGTTAAGAAGGGGGATAAAACCTTTTATAGGTACATCAGGGAGCAAAGGAAGACCAAGGGAGGGATAGTGAGGCTTAATAAAGGGGAGGGAGGGTGGTCAGAGGGAGACTGTGAAAAGGCAGAGATACTAAACAAATATTTTGCTCAGTATTTACAAATGAAGAGGGGAGGTACCTAAAACAAACAGTAGTAACACTCTGGATACAGAAGTTGATACCAGCCCATTTACAGAAGAAAGGGTTCTGAAAGAACCTTAAAACTGAAGGTGGACAAAGCAATGAGGCCTGATGGGATTCATCCCAGAATTCTAAAAGAGCTAAGGTAGAACTAGTGACACCACTGACTACCCTTTTAACAAATCATGGGAGGATGGGGTGGTACCCGAGGACTGGAGGAGGCAGATGTGATTCCCTTCACAAAAGTGGGAGCAAGGCAGAAGCAGGAAACTACAGACCTGTTAGTTTAACCTCAGTGATAGGGAAAATGATGGAATCACTTCTGAAGGAAAGAATTGTTGAGTATCTAGAGGCCAGAGGGGCACAGGACCCCAGGCAGCATGGATTCACAGCGGGAAGGTCATGCCAGACGAATCTGATAGATTTCTTTGACTGGGTGACCAAAGTAGTAGATCAGGGAGGGGCTGTGGACATGGCCTTCCTAGACTTTAGCAAAGCATTTGAAACAGTCCCACACAAAAAATTTATATACAAGTTAGCCAGCCTGGGAGTGGGTCCCAAGATGACAGCCTGGGTAAAGAATTGGCTGGAGAATAGGACACAGAGAAAATTAGTAAATGGAGTCCACTCAGAAGAAAGGAGGGTTACTAGTGGGGTACCGCAGGGTTCAGTATTAGGACGGTCCTCTTCAATGTCTTTATAAGTGACATTGCAGAAGGACTGGAAGGAAAAGTATGTCTCTTTGCAGATGACACTAAGATCTGCAACAGAGTTGATGCACAGGGTGGGGTGGAAAGGATGAGAAGGGACTTGGCAAGGTTAGAGGAATGGTCAAATGTATGGCAGCTTAGATTCAATGCTGAGAAGTGCAAGGTAATGCACCTGGGAAACAAAAGCCCAGGGGAAGAGTACACAATGGGGGGTGAGATACTAACAACAACAAAAATGGAAAGGGACCTGGGGGTAGTCATATCTGATGACCTAAAGGTGGGCAAGCAATGTGAGAGGGCAGCAAGGAGGGTTGGGGATACTGGGATGCATAGGGAGAGCATCACCAGTAGAAAACAGGAAGTTATTATCCCTCTGTACAGACAGCTGGTGAGACCCCATCTGGAGTACTGTGTGCAGTTCTGGAGACCCAGTCTCCGCAAAAGACATAGACAGGATGGAAGCTGTCCAGAGGAGGGCACTAAATGGTGCAGGGTCTGCACCGGAAGACATATGAAGAGAGACTTAAGGAGCTTAATATGTATAGCCTCGAGGAAAGGAGGGAGGAGGGACATGATAGAAACTTTCAAGTACTCAAGGAATCAACAAAGTCCAAGAGGGTAGCATCTTTCAAAAAAAGAGGTGTGCAAGAACAAGGGGGCACAATTTGAAGATAGAGGGGGCAGCTCAGAGGTAATTTAAGGAAGTATTTTTTCACAAAGAGGGTTGTGGATGCATGGAACAGCCTTCCGGAGGAGGTTGTGGAGTCAAAATCAGTGGTGAAATTCAAGCATGCATGGGATAGTCATAAGGCAATTCTAGGGGGTGGGGGTAGGAAGAAGTAGGCTGCTGGTTAACTAGGATCTGCAGCTTATCCAGTAGGTAGGGAAATAGGCAGACTGGGTGGGCCAAACGGTCCTTATCTGCCGTCAAATTCTATGTTGCTATGTTTCTATGTTTTTGGAAGCAGTGGCACCAGCTATGGAAAGCATGCCTGATGTAACATAAAAATCGGCAAAATATTTTTTGACATCTAGAATGATCAAGTGTTTCTTGGGATTGTATGTCATTGTGGTGAAAGTAAATTCCTGAGATCTTTGAAATCCAATGTGAGCTACAGGCTTTGTATTTGCTAGAATAGCAGTGGATAAAGTTTGGATGACTGATTGTTATTAGCTCCTGTATGGAAGGAACATTTCTGGGAATATGGACAACCACTGTTTGTTCTGCGTTTCCTTTTTATACATTGGAAACAGAAGCATAGTAAACTTTTTTGGATGTTCAGGAGTGAGAGTAGAGTCCTTGTTTGATTTTGAAGTCAGTGATATTAGATAGGTGTAGAGAACAGCTGCATGTATTGGCAGCTTGTGGAAATGGGAGAAAGGCATAACAGTTGGCTATTTTGGTTAGTTTGACATGGACCATTCAAGGAGACTTTGCTGCTGTAACTGGTAATAATGATCTCACAGACAAGGACAAGTTAATTGGTAGCAGTCTCACTGTTCTAACTGATAATGGCTCCAAATAATGGGCTGAACTGACTGTGAGGAACACCCTGGATTGGGCTGCTTCCAAATGACCCCAAAAAGTTGCAAGCCCAAAGACTGGGCTGGATTGAGAGGGAACAGTTCCCTATAAACTGGGCTGCCATGAGCAGTCTGAAAATATGGACTGCTCAAGATAAAGGTTCTCCATGGGAGTCTGTGGGGTGTCCCAAAACTGGCCTCATTGGTTGGACTTTCTGAACAAGGAGTGAGCGGGACAACCCAAGAGTGTCTCTCAGAGAATGAGTCAGATTGATCCTGGTCCGATAAAAGCCCCAGAGGGAGGGTTTACTGATTGGGAATGACCCAGAAAGTTGGACTGATTTTGTGAGTATGATCCAAATGGTTGGTCCAGAGTAATGGATAGCAGACCGTTATATTGGGCTGTTTTGAGTGGCTTCATAGATTGGGCTTCCCAATGATGCAGATTCCTATGGCTCCAGTGTGGTACTGGAGTGGCCCTATAGATACTGTAGGGCAGCTCAAGGAAGCAGAAAATCCTTATGACATTAGAGGCACCTACGATCAGCTCCATGTAGGAAGTCAGTTTTTCAATCAAGTGGACTTTACTATTCAGATATGAGGCTTGGCTAGTGGGAGACTTGGAAGGCAGGAGTCCATGGGTAACATAATAGGATAAAACACCCTAATGTATGGATCTGTAGAATATTCCTTTATTCTGACTATGTCTTGAGTCTAGGTGCTGGCACATGTAGGCACTTCATGTTGTCACTGCAATCATGGTTGTTTTCCCAGTTCTGGTTGTCCCCCAGGCCTCTGTCAAGAACCTCCTTCCATCACTGCCAGAGCTATCTCCCCGTACCTTGAAGCATTGCTTACCAAAGTTCATGACACTCTGTAGTTGACCCATGATACACTGCTGTGTCTTTCCCTTGGTTTTCCTCCCAAGGCAGAGTTCACCTTTCAGCTACATGGCATTCCTCACCACAACATCAAGCTGTCCATGGTGGAGTTGGTACCCTGGAGGCACCCCTGGAGTAGAAGGTGGGGTCCAAGGTGGATGTGGGGATCAGGCAGGGCTTCATCTGCTCAGCCAGTGTCATTTTCCTAATTTTTAATACCATCCCTCTGAGAACATGTCTACATAATCTGCTGCCAGCAAGCCACCTACACCAATGCATACAGACTTCTGATCCCATGCCAAAATGTGCATTTCCCCTGCACTACCACCTGTGGTCTTCCAGGTGGTGGTAGAACCCTGGGACATGCAACCCTCCCTTCCAAGAGGAGGAGGAGGAGGAGGAGAGCATCTGAATGGATGCTCAATCTCCCTCCCCTTGATTGGCCCTCTGATGGCCCTGGCTTGTTCCCAAACTCAGGTCTTCAGCATCATGAGCAGTTGCTCCATGGATCTGCAGCTGAGCCAGCAAGCAATTAAAACTTTTGAAGTCTATGTTGTGGGAAAGAAAGAGCCCAAACAATTAAGAGGCAGGACATTGTGAGTCAATAGATGCCCCCTCAGATGCTGGCGAACACTACAAGCAAATGACCAGTTGTCCAGCCCAAGCAAGGGCTAAAGTGTGGTTGGAATCCAGTTTGTGTTTTTTTTTTGCAACATTATAAAGTTTGTGAGAAAGAGCTCAATTCATATTTTCTTGTTAATCCACATCCATGATCCCTTATTATCCCTAATGCAGGAAGGGATGTAACTCATCTGTAACAGTTTGGAAAACTAAATGAGAAAAAGAGTGTTTAACCTTCTCAAATGTAAGATTGCTGAAACTATAATTTCAACTATGTGTTTGAAAGCAGCTAGATATTTTCTTTCCGCTCCATTTCAGGACTGGAAGTTAGATTTGGCCATGAAAAAGTCTACAGTGCACCAATGAAAGTTTGTAATTTAAAGTTTGTTTAGCATATGAGAGGGCAGGCAGATGACCTTCAGAACAAGGCTTGTCTAGTCCTTTGATGTCAGATATCTGCTTACATTAAATGCCAGTGTATGTACTTAATTAAGAATGGTTCATGATAGATGCATATATTGCTAATTTAACTGGTCTCTGGTGTCTCTCCCTCCTCCCTGCATACTTACTGATATTGCTACTTGACCACTAAGATGCTGTTTGATGGAATTTTACTTTGTGTTATTATTATACTTTATTGTGCCATACATGATGGAAATCTTTCAGTTATGTATCGTGTAGCTGTCTCAACCCTTCCCTGTGGAACAAGCTTCCAAAGGAAGTTCAAAACTGTTCCTCCCTTGCCTCATTTAAGTTAAGTCTAAAGGCCCTCTTGATAACTTTTACTCTGTGTCATTGCAACCACTGACATGACTTCCTACCATACTCAATCTGCTACCTTTTGCTGCCTGGTCACCCCTTCTTTTTCACTTGGTACCTGGTACACCCTTTATGAAAATGGGCATGATTATGATGCTCAGTTTTGTCCTTGCCTGAAACCTTGTGACTTATCCTGTCTTTATATATGCAATATCTCCAGTGAATGGTGCTTCATGGAATTTGTATGTGCCATATGTAATAGCTGATGGTCACCTCATGTTTGTATCCTCATTTTGTATTAACTTTCCTGTATTCTGGTGTAATGCAATATTCCTGTATGCAATTAACTCTGGGTCACTCCTGAAAAAGGGACTTCTAGACTCATCAAGCCTATCCAGTTAAAAAAAATTAAATAAAGTAATGCTATACAAAGCAGATATAAGGATAACAATGGTGTTGCAAAAATTACAAGACCCACCCCCCCCTCCAAAAAAGCAACAAAAGAAAGACAAGCTGGAGCCATTGGGAAGTAAAGCAGTAATGGCAGCCACCAAGTTGTAGCAACACAAGAAGCAATACAACAAACCTTGAAGGGGTGGAAGCTGCATGTTTTTAGGATGTTCAGTGGGAGGAGCCTCAAGGGCTGTCCCATCAAACCACAGGCAAAACCTTGTAATTAGGATGGAGATCCAAATATTTATGTACAATTTTCTGACCAGGAAAGGCACACTAAGCTATGATACCTTGTTTCCAGGTATGTCCATGAGGTGGGTTGCATGGACCTGTTTTATTGAAAGGGAGAATGTTGGCCATATCACTGGAGAACCTCCTCATCTCTTCTTTGATAACATAGAAGCATACAATGTGTCAGCAGAAAAGGACCACTTGGCCAACCCAGTCTGCCCTAATGGTCTCTGCCTAGTCTGTCTCTGCAGACTCTAACTGGTCTCTGGTGTCTCTCCCTCCTCCCTGCATACTTACTGATATTCCCCTATGCCTATCCCATGCACACTTGAAGCCCCTTACTATTTTTGTCTCCACCATTTTCAGGTGTCTACAACTCTTTCAGTGAAGTAGTACTCTCTCCCATCCCTTTTAAACCAACCCCATTTCATTGCATGCCCTCTGGTCCTGCTGCTCCCCTGTGAGGTACTAGTAGGTCTCTATCAGGTCAGTGTCAGTGGCTCAGTAGGTAGCACACTCGCCTCTGAGGCCGGGAGATCAGAGGGCTGTGGGTTCAGTTCCCACATCTGGCACTTGGGTTAATATCCCAGTACTGACACTGTAGTGCAGCATGAGAGCGGTGCTGCACTTCTGAGGTGCCGTCTTTGGATGAGACGTTAAAACTGAGGCCCCATCTGCCTGGATTGGTGGTAGTTCAGGTGGATGTTAAAGATCCCATGGCACTTATCGAAAAAGAGTAGGGGAATTTCCCCGGTGTCCTGGCCAAATTACCCTCATTCACTAAAAATACCACCAACAGCTTAATGTGGTTCAAGGTCAGTTGGCATTCATCTGTATCCCCCTTCCCTGGGTCGTGCCTGAAAATAGGCAGGATTTGTCTAGTGCACTTACCCGGTCAACAAAAGCTAAATAAATAAAAATGTCCCTTCTTGCTTTCCTCTCTTCTTGGGTGGATATGTTGAGATCCCTCACTCTCTCCTCATAGGACTTTTGGTGCAACCCTTATACCATTTTAGTTTCCCTCCTCTTGACTGCCTCCATCCTGTCTATGTTCTTTCTAAGGTGCGGCCTCCAGAACTGGACTCACTACTCCAGATAGAGTCTCACCAGCGAGTGACAAAATTGCAACACCACCGCCCTCCTCCTGCTGGAGATACCTCACCCTATGCATCTCAGCATCCCACTGGCCCTACCCACTGCTTTGTCACACTGCTCTGCCACTTTGAGATCATCAGATAGGACAACCTCAAGGTCCTTTCCTGCTTGGCGACTGTCAATATGACCCCAAAATCCCATACTCAGCTCTAAGGTTCCTATGCCCTAGGTGCATGACTTTGCACTTTTTGGTATCGAATCCAAACTGCCATTCCTTTGATCAGTCCTCAAGTTTCCCAAGATCCCTACCCCTTTTCTCCACACCCGTCTATGTGTCCACCCTATTACATATTTAGGTGTCATCTGCAAAATGGCATACATTCTCTTACAGTTCTTTTGAAGTGTTACTTATGATGACATTGAAGACAACCAGTCCAAGTACTGAGCCCTGGGGGACCCAGCTGGTCACTCTCCCTTCATTAGTGTGAGTGCCATTAACCACCACTCTCTATCTTCTATCTGTTAACCAGTTGCTAACCCAGTTCACCAGTTTGGATGCCAACCCTAGGCTGCTCAATTTATTTATCTGTCTCCTGTGTGACAGAGTTGAAGGCCTTGCTGAAGTCCAGACAGCCACATCCACTTCTCTCCCCTGATCTATTTCCTTAGTCACCCAGTCAAAGAAATCAATCAGATTCATTTGACATGACACCCCTCCCTGAAACCTCACTGCCTGTATTCAAAACACTCTACAAACTTTTCCTTTAACAGGGTTTCCATTAATTTTCCCACCACTGAGGTGAGACTGACCTGCCTATGGTTTCTAGCCTCTCCCCTGCTGCCACTCTTATGTGGATGGACCACATCTGCTTTCCTCCAGTCCTCCAGAAACATGCCTGCTTGTAGACAGCTGTTGAATAAGGCCATATGTAGGGTAACTAGCACCTCCCTGAGTTCCTTTAGTACTCTTGGGTGCATCCTATCTGGACAAGAGCTACGGGAACTTTCCCTTCCACCTGGACAGTGACCAGAGATGAGCAGAAGAGACCTTGGTTTAACATGTCATCTGAAGATTAGTTACATCACCCCAAATCACTGTATTGTAATATGAAAATCTTCATTGTAAACTGATCCAGAAACAAATGATTTGATACCTTTTATTGGACCAACATGGATGTTACAGAAAAAAACAAAGTGCTTTAGCTTTCGAACCAACCAGGTCCTTCTTTGTCAAAGCTTCTGAAGAAGGACCTGGTTGGTTCGAAAGCTAAAGCACTTTGTTTTTTTCTGTAACATCCATGTTGGTCCAATAAAAGGTATCAAATCATTTGTTTCTGGATCTGTTTTTAAAAGGACCAATACGGCACCTACAACATTTTTTTTTTGCATCATTGTAAACTGGAAATCCATCATTATCCACTACATCTCCTATAGTAACAAAGTGAAAATTAGAACTTAGCAGAAAGAAAAGTTGTTGTTTTTTTCTTATAAAATGCCACACACATTTTTTTGTAAAGACTTGTTACATTACTTAAGGAGTAAGGCTTGAAAGTTAAGTTAAAGGTTTTGTCTTTTGTTCAGTAACTGAACATGATTCATGTGGATATCTCAAACCTTATACAGTGGGAAATCTGTAGAGAACTCAATAGGTTTCCAAGTGCAAAAAAATCTAGGGAACAGACTGCATTGTCATGTGAATGTCCCTGCGTGAGCTATAATATTTTGAAATGCTAGTATTAATTTATGTTTGTAATGTTTGTCATGTCACGTAATGATGAAATTGCTGCTGTCTCAAGAATCAGCACAGAAGAACAAGGCAACGTGCCAAGTCACTCTATTATGCATTAGGATGAGACACAACTCTTTTGTTTCGAAATACAGTACAGCCTTGAGGATTTAGAAAATCTATAACATTTCTTGAAGATGAATAATTAACATTTTGTTTGTTCTTGGATGGGAATGCAGTAGGGAAAAAAAGTTTTATATGCCCTCAGCTAACTGTTAAAGCTTTCAAACCAGGGAACAGCTGAAATATCTTAATAAATTGCTACTCATAGAAATCATTAGTTTTACACATAATGCATTGTTTGCAAAGTGTTTACAGACTTTCTTCATATATTAGCTAGCATTACTGACATTTCCTAGTGCTTTGCAAAAAAAAAAAAAAACTACATTCAGCAGGTTCCTGAATAAACTGCTGCACATATAAGCAGTGCAAATCTTCAAGCAGTTTCATTTTAAGTCTCATCACAGATATGACCATTTGTTAACATCATAACTGTACTTTCAAATATACCAATATAGCCAAAACAAACTGCAGCCCTTTGCACATTTATTCTTTCTGTTCACATGCATGTACATTTGTAAACCTGCATACGGTACATGCACACGTTCTACTGAATGTACATAGGCTGCAAACATGAAGGAACTCAGGCACAGGTAATCACTAGTGGTATCGGAACTCCAGCTCACAAACCCCATTCTCTGTCTGCTGAATATAGAGACAATTTATTCCAAGGGATTGTCTACTCCATGAGTAGGAGGCCTAAGGGATATGATGGCCCCATGATTGGCCTTGAAGTATCTATCACCTCCTCATTGGAGTGGCAGTCCAGTGGGGTGGTCAGGATGCATGGAACTGCCTTCTGAAAGTCCTGTACCGTAAGCACAGGCCTAGCACCAGAGTGGAGGACCACTCCCCAATGGAGGGTGCTCCACTGCTTCTCTGAGAAGCCCCACTGGTCAGACATTCAGGGGGATGGAGTGTTCCAGGTTGCTGGTTACCTTTCCCTCTGCCAAGTGGACCAAACTATGGGATCCTCATGTTTTAGATCCAAGTTGCCATGTGCTCCCTCTATTTCTATAGATAGATATATAGATCAGTTGTCATCTGTGAAGATCTCTGTGGACATTGTGGAACTTTGTAGGGACTTTCAGAAAGCTGAAATGAGTGTCATCAGTTAATCTCACAACAAGGTTTGTAACCTCTGTCCTTTTAAAAGTAGTGTGCCACTGTTACATTATCCAATAATGCAGCACTGCCATTCATTTGGTATATTGTGCAGAATTAGTGGAGGGAACAAGGGTTTAGGTCTAGAATTTCTTGGGGTAGTGGGGGTCAAGAGACATTGTCTGAATGGCAGAGGGAGGGATGGGGATTATTCTTGCCTTATCCCAGTCCAAATGAACTGCACTGTTCAAGAACAATGTGGTGGGCAAGTCCTATAGTTCTTCCAGCTCAGATATTGCTTTGCAGTAGAAGATCTATTGTGAATAAAACTGTCATTCTCAGAGATTTTACCTCTGAATTTTGTGCTGACCTGATATTTATCACAAAGACCTGGCTGGACGAAGCTGCAGGACCTGTCCTTGTTGGTCTGGTCTCTGCTGATTACTCTCTGATACATCACATGAGACTGGAGAGCAGGGGTGGTGGTTTTGCCATCTGTTTTTGATTTCAGTTGGGCTACATGGTGTCTCCAGTCAAGAAGCAGGGGTCCTTTGAGTGGAGGGCTCTTGAGTGTGTTGCTTGTATCAGATATAGGATTGTCCTTGTCCACCCCCCACTGAGTGTGGGAGGATTTCCCCACAAGTTTGCTAAGAGACTGTTGGACATTGCTCTGGAATCCATGACACTTACTTTTCTTCTTAGAGACCTCAGAGCAAGGGTTGACAATCCCTCAATTTACCCTAAAATGTCTTCAGCTCACAGATGAGATGGGTCCCAGACAGTTTATTTTGTAACCACACACTTGAATGGTCACATGCTGGACCTTGTTTTCTTGGTGGGGTTGGAGATAACTGAAATCTCAGTGGTACCAGTTGAATAGTTGGATCACTACACAGTGACACTTGACATTATGGAACCTAGTATGCCACCTCTGACTGCAGAGGTTGTCCATTACTATTCTAAGTGGGACAATGATTCAGATAGATTCCATGGTCTGGTGGACACCTTGAGTATGACAGAGGCTTCTACCAAGGAATGCATTGCTGCTGTGGAGGTCTATAATATGGCCCTTACTGTGGCTCTGGATACATTGACACCAGTTTGTTCCCATTGTCTGACCTCACCCAAAGCACTTTCTGCTTTTCATCAGAGCTTCAGCAGTTGAAAGTCAAAGTTAGAAATATGAATCTGCAGTGAAATAAATTGTAGCTACATTACAACAAGTTTTTCCTAGAGGGTATTATCTAGTAGGACTTACCAGGAGGCAATCTGCTCTGTGAAGACAAAAGATGTGGTTGCAGCTGAGCAGACTTGACTAGCCACCCTCTATCACACCATAGACAGTACTGTACATCCTGAGTGTCTGCTAGGTAGGGAGCAGGCTTTCCTACAGATGTGTGAATGGTTCAATGTGGTTCAATGAGTTCTTAGAAACCAAGGTTGTCTGAATCTGGAACCACATTTTCTCCACTGCCAGGTTCTTTGGTGGCAAGAAGATTGCCAGATGGACAAAAAGAACAGTTAACCCATAGAGAATTTTCTGTTTGTTGGATTTTTGCTATTTTGACCCAACAGTTTATTTGACCCCTGATGTCCATCATCCATTTAGAAAGAGCTGTGGGTGGGATCTTGCCACTGGGGCAGACTTTTCAAAAAGGGACCAGAACAACATTTTTCATGGTGCTCCACCACCCCATCGACAAGGGGTCACAAGGTGAGGTCTTCTTTCTCCTCCCTTCTCTCCAATGATCACTGCAGTGACCAGCTCCCTTCATGTTGCAAAAACAGTTTCTCGGACCCATACTGCCCATCAGCCAATCAGAAAGGGCTGTGGACATAACCTACTCCCCTTTTATCTAAGCTCTGTGAGACAAGAGGGCCTCCATGCAGTGGCCTGGAGTGCTAAGGGCCAAGGAATAAAAGTGTCTACCATGGGCATTGTCCATGAAGATGGTCATCAGCTGGACTTGTTGCCCAAAGTAGTTATGGGACTACTATGAACAGCCCCACTATCTCCATAATAAGGACAAGCTGCTGCTCCTGTGCAAAAGGTTGTTCACTGGTATTGATGTGACTCTTTGATCCCCTAAGGTCTAATATCGTTGTTGTCTGGTGTAGCTCTATACATATTCTAAGTAAACACAGATTCAGTTAACTTCCTATCTAGGTAGCCTACATGTTTGATCTGTGGTACCTGCATTGAACAGCATTACCTTCCATTAGGTACTTACCTTTCATATGAGTAGTCTCTTAGTTTATGCTTTACCTGCTCCACTAACCCTATATTACCTGTAAGGGCTGTTTAAGTACTACTGCACCTGCATTGCACAGTCTACTGTATATCCACCTCTGGTTGCTCATCACTCAACTGGATGGACTCAGAGTTTTATTTTACCTGCTCTGCTGCTGCTCTAGTGTCTGTAAGAGTGTTTCACTTGCTACTGTAGTTGAGTTGGCACTGCTAAATCCTCCATTTGGTTACTTACCCCATACCTGAGTGACCCTAGATTTTGTCTTTTATTGCACTGCCAGTCTCGCTGATAGTTCCATAAGAGCTGTTTCATTGTTTTTGCTCCTGCATCGCACAACTATATTTACCATTTACATTTTTACTGCCATCTTATTGTCATAGTACTATGCCTGTCATTATCTGTGGTTTGACCCACTGACCCTTGTTGTATTTGTTCCCTAATTCTGGGTGTGTGGTTAGTTTAAGTTAGTATTCTCCTGTCCTTTCCCATGTAGACCGTCACCTACCTACAGTCTTCTACCTTAGTGTAAACTATGGGGAAGGTTCTACCCTTATTCTACTAATGGGATTCATAGGCTTGGTCACCATTCTAGTGTATTTGGTACCACTTGCCCCTCCCCACACACACACATAGATTTACTGACCATGGGCATATAAAGCCCTATGTTGCCTTCCATGTTGTCAGCATCCTATGTTTATTATGTCCATGTCCAAACCCCATCTGCCTCCTCAAGGGGAAACATAGTTACCTCTTAGGGTTGTTTCAGAGGGTTAGGCTTATTCTTCCCTCCCAATCAGATCAGCCTTGGCAGGGTCACCCCCCCCACCCGGGGCCTTAGCATCTCTTCTCCTACTTTCAGTGAGTATGGAGTTAAACCCTTGTCCACATCACTCTTCTCCCACCACTCCACCACTTTGGGTAGGCTGTAAGGGAACCAAAATTGCCCACCTTAACATACTGTACATAATCTCCTTGCAAACAAGATCAGCATCAATGCCTGGATAGCCACTTACTGTTCTGATATACTAGGAGTCTCTGAAACTTGACTTAACGCTAATATCCCTGACTCTGCCTGCTCCATCCCTAATTACAACTTTATCTTCCTGGATGTGCCTCCTCCCAAGCATAGTGAAAGTCTTCTCTTATTCTACAAGAATCATTAAACCATCACAGCTCACACCACACCCATCTTGGAGTCTCCTTGTGAGATACTCCACTGCACTATTATCCTAGGGATGGTTAAAAAACTGCACCTCATCTGTCTTTATAACACTCCCCCCCAAAAAGCAAACAAATGGTATCACTGGTCTACCGGACATCTCCAGTGTTATTTCTCCTAAAAAATGAGGTGATTGCCATGGGTCACTTCAATTTGAATTGGCTTGGTGAACAAATTAAAGCTTATGATACCCATACAAGCAAACTTGATCTTACCCATCTCATCGCTGTCCTGACCCATCTCTCAGCCAAAGGTGGAATCCATATGCTCCTGGATTGGATGCTCCCTAACAAACCTGACCATTTTCTGTCTTTGGGGTGTTGCAGATGCTTTGAGTGACCATTCTCCCACCTTCTGCATCTGGAAGGTCAGGGCTCCAACAGCCCAACCAAAATCCTCACCTTGCATGCCCAGTCTCACCTTGACACTCCTGCCCTATTCCATGACCTGTCCATTATTGATTAGGACCCTATCTTCTTCTCCCCTGAGGTTGACTATGCCCTCAATCTACTACAATCTCTGCTGACCCAAGTCAAGGAAAAATTTGCCTCTCTCACTGAAAGATGGAGTAAAGGGATGCCCACCAGATGGCTGCATACAGTCTTCCTTCCCACCTTCCCATGTTTAAGTCCAGGGACAAATGCTGGTGTAGGTACAAGATTACAGCTAACCATGCAGACTGGTTGGCTTATAGGTACTTGTGTAATCACTGAGCAAGGGCCGCTTACCACACCATGAGGCTTTTCCACTGTGAGCTGTTAATTGCCACCTCTGGGAATCCCAGGAGTTTCCGGGGGGCACATGAAAGGCATACTTGGGTTCCCATTCAAGAACTCCAAGAACCAGTGACTTGCTAATTTATTTTTATATATTTATTGATTGATTTGTTAACCAGGTAAGAGCACTGGACTGAGGGTCTTTTTTCAGGCTTGGCCCAGAATGCAATACATAGTAAAGCATAACATACAAGTACAATAAATATATCATCATACAATCAAAAAACATTAACGAATACCTTGAATAAGCAAAAATAATTTAATATTCTTTTAAAAAACAGAAAATGAACAAGCAAGACACAAACATTCTGGTAATCTAGTCTAACAGCACGGGGCAGCTGCTGAGAAAGCTCTGGAACCAATTTTGGATTTGTTAGATGTAGGCTGCAATAAAACACCTTTAGCCAATCTCAGGTTTAGACATGTTTGCCCTTACCAAAACTAGATTGGTAATGGAAAAGGAGTAGTAGTAAAAAACACTTTAAAAATTTGACACCAAAAATCTATTCAGTTTGGCTGAGAGGAGATAACCACCTCGGATGACAACATATATTATGTAACAAATTAAAAAACTATTACCCCTGATACCCAAATAGTAAAAAAAAGACAGGACACATAATCAAAATGGGGTAAAAGTAAGCCAATTGCTATTGCTTCCAGGTTTCAGGAGAAAAAAAAATGCTTTAATTTATAAACAACGCCAGACCTTTTATTTATATTTAGGGATTCCCCGTAATGATTACAAATGTCTTCAGTTCACACTTTGTAAATCTCTTCTCTGCTATGGCTGACAACCAGTCCCAGCCTCCTCTGCCACTCCCCTCCATCCGCATCATTTCATCTCAAGCTTTTGTGCCCTGGGGAGTTCTGAAACTTTTAGGTTCCTACTCACAAATGGTAGCACAGTCCCCAGTGGGATCCTACCCAAGTTGCTGTGCTTTGGGGCTCCAGTTGTAGCTCCCCCCACTATGATTATATTTAACTTGTCACTCTCCTCTGGTATTGCCCCTGATGCCTGGAAAATGGTCACAATTACACTGGTGCTAATGAAAGGAGATGCGAAGCTTTTGAGTAACTACCATCCCATCACTTTACTTCCTAGCCTTAAAAAACTTGTGGAAAGAGTCATGGCCTGTCAGTTATCTGTATTCCTGCATTCACATATCCTTCTCTCAAACCACAGGGTCTTCTCCATCTTTGTTCAAAAATACTAGAATTCCCTTCCCCTTGAAATGCACAGTCTCCCCTTACAAGGGCTGTTTAATTTTGCCCTACAGAGGCATTTGTTGAGTTTTTCAGCCTGTCACTGCACATATTAGCCCCCTGGCTTTCCTGCTTCTTGTACTTGAATCCAGTTCCAGCTATTGTATTTATATTTGTTCTTCCTCTTGCTATGTACTTTTGTATGTTTGCATCCCTCAATGTTTATATCCATTTTTTTTAACATTTGACTATATGCTTTTAGATTCCAGTTTGTTCTTTTTCTATGATAGATTCTAACTCTGTCATGTAATCTTCTGTTTTTTGCCTAATGTAGTTTCCTGGGTCATAACTGAAAATAGGCATTGACTTGTCTTAGTGTACCTTACCAAGTAAACAAAAACAAAATAAATAGCTGGAAGTTGAGGATGTCTGCAAGGTGATCATCAATATGTGTAGAATCACTTCTAGAGCAGACCCAGTACTGCCTCTGCTTCGCATGACTGGGATTAATGCTTTTACTCAAGTCATGGTGAAAACCATCAGTGCCTTACTTGCAGAAGGTTTATTGTTACCAATAGATCTAAAGAGTCTATGGTGCACCCATTACTGAAGAAGGCATTGCTAGAGCTTGATGACCTCTTATATTATCCACAAGCCTCCAGCTTCTCATTAATGATGAAGGGAAAGTGGCTGCTGAAGAGTTGGGGTTCCACCACAAGAATAATGGAATTTTCAAGCCATTCCAATCTGGTGTTTAGAGATGTCACAGCACAGAAATGGCCATAGTCAATGTTTAATGATCTGACCTGCAGAGAGACTGAGGGTGCTGTCACTTCTTCTCATCCTTGACCTGTCACTAGGTTTTGGCATTGTGGACTACAAGAAGCTGCTCCTTAAATGTGAGGGCCTTGGTGGATTGACTAGAATTATTATCTGATGGTTTACTGTTTCAAGTCACTAGAGGGAAGAGGTCAATTAGTTGCAATGGGTTTGTTCTGGTTGCAGTTGTTGACTCATGACTATGGAGTCCCTCAGGGTTCAGTTTTGTTGCCTGTGTTGCTTGCTGACACTTGGGAAGCTCATTAGTAGAGATGCTGCAAAGTTTTACTTTGCTAGCAAAGTTCTTATGATGTTGAGCACTTCAAGTTCTTGAAGACTTTGTAAAGTTCCTGGTGGCTTCACCAACTTCATCATAATATTTTTAATTACTGTTTTTAATAATTTCTAAGCCCCCACCCACAGTTATCAGTCACTAAAAGCCATTAAAAATACACCCCAACATTTTCCTATAAATAATCCTACCCTGCTACAGTACCTTCTGGATAGAAACACCGTAGTCTTTTCTCAAAGGAGTCTAGATCGGCGCAAGCTGTGGCAAACAGCAGCTTGGGTTGAAGCCTGCTGCAGCAGGGGCCTGCACCACATTCTGATGCAGGAGGGATCCCGGTGCCTAAGTCTCCACACTTGTAGCAATCACTCCTGTGCGTCAAACACCTGGAACACAGGAGGGGATTAGCCGCAGGCTCCTGCCACAAAGGAAAGCAGTCCCCCCTCCCCAGTCCCCTGTGCCCACCACTATTAATATGTTTTGTAATCATCCCCTGTCCTGGTGGTCTAGTTTCCCCACTCTCTGATCCCCGATGCCCACCAGTATTATTATTTTGTTTAATCATCCCCTGTACTGGTGGTCTAGTGTCCCCCTCCCTGATCCACAGTGTCCCCATTAATATAACAATAAAATATGCCCCTTTCATTAGTGGTCTAGTGCCCCCCATACCCGATGTCCCTGTTAATATAACAATAAAATATGCCCCTTTTTGGTGGTCCAGTGGCACCCTACCCCAGCAGGTAGTGCCTACCACCCTGCTCCACCCCCATCCCGTGATAAAGCTAGTGACTGGTACATCCCTCCTCACACCTTTGTGGCCAGCCCCCGACTGCACTGTCACTGAGTGAGTACTGTAATATGAATGCACTCATTGAATAATCAATGAGCACATACACTTTACAGTACACGCTCAGTAACAGTTCAGTCGGGGGATGGCTGCAGAGGTGTGAGGAGGGCCGTGACAGTCGCCGGCTCTGTCATGGGGGAAGCTGGGTGGTGGGCACTACCTGCTGGGGTGGGGGGGCACTAGACCACCAATGAAAGGGGCAAATGTTTTTCTTTGCACTTAATCTTTTTTTATTGCAAAGGGGCATATTTTAATGTTATATTAACAGGGACATCAGAGATCAGGGAGGGCGGACCAGCGGCACATAGTACAAAAAGCTGTTCTCCAAGAGGAGAATTTTCTGAGTTCCCTTAGACTAGCCCTGGCTTGTCTAAGGGTACTTAGAAATTCACCCTCTGGTTGAATTTTGTGAATACTGTTGGAGAAGCTTTAGCAGCCTGTGTCTGACGCATGCCCCTAGTGCCTTGCCACAGCCCATTTTGAGCTGCACAGGTGGCACAAGCTCCATTTGGTGCAGACAGCCTGTGGTAGACACAGTCTGCCTTTGTGAATTGCTCCCAGGGCATTCTTTGGCACAAGGGTCACTTTGCACTAATGTTTGTGACACAAGCCCATTGCGCTGCACTGGGAGCTTTGAGAATCAGACCCAGCACCTCCAATGATGTTCGCTGCCACCTGGTAAATCAGATCATCTGATTTATAGTAATACTACCCTTCCCCACACAGGCATTTTGAACTCCAGTTTCTGCTGTTTCCCCCTACCTGACCAGACATCCATCAATAAGTCAATCACCCACTCCCAACCTCCCTCTGGTTCCCATCACCCTCTTTCCCCCAACACTCCCCCCAAAAAACCTTTATCTGTTCAGTAAGGAATGAATGAATGACACTTTTGTCTATAGTAAAATTTGATTGGCTGAGGTCTGACTGTGTTCAAGGTTTGCCTTTGATATCTCCTGCTTACGCCTCCAGACTTTTTTGTGCAATGAGGTACTGTGATGTAGTTTATCTGCTTTTTGAAATGTTTGCTGTTATATTGTTGTAACTCTGCAGACTTCACTGTAGTTTCCTCTGCTAGGTTGTTATTGGTGTATAGCACTCTGAGATCTGGAAATGTCCTCAATAAATTAAAGCCTACTGCTACAGTACAAATACTGGACAGCCAAGTATTCTTGGATATTTGAACAAATGTTTTTATAATGAACAAGATTCAGCTTTGCTCGTGGTCACCAGCCCAATGTGCAGCATGAATCAATCAGAGGATGGGAGGAGGACTACCCCAGCATGAGTACGCAAATAGAGCAATATAACTGAGCCCCCACAAAACCAAATGTTTTTGGGGAGCTGGGGTTCATACTTAACACACACACACACACACACACATACACACACACTCACACACACACACCCCAAAGAAGCTCTCAAAAAGGGGATGTTTTCTAAGTCCATGATTATGGCCTTGCAAATCTGTACAGGGCTTATATTAGAGCAAATATGCATGAAGCCACAGAGCCTCGAGCACAGACTTCCAATGAATGGGGCAGTTCCAGCTGATGCACTTATTTCTTTCTCTCTTCTGTTTGAATGAATGGGAACAGCATTGCTCTGCACCAAATATTTTCATCCACACCCTTTATCTCTTCTAGGTACCTACTTTAAAATATATAATATTGTCCTTGTTTTCCTACCAAATGACTTTTCAATGGTGGTTCAGTGGTTGTAGTATGTGTATGTGTATGTGTGTGCTTATGTGCCTAGCATACTCACAGAACCCCCCTACAGCTACACAGGGCTGTACATGACTTTCACAAGGTGCAGACACCCTTTTTCATCACAGCTTTGACGCCCAATGTTGCTTCCACCAAGTGGGGGTGGGGTAATGTATAGGTTGTCTGCATAGAACAAGACTGCATAAAAAAATCAGTTTTCTATCTATAATACAACACTGCACCTTTTAAAAGTTGGTCTCATACAATTTACAGTGTACCTGCTATTGTCCACCAACTTTGGTGCACCAACTTTTACGTGGCTAGTAGGTAGTGGTGGATAATAGAAATGTATTATGTTGCATTGGTAAAATATGGGAAAATTCCACAGGACTAAATGTGGGAATTAAGTTTCATTCTCTTTATTTTAATACAGCTTAGTAACAAAAATACTTGAAAATCATCATATGACTAATAAAAGTCTAATTTAGTTCACTGCTCATTTGCCATCAGTCAACTAATAAGTGATAAACATCTGTTTGGCTTTATTTTTCATGATTAATTTCACTTTAGCATCCAAGTCCTCTTTTGTTCACCTGCTGTGGTGGCCCAGGAAAGTAGAGAGTTGGGAGACTGGGAAGGGAAATGAAGTTACTATGAGGAGGCTTGGATAAAACCCTCCACCTGCATGGTAGACACTATATGCTGTACCTCTTAACATTTTGTCACTGAAATGATGGACAGTGATACTCAAAATGTAGGAAAATGAGGGACATAGGCTTTAATAGTGTGTAGTATATCAACAGACTCCTAGAGACACAAACTCAGAACACTGGGAGCAAGTGACAAACAGCACTCCATACCTGATCACAGCTTGGGCACTAGCTGAAAACATTAACAGTGGGATGAGAACAACTCACATTGAGTCTTTTGGGGGGGGTTCTTACTTTGCACTGCCAATTACTAGGTAGTTGCAGCTCTTAACATAGAAACATATAATGTGACAGCAGATAAGGGCCATAGAGTCCCGTGATGCGCTGGACCTGGTGAAACACCTGCCCCGCTTGCTCCACCCCTGCCCCAATAGAAAGTTCAAGTTTTCAATATTATTTTACAGGTCCCTACATAATGTTTTCCCTGTTATTGCTGCTAGAGTGCTCCACTTACCAATCGATCACAGCTTCGGGATTGCCTGGTCAATATGGACATCAAAATGAAAGCCGTATCCGTGCAGTACACCCCACTGCCGATGTCGGATAAGGTCTTGAAGCACAGTAAGGCTTCTTCAGTGCCTGGAAAAACAGTGCTGCCCACCTCTTCACCCTTGTCAGAAAAGCGTTTCTTACAGGAGTTTGCCCCTGTTAAGGATGCTCTCCAGAAATTAACAGATTAGCTGGTTTCACTTCAAGCCCTCTCAAAGGCCTATACCCAGC
This sequence comes from Neoceratodus forsteri, assembly GCA_016271365.2. NCBI lineage: Eukaryota > Metazoa > Chordata > Ceratodontiformes > Ceratodontidae > Neoceratodus > Neoceratodus forsteri. The sequence goes on along the minus strand of CM057452.1, from coordinate 877,011,000 downwards.
GATTGGGGATGCTGAGGCCTAGGTTAGTTCGATGGAGGACTGGCGGTCTAGGGCCAAATCAGAGACTGTTACACTCCAACACAGGCTGGCCATGATGGAAGAGAAAGTTGAGGATCTCGAAGGGCACAACCTGAGAAACAATTTGGTGGTGAGTGATCTCCCTGAAGGGTCTGAGGGACGAAACACCATCCTATTCATTCAAAAGCTGTGCTCCAAACTTGCAGGTTGGTCACCAAATGGTTCTGACTACATCGTCAAATGTGCTTACAGAGCACTGTGACCTCCTCCACCGTCTGGCTCTCTGCCTAGATCCTTACTCTTTAAGCTTTTAAATTACCTTTATTAGATGCACATTTTAAACAAGCTGCGGGATATTTAGTGCTTGTACTGGGAGGGCAACGCCATTAGAATCTCTAAAGATCTACCTCGCTTTGTGCTGCTTAAATGATCAGCCTATGGTCCCATTGTGTCTAAATGTATTGCAGCAGGGATCCAATTTAAAATGATGTGCCCTGCTTGGCTTCAATTTACCTACAAGGGCACCACCAAAGCTTTTGATTCTGTGGATTTGGCTAAAAAGGAGCTGTCAACCTTGTTCTCTTGTCTGTTTAAAACCTCAACTTGACCTGCCTTTCGGCTTGCTTTGGACATTGTTATCTTCCAGACCCCATCTGTATTATGTGGTTTCCTTTGGAGGTCGAAGTGCCAGCTGCCTGCCGTGCCAAGGCCTGGTGTTCTGGTTTTGACTGAGTCAGCCCCGATGGACTATATGACATGCAGCCCCTCTTTCTTTTTGACCTGCATGTGGCTACTCTAACCTGGGAACTTTTCCTTTTCTGTGGAGTTTTGATGGGGCACTTGTGAGAATGCAACAGACTACTCTTTCATTTAGCTTGGACTGACCCTTTTTCCCAGGTTTCCCCAGGTCTTGGGGATTTGTGGCCTGCCCACAGTGTCCACTAGTTTGTATGTTTGCCACCTGCTTGGGGGAAGGGGCCTCCTAGACTTGGATTTTCCTGTACATTACCGAGCTGTGCCACCTACTGACACTAGCAATGGCAGGTGCTCTGTACCTATCTGCTTGTCATCGGCTAGCTTGGAACCTGAATATGGGGTTCATGCTGAGCGGTTACATGTTGTGGAGTTATACAAGATGATACACATCCCTGGGGCTTCCTCTCTTCCCTGGCTGGAATGGGCCATGCAGTGGGGTTGCCTTGGTTTCCTCCAGTTGTCCACTCTATCAGGTTAGCAGAGTTTAGTCCCTTAATTCTTCACTTAGCTGCTCCCTCAATTGGTGGACTGACTTGGCTTGGTATAGCCAACGTCAGTAAATTTGGTTGCCATGGATTAGGGCATCTTACTCCTATTGTTGGGGTCCTGTTAATGTGATAGCCGTGGGGGAACCCTGGGGCTCTTATGGTTCAATATAGGGGTTATTATATATGGGTGAGTGTCCATTGTCCTTCTATGTAAGAGGCACTGGGAGTGTCTCTTGGTTTCCTTGGAACATTTGAAGGATGTGGGAAGGGAGGAGAGGGTCATTGATATGGTTGTTCTCTCCTGCCCCTTACTTTTTTCCCCTCTTATTCAGGAATGGATGGGCACAGTATTACTTCTTCCTTTTCTAGCATCTTAGTTTTGTTGAGCAGATGCTCAGGCTCCCCCTGACATTTCACCTTTCCTGGTAGGACCCCTCAGTCTGAGACAGATGGAAGCAGCTTGTGAGATTTCTAGGGAGGTAGGTTCCTCCCTCGGATTTTTCTTTTGAGTCCTCCTGAGGGGGCAGCGGAATTGCTGCTGAGAGAGTTTGTGGAGCATTATGTCTTCCCACTAAGGGGCTGGACGACCAGAGGGAGAGAGGATATGGGTCTCCTATGCACCTGGTGCTCCACCAGGGGAGAGTTGGGGACTTCAACCTTTTTTTCCCCTAGCATATTCCTGCCTTCTGCTGGTGTCATGTGCTGATGGTCAGCTCAGAATGCTGGAAACTGTGGAGAGAGGGGAACCCCCGGTCTGCAGAGGCTTTCCCACCTCAAATAGCAGGTAAGGCTTCTTTTCCTTTTTGATTAATTTCTTTTACACATGGGTCTGGCCTTCTACGTAAACCTTGGTTCTTACCCAGCACAGGAGCCCTCACAACAGGGGCAGGAGCCAATGTAGAGTGCCAATAGGCCTATGGACATTCCCCCACTCCCCAGTCACAACATACCCAGCACAGAAGCCCTCACAACAGGGGCAGGAGCTGTCACAGAGCACCAATAGGCCTCTGGACATCCCCCCCTCCCCAGTCACAACATACCTCGCATAGGAGCCCTCACAACAAGGGCAGGAGCCGTCACGGAGAGTCAATATGTAATGCTTCCTCTCCAGCCTGCATCTTTGTGTGGGGTGTTCTCCAGAAGCAGCTTTTCTGTCCCCACACATGGACTGATTGTTTTTCTGAACTGTAATTTTGCCTGTCTATACCTGTAATTCTCGATATTGTGGGGGTGCTTTAAGGGCATGTTTTCTAGCTGCTGTTACCATTGCAAGCACTGCTATTCGACCAGTGTAGACATCACTAGGTTAGTTGTCTGTTACTGTACTGAATAGCTGTTTCTGAGGGTGTTTTACCTGCTAGTTTCTGGCTGTTTGGAAGAGTTTCCTCGCTATCTTGGTTGGAGGAGTTGGCGCATGTGCTGTAGTGCCCGATATCAGAACTGGGGGACCAGCAACCTGTGCATGTGCAGTAGAGTCAGAGCGGAACGCTCCTGCTGCATACTAAATAACTCCTTTGTTCTCCCTGTCCCTTTATAGACCTCAGGACACCCCCCCTCCCTAGTTGCAACATGCCCAGCACAGAAGCCCTCACAACAGGGGCAGGAGCCATCGCAGAGCACTAATAGGTAATGCTTTCTCTCCAGCCTGCATCTTTGTGAGGGGTGTTAGCCCATTGATGCTGCATGTTGACTGCTTCGCCTGCCCCAGCCACCCTCCCACCGAAGCTTGGCTCTTAATTTAAGGACCTCCCCGTCATGCGATTTCCTGGATCTATTTTTTCTAAGTCCCCAGTCTGCCATTAGCAGGTTGTAGGAATCAGCCACTAGGGGATCCCCCTTGTCCCTCAAGCATCATCACCCCTCTATCCTCTCCAACTTCGTGCTCTTCCTGAGACTCTCTACCTCTGCCTCACATCTCTATCTCCTCAAGACTCCCAATCCTATTCTCTCCTCTCAACCCCTGCTCTCATAGACTGTGACCCCACACCCTTCTTAGCTTATCACTGCCACCCCTCCCACCCCACCCCCTGTGGTGCCATTTCTACCACTACTTCTAGGAGTCACTGTTGTGCCCTCTGTTCCCAGGCTTTAGCCCTCACCCTGGGTACCTCTTAATCCCTGGCCAAGGGCATTTCTAGCTATCTCCCTGAACTGACTGCCATGGGATTAGAACCTGGTACCTCCTGCTTAGAAGCCCAATGCACTGCCACTGTGCCACAGAGCTCTCCACAATAATGGCTGCATCACTGCACCCCATATACCGAATTGGGTTTTCTGCTCCCTCCCTTCTGCCAACAGGTCACCCTTACTCACATAGCCCTTCTGGTCTCCTGCTGTTCACCACTGTCATCCTTCTCCAGGGACTGCCCAACCCTTCGCCCATGGCCCATCTCTGTGGACCCCCCACCTACACAACATCGGCTCCCACACCATCTCCCTCTTGCCATTACTCACCTGTCCAACCCCCCAACCACCTCCCAGCTGTCATCCTCCACCACCACCACCCTCCTTGCTAAATTACATTCCTCGCCTTCCATACCCTTATCACCCTGACCATCCCCTGCACAGGCAGCACCGCCACTAAGAAACATCATGCCAATACCAACAAGCAACAAGTTCTGGCCCTCCTCAGAATCTTTGCTCTACTGCTTCTAATTTCAGGCAATGTGCATCCCAATCCGGGTCGCATCGCACACAACCCTATCTCCACACACCAGGGGCTAAGAATGGCTCAATGAATATCTGCAGCTTGCCCAAAAAGATGGCAACCCTACTAGGCTGGATGCTGCAACATCAGCAGGATGTTCTAGCCCTCACAGAAACCTGGCTGTGAAAAAAGACCCCTGACTCCTTTGTCACACTCCCAGTCCTCACTCTTTATAGATCTGGCAAAATTGGAAAGCGAGGTGGGGGATGTGCTTTTTACATTCGAGACTCCCTGTTATGCCAAGCCTTACCGGAACCCTCTCTGGTGCACGGCACACAAGCCCTGACAATAAAACTCACTCCAGATCCCTCTAGAGCCTCTGTAATTATAACTGTGGCTTACATCCCCCAAGAAACCAAATCCCAGCTATTCAATCCCTGGCCAGCTATATCACCAGCTTCCCCCCCAAAACCGAACACATTATTCTAGGGGATTTTAATGTGAACTAGCTATCCAGCTCAGCCTCCCCCATAAAAGACACCGTATCAGTGCTAGACCTGGCTCAGTTAGTTAGTCAGCCAACCAGGGTAAATCCAACATAGAAACATAGAAACATAGAATTTGACGGCAGATAAGGACCGCTTGGCCCACCCAGCCTGCCCATTTCCCTGCCTACTGGATAAGCTGCAGATCCTAGTTAACCAGCAGCCTACTTCTTTCTACCCCATCCCTAGATTTGCCTTATGACTGTCCCATGCATGCTTGAATTCCACCACTGTTTTTGACTCCAGACCTCCTCCGGAAGGCGTTCATGCATCCACAACCCTCTCTATGAAAATGCTTCCTTAAATTACCGAGCCGCCTCTGTCTTCAAATTGTGCCCTCTGTTCTTGCACACCACTTTTTGAAAGATGCTACCCTCTCTTGGACTTTGTTGATTCCTTGAGGTACTGAAAGTTTCTATCATGTCCCCTCCTCCCTCCTTTCCTCGAGGCTATACATATTAAGCTCCTTAAGTCTCTCTTCATATGTCTTCCGTGCAGACCCTGCACCATTTTAGTTGCCTTCCTCTGGACAGCTTCCATCTTGTCTATGTCTTTGTGAAGACTGGGTCTCCAGAACTGCACACAGTACTCAGATGGGGTCTGACCAGCTGTCTGTACTAGAGGATAATAATTCCTGTTTTCTACTGGTGATGCTCTCCCTGCATCCCAGTATTCCCCCAGCCCTCCTTGCTGCCCTCTCACATTGCTTGCCCACCTTTAGGTCATCTGATATGACTAACCCCAGGTCCCTTTCCATTTTTGTTGTTGTTAGTATCTCACCCCCCATTGTGTACTCTTCCCCTGGGTTTTTGTTTCCCAGGTGCATTACCTTGCACTTCTTAGCATTGAATCTAAGCTGCCATACATTTGACCATTCCTAAAACCTTGCCAAGTCCCTTTTCATCCTTTCCACCCCACCTTGTGCATCAACTCAGTTGCAGATCTTTGTGTCATCTGCAAAGAGACATACTTTTCCTTCCAGTCCCTCTGCAATGTCGCTTATAAAGAAATTGAAGAGGACCGGTCCTAATACTGAACCCTGTGGTACCCCACTATTAACCCCTTCTTCAGAGTGGACTCCATTTACTATTACCTCTGTGTCCTATTCTCCAGCCAATTTTTACCCAGGCTGTCATCTGGGGACCCACTCCAGGCTAGCTAACTTGTATATTAACCTTTGTGTGCGACTGTGTCAAATGCCTTTGCTAAAGTCTAGGTAGGCCATGTCCACAGCCCCTCCCTGATCTACTACTTTGGTCACCCAGTCAAAGAAATCTATCAGATTTGTCAGGCATGACCTTCCCGCTGTGAATCCATGCTGCCTTGGGTCCTGTGCCCCTCTGGCCTCTAGATACTCAACAATTCTTTCCTTCAGAAGTGATTCCATCATTTTCCCTACCACTGAGGTTAAACTAACAGGTCTGTAGTTTCCTGCTTCTGCCTTGCTCCCACTTTTGTGAAGGGGAATCACATCTGCCCTCCTCCAGTCCTCGGTACCACCCCATCCTCCCATGATTTGTTAAAGAGGTAGTCAGTGGTGTCACTAATTCTACCCTTAGTTATTTTAGAATTCTGGGATGAATCCCATCAGGCCCCATTGCTTTGTCCACCTTCAGTTTTAAGAGTTCTTTCAGAACCCTTTCTTCTGTAAATGGGCTGGTATCAACTTCTGTATCCAGAGTGTTTCTACTGTTTGTTTTAGGCACCTCCCCCTCTTCCTTTGTAAATACAGAGCAAAAATATTTGTTTAGTATCTCTGCCTTTTCACAGTCACCCTCTGCCCACCCTCCCCTTTATTAAGCCTCACTATCCCTCCTTAGTCTTCCTTCGCTCCTGATGTACCTATAAAAGGTTTTGCCCCTTCTTAACTGAGTTGGCTATCTTTTCCTCAGTTTGAGCCTTTGCTGTTCTGGCTGCCTTCCCAGCTTCCTTTTGCTTTAACTGATACAGTTCTCTGTCCTTCTCCTTCTGTGATTCCTTATACTTCCTGAAAGCTTTCTTTTTCTCTTGAACCTTCACTGCCACTTCCTTTGAGAACCATAGTGGTTTCTTACATCGTTTAGTTTTGTTTATTTGCTTCACACAAAGGCTAGTTACCTCTGTGATGGCAGTTTTTATTATTCCCCATTGTTCTTCCACCCCTCCTTCCTGCCCATTTGCTAGTGCATTCCTTAGGCACTCACCCATTTTGGCAAAGTCAGCCCTCCAAAAGTCCAGTACCTTTGCCTTTGAATGGCTTGACTCTATTGCTGTGTTTATTGTGAACCATACTGTTCGATGGTCGCTAGTTCCCAGATGGCCACCCACTTCTACATCTGTGATCCTCTCTTCATCTCCATTTGAGAGAACCAGGTCTAAGATTGCTCCTCTTGAGTGGGCTCCAATACTAGTTGTCTAAGGCATGCCCCTGTAGGCATCTAGAATAACCCACTCTTGAGTGGCTGCTGCAACTGCACTCGTTAACATCTGGCATATTCAGATCTCCCATCAGCAATATCTCCCTTTTTCTGCCTTACTAAGTATACTTTCTATCATTTCCTTGTCCATTTCCTCCCCTGAAGAAGTCTGTATCAACCCTGTCGCGGATTGTGGTGCCATTGCGGTCTCCAAATTTACCCACAGTGCTTCTTATCCTCCTGTTTTCCCTTTGTTCTGCTGCTTTGATTCCTTCCCTTATGTAAAGAGCTACTCCTCCTCCTCTATTACCCTCTCTGTCCCTCCTGTAGATAGAGTATCCTGGTATGTTTACATCTCAGTCATGGTTTTGTGTGAATCATGTTTCTGTGACTGCCATGATATCCAGATGTTCCTCCTCCATCAAGGCCACTAATTCAGGAAGCTTGTTACTCAGACTACGGGCATTGGTACTCATTGCTTTCCATTTTTTGATGGCTTTACCTTCATCTGCAGCATCCCCCACTGACCTTTCTACCTTGGTCTTTTTCTCATTTAGTACCCTGTTTTGTAGGGAGAGGCTGGGATTTTCCTGCTGCTTATCAGTGCCTCCCCCCTTGACTAGTTTAAAACTTGCCAATGAAGCATTTAAACCGATTGCTCAAAAGACTTGTTCCCTTCCTGGACAGATGCAGACCATCCTTCCAGTATAGGCTGGTGTCCCTCCAGGTGGAACCCCAGTTGCCAATGAAGCCAAACCCCTGTGTTCCACACCATTTTTTCAACCATTCATTAAACTGCATGGTGCAAAGTATCCTCGCCTCACTCATGCCATTGACAGGCAGCACCTCTGAGAAGGATACTGTGTTTGCTTCTTGTCTTAGGCCCCTCCCCAGTTCTACAAAGTCCTTCTGCACTGCTCTAATCTCATGTTGAGCCAGTCATTTGTCCCTAGGTGGACAATGATGTCCAGCTCAGACTCCCGTACAGCTGTTCTCGTGATCCTGAGGATGCGCTTCCTGTCCCTCCAAGCCATGGCACCAGGCAGGCACCTTACTTCAGTTTTCCCTGCTCCCTCCAGTTCTATCCCCTTAATAATTGAGTCCCCCACCAGGAGCTGCTTCCTTTCCTTGTGGTGTCCTCTGCCTCCTTCCTGTGGGCCTCCCTTGTGATATGTGTCCTCAGCCTTCTTTATCTCCTCTGGCCAGCTATATCACCAGCCCCCCCCAAAACTGAACACATTATTCTAGGGGATTTTAATGTGAACTAGCTATCCAGCTCAGCCTCCCCCATAAAAGACACCTTATCAGTGCTAGACCTGACTCAGTTAGTTAGTCAGCCAACCAGGGTAAATCCAAGTAGTGGATACAGCACCCTGCTCGACCTGCTACTCACCAATCGTCCAAACAGAATCTCGAACCTTGCTGTACTCCGTGACTCACTAAACGATTACTCTCCCATCCTCTTCACCTGGTCATGTCAGTGGCAAATACCCCAATCAAACAGTTTTACCTGATGCTGATTTCAGCCAGGAGGCATCACAAAGCTAAGGTGGCTTCTAACCCAGTGTGATGGGTCCCCAATCAGATAAGCTCCTACTATAGATTAAGCCCTTGACTATTTTACTCGCAAATTTAACAAAGCATGTAATTGCTTTGCCCCTCTCTCTAAGATTCAAGCCAAAAAACATAATGCCCCCTTGGTCTCACCAACACTGCTCCAGCAACTAAAGGCTCGAGACGTTCTATGGCACAAAGCTGTTGCCTCTGGCCCACAAGCGGACAAGAAAACCTACAGAGTGGCACGTAACAGGTGTGCCTGGGCTGTTTGGATGGCCAAATCTGACTACTATAAGACATGGGGAATGCAAGGTAGTTCTGGGACAACTTAAAGGAGCCAGATGGAAAAACCCGGTTGCCACCCCCCCTCCCAGATAACTGTCAACAATGACACTACCTCGGACCCGCTTGCCATCGCAAACTGCCTTAACATAACTTTCTCTGACCTAACTGCAATTCTTCCAAACAACTTATTTGATCCTGCCCCTGGGACCCCAGAGCCAAACAATGCATATCCCCCTTCCACCTCAGGGTCATTTCAATGAGTGAAGTGAGGACATACCTTCAATCAATCAATCAAGCAATCAATCAAATTCTTTATTTATCCAGGTGAACACCATTGAGCAAGCTCATTTACAAGGTGGACCTGCATTACACAAGTCAAGTAACAATGCATTTATATACGGACAAATAGACAGTAGATGTAAGAGTACAACAGTACAGGTAGCCTTGCAATAGACAGGATAAGTAAAAATACATTTGGGTTCAGGTAAAAGACAGTAGGTAAGGGTATACATAACAATAGGGTAGCAAGTCAGTAAAAATTTATACCAGATACAACAACATACATGGTTTAGTATTCCTGTAAGGTAAAGGCATTATAGTCCAGTGAAGAGATTAGCTGAAGAGGATGCTACAAGCGAAGAGACATACATAGTCAGTTTAAAAAGACCCAGGCATATCAAGGGGGAGACATGTTGGGAGAAGTGGGCAGCCAGTGGGAGGTGGAGATCTAGAACTGGGATAATACTAGAAGCAAAGGAATGCTGTGGGTATACAAGGAATAGGTGGGTGAGGGAGGGTGAAGTTTAGGGCAGTAGATAAGTAGGTGGCTCAGGGACAAGTTATGCACTGAGACAAGAAGGAAGGAGGATGGGAAAAGCAGGGAGGATGTGGAAGGGGGTTTAAGTAAGCTAGGATCATTGGAAGCAGTTGCAGGCTTCTGTAATGTATTTTGAGTACAAGGACTTAAACACATTGAGACTAATAGGAGACCTCAGTTTCAATGATTTCTGTAGCACATTCCAGAGTGAGGTTCATTGGAAGCAGTTGCAGGTTTCTGTAATGTATTTTGAGTATAAGGACTTAAACACAGTAACACTAACAGCAGTCCTCAGTTTCAGTGATTTCTGTAGCACATTCCAGAGTGACGGTAGAGCGAATCCTATGGCAGCTCTCCCTAAACGCGTTAGGGCTTTGGGCACTTTCAGAGAAATCAGTGAACAGCTTCTTAGGGCATAGGTTCCAGGCATATTGAGAGTCAGGCAATCAACAATGTACTGTGGAAGTTTGCTAGTGATAGCTCTGTATGTCCAGAGAGCTGCATTTTTATTTCGTCTGTAGTGTAGGGAGACCAAACCTACGGCCGCATATAAAGAGCAGTGATGGGTGGAGAAAGGGAGACCAGTGATGAAGCACAGGGCTCTGTGGTAAAGTATGTCCAATTTACCGAGGTATGAAGTAGCACATTGGCTGTATATAAAGTCGGCGTAATCAATTAGGGAAAGCAACGTAGACTGAACCAGCTGTCTCTTGGCCTCTGTAGTTAGTAGGCGGTTTAACCTGAAGAAAATACCTAGTCTCTGCCTCAGTTTTTTTAACAGATCCTCCAGGTGGTCTGCAAAGGAGAGTTTGATGTCTAACCAGACCCCCATGTATTTGAATTTCGGCACAAATTCCAGGGTTTCTCCTAGGAGGGTGGTGATGTGGAGTAGAGCAGGGTAGGCTGCATGGTCAATAGGTGAAAATAGCATCGCCTTTGTCTTTTTGGCAATAAGAAGCAATTTTTTACTAAGGAGCTGGTGTTGAAGTATGTTGAAGTCAGTTTGCAGGTCGCTACAGGCAGTTTCAGGAGTTGTACGGCTTAGGTAGATCACTGTATCATCTGCGAACAGATGAATTTTTGCCTCATTGATGCCTGAGTCTATATTGTTGATGTAGATGGCGAATAGGAGTGGCCCCAGGATGGATCCCTGCGGGACTCCTCTTTTTAACAGATTTGAGGGGGAGAGTTCACCTTTGGCCTTGACGTGTTGGTGGCTATCAGAAAGGTAGTTGTGGAACCAACGCAAGAAGGTAGAATTTAGACCAATAACTTTTAATGAAGAAAGGAGACTGTGATCGACAGTGTTGAAGGACTTACTTAGGTCTACAAAAACGGCGCAGACAAATCTTTTGCTCTCTAGCTCGCGCTGCCAGTCATTTGTCTCCTTGGCCAGGGCCATGATTGTACTAAGTTCAGTTCTGAAACCAGATTGCATTGGGTTTTGCAGGTTAGTATCATCTATGAAAGATTTTACCTGGGCATTCATGATTTTTTCCAAAAGTTTTGATAGTACCTGGAGAAGGAAGATGGGCCTGTAGTTGTTTAGATCACAGGGGTCTCCAGATTTAAACAACAGAATAACATGTGCGGTCTTCCACAGTTTGGGGAGGGTCCCTTGAGAAAGGGACAAATTAAATAGATGCATAATAGGTATGGCCAAGACATGATAGGCAATCTTTAGGTAGTATGTATCGAAGGTGTCAGCGCCATCACTTTTTCTGGTGTCCAACTTGAGGAGGAGATGTTCGACCTCTTTTAGTGAGGCAGGAGAGAATGAAAAGACTGCATCTGAGGGACTAGATTCTGAAGGTTGCGTGGTAAGTTGGGAGCATAGGTTGCGTGCAGGTGAGTTATCAAAAGCTAGCCCTGCAGTAACAAAGTGGTTGTTGAAGGCTTGTAGTATCTCTTTATTGTTGTTGATAGTTACATTGTCAGAAATAATTTTTAAGGTGAGAGTGTTTCCTGTGGTATTACCAGAAAGTTCTTTTTATTGTGGACCAGAACTTGGTAGGGCAGTTGGAGGCAGTGTCGAGTTCAGAGTGATAGAAGTTGGACTTGATTTCCCAGATTAGCTTTGTACAGTGGTTTCTGGCTGTTCTGAAAAGATGCCAGTCTTTGGCTTTGTGGAATTTGCGTGCTAGTTTCCAGAGCTTGTCTTTTTTTAATAGTGCTGCCTTGATGTCTGCTGTAAACCAACGGCACTTTCTAGCCTTTCTGAGGGTTTTGACTAAGGGTGCGTGGGTGTTAAGAGCGCTGGATACAATTTTGTGGAAAATGGCATATGCTGTTTCTACTGATTTGGCTAAATAAAAGGTCTGCCAAAGCAGGGAGGCTTTCAGGTCATTGATATATGCAAGCAGGTCAAAATTCCGTTTTGATCTTTTGGTAGAGAACTTTGCTGAGGCTGTTGGTTTAGGGACTGCTCTTATGGCAGCAATAAAGCAATGGTCACTAACATTGGCAGAAAAGATCCCAGCATGGGAGAAGAAATGGGATTTGCTTACTAGAAGTACATCTAATAGTGTACTTTTCATAGTTTTTCTTATTGATACGAATAGGTTCATTAATAAGTAGAGTGAGCCCATGAGAGTCACAGAAGGATTTAAATGGAAGAGATGCGCTTGACAGCCAGTCATAGTTAAGTTCCCCTAGTATAATTGTTTCCATTCTGTCAGTATTTATAGTAGATGATAGGTGGGACAGGAGCTGTGATACCTTGCAAAGACCCTCGGGGGGTCAAGCTACTGCAAAGACTCATCTGACATGAAAATCTTCATTTGGTACTAGATTCCATGCTCTCCCCCCTACTGATCTCATTATCTGCTCTCTATGTCTTGGGCAGTTTCCAACCACCTGGAAGATGGCCACTATCACCCCAATACTGAAGAGTGGGGACACCACCTCCCCCAATAATTATCGACCAATCTCCATTCTCCGTCCCCTCCCCTTCCCTCTCAAAAGCCTTGGAAAAAATCATTGCCGCCCAACTCACTGACTACCTACTAGCACATAACATACTATGCAGAGAATAACATGGCTTTAGAGCTGGACACAGTACAACTACCGCCCTCACAGAGTTCTCTAACCTTCCTGCACAATGCCCTAAATAAAAAAACACATAGAAGGGGCTGTTTTCATAGACCTGTTGAAAGCTTTCAGTAAAGTCTCCCACCCCCTGCTTCTAAATGCCCTCCACCTCATAGGTCTGTCTCCTGGACCCCTCACTTGGTTTACAAGTTACCTCTCTGATAGTTCCCAATGTGTCAAGATAAACAGCACTCTCTCATCTACCCTGCCAGTCCACTCTGGAGTCCCCCAGGGATCCATCCTTGGTCCATTATTATTCAGCATCTACCTGAACACCCTGCCTAAATCCTGCCCAAGTAATCTGCTGCTCTATGCAGATGACGCTGTACTGTTTGCTTCCCACCCTGATTCCACAGTCCTACAGTTCTCACTACAACTTGCTTTCAACCAGATCAAAAACTGGTTCACTAACCACAGACCGGTGGTCAATGTAAAAAAGATTAAATCAATGCTGTTTGCTCACCAACAGAGCAAGGATAGTGATGCTCAGTTAACAATCTTTTCCAAAGCTCTTCTCCCGCTGGAGCAGGTCCATACCTATAAATACCTGGGCCTAACATTCGATCCCTACCTCTCATTCCACCCCCATATCAGTAATCTTTTCTCAGCCATAAATATCCACATAGGACTTTTGTATCGGCATAGAGACTGCCTACCGCCAGAGGCCCTTAACCTTTCTGTTACCTTCTCTGTCCTCTCCCTAGTAGATTATGGGCTCACCATCTATACAGCTGCTGACCGCACAGCTCTGAGCAAAATCCACCTGGCTATCAACAAGACCTGTAGACTCCTCGCTAGGGTAGACAGGCATACCCACAGCTGCACCCTGTATGCCCTATCAAATATCCTCACACTAGATGAAAGAGTACGTTATTAAATGTGTCTTCTCACCAAAAAGATTCAACTAGGACTTACCCAGCTTGGAGTTTCTGCCTCCCTCTGTACTTCTAATTCCTCTGCAAACACCCGCTCAGCAAATAAACTGGTGTGGTCTGTTCCCAGGGTCAGGACTTCCCTAGCCCAAAGGTCTTTTACCTACCGAGCACCACTGTGGTACAATGAACTCCCCCTGCCATTACCTCTGTCTCCAGGCTAGGCCCTTTCATAAAAGCCCTAAAAGACCACTTACTCTCCACCCGATGCTGCCAATGCAATGGCTAATTCTGGCCTGCAGTTTAGCCCAACCATTTCACAGCTACCGGGCCCTGGCCAAGCCTGAACAGTCCTTGCCCCTGTGGTGGAGCATAGTTGGAGCTACTAGCCAGTGCATATAAATGTTCGGTACAACCAGTACAACGTTGATAGTGTGTGTGTTAAAGTATTATTCTCTTTGCGCATTATTGACTGTGTTAATGACAATATATAACAATATGTAAACTTCTCTTTTGTACATTGATTGTGACAATAAGAATGTTGGATTCTCAACTGCTTGTACCTTGATGATTCCAAGTTCCTTAGCCGGACCTGTATTGCTAACGAATTGTATTGGCCACATCCTCCATAATTATTGTACTGTTCATACTCTATGTTGTTGTCTTATTGTATACTGCTACTGCTTATTGTTCTGTACTGTTCTTAGATGTGGAGCCTTTGTAAATGAGTCTATGATTCAAAGGGTGCAAATCCGATATCTTCAATAAATAAATGATGCTACTGGGTGTAATGACTATTTCGTTAAGGGGGGATCCTTGAGGTTTTTTGTTTTTTTCTTTTTCTTTCTTTCTCTAGAGGGCATCCTCAGTTTGTTGCTGAAGCTTTGTTATGCTAAATATTATCTTTTGTACATATGTTTTAATATACTTTATTAACCTGTTGCACTGTTCCTATGTTGGGGCAGGACTGGGGTGGGAGCAGGGGGAAGGGAACAGATGTCGGCTTGATGAGTGGTATACATCATGGGCCATCTTGTAGGAGGAGTACAGTCTTTGGGACTGGGGGTTGGGGTTTTATATGGATTTTGTTTTTATCAGTTTTCCCAGATTTCTTTGGTGAACTCGGGGAGGGAGGGGAGGTGGTTATGGGGCTTGATACTTTCCTGGTTAGGTTTAAGTCTGTATTTCTTACTATCTAGATATTGGGGGGGGGGGTTGTGCCCAGCCTCCTGTATACTTCCATTATTTCTGTTGGTCTTTCAAAGGTATAGACTTTTGGGTGATTGGGGTTTATACTGTCATTGGGTGATGGGGAGGGTCCCAGAGCACTATTTGGCAGAGTTTTGTATCTTTTCATTGTTGAGTTGATGGGGTTGTACCCCTTTATGGTTTTTGATTTTAACAATGGGGACTGTCTTTAAATTCATTTCTTGGAACATTAAGGGGGCTAATGAGAAGCGTAAGAATCATATGATTTTATGTCACCTCAAGAAATACCAACCGGAGGTGGTTTTCTTGCAAGAAACTCATCTAAAGCAGGATGACATTTCTTATTTTCAAAGGGAATGGGTCAGACAAGTATTTGGGGTGGGGGGTTTGTAGTAAGAGGAGAGGTGTGATGATTTTAATACGCTGAGGTACAGCTTTTCATTTGATTAAGGAATGCTGGAGGGCTGCTTTCTTCTGTCTCATGGACGGTTGGGTCTTATGGAACTTCTTTTGGGGGTGGTGTATGGCCCTAATTCTGACTCCCCTTGCTTCTTCTTCAACCTTCTGGATCATCTGACACCCTTCTCCCATCTCCCCTTTGTACTTGGTGGAGATTGGAACCTGGTAGTTCACCCAGACCTGGACAGATCTGGATCCCATCAGACAGTGCTATCACCAACCCAGAGAGGCCTCCGAGATCTTATGGATTTTCGTGGGGTTAGGGACCCTTGGCACATTTTGCACCCAAGGGATAGACAATACACCTTCTTTTTGGTTCACCATAAATCATATTCCCGAATAGATTATTTCCTGGTTAGTCTTTCTGGGTTATTCGGTCTTGTTTCCAGTGACATTTTACCCATGGTGTGTTCTGACCATGGAAAATATGGAACACTTGTTGAAGGGGTTAGAGGATTAGGATAGGGCATGGTGTTTTAACTCCACTCTCCTGCGGGATGTCAGCTTTGTTTCATCTCTCTGAATTTTTGCAGACCTTTTTCAGGGAGAATGATGGTTCTGTGTCTAATCTGGAGAATGTATACGTCTCACTTCTTTTTTTTTCTTAATTTTTATTGTTTTCAAACATATAAAAATTACACAATGCAGGACCACAGTCATTTTGCATAACATGTCTAGAGCACAGTGTTTCAGGTATAGAGAAGGGTATTACCATAGCTTAGTCTATCATCCAATGAAAAATGAATATTCATAACACTTATTATAGAAAAGAGTAGCATCTACCAAAGGCATGAATCCTGTATGTAGCTGAGAATCAAACTGAAACAGGGCATGGTTAGGTCATAGCCTGGGGTGACAATCTCTGACATCCAGACAAAACCCTCATGAAACATGGCAGTGATAACACCAATATTGAAATGTGGTGACAGCTCCCTCCCAAACAACTACTGGCCCATCTCGATTCTCCCCCCACTCTCTAAAGCCCTTGAAAAGATCATAGCCAATCAGCTCACTGACTACCTCCATGCACATAACCTCTTATGTAGGGAGCAGCATGGTTTCAGAGCTGGTCATAGCACTACGACCGCCCTCACAGAATTCGCTAACTCCCTGCACTCCATGCTTGACAAGGGGCACCTCACAGGTTCCGTGTTTATAGACCTCTCAAAGGCCTTCGACACAGTTTCTCATCCCCTCCTTCTTAACACATTACAACAAATTGGGGTCTCTCATTGTCCACACTCATGGTTCTCCAGCTATCTTTCATCTAGAACCCAATGTGCTAAAATTAATAATACTGTATCTACTATGCTGCCTGTGCACTCAGGAGTTCCCCAGGGATCTATCCTGGGTCCTCTGCTATTCAGCATGTACCTCAACGCCCTGCCTAAATCCTGCCCTGGCAACCTTCTCCTCTACGTGGATGATGCTGTTCTTTATGCCACACATCCTGATCCTCTCTTTCTCCAGTGTACCTTATAAAACTTCTTCTGTCAGATTGAGCACTGGTTTGCTGAACACAGGTTGGTGGTCAACATTAAAAAAACTAAGCTGATGCTCTATGCCCACCACCAAAACAGATCAATGGATTTCCCCCTGGAAATACTTTCCACCTCTCTCATCCCACTGGAACAGGTCCAAAAGTATAAGTATCTAGGTATTACATTTGACTCTTCCCTCTCATTCCACGAATATATAAAAATCCTCACCTCCACCACCAACACCTGCATTGGTCTCCTTTACAGCCATAAAAACTGCCTGCCACCTGAAGCACTTCACCTAGCCATTACCTCCTCAGTCTTGTCGCTGGTGGACTATGGCCTCACAATCTATGCTGCCACCAACCCTACGGCACTTCATCAAATACAAGTAGTCATCAATAAGGCCTGCATGCTCCCCTATGATGCCGACAGAAATACACATACCTGCACCCTATACGCACTCACCAATATCCTCTCCCTTGAGGAAAGGCTGTTATACCAGACCTGTATCTTCACCCAAATAATCCACCTGGGTTTAACCCCTATAGGTGTCATGGGTGCTCTTCAGGCAGCCACCATCTCAGCGTCCACACGGGCTGCCCCAAAAACTATCTGGAAGGTGCTTAGGGTCAGGACCACCCTGGCCCAGCGATCCTTCCCCCCAGAGCTCCATCCTGGTACAATGCCCTCCCACCGGCTGTCACATCAATCACCAATCTAGGTCCTTTTAAATCTGCCTTAAGGGCCCATTTCCTCTCCTCATGTCAATGCCAGTGTAACTAGTACCCTATGGATCCTGCATCATGCCACTAGGCCAAGCACCCTTCCTTGGCCAGGCAGTGGAGAGCCCTCACTATTTCTAGCCTACAGGCTCCTCACCTCCCTCAGTTACCATATAGTTGCACTGGACTATGAATGCATTGTATTATGTATAAGACAAGGCCTCTCTGAGGCAGCTTACTACCAACTCATATCATGCATTGCTTTAGCTAGCAATTGTATAGGTCTTAACCGCTCATTAGGTAAATATGTCAATAGCACTGCCCTGTTTTAGCTACCAAATGTATAGGCATTAACCTGTGCTGATTGTATTTATACTTGGTATGATTGCTCACCCACATTTAGTCTATGTATGTACTGTATGAATGTCTATGTTTTATTCTGTCATGGAATCTTTGGAAACGAGTCTATGACTCCAAGGGTTGAAATTCCGATTTCCTAAATAAATAAATAGATAAATAAATAAATAATATAAAAATGATAACCAAAAGGACCAGACAGCATTTCTACAAGAAAGACACTATTTGACACTGGATCACTCAGCGTGACTGATGTAAGCAGAACACTACCAAGTCATAGCTAGGGAGCGGATAAACAATGGTATGACAGAGAGCAGGCTATATACGCCTATTCCGGCTTTGGGCTTCAAATATGTGATGAAGGGGTTCCAACAGTAGTAGTATACAGTCAGCATATTAGCAATGACATGTGACATATGGTCAAGCACTGCCATCTGAGTAAGAGAATGATATAGCTCTGAGAGGGAAGGGACCACTATGGTCTTCCAGCAGCAAAGGATAAGATGTTAGGCTTGTATGCTGAGAAGGGCAAGCCAACGTCACTAAGGAGCAGACCATCAGGGTGCCTGTGGAGGGATCCTTAAGACCCATAGCAAGGGGTCCTGATTTATCTGTAAACCAATGATGAGTGGCTAGTTGGCAAACAGCTGTCCAGAAGGGAGTAAGAAGGGGGCATTTCCATAATATATGACACAAATCCCCCACTGGGGTCTGACACCTCCAACAGTGGTTATTATGTGTAAAGTTAAGTTTGTGGAGTTCATCTGGTGTCCTATACCAGTGAGGAAGGATTTTGTTTTCCATGAGTTTACTCCGCATATCTGGATAACTAACATGGGCCAATTTCCAACATGTTCGCTATTGGGCATCATCAATGGTGACTTTAAGTGCCTTTTCCCATTTCTGCATGGTATCCAGAGATTGAGAGGGAATACTCTGCCATAAGGCCACATATATTTTGCTAGCCTGTCCTTTATTGAGAAAGAGCCATTCTTCAAATTTATGAGACTCCTGGCTCCTGATGGAAGCCACCGAAGATATGCCGTTAGAGAGCTTCAGTGCTGTAGGTATCTCCAGAAGTCAGACTTCCCCAGTCCTTTCTTAGTACTAAGATCCTGAAATGTTTGCAGGCCCTGTCCTGTCCCATCCAGGACATCTTCCAGGACAGCAATACCTTTTTGCTCCCACTGGCTCCAGGAAATTGGTTGCTTTTCTATCAGAATATGGGTATTGCTAAAAATTGGGATATGGGAAAGGGGCCTAGGATTCACTTTAAGCCTAGTGTGCACCTCATTCCATATTTTAACTGCATAGGGTATTGTTGGATGAGTTGTCAGGGTTTTAGGGAAGGGGTTATATATCAGGAGGGAGAGGCTGTGAATCGTGCCATGGAATTTTCCATGTGAAGCTACTGAGGGGAGTCAGGAGATATCTTAGTGAACCATTTTAAGGTTTGGGCTATGAAGTAGGCCTATTTATATCCCTTTATCCCAGGTAGGCCCCAGCCCCCATCCTTCCAGTGGGATCATAATTTGCTCCTACTATAGGGGGGTTTCTTTTGCTCCCACAGAAAGTTACCTATAACCTTATCTATGGTCTGATACCACTTAGTGGGTTAGTCTAAAGGGACATGAGACAACGGATATAGTATCTTGGGGGCTGTGATCATTTTAAGAGCTGAAATTTTACCCACAAAGGTAAGGTTTAGTGTCCTCCACCTATCTAGCTTGGTTTTGAGTTCAGCAAATAGCAGCTTTAGATTGAGATCCCACATTTTTGAAAAATCTGGAGAGATGTGTACTCCCAGATATATCAAAGATTCTGATGCCCATTGAAGGCCAAAGGGAGCTATCGAGTTTTGAGTGCAGATGGGATTCAGCGGGAGTACTTCTGTCTTGTAGCAGTTCATTTTCAGCCCAGAATAACCTTGAAATTCAGATAGAAGGGTAAGGAGGGCCAGAACTGATGTATTGACATCCATCACAGGTACCAACAAATCATCTGCATACATACGAGCAGTATACAACCATTCACCAACTGGGATACCTTGGATATTGGGGTGTTGCCATATAGCAGCCACCAGTGGCTCTACTGCCAAAACAAAAAGCAGGGGGTACAAGGGGCAGCCCTTCCTGGTGCCCCTACCCAACTAAAAGAGTTCAGACAACACTGTATTGGTTAGGATTCTGGCTGTACATAGATTTTATAAAGTTGAAAGTCATTGTCTCAAACAGTCCCCAAATCCCATGTGCTGTAGGACCAGGGTTAGATAATCCCACTCCAGAGAGTCAAAGGCTTTTTCAAAATGAACAGCAACTGCTGCCACTGGAGTGGGAAGCATCCTGGCCCAGTATATAAGGGTTATCATTTATTTATTTATTGAAAGAAATCAGAATTACAATCCTTGGACCGGATATGGTCCCTGCTATATCTTCCAGGAACAAAGCCAACTTGTAAAGGATGAGTAAGATGCAGGAGGAGCTTATTAACCCTAGAGGCCATGATCTTAGCAAATAGCTTGCTATCAGTATTAATAAGGGATATGAGTTAATAGCTCAAAGGCAGTGTGTGGTCCTTCCCTTTTTTGGGGAATACCATGACAACTGCTTCACAGAGAGTAGGAGGAAATGTGCCAGCCAAAAGCACATCATTAAACACTGTGCTGAGGAGTGGGGAAATGTGGGAAGCAAGAAGCTGCCAGAATCTGGCGAGGAACCCATCCTCCCAGGGGCTTTGCTAGCATTCATAGCTTTTAGGGAAGTTACCACTTCAGCTGGGGAAATGGGCTTGTCCATTGCAACACCCTGTAAGGGAGACAGTTTGGGTAATTGAAGGAAGGAGAGGAAGGCTTTCACCTTTTCTGAATCCATGGTTCTAGAGGAGGAGTACAGGGTACTGTAAAACCTTTTCATTATTAAGTTGATTTGCTGTGATCTGGTACAGGTCTTTCCTGCCTGCTCCCTTTATCCAGCTATATGCCATTAAGCCTGCTGCTTGCGCAGCCGATATGCTAACACCTTGCCCCTTTCCCATCCCTCCCAATACTTATGTTGTAGGTGTAAGAGAGCTACTTTGTCTTTGCGAGCCAACAGATCATTTATCTGCAGCCTAAGTTGGGTTATTTCCTTACCCAGAGGGGAATTCAAAGAAAACATATGTGTATTTGGCTTGGAATTCAAGGGACTTTAGTTTCATCTCCAGGGTTTGTAGAAGGAGCTCCCTTCCCTTGTGACATTTGGCCGCAAAGCCGATGATGGACTCCCAAAGGGTGGCTTTCACAGCCTCTGAGATAGTCCCTGGAGAGGTATCTGAGATGGGGATGTCAGTCAGAAAAAGGGCTGTCTCCACAGCAGCCCAGGCTGGGAAGTCCAGGTCCCTAAGAAGGAGGGGATCCAGCTTCCAGCTGGAGGAATTAGGGGAGCTGACACCCCAAGTTAAATGTATCTGCACTGGTGAATGGTCAGAGATATACATGGGCATAATCTTCGAGTCTACCACCCATTGGCTGGTCTCTGATGACAAAAGCCAATAGTCAAGTCAGCTGTGGGAGCCATGTGCGAGAAGAAGGAGTAGTCCCTGTCCTTTTGATGAAACAATCTCCAGATGTCAGTCAATCCAATGTCAGTCATCAGCTGCTGTAAAGCTAATCGAGCCTTGTAATGCTGCTCATGGGACATAGAGCTACAATCCAACTGCGGTACTAGGGTAAGGTTACAATCACCTCCAACCAACACCGGAATAGGAGTCAAAGAAAGAGCATTCAAAGCCTGAGCAACCTTATGGTAGAAAGTGGGAACGTCCTTGTTTGGCCCATACACATTACCAAGGATAAGGGTGCCTTCCAGGGTGTCCATAAGGGCCAACACCCACCTCTCAGATGTGTCCATTTTAAGTTGGGTAAGTTTCCACTTAACTCATTGTCTCCTAGCAGATGCCTGTAGGCATCAGTAAAATGCACTGGTGTGTCCTGAGGACGCCTACAGAAGTCAGCTACTGACTTCCTGTGGGCCCTGGCAATGTCTGGAGAAGTCACTTATATATTTTAATATATAATGTAACAGAATATAATATATATTTGACTGCATAGCACCATTGGAAAGGTAATTTTGTGCTGAAGAACTTTGCCACTGATATTCTGTGTATATCATGTGTACTTCAGGAGTTATTCATATTTGTTTATGATATGGTGTATATGGCTTATGTTGCCTGTTTTAGTGAAAAAAAACATTTCTTTGCTGTTTCAACCAGCATAGAAAAAAAACTAAATTACATATTATTATTTGCATACCACCACTGGAAAGATAATTTTGTGCTGAATAACTTTTCCACTCATAGTTTCTGTCTAGCACTTATGGTTCTTGAGCTATTAGGATTTGTTTGAGGCATGCTGACTATAGCTTGATTTTGCTTAGAAAGGCCCAGGATTTACTATTAACAGTATGCAGGAGACAAGTAGAGCAACTTGAGAGAGCTCCTGTGGAAGCAATGAGTTAAGAGATTTATGTAGGAGTATGACCACTCCTCTTTTTTTCGTCAGGGCCAAGGAAGAGAAGACCTGCCCCACCCAATCCCTAGCCAGAAAATCATGATCTTACTTATTTAGTTTAGTTTCCTGCAGGAATGCCAGCATAGCTTGGTAGAAGACACCAGGAGAAAGGACTGCTGTGTGACTGGACTTCTCTACTGGGACTATATTGTCCTCCTTGCCTCCCCTCCACCCTCCCACCCAAAGCTAGTTCTACTTTTATAGGCACAGGATTTGACTGACAACAGGAACTTCCTGTTTGGGAGCAGGAAGTGAGTGATCACAAAGCCACCAAAGACCCACCATCCTAGAAGGGCAAGAGTAGCTCTCCGTCCCCCTCTAGCTGCTGGAGGTCTGCCTCTGAGCAAGTAAGGGGTCTACTGAGAAATATAGGATATTCTTGTCTCAGAACAGGACAATCAGGAGCTTAAAGGGCACACAGGCAGAAAGTAAGGAGAGAGAGAAAAAACAGAGTAAAGAGTAAGGATTGCAAACAGTTAAGGGGCCAGAAATAAGACATGATGGGAGTGGTGCAGTGCAGTGGCTGTGGAGCAGCAGTCTTCCGGGAGACATTCTGGAGGATGCGGTGTTGTTCCATCTGCAGGCATCTCTCTGGGCTGAGGGAGGAGGTTGCTCATCTCCAGGCTGAGTTGGCCAGGATTTGTGGGACCTCCTCTTCCATCCAGGGACCACCAGTGCCACTGCCGTTGCCTCAGAGGTTGCCAAGAAAGAGGAGCGGTTGGACGACAGTGGGCTCAGGGAGGGTGAGGGTGGTGAAACAGAGGCACATCCCTCTAGTTGTACCTCTCCACAATTTCTATGCCATTCTGGCAAAGTGTGGTTCCTCTATGGAGGCACCCGCAGTGGAGATGCTGGGCACCTCCACAAAGGAAACCCACAGGAGGGTGGCAGGGGACCCCACAGGGGAAGAAAACAACTCCTGGTGGGGGACTCCATTGTTAGGAAGGTAGAACTGGGGGGGAGGAAGGGGAGAGGGAGGTAAGGTGCCTGCCTGGTGCCATGGCTTGGAGGGAAAGGGAGAAAATCCTCAGGATTGCTGGAGCAGCTACACAGGGGAGGGAGCTGGATGTCATTGTCCACCTAGGGACAAATAACCTGGCTAAGAAAGGGATTAGAGAAGTGCAGGAAGAGTTTGTGGAATTGGGAGGGCCTTAGACAAGTAGCATGCACGGTAACCTTCTCGGAGGTGCTGCCCATCTATGGTGTAGGGAGAGGCTAGGGTGTTCCGTGCCATGGGATTCAATCAGTGGTTGAAAACTGTTGTGAAGCTCAGGATTTGGCTTCATTGGGACTGGGGGTCCACCTGGAGTGATGCAAGCCTATACTGGCATGATGGACTGCATCTGTCCAGGAGGGGAACCAGGATCCTAGGTGATAGGTTTAAATGCTTCATTGACAAGCATTTAAACTAGCCAAGGGGGGAGGCACTGAAAAGGAGCAGGGAAATCCTAGCTCCCCCCCAAAAAATCACGGTAGTTAGTGTGGTAAACACCAACATAGAGGTGTCGATAGGGAGAAGGGCAGGGGTAAATGGAGAAAGTGACAAAGGCAAGAAGGACAGGGATGGGGCAAAAAGGAGTAAGGCCATCAGGAAATGGAGGGTAATGAGTACCAATGCCCGTAGTCTGGGCAACAAGTTCCCTGAGCTGGTGGCCTTGATGGAAGAGGGATGCCTGGATATCGTAGCAGTCACAGAAACATGGTACACAGAGAATCATGACTGGGATTTTAACATACCAGGGTACATAACCTACAGGCGAGACAGGCAGGGGAGAAGAGGGGGAGAAGTAGCTCTCTATGTAAAGGAAGGGATAAAAGCAACTGAACATAAGAGTAAACAGGGAGGAGAGGAGGCACTGTGGGTCACCTTGAAGACTGAAAAGGGCACCACAATCTGCACAGGGGTTGTGTACAGACCCCCATGTCAGGGGGAGGGAATGGACAAGGATATGATAGAAGGCATTCTTAGAATGGCAGAGAAAGGGGAGATACTGTTGATGGGAGACCTGAATATGCCAGATGTTAACTGGAGCACATTTGCTGCAGCCACATCCAAGAGCAGGGTCATTCCTGATGCCCTATAGGTGGCAGGCCTCAGACAGCTAGTTTCGGAACCCACTGGTGAGGGAGCAATCTTAGACCTCATACTCTCAAATGGAGGCAGTGAGAGGATCTCAGATCTAGAAGTGGGTTGCCATCTGGGAACAAGCAACCATCAAACAGTGTGGTTCACGTTAAACTCAGCTACAGAGTCAAGCCATACAAAAGTGAGGGTACTGGACTTTAGGAGGGCTGACTTTGGCAAGATGGGAGAGTGCCTCAGAAAAGCACTAGCAAACAGGCTAGAAGGAGGTGTGGAGCAACAATGGGAAATCATCAAAACAGCCATCACAGAGGCAACAAGCCTTTGTGTGAAGCAAATAAACAAATCAAAATGAAAGAAAAAGCCACTACGGTTCTCAAAAGAAGTGGCTGTGAAAGTCAGGAAGAAAAAGATAGCATTCCAGGAGTATAAGGAAACACAGAAAGAGCAGGACAGAGAGCTGTACCAGTTAAGGCAGAAGGAAGTAGGTAGGGAAGTCAGAATAGCAAAGGCCCAAACTGACGAAAAGATAGCCAAGTCGGTTAAGAAGGATGATAAAACCTTTTATAGTTACATCAGCGAGTGTAGAAAGACAAAGGGAGGGATAGTGAGGCTGAATAGAATGAACAGTGGGTGGGCAGAGGGGGTCAGTGAAAAAGCAGGGATACTGAACTGATATTTCTGTTCAGCATTCACAAAAGAGGAGGGGGAAGTGCCTAATCCAATTAACAGAAGCACTCTTGATAGGGGGGTTGATCCCAGTCCTTTCACAGAAGAAAGGGTTCTGTAAGAACTCCGAAAACTGAAGGTGGACAAAGCAATGGGGCCGGATGGAATTCACCCCAGAATTCTAAAAGAATTAAGGGGGGAACTAGTGAAACCACTGGCTACTCTGTTTAATAAATCATGGGAGGAAGGTGTGGTACCCGAGGACTGGAGGAAGGCGGATGTGATTCCACTTCACAAAAGTGGGACCAAGACAGAGGCAGGAAACTACAGACATGTCAGTCTGACCTCTGTGGTAGGGAAAGTGATGGAGTCACTTCTGAAGGAAAGAATAGTTGAGTACCTAGAGGCCAGTGGGGCACAGGACCTAAGGCAGCATGGGTTCACAGCGGGAATGTTGTGTCAGATGAATATAATAGATTTCTTTGACTGGGTGACCAAAGTAGTAGACCAGGGAGGGGCTGTGGACATGGCCTACCTAGACTTTAGCAAGGCATTTGACACAGTCCCACACAAAAGATTAATAGTCAAATTAACCAGCCTGGGAGTGGGTCCCAGGGTGGTAGCCTGGGTAAAACATTGGCTGGACAACAGGACACAGAAGGTAATTGTAAATGGAGTCCACTCTGAAGAAAGAGGGGTTACTAGTGGGGTACCGCAGGGTTCAGTATTGTGTCCAGTCCTTTTTAATGTCTTTATAAGTGACATTGCAGAGGGACTGGAAGGAAAAGTATGCCTCTTTGCAGATGACACAAAGATCTGCAACAGGGTTGATACACAAGGAGGCATGGAAAGGATGAGAAGGGACTTGGCAAGGTTGGAGGAATGGTCAGAAGTATGGCAGCTAGGATTCAATGCAAAGAAGTGCAAAATAATGCTCCTGGGAAACAAGAACCCCGGGGAAGAATACACAATGAGGGGGGTGAGGTAGTAACAACAACAAAAATGGAAAGGGACCTGGGGGTAATCATATCAGATGATCTTAAGGTTAGCAAGCAATGTGAGAAGGCAGTAAGGAGGGCTGGGGGTATACTGGGATGCATAGGGAGAGGCATCAGCAGCAGAAAACAGGAAGTTGTTATCCCTCTGTACAGACAGTTGGTGAGACCCCATCTGGAGTACTGCGTCCAGTTCTGGAGACCCCATCTCCACAAGGACATAGACAGGATAGAGGCAGTCCAGAGGAGGGCAACTAAAATGGTGCAGGGTCTGCAAGAGAAGCCGTATGAGGAGAGACTAAAGGAGCTTAATATGTATACCCTTGAGGAAAGAAGGAGAGGGGGACATGATAGAAACTTTAGGTACCCTCAGTGGAATCAATAAAGTCCAAGAGGGTAGCATCTTTCACAAAAGAGATGTGCAAGAACAAGGGGACAATAATTTAAAGATTGGGGCGGTTCAGGGGCAATGTGGAGGAAGTATTATTTCACAGAGAGGGTAGTGGATGCATGGAACAGCCTTCCTGAGGAGGTTGTGGGGTCTAAAACTGTGGGAGAATTCAAGAATGCATGGGGCAGACATAAGGCAATTCTTGTGGGGGGTAGGAAGAAATAGGCTGTTGGTTAACTAGGATCTGCGGCCTATCCTGTAGGTAAGGAAATGGGCAGACTAGATGGGCCAAGCGGTCCTTATCTGCCATCAAAGTCTATGTTTCTATGTTTCTATAGCCCTCAGCCTTTTAAGATGTGCCAACACCTGTTTACATTTTGTTGGAGTATTTAATGCTCAGACATTCCAGGTGTACCATATAAGATCACCCATGATCATGAATGATGGGGGACATGAAAAGAAGTGGAATGTCACCAACAAAAATAGAGGCCAAGGAACCAGCTAGCGCACCATGCAGGCAATCCTCGTTTCACCTTCTCTGAGGTTAAGTGCAGTTGTCTTAGTTATAGCAGCCCATGCAATTCCCTATATACTGTCTAGCCCAAAACAATAGATAACTATAATATGGGCAACCGGCCTGAATGATATCACAACTATTTACATCAATAACATCCATAGCATAGGAAAAACCAGTAAGGAGAGACACAGTAAGGCCAGCAAACCATTCGCCAAGGCCACCCATGCTTCTCTTGTGGGGGGGATAAAACAGATATTCCATCAGCTATAACAGCCAAGCCCTGTCACGGCCACCTCTCATTAGCTTTTACGCTGTGGGAATAATCATGGGGAGTGACAAAATTCTTTATGGCAGGGCCTATCAGGTGATAGCCGTGCTGCCAAGAACGCTGCAAGGCGAGTGATCAAGGGTTGGGATCCTCCCAGCCCCAGTAGAGGCCACTCTTCTACAGTGAATAGGGATCAAAATAAACAGCAACCAGACTATCCTGAGTAGGAAAGGCACAAGACAAGCAAGCTGCAGGGGAGCACCTCTGTATATGAGGTAAGGGGTTAGGACTTTATGCCCATGCAGAAAGTGGCTTGCAGGGTCATAATGAAAGATAAAGCAGCAGGTCTGGTGATATAATTTCCAGTCATCTACTATGGCTGCAGCAGAGCTAAATTATATACCATGGGAACCTTATATGTCTCTATGATAGCCACCACCTTATCATTTTCGCCTGTACACAATGTTGGGACAGCATAAGGTTAATTCTGCCAGCGATACGCACACCATAAGATTTAAATCTGAGCTGTTGAGCTGCCAGTGTCAAAGCAGAGTGGCTGCCAGAAATAACACGTATTGTCATTAAACAGTGCAAGAACCAGTGGGCGTTTTTCTGCCAGAAAAGCTGGGTAATCCACCAGTCAGAGAAAAGGAAGCGGGGGGCGCTTTAGGAAATCAGGAGCTCCAAAGCAGAGCCTGGAGGCCTGCTGCTTCTCATTCGTCCCCACCCCGACTAGTCAACAATCCAGGTACTTATCTGATGAGTTCAGATTAAGGCTGCATCCCCTACTAAGTCTGATGGCATCTGGGATCCAGCGGCAGCTTCCATGTTGGGTTGAGAAGAGCATACAGCTGTGTGATTCCCTAATCACCAGAACTGGCACTGTCCCACCTGCAGCCAACACAGCCCATGATCTTTGCTCTGATGGAGAACTCTCTTGGCCTGAGGTAAGCTTAGAATCTTCAGCCCCAACTGATTTCAGGGAGGTGTCGTCTGGTTCTCACAATGGAGAAAAGCAATTAGGGGAATAGTAACGCTGCAAGTCTCCATCCCCGAGGTCCATACAGTCTCTCCCCTTCTTCCAATTGGCCAGGTGCTGGCACTGCTCATGGCGGCTTGGTGTATGTTGCTTCTTGGACCACAGGGGAAGGGAGGCCTCAGGAAACTGACTGCTGTTTGGGATGAAAAGGAGAAGCTCCCTTTTTGTTCTGCTTGAGACGGTGAGTTGCTCTCTATGACCATAGAGCTACCCGGGCCATGTATGTCCTCTGGGTAGGCTCTTTTTAAGAAGTTCATTACACTTTCTAGTTTTGAGAATAGGAGAGGGCTGCCATTATACATGACCCACATTGTAGCCAGGTACAGCATGGAGAAGGAAAGATTATGGTAGTGCAGGATTTTCTGAGCCGCTGTATAGGCTTTGAGCTGCTCATTAAACTCACTAGAATAGTCTTGAAAAATTTTTATTCTTTGACCGTGCCAGTTGAGAAGCCCCTTGTCTCTGGCCAAAGCTGTTACAAGAACTTTTTGCCAATAGTCTAAGAAGCAATCCAGGGTAGGGTGCAGGCATACACCAGGTTTTGGTGGGAAGCGAGGAAGTGATGGGCCCACTCTATCTATAGTACAGTACCAGGTGGAAAATCAAGCAGTTGTGGGAGGGTAACTTGTAGGACACTGGCTGTGTCTTTTTGATCAGCACCCTCCGGAAAGCCGATAAATCGCAGGTTATTGTGACGCCTGCGGTTCTCCAGATCATCTACTTTATCTTGTAGGAGACAGATTAGGTGAGCCTGCTCTTTCATAGTAACAGAAATGTCCTGTATGGTGGCATTATGAGCTGTGAGATGTCGCTCCATTTTAAAAAGACGGGATTCAATCGCTTGCAGCGTTTTGGTGTTTGTGTTAACAGCTAGAGTCATTTGAGACATCTGTGCCAGTAGCTGACTAAACATTTGCTCTGTTTTTGTACAGCCAGCACCAGCTGAAGCAGAAGATGCCATCTTGCAGGCCTGAGATGCTGCAGAGGATACAAAAATGCAGCCAAACTACCTTCCAAAGACCGAAATAAGGTAGGCTATCAGATGGAGGTATGTCTCACTGCTGTTATATGTAAAGGTAGGGTGCAGAAATTTTCCCCAGTTGCCGGATGAAGCAGGATTCTGTCCCACAGTGAGAGGAGCTAAGCACTTAGGCAGCCATTCTGAACCAGGGCCCAGCCACGTCCCTACGCCTCACTTCTAAGGCTAAGAAATGACTGGAGGAGAAAACAGCTTCCCTTCTTAATCAGATCTGTGACCTGGAATGCCTTCTGTCCTCTTCTTCGGATTCGGGGCAGTGGAGTAAACTTCACTCTCTTAGGGCTCAATATTATAGGCTTCTAGTGGATCGGGCTGACTTGGCCCTCCAATGAATCAAATTCGATATCTGGATTCCAGAAAGAGGGCAGATGGGCTCTTAGCTCTCCGGCTTCAGCAATTAGAGAGTAGACAAATGATTCCCAGTCTTCAGCCGACTCGGGATGGGGAAGTTCTCACTTGCCCTCGAGATATTGTGGAAGCATTTCAGGCATTCTACAAGAATCTCTACAGTCCAGATGCTGATGATTGTCCTGATGAGGCTTTGAGAGTCCTATTTGGACTCTACCTCTTCCCAGTATTTCAGTTGCCCAACGTGAAGTCTTGCAAGCCCTTATCCCTCTGCTGGAGGTTTGCTGAGTGATTGAACAACTGTCGAAGGAGAAGGCTCCCGGCCTGGATGGATTTAACAACTCCTTTTATGCTGCCTTTATAGATATCTAGATGCATTTAACAATCATTTTGCCACAGCTAGTCCAGCTTTCGACAATTCCCCTGCATCCCTGGTCCACTCCCAATTAAGTGTCCCATGATCAGACTCTCCTGCCCCAGTACCTGGCTTCCCGTTCCACCTGGTCTCTCTGAAAGAGGTTGAAGACCTCATGCTCCAATTGGATACTAAGAAAAGTACTGGTGCTGATTCTTTGGATCCTTATTTCCTTAAAATCACATATCATGTCCTAGCTATTCCTATCACCCACTTATTTAACTTATCATTGTCCCAAGGGCTTATTCCCCACATCTGGAAAATTGCTCAAGTCATCCCCTTGTTTAAATCAGGGGATCTCTGCAACCTTAACAATTATAGACCGGTTTCCCTCCTCCCAACATTGTCGAAACTTCTGGAAAAGATTGACAGCAACCAACTAAGGGATTACCTCAAATCTAATAACTTACCAAACCCTATGCAATCTGAATTTAGAACTAAACACAGCACTGTTTTGGCCCTTGCCAAAGTAACAAATGATTGGTACTGAGAACTGGACAGCAGAAACTTTGTGCTGTATTTCTAGACCTTAGTAAGGCTTTTGATACAGTGGATCATATCCTGCTTCTCTCTTCTCTGAGGAGTATAGAGCTGGACTCAGTTTCTTTGCATTGGTTTACTGAGTACCTTGTAGGACGGTGTCAACAAATTAAGGCTGAGATTAAGCTATCCCCACTCAAACCTTTACCACATAGAAACATAGAATTTGACGGCAGATAAGGACCGCTTGGCCCAACCAGTCTGCCCATTTTCCTACCTACTGGATAAGCTGCAGATCCTAGTTAATCAGCAGCCTACTTCTTCCTACCCCCAACCCCTAGAATTGCCTTATGACTGTCCCATGCATGCTTGAATTCCACCACTGTTTTTGACTCCACAACCTCCTCCGGAAGGCCGTTCCATGCATCCACAACCCTCTCTGTGAAAAAATACTTCCTTAAATTACCTCTGAGCCGCCCTCTATCTTCAAATTGTGCCCTCTTGTTCTTGCACACCTCTTTTTTTGAAAGATGCTACCCTCTTGGACTTTGTTGATCCCTTGAGGTACTTGAACGTTTCTATCATGTCCCCTCTCCTCCTTTCCTCGAGGCTATACATATTCAGCTCCTTAAGTCTCTTTCATATGTCTTCCGTGCAGACCCTGCACCATTTTAGTTGCACTCCTCTGGACAGCTTCCATCCTGTCTATGTCTTTGTGGAGATTGGGTCTCCAGAACTGCACACAGTACTCCAGATGGGGTCTCACCAGCTGTCTGTACAGAGGGATAATAACTTCCTGTTTTCTACTGGTGATGCCTCTCCCTATGCATCCCAGTATCCCCCTAGCCATCCTTGCTGCCCTCTCACATTGCTTGCCCACCTTTAGGTCATCTGATATGACTACCCCAGGTCCCTTTCCATTTTTGTTGTTGTTAGTATCTCACCCCCATTGTGTACTCTTCCCCTGGGTTTTTGTTTCCAGGTGCATTACCTTGCACTTCTTAGCATTGAATCTAAGCTGCCATACATTTGACCATTCCTCTAACCTTGCCAGTCCCTTCTCATCCTTTCCACCCCACCCTGTGCATAACTCTGTTGCAGATCTTAAGTGTCATCTGCAAAGAGACATACTTTTCCTTCCAGTCCTTCTGCAATGTTGCTTATAAAGACATTGAAGAGGACCGGTCCTAATACTGAACCCTACGGTACCCAACTAGTAACCCTCCTTTCTTCTGAGTGGACTCCATTTACTATTACTCTCTGTGTCCTATTCTCCAGCCAATTCTTTACCCAGGCTGTCATCTTGGGACCCACTCCCAGGCTGGCTAACTTGTATATTAATCTTTTGTGTGGGACTGTGTCAAATGCCTTGCTTAAGTCTAGGTAGACCATGTCCACAGCCCTCCCTGATCTACTACTTTGGTCACCCAGTCAAAGAAATCTATCAGATTCGTCTGGCATGACCTTCCCGCTGTGAATCCATGCTGCCTAGGGTCCTGTGCCTCTGGCCTCTAGATACTGACAATTCTTTCCTTCAGAAGTGATTCCATCATTTTCCTATCACTGAGGTTAAACTAACGGGTCTGTAGTTTCCTGCTTCTGCCTTACTCCCACTTTTGTGAAGGGGAATCACATCTGTCCTCCTCCAGTCCTCGGGTACCACCCCATCCTCCCATGATTTGTTAAAAAGGGTAGTCAGTGGTGTCACTAGTTCTACCCTTAGCTCTTTTAGAATTCTGAGATGAATCCCATCAGGCCCCATTGCTTTGTCCACCTTCAGTTTTAAGAGTTATTTCAGAACCCTTTCTTCTGTAAATGGGCTGGTATCAACTTCTGTATCCAGAGTGTTTCTACTGTTTGTTTTATGTACCTCCCCTCTTCATTTGTAAATACTGAGCAAAATATTTGTTTAGTATCTTTGCCTTTTCACAGTCTCCTCTGCCCACCCTCCCTCCCTTTTTTAAGCCTCACTATCCCTCCCTTGGTCTTCCTTTGCTCCCTGATGTACCTATAAAAGGTTTTATCCCCCTTCTTCACTGAGGAGAGGAGAGTACCGAGGAGAGTACCGAAAGGATCCATATTTGGTCCCTTACTATTCGCTATGTTAATAACATCGATGAGAGTATTAACAAGGCCTACATACACCTGTTTGCTGATGACACGATGTATATATAAGTCATCCGACACCTGAAGCCACTTGTGCTGACCTCCTGGAGGAATTTAACCAGCTCCAGAACTAACTTCTCCAGAAAAAAATTTTTATAAATACTGAAAAACAAAAGCCATGTTGTTCTCACCCTATAGCCATGTGATGAATCCGGCCAGCTCTGGAGCACTGCCTCAGATTACCACAATTCTTGGAGAGAAACTGGAGTTTGTCTCAAAGTTTAAATGTATAGATATGTGGTTAGACCATAATCTATCATTCACTGAGCAAGTCGAGGACCTTGTAAAGAAGTTAATGCAGAGGCTGGGGCTGTTCTTTAGAATTAACCAGTTTCTTACTAGAGATGCAAAAGTGTGCCTTGTCCAAACTACTTTTCTTTCACTGATCGATTATGCAGATTTCCTTTGTAGTCAATGTCCCAAAGCCTCTCTTGAAAAGTTGGAGATGCTTTACCACATCTGGTTTATTACTGGTTTCTCCATCTCTACCCATCATTGCTTCCTGTACAAAGTCATAGGGTGGTCCTCTCTTATGTTTAGGCGTAATAGAAACACAGTCCTTTGGACTTATAGAGTCTTCCTGAAGTAGCTTCCACAATATATAATAGACTGTCTCCCACTAAGTGCGCTAGGAAAGTATGCCCTAAGAAGTGCATCCTACATCACATTATGTATACCCAAGGCTTCCTCTCGCTATGGCAGAGTGGCCATTAGTTTCCTGTTGCCAACATTGTGGAATAATGTAAAAAAATTATTGAAATTAAGCTGCCTCCACAGTATGAATGCCTTTAAATCGCTATATGCTTGGTATGTGTGTGAGCTATGCAACTGCTACCCCAGCCCCTAATTTTTGCCCAAAGCATCAGGCTGCTGCCCTCTGAGCAGAGTTGAATTTATGATCGCTTGTAACCTTTGGTGACCTTAACTCTGTGAGCGTCTTATGCCTTAAATGTCTTTCCCCTCTAGAGATCCCTAGCTGCAGGGTTATTATCTCTTCATGGCTTTGCAGCCACTACACCTTACTCACCTTACTGTCTTTTACATATTGCTTAATCTGCGGCTTTTATTCCCCTACCCTGTACCATTTAACTGCCCTATTTCATCTTTGTATTCCCTTTCCACTGCATTCCAGTCTTACTATCTCTTTCCTCTGTCCCCTAACTCTCTTTCCTGCCATAGACTAGTCCTTCAGTGGCTCCCTGCCCCTCAGGTGGTAGAAATGCGGATACCGGGTGGTTGTCGCTTCCATAGCCACTGCCTGAGACACATAGACTGTACTCCTTACTAGGGAGGTGCGGCATTGCCCATACTCGATCGGAACGTAAGCACTTTTCTGCTCTGGTGTCTGATTGGCTCCAGCAGTCTCAATACTAAGCTAAAGTCTGATTTTCTGTCTAAAACTTGCACAAAAAAGAGCTGTACTTACTTACTGTCTAACAGTTATGACCTCTATTTTTTCCTGTTTAGAGTGTCAAAAGTTGGGACTCTGATTACACTCTTTTCTGAATTTCTGTGGTTGGGCCAGTCTTTAGGCATCAAGGAATGCCCAATTCTGTTGTCCTGCTATTTTGGTCCTCCTGCTGGTTCAGATGTTCCATTGTCCATGGCCCAGTACTTAATACCGACCCCTTCTTCCATCCCCTGCCAAGGATATACTCTCCACTGGCTCCCTGCCCATAGGTGTGGGAAACCCGGGCACCGGGCGGTCGGTGCTGCCTCTACCGCAGCCTGAGAACCTAAGCTTGGACTCCCCATTAGCAAAGCATGGCATTAGCAGCCATCCGATCAGAACGTGAGCGCTTTTCGGTGTTGGCTTCCGCTTGGTTCCTGCAGTCTGCTACTGTGTTCGTTCTAAACCAAGCATAAATCTGATTTCCATGCAGAAATTTGCCAAAAAAGAGCTGTAATTACTTTTCTCCTTGACTGTTAAGACCCTTATCCTTCTGTTTAGAGAGTTACATTTAGTGATGCTGTGTGATTACACTACTTTTGAAATTCTGTGCTTGCATCAGCTCCCTACATGTGCGGCTGATCACTTCTCCCTAGCGAAGTTCCTACTATGCCTCATCTTATATCCTCCTTAAACATTACAGAAGCACTCTGAACTGATATGACTGATGTAACATTGAGTACTTACTTGCATTAATTGCATTAACTGTTTTTTACTTGTGTTATTTGGCTCTATTGTAAATATCTCTGTATGCATTGTACCATTTGACCCGGAGCTAACCAGGTCCATCTTGTAAATGAGCTTACTCAATGATGTTCACCTGGATAAATAAAGAGTTTGATTGATTGATTGATTGCTATCTTGGCCCCTTTCCTAACCAGGTTATTCAATTACCTTCGCTCCTCCAGCCTCACAGATAGCTCGTTTACGAAGGCTTGGATTACTGTAATCCTTAAACCTGGTAAGCCCAAACTCCTTCCCAGAAGCTACCACCCTATCTCTTTACTGAATTCAAATCTCAAAATTTTGGCTAAGATTCTGGTGAACCGTAATTTGGTTACTTGGGAGGGCCTCATCAGCCCGACTCAGATGGGGTTTATTGCTGGTCGGTTATCATCTAATCATCTGCATAAAGTTTTATACCTGATCTCCAGGTCGGGGGAGTGCAGGACCCCCATGGTTCTGGTCTCGCTTGATGTGGAAAAGGCGTTTGATGGGGTATCTTGGTCCTTCTTATTTGCCACACTTCGACGTTTTGGCTTTCCTTCCCCTTTTTGTGACTGGCTGAAGGTTATATATCACCATCCCTCAGCCAGAATTCATAGTAAAGGAGTGTTTTCTTCCTCCTTCTCTTTACAGTGTGGCATGAGGCAGAGCTGCCCTCTTTCACTGTTCTTGTTTAATTTGGAATTAGAGCCCCTCCTTTGTTCTCTCCAACTTCACCCAGGAATTCTGGGCATTCAGGTAGGGGGAGAGGGATATAAAATCTCTGCCTGTGTAGACAACCTGCTTTTACATGTGGAGAACCCCTGGGCATCAATTTTGGCTGCCCTAGAGGAGATTGACAGGTTTTCCCAGGTAGCAGGCTATAAACTGAACCTAGATAAATCCAATGTTATGTCGCTAAATGTTCATGTGCTCCATCAGTGGATAGACAAGCGTGGCCTCTCCTGGGAACGTAAGGTCCTTACCTAGCTAGGGATTAAAATTTCCAGATCTATTTCTGGGTTGGGCAAGCTCAATCCAAAAGTCTGGTTTCACATCTTCAGCGGTGTCTTTCTGCCTTTATGTAGAATGGTAAGGCTGTTCTTAGGGCGTATTACAGTATGAGCTTACTGTTTGGAAGGAGCGTAGGGGTCTGAGGGTGCCTAACTTCTTCTTATATTATTGTGCCATTCACTCCAACAAACTTTTTTGTTGGGGCTCTGTCACTGCTATTCCCCCTGGTGGTTTCTACGACCCTCCATGGGTCTCTTTAGAACAACGGCTTTGTCATCTGCAAGGTCTTACTCTAGTTAGTTTACTATATATTAAACTGTCCAAGCTTCCTCCAGCACTTTGTTCCTTCCCTATGTACTGGTCTCTCAAAGCCCTTCATCAGATATATGCCCACCTCAGTCTTGATCCTGTTAAGGATATTGCTCAACCACTTATTAGTAGTCCACACTTTCATATAACTAACCGGCCTATTCCCTTTAACTTTTGTACTCCTCTACAAGGGGCCACGGTAGTCTCATTACTCCATGAGGGCAAGCTTGCCCCAGTAGGTGTAGTTCAAGAGCATTTTGCAATCCCTACATATCATCCCTTTAAACATATGCAGTTGGCTGGTACGATTTCCTCCTTTTTTGGGTTCTCCACCTTGACTCAAGGTCTCTAGTCCATTGTTGCACACTCTTATTGATACCGCATACCTCCCTCACTCTGTTTCTAAATGTGATGACATTTTGCAGTGCAGTGATCTGAGAAGTCCCACAGGGATTTGCTTGTACTGGCAACAGGAGTTGGGACTTGCCTTGGATGAGACAAAGTGGCGGCGAGTTTTTGAAAATGCTTATATTTATTTATTTTATTTATTCATTTATTGCATAAAATCGGAATTACTACCCTTTGAGGCACAGACTCATTTGCAAAGGCTCCACGCGGGTTACAGGGGTGGAGGGGGAACGTAATACAAGGATACATACGTAGTAAAGCAGTTTACAAGAAAAACATACACACTCATTTTTAGACAAACAGTACTGGCATTTCATACCAGGCTTTATCTTAGTTTTGCAGAGGCAGTGGTAGGCAGTGTTTGGGGCATCATTTGTTAGAAAATGGGGAGAGGCCATATTCGTGGGGTCTAAGGAGACCCTGTGTCTGTAATTAATGGAGTTAGGTAGCATATTTAGGAGGGCAGAGCTAGCCACAGTCACAGATTGCAGACTCAGTTAGGTGGGCTTTGAGGCCTGCTTTGAACAGGGAGATGCTGAGATAACCACATCATGCAGGACAGACTCCATTTCCTACAATTGTGCGAATAACATAACTTGTATTTTCCCCCCACTAGGCTCTATAGGATGGGCAGGTCATTATCTCCAACCTGTATGTGATGTGGGCACTCTGAGGGGATGCTTAAACATATTCTCTGGGACTGTTTACTGGTGGCTCTGTTTTGGCAAGTGATTCAAGACTCCCAGGACCCACTTCTGGGTTTAGATTCCAATTTTACTCCCCAGATCTGCCTGGTGGACTATTTTCCAGAGGACATGCTCAATTATTGCAATACGTTTATGTCTTTGATTTCAAGTGTTGCTAAATTAATTATTGTCTGACACTGGCTGGATCATTCACTCCTTCCTTACAGAGAATGGCACTCGGAGGTCCTTCAAGTCCTGGAAATGGAAAAACATATTGCTCACCAGCAGGCCTGTCAGGAGGCATTTCTAAGGAAGTGGGGACCCCTTATACCCATTGTACAGGTTCCTTAGGGGGCCCTGCTTTGGTTTGGGGTTGCTGACGGTCCTCCCACTGGTGTGGGGGGAGGGTTTTTTATTGACTCACATATTTTTTCTCCCTTTTCCCTCTTTTCTTCTTTCTTTCCCATCTTAATTTCTTTCCCAGGGTGTCTGCTCTCTCGATAGTGCTCTGGGGGGTATAAGGTTTGGGGGTTGGGGATGGGGGGCGAGTTTGGTTGGTTTTTTAGCTTTGTGTTTCATTACCTGTTGTTAATGTTCAGATTACGAGTGGTAATGTCATCACACAGATACATTTAATGTTCCTGTTGCTGCTTGTTTGTTTGACTGGCTGTTTACATGTTATTAATGTTCAATAAAGTATATTTAATTGCAAAAAAACAAACAAGGGCCTCTGGGCCTACCAAGTCTGCCTTTTTTTTTCTGTTTTAATCTTTATCTTTTGCTGCAGATCTGCAGCTGATCTATGGCATCATTTCTTCCTCTCCCTTCCTTACCTTTACTATTCCCTTGTGTCTGTCCAAGGCATTTTTGAAACCCACCACTGTTTTCACCCCCACTACTTCTGCTGGAAGGCTGTTCCAAGCATCCACTCCCCTTTCTGTGAAAAAGTACTTCCTTACATCCCTCCTGAATTTATCCCTCTCCAGCTTCATAGTATGCTTCGTGTTCTATAGCCTCATTCTCTCTTTAAAATACTCACCTCATGTACGTTATTAATCCCTGTGAGGTATTTAAAGGTCTCTGTCTCTTCCCCCTGTCCCTCCTTTTGTCCAGGGTGTACATAT
Source organism: Neoceratodus forsteri (assembly GCA_016271365.2). Classification (NCBI taxonomy): domain Eukaryota; kingdom Metazoa; phylum Chordata; order Ceratodontiformes; family Ceratodontidae; genus Neoceratodus; species Neoceratodus forsteri. The sequence continues at coordinate 876,972,649 of CM057452.1, read as the reverse complement.
ATAGCTCCTTTAGCCTCTTCTTGTAGGGCCTTTGATGTGGACCCTGCACCATTTTGGTAGCCCTTCTCTGGACCGTCTCCACTCTGTTTACGTCATTCCTGAAATGTAGCCTCCAGAACTGAACATAGTACTCAAGGTGAGGATTTACCAGAAATCTATATGGGGCAGCCCCAAGTCCCTCTTCCTGCTGGTGATACCCCTTCCTATGCACCCCAGCATTCCACTAGCCCTTCCAACTGCCTTGTCACACTGCCTGGCCACCTTTAGGTCATCTGATATGATTACCATGAGGTCTGTTTCCTGCATGGCCTTTGTCAGTATCACTTCACAAATTTTGTACTCCACCCTTGGGTTTCTATGGCACGAGTGCATTATTTTGCTTTTTTATTTTTGCATCAGAACCAAGCTGCCATACCCTTGATCACTCCTCCAGTCTTTTCAGATCCTTATCCATCTTTTCCACACACCCCACCCCAGAAAGATTTTGCTGAGTGTGACGGCCATGGCAGGACTCAGACCTGCAATCTTCTGGTCTGAAGTAAGACCCATTATTTATTAGGTGTCCAATGAAGAGCTGTTAATCATACCTGGCCATGTAAAACAATGAGGAAGATTAGTATAATGACTAGAGTCTGCTAAAATAGGGACTTTTCTAACTTCATTGACTGCCATGGAAGACCTGCAATAGTAAAGATGGACAAGTAGAAAGTTAGCAGCACTAGTACACACCTGAAACAAACAAAAAAAATGTTAAAATTCACCTTTGTTTCTACGATGAAATCTTCCTTTTCTTTACCCCTGACAGTTTCAATCTTCTTTTCCTCAGTGTTGTTGTTAAAAACCTCACTGTCTTTCTCAAAGGTAATATACTGTAGCCCTCAGTAGTGTGCTGTAAAATTATTCTTATTGAGACATTTACAACAGCCAGAAAATTGGGACCTAAATATACTGCATCAGTGCCAGTGGCATGATGGATGATAGAGGAAGAATAATATGAAAAAGATATGGCCTATGCCTTGCCACCTCCATGTCCCCATGGCACTGGAGTGCTATGAATGTACACTTGAGTGTCCCCTCCAATTTCCATTTCTGCTAGACACCCTAGCCAGTCCCTCTGCCTTCCTCAACTATCCCTTTACTTCCACCCTCTGATTTATTGGTTGAGGTGTGTGCACTAACCTGCCCTATCTCATAGATACTGCATGGTACTGTATGCCTCTCTGTGATGCTTATGCCACATAACCATGAAAAATGACATTTGTCCTAGGCTCTGGTAGCTGAAGGATATTGCTTTATGCTTAATATCTTGTTTCTGCTGTCTGCTTTTCTTACTGTTATTACCCTTCTATTGGAAGCCATGCTTTGGATGTTTCAGTCACTCCTGTTAATATGGTCCTAATAGATCTAGATGTTTTCTCTCTTGGAAGTTCAATGACCAGTCCCCACTTATTAGATATGCAAAAAGCTGCAGAATCATGCACTTAGGGCACAGAAACCCAAAGACAGAGTACAAAATGGGAAAAGAGGTATTGACAGTCACCAAACATTGCAATATGAGCAGACAAGAGACCAAATGGCCTTTTTGTGCTGGCTTGTTTGTATATTTGTATGCTCCTGGAAGTAATCATATCTGATGATTTCAGGGTGGGTGAGGCAGTGGGATAAGGCAGTTTGTAGGGTGAGTGGGATGCTGGGTGCATAGGGAAGGGTATCTCCAGCAGAAGGAGGTAGGTGGTGTTGTCACTGTATAGATCACTAACGAGATGCCACCTGGACTACTGTGTCCAGTACTGGAGACCACATCTCAGGAAATACATAGACAGAGTGGAGGTAGTCCAGAGGAGGGCGACTAAAATGATCCATGGTATGCATCAGAAGACATATAAGGAGAGATTGAAGACCCTAAATTTAGTATGTACACCCTGGAAGAGAGAAGGGAGAGAAGGGGTTATGATAGAGACCTATAAATATCTCATGGTGGTCAGTAAGGTACAGAAGGGACATATTTTGCAAATGAAAAGATATGTGAGAACAAGGGAACATGCAATGAAACTGGAAGGGATAAATTCAAGAGAGATGTGAGGAAGTACTTCTTCACTGAAAGAGTGGTAGTACCTGGAACAGTCTTCCAGCAGAGGTGGTGGGGACAAACATAGTGGTGGGCTTCAAGCATAACTGGAATAGGCACAAAGGAATCTTAGTAGGAAGCAAGGAGGGGGAGGTAGCCAGCGATCAAGTAGGGTCTGCAGTGGCAGTAAAGACAGGGAAAAATGAGCAGATTGAATGGGCTAAATGGTCCTTATCTGCTGTCAAAATCTATGTTTCTATGCACGTGTCATTTGACTTTCAAGGCAAGTTTCTATTCTTAATGGATTCTGTTCAATTTATACAAGAACATAAGAACATAAGAAAAGCGTCGGCAGATGGGGAGTGTGTGATCCGTCTAGTCTGCTCTAGAAATGTCCCCCTTCCCTATGCAGCCTTTGTCCTAACTTGTTCTTTATGTCTGTCCCATGTGAGTTTCAACTCACTGATTGTCTTTGATGCTACCACCTCCTGGGGCAGGCTGTTCCACAGGTCTATCACTCTTTCTGTGAAGAAGAATTTCCTGAGGTTGCTTTTGAACCTTCCTCCTACCACTCTTATATCATGCCCTCTCATGTGTGCTGCCATGTTCTGTTGAAACAGATTGCCTGTCTGAGCTGCGTTACATCCCCTCACATACTTAAATGTTTCAATCATGTCCCCTCTGTTTCTTCTGTGCTCAAGAGAGTATAGGTTCAGCTCCCTGAGTCTTGTTTCATATGACCTGTGATGCAGTCCATGCACCATCTTAGTAGCCCTTCTCTGCACCATTTCCAGATGGTCAATATCCTTCTTGAGGTGAGGTCTCCAAAACTGAACACAGTACTCAAAGTGTGGCCTCACCAAGGACCTGTAGAGGGGCATGATAACCTCCCTCTTCCTACTAGAAATACCTCTACTTATACATCCAAGGATGCCACCCACTTTCTGTGCTGCTTTCTCACATTGTTTCCTACCTTTAATTTGTCAGTGATGATTACGTTGAGATCTCACTCCGTTTGTGTCACCTCAAGTTGATGTCCTCCCAGTGTGTACTTTTTTCCAGGGTTCCTCTTTCCCAAGTGCATTACCGTACAGTTTTTGGCATTAAATTGTAACTGCCAGTCCCTGGACCAATCCTCTAGCCTTCTATGGTCAGCTTCCATGTTGTTTGCTCCTTCCCTTGTGTTCACTCTGTTGCAGAGTTTTGTATCATCTGCAGACAGTCAAACCCTCCCTGTTAGTCCATTCTCTATGTCTGCTATAAATATGTTAAATAGGATCAATCCCGGTCACGTGATGCGCTGTGAAGCGTAGCGGACGTTCGAGGGGCTTGCTCTCACTAAACGCTACTATTTTATAAGTTTTATACCTCTCTCCAACCTCCAACCAGAACCAGCAGCCTTAGGAGAGGTAGGAGAAGGATCTGAAGTGAATTTTGCGACTTTTCAGAGTATGGACGAAACGGAAGTGAAACTGAGCTCGAGGCAAACGGCCCCGACGCAGAGTCTTCTTCGCAGATCCCATGGATGATCTAACGCCAGCCTGATCTATGGGGAGTTATCCACAATCAAAGATGCCCTCTTCAAATTAATTGAGGATGTTGCAGACTTCAAACCTGCTTTAACACAACTAGCCCGACGAGTTACCGATGTGGAAGCACGGGTATCTTCATTAGAGCGCAGTGCTGACAAGCAGGGCCCTGCTGTGACTGAATTGAGGAGGTCTGTATCCAAATTAGAGGATCGCCTTGAAGACCTCGAAGGCAGGAATTGCAGAAACAATTTGGTTTTACTTGGCTTGCCAGAGGGGGAGGAAGGTCCAAACATGATTGTTTTCCTGCAGAGAATGCTGAGAAAACAGTAGGCCCTTCAGCCAATGGGCCAGAGTACATCATTGAAAGGGGCATAGGGCCTTGAGAGCAAACCTCCTCCAGCGGACCCCGAGGCCTATAATTTTAAGCTCTTGAATTACCTTGATCGAGAGCAGATATTGAGGGAAGCAAGGAAGCTCTCAGCAATCCTCTGGGAGGGCAAGAGACTTCGTTTAGTTCCGGATCTTACTGTTAAAAGCAGGATGGCGAGGGCCAGCTTTCGACCTATTACATCTAAGCTTTGGGCTGCCGGAATTAAGCACCGCATGTTATACCCTGCTAAACTGGAAGTCGCCCATAAGGAGGGGAAAAAGCTGTTCGAGACACCTGAAGAAGCCCTGAAGGTGTTAAAGGACTGGTTTCCGGACCTTTTCCACAAAACCTGAAAGCGCAACTGCTGGTTTAGCTTCCAGACTTCTCTGAATGGTGGACTGATTATATTACGGTTCAGCTTGGACTTTTCCTTTCTGTCGAGTATTTGAATGCCGGACTTTTAAGGACACCAAGTTACCATTTTCATTCTTCCTCTTGATCCCTGTGCTCCTCCTCCCTTTTACCCTCCCCCCCTTCCCTAATTTTTCTACATTTTCGGATTTTGGTACTTCCTTATACTTGCTAGGTTGTCATCCTGTTGGGCAACAATAATGGCTTTAATATGTCCAATGAACACTTTTTAAGTCTTTATTCACCAGGCCTAGAGAAAGGCGTTAACAGTCTTCTCTATTAGTGGATACTACGAGGGATGTATCCTAAGCAGTGCTTTTGTAGATGAAGGTTGAGCTGTGGCGGACAATGGGCACCTCTATGTGTATTGACCTCCTCAGTCAAGTCAGCAGTGATTTAAGGCACTGCAGTATAGGTTATTTGGGCTTGCTCCCTTAGTTAGGCCTACTTGTTCCTCCCCACCGTTCCCCTTTGGGGTGCTGTATGAGTACATTACTTGCCCATTAACTGCTTGTACTGGTAGGAATTAGTAGACAAAAGGTCAGATCCTTTTTTTTGGAGTTCCAAATAATTTGTTAAGACTTGCACCAAAGAGCTGATGGCAGAGCTCAACCTAGCAGCAAGTTTTTGGTATTATAGAGCTATCACTCTCAATAGTTACCTAATCTATTGTTAGAGAGTTACGGAGATAGTACTGTATCTAGGTTTGGTTGTTTATTCTTTTCTAGCTAGTTAGGGGTTTGCCGTGAGTAATTTTCATCAGAGTAGTACACTAAAATGTTATTCAAGACTGTTACTTTATTTCTAGACTTTGTGGAGAGAGGTTAATTATCCAACTTTCTTAAGGTAGTGAGAGGCCCCACCGCCAGAGCGTGCCATGGTCCAGAAGGTTGGAGGCGGCTTAGGGCCGGGGTCAAGTTGTGTTTTAACGTTTGGGGGGAATGGTTGGGTTTGGATGGTGGGTATGGTTTTTTTCCTTTACTTTCCAGATGAGTCGGGGTTATTGGGGGAGGGTCTGGCAGCCCAACAGCGGATGTGCTATCTTCCATTATTTGTCATATGGTTTTGGAGCTGAATATAATTTCTTGGAACATTAAAGGGGGGAGAGATAACAAAAAGAGGCACATTGTCCTTAACCATCTGGCACGTTTTAATCCTTCAATTGTTTTTTTGCAGGAAACACACATGATACCTGAACAACTTTCCTTTTTTAAAAAGAGATGGGTTGGCCAAGTCTTTGGGGCGGGGTTCTCCACATGCAAGAGGGGAGTGGTTGTTCTAGTGGCCAAAAGCGTTCCTTTTCTGTCAACAGAGGTGATCTCGGACCCTGAGGGGAGGTATATCCTTGTCGTGGGTAAACTAGAGGGTGCAAATGTAGTGTTAGGTTCCATTTACAGACCCAATCAGGAATCTCCCACCTTTTTTACTCAGTTGGCAGTCCTCCTTGCGCCTATAGCTGATAAACCATTAATTTTAGGTGGGGACTGGAATTTGGTCCAATCCAATTACCTGAACCACTCATGGTCTAAAGCGTTCGCCCGTCCCCCGCACAGACAGCAATATCTGAGTTTAAGACTTTGTTGGGTTTGTCTGACCCGTGACGTTTAAATAACTCTAAGGCTAAGGAATATACCTTTTTCTCCCCAGTCCATAAAAGCTATTCTCCAATAGACTATTTTTTAGTAAGCTATCAGCTACTCCCTCTGATTCACAAGGCCTCTATCTTTGGTCGGGTAATTTCCGATCATTCTCCTGTTGGCCTCCGGTGCCGTCCACTCTCCTTGCCTCCTAGATCATATTCATGGTCCCTGAACAATCACTTACTTAAAGACTCCTCCTCATATGAGATATTCAGAATTTTTATGCTTCATACTGTTGAAGTGAACTGGGGATCCCTCCAGGCAGTTGACTGTGTGTGGGCGGCGCTGAAGGCCACATGGAGAGGTGAATTCATTAGATTGGTGACAATCCGCAAAAAGAAAATTACACGTACAGTGGTGGACTGTCTGAACAGAATAAGGACTTTAGATGCCATAAATGGTGATCTAAGATCTCCCTCCCAGGAGCAAGAACTCGCCTCGCTAAGAGTTTGGTATGAGACATCCATGAAAGAGAATGTAGAAAGATCTGCTTCTAATTTGAGGGCTTCTTATATAGGACAAGGTAGTAAAGCTGGGAAGATGCTGGCTTGGCAGTTGAAAAGAAGGGCAGCAGAAAGGTGGGTTGCTTCCTTAAAACATCCCCAGACAGGCGATACAATCTCTGGCCCCGAGGATATTTTGAAAGCCTTTGCTGGCTTCTATAAGAATTTATATGCGAGTGAGCCTCTATCTTCAGAAGCGTTTTTTAGAATGAGAGAGTTTCTCACAGATATTCCCTTTCCTCAACTCCCTCCAGACCTCAGTTGTGAGCTAGAGGCCCCCTTGGAGACTGATGAAATTTCACAAGCCATTGATGCCTTGAAACTTGACAAAGCACCGGGCCCGGATGGATTTACAGCTTTGTTCTATAAGACCTTTAAAGAGATTCTTGTCCCGTTATTACGGCAATTGTTTACCTTTTGGTGCAATGAAGGGATCAAGGATCCTTCTCTTTTTAAGGCAAGGATTATTCTTTTACCAAAGCCAGATAAATATCCGGACCTCGTGACGAACTATAGGCCAATATCCTTATTAAATGTTGATATAAAATTTTGCGAAGATTTTAGCCAACAGGTTAAAATCAGTATGGGTGGGCTACTAAGCCCGAGCAAAGTCGGGTTTGTGGCGGCCGTTCTTGGCAGACCACTTTCGAAAGTTGTTTTCTTAATACATGAATCTACTAGTCCAGATAAAGAAGCTCTTCTGGTCGCGTTAGGCAGCGGAGAAGGCATTTGATAGGGTGGAATGGGAGTTCATGTCAAGTGCTCTCAAATTTGGCATCCCAGTCAATTTTTGGGCTATATTAAGGTTTTGTATACTTGTCCCTCTGCAAGGATTTCTGGTAACAACCTGATATCATCTCCCTTTAAATTAATGCGAGGAACCCGACAAGGAAGTCCCCTTTCACCATATTTATTTAATTTATATTTGGAACCCTTAATCAGAGCAATTAAAATGGATACTGGTATCCAAGGGGTATGTATTCAAAGTGCTGAGTTTAAGGTGTCAGCTTTTGCAGACGACCTACTAATCCACATATGGCATAGCGGACCTCTCTCCCACAGCTGTTTTCCATTATCTCGCGTTTTTCAGAGTTCTCTGGCTACAAGCTTAATAAGAGTAAAACATTAGTTTACCCATTATCCCTCACTTACACCAAGCTTGGTGTTCCTCTCTGAGCCTGACCTGGAAGACCAGCTTTCTTCCATACTAGGTATTAAAGTCTCAAAGACCCAACACAATTATATGAGCTAAATCTCAAACCCTTCTTAAACAGATTAGAGATGATCTCAGCAGGTGGACCCAACTCCCACTTTCCTTTTGGGGAGAGTGAACACAATTAAAATGATGATTTTGCCGAAAGTCTCCTATTATCTTTTCAATCTTAACATATATCTGCCAAAGTTCCTTTTTAACCTTTGTCAAAAATATTGCACCAACTTTATTTGGAATGGTAAACCCCCTCGCCGGGCCTATCGAAAGCTTACCCATTGCAGGGAAGAGGGAGGCCTGCAGGTGCCTGATTTTTATATTTATTATTTAGCAAGCCATATGGCAAGGTCTGCCCAATGGGCGTCCGACACTCTGGCATCTTCAGCAAGCGGAGCCTTAGATGAGTTGATGGCTCAAACTGTTAAGTTGGATCTAGAGGCCCTCCTCTTCTCTCCCTGGCGCAGAATTCCACCTAAACTTAAAGACACCCCACTTGGATGGGATATTAAAGCCCTTTTTCAACTTTACTCATTGCTAAATATCCCTTTTAAAAAGGATTTGTCGCAACCCCTTCTTAATAATCCGAACTTACTAATTGGCAATCGGCCGATAAAAAGGAAAGTAGGTAATTCTTCCAATAAACTTAGAATTGCTGACTTTGTGTTGGGCGGATATCTGGTCTCTCTTTCAGAATTGATGGAGAAGTTTATAGTAAATCCCAAGGATAGTTTTCGGTTATACCAAATTCGAAACTGCATTCACTCATTTCTGAAAGGTGGTCAAGGACAGGAGCAGGCAGGGAGCCTGATAGCGAAGATAAAAGTCCTCGCCTTATCCAACAAAGCGATCTCCAAAATTTACAAACTTATTCTCTCCCTTAGAGAGTCCAAGGCCTCCCCTGCCCCGCATTATTGGAAAGTGAACTTGTTTCCAAATTGGCCAGATGAGACTTGGTCAAGAGTTTGGCAGGACTTATACAATTGTATCAAACAAGACAGATTAAGAGGCCTACAATTTAACATTTTACACGACTTATACCTTTCTCCGGCTAAGCTTTCACGCATATATAAAAATAGATCTCCTAAATATCAGGACTGTGGTAACCCCTGGGCTACCACTTTACATAAACTTTGGGAGTGCCCCAAAGTATCTAAGTTTTGGGATTCTATCCGTACTTGGATGGCCCCTCTCTGTGATGTAGTGGTTTATTTTAGTCTTGAGACCTGCGTTCTGGGCAATTTGGCTAATATTTCATCTATAGCCCACAAACGCCAGTTAGCATTAATATCCTTAGTGGCTAAATTGTTACTTCTCCGCTACTGGTGTAGAGAGGGTACACCCTCATGTAAGGAATGGTGAGACGCCTTTCTGGAAGCTTTAAATGCAGAAAGAATGGTGGCCTCTATTTTTAATTCGGGAGAAAAATTTGACAAATGTTGGGGCAATATAATTCGATTATTTAAGGCCAATAGGGTTAGTAGCACAATTGCCGCATAGTTTTGCATTGATAACTTAAAAGGGAAAGGGCGACCTAACCCTTTACTATACATTGTTGGACGTTAAGGAACAAAGTGGCCTAGGGCTCTATTAGTCCCTCTTCCTATACAGTTTAGTCCATCCTTTTTCTCTTTTTATTTGTTCCCCTTTTTTCCTACTACTATATATTTCCAATCCGCCCCACTAAATTTTTACCCAAATTCTTATTTTGTCTCCGTTCTTCCACTCGGGGCGGTCCTAAAGGGATCACCTTTTGGATTATACTTCCTTCTCTTGTTTTATTCATAGTGATCCCTATGGAATTTTGATTAAATTTAATATCCCTTTATTTGTTGGGCTGTCAGACCCAGAGGGTGGGGGGTTTGGGGTGGTTGATAGGGGTTTTATTTTTCTTGTTTTTTACTTTTTTATTGTACTGTATCCCACCTTATCTACCAATGTAAAGATGTAGTGTATTTGATGATGATGTACAAAGTTTGCTATTAGTGAAATAAAGTACAGTTATTTGCAAAAAAAAAAAAAAAATAGGATCAATCCCAGTACTGATCCCTGTGGAATGCCACTGGTCACCCTACCCTCCCTTGACAATGATCCATTGACTAGCATTGTCTGGGTCCTATCATTCAGCCAGTTACTGATCCACCTGACCATCTTCTGGCCAATTCCTGTATGTTCCATCTTGTTGGTTAGCCTTCTGTGAGGGTGGTGTCAAAGGCCTTGCTGAAATCTAGGTATACAATGTCCACTGCCCCTCCCTGATCCAATGTTCTGGTGACCCAGTCAAAGAAGCCAATCAAGTTGGTTTGACAAGAGTGTCCTGCTGTGAAGCCATGTTGCTTTGGATCCATTATTTCAGTATCTGTTAGGTACGCCACTATATTCCCTTTTAGTAGTGACTCCATCATTTTCCCCACAACTGAGGTCAAACTGACAGGGCAGTATTTCCTGCCTCTTCCTTGTTTCTGCTCTTGTGTAAGAGCACAATGATTTCCTGTTTCCAGTCCTGAGGTATTTTCCCACTGTCTAGTGACTTGTTGAAGAGCTCAACCAGTGGTGTGGCCAGTTTCTCTCAGAGCTCATTTAATATCCTAGAGTGTATGCCATCCTGTCCTACGGCTTTTTCCACTTTCAGTTTATTAAGCTCTTTTAGGACCTTCTACCTTGTGAAGGGGCTAGTATCTGCACCTTGGGTATCTTCCTTTGTCCTGCTCAGTGTAGGACCTTTGCCACTGTCTTTTATGATGAAGGCAGAGCAAAAGAACTCGTTTAGCACTTCTGCCTTGTCCTCGTCACTCTATGCCATCTTTACTTCCTTGGCTGCTAGTCGAACTATTCCTCCCTCAGTTTTTCCTTTTTCTCTTTTGTATCTGTAGAAGGTTTTGTCTCCGTCCTTAACACCCTGTGCTATTTTCTTTTCCCTCTGTGCTTTTGCCCTTCTATCAGCTTTCCCTGCCTTCTTTAATTTGTTCTTGTATTCTTCCATGTCTGCTTCGTGTTTTGCTTGCTTGAACTATGTAAAAGCCTTTTTTTCTCTTTGATTTTGGATGCTACTGTGTGAGAGAACCACAGAAGTATTTTTCTTCTTTTGGACTTGCTGATCTGCTTATTGCATACAGTGGTTACTGTATGCAGAGCAGCCTTCAGAGTATTTCAGCAGTCCTCTACATCTCCTGTGATTCATCCCACTAGCATGGATGCGATCATAGTTCTCATTTTGGGGAAGTTGGCTTTTCTGAAATCCAGTACCTTGATTTTGGTGTGACTATTTTCCTCCATATTGTTCACAGTATACCAGATTGAACTGTTATCACTGGTCCCTAGACTGGCTCCCACCTCAGCTTCTGGGACTCTTGTGCTGTTTGTCAGCACTAGATCCAATTTTGCTTTGTCTCTGGTGGGTGAGTTCACCAGTTGGAGCAAACCTGCTGCTCTTCTTGCAAGAAGGAACTGTTCACACTGGTCTGAGAATGCTGTGTATGAGGATCAATCCACATCTGGTAGATTGATGTCCCCCACAAGCAACAACTCATCCCTGTCCACCATCATCGAGATGGTTTCAAAGTGCTCCTTGCCTACGTTGGCCTCCTGGGATGGGGGTCTGTACATTACTTCTACCCAGATGGGGCTTTGTCCCCTGCTCCTAGTGTAACCCTAAGGGCCTCTGCTTTACTGTGCTTTCCCTGGATTTCTGTTTTGCATATGTCATCTCTGACTTACAATGCCACCCCCCTCCTTTCTTTCCCTCCCGATACTTCCAGAATAACACATACCCTGGAATGGTGACATCCTAGGAGTGGTTTCCAGGGAACCATGTTTCCGTAACAGCGACCCAGTATAATTGTGCATCTGCCATTAAGGCTGTGAGATCAGGTATTTTGTTTGGCAGACTATGAGCATTGATGCACATTGCCTTCCACCCCCTTCTGTTTTGGTCATTTGCATTTTTAATATGTTTTGGTTGTGTAATTATGTTGAAATGCTTGGTCTGAGTATTTTTGGTGTGATGTTTGGTCTGAATATGATTGGAGCATCCTTGTGCTGAACTAGTTGGTGAAGGGGGAGGGGCATTTTGCAGCCCTTTTTGTGCTAGGGGTGCCTGTGCCACCCCACCCCCGTCCACTAGTTTAACTGACCGATGTGAATGTCAAATTTTTGCCCTAGTGCTTGAGTCCCCTGCTTTGAGAGGTGTAGGCTGTCGAATTTAAAGAATTCCCGTTCCCAGAAGTCCTGCCATTTTCCAATAAAGTGATGACATTTTTTCTGGCACCAGTCCTTTAGCCAGGTATTTAGCTCACAGAGGCCCCCTTCCCTGATCTTCTGCCCTCTGTCTCCTTTTTTTCAGACTGGTAGAATTTCAGAGAAGGTGACAGGTGAAGGTGATATATACTCTAAATATAGTACAGTATGTTACAGATTATACAGTATGTGCAATTTATGAATGGGTCACACAGGGTTAACTCAGGGAATCCAGGCTGGTCTCTCCAGGATCCTTGATGAGACAGCCCTTTATGGTTCAACTCCCGTATAATGCCTTTTGTACCCACCCTTAAGATGGCCCCTCTAACATACATCCCCTGGAATGTAAGGGGGATGAACTCTGTTAGAAGGGAATGTGTGCTATCCAGGTTAAAAAATATGCAAACTCAGGTAGTGCTCCTGCATGAGACCAGACTCTGCCCTGCTGAAGCTACTAAGCTCTATAGGGACAAGGTGGGGCTGGAAGTGTATAGCTGTGCTCCCACCTCCAGGGCAGATGTTTCAGTTTTAGTACACAAAGCGCTTCGAAGTATATAGAAAGCCACTGTTCAGAATGGAGCAGACAGATGAGTAGCTGTCAAATTTCTTACCCCGAAGGCCCTCTGGTCATTGTCAAAGTATATGAGCAGAACCATGATGATCCAGAATTGTTCGATGCCCTCCACCATTCCTTGCTATATCTCATGGCACAAGGCATTCCCCTGTTCATGGGGGGAGACTATAACTTAACTCTGGAAGCCTGCTTAGACATGAATTAAGTAAAGGCCAAACCCCACACTAAAGCCCCAGCCACAGTTCGTGATATGCTATCTGTGCTTTCCCTGACTGACATCTGGTCTCTGCATCACCCCAGACTATGGCTTATTCCTAATTCTCACCCACCCATCCCACCTTGAGCTGGATTGACTTCTGGATCACCTCATTTTCAGCATCTCCGATGGTACAGGTTTCCCAAATAGCCCATTATATCTATCTGACCATGATCCAGTGGAATTAGTTGTGGAGTGGGGCCCCAAGGCCCCTATGTCTGCATCTTGGCATCTAGACCCCCTTCTCAATCAGGACAAGGATTTCATTCCATGACATAAGAAGGAAGTAGCTACCTTTTTTGAATTAAATGAAAATGATATGACAGCTAAGTATACCTTTGTGGGAATTAGCTGTTTTTTAGGTGCTGTATTAGCCACTGCTAAGCAATTTAAATCACAAATTGTGGGTTGCATTCAAGGCCTTCTTGAGAGGCCGTATAATATGATATGCTGTGGCCCACAGATGCAAGTCAAGTGAGAGCAGGAACAAAAATAATTTGAAACAGGACTTGCAGTGAAGGAGACAGGACCCAAGAAATGACCCCTCTCACATCTGAACCCTCCCTGTTGAGGGAAGTGAGGTCCATTCATATGCAGCTGAACACTTTCACCATTAGGAAGGCAGAGTTGGCAGTCTTGTGATTGAAGCATAGGTATTTGTATAAAGGGGAGAAGGTGTACAAGCTTCTCTCCTACCAGCTGTGCAAACAGCAGTCAGAAAGATATATACATGGCCTAAGGTACAAGAGCCGCTTCCTGTATACTCAGCCTGAGCTGGTTAATCACACTAAGCGCACCTTTTATGAGGAGTTCTACTCCTCCCAGGGTGTAATATGCCCAGATAAACTAAATGAGTTCCTGGCAGGCCTCACCATTCCCACACTATCAGCAGCCCACATGGAAGCCCTAGAAGCTCCACTTACCATTCAAGAAATCCATTTGGTCATTTCTGCCCTCTCTCCCCATAAAGTCCAAGATGGGAATGGTATTGTGATTGACCTGTACCAAATGATACCTGCTTTATTCTCCCCAATTCTGCAAGCAATTTCCAAGAGACCCACTGCAATGCCACCCTCCCTTGATGAAGGAGGCAATTATTACAGTACTCCCTAAGTAAGGAAAGGAACTTGCTGCTCTTGGCAGTTATAGGCCTATTTTGCTCATTAATGAGGACTCAAAAATTCTGGTCAAGGCATTAGCCTCAAGGCTAGAGCGTATTGTCCTTGATTTCATTCACCCTTCTCAGATGAGCTTCATTAAAGGGTGTCTCAGCTCAGACCACATAGAGCTCTTTTCTCTTTTATGGCCCTGGTGAATGCTGCCCCCACTTCCACTACAGCAATGGCCACTGACTTTAAAAAAGTCTTTGACTCAGTGGAGTGGAAGTACCTACATGCCATCTTAGATAAGATGAGTTTTGGCACCCCAGTTCGGTGGGTGAATTTGTGCACTATACGCATAACCCTCTGTTTGAGTCCTTACTAATTTGGTACTGTCGCTGCCATTTGCCCTTCACAGAGTAACTTGTAACAGCTGCCCCTTTCCCCATGCTGTATGTACTGGCCATAGAGCCACTGACCACTGCCATTCGGCACCACCTAGACTTGTGGAGTAGTCAGGCTGGCCAAAGCGGACTGCTACACACTGCTTTATGCAGATGACTGCTTTGTTCTCCTCCAGAATGCCCCAATGGGCCTTCCCACCCATCTTAATATTCTGCATACATTTAAAATCATATCAGGCCTGAAGACCAGCTCCAACAAAATGGAGTTTTGCCTTTAAACTGCCTCTGCACCCAGGATGCTCTGTCCCCCTTCCCCCCCCGGGCTGCAGTGGTCACCCAAAGGCATCAAATACCATGGGATATAGATGCAGCCAGACTTGGCTGGGGTCACAACTGACAGCCTCACTCCCTTTCTAAAAAATCTACAGGAAATCAGTGAGTGCCTGAAGCTGCTATGACTGTCCCTTGCAGGGAAAATTACAATGGTAAAAATTATTATGGCTGCAGGGCTAATACACTGGCTTTCTCATTTTACAATTCACATACCCACACAGTGGTTTTCCAAGATGGAGGCCTTGTGTATAATTTCTTATGGGAAGGTGAACCCCCTCCCTATTGTGGGGCCAAATTCAGAGCCCACTGGTAGAGGGGAGCTGGGGCCTACTATAATTCCTTACATAATCAGTTTTAGCTGTGCTCAGACCCTACACTGGTTCTCCTCTCAACTCATCCTCGGAGCTCCCACTGTGGGTAGCCATTAAGCATCATATTAACCAGTAACCCACCCCAGCTGCCTGCCTTTTCTCCCCCTTGCCCACCCTCAACAAAACAGGCCCCAGTGTTTCACCCTCCATTAAGGCATAGAGGAGATCAGGGTGCTCGTCCCTCTTTCTTAATTTGCCACAACCCCCTATAAAGGAATCCAATTTTGAAACTTTGTGGTCATCTGGTATGCTGGGAAACATGGGAAAGTCAAGGAGATAATGCACATCTCTGATTTATGGCAGACAGCCGCCACACACCTAGACTCCTTTGGAGACATTTTAACTTGCCTAAAGGCAGGATTTGGAAGTATTTGCAAATTCAGAGTACTATAAGTGAATGGACTAAGAAGCTGTCTCTAGGGCAGTTCTCTCTGTCTTGCTGTCCTGGCTTAAGGGCCCAATGATAGGATGGGCCTGATCTATAAAACTAATACCCATGAGGCCCCTCAATCATTTCATTTCATTATTATTTTATACTAAAGGGCATGTGAGCAAAATTGCCCATTGTCACAAGTGTCCAGTTGCAATAAAAGAATACAAATACAAGAATATACAACATAATGAAACAAACATATACATAGAATACAAACTTATGCAAACAGTCAATTAAAACATTTACATACTGAGTTAGTAAGTAGGTAATGTTTGAGAGACCTTTTAAAGGATGATATCTCAGAATAGCTGACAACAGAATTTGGTAGTTTATTGTAAACTTTTGTAGCCATGAATCTGATAGGGTTTTCTGCAAATGCTATATGAAACAAACTCTGGTCAGAGCCGATACGGCTGTGGAAAGCTTTTGGGATGCATTTACCCATTATTTCTAATGAATTTGCACAATGCAGATCTGCTGAGAGGCACTTTCAATGTGGTCTTCCTTTTACACATTTTTACAATGTATTTTCCTAGAATGTGCCTTCTGATTGCTATATGTTTAGCCTAGATAATTCACAGAATAAATGGCATCGTATTTTCAGTGGGGCTCTACATCTGCACAATATTATGCTACATTGCATAAAATCAAAGCACACCGAAAACAATATTTTACATCTAGACTAGGCTACCCTGAATAAATACATTATAATAATGGTAAAATCATGATCCCACTGAAAACAAGATATTGCATCTAATCTGAGACATCCTGAGTAAATACAGTGCAAAAATGAGTAAAATGAAGATCCCTATGACAATGAGATGTAGCATGTCCCCTTCGTTATCCAGTATGCAAACTATAAAATAACAAATATTTAAAGGAAATCTACCATAAACTGAACTTCACTGTGTTCACCGACATGAACAGTTTCTTTATTGTTTTATAACATATTAGACTGCAGTATTAATTTTGAATATTGTGGACATGAGGATGGTGTGTACAGTATATGTATATGTGTGTGTGTGTGTGTGTGTGTGTGTGTGTGTGCATGTTTGCTGTAGCTCAATATATTTTCTTTCCCAAAAAAGCATAGTAAAACATACTTGCTGATTGCTATATATTTTGCCTAGATGGTTCACAGAAGACCAGGCATATGTCTGAGACAGTGTTTATCAGATAGTGTCTTAAAGGGTTAAGAAAACAATGTAAATCTTTTTAGATTCAATTGCTGGGAAAGGGTAACAGTTATAAGGTATGAATCTTTCTTAAAAGACAATACGTGCCCAACTGTAGCAAGAAAATGTTTAAATGCTAAGTATTTAAATGTGTAGGTTGTTGCATTTCAAAGGGGGGTAAACACATTTCCAGTTTAACAGGAAACCAATATTTAACAAGCTGTTTCAGTTTCCTAATGGCCATCTGATAAGCAGCTTGGAGTGCTGTCACCAACATTCTAAACAGAAAGAAGGTAGTATTTCATTTCAACTGTGATTTATAGCTGTGGGAGGATACATTGAAAACTCTAAAAATGTGTTCCAATGTCCTCCATTTTTCCAGCTGCAGACAGTGAGATGGCTGTAGGCTCCGCCCACAGCTATAAAAAGGGGACCTGAAAAGATTTTCTACTCTGTGACCTAGTATAAGCAGCTTTGGAAATTTTAGAAACAGACTGACAATACTGTCAATTGAATCTTACGTAAAATGATCCGTGCTCTAAGGCTGAATGTTTCAAGCAAAGATAAACAGTTTAAAGACCTGTAGAGGTCACAGTGATGTGTCATTCTTGGAAGACCAGTTGCAAAACTGATAATATAATCCCTCTGAGAGAGCAAAGGGTAAATGAGCTCAAGCCCTAGGGTATGAAATCTTGGAGACCCACTGGTTTCAACTTTGGTCCCTAGTTCACAAAGCATGCCCAGTCTTTAGAAACCTACTTATTCAAAACAAGCTCCTGCATACAGTATGTGATACCACCCCTACAAGACTTAAATCACTAGGGCTTACCAGTCACGATAATTGTTGGTGGTGTTTTTTCCCTGGTGTAGACCTGTTACATGTCATTTGAAGCTGTCCCAAGTTATATGCCTTTTGGTTACAATTCTACAAGTGTTGCTGTCATATATTTGGAATGGTCCTCCCTGGTTCCCTCAACTATATAGCCTTGAGGTTCCCCCGCCTACTTCAACACTTCAGAAAACTCACTTGTACTGGTTCATGATGGCAAGCATCAAGGCTAAGAGGTTAATACTGCAGCACTGGAGGAGGACTGAAGAGGTGCCCACCACCTCCCAATAGCTAACCACCATTAGATCCCTAGCCAACCTGGACAGGATGACCCATGTTGTTCAGAAATCCTTGCCCACATACAAAGCCCTCTGGGATCCCTTCTGTCCTCCATGTTCTTATCATTGGACCCCACCTTAAATGCAACTCAGAGTGTTGGACTGGGTTCTGTGACTTTGCAGGAAGTAGCTGGCTTAATATGCCTAGCTTCTCTGTTTTCCTTTTATAGTTCCCCTTGTGTTTTAAACTTTACTTTACTGTTCATGGGGCCCTGACATACTAATTTAAACTCAGTATGAACTGTTAACCTCTGTTTTTTTTTTATTAACCCACTGTATTGTCATCCAAACCTGTAGTATTTCTACAGAGTGTATGACTGTACAGCTGCTAAATGTTGAAAATCTTTAATAAAAAGAAATAATTGCAAAAAGAAAGATACAGTCTCTGCATCACAAAGTGCTGGTGGATGACAGATAGAGCAGGTGGCGGATAATACAGGAAATTTCCTGCCACTCTCTTCTGAATATTTCCATTGTGTCATTAACTTTTATTAGAAGGGGGATGCATAAATGAACACTATACTTGAGATGGTGTCTGAAAAAGGATCTGTACAAGAGAATTATGCATTAATATACTTCTTGATCAGCTTGATCAGGGCTGGAAATATAGTTAAAGTTTCAAGTAAAGAGGTGTAAATGAGCTTGGTACATCCAGCAGAGCTGGGTTTGATTATTATAACCACCACTTGCATAATGTGTTACCCTGAGCAAGTCACTTAACCTATCAAGTGCTTCTGGGTAGCCCCTGAAAACAGGCCTTGGGACAAGTGGACATTATTAATTTGAGAGTTTTGTCCGTGGTTCAATGTGGGGGAATAACTCCACCCTCCAGCCCTACTTAAACCCAACTACACCTCACTTAGAAACTTAGCTAATTTTTTTAAAACCACCATCCTCCCCACTTCTTCCTCCTCCAGCACTCTTCTCACCCTTAGTTTTGGGCCTTCATTTCTGCTATGCTACCCAGCTTCTCTACTGAGGGTTGGAATGAAAAAGTCCAAAATCAAGTCAAAGTATAATGTTCAAAACAGCACAAACCAAGTACAAAGTTTGCATAAGTAACACACTATTCTGACACACTGAAATAAAAAGTAGGGTTGTCAGAACTAGTTTGGAAAAGATTCGAACCCATCACGAACCATGGTGTTCGAGTTCTAATTCTGAACTCGAACACTAGTGGGTTCACAAACGGGTTCGAATCTAACTGCAACGCAAGCTTGCCTAGCCCAGTGTCGGCTCCGAAGGGACGGGACGGAGAGAGGTTGAAGGAGCAAGATGGGATTGGGAGGCACAGTGCCACAGG
This sequence comes from Neoceratodus forsteri, assembly GCA_016271365.2. NCBI lineage: Eukaryota > Metazoa > Chordata > Ceratodontiformes > Ceratodontidae > Neoceratodus > Neoceratodus forsteri. The sequence goes on along the minus strand of CM057452.1, from coordinate 876,953,566 downwards.
AAGCAGAAAAGAGGTGGAGGGAAGGGTCACGGGTGCATGATGGCAGCATGCACAAACTTGTGGGGGCTGATGTGGACTGCACTGAGTCGGAGTCTCGGACTGCACGCCTGCGTACTTCATCCCCACAGTTGTGTTACCACCTGACCATCTGCTCTGTGGTCAGGTGGTGGAGAGATGTAAACCGGTGCAGGGTTGCTCCGTTCATTGCCCAGCCAGTGCCATAAAGGAGTTGCAGGGCAGGCTGCAGCAGCTTGTGCTAATCGCTCGCTCCCTCTGTCTGGGCTAGCTCTGGCAAATGGCAATTGCTTGCTAAACTAATTAAAAATCGTCGTGTGTTTGGGCAAACTAAAAAAAGAAATAAAAAAGCTAAGGGGTGGGGGTGAAAACTAAAGGTAGGGGCCGGGGGGGACTCAAGGTTGGGATTGGGAGTGGGAACCAAGGAAAAGAAAGGGCCTGAACGAATGTAGGAACAGTTGGTGAGAAAGCTCAACCTCAGGATGAGACGGACAGAGCAAGGGAAGGAAGTTAAAGTCGCTGAGTATTTGAGTGAAACTGAGAGAATTTTATCATAGTCTCAAACAACAGTTCAAAAACTGTATTTTCTGCATGGTGTAGTTGTTTCACACTGGGAAGAAGGAGCGAGCATCAGATGGCTGGGGGAGGGGTGAAGAAATTAAAACAAACAGATTGTGACTCGAGGAAAATTAAGTTTAACTTTAATGTGTGAGTGTCTGAGAAGTTGAAACATCTGAATTTTATGGCATTTTTTTTATTTTTTACTTACTACTTTATACTACTCCACAAAACAAAGTAAAATAATCAGGAGAACAGGGAGGGGAAGGGATTCTGTGGTGCTGTGCTGTTGAGCGTTCTTCTATTCCACCCTATAAAATTATTGATAGAACAACACCAGGCTGTTTTTAGTTTTTTTTTACACAGTGCTCCCTACTTGTGTGTTGTGTGTGTGACTCCACTACACTGTATCTCTCTACTCCCCTGTGGTGTTCCCATCACCCTGCTGTGGCTGCTGACTGTGTACCCTACCCATTGTGTGTTACTGCAAGAAACCCATTGTTGGGCAGTCGTGTGGTGGCATTATCCTTAAATGCATGACAGAAGCCCAGAAATATATTTCCCTGTTGGGAGGAGAGACAGAAAAATCTCTTTCCTTGGGTTGTATATGTGTGTGTGAGTGTGACTCCGTCTCCTGTGGTCAGCCCATCTGCTGTGTGCCTTTTGACTGCACTGTACCCTACCCAGTGTGTGTTACAGAGAGAGGCCCAGTGGCCAGTTGTCGTGTGGTGGCATTATCCTTAAATGCATGACAGAAGCCCAGAAATATATTTCCCTGTTGGGAGGAGAGACAGAAAAATCTTGTTCCTCGGTTTGTGTGTGTAACTCCATCTCTTGTGGTCAGCCCATCACCCTGCTGCTGTGCGCCCCTTCACTGCTATGCGTATGCCTATGCCCAGCAGCCCAATCATTCTGTAAGCCTTGAACCTGGGATCCTTTAGTTGCAAACCTTCATATTCTTCAATTACTTTCAGTCCACTGCATCACAGTGTCACATAGCCAAAATAAAATTTTGGAGTTGTAGCCAGTGATCATAGATCACTGTGTGGGTGTATTCCCTGCAGTATACTGGTTCTGTTATGGCTGACACCAACATAGATGAAGCATCTAGTGCTGGTGCTGGAGCAGGTGTTGGTGGTAGTGGTAATCCTGGTGCTAGCAGAAATAAGCAAAATGTTTCACGTGATAAAAATTCAACAAACAGCAAAAGAGCAACAGTGAAGTGTGGTAAAGGGGGACCTTTTAAGAAAACCTGTACAGCTGCTGGGGTCACACGGAGAGGCACCATAAGGTATGCCATTCATGCTGTTAAGATCCCTGTGACTAGCAGCAATAATGAAAGTGACAGTGAGTCCCTCTCTGACTCAGACAATAGCTCTTTGTCTCAGTCCGACACTGTTGTGTCTCACGACGAATCATTACTTCCTCAACAAAATGAAATGAGCAAGCCTGCTGACAATGAATCAGGTAGTGCACTTCCAAATACATCTAGCACTGTTGGCAATGAAAAGGACATATCCATTGAATCCACCACTTCTGTGTTGGCCAGCAATGAAAATCCATCAGAGTCTTCTGCGCACTCTTCTAGCACCAAGGAGCATGTCCCAGGTTCTGTTAGGACAGGTGAAAAGACACAAACAGTCTTTAGCTATCTTCCTAGCACTCGAACAAAATCTGTCACATCTGAGGTGTGGAATTATTTCTCTGTCAGTAAAACTGATCCATGCAGAGCAATTTGTTCCCTGTGTAAACAGAGAGTAAGCCACGGTAAAGTTGTGTCATGCCTTGGCACTACAGCTCTTAAACGCCATCTGAAAAAGCATTCAGTTTTGCTTGATCATCCAAAACCCATGTCCTCCATCTTCCAGACCACACGTGAGAAGGGTCAGGAATCTGAAATGGATACTGAATTGTCTGAGCTTGATGCGGGCAGAACCACTGCTAGCCCTAGGATCACTGTTACCACCAATGCCAGCACCATTAGTACCAGTTGCACATCCAGTGATGGCACTGAATGTATAAGTCCTAGTCCACCATCTCTCGTCCATCTGCCCATCAAGCACGGTGTATAATAAACCAGCAGGGACATGTTGTAAACAGCTAACACTGTCTCAGGCATTTGAAAGGAAGAATACCTTTACTAGAAATCATCCAAAGACCCTTCATCTTAATCACGAATTGGTGAACTGTTAGCAGACCCTTCTCCCATACTCTTTGGTAGATCATGAGGATTTTAGGAGCTCATGACATTAGCAGAGCCTCGTTACAATGTTCCTCAACGAAGGTACTTTTCCTATGTTGAAATACCAAACATTTATCAGGCTTTAAAAGCGACAGTAATGCTTGCACTTAAAACTGCGGAGGGTGGGGTTATTCATGTCACAACAGATATGTGGACCAGCACTCAAAACATAGATTACATGTCCCTTACCGCTCATTGGGTCATGTTTTCTTGTGCTTCTTCAAAAACAAAGACACCCCAAAAGATGGCGCTGCTGCATATAAAGAAGTTTGGACAAAGTCATACTGCTGCAAACATCTTGCAGGAACTAAGTGACCTCCTTGACAAATGGGTTTATTCTCATGGTCTAAAATGTGGCTTCATAGTAAGTGACAATGAAGCCAACATCTTGAAAGCAGTACAGGATGGAGGATTTCTGCATGCTTCTTGCTTTGCACAATTAATTGTCGCGGGATTTCTCAGCAACGAAACACAAGTGGATGGTATGATTGCTGTTTGCAAAAAAATTGTGACTCACTTTTCACATTCAGCCAAGGCTATACGGACATTGTCCGAACTGCAAAAAAAACACAAGCTGCCCCAGCAAAAGCTGATTCAAAATGTTTCCACTCGTTGGAACTCAACGCTTTATATGCTGCAGCGCCTCTTGGAGCAAAAGCAAGCTGTACATGAGTATTGCTCCAGTTACATTATTGGAGATGGCATTATGCTGTCTGTGCTGTAGTGGAAATTAATGGAGACAGTGTGCTGTATCCTAGCTTCTTTTGAGACAGCTACAAGGGACATGTCTTCTGAAGGCGCATCTGTGAGTCAGGTTATCCCACTCATAATGCTCATTTCACATCATCTTAGTGTTCTAAATCTACAAACAGAAAAAGACAGATCTGAGCGCAGACAACATGTCACCTGTATCATGGGAATCTAGAAAGAGAATGAGCGCGCTTCAAAACCAATGACAAATTAGTTGCAATGACGAAATCAAAACACTACATCCTTGCAACTCTCTTAGATCCCAGGTTCAAGGCTATACATCTTCCAAAAACAGATGATATAGAGCAGTACAAATGTATGTTGCTAGATGAGCTGCAGCACTCACAGGAGTCAAACACAGACACGCACAGTACCCTCAGGTTGTCATCACCACAACATGCAGGTTCATCTTCACAAAGGGATACAGAACTGGAAAAGTCACCAAACATTAACAGTAGTTGTTCCACAACTGCCACTTCTTCAACCCTTAGTAGCAAGCTAAATCTGTGGCAAAACCTTTCCAAATTGCTGCCATACCAGCTTCTGCTGATTCCTCTTCTGAGGGTCTCTGTCCATCATGGTAGACAGTTACCTGCAAGAACTGCCTATTCCTATTGATGCATGCCCTTTTGAATACTGGAGATCAAAAAAGTCAATTTGGACAGAGCTGTATGATGAAGTCTGTAAATATCTTGGTTGTCCTGCAACAAATGTCTCTTCAGAACGCATGTTTAGTACAGCTGGCAATATTGGGACAGACGCCAGAAATAGGTTGCTGCCAGAAAATGTACACACGTTAACTTTTATTAAAGTTAATAAGTCAAGATTTTCGTATCCCTACAAGAGTATACAAACTGATCCTGAAGTGATTGATGTTGTGGATGTTGATGGTGATGACAACTCAGATGGTGGTGGCTGGTAAATACTGTGTGGGACAGAGTCTCTCTGCACCAAAAAGGAAACTTTTACAGACTGTGATGACTTTGGTTGTCTCTCTCCTTTCTCGATCTACTACCTTGGACTATATACCCCCCAAAACTGTCACCATTTCATAGCAAACTGCTTTGTAGCTAGGGTCTAAACTAAAGTCAGCAAGTTTTATATACAGGGCAATTTTAACATCAGTGGGAACAGGCCCAAATTTGGCATAAAAGGGACACTGTCACATCAATCCTTTCTGTATCATATTATTTATAGTTAAAGTGCAAACATATATATTTGGATTTACCTTCTGTGACTTTGTGGTGCATCAGTATGGGCTGGGACAGGAGACGGTCTATTTTTCAATTTTAAAGAGGACAAAACAATGAGTTCTAATTGGTAACTGTTTATTATTTTTTCAATTATAGAAATGTTAGCCATAAACCAAAAATGGATGCTAGTACATGGGTGAGGGTTGTGGGTTGGTTTTAACATGGGTGTAAGGGTGGCATGGGTGCTACTGCACAGATGAGGGTGGTGGAAGAAAAGTGGAATGGGTGATGGGGTAAAAGGTGGATGTTGTTTTAGTCCTTTCATTTACAGATTCGTGATCGGCTGGGGAAGGTGAGGAAAAAAATGATGACAGACCGAACCTACTGTACGCATAATATATATTCCTATTAAATACATTGCAAACTGCTGCCACCTAGCACAATTGTCCCGTCCCTTAAAAAAAGAAGAAAAGGAATCAGAAATAAAAGAAAATCTGCATCAGGAGTTTTCACAGAATGTGACCTATCATAAAGTGTTTTTGCTTTACAAGTAGTGATAATTTGATACATAATGGGGTGGACAGACGCTGTCCCTTAAACATCACATGCCAACTGCTGCAGCTACATTAAATGTTCCTTAAGTTAGTAAGTGGTGAGGAAACCACTTTTTTCATTTATGTGACTGAAATACAGTTTTATTGAAGTATCAGGTGCAAAAATGCATCATCTTAGAAAGTTGTATGTATTACTTCAATTTGCCAACAAAAATGTTGGTATATGTATGCATTATCTTAGACAATTGCATGCATTTTTTGCCAGCAACAATGACTGGCATATTTTTTTTATTCAAATGTCTTGACTGACTATGTTATGACATAATATGTTTTGCAACAGTTCCACATGCTGCTGCTGTAGTACTTGGCTTGACTTTGTTATAAAAGCTTTCTTTTAAACATAGCAACTTTTGATTTACTCATTTAAAACAGAAAGCAGCAAATAGCTGAAATTAGGTAATATCAGTTATTTTTTCTCATAATTCATGGTGATGAGTATATATAACTGAGTACATAAATGGCTAATGTGCCTCTTTCTTTCACTAAGGAACTATGATGCAGCTGCAGCAGGAAAACTTTAACATATGGGTGGGTGGGTGGGCCTGTTACGTATTAGGTTGCTGGCTTTAGCAAAGAGAAGAAACCATAGATAAACCTAGTTGTATTCCTATCAATGTCACACATGATAATTTCTCTCCCCCTTTTATTGAACAGTTTTTCTTTTACATGTATTTTATTACTATCTTCATTACTGGCAGCACAATAAAAAAATAGGGTTTGAGTTCTAAAAAGTTCTAAAAAGATTAGAACCCTAGAACTTTTTCAAAAGTTCTAGACTAGAACTAGAACCCAGAACTTCAGAGGGGTCTGACAACCCTAATAAAAAGTGTATCTTTGTACAAGTCTATTTAGTTATTATCCAGCACTGTTGATTTATTTAAAATTTGCTGCTGATCATCAGCAAAAGAGCATTTTCAGCTGGTAGTTGGAAATCTATAAAATGTCTGGTTGTTTTAATACCTTTAAATCATTCTTTCCAAAGTGCATCTGTAAATGTCTTAGCAAGCCAAGACTTTTGGGGAAACCTTCAGAAACAAACTCCAGGAAGACTTCAATGAAATAAAACATTGCTTTACTTCAACACCAAATAAGGGCTCAAGCAGCTTTCCTTGGCAGAACAAATAGAGAACAAAAAAAAATGTTTTGTTTGATTCAGCTCCCTAGTTCACAGCAGCTCTGCTCTTTCTGTTTCTCTAATTCCCCCAAAACTCTCTTCCCTGGTCTTTCTGGTTTTCTCTGTAGACTCCACCGGTAAGGCTAGCCTAGGTGGTGGTGAAGGGGGACAAAACATTTTCAAGGTATGTAAGTGAAAGCAGAAAGACAAGGTGTGGGATTGTAGGGTAAAACAGGGAAGGGGGGCTTTGCAGATGGGGGACCAGAAAAAGGCAGACAACATGAACAAATACTTTTGTTCAGAATTTACAGAGGAAGGAGAAGGGGAAGGGCCATAAAAATGTAACTGGAGCAGTGGAGGGAGGGAGATGGACACTAACCCATTTTCAGAGGGAGTGTCCTGAAGAGACTCACTAATCTGAGCAATGGGCCAGATGGGCTGCATCCAAGGGTATTGAAGGAGCTCAGGGAGATCCTGCTGCACCTCGAAAAGTCCCATTTAACAGCTCATTGAAAAATGAGTGATTCCATAGAACAGGAGGAGGGCAGATGTAGTCCTGCTTCACAAAAGTGGCAGCAGGGAAGAGGCTGGCAATTATAGGCCAGTCAGCCAGACATCAGTGGTTGGAAAGTCAAAGGAGTCACCACTGAAGGAAAGGATTTTGGAATATCTCCAGTACAATGGATTAAGACAGTATGGATTCACAGTAGTGGTGGTGGTGGTGGTGGTGGGGGGCATGTCAAATGAATCCGATAGATTTCTTTGTCTGGGTGACAAAGGAGTTAGATCAGGGTGGAGCGGTGGACATGGCCTACAAAGATTTTAGTAAGGCGTTCAACAATGTTCCATACAGGAGGCTAGTAAGCAAGCTGGGTAGCTTAGAAATAGATCCAAAAGTGGTAAGCTGGGTAGGATATTGTTTAGGAGATAGGCAGCAGAGGGTGGTGGTAAATGGAGTTCACTCCAAGGACAGGAGAGTGACTAGTTTGGTGCCTCAGGGATCTGTGCTGGGACAGGTCCTCTTTAATATCTTTATATGTGACCCTGCAGAAGAGCTGAAAAGGAAGGGAAGATCTGCCTCTTTGTGAATGACACCAAAATCTGCAATAGGGTGGACACTCCAGGGAAATGGAATGAGCAGATACCTGAGAAAACTCGAGGAGTGGTCAAGAGTATGGCAGCTGGGTTTCAATGCACAAAAGTGCAAAATAATGTGCTTAAGGCACAGAAACCCAGGGGTGGAGTACAAAATGGGAGGAGTTGTACTGACAACCAGATGTGGGGGTAATCATATTGGATTGCCTAAAGTTGGCCTGGCAGTGTGACAAGGCACTTGGGAGGGCTAGTGAGATATTGGGATGCATAAGAAGGGGTATCACTAGCAGAAAGAGGGAGGTGTTATTGCCTCTGTGTAGATTACCGGTAAGACCCCACCTGGAGTACTGTGTCCAGTTCTGGAGAGCACATATCTGGAATGACATAGACAGAATGGAGGCAGTCCAAAGGAGGGCAAGTAAAATGGTGCAGGGTCTGCATAAGAAGCACTACAAGGAGAGACTTAAAGACCTAAATATGTACGCCCTGGAAGAGAGGAAGATGAGAGGCATATGATCGAGACATATGAATACCTCACAGTGGTAAATAAGGTACAAGAGGGGAGTATGTTTCAGAAAACAAAGTGCTCAAGGACTCAGAGACATGATAAGAAGCTGAAGGGTGGGAGATTCAGGAGAGATGTGAGGAAGCACTTCTTCACAGAGAGTGGTGGATTCCTGGAAGAGTCTTTCAACAGAAGTTGTGGGAGGGAAAACAGTGGTGTGGTTCAAGAATGCATGGGATGAGCATAAGGGAATGTTAGGGACAGGCAAAGTGGGTGAGTGACTGTGCCGGAGATCAAGTAGGATCTGTGGTGATACTATAGGCAGGGAAATATGGGCAGACTAGGTGGGCCAAGCAGTCCTTATCTGCTGGCAAATTCTACGTTTCTCATTTGTGCCCCTCCACTGTAGGGATTTTCAAACCTCTGTACAACCAGTGCACAGGGCTTTTAAAAGGTCAGGCCAGAAATCAGAAGGGCCAGGTTTATATTCTCTGGCTAGTATCTTAGCGGAAATGGAGTCCAGGGTGAAGGGCTGTATAGAGTCCTTCACATAACCGCTTCCTCAGATCTGTGCCCACTGCAAGCTCAGCACTGGCTACCATCGAACTGCCCTCCCAGAAAAAAAGTCAGCATTATTATGAAGGGAGCCCATCATGTGACACACTTGGAATGAAAATGGCTGCAGAGCCAGGAACCACGAGTGACTTGAATTAGTGTCCTGCATGGCATGCAACAATTTAAAGGGGTGCATGGTCAGTGACCAATGTGAAACATCTCCTGAACAAATGGTGCAGGGTTACTGCTGACCGATTCACTGCCAGTCACTTTCTAGTGTGGCATACCATTGTTCCCTTGGGAAACAATTTTCTGGACAAATAGAGGATAGGGTTAATCTCATCCTCAAATTCTTATGACAAGTAAGCCCCAACTCTACTTCTGAGGCATCTGTGTACAAAATGAATGGACAGTTGAACTCAGGACTTCATATGACAGGTCCCTGACACAACATACTTTTGATAGTAAAGAAGGCCTTCTGACTCTTTGAAAACCACTGAATCTTATTTGGGGCAGCCTTTTTAGTCAAGTTAGTCAGTGAGGTAGCGAGAGTTGAACATTTCAGAATGAACTGATGATAGTACCCTGCTAAGCCAAAGAAGGACCTAACTTGCTTTTTGGTAGTTGCTACGTGCAGTCAGCAAGGGCTTTTACCTTATCAACAAATGGTGTGCATGACCATGCCCAGCCATCCCAGATATTTAGTTTCCTGTCGCCCTACAGCACATTTTGTGGCACCTGCCTCCCCGAGTGACTGAAGTACCACAGTCACATCCCACTGGTGATTGACCCAATCAGGGCTAAATATCACAACATCATAGAGGTACACTATTGCATATAACCCATGAGGGAAGACTAGGTGGGTCAAGGGGTCCTTATCTGCCATCAAATTCTATGTTTCTATGTCAGGATGGAGGAATCGATCCATCATTCTTTGAAATGTGGCTGGGGCACCATACAACCCAAAGGGGAGCACGGTAAACTGATACAGACTAAATGGGGAGACAAGGGTCATTTTCTCCCAGGATTCCACACTTAGTGGGATTTGCCAATATCCCTTGGTCAGGTCTAGAGTACTAATGTGCTAGGCCTAACTCAGTAGGTTCAGAAGTTCATCCATCCTATGCACAGAATATGCGTCAAACATGGAGATGGCATAGACTTTCCAGAAGTCAATGTAAAAGCAAGTGGACCCATCTAGTTTGTGGACTAATACGATACAGCTAGGCCAGTCACTTGGAAATTCCTTAGTGACTCCCAGTTCCAACATAGAGTGGATCTCCTGCTGTACTGTCTCTCAAACTTTTTCCAGAAGCCTATATGGCTGTTTGCAGATCCAGACACCAATGTCTGTCTAAGTCGTGTTAGAGCACATGTTGTCTGTCCCAGTCTTGGGGAGAACACATCCCCAAAATGTTGTCCTACCAGTGAGGGGCAGGTGAATACATTTTGAATATTTGACAGAATATTCCTATTCAGTTATTCTGAAATTCAGTATTTGTTATTTGTGTGCCTTTAGAAAACAAAAAGAAAGTTAAGGAAACAGCACCCACAGTCCTTCCAAGCCCAGTCCTTTCACAAACAACCTCCAAGATTCACCACCCTCTGCTGTAATTCCAATTCTTCCCTCTCCTCCCTGCACCCACAAATTTGTATGTTAATACTACCATGGAGACCACTCTTGCACTTGTAAGAGTGGTCTCGTGCATTCTTAGGGTATGAGAACCACCGAACTGAAGGTGAGTGCTCTGATACCCTAAAAATTTGAGTGAAACCACTCTTACAATCGTAGGAGTAGTCTCTGAGGTGGTATTAATATATTATTGATTGAGCTCTATCAATACTATAGTATTTTTTTAAAACTGTCCCAGAACATGCTTCCAGGACATCTACATGTAAGACACTCTTCACAGAATAAGAGTGTCACATGCACAGGGGAAAGGAGCACTTTAATTGGTCAGGAGTGCTTCCTTGATCTATAATATATTTTAATAAAAGATTCCTAACGATGGGTGGCCAACACAAACCAGCCCACCTCCATAGCCAGCTGCCATGTCTTCTTTATTTTAGTGCTTGTAGTGCTACAAATCAATATTCCCCCAACCCTCTCTGCAGCAGCACCACTCCCACCCTCCCCAACAAGCACCCACATTTTCTTAACAGTCACAATCTTAGGCCCCAACCCCAGGCAAGACAGAAGGTGACTGGACAGCAACCTGCCCTCCTCCATGGCCAGATGCCTTCTGTGAATAAAGTGCTCCTGTGCTTTCTCACATAGTAAAATAGCTTATCAAGTGATCAGCTGTCTTACTATGTGAACAAGTGTGGGAGCACTTCATTTACAGAAGATGGTCAGCCATGGAGGAGATAGCAGGCTGTCTGGTCACCTTCTGTCGCACCTGGGTGGGGTTCTAATAGTGTCACTGTTAAGAAAACGTGGGTGCTTGGGGGGCGGAAAGTGGATGCTGGTGCTGGGAGGAGGAAAAATATTGATTTTTATAACTAGAAGCCATGAAGTGAAGACGAGATGACAGATATCCATGAAGGCAGGCAGGTTGTACCGGCCAACCATTGCCGGAAAATACTTTTTTTTTATTTAGTATGCTTAATCGGCTACTGGTCAGCTAGCCATTGGTCTGACTTCCACTACCCTCCCATCCCTCAGGACTTACCTCAGCCCCTGGAGTGCACCCTGGCTTAGAGATGCCCTCTCTACTCCTCAACAAAAGCCTGAGACTGATCCAAGGGATGAAGTGCCTCAGACTGCTGTATGGGGCTCAGCAAAGTGAATGTCCTCCATTGCTCGGCCTGGTAATTTTTGGGCTGACTTATTCCCTGGGGGGAAGGGTGCGTGGCATGCAATGACTTGCTCTTGCAAAGACGAACATCGAGCATGCTCCCCCTGTATACAAGCTCCAGTTATCAGCCACCTCCAGCCTCCACTAGGGGCCACTAGAGTGCCAGGTGCTTCCCTATCTTCCTCCCTGGAGGGGGGAGAGTTGTCTGTAGGATGCTCAATTCTCCTCCCCTCTGACCCTCCTACTCCTGGGCTCAGTTCCAAATCTGGGTCATTGATATTGCAAGTGGTAGCACTACCGCTGTGCTGCTGGGCCGGCGTGGGAGGCTACTTTATTAAAACATAAATTTGTGGGTGCTGGGGGGGAGTAGGGAGGGAATTCTAGCACAGGGTGGGGGATCAAGGAGTTGTTTTTTAAAGGATTGGGCAACAGATGATGTTAGAGGGCTGTTTCTTTTACTTACATTGTTTTTTAGCATTTCCTGAATAGTAATAGTCATGAATGTTTCCACTATTCATTACCATTAGTTACTCCCACACTCCTACTACCAGTTGCTGGGCTTCATTTTTCTAGGTCGAGTTGAGTCATTAATCCAATGAGATGGGGCTTGCTTCTTTTCAAACTTTAGGGCCTAAGTTGAGGATCCCATCTTCAATGTCCTCATCTGTCACCTGACTAGGGGGCTCTTTATGTTTCTCAGGAATAGTTAAGAAAATCTTCCTGTTTTTCCAGGGATTCAGCAAAATAACATGATAAATTTGTTTTTCCTAGTGTTTCCTAAATTGGAATAGTCAAGAATGTTATCACTATTCATTACTATTAGTTACTCGCACATACCTACTACCAGTTGCTGGGCTTCATTTTTTCTACATCGAGTTGATCCATTCATCTAATGGGATGGAGCTTGCTTCTTTTAAAATTTCAGGGCCTAAGCTGAAGATTCCATTTTCAGTGTCCTAACCTGTCACCTGACTAGGGTTCTTTAGGTTCCTCTGGATCAGTTACCAAAATCTCCCTGTTTATTCAGGGTTTTAACAAAATAACATGATAAATTTGTTTTTTCTTTGTGGTCAAGTTTTCATACCTCATAATCAGCTAGTCCCACTTTTCTCAGGACCTCATACAGCCCTTGCCATTTAGCCAGGAGTTTACATTCAGAGCTAAGAAGCAAATAAAGTACTCTGTCACCAGATCTGAACTCCTGTAGCCTGGCCCCTTGATTATAGTGTCCTGCCTTGGTTTGCTGTACTTTAAATACATTTTCTCTGTCAAATCCACCAATCACATTCGATCGTTCTCTCATTTAGATTATATATTGGAGTACTTTAGAGGGACTATGGGGCATATGCACAAATGTGCAGAGTGCCTATGTACCGGGAATCTGTGGCATGTAGTCAATCCGCACCCCTTGTGCCCCCTGCGCGAGATGCTCGAAATGGGGTATGCAGTCCCTGATCCCTCGACGGCATGGACAGCAATGCACCAGGGGCAGGCAAGGGGTGTGACAGAGGCATGCCAGCACTACACACCATGCATCAAGATGAGTACTGCTGTGCACCGGGGGGCATAAGAGAGTGTCTGTTATGCCAGGGAGAACCCTGCCGTAAGTGCCCTATGTGCCCAGCCTTGCACACACTGGACACCGGAACGTCCCCTGTGGCTGTCGGCAGTGTTGGGTAAGTTACTTTTTCTATTACTTTCTATTACTTTTGAAAACTTTTTCCAGGAAGCTTTGTGCAGTCACTAACAGTGATGGAAAAGTACTAGAAAAAGTAATACACCTTACAGTTACAGTTACGTATTTCATTTCATACAAAAACAATACAAAAGTAATAAATAACTAGAACAGATTAAATTTTTTGAGAGCAATAGGTTAGTTACTAGTTACTTTCAAATAAATGTAATCGGTTACAGTTACTTATTACTTTTGTATGAAAAGGCATAAGTAACTGTAACTGTAAGGTGTGTTACTAGTACTTCTCCTTCCTTGCTAGTGACTGCACAGAGCTTCTTGGAATAAGATTCCAAAAGTAATAGAAAGTAATAGAAAAAGTAACTTACCCACCACTGGCTGTCGGGCATCCCCCTCATACACTGCACAGGCCAGCACTGATCCCGTACCCCTGACGCATATGCCCCCCAGCACAGTGCAGCACCGCCATCCTCATGCAGCCCACCACCCCACGCTGGGCTAGCCACTGCACACTGCACTCTGCTTGTCTTTTGACTGTTTGTTTTGAGCTCTCTGAATGCTCTTGGAATGCCTCCTAGTGCTTTTTACTTGTTTATTTGTCATTTTATTTGTAGTCAATTTTTGCGTTATTTTATCGTTTTGGAGACCGAATCGGAAATGTGGTATGGTTGTGCTGCTTTTATGCTAACCCTGAATGGGCTGAGCGTCACAGGCTACGGTTGTGGATTGTGGATGAGTTTTCTTCGGCTGGATTGAGTCTTAAATCGGACTGTAGCTTTCGACAAAAATGAATCTTTTTGGACTGCTGCCAGAATGAACGGAGGATTGTGAATTGGAACTGAATTCACTGGAATGTGAGGCAGACTGATCACGCATATGGTTACTGGAGTTCTGGGGGAGTACATGAAATCATTGACTTGGTGTGGAGAGATTTAGAAAGCTTGGAATCTGTATTTGCTTGCTTTCTCCATGGGAACTGTTAGTCCTGGTTTTGGTCCTGGATTTTTTGAGACAGCGGGTTTTTGGGGAACTGCCTGGGGTGGTTGCTATCGGCTGGGTTCAGGACGGGTGACGCCAGCCTTGGGCCTGCTAAAGAGTGGGCGCAAGTTGCCGGTATTTCCTAGATTCACCAGAGGGGTCTACCGGTGGGTGGACACTATTCCGGGGCTCGTTGCTCTGGATCCGGCCTGATTAGCGGCCGCTTTCAGGGTTCTTCCCTTATGTTTGATCTCTGAGCCCTCAGTCCCACTGGTTTCAGACCTGCTCCCTTGACTTTCTGCCCATGGATTATGGTCAAGACTCTAATCCTGTGATTTACAGTCCTTTGGTTTAAGGCACTTAGATTACCTGTTTTCTCTTTGATCCCCCGGGTTGTGAGAGGGTCTGGAGATCTGAAGATTTAAAGACATTGGCTGCTTTAAGACTCATTATCATTTTATTTTATATCTTGTCATCTGAATATGTCCTCTTTCTCCAGGTGGTGATAGTGTCTGGGGACTGAGAGACTTTGGCTGCATTGCACTTACTCTCGCTTTTGTGACAGTCTGTGCTTGGAAATTATCTCATTTACTGGTTTTATTTACAGCTTTCAAGACTTGTTATCTATTTCCCCGTGACTTATGTTTTGCAGACTTATTTGATTTGGACTCTGATGTTAGGCTTATGATTTACATTTTTAGTGATTTTTAGTTTATTTATTCTGCATTTGTTGGGGTGGGTTAGAGGAAGATATTATTTATTAATTTGTGTTTATTATTTCTTTTATAGTTTTGTTATTATTATTATTACAATATTATTTGTTATGTGAGGGTTATTTATTTTGGGGTTGGGTTGAAGGTGAGATTTCTAATTAGTTTGTTTATTGGGTTTGTTGGGTTTTATTAATTGTTTTTAAGAGGTGTTGGGAGGGCTTTACGATGGTCAGGTGCCATTCTCCCACTCTGCTCCAGAGCCTGCACCCTTTTCACTGTCCCCGTTTACCTGCCGATGTTTTTACTAAGTTTCATGCATTGGAGATAGTGAGAAGGCATTCAAGGGGAGGATGGGCTGATTTGAGTGGGAGAATGGAAAGGAGTGGGTTGATAGGGATAGTTGGGACTAGGTGATGCCCTGGGGCGAAATGGGATCGGGAGAGGGGTCCTCCCTGCCTGATTCCCATACCCAAGGGCTCCGCAGATTGTGGGCAGGTACTGTGCTCCTCCCTGAAAACCCATCTAACCCGGGCGGTGCTATATAATGCCAGGTCTATTAAGAATAAGACTGCAATTATTGCAGATCTTGTTGCAACATCTGACCTGGCATGTATCACTGAGACCTGGTTTGATGAGAATGCAGGTCCAATACTAGCCTCTGCTGCTCTGGCTGGGTTCTCGGTGATACACCACCCGAGACTGGATCATAGAGGCAGGGGAGTAGCCTTCTTTTTTAAAATGGAGCTGAGTCTTGTGGATGCGCCAGTGGATGGCGCTTGATCCTTTGAGTGTATCCTGGGAGCGGGTGTGGGGTTCAGGATTCTCCTCATCTATCGTCCCCCCAGTGATGGTGGAGAATTTCTGAAGGAGTTCGCAGACTTCATTGTCGACATGGAAATGGAGTCACCCAGATGGTTAATACTGGGTGACTTCAATGCCTGGGTCGATGACGAACTCTCGCACTTTGGAAAGAATCTCCTCCAACTTATGACTATGTTGGGCCTCTCACAGGTAGTTACCTCTGCTACCCATATAGGGGGTCACTCATTGGATCTAGTGTTTCTACTGAATTTGGAGGTCACACATTTGGGGGTGGAACTGAATGCGTGGATGGACCATCATACCATAAGATTCAGTTTTGGGGCACCCTCAAATAGGTCTGCCTCTACGGAGATGGGCCAGTATCGCCCTTTAAGGGGAGTTACCCCAGAGGGTCTACTGGCGGTACTGGATCTATCGGGTATTTCAGTTGAGTACATGGGTCCAAGGGACCTCATTCTTGCCTATAATAAGGCGGTGAATGAGGCCCTGGACTTAGTTGCTCCTGTCCATGTTCACCCACTCACTCAGTGCCCAAAGAGTCTATGGTTCGATGAGTCTTTAAAGGAACTGAGGAGAGTGAGGCAAAGGCTAAAGAGGGCTTGGCAGAAATCCGGCCTTGATGTGGACAGACTTAGGTTGATGGACCATTATGGTTCCTATCAATCAGCAATCACCAGTAAGAAGGCAGAATTCCTGTCCAGGGAGATTGTTGCTGCATGGAACCGACTGGCTGAACTCTTTCAGACCATCGACAGACTGCAACCCACGCTGTCTGTAGTCTGGAAGACATTTTTCACAAATAAAATGTGATGAGCTTGCTCAGTTCTTCACAGATAAGATTGCCAACATCAGGTCAGGTATCGGCCAGGCTCCCTCTTTAAGGGTTTGCGGTGATCGGCGAGAGGAAACAAACACCTCTGTTACCTGGTCTGACTTTGGTAAGCCGGAACTCATGGATATTGTGAGGACTGTCCAGATTGTACGACCAACCAGCTGTAGTTTGGATCCGGGCCCTACATCACTATTATTAGGTTGCGTAGATACTATGTGTCCGATCCTTGCTGAAATTGTCTGGAAATCTTTGGAGCAGTGAGTCTTTCCTGATCCCCTAAAGGAGGCAGTCGTTTGACCACTCCTAAAAAAGCCTTCATTAAATCCAGACTGCTTAGCTAACTACAGACCTATCTCTAACCTGCCCTTTGTGGGTAAGGTTATTGAAAAGGTGGTTTCACTACAACTGGATGACCATCTTATAAATCACAATGTATATGATACTCTTCAATCAGGGTTTAGCAAAAGACATAGCACTGAGACCACCCTTGTCCGGGTTTTAAATGATCTCCTGATTGCGAGAGATCGAAAGGCTCGCACTATTCTAGTCCTTCTCGATCTCTCTGCAGCATTTGATACTGTGGACCATGGTGTGCTTTTGGAGCACCTGCGGCTTTATTGTGGACTGACCGGTACAGTTCTGCACTGGTTTCAATCTGTCCTCATAGGTCGGAGGCAGAGGGTTGTCACTGGAATTTATTCCTCTGACACCATTTCCCTATCCTGTGAGGTGCGGCAGGGCTCCATTTTGGCACCCATGTTGTTCACTGTATATATATGCTGCCATTGGGAGACATTATTAGGAGATACAATCTGGGTTTTCACTGCTATGCAGATGATACCAGTTGTATCTGTCCTTCAATCCCGGACAGGAAGATGCGATCTCTATGCTTAACAGCTGTCTATTCGAAATCAAAGATTGGATGAGTACCAGCTGACTGAGGTTAAACCTGGATAAAACTGTGGTGCTGGCTGTGGACCCTGGTTGCCTTGAGGCAGGTTGTAGGGTTGGGGTTCCATCAGGCATATGGCTCAATGGTATCCAACTCCCAACCCCAGACCAGGTACGTAATCTGGGCGTTATTATAGACGACGGCCTGACCCTAAAATCTCAGGTGTCGGCTGTTGTCAAATCCTCATTTTATCATCTTAGGAATATCACTCGGGTGAAACACCTGGTTCCTCTGGCTGACCTTCCTACCTTGGTCCACGCCTTTGTGACCTCTCACCTTGATTACTGCAATGCCCTGTACCTAGGGCTACCAGGGGTTGATATCTGCCGCTTGCAGCTGGTGCAGAACGCAGCAGCCAGGCTTTTGACTGGGACATCTAGAAATAGTCATATTAAGCCTGTGCTGCGTGGACTGCACTGGCTGCTGGTTCAGTGGTGGATCACCTTTAAGGTCAGGTTACTGACCTATAAAGCCCTACACAAGCAGGGACTACGGTATCTGCAAGACCTCCTTACTCCCTACTGTCCCTCTCACTCACTCCGATCTGCCGACAAGGGATTGATAGAGATTCCCAGGGTTTGTTTAAAGACATCTGGGGCACGTGCATTTTCTTACGCTGCCCCCACCCCGTGGCATTCTCTACCTCACCGGATATGAGGCTGCCTGACCGTCGAGAGTTTCAAATCTGAGCTTAAAACCTTTTTGTTTTTAAAAGCATTCAAAGAATGATTTTATTGTTAATATTATGTCTATTATTTAATGTTGTTATTGTACAGCGCTTTGGTTTTTGAAAAGTGCTTATAAATAAACTTTTACTTACTTACTTACCCCACGCATGGCTGCCAATTGCCCCAGACAAGCACAGCAAACCCTCCCACTCACACACATGTCAGTGCCTGTCCCTGACCCCGGTCTTCACATGCCCCACCCCACACAAGAGGGCACCAGACCTGGGTAGCACTATACCCCCCCCACACACACACACACACACAGTGGTGCTCATTGTACCCAGACCCCCAACCCATCCCCTGGTCACTGCTGTGGTGGCCAGTGGTATGCCACCACCCACGGCCCAGACCTCGGTACCCCCACCCACACATTGGTGTTCAGTGCTCCCCTGTGGCACAGACAGGCCCCTGACCCTGTACCTACCTGTCAGTGCTGCGGCCCATGATGGCCAGTGGCACAGCCCTCCTCACACCTCCTCGGCCACTGTCTATCCAAATGCTGCCGGGAGTGCACCACTATAAATAGGCAGTGCACTCCTGGCAGCATTTGGATGGATGGCGGCCAAGGAGGTGTAAGGAGGACTGTGCCATTGGCTGTCCTGGCTGCAGCACCACAGGCAGGTATGGGGTCGGGGGGCTGACAATGCAATGGGGTGGGGAACCACACTGAACACCAATGTGTGGGCAGAGGTACAAGGGTTGGGCCTCGGGCTGTTGTGGATGGGGCACCTGTGTGTGCCACAGGGCGGGGCAGCTACTGTAGGACACTGGGGATAGGGCAGCAGTGTGTGGATGGGGGAAGTGTCATGTGTTACACTAGGGACAGAGGCAGCCATGTGTGGGGGGCATGGGTGATGCTGTTCTGTCATATGTGGTTCGGGTGGCATGTGTGGGGGGGCTTGCTGCATGGTTGCCAGGAATGCCATGCATTGTGGGGTGGTGTGGCAGTGTGGTGGGTGGCTGCTCCCCAGGGACTCAGCCTGGGGTCTGCCGCCCAACAGGGCATAGCCGCACAGGTCCGGGTGTCTGCTGGTACTATTCATGCACCCAGACCTGCACCATGCCGTGCAAGTGATCCACTCAGGACCCAGGCCGGGCATCTGACTGGGTTCACTACACTGCCCTTGGCTGCCCTATGTGGACCAGCACACTGGGGTGGCAGGCTGTGGAAAGGTGGTGGCCATTGGTGAATACCAGTGCACACCTGTCCACAGGTGTGGGGCTACATGGGTGGAATGAGCCTCTGGCACGTATGTCCCACCTGTTTGCTCATCAGCCACAATGTTCTTGTTCTTCTCATATGTCTTTTACAAGATCCAGCATCCACTGAATTTGTCACCTGCCCAATGATTCAAAGGGTAAGAAGCTCAAGGACACTTGTGGCACCTCCTGAATGCAAACATTAAATATTGTAACAGTTCATCCCAGTTTTTTACCTCAGCTGAAACAAATATAGACAGCATACCCATTAAGGATTTGTTTAATCTTTTGACTAAGCCATTGGTCTGAGGGTGGTATGCTGATATTCAGATGGAATTAACCTTCAGTAAGGCACACCTCTTCCTCATAAGCTTTGACAAAAAGTTGGTGCCCTGATCAGTTAAGATCTCATTTGGTAGCCCAACTCAGGAAAATACCTTTAGCATTTCTTTGGCTACTGATAGGGCTGTACTGGAGTGCATGAGAATAGCCTCCATGTATCAGATGATGTAGTTCATTATCGCCATAATATACTGATACCCTGCTGAGTTTTTTGCCAGGGGTCTCACCATATCAACCCCAATTTTTTCTGCGGAGTATCTATTATAGGCATAGGAATCAATGGGGCCAGCTTTATACTTCTGGAGCAACCAACTGATACTCTGTCAGAAAGCACAAATATTTGCCACTCCATTCCATATACCTACCTAGAAAAACTGGGTAAATATGTGCTTCTCAATTTTCTCTCTTCTCATGTGACCTATATACAGTAAGTATGGTATGAGGAAGTCTAAAAGCATCCCTTCTTGCAAACCATGGAATGAAAAGCTGATAGTGTACAGTTCCTGTTTGTTTTTCCTGTTCCACCCTGTACAAAACATTATTGTTTATCAATCACATTGCCATTTACCATATCTAGGTTTTGATAAGCATTTTTAAGAACATCAACATTTATTTATTCAGAAATGATACTGACTGGGTTTTGAAACATGTCTGGCCAGACATCCAGAAGTGCCTCATGACCTCCTGTTGATGTGGATGACAGTTCCTCATTGGAGTCACTTCTGACCTTCCTTGAACCCAGGTCTTTGCAGCCCCCAACCACAACAACCTTGGACAAAGGGGGTCCCTTGTCCTCCCTTCCCATTTCTGTCTCCAGGACGTTCTTGGGTTTTCCTTCAGGGCCAAATAATTCAGCATCAGTGAAGGAAAATTGTTTTCTAATCCCTTCCAGGTTTTTCTCCTCCCATGAGCATAGGCGTTCAGAATTATTTTGTAGGAGGGCATGAATAAATTCCCAGGCTCAGCCCAGGACTGCTAGCCAATGAAGTTTTTTTGAAATTCCTGCCTTTATTATTCTTACCCAGTTGTTCACTTTTAACCACAATAGGGCTGTAGGACATGTATGGATATTCCCATGTACACATGTGATTTTTCTGGGTTCTTCCCAGTGTCTTAAACTAAATCCTACCACAAATTCTTTAACCAATGTCTACCCACAACCTCAGTCCATCAGAACCATAACTGCTTGGTCCCCTGTTGCATTTTGTAGCTACTAATTTTGCAAAGTCACAGTCCATACTGTCACAGAACTTATGGGTATGCCCCACTTTACCACAGTGAAAACATATTGGTACTACAAGATTGTTGACCTATGCTCTCCTACATTTGAGTGACTGGGGACCAAGGTCATAAGACTGGAGGAATTACACTAGGTCAAGAGGTTATAGCTTTTCCGTGTGGAGGGGTAACCATTCTTTCACCACTTGACCACTTATCCATACCAGTTCACTTATACCTATCCCCCATTGCCTTTTCTCTCCTCTTCTATGGAGATCTTCCTCTTGGGTTGCCACCTGAGGCATGTCCTGGGTTTCACTGTTGTTAGCAGCCTCTGATCTCTCCACTTCCAAATAATGCTCTGTGATCTTGATGGTAGTGGTCAGGAAAAAAAATTATTTGGGGTTTCTGGGACTGTTAAATTTATTGTGGGCCACCCTGCAGTCTCTCACTGTCCCCTCTGGATGCCACAAGTCAAAGATTGATTTTGCCACCCTGCTGCCCTGGCCCTGTACACACAGCCACACTGAAGCCAGGAAAAAATGATTTGGGATTTCTAGGGCTGCTACATTTATCATGGGCCCCCTTGCAGTCTTTATCTCTCCCCTCTGGATGTCAAAAGTCATATATTTATTTTGCCACCCTGCTGCCCTTGTCCTGTACACATAGCCACAATAAAGCCAGAAAAATAAATTTTATTTGGGATTTCCGGGACTGTTACATTTATTGTGGGCCACCCTGAAGTCTCTCTCTTTCCCCTCTGGACGTGATCATGAATGAATGTTAACAGGACCATTGGTCCCATTATAACCAATGGCTCTTCTCTATCTGATATAGAAACCTTGAATCTCTTTAATAAGAACTTTTGTTCTGTCTTCTCTCAAAAATCACCTATTAGTACATTAGTTCACCACATATATTATCATAGGTTCTATCCAACTGACATTATACAGGCTATCAAAAAACTAAAAAAAATACTAGTCCGGGCCCAGACGGCATTCATCCATGGTTTCTGATTGAAACCTCTATAAATGTTTCTATACCTTTGTCAATTATCTTCAAAAAATCCTTACAAGAGAGCATTGTACCAAATGATTGGTGTTCAGCAATAGTTACTCCCACATTTAAAAAAGGCAACAGAGGTTCTGTGCAAAATTATCGTCCAATTAGCCTGACCTTAGTGGCTGGTAAATTAATGGAATGAGTAATGAAGTCTCTAATAGATCAAGATTGTAAAAAATTAGAAATTTATGATTTAAATCAGCATGGGTTTACTCCCAAGTATTCCTGCACCACTAATCTGATATATTTTTACAATAATATAAGTACTCTACTAGATGTGGGTATCCCTACTGATGTAATTCTTTTGGACTTTAGTAGAGCTTTCGATAAAGTCTCACATGAAAAACTCATTACTAAAATGCACAATCTAGGTCTGTCACCTGATATTGTCAACTGGACTTTAAACTGGTTAACAAATCATTCTTAGAGAGTCAGAATTAATGATATCTTGTCTGATTCAGGTAGTGTGAAAAGTGGTGTACCACAGGGGTCGGTCTTGGGACCAACATTGTTTAATCTCTTTATCAGTGATTTACAAACAGGGCCAAATAACTTCATGGTTAAATTTGCAGACAATACTATATTGGGGGGCAAGGTTAATAATCAAGAAAATATTTCTGCATTAAAGAAGGATTTGGAAAAAATTAACACTTTGGGCAAATGAAAATCATATGCAGTTTAATCAAGACAAATGTTTAGTAGTGCATTTCAGTGTAAATAATCCAAAAACGATATATTATATAAACGGACTACCACTTCACTCATCAAATTGTGAAAAAGATTTAGGGATATATGTTAATAATAAACTTACAACAAATGATCACTGTGTTAGAACTGATTGCATGACCAACAGACTTTTGAGGCAAATAAAACACACTTTTGTTAATAGCACTAAACAATGCCTTATTCCATTGTATAGGGCATACATTAGACCGTATCTAGACTATGGCTCCCCTTTCTGGAATCCAAACCAAAAAAAAGACATAGCAATTCTTGAACAGGTTCAAAGGAGAGTAACTAGAATGATTCCAAGATTATCAAATTTGGATTATCAGAACAGATTAAAAGCTACTGGTCTCTTCTCTCTTCAAACTAGAAGATTAAGAGGTGATATGCTTATGTTTTTTAATTTAATAAATTCACCAGATCTAATGGAAAAATGTGGTCTAACACTCTCCAAAAGGAGACATGTTCTGAGACTGCATAATAAACAGCTTGAAGTAAAAACTTATAAAACCAGCAAAAGGGGAAACTTTTTTCCAATAAGAGCATCCATTGTATGGAATACCTTGCCACAAGAATTGGTAGAGGCAACTAGCGCCACTATCTTTAAAAGCAAATTAGATGTTTGGTTGCGGGATAATAGATAAATAATGTCCCACATAGTATGGGGAACAGTCCCGATGGGCTCTGGCCTTCTTCTGTTCTTTCATACCAAGTAATACCAAGTAATATGTGATTGTGATTCGTGATTGGATGGCACAAGTCAAAGATTTATTTTGCAACCCTGCTGCCCTTTTTGCCAGCCTTCCATTGCTCATACATACAGTCACACAGTACTGCCACACTGCCTTAGTTTGCATCACCCCCTGCAGCCACCCAGGCCACCACTATCTCCCCAGTCCTGACTCCCTGACCCACCTTCACCCACCCCCAATGATTGGTTTCTCTCCCCTCCCTCCTTTCTCTCACTCTCCCTAATTTCTTCTCTTCCATCCCCTCTGGCTTATATATTTCAGGCATTTTTGAGGGTGTTTCAGTGCTTTTCTTTGGTGACTCCATCTGCTGGCTGCCTGGCTTTGCTGAGCAGAGCTCCTGCTCCTCCGGTTCTCCTCACTTGTCTGGGGCCACGTTGTGCACTCAGCATGGTTATATACCATGAGTGCATCACATGTCCTTCTGTTGCCTGATTGGATGCCACTGACAGCCTGTATGTGCCGATGGAACCCCCATGGCAACTGACAACAAACTCACTAAAATGGCATCTCCACAGACCCAGAACCGCACTTCCACTGCAAAGTCCATATTTATCCGGGTCTGTAGATTGCAAGTTCGATCCAGGGGTCTGGATCTCCTATGCAACAGTCACCCAGCCCTAATCTCTGGTTTTAACCACCTAGTAGCCAAGTCTTTCAATTTCTGGGTCAGTTTCCATCTGTAAAACAAAATACTGCATACAAAAGTTCCATCGATAGCAATCTTTAGTTATCCCAATCCGATTGAGGATAGCCACCTTTACCTGGTCATAGTCTCTGGCAGAGCCATCATCTAGGCTTCAATAAGCAGCTTGTGCACCTCCAGTCAGATACAATGAAATGTGAGTGGCCCAACTTTTTTCATGTCAGGTAGTGGTACTGGTAACTTTCTCAAAAGTCATAAGATAGGCTTCATTGTTGTTCTCAGGAGGACCCCTTTCTGTGAGCATGGGGTGATTTCCTACATTGATTAGATTCCCAGTAATCTGTAACAGGGTCACAGCTTATTTCTGTGTTTGCATCACCTGCCTCATAAACTCCTGGTGTTGCTGATTGCTTTTGTACCTGCTGCTGGTCTCTCTGAGCCTGCTGTTGTGCTTTCAGAGCCATCCAGTCCCTTTATATCTGGGCCTGTTGCACTTGCTATTCTGCAAGGTATTTCAGTACTTTGAGTCCATTTTACCCCTATTTAGACAAGGGGGAGTTCAGATCCATGGCTTAAGCCAACCACATGTAACAGTGTTGTAAAAACTCAAGACTTTTGGGGGAACCCTCAGAAAAATAAAAAACTCTAGGCAAAGTTCAATGAAACAAAATGTTGCTTTATTTCAGCACCAAATAAGGATTCAAACAACTTTCTTTGGCAGAGAAGATATAGAACAAAAACAAACTCTAGCCAGAGCTGATCCAGCTGCAGCAAGCTTGTATAAGCACCGCCACCAATGGTGAACAAGTGCAGCTGAATGCACGTGAATGCCACATGCAAGATGGCGGTGCTGGCAGAACTACACATGCACCATACTCATGAATGCATAGTTCTTTTTAATTGCATATTATGCCATTCCCAAGATGGTGGCACTGGCAAAGTTGTGCATGATCACCATGTGTACATGTGCAGTACTTTGCAGAATAAGAAAGTGGCGGAGCAGCCATGAAATAGTGCGGCTGTGGCAGACTAATACCAACCATTTTGCACTTTCAGAAGGATCATTCCAAAAGTCCAAAACTGAAGCGTTACAGGGTCTGTTCCAGTATCTCATTTTTTTGAGCCAACGCAAAATGGTTGCAGGCTCGGCCTACACAGCTGTAAAAAGACATTTAGGTTGATTTAGCTTTCTAGTTCATACTAACTCTGTTCTCTCTAAACCTCCCCCCAGCTCTCCTTCCTTCTTTTTCTGTTTTTCTCTTTAGTCCCTGTATGTGAGGCTTATCTGAGCCCCTCCCTGCAGGGATTTCCAAGCCTCCATACAACTAGTGCATAAGGCCTTTAAAGGACCATGTCAGAAATCAGCAGGGCTGGGTCTTTGTTCTCTGGCTAGTATCTTAGTGGAAAGGGGATCTTGGGTGAAGGTTGTATAGACTCCACAGCATCACTGCATTTCACCACATTGTAGTTTCTATGCCATCTCTATGCCTATTCCCCCAACTAGTTCAGGCTTCTCATTTATCTCCATTTGTGATTCAAATACTCATTCCATTTTAGTGTTACTGGCAAACATGGCAACCCACTTATTGAAGCCCAGCTACAGAAAAAAATATATTTATATAGTCATTGAAAAAACTGCAGTATACTAATGCAGACAATAAGGTTGAATGCAAAGCACAAAAAGTCAGGAAATGAAAAATGTTAGGGTTTTGTATCTCCAAAGTCTTGACAAATCAGTAGTAGGGTGATCCTAGGGGTTGTCAACCTAATGCCCACTTCTCACCTCAGTCCACAGCCTGCTATTCAAAGCAAAGGTACAGCTCCAAGCCAGTGCCTCATAGTGACACACTCTTTGAGCATAGAGAAGTTGCCAACAAAACACGGCAACATATTGCCAACAACATCTGTCATAGCTCTCTTCACACAGATGCTGGTTCTGCATGAAGAAAAGTGGTAATGCCTGACCTTGTTTGATCAGGGAAGTGGTGGGTATTAGGGTTGACAACCCCAAGGAGCACCTCATCACTGATTTGTCAAGTCACCAGAGACCCCAAACCCTGTTTTTTTCTTTTACCTACTCTGTGCACTTTATGTTCGGCCCTAATGTCTGCATAACATCGTTTTTTTTTTTTTTTGTTTGTTTTTTATGAATTTCCCTTATTTTGATAGTGGAATTGTATCCTATTTCATGCAGGTCCCTTTGGAATCTGCACAAAATGAAACAAACTGAACAGTACAGATAGTCAAGCCCTGCTTCACCAACCTAATAAGTGAAAGACAACAATGGCTTAATACTTGTAGCACCACCGTTACACTGTACCATCCTACTGCAGGTACAGTACTAATAATAAAGATTTTTTATCTAGCTCCTGAGGATTGTGGGATGGGAGTTGGGCAGCTTGAGGGAATATCTAGTCGTACCTACACACAACAACAGCAATGAGATCATAAATGATCTGCAGCTCTTTAGTAAGAAACTGGGACAAACAAGGTACTCTAAACATGAAACAATACTTATCTGGTCCATGTGGTCATTGTTCTCCAATGCTGGGGCTGTCGTCTTCATTATTCCACTGTACCTGTAGACATAAAGTGGAAAATGGGTTAGTATGATTAATAAAAATACTAATCAGCTGTGTTTGGTAGAAAGGCATTGTACTTTTTTGGGGAAGTTTTAAAGAGGGTTCATCTGGAGGGTAGATTAGAGTACCATGACAGTGACCCAGTTCTGGAATGGACTTGTGTTGCTCGTACAAGCCAGAGTGGGGAACATAATCCAGACTCAGTGTCCCTTGGCCAACTGTCTTCTTGAAGAGACAGAGGGCAAGTTACTCCACTCATCAACCGCCACCAGAGCAGGATGAAGCCATCACTTTTTGCAAGCCCTTATACACGGACAGGGCAACAGACTGCCAAACTGGCTTACAGTCACGGGCAGGGTGGATGTCCCTCCAGACGTGTCCCTGTCATGGGGGAATCTGTGTGGGTGTCAAAGGTACATGGTAAGTTCCTGAGATGCAGGGTGATGGGGCTGGATGGTTGACAGGAGTAGGGGCCTGTCAGTGGTGTGGAGCCTGCAACAACCTGTTCTTCATCCTGCCAGGTACACTTTTCTCCATTTTTCTTGCCACCCCACTTCTCCAGATGCAATGCATAGGCCCATCAGTCCTCCACATGCACGTGAACCCCTTGTGAATGAAGGCTCCCCAGCCCGCCACAAAGTGTCATCTATGCACCAGAACACTGCTCTAGCCCTCCCCAGGCTGAGGCCAGTGCCGCACACCACAGCACCATCACCCCAACTTCAGCCCATTCAGTTGGCTCACTGAACTCATACCCGAATTCATGGGAAGGCATCATGGTCCCCACTACACCTATAACAATCCCTTCAAACAATGTTATTTCATAAATTGTGGGGTAAATTCTGACTCTGAATTTTCAACATTGGCTTTTCATGAACCTCTTCTGGACATGACAGGTGTCATTTATTAAATACTGGCTGAAATGTCAGTTTGCACCACAAGTGTGAAAACAGATTTTGGCCAGGATTAGGAAAAAAAGACAACTGTCACGTCATAGAGGTGGTGTGAAGAAGTTGCTGTATTGGAAATCTGAAATCAAAATACCAAAAATGATCAGTTATGAGCAAGCACTGAACAATGTCAATGTACCTTTATAACTTTGTTGGTTTTTAAATATTTTGAGCCCACATTTTCAACATAGTCTTCTTATGATCCCACCTCATGAACTCAGTAGGTGAAAGTGTTCAAATCTTGCCTGAAAGGTGATTTCATGAAATGACTGTGAATTCACCTTTTGGGCTGGATTTGAAAAATTTCACCTACAGTACCTTGTTCTTGAGGTGGGGTCCTAAACAGGCAATGTTGAAAATTTTGGAGAAAAATGACCAATTTATGAGTAAAAATTCAAAACACATTAAAATACATTAATTGCACTTACCTTATTTCCTCATTTCAATTTTCAATATTAGTTTCAAATTTTGTTTATTAAAAGCAATAAACAGGATGATATTAAGTCATGTGAGCTGTCATGCTCATTTATAATGACATCCTATGCATGATTTAAACATTTGATACATGTGATGAATATTTGATAACAACATACAAGGAAATTAACATCTAAAATAATGAATATATTACATTTACAATGTGACTACAATTACAATTTAAAAGAAACATTAAAAAAGTCCGAATTACACCATTTGGTGTAGCAAAGCCTATGGACTATGGGCAGTCACACTATAGTTTCTGGAGGTGGACGTCCTTCAGTTCAGAGGCTGACTTTATGACGGGGACCTAATATAGGTGAGTGAGGGAAGAAAAGAGGTTGGAAGTGGTGGGTGCTGAGTCAAAGGTTGGGGTGAAGAGGGTGGAGAGAACAGGAATCACAACAGACAACAATTGATGGTTTTCTTTATTTCAGGATTAGCAAAAAAAAAGACTACAATGGAAATTTTTCATTATTTTAGGTTTAAAAAAAAATACTATGAGGGACAGTTTTCATATTCCCCGGTACTGACACTACCGATTGGGCATCCAGTGTCAGTTTTCTGTATGGCAGCAAATACAGTACCTGTACGTGAAGAGGGTGGGAATCATGAGTTATGAAGTTGGCACCAGGAATTGGGTATCCTGATATTATCTTCTTAAATGACAGGTGAGGGGACTTAACTGGTGCTGCGGACTGGGCAACCTCATGTCAACAAAGAAAATAAAGTGGAAAAGGAGGGAAAACTGCACCAGCACTGGGGTAGGCACCCCCAGTGTCAGACATTTAAATTGTTTTGTTGGCATTGGAGATTGACTACTGTGGTATCCAGTTTACATTTTGGAGGTGCAGATGTGGCTACTGGCTGCCAAAAGGCCTTTTAAAGTGTAAAACCATGCACAGCTAAGTTCAACGCTGATGGAGTTAAGTACTGATGCCTAGCCCTGTCTCTGCTGAATGAACACTGCTGAAAGAGATACAGACACTGTTTGCAACATCAGGATAGCCCTGCCCCCTCATACACACATGCATTTTCATCAACTAACCACATTAACAAACGTGGTCATAAAAATTCAGTTTTCCTTAGAATGTTCAGTTTTTGAACTGAGCATGTGTGCATTTTTTTCTTAATTTCTCAAAAATGGGGCAAGTTTGGTACATAAAAAACACAAAAGCACGCACCTTGAGGTAAACTCTATCAAACCTGCAAGTTTCAGGTTTAAAATCCTTCTAATTTTTTAGCTGTACAGTACCTGAGCTAAAAAATGTCTGAATTTGTGTGATTTTAATGTTTTTTGCACCTCTGTAACTTTGCCCCCAGTAAACTGATTGTCACAGAATTTTTAAGCTGTAGAGATCCTGAGACCAACTCAGAGCCTGTCCAGGCTGGGGCCTGTGTCACACATTGAAGTACCTTCTCCCCAGCCTTGGCCCATTCAGCTGGCTCACTGAGCTTGCACCTGAATTCATGCCTCCAGATTTTCAACATAATCTTTTTATGACCCTCCCACTCCTTTTGAACATGATGGGTCTCATTTATATAACACTTTCCAAAGCATCATTTCATGCCACAAGTGAAAAAAAAGCATTTTGGCCAGGATTTGAAAAGCAACACCTGTTACGTACATAAGAGTGTGTGACAAAATGACTATATTGAAAATCAAAATAATGAAAATTAACAAAGTTAGGAGCAAGTACAACAAAATTACAAAACACGTTCATAACATTGTTTTTTTAATAGTTTGATCCCAAATATCAAACATACTCTTCTTATGACCCCACCACAAGAACCTGGTAGGTGAAAATGTTTAAATCCTGGCCGAAATGTTATTTCAGACCACAAGGGTGAAAACACATTTTGTCCTGGATTTGAAAAACAAAACCTATCATGTTCATGAGGTAGTGTGAAAAAATGGATTTGTTGAAAATATGAGATCAAAATATTGAAAATTACCAGTTAGGAGCGAGTGTTGAAAAATGTCAGTTAAGAAATTATTCCCGACAGACTGTGTGTCATGTTGGGATAACGTCACACCTCAGTTGTTTGGGCACGAGGCCACAGGTTGAGTGCGTCCAACGACTGAGGTATGATGTTATCCCAAACGACACACACCCTGGAGGGCTTTATTGCTATTACACAATGGCTCGTTGTTATACAGAATAAAAAAAATAATTTTAAAGATGTTTTTGTGTGGAAAAATATTTTTGTTTTTTAAGAGAAGATGAAGCAATCAATCAAAAGCTCCATAAAACAATCAAAGGCTCCATAAAACAATCAATTAAAAGCTCCATAAAACAATCAATCAAAGGCTCCATAAAACAATCAATCAAAAGCTCCATAAAACAATCAATCAAAGGCTTCATAAAACAGTCAATCAAAAGCTCCATAAAACAATCAATCAATAAATGCTCATCTGCAGGTTCACAGTGAGGCTGAGACTAGACCCGTGATGTTGTACTGGGATAACATCATGGGTCCAGCCCCATACTGACCAATCAGAGTCCAGGATTTTTTCTTGCCATTGTATAATGTACATTCATGACTTCATCGCATTTTAACATTTTGACCCCAGACAATCAACATAGTCATCTTATAACCCCACCTCATGAACTCAGCAGGTGAAAATTTTTAAACCCCTGTCAAAGCATCATTTTATGCCACAAGTGTGAAAGCACATTATGTGCAGGATTTGAAAAACATTTGTCACATTCATGAGGTAGTGTGAATAAATGGCTATTTGCGACTGCAAAATGGCCTTTCAGGTCGGATTTGAAAAAGTTCTCCTACTGTATTAATGAGGTGGGGTCCCAAAAAGGCCATTTTGAAAATTTGGGGAAAAAAAGTTAAAAAATGACCAAGTAATTAGTAGAAGTTCAAAACATATTGAAATATATTAACCACACTTAGATTTCCTCAGTTCCTGGTCCAGCTTTGAAGGGTGAAGATGTGTCTCTGGTTCAGAAAGGATTACAGTGTTGGATCCCAGTATGTAAAGGGTAAGGGGGCTGGGGTGGTGGGTGTTGAGTTGGGTGAGGTGGGTGGGGTCAGGGAGAGCCAAAGTTGTTATAGACATTGATGGACTTTTTATTTTAGTACAAATTAACAAAAAAGTCCATCAGGGATTGTTTTTCTTTTACAGATACTGACACAGTACTGGGCAGAGCCACTCATGAAGCAAGATACAAGGCTGGTGCAGTGTGCACACCAGTATGCTAGGAATCTGTAATGCAGTAGATCACAGGTGGATTTTGGTTGGCTGCCATATGTGTCTGCAATTTGTTTTTTTAATTTTTCATTTGGATATACTTGGGTCATTTTTTGTCATTCTGGCCCCCAAATTTCAAGGTGTCCAAGTGGTTGGACAAGTCACCACCTTATCTTATGACAACATAAGTGGCACTTTGTTAATCTCACCCAAAATGCGTTTTGGTGGGTAACCCCCAAATATTTATTCTGGTTAGGACTGACCAGGTGCTTCTAATGTGGTGATGATGTTGAATGGCAACTCACACACTATGAAAATGTTGTGCTAAAATAAGCAAAAATGGGATGTCATAAAGGAAAAATGAAAAATAAATGGGGGCCAATTCCAGGATGAATGTCACAACTTGCAAGCATATGCGAGTTGTGGCATTTGTCGCTATTCTGGGACCTTGCACTGCATTCTAAGATTGGCAGGGTCCCAGCACTTATGACCTGTGACTTACGGCAGGTGTACGCTAACGCCACGGCAGGGCACAGCAGCCCTGCATGCCGCAATCCACAGCCCACTGCAAACTGCCCCCCCAAGTCTCTTCAGCCCGGAACACCATGGCAAGCACCTGGGGGCATGGCGGGGCTGGATAGGTGGCACAGGCATCTGGGGGACACTTTCAGGAATGGATCCCAAGGGTCCCCAACATTCAGGGGAGTGGGGGGGCATGGCCATCTTTGGGAGGCACAGGGAGCACAGCGGGACCTTTGCTGCTGCGCTATGGCATGGACATCTATTGTTTGGCACTGACGGATGCCACTAACACCATCTCCATGCTGGTGTAACTCTGCTGTGCCAATGCGGCTCCTGTAATTGTGTAAGTGGGTTACAGCAGCCGCCCTTTTGAAATAGGACACAGTTGCTGCCATAACCCACTCTTGAGCCATAGTGTTGCAGGTTGCAGCACAGTGGGTGGTGTAACCCACATTTGGCGCAACCCACATATGGCATGGAGCAAGGTGCCTCTGGGAATCACACACGGCATATTGCATAGCTCAAGTTGCAAGTTACGCCATGGGGTTTGATGTAACTCAGCTTGTGCTGGTGTAAGCCATCCTGGAATCGGCCCCACTATGTCCAAGAATGCAGTGGACATAGTTTTGCTTTAACTTTTTTATTGGGCCATAACAGCCATTTGTGGCCACTTTGACCTCAAATTTCTAGGATCACTAAGTTGCTACCCCACCTCCGTGAAACATAAGTGCCACCTTATAAATTCAACCCAAAATGAGTTTTGGGGCACTCACAAAACACTTTTAGAGGATGGATTAACAAGGTGCCACTTATTTGGTTATGAGGTGGGGTGTCGAGTTGGGACCTGCAAAATTATAGTTAATACAGTGGAAGCCACTTAAAGGGGATGTGGTTAAAGGGGATGTCCACTTAATTGGCACGGTCCCCATGGCACTGATTTTTGGCTAATGTTATTCAATGGGACCAGCTTCTGTTTAATTGGGATGGTTCTGTCACTTAATTGGGATGATTATCTAGTCACAGATGAGGGAAAAGGTGCTGAAAATTTAATCCTGCCTCGAAAAGTGCTCATTAAGTGCCCTGCATTTAAGCTGTTTCACATTCCCACCTGCTTAGCGACTCTCTGGAGTGTCTTTAGCATCTCTCTGGAGTGTGTTTGGTTTGCAGGATGGCATCTACAAGCAACAACAAAATAGTCAACCTCCAACTGAGTGAGAAAATAAAAATTATCAAGGCTTTACAGTGGCCCAACTCCACTCTCTCAAAAGTTGATAAGTGAAGCTAAGTGATTTTAATTAAAGTTCAGTGTGTTGCTTTCACCAATTACATAAAGATTAAATCAAGAACCAAACCAAACACAATTTTACAAAAAAGCAGCTGTAATCATAAAAAGTACTGGTATCCAGTACTTCTTGATGTTTTGTTTGTTTTCTTTGTTTTGTCCATTACTGCAATGTGTGTGTGTGTCTCATAAGCAAAATCTTTTCCAGTTGCAATGGAAAAAAAGGGCTGCTTCTGATAAATGGGACCATCACTTAAAGGGGACGATAGGGCATCCATGGAGGTGTTCTCTTTAAGAGGCTTCTACTGTATAGCAAAAAATGGCCACATGCTGGCTGAAAGAAACAAGCATTTGTTAATGCCAAATGTTGTCTTGCTGGCATTGGCACTGGTAGTGCAGGAGTTAGAGAGATGTATAATAGGAATGGCAGTGAAGTATTGAAGAGAAGCCAACCCCACCCCTATCCTGCAGAAACTGACAGGCATTGGGGTGTGCCTTTGGGTCATCGGCCATAACGCTCATGCCATTTCACCTAACCCTACCCTGCAGACACCAACAAGTGTCGCATTGTGCCTTGGGATCTTCTGGCCTTACGCTCACTCCATTCGAAAAGAAAATACACTGAGATGGGCGCAGTATAGGAGAAT
Organism: Neoceratodus forsteri; assembly: GCA_016271365.2. Classification (NCBI taxonomy): domain Eukaryota; kingdom Metazoa; phylum Chordata; order Ceratodontiformes; family Ceratodontidae; genus Neoceratodus; species Neoceratodus forsteri. The sequence continues at coordinate 876,919,801 of CM057452.1, read as the reverse complement.
GGGATGAACTTTGGGGATGAAGAGTGCAAGGCACTCCTCGATGCCTGTCACTGGCTGCAGGGTGGAGGTAGGGGTGGAATGCCATGAGCATTACAGCCGACAATCCCGAGTCACACCCCTGATGCCTATCAGTCTCTACAGGGTGGGGTGTTACAGTTGGACACCCTAATGCCTTGGGCGTTTGTTGGTATTTTCACTCCAAATTTTCAACATTGTTTTTTTTTTACCCCACCTCATGAACAGTGGCACTATCAGTTCATTATCTGAAAGGTGATTTTGCACAGCGTCTGCACCATTTGGCGCCACAGGTGCGAAAACACATTTTGGGCAGGATGTGAAAAATGACAGCTGTACTGTTCATGAGGAGGTGTAAAAAATTGGCAATGTTGAAAATCTGGAGTGAAAATATTAAAAGTTGAAGTCACGAGTGTGCAAAGCAACTGGGCAATGCATGCCTGTAGTGCAATTATTTTGGAGATTTTTTTAACCAAATTTTCAACATCTGCATTTTGGGACCTCTGCTCATTTTGTTACTCTGTCCCGAATATTGATTTCTCCCAGTGACTGCTCCATTTTGCTCCACATGTGTGAAAACACATTTTGGGCAGGATGTGAAATATGAAAGCTATACTGTTTATATGGAGGTGTGAAAAAATGGCAATGTTGAAAATCTGTAGTGAAAATATTAAAAATTGTCAAAGTTATGAGCGTGCATGAAAACCACACAATGGATGCTCGTAACACATTCATTTTTTGGAATTTTTTCACCAAATTTGCAACATAGGCTTTTTGGGACCCTCCTCATGGACAGTGGCACTGTCGTTTTGTTTATCATTCCCAAAAGGTGATTCTATGTAGTGACCGTGAAATGACCTTTCGGGACTGAATAACAAGATGACAGTGCATGTGTTCATGAGGTGTGGTCCCAAGAACCCCATGTTGAAAATGTGGAGCCAAAATTCAAAAAAATGGCTGAGATATCCACCTAATTTGACCCCCCCCCCAATTTATGTCATTATACAGCTTACTGGCATTTCTTCATTTTGCAGTTCAGCTTTGAAGAGTCCAGATGTGTTCCGGCTCCACCAAAGATCTCAGCACCAGACCTCCAGAGGTAAGTATGGGGTAAACGGGGGTGTTGGGAGGTGGGGTGCACAGAGGGTGTGTACAAGTTGTGGGGGGGGGGCACAGCGGACAATAAGGGACTGTTTCTTTTCTTTACAGGTGAAATAAAACAAATGTTGTGCACATACATTAGGGTGGGCTCCCAGTATGTCCCATGACTTTTGGGGAGCCATGATGTTGGCCACACTGGGGTGGACTCCAGGTGGGCCACACAATGGGGGTGGGGTGGAGCAGAAACATGCCAGTGCGGTTGGATTTCTGTGAGTGGTGGCACACTGGGGTGGGCTCCCTGTGTGTCACACAATATAGGGGGGTTGGCAGACATGCTGACATGGGAATTCCACCCCCAATGTTGATTTTCTTTGAGAATTGTGTCCGCCGCCATGTTTATTGAAATGTTTCACCAGGAAAGGCAATTATGGGAGACATGTCATCTGTGCCACTGCATGACGAGCTTGTCTCTGATTGCAGCAGCACATTTATTTCAAGTTGGTGGCACTTTACATAATTTTTGTGTCAGCGCTAGCATGCTGGCTAATTGGGGAATGAGGGACGCACCTATTAAAGTGTGCCCTGCATTCACCAACACTGACACACCTCTGCATTTTTGCTACTACCACAAGATGTTGCTTGCGCATGCGGAAGACAACATAAAAAGCAAAAACACAACTAAGTTCATCACATTCCTGAACTTCACTTCTGTTTTGTTTATTGCAGGTAGAGGACTGAGTTGATGGAATTGAGCAATTGGCACTGAAGTACATTGAAGAGCCATGTGGGACCAGAGCTGGGTGCCAGTGATGGGTAAGAAGGGTGTCATGCATGCTAGAGGGTGGGTTAGCATTGGAGGGTTATATTCATATATCAGATGACTTGGTGAGAGAAGGGGTACTGGCTCTGGTATTGGTCACCTACTACCAGTCTTAACAACTTATTTGTGGATGCCAGTGGGGGAGCGGAGGGTGAATGAATGCTAGAGGATGGATGAGGGTAGGAGGTTTCATTCATATATTGGGTGGCTGGGTAGAAGGGGCTATTAGAAGTGGGGTTTGGCTTTCTGAATCGCAGAAAGCTTTTCTGATGATCCCTATTACTATTGGAGAGATAATTAGGGTTATTAAAGATCTGCCCTCGGACAAAACACCCGGTCCGGATGGATTTTCCTCAAACTTTTATAAATGCTTTGCCCAACAGTTAGCACCTCTCCTCTCTTTATTCCAACATATCCATTCTGGACAGAGCTCAGATAGTTTTCTATTTGAAGCCTTAATCACTCTGGTACTCAAGGAGGGTAAACCCCCTGATAGAGTTCAGAGTTACAGACCAACTTCACTTCTGAATCAAGACCTCAAAATTTTAACGAAACTTCTTGCAGATCGGTTGAGTCCTATTATGGCAGATATTATAGGACCAGAGCAAGTGGATTTCATGAGAGGAAGATCATCGACTGACCATCCTAGAAGCCTTTTGCATGTCTTCTTGGCTTCCTGGGACTCTGATTTCTCTGCTGTGCTGATTTCCCTGGATGCCGAGAAGGCATTCGATAGGGTTGATTGGAGCATTTTGTTTCAAGCATTGGTGGCATTCAGATTTCCCCCTCTGTTCATAAAATGGATTAGGACTTTGTGTAAATCCCCAGTAGCGCAATTTATATGTAATGGGTTAATGTCTGATTCTTTCACATTACATGTCGGAACTAGACAAGGATGTCCCTTATCCCCCCTGTTGTTTAACATTTACTTAGAACCCCTAATCCAAAAGATTACAGTGGATCCGACCATCCAGGGTGTAAATATCCAGCAACAAATTGTTAAAGTTTCAGCTTATGCAGATGATTTGCTCCTCCATTTATCTCATCCTAATACATGGATACCAGCCCTACTTAATATTTTAGAGGAATTTAGTCTTATGTCTAATTATAAATTAAATAGTGACAAGACGGTGGTTTTTCCCCTGAATCATAAAGCAATGAAATCAGTGGCCTCGAGGGCAGGGTTCTCCTGGCAGACCAATTCCTTAAGATATCTGGGAATCAACCTGTCGCGAGACCCAAACAAATTTATAAAACCGAATCTAGATCCATTAATACATACTATTAGACAGGACTTAAAGAGGTGGGCACTACTTCCCCTTTCTCTTTGGGGAAAAATTAATATAATTAAAATGAGTGTTTTCCCGAGATTGCTTTATCCAAAAAACCTTTCAAATGTTTGATTACCTTTGGCATGGTTCAAAAAACTCATCAGTTATTTTCTGATTTTATATGGGCCAGCAAGAAACCCCAAATAGCTTATGATAAACTTTAGCTGCCGAAACTGAAAGGATGATTACGTTCACCACATCTTGAAGTTTACTACTGGGCCAGCCATGCCAACAAATACCTAAGATGGCTAATGCTAGACCAGTCCTCTTTATCGTATCCCTTTATGCCCATATGGTTAAAAATTGAACATGCCTTAATACAAAAACATGGACTATCCCCTGCCGCGCTTTTGCATGTTAATTTAAAATCTCTACCCCGTAGCATAAAAAGCAACACCATTGCTCTTTCCATTAGAATTCATGCCCAACTTTGTTCTATTTTGAAGTATAAACATGTTGTTGATCTATCTCAGCCTTGGTGGGGGAATCCTAATCTCACTATTGATGGTAAGCCTCTCCAAAGGAAATGGATCACTCAGTTAGGGGACTTCCCCCTTAGTTTTTTCCTGAAATCTGATGGCTCATGGTTAACCTCATCGGAACTCCTAATTAAGGCCCATATCCTGAATTCTGCTGTTTTAAAAATATTCCAACTACGACATTTACTAATAAAATTTTTTGGAATAACTCCTCCCTTAACTCCTAACTTTTCCTGCTTACCAGAGTTAATTCCTTTTGCGGGACTTTCCCATGCTGTTTCCAAAATGTATGGTCTAATACACACCTCGAAATGGCCTGACAGTTTTGGTCCAACTCATTTTTAGAATATACATTTCCCCAATCAAGATCTTCTCTGGACGGTCTTGTGGCAGAATTGTCATAAATTTGTTATACAGGATAGACTTTGCCTAATACAATTTAAGCTTCTGCATAATCTTTACTACTCACCTCAGAAGATGGCTAAACTGGGGCTTCTCCCCTCACCCACATGCACTTGATGCCTACAAGGAGATGGTAACCTATTACATATCTTCTGGTCATGCCCCAAAATAGCACCCCTATGGAGTGTCATTAAACAAAAAGTGGACCCTCTTTTGGGTTTATCAGACTTATTTACTGCTGAAATTTGTATATTGGGGGATCTTTCCACTGTGAGGGTCCCTAACAGAAAGTACCATATTACCCTCATGGCCATGTCAGCTAAAAAACTGGTATTGAAACACTGGAAAGATGCGAAGGATATTTCTTATAGTGAATGGTTACAGGAATTGTTGGCCAACCTTAGAGTGGAAAAGACAATTGCCAGTCTACATTTTTTTTTATTTATTAAATTCTCGGATTACAAATACCTTTGAGCAGAAATTGCTCGTTTACAAAGGTTCCACGTCAAAGGATGAGGGTCAACATACATACAGAGGTAGTAAAAGAATGCACAATAAATAACCAAAACAACTAAAAGAAAAAATAAAGATACTCAGTTATGACATACTTTGAGATAATATTCATATAACGAGCAGCTTGAGTAGGCAGCTGGCTGCGGTAACAATAAGAGATAGAGGGCACCATAGGCAGTTAGTATTGCAGGTGTGCAACCAGGAGAGGAAGTTGGCAGGCTAATGGGCCACTGTCCGATGGTGGTGGAAAATGTCTTGTACCAGTGGAGATGCGAAGCAGGAAAGGAGTCACAAAGAAGGCCCGGTGCCAGAGGGAATGAGACTGGGAAAGGGTGGGCTGTGAGACATGAGTGAGCTGGGAGGTGTTTAGAGAGATCTCTGTTCAGAGAAGCAGTCACATTGAGTGGTAGAGGTGAGGTAAAGTTTGAGATTCCTTTTGAAGGGTCCAAGTGTAGTAGAGGAAAGTGCTTCTCTATTGAGGGAATTGAACCATTGAGCGGCTCTATAGATAAAGGACCGCTGACCCATGGAGGTACGACATCTAGGAACCTGAAAGGTTAGATATTGGGCACCACGTGTTTGTTGAGTGCCACTGTAGGTAGTAAGGCGTGAGCTAACATCAGGTGGCATGAGACCGAGGAGAATCTTTTTGGTAAGTAAGCAGGTCTGGTATTGTATTCTGCTGAGTAGGGGTAGCCAGCTGGCCTGTGCATAGAGGTCACAGGTGTGAGTTTGTCGGGCCACACCTGTTAGTAGTCTACAGGCTTTGTTGAGAGAAACTGAGATCCTACGGAGGGCACTTGTTGAGGCAGAGCCATAGATGGCAAGGCTGTAGTCAATGATAGAGGTGACAGAGCTGTAGATGGCTAGTTTAAGGGCATCTGCAGGCATACAGTGCTTGTGTTTGTGTAGTAGTCCAATCCGTATATTGGCAGTCTTGGTAACAGTGTCAATATACCGAGTGTAGGAGAGGGTACTATCCAGGGTAATACCAAGGTACTTGAACTCCTTGACATGTTCGAGTGGGTTCTCAGCATGGTTCTTGATGGTGAGGGACAGAGAGTTGTGCCTGCTCCGTCGGTTACAGAAGGACATGGCTTTAGTCTTGCTGTGGTTCAGGACAAGTTTATGAGAATTAAACCAGTCTTCGATGCACTTGAAGTCGAGCTGCAGCTGGGATTCAAGGACTGTAATGTCATGGTGGCTGGAAAATAGGACTGCATCATCTGCGTATAGTAATATTCTTTGGTGGCAGGCACTGGGGAGATTGTTGATGAAGAGGGAGAAGAGTAGAGGGCCCAGAATAGACCCCTGTGGGGACTCCGAAGTGGACTGGTTTCTCATCCGAAGGTATCCCTGCAATCCTTACACATTGGATCCGATTATCAAGGTAGCTGGTGAACCAAGGAAGGACATCGCTGGAGATCCCAATGAGGGACAGTTGCTTGAGCAGTAGGGGGTGGTTAACTGTGTCGAATGCCTTGGTAAGGTCTATAAATACTGCCCCTCCACAATTCCCTTTGTCAAGTGTGGCATGGATGAAGGTTGTAAATTCCAGTAGTGCAGTGGTGGTGCTGTGCCCTTTTCTGAAACCATGCTGCTCTGGGCACTGTACATTGTACTTATCCAGGAATTCAACTAGTTGGTCCGACACTATTCGCTCCAGCCCTTTAGATAGTGGGGGGAGGAGTGAGATAGATCTGTAATTGGTGTGGAGCGTCCTATCTCCACTTTTGTGAACCGGTGTGACAGTGGCTTTCTTCCAGAGAGAGGGGAAATGGCCCAATCTAAGCGAGAGATTGAAGATCTTTGTAAGTGGTTCTAAGATTTCACTGAGGACTTGTGCCAGCAGTTTCAGGTCAAGGGAGTCACCACTGTACCCTTGTTTGCCGATGGCCTTTCGAATGTATTTTTTAGCTACTTGTGGTGGGACCTCCTTAAAAAAAAACTTTGGGGTTGTACGTTCTAGTTGGGGGGTAACTTGGGAGGCGCTGGAGGGGAGTTCATCGAAAAAATTTGGTGGAAAGACACTGTCCAGGTTTGTAAATGCATTATTAAAAGTACTGGTGATGGTGCCTAGGTCGAGTGTAGGAGTGCCATGAAGGTTGAGCATAGTCGGTGGTGCTTTAGGATCCTTGCCTGTGAGTTCTTTTATGTTGTTCCAGAATTTTTTTCCCTGGCCTCAAGAGTTGGTCAGAGCCTCTTTGTAATAGCTGCATTTAGCATTCCGTATTTTTTGAGTGCAATCATTTCTGGCTGCTTTGTATAATTGTATGTTTACTTGCATCAGAGTTGCATGAGCACAATGCCAGAGGTGGTCTCTGTGCTTGAGTAGAGTTAAAAGGTCAGTAGTAACCCAGGGGTTGGTCTGTCCTTTGACCTTCATCTTTTTCACTGGTGCATAGATGTCACTGGCTTTGTTGAAACGTTTGATAAATAGGTCCAGAGCTTTGTTGGTGTCACTGAGGGAGTCAAGCACTGCCCAGTTCAGCCTGGTTAGATGGGATTTTAACAGCTGGAGGTGCCCTTGTTTGTTAACCCTGGCATAGATAAGCTTGGAAGGGGGCTTGTGGTATTTGTTTGACCAGGAGCAGATGACAGGCGAGTGGTCACTTATAATCAATCTCAGGAATTTAATAAGGTATGGGGCCCTCTCATTGCTTTGTACTCTCCTCAGAAAATCTAATGATCTTTCTTTGTTGATAGATAGCGTTATATTAGACTGCTGAACTCTGTGTGAATGGGTGGTTGTGGGAGGGGGGTGGAGGGGAGAGTTGATCTAATTCATATATACGTGTACTGTGTTACTTATTTACATGTTACAGTAGATCTTCTCTATGTATGTGTGAAAACTGAACAAAACTTTAAATTGAAAAAAAAGAAGTGGGATTTGGCACCCATCGCTAGTTTAAAAAACTTACCGTGTTCGTGATCTGGAGGGAAGGGTACCAACAATGGTATTTGTCACCTGCCCTTGACATGAAGAAACATTCTGGTGATCAGGAGGGTGGGGTGGCATAAGTAGGGTTCAGAACATGCTACCAGTTTAAACTTCAAACTGGGCAGCTGGGAGAGAGGGGATACCAGCAGTGGAAAAATATTTCAGAGAATTAAGTGATTGGGAGAATTGGGGCAACTGTTAGTGGGTTCAGCACTCATAGCCAGTGCAAAAATAAATTGCAGTGATTGGAAGGCAGATGGGATTGGTGGTGGGACTGAGCACCCACCGCTGGTCATAAAAGTGTAAAATGCATGTTTTCAGCAGTCAAGGAGGGATACTAAGAACAGGACTGGGTACCTGTTGGCAGTTAAACAGCTGATCAGGTGGGAGGGGAAACACTGATGGTGGGATTTGACATGGGCCATTGATGAACTGAATCAGCTGGCTCTAGAGGGCTGCTGTTATTATGGGAGGGCTTTAAGCCCAAGGTTCAATGTGGGGGAATAGGCTCCTCCTACTTCATCTTCAAAAGGACACCTCTCGCATCACTTTGTGCTTGGAATCTGAAACTCAGTTTGCATCTGATTTCCCTGAGCTCATGCTTCGCATCTGGATTCGTCCTACTGCTTGCATTCATTCCTTCACTGCTGTTCATTAATCTACTGCCTTGAATTATATCGCACCACGCTGTCCTCCACCTGTTCAGTGTTCAGTGTTTCCTGGAGGATCGGCTGGGTGGCCATAAGGCCCCCCTTCCACCCCCCCGAGGATTCTGCTAGTGGGCTCTCTACAGCCTGATTCCCTGTACTCTCAATTCACTCATCTGGTAAGCCTTAATTTCTGTTCAGCTTCGCCTTCTCCTGCAGCACACCCGCCGCTCATCCAATCCATTGTTTACATCCCTACCTCCTGTCCTCAATTGCTTGCACCCCTTTTTCAATGCTGCATTTCCATCTTGTTCCTCCACCGATTGCCCTCTGGCTTCCTTGTCTTCTGGACCTTCGCTTTCGGCATTTGAACCCCCCCTCAACTTCCTGGTCCAGTGTCGGGTGCCTGCCATGTGCATGTTTGCGCTTTAATTTGCAAGGGCTCTCAGGTTCTCAACTGCCTCTTGCTTCAGTGTCAGTGCTTTGGCACCAGGCTATGTGCATTCAACATTTGTGCAGTGAGAGGCTGTTTCTATTCCTTCAATTCGTTGATTCATTCCATACTTCCCTACGATTTCCACAGCTGCAGTTGCCCCCACAGAGAAGTCTCAAGTTTACTATCGGCCGGTAAACGATTCCTGCCATGAGCTCCATTTTGAATTCAACAATTTTCTGTCATGCGGAGGTTAGTATGGGACCCGATGTGCAGTTCAGTACATGAAGCCACAGTGTGGGATGTGCATAGTCATTTACTGAAACTAGTGAGTAGGACCCAATAAGTCATTGAGATATACTGTAGCATATGTTAGCTAAACAGAATGAATGTAGTGTCCAAAAGAAGTCAGCAAATACCTACTGTTTATTGAAAGGTGCACTTTATAGTATATTTAGTTTACTGTACAAGTTGAATGTTCCTTTTCTCGATCCACTTTGGACAAATCTGTAACCATAGTTCTATGTACATTAAAAAAAAATATGCCTGTGCTTTTAAACCTGTGTCACAGTTTCTGGTAGTCACCTGCTCCCTCTCTTTGCTTTGCCCTGTCATTTGCCCTATCCTCTGGGAGTGTTGTGGTGCACCTGTGAGTGGGTTCTCACCCTCCATTACCTCTCTCACATTGATAAAAAAAAATGTTTGCATCACCTTCAACCATCTTCATTGTCAGTACTGACAGTTTTCTTCCTCTTCTCTACCCTGCTTGAGAGTTACAGCTCCAGCATCTCTTCTATTTAGTGGGTTCTCTGTGCGTAGACTTCCTGTACTTTCACCATGTTCCTACCTCCATATTATGCCATTTTCCTGCCTATTTCCTTCTGTTTCCTTCACAACGCAGCCCAGCCTATCTGATCCCACTTTCATTCCTTTTCCCCAAAGCTGAAAAATAAAAAAAATTAAAATAAAAACTTTTGCCTCCCCTTTTCGCTTTCCTGCTTCTTCACGCCTTGCTTCTTTCTTTCAGGTCTGTGGTTCCTTTCATTGAGATCGTCTATTGTGGTCAGCTGAAGCCCCGTGCCTGGAGCTGCCTCCATCCTATCACATCCATGCCAGGATCCTGCCTTCAGTGGTAAGTTCCAGTCCCTCCCATCAGATGTTCATTTCCTATTCCTTCCATACTTTCCATAGTTCCCTGTCCTCATCCTTCCTTCCCTCCCATCATCCTCGCCCTTCTTCAGTTAATTCCCATTGTTTCACTCTTTTTTTTCTCTTCCCTAGGTTTTCTTACGGACCATGTCATCAGTCAATGATCCCTCCAAAGAGGATCCTTCGACATCTCCACCACCCTCTTCAGCTCCTGTCAGTCAAAACTGCACCTCCAAGTCCCATTACTCCATCAAAGACTGGACCATGCCTCGGCTTATGTCAGAGTTAGCCAGAAAGGGTATATCCTACTGTAATTCTGCTCTGAAGCAGGTGCTCTACGACCTCCTCATGGTGTCGATATCACAGTCTGGACCTATACCTGGCCCCAGCCAGCCTCCTTCTCCTCCTCAGCCTGACTCCACTCCCCTTTCAGACATTCGGGATTGCATGGCTGAGATGACTGTGACATAGACAGCCAGTTCTGAGTGCTGTATTATATTTTTTTAATATAAAATGTATTAATGTCTCTGCTGAAAATTCAAATGCTCTAGGAATGACCTCTCTCATCCCCCCCCCAGATTTTAGCTGACAGATGCAGGCCAAGAGAACTGCTGACAGCATTGTATCACACACTCAGTCTTTTTAGAGACAATGTGTTACTGGAAGACTTTTATTAAGGATCCTGTTTCTCTGAGCTAATTACAGAGTTGTTAAGTTAATTTTGTTAAGAGAGAAATCATAAATTAGGTTTATGAAATTAAAATAAGGGAAGCTAGGATGTTACATAGAGGTGTAAGGTTGTAAATGACCCTATGAAGCCTGTGTGAAGAGGGTACAACATGAGATCAAAAGAGGTGTCATTGAAACTTGAGTTATGCTAAGGTTGCAGAATTAATACATCCTGTATAGCTGTATAGTATAGATTAATAAAATTACATCCTGTGGTTGTATAAAATATATTTTTGTTAGATATTTGCAAAGGAGGGGCTGGATGACTTCATCAAAAGGGGTGGTCAATACTGCTTGAAAAGATTATTCTCTTTCACTATAGAGATGCATTTGTATCTGACACTGACTAAGGAAACATTTGAGCACTGAAAACAGGTGTTTAGAAAGCTAGACAAAATCTAAATATAGTTGTAGGAATTGCACTGTTTTAAACCTTGTTTTGTTTAAAGATAGGTATGTCTTGTGTTATAAGAGTTCTGTATTGTATGTTTGACATATTATGATATATTTTAGCAAAAACTCTCATTTTAGAGCAAACCTGGTCTGTCTTTGAATTGCTTTCTTTTGCTTAGAAATATTTATGGTTCAGCAGACATAAGCTTGTATGGTGGTATCAAACTGGAAACAGAGGCATTTTAAATCTGAGGTCTTTATTAAGTTTTAAGGTTTCAACTCTGAATACCTGGTTAGGTGCTCGTAGGCAAAGATATCTGACCCCCCCGAAGACAGATATACCTGAGCCTGTGCATTAGGTATGCTAGCAAGAGGTTACAGTTTGAATCCCTCCAGAACTGAGACCAAAGGTTTATCCAAACTCACAAAAACAGACAAGAGAGTTATCTTGTCAGTTACACTGTTCACAAGACTGCGCTCAGAGGTTGGCACTTTGGAAGTAGAGGGCCTGAAATGCTGAGTGAATCTGTGACAGATTAGTTGTCAGTGGTGGCATAATTTTGGTATCATAAGCTTTATTGTTCTGTCAGCTGAGACCGTAAGCTCTCTTGCAATGAAAGAAAAATACAGAGTTTATTTTAAAAAGAAAACAGAACTATATATCACTTGGCGTACAGTTGTGTTCCTACCTATTTTATTCTTTTTTCTAAAGTGCAAAGTCAGAGTGGCAACAGTTAGGAGAGATAGCGTCCTACTACAGCAGGCACATTTTAGATTACTTCAAGTAGTTATGCAGGGACAGTGGAGTCCCGTTCAAGGTAACAGCTAAAAAGCAGAACTTCATAGATGCCCTAATGGTAGAAGATACCCAGAGCAGCGAGTCACAGACTGTGACTGAAAAGGACAGCAGAGCAACTGTCAGTGAAGGGAAACAGCAGCAGGAGATGGTCACCAGTATCTTGAATCCAGAGGTACTCAAACTGCAAATTGAGTTTTGCAGGATGGAACTGGAGGCAGAGTGACAACAGAGGGAGGCAGAACCATGAGGAGCGTAAGTGTCAATGAGCTGCAGAGGAGAAGAAAGAGCAAGAACAGAGGGAGGTGGACCATGAGGCAGAAAGACAGCAGAGGCAGGCGGACCATGTGGCAGAGCAAGAACACCATGACACAGAGTGAGAATGCAGACAGGCAGAGGAGAAGAGAGAGGAGCACCAGTGGCAACACAAGCTGGAGAAGATGCGACTCTTACCAGTGGCACCAGAGCAGGTAAGTGGCTTGGGTTTAACTGGGACTGCAGGACTGAGTTACAAATTGAACTCTAAATTAATAGCTGAGTTTAAGGATGGGGAGGATACAGACACCTTTTTAAATTCTTTTGAAAAAGTTTGTATTCAGGCTAATCTTCCTAGAGAGTCCTGGAGCTTCCAGCTAACCCCACTACTTACCAGAAAAGCTCGGGATGCATTGGGTCACATGGACAATAAAGATAGTGATGATTACAGCAAATTAAAAGCTGCACTACTAAAAAAATTTGAATTAACTGCTGAATTATACAGAGCTAAATTCCGTAAGCTCAGGAGAAGCCCTGATATGAGCTATGAGGAGCTAGCCACGAAACAATGTCAGTTTTTAAAACGTTGGTGGGAAGGAATTGAGGCAAACACTGTTGAGACAATTGAAAATGTTATTTTATTAGAACAGTTTTATTGGGCATGCCCAGCAGAGTTAAAAACCTGGCTAGAGTACCAAGATCCAAAAACAGTGCAAGAGGCTGCTGAACTCTCGGACCGCTATGCCAAGAGCAGACCTGCTTTGAGAGTGAATGAGGTGGGTGTGGCAGTGTAGAAAGGGAAAAGCGTGCCTTCAGGGCAGCTAAAACCCTCACTGCCTCCACTGAAACCAGTTAGCCGCAGGTTTCCAAGAAAAGTATCTGAAGTAAGAAATGCTTGCTGGTTATGTAAAGAAACTGGGCATATTGCCAGACAGTGTCCAAGAAGGGCAAGTAATAATATGCAAAGTAGTACCAAAAAGGAAGTGGGTTGTTTGTGTGTCCCTGGAAGCATGACAGTGAACATAAGGGAACACATGCACCCAGTCTTGGTAAATGGTGTATAGACACAGGGGTTAAGGGACACAGGGGCATCCTGGACATTGGTGAAAGAAGATCTAGTACAACCTAGTCATCTTATCCCAAACAAATACGTGACTGTACAGGACTTTGTGGGTGAAGCGAAAACATTGCCACTGACCAGTGTTCTCCTGGACTGGGATGAAACAGGGGGAACTGTGCAACAGGTGGCTGTAGCTAAAACATTAGCAGTAGATGTGATCCTGGGTAACGATTTCCAACAGGGGATGGTATGTGCATGTATCCATAGTCAAGTGGCAAGGGAAAATAGCAGTTCCCTGAACCCCACAGAAACCAGTGTGGAAACCACGGAGAGGCTGGTTCCCCAGCCTGTGTCTCCAGATGGAGAGACTGATAAAAAGGGGGGGTAGAAATGTCCCCAGTAGCAAGTGACCACACAGCTATGGAAGGTTACTCTGAAGAGGGAGGGGTGATCAATTGTCAGAGGGTTAGGATTGACAGTGATCCTGAGGCCCTGAAGCTAGTGCTAGGGACCCTAGTTTAGCAACTGAAGGGGACTTGTCCCATGTCTTGGGACTGTGTGAGGGGTTAACAGCTGCTCAGAGGAGTAACCCTAGTTTAGAGAAGCTGAGGGCTTGGACAGACTCTGAGGACACACAGGGGAAGTGACAGCAGACATAAGATTTATTGGGAAAATGGACTTATGTATACACAGGCAGTACAGACAGAGGGAGGGATGCTAGGCAGGCAGCTTGTCGTTCTCCAGGGGTATCGTGAGCAGTTGCTCAAAATTGCACATGATATTCCCTTGTCTGGTCATCTGGGAATCATGCGTACAATGCAGCGGTTGGCCCAGAATTTCTACTGGCCTAACTTCACCCAGCAGGTGAAGGAGTATTGCAGGTCTTGTCACCGGTGCCAATAAATAGGGAAGGTGGGCAAGAAAATCCAAGCTGCCCTGATCCCCTTGCCCATAGTGGAGTAGCCATTCCAGAGGGTGGGAATGGATATTGTGGGGCCTTTAAATACCCCCAGCTCCTCAGGGAAGAGATTCATCCTGACTGTGGTGGATTATGCCACCCAGTACCCAGAGGCAGTCACCCTATCCTCACAGAGGACAGACAAAGTGATAGGTGCCTTACTTGGGATTTTCTCCCGTATTGGGTTTCTGCAGGAAGTAATCACCAATCAAGGGGGTTCCTTCATGTCGGACCTGATGAAATGCTTATGGGAGAAGTGTGGGGTGGTGCAGAGATGCACGACACCGCATCACCCACAAGCCAATGGGCTTGTGGAATGATTCAATGGTACCCTAAAGTCAATGCTCCAGGCATTTGCTGAACAGTATGGGAGGGTCTGGGAGAAATACCTTCCCCACCTGTTGTTTGTATACAGGGAGGTGCCCCAATAGTTGACAGGATTTTCCCCATTCAAACTCTTATATGAACACCAGGTACGTGGGCCCCTAGACTTGATCCGGGAGGACTGGGAAGGCAAGCATGCCACCCAGGGAACTCCCATTGTGGATTATGTCCTTAGGTTTAGAGAAAGGCTGGAGGAGCTTATGGGGACAGCCCAGAGCAACTTGGCAGCTGCCCAACAAAGACAAAAGGTGTGGTACGACCGCAGAGCCAGAGCTCGCGCGCACATGGTGGGTCAGGAAGTCTTGGTCCTTATTCTGGTCCGAAAGACAAGCTGCAAGCTGAGTGGCCAGGACCGTTCAAAGTGGTTAGGAAGGTAAATGACGTGAACTACATTGTGGAGTTACCTGACCATAGACAGACTGAAAGGATGTACCATGTCAACATGATGAAGCCATATGCAAACAGGGCTGACATCATGTTCACAGTATGTAGTCATGGGGATGGGACCAACGAAGGAGACCCCCTTCTGGATTTACTGGAAGAGAGTAAATGGGAGTCCCCTGTGGAGGCAGTAAAATTGTCTCCCCAGCTAACCCCGGACCAGATCCAGAAAGTGAGGGAGGTTTTAGTAGACTTTGCCCCCTTGTTTAGAGCCAAGCCTGGACTAATCCCCTTAGCAACGCACAATGTGGAGACAGGGACACAGACGCCCATACAGTGGACAGCATATTGGGTGTCAGAGGCTGTCCAAAAGGACATTAGGAGGGAAGTGGAGGAGATGCTGGATTTAGGGGTAATCCAGAGATCCCTCAGCCCCTAGGCCTCACCCGTAGTCCTTGTGCCCAAGCCAGATGGCTCAACTCATTTCTGTGTGGACTATCATGGACTGAATGCAGTCACAAAGTCCGACGCCCACCCGATGCCCTGGACAGATGAACTCCTGGACAAGTTGGGAGGGGAGACCTACCTTACGACTATTGAGCTGACCAAGGCGTATTGGCAGATAGAATTGACAGACAGAGCTAGGGAAAGGTCAGCCTTCATCACTCTGATAGGCTTATTTGAGTTTAAAGTAATGTTTTTCCGAATGAAGAACGCCCGGCCACTTTCCAAAGGTTGGTGAACCAGGTGTTGAATGGTACATAGGAGTACTCTGTAGTGTACCTGGATGACATTGCCATCTTCAGTACCAGCAGGTAGGAGCACCTTTCACACCTTAGGGAAGTGTTGGGTAGGATACAGAGGGCCGGGGCTCACTGTCAAAGCCAAGAAGTGCCAGGTGGCCATGGGGGAAGTGGCATACCTCGGGCATGTGGTAGGCCGGGGACAGCTCCGTCCTAACCAAATAAAGATAGAGGTGATTCAGGTGTGGCCCAGACCAGAAACCCAGAAGCAGGTCAGGAGCTTTCTAGGGACAGCAGGGTACTACAGAAAGTTTGTACCTAATTACAGTGCCCTGGCTGCTCCCCTATCTGACCTGACAAAGAAAAAGATGCCAAAGAAAATTACCTGGGGCCCAGCCTGTGAGGAAGCCTTTACTAGACTGAAGGAGGCACTGTGCAGTGTTCCTGTTTTGAAAAGTCCGGACTATAGCAAAACCTTTATAGTTCAGACGGATGCCTCAGACATGGGTATTGAGGCAGTACTTAGCCAGATGTCTAGCCAAGGGGCAGACCACCCATTTGGGTACCTGAGCAGTAAGCTGCTCCCCAGGGAGCAAGCATACTACACAGTGGAAAAGGAGTGTCTTGCCATAGTGTGGGCCCTGAAGAAATTAGAGCCATACTTGTATGGGCAGTATTTTGTGGTGCAGACTAACCACAACCCCCTGGTTTGGCTGAGGCAGATGGGAAAGAGCAATGGGAGACTACTAAGATGGAGTCTTGCTTTGCAAGGATATGATCTGACAATCAAACATAGGGCAGGCATTAAGAATCAGAATGCTGATAGGCTGACTAGGGTCCATGAGGTGCGAACTGATTTGGGAAGCTCATCCCATGTAGGGGATAGATCCCACAAATTCAGTCTAGGTGGGGAGGAGTGTGACATAGACAGCCAGTTCTGAGTGCTGTATTATATTTTTTTAATATAAAATGTATTAATGTCTCTGCTGAAAATTCAAATGCTCTAGGAATGATCTCTCTCACCCCCCCCAACAGATTTTAGCTGACAGATGCAGGCCAAGAGAACTGCTGACAGCATTGTATCACACACTCAGTCTTTTTAGAGACAGTGTGTTACTGGAAGACTTTTATTAAGGATCCTGTTTCTCTGAGCTAATTACAGAGTTGTTAAGTTAATTTTGTTAAGAGAGAAATCATAAACTAGGTTTATGACGTTAAAATAAAGGAAGCTAGGATGTTACATAGAGGTGTAAGGTTGTAAATGACCCTATAAAGCCTGTGTGAAGAGAGTACAGCATGAGATCAAAAGAGGTATCATTGAAACTTGAGTTATGCTAAGGTTGCAGAATTAATACATCCTATATAGCTGTATAGTATAGATTAATACAATTACATCCTGTGGTTGTATAAAAATATATTTTTGTTAGATATTTGACCAAAGGAGGGGCTGGATGACTTCATCAAAAAGGGGTTGGTCAATACTGCTTGAAAAGATTATTCTCTTTCACTATAGAGATGCATTTGTATCTGACACTGACTAAGGAAACATCTGAGCACTGAAAACAGGTGTTTAGAAAGCTAGACAAAATCTAAATATTGTTGTAGGAATTGCACTGTTTTAAATCTTATTTTGTTTAAAGATATGTATGTCTTGTGTTATAAGAGTTCTGTATTGTATGTTTGACATATTATTATATATTTTAGTAAAAACTCTATTTTTAGAGCAAACCTGGTCTGTCTTTGAATTGCTTTCTTTTGTTAAGAAATATTTATGGTTCAGCAGACATCAGCTTGTATGGCGGTACCAAACTGGAAACAGAAGCATTTTAAATCTGAGGTCTTTATTAAGTTTTAAGGGTTCATCTCTGAATACCTGGTTAGGTGCCCATAGGCAAAGATATCTGGCTCCCCGAAGACAGATATATCTGAGCCTGTGCATTAGGTATGCTAGCAAGGGGTTACAGTTTGAATCCCTCCAGAACTGAGACGAAAGGTTGATCCGAACTCACAAAAACAGACAAGAGTGTTACCTTGTCTGTTACACTTTTCACAAGACTGTGCTCAGAGGTTGGCACTTTGAGAGTAGAAGGCCTGACCTGCTGAGTGAATTTGTGACAACGACCACTTCTATTTTAGACATCCAGACTCACTTTTCCTCACTTGAAACCCACCCCGCAGTTCCTCAGCCTCCTCCACCAGCTCCCACCCTGTCTGCTGGTGAGCCTTCCATAAGCCTCATCTCCCCTCCGGACTCCAATCTCCCTCGGGTTGTGATGCCTTCTCCATCCCTGCCTGCTACAGTTCCTTCAGGTTCATCATTCTCTCATCAGCCTCCATTCATCTCCCCTATCCACCTTGTGCCAGTTCCCTTCTGCAAAGACATCCTGGATGGTAAGGATGTTAACTTGGTCTCGCTGCTCATCTCTTCCCATGACATCTTGGATAATCGTATCGTGTCCTGCGGGGATGTCTCTGTCATCCTGAAGTCCAAGGATTCTCGTCTCCTTTGAAAAATGACCATGGCCCAATTTGTGCTCAACTTCAGCCTCTATCGAGACATTATTTTTTCGACCTTCCTAGACTGCTGTGAAGAATTGGAAACCTATCTTTATCTCCTCATCAACCTCAGTGTCAGGTATGGTGGGACACATTTCTATGACTACCATCACTCATTTTCCTCCAAGGCCGCCTCTGCATTAACCCACTACAATGTCAAGCTCAATTTGACCATTGTGGGCAACAAACTCTTTTGTTGCCACTTCGCCAGCCAATGTGCCTACTCTTGTTTCCTGTGTGGTTCATTCAACCATTTCACTCCCCTTTGCCCCTGACAGTGTTTCCTCCTCGACCCTCCTCATCTGTCCCCAGGCCTTCTCGCCCTTCCAAGTCCTCTTATCATTCAGGCCTGGCTCGCCCTGTCTCCAACCAGCATGCTCGCATCGACCGACACAGTCATCCTATTCATACCGCTGGAAGCAAGTCCATCTGCAATAACTTTAATGACCGTGGTTGTTCAACCCCATGATGTCAATTCCTGCACCTGTGCTGCATTTGCGGTGTTGCGCATGCCTGCTATATCTGCCCCAAGGCTCCGAGAAAGTCCAGATGATGTCAGGTTCATCCTTCTATCCCTGTGGACCTACTTGCCCTGGCTCATCTGCTGACCATCCACCCTGACCAGGATGCTGTGCACTCTCTCCTCTCAGGTTTTGCTCATGGTTTCCACACAGGTGTCTTTGCTCCCTACTTCCTCCTTCAGCTGTGCTAACCTGCAGTCTGCTGTCCAGGAACCCAATGTAGTTCGCTCCCTTTCATCAATCAGAAGTAGCTAAAGGCTTCATTTTTGGGCCCTTTCCCACACCCTCCTTTCTCTATCTACAGGATTAGTCCCATTGGCATTGCCACTCAGAAGTTCTCTGGCAAAAAGTGCCTTGTTATCAACCTCTCTGCTCCTCACCATTCTTCCATGCTGCATGTCAATTCCCTCATTCCAGCTGCTGACTTTTCATTTGCATATGCCCACATTGATGGTGCCATTGCCATCATTAAGCTGTCCAGCCATGGCTCCTGGTTGTCCAAAGCTGACATATCCGATGCCTTCAAGCTACTCCACATCCATCCTTCTCTCTGGCACCTATATGGTATTTCTTGGGATTCCACTTTCTATTTTGCTGTCCGCCTTGCCTTTGGCTGCTGTAGCAGCCCTAAGCTAGTCAACATCTTTGCTGACTTTCTGTGCTGGTCCCTGCACAAAGTCTGCCACTGGCCTGCTGTAATTCATCTGCTGGATGATTTCCTCATCATCATTCCACCTCACTCCACCCCTGAGGTTAGCATTTCCATGCTTATCCACCTCTTCGCTGACCTGTTGGTTCCCATTGTGGCTGAGAAAACATCCGGAACTTCCACATCTCTTGAATTTCTGGGCATCGTCTTAGATTCCAATTGCATGGAAGCTTGTCTTTTGCTGGATAAACTATCTAAGATTCAGGGTCTGGTCTCTACGTTTTCTACCCGAGTGGACTGCACCAAACGCGAACTGCTCTATCTTTTGGGGTACCTAAATTTTGCAATGAGAATCATTCCCCAAGGTCGCTCCTTTATATCTTACCTACTCATTCAAGCATCATCTGTTCTAGAGCTCCACCATTATGTCTGAATCACAGCATCTGCAAAATGTGACCTAGCCATGTGGTCCCTCTTTCTTTCAAGGTGGAACAGATGATCTATATTTCGGAAAGAACCATCACCTCAAACTCATCCTCGCATATTCACAGATGCATCTCCTACCAATGGATATGCAGCTATATTCTCTCAGGCATGGATCTCAGCCCCTTGGCCTCCAGACATCTCATCACTGACAGATTTTGCTTCTACTTCTCCGCTATTCAAAATATATCCCATAGTAGTAGCTGCAGCTATATGGGGGCACCTATGGTCCCACCAATCAGTTTCTGTAAACTCTGATAATCAATCTACAGTAGCCATCATTAACAAAGGTCGACCATCCTAACTTTCCATCATGTTGTTCATGTGGAGGTTAACCTGGCTCTCACTCATTCATGATTTCACTATTACTTGCTATTACATTCCTGGTGCTCAAAGCCAAGCAGCTGATGGTCTTCCTCAATTTCAATTTCAGGAATTCTTCCAGCTCCATCCTTCAGCAGAGCCTATCATGACTCCTCCACCATCGTACTATGACCTAATAATGATATAAGTTATTATTGACATTAGGCATCTCTCATCATGTAGTCAGCATTGACCTTGTCTACCAGAGCTGCATGTTCAACAGCCTGGAACAAATATGTATCATTTGTGCTTCATCATCATCACAATCAACTATCATTTCAGTTGATCGAGTTCTGGCCTTCCTGACATTTTGTCATCAGGCCTTACATCTTGCACATGGTACAATCAAATTGTATCTAGCTGGCATCCAGTTCTTTCTCTCTTAATAGTCTCCATCTTCACCATCTTTGTTCGCCAATCAGTCAATCAAACTGCTATTATTGGGATTCCAATGATTATCCAATTCAAGTTCCCCTCATTGACTTCCAATCGAAGGACTACTATTCCGAAATCTGATAGACTTACTGGATTCAAATCCATTCAAGCATCATTCAAATTTCATGATGTCCTCAGCAATCACGCTTGCATTTTATAGATTCCTTCAGCCTGGAGAATTCACTGTATCATCAGCTCGCTCATCTGCTTTTCTCAGAGTATCTAACCTGGAAAAGCATAACGACAGCTTCATTCTAAAATCATCTAAAACCGACAGACTTCAATCCGGGACTTCTATAACTTATTACTCTACATCAAACAGCTGGCGTCCTGTCATAATACTATCAAAACTCATGAAGTTTCACTCCAATTCCAGTCCATTGTCTCCTCTATTAACTTCTGATGCCAACATACCCATGACATTGAAATGGGTATGGACCATACAAGAACCCTCCTTCAGAGACCCAGACTAGATCCATTTTCCTAATCAGGTCATTCATTCCAAATAGGAGCAGCCACCTCAGCATCTTGTCATAATATCCCCATTCACATCAAAATACTCGGAAGATGGAAATCATCTGCCTTTGAAGTATATATCCCCAATCCAACTTCCAAACTCAAAAATGCTTTTTCCATTAGCTCCTCTTAGTTTGATCAGAGAAAGAGCAGGTCAGTATCCATGGGTCCTCAGAGGTTCTCCCAAAGGGGCTTTTCCTCTCCTGAGTGCTCCTGATCACACTTTCTGGAGTTTGAGGAGGTAATTATTTTTGGACCTATATTCCCTACAGCTACCCTGCTCATCTACCAAGGGTGAGAACAGAGACAAGCCACATCATAATTCAATATCAAAATACTTACAAATCATCACAGTATCACCAAGCACTATATATTTCACCAACATTGAATTGGAGGGCTTTAAGCCCAAGGTTCAATGTGGAGGAATAGGCTCCTCCTACTTCCCCATCAAAAGTACACCTCTCTCAGCACTTCGTCCTTGGAATCTGAAACTCGCCCTTTATCCTCCCCATCAACCAACTTCTTCTCCGGCACTCTGTCCACCCTTGAGTAGAACCTCTATTCCCCACAGCTACCCAGCTCATCTGCCAAGGGTGGGAATAGAGAAAAGCCACATCATAATTCAATATCAAAATACGTACACATCATCACAGTATCACCAAGCGCTACATATTTCACCAATATTGAACTGTTATTTTAACTTCTTACCTATCTTCCTTCCTTTCTCACCTACCCCTTTCCTTCCTCAGGCTGCATCTGTAAATGAGACTGTTGTTCTCTGGATTGCCTACCTTATAAAATCATTTCAAATAAAACGGCAAGGCAAAGTAAGGCAATTTTATTTATATGGCACCCATTCCCGAGGGCTCTGGGTGCATCACAGTAAAATAGAACAAATTAAATAAAATGCATCATAAATAAGATTATAAATAAGAGTGCAATTAAAATGCTACACAAAGGCCAGCCTGGTGGTGCTAAGGGTTGAGGTGCTGGATGCCACACCTCATGCGACGCCGGTGACCAGGGTTTGGGAGCGAGCTCAGGCTACCAGGGGTCAGTGAGGGAGGAGAGGACTGAGCATCCAGAGGACTGTTCTCCTCTCCTGAGGTGGGGTTTGGGGATTCCATGCCTGGTGGTGACTCCTGGCAGTTGGCGAGAGGTATTGCACCACAGAGTGGAATAGCCAATGTGGATCTGGCTGCAGTGAACATCTGTGGGAGGGGGCGAGAGCATCCCATTTGCATGCTGATGCCATGGCACATCCACGTCAGAGGGGAGGAACTAAAGAAAATGGACCCTATCCCTGGTAGGTGAAGGTGGGTCCTCCATGCCTACCTTTGGTGCTTCACTGGCCTTGCCACTCTATCAGATTGTAGACAGTGCTCCAGTAACTAGTCAGTGGTCCCACCCTGGGGGGACTCAGAACTGAGGGATCAGGCAGTCTGGTCAGCAGAGACGGGCACACCAGTGGTGGCTATGGAGGACTTCAGGCAAGGCAGGAGAATGCAGAATAGAGTAACCACACTGGAGAAAGTCCGTGGATGGCGAGTAGGAACATACAAACAGTTGAGAAAAGAAAAATGTTACACATAAATAACACAGCAGTGCCGAGCCCAAAACTCAATATAAATAAATGTTTCTGGAGAAATTTAAACAAGGCCGGGGGGTGCACTCTGCTTCCTGAAGAAGCCTGTTCCATAGGATCAGGGCAGTCACACCGAACACCCTATCTCCTGAGGACATAAGGTCAGATCTGGGTATTGACAAGATGTTTGCCTCCACTGACTATTGGGGTCTGCCAGGAGCATAAGGCATCAAAAGGACTTTCAGGTAGTCTGGACCCAAACCATGCAGGGTCTTGTATTTTAACAAGCACACATTAAGGCTGATGCACCACCGCACTGGCAACAAGTGTAGAACATGAAGAACTAGCATGATATGCTCAAACTGAGAGGTCCCAGGAACCAACTGGGCTACCACATTCTAGACCAGCTGCAAGTGATGCAACAACTTCATGGATAACCGAAGGAATGGAGCATTACAGTAATACAGGCTAAATGTAACCATGGCATGCATCAGGGTTGTCAAATGAGCCAATTCCAGATAGGGTTTGATCTGTGAGATGTTATGGCGGTGGTAGAAGCCATTGCAGACAACAGCTGACACCTGATATTATAAAGTCAGTTTGGAGTTCTCGGTGACACCAGATTCCTCACCCTGTCTAAAACGCGCTGAGCATTTCACCATTCAAGGAAGGAAGAACAGCACCACCACTCATCATAACTGAACCAAACAAAACTGTCTACACCAGAAGTATCTCCATCTTCAATTAATTAAGTCTGAGCCAGCTGGCTGCCATCCAATCCTGAATTTCCCTAAGGCATTCTGTCAGTTCTAGGATAGCAGTATCATCATCAGGAGCACACAACACATACAGATGATATCATCAGCACAGCAATGAAAACCAAAACCATAACATCTAATAATCTCCCCCACTGGAAACATATACATGGTGAACAACATGGGAGCTAAAATCGACCCCTGATGCACATGACTTCAGAGCACAGAATTGCTTGGGATGGAAGAGCAAAGAGCCACCTGCTACACCTTGCTGGATAGTTAGGACTTGAACCACCACAACACTGTGCCTGTGAGTCCTACATATGCCTCAGATGAGCCAATAGCACTCCATGGACCAACGTGTCAAAAGCTGAAGACAGATCAAGCAGAACAAGGATGCACCAGCACCTGCTATGTCTCTTCTAGGAGAAGATTATGGTACACCTTGACTAAGGCTGTCTCTGTACTATGACAGGGCCAGAAACTGGACTGAAAAGGCTCCCACAGCGTTCTAAATGAAGCCAGGTCAGCCCAGGATCCAATATACAGTAGGAAAGGAGCTGATCAGCAGAGACACTGGTTTACCGGGATTGAGAAAGGGCATATTCTGTTTTGCACATTGTAAACAAAAAGGCATTGTCACCGGTGTCTGCTAAGTCAAAATCCGGTTTTACTGATGTTTGGTTTTGTGTAGTTTATTTAACAATTTTTAACTCTGCTAACATGCATTTTAGCAATTTTGATCTCCACTATTACACATCCTTCCATCCTTGTACCAATTTAAAGTTATTTTAGGTACAAGATATGATGGCAGCAGCAACACTACAGCCCCCATCCCTAAGGTGTGATGAAAGCAGCACTATGGCCCCATCCCTCAAGTGCGATGGCAGCACCAGCAGCACTACTGCTCCCATCCCTCTGGTGTGATGCTAGCTGCAGAAGCATTATGACCGCCCTCCCTCAGGTGTGACAGAAGCAGCAGCACTGTGGCCCCCATCCCTTAGATGTGATGGCAGCAGTACTATGTTCACCATTCCAGTGATGTGATGGCAGTATCAGCACTATGGCCCCCATACCTCAGTTGGGACAACAGCAGTACTACTTTCCCCATCCACCATTGGTGATGGCAGAATCACTACAGCCCTGAACCCTTCAGTGTGATGGCAGTAGCAACAATGCAGTCCACATCCCTCTGGGGTGATGGCAGTAGTGACAGCACTATGATCCCTTTTCTTCAACACCCACACCCCACATGCACAAGTTACAGTGTCAGTAGCTCAGTAGGTAGCACACTCGCCTCTGAGACCGGGAGATTAGAGGGTTGTGGGTTCAGTTCCCACATCTGGAATTTGGGTTAATATCCCAGTACTGACATTGTAGTGCAGCATGAGAGGAATGCTGCACTTCTGAGGTGCCGTCTTTCAGATGAGACATTAAACCGAGGTTCCATCTGCCTGGATTGGTGGTAGTTCAAGTGGATGTTAAAGATTCCATGGCACTTATTGAAAAGAGTAGGAGAATTTTATTGAAGAAGTTTGGACTTCATTACAGAACAAACAATATCCTATACACAGGAAACTAAAGCAAAGTCAACAAAAAACAAAAATAACAGGAAACAAAGCAGAATAGTCTGAGTTACATAGCGAGAATCAATCAATATAGCAGAGGTCTCTGTTTTGCCACAACCGTTGAAACTGTGGTCCAGCATAAACATTAAAATCATGCAATTTAACTAAATGTACAGCAGTTCTAATATTATCAATATTTTCTTTTAAAGAAATCAATTTCTGATGTAAAACCAACATGCATCTGGCCTGCCATAAATAATATCGAATCAATGTCAAAACAATATACAGAGTTTCAGCATGATACTTTTGACATAAAGCAACATTTGTACAAAACATAATATTTTCATAAGATAAATGTTGCACTAAAGGTTCAGACCACAGACTAGCTAACAAAGTCCAAAAGGCAAGGGCGAAGGGGCATTCTAAAAATAAATGCTGTTGGGTTTCTAGAATACCCTGACAAAGATCCCTGGGGCAATATCGAGCATCCAATGCCTTATGCTTATTATTGCCCTTGACACTTAGCCTCCCATAATTACCCAACCACACCGTATCCCAGACATAGGGGGGTAAACGTGGGTTACGGAGTTGCCTGAGGATCCAATCAAAATGACCCGCGGGACAGAAGGGGAAAGCAACCTCCTCCTGAGCCTCTCACCTCCAAACTCTGTCATAGAGCATATGTCGAGACAGGACACAAAAATCCTGTGGGCAAAAGCCCCAGGACAAGGCCACTTTGAGAGCTTCCTTCCCATATGGAGGAACTTCCTGAAGTCGAGACACCCAACCCTCCTTCCCTGAATCCCAGTGTGGAAGACAGGGTAACAACCACTGCACAATAAATGGTTTCCAAACCACCTCCCCTGGCTTCAAAGCTTTCCCAAAATTATAGCCCCCCAAAAAAACTATAAAAAAAGCAGCTGGGTGAATCATGTCAACCCCGCCCTCACCTAATGGTCTATAGGTCACACTACGCTTCACTGGGTTTAGACGTACCCCCAAAACCCTTGAAAAAAAAAACCCATATAGTCTAGTAAAAAAGGCCAGAGGTGGAGGAAACACATAACAAAGATACAAAAAAAGAGGAATCACCAATGTTTTAAGCAAAAATACCCTCTTTTTCTTGCCAATCTGATACTGCTTCCACCCAGAAATGAGACCTTCTGCCCTCCCAATGGCAACCTGCCAGTTGTGAGATTGCATATCTCCATTCCCAAAGAAAATACCTAAACACTGAAGGGAGCAATAGAAATCGGAATACCCGCATAGGTACCATCCATCGGAAGACTGAGGTGACCAATGGGAACCCAACACTTTTCCCAAAATTAATATGAGATCGCAATACTGAGGAATAGGTCCATAGTACCTGCTCCAAATCCGATTCCCCAGTACGGATGTCCACAGTCAAAACCAAATCATCAGCATAAGCCAAAATTTTTATGGGAACAGAAGGAGGGGCCCCCCCCAGCCACATAATTTGGGGACAAAGATAAATCACCCTAATCAAAACATCTATACAAAAATTGTATAGAATGGGACTCAAGGGGTACCCCTGCTGGACCCCACTTACAATCGTCACATGCCTCCCCAACCAGCCATTCACATTAGGAATAATTGTGGCCTCAGCATATAAAGCCCTAAGCCAATGAATAAACCGAACGGGAATCCCAAAGGCCTGCAACACCAAAAATAAAAAACCCTGGGAGACCCTATCAAAGGCCTTCTCCTGGTCCAAACCAAAGACCCAGCCAGTAACTGCCCCCCTAGCACCCAGAGCAAATAATTCCCTCAACAAAACCAGATTATCATGTTGGCATCTGCCAGGAATGCCACAAGTCTGAGCCGGACTCATAATATCAGCAAGTTTAAGTAATCTGGTCAATAAAATCTTGGCCAGGATTTTATAATCCACATTCAGTAAACTCAGAGGCCACCAATTATTCAAATCAGCCACATCCCCCTTTTTGAAAATCAAGACTAAAATAGCTTCCTTCATCGTTTTCATAAAAGAGGCTGTAGACAACATATCATTAAACAACAAAGTTAAGGCTGGAACCATATCCTCCATCAAGGTTTTATAAAAACTGGCAGTAAGGCCATCCGATCCTGGTGCCGTGTTCAAATTTAAACTTCCTATGGCCTGAGTCATTTCACAGGCTACAATATCAGCTGATAACATACCCTGCTCTGCTGGAGAAGAGGAGGAAGATGCAGGGAGTCCAAAAAGGAATCCGCCGACTCACAAACCGGGACGGTGCCCAACATTGCAAGAACATGCTGTTCCACAACATCCACCAAAGCCTCCGGAGCCATAACCAGCTCACCTGAGGGGGACCATAAAGTCCGAATAAATTTTGACTCCACCCATCCTTTACAGGCCTTAAAAGGGTCCAACCCCCCTTTAGTCACCCGAGTCCCAAATCTAGCCTCCTGTCCCAAAGAACTAGCCCAACCATTTTGCAAGACTTTCATCTGAGCACAAACCACTGCAATTTGTCCACTATAATCATGCGGCGTGGTATCAGACAGGGAAATCAAATGTTGCAACTGCTGCCACAATGCCAAATACTCTAAGTATTGAGCAGTCTGATCCACAGCAGCCTTCCCCTGAAAGACCTGCCTCCATCTCAATTTTGAATCTTCCCACCACTCACAAGCATCCTCATAGAGGTCAGCTACATGGAGCCTAGCAACCCATTCTCTCCTCCACAATTTCTGAAGTTTAGGATCCTACAAGAGGGAGTCAGTAAGCCTCCATCTGTTTTTCTTACACCTTGGAGCATTGTCCCAGGAAAAAGAAACCCTGAGGGCAGCATGATCCAAAAATTCCACACCCACCATCTGATAAGAAAGAATTTTTAAAACCTTAGACAAAAATACAAAATCAATACATGTTCGCAGATGCCCCTTAAAAAAGGTAAACCCACCCGACTCATGACAAGACCTATAAGCATCCACTAGTTGAGCCATAGTGACTACTTCCTTTGAAGCAATAGAATCGCAAATCGATTTAGGGGTTTGCAGCCCCCTATCCCTTTAGTGTAAACCACAATTAAAATCACCCACCCACAAAATCAACCTGGAGGTATGCAAAAAGGGCTGCACCAAATGGAAAAGGGACACCATCTGTGCTTTAGACTGGGGAGCATAAACAACAATTAACCGAAATCTCTCCAAGGAGTAAGTAAAATCCAATAACAATGCTCTGCCTGGTTGTATGTCTACTAACCTGGAAACATGTAAATCAGGGTTGGAAAATAAAATCCCAGTACCATCACACTTGTCAGTCCCAGAAGACCAAAAGGAAGCACCAAGAGTCCATGCACTAGATGCCTGTTGTAATTCTTGATGAGATTTCAATCTAGTATCTGCTAGACAAACAATATCACACCTGAATTCCTGCATAGATAACAGCACACCCCCAAGCTTTCTATGACCTTTGATACTGTTAACATTTAAAGAGCAGACCGATAAAGAAGCCATTTAAGTACCTAAGGGCGATTTACTTCTATGACTTTGACGGGTCCGTTTAGCAGTAGGATCCAGCTCTCCGCCACCCTCTGTATCAGTGTTAGATCTTATAGAGGAGGTGTCAGTGTCTTCCCCCCCAGAGTCTCTATCTGATTGTTCTGTAGCCAATATGGCAAATTTATTACCGGACTGCAAAGTGCGGACTCCTACCTCTTTGCTTCGACCAGCGACAGGCAAACCTTTTCTGGTCTGCTTATGAGGGACTTGAACAAAACCTGAAGTCTCAAGGCCTAAAGCAGACTGCAGAGGGGGGCAGGGGGGCATCTCACTACCAACCACAACCGTCTCCTCTTCTAGGACAGGAACCACAGGAATAGAGGGAGGATCTGTAACTGAAGGCTGAGCCTGTGAAATTGGTGTGGTGCAGACATGATTTTCCTGGAAAGCAACCATCTCAGGCCCCCCTACTAACCCCTCAGGTGCAGAGGACACCAAACTAACTTTCAAATCTCTAGCAGCAACAAGTTTAGCTTGTGTTTGCTGCGCCATTGTAATCAAACCTTTGTGAGAAGGACAGTCCTCCCTATTATGCGACACCCAGGGACAGCGGCCATAGGCGTGTCCTGTACATTCACAGAGGTTACATTTAAAGAGATTCAAACATGCACTGTAATTATGTCCAAATTCAAAACAATGACTACACTTTACAATATCACAGGCTGAACTAAAGTGAGCACGGGAGCCACATCTGAAACAAGATTTAGGCTGCCCAACATAAAAAATGAGACCTTTATCTTTCCCCAGATAGAAAAAACTTGGTAAATGACTGGGCCCAGCATTAGTAGAATACAACTTCACTCGAACTCTCCACCCTCCATCCCAGATTTGCTCACTATCCAATGTGGGGGTAGGTTTGTTGAGCACCTCACACCTTTGTTTCAACCAAAATAAAATATCCTCCACATTAACCCCTTCATTTTTAAACATAATGGTAATATTCCTGACAGCGGGTTTAGTTAAGGGGATAGCTTGGAAGGGGGACCAAGTGGGTGAAGCTTGACAGGCCGCATACTGTGTCCAAAATCTATCCAAGCCGGAAACTTGTTTAAAACTGATATCATAATTATTATTCCCCAAACTAATAAGGGCAAAGATCTCTGAGGAAAAAAACTCATACAGCCTCTGAGTAAAGTTTTAGCCACATAAACCCTATTGGGGGTTCCACCAGCCCTTCCTTATACAACAACTGGACAGCATTATGCCTAGGGGCCAGTTCTCCCTTAGTGGAAAATAAATCAGCTAGTTTAAAACCAACTGGCCGAACAGGGTCATCCTCTGCAGAATCTAGCAACAAAGGAGCCGGCCCCATCCTGAGAGAAACCTTGGAATCAGGGAGTACATTGGTGGGATGAACAGAAGAAGGAGCTACTTTATGCAGGGAAGACAATTGATCAACAACAGTAGGAACAGTAACAGTGGAAACATCCCCTAAGTCATTAGAAGTCTGTAACAATACAGTTTGTACATTATGAATACCACCCTCGGTCGGGCAACAACCTGAAGAATTACCCCAGGGATCGTTGGAGCTCAGTTCAGTGTCGGTGGCTACAGATGCTGCTGCCTTTTGCAGCATCGCTAAATAAGTCAGAACCTGGGAGTCAGGAGTCCAAGTACCCCCATATCTCTGTTCCCAACCAGCGCTCTGTAAAGCTTTCTCTGGGGACCATGAAGCCCCCTGACTACAATCCCTGGACTTGTCCAAAAGTACCTCAGCAGATGAGCGCCCAGCAGGGGCCAAGGTCCCCCGACGTTTACTCCAGCCTGGCGATTTCGACGTGGAAAAAAAAAACATCAGCTGCTGAATCCAAAGGGCCTGACATCCCAGGCTGAGCTCCAGGAGGCTTACCTCGCATCTTTCCCTGCCCCAGACATTGTTTTCCTGGTTGCGGCGTAGATTTCTCCACAGAAGCAAGCGGGGGCTGTGGGCACACCAAGGGAGCACTCGGTAGACTGCCAGCCACTGAACAGACCTCCGGAGAGGCGGAAGTAACAGGATCAGATTTCACCAACAGCGCAGAACCTCCTGCGTCAGCAGGGGACTTAGTAGACTGCAAGGCCACAGCACAGGGAAGCCCCAATGATGCCTGAGGGAGCGCTGCAAGCTCCACATCCAACAAAACCATTTCCTGCATTAAAGCAGAGTGCTTTAACAGTGAAATGTCTTTTTTGTTTCCAACAGAAGAGAATGCCGCTCCATGCCGCACAGCAGGAGCCCCAGCAGTAGGCACGTCAGCCTCAATCACACTCACCGCAGCTACAGCAGCCACAGCGCATTCCTCCTCAACGACCTCAAAAGCTGCAAGCACAGGAGAGGAGGCCCTCTCTCCTGTACTATCCACATCCATCTCCTCCAAAGGCACCCGCACACTGGCCATCCTGCAGCCAGTTGCCAAGGCTCCCCCTACCTATGAGTAGGGGAATTTCCCCGGTGTCCTGGCCAAATTTACCTTATTCCCTAAAAATACCACCAACAGCTTAATCTGGTTCAAGGTCAGTTGGCATTCATCTGTATCCCCCTCCCCTGGGTTGAGCCTGAAAATAGGCAGGATTTGTCTAGTGCACTTACCCGGTCAACATAAACTAAATACAAAAAAAATACAAGTGACTTGGACTCTTTGCTTGTTAGAACTCAGATATGAATTAATCTGAACCATCACTGCTAAGGTGGACTACCTTTGTTTTTTCCTATCTATAATTTAACTGCCTAAACTGGATTTCTGCCTGTGACACCTCTGACCAGGGTTAGGGAACAGACTTGGGTGTTAGAGGGTCAGCTGGTGGGTGAAGGTTTGAGTGTCCAACAACCACTCACCTTCTCCTGGAAGGGAGGGTGGGTTCATGGCTCAGCATTTGTTGGCCCCTGGTGGAGGCCAGAGGCATGACAACATGTCAGCCCTCACTGCAGGAGGGTGCATTAAGGACGTTGGCTTGTGCCTTGACATCATGTGGCCTGTCACGCTCCCAAGAAAATGGGAAAACACCCACTGACCAACCGAAGGACAGCTGTCAGTCCCTCCATAAGCTGGAGACCCCAGACATGTATCCATTCTGACCCCTGCCATGCCCAGGATACACAGGAAGCTCTTTAAGGCAATTCTCCTCCCCTGGTAGCCTCCCACAGGGGTAGAGGCCCACTCAATGAAGGGTTACTTAGGGTTACTTGGTAGCACAGCAGTAAGGGGCAGTGGATGGTGGTTGGGACTCGGCAGCGGTGGTAGGCAGGGCTTGAAAAATTTTAAAATTAGGTACTTGTCCACGGCAAGTGACTTGTCCAAAAGTAGTTGTCCCAGTGCTTAATCTGGTAGTCCAGGTATAAAATAGCATATTTGTAATGGAAAGTATAAAACTACAGAAAACGAAAACATCAACGGGTTTATTATTGTAGTATTTAAAAAAAAATCTGTAGTTTTTATTTGTTTCTGCAGTTTTTAGCTGCTAAGTTAGTTCTCCAAAATATATGCAGTATTTCTTCACTTTCAGTTCTTTTTTTCTTATCTTTTCTCCTCACTCACGCCCTTCCTTTGTTTGTGCTCTCTGCCCTATCAGAGCATAAACTACCTCAGGGCAGGCTCACACTCAGACACACAACTCCTACGGCAAGTCAGTATAAAAGTACTTATTTCATTTAATAGATTTTGCTGAACTGAACTCTTGATTTTAGTTGTTCAGAGTTCTTCAATCCTGTCCCCACAAACTCAGTTACAACCCCGTTTTAAATCAATCACTTTTTTAATCTTAAATTTTTTTTTGATATTTTTTTTTTTTGGTTAGCAGTGTGTTTAATACGTTTATTCTGGCCCTGCTTTATTGTCTGTGCTCCCACTGAGAGCCTTTCAGATAACCGTCATCCTCCCATAAGGTATCTTACATCCAGTTCAACCTCCTTCCCCCCAATTCCAGCGATTCCTTCAATTTATACCTCTTAATTTTTCCTCTATATTATTTTTATCCCTCAAATTAGAGTGTTCTAAAGAAATAGAATTGATGAGTACATAAAAGCAGTGCCAAAAGCACACACATGAAAGTCAAAATTGCACTTGTCTCGCAGTAGTAATACTGACAGCAGATTTCAATCCATCCGTCCTCTACAGAGTAAAGCGCTGAAATGGCATCTAATCTAATGTTCCACTCCATCTCAAACACAGCATCCACCAATAGCCAGTACTGCTAGGCAGTTGCAGCTCAGCAATAGGCTGCCTAGCCTGTCAGTCTGGCTGGATCAGGCCAATCATCCATGCGACCGCAGCAAGCTCATTCATGTACTGTTTTGCTCACTCCCGCTGGTCACGCTAAGTGCCAATGCTTGCCTACTGTTCGGGAGTAAGTGCCATCGCAAGGCACCAGCCAGTGCACCCACATGACACATTCTGTGCCGAATTGGTGATCAGGTGACTCTGCAGATGCAAAGTCCAACTGGGATAGGAATGCTGCTGCCATCTGGAGGTCTGGGAGGAAAGTACAGGTACCTAAACATGTTTTACAGAAACGAGCAATGTGATTGTCCATGGGACAAGCAGTGTATGGCAGACTGCTTGTCCTGCATTAAAATCTTCTTGTCCAGGACGTCGGGCTATAGGATTTGTAAAGCCCTGGTGGTAGGCCTGAAGGAGTGAATCGCCAGGGGGTAGGAGGAGCCAAAAAAAAAATGCTTGAATTTGCTTTTTTGAAATAAAGCGTCTTCACCTAAAAAATTCACAAGTGATTAGTGGAGGATGTTCAAATGGATTTATGCATCTCCCAGACATGTGGATATTTTTTTTTTAAATTGGTGTCCATGAAAAGGGTGTTTCCCAGTTTTCATGTCTTTGTTCAAATGTGAATTGAGCACTATTCTGCCCACCAGCATCATACAGCTTCTAGGGCCTTACCTTCTGTACGTCATTGACTGTGCTTTCAAAATCCACTGGCCAAACATAAGTACACTTAAATACTTAACACTTGCTTTTTGTTGAAGCAGTCTGTCAGAAAACTTTTTGTTGTTACAGAGACTGAAACAGCAGGTGGGAAAAAAGGTGCAAATTATCTAATTCACCTTTATGGGGTACTAACTATGAAATCTTTTCATAAGTAGTAAGGCAGCTTTTTCCTTGTGAACATACTTTCATTTAGACTAGTTTTCATTCAAACTACTGAGGATTTTGGATGGCCCTACCGATTATAAACTTGAATGAGCTAGTTGGTAACAGTGATCCTGCGTTTAGCAATCTACAACCTAGATGTTTATGTGCAAAGAATACAATAAAAACCTGACTAAAATCTAAAAACAAGCTTATAAAAAACATAAAATGTATCTGAACATTTATCTTTACCTATACAAAATCATTGCAGCCCAAGTAAAACTCAAATAAATTACATAGTACCCTGACTACCATTCTGTGATGTAGTAAACATATATTGGTATTTTTTTTATATTCTTTGTAAAGCAGGTAAGGCCCACTAGGCAGAACTGTCTGTTTTCAGGAGTGACCTAGAAGCACTGGGGAGGTTAAGTGACTTGCTTGGAGTCACAAAATATGCAAGTGGAGGTTGTGGGAATCAAACCCAAGTCTGCTGGATATACCCAGTTCATTCACTGTTTATTACTCTAACCACTAGGCATGGGTGGTTAAACTGAATGGCTGATTACAACAAAGCAGTGCAGGTGATTTCCTTACTGACTCTATATGCAGCGAAGCAGAAAGAATGCAAAGCACAGCAGCATTCATTTTAAGATGCTGAAATCTGGGTCAGCTCGCTGGTGCTGCGGTAGCACTATTGCTTGCAATGCTAACAACCCAAGGTCAGAAGTGAACTCGGGTTGCTGGCGGTCTGGCCAGGGGAGTAGGATTGAGCACCTGGGGGACTGCTCTCCTCCTCCTCCAGGGAGGATGGGCTGCAGGTCCTGCTGCTTTACCACCACCTGTGTGACCATGGGTGGTGATGCAATGGTGCTGCAGAGTGATCAGGAGGGGAGGCCGCTAGCCAGGATCTGGAGCAGTGGCATGTCTCTATGTGACATATCTCCTTGGATCTCCTCTAGTGCTGGTGCCCTCAGGGACAGAGACCAGAAAACCAGGAACAATCACCCCACATTGGCCACTGGCAGAAGGGACCCAGCTGCCCCAGACTTCATAACCAGGCTCCATGAGGGACCCACTGAGCTGCCAGACACATACTAAGGGAGTGTGGTGGGGTGACCTGGAGTCCCCTCCCTTCCCACCTGGGGGGGTACAATCCAAGCAGGATAGGGGCAGGACCACAGGAGCTCATGAGCATTACCTGCGGGTGAAGCGAAGGGATACCCAGTCTAGGGAACTCTGAAAAGTGCAGACTGATGTTGTGAGAGGGGACATAGAAAGAGAAAATTAAAAAGAATTAAAAAAGATGCTGAAATCTTAGAGACTCTGTACAGTGACATGCAATTTCTGTGAGGCACCGGTACAAGAATTCAAAATCCGCAAACCAAGCAGGATTCCGTGATTGTTACCGGTGCAACTGGTAAAAATGGAAAACCAGGGACCCTGCTGATCAGAAACCACTCAGAGGACATCATCGAGCAACACCAGTTCAGACTTCCCACATGGATGGAGGGCCACTGCCCATAAAAGACTAGATACAGCCAGCCAATACTAGTCCATTGAAGGATATCCCAGCACAAATATAGGATACCTTGTCCAGAAAGAACAGGTTAAACTCTTCACACTTATTTGTGGAAAAGGTTCTGCAAGATTGCAGACAGGCTGAATTTAGTAACCTGTCCTCAGTATTGAGGAGCTGAGCAGGTTGTTTTTTCCAGCAGTAATCACATGTGACAGGAACACTGACTTTTTCAGTCAGATAGCCTGCTAGTACTCATTGTAATGAGCACACAGCACCAATCTGTCCTCCTCCAACTAGGACCTCCGCCAACAGTGCTCCACCCTCTGCCCATCTGTCTTCAGCCTCCTCAGATCACCATCAAACCAAGGTAACCTGCTGCGGGAAATCAAGGATGGACACTGACAGGTGCTAGGGTGTAAAATGCCACCATGAGACCCATGTTATATCCCTCCACAGTCACCTTGGCTCTAATCGCACTAACCATCTCAATGCCCTAGATGGCCAGCACTGCCAGGACATTCTGAGGCTCCAAATTATTAATCGTGCTGTAGCTGACCATCTCCACCAGTGTGGTTAAATGGGGAATCCCACAAAGAAACAGTACAGTGTGATGATCTAACCAAGCGACCGGATCATCTTTGACATTACTAATATCAAGACCCAGTGGGAAGACCAGGTCCAAGGCATAGCTGTGCCAGTGGTAACTGCCTGTAGAAAGCCCAATGAAGACATCAGCTGGAGGAACTACATTCCAAACAGAGGTTTTTCATCATCGACCCAAGCAATGAAGTCACCATGAACAAGAAATCTAAGCAACTCTACCACTAGCACGGCCATGAAACTCTCTGGTTCCTGCAAGAATTTGCTCCCATATCCTGCAAAACTGAATATGAGAATGGTCTTGCAACTTTTACTTGGCCCACCTTTCACCACCACACATTCAAATGACCATTGAGGAGTATGTCATCACTCCCAATGCAGGTCTGCAACAGATGGCTGTCTCATCATCCCTGTGCTCCCAATGAACCATGGAATAATCTGGAGGCATGGACACCGCCAGCACAGGGCCCGAATAATCCTCAAGCTAGGTTTCTGTGATACATACTAGATCCACTAAGGAATTGGTGATGAAAGCCTCAAGTGTTGAAAATAACTGTCCTAAGATGAAGGGCTGAGTCAGCTGGTCCATTAGCTACCCGCTGACCAGAAATGTCATGAACTTGGGGAATAGGAATCTGGTAAGGTGGATCCCTTACCTGGTAAGGCTTACTCATGCGGCACCTCCTTGATTCACCATGCAACCCACACACTCCAAAACTATGGAATAATAAATAGAAATACATCTTGCAGTCATCTGAAAGGAGCTCAATGTTTAAACACATAATAGGTTTCAGTAGAGACAAGGGGTACAGTTTTTAAGAGGTGTAAGGTTGGAAATGTCAAATGGGACAGATAAACATTTTGGGAGAGAAATGAACTTTATGATGAGTAAGGGGTGTGTAGATTGAATAGCTGCAAAGGTACAAATTTCAGAATATAAAAGAAATACAAATGTTGGAAGAGCTGAATGGTAGTCATTTGGGAGAAGAGATGAGGCATATTTTGTGAGAAATGTGAATTTTAAGAGTACACATTTCACAAAGGGATGGTTGTAGAAGCCCAGTGAGTTAATAAAGAGAATCACAGTGTTGTGTGGCAAAAAGAGGCCATACGAAGAGGGCTCTTGCACTTTTCTCACAATCGTCCAAGAGAAAACTATGCAAAAGCTCCTTGTGCACAGGCATAGTGGAAGGCATGGCAGCCATGAGACCCAAACCTGACATGAAGTAAGAAGCCATCTGCACCCCCCTGTCTCAGAATTGAAGTGGCATACCAAAATAGAGAGAAATGAAGTCCCCCTGAATGAGTTGTGATGCAAGCTGATACTTGACAACTCTCCCCCAGTAGCAGTCACCACAAAGAGAAGCCAGAAACAGCTCCCCCCAGGCATGATCAGGCCAAAGACAAGAAAAAATAATATGGATCATAAGATCCCCTAGTTCCATGCAGATGAGTAACTGAGGTGAATGAATATGCCAATTGACCCATAGTAAAGCAGGGCATCTGGGAGAATCAAACAGCTGATGGGGATGGACGTCAGCAAGCCGCGCTTTCTCTGTATACAAAATATTACCCTGCCTGATTCATGGGATGAGGACCAGTAAGGATTGCCTCCCAAGGCAAGTCAACCTCCTCCCCACTGACCAATATATCAGTAATGCAAGACAATGAGACTGACTAACATGTCTGTACAAGAGTGGGAAAAAAAAAACAAACTAAGATTGCAGTCTGACTCAGGCACCAAAACCCTTCCTTCTGCTCATATCACCCATATCAAGGGGATTGCTGGTAGACACACATCAGCCAGAGCAGGATTGTAGGCCCACTGTAGAATACGATGCATGCAACCAAACCTAAGGGTAGCTGCCATGCCTTCCACCCGCTGCCAGGCAAGACATTCCCAGTAGTGGGCAGGCTCCCCTGGCATCCAGGAGACCTCAGAAGGCAGTTATACAAATTAAAAAAACAGCTCAAGATGTCTCCTAGTTCACACAGAACAACACAGCAAGAATGTGTATCACAGTGAGTACCCAGAAAGATAAAAATGAGGTAAGACATGGTGGCCCTCAGCTTGTAGGCAGCTGCAGTGTAAGAGGTATTCCTACTCTCTCCCACCACTCCCCAGGTGCCCGATTAGTCAATCAATACAGAATAGAACAGTTATCTGACCTAGTACAGAAAGACCATACCTGCCACAACCCAGGTTCAATCCAAGCAGATAAGAAAAGGCAATCGGAATAAGTGGTACAACCAGAGGGGAAACCCACTAGAAGGAAACACTGATTGTAGCAAACCAAGGGTGAAGTGTTACCTTCTATGGCGTTCCATCCCCATGGCCCAAATTCTCATGGCTTACAGAAAATAAATGAAGCAGAGTGTCCCACCACTAAATAAGCAAAAGAATACACCTATTAAATGGCAATCCCTTCAGCCAGTCAGTACCTGGCCCAGCTCCATCTGTTCTGCCTCATCCCCCACAGGCTGATGCTGTCTCCGTTCTCAGTGTGCCACTTGCTGTCCAGGTCTACTTGGCTTGACTGTGCCTGATGCATGCTTGGGTGTTAGCTTCAGACCATGTTGAGATGCCTTTGAGGTAGGAGGAGACAGCAAATTGACATTTTGAAGGATGAGTTGCCACACAGCCACAGGGCAGGTGAAAACTTCCATCAATTTACCAATGGTGATATGCAGGACAGGTGACGGACCCAAGGATCATTTGCGGCCTCGTTCCTGGGTAAGGTCCTGGTTGCAGTAAAAATATTTCTGTCTGTCAATCACCCACTTAGGGAAATCAGGCTGCAGGGCCAACTTGACTCCTTGCCAAACCAAGTCTTTTTTTTACAAGCTTTGGAGAGGATATTTTCACAATCTTGATACTGCAGGAGCCTAAAGATCATCAGTTGGGAGTAAGCATTCTGACATGCAAGTGGTAGACCTGATATAACTCTGGGCCTGCTCAATTTAAATAGGGCTATCCTAAAAATAGTCAGTAAGCTTTGGAACAGTCGGCTGTAGAAAATCAATCATATTGTGCCAAACAGCATTCTTAGGTAGACCAAATAACTGGACATTATTGCATCAATTGCATGTTTCTTGATCATCTATTTTGTCCCTCCCACAAGAGCCAGATCTCCTTCCCCAGACTAGTCAGCTGGCATTCAGTTGGGTATGCCCAGTCCTCTAGATTCCTGATTTGATCTTAAACCTCCACAACTCAGCCACCCAGTCCAACCACCGTTCCTTTAACCACATCCAATGCTAGGGTAACCTTAGTAAGTTTACCCATTATAGAACTCATGAAACTCTTGATTTCAAAGTGCTCTCTGCTAATATGACCCAATTCCATATCATGCTGCAGGTCAGTCATCTTGAGCACTGCCTCCATTGTAATGGTCGGACAAGAAGACAATTTTAGATTTTTCAGCAGCATTATGTCCATAGATGACTCGATCTCCGGCATCCTTAAATCTGCAGCTGCCAGATGGTGGGTCATGGTTAGCAAATGTATTAGTTTTGGGATGTGCATTGCTAAAGTTTCGATAGCTGTACGCAGAGCTTCTTTTCAACTCAGCTACATCACTTGACCCCTGACAACAAATTTCTCTTTCATTTTACCAGTTTATCATGTTTGGACCCACTCCTAAGCTACCCAGCTTGCTTAAAGCCTTACTGAATTCTAAGTAGGACATGTCCACTGCTCCAACCTGATCTAAATCTTTGTCACCTTGTCAAAGAAATCTATCAGATTTGTTTGATATGACCCCCCTCCTGTAAACTCATATTGCCTTGGATCTTGTAATCCACTGAATTCAAGAGATTCCATAATCCTTTCCTTCAGCAGTGATTCCATTAACTTTCCCTCCACCAGTCTCAGGCTTACTGGCCTATAATTGCCAGCCTCCTCCCTGCTACCTGCTACCACTTTAATGTAGTGTGACTGCTTCTGCCCTCCCCCAGTCCTCCGGGAGCATTCCTGTTACCAGTAAGCTGTTAAACAGGACTGTCAGAGGTGCAGCCAGTATCTCCCTGAGTTGCTTCAGTACCATTGGATGCACCCCATGTCACCCCATTGCTTTGTCCACCTTCAGATTAGCGAGTTCCTTCAGGGTTCTCTTCTCCAAAAAAGGACTAGTGTCTGCACCCTTCCCTCCAAAGCTTCTGTTATTTTTTTGTGGCCTCTCTCTTTCTCCTTCCTCTGAGCACTAACAAAAGTATTTATTCAAGATGCCTGTTTTTTCCTGGTTCCCCTCTGTGCAGTTCCGCCACTTCCCTTTTTAACCTTACAATTCATTACCTCCTGGGTTATCCTCTCTTCACATAACATAGAAACGTAGAAACATAGACTTTGATGGCAGATAAGGACCGCTTGGCCCATCCAGTCTGCCCATTTCCCTACCTATTGGATGAGCTACAGCTTCTAGTTTACCATCAGCCTACTTCCTCTTCATTTTGTGCCTTTACACTGCTTACTGCTTTCCTTGCCTTCCTATGTTTCCCCGTGATGTATGTACATCCATATCCCTCCTCTCTCTATGTCTCCTTATTCATTCTAAATGCTACTCTTTTAGCCGTTACCTTTTCAGCCACCTCTTTTGAGAACAATAGCAGTCTCTTTTTTCTCTTGCTATTGTTAACTTTTTTGACACAGAAGTTTGTTGCCTTTACTATGCTCCCTTTTAGCTTTGCCCACTGTTCTCCCAACCCACTCATACCATCCCCCCCACTAGGCATCCCTAAAGTATTCACCCATCTTTATAAAATTTGACGTTCAGGATGCTCCCCCCTTGTGTGTTTTGATTCTGCAGCTGTCCTTATATTGAACTACACTGTACAATGATCAATGGTCCCCAGGTGGCCTCCTAACTTGATGTCTTCCATACTGTTCCTTTTAGGGAGTACCAGGTCCAGTATTGCCCCATTATGAGTGGGTTCATTGACTAGTTGCCTGAGGAAGTTCCCATGCAGAAAGTCTACTATGTCCCTGCTTCTAGCTGAAGCCACTACTGGGATGCTCCAATCTGCATATTGGAGGTTGCTGTCAACCCCCGCCAGCAGCACCTTTTCCTTTTCTTCCATCTTGCCAATGGCTTCCACCAGTACCTTATCCAATTCCTCCCTTTGTGCTGGAGATCTGTAGATCACTCCAGTGTGAACAGTGGTTCCATTCTCTGTCTCAAGAGTGACTCACAGTACCTCTACATCCCCATCTATTGTCTGTGCCTCTATCGCTTTTATGTTTTCCCTCACATTACGCACCACACCCCCTCCTTTCCTTTCCACTTAGTCCTTCCTGAACAGAGTATATCTTGGTATGGCCATGTCCCAGTCATGGTTTTCAGTGCACCATGACACAATAATGGCCATAATATCCAGGCTGGTTTCTGCCATGATGGCTACTCTAGATACAGAAGTTTATTTCCTAGACTTCTAGCATTCACAGGTATGGCCTTCCAAATTTTGTTCCCACTCTACTTGTTGCCCCCCCCTTTTTTCTACTTGCCCTTCCTCCTCACTCCTCATTTGTTTAATGCTCCCATGCCCTTCCTCCTTTGTCTCTACCACCTTGCTTCCTTTATTAATTTGCATCCTGGGGAGTTCCTCTATCTTCAGATTCTCTTTACTCTCTACTTCAACCTGAAGCATGTGGGCAGTTTCTGCCAATTCCATCCACCACCACACCAACTAGTTTAAATTCTCA
Source organism: Neoceratodus forsteri (assembly GCA_016271365.2). Lineage (NCBI taxonomy): Eukaryota > Metazoa > Chordata > Ceratodontiformes > Ceratodontidae > Neoceratodus > Neoceratodus forsteri. The sequence continues at coordinate 876,878,432 of CM057452.1, read as the reverse complement.
TCAAAGCAACATTTAAACCATCCACTGAGGACTGTAGTTCTCCTCCTGGATGACTGTAGGCCATCACCCCTGTATAGGCACTTATCCTCCCAGGTATGTGCCCAGTCTGCAAGGTAGCCTAACCCCTCCTCTCTGCACCATTACTTCAGCCATGAGTTAAAGCTCCTGGTGTGGAGATACCTCACCTCCCGCTTGTCACAGGCAGGTAGCAAATCAGTGAACACCACCACTGAACGAGCTGCCTCTCTAAGACCCCACCCAAGATCCCTAAACTCCCCCCTGTACTATCTCAGCTCTGTCCCTAGTTAGGTCATTAGTCCTCAGTTGGACAATGACATCCAGTACTCTCTCCTATCCTGCTGCCCTAGCAATCCTCAGGATCTGCTTCTCATCCCCCCAGCCATGGCTTCACATAGACATCTAACCTTCCTGTTCCATACACCATAAACTATATGCCTCACAATTGAGTCTTTCACCAGAAATTGCTTCCTCTCCTCCTCTTGGGTTGTCTACCACCCTCCTTGGGGTCTCTTAGCAGGAGAAGAGTTGGTGGTGGTGCAGGGTAGGTTCAGAGATTTGGCAAAGACCTGCAAGGAGGTAGTGAGCTCTTTGGCCTTTTCAGAAGTTATACCAGTCCCCAGAAGCAGCACAGTCAGGAAGAAGAGGACAGAGTAATTCAATGACTGGCTGAGGAGTTCACACAGGGTGGAAGGGCTCAAATTTATTGGGGGGCTTGGGGGCACATGATCGAACAAGATGTTGCTTTTGGCAGTTAGACAACACCTTAGTAGACTGGGCTCAAAAGTACTCAGAGACAAACTGGGGGAGTACATAGCCAATGAGCTGAGTTTAAACTGCTGGGGGGGGGAAGCCAGCAGATCCAGAGACTCTGGGGGACAAGGAGGTTAATATACCCCTCCACACCAGCAGTAGTAATTGGGAGGGTGGGTGTTGAGGGAAGATGGAGCAATGAAGTATGAGGGGTGAGGAGGAGAGTACAGGAGTAGAGCAGGACAGGAAAACAACAGAAGGGAGGCAAGGATGCACAGAGTCGAGGTGGAGGGTGGTGTCCCTTAATGCTAGTAGTCTCAGTAATAAGATGGAAGACATGCAGGTGTACTTAGCAGAGGGAAAGGTAGACATAGAAGCAATTACAGAGATCTGGGACACACCTTTTGATCGCAGGTTACAAGCTACATAGAAGAGACAGGGTGACAGGCAAAGGAGAAGTGGATGCTTATATCAGGGAGGAGATAACATGCAGAAGGGAGGAAACAGAAAAGTGAGGATGGAAACACTATGGATTCACTATAGATCAATAGGTGGAGAAAGGTGAAGTTGGGGGTGGTCAAAAGACCGCCCAACCAGGAGGAGAAAAGAGACAGGGAGCTAAGTTCAGAATTGCTGGAAGCTACAAGGATATGGGGGTGGTAGTGGTGGGGGACATTAATCTGCCCAAAGTGGACTGGGGTATACTGGCCACGTCCTGTGCCAGGAGTCAAGTAATCCTGGATGCAATACAGAGTGGGTTCCTAACTTAGGGCATCACTGAGCCCACTATGGAGGGAGCAGTCCTTGGACTAGTGCTTATAAATAGGGAGTATGTACAAGAGATAATGGTCAAGGAACCCCTGATAGGTAGCGACCACAGAACAGTGTGGTTTAAGTTGGATATGGGTGGGGAAAGCATCCCCATTAAGATCAAACTCCTGGATTTCAGGAGGGTGGACTTCAAGAAGATGAGGGAGGTGCTAAGGACACACCTAGAGGGTCTCAAAGTGGACATGGGGTAGACCAACAATTGACCATCATCAAAAAGGCAATACTGACTGCCACAGCAGAGTGTGTTAGGCTCAGGGGGAAGAAATCAAGGTCCAAATCACCCAGCTGGTTCAACTCTGAGGTTGCTTGGGAGGTGAGGATCAAGAGGTCAGCCTTCAAGAGATACAGGAAGACTGCGAGTGTGGTGTATAAAGAAAACTATTGAAAGTTGGCCAAGGTGGCATGCAAGGTAGTGCAGCAGGCTAAGGCACAAAAGGAACTCCAAACAACTGAAAGGGATTAAGAGGGAGAAAAGGCCTTCTTTTGTTACATAAGTGAGAAAAGAGATGGGATACTTAGGATAAGAAAAGTTGATGAATGGATGGAGGAGGAAGGGAGGGGGTAAGGTGGAGGTATTGAATGTTTGCTTCTGCTCTGTCTTCTCTATGGAAAGGATGCACCTCTGCCATCAGGATGGAGAATGGTGTATGGGGGCACAGACGTGGTGATAGAAGAGGATAGAGAGAGGGAGGAGCTGCTAGCACTACAGGTAGGCAAGTCACTGGTACTGAATAGCATACACACATGGGTATTAAAGAAGCTGGCAGAGAAGCTTGTGGGGCCACTGAGAGGCCTCTGCAATAGTTCCTTGGATTCAAGTGTGGTGCTGCAGGACTGAAGAATGGCATATGTGGCGCCTCTCCATAATAGCAGACCCAGGGATGATGCAGGGAACTACAGGCCAGTCAGTCTGACCTCAATCGTGTGCAAGCTCATGAAGACCATACTTAAGGAGTGGTTGGTAAGGTATATGGAGGAGAAAGATCTCCAGGAAGAGAGGCAGCATGGATTTGCAGAAGGAAGATCATGCCAACAAACTTGACTGTCTTCTTTTACTGGGTCACCAGGGCAGTGGATAGGAGCCAGGTGGTGGACATCATTTGCCTTGACATCAGCAGGGTCTTCGACACTGTACCCCCACAAGAGGTTGATCAAGAAACTTGCAGATCTCAGGGTTGGGGAGAAATGACCAGGTAGGTGGAAAGCTGGCTGAGTGACAGGACACAGAGGGTTGTGGTCGGTGGAGAATTATCCAGCACCAGGGAAGTCATCAGTGGGGTCCCTCAGGGCTCGATGCTGGGGCTGGTGTTGTTAAATGTCTTTATCAGTGACTTTGAAGAGGACACTAAGGGTAAAATGTGCCTATATGCAGACAACACCATACTCTGTGGGAGGGTGGACACAGTGTAAAGGATACAAGACCTGCTGGAAGACCTCAGAAAACCTGAAAGTTGGTCAGAAATCTGGCAGCTTGGCTTCAATGCCAAGAAATTTAAAGTTATGCATGTTGGAGCCAGGAACCCAAGAATCGAATACTACCTGCAGTGGGTCTGTGTAGCAGCAATGGAGGAGAAAAAGGATCTGGGAGTGATAATAACTAACAACATGAAGCACTTTTTGCAGTGCAAAAAAGCAGCAGTAAATGCAAACAGGATGCTGGGGTGTACAGCCAGGGGGATCAGCAGTTGGGGAAAGGAGGTTATACTGCCCTTCTACAGGTTGCTGATGAGACTGCATCAAGAGTATGGAGCAAGATACTGCTATCCATACCTTAAGAAGGACATCAGCCTGCTGGAGAAGGTCCAGAGGAGGGCAAACAAGAGGATCATGGGTCAGCAGGATATGTCTTAGGAGGAGAGTCTTGGGGATCCGAGAATGTACTCCCTGGAGGATAGGAGGGAGAGAGCGGACATGATAGAGACTTTCAAATACTTGAAGGGAATAAATAGGGTGGATACGGAGGGTCTCTTCAAGCTAAGAGACAGCCAAACCATGAGGGGGTAGTCTAAAGCTGGAGGGGGGATTTAGCAGGGATGTTAGGAAGCATTTCTTCATGGAGAGAGTGTTGCCAAGTTGGAATGCACTGCCAGAGACAGTGGTCTCAGTGAAGACAGTGAGAAGTATAAAGAGGGCCTGTGATAGGCATAAGGAAAACCATGGGGTCTTGGGGTGGTAGATAGGGTGGAAGGGGAGACTGGGAAGGAGAGGCAGGGTCTGTTTGGCGTAAGCTAGGGACCCTGCAACATGAACAGACTTGATAGACCAAATGCCTTTCTTCTGCTAACTCTTTCATATGTTTGTATATCTCCACTGAGGAAGGCCTCCAAAGTCCTCCCTGGTCACTACTGTGGGTGCTAATTCCCTGGCAGTCCCACCCTGCCAGAGTAGTGTAGACATTATGTAGTGGTACCAGTTGAAAAATGTGCCTCTGTCCCAACACCCCCACCCTTCCAGAGCCCACCATAGTCCTCCAGCCATTAATCCTCCCTGGCATCCTCTGAGGTAACTGTAGCAGACTTGGTGGCCCCTGGGTGAGGGTAGCAGTCACCCAAATCCTATCCAACTCAGCATGGAGTCTAGCAACCTCCTCTCTCAACCTAGAGAGGTGTGTGCAGATGGGGCAGCATCACAGTCTCCACAAGGTCTCCCTGTAAACTGCCGCCCCACAGTCTCTGCTTTGTACCACTCCCAGCATTCTCAGTTTCTATTCTCCCTGTTACCCTGCTACCTTTAGTATGAAAAGAATATAAAAATAAAGATAAATATACCATTAAGGTAAAGCTAGGTGCTTTCACAGCTCTTTATCAGCAATGCCTATTTTTCTAGACAGTTGATCCAATGCAGGCTGTTGAGTCCTAGATGTGTACTGGAGCAACGGCAGGACCATTTTAATGTTGTGTTGTGTATGTCTCATTGGCACAAAACTGGTTTGATCTTTATGGATGAGGTTGGGGAGTTTTTCTCGACTTTCAGTTAGGACTGAGGTAAAAAGCTTATAATTTGTATTTAATATTGAAACTGGACAGTAAGATTCTACACTGGTGAGTCCTTTTGTGCTTAAGGATAGAAGATGTATCATATTACCACAAAGGTAGAGGGAATGCTACCTTGTTGTAATTCCTGATACGTTATAAGTAAAGGGTAAACTAAAAAATAATTTTTGGCTTTAAATAATTCTGCTGGGAAGTGATCAGGTCCTGGATTTTTCTTTGTTTTTATTCTAGATAGCGGCAGTTGTAGTTTCTCAATTTGAATTGAGGCAAATAGTAACATTATTTGGGTTTCTGTTATTTGTGGGAGTTTAAGAGATGCAAGTAAGAGTGAAAAGCAGGGTGGGGTTCCTTCTCCAGGTCCTAGAAATAGAGTTTGGAGTAGTAGCGAGCCAAAATATTCAGAATTGGCAGGATCTTATAATATGTTTGTTAGAGTAGGGATCATATTGTTTAGTTACTGTGTCCTGCTGTTGCTGCTGCTGCTTTTGTAATGTGAATGTGAGCAGCTTGGAGGCTTGAGGGCTGCCCTTCTAATACTGTTGCTTGATCTATTGTAGAGTTGGTTCATTTTTGGCAGTCAGGATGTCTTGGATGGCATTCTGAGCTTAAGTTGTGGATATAAACTGTCATCGCCCTGTAACCCTGTTGGAGATATTGTAAAAATAGCAATTTGGCAATCAAAAGACACATAGTTTCTTCTCTCTCTTTCTTTAACCTAGAAGCATATGCTATTAGCTCACCCCAAAGAACCAATTTAATAGTATCCCAAACTAATGGGAAACCTCTCCTGGGAGGTTATCTTAAATTATAGTTGTAACTGAGCTAAATTGGGTATGATTCGGCAAGGCCAGATTTAGTCTCCAGGCAATTTTCTTAGGTTCAGGCACTAATTAAGGGGCAAGACATAGTCGCATATGGGTAGAGTCTGTACCTGGATTGATGGCAGATAAAGTAAAACAGGCTATTCTCAAATGCGTAAAGAGGGGAATGGGGAAGGCATAAACCACATGTGGTCGTGCACATGTGTGCAAATGACTTGGCAGGGGAAATAGCAGAGGTGGTTAGGGAGAGGTTCATGAAACTAAGTAAGTAAAGTGAGAAGGTTTGGCCCTCAGTGGCCTTCTCTGAGGTACTCCCAGTGCCCAGGTCAAGTATAGCAAGGAAGGGTAGAATAGATGTATTCAACAGTTGGCTGGGAAATTGGGGTCAATCCAAGGGGTATGGGTTAGAGGGAGGCTGGGGCAGGGTCTGGGACAATAGGGATCTGTACGCAGGGGACAGATTACATTTGAGCAGGGAAGGGAAGGGGTGCTAAAACAGAGGTTCGAAGAATACATAGAAACAAAGGTTAATTTAAAATAGGCGGGGGGTGGCAAGTGGATTGCTGAAGTGAAGGCTGTCCGGGGAGGGGAGACAAATGAGCCTACCCCCCATACCAACTGGGTTGGAAGCAGGGAGAGATCAAAGGCAGGGCTGAGAAGGGTGGGAAACTGGGTAAGGAGTGTAAAGAAACATCTTGGAGGGCTGTCTCCTTGAATACAAGGAGTCTGAGGAACAAAACTGCAGAACTACAGGCTATGTTGGCAGAGGGGATGGTGGACATAGCTGCCATCACAGAAACATGGGCTAACCAGTACCAGGACTGGGACATGATGATCCCAGGGTATAGGATTTACAGGAAGGATAGGGGCAAAGGGAAAGGGGGAGGGTTAGTGATGTACGTTAGGAAAGGGATAAAGTGTGCAAGGGAAGAGGAGGAGGGTTGGACAGAAGACTTGTGGATGCAATTCCAGGACATGAGGAATGGAATTCTCAGGACTGCAGTGGTATATAGGCCTTCGACTCAAGGGAAAGACCTGGTCAGGGAGCTGGTGGAGCAAATTAGGAAGATGTGTGGGAAAGGTAACACAGTGATTGTCAGGGACTTCACTCTACCAGGAGTGGATTAGGGTAGCCCAGCCACCTCGAGTTCTAGGGAGCAAATACTCCAGGATGCCTTCCAGGACTGCTTCCTGGCACAGTCACTGGGCTGACTAGGTTAGCTGATGCATTGGGTCTAGTTCTGAACAACGAGGAGGCTGCAAGGAAGGTGGGGGTGGAGGACCCACTGGTTGGGAGTGACCACCACTCAGTGTGGTTCACACTTAATATGAGCAGAGAAGCAGCAGGTACAGGGATCAGGGTGGTGGACTTCAGACAGGCTGACTTTGGTAGAATGGGTGAAATCTTAAGGGGGCATCTGGAAGGAATACAGCCACACTGGGATGCAAGTCAAGAAATAGGGAAAAATTTAATTGGGCATATTGGCCACTACTGAGACATGTACCAGATTGCAGAGCAAAAAGGGAAGGGCTAAAAAACCAAGCTGGTTAAGTAGAGGAGTCTTAGAAATGGTGAGTGCTAAAAAGGCAGCATTCAAGAAATACAAGAGATACGGGAAGGGGGAGGATAGGGAGGAGTATGTGAAGAGGTTCAAGGAAGTTGCCAGGGGAGTCAAAGCAGCTAAGGCCACTGGGGAATTGAGGCTGGTGCATGGCATCAGGAATGGGGAAACGGACTTCTTCAGATACATACAGGAGAGAAGGAGCTGCAAGGACCAGATAGTGAGGATCAGGAAGGATGGGGGGTGGGCAGAGAAAGGGGTGGATCAGTCAGAAGCACTGAATGAGTATTTCTGTTCAGTATTCAAGAGGGAGAAAGGAGGGCAGCTATCACAGGGGGTGGTCAGGCAGGGAAGGGGGGAGAGGGGGTAACGTATAGGGTGATCACTGAGGGTAGGGTATTGGAGGGGTTAAGGGCTCTGGGGGTGGATAAGGCACCAGGACTGGATGGCATATACCCCAGGATGTTGAAGGAAATGGCTGAGAACCTGGCTGGACTGCTAGCGGAACTATTCAATACATCCCTGGCATCTCAAGGCGCATACCACATAACTGGAGGATAGCCAACGTGATGCCTATCCATAAAAGTGGACCAAAGGATGAGCTGGGTAACTACAGACCAGTAAGCTTAACTTCCATCATGGAGAAGCTGATGGAGACAATACTTAAGGAAAGGCTGGTGATGTGTATGGAAGACAGTAGGTTCCAGGACAGTCACCAGCATGGCTTTGTCTCTGAAAAATCCTTCCAGATGAACCTAGTTGAGTATTACGATTGGATCACAAGGGAATTGGACAAGGGTCATACGGTGGATGTCATATACTTGGTTTTCAGTAAGGACTTCGATTTGGTGCCACATGGGAGGTTGGGAGGGAAGTTGAGATACATGGGGGTGGGGACTAAGGTGGTTAAATGGATTGAGAAATGGCTGATGGAGAGACAGCAGAGGGTAGTGGTGGGATGGGGGAACTCTCATCTCCAAGGGCTGTGACAGGTGGGGAGCAGCAGCGATTGGTACTGAGGCCAGTGCTGTTTGGAATATTCATAGCGGACATCTCATATGGCATCAGGAATAAGATCAGTCTATTCACTGATGATACCAAATTGGGGGTGGTGGTGGACGACATAGCAGGTTGTCAGGGGCTACAAGATGACCTGACTAAACTGGTGGAGTGATTGGATACGTGGCAGTTGGGGTTCAATGTGAAAAAGTGCAAAGTCCTACACTTTGGAGCAATGAACCCAGAGAGGAGTTTCCAGCTGGGAGGGGTGCAGCTAGATGCCATCAAGGAGGAGAAGGATCTAGGGATGGTTGTAATGGGGAAAATGAACAATACAGAGCAGTGTAGGAGGGCAGCAGTGAAAGCCAACAGGATGCTGGGTTGTATTGCAAGAGGAATCTCCTCCACGAGCAGGGAGGTGATCCTGCCTCTCTACAGGGCACTATTCAGGCTGCACCTGGAGTACTGTGTGCAATTCTGGTGCCCATATTTGAAGAAGGATGTGAAATTACTGGAAGGGGTACAACACAGGGCAATAAGGATGATCCAGGGATTGGAGGACAAACCATACGAGGAGAGGCTGAGAGAGTTGAACATGTATTCCTTGGAGGAGACAAGGAACTGGGAGTATATGATTGAGATCTTTAAATACATAAAGGGGATAAACAAAGCAGGCACTGAAGGGATACTCAGGCTGAGGAGGGGAGGGACACGAGCGGACATTGCCTTAGACTGAAAGGGGGGAAGATTTAGGACTCAAATGAGACACTTTTTCACCGAGAGGGTTGAGGCAGAATGGAATGCTCTACTGGAGGAAGTGGTAGTTTGTAAGACAGTGGGTAGTTTCAAAAGAGGATGGGACAAGGTGAGAGGGGGTAATTGGAAGGGGAAGGGGGCAGGGCAGCTGCAAAATGAGGGTGTTAGCTGCACACTCAAGCAGACTTGATAGACCAGGTGGCCTATTTCCACTGGCAAATTCATATGTTCGTAGTTCCAAGTGCAGCAAAATCAGGGCATGGTCAGATAACAAGATCTGATTCATTTCCGCTAAGTGTACTGTGACCAAATGTGGAGCTGAAAGGAACCAGTAATCCAGTCTGGAATTGATTTTAATGGTATGAGAATAAAAAGTAAATGTTTTAGAATGAGGATTTAGAATACACCACACATCAAGTACCCATAAATCATTTAGAAGACATTTACAATATTTATAAGCTAAGAGGATCCTACTTCTGTGTGGGGCTGAAGTATCTTTAGCAGGATAAATTGGGATATTAAAATCCCCTCTTAATATTAAAGAGCCAGTTTGGTACTTCAAAATTTGGTCAAATAAAATATTACAGTAAGTGCGGAGAAATCTGACTTTGGGGGAGATGCAAATTCATTATTGTGTATTGTTTTCCCTGCAACATCCCTGATACTATTGCTATCTGACCCTCTTTATCACTATATGTTTTGTCAATAACAAATAGGGAATTGTGGGGGACCAGAATAATTACTTCTCTGTGGCAGCCCCTTTGATATGCTATAACATCTTTAAACTCAGATTTCTTTAGTTTCTCATGCTCCACCTGAGAGATGTAAGTCTCCTGTAATAATATAAGGCCCAGTTTCTGTTGCTTTAGGTGAGCAAACAGTTTAGCACGTCTGATGGGATGTGTTAAATCATTTACATTATAAGATACTGTTGCGATTTTAGAAGCCAAACACATGCCACCCTAAAAATCAGACTTCCCCCCCGGGCACCGCTTATTACACAGTAACAGAAAAGCCACCCTGATCCCCTTAGAAAATACATCAGTGCAGTAAAATATGATAAAGTACACTTTGGATCTGCACAATGAGCCTGATGTGTACCTGTATGCCCTGTAAGAGTTTTGTAAAGCAATAAGAACCCATAATATCCACTCTGTGGTAAACCAGTATTTACATAATCCAAACCTCAGCATAAACTGCCTGGTAACAACAGTTATCAATAAAATATGAACCAGAACTATTTTTCCAGGATAACATTTGCTTTACTAATGGCCTTATTGCATTGACTTGATTATTTGCGCATGTCCCTGATGATGACTCCCACAGTACTTTCCTTTCCTCAGTTGTAGTATTTAACTTAACCCCTCCCATACAGTACTCCATCCTGGGGTTCTTGCTCCCTAGGTGCATCACTTTGCACTTTTTGGTGCTGAATTTCAGATGCCACACATTAAAGCACCTGTCACGTCTATGCAGGATGGTCTGTATCTCCTTAATTCCCTTTTCACTGTTCACCATCCCACCGAGCTTTGTGTCATCTTCAGAGACACAACCTACCCTGGATTCCCTCTCCTGTGTCACTGATAAACATATTGAAGAGGACTGGGCCCACGATCTCCCTGCCTGCCAATTTGAACCCATTTATTATGATCTTTTGCTGCCTCTCCCTCAGCCAATTTCCTATCCATGTTACTATGTCCCTTGCCACCCCCGTCTTTTTTAGCAATTGCTTGTGAGGCACTGAGTCAAAGGCTTTGCTGAAATGGAAACAGAGTAGATCCATGGTGTGGCTCTCATCTAGTATCCTCATCAACCAGCCAAAGAAAATGATTAGGTTGTAGAGTCTGTAGAATACAGTACGTAGAATCTGTAGTTTGTATATCTGTAGAAGTGACAAATTGTCAGCTATCTTAGATATGGACACATCCTAATGGGAGTAGAAAGACATATGGGAATTCCCCCATAAAATCTTATCAATAATTAATTGTAGAGTGTTACAGTATAAACTACAACATAATCTTTTTTACGCATAAAAATGGGCATTAATTTAGAAGCTAAATCTTATAACTGTGGTAAGACAGATGTAGATCAAAAACAGCAAAATGTGGGACCGTCCACAAATTGAGATACAGTACTTCAGTCTAACATCAAATGTTTTATGAAAGATTATTCCTTGATAAATTAAAGTTTAAACTTTTAATTCTTGTATATTAGGATACTTTGAACCTCAGAAAATGTTTAACCTGAAGACCAAAAGGGTTACATTTTTCATATCCATAGCAGCAAAAAACATAATATTAAGAAAATGAACAGTCACCACCTGCTATATCAGAATGGAAAAATGAATAAATGGAATCACTTAAGTTAGATAAAATAGCTCATGGAGCCAAAGACAAAGGAGTATTCTTTGACAAGAAGTGGGGTGGCCTACTGGTTTACTGTACCTCCAATTACTCCAAATTGACTTGCTTTTGAACCTAATAGCTCATATGTTCTCGTCCCTCAAATCCTTTTTCTATTCTCTTTCTTCTATTTTCTGTTTCCCTAGCCGTACACTTTTGTTGCCTTCTTTTGTAACTTTAGTTGCTTAATCAGGCTCTCCAAATCATATATAACAGAGGAACTTTGTTTTTCTATTAAGAAAACAAGGATAATTAATACGTGTTCCTATAGCATAAGCATTATTATTTTTAAAATTATAACAATTTTAACCATGAAATATGATTAAATGATTTGCTTGCACATGAATGTAATGTAACATGTATTCATTGGATCTAACATTTTTTGATATTCCTGGATGTTTTCATTATTTAAATGTGTTATTTTTTTTAACTTTTAAGAAAAAAGGATATGATACAAAAAAAAAACTTGATTTTTTTTTTTTTTGGTAACTGGGTAACACCCACTAGGTACAGGTGCCTGTTTTCAGGATTGACCCGGGAGCACTGGGTAAATTAAGTGACTTGTTCAGAGTCACATAGTGTGCAAATGGAGGTTGTGGGAATCAAACCCAGGTCTATCTGCTGGATGTGCTATACCAGCTCACTCACAGCTCGTTACTCTAACTTCTAAGCTATACTGCCTGCCACCAATAAATTAATACAAGCACAATCTAAGCAAAAGGTGCAAGAGGCATAATTACACATAGTTGCAAAAAAAATTCTTAAGTAGCCAGTAATCTATCCTTAATCCTAACAATAGATAATAACATAAGGCCATTAAAAGATTATGTTGAGAAATGTTGGGCTCAAAATGTCAAACCTACTTAAAGTGATACATTGCATCATAGCTGGCACATCCTGGGAAAATACACTGTAAAATGGGTAAAAACAGGATGCCCGCTGAAAATGAGATATTGCATCCCTGCTGTGCTGTCCTAGACAAATCTATTTCAAGAATGTGTAAAAGCAGAATCTCACAGAAATGAGATACTGTATCTCTGCCAGGTTATCCTGGTTAAATATATTGTAAAACTGTGTAAACGCAGGACCCTATTTAAAATGAGATATTATATCTCATCTGATCATTCCTGGGTAATTAGGCAATACAAATATGTAAAATCAGGACCCCAGAACAGTAGTACCCCACTGAAATGAGTATTCATGCTGCTCTGTCCTGGAAAAAATTCTGGGTCTCACTGAAAATGAGAAGTTGCCTCTTAGTTGGGCTATCCTGAGTAGATACATTATAAAAATGGGTAAAAGTAGAGCCCTATTGAAAATGGGATATTGCTTCTCTACTGTGTTATCTGTAAAATTGGGTAAAACTAGGACCCAACAAAAAATGAGATATTATATCTAAGCTGTGCAATCAGGGGTAAATATAGTATAAAATTGTGTCAAAGCAGGACCATATTGGAGCCTTTGAAAATAAGATCTTTCATCTCAGCTAGTCTATGCTGTGTAAATATATAGTAAAATGTGTACAAGCAGGACCCCAGTACAGTACTGTATAACTTAAAACTGTAAATGTGAAGATGGATGTGGTTAAATCAATAGTTCTCAGACTTTGTCACAGTGAGCCTCCCCAAATCCATGGAAAAGATTTTGAGCCTCCCCCAAAAATTGAAATAATCTTGGGCCTCCCCAAAGAAAAATAACACACTGTACTTTGCACAGTACACCATGAATAAATTGAAACCCCTTTGAGTACTTGGCTCACATTCAGTTCTTTGTCTTACACTGACTTGGTACTGTGCTCAAAGGTGTTATCTGAATAACAAATAAATAAAATAAACAATTATATTATTCAGCTTATTGTAACCCCCCCCCCACAGGCCAACCTACTTGCTCTGCTATTTTCATTCTTAAACCATTGTTACCCCTTGTTACAGCACCTTCATGGGTCAGACTACTTTCTCTGTTTCTTCTCTATATGAAATAACCTTTCTACATACTTTCCTCTCCCCCTCCTTCCCTGCTCCTAAGCAACTTCTCAGGGATTACTTTGCTCCTTCCTGCTATTGCTCTGAGCACTTCTATGCTCAACCCTTGTATTTGGGCTGTTCTGCCATCAGTTTACAATTTGATCAATTACCACCACTCATTAATTTATTGTTCATATTTATTTGCACTATTGCCCGTTGTATATTTCTTGCTTGTTTGCAGTTACCTTTTGAAATGTATTCACTCCCTACCCTTCCCCGGGTACACCTGGAATGAACCTTGGCTCATTCACCTTCCCTTGTCACCTATTAGTAAAAAATACAGAAAATTCACCTACTGTTATTATCCTCTTTCAGTTTGCTTCATCTCTTCACAAAATATATAAAACCCAAAATTTAAATACACTACTTTTTCAAACTTGTTTGAGCCTCCCCTGGAACAGGTTGGGGCCTCCCCAGGGAGGCTGGCCTCACCATTTGAGAACCCCTGGGTTAAATAAATCAAATTGTAAAACTGACATGCCTACTATACTAAGATATGTATATACAATACCAAAAGAAGTAACAAAAAGAGCCACTAAGATTAACAAAAATAACACCATAATAAAACAAAACCAATCTTGTTGACACTAGCCAAACCTCGTTATTTTTCTTTGGTAACACTGCAGTACCAAGAGTAGGTGCTTAGTAAGGGTGCATATCTTAAAGAATGAAGGTTTGGGGCCTTTAGATGCTTCTGTAATAATTTAGTTTGCTTTTATTTATTTACTTACTTTTCCATCTTTGTATTTGTATTTTGCCAAGTGCTAGTGAAAAAAAGAGTCCAATGACCCTATGTGATGACATCATCAAATCCTTACTAGCAAGGCTGCCAGTGTTTTTCCATGGGAAGCTACAAATCTGTTTTCAGAGTTTTATGGAGAAATAACACTTCCTACCACCAAAATATTATATATTTAATTGAAATATGTGATTTTTGATAATAACATGTGGGGCCAGATATTCAAAACTTAGTCCAGGGGCCAACTTAGCACTGCACGGTGTGCTAAATTAGCCTGGAAACATTTGCATGCTATATTCAAAGGAATAGCCCCAGGGCTAAAGCACCTGAATATAGAATGCAAATGAAGCCATGCAAATAGAGCTGGGAGTGCAGTGCGATAATAGCCCAACAAATAAGACAGCTCTGAATATAGCATCTGGGAAGTGCAAACCAAAACAACAGCCCAGTGCACACAGACATGTAGGAAGGCAATGGTGAACTACGTGGCCAGTGTGTGTGCTAGCAAAAAAGTGGATGCACTAAAGCTGCAAACAACAGTGCAGGCCAGATACTGCAGAACTTTGTTATGTTTCAGACAGGTTTGCATGGCACAAATACATTTGCTTAGTGTTTGCGCAGTGAGAACACATTTGCCCTGCACTACGACATTTACCTGGGGCAAACATTTGCTATATTCAAATGTGACATGCAAATGAGCATATTTAGACAGTCGGTGGCAAATATCCATATTCGTATCTCATTATGGCCTGATATGCATGTCGATTGTGCAGCGCTATTGCAGGGTCCCACAGTTCCACCTGTAGGTCAGTCTGAAAGTACAGGGGTAGGCCGGGTCTACTCACAGCTCCAAGTGTAGATCAGTCTGGAAGTACAGGGGCAGGCAGGATCTGTTCACAGCTCCACCTGTAGGTCAGTTTGGAAGAGCATGGTGGTAGCTGCAGGCTACGTTTGTACACAGTTGCATAGACTATTGTGCCCCAGGTGACCAAACAGCACAGGCACTGGTGGTGGTGCTGCATGCAATAGTCAAACTGTAGTTTCTGCTATAGTGCATAGCAGATGCTACAGTAACAAGGTGGCCAGTAGGGTGAGGGACACAGCAATGCCTATGGTGTGTAGGGCAGCAATGACTGCTGCACTCCACACAGTGACAGACCCATCTGGCCCAGATCCCAGTGTATTTCAATGAGAAACTAAATGCATTTTTCTATTTTTTTCAAATGAAATTGATACTTATTCCATCAACAGACTTTGCCTTTTATATGTTTGCATTATAGTGTTCCATCTGTATGGTGTTATGTTTTTGAATACAATAATAATCTTCTCTTTACTTCTTTCGAAGTAAAATACGGTTATGAAGAAAATGTTACCAGCTAAATTATAACAAAAGATCACATTATCAAACATCACAAATTTCTATTAAATATATCATATTTTGGTGGCAAGAAGTATTTCTCCATAAAATTCTGAAGACAGATTTTGTTGTTTCAAAACTGAAATACACTGGTAGCCTTGCTAGCAAGGATTTTATGACATCATCACACAGGGACTCCATTGGACTCTTGTTTCACTAGCAATTGGTAAAATACAAATACAAAGATGGAAATGGTAAGTAAATAAACAAATAAAAGCAAACTGAATGATTGCAGATACATCTAAAGGCTCCAAACCTTCAGTATTTAAGATATGCACCCTTACTAAACACCTGCTCTTTAAATCTATATCGTGACTGCATTCTCTTGTTACTGCAGTGACCCTCATTATGTATGATAAGTATTGCTTTCTTAGAATGTTTTACTTTTTTCAATTTACAGAAATGTACAGTATCTGCATTTTCATTGTTAGCTTTTTCATATTGCTTCCTTTGCCTGTTTTTTCTGTTTTGATATTTGTTCTTTCTCCTCAGTAATCCCTACTGCTGGATCACACCTGAAAATGTGCTTTAGTTCACTGTGCCCTTTCAGTCATCATTTTTGAAATACAAATAAGATATATCTAGCAGTGAATAATATTGGAGCTACTGGGGAAACTTTTTTTTCAATTCAGTGTGTCTTCCAATTTTACAAATCTACAGTAAGTCAAGTTTCTTTATTGTTCAACTTTTTGTGTAAAGGTTATTACAGTGTGTCATAAATATAACATAAATAAATCCTCAGAGAACAGCATAAGATAATTATTACAATGTATAAATACATTCTCATGAACTTCCACAATAATCAAAAAAGTTCTACACTATATTGCACAGTACAACAGACATATTTAAAATTGGAAGTGGGGTCCATAAAGACAAGCCCTCAGTTATTTTCTATTTTTCTCAAGTGCAATCCCTTCATTTCTAGAATTAAAAAAAAATAGGTCACCACATTCAAAATGTGCACATTATTTGATTTTAAAAAATACGCCACCATGGTTGTGGGCTCATATTCCAATATACTTAAATAGGTTCCCAATAGTTGTTTTCTTGCTTCATTATAAAGAGGACACAAGATCATCAGGTGTTTTAGATAATCCACGTCATTTTCACAGTTACATAGTATCCTCTCCTTATTTCTGCCTATGTTATACAAATTCAATTTCCAATTACTTGTAAACAATTCAAACCTAAGCCTAGTAATTAATTTCCTGAGATCTGGATTAGTCATGTTTACCAAATATAATTCTAATTTGTGTAATCTTTTATATTCTGATAACCAATTACAAATCTTACTTTGCCTTCCTAATCCAAAATTCCCTTGCCTGTAATTATCTTCTATTCTCTCCTTATTTATTGTCTTTACCTGAGCAAATGGTAATCGGAGGCTATCCGTAATGTTATTTAAATGTCCCAGAGATTTAATAACTTTTTCCAGTGTAACCATACTTGGAAACATTATGTTGTGGGATTTATATTGCAAAGCTTCCTCAAGACGTAATCTGGGTAGAGATCTGATATTCATTGTATAAGCCTTTAACCAATAGTTTACTTCTCGCTGTCTGATTTGACACTCTATTGGTAATTGCCCCATTTCTGCCCTTACCAGTGTAGAATGTGCACCATTTGGAAGGCCCATTATCCTAAAGCAATTCTAGCGGGGGGTAGGAAGAAGTAGGCTGTTGGTTAATTAGGGTCTGCAGCTTATCCGTTAGGTAGAGAAATGGGCAGACTAGGTGGGCCAAGCGGTCCTTACCTGCCATCAAATTCTATGTTTTTATGTTTATCCTTTTATAGAATGTATTTAATATAGAGGTCAATTCCTTGCTGCTACATTGCCCCCAAATTTCTACTCCATATAATATTAAACTTTTTAACTTTGCATTAAGAACTCTCCAAATTCATTTTACTGAATTGCCTCCGTACCTATAGGCAAATAAATTTAGGCTCAGAAGGAATCTTCTTGCTTTATTTTCCAGTTCATTAATGTGTTTATTCCATGTTCCATCTTGAGACAAAATCAGCCTTAATTAACACAATTCCCTTACCACCTCTAGTTTGTTGTTATCCAAGTAATAATTGTACTCCTTTTTATTTCCCCTAAACACCAGTACCTTGGTTTTGTCATAATTTATCACCAACTCTGCTTTATTACATTCCTCTGAAAACGTATTCATCATTCTTTTTAACCGAATATAACTTGTGGAAATTACTACTACATCATCCACATATGCCAAGTATTGACATGATGTTGTGCCAATCCTTGGCATATGATAATCAGAATTATATAAACTGTTCAACACCATTTGAAAATAAAGGTTAAACAATAATGGCGATAAGGTGCATCCTTGTTTCACACCAATATTTGATGCAAACCATTCAGTAAGAGATCCATCATTTGAAAATCTGGCAATTGTGTAATTATTACAGTACAACGTTTTAATGATACCCAAAAGTGTTTGATCAATACCCAATTCTTCCAGTCTAGCCCGTAATTTGACTCTATTAACTCTGTCAAATGTTGTTTTCAAATCAACAAATAAACAATTAACTGTAGTCCTTTGACCTTTTTATATTTATATATCAAGTGCACCATTGTAAAACATTGGTCTATTGTTGACCTTCCTAACTGGAATCCAACCTGAGCTGCATCAATTATCCCCCTTTCTTCTACCCACTGGCTTAATCTATTATTAATTATTTTAGCAAACAGCTTTTCTGTACTATCTGTCAAGTTGATAGGTTTATAACACTCAGGTTTTGCCTGCTCTCCTCTCTTAAATAATGGGGCTATTATATTTAACCTCCAACTAGATCGCACTGTGTTATGTTTCCATATGGAGTTAAATATGATTTCCAAAAAAGGAATCTATTTACCCATCATTAAACTTATTACATGGATTGGAATCCCATCAGGTCCAGGGGCTTTGTGTCTTTTTGTTGTTTTTATTGCTTTTTCTATTTCAAAATATGTGATGGAGCTAAATCTAAGATCTTTCTCCCCTTCTGTGTTCCTTGCATTTAATGTCATCATATATTCATGATTATCCAAACAAAACACATTTCTAAAATGGTTAACCCAATCCTCAGGTTCAACATGGACTCCCAAATCTCCCCTGTAATTTTTCATTCCTTTATTCACCAGGTTCCAAAATATTTTTGTTTCATTTTTCTTTACCACCTCTTCATGTTCCATCAACAGTTTCTTTCGATGTTTCTTCTTGTTCACTTTTAATACCTTATTATATTGTTTCCATATTCTATTTTTTCTTTATTCAATTTACAATTTACAGGTGTATGTCCCTTTACCTTTCTCAACTGTTTACTCAACTCTTTTTTAGCCTTCCTACATTCATTGTTGAACCATGCTTTACCTTCTTTTTTATTTTGTATCTTATATTCTTTTGTTATAATATGTCTTATATTACCCAATATAGTGTTAAATTTTGTTAACAATAAATTTACATCATGTTTTCAGAGATGTACTTTAAATTTTCCAATATGCCTCTATCATTCATAATTTTTAATAAGTTCCCATTGTCTGTTAATTCCCAACCTATACAGTTCCTGTGTGTTACCTTCAGTCTATTTTCCTTAACCGATGTCAATGAATATCTTCCCACCATACTCATATGAAATTCCATTATTGCATGTTGACTTTCAAGAGATGATCTTACTTCCAATTTCTTGCAATTGTTTAATGCAGTGGGATTGACACAAATATAATTGATCACAGAGGATCCTCTCCCTCCTTCATATGTATACTTTCCTTGTATGTCTCCCTCTATATGCCCATTTTGTACCAGAAGATTTGTGTCTTTTAACATTTTATGTAACTGTATCCCTCTATTACTTTGTGTCAAATCCCTTGACTGTCGTATGTCCCTTAAATAATTTACATTTAGTTGACTGATAATATCTAAATGATCTTCAGTAATACCCTTTAAATTACCTAAATTTGCATTTAAATCAACCACTAAAATTATATTACCATTGGGCATTTCCATCTGTATTTTCTCAGTTTCATGTCTAAGCATCTGTAACCACTTTACATCTATATATTTACTGTTTTCTGGAGGTGCATAAATATTAACCAATACAATATCCTCTGTATTTTCTCTCTTGATGCGTACTATTACAAAACTTTTAGACTTCATCCGGATCGCTGTAGTCTTTACATTATTTTTTATTTTGCAAAATGTAACTATTCCCCCTATGTTCCAACCTACTTTTTTTGTTTTTCAGCTTGTTTTACATAGGATGTATATCTGTCCAGATGAATTATCCCCATCCTCCATGTCTCTTGCATACATACTGTATATAATAATATTTGTTTACATATTTCTCCATTTCTGGATCTTCCAGTCTATCATTGAGGCCTGATATAATTCATGAAAGTATATCAATATCAATATGTCCCTGTCTATTCTGGTCTTCTTTAAGACTTTTTATTTCCTTTTCATTTTCCTGGATCTTCATCTCTCAATGCTTTAGATCCCACTGTCACAAATTGGAGTTACCCAAAACCTCAAATCTATTGACTGTATCAATCATGATTTTCTATTCCCTACTCTGCTGTCCCTTTTGGTTTCCTAACTATTCATAAATGTGGTCTTCCATGTACATATAAATTCCCAGCCCAACTAAGGCTGATTACTTCTGGTATAAAAGATCTAACAGTTTTCCTCTTTTCAACCTTAGCATAATTTGACCATTTAAATCGAACCATTTGGCATGTATCATGTCTGTACTACAGATATGGCTATTCAGTAATGTCATTAAAGTGATGGCCAACTTTTCTTTGATGTTCCTTTTGTTCGCTCTGTATAATTGGTCTAAACCAAATATTGACAGGTTTATTCCTTCCTTAGCATCATAAAATGCAAAGAATGTGGGATAAAGATCTCTTAACATCACTATTTTCCCCAATTTCACTCCCAATTTCTCTAATTCTTTTTGTACATTGCTGATAGCTTTGAGTTTATAGTACTGATCTGTTATAATTAGTACCAATTCCAACTCCTTAATTGTCCTAATTACACTTATACGTTCTGTCAAATTTCTACAGTTACCAAGTGCCATGTTTATTGGATTTTTAACCATTTGTGAAAGTTTTAATTCATTCTCTCCTTGGTTGCCTTCCATGCCATATAGCGGTAAAACAAAGTATGTGGGTAATGTTTTAGTCAAAAAGGTTTTGAATTTCTCCTGCCCCTCTGGATCACTACAGTAGTAGCCACAGACATTGCCAGCTATTTCCTCAAATTTCTATGATATTTCTAGAGAAATATTATGCTTTCTGCATTTCCACAGTAGAGGCAGCAGAGAGAAACTCTTTAGAAATGTCACAAAATATCTGGAAATAGCTGGCAATGTCTGTGGCTACTACTGTACTTTCTATATTGGATTTATTCCTATCCCTATTTCCTTTTTCCTCACTTTCTTCTGTTACTTTATCTGAACCTGCTTCTTGTTTTCCTAATGGTTTTTCTTTAACCCTTTTTATCAATCCTGTACTTTTTTCTGCTTCTTTGTTCTTTTCTGATTTAATTTGCATGGTGTCTTTCCCTCTCTTTCCCTTGTTTTGATCATCATTTTTACTTCCTTATTTCCTTTGCTTTTAAATTCTTTGCTAGCTCTTAACATACATACCTTTTTTTTACCAGCTTCCTACATATATACCTTGCTCCCTTCAGTTTGTTTTTTGCCTTTTTCTATTTGCTGTTCTCTTTCTTCTTTAATACCAACATGTTTTTCTTTTTTGGTTATAATTTCCTCCTCCACAAAACTTTCAATTAACTGTCTATTTTTGATTACATTTATCTGTTCACCATCTATACCACTTACTATAAATTTATCCTTTAGCTTCTTCCTCTTTTCCCCTCTTTGACTTTTCCATTCTTTTTTTTTCTTGGTGTTCCCCCCTTTTCCAACATTTTAGGAACCTATTCTTAAGTTCTAAACAGGTACTCTCATGTCTTAATGACTCATCTGGCAACATTACACATTCCAATGTAGTTTCACTGGCATAGCTAGACAAACATATACTTAGTTCTTTCTTCTTCTCTTTATTCACATCTACTAGTTCCAAGTCCTGAGTCATCTTGGTCATTTGGTACTTTCTGTCTGAGTTATCCTGACCCGATATATTTATTCTTGGTTCAGTCTGTCTTCCCACCCCTATTTCTCTATTCACAAAATTATCCATTCTCATTTTATTGTCTATGCTTAAGCCCTTCAAAAATGTTAAGTCTTTTTTTAATTTCCATCAAATGCTGATATAAAAATATATTTGCATCTAAAGGATCTCTTAAAGTTCTTATTACTTCTTTAGTTAACCCATCTATATCTAGGTTAACTACATTTCTTGGACTCATTGTCCATGAGCAATTATCCTCTGCATATGAACCCGAATATTCTCCATCCATTTCCTGTTGGTTGTCCATATTCCTATCCATTTGTATAATAGTCTCTTTATCATTTAGATAACTGAAGTCCTCCTTTATCGATTCTCTCATACTTCTAACTGTTTTATTCTGAGATTATAAATTGCTAATTGCTTTTAGCATATTCACATCACTTACTTCCTCTAATCCCCCCACCTTGTCCTCTTCTTCTAAACTTTCTATAATTGGGTATTGATTTTGACTGCAGTCTTGAGTTCCAGTACTTGATTCCATCCTTACCAAACCATTCCAACATACCCATTAGAAGGAGGAAAAGTGAACTTTATTTGAGACTCTTTTTGTGATTGCAAACCCATTTTCTCTACCGATGGCCCCATTTTTGAATGTATTAAAAATCTTGAGATATCTCCATTCAGTGTAGATTTATGTAGTACCTCACTACTTCCAATTAAATCTATAATCTTATTTTCTGTTAGATTTTCCCATCTTATTTTAGTTTGCTTCTTTGGCTTTTATATAATTTTTGTCTTTACCAATGGTCCCTTCAATTTGTCCACTTTTCTTTCTTCTCTTGCCTCCATTTTAACCATATTTTTTATCTTAATTCTTCCACTTCTTGTAGCTATTTCTTATAGTTGTTAACAAAATAAAATATTTTCCAATATAATGTTCAGCCCCTAATTAATGTAATTAATGAAATCACTACAGAATAGAACAGTCTACACAATTCAGTTAAAAAATTAAATGATTCAATAATTCCACTGTCCCGTTGTCATTAATAAAACCCCAGGGCAATCAATCAGGGCAATCGATTGATCAATCAATCAATCAATCAATCATTAAATCAGCAGGTGGTATTCAGAACAATTATACACGATTGTATATTAGATGTCATACACAACAATTTATGGCCCCCACTTCCCGGTTTCAGAATTCAAAATTTCAAAAATTCAAAACATTATAAAAAAAAAAAATAAGTCAGCGTTCTGCTAATATCAGCACTAGTGCCAGGGCTGTTGTATATTCCTTTTACACTGTAATATCAGTTATACTAAATGTGCTTTCTCCCTTTTTGCTTGGTTAATTCTCCAGTTTAATTCTTCTGGCTTCCAACTTTTTCACCCCAAATTCTTCTCTAAAAGAGACGAACACTCATTGAATGAGTACAAGTTTTTCTGTACACTACAAAGGAGAAGTATATTAAGTAAAAAGGATACAGCACACCTATTAGCACCCCTTGCACTCTATTGCCTCAGTTGTCTCTAAACTCTGCAATTTCTAAAACTTCTGTAGCTTCTACAACTGCTAAGAGAAATAATTCTATAAATTATTTTAACTACACTCCTTACTTGTGTACGTGTATCCTTGCTCATGTGCACTTAGAACCACAACTTAGGCCATGGCTCACCTCCACTTCAATTCACTGCCTGCACAGCGCTTACACCAGGTCAGACTCTGAATGTATTTCCACTGTCCTCTAGGCCAAACTAGCCTCCTGTCTCACACTTGCTCTTCCCTTAGTAACTGCTAAGTCCAAAAAGAAAAAAAAAGAGAAAAAAGAGAAAAGGCATTCAAAAACATACTCACACATGACTTTAAACAAATCAAAACACAAAGCAGGAGTGGGAGCTAAGGAGAGCTTTCAAACTTACAGGTAATCTTGGTGTTATATTTTCCTCGTTAATACCACAGGAAAAATTCAATATCTAATATGTTCCCTGCTTCTGCTACTGAACACTGCACTGATGTGTATGACTTTACACCCCGATTACTTCAGATATAATGTAAGTACCAGCTAGAGTGTGACTTTCTTCTTATAAACCAAAAGAAAAGCCTGCATAACAAGAAACTCACTGCTTCAAACTCTGTTTTCTATATTTTTTTATGTTTTCTCCAGCTTAGATGTACCAGAACTAGCACCAGTCAGATTCCAAATGCTGCTCAATATGACACCAACACATGCGCAGTAATACCACAGACAGGCATGTGTTTTTTCAACACAAAAATATATTTAACATTTTTTTACTAAAACATATTAAATCATTCTAAATTAAACTGAATAAATAAAATCTATATCTGAGTCTGTGTCTATCAGTCTACAACAGCACAATCCCCAGTCTCAAAAAGAAAGAACCATTTTCAAAGAAAAGGAGAAGAGAGCTAAATCTAAATCTTCTCTGCTGTGGGTTTCAGCACCTCTATGAGTCATTTTACTCAAAACAGCTTAAGTGATTGTAGCATAAAGTGAATGTTGCTAAGCATAATTTCAGATAAAAGTCAAATAAAACAGCGTTGGGTAAATCCTAGGCCTTATCGCCTTCTGGTGACCTCCTGAATCTGCCCCACTGTCACACAAAGTTACACATATTTTTTGTGCTTTACTGTTTTAACTGCTGCACTTTATCCAGTCATTTTTCTGTTTCTAATTTTTCCGATTTCAGCTACTCCACTTCTCCTCTACTATTTTCCACCTTCAACCCACTCTCGATCTTGCCATTATTATTCTGTGCTGTCCTCCCCTACTTACCTCGACTTCCACTGCACGTCCCCGCTGGACCTCCAGTCGCCTCCAGTTCAGGGTGGTTCCTCCACCTCAGAGCTCCTAACCTGTATGGAAACAAGTGGGACAGGGGGTCAGAAATACTGAAAAACTGGTTGCACAAGAACAACTGGAAAGATCCCAGGACTTCAAGACAACGGCAACGGTGGCATACCATTTATTAGTCTTGAGCTTTGCCTTCCTAGACTCCTGCTGGCGAATGAACTCCTCTCGTCACTCAAGCATGCAGCATCCTCTCTCTACCAACTGGATCAGGAAGTCTAAATAATAACAACATCCATGTTCTGTAAATGTCTAAGTTTATGTGGTAGCCATTTAGGCCCTGCCCACACTGGCATTCTTGTAATGCTACCGGCAGGCTGTAATGTTGCAAGAATACCAAACATGGATAGCGTCCACACTAAACATGCTTTTAAGCCATGTTTCAAAACCGTATTTAAACCCTGTAGAAATTAAGGTTTTAGCTCAGTTTTGAAAATGGTTTACAATGTAACACAGTTAACTCACCTGTATGGATGGGAGTTCATACCATGCTACAAATGTCCTTGCCTTCCAAGTGCCCACAATGCCAAGGGTGAGGTGAGGCAGAGCTCCACCTTTGTATAATGTCCCCCCAACAATCATTTTTAAAATGTTTACAACAAAGCTGTCTCAAAATCTGGAAAACACTATTGTGTTGCTTTAACATTTAGCTACTCGTGTGAATATTGTTTGCATTTTTTCAATTTCGTCTATTTCCTTTTCACTTTCCCTTTTTTAAATATTTTCTCCCTCCCATACAGCTTCTTGCCACTTTACTGGTCAATGTTTTTCATCTTGATTTCTTATATTGTTTAAATATGTAATGGAAATTCTTTCAAACTGTGGTAGGTGTTGGTGTTTAACATGTTTACTGTTTATTATGTATTAGAGTACACAAACAAGCATCATGCCAGCAGCGAGTATACCTTCCAACAGTGACATTTCAACAGTGACCAACACAACAGCAACTGCAGCACCAGGTTGCTGTAGTGCCAGCACTGGCCCCAGCACTGTATTCTGGTGGTCTTGCACCCATCCCCTAATCAGCTCCAACTTGGAGGTGATTATATTTAGCGGTGGTGTGTAGGGGCACAGCCCCCCACATGGAGGGTTCAGGGGGTGAAGACCTCAGAAGAAAACATGTTAGCAAATGGGACACCATATGCCAACTGCAAATGCAGTCAACATGACAGTTTTGCTGCACTGTCCTTCGACAACATTTTTGTCTACGACCGATTGTAGATCCTCAGCATCAGACATCAGAAAGTGCTGGTGCCAAACAATTAGGTTTTGCTCAACAGCTGTTGAGCTTCATCAGATCATTAACTTGTGAACAAACAGTGCATTAAATAGCTCCAACAATTAGACATCACCCAATCAGTGTTAAAACCCAATGTTTCATTAAAATCACTTCTATCTGCTCAAATAATTTGATATGCTTAGAATATATTTATTTTCATTAATTTCATTTGAGCACTTAGAGGTCATACAGTACTAGTTTATGTTACAATTTAAATCAGTTTCAGACAAAATCTTTTAAGAAAAGCAGGCAGCTCAATGCTGTCATTTAGCCCCTGAGCATTTCTTGCACCAAATGTATGTATCCAGAAACCTTCCATTTGTTTTTGTTGTTTTTTTCCTATTTGTTTTTCCAGATCCCTTCCGATTCCACACTCAACTTTTTCTATATCCAAGAAAACACAGTATGTGCCACTCCAGGAGTGCTATTAATGTGTTTTGCTGTTGTATATGTATTGTCTTTTCATTGAATTGCATGTATGTGCTCTGCCAACATTGTTCTAAAAGTGTGATTAGTCCTACCTACATAATAACTACCACAGCTACATGAAAGCAGATGTAATACCCCCATACTTCCACATGTGATAAACTGATTAATTTTAATCACTATTCTGTTGTTTGGATTAGAAAAATTCTTTCCCTTTTTAATGTGTGGACTGTACATACATTTGCTACATTGATGGGTGCTGGGGGCGGGGACAAGCCTGAATGCACTGTTTTTCTATAGGCAATATACTCAAAGAAACAATTTCCTTAATAGTTCTGCAATGTCTATAGACAAATTTGGAACCATATGATACCAGATCTTTAAATTTTGGTTCAATACTTAGCAAATCCCAATTATTGCAAACAATTTTGGCTACTGCAACTGCTGTGATTGAGTAAGTTGTGGCAAAGGGGCATACTGGGAAAACTTTATCTTGGCACTGATTAGGTATCAGGGTAGTTGCTCTCTCTAATTTCTCCACACAAACTACTGTAACCCCTATGTTTAAATATACTCACTTGTTCAATTTGTTTTTTCTTATACTCTGAGGGTTCTGTACCACTGCATAAAGTTCTTATAAGTTGCCCCTTTGCAATATTGGTAATAACGTGTGCTGGGTGACAGCTATTGGCTAACAGGCGATTATTTTGATCTGCTGTCTTCTGAAATAAAGTTGTACATATATCCCTTTCACTTTTTTATAAATATGTAAATCCAAAAAATCAATGCCTCCTTTTCTGATATTATATTCACCTCATATATATGTTCACCTCAGGCACTCACTAGTTGATTCCAGCCACTGCACAAACTCATAAAATTGTGACTCTGTCCCCTTCTAAATAATCACTACATTATCTATAAGTCACGGTCACAAATCCAAACAGTAAAAGTAAGGATTTTTGGTGGCACTGCATTGATGACACTCCTCCCAATGTCCCATGAATAAATTTGAAAAACTAGGTGCCATGGTGGCCCCTATCACCTTACCCCTTACTTGTCTGAAGTATTATTCACCAAAGAGAAACATATTTTTTTCCAGAACCATGTCTAGTTTTAGTAAATGCCAAGTTAGTGCTTGTACTCATTCCAATTCTGTATGTTGCTCTAAATAGTATTCCAGAGATTCCAACCCTTACTTGTGAGGTGTTATCATATACAATGAATCTATATTGAGAGTGGTGAAAAACCACTCCTCCATGTTCAAGTCTTCCATCAGGCTAATTACCTGCATTGAACCTCTAATATTGGATCTCTGATTCTGTACAAATGGTTGTAAAAAATTATCTAAAAAAATGGAGAGGGTCTCCGTGACCCACCCTTTTCCTGAAATGATCAGATGACCAGGTGGTGTAACTGGGTTTTTATGGATTTTCAGAAGAATGTATAAT
This sequence comes from Neoceratodus forsteri, assembly GCA_016271365.2. NCBI lineage: Eukaryota > Metazoa > Chordata > Ceratodontiformes > Ceratodontidae > Neoceratodus > Neoceratodus forsteri. The sequence continues at coordinate 876,850,958 of CM057452.1, read as the reverse complement.
ATTGGCACAACTGGGTGGGTCACAGCAAGTGCACTGTAAGTACTCTAAGTTAAGAATCCCCTAATGCTGTATACAACACATTTAGCAAGTCATCTACCTGTTTCTTGAAATTCTTTGTATGATTAAATTTCAGTTTTTCATAAAAGGAAGTATCACTCAGTTGCTTTCTGACCTCTGACCTATATCTATTACTACAACCGCCCCATTGCCTTGTTTCACAACAATATTCTTATTCTCTTTGATGTTTGTTAAAACCAACTTCTCATTAGCATTACAATTGTGATAACAATCACCAGATGAGACTTTTTTTTTTATTTAAAAGTCCTCTTCACATTTTATGATGAACACTGCTACTACATTATTGTAAGGGGAACAGTTAGTACACTGTGGTCTCAGACTGTTTGCCATATCAGTATCCACCATTTCTACATTATTTTCTTCCTGACAGGAAGTTCTAAATGTAACATTTCTTGCAAAGCATTTTAGGTTCACAGTTGTTTTAAAAAAATCAATGTTTGTGGAAGGGAAAAAAGGCAGTCCTTTACTAAGCATTGTAATCTCTGTTTTAATAAGAGTGTGTTCAGATAAATTAATTACTGGGCACAGTTCTTTGGGGGGGGTGCGTGTGATGCCAGTAACATGTGAATCACTGACCTGTTCTTTTGCCTCTTCCATGGCATCCCCCCCTCATCTTTTTCTTCCTCCGTATTGTGGATGGTACTGTTCCTGGTCACGTGTTCTGCATTTGCTGTGCCTCAGGAACTGTTCCTCCTCTGCCTCCTTTTCCAAAAAGGCATCCTGTTCTGAACTGTCAGTGTCAGAGGGTCCTGTAGTATAATCCAAGACAGTTCCTCCATTATCTCCACTTGGTGTTTGAGCACCAGCACCTGTGGGTCATTTGGGAATTGATTTCATTTTTATTTATTTATTTTTTATTTAAGATTTTGTTAACCGAGTAAACAGCACTGGGCCACATGGCACTTTTACAGGCTCAACTCAGATCTAAAATACATACTATAAAATCATTATACAGTTAACGCATATAACTGTACATTTACTCATATACCTTACACATATTCACAATCATGGATGCATGCTGGAGACATATATATTCAGACATGTGTACACAAAACCGTAAGTATACTGACATAATTTACATACATATGTTAGTAACACAAAGTTAGTTTTAAAAGTGAGATCTGGAAACAAACCAGTCATAAAGATCACATTACTTATTTTGAAAAAGTGTATACTGTATCTAGTATATTTATTTAAAATTGCATTTGCACTGTGCATTGCTTTTAACAAGCTTTTTCAAAGATGTTTTAAAACAATATCTATTTTTTAAATTCCTCATACTATCTGGGAGGGCATTCCATGTTTTTATCACTATTTGCTTAAAAGTTCTATGTTTCTTTACGGTCTTACATTGTGGAATTATTAGTATTATAGTACAGTGGGATTTCAATTGGCTTGCTTTCTTTTTTCATGTCAGTCATATACTTGGCTTAATTTGAAATTTGTTTCATCCCTTAGAATTTTTTTCTTCTTTGCCTTTTGTAACTGAAGATCATATCTTACAATCTTGTCCCAAAGTTGTTTTTCATATTTATCAAATTCCTCTTTGGTGGTGTGCTACATTGATGAATTATCAGTTTTAGTAATGTCCCTTGTTAGTTGTTCTCTAATGGGACCAGCATGATTCAATATCACTTGTATATTTTTAGTGGCCACTTCATCCATGTTCCCCCACCAAAGATTCATAAATTCAGGATTCTCTGTGCCAAATGCTGGTTTATTAAGCATTCTCAAACATCCATGTATTCTTTTAACCTCCAAATACACCTCTAATGTAATTCAGTGCCAGCACATGCCGTGTCCTTTGAAAACTTCATTTTGCAGTTGTCTGTACAAACTCTTTGCACTGGGTTCAACAGCAGTTTGTACCAACATTTGCATTTTTATATTTGGATCAGTGGCTGCTAGAATTGGATGTATGCTTCCTACTGAAGAAAACAGCATTCCAGCAAAACTCTCAGTCTTCATGGGATTGGAACTCAGACCCACCATGCTCTCCGACCTGTGAAAAAACAATGCATTCAGACTTAGTTCCCCCAGGCACCCATCTATGTGGCAAATGTATGTACTATCCATACATTAAACAAGGGAAAGAATTGTTAAATTCAAGCAATGGAATAGTGATTAAAATTAATCAGTTTATCACATGTGGAAGTATGAGAGTAGTATATCTGCTTTCATGTAGCTATAATAATCATTAGGTAGGCAGGCAGGACTACTCTGACTTTTAGAACAAGGTTGGGAGAGCACATACATGCAATTCAACAAAAAGACAACACATACGCAATAGCAAAACACATTAATAGCACCCCTAGAGTGGAACATAATGTGTCTTTCTTGGGTATAGAAAAAGTTGAATGTGGAATGGGGGAATCTGGAAAAATGAATAGGACAAAGGGAAAGTTTCTGGATATATACATTGGGTGAAAGAAATGCTAAGGGGCTAAATGACAGCATTAATCTGTTTGCTTTTCTTAGAAGATTTTGTCCAAAACTGATTTAAAATGTAACATAAACTAGTTGTACTATATGAGCTCTAAGTTCTTTGGTAAATGTAATATATTCATGTGTTTAATGTGAATATAACTTGGATTTAAATATAGTAAGTCTTCTAAAGTGAACTAGTGAATGATAAAGCATAAGAACCTGGTCACCACTCAAGGGTGCTCAAATGAAATTAATGAAAAGAAATATGTTTCATGGTTTCATAGATAAATACAAGTTCTGAAGGCCAAAGCCCATAATGAATTTGCCACTGTTAAATCTCTAATGGTGAAAAGAGTATTTCGTATCTCCCATATATTGATTGAGTTTTCTTTTAAACTACTCAACATTTTTACTTGTAATGATGTTATGTGGAAAAGAGTTTCAGATAGAAGAGATTCTCCATGTAAAGCTATTACACCATCTGGTTGTTGTGCATACTGAACTTTTCAATTTAAAATTATGTGATCTAGTAATATTGTTTGCTAAGTGCTTTTCTAGGAAGATTGTTTCTAATGTAGAGTCTTCTTGGAAGGCTTTATAAATGTAAATCAGGTCTCCTCTTATAGCTCTATATTCCATGGTGAATAAACATAGAAACATAGAAACATAGAAACATAGATTTTGACAGCAGATAAGGACCGTTTGGCCCACCTAGTCTGCCCATTTCCCTACCTAATGGATAAGCTGCAGATCCTAGTTAACCAGCAGCCTACTTCTTCCTACCCCCACCCTATAGAGTTGCCTTATGACTGTCCCATGCATGCTTGAAATCCACCACTGTTTTTGACTCCACAACCTCCTCCGGAAGGCTGTTCCATGCATCCACAACCCTCTCTGTGAAAATATACTTCCTTAAATTACCTCTGAGCTGCCCCCCCTCTATCTTCAGATTGTATCCCCTTGTTCTTTCACACCTCTTTTTTTGAAAGATGCTACCCTCTTGGACTTTGTTGAGTCCCTTGAGGTACTTGGAAGTTTCTATCATGTCCCTCTCTCCTCCTTTCCTCGAGGCTATACATATTAAGCTCCTTAAGTCTCTCTTAATATGTCTTCTGGTGCAGACCCTGCACCATTTTAGTTGCCCTCCTCTGGACAGCTTCCATCTGTCTATGTCTTTATGGAGATTGGGTCTCCAGAACTGCACGCAGTACTCCAGATGGGGTCTCACCAACTGTCTGTACAGAGGGATAATAACTTCCTGTTTTCTACTGGTGATGCCTCTCCCTATGCATCCCAGTATCCCCCCAGCCCTCCTTGCTGCCCTCTCACATTGCTTGCCCACCTTTAGGTCATCTGATATGACTACCCCCAGGTCCCTTTCCATTTTTGTTGTTGTTAGTATCTCACCCCCAGTGTGTAAACCAAGATTTCTAAGCCTGTCTTCATAATTCATTTTAGTCATATTTTTGATTTTCCTGGTGACTTTTCACTGTACCCTTTCAACCATTACCTTACCACCAATAGAGGTGGGGGCACAAAATGGGGCACAATATTTCAAATGTGGTTTCACAAGACATGAGTAAAGAGGAATAAGAACCTTAGACTTCCTACTTTTAATATTCTTAAGGATACAACCTAAGATTCTGTGACAGTTTTTTACAGTCTTTTTGGTGTGCATATTAAATTTAAGATAATCTGAAATTACAACACCAACATCTTTTTCCTAAGATGTTACCTCCAATTGTATGTTATTCAGTGCATAACTTGCCCTGGTATTATTTTTGCCCACGTGCATTACTTTGCATTTAGACTCATTGAAGGTCATTTTGTATTCTGCTGCCCAGTTGAATAATACATTCACGTTTGCTTGTAAATGTGCTACTGATTGTGCATCATTTACTATGCACACTATTTTGCAGTTGTCTGCATACTTATTTATCTAGATACTTTTAGCAGTCTGCATATTAGAGACCAATATGTTAAATAATTGTGGTCCCAACACAGAGCCCTGAGGGACTCCACTTTTCACACTTCCCCATGTTGACATGGGTCCTTGTATGACTACCCTTTGCTGTCTATCATGAAGCCAGGATGTTATCCATTTTAGGATTTTAGGGTGCAGATTTATTTTAACTAACTGATCAATTAGAACTTTATGGGATACTGTGTTAAATGCCTTCACATCGTCCAAAAAATAATATCAATGGGCATTCCGTTGTCTAGCGCCTTACTAACTGGTTCAAAGAAATTAATAAGATTAGTAAGGCATAACCTTCCATTGAGTAAAATTATGCTGTGATATATCTGTATAGCCTATGTTTGGGATGTGAGCAATAATTCTATGCTGTAAAAGCCTTTCCATGAGTTTACATATTGTTGATGTCAAGCTAATGGGCCTGTACTTTCTTACCAATTGTCTACTTCCACCTTTGTGTATTGGTGTAATATTCACTATATTCCATGATTGCAATGTTTTCAGTTCTTTCAAGGAGGCATTAAACAGAGTGGTTAAGGGACCAGATATTTTCTTGGTTAAGTCTTTCAAACATTTTGGCATAATCCCATCGGGGCCTGGCAAGGAATTTGCCTTAATTTGACCAATTGCTGCAATATTTTCTTCAGAAAGTGGGACTAAGGCATCATTATTTGGCAAATTCTTTATGTCAATGATCTCTTTTGGTTTGAAAACATTCACAAAGTAAGAGTTTAGTTCTTTAGCCATGTCAGTCTCATCACTTATGACTGTATGTTCCAATTTCAAGGGTCCTACACCAATTGGGTTTCCTTTTAATGATCCAATGTAATTGTAAAGCCCCTTTTTATTGTCTTTAGAGGTCACTGCTAATTTCAGTTCTAATTTCTGTTTAGCAGAATGTATGAGTTTTTTGTTGTTTTATTAGCCAGTATGTTAAATCTGTTCCAGTGTAGTACCCTCTGGTGCTTTTAAATTTACAATAAGCTCTGCATTTTTATTAATATTTTGTTTTATTTCTAAGCACATCAAGTGATTTGACCAAGCAGAAGTAATTTTATTGAAACATTATTGGATTTTAACACTGATTGGGTGATGTCTAATTGTTGGAGCTATTTAATGCACTGTTTGTTCAAAAGTTAATGATGAAGCTCAACAACCATTGAGTGAAACATAATTGTTTGGCACTAGCACTTTCTGATGTCCAATGCTGGCGTGGTGCGGGTTTGTGTACTCAATTATGTAATAAATGGTAAAAGTTTTTAAACTGTGTTCTGTGGACAAAGAAATATAGAAACATAGAATCTGATGGCAGATAAGGACCGCTTGGCCCACCTAGTCTGCTCACTTCCCTACCTAATGGATAAGCTGCAGATCTTAGTTAACCAACAGCCTACTCACTCCTACCCCCCCACTAGAATTGCCTTATGTCTGTCCCATGCATTCTTGAATTCCCCCACTGTTTTTGACTATATGACCTCCTCAGGAAGGCTGCTCCATGTATTCATGACCCTCTCTGTGAAGAAATACTTCCTCACATTACCTCTGAGCCATCCACCCTCTATCTTCAAATTGTGCCCCCTTGTTTTTGCACATCTCTTTTTCTGAAAGATGCTACCCTCTTGGACTTTGTTGATTCCCTTGAGGTATTTGAAAGTTTCTATCATGCCCCCCTCCTTTCATTGAGGCCATACATCTTTAGTTCCTTTAGCCATTCTTCATATGTCTTCTGATGCAGACCCTGCATCATTTTGGTTGCCCTCCTATGGACAGCCTCCACTCTGTCTATGTCCTTGTGGAGATGGGGTCTCCAGAACTGTACACAGTACTCCAGATGTGGTCTGACCAACTGTCTTTACAGAGGGCCAACAACCTCCTGTTTTCTACTGGTGATGCCTCTCCCTATGCATCCCAGTATCCCCCCAGCTCTCCTTACTGCCTTCTCACATTGCTGGCCCATCTGGACCTTCTTTTTGTGGTGGGTTCTTAAATCTCCTCATACTTGTTCTCTATTGTTGAGAGCACCACCATGCTTTCCTGGCTCTAAACACATTTTTTTGACTTCTCCACACAGAAGACAATTTGCTAGCCTGATCTTAATAGAACTACATTGGATAGGGGAAGGGACTGGGATGGTGGGGATTGACTACAGGAGTTGGGGGAGAGTAGCTCTGGGTAATTAACTGAGCTATCCACTCGAGCAGCCTTGATAGACCATTATTGTTTGTTTCTGCCTGCAATTTCATATGTTGACACACTAGAGCATGCTTGTTGTTTTGCATAGGCTGCCATGGGGATTACACAAGCTTATAAAATGGGTAGGGACAGTTTTCGACTCCGATTGGCTGGCACCCCTTCCCAGTCATACATTTTATTTAGGTTATACCACACTAAAAAACAAGTCCCTCAAAATGGCAAGCACTCCCCAAAACATATCCTTGTGCCACCCTCCTTCACATAATGGAAAATTGCCATCTTGTTTTCTTGGTAAGTTACCGGCAGTCTCTCATTTCTGTTTGGCAGAGAGCAAGTCTGTCGGCACTTTCATGGAAAACCCAACTAGTTTTTATAATGGTAGTGAAATACAAGGGGTGGTTCTGTTCAGTATACTAAATTTAATTTTGTTGCCAGCTTTTCGTCCCTGAACCACATGGCTCCACTGATCCACGTGATTGTTAGTTACAGTCTACATGGTTCACTTAAGCTGCTCAATTTGGGGGAAATAAATGTAAAGAAAATAAAATTGACTGGTGAAATGAGAGATGGAATTGCTATTTGTGTGGTAGGGAGTTGGGGGAGCTGGGTTAAGGTAAATCAGGGAAGAAAAATATTTTTTGCCCATTCCCTTTGATGTTCTCTACCCTATGTGTGACTTTCAAAGGATCCTCTCAGTGCAGCAGAGGGACTTTTTTACTTCAAAACTGAAAATCTCAGTATTTCTTATTTTTTTTAAAGTTAGAATATGTGTTTTTTAAGCGCAATAACACACTCCAGGGTGTGGTTTATTCTGGATAAACACACTTCTAGGGGCATTAAGGCACTCTGCCTGCAGTCTCATGCCTCACTACACCCCTAGGCATGTGTTTATCCAGAATAAACCACACTCCATAGTGTGTTATTGCTTACATATGATAATGGTATTTTTGTAGGTGCTTTGTAGGACAAATCATGCAATCTGATTATACTCCGTAACTATCAAAATTTACTCAGAGCAGATATTATAGCATATCTACTGCATATACTTCACTGCCATAGTATACAATGAATAGCAATAGCCTTTTTATTTCAAAGCAGTCAAGGTGCATGAAGGCCGCAAATACATTACCAAAGCCATCACCAAATCCAGATCCAGCAGTGATATACTTGACTTTAAACTGCTGTCCCTCACATTGATGAGGTGTTACAGCCACTGACAAATATTTTCAACCTCTCACTTAGGCTCAGCCAGTTCCCTGACAAATGGAAATCTGCTACTGTTACCCCTGTCCATGAAGTGGTGACAGGGCCACTCATGGAAACTACCATCCGATCGCTATATTGTCACCCCTCTCCGAGGCACTTGAATATATTGCAACAGATCAGCTCACAGATTTCCTGGACAAATACAATATCCTGTGCTCGCAACAACATGGCCTCAGGAAAGGACATAGAACCTCATATGCCCTACTGGAATTATTTGGCATTCTTCACAGCTCACTGGACAATGGTCAGTTAATTGGGTCTGTCTTTATTGATCTGACCGAGGCATTTGACACTGTTCATCACCGACTACTATTTGTGCAACTTCTGAAAGCTGGAATCTCTCCTGACTCCACTGCCTGGTTCAAAAGTTACTTGGAGAACTGGTTTCAAAGAGTAAAAGTTGCAGATGTCCTCTCTGATACCAGTCCTGTTTACTCAGGTGTCCCCCAGAGATCTATTCTAGGCCCCCTGCTATTCAGCTTGTTCCTGAACTCCCCTCTAAATTCTTGCTCCGAAAAATGGATCCTATATGCAGATGATGCTGTAATTCTTGCCTCCCACAAGGATTGTAAGCCTCTACAAGACAACCTTCAGTTTGGCTTCACATCTGTAGAAAATTGGTTCTCAAACCACAACCTGATCCTCTATAGTAAGATAACAAAGTCTATGATGTTCAGCAGCTCTCATAACAAGCATAAGCTGCCTCCCCATCCATCAAAATCAGTCATGGAGTAACCCTGGAACAAGTTCAGGCCTTTAAGTACCTTGGGGTCACTCTTGACCCTCATCTAACTTACAGTGCCCACATTGACTCTGTAGCCAAAGCAGCAAATACTCGCCTTGGCCTTCTCTTCCGGCACAGGCAACATCTTACCTTGGAAGCCCTGACTGTCACTGTTCAGAGCTCTGTTGTCTCCATTATTGACTATGGGCTCATCATCTATGGCTTTGCCTCTGCTACCGCTCTTAGACGCATATCCACCTCCCTCAATAAAGCCTGACAACTTCTCACTGGATCCCACCGCCTCACACATACATGTGACTTCTATGCACAAACTGGATGGATGCAACTCACCAATCAGATAAAGTACCTAACCAGCACCATTGCAAAGAAAATAACTATGGGCCTTGTGCCCCCCCCCAGAGTGTGTGCTCTTCTGCACCCTAGCAATAACCCCCACTCAACTAGAGGGTCTGAATCACAGCTATTGCAGGTTCCACATTGTCGTACCTCACAAGGTCAAAGAACTTTTGCCTGCAGGGAGCCCAGCTGGCTAAATGGTCTAAACAGTTACATCTTCTACACTCCTAACCTTGGTACATTTAAATCAAGGCTCCGCCTGTCTTGCTGCCTCTAGCTCCTGTGACTGCCTCAACTAGCTGACCCTGTGAATATTTCTCTAACATTATGCAGTTCTCTCTCCTATTAGCACTTGGTTACTCCTTAGCATGCAGTTCCCCATGTTATGTCTACGACAATGCCTCTGGCTGTGCTCCTCCTCTACAGCTCTCCACACCCTTCTACTCTTCCTCTCTCTTGTCCTCTATCCTTCTTTGCACCTCATCCACTATCTCCTTGTAACCCAACCTTCAAAACTAGTTTTGTTTCTCAGATGCTTTGTAACTCTGTTTAGTTTACACTATTGTAACCTTGTCCTTTGTATTGAATTTGTAACCTGACTTACATGTCTTATGTTTTGAAATGTAACCTGATGTGGAACCTTTATGAAGAGCCCTGTCTCAAAGGTATTGTAATCCTAGACCTATTAAATAAAATAAATAACAATTGATTAGCCCTAGCATCATTGGGTAAACCATTTGAGACCCTTCTCAGTGCTCCAAAGTTAGCATTCAGTTTTTTACATAAGCCAGTGCTAGGAGGGGTAAAAAATGCAGAATCAATAGCACATTACTATTCATATTCCTACATATGCATAATCTGAGAACCCTGTGAAGAATTTTATTTCCAATTCCTCATAAGAAACTTTGGTATTTGTATAATGGTGGAAGGCCTTTGCCTGAGTCTTCTTAAAATTAATCACTACAGTAGATGAAAGTTACTCTGCTGCTGTTCACTAAACTTAAACCTTTAATCAAGTATTAAAAAAAAGGCTGAAGCTTTATGTAAAAAGAGCCACAAAACCTTAACTATAGCAGTGCATTACAATAGTAATATGCTTTTAATAAGTCTAAAGCTATTTAAAGAAACTAATTCACACCCTCCAGTAAATGACATAAATTGCAGTTTCATTACACATTGAGTGCTTTGTAGCTAAATCTATACTACTATTATGGTAATTTCTGTTGTGATGACTGCAGAGCTGGTAGTAATATATTATAATCAAAATGTGCTGCTTCTATTCCTGTGGTGTTTGTGTTGACAGGATGTGGTCTCATACTTTGTGGGAAAAAATGTATCAGTTGAATATATGATAATAAAGTCTGCAGTATGTTAAACGTCATTTAGAAATCATCAAAATAATAAAAGAATGGAAATACTTTTTCATCCAAGATTCAGGTGTGGATTTCAGTAACAGAAAACAGATTGCAAAGGGAACAGCAGTCTGGCTGCTCTGCAGACCTGGAAATAATTAAATACATAGGTAACTGCATAAACTATTAAGCGTTCTTCCTGAATGCAACAAGAAACTCAGCACTGCAGTAAGCTGCAAAACACAATTAAGTAAAATGTTACAACTCATTCTTAGGCCACTATATGTCAGGGTAAGATCCATAGGCTGCAGTCACTTAGATAATGTTTGCAAGAATTACTAAGTATGTCTGTCTAGTGGCTGAACACTTTAGTGTAGCAGTTTCTAGTGCCAAGTATTACAGCAGTGTAGTTGGCAGTCATTCGTGTTGCGTGTGATGCATAATCTAACAAATTTCTGAACAAACATTCTGGAACCAATTAGAAGTAAGCAAACACTCCTGATCAAATGCTGTTGATGTTCATAAGTGCAGTTTGGTCACCCACAACTATTTTCCTCCCCCTAAAATTTCCCTGACATTTCTGTGCCTTGGGCAAGAAAAGAAAGTTTTCTGCAGTCCCACCAAGCGAGACCCTATTGTTGTAGATCATTAGGAAGCTTACACATTAGCTTTAAAAATAATTGTTTGGTTTACATTCACTTGAGAATTCCATTTGAATCAAACCACAGCTGTGATATGTTGGAATAACAGAGAGTGGAGTATAAAAGTAAATTGGTTATATATCACTGGCAGACGCGTAAATTCTATTTGCTGGTTTTACATGTGTGCAACATTATGTGCCTAATTTGCTTAAGTCACAAGTCTGTCAAACAATACTTAGGATTTCAGTATACCTTAAAAGCTTTTTTTAAAAGATCTTTCAAACTTTAGGGAAAGGGGACTTTGAATTCACCTTTATTATAAAACTTACATGCATCATGTGTTCTGGATGTTTGGGTTACTGATAAAGTGAGTTAGAGGTAGAAACAAGTCTATAATTTGTCATGAATAAAGTAAGGGGCAAAGCTGTCTGCTCTCAGTATGGATGTATTGCATAGGTGTACTGGCATGGCAATGTTTGAATTATAGTAGCCATTAGTTCTTGGCCTGGGATACATTTGGCTTATTTATTTATAGTTTATTTCACTGGCATAGCCTTTGGAGTGTTGCATTCAGTTTTCATGCATGTCCAAGGGATGGGCTGTCATACATTCATATAACAGATATAACAGATGTCATAAATGTCTCAATAAAAATGTGACATGGGAAAACTGCATACTGACCCAAATCTTTAATTATTTTTTTAAAGGAAAACTCCATGTTAAAATCAGAAAAAGATATGTAGTAGTCTTTTTTTCTGTGTTCTAACCAGTTCCCAGTGTTTTCTTTTCCTTTGGCTGTGAGATATGTTTTTTATAATTTTCCCTAACTCTTTTATTGCCCTTGGAGGATGCCATTCTGATTTCTTTTATGGCCTGTAGTCTTCCCAGAGTGCCCTTTGGTGTGATGTCTAATTGCCCCTGCAGGAAGCCAGTGTCTTGTTACAGGGTCTGTCACAGCTCTGCCACAGAAAAAATACTTCTTCCAGAGAAGACGCACTGCTAGATTTTGGGTGAGTGTAATCATTATTATTTTTTGATATCAGTACCTTGTCCTGCTATGTTCTGCCCTGTGTGTGTGTGTGTGTGTGTGTGTGTGTGTGTGTGTGTGTGCGTGCGTGTTTGAATCATGTCACTGTTTACGCTATTCCTCTCAGTCACTCAGTTTTTGCACCAGTACTAAGTAGCAAAAATTGAACATCATCTTTTAGGTTGTAACATAGCAGGACAAGGTACTAATATCAAAAAATTATAATGATTACACTCACCCAAAATCTAGCAGTGTGACTTCTCTGAAAGAAGTATTATCTTTGTAGCTGAGCTGTGACAGACCCTGCTAAATCTAAGGGCATGGCTACACCACTGTCACATGAGCCAAGGTGCATCGTAGGAGAAAGAAAGCCAATAAACCTATTTGTGATGGAGATCCCCAGGGGTCGTAAAACTACCATACAGCTAGCAGGCTAATTTAGAAAAAACTCCTAATAGCAGACAGAGGGAAGGACACACTAGGACTTAACATACATATCAAAACACTTTACATAACATATGTTTTTGCACATTTTGGGTGGACTTCTCCTTTAAGTTTCTAACAAGTGCATCAGTACATGAAAAGAAATCAACATTTTATATTTCCCTGATTTTAGACTTTCATTACAAAACATAAAAAAAAAGTGTCTAGCCTTAATGGTTCAAACGTTAGCCTATTCTAAAGGTGGTCTCTTTTAAAATTGTTACCTTTTGAGCTGTAAGGGTTAGAGATTTTTTTAATTAAAGTGTGCAGCTTAATGAAATACAGTCATATCCTGTTGGCAGACTTTCAATGTTTCAATACAGATAAATGCAAATAAATATATTAAAAACATTTTCAGTATATTAATACAGTAAAAGTGCATTTTCAGTTTATCAGTACATCACAATTATTTATTTATTTATTTGATGACCGGGTAAGGTACTCTGATCCCAGGGACCATTTTCAGGTACGACCCAGGCCAATTATGTTAAATGGAATTATCCGTTCTTGACAGATTCAGAGTTTCATTTAAAAACTTGGTTCCAAAAATAGATCTTTCTACAGATAATTCATTTGAGAACTTTAACTTTGGAACATAAGGGAATGGAGCTCACTGAACTTGTCTTATTTAAACTTTGGTGTCTAGTCAAAATGTTTGCATCCTGTCAGTACAGTTTCCATGTTGTATGCACATTCATATACATCAAAACACTTACAGTACTATATAAACATAATGGGCTTGATTTTCTGTAGCCTGCTAGATCAGTACATGGTGTGCTGATCCAAAGCTGTGGCAAACTCCAGGTACTTCAGGGACCCTTAGGGTTACAGCAGGGTAGCATTAAACTTTGGTGTACCTGAGAGGTTTGATGGAGGGTCCCGTCAAGCCCCCCAAATGTGGAACAACCATAGTGGAGCTACGAAGGTGGGGTGAGAGAATATCCCTGCAAGGTCAGAACCAGAGACAGAAGGATCAGTGGGGGTCCAATGGTAGCTGACGGGGGCATGACAGCAATGGCAGAGTTCAGATGTGAGACCCAGCAGAGGTCCCATGGCCACTGAGATAGAGCTGCTCAGCCCTGGTACACCAAGGTTGGCATGCATGGCCCTGTCCCAGACCCCAGGTGGCAAAAGCCCTGGCACCTACCCCAGAGGTGACACAATCCCCAATCTCTACTCCTCCACAAATGTTTGAATTTTTTTGTTCAATTGTTTAACCAGGAGAGACACACAAAGCTAAAGCTTGTTTCCAGGTGCAACTTGGGAGCACAGGGAAGTTAAGTGACTTGCTCAGGTTCACACAGTATGCAAGTGGTGGCTGTGGGTTTCAAACCCAGGTCTCCAGATTTGCAGCTCAGAGCCTTAAACCACTGTGCTATACTGCCTCCAGTATGTTTCTGAGACAGAGCCACTGAGTTAGGGGACACCAAGGCTGGCATGGATGGCCCTGACCCAGATCCCAGGTGGTAACAGCCCTGGCACCTGCCCCAGAGGTGACACAGTCCCCAATCACCATTCCTCCACAATTGGTGGAATCTAGCACATGCATGTGTGGCCTTTGTACGTATGTTGAATTATGTTTTAACCATACTCACAGAAGCAACATATGGAAAAAAATCACCATTGAAAGGTTTTATTCAATAAATTAGCCTATTGGCTTCAATAATGCAAAAATACATTTTGCAATAAAATCTACTTTTCTCATTCAAAAATGTAAAGCCACAAATTTTTCAGGCACAGTTCAGTTTCAGTTCATAATAATCTGCTGTGAACTGAGCTTTACTTTTCATAAAATCTTTCAAAAGAAAAACTGGAACATACAGTGAAAGTTTAGAGGCTTTCGTGCAAACTGTGCTTAAATAAATATTAATATAGCATCACATGTTGAAAGTAATCTTATCCAAAAGTGAAGGAACATATGTGTATGCAGCATGTAAAATGAATATCACTCCAACTGTGAAATTGTCACATGTCCACAGTACTGTTTCAAAGCCAAAGAAGTGACTATGCTTTTTTCTTGAAAAAAAAAAAATTTTAAACATTTAAAAATACAGTACCTAAATTTTGTTAGAGATGAAAAAGTTTACTAGCAAATGAAGGTAGAAGACAACTGGATCTTTAATGTTACAAAAGGTGAGGTCAGACTTTTGCCTAGCTTTGCTGCTATGCCACTTTAAAATGTAGAGTGGAAAATATTAGGTTAAATAACTGCAAATGGTCTTAATGGTCATACTTTACATCTTCCAAGTTGACTGCTTTCACAAACAAAGGGCTCTATTGACACCATAACTTGTTTGTAACCTGGACATGCAGCTGAAACAATAAATTATGTCACAAAATTTGTTTCAAAAGTATGTGAGCACTCAAATTGGCTCAAAAACCTGACCTGCACTGAGCAAAACTGGATTATTGCATGGGACTCTGAAAACTGGATTACCAGGTGAAAAACTGACAGGTGGCAACCCTACCTATCAAAGAAATCTATGAGATTGGTTTGACATTACATCCCTCCTGTGAAACCATGCTGCCAGTGCTCCTGCAGCCCCCTCCCAGACATCATAAAGACCTCTCAAATCTGAGGCCTATAATGTCATCTCACTTCTTAATGGAAACATAGCCTTGTTTTGTATTGTTGCCGACACATTTACTGTATATATAAGGGATACACAACCCCCCCTCCCCACTGCAAATATTGTTGATATTTTTTGTTTGATTGCCAACTAATACCATGACTGGCAAAGCACGAGTGATGTCTTCTGGTAAATCAGCATAGAACAAAAAATATCAACAATATTTCCAGTGGGGGAGCTAGGGGGGACTGCATATTTTATTTATGCCATAACTCCAAAAAAGTAAAACATTTGAATTTTCTGCTGTTTTTTTTTCCGCTAATTATTAAAAAATCTGAAACTTATCTAATCAATGAAACACCACTCATTTTGTAGATATTTTTGGGCTGAACAGATTTCATGCTGACAGTACCATGCTATCATTTTTTGTTTAAAAGTTATTAAAATGTATTTGTTGCAAAAAGTGAAAAAAATAGAATTTTCTGTCTTTTGTTGGTAACTATAAAAAGGCTAAAAGGTATCTATAAATGAAACACCGCTCATTTTGTAGATATTGTTGTGCTGAACAAATATTGTGCTTACATTACCATGCTATCATTTTTCATTTTAAAGTTACATTTGTTTGTCAATAAAATAAATAAAATAAATTTTTTGCTGATTTTTTTTTTGTAATTATAAAAAAACTAAAAGGTATCTATAAATGAAACACCACTCTTTGTCCCAGAATCCCCCCTTTTCCCTCACAAAAGACAGAGACCATTGTTTGTTGTTGTGCTCAGATTGGCAATTAATTTATTTATATATCATAATTCCATGTTCCATTTCATCATCTTTTATTAATATATCTCTCACAATTTCATTTATTTCCATCCGTATATCACTCTCTGATCATCCCTCTTTCTTCCTCTTTTCCCCCCCGCCCCAGGTGAAAACCTGGGTGCCTTCTTCTTCTCCTTTTCTGTTAGGTAACGGTGAAAACTGAGACCGTTTTCTCCTTCAGCTTCTCCCTCTTTTCATCTTATTCCTTTTCGTCCCTCCATACCCCCTTTTCCCCATTAGCTGGTCTCCTGCTTATGTTGAACGACTGGTTTTCCCCACTTAGGGTATTGTCCCACCACACCTAGGAAAGCTCCTTCCCAGTTCTTTCCTTTTATATATGTTATTTTTTTTTTATTTTTTATTTTTTTCTTCCATTTTCTGCATGCCTCCTCCATGCTTCAATAAAACCCATCGTTTCTGTATTAAACATGTCTATGGCTAGATCTGACAGATGCATGCCATCCGACCTGTAGAAATCTTCTACCCACTCTTCCACACCATGCAGAATTACCTGTCCTCCCATTGTCCTTATCAGTGTCCCTACCCTTCTGTTCATCTTTCTCCTGGCCCTATCTACAGCTCTATGGCTGTGCTCATGTCTCCAAACCCTCCTTGGTATCATGTCCGACCAGGCAAGGCATACCCTAGGCCACCATTGTTGTATTGTCACTAGGTCTCTTTTTACCTGCATGTATGTGTCCACCCATGGCTTACCCCCAAGGTCATTGCCACCTAGAGGTATAATAATTAAGTCTGGAATGGGTCACCACTCCTTCAGTTCTTTCAGAGTAGGAAGCAGCTGTGCCCATCTCATCCCCTGGATGCCATGCCAAACCAATCTACATTGTTTCATATCTTGGTAAAGCTGCTTTCCCCCAGCCTTTTTCTCAGCTCTCCCTTCTGCCCAATAAATATAAGAGTGGCTGCGATCCAGACTTCCATGATTCTCCCTTTACCTATAGGATTTAAACAAAATAAATATCTTACACATGATCTTAGTCTCTTCCCATAATATCCCATCTCCTAGTCCCCCCCATGTGGTTCCAGATCTGTAACAAAAACATGGGTGATACGTTAGTCTCCATACTGCAGTGTTCGAATGTATCTCTTATAACTAGTGGATTGCCAGTGCCCCTTTTTCAAAATATTATTCACAGTCTCGCCTGCCGCTGCCCACTGTGAGGCAGCCCCTATCCGCAAGGAGTGGGATGAATAATTAATCGGATCTTCTCCCAGGAATTGCATGCCTTTCTTGAGCAATGCTGTGATTTGATAACTTGTGACCCTTCTTCCATCATCATGCATAAATAATCTCCCTGTCCTATTCCCATGATCTGTGGTGAAAGCCCACAAAGTCTGCACTGGGCACACCGAGCTCTCTACATGTTTCTTTAGTGTTACCATGCAACCCTGTCCCCTTTGATCTGTTTTTGACCTTTTAATTATGATTTGTATCTCCTTCATCCCCCAGTTTATATCTTCCCATTCTAATCCCCCTTCTTCTTCTTTACTGCAGTGCCCTACCACTTCACTCACTCTCATGGCCCCTGCGAACATTACCACATAAATCATGTGAAATAGTTGGGCCTTTGCTTTTGATCTGCAGATTGCCAGTAAAACATCCTTTAATCCCTACCAAATAGACGCCCATTGTGTTGTGGGCTGTTCCTCTTTGCCATTGTTCTTCTGTGTACTTCCCTAGTTGCCGTTCTGTGAGTGGCCTACTTACCGCCCTGTGGTGTGTTGCCCTGAATGTTTGAAACACTCGCCAGGCCCCATCGTAGGCCCTCAGTGTCCGTGGTGCCCATGAACAGTGAAACAACAGTTCTGCTCCTTCCTGCCAACATCCCAGATGTTCATTGGTATGGGCGTTTTTTGTTCCTCTGCTGTTGGTGCCAGCCTCCGGAAGTGCTCCAGCTGCAGACGGGAAAGGCTGTCAGCCAGGATATTATGTAGCCCTTCTATGTGTTTTGCTCTGAATGACATGCTCAATTGTAAGACTCTTAGCACCAAAAGTCACAAGACTTGACTGACCGTGTCTGACCTGGCTCCCTTGTTGTTTAATACCTCTACCACTGCCTTGTTGTCACACCAGAATGTCACTTTCTGATTCCATAATTCATGTCTCCAAACTAGGGTGCAGATCCAAATAGGCATGCTCTCTAACAATGTTATATCTTTCACCTTACCATCCCTCACCCAATCTGTAGGCCATGGTTCTGCAAACAATCTGCCCTTCATATAGCCCCTCATGCCTAGACCCCCGGCTGCATCTGTGTACAGATCAAGGTCTGTGTTATATACCCATTCCTTCTGCCAAAAGGAACAGCCATTATAGGCCCTGAGGAATTCCTCCCATACCTTAAAATCCTCCTTAACTCCCTTTGTCATGTCTACCCAGTAGTGTGGTCTGGTCACTCCGGCTGTAGCCTTAGCCAACCTTTTAGAGAAAGCCCTCCCTGGTCCAATAGCCCTGCAGGCAAAGTTCAGGTGCCCCAATACCTGTTGTACTTGTTTTAGTTGTACTCTTCTCCTGCTAGTATGTACTTGGATCAACTCTTTCAGTTTTTCCACTTTTTTGTCCAGCAGCCTGAATATTTCCACTGGAACATCTATCTCAATACCCATAAATTCTAGCACCCTTCTGGGCCCCTCTGTTTTTTCCGGTGCCAGCGGAACCCCTAATTCCTTGCACAGCTCTTGAAATTTGACCAACATTTTTTGTGTTTCCTTTTTCCCACTACTGATAAAAAGGAAATCATCCAAATAGTGAATAACCGTTCTATATCCAGTTCTTTCTTGAAATATCCACTGCAAACAGGTGCTGAATGCTTCAAATGTTGCACATGCTATAGAACATCCCATGGGCAGGGCTTTTTCAAAATAGTACTGTCCCCCAATTTTAAAACCCAAAAGGCCCCAGTCTTCTCTCCTAACTGGCAGCAATCTGAATGCAGATTCAATATCTGTTTTTGCCATCCATGTGTCCTCAGTAGCCCGGATTATCTGGACTGCATCTTCTAATCTTGCATATGTCACTCTACTATATTCTTCCCCGATAAAATCATTCACCAAATCCCCTTCAGGAAAGGATAGGTGGTGAATCCCACTGTATTCTCCTTCCTGTTTTTTGGGGACCAAACCCAGTGGAGAGATCCTCATGTTCTGCAATGGCGGATATCAAATGGCCCTTTTACTCTCCCTGCTGCCTTTTCCTTTTCTATCATTTGCCTTAACATTTCTTCTCTCCCTTTTACCAAACCCAGGTTGTTCACCTCTTTTGCTTGTCTGGGGCCTTCACACTGCAATGAAAAACCTGTGTAAAAACCTTTACCAATCATCTCTACCACTTTTCTATTCGGGTATCTGTCCAACCAACCTTTCCATGCCTCTATTCTGATGGGGATTCTGGCTTCCCTAAATTGCTTTTTGGCTTTCTTCCCTTCTCCCCTCCCATATTCTCCCCTTTCACTCAGTGATTGGCCTCGCTGGTCAGTGGTTCTGACTCCCTCTACTCGTATGCCCCCTACCACTCCCCCCGATCCATGCCTGCCCCTTATACCCCTGTCCCTCATGAAAAAATTGTTGACCTGAACCTTGACCCCCAGATCCTTGGGCTCACTGGACCCATGTCATCCTGCATCTGCTTGCCAGATGTGTCCCCCTTCATTTTGAACATGCCTGCCAAAAACAACATTGTGGACAAGAACAAAAGGCCCTACTGTAAGCCCAACAACACCTCTGGGGCATAGCTCCTTTTCTCCCCAACTCCCCTTCAGGTGTGGACTGATCAGCTGCATAATCTGTCCATAAGTCTAGTTGCTTTGTGTCCCATCTTACATCCCCATATGTCGCCATTCTCTGCTGAAAAAAATTGTTGTAGTATGTCCGCCCCACCCCCCCTTTCACCTTTGCCCACCTTATTATTAGGGAGTATGTGATGAGTGGAATGCCCAGCTCCAGTTTCTTTTCCAATACAATGGCTGAGAATGTGGCAAAACCTACAAACCACCCATCCCAAGTCTTCCCTTTTGTGAATTTGTCCTCCTCCTTCTTTCCTAACAAAACTACCACTGCTGGCATTTTACTCTTTCCTTTGTTCTCTGTTTCTTCATATTTTGCTGCTGCTTCCCGGCTTACTAAAGCAAAGATATCCACATACTCTCCTTTCCATATTTTTTCTTTTGTGGCCACTGGAAAGTGTTTGCCTACCCTCATCCCAGGGGCACCTATCTCCTTTGTTCCTTTTCCTTCTTTCTCTGTACCTCCTTCCTTTTCCTTCGGTACCTCTTTTTCTGTCCTAATCTCTGCCAGTGCTGACTCCATTTTCCCTAAACCTCCTGCCCCAAGTGCCAACACAATTTGACTTATATACTCTTTGATACTGTCACCCACTGAGCCGGGTGCGTTATCTGTGTCCTTGTCCGTTCCTTGTTGCCTGCCATCTTCCTGGTGCCCCATTATGGTTCCCTGTGGTTGAGGGGGTGGTTGCACCACTAGTGGTTGTGGAGGAATCACTATGCTTTGGGGATTTGGTCTGGGTTCCCCTGGGGAACCCTGACTTGGCCTTGGAGAGGTACTGGTGGTACCGGGTCTATAGGCTGCAGAGATACTGGATCAGCCACCTTGGTGGGTCCCACTGTCAGTGGTTGTACCCTGGTTGGGCTGTGTGGCTTTTCAACTGGCTGCTTCCCTCTGCCCCCTTTACCCATCCCCGCTTTCCTTTTCTCCCCGGATCTACCTGGTTCCTCCCCTTCCACCAGTTCCCACATTTTGTTGGCTTTCTCCACCAATTCGACTATAGCCCTGTAAGTGTCTTCCTTCGAAGGCCTGCTCTTATTTGGTGCCATGTCCCTCGTTCCTTTCAAACTGTGAAGACAACTGAAGAGAAGAAAACAAAATTCCATTATTAACTCATGTCTACGGCAGTCCTTCATATGGCCAGGCCCTCTTTTAAACAGTCGTCTAATGGTAACAAACCGTGTCCTTTTTTTTTTTTTTTTTGTCTCGTGGTCCAACCTCTGCCTCAGCCTTCTTCCATCGAAAGTGTTCCACAGGCCCCTTCCAGGTGACCTGTATCACTTTTCCAGTCTCCCCTGCCTTCTCTCCCCTTCTTCCCATCCACTACCCACTAGGCCCCCTATCTCTTCCCCTGCCCCACCCCCGTGGGCCTCAGGATGGTTGTGGCCTTTAAGTGCCTCAGGCGCCACCTATTGTGGGCTTCCAGGCATAAGCCTCTCACCCCTTGCATGCTCTCACATGCCTCTGGCTGTTACCCCTCCCGGGCCTGTTCATTCCTCTTCCTGTGCCTGCCCCCACAAGCGTCAGGCTGGTTATAGCCCTTGCTTGCTTCAGGCACCACCTCTTGTGTGTTCACAGGCCTAAAAAACCTCTACCCCTTGCATGCTCTTGCATGCCTCTGATTGTTGCCCCTCCAGGCCTGTTCCTTCACCCCTTTTCCTTTTCCCAATTCTTTGGCTGCACCACATGGCCTCGCGGCCTAACTCTGATCCCCTCTCCTTGAGGGCCCCACCTTTTTTAGGCCTACTTCCTCTCATGGCTATCATCACCATGATTCTTGGCCTGTCAGGCTCCTGTCCCCTTGTGTCCCCTAGCAACTTTTTAAATCGAGGTCCCTTAGGGCCTGTGCCTCCCGCACTCTGCGCGCCCTCTCAAGCGTCTGGTTGCATTCCCTTTCCTCCTGCAACCTTGCCTGCTTTGACTGCCCCTCTCCGCCCAATGCGCATTGTCCCCTTGTCTGACAATGTAAGCCTGTTACCAGCCTGCAACAGAGGAAACCTGTGGCTGGACTGCATGGTCCTGCGGGCGTGTGACATCACGCCATACGTTTTTACCACGCTAGTCCGTGTACTCTCTTATTCGTAGCAACCAGGCCCCAATTACTGCCCCATCCTCTGTTTGCAGTCCCCTGGGTTCCTCTCCTTCTCCCTATAGCTCTTTATTTGTCATCAACTTCCATTTAGGCCCCCCACCCACATCGCAGCCTCCACGCGGTGTGTGACATCATGCCACGTGGCCTCCCGCATCCGTCCCTTGCTATCTTTCTATTCTAGGCCTCTTTTCTCAGGCCTAACAATGCACTGCCGCTTCCCCAGTCCACTAATCCACCCTCCAACTCAGCTCTCCCCCAATAACCCACCAAGGCCCTGCAGGCCACATGCTACCTCTTCCCGGCTGAAAAAAAAAACCCTTTGCAATGCAGTGCTCCTCCCCAGCTTCCTGTTCCCCTGACTCTTCATCGCTAGGCCCAAATCGGGCAAACCCAGCTGAATGCAGGTGATCCACTGTTTCACTGGCATTCCTCCGGCCTCCCTCATCCTGTACAAAATTACTTATCAGCTGCCCCTTACAATGCTTCCCTTTGTTCAACAAAAATCCTCGTTAAAGCTGCGCTCTTTGTATTCAGTGCCAGCAAGACCCTGGACTGGCTAATATATGATAAAACTGGGTTTTAACCCACAACCTTTAAATATCTCAGCGCCATGCCTTATCCACTGTGCCACAGGAAACACACGCTACCCCCTTTCAGCTCAGCCCCCTTCCTGCAGTTCTTCACCTTTGTTCCACAAAATGCTTCATTATCGCTGCAGTATGCAGAATCTCAACAAACTGCTGCCTATACCAGTTAAGATTCAGTTTTCTCTGCTCCACAAAAAAACACTTTGCTATCGCTGCAGTGTGCAAACCACGCTCACTATGAATATACAATTTAAAGTCAGTTTTCCACTGTATCACTTAACCTCTTCTTCCCACAAAAATGCTTTGTTATCACTGAAATATGCTAACCACCTTAAACTACATGTTTCTTTCTCACATTATTTGACTTCTCAGCCTCTCATAATTTTTTGGTCTCCTGTTCCTCTTACTGTCCTTTCAATTACTATATATATATATATTATTATTTGTATGTATTTATTTATATATATTCTTTTCTCTTTTTTTATATAACCTCAACCTTTCAGCCATATTATTTGTGTATTTCTTACCTCTTTATCTTGTTGCACAAACCTTCCAAATTAATCTGCTAATCCGACGTGCTGTAGTTTCAATTAGCTCAGATCAAAACTTCAGCAAAAGTGGCTGAACCACTCCTGTGCTGCCCATTATGTACCTCCACTTGCCCCTCCCCTTCCTGTTTGTTTGGCCATTATTCTATCCCCTGGCCCTCCCCTTCCTTCCCCCCCCTCCTCTTCTGAGCACACCATCTTGATGGAAAGGGAAGGGGTGCACCAGGACAAGCTGGTCTGCCCCTTAAAGGGCAAACTCCATTCTGTAGATATGTTTGTGCTGAACAAATATTATGTTGACAGTACCATGCTTTCATTTTTTTGTTTTAAAGGTAGTTGCATTTGTTTGTCAAAAAGTGAAAAATAAAAACTGAATGTTCTGCCTTTTTTACTAATTATATAAAAAAAAATCAAACATAGCTATAAATGAAGCACTGTTCGTTTTGTATATATTTTCATGCTGAACAAATTTGGGCTCGCCGTACCATGCTATCTTTTTTTTAATTTGCAATTTTTGTGTTTTCTCTCTGTTTTTCTCCCCCTCCTGATACCCCAGCAGACACATGCATGTGTGCGCATGGAGGTGCACATGCATGCTGGGTACCATCTTGGCCCATTTTGCCCCACCCATTGCAATCACCTTCCGCCCCTCCACTTATGCTTCACATGGAACCTCCACCCAATGTGAGTGGAACTATTGGGGGGGGAACAACCTCCCCTGGGAGAAGAAAGCTGCCTTTTGGCAGTTCAATCCTGCTCCCTCCCTCCCCCATGCCATCTCCCCGATGACCTGAGATCATTCCTGAACCCAGGTCACTGGCGTGATGCGAGGTAAGGCATCCTGTGCCTCAGCCCTCAGCATCACCGGGCCAGCATCATTTTTTGTTTTAAAATTATTCACATTTGAATATGGTTAGTATTGCTACTGAAGCCAAACATTCTAAATGAGTTCTGAATGAGCCAATCAGGACCTACTATAGATATATTTGGACTTAGAGTGAGAATATTTTGATATTCTCACTCTAGGTCCCCAGGAAGATAAAATATCACTGATATCTGCCCTGAAATTAACTCACAGTCATGGCATAAATAGATATAGATATAGATATAGATATAGATATAGATATAGATATAGATATAGATATAGATATAGATATAGATATAGACATAGACATAGATATAGATATAGACATAGGCATAGGCATAGATATAGATATAGATATAGATATAGATATAGATATAGATATAGATGCAGATGCAGATGCAGATACAGATACAGATATGGATATAGATATTATACAAGCATGGCAGTGCCAGTATAGTTAGGATTGCCAGACAGGTTCAGTGTTAAACCCCTAATTTTGTACCTTAATAGTAGCTCTGATGTCATTTGTCAAAACTGCCTGAAATGTGTCATGCTGCATTGTCTAGGAGGCAAGGTCTAAATATCTGGAAAGTTTCATTATGGCAGCTTGTACGAGGCAGAGATCCACATATGTTGTTTTCCTGCTAAGGGCTAATTTGTTTCCTACATTTAAGATTGTTTTGGTTTCACTCTCACCTAAAGCCTTAATGGAACAGAAGGTTGTTCCAAAACTTTCTGGGTAGAAGTGGCCTGTGCCAAGGTAGTGCCTCTCAAATGTTTTGTGAAAAAATAAATGATTCTAGAGTTATAAAGATTTAAAGTTTGATTTTCTAGCTGTTCTGAGCATGCTCAGTAGGGTTTTTTTGATAACCCTCTGATATAATAGAAAAATTCCCCTATCACCAGGCCATTTTTGGTTTCTCACCACTTGCTTTTTACAAAACGAAAAAATGTTTTGGGTGACATAATGGCTTCCATATTGTTTTTCTACCCAATCTGAAAACATGGAAAATACATAAAAATGATGTATTAAAAAAAAAAAAAACCTAAACCTAGCTAAACAGGTTCTGTTTAGGTAGATTTTTTTTTTTTTTTTAAACCTTCATAAATATCTTTGCTGGGCACCCCAAAATCTAGGATACCCAGCTTAGCAAGGGGAATTTTTCACCCTGTTCTCTGTATGAGAACAGCAGGTCTTTCTTGACTTATAAACAAGCCACAGCTGGAGCCATGCTGCCAAGTTCAGTTTTTAGCAGTGAGCCAGCAATTGCAATCATAGTCTCTCTCTTCTTCTTCTCCTCCTCTCCCCTCCTCTCCTCTCCCCTCCTCTCCTCTCCTCTCCTCTCCTCCCCACCCTTCTCTTCTCTTCTTCTCTTCTCTTCTCTTCTCTTCTCTTCTCCGCTCCTCTCCTCTCTTTCTTTCTTTCTTGCTATCTGTCTGTCTATCTGTCTATCTGTCTATGTACTGATTTATACATTTATCATCCATTTATCTTCTCTTATCTATCTATCTATCTATTCATCTATCTGATTTTTTCTACTCTACCACTCCAGCTTAGCCAGTCCTTCCTCTTGTTTCTCGATACTGCACAATGATCCTGGAGACCAACAATCCATCTCTGAAACCCACAAACACTGAGTGTCTATATTGCGATGTTGATATAAAAATGGTCATAATATTCATGCACATAAAAAGAACACCTGCACACATATTGTATTCTACACTTGAGATGGAGATCCACAAACAACAAATATAATAATAATAATAATAATAATAATAATAATAATACAGTTTGTCACCTATGCATATACTTTTATTTGGTGGATTGACTTTTCTTAAATTTGTGTGGTGTAGTTGTGGCACAGTTTTAACACCCTGATCCACACTCCAATTTCAATGATTTTTTCCCTTTTTTGTGTGTGAATAAATGTGAACATGCATTTATGGTTTCTGGAGTGTCAGAAAATCTACAGAGTTAACCAGTCAGACAGTATAAGTAAAAGCAACATACACAATGATGGCAGAAAAAGACCAATGGTACAGCCAGTCTGCTCAAGAAGAGCTATGTGAGAATGCCATTCAGCATGCTTTGCCATGTATACAGTATATTATTCCAGTCACTGTTTTTCCCCATAATTGTACAAGATCTTTTATTAACAAATATATTGTATTTCTGTGATCAATTAGATAAGAATCAAATTATCAAACTACGATTACTCTGGATCCAGTACCAGAGTCAT
The DNA here is from genome assembly GCA_016271365.2 of Neoceratodus forsteri. Classification (NCBI taxonomy): domain Eukaryota; kingdom Metazoa; phylum Chordata; order Ceratodontiformes; family Ceratodontidae; genus Neoceratodus; species Neoceratodus forsteri. The sequence goes on along the minus strand of CM057452.1, from coordinate 876,824,913 downwards.
ATTGGCATAGACCACATGAACTCTTATTCACTAACTCCATCTGCATTAAATCTGCCACTGATTAAAATAATGAGTAGTTTATAACTGGAAATCCCACCTTGATATAAAAACAGATACCACTTTGATAAGGGGCAGACTAGCCCACGTTAAATGTCCCTAAACATACTGTAAGCCAATATTAAAATTCTTTCAACTATTGGTGGGTTTCCTGAAACCTGTCTGATACTTCCATAACCAGCCACAATTTTATAATCAATCGTACTCCAAAATACAGGTAGCATACCAGCAATCTTTAACATTGCTAATATTTTTGTCCACATTGTCTTTATCATATTTTTTTGCAGCAAAAGGTGAGTAAAAATGGGATTTCACATCAGCTAAAACATCTTTAACTGAATACAGTGCTTTAATTCTTAAAGTAATGTATAATTATGCATACAAATGACTACATTATGTGAACAATCCCCTATAAACAAAACAGGACTGGGGTGCCACCCCCACAACTACTTGCCAAAACCCAGTATGTGACAATGGGGTACCCAACTCTGGTGCCACTATGAAGTTTAGCCAACACTGGGATGCCCAGTCCTCAGTGTCATATTCAATGGTTAATTTAAATCTGCAAAAAAGGTAACTGTCCCTCCAATGTCTCTACTTTACTTCTAATTTAACCTGTAAAATAGAAAACAGTCTATCCAAATCAGACCTCCCAGACCCCAACCTCCCCACCCTGACCCCAAATTGAGCACCCACTACCCCACACACCCAAACACACCCTCGGTCATATGAACATGTCTCACAACATAGATCCACTCTCTCATCAAAGACATATCATGCTGCTGGAACCAGTGACTGCAATATGAGAAAATAAGGTAAGTTTGGTTTAATGTGTCTCAGCTGGGTTTGAACTGTAAACCATAACATTGCCATTTTAACATGGCCTTCTTGGGACCACACTTCATGGTCAAGGGCAGTGGAACTTTTCAAATCTGGCCTGAAAGATGATTTCACAATTGCTGTGTGAAATCAGCGTTAAGTCTGGATTTGGAAATGTTCACCTAAGGGTTTCATGAGGTGGGGTCATAAGAAGGCTATGCTGAAACTTTGTTGTAAAAATATGTTAAAATGATCAAGTTATGACTGAGTATTGAAATATGTTAATGTTCATTCATAACTTCACAAATTTGTTGAATTTTTACATTTTTCAACCAGACATTCAAAATAGGGTTTTGGGGCCCCCACCTCATAAACAAGGCAGCTAAAATTTTTCAAGTCTGTCCAGAAAGATTATTTCCCATTTATTATGCAAAATCACATATATAGCCAGAAGATTCTAGGTTCTAGCCCCACATCAGGATGTAAAATTGATGCTGTAGTGTAGTAACACCACACACAATTTTTCTTGCATCTCATGATGCTGGCAAGGATTTATTTTTGCATGCAGCAAGGAATTTTTCTTGCATTTATTTTTTCATACAAGGAAAATGTCACCATCTTTACAGATTGCTGGCATATAATCTGTACATAAAAACTTTCATGTAGCTGCCAGTATATATCCTTGCATGTTGCACCAGTCAAAAATGTAACACAGTTATTGCCTGTTTGCTAATGGTAGCTCTGTTGAATCAGAAAATAAGTTATTCAAATTATCACCAGTGGTGGGACTCAAACATTTTATCAGCTGTGACAAAATAATCTTTCTCTACATATTTAGTGTATGGTGATACTAACCCATCTTTATGACTGTCTGCACCTGTGATTTCCATGCACTAATGTCATTTGTTCTCTTTTTCTAGTCTATGTGGTCCAGTACCAGTGAGTCACTGAGTGCTAAACAGTGTGGAAAGACTTGTCAGTTGTAGCTCAAAGGATAACCCTGTTTTACCATAGTGATAGGAATTCTCCAGTTCCAAGTAAAATATCCACAAGTTAACTGTTCCTTATGATAGTAATATTTATTGTTGGAGCACACATAATTTGAAGTTGCCATTCAAAGTATTTGTGTGCTCTCATGAAGTGTTGCAAGTACTATAGTAGCCATATATAAGTTCTAGTTTTTTTAGCTGCCTTTAACTAGTTGTTTTTTTGTAGTTAAACTTTTTATTATTTTAGAAGCTGAACAATTGAATACACACAGTACACAGTGCCTGAAAACTGGTACATGGACAAGATAACATAAGGGAGCACATTACAAAGCCAGATGTCAGCAACATAGTAGTAGTAGCCAACATGTACCTACCAGTGTGGAACAAGGCAGTGTACACCATGTGCATTAGTGTGAAGTAGTGTGAAATGGAGGAGCAGACCATGAAGTAGCATGGCATCTGTTATGGTCCTGGATATGGTACCTGTGCGCTGATATGGTCTAACCAATTTCACCAGTTCTGAAAAGAAAAGAAAACATAATCCACAAAGCAAATCTTTTTCATAAACCAGAACTATTTACATTTGCAAAGATGAGAAGAGTTCTGACGCACTGGAATCTGCAATGTTGTCTTGACCAAGGGGCCTTAGTCATTATCGACCCGGGGGTATCATCAGAATTAACCACTCCCTGTCCTCTGGCTAACGAATGCCATGAATGGTGCCCAGCAGCTAAAAAGTGAGGGATTCAGTTCAGTATACCATGCTTTAGCCTATCAAGATCTGCAATATTTATTACTGCCTTACGGATCTCATCTATGATTGGCATGCATGGACTGCACCATTTGGGGAGGATAGCTCGTTTGGCCAACATGCGTAAGAGAGCAAACCACATATACTCTCATGAGGTCAAGTGCAACATTGCAGACTTCATGCCCAATAAGAACAGTGAGGCTGAGTATGGTATTGTTTTCCAGAGGATTTGACTACCCAGAGCTAATACTTACCCCCAAAAAGACTGTATCTTGGGACACATCCACATGATATGATACAAATCATCTTTACTCTGCTAACAGTGCCAGCATTTGTCATTACCCATTAATTTAATCACATACAGAATCAAAAGTGTCTTATACCATGAGTGCAAAATTTTGTTCTGAATTAATTTACTTCATGCATCCATGTACCAAGCTCCCAGCACTGTGCCCACTGCTGATCTGTTATTTTGAGCTTCATTGCTGTTTCCCATCCTATTTTTGATGTCTTAGATTGACTAGGTATAGTCTCTCACAGCCAGGTATAAATATTTCCTGCTCTCCCCTTGGGCCTGGACAACCACCTAGTCAGAGGGGAGGTCATACCCAGGTGGGCAGGTATCTTGCAGGTGAGGCTTAACCACACCCTTATTTGAAGGTACTTCCAAAAATCATTAGGGGGAAGGTCCCATGTGTTTCTAAGCATCTGAAATTTAGCTGCCTCCATCTTGTTTGGAACTAGCAGGTTTTTGAAGAACAGAATACCTTTAGTTGCCCACTGTTGTCAAAGAAAGGGGTGTTTTGCAATTCTAATGCTTGGATTGTGCCATAATGGCATATGTGATGGGGGTGGCATTCGTTCCAAGCTTCTTCTGTAGTTGGAACCAGTATTTAATGGAGGGGCCTATTGTGGGGTGTTCGTCCAAGGACCAGCGTATGCAAGAGTAGAGTAAAGTAGAGAGTGTTTCAATCTTATCTTGTTCTCTCTCCATGTATTCCCATTGTGGGGTTTGATGTGATAGGGGTGTAAATCAATGCAAGGTCTGGGCCGTTTGGAAGGTCAGCTTGTATCCATGTATCCAGGATAGGTCCCAGCTACCACCTTTTTAATGAGCCCTTGCTTATTAAGGCTGTATCTGGGCCTTTTTCCTTCCCAGAGGAAATCTCTAAATAGTTTATCAATTTTTTTATACCATTTGGGGGGTGGGGGAGTTCCAATGGGATATGTGATAGGAGATAAACCGGTTTATGGGCTATACCTATTTTGATGGATGAGATTTTCCCTGCCACAGTAGGTTTAAATACTTTCCAGTGGGCAAAGTCTACCTGGAATGAATTTAGTGGGGGTGTAGGTTGATTTCCCATATGTCTTCAATGTTAGGGGTTATTCTTATGCCTAAATAGGTGATATCTGTTTTGGTCCATCACAGTTGTGAGTTCAATGTTTTGTGGGCAGAGAGTTTTGGTTAAGCAGAAGTTCCTCCATTTGGTTTGGATGACTTTCAGTCCTGAGTATATTGTAAATTCCTTTAATAAGGTTAATAGAGGATGCAATGAGCTTTGTAAATCGGCCAAGGGAATTAAAAAGTCATCTGCGTATAGCATCATGGTATATTGCACCTTGTCTATTGTTATATCTTGGCTCTCAGGATGTTGTTTGATTGCTGTTGTGAGGGGCTGTACCGCAAGGACAAAAAGTAGAGGGGATAGCAGGCATCCCTGCCTCATACCCCACTCTAGAGGGAAGGGGGCAGAAAGCAAGGATTTGGTTAAACACGGGCCTTAGGTGAAGAATTTAGAGCTCATATCCATGTTAAAAATCTATTCACAACCCCATATTGTTTTAGGGCTAGAAATTGGTAGTCCCATTCTATTGGTTTGAAAGCCTTCTTGAGGTCATCTGCTAGTGTTGCTAAGCATGGTAAGGCTTTCGTAGGGTGCATAAGGTTTATTAAAGAACGGATGTGATTTGCACTGTAGTGGCCCTGCATAAATCCAACTTATAAGGGGTGCATTAGTTGAGGGAGGAGGGGGTTAAGTCTGGCTGCTAAAGCCTTTGCATATATCATGTTGTAAATATTTATGAGGGATATAGGTCTGTAGCTGGCAGCTAGGGTGGGTTCCTTCCCTTTTTTGGGAATCACTGTTATGGTCACCTCACGGAGAGTGGGTGGAAGGGTACCATGCATCTTTGCCTCTGAGTAGACCTTACATAACTCTGGAACTATCTGTGGGACTAACATTTGAAGGAATTTAACTGGAAAGCCACCTCGTCCTGGAGTTTTCCCTTGTTTAAAGGAGATAGGAAAGTATTTTTACATAGTTAACTGCCCTTCCATCTTCCTTTTCATGCCAGCTATGTATTCTGATATGCTTTGATGATTTTTTGATAAATAATTTAGCTATTGGGTGCCCTCAGAGCTACAGAGTTCCACTCTCCTCACTAGCTACTACTCTTTCTTTTCATATTTCTATGACCTTCTATGACATCAGTAACTCCCATTCCATGCTATTCATCTCAATGGCCTCGAATGGTGTTATTGATGTCATAGAATTTTCAGGCAGTATGAAAGTTACAAAAGCAACAAAATTATATTATTAATTTAACAGGAAAAGGTTAAAAAACATATCAGAAAACTGGGTAGAAAGTATACAAACAACTGGAGGGCTTCTAGAGATGTAATAACTGTTTCCTACCACATTTAAGGGAAAGTAAGGTGTCTTTTATTTCAGCTTCCTGAAGAGGAATATCTAGTTTCTAGGCCCTTTGTGGGGTTATCCCTGGTAAGATAAGGCATCTCAAAAAAGACTGAATCCCTTCTGGTGTTTGTGAATGGGAGGAGGAGTAAAGAGAGGCATAGAAGGCTTTAATGACATAATTAATAGCCTATAATTTGTTTTGAATTTGATTGTGGGAGTCTCTAAGGCCTGCTATATGTCTCTCTGCCTGCTGTTTTCTTAGTTGACATGCCAGCACCTTGTCACTCCCCCCCCCCCACTTTCCAGAATCTTGCTTTTAAGTGCAGAATTGCAATCTCAGCTTTTCTACAGTAGATAGAAGGGAATTTATTTCCATTCTTATTAGGGCTGGGCAGACTGTTCTGAGGGATATCCAGACCCCCAGATCGAACCACAATCCACATATCCAAAACAATACAGATTTTGCTACAGAAGTCCGATTCCAGGTCTGTGGAATTGCCATTTGTGACATTTTGTGTATTGTTGCCATGGGGATACTGTTAGCATGCTCGCTTCATGTACAGGCAGCCAGTGGCATCAAATCAGTCAACAGAAGGTCACGTGATGCACTCACAGTATATAACCATGCTAAGTGTGCAATGTGACCCGGACGAGAGGGAAACAGTCAGAGGAGTACATCACTCACTCATTGCAGCAGACAGCCCCCAAAAGAAGTTGCCAAAAAGGAAAAATACACAAATATAAACAAAATATACATTTTTGGAGGGGAAGGAAGAGAAACAATGAGCAAGGAAGGAGACTTATTGGGGTGAGGGGGAGAGAAACTGACCGTTGGGGGAGGGTGGCAGGTTGCGACTGGAGAAAGAAGAAATCCAGAAGGACTGGGGAGATAGTGGTGGCTTGGGTGGCTGCCAGGGGGGCAATAGGCGGGCAGTCTGGCAGTGTGACTGTGTACATGAGCAAGGGCAGGCTGGCAAAATCTTTGACTTGTGCCATTGCAGAAGATCCAGTGGAAAGGGGAAGTGACTACTGGAGGCCCAAGAGAAATTTTACAGTTACAGGAAATCCCAAATAAAAGTGATTTTCTTTTCTTGGCCTCAGGCAGTGTAGCTGAGTGTACATGAGCAAGGGCAGGCTAGCAAAATCTTTGACTTGTGCCATTCCAGATCCAGAGAAGAGAGGGAGAAACTACTGGGGGCCCAAGAGAAATTTTACATTTACAGAAAATCCCAAATGAAAGTTTTTATTTCTTTTCTTGGCCTCAGACAGTGTGGCTGTGTACATGCACAAGGGCAGGCTGGCAAAATCTTTAAATTGTGCCATTCCAGATCCAGAAGAGAGAAGGAGATACTACTAGTGGCCCAAGATAAATTTTGCAGTTATAAAAAATTCCAAATGAAAGTTTTTTTCTTTTATTGATCTCAGACAGCATAGCTGTGAACATGAGCAAGGGCAGGCTGGCAAAATCATTGACTTATGCCATTCTAGATCTAGAGGAGATAGGTAGTCTACTGGGGGCCAAAGAGAAATTTCACAGTTACAGAGAATCCTGAAAAACATTTTTTTCTGGCTTCATTGTTACTGTGTGTACAGGGCAAGGGCAGCATCCTGGCAAAATAAATCTTTGACTTGTGCTGTCCAGAGAAGAGAGACAGAGACTGCAGGGGGCCCTCAATACATTTAACAGTCCCAGAAATCACAAATATTTTTTTTCCTTGCTTCAGTGTGGCTGTGTACAGGGCAAGGGTAGCAGGCCGGCAAAATAAATCTTTGACTTGTGCTGTCCAAAGGGGGGAGCGAGAGAGACTGCAGTGGGGCCCACGAGAAATGTAACATTCCCAGAAATCCCAAATAATATTTTTTTGATGGCTTCTATGTGGCTGTGTCCACAGGGCAAGGGCAGTAGGCTGGCAAAATAAATTTTTGACTCGTGCCATCCAATCACGAATCATGATCACTTGTTAATGTTGATTCACAATTTCATGTATTAAAAAAAATACCGTTCAGACAAACAACATACAAGTTGATGCGCCTGTGCTGCTGGCTGTGGGTGGACTAGGGGATAATCTGACTTTGTGACTTGTAGCAAGCTGTTTACACTACAACACAAGTAAAGTACAACTACTGTACACACAGGTGTCATCATCATCACCACTCATTCCCCATTATTCCTCCTTATTATCATTAGTTTTATAGTATATCATGTTACATTAGATATTAGCATTAACCGACCCCCAGTGTGGGACTGTACTGTGTGTGGCTATGCAGCAGATGTGTCTGCATCTCCAATTCAAATTCTGAGGCACACTTAACAGTTTCTGAATTTGGTCACTTAACAGTAGCTAACTGTACTGTAGGTATCAGTCAGGTAATCTTGGAAGGAAGTGGTGATGAACTGCTGTGCTTTTGATGTGCTGTGTACAGAAGAGTCACTACAGTAAATGTGTTCCTGGCCTGTGGGTGGGAGTCATACAGGTCAAAATACTAAGAAAAAATAGACCACAGTGTTGATGAGGCACATTCTATTTCTCAGGTAGGCAGTGGCACTGCAAAAGTCACTAATCGGCCAGAAAATGGAAAACAAAATCAAGCCCCAAAAAGTGATTTTTTCACATCTAAGGTTTTATCTTCCAAGTGAATGCTTGAATCCAAAAAAGGTGAATGTCTCAGATCATCAACAGTCCCAAGTAAGTAATTGAAATAACTAAAGGCTTGGTGGGTACCACCCACAGAGGCACACAACAGTATGGAACAATTGCATACCATGCTACTGCCAGTCCCTCACCCTCATCTGATTCTTTTGAGGTTGAACCTGACAAGGGTAATAATAAAGATGAAGAGAATGATCGAGCATCACAAAATTTACTGGAAGGGATGGAAATTGCAGAATGGGAAGAAACAGGCAGAAGTGTTTTGGTTCATGAGGGGGTAGTGAGAATAATCCACAAGAGAATCAGGACCAAGAAAAATCTGGGAGAGGGGGTCCTGAAAAAGTGACCAAAGTGCCATGCCATCCTGGGAATAAAATAAAAAAATATCATGTTTTGTTTGGTCACACTTCTCCATTAGTGTTTCCAATGAGTCGGTAGCAACATGCACTATTTGTAAATGGCAGATCAGCGGGGTAAATGAAAGAAGCATTGGAACTTCAGCACTGAAATGGCAGCTAGACAGATGTCATAACATTACTGAGAACTCCAATTGTGAGTTTTGAAGAGAAAGTGACAATGATAGCTCACTACACTCAGGGGTATCTCCCATAGATGAAAGCAGTGGCAGCCCCCGCAGCACTACTGAAACACCTCCACCACCACTTCCTCCCATTTGAAGGACTCCTCCTACTGTTACTGAAAGTGTACATGTGCTCGAGACCCCTCCTCCTTCAAGATGACAGCTTACCATCTCTGAAACATATGAGTGTAAAGCCAAATATGCCTTGCTCATGCTGTTGCTGTTACAATAACCAAAATAATTTCAGAAATGATAGCTGTTGATTTGCTACTCTATAACGTGCTTGAACATATTGGATTCAGGCAGCTGCTTGAGTATCTCAAACCTCGATATAGTATACCATTGCAGCGATACTTCTCAACAACAGGGATTCCAGATCTTTATGATGTTGTATGTAAAAAATTAAGATGTGTCTTGTGCAATGCAGTTAGGAGGGTGGTGCATCTCACAACAGATATCTGGACGAGCTGTCAGCCTGAACCCTTAATGTTTATCATGGCACATTGGGCATGTTTCGATAAATCACGTGGGACTGGGGACAGTGAAACATTGCAGCTTGCTATTCTAAGAATGTTTTATTTTCCATCTGAACATACCTCATACAACATCAATGAAGAGCTCCAAAAACCAATACAGTAATGGTTCACTTCACAGGGACAGTCAGTTGGCTTTAAAGTTGCAGATAATGGATGTAACATAAGGAAGGCCTTGGAGGAGGAGGAGGGGGGCTTTGTTCACATCTCCTGCTTTGCACATTGCTTAAATTTAATAGTTCATGATTTCTCAATGACAACAGGGAGATTAAGGTGCTTGTTAGCACTGCTAAAATAATATGCACCAATTTCAGTCATTCAGGCAAAGCCCATCAGTTGTTTGAAAAAATACAGCAGAAGCACAGTTTACCTTTGCACAGACTGATCCAAGACATTTCTACTCAATGGTATTCGACCTTTTATATGTTCCAAAGGCTGCTGGAACTAAAGAAAACAGTCAGGCAAAACACCTTGAAAATAAAATTGGTAATGCAGACGTCTATATTACTCCACCACAGTGGACTATGCTGGGAGTTTCTAATTTTCCTGCTCCAGCCATTTGAGGAAATCACAAGGGAGGTTAGTGCAAACACAGGAACTCTCAGCCAGGTGATACCCCAAATAAAAATTTTAAAATTCAGATTGAATCTGATTAGGGAAAAGTTAGAGAAGCAAGACAGTTCCATGATCACACAGGCTGCCTGTGGTGCTGCTTACAAATGCAGATTGTCCCCCAGAATACAACAAGATCTAACAAGATGTATGATCAAAAAAATTGAGGAAGATGACAAACTATGTAAAGTGTTTCATTCTGAGTACTACATTAAAGCAACAATCTTGGACTCACGATACAAATCGAAGCAACTATTCAGTGATGATGATGACACTTGTTTCAAGATTAACAAAATAATTGACGAGGTGCATGCTGTCATCTAACAGTGTGCAACAGCAGCACCACATTCAGAATCTTCTTGATGACACAGCACAGCATCAGGTGGCACATCCTCTACTGCTGTAGCATTTCTCCCTCTTCCTCCTCAGCCACTGCAGTCGAATCTTCTTCTTTACCACCAGCTAAACAGGCACAGTCCCACAGTTACTTGGTTCAGCTTCATGTCTCCAGAGTCACCTAAGAAGATCTAATTGTAACACTTCTTCATCTGCCTCTTGTAACACAGCCTCAGCAAAGACCATTGTCGAAATGTTTCTGGTGGAGCCCAATATCAACTGGAATGCTGATCCTTTGCAATACTGGAAATCCAAACAAATTATATCGTCTGCTTTAGTAAACATTGCAATGAAGTACATGAATTGCCCTCCAACTAGCGTCTATTCAGAATGATTGTTTATTTCAGCTGGTAACGTCATTACTGACATACAATCCTGTTTGACACCAGAAAATGCTGAGTGCCTCACATTTCTCAAAGTCAGCATTTTTCACTTTAATTCATATTTGATACCCGAATAAAACATACACTGACTGCTCTGAGCAAGCCCTATCCACAAACCACTTTCAAGAATTTGTGCCTGTGGTGAAAATCTTTTGTGAACAGGGTCTACTACATGAGGTAGCAATTAATTGCAACAAGTCAGGTCAGGACATACGGACATACGAAATGACAGCTGAAACAGGCCTCATGGTCTATCGAGTCTGCCCAATTATGCAGCTAGTCCATCAACTTGCAGCTGCCCCACCTCCCTCCCTCCTATTAACTACCCCTCACTCTGTCCCACCCTGTCTTAAATCCTCCCACTGTTCTACATGATACCACCTCCACGGTCATAGTGTTCCACTTATCTACCACCCTTTCTGTGAAGGGACGGACTAGGCCAGGCCACTAGCACTTGAATGATCACATGAGCAGCACAGAATAGAAAACAAAATAATAACATCAGTGGGTTTAGAGTCCAAATACAGCAAGCAACTGCATTTCATGTCACAAACTTACTTGGTGGTACCTGGTATCACTATCTGATCTGAAAGGTAGGGTACTGCTGTCTTCAACTACTACTACTACTACTATCACTTTCTGTCCTTATGAGTCACAACTACTACTTATCACTATTTGTCCTTACTCCAGTCCTTACTGCTACTACTTGTCACTTTTTTTGCCTTCAGCAACTGATCCTGACTGTACTGTTTTAATTTTCATAAAGTGCATGGCTTAGTAGATGCCTGAAACCCAGAAACTGAATACTCTTTGTATATTTCTCACATCCCCCATATTTGGCTGCAATTACTTCACAGAAAAAATGCTACTGAATTTAAAATTTATATAATTTCTTTAGTGTGTGTGTGTGTGTGTGTGTTATGCTAGCCTGGTTATATCTCACACAGTAGCTGGGCTGAGATTATTATATTATTATGTTTTATTTTTGATATTTAAATTACTTGGCAGTGGCTGGCAGCAACTGTGAAACTAGGAAGGATGTAATTGTGCTGTGTGTCATTGGGTCTTTGGGTGGCAGTGGCAAACTTTTTTATGGCTGCACTGCACTAGATCAATGCAATGTGTGACTGGCTGCCTGCCTGGGTGGTAGTGATCACTCTGTCTTTCATTTTTCTTCTTTAAGGATTCAGTGTGTTGATCAGATTCAGTATAAGTAGTCATAATACTAGAAAATATTACCACCTCTTGGACCAGGTAGTGTACCATATACCACAGTTCACCGGGCATGCAAAGCAGTTGCATCATTCACATGAGTAGGGTGAGTGGGCTCTCTTACTGCTGATCATTTGATTATTCATATCCATTTCTTTGTCCTGTTCAGATCTGACTGGAACATTCATCTAAATAATACCCACACAGCATTATTAATAAAACAAAAAATCTTGGCTGCCTGGCAGTATCTGCAGTGCTTAGTGGTGCTATGATATAGATATCTGCATCTGTCTCTCTGTCTCTCTTTCTCTCTCTGTCTCTCTCTGTCTATCCCAGCACACTCATGTCATGGACCCGAGCAGGATATGCCACCATTATAGGCCACCCATGAATGGGCTAGTAGTGAGTAATTGCTTTTTATGTTGGCTTGCACGTGATTGCCAGGCAACATATTACAGTAGTAGCAGATTTGGAGGTGAGGTCACCGTGGGCGAATGCAAGGCACACATCAGTAGGTGCATCCCTCATTCCCCAATAAGGCAGCTGCAGGCGCTGACACCAGCAACATGTAAACTGGCCACCACATCTAAGAAAAGGTCTGCTGCAATGAGAGCCAAGCTCATCATGCAGCAGTGTGCCTTTCCTGGTGAAGCAGTTTAATAAACATGGCGGCACTGACTGCAACTGCGCAAAGTGTCCCAACCCACTTCATTTGCCGATGGCGGAGCCCACTTCCCGTAGGCATAATGCCCCCCTCCCATTTAAAGAGTATGCCAAAAGGGTGGCCAATCCCGCTCTGCATCATGCCCCCCAACAGTCTTTCTTTGCTGATGGGGGGCCCAATCCCCTCCGGTTTCAGTCCCCCCTTCCCCATTTACAGTATTTTGCCGATGAGGGAGCCCACTCCCCATTGGCATAATGACACAGCCGCTTTTGTTGTGTGCCAAGGGGGGTGCCCAATCCCCCTCAACTCTTGTCCCTCCCTTTGTTATGTACAGACAGGGGTGCCCAATCCCTCATCAGCTACAGCCCTCCCAAAAAACAGTTAGGTGGCTCACTGAGATCCCACCCCAGCGTGCCAAATGCCCCTGTAAAACAAAAACCATCTGGCAATTTATTTTATTTTTTTTAAACCTGAAAACCAGAAAATGTTCCCTTGTCGACTCCGGTGGCCCTTCCCCAACCTGTGCCCACCCTCTGCGCACCCTACCTCCCCACACCCCCCACCCCATTCTTACCTCCAGAGCATGGCGCAATGATCTTCGGTGGGAACATATCTGCACTCTTCAAAGCCGACCACGAACTGAAGAAATGCTGGTAAGCTGTATAATGGAATAAATAGGGTTTTTCAACTTTGGTACATATGTCAGGTATTTTGGGGAATTTTGGCACCAGATTTTCAACATGGGGTTATTGGGACCACTCCTCATGAATTCTTGAATTGTCATGGCATTATTCTGTCCTGAAAGTTGATTTCGTGGTCACTGCATGGAATCACTTTTCAGGACGGATTAACAAAATGACAGTGCCACTGTTCATGAGGGGGGCTCTTAAAAAGCCTATGTTGCAAATTTGTTGGAAAAAATCCAAAAAATGGCAGTTTTATGAGCGTGTATTGCACAGTTTCCACTCACGCTAGTAACTTCGTGAATTTGTAATATTTTCACTCCAGATTTTCAAAATTGGCATTTTTCCATACCTCCTTATGAACAGTACAGCTGTCATTTTCTATATCCTGGCCAAAATGTGTTTTCACATGTCCTGAACAGAATAGTGCTGTCGGTGTGCGAAATCAGTTTTTGAGACAGTTTGAGAAAATGACGGGGACACTGTCCAGGAGCAGAAGTCCTAAAATGCCTATGTTGAAAATCTGGTGATGAAGGTCCATAAAATGACTGTGTTACAAGCATGTGTTGTGCAGTTTCCACGCACCCTTGTAACTTCGCACATTTGCAATATTTTCTTGCCAGATTTTCAACACTGGCATTTTTTCACACCTCCTTATGAACAGTACAGCTGTCATTTTTCACATCCTGCCAAAATGTGTTTTTGCACCTATGGCACACAATGGCATCGTTGCTGTGGGAAATCAACTTTTGGAACAGGGTAACAAAATCACAGTGCCACTGTTCATGAGGTCCCAAAATGGCTAAATTGAAAATGTGATTAAAAAAATTCCCAAAATAATTTGGTTACGGACATGTGCTGCGCAGTTTCTGTGCCTGATCAAGGCTTCATCAATTTTTCATATTTTCACTCCAGATTTTCAACATTGCCATTTTTTTACACCTCCTCATGAACAATACAGTTTTCATTTTTCACATCCTGCCCAAAATGTGTTTTTGTGCCTGTGTCGCCAAATGGCATAGTCGCTGTGCAAAACCACTTTTCATCTAACAAATTGATAGTGCCGCTCTTCATGAGGTGGGGTCACAAAAAGCCGATGTTGAATTTTTGGAGTGAAAATACCAACAAATGCCTACTGCGTTAGGGTTTCCAGCTGTAACATCCCACCCTGTAGAGACTGACATGCGTCAGGGGTGTGACTTGGAACCATTGTTTTAATGCTCATGCCATTCCACCCCCAACCCCCACTCTGCACCCAGTGAAAGGCATTGAGGTGTGTCTTGGAGTGTTCAGCCCTAAAGTTCATCCCATTCTGCTATACTGCACCCATCTCAGCATATTTCCTTATGGAATGGGGTAAGTATAAGTCCCAAAGACCCCAAAGCACACCACAACACTTGTCAGTGTCTACAGGGTAGGGTGAGGTTAAATGGCATGAGCGTTATAGCTGATGACCCAAAGACACACCCCAATACCTGTCAGCGTCCGAAGGGTGGGGGTGGGGTTGGCGTCAATTCAGTACTTCACTGCCATTCCTATTATGTATCTCTAACTCCTGCACTACCAATGCCAGTGACACAACATTCAGCATTGACAAATGCTTATTTATTTAGTAGTTTTACATACATTTCTATACCAATAATCCATTAAATTATTTCCTTTGGGCCTCTGTGTCAAATGTGACCGACTCTGGCCAATTCATGCATTTTTTCACATTTTTTCAAATATTTGTCAGCAAATCAGAACTAATCAGAACAAATCAGAACTTCACTGTGTTTTGGTTCTTATTTAATAAGGGTGAGAACTTCATTGAGTTCTCCCTGCCCTAATTCTTATGTGAAGGATTTTTTTATCCTGTGTCTGACTGTAGGGAGGGGGAAGGCATCACTTTGTATTTTATTTCTGTCCTTTTCAAACCCTCCTCCAATTCTCCAAAGTGTCATTCCCTGTTTTCTTGCCTATGGGCTGCAAATCCAATTATTTTACCCCTTATGGCACACGTGTATGCTTCCAAGGCGTTTCCAGCTGATGTGTCAGAGATGGGGTTCTCCTGAAAGTAAGAGAAGGTTTCCTTTGTCACCCAGGGAAGAAAATCTGGGTCTCTGAGTAGGAGGGGATCTAATCTCCATGATGGGGAGGTGCACCATCGAGGAGCCCAAGATATGTGCAACTGGACTGTGGTGTGATCAGTGCTCACCAAGAGAAGAATTGTGGCATTTAAGGAGGCCTGAGTCAGGGAAGGAGATGTGAGCCACATATCTTGTCTGCTATATGAGCCATGGATCCTAGAGTGGTAGGTGTAGTCTTGGTCTCAGGGGTGAAACATCCACCATATGTCTGTGAGATCCAAGTCTTGGATTATATGATGTACCGCTTGCACCTCTTTGGTATGTGTCTCTGTACCTGAAGAGCTCCTGTGCAGTACTGGGACTAAGGTGAGGTTATAATTTCCTCCTATCAAGGTGGGTTTTTTTGAGTTGGTTGGGGGCAATCTGATTTATTAGCACATGAAAACAGTTTGCATTGTTCTCCTTTGGAATGTATATGTTACAAAGGAGTAGGGGGCCCATGGGGGTTGATGCCAGCACCATCACCCATCTTCCTTGAGGGTCAGAGATGGTTTTTGTAATGTTCCACCTGGGAGCTTTGTGAATAAGAATTGCCACTCATATCTTGCAGGAAGTAGCACAGGCATATACCTCCTGTCCCACCCATTGTTTTTTTAAGTAGGAGATATCCGCCATAAGTAACTTCATTTCTTGAAGATAGGCTACTTGGGATTGCAACCTTTTCAGGTGTGATAACACTTTCTTTCTTTTGACAGGGGTATTAAGTTCCCTGAAATTCCAACTGTGGCATATTAATTCAGCCATAGTCTAGATCATGGAAGTATCCGAAATGATAAGGAGTGTATACACCTTTAGAGACTAATATGCCAATATCTTGATTTGAGTCAGGAAGAACTAGACACATCTTCTGTGCACCTAGATATAACCTATCGAAACTTCTATTTCCAATGATAACTTGAATACTGATTATTCATAAAACCTGCTTGTCATTTTGGCCTAACTCTAATAACACCAAAACTACTTGTAACAACCAGAACATTGTAACTGTAATCTTAATACTCCATTGTATTGGAAAACCAAGGAGGCTGACCCAGCATAGGGCCAGTGGCCTGGGCCTACCAGGGGCCCACCAAGACACTCTGGGGACATGGAACTGTCAGACCCCCCTATTATAGGGGGTGAACTGTGAGGTGATTTGTTAACAATAAACCCTGAAGGTGACTTTAAGCGCACCACTCCTGTTGCTGGAATTTCAGCTTGAACACTACCTTAGTTTAAAGCTTGGGTGAGCGTCACAGTGGGGGGGAGGCAATATCCTTGTACCTTGTCTTAACCCTCATTGCAATACAGTAATATCTTCTGAGGGCCATCTACTCTACAGAACACCTTGTTATTAGTTTTTTATACAGAAGGGCCTTGTTCTAGAATAAAAGACAAATTAGCCATCTGCAGTAGTCGAGTGACGTGCCTCATCCATTACCATCTGATATTTTATGGGGGGTGGGGAACCATTATAACATACCAAGGGGGACGGGGTATTTGTCTCAGAGATGCCACTACTAAGGTTCATACTACTAAGGTGATAAGTGAGCAATGAAGCTGTACAGCTCATAAATGCTTACATCCATCTAAACATTCAAAGCCTAGCCTCCAAGCTTGATCAGCTCCAGGTTCTAGCTGCTCACCATGCCCCTGACATAATCATCATATCCAAGACCTGGCTAAACCCAAACCTCCTGGACCCAGCCATCGCTATTCCAGGGTTCACTATTACACGGAAAGACCAATCCACCAGAGGTGGAGGGGTGGCTATCTATACCAGCTCAGCCCTACATTTTTCTGTCACTCTCACAAAAGCTGAACGCAAAGTCTATGAGCTGCTTATGCTGAAATTACCCCCTCCTTCCTCACTCCCCATCTTTGTGGCTGGTATTTATTGCTGCCCTGGCACCCCAGCCACAACAGTCACCGACCTTCTAAGCCAACTAATGTCTCTTGCCCAGTCAGGTGAACTATATGTTATGGGTAACTTTAACCACACTGGCCAACCCCTGCTTTTAACAAAACCTGAACCGAGATATCTGCTCTCAACCTTACCCAAACCATTCTGGAACCTACAAGCTCAAACCATAAGATCGGCAACCACTCCCTCCTTGACTGGGCACTTACCTCCCATCCACTCCACGTCGTTAGCTCTGGCCTCCTTCCTGACTCCATTAGTGACCTCCACTTAACCTACTTGGTCCTCAAAATCCACCGGGTTAAATCCCCTCCCAAATTTATATTTCAACGATCATATAAAACTCTAAACCTCTCCCCTCTCCTGGAAAAACTAGCTCACTCTAACTGGAACCTAATCCTAAGATGCTCTAACATGGATGCTACCCTTACACACTTCCAGAACACCTTCCTTAGCACCTGGGACAAACATGCTAGGGTCCGAGAGTTTCACCTTCTCTGGATATCATCCGAGCTGATAGCATGTCAACAAGCCCATGACAGGGAGTGGTGAATTTACAAATCTACACTCCTCCCAGGCAACAATATCACCTACTGCATGCTCCGAAACAAGTGCACAAAGGCCATCCACTTAGCAAAGGCTGAATATTTTAACAGCACCATAAACGCAAATCTTGGGAGGCCTTCTAAATTCTGTAAAGTCATCAACTCCCTTTTCTCCCCCCAACAACAAATCCCCTTCCTTCTGCTTCTCTAAGGGACTCTACACTCTGACCCACTGACGGTAGCCTCTGAATTCAATTTCTACTTCATTACTTGTGCTACGACCCTCCTGGACTCCCTTCCTCCAGTAACCCCACCCAATCCCCAGACAGCTACCCCCCCCCCCACTGCCTGGCCAGAACCCTTTCTTTTTCAGACACATCTCCTCCATTGAAACCTTAGATGCCCTTCACTCCCTGAATCCCACCAAAGGAAAATCTGATGGTCTCGACAACAAACTCCTCTTCCTATCTGCCCCGGCCATAGCTAATCCCCTCTCTGCCCTGCTAAATCTGTCATTCATCACAGCATCACTCCCCACAGAGTAGAAACATGCCACTGTCCTACCACTACCAAAAGGAGGTGACCCTACCTGCGCTGCTAACTACTGCCCCATCTCCCTCCTCCCCACTCTTGCCAAACTCCAGGAACACCTAGTACTATCTCAACTCTCCCACTTTCTCTCTGAAACTAACTTCTTCACTCCATTCCAGTCTGGTTTTAGAAAAAAACACTCCACCACCACCTCCCTACTAAGACTCATGGATTCCATCCTCTCTGGGATGGACAAAGAACAAATAACATCAGCTATTTTCATTGACCTAGCCAAAGCCTTTGATATGGTATCCCACTCCCTCCTATTATCCTGCCTATCAGGTGCTGGGCTATCGGCGTCGGCCACAAATTGGTTCCAAGCCTTTCTACAAAATAGAACCCAATCTACAAAAATAGTTGACTGCACCTCCCCCCACTCCCTATTACCACTGGCATTCCCCAGGGCTCAGTCCTTGGCCCCATTCTCTTCTCCATCTTACTAAATGATCAGCCAAAGGCTTGCTCCACTACCTCAATCCACATGTACGCTGATGACACGGTCCTCTTTACTTCTGGCCGTACCTACGAAGAAGTCACCTCTAATCTCCAGACCGACTTCAACAAAGTACAACGCTGGTTTAACTCCAATCAACTCTCCCTAAATGCCAAGAAAACAGTCTCTATGACTTTTGGCACTAGACAGAGGCCATCCAGACTTACATCCTCTGATCTTCCGTACCTTAAATAACACCATCCTTGAAGACATGCCCTCCTTTAGGTTTCTGGGGGATTGGCTTGATCACCACCTCTCCTTTTCCACACACATGGACACCATCTTGTCAAAACTGCACCCTAAGCTCGGCACCCTCTATAGAAACCGCACTAGTCTTCTGCTTCCTGTGAGACGTGAAATAGTGCAGAAAATGATTCTACCTTCCTTCAGCTACTGCAATGTTGTCTACAGCTCTGCCTCCAAGTCCACCTTATCCAGACTGGACCCCCTCTTCAATGCTTTCTGCCGCTTCACCCTTGATGCTCCCACCATACCCATCAGTGCGAGCTCTTCCATTCGCTGCCCCTTCCATCCCTGAGCAACCAGCACCTACTTCACAGTGCTAAATTTGTTTCTAATTTCTTTTTGGCAAATCACTTTATTTTATAAACAACACATTTATATTAAACAACAAACATCATTTATGCAAATACACACAGACCCCTCAACAAGGAAAAATAAAATATCCCACCCCTCTCCTCCCATCCCCTAACCACCCATCCCCCTTTGGCAGCCATCCACATCCTCGATGGAGGAATACTAGAAAAGGAAACAGAATCATCAGCTAAAGATGAATCGTTGGCTAGTAAGTAAGCAGGCTTATGCTTGTACACGGGAGAAGGACACTCAGCTGTGACAGTAAGCTTGTAGATTACTGAAGAGAAAAAGGCTCCATGGAGATCTTGGCAACAAAGTTAAATTGGTGAGCAAAAAAAAAAAAAAATAATAATCAAATAGCTAATAGCCATATTTCACTTTCAAGGATTGAAAAAAGCTGCCCCAACACTTAGAGAATCTGGTTGAAGCGTTATGGAAATTTGAAACTGACCTCTCAGCATTCAATGCATTCATAAACTCATCCCACCATTCTTTGAAAGAGGGGGTTCAGTTGCTTTGCCAATGGAGGAGAATCAATAACTTTGTTACCAAGGCTACCAGAGCTATTTGGTATTTCTGGGTACTGGATATGGATTGGGCACACTTCCCGAAAACACAAATCTCCGCAATAAAAAGAGACGATAAATCACAATATGGTTGTATCCAGCCTCTGACTGCTTGCCAAAACTTGACTATTTTGGGGCAAGCCCAGATTTTGTGGAAGGTGGTAGCTAACCGATTACCACAATCCACACAGGCCGGGGAGGACAGCCTCTTCAACCTATACAGTTTGGCCGGTGACAAATATAAATTATGCAACAAATTAAACTGAATCTCTCTCAATCTGGCTTGCTTAATGCATGAGTAAATATTCATCCATACTCTTTCCCAGGTCTCGTCTGACCACCCCATGGCCAGGTTTGCTTCCCAGTAGTGAGAAATTGGCGAGACTTTTTGGCCTAAACTTTATATAATATACTTATATACTTTAGAGACTGGTTTACCTGAAAGGACAATCTCCTCCAGTGTCCGGATTAATTTGCCAGCTTCCCCAGATACCTTATTTTTGCGTGTCTGAGAAAAAATACTCCTTTGAATCTGGAAAAGATGCAAAAGGTCTATGGGTTTTACCCCAAACTTGTCCACCAAATCAGGCAGGGAGGAAAGTACATTACCAGAGAAGAAATCCAAAATGCGGGGTTTAGTACAGAAATCATGTATAAACCTAGTAATGGGTTTATTACCCACAAGAAAATTAGGGTTCCTCAAGAGGGGTTGAGAAAGATCATTAACAAATGAAATATGTAGCTTTAGAAACAACTGGTGGAGCGCTTTTATGTCCCAGCCTAGAAGGGTATTCCTAACTTTGTTAGGAACCTTAAACCATGGTAAATATAGAAAGGATTCTAGGTCCAAATTCACTAGCCTAGAAACCTTCCAGTCTAAAGCAAGACTGGGTAAGGGGGTGTCTCCATCTCATAACCACAAAGCAGCTCTGGTCGCATGAATGGCTAGGTAATAGACATAAAAATCTGGTACTTGAAGGCCACCTACTTTCCGGTGAAAAATTAACTTAGCATAAGCCCTACGTGGGGGTTTACCCCTCCATAAAAAATCCGATCAGTACTTATAGAGCGGGTCAAAAAAAGACCTAGGGAGATAAATGTTCAGATTGTAGAGAGGGTAAAACAGCCTGGGCAGTACCATCATCTTTATTGTGTTTACTCTACCGGAAAAGGTTAAAGGGAGTTTTGTCTATCTTTCCAGATCCATCTTGATAGATCTAAATAAGGGTTTAAAGTTTAAATTGGCCACTTGAGCAAAGTCTTTTGATATCTGAATACCCAGGTATAGTAGGGAATTTGACTGCCACTGTAACCCTAGGGAGTAACACCAGGATTTACACAGATGGGAGGATAACGAATAAACCATTGTTTTGTTTCTATTAAGTTTATAGCCGTAAAATTCACTAAAACATGAAATTACTGAAAGCAGATGGGGAAGTGAGGTAGTACTGTCTCTAATATGCAACAGCAAATCATCAGCAAATGCTGATACCTTAAATTCCGCATTGCCTATTCTGATTCCCTGTATCAAGGGGTTCATTTGAATGGTTCTTATCAGGGGTTCTAAGTATAAATTAAACAGATAAGGTGACAGGGGACAGCCCTGACGAGTGCCACGCTTAAGGGGGAGGGTGGTTGAAATTAAATTATTATACTGAATCCTTGCAGATGGACAGTTGTACAAGATCCGAATATAGTGAATAAATTTCTCTGGGATACCAAATTTAGCCAGTGTTGCAAACATAAAACCCCACTCCACCCTGTCAAAGGCCTTTTCTGCGTCCAACAATATTAGAGAGGCCTCCTCGTCCAGGCTTTCGGAAGCAGAAATTAAATAAAACAACTTTCTGAAATGATCCGACGAGGATCGACCTGCAACAAAACCGGCTTGCTCCGGACTCAACAACCCAATCCATGTTTGCTTTAATCTAGTAGCCAAAATTTTAGCATAAATTTTAATATCTATATTCAGTAAGGAAATAGGTCTATAATTACTTGCTGAGTCCAAGGACTTATCCGGTTTAGGTAGCAGTATTATCCTGGCTTCAAAAAGAGATCTATCATTTACTCCACTGTTCTGCCAGTAGGTATAAAGTTGATGCAACAGTGGGATCAACTACTCTTAAATCTTAAAGAATAAGGGGTAAAACCATCCGACCAGGGGCCTTGTCTAATTTTAGTGAATCAATAGCCTTTGCAATCTCTTCTTTCGAGAAGGAGCTACTAGTAATCATATCGACTCCTCGGGCATCTGTGGAAAGGTATTTTACCCAAAACTCTTTCATTTAAGTTCACTCTGTGCGGGAGAGGTTGACTAAAATATAGAGCTTTATAATAATTATAAAAATATCCAAGATGCCCTCGGGATCGGTGGTTAACTTATTCGTGTCAGGGTGTTTCAGGGCTGCCACCCACTTTTTCTCTGCTCTCTGTTTTAACCACCAGGCCAAGAGATTGCCAGACTTGCTACCTCTCCCTATATATGCTGCTCTTATTTTGGAGGCAGAGTTCTCTACTTTCTCCGTCAAGGTATTTACGTACCAGATCCGCAGACTACTCAGTTTCTGTTCTTGGTCCTTAGTTCTGGAGGCCTCATTAACTGCTTCTAAGATAGAAATTTTTTTTAAGCAATTGTTAAGTAGAGATCTGTTTTTTGCCTTACGTACTGTTGCTATTCTAAGGAGCTCCCCCCTCCAAGTGGCCTTTAATGCAGCCCAAACTAGGTCTACTGCGTTAAGGGATCCCCAATTCTCCGCTATGCTATTATCCATAAATGTTTGAAAGCGAGCTAATGTGGGGGGGGGTCTTTTAACAGATTATTGTTCAATGACCACGAATAAGATCTGGACGGGATGGACAAAAGGGAGCATCTCAATTTAATTGATGAATGGTCCAAAATAACTCGAGACAGAAGTATCACCTCTTCTATTGTCGCCAAGTTACACTGGCTAACCAGAAAGTAATCAATTCTAGAATAAGATTTGTGCACAGGAGAGAAAAAGGTAAAATCTTTAGTTGTTGGATTGAACAACCTGCAAGGATCAATTAATCCAAAAGATGTTTTGAACTCTACCAAAGCCCGTTGGGCTGGGGAGGGGTGCAATGATCTGTACCAAGAACGGTCCAAGCTGTTGGACTGAACTAAGTTCAGTCTCCCCTAAGATAATAGGAGTATCTTTGAAAGGAGCTAAGATTGTGGCCAAGTGCTACGAAAAATGATGGAGAGTCAAAGTTAGGGCCATATATTGATCCCAAAACTAATTTTGTTCCTCCCAAATTCAAACTATAATATACCTTCCTTTGGGGTCTGAGATTGTCTCAGCAGATACAAAAGGACTCCTGCTATCAGCACAGCGACACCTCGACTACTCGGGGAGAAGCCGGCGCAAAAACCTGACTGACCCACTTTCTTTTAAAGCAATAGAGCGGTCAGACAGAACACGGGTTTCTTGAAGGAATACTATGGACGGATCAAGTTGGGCCAAATGGTGGAGTAAAATGTTCTTTTTCCGATTGTCCTTTCCCCCTTTAACATTCCAAGAAATAATATTCAGTTGACTAGCCATGTGGATATCCCTGTTTGATCTTGAAAGGATGTGGATAGCAGCCACCCTCCCCCAAACAACAAAAGTAAAAAATCAGTTTCCCCCTCCCCTGTACCCCTTCACAAAAAAAGAAAAGCTTCTCTTGGACCGCCACAATGGCGGACCCTCACAACCAAAGCCACCTCCTAAGGCAATGGTCCATGCGCCATAGAGGCTGGGTGTCCCCCCAACTAGTAAATAAATGAACCATTAAATACATATCTACAGTTTCCAATCCCTTGTAAGGACCCTTTTAATAGTTGACACATAACTAGCAAAGGGAAGAAAAAGAACAATTGTTACTTAAGGGAGAACTAGCTGAACTTTCTAAAACTAAGTATCTCAAAACTAGTTACCAGTGATACCCATAACTCGAAGGACATCATGTTAGTCCCATAAGGGGACTAAAAAATAAAATCAAGAGTTAGCCCTACCCTGGTCGATAACTTAACCACTGAGCACCTACGTACCCAGGAGTAACCCCACAGGAAATCAATTGCTTATTTAAGGCTCTGCAGAGGGTAAACAACCCCACTGCGTCAGCCCTCTATGGCCAGCCAGCAAATAAGAGGGGAACTTAGCCTTATCCTGTGGCAATACAGAGCTCCTATAACCCTTATTACCTTTGTAGGTTGCTTGCCTGAGCTTAACTCCTCTAATATTATAACTTAAAATTGAATCCCCTAAGGGTCATATTCCCTTGATAACCTAAATCATTTATCCCTTGGTTTATACACCTTTGGACAATACATAAGCTCTCCCCTGCCCATGCAACTGCCCCCTAACGTACTGAGTTACTAAATATTGATTGTCCACAAAATGAAAAAGAAACAGTTCCTGTGAAACATGCACAATCTAACTTCCTATTGCAGACAGCGGATTCCCAACTTGTTTCAGTTCCCTGTATGGACTTTAGGTAACATGGCATATCGTGGCTGGAAAAGTCCTAGAGTCTCATCCATTCTTGAATAAATCCGGTAGAGAGGTTGCAAGGACTTGTAGTGCTTCATCCACTGATTTAAAGTGCCTAGTCCCTTCTTTCAGAGTAACCTCTAACTCAGCAGGGTATAGCATTCGGTGGAGAATTCCAGCTGCCCATAGTTTCGAAGTGATGGGTCTGAAACTGGCTCGAGCCTGACGTACCTTCCATGTCAAGTCTGGAACTAGCCACAGTCTCTTGCCTTCTCACTGGAATGTGGCTAGCTTCCTTGACTCTTTCAAAATAAATTCCCAATCCAAATAATTTAGTAATTTAAAAATTACAGGCCGGGGTGGTTGCGATGCAGGGGGCTTTGCTCTTAAGGCCTGATGGCCCCTTTCTATTATATATTCCGGGCCATTGGGTGAGGGCCCTACTGTCTTTTTTAAGAATTTCTGCAAAAACAGGACTCTGTTAGCGCCTTCCTCACCCTCAGGAAGCCCCAATAGCACTAGATTATTTCATCTGCTCCTTCCCTCGAGGTCATCCAATCGATCCTCTAGCTTTGCAATGGCCCTCTTATTCTCGATGGTTACAAGGCCTAATTTCTCTTGCTTCCTCTCCAGCGATGAGACCCTGGCTTCTGCATCAGTTACCCGTCTGGCAGGCTGTGTCAGGGCTGGCTTGAATTCTGCCATCTCGTCCACCAGTTTGAAAAGAGCAGCCTTTATTGTGGAGAGATCTTCGTGGATTTGGGCCGGTGTGATCTCATTCTGCGACGTTAGCGGCGACGAGCTCCGGCGAGGCCGCTTTACATCCGACTCCGAATCGGGACTTTCCATTGCTCCCCAGTAACATGACCGAAATAAAACCGCTGCCTGCAGTCTCGGTCGTCATAGTTTAGTGTACACTGATGATTCAGCTGGAAGGGGATTTTTAAAACTGCAGATTGATTTTCGGAGAAGTGGAGACCCAAAGAACTGTGTCTAGTCCCCTTGACGCATCACGTGACTCCTCCCTTGTTTCTAATTTCTGACTTGGTTCCCTTCCGCCCTACCTCGTCTCCTCCCTATCTTCCCCACCAACTCCCACCCATGCCCTCAAGACTACTGACTCCAGGCTATTAGTAATCCCTCACTGAAGGACCTCTGCAGGCCAATCGGCTTTCTCTTACCTCCTCCCCCTAAGCTCTGGAATGACCTGCCTGCCCAAATCTGCTTTTCCTCCTCAAAACACTCTCTATCCTCTGCCCTCACTAACTTCTTTGCACCCAATTGTACCTGCCCCTGACCTCTCCCCCTTGCTAGATTCTCTTCCCCCCGATCCCCTCCTCACCTTACGTGCCTGACCAGCAGCTTGGCCTTCACCCAAATGACTGGCTTATAAATTGCCCTAAACAACCCATGCACTAACCCTCTCATGACACTTCTGCTATCTCCCTTCTTATTCCCCATCAATGGCTTTCCTAGGTCAACCCTCTCATCTTTCCCTGTGTATACTACCAAGACCTGTCACCTCTTCCTGACCCCAAGCTCAGGCTTCCATTTCTTTCTGCCAACTTGGTGCATTATACTTCAAATCAATCTCTACATAACAAGCACTTATGCAAGTATGTATAGTTCTAGATGTGTAATCAAGTATGATATGCCACCCTCCTTGTGACACATGTATGTAGTGTCTCCTCATGTAACAAGTTTGTAAAGCCACACTTAACTATGTAACACTTATCTGAATTGCTTGACTCTAAGTTCAGCCTATTGATTGTTTTATGTATACCCCCCTCCTTTGTACCTCCCCCAGGTAGCACTGTGAGATGAGCATCTTGTTGCTCAGTGTGACTCGGTGAAACATTTTCAAAAAATAAATAAATAAATAAATAAATTCTAACCAAGCTAAATAATAGGTTAAATTTTTAATGGAATATAAATAATTATCCAATCTTGCTTTGAAAATTTCTTTATTCTTACTTATTATAACATATAAAGGCAACTTATTCCAAGGTTTAATCACTCTTACAGTATAAACATATTTTCTTGTAATGTAGTTGAAAGATTTGCATGATAATTGGAGTGGGTGGCCTCTAATATTATAGGATGAATCCTTAAAGTTTATTCCCAAATCTACCATTAATGCAGGGTCCTGAAAAATATTGTAAAGGTATAATAAATCACCATGTAACCTATGAGTTTCTAAAGAAAATAGGTTGAGATTACATAGAAACATAGAATTTGATGGCAGATAAGGACCACTTGGCCCACCCAGTCTGCCCATTTCCCTACCTAATGGATAAGCTGCAGATCCTAGTTAACCAGCAGCCTACTTCTTTCTACCCCCAACCCCTAGACCTGCCTTATGGCTGTCCCATGCATGCTTGAATTCCACCACTGTTTTTGACTCCACAACCTCCTCCAGAGGGCCGTTCCATGCATCTACAACCCTCTCTGTGAAAAAATACTTCCTTACATTACCTCTGAGCCACCCACCTCTATCTTCAAATTGTGCCCCCTTGTTCTTGCACACCTCTTTTTTTGAAAGATGCTACCCTCTTGGGCATTGTTGATTCCCTTGAGGTACTTGAACATTTCTATCATGTCCCCCCTTTCCCTCCTTTCCTCGAGGCTATACATATTAAGCTCATTTAGTCTCTTTTCATATGTCTTCCGGTGCAGACCCTACATCATTTTAGTTGCCACCTCTGGACAGCTTCCATCTTGTCTATGTCCTTGGGAAGATTGGGTCTCCAGAACTGCACATAGTACTCCAGATGGGGTCTCACCAGCTGTCTGTATAGAGGGATAACAACTTCTTGTTTTCTACTGGTGATGCCTCTCCCTATGCATCCCAGTATCCCCCCAGCCCTCCTGACTGCCCTCTCACATTGTTTGCCCACCTTTAAGTCATCTGATATGACTACCCCCAGGTCCCTTTCCATTTTTGTTGTTGTTAGTATCTCACCCCCCATTGTATACTCTTCCCATGGGTTTTTGTTTCCCAGGTGCAATACCTTGCATTCTTAACATTAAATCTAAGCTGCCATACATTTGACCATTCCTCTAACCTTGCCAAGTCCCTTCTCATCCTTTCCACCCCACCTTGTGCATCAACTCTGCTGCAGATCTTTGTGTCTTCTGCAAAGAGACATACTTTTCCTTCCAGTCCCTCTGCAATGTCACTTACAAAGACATTGAAGAGGATCAGTTCTAATACTGAACCCTGCGGCACCTCACTAGTAACCCCCCTTTCTTCAGAGTGGACTGCATTTACTATTACCCTCTGTATCCTATTCTCCAGCCAGTTCATTACCCAGGATATCATCTTGGGACCCACCCCCAGGCTGGCTAACTTGTATATTAATCTTTTGTGTGGGACTAAGTCAAATGCCTTGCTAAAGTCTAGGTAGGCCATGTCCACAGTCCTTCCATGATCTACTACTTTGGTCACCCAGTCAAAGAAATCTATTAGATTCATCTGGCATGTTCTTCCCGCTGTGAATCCATGCTGCCTTGGGTCCTGTGCCCCTCTGGCCTCTAGATACTCGACAATTCTTTCCTTCAGAAGTGATTCCATCATTTTCCCTATCACTGAGGTTAAACTAACTGGTCTGTAGTTTCCCGCTTCTGCCCTGTTCCACTTTTGTGAAGAGGAATCGCATCTCCTCCAGTCCTCGGTGCCACCCATCCTCCCATGATTTGTTAAAGAGGGTAGTCAGTGGTGTCACTAGTTGTACCCTTAGTTCTTTTAAATTCTGGGATGAATCCCATCAGCCCCATTGCTTTGTCCACCTTCACTTTTAAGAGTTCTTTCAGAACCCTTTCTTCTGTAAATGGGCTGGTATCAACTTCTGTATCCAGAGTGTTTCTACTGTTTGTTTTAGGTACTTCCCCTCTTCATTTGTAAATACTGAACAAAAATATTTGTTTAGTATCTCTGCCTTTCACAGTCACCCTCTGCCCACCCCTCCCTTTAAGCCTCACTATCCCTCTCTTAGTCTTCCTTCGCTCCCTGATGTACCTAAAAAAGGTTTTATCCCCCTTCTTAACTTAGTTGGCTATCTTTTCCTCAGTTCAGGCATTTGCTGTTCTGACTGCCTTCCCAGCTTCCTTTTGCTTTAACTGATACAGTTCTCTGGCCTGCTTCTTCTGTGATTCCTTGTACTTCCTGAATGCTTTCTTTTTCTCTTGAACCTTCACTGCCACCTCCTTTGAGAACCATAGTGGTTTCTTACATTGTTTTGTTTTGTTTATTTGCTTCATACAAAGGCTTGTTACCTCTGTGATGGCAGTTTTTATTATTCCCCATTGTTCTTCCACCCTCCTTCCTGCCCATTTGCTAGTGCATTCCTGAGGCACTCACCCATTTAGCAAGTCAGCCCTACTGAAGTCAATTACTTTTGCCTTTGTAT
Organism: Neoceratodus forsteri; assembly: GCA_016271365.2. Taxonomy (NCBI): domain Eukaryota; kingdom Metazoa; phylum Chordata; order Ceratodontiformes; family Ceratodontidae; genus Neoceratodus; species Neoceratodus forsteri. Next base: position 876,796,155 of record CM057452.1, on the reverse strand, counting down.
GGCTTGACTCTATTTCTGTGTTTATTGTGAACCATACTGTTCGATGGTTGCTAGATCCCAGATGGTTACCCACTTCTACATCTGTGATCCTCTCTCCATCTCCATTTGAGAGGACCAGGTCTAAGATTGCTCCCTCTCAAGTGGGTTCCAATACTAGTTGTCTAAGGCATGCCCCCTGTAGAGCATATAGAATAACCCCACTCTTAGAAGTGGCTGCTGCAACTGCACTCCAGTTAACATCTGGCATATTCAGGTCACCCATCAGCAATATCTCCCCTTTATCTGCCATTCTAAGTATACTTTCCATCATTTCCTTGTCCATTTCCTCCCCCTGAGAGGGGGGTTCTGTATACAACCTCTGTGCAGATTGTGGTGCCATTGCCTGCCTCCAAATTGACCCACAGTGCTTCTTCTCCTCCCTGTTTACCCTTTTGTTATGTTGCTTTGATTCCTTCTCTTATGTAGAGAGCTACTCCTCCTCCTCTTTCACCCTCCCTGTCCCTCCTGTAGATAGTGTATCCTGGTATGTTTACGTCTCAGTCATGGTTCTGTGTGTTCCATGTTTCTGTGACTGCCACAATATCCAGATGTTCCTCCTCCTTATACAGTCTAGTATCATAAGACAAATGATTCATACCCTTAAGATGTTTCATAAATCTACACTGGACTGTTTCTAATTGCTGTATGTTTGATTTCTTATACGGACACCAGAGTTGTGATACATATTCAGGATGAGGCCTTACATACAGTAAACATTAAACAAGGGCATTAAAACCTTGGGTTCTCTTGAGGTAAGGTTACATTTTATAGACCAGACAACCCTATTTGCTTTGTTAACAGATTAATTAATATGGTGAGAAAAATCCATATAATTTAAAACCGTGATCCCCAGATTTTTTTCATCCATAGTTTTACTAAGAGTAAATTGTCCCAATGTATATGTTTTCAATGGGTTGGTGTTACCCAAGTGCATAATTTTATATTTGGAATTATTTAGCCTCATACCCCATTCATTAACACATTCAGAAATCCTATTTAGATCTTGTTGTATAATATCAGAATCCAATTCAGTGGTACATGGGCCACCAAGTTCAATATCATCTGCATATTTGATAGTCAACAAAGAGCAATTTGCTGTCAGATCTGAAACAAAAGCCTGGAATAAGCAAGGTCCAAGCACCGAGCCCTGAGGGACTCCACTAGTGACGCTGCCAACATCTGATAAACTTCCATTGATACTTACTTTTTGAGTGTGGTTTGATAACCAGTTTTTAATCCAAATTATTATATATGGATTTATTTTTAATTTCTGCAACTTCTAAAGCCCAATGTGGCATAGCATCGGATGCTTTACTAAAGCCCAAGAAGATGGCATCACAGGGAATATGCGCATCAACTATTGAGCTTATGATCTCATAAAAACTTAACAAGTTAGACAAGCATCCCCCCACTCTTTCTAAAGCCATGCTGTTCAGAATCAGCAGTATTCGGTACAGGAGTTAATACATCCCTAATTAGACTCTCAAAAATCTTACAGATAGGTGAAGTGAGACTTATTGGTCTGTAATTTGAACAGTCTAATTTTAAGCCATTTTTGTATATGGGGGTGACATATGCTATTTTCCACTGAGTAGGAACAAAATCTTCCTTCAAACAGGAATCAAAAAGCAATTTAAAAGGAAGTAATAAGCATCCAGATAATAGAAATAGGAGGAGACCCACAATATAATCTGGTCCAATACTGGTTTTCCCTTTTTGTAATTTTATTTTCTTTTCGATATCAATTTGTTTAAAATAAATAAGTTCTGAGCCCTTATTATCAATAGTATGTATACTTATGTCTGAAATTGTGTACTGTTTACAAAATTCTTTGTTAAATAGGTTAGCTGTATACTTTGGATTTTGTATACTTTGTCTCTCCACCATCAAGAGGCCCACTTTACACGATGGCTTTTTCAATGAATTTATATAACAGAAAAATAATTTACTATTTGATTTTATAGCATTTATTGCCAAATTGTGTTCCCATTTATATTTTGTCCTTTTAATAACAGATTTACATTGTTTTTGAGCCTTTATATATATATTGTCCAATTAAGACTAGTTTTTGATTTCAAATAACAAATATATTTCCTAATCTTATGCTTAATCAGTTTCTTAATGGATTTTTGTCATCCATTTGGGCTGGGATTTACCCTTAGTGTGCTTAGTTTTACAGGGTATAAATGCATCCTTAATGAATGATAGAGTATTATACAGAAGTTCCCAATAATCCTGTAAAGGGAGTTTGGCATGTTTATACTCCCAATCAATCTGATTAAACACATATTCCATCTCAGGGATATTTGCTTTATTATACATATAAATCAATGTAGATTCAGACTCAATTATTATTGGATGTTTTAACTTAAAAGAGATGACACTATGGTTACTATTACCGAGTGGTGCCTTGACATAGTACACATTGTTAATGTCTCTAACCCCCCCCACTTGTACATTCAGGTATCAGATTGTTTCAATTAAGCTGTCTTCACACATGACGATAGACTGCATTATGCAGTAGCATTATTGGGAACTTTCATCATAACAGCCGTTATAAGTCCAGCACCATGTAACATGTAAAGTCTCTGGCATGTTCTCACATTGCACAATATAGGTGTATGAGAAAATTGTAAAGTTTAGGTTTACTTTTAAACTGAGCAAGCGGAAGGTGTGAGAAACACACATATCCTCATAGATTCCACAAAAAACAAGCATTTGTCAATGCTGAATATTGGCTTGTTGGCATTGGCATTGGTAGTGCAGGAGTTAGAAATGCAAAATAGGAATGGCAGTGAAGTATTGAAGTAACGTCAACCCCCCCAAAGAGACTGAAAAGCCTTGGGAGTGTGACTTTGGATCAGCCACAATGCTGATGACATTCCACTTCACCCCACTCTTCAGAGAGTGACAGGTGTCGGGGTGTGCATCAGGTTCTTCGGCCTTTATGCTCACCCCATTCCATAAGGAAATAAACTGAGATGGATGCAATATAGGAGAATGGGGTGAACATTAGGGTAACAGAACCCAAGGCAGACCTCAATGCCTGTCACTGGCAGTAGGGTGGGGGAGTGGGGGTAGAATTCTGCGAACATTATGGCTGACAAACACAAGTTACATCCCGATGCCTGTCAGTCTCTGCAGTGTTGGTGTATAGTTGGAAACCTTAATGCCCCGGGTGTTTGTTGGTATTTTCACTCCAAATTTTCAACAGTGGCTTTCTAGGACCCCACCTCAAGAACAGTGGCGTTATCATTTCATTACTCAATCCTGAAAGGTAATTTCACACAGCAACTGCTCCATTGGGAGCCACAGGTGCAGAAAAACATTTTGGGCAGGATGCAAAAAATGATGGCTGGACTATTCATGAGGAGGTATAAAATAATGGCAATGTTGAAAATCTGGAAAGAAAATATGAAAAATGTGCAAACTTAAGAGCGTGCATAGATACTGCACAACACACGCCCTTAATGCAGTCATTTTGGGGGTTCTTTTTATAAAATTTTCAACATTCGAATTTTGGGACCTCTCCTCATGAACAGTGGCAGTGTGATTTTGTTATTCTGTCCCGAAAGGTGATTTCGCATAGCGGCTGTGCCCATTGTGCACCACTGATGTGAAAACACATTTTGGGCAGGATGTGAAAAATGACAGCTGTACTGTTCATAAGGAGGTGTGCAAAAATGGCAATGTTGAAAATCTGGAGTGAAAATATTACAAATTCTCAAAGTAATGAGCGTGCATGAGAACTATGCAATGCATGCTCGTAACACAGTCATTTTTTGGAATTTTTTCACCAAATTTTCAACATAGGTATTTTGGGACCTCTGCTCATGAACAGTGTCACTGTGATTTTCTTAATCTGTCCCACACATTGATTTCCCACAGCGATCACCCCATTGTGCACCACATGTGCAAAAACACATTTAGGGCAGGATGTGAAAAATGAAAGCTATACAGTTCATAAGGAGGTGTGAAAAAATGGCAATGCTGAAAATCTGGAGTGAAAATATTAAAAATTCTCGAAGTTACAAGCGTGTGTGGAAACTGCACAACATATGCTCCAAGGGTGGGTAGCACAACTTTCTCCCGACATCATTGCCCTATCTGAAACATGGTTAACTACTCATATCCCAGACTCCGCAGTTGCATTAAATGACTACACTATATTTAGAGATGATAGGGTTGAAAAGAGGGGAGGTGGGAGCGCTATCTACATCAGAGCAAAATTTAAGCCACTACTAATCCCTTTGCCTAAACCAAAACTCGGGGCCCAAGCAGTCACCATCAAGATTACAATTGGCCCCTGTGGGAAACCATTGTATATAATGTCTGTTTATATACCCAACAACCAGAGTGAAGCATTCGATTCCATCCTGGCTAACATAGCTATGCTCCCCTCAAATAGTGACCTCGTAATAATGGGTGACTTCAATATCAATTGGTTATCAAAAGGTGCTGATCCCTTTAAAGACGCAGCAACGGCCCACAATCTGACTCAGGTTGTACTAACCCCCACGTCGGGACCCAAGAACAGGCCAAATACACTCCTTGATCTCATCCTGACGAACTCCCCAAACACCTATCTGACATCAAAGTTCTCCCAGATGTCCTTAGTGACCACTCTCCTCTCTCCTGTACCTGGTCCAACAGGAGCCCTCACACCTCTAAATTATCCTACCAAAGACACCTCAAACAGGGAGCAATATCCAAGATTATCCACAGCCTATCCTCCAGTGACTGGTCCCAGGTCCACACCGCCACATCCATCGATGGAGCCCTCACCTCCTTCATAAACATTTTCAACTCAGCCTGTGACAAACATGCCCCTCTTGCCAAAAAGTTTATAAAAGCTAGGGATACGCCGTGGATAACACAACCCCTACTTGATCAGATGTCACATAGAGATAACCTCTGGTATAAAGCCCTTTACTCCAGAGACCCTCAAGACAGGCAGCACTACAGGGAGGCCAGAAATAAGTGTACCAACGCCATTCGACAAGCTAAGACAAACCACTACAAACAAGCCCTAATGGAATCCTGGGGTGTGGGGAACAAGTTCTGGAGAAACATCAAAGACTAAGTGGGAAATCTGTTAGCCAGCCACCCACACAAATAACTCATAATGGCACCCCCTCACAAGACCCCGTCATCATAGCCAATACACTGAATAATTCCTTCTCTGACCTCAGCCACGTACTCCCTCCAAACTTCTTTAGCCCTCCCACCTCGTCACCACAAAACCCGGCCCACAAGTCCAGCAGTCCACCTTTCGGTTTAAATCTATCTCATGCTAAAACCAAACGCTATATTACACAGGCCTTAAAAGATAAATGATACAGCAGTGATAGCTTAGACCTCAAAATCCTGCGACTAACACTAGATGTTACTATCCCTCACCTGACCAAACTTTTTAACCTATCTCTTCGCTTAGGGCAATTCCCAACTCTCTGGAAAAGGGGTATCATCACTCCTTTACTGAAAAGGAGACCAACTGACCCGGTAACTATAGACCTATCACGATTCTTCCCCCTCTCTCAAAAGCCCTTGAAAGAATAGTGGCTGACCAACTCACCGATTACCTGACAAACCACTCGCTACTCTGCCAAGAACAACATGGCTTCAGAACAGGTCATAGCACTACCACGGCTCTCCTCACGCTTACGTCATATTTACAGGAAGCTCTCGATGCAGGTGACCTAGCAGGGGCAATTTTCATAGATCTAACTAAAGCTTTCGATACTGTTAACCACGATTTACTTTTACAGCAACTCCCATCACTCAGCGTGGGTCAGGCAGCCATACACTGGTTCAAGAATTACCTTACAGACTGGACACAAGTAAAAATAAATACCACTCTATCTTCTAAACTTTCAGTTAAGTCGGGTGTACCACAAGGATCAATTCTAGGCCCGCTCCTTTTCACCCTATTCCTGAATGCAATCCCTAGTGCCTGCAACTGCAAGCTCCTGCTGTATGCAGATGATGCAGTAATCTTTTGGAAAGACTCCACTCTGAATGCTCTTCAGCATAAGCTACAAACTAATTTCCATGAAATAGAACACTGGTTAGCAAACCAACGACTAGTACTAAACCTCAAGCAAAACAAAATCCATGGTCTTTGCACACAGACAAAGTCACCACTTTAGCTCGCAACTAAACATTACCAACCATCAGGGTAACTTAATTGACCAAATATCACATTTCAAATACCTGGGTATCACACTAGACATATCATTAACCTATCACAGGCACATAGACCAACTGTCAGCCTCAGTAAATGCCAGACTAGGGACCCTGTTCAGACATAGACAATGCTTCCCGCCCCGCGCCCTTTGGCTGGCAGTGAATAGCTCGGTTCTATCTCTGGTAGATTATGGAATAACAATATATGGATCAGCTGACCCCACAGCAATAAAAAGAATCAACCTGGCTCTAAACAAAGCTAGCCGTCTGGTAACGGATAGTGACAAGCAAACCCATACCTGCGAGCTCTACAAAAAACTAACTGGCTGACTTTGCAGGCAGGCTAAATTACCACACCTGCCTCCAGGCCAAAAAATCCAATTGGGCTTTGCTCCCATTGGACTCCACCCACTAATAAAACTTAACACTCACAGGATTACTCCAAGACATACAGCCAAAACACGATACGCAATCCCCCAAAGAAGGACCTCGCAGGGCCAGAGGTCTTTTTCTTATCGAGCTCCCATCTGGCTCAATGAACTACCCCCATCCATAGCACAAGCCACAAGCATTAGTCAATTCAAAACCAGCATCAAGATTTACCTACTAGAATCAGAAACATGCTGTTGCACCTAAGCACACTCCACAAAACTGCAGGTTTGCTATCCAACCTAAGACAAGGTCTTTGACTGCAAAATGTGCATAGCGTCTGGAAATTAATCTAGTTTTTCTTTGTTTATCCCTCAGTGACAAGGTCTTTTGATTGCAAAATGTAAAATGCTTCTACTAAGTTATCGTATTCATTGTTCATCAACCTGAAAACGAGGTCTTCAACCACAACATGTACAATGCTTCTGCAAAGTATTCTAGTTCATAAATTGTTTAATATCATTCATACCTGGGCAGCAAAAGCAATCCCAAACTGTAATCTACCCAAGCTTGGATTAATGTCTCCTGTCTTCCTGTTATCTCCTTGGTACCTTTTTACTACTTATTTGTTGTCATTGTCTTTTTGCCCTGACGTGGAGCCTTTGCAAAGGAGTCTCTGACTCAAAGGTTGTAATTCCGAAACTTTAAATAAATAAATAAATAAATAACACAGTGATTTTTTGGGAATTTATTCACAAAATGTGCAACATAGGCATTATGAGAGCCCACCTCATGAACAGTGGCACTGTCATTCTGGTAATCAGTCCCGAATGATGATTCTGTGCAGTGACCGTGAAATCACATTTTGGGACCAAATAATGAAATGACAGTGACTGATTTCATGAGGTGGGGTCCCAAGAACCCCATGCTGAAAATTTGTAGCCAAAAGTTTAAAAAAATACCGAGATATCCACCTAAGTTGAAAACCCAAAATTTATGCTATTATACAGCTTACTGGCATTTCTTCAGTTCACAGCTGGTTTAAAGAGTGCAGACATGTTCCCACTCCACCTAAGATAACTTCACCAACCTTCAGAGGTAAGTATGGGGTGGGGGGTGTTGGGAGGTGGGGTGCACAGAGGGTAGGTGCAGGTTGGGAGAAGGGGCACTGCAGAGAATGAGGGACCATTTTCTTGTTTTGCAGGGAAAAAAAAAACTTCAGGGGAAGGTTTTTGGTTTTACAGGTGACACAAATACATTTGGTCACACTGGGGTGGGCTCCCAGTGTGCCACCTGGGATTTTTTTGGGGGGGGACTGGAGCCGATGGGGATTGGGCACCCCATTGGCAAATAAAGCATGTCTGTGTTGGAGGGGGTCTGATGCCGAGGGGGATTGGGCACCCCCGTCGGCAGACAAATAAAATGGGAGGCATTACACTGACTAGGATTGGGCACCCCTACCCGCAAACAAACTGAACTGGGGAGGGGGCATACAGACAGGGGGATTGGGCACCCCTGAAGTCAGCTTTCTATGGATTGCAAGAGGTGGACAGTGAGAGCTGCCACCATGTTTATTGGAATGTTTCACCAGGAATGGCACATAATGTAGGCATGTCAGATCTGCCACTGCAACGATGAACCTGTCTCTCATTGCAGTGGCTGTGTTCTTTTTTTTTTATACTTTGTATTTATTGTATTTTCATTCGCAAAACCATAGGACAGTTTTTACAGTATATAAGTTAAGACAGCACATAATCACGTCAGTCAGGTATGTAGCAATACATTATTCAAAGGTCTCAGGACAACTTACATAATTTATAAAGCAGTTCATATAATGAGCGCTAAGACATTTGTAGAAACCATCATCATCGTCAATATATTTCTAAGGTACAAAAGTAGGATCTAAGGATGAAATATGTATAATCCATTTCCTCCATTTAAGCTCAAAGGCAGGCAGTTTATCTGTGATTTTGGCTATTAATCTCTCTAATACATAAATTTCTCCCATTATTCCCCACCAGCTCTTAATGTTTGGGGGCATCTTCTTTCCCCAGTTTCTAGTAATTGCTTTTTTAGCTGCCAGTATTTAAGTGATTAACAATGATCCTCTGGGTATTGGGACATCCTCTGGTGGAATTGAGAGTAATACTAGCTCAGGGGTCAATACAGCTTCCACATCTACCAGTTCTTTTAATGCCTCAAAAATATCTCTCCAGTAACCTGCTAACTGTGGGCAGGCCCAAAAAAACATGGAATTGATCTGCAGATATTTCTCCACAATCTCTGCAGCAATAGCACGGTGTCCCAGATGAGAACTTGGCCAGCCTTGCCGGTGTATAGAAAAATCTATTTCTAGCTTTCCAGGCAAATTCTCACCAAGAGGCTCCCAAAAGTCCCACTGAAAATTTAGCATACTTTTCCCAATCCTCCTTTGATACCTGGAGTGGAAGCTCTTCATTCCAGGCATTCAGAATTCCCTGAGTAGAATTTTTTGATAATTCCCTCAAACCCCTATATATTAGTCCCACAAAGTGGGCCCACAGCTGCCTTCTCCCTGTGGCCATAGCTAAGGTAAGCAATGAAGGGGGCGATCCTAGAGCCTACTGTAGGCTAGTCCCCTCCATTCAACACCCTATCTTAAGCTTGTATATGTTGGAAAGTCTTGTTGTGAAAGATTGTAAGTTTCTTGGAGTTTGGTAAATGAGAGGACCCCTCTGGCATCCACCAAGTGGAATACAAATTTAAAACCCTTTTGTCTCCATTGAGCCAAAGTACCCTCCTGTTCCAGAGTAAGAGATTGGATTCTGAAATTTAGTAGATTAAGATATGCACCTACTAGTTCTAGCTCTCTTAAATGGGTGAGTTTCCTCCAAGTCTCTGTAGTAGAATTTGTACTATAAATAAGCCTAGGTCTTTTATTTACTGGGGTATACATCAATTGTAGAAGGTCGCCCCTCCTCCCTCTCCCCATTAAGGGTAAATTCCAGGTTCTTCCAGGGAATGTCATACATTGGGTTGTTCCAATTAAAAACTCTAGCTATCACAGTGGCGTAAGCATACATCTGAAGATCAGGCAAATTTAAGCCTCCCTTATTTTTTGGTAACATTAATGTGGACCACTTGTTATGAGTTTTTTTTCCCAGCCCAGACAAATCTCACCAAAGACTTATTGCAGGAGGGAAAGTACATTTCATCAGACATCACTGGTATGGTCTGAAAGAGATATAGCAGCCATGGGAGGATATTCATCCTAATAAGATCCACCCTAGAATATAATGATAAATGAAGTTGGGACCACTGATGTAGATCGGACTCTATTTTTTGTGTTAGAGGTTTATAGTTCATCATAGTGAGGTGCATTAACTGGTTCAGTAACTGTATACCTAAATATTTTATCTTGATGCTGTTCCAGCACAGAGGTAGACTGCTTTCAGTATTCGTGAGAGGGGAGAAATGGAAGGGGAGAACCTCTGTTTTGGAAGAATGTATTTTGTATCCAGAGAACTGAGCAAATTGCTCAAGTACCTCCCATATTGCTGGGATAGAGGACTCTGGATCCGATACTGACAACAAAATGTCATCCGCATATAAAACTAACCTCCAAGATTGATTGTCTCCCTGAATGCCCTTGATTTTTTCTGAATTTCTAAGCATCATAGCCAAAGGATCAATATAGATGGTGAACAGCAAAGGGGACAAGGGACATCCCTGTCTAGTGCCTCACTGTAATGTGATATGAGGTGTAATACAGCCATTAAGTTTTAAATAAGCCCTTGGTTCTGAATATATTTGCTCCAGCCAATTCACAAATTCCCTCAGAAACCCAAATTACATTAGTGTTCCCCATAAAAATTTCCAGGACACCCTGTCAAAAGCTTTACAGTCATCTATACTAATTAAAGCTAAGGACGTGGCTGAGTTAGCCATACGATCCATCAAATGGATTATTCTTTGTACATTATCTGCAGTCTGACGCATGGGCAGAAATCCTGCCTGATCTGAATGTATCAGGGTAGCTAATATAGTCTCCAACCTATGTGCCCATATTGCCATATATAGCTTATAATCATTACTTAAAACCAATATGGGCCTGTATGACTCTAAATTTAATGGATCCTTACCTGGTTTCAGGATAGCTTAGATGGCTGCATATGACCATGAGGGTGGGGGGACCTCCATCTTGCACCTCCAAAAGTATTTTGCGTTGCTGGATCAATTTTGAAAGAAATGTCTTATACCAGTCGGCTCCGAAGCCATCTGGGCCAGGGCTTTTTAATGTTTTAGAATTTTTAACTGCTCTCTGTATCTATATAGTGGAGATAGGGCATAAAAGTGAAGCCTGCTGGGACTCAGACAAGAGTGGAAAGTTAATGGGGGACAAACATTTTTTTTATATCCTCAGGGGAGGAGTGTGTGGGATCAGAGTACAAATCTGCATAATATTGCTGGAATGCTTACAGAACTGCAGGAGTTTTGTAAGTCATGCCCTACAAGCTTAGGTCCCAGTCTGCTGGACTGCTCAAAATCCCTTCCACCCGGACTCTCATGGGGGGCCGAGACTTTGCTGCCTACGTGCCCAGACTCTGGAACTCTCTTCCTGATCATGTCCACATGGCCCCCTCCCATGGGATCTTTCTCTCCTCCCTGTGGTCGCACTTAAAATTATCATCAGCGTGTGACTGCTTCAAGCCTCCGTAGTGAAATGTTTCTTGATGAACCCTGTTGTCACTAATGTCAATCTATGCAATCCTGTTATGGGGTGTAATTGCTGCTTGTGTATTTGTTTTACTACAATTGTTAGTACCTCCTGTAATAAGTTGCTGTTCCTAAGTTGCCTTGTTTGTATCTTGTATGTTCTGTACTCTCCCAGGTCGTTCCTGAAAATAGGCATATTACTTGTCTAGTGTACCTACCTGGTAAACAAAAGCTAAATAAATAAAGAATACCTCCTGTTAAGGGGCCTCTAATCTTTGTGATAGTGGCAGTCTGCTTAAATCCTCTAGTACACCTAGCTAAATTTCTGGCACCTTTAGTGCCTCCCTCATAATAGAATCTTTTAAGATATAGTAAAGACATTTTCATCTTATAATCTAAAATGGATTGTAATTCCGATCGGATTTGTCTGAGCTCAATTTGTGTAACTCGTTCCCCTCTGTCTCTCATCTGCTGTAATTCTTGCAATTTAACTTGTTAATAATTTGCATCTGGAGTCTCTCTGTTTATTTAGTCTGCAGGAATAAGAGATGATCTCTCCTCTAATCACAATCTTCAGAGTATCCAGAGTATAGTAGCTGAAATAGAAGGGTCTGTATTCTCCTCTAGGGTTTGTGTGATGCTGTCTACCATTCTGGTCTTAAACACTGGATCCTTCAAAAGAGAGAAAGATTCAATCTCCATAAGGTTGTTTTATGAGTTTTGTTTAATCCCACCTTAATTAAGAGAGGTATATGGTCTGAGAGGAGGCGAGCTTCCTGGGATATATCTTGGATCATACCCAAGTGCTCTGTAGATGTAAAAAAATAATCTATTCTAGCTGATGTGTGATATCTAGGGGAGACAAATGTGTGTCCCTCCACAGAGGGGAAGAAATGGCGCCATACATCTGTAAGAGCCATCTTAGGTACCTGGGTTTTTTAAAAGTTTTTGAGTGGGAGTAAACCTATGTTGTTTAGGAAAAGTGGAGTCTTTCTGTGAGGACATTATTAAGTTGAAGTCACCTCCTATCAGCATTACACCCTTTTGCTTTTCAAGCAGTCTATTAAAGAACTGTCTCAGTAATGAGGGAGATGCTCCTGGCGGCAGATACACACTCGCCATTGTTACTTCAGTCTCATACTATGACAAAATACCCATTATTATGTGAATATACCTCCCCCTTAGTAAATGGAGTAGTAGCTAGAATCAAAATTGCCACTCCACACCTTTTCCACAACTTACTGGAAGAAGAGAAAACAGTGTATCTGCCACCTGCAGCAAGCTTAACATGTTCACCTTGCGATAAATGTGTCTCCTGTAAATAGATGCAATCTGCATTCTGCTTCTGCAGGTACTGTTGTAGTCCAACTCTTTTTATGGGATGGTTAATGGCATTATTATTTAATGACAGTATCCTAGTTGTTTCTAATACCATATTAGATTTTCATTTGGTAAAGTATTACTGATTGTTGCAATTTCTCCCCTCCACAACTCCTCCCGCAATCTTCTTAAGGATCCATAAAGTCTCCTGAATGTCCTAACAATGGTTCCACCAGAATATGTCCTATCTTGTCTTATATATCCTGTCCTCTGACCGATGCTTCATAATCTAACTGAAGTTTTTCTACTGTCCTTTATCAACCAACAGTAACTTATTATCACATATGTAACAGTAATTTGCCACTGTAAAATACTAATGTATGTGGTATATCCACTAATCTGGAAAGATAGTTGTCCAGTAATGATTAACAATAAATCATAAACATATATACATATAGATATTGCTTTTGGTAATATTCTATGTTGTATAATCTTTAGGACTTCCAAATGTGGGGAGAGAAATGAAAAACTCCAAATTTCCAGTAGAAACTGCTCCTGGAGCATTTGAACTCTCCCTAAAATTGAAGAGAATCCCTTAACATTGTTGTTAGTGGCCTTCAAGGAGCCAGTAAACTGTTCCCCTTTAAATAAGGCAAAATCAACAGAGGAAAGGAGTAGATCACTCCAAAGAAAAAATCTGGGGAAGTCCCCCAAAAGCAGCATAGAGCTCAAAGACTGCTCCTTTCCCCATTCCCTGTTCCCCGAGCTTTCTGAAAAATGTTCCCCCTTATATTACACCAAGTATTGAAAGGAGAAGAAGAAGCCAGCAATTAACAATCAAATAATTATATCTATAGCTTCTAGTCCACCATTAGAAGGCACTTAGGTTATTTAGGTACTGGCTGTTACTTATCTAGCAGTTCGTGTAAGGTAGTGTCTTTTCATCGTGCAGTTGCCTATTCCACTCTCAGAGCAGCTCATTAATGTAGAGAGCACACTTCAGGCCCAAAAAACAGATGGTGCAGTACAGATTTTCAAACCTTCTCTTTCCTGCTCACTCATGCGAACAAGCTTCTCCGTAAGTTTCAAGTATTGTCACTTTTTTCCTCCGTTCGGTAAACTGCTAAGGTAGATTTGACTGTTTCCAATTCTTGCTGTTTTCCCTGTCATCTGTTCGAATTAGACTGCCAGCCAACTTAGTGTTTTTCTGGATTGTTGCCACCCAGATTGCATTCGGGAAAGTGCAGTCCCATTTTTGTTAGTTCTTCTTTTGCCTCTTGAGCCGTGGAGAACTCTCTCTTTCCAGAAGGTAAATGAACAATTAATCACGCTGGATATGGAGTAGTAAATTTATGTCCTGCTACTTTCAGTACTGGAAAAAATGGTAGATAGGCACGTTACAGGCAAGTAGTTTTTGGTGCATAGTCATGATCGAGATATATGCGAGTTGGGCCATAGAAAACTTTCTGGCGCCACCATGCTGTGAGCAGAATGTGTTCTTTTGTTGCATAACTGTTGAAATGAAGAATTACTGACCTTGGCGGTATGTTTGCAGAGGCAGGTTTAGGTGCCAATGCCCCATGCACTCTCTCTAGGTGGAGGTTGAAATATTTTGGCAGTTCTAAGGCTGTGAGCAGCAAAGCTTCAACAAATTCTTTAATGTTAGTCCCCTCAGAACCCTCTGGTAGGCAATAAATTCTGATGTTTTTGCGACGTGCTCTGTTCTCAAAATCTTCTTGGCGATCAGTTATTTGTTCTTGCATCTCTTTCATCTGCTGTACCATTTGTCCCAGCTCGTCTACTCTATTCTCAGTTGCTGTTGCAGTTCTCCCTTGCTCGTCTACTCTCTGCTTTAATTGTATCACATCTCTTCGTAACTCACTGTACATTTCCTTAATTTCAGCATGAAATGTGAGTATCTCTTGATAAATTAAGTCAAGTTTTGCCATCTACACTTTGGCTTTTGTTGTTTCCACTGAGATTTAATAAGGCCCCTTTTGAGGTCTGCAGAGTCACGGTTATCTGATGCGACTGAGGCCTCCGATTCGGTTCCATCAGCTATCTCCTCCATCATGCTATGTTTCATTGCTAAATTCAGTCTCTCTAGTACTCAACACTTTCCACTGATACTATAATGAGAAATCTGTATGAGAAATATGGAGAATTAGAGCCGAAGTGTAGTTTTTTTAGCTTGGGGTAGACACAGTTCTTTCTCTAGGCTGCCATTACTCGGGGGAGGGGGGGCTGAACCGGAAGTCTTGCAGCGGCTGATTTCTTTCAAGTTGGTGACCCTCTCTGAAACTGTTATCATCAGTAGCATGCTCACTGTTTGATGGTTAAGGGACACACCGGCTAAAGCATCCCCTGGATTTGCCACAACACTGACACACCTTTGAAAGTGCTAGTACTGTGCTACTACTGCAAAATGTTGCTTGCACATGTGCACAAGCCAGTATATAAAACGAGAGGGTAGGATCCCAAATACTTGTACTTAACCCCTCTGTTGGGAATCCTTTAAGGGCCATGTAACTTACCCAGGGCTAAACTATCCCCCCACCCCGATTCACTTCATTCCCCCACCCTCCATAGAAAAAGTAAAGAAAAACACTTAGCTGACTTCTAATTCAGCCCTGCCCTTGAGCTGCTGGTAGAATGGAGTTCTTCTGTCTCTGACTCCGAAATTCTGCAGGTGTCTGCTTTGGAAGGCTATCCAGGGATAATCAGGAGTCTGGGCATGAAGGTCAGCAATTACTCCAATGGCCACAACTACGGCTCATGATTTAGCAGCAATGTCTGGTGGATCAGAAACTGCATTTTCAGGGACTGGACCATCTGAGAGGTCTTGCCCAGATAGTGTAAGGGAGCTGGATCTGTGAGGAGTGTATCTGTTGCTGAAGAAAAAAAGGGCTCACAATCATTTTTTTCACTCCTTTAGTAGAGCTGCCACTACAACTTTGAGACCTGTCTCTGTTGTTCAGATGTTCTCTCCTGGTGTGTTTGTCAGGCTGGAGCCTTTAAAATGACCATGCTGGCAGGGCCCAATTCCCAGAGGTTTCTCTTCATGTCTGAGGGTCACCTGAATCTTGCTGAGGATCTGTGGACAAACTGGAGGTGTCCATGTTTAAGCAAGTGTTGTTGTGCCTGGAGGCTGATAAGAGACAGCAGAGCTCATGAAGCCACATTCTATGCAGAAAATCCATCAAGGCCTCAGGGTTCAAAAATAGCAGGGGAGTCCTGTTATGGAGAATCCTCATTGTTGCAGGGTACCTCAGCAAAAACTGAACCCCCAGGGCATAAGGCAGGCATGGGGTTTCTGTGTACTCCCCACTCTGGTCTAACAGCTCCTTTGAATAGTCTTGGTACACTTGTATCTTCAACCCATTTGATTTCAAGAACCCTAGTTCTTGAGCTTTGTTTAAGATTTTCTCTTTTACCGCAAATTTAAGGAAATAGGCTAGAACAGGCTGCAATCTCTTCAGGTTTCAGCCTGGGATTCAAGATGTGGTGAGCTCTCTCTGCATCAAGCTATAGTCCATCCTCCAATTGAAGTATATGTGGGAGCTCTCTTTGTAGAAAGCAGGATGTGTTTCCCTTCTCTACTCCTTTGGGGAAGCCCAGAAGCCATGAATTATTATGGTGGCTTCTGTTCTCCAGGTCATCTACTTTGTTCTGCAGGGAGTGGATAATGTGGCCTTGTTCCCCCACTGTAGCTTTCAGGTCAGTGATCGTGACCTCGTAGGATGCAGTCTTTCTTTCAGTTTGGAAGATCCGGGCATCCACTTGATGCAGGGCCAGTGTAGTGTTGTTAGAGGCAGCTGTTTCTTCTGCCATTTTTTTCATAAGTGCGGAAAACATCTCATTGATCATGTTCACATCCATGCTGTTTTACCCAGTGTTTGCCATTCTGACTCGAAAGGGGGTCTATAGTAGCTCAGTTGTGAAGTACCGGATATCCAGAAGTGATAGGTGCAAGAAAGATAGTGTTCTTCTGCTAAGTAAAATATCTTTCGTAATCTGTGCTTTAGTTCAGCATGTTCTTTCAGAAAATTGTGTCCATTGATGGATGTCAGTCCCTGATCCATGAAGAAAAGTGTTTAAGTGGCCATCTTTAATCAGGGCTAGGCCACGCCCCTGTGGGATTTTTTCCTCGGCCTCCTTCTGCCTGCCTTGTGGGGTACCACAGGGTTCAGTGTTGTCCCCCATTTTGTTCATAGTGTATATGCTGCCATTAGGAGACATTATAAGGTGGTATGGACTGAGTTTTCACTGTTATGCAGATGATACTCATCTCTACATGTCCTTTGTGCCAGAACAGGATAGTGCAATATCGGTCTTTAACAACTGCCTCACTGAAATCCAAGGCTGGATGAGGGCTAACAGGTTGAAACTAAATCCGGATAAGACTGAGGTGTTGGTGGTGGATCCAGGTCAGCGGATAGAGAAGTTGACTCCTGGCCAACCATCTGGCCTTGAGCTAGGTGGTAACCAGTTGAGACCCTCTGAAAAGGTGCGGCATCTGGGCATTGTACTTGACAACAAACTGACATTGAAAGCACAGGTGTCATCAGTTGTCAAGTCCTCATTTTATCATCTGAGGAACATTGCCCGGATAAAACACCTAGTTCCACCTGAGGACCTGCCTACATTGATTCACACCTTTATGTCCTCTTGTCTGGACTACTGCAATGCCCTCTACCTAGGGTTACTGGGGGGTAGACCTCCATCGCCTGAAGTTGGTGCAGAACGCTGTGACCAGGTTGTTGACAGGGTTGTCAAGAACTAGCTATGTCACACCTGTACTACGTGAACTGCACTGGCTGCCAGTGCGATAGAGGATCATCTTCAAGGTTGCATTGCTGACCTATAAGACCCTACATGGACAGGGACTGGGTTACATGCAAGACCTCCTTCAGCCCTACTGCCCCCTCCGCTCTCTCCATTCCATCGACGAGAGATTGCTAGAGGTTCCAAGGGTCCATTTGCAGACATCGGGAGCTAGGGCTTTTTCCTTTGTAGAACCAAAACTTTGGAACACTCTACCTTGTCAGATTAGAGAGTGCCTTCCTGTCGAGGCCTTTAAATCACTCCTGAAGACTTATTTATTTGAAAAGGCCTTAGGGGAACATGGTTAGCTCCGGAACTGCTGAGGTTTATTTTAGGGTTATTTTAATCTGTGTGTATATTTTAGGGATATTGTTTAAATTTGATGGTTTTATATTGTATTAGCACTTTGGTAATAGAAAAGCACTTTATAAATAAATCTGATTTGACTTGACCCATCTTTAACTGTTTTTTATGTTTTTGCTGTCTCACTTCACTACCACATAGGGGCTGGCAGCATTGCCTAGAGGCTAGAGGAATTAACTGTGAATGAGCTTTGCACATCCATCAAACCCCGGTGTGAGTCCCACAACCTCCACTTCCATATTGTAGGACTTTGAGCAAGTTACTTGAACCTCACCAGTGCTCCCGGGTCACCCCTGAAAACAGGCATTGTACATAGTTGTTCTTATCTCATTATCAAATAAAATAAATAAAAATTGCTGTTCTCTTTTTATACTGTGTGTGTACACCTTTGATACTGTATGTAAAGCAGTACTGTGACAGGCTCTGGTATCTCTTATAAAAGCATAGCTGTGCACAACAAGTTGGCAGGGTAGTCTCATTCTGCTATAATTGTAATGCTATGTCTGCTCTGTATTTATGCACTATTTTCAGCACCATTAAAGGAAGAACTGTTGCACTAAATAAGTGTTTATTGATTCTATGTGTGTGTCTTCTCTCTGAGTGGTGAATTGTTACTGCAATTTATTTTTAACAAACTTTTTTGTAATTAACATTCTTTATTGTCTTTACAAACATCTCATTCAAAAGATCAGACAATGGAGAATTACACTGAAAGTGCAGAACAGAGCAATTAACTCAGCATAATACATATAAATCACCTTCTGATGAAACGTATAAGATGTAAAACTCTACCCACCACCCCCCTCTTCCCCCCTCCCCCCAGGTTACGAGCTAAAGAGAGCACAATTAATCCTTAGGGTGTAAGAGTTTGGGGCCTTGGCTTCCAAGCCATAAGGAAGGTGTCTAGGGGGCCTCAAAGGGATGTATAAAGCCTTTGCTTATCCCGCATATATGCGATGTGTTTCTCAAGCTGCAATGCTAAGATACATTCCTGATGCCACTCTAGCAAAGATGGAGGCTTGTCGGATGACCAATGCCTTAATATTATCAGTTTCATTACAGCTGAGACAAGCGAGACTTGAGCCTTCAAAGTCCTGGGGGTGACTGCGGGAAAGAGACATAATAAACAAATCTCGGGAGTAAACATATGAATTGAGCCAAGGATAGGGTCCAAGAGTCTGTAGACAGCCATCCAGATGGCCCGTATCACCGGGCAAGACCATAGCATATGATATAAAGTGCCCTCTTCTTTTTTACATTTCCAACACAGAGATGTGTCACATGCCCCGTGCCTAAATAAATGAGAGGGCGTTAAATAAAGATGATGCATGATATTAAAGTGTACCATCCTAAGCCTATCTTGTTTGACATATTTGTACATAGTGCACCAAAGTTTTTTCCAAAGGTCCGGGGTGTCCTGGATATTCAACTCTCTCAACCAATAATAGCAAATGCCTGAAGGAAGCCTATAATCCCATTCCTGAAGTAACTTATAAACTTTGGAAACTGCATGTGGTTGGAGTGCTACAGTTAATAGGGCAGTAATGCTATCCGAAATATGACCGGCAGAGGGCGGCGAGGGAAAAGCCTGGGCTATGGCCTTACTAAGCTGTAGCCACTTAAAAAAGTCATGGTCATCAACCCCATAAAGCCTTTTTAGTTGGTCAAAAGGGCATGGGCTACTATGTTCCCAGAAATCCGAAATAGAAAGATGGCTTATCTGGGGCCAAAAGGTAGCGGGTACTGAAGCACCCCCGACCTTGATTTGCGGGTTTTCAAAAATGGGCTGGTTTTCCGAAAGCCACCATTTAACCCTAATATGACGTTGCAATTGGTAATATGCTTTTAAAGACCAACCCATGGGGTTGTTTATTAACCTCTTAGGGATGACGGACTGGGGAACAAATAGAAGGGCCCATAGAGAACTCTTCGTTCTCCTGCCGAGTCGCGCTCAATGTCTAACCATAAGGGAGATAGGCCAAGTGCCTCGCACATCATCCCACAAGCTCAGCTTGCAGATATGTTGGCTGCATAATATAAGAAAACAGAGGAGCCAGATCCACCTTAAATTTTGAAGCAGTCAAGTTAACATAAGACCTACATATTCCTTCTCCTGCCATAAAAGGAATTAAATATCCTCTGCAGGTTTGTAAACCATTTTCTCGGAGATAAGCCCCAAGCATCCCCAAGGGATACAATAATCTAGGAGAATATTCATTTTAGGAGATTCAGTCTGCCCCACAAAGAGAAGGAGAGCAATCGCCATCTATTTAGGTCTCCTGAAATAGTCTGAACCAGAGTACCCAAATTATTTTTAACCATCGAGGATAGACTTGTGTTGATATTAATGCCCAAATATGTTAAGGATTTAGTCTCCCAACCAAGTCCTAAAAACTGTAGATCCGCTTTAATAACTCTATGATTTAAGGGAAAGATTTTTGTCTTAGTACGATTTAACTTATAATAGGATATTCTGGAAAAACTATCTATTTCCTCTAAGACGGCCGGTATGGAGATCCCAGGGTTCTCAATATGGAATAAAACATCATCTGCATAAACTGAGTGTGTATAATTGGATTCCCCTACCTGAATACCCTTTATAAATGAATTCCCCGCTATTCTACGTAAAAAAGGCTCTAAGTACAAGTTAAATAGCAATGGGGACAAGGGGCAGCCTTGCCTAGTACCTCGCTCTAACATAATAACCGGTGACAATACCCCATTGCATTTAACTCTCGCAGAAGGGAAGGAATACAAAACTTTAACCTATCTTAAAAACACCTCAGGCAGACCTAAAGCCGAAAGGGTAGAGAATAAAAAATCCCAGAACACCCAGTCAAAGGCCTTTTCGGCATCAAGAGAAAGGAGTACAGCTGGTATTTTAGATTCCTTAGCCTCCGCAATGAGATGTAACAGTTTTTGTAGGTGATCCTGGGGCAACCTCCCCCTCATAAAACCCACTTGCTCCCTATAGACCAACCTATCCATCACTTTGGACAATCTGTTAGCAAGAACTTTTGCCAATATTTTAATATCTGTGTTCAAAAGTGATATAGGGCGATAACTATCCATATTAAGGGGGTCTTTTCCAGGCTTCAAAATTAGCGAAATTGTGGCCTCAAGGAAATTTGAGTCGGAGATACCATACTCAAACCAATATTAGAAGACATCCAATAAAATCGGAGATATATAGGGAGGAATTCCTTGTAGAAATTGCTGGGGAACCCATCGGGTCCAGGGGATTTGCCAAGGGGCATCTGCTGAATAGCTTGCTGAAACTCTAAGACCGATATTGGGGTGCCTAGACCCTGCACCTCATCCTCAGATAGCTTTGGGAGAATAATTGAGTTCAAGTATGAGGTGATCTCTGTCAGTGAGGGTTTGGATTCAGGATTTTCAGCATATAAACTCTGAAAATACGCCCCAAAAGCCTTAGACATTTCCCTGAATCCATTACAAACCTGATCCCTTGACCAACTGCGGATTCCATAATGTGTTGAAACAGTCTAATTGCCATATTCGCATAGCGAGAAGTTTCCTGGCTCTCTCCCTATGTCTAGGTATTGAAGTCTTGTCCGCAAAAGTGCTAACTCAGCTTGCTGCATTACTAAGCCCGAGTGCTGCGCTTGCAGTTGATGCAATCTGGCCCAATCTGAGTCGGGTGAGGACCGGGATAAACCACATTCTATCTGCTTAATTGCTGTTAATAGGGAATCTAATTTGTCCCTTTGAATACGTTTCTTTCTAGAGGCGATCTTAATTAACATACCCCGTAAGGAGCACTTCATGGCAGCCCAAACCAAGTCTCTCCGGCCTACTGAGTCTTGGTTATCAGCTAAAAAATGGCCAATAAAATCCTTGAGAATCATCAAGGCGGACTCATCTTTTAAAATTTGGCAGTTTAAGCGCCATTGTGGGAGACAATCTACTCTCTAAGGTTGGCCTATGTCACACTAACAAGCAGCATGTAGTCCGATACTACCCTGGCAGAAATATCTGCCTGGATTACATCGGCACCGCCAAGAGCTGACCAAAATATAGTCAATTCGTGAATGAGAATTATGTACCGTGAATAAAATGAGTATTGTCGTATCTTAGGGTTAAATACGCCAGACATCGACTAAGGCCGCCTTACTAATAAAGTCCTTCAGGCCCTTTGAGCTGGGATAAACCCGCCTCCCATTACCTGATCTGTCCAGATCATTCTGGAGTACTAAATTCCAATCTCCCCAATGATCATAAGCTTATAGGTATCAGATATTACCAAAGCGCAATAAGTTCATAAAAAAGGAAGGGAATCACTGTTAGGGCTTATATAGTGCCTAATATAATCGGCTGTGATGCTAACTGGGCATGCACAATTATAACCTTCGGGATCCCAGTACTGCTCACTAAATTGAAGGGATGTTTCTAGCAATGAGGATGGCCACCCCTCCTCTCTTCGTCGATGCCCCAGCCCCATAGACCTGTGCAACCCACGCCCTTCTGAAATAATGGACATCACTTCTTTTAAGGTGTGTCTCCTGGAGGAAGACAATTTGCACCCCCAAATGGTGGAGATGTGTTAGAACTACCTGCCTCTTGATTCTATCCTTGGCTCCTTTAACATTCCAACTAAAGAACTTATAAATATGACTCATTGTTGTCAACTAGGTTGTGAGAAAAGACTGAATGGGAAATGCCCTGGGACACTATACCTAGGACACTGATAATAGTATTACTAGCTCCCTGATACCAAATAAATACCTGGATCTCAACTAGCTCGTAGCCCTGGTAACCACCCCCGACATCCCAGAATACCAACAATCCTACAAACCCCAATACTCCCTCTACCAATAAGATAACCTTCCAAAACGTCCCCCAACACCCAAACAGTACCTATCCCCCAGTCCCAAAAGACTGCTCTCCTAAACAAAACACACCACATGATTAATTATTCCAAACAGCCCAGTACGTCCCATACTACCCCCCGGAACTCCCACCACTCACCAAAAAGAAAAACAGTTAATCTTAAAGAAGGCTCCGATGCTTTACCTAAAAATTACATAGTCCCAGCAGAAAATAAACTGTCTGCTGCCTGAATAATGATTTAAATTAGAACAGACCCTCACCGGGTGGACTTAAAAACCCAATAAAAAACAAAACAAAAGAAATTAATTGATAACTATGTACACCCCTACTTCTGCGTTTATATATGATAGAGAGGGAAAAAAAAGAGGGGGAAGGGGAGAGGAGAGGGGAAGGAAAAAGGGTAAGAGAAAAATGGATCAATTGTAAGTCCTGTCATGGTATCCAAGTTGTCAATATTGAGTCCTGCAAGGAGACAATGCAGCAGGTTCCAAACATAGATCAGCAGTTCTCCTCCGATCGTCTACCATCCATGGTAACACGAAAAATAATGAGTCCCAATATTTAAGCGAGCGCCAGCGACCAGTTCCATGTATTTAAATGCTGATTATAAAACAGAGTTGAACTTGCAAACTGAGTTGTGCACTAGAGATCCATCCCTAGGATCAGCCAGATCCTCTCAGGAATCAAACAAAGGGCGAGGTAGCCATATATTCAAGAAAGAGCTACCCAAGAGGGAAAAAAGAAAATAAAAAAAAGGGGGGGTTTTAACTATTATATAAATGTAAAAGTTTCATCGCGCATGACCACAGACCGTCACTAGTAGACGATATCCATCAGTCGCTAGCAGTCCCCAGATGCTAAGCACAGAAATTCCATTCCAACCAACAAAGAGAGGCTATATGTGCACCAATTAAGTGCTTTTAGGTCTTCAAATTAATATCATGCTATATCCAGAGAGGGGTCATTAATGCGAAGTGTGCACAGGGTGTCATCAATTAAAAGGTCCGGGAAAAGACGCTGTAGTTCCTGCTGAGCCTGCAAGTGGGAATCAAAAGATAGCCATGTCCCGTCATGTTTTACCATCAGAACAGTGGGATATTTGACTTTGTATGGCTTACCTGCCGCAACTAGCTTAGCAACGATCGGATGTAATTCCTGCCTTCTCACCTCACCGAGTGGGCAAGTCTTGAATAATTCGAATCTTCTGACCCTCCCATAACAACTCCTTCAATTCTCTAGATTTAGCTAAGACATGCTGTTTATCTAGATAGTTTAAAATCTCATGATCAAGGGTCTGGGTGGCTGGCCCTGAGGAGGCGGGCGCAAGGCTCGGTGAGCCATCTCTATTATATATTCCACCCGCCTGGGGAGACCCAGCGACTTTTGACAGAGTTTCTGGAGGAAAACAATTGGTGCAGTCCTTCTTCTTTTCAGGGATCCCAATCACAACAAGGTTGTTTCTTCTACTGCGACCCTCTAAATCTTCTAATTTCTCCTCCAGTTTCTTTAGTCTCCATTTAACAAGGACCAGCTCTGTCTCACTCCCGAGGTGCTTATTTTCCAGAGAAATCAATTTTACTTCCACATCGCCCACCCTCGTAGTCAAAACTTCCACCGATCTCTTGACCTATTGCATGTCTTCAGCAATAGACGCCACGGAGGTCTGGAGGGGCTGCATAATTTCAAGAAATCTAGATTCCGACAGAGGAGTATCCGTGGTTGGTAATTTAGATAAGCTAGCGGCCTGTTGCTTGGCCCGTTTTGCAGCCTTCTTCTTTTCTGGGGTGCGAGGAGGCCAATGCTTCGGCGGCGCCTTTTTCATGTAAACTTCCATAATACGGGTCTATTCACCAGATCCAGCGACAAGTAAGACCCTCAGCGTCCAGTGCAAGCGGTTTAAATCGGCCAAGTATTTTGTAAGATCCCCAAATTGATAGCGTGTAGCGGAGCTCCGGGAGTTTGCTGCTGACTCTCAGGCTGCCATCACGTGACCCCCTTTAACAAACTTTTTTGAAATTATTTATCTGCTTACACTCTGCCTTCTTTGGAAGTAATTGCCTGAAAATGTGCATGTACAGGTTTATAAAAGGGTCTTAGAAAATATTACATTGGGAGAAATTTGGTTAGAAACATAGAAACATAGAATTTGATGGCAGATAAGGACCGCTTGGCCCATCTGATCTGCCCATTTCCCTACCTAATGGATAAGCTACAGATTCTAGCTAACCAACAGCCTACTTCTTCCTACCCCCAACCCCTAGAATTGCCTTTTGGCTTTCCCATGCATGCTTGAATTCTGCCACTGTTTTTGACTCCACAACCTCCTCCGGAAGGCTGTTCCATGCATCCACAACCCTCTCTGTGAAAAAATACTTTCTTACATTACCTCTGAGCCACCCCCCTCATCTTCAAATTAGGTAACTTTTAGTTAGAGGGGTTCATACTGCAATTTCACAATTTAACTATTAGTGAATTTTTGTGAAACTTCCAAAAATGTGAATTTGTATAGTGCTGCTGCTATTGCAGGTAATCAGTTAAAATTTGGCAGGTATACCCACTGGCAGTGGGTCCTTGAATCTAGCAAAGCTGTAGAAATTTGCTTTAGTGCTATACAATAATTAACACAGTGGAAATACTGCAAATTACTGATTTGCTGCATTTGGTTGAAAATCCATGGAAGTATGCTAAGTAATGCTACTAGAATTCCACTTTTGGAAGCGTTATTTGCTTAAAATCATATATTCACACCAAAGTTGGTGTAGAATATACAATTTTTATAGACAGATTTCTTTGTAGACATAATTTTCATTGAAACAATGATTAAGTAGACACGAATTGTGGAGAGCAATCAGTAACAATACATAAACAGGTTTATGCCTCTAGCATACAACAATGCTTGTTAGAGAATTGATACTGTTGTTAGAGAACAGATTAACACACAGACATCAGTGTCTGAATGATGGCCACATTACCTATGTAAAAACTTAATATGGTTCAGAAATTAGAGGTTTGAATAGTTAAGACTGAAAAATGTGGAGTATGTAAAGTAAAGATGCTGAATATCACATTTATATCACATTTGGGTCTGCACATTGGTGACACGTGTGGATAGACATATACTTCACTTTATTTTTAATGAATGGGAAATCATATACTTTTAGACAGGGAACTTGGTGTATGGGCAGGATGAATTGGCACTGATAAATGTAAAACATTGCCTAGTTTGTTGTCTCAGTGGCTGGTGACAATAAAAGAATTTAAAGCTCTGACACATATATGAACTAATGAGCCCCTTACTGGATAAGGTTATTTTATGAACCTTTCAGAAAATATTTCTCTGCTTACAACTTGACCAACTTTAAAGCTAGATGCCTGAAATATTTCAAGCATAACTTTACTGGAAGGGTCTTAGAAAATTTGCTAAATGTGGAGACATTTGGTTAAGTAAATTGTAAGTTACAGGAGTTCATAATTTCACATTATTTGTGAAAAATTTCAAACATGTGGATGTTTGTAGCTCCATTGTTATTCCAGGTAAACACCCCAAAGTTGGCATGCATACCCAATATAAACCGATCCCGGAACCTTCCAAAGATAAAGAAATATGGTCTAGTCTCAAAACTTGCTATTAGCAAAATGCACTCAAAATTTCATGGAAGTGTAACAGGTATTGCCACTAGAATTTCACTTTTGGAATGTAACTTTTGTCCCGTTTTGCCGCACTGCTGTAGCCCAAAGGACTTTCTCCTACAAGGCCCCACTCTGGCTCAACAAGCTCCCATCCTACACAACTCCACACCGGGGCCATTCAAAAGAGATCTCAAATGGCACTTTTATGACTGAGAGAAAGATGCAATTGCTTGGACTAACCCCCCCATCTTCACTCCTCCTCCTCGCTTCCTCCACCCAGTAGCATGGGTATGGATATCCACTACCACTACCCTTGCTCCACTCCCTGCCACTTGACCTATCACCCTGGCCTAACCCTATTACCCACTTTCAATTCTACAACATACACCCCTTTCATTTTCTTTCTAATTACCTCCTTCTACCAGACCAGCCCTTCCAATCAACCTAGCACTTATGTTGTTTTTTACTCAACTTACCCCTCCCCCTACATCTTTCTCTTCCCTCCCTCTCCTATCTCTCTTTCTCATATCCATACTCCTTCAGATGCCCTACTCTTCACCCTGCTGTATCCATACTATTAATCTTGAGATACCTCCTCCTCTTCCTATTCCACCTCCACCTCCACCTACCCCTCCTACTCCTCATCAAGCTACTGTTCAAGTCAGAGTTGTAAAGTGACTCCTCACCCTCTCCGCTCCCACACCTCTGTCCTGACTTCCCACCACCCTCCCCCACAAGTGCCCTCTCTCTCTCTCTCTCTCTCTCTGCTGCCTCCTCCTATCTCTCTTGCATATTAATCCCCTTTTCAATTTTCTGACAGAATTGCCAATCTTGTAAAACTTTTTGTTTAGCAAAATTGCAGTCTTGTATTATTCTACTATTGTTTACTCCCACCTTATCTTGTTATGTTTTATACTCTACTTTATTGTCATTCCTATGTAAAAATTCGCACATTACTGTAACATTCACTGTTATTATTCTGCCTGTTGTTTGTTCTCACTCTGATGTGGAACCTCTGCAAATGAGCTTTTAGCTCAAAGGTTGTAATCCGTGACAATAATAAATGAATAAAAAACTTTTGAAAAGCAGCCATCATCATCACCACTGAATCCATTTAACTGTGCTGAACTGTTTGTAGTCATGTAGTTCCTTTCTGAGTGACTGTTTTGTCCTTCACCCTGCTGTTTCCTCTGAGCTTGACCAGACTGACTCAGTGCATCTGCGCATCACCTTGATTTCTTCCTTGCTTTTTAACCGACACCCACCCTTAAAAAGACAGTCACCTACTATTCATTTACAGTAGAACCTATCCCCTTTGGAATAGACAGAACTTCTTTTTCATGTTGCCACCTTCATTTTGTTTCCTCTCCAGGTCTCATTATGGATCTTGGAGTCCTAGACTTCTATGTTCACTGGTCTGTCAGACCAATCACTTTTACCAGGTGTGATTCTCATATGACCTGTTTTCAGGTAAGAATTGTCCCAGTCTGCTTCCTTGCTCTAGCTGGGGTTTGCTTTTCTTTTGCTACTCAGCTGTGCTGCTCTTCCATTGGTTTTCCCATTCATCTAACTCCTGCCACTGGTGACCCATGTACTAGCTTATTCCCCTATCCTTTAGTTAAAATCACTCTGGCTTCATTTTACATTAACATGACCATATTATTTCCCTATTGGCAGAACTGCTGTCCACTTTGACTTGGCTATGAATCAAATTAATTTGACTTGTACTATAGGGAGATAAATTACCCTACCTGCAGTAGTATTGTGATCCTGCATTGCCCTTCTAACATCATTATCATGCATTGCCCCTCTAGCACTCCAGATGCAGAGGTGCCCAGCATCGTGTTCCAGCATGACTAAAGATATCTGGATACTTGTGTCACAATTTATGCAGAAAGGCAGCTCAGAAAGTCAATAGTAGTGCTCGCTGCATGTTTGAAGACCAGTCCTGCAGAGGAAGTAGGGCACTTCCTGATCTGTCATTTATCCATAGAGCAAGATTTGATCTCTCTTGTTCACAGAATCAGAAACAATGCTGTGCAGGAGTGTAAATCCATAAGCCATTTAGTCTGTAAACTCTATGGGTTAACTGGCTGTCAGCCAATCAGTGGTCAGATATTGAAAAGTTAGCACAGGTTCTAAGGGGTGTTTGCACACACTAGCTGGATTGTGTGCCTGGTTGTGGGTGGGATTTATATTCAGAGACCCCTGTAACATGAGCTAAACCTGTTAGTGCCTGAGGCACAGTGGCAGTAAATGACACCCAAAGAGCCACCTCTGAAAACCCAGTCTTAACTGGGCGTAATGTCCACTGCAGCCCCCTGCCTTCCATACCCCCATCCTGGTGAAACAAATGTTGCCCTGGTGTCTAGTGACACCCCAACCCTCCAATCCTCCATCCTGGTAATGCGGAAGTCCTCCCTAGTGTCTACTGGCTCCCCCCACCTTCTGATCCCTTGTCCTGATACTGTGCAGGTCTTCCCTGGTGTCTAGTGGCACTCACCCCACTCTGATCTCCTGTCCCACTACTGTGCAAGTTCTCCTTGGTGTCTAGTGGCACTCCCCACCATCTGGTCCTCCATTCCAGTACCATGCAAGTCCTCCCTGGTGTCTAGCCATACTCCCCACCCTCCAGTCCCCCCATCAAAGTACAGTGCAAGCCCTCTCTGGTGCCTAGTGGCACCACCATCTTCTGATCCCCCATCTTGATACTATGCAGGTCTTCCCTGGTGTCTAGTGGCATACCTCAGCTTGCAGCACTCGCCACCCTCCAATCTTCAGTCTAAGTATTGTGCAGGTTTTCTCAGGTTTTCCCAGCTCATATAGGGGGCTAGCCAAGGAAGTGAGATAGGGGCTGTATCAGTCATTGTAGAGGGATGCACCACACGTCCCTGTCTTGCCTGGTGGGGGGGTGGGGTTAATGCTGTGCTGGGTGTGGGTATGGCCAGTAGGGCCATGGGATTGGTACTGTGCACCAGTGCTTGTGTTGACTAATATTTCAGTGGTGGGGGTGGTGGTACCACTGGACACCAGGGATTGTATAGATGACAAGGGCTGAGAGCTCAGTGGTGGGGTGCGCCACTGGACACCAGGGCTATGGAGATACTCACCTGAATGAATGAGCAGGGAGTGGGGGTGCCATGGAACACCAGGGACCATATATCAATCTACAGGACGGGTTTGGGGGGGATGCCAGTACTGATCGTGGTACATATTATTATCAAGGAGATGGGTGTGCAGGGGTGGGCCACTAGACACTAGAGACTATATTTACAGCAACAAGATAGTTGTTTTGGGTGGGGATGCTGCTAGCCCCCAATTATGGATGTAGCCTATGTGATGGGTGCTTGGCAGGTGGTAGATGCCACTAGCCACCAGGGAGTCTGTCACACTACCCAGGGTAGGGGATTGAAGGGTGGGGGTGTCACTACATAGCAGAGAAGACCTGCACAGTACTGGAATGGGGGATCAGAGGGTGGGGGTTGCCACTAGGCACCAGAATAACCATGTCCATCTTGGGATGGATGACTGGGGAGGTGGAGGGTGCAACAAGGCACCAACAACAACATTAACATATAGGAGAAGGGCATTTGGGGGTTGGGGATGCTGCTTGCTACAAGGGCTGATGTGGCAGGCACCCACAGAATGGGTGCAAACTGGGTGCTGCTTCCCTTGCAAATGAGCCCATAACAGGCAAGAAAATGGCCCCTTAGTGCCTTGCATGCTGAATAGGGTCATTTGCATTGTGCAGCTGAATATCATGCCATGGATCCAGGTGCTATCCAGTCCAGGGTGCAATTCTATGTGGGCTGGATACATCCCGGGTCAATGACAGGGCAGAACAGCTTTGCTTAGTGCTGTGCTGGCATGGCCTGATATTCTGTCAGATAGCATCAGTGCGCTATCCTACTGAATATACCAGCCAAGTCAGGTGCAGGCACTAACACATCAGAGCTCTTTGCACTCCACTTTCATGCTTTTTTGAATATCTAGCCCTAGGTTTTACTACTATAGGAGGAGGTGGAATTTGTTCATCACACAGGAGCATAGTACCAGAATAAAGATGAGTGCAAGCTGCTCTACTCTAGTACCATCTTCTACACGTATATACACTACTTTCTGGGTGCTATGGGGGAAGGAGAAGGTGGGAGTTAGTGGGTGTGTTGGTAAATTGGACCGGGGGGACCAGATGGTGGAGAGTGCCTTTGTTGAATTGGAGGGCTTGTATACTGTGTTAGTGTGGGGGCAGATGTGATTTAGTGTGGGTGGTCAAAGATGAGTACAAGCCACTATGACACAAGATCATCTTTCTTCTGTATGTATTTTTTTAGATGTTATGGGAAGGTGGGGGCTAGTGGGTGTAGTGGGTGTGCTGAGTTGGGAACCTTTTCTGAATGGAGGGTACTCTTGTTTGTTATATAAGAGTGGGGGAGGGCTGGCTATGTTTTAATGAGTTGAAGATGACCACAAGTCACTCCAATGTGTGACCATCTTTCTAGTGTATGCACTTTTATTGGGGAGAGGATAGAGGTAGGGACTAGTGGGTGTGTTGGGTTTGGGTCTTTTATTGAATTGGGGTGTGTGATTCTTGTGTCAGGTGGGGTGACTATGATTTGGGGGTGGCACTTAAAATTAAATTGCCAGTAGCCTGGTATAATGATATTTATAACGGGAGGTTTAGAGCAAAATTAATTTTAAACTATATGTTGGCTTGGGGGGGGAGGAGTGTGGATGTGGGTTACAGGGTGGCTTGTAGAGGGGCTGGTGGTAATTTAATTACAGGGTGGTGGGTAACCGGTTCAGGATATTAGAATACTTGGATGTTAGAATATCCAACTTTGTATCCAATGTCAAATAGTAGTAAAATGGAATGTCTGATCTGGATAAAGATTATCCTTATATCAAACTATTCTAGTCCGGACTGGATTTTGGGGTGTCCAAACATACGTAAGTAGAAGGAACCTCACTTTACTGTCTAATCTGAAGAGTGCAGCAACCCCTCACAGTGTATTACAGTATCAGCCATGGGCAATATGACAAGTTCCTGGTGTGGGGCTAGAACTTATGAGCTTTTCATCTTCTGTCTCCAGAGGTGATCATGCTACAGACTCAGCCATTAGCAATGATAATAGTGATACTCCTATTTTTATTTCTCAACTATTTAATGTGCTTAAATAGCCATGGTATGTCATTATATAAGTTAATAGGGCCTCTGAGGATGATATTTTATGGTATAAGAGACTGGGTGTCAGGTTTGGGTGAGAGGATCAACGCTCATATATTTAAATGACCAGAGTTTAGCGCAAGTGATTCATAATAAGTTTAGAGTCCTTTTTTATTTTAATTTGCCGACCTCACCCCCGGTACTGAAGTGGAGCACTCCCCTCTACCACTTCTGCATGATGGCACAAAGTACCCCAAATAAGAGGTACAGTGGCTGTGTACACTGATTGCCTGAAATTACCATACTGATATATAATTAAAGAACTCTCCTTAGTATAATTACTCTTGAAATACACCTACTGTACATACAGTATATGCATATAGCCTGCAGTTACCTCTTATTGACATGATACTGCACAGCTATATATGCCATGAGATTATCTTAAAGATGATTCTCCCTATCCTTGATTATGGTGATCTGGTTTATAGTGGTGCACCTAGATTCTCCTTGCCAGACCAAGTCCCCTATTTCACAGTTCCTGTCATTTTGCTCTGGACCGCTCCCCTCGTACCACTGTTCTCTCTACTTTGCCCTTTCTCTCCCTTCTCTTGAGGTCAGGTACCTTTCCCATTGTGTTTTTTTTACTTCTAAATTCTGGTTTGGTGCTCTTCCCTCCTACCTTTCATCCCTTTTAACCCCCCCCCAACAAGTTTCTAGCTACCCTCCTCATTCCTTCTAGAAAAACTACTGCAGGTCAATCGTCTTTCTCATTATTTCCTAAGTTCTAGTCCTCTCTCCCCCATGTATTCACTCTGCTTCTTCTGCCTTCTCCTTAAAGTCTCTTCTTCATGACTTATGCTCTTCCTCTTGCAACTGTCCATGACCCTCTTACTCTAAATCACACTTTGTTTTTCTCCCATCCCACTTTTTAGCATGCACTTTAGTCTATTCCTCAATTGAAATGTTTTCTCTCGCCACCATGATTTTAATTTTACCTGATTTGTATAGCTTTTCTAATGCTGATTTTATAACTGTTCTGTTGTTTTGCTTATGACCTTCCACATCCCATTTCCCCCAGGACGCATCTGGAAATTAGCTGTTATCAGCTCAGTATGTCTTTCCTGGTAAAACCTTTTCAAATATATATATATATATATATATATATATGTAAGTATATAATATCCTCAAAATATTTTGTTATATAATTAACAAAGTAACAACTTGGCTGGACCATTGGCACAGAGGCAGTAGTGCCACCCACAGAGAAGGCAACCCAGGTTCAGAATCAAGCTCAGGATGTTGGGGGTCAACCAGGAGGAGAATCAATCATCCTCGAGGACACCCTCCTCCTCCAGTGAATGAGGGCAGCATTCTGTGTTGAAACACTGCCATATGAGTGAACACAGATGGTTGTAGAGTTAAACAGACTTGAAGGATGCAGAACACAGCCTGGCTATAGACTGTTGCCAAACAATTTTGTATACACATGCTGCATGATGCCTTCACTGGTTGTGTCCTGATGGCAGAATAAAATGAAAGCACTCTCAGGCTCCACCACTCCTGTCTGCCTGTTGGTCTCACCTATACAGTATAAGATGGACCCAAGAAAGGTAATGGCTGATGACTCTCTTGAAGGAATCCACAGACTTTCTGGGGACCAGGTAAATGAAACAAAATGGTATGGATAGCGCCAAGAGGTCACCTGCCAATAGTGGGCAGCATCAGTGATGGGTACAAAAGAAGATACATATATTTAAAAGGTCAGTGCTTGGGAAATTATTTAAATCTCTATGTATATTGAAAGTTTGTTCTTGTGCTGTGAACCATGTCTTTGTACCATGTCCAGACTGTATCTGTTTTTAGTAATGCATATAGAAGCAGACTTATGGTTGAAAAATTGATCATATATTTCCCTCAGTAGTTACATAGTAACATAGAAAATGCCAACAGAAGAAGATCTTGCAGTCGCGTGAGTCTGCATGAATGTTAGATGCTCATTATAGGTTCAAGTCCTCACCCCTCCACCCTTGCCCCTCTGATCTTCCCCTTATACTTATTCCACCCTGAAAAATCCCCCTATTATCTTAGCATTAACCCCTTCTTCTGACAGCTTGTTTCAGAACTCTACCACTCTCAGCATGAAACAGTGTTTTCTGAGGTCCTCCTAAACATACACCATCCCCTGCTGCATGTTACCATGGTGAGTCTAAACACATTTTTAGAGTCCATCCTATTTATGCATTTCAGGTACTTGAACATTTCTGTCATGTCCCCTCTTTCTCTGCTGGTCTCTTATGAGTGACAAATATGCTCAGTACTACCTTATTCTTCAAGCATGTAGTTTTGTCACTGCTTAGGAGGATAATGGGTATATTCTAATATTGGATGGGGTCAGAACTTTCACAGTTTTCTGTTTGAATCCCATCCATCAACTCCAGCTGTTAGTACTGCTCTTACTGCAGATTTTATGTGGTGCCAGCCAATGCCAAGTGTTAACATAACTTGGAAGATGACTTGGAAAGTGATGATCCTGAGACAGCCAAGGACATTTGGCAACTATTGGATAGTGAATACTGGTCCCACACAGACATTTGGACTATCACTGAATAGGTGCTAACTCTCTGTCAATGCCGAATATTGCATCATTTTGTGTGCTTGCTTGCCGGTAGTCACGGCAGTTGTGCAGTCTCTGTGCTCTGCTCATTTGTTGGCTCTCCCATCACTGTACTCAATCAGTTGGACTCCACTTATAAATGTACTGTGAATCTGAAAATCTAATTGACATTTAGTGGGTTTTATACATGGACTGCATTTCAAGGTCAACTAGAGAGTTTCATGGCCAACTTGTGGTGCACTTGGTCATCCTACTTATGTTGGGTGATTTCAATGCCTGGGTCAGTGAAGAAATTTTTCTGTCTGAAAATAATTTCCTCCAGATCAAGAATTCTCTGGGTATAGTACAGGTTGTTTCTTCAAACACACATGAAAATGGCTCCACCTGGGATCTTATTTTGTTTTGGGTCTTGATATCAGAGAGGTAAAAGGTTGCTCTAGTCAGTTGTTCAGATCATCATAATGTACAGTTCCTCTTTGTGGTCCCCTGATCAATAATCTCCCCCCCCCCGTGAAAAAAGGTTAGATGATGCCCTGTTAGAAATGTGTAGTCTAATCATCTCCTGGCAGTACTGAACATCTCAGGTATGGTAACAGACTATTCTGGGGGTGTAGAGACAGCCATGAAGGTTTATAATATAGCCCTTAAGGCTGCCTTGAACTCCCCTAGCACATTATTGTGTTTCTTCCTTAATTTCCTGCAATAGGTCATCATGGTTTGATGTTAACCTTAGGTGGTTGAAGGCTAAGGAGTGTAGGTTAGAGCATTCATGGTGATGGTCTGGGCTAATGGAGGATAGATCGATGCTGAAAATTTCTCACAATAATTGTTAGTGGGAAATCACTCGGAAAGATGCCTTCCTGTCATGGGTGATTGTTGAAGGGACACATTGACCTGTTCAACTCTTCAGCACTATAAGCAGATTATTAAATCCTCCCTGTCTCCAGTAAGGAAGCATCTTTTCAGCAGATACAGTGAAGCCCGCTAGAATCAAGCACAGTGTCACGGGTTCCCTGCATGACAAAAAGGATTAACTCCCACTGAAACTGCACTGTTCCCTGCAGTAACTCTACTCTAGAATTCTGTGGAGTTGGGGTTGATCCTGGTGAGCGTCACTGTAATTGCAACAAGTTCAAATGAGTCCAAATATGGGAGGCAGTATAGTGCAGTGGTTTAAGGCTCTGAGCTGCAAATCTGATGACATCCAACAGACCAGACCTGGGTTTGAATCCCACAGCTTCCACTTGCATATTGTGTGACACTGAGCAAGTCACTTAACTTCCCTGTGCTCCCAGGTCGCTCCTGTAAAAAAGCTTTCAGCTTAGTGTGTTACTCCTGGTTAAACAACTAAATAAAAAAAAATAAAAAAGAAAGTCTTCATGTACACGGTGTCTGCCATCAGGGCTGAGCTCACCTCATGTGGTCTGTCATTGGCTGGCAGTGCTCACCTATTGGGGAATCAATGCACTCTTTCACCCTGGGTTGAGTCTGAGCCAGGTTCAGTAGATAAGATTTTACAGGTGGTCAAGAGTTTGAACCCTGCCTGCTGTTTGTTGAATCTGGGGCCTACCAGTACTCTATAAGGGTGTTGGGTGGAACTGGCTCCATTATTTCTAAAATTGTTGGGTGTTCCAGTGGGAGAGTACTGTTCCCACCAAACTGAAGAGGGCTAAGGTAAAGCACCTCCTGAAGGAGTTATCTCAACCCTGAGGAGTTGGAAAATGTTATTTAGTTATTTATTTATTTGTTTGCTTGTTTGTTTGTTTGTTTGTTTACTAGGGAAGTGCACTGATCCCAAGAACCATTTTCAGGCACGACCCGGTCCATGAAGGTGGTACAATGAAAGCATACACAATTTACATGATTTTGTTGAACATGTGTCAACACATAATAACCTTTATGCAGTAACATGTTTTGTACATATTGCATACTAGGAGGTACACAATACATTGGGTATGTCTGCATTCAAACTAAAAGACAAATACAAGTAGTACATGGAATACCAATTACAATAAAATAAGTGCTTTGCCATAACAGACAAGGAGAAAGTGCAGAGACAGATGGAGTAAAGGTGCGAACAGACAAGCGGCACACTCTACCTGGGTAAAGGACAGAGGAGTTAGTAGTAAAGGGTGAAGAATCTTCTTCTTTAGTTACCTGGATAGGCAGAAGATTACAGACCTGTCTAAAACGTTCACTTTTCTGGGAAGGTTATTGACAAATTTGTAGTGGCTCAGCTTCAAAAGTGTTTGGAATGTTATGAAATCTATGATCCTATCCAGTCTGGACTCCGATCTTGCCATAGTACTGAGATGGCACTGGTCAAGTTGTTCAATGATCTCTTCTTGGAGAAGGAACAGTAGCCATTGTCCCATCTTGGTATTGCTGGGTCTTTTCTCAGCATTTAACATGCTGGACCATAGGGTGCTATTTGATTGACCGAAGTGCTTTGTAGGACTCGTAGGTACAGGGTTGTGTTGGTTTGAGTTCTAATTGGCTGGTAGAGTACAGCCAATGGCACTTAATGGGAACATCTCAGAAGCTGCTGCACTCAGCTATGGTGTACCTAGGGGTTGATCCTTCCTCCTGTGTTGCTCAGTGTGTACATGTTGCTGTTAGGGGAGATCATTACATGGTATGATCTGAGTTTTCACTGCTACACAGAAAAAAACTCAGATATACTGTACATGTCTTATGCACTTGAGGTGGTGAACACCATGGATATATAAGACAAGTGCCTCACTTAAATTTAGAACTGGATAACTTTCAACTGGCTTAGAACTAGCATTTAAAGACAGAGGTAGTACTGGTGAAACCAGATTGTGTGGGGATGGCTATGAATTGCCATAGTTCACATTTACCATATTTAAAAGGGACTATGCTATGAGCTATGGATAGGGTTAAAATATAGGCATCATTGTTGACAGTAGATTACCACTAGAACATCAGGTATCATGTGCTGTCCACAGTGGCTTTTACCATTTGCGTAATATTGCTCATATAAAATTCTATCTTGTGCCAACTGACCTGGTAATCCTGGTTCATGCATTTGTTACCTCAAGGCAGGATTACTGCAATTGTAACTTGCCCTCCAATGTCTAGGGGTCCCAATGGAAAAATAGGAGGGGGCACAAGCCAAATAAGCACAAGATGCAGATCTCCGCAAGATATAAAATGTACGGCCTACCTTGGAATATAGAATTCACCTGGACAGAAGATGGATGCCTGCAATCCTTTCTTTCAGGAGCAGTAAAGGTAGGTACACAGCTTCAGACAACATGGAGATAGCAGCCAGGCTAGGAGCATCAAGGCTTGGGGGCAAAGCATGTTAAAAATAGGCAGCACAAGAAATTCAAAAGAGGCACACACCCAAATTAAGAATAAAAAACTTATTTAATTAATTTTAAATAAATGAACAGTTACAGCTCCATAGGGCTGGAAGCTTAAACAGGCAGGTAGAGGAGCAGATATAACAGCAGCACAGAGTTGCAGCACAAACTTGGGCCTAGTCAGGCTGACAAAAATGGGCACCCAATGCTATTTGGAGCCCAGAGGCTTCGATGTAAAATCAGGTGCAGCATAATTCAGACCTTACACTACACTAGGACTCACTGAAACAATGCCTCTGGACACTCACTGGCCCAGCGCACTTCTGCATTGCACCATACCTGACTCAGGGCCAGGAGACAAACACAGGGAGCTCCTCACTCTCTCTCTCTCTCTTTCTTTCTCTCTCTCTTTCTCTCTCTCTCTCTCTCTCTTCCTGCAGCTACTGGCCTAGGCCAGGACCCCAATCACTCCCCAACTGAACTCACCACGAGGATGTGTTGGGCACAGCACACTTCTTTCCCAGCAAGCCGCCTTACATTTCGGGCAGCATGCCACATGGGTAAGCCTCCCCAAGCTGCCACCAAGCGAAAGACCATGCTGTGTCCCTGCCACTGTTGCGCTGCCCCCACTTCCGGCTCACTCAAAAAGGAAAGAGAAAAGACTCCTGCCCCCCCCCCGTACTGTGGAGCACCAGGTGGGCCTCACATCTCTCTCTCCCCGGCTGCGGTTCCACTCCTACCAGAAGCTCCCATCCCAGTGGCCAATTCCTTGCTGTCTTTCCCAATACCCAAGCACCAGACCAGCACCGCAGTGCAATGGCAACATATTCTAGTGCTGGTGTTAAAACTGTGGCCCGCACTTCAATCCAGCAGTACTCATTGGCCTCCCATGCTCCCTTCAGTTCCCAAATTTATACTGCACCAGGGAAACCACTCCCAAGAGGTCGACACAAGAAACCCTACTCACCTACCATGCCAACCCAGGGGGCGAGGAAAAGAGTAACTTATAGTAAGCCTCAGAACATGGAGGGCTTACATGCCCCGTCTTTGAATCCATTACCATCCAGGGAATGGGGCACCCAGCCTACTATAGGGGGAAACCAAGAAGAATATGCACACTCTCCTCCCATGGCCACTACCTAACCACAGGAATTCCAGAAAGACATGGAATCCTAACCTCCCCCCTAAATAAAAAAAACTTAAGCAGGTGGAGCCCATACTCCTGAACCCTCCCAGACTCCTAAAACAACAGACACATTATAAAAGATAAACCTGCCAGGACAACCTTCACCAACAATTTTTTTTTTCTATTTAAACTTGAAAACTCCACCAACATTTTGTACACAGACACACCCCACATACACCTCCCAAACACTCACACAGGCATGCACACAACACCATTGCCCACTACTCACTCACTCCAATTATCACCACTATCTACACAAAAGAGGTAGAGATGGTAGGCAAACTTTTAGTCCTCTTGCCTTGTTTTCTTTTATTTTTTCATAAACATAATCTTTCAAAACATACATAGAAGTGCAGTACAGAAAGTCTCAAACCAAAGCAGACAACCTTCGGGGAAAATTTCTGGGTTCAATGTCTTTTTTTAAACCAAACCTCCATACCAGCAAGAAACAAGAACAGTCACAAACTGCAACATCAACCCTAGTCCTGGCAGCTAGAACAGTTCATTACAGTACCTCATTTAGATGGAAGGTCCACCACCAGGGGGATAGTAGAAATCAGGGTCTGGCTTAGTTGTTTCATTACAGAAGGAATCCACAGCGATCACATGATGCTTGAGCTGACTACCTGCTACATCCTGCACCATAGCATAGTACTTGGAAAAAAGTCAGCCCAGCCCAGACTGTAGAATGACACAGGGACCTGACTTTATGGATCAGCTGCTCCGAGGTGGGGGGGTCTGGTCTCATTATCTTGGTTCTGAGATTTCACCACATTTCCTCTAAACAATCAGTCATTTCTCTTATCTTCCACAATGTCCCATAACCGCTCAAATAGGTAGGGGTAGTTGGCCTGTGGGTACTCCAGATGAATCATATGCCTTATCCAGCATTCTGCCTGTGATCATTCTGGTAACTTCCTTACACTGGTCTGGCCGGCTTCTAGTTCCAGCCTAACCCCATTTCTATAGTGAGCATTCAGTGGGTTAGAACTGAGCAAACCATCCATTTTAACTCTTGTCACCTTACACATTGCCAGAAGGTGGATAATGGTGTCACTTTGAGGGTTAACACAGGCCTCTGATACAGCTTGGGGATGGCACAGTAGATGTCCTGGTTTGCAAACCTGTAGCACCATGGGGCCTGGCCAAGGGGCTATTCTGGTAGTTACAAATACTCCTCGGCCTCAAACTTCTCTGAGGGATCCTCTGCATTCATAGATTCAGATTTAGCAGACATCTTCTCAGCTGTAGCTTCACTTTTACCACTGCTGCCAGATGAGGAAGCAGAAGCCGACCGCCCGAACCCTGGGGGACAGCAAGTTTTGAACATGCTCCTTGCCCTCTCCCTCTGAAATGGGGAAGAACAGTGAACAGTGATGGTGAAGGACTGGGCATACAGCTTTGACATCCCCCATCCACAGGGTCTTCTTCCTCCACAACTTCAGCCACTACATCTACCACAGGAGCACAGGGCTCCACCAGGGGCATAGCAGCTCTAGTCTCCTCCCATAAATCCAGACTCCCCATGGATAACAATGAGGCAGACCCCACAGATGGCAATGAAGGGCTGGTCCAGAGGGTTGTATAAGAAGGTGCATCATACAACTCAGATGAGGCCCTCCTGGCACAATTTGGACACAATGGCAGTCTCACAATACCCACTCCATAGTAGTTACAGTGCACAAAATGCTCCTCCTTTGTTCCCCAACCAGCAGTCTTCCAGAGACAGGAAAGTAATGAGGCAGGTACAAGAGCATGGGTCTCCTCAGGAATCATTTTCACTGCCATAGCTCTCTCTTCCAAACTCCTCACAGCTGCTGGACAAAATGGCGGCACCAGCTCCCACTCAGGTGGTTTCCCTGCCTAGAGCCAATCAGCACAGCCGCACCAGGCCATGTGGTCACACTCATTAATATGAAGCGCCAGCTTATCTGGGGGGAACACCAACAAAGCACAGAGCTCAGACCAACATGGAGACCCCCTGAAATGATGCAGTTTTTAATACATTGAACCCAAAGCTGCTGTCCCCACACATTCCAGTTCCACCCAACCCACAAAGCCATAAAGGGGATCCTGGACAAGCCCCCACATTTGTAAACCACCCTCCAATATTTAGGGGTCCTGATGGAAAAATAGGAGGGGGCACCAGCCATGTAAGCACAAGACATAGATCCCCACAAGATAAAATGCACAGCCTACCTTGGAATACAGAAATCACCTGGACAGAAGATGGATGCTTCCAGTTGTAGAAGCTGAGTCATTCAAGTGTACCGTAGTGGCAGGTGTGGGTTGCAGGATCACCCTCATTTACCATCCACCAGGTGATGAGAAGCTTTTTACTGCAGGAAGTTTCAGACTTCGTGATCGACATGACATTTGAGTCACCCAGGCTGATGGTCCTGGGTGACTTCAATGCCTGGGTCGATGATGAACTCTCACAATTTGGACAACACTTCCTCCAATTGATGACATCTTTGGGCCTCATACAAGTTGTTACTTCTCCCACTCATAAAGGTGGTCACTCCCTTGACTTAGTCTTCCTCCTGGGGATCAATGCCTTCAATTTTGGGGTGGAACCAGTTGTATAGTCCGATCACTACACCGTGGGGTTCAGTTTTTGCACCCCCCTTCATAGGCCTACCCCTGTGGAGATGGTCAAATACCACCCTTTGTGAGATATAAGCTCGGAGGGTCTGATGGTGGTGCTTGACCTATCGGAGTTTTCTGGAGTGATCAGTGATCCAGATGCTTGGTATTGGCTTATAATAAGGCCATTTCCTTGGCTCTCGATATCAATCCTCCAGTCTGTGTTCATCCTCTCCCCATTTGCCCTCGGTCCCCATGGTTTGATGGGACTTTGAGAGAAATGCGGCAACAAGGATGAAGATTAGAATGCTGTTGGTGGAGATCCACCATTGATGCCGACCATCATAGATTGATGGAATATTATCAAGTCTATCATTCCACAATCTCCTGTAAGAAGGCAGAGTTCCTGTCTGG
This sequence comes from Neoceratodus forsteri, assembly GCA_016271365.2. Classification (NCBI taxonomy): domain Eukaryota; kingdom Metazoa; phylum Chordata; order Ceratodontiformes; family Ceratodontidae; genus Neoceratodus; species Neoceratodus forsteri. The sequence goes on along the minus strand of CM057452.1, from coordinate 876,754,585 downwards.
GGAGATTGCAGCTGCTCAGACCTGGCCAGCTCAGTTCTTTCAAACTGTAGACAGACTGTGCAACCCAGCCTGCCTGCAGGTTTGAAGAGCTTTTTCACAAGTAAAGTGTGAAGATCTTGCTCGCTTCTTTGTGGCTAAGGTGGCCGACATCAGGGCGGTGCTCCTTCCTGCACCTTCTATGGGAGAAGCTATAGATCAGCTCTTGGTCACTAACCCCAAGTTCTTCTGGAGTCCCTTTACCCGACTGGAGCTCATTGATGTCATGCGGATTGTCCAGGGTATGCGCCCTACATGCTGTAGTTTGGATCCGGGTCCAACCTCCCTGAATAAGGGTTGCTGGGATACCATTGGTCCAATCCTAGCATGGATAGTCTGCTGCTTCTTGGAGATGGGTGAGTTTCCTAGCTTCCTGAAAGAGGTGGTGGTGATGCCCCTCCTGAAGAAAGCTTCTTTGGACACAGACTGCCATGTGAACTACGGACCAATCTCTAACCTTCCCTTTGTGGGGAAGGTGATTGAGAAATTAGTGGCAATACAGCTGGAGAACCATTTGACCATCCATGACATCTATGAACCATTCCAGTCTGGTTTTCAAAAAAGACAGTACCAAGACAGCGCTGGTTCAGGAGCTCAATGATCTCCTGATGGTGAGAAATTGGAAGATCCACTCCATCTTGGTTCTTCTTGATCTCTCATCAGCATTTGACACTGTGGACCATGGGGTTCTTCTCGAATGCCTGAGGTTCATCTGTGGCCTGTCTAGTACAGTCCTTGGGTGGTTTAAATCTTTCCTCACTGGCAGAACTCAGAGGGTGGTGTCAGGGATCAATTCCTCTGGTCCAGTCTCTCTGTCATGTGGGGTACCTCAGGGTTCGGTGTTTTCCCCCATGTTGTTCTCAGTGTATATGCTGCCCTCAGAGAAATTGTAAGAAGGTATGGGCTGAGGTTTCACTGCTATGCTGATGATACCCAGCTCTACCTATCTTTTGCACCCAACCAGGATAGAGCTCTCTTGACATTTAACAACTGCCTCACTGAAATCCAGAGTTGGATGGATTTGAGTTGGCTAAGGTTGAACTTGGAAAAGACAGAGGTGTTGGTTGTGGATCAGAGTCACCGTATGGAGGGGAAGGGAGCTGGTTTGCCTTCAGGACTTTTTCTTGGTAGTTCCCAGCTCCTCATTTCTGAATGGGTGCAAAACCTGGGGACGATTTTTGATGATGGGCTGACACTGTGATCGCAGGTGTCAGCGGTCATCAAATCTTCCTTTTACCATCTGAGGAACATCTCCAGGATTAAGCACCTTGTTCCATCCAGTTCTCTGCCAACTTTGGTCCATGCCTTTGTGACCTTGCGCCTTGATGATTGCAAAACCCTTTATCTAGGGCTACCAGTGGTTGATATCCACCACTTGCAGCTAGTGCAGAACACTACAGCCCTGTTATTGATGGGTACTCCTCATACTTGTCATATTTCCCCATTGCTGCATGAACTGCACTGGCTGCCAGTACAGTGGTGGATCACCTATAAAGTTGGACTTCTGACATATAAAGCCCTACATGGACTTGGCCCAGACTACCTGAAAGAGCTTCTAGTTTCTTACTGCCCTGGGTGTTCGCTCCGTTCGGTGGATGAGGGGTTGCTAGAGATTTCAAGAGTTTCTTTAAATCTTCCGGGGCCCATTCTTTTATGTATGTGGCCCCGGGCCTTTGGAATTCTCTACACCATCTGCTTCAGGACTGTGCATCCTTGGAGGAATTTAAACAGGCCCTGAAGTCCAATTTGTGGTATCAAGCATACATGACTTGATGTTTTACTGTTTTATGATTTATTATATGTGTTTATTATACTGTTTATGTAAACTGCCTTGATTTTAAGAAATGTGCGGTATAAATAATTATTATTATTATGCTGGCAGTCCTTCCTTTCAGGAGCAGCCAAGGTAGCAGCACAGCTTCAGACAAGATGGACGTAGCAGGAAGGCTAAGAGCAGCAAGGCTTGGGGAAAAAGCATGTTAACAACAAGCAGCACAAGAAATTCAATAGAGGCACACACTCAAATAAAGAATAAAAACATATGTAATTGATTTTAAATAAATGAACAGTTACAGCACCATGGGGCTGGAGGCTCAAACAGGCAGGTACAGCAGTAGATATAAGAACAGCACAGAGCTGTAGCACAAACAGCCTGGTTGATTACTGGGATCTTTTGGTTTCAGCATATCACTCTGGTGCTGCATGAATTGCATTGGCTGCCAGTGAGGTGGTGCATCAATTTCAAGATATGCTTGTTGACATTCAAGGCCCTACACTATTTAGGCCTAGGCTACCTGAAAGACCCTGTATCTAAATACACACCTGACTGCTCCCTTTGCTCTTGTGATATGGGCCTCTTCACAGTTCCTTGAGCTCACTTGACATCCTCTGATGATCGGGCATTTAGGGTCCCAGCCCCACCAATGAGAAAAGCCCTTCCTAACGAGATGCATGGAGCATAATCTGTTACCATCTTTAAAAACATATTTGTTTGCTCAACGTTTTGCATCCAACTAGGAAATAGATTAAAGCTTGAGTGTTTTAAAATGACTGTATTAGATGATATTATATTTGTTTTGCTAATCCAAGTTGAATGTTTTATGACAGTTCCTAGAACCACTGGGATGGATGCCTAACAACTAAATTTACCTTGCCTTTTCTCAACATCCACCCACTGCTAAACTACATATATTGTACATTTTCCCTGTTTTTGTTTTAGTTGTTGACCTACATGCATTGCCCTGGTATTCTACAATACCATGCAGGTTTGTTTCCCACCAAGGTAGTGGACAGGAAATAATTGGAGGTGGGACCATGAAATATGTAAGATAATACCATACTGATTCCCAAAAGATCCATGGTTCTGTGAATAAAGTGTATGTGGGCATAGGTTTGCATTTGTGCATGTGTATATGTACTGTATGTGTTAGTGTGTGTGTGTGTGTGTGTGTGTGTGTGTGTGTGTGTGTGTGTGTGTGTATACAGTACATGTATTACCTGCTATGATGCAGGTGTAGCAAGCATGCACTTCCTGTGAAATTAAATAAAATACTTTGTTAAAATAAGAATTTTCATAAATATGTACTCTTTATGGAGAGTTTTCTGTATTTTTTTTCCTGCAAACCAAATTATAATTAAGCTATTGACAAGGGGATCTGTGATCTGGGCTGCACGTCCTCATAATGACTTAGGAGACATGGTTACATCCACTTTAATAATACATCAACTGTACACTCCAGTCAGCATTACTTTTATTTCAAAATCAATTGCTACAAATTTATACAGGAGCCCAGCTACTTTGCTTGACTTATTATTATTCATGCCACATGCAGAGTACCCAAAGTGTCTTATCTCTTTCTTCAAAAATGAGTAACAATATTCTTATCAACAAGGTTGTTTACCCTCATATGAGATTTATCAAACATAAACAGCAAAAAGTGAGATGTTCAGTCCTCCAGACGGGTTATAATTAGACCTGTGTATATAGTGCAGTATCTGATCTGGATTATCTGAAGACTGAAATAAATTACTCTAGCACTAGTAGTTGTAGATTTTATTTTGTTATGGTGCCCTTCCCCAGAGGCTCAGGGCACCAGTAAAATGAAAGAGAGAGAGAGAGAGAGAGAGAGAGAGAGGAGAGAAAGAGAGAAATCAGTAAATAAATACAATCACAATTAAAATAATAAACATAAATGGAATCACAATATACAGTATTGTAATAACATTTTTCAGCAGGTAGCTAAAATGTACTGCATAGCAGTTCACTAACTTGCACTGTAATGACCATTAAGGACTCTCACTCCTCATAGGCCAGTGCAAATAAATGTGTTTTAAGCCCCCTTTTAAGGGCCTCCACCAAGGAGGGCTCTTGAGAGTGAGTTCAAAAGAACTGGACCCATGACCTTGAAGGACCGATCCCTCGAGGTTTAACCCTGGCTTTGGGAACAACCAGGAGGTCTTCCTTGGTAAAGTAAAGGGAGTAAACAGGTATGTAAGGATGCAGGAGATCACACAGGTCACCCGGGCCCAGCCTGTGTAGGGTCTTATAAGTAAGTAACCCAAATTTGTCGAAGATACACTGCTTGACCAGCATCCAGAACAGATCACTTAGTGCTGGGGAGATATGACTCAACCAGAAAGGCTGATCAACAACATGGCAGCTGAATTCTGCACCAACTGTAGGTGCCACAATATACCTCCATTGAACCCAAGATACAAAGCATTATAGTAGTCTAGCTACAAGGTCACAGAAGTGTGCACCAGTGAGGGCAATTCCTCTGGTCAGATAAGGGATAGAATCCAGCTGATGTTCCTAAAGTGGTAAAAGTCATTCCGAACTACTGCCAACACCTGAGCCTCAAATATTAGCACCTTGGCCACAATGATTCCCAGATTATTCTTCTTTGCAGCATCCAAAAGCTTGGAAGTGCTGAGAAGAAGCCCCATCTCTCTCTCTTCAGTTGCCACTCACCCTGTCCAACCTGACTCAATCACCAGTACTTCAGTTTCATATGGGTTGGGTCTTAGCCAGCACGATGACATCAAGTTCATGAACTCAGTCAAGCAATTATTCAGCACATCCACTGTGCCACATGTCTCATGTGCAAAAGACAGATAGAGCTGAGTATCATCTGCATAGCAATGAAACCCAGCTCCATACTGTATGATGACCCTACTCAGGGGCAGCATGTATACCGCAAACAACATGGGTGAGTGGACCGACCCCTGGGGCACACCAAAATGCAGGTCCATAGGGAAAGAGGACAAACTTCCCATAACTACCTTCTGTACCCTGCCCATGAGATAGAACTCAAACTGGTAGATGACTTTGTCAGTGAGTCCTACATTCTTCCTGAGTCATTCCAATAAATGCCCATGGTCCACGATGTTAAATGCCTAGGAGAGATCTAGGAGGACATGAATTGATCACTCTCCTCTAGCTCTTGCCCTGAGCAGGTCATTATTTGCCCAGACCAATGTAGTCTCTGTGCTGTACTTTGAACTAAAACCAGACTGGAGGGGCTCATAGATGTCAAAGATTGTGAGGTGTGCCTCAAGTTCCAATGCAACCACCTTCTCAATAACCTTGCCTAAAAAAGGCAGGTTGGAGGCAGGTTGGTAATTTTCCAAGATGTCTGAGTCCAGCTATGGCTTTTTCAAGAAGTGATTCAGCAGTTTATTTTTAATCACAAATGGGAAATCCCCTCTGACAGGCTCCGGATAACTCATCGAATACTGGGCCCAACAGCCTGACATAGTCTCTAGTAGCTGGGTCAAGCCTAGATCCAGTTTGCAAAATGTAGTTTGCAACTCCAAGATCACCGCCCCAACATTATTCATCATCACTGGCAGAAACTCTCCTCTGGACCACTGACTGACATTGCATCTCACTGGCTCATCACTGTTGGGCTATGAGATCCCTGCCCAGATATATGCTGTCTTTCCAAAAGAACCAGGCAAACTCCTCACACTTAGTGAATTAAGCAGCTTTCACAGACTTCAGACAGGCAGTATGGAGGAGCCTATCCATCATCCAAAAAAGATGAGCTGGTTAGTTCATTCTGTCTGCAATCTCCCTGGGCAGGAACTCTGCCTTCTTAAGGGAGACTGCCCATTGATATTATCTGTAGTGACTATTCAAAGCCAGTTTGTCCTCCTGGGCTCTTGATCTCCTCCAACAATGCTTCAACCTTTGCCCCTTTGCTTTCATCTCCCTCAACCTACTGTCAAACCCTGGTGAGTCAAGGTGTGAAACTAATGGGTATACATGAACTGGTGCTATGATGTCAAAGGCCACACCGACAACTCTATTATAAGTCACCACTGCCTCCTCTGACCCCCAGTACATGCTGCCAACATGCCTGAGGTGTCCAGCACTGCCACAAATCCATCTGGCCTAAGCTCGCATAAAGGGTGGTACCAGACCATCTCCACAGGGGTAGACTACAAAGAGATGCCCTGAAATTGAACCTATTGGTGCAATGATATAACCAGCCAAACAGATCAGTCCTGAGGCTTTCCACCTCAAGCCCCAGGGAGAACACCAATTCCAAGGCATACCCATAGTAGTGAGTTGCAGCAGCAACTGCTTGTGTGATGCCCAAGGATTTCATTCACTAGAGGAAATCCTGTCCAAAATGCAAGAGTTTATCATTGACCTAAGCACTGACATTACCAAGAACAGTCCATTTTGGTGACTCCAACACCCTGTCAGCAATGAAGTCTGCTACTTCCTGCAGAAAATCCCCCTTGATTCTTGGAGGCCAGTAAATGAAGAGGATCCTACAACCTGCACCTGGTCCCCCATGCACAGCCATGCATTCAAACCATGAGGTATTCCTCACTGGGTGCAAAATCAGGTCTATTTAATCCATTCAGCCACTATTTCTGGATAGTAATTTATCTATTCTGAGATCTGGGACCATCACCATATCTATTAAAAGGTTGCCAGGCAGTATCTTCCCATGCCTCTTGACAGCCCATCCCACCACCCAAAACCATCTTGTTAAAGCCCTCTCTTCACATCCTGACCCCTACAGTACTATATCATACTTACTCAAATGCTCAGGTGGTCCTTACCCTCTTAAGGCCAATTCATGGTTGGCGGGCAACAGAACAGAACAGAGCTTAGTGGGCAAAGTTCATAACTCCCACAAAACAAACCTGTTATAGCCTCCCCCTTTCTATCCTAACCACCCCAGTACCATGCAGTTAAGCATGATAAATCACCTAGGTTCACCACAATCCCCAGTTCATGATGGAGAGATAAGAGCTCAATTCCCAGTAGCTCAGTCTTACTCCCTACTGGCAATGCCACTAACAACTTATGAGGCATGTAGGTGGTGTTAGTGAGTGTGGGGGTACCAGCATACGTGATTAATGCTGGATAAATTGCAGCAGAGACTTGGGACCTCATCAATATAGTGAATCAATGAGCATCCAACCAATCCCTTGTAACACACAAGTTAACATTACTCAGAGGTACTAGATAGACCACTGATGGTGCTTTAGAGAAGGCCATACCTTTGCCGAACAGGGGGCAAAGTTTAGGGACCCAATGCTATATGCACAAGACGGACTCCATCTAAACAGAAGGGGGAAACGTATTTTTGCTTAACAACTCAGGCACACATTGGAGGAAAATTTAAACTTAACATGGGGGGGGTAGAACTATTAGTTCCCTTTCAAAGGAAGAAAAATATGACCGTACTTCATATAACTTCCTATCATTAAATGCCAGGAGTTTAAATAACAAATTGTGTGAATTAAAATTATCCATGGAACAATTGAATGTTAGTATATGTGGTGTTACGGAGACCTGGTGGAGCCCACATGATCCATGGGAAAAGCAAATAAATGGATTTAATTTGTACCACAAAGACAGGAAAGAAAAAAGAGGTGGGGGAGTGGCTCTATTCATTTCCAACAAAATAAATGGGATAAAATAGAGGTGTTATGGGTCAAAATATCATTTTGCCATTCACACGTTGTTAACATTGGGGTCATATATAGATCACCCACTGTTACACCAGACCAGGAGGAACAATTACTGGATTTTTGGATACAATTGGTAGAACTAAAAGTAACGTTGTAGTAGGTGATCTTAATTTACCAGGCATAAATTGGACAACATTACGGACAAATACTACTATGGAATCACGATATCTAGAATTATGCTTGCTAGCAGAAATGAACCAGTGGGTAAATGTCAATACTAGAGACAGTCACATATTAGATCTTGTGTTAAGTAACCTAGATGGTAATATAACATCTTGTAAGGTTATTCCCCCTCTTGGATCAAGTGACCACTCTATGGTTTACTTTTCCCTTGACACATTAACAGACACTATTGTAAGCAGGACTAGCAAATATGACTATAGCAAAGCTGATTTTGATAGTATGAGAACATATCTCAAAAACTGGAACTGGGTAGAGGAATTTCAAAACAAAACACTCAGCTCCATGTGAGATCTGCTGGTGGGTAAAATAAGCTTAGCTACCCAAACTTTTACTCCTTTAATAAAAAGAACAGATGACACTACCACGATCAAACCCAAATGGATGTCAAAACATATACTGAAACTGATAAAGAAAAAAAATAGGGCATTTTATAAGGCCAAAAGATCGGGAAACAACATTTGCTGGAAAACATATAAGGACCTTTTAAAAAAGTTAAAAAAATGTATTAAAGAAGCCAAACTAAAATATGAGTTAAGCCTAGCAACCAGAGTCCAGGATAACTATAAATCTTTTTATGCATATATTAACGACAAAAAAGGTGCTTGTAGACCTATTGGCCCACTACATGCAATGGATGGTAGTACAGTTACTGACCAGTCTCTTCTTGCCCAAATGTATAATGATTTCTTTTTTACCCGTCTTCAATAGTAAATCCTCCCCTAAATTAGAACATTTGCAAACTGTACTAGAAGTAGAATCACTGATAACAAGCGAAGACATACTTAAAAGGCTCTGCAAATTAGATCAGAATAAATCACAAGGTCCGGATGGAATACACCCAAGAATAATTAAAGAACTGGCAGACCTCTTGGCTGGGCCCCTGATGGTTATTTTTCAAACATCATTAAAAAAAGGGCTAGGGTTGGAGGCATGGAAACAAGCAAGAGTGGTTCCCATTTACAAGAAAGGGAGTAGACATGAGGTGTCCAACTATAGACCAATTAGCCTGACGTCTGTCTTAGGAAAAATCTTTGAGGGTATTTTAAAAGATTATATTGTGGACCATGCCAAAAAAACTGATCTGGTAGACCCAGTACAGCATGGATTTACCACTGGAAGGTCCTGTCAGACCAACCTGTTGGAATTTTATGGAAAGGTTAGCAGGGCAATGGGTGAGGGACAGCCTGTGGGTGTGGTGTATCTTGATTTTTTGACTTTGACAAGGTCCCCATGGAGAACTTATTGAAGCATTAATACTACAGGACTTACCAGGAAAAATAACAAAATGGGTAGATGCATGGCTCACCTCTAGAAAGCAGTCAGTAAATTTATATGGGACCAACTCAGCATGGATGGAGGTGACTAGTCGGGTGCCCCAGGGCTCTGTCTTGGGGCCCTGCTTGTTTAATATATATATTGCCTCAATGAAAGTCAACAATGGAGTCTGTGTTTCTAAGTTTGCTGATGATACCAGGGTTGGGTTTCCTATTAATAACAAAATGGCCATACAAAACTACAAGAAGCACTAAATATGCTGGAGTCCTGGGCATTAGATAAAAAACTGCTGTTTAATGTGGACAAATGTTGTGTTATGCACCTTGGCAAGGCAAATAAACAGATACCATATACACTTGAAGGACAAATATTAAATACTGTGGAACAACAGAGTGACTTGGCTATTATGGTTACAAACGATCTATCACCTAAAATGCATTGCAATTCAGTTATTAAAAACTCAAGTGGTATTTTACACTGTATAAATAAACATATTACATCTAGAAGTAGGGATGTTCTTCTGCCCCTTTATACATCATTGGTGAGGCCGCATTTGGATTACTGTGCACAGTTTTGGTCACCCAGTGGAAGAACCGAGATAGTGGCACTTGAGAGAGTTCAGAGAAGAGCCACTCGAAATATACAGGAGGTTAAAGGTCATGATTATCAAAAGAGGCTAAATATTCTGGGTTTATATTCCTTGGAATATAGGCGTTTAAGGGGGGATATGTGTTTAATCTATAAAGCCACTATCTATCCAGATTTATGGGAACTACTGGGTTTGAGGTATAGGGAATTGTCGGGTAATACTAGATCACACCCTCTACAACTATATGTGGAATGTCCAAAAACCAAAAAAAGAAAATCCTGGCTCACGCTGAGAGTTACCAATATTTGGAATAGGTTGCCATTAGAGGTGGTGGCTAGTGTAACTGTGAACGTATTTAAAAACAAACTAGATAGCTTCTTACTTAAGCATAATTTTCAGGGTTATTAATAAATGGCGAGCAAAAGGACTAACGTCTGTATAGCTCTGTACTTACCTATGAGACCTATGAGACCCATTCTCCCCCTCTTAGAAGATCTTGGTTGTGCTGCAGAAACTGAGTACTAACTGCATAGCAAGGACGTCCTGTACACTCTCCACCTCCCCCATCAATGAATCTAGGGTAGTGATGTGCTGAGCACTACTTTACCTGGATACTGACATATCTAGTTCTATTCCCCTACAGACCTCATCAGAATTGCAGCCTCATTTTTGTGACATCCCAGCTTGCCAAGAAAACCTCTTTGGGCACCACTGATGTCAAAATGAATGAGCTCATGGTGCTGATGAGGTGTAAGTGAAATAATGCTAGATATGCCAGCTTCCAAGTCATGTCTGCTCTTTATTTCACATCTAATATTCTCAGACAGAAAACCTTCCAATGTGCAGAAGGAAAAAGAAAAATACATCAGCAATAAAAAGTAACAACTGGTTACTTTTAAAAATTAATAAGAGTTTTGCTAAGCAGTTTTTCAGTGTTTCCTTTGAGATTTATGAATATAGCTATTTATGTAAGAAAGAAACATCTTTTAAATAGGAGAAATAAGGTCCATTAGCTTGAGTTCTACTTTTTTTTTTTTTGCAAGATACTGTACTTGACCATCATTTTTGCTTCTGCTACCACAGAAATTATGATGTAAACATTTCCTTAACATTATACACAGAATTTCAGATGAAGTGGAAACACAAACAGCAGAGGCAACGCCATGCAAGTCCATGAAGCCGATGCGTATGGGGGGGGGCAAGTTAAGAGCGATACTAGGAAGTCCTTTTTCACAAAGTGGGGATGGATGGGTGGAATATGCTGCCAGAGGGGATGGCCTGTGGAAAATCAGGAGGGGGGATTTAAACAGGGGTAGGACAAATATAAGAGCTTATTAAAGATGTCACCAGAAAGGCTGGGGGAAGGGGAGGTGCAAATGTGGAGTTAAGGGGAAAGTCTTTGCTGAAGGGTTGGTAATTTATACAATAGTTAGAAACTATAATGTTTTCAGGGTAAGGGTTTTAAATTTGTTTCTGAGACATGTGTGGGTATTTCAGCCCTAGCCCTAGGCATACCTATTCACTAGGACTACTTTTTTCATTTAATTTTATTCATATTTGGAAGACCTTTGTGTTCAGAGTACTTTTTTAAAGGTGTTCAGGTCATAGAACATAATGCAAAATACATACAATAGATATCAAGCAGTGGTTCAACAACAGACAATCTATAAGCAATGAGCAGTTGAGTACAAGACTGTTAAATAATGTGATAATGAAATGAGATCAGGTTAATTATACCTACACAACATTTTGTCATAAAAAGAAGACCCTGCATGTTTTGTTAAAGGAAAAAAGGGAAGGAATATCATAAAAGTCAGTAGGTAATGATTTCCATATTTTGGTGGCTCTGAACAGGAAGGACCACCACCTAAGGACAGTCCTTCTCAATGGTGTTTGGAGCCTGCCACCAAACATTGTATGCACAGTGATTACAAAGGTAAATAATTTTTGAATACTGATTGGCACAAGTCCTAGTATAACTTTTATGTGCAACAGAGCCAAATGGGAGGGCACTCGGTGATAGAAGTTTCACTTCCACCAGCCCTGCACCTTTCTGATCCAGCCATTCCATAAGTGGTTACTTGCCACTGTATGGGGTTGGGATTCTGAGGAAGTGGAGTACTTAAAAGGGATATGACCCAGGAGTAGATGCCAGAGCATGTCATATTGTGTGTGTCCAGTCAAGCAGGTGTCCTGGGATTAGGAGGGTCATAAAACAAGGCTGCTAAGATGTGTGTGGGTATGTCAGCTCCTAAGTACACCTAGTCACTGGGACTACTCCACCAGCTCTGCCTTTTCAGTCCCTGGCCCTTCCAGATGCAGTTACCCACCACTGTAGGGGCCTGGACTTTCTGAAGAGGTGCAGCACTTGGGGATATGATGCAGGAGTGAATGTCAGGGCAAGTCAAAATAGATATGTCAGGCCAAGCAGGCACCCTGGGTTTAGGAGGGTCATACAGTGAGGCCTGCATTTTCACATCCTGATCCCCAGGGAAACCCCTAGGAATAGAGGACAGGTAGAAACAGCCTGGCTACTCCAGCTCCTCCCCTTTGTGGCATGTTGTGTAATACCAAATCCCTTAGGAATAAAACAGCCATGATAATGAAGTGGATCATGGATTCTTCAAGGGGTTTGGTATGTCTCATCCATACCTCGCTAAGAGATGACTCTGGGCCTTTCTTGGATATCGCCATCTGTAACAGGTTCTCAGTGAAACACTGCCCATGGAGGGAGCATAGGGGTGGTGGGGTAGGTGAATCCTGTTAGGTGTTGGAAGTATCTCAATTGAAGGAACAAGGTTGTTTGTGTGGCCACAAAGGGTGATGCAGGTGTGAGGTGTAGATTTCTTCTGGTTCACCATCCTCCAAGGAGGGACCAAGAATTTCTGGAGGAATTTGCAGACTTCACCATTGACCTCACATTAAACTCCCCCAGATAAATTGTGATGGCAGATTTCAGTGTGTGGATTGACAATGAATCCTCACAATTTGCTCAGCAGTTCCTCCAAGTGATGGATTCACTGAGCTTCACACAGACAGTTGCCACTGCTTTCCATGAACATGACCTCACGTTGGACCTCATTTTCTCTCAAGGGCTGGACATCATAGATATCAGGGAGTATCTAGTGCAGTGGTCAGATCATCCATCTGTTTAGTTCCTTGCAGGGGCCCCCAATGAGTCAGAGAAGCTATGGACATGCTGGACATATCAGGCTTAGTAGTAGCATGCAATGGTGGAACACAGGTAGCCACTGAGGGATATAATTTGATGGTGCTGGATACCAATGCACTAATTCCTGTCCACCCATTGACCTACCATGAAAGCTCGCCATGGTATAATGATGAGCTCAGGCAGTTGAAGGCAACAGGGTGGAGGTTGAAGCATTCTTGAAAGATCTCCATCTTGGTGGACAAAAGAATGGCTCTTAGGTCTTACTGTAGAGACTATCAAAGGGCAATAACTCTGAAAATGATAGAATTCCACTAATGAGTTAATGCTTCAGAAAAAAAAACTGGCTGGCCTTGCTTTTCCACACTGCAGAAGGTTTATGCATCCTACCTGTCTGCAGCCCAGGGAGCTTTATCCCAATTTGGATGTGACAAACGTGTCCATTTCTACCTCAACAGAGTGTTTTCCACCAGGGCCAGTATCACTACAGATGTCCTGTCATGGACCAGTAGTGGTCAGGATGAGACATGCAGTGACACCCTTTAGATCTAGAATGAGTTTCAGCCAGTTTCTGTGAATGTGCTCAAAGGTGTCTCTGGTCTTTCTCCAACCTGTTGTGAAGCTATCCCAGAGTCTATTCAGCTACCAGATTGTAGCACAAGACCCTGGGATCTGTGTTCACTGGCATTGCCTTGTGTTTTCTCTCTCAGAGAGTTGTTTCTCTGAGTTTCTTTAAAAAGCCTTGATAAGGCCACTGTTGAAGAAATGTTTCCTGGATCCAGAGTTGCTAGCAAACAACAGACCTGTTTTGAACCTTCTCTTTCTGAAGAAGGTTATCAAGAAGGTTGTGGCAACTCAACCTGAGGCATACCTCAAGAAGTTTGGGATTTATGAGCTATTACAGTTGGGCTTCCAACTTTTGTACAGTACAGTAACTACACTTGTAAAGTGTTCAATGACATGTTTATGGGGTGGGATAGGGTGAACACTCTACTGCAATTCTTCTCGAACTGCCATCAGCATTTGACACCGTGGATCATGGGATATTTTTACACCACTATATGGAATCTAGGAGACTCACTGGGACAGCCCCTGAAATAGCCTGAGTCCTCCCTGACCAGCAGATCAAAGTTGGTTGTGATGGGGACTATTTCATTGCAAAATCTAGGGAAGTCTCAAGGGAAATCACCTTCATTTTCTTTTAAACCAACATTTTCTTATGTGGAGCTTGTCCAGTCCCAGAGATACACAATTGTGAGTACACTTGCTGGGTGGGCTGTTCTAGGCCAGAAAAGTCAATACATCACAAATCTTCTTATTTTATGTATAGTTTATTTCAAATCCCCAACATTTCTCCTTAATAAGCTTCTTCTGTGGGGACTGTAAATACATGTATTTATACAGTTTTAGAACTTGAATCTTTGATAGATACATATTAAATATTTTGCCACATTAAAGAGCAGCTGACACCATTAGGACAGCTTTAACAAAACATAATATTTAGACACAGTTCAGCTTGTATCTCACATTAGTCCTGTATTTCTCCTCCCATTATTTATTGCTGAGGCCATCTGCATGAAAACATGATTTTTGCTCCTGAAGATTTCATCTAGTCATGTTGCTTTCTCCCTACCTAAGGTCATAAGGCTCTATTTGTGACATTACAATTACTCCCATGACAACAGATTGTGATGTCACAGCAGAGGACTATGACATGAAGTAGGGAGTAAGCTAAAGAGGCAGGTGAACTCTAAGGGATATAGATCATGTTTCCATGCAAATTTCTCAGTAATGAGTAATTGTGAGGAGAAATCTGTCGAATACATATAGAATGCAAGCTAAATTGTACCTTAATATTATGTTTTTTGAAAGTTTTCTTTGAGACGTCAGCAGCTCTTTAAGTTCATACTGATTCATTGTTACAGACCAGAAATTAAGTATACACTCGTATTCTGATTTTTTCACTTCTGATGTGTTATGCTTTTCTGTTCATATCGTTCTTAGACCTATATAGTGCTATGAGCCTTTCTGGGATAGGGAGCTGTTGAAAATTAAATACCTTGCCCTTGCCATGTCTTGCATTGCTAACATGCTTATTTTTCTGTTGACAGATTCTATGTTTCTCTTTGCATTTGTTCACCATCTGTTGAAATATTTGACACTGATAGTAAACTATCATGTGGCTGTTTACTGTAGGTTTTGATTTTTTATGTATCGATGAAAAATAAATTTGACTTAAATATGTAAACAGTCATTTTAAAATGATTTAAAAAAGCTGGGCACATGTTCTACTTTTTATCACACACACTACTTCACTTTCTATATACTCTCAGTGGTGCAGAGTGATATCCCTGGAGAAAGCAAACTATGATATAACTGAAAGTTTCAAGCATTTGTGTAATCAGTGACTGAAGTGGCACTTGAGTTATTATTATAAGCCCTGCTGTTATTTACTCCCTTCCTAAGTCTCACTTTCCCAGATACATTACCTGAGCCCTGTCATCCCAAAATGTGATCCAGTGCCTTGAGTTCTAATATGGACTTGACCAGGATTAAAATTCAAGGTTATTGTAGTAACTAATCATCTCCAGATAAGTGAATTATGGCAAATATGGTACCTTTTAATTTTATATGAAAATATCACATATTAACAGAACTTATTTTACAGAAGATTAAAATAATACAATAATATAAACAGTACTTGAACTTATTTAAAGAAATAACAAGTACATCATTCAAGTAATAAAGAGACACATTTTATGAAATACATTCTAGCACTGTAATATCATTATTCAAACAACAAAAGGATTCTAAATTATTTTAAGATTATATGAATTCCAAGGCACAGTAATAATATTTTGATTTAAATAAGGCTGTGTTTTGTTCTGGCCAATTTAAACAAAAAGTGTAACTGCCAGCCCATAACAAAGCATCAGTATCACTGTGCTGATGAGAAGCACTAGGGTTGAGTGTGGTGTCCTCACTGTTTTTGTGCTGTTTTTGATTTATGTATTAAAGTCCTTTCTGGCACTTTATTCCTGCACCAGCATATTTACTTTTTGTCTT
The DNA here is from genome assembly GCA_016271365.2 of Neoceratodus forsteri. Classification (NCBI taxonomy): domain Eukaryota; kingdom Metazoa; phylum Chordata; order Ceratodontiformes; family Ceratodontidae; genus Neoceratodus; species Neoceratodus forsteri. The sequence goes on along the minus strand of CM057452.1, from coordinate 876,738,770 downwards.
GCAGTGCGACACTTGTGTGCTATTTCAACAGCCAACAATGGCTGCTTTTGAACTGTATTATTTATAGTGAGGTCCTGCTTTTACCTAATTTGGAAATTCAGCTTGATACCTAAGTTGTGATGCAGTGTCTCATTTTCAGTGGTGTCCAGGTTTCACTCATTTTCATATTAGATTTACCTAGGTTTCAGCTGACATGAAAAATGTTATTTTCAATAAGTTCCTGCATTTACCTTTTAAGGGCTACAGTGGGCAGAGCCCTGCAGACCTCCTGCTATCAGAAAAGGGAGACATTTCCAACTGAACAACAGTGTGGAGTTGCCTCACAGTTGCCTCCACATCTGTGAAACACTCTGCTCTGCCCATTAGCAAAGGCACAGCACTATTTTATTTCAGTTTTCAGTCGGAGGTCACGGCAGAACACAGCACAGTCCACTGTGTCCAAGATGGCATCCAAACTGCACTGTGCATGCGCGACTATTTGCACAGATACAGTAGTGTTCGGCAGCCATCTTGGACATGGCGGACCATGCTGTGTTCTGCTGTGACCTCCTTTTTGTTTTTAGCATATATATTTTTCCTTGCCCTCACCCGACCCTCCAACTCAGAACCCAACACCCCACCCCAAAAATTATAACAGTGACATTGGGGGTGCCCAATCCCCAGTGTCATGATAACAAATCCTCTGTTCTTGTGCCACTCCCCAGTACCATGCATGTATGGTTATTTCTTTGTGTTTCTTTTTTTTAAAATACATATGTTGCCCTCCACCCGACCTGACCCTTCCTCTCTGCACCCACTGCTCCACACTCCTCCTCTGAAACATAACATTGACACTGGGGATGCCAAGTCACCTAGTGTCATGAACTGGAATCCTCAATCCTCTTTTTTTTTTTAAGCATGTAAATAGAAAAACATCCATTAATATCTTTTGCAGCCATTAATTTCCCCCCACCTGACCCTCCCACTCAGCACCCACCACCCCACACCCCTCCTCAAGCCCTTACTTGCCCATTTGGGGGTCTAACACTGTAATCCTCTCTGGACTGGAAACACATCTTCACTCTTCAAAACTGGACCACAAACTGAAGAAACAGGTATGTGGTTCAATGTATTTCAGTAGTGTTTTGAACTTAGTGGCATAACATGGCCATGTTTGCATATTTTCAGCCCATATTTTCAGTATACTTTTTTGGGGACCCCACATAATGAACAATTGTACTGACATTATGCAGGGATGTCCTGAAAGGTGATTTCACGGTCCATACATGAAATCACCTATTTGGCAGGAGCTGAACATTTTCTTTGCCTTTGTTCAGGAGGTGGGGGTCATAAGAAGTCTATGTTGAAAATTTGATGTAAAAATATTAACCGCCATCTTGCAAACCCCACAGACACTGTGTCTCCACCACTAGCATCCTGGAGTCTGCTTCCTGCAGCTCGACTGCTTAGATGGCCAGTATTGTAGATGGAGACAGTTTTGAAATATCACTCATGACGTTTGGATCCCCCACCTAGTTGCAGTATATAAAATGTGTAGACAAAAGCTATGGCAGCTCTGTACACACATGAATCACCACATAACCACTCCAGAAGCTCTAGCTCCCCTGGTAAGTGATCCCCTGAGTTTTTGATACCAAAGCAGTGATTTCAAATGGCTGCCAGTGATATTGGGTTGATCTTTTACATTTGTATTATATTAGAGAAAAGTTGCAACAAGTGAAATAAGAGGGAAATACTATACAAAGAAGGAGATATTGGCTACATCCTAAGGGATAAGGCATATGTATATTTACTGATAATGATCTATTGTGTGTATTTTGGGTAGTGGGAGTGCCCAAACTTTTCTCCCTCTCCCTCAGCTGTGAGGGGGCAGGAGGAAATGTATATAATTTATATTTTTACACGTATTTTATCCTGTGCGACAGGATTTTTTATTTATTTTGTTGTTCTGGATCCGAAGTCTATCTAGTTGGGGAGGAGGGTGGTTTTTGTAGGTTTTATTGGGTTGGGTTTATTGTTTAAGTTATTATTGTTTTGGAGGTTTTTAGGATTTTAACTATAAGTATTCAGAGCTTTAGATTACTTTAGTTAGATACTGTATTATTTTGTCTAGTTTGAGCTGAATCATGTGTTGGTCAGTGGGCTTCACGGCAGTGCACTATTCAACCTCCTCTCTTCGTGCCCTCCACCCTTTTTATACTCCCCCCTTACAGTTTGAGACATACCAGCATTGTAGAGCACTGGGGATTGCTCATAGGAGAGTGAGGAGGGTGGGGGGGCGAACAGGAGGGGATGAAAGAGCGGGGCCACCGTATTGGGGTCATTAAGTCCAGAAGGTGCCCTGGGGCAAAATGGAATCCAGACCGGGGCTTTCCCTGTCTGGTGCCCATACCCAAGGGCACTACTGAACTTAGTGGGCAGATAGGCTAGACAGCTTCCGAGGTTTGTCCAACTCGGGCGATGTTATGCAATGCCAGGTCTGTTAAGAATAAGACCGCTATTTTAGCTAATCTTAATGGTTTGACTGACCTGGCTTGCATCACCAAGACCTGGCTGGATGAAAATTTGGGCCCCATATTAGAGGCCATGATTCCGGCCGGGTACTCGGTGATACACCGCCCGAGATTGGACCACGGGTGGGGGTGGCAGTCTGTTTTAAGACTAAATTAAGCCTCACAAATGTGGTAGTAGGTGAGGCTGAATCCTTTGAGTATACAGTAGTAGCAGGTGTAAGCATTCGAATCATTCTCATCTACCGTCCACCCGGAGATGGGAAACGCTTCTTACAGGAAGTAGCAGACTTCCTAGTCAATATGTCATTTGAGTCACCCAGATTGATGGCTCTGGGCCACTTTAACGCCTGGGTTGATGATGAACTCTCACAATTTGGTCAACACTTCCACCAGCGTATGTCTTCTTTGGGCCTTACACAGGTAGTTTCCACTGCTACACATAAATCTGGGCACTCTTTGGATTTAGTCTTCCTATTAGGGATTGACTCATCTGACATGGAGGTGGAACCAGTCACTTGGTCTGACCATCACACCGTGAGGTTCAATTTCTACACCCCCCCTGAGAAGGCCTTCCCCTGTGGAGATGGTCAGGTACTGCCCATTATGGAATATTACTTCACAGGGCCTTGTGGCAGTCCTTGACCTCTCATCCCTCATGTTGACTAGCAGTGACCCAGAGGCGCTGGTGGTGGCCTATAATATGGCCATTACCAGCGCCCTGGATCTTATTGCTCCTGTTCATGAGCGCCTCCTATCCCTTCACCCCAGGTCCCCCTGGTTTTATGGGACTTTGAGGGAGTTGCAGAGATGGGGTGAAGGTTAGAGTGTTGCTGGCACAAATCTGCCCTTGATGCCGACCACCTTAGATTGATGGAACATTATTCTATCTATCAATCTGCAATCACCCATAAGAAGGCAGAATTCCTGTCCAGGGAGATTGCAGTTGCACATAATCAACTGGCTCAGCTGTTTCGGACTGTAGACAGACTGTGCAACCCAGCCTGTCTGCATGTCCGAAAAGCTTTTTCACAAATAGAGTGTGAGGAGCTCGCTCATTTTTTTGCAACTAAGGTGGCTGACATCAGGGCAGGCTTGCGTCCAGTAATCTCTAAGGGTGATGTTGTGGAACAGCGCAAGCCCACAATACCTCATTTCTCTTGGAGTTCCTTTCGACGACTGGAAGACCTGGATATTATGAGGATCATCTATAGTGTGTGGGCTACAAGCTGTGGTTTGACCCTGGACCAACTCCCCTAATTTTGAGTTGTTTTGAGATCATTGGTCCAGTTATGGTTCAAATAGTCTGGTGTTCTTTAGAGTCTGGGGAGTTTCCTAACTCCCTGAAAGAGGTGGTGGTGATACCCCTCTTGAAAAAAGCTACTCTGGACCCAGACTGTTTTTCAAACTACAGACCAATCTCTAATCTTCCCTTTATTGGGAAGGTTATTGAGAAGGTAGTAGCAGCCCAACTGGAAGACTGTTTAACCATCCATAATATCTATGAATCCTTCCAATCCAGTTTTCGGAAAAGACATAGCACCGAGACTGCGCTGGTTAGGGTGCTTAATGATCTTCTGAGGGCGAAAGATCAGAAGAAATGTTCCATTCTAGTTCTTCTTGATCTCTCATCAGCTTTTGACACTGTGGATCACTTGGTGTTGTTAGCATGCCGATGGTCAATTTGTGGAATGTCGGGAACTGTTTTAAAATGGTTCACTTCAAGCCTTACTGGGAGATCACAAAGAGTTGTGTCAGGGGTTTATTCCTCTGGCCCAACTTCTTTGTTGTGTGGGGTGCCTCAGGGTTCAGTGCTGTCACCCATGTTATTCACAGTGTACATGCTGCCCCTTGGAGACATTATAAGATGGTATGGGCTGAGGTTTCACTGCTACGCAGATGATACCCAGCTATACTTGTCTTTTGCACCTGATCAGGATGGAGCACTCTCGGTGTTTAACAACTGTCTGGAAGAAATCCAAGGGTGGATAGATTCTAGTTGGTTAAAGTTGAACTCTGAGAAGATGGAGGTGTTAGTGATGGACCCGGGTGGTCAGATAGTGAGGTCTCATGGTAGCACGCCTTCAGGAATTTTTCTTTGAGGTATGTCACTTCTGCCCTCTGAACAGGTGCGCAACCTTGGGATTGTCCTGGATGATAGGCTGACCCTTCAATCGCAAGTGTCGGCCATTGTCAGGACTTCCTTTTACCATCTTAGGAATACTGCCAGGGTACATCACCTTGTTCTGTCTGACTCCCTACCAACGCTGGTCCATGCTTTTGTGTCCTCATGCTTGGACTACTGCAATGCCCTTTACTTTGGGCTTTCTGGGGTTGAAATCCATCAACTTCAGCTGGTGCAGAACGCTGCAGCCTGGGTATTGACTGAGACAAGGAGATCCAGTCATATTACACCGGTGCTTCACAAACTGCACTGGCTTCCTATACGGTGGTGGATCACCTTTAAAGTCATTTTATTGACTTTCAAAGCCCTTCACGATCAGGGTCTGACATATCTGAAAGAACTTCTGTTGCCTTACTGCCCCGGCCAATTGCTCCGCTTGGCCGATGGGGGGTTGTTAGAGATTCCAAGAGTGAATTTAAAATCTTCAGGTAGCAGAGCATTTTCTTATGCTGCACCCACTCTTTGGAATTCTCTACCATGCCAGTTAAGGGAGTGCACCTCCGTGGAGATATTTAAGAAAGATCTAAATACCTACCTATGGGGTTTAGCTTATTTTGTTGACTAGTGGAAACTATTTTTCATTATCTGTTATTGGTTGGATGATTGTGTGGTTTGTTCTAACTAAATAGTGTTATAATGTACTTTTGTATGTTTTAAATTGTTATTTTATATTGTGCTTGATGTAAAGCGCCTTGATATTCTTGAAAGGTGCTTTAAAAATAAAGTTATTATTATTATTTATATTATTAAACAGCATAGCACTCAAGTTTATAGAATGCATGAGAATTAGCAGTAATCACCACAGATAGAGTGAAGTGTAAATTTCAAAGTAATTACCACAGGTAGGGTGTAATATAAACTTCTAAGTGGAAGCAGTAGAGCTGTGTAACAGAAATAACTCAGTTTTTCAGTATTTTGAATATTTAGAATTTGTTGGAGATTTAAGAGGAGATGATGACTCAAGAATGTTAAGTATCAGTCAATCAGTCAATCAAAATCTTTATTTTGCCAGGTGGAACATCATTGAGACAAGCTCATTCACAAGATGGACCTGGGGCAAAACAATTGCCAACAGGGTTAAGACATTACAGGTTGAGTGAACGTACATAACAATTACATAGTAATAATAACAACATAATAACATATAACTATCACATGTGACAAGATACTCGCACCAGAACATAGCAATAGGTTCAACAGGAGGTAGTACCATTTAACTACAATTGCATGGATACAGATATATGGATGTAAGGTAATGAGCTAAAGTTTATGCAGTAAACATCATTGGAGGAGTCATAGTGAGCAGGAGTGGCAGTTCCTCTAGCATCAAAGTGTGAAGAAGGTTGAGATGTAAGAGTCATTTGATAAGTACTGACATGAAATGTTGCATAATAATGGAGAGAAAGCAGGAATAGAGAATGATGTTTGAGGTCTGTTTACCATTTTAATTCACATTGAGATGGTCGGGGCATATACAAAATAAACTAACATAGAAGGAATAAAGAAAAGAAATACATACAATTTGCTTAGAAGGTTAGACTGAATAAATCACAAAAAAAATAAAATTGAAAATACTGTATCTAGAAGATGTTTCAAGGTAAATAATAGGATAATGTATTTATTTAAACAAGAATTTGATGATAACATATCAGAATGTGTTTAATACATTAAGAATATATTGATTTGACAAAACAAATACTGATATATACTGTAGATGTTTATGGGGATAATCACTACATGGGGATTCAGCTCCTTATAACATAAATAAATGCTGTGATTATGAATAACAGATACTTGTGAAGCAGCAGCTTTAAATAAGAATAAATATATTCTGTATGTACTGCATATATGTATAATATGCTAAGATTCAAATAAAAGTTCATGAATGAGGGAATTGAGTACATTATCAGATAGTGTATTTGGCATGTGAAATAGTGTGAGAAATGGAAATTAATTTTGGCTATATCATTTTATTTAGGGAAAACACGAGGGCCTAATGAAGTGGTATAGCCATGAAATGTAGCCCATGAAGTGTTATTTTTGAAAATAAAGAAGAAGTATTGAAACAACTTTCTGGTCTGAATGGAGCACATCCAGAAACGTTGCTTTGCACATGTTTGAACTGGTCTTTTCTGGATGACTGAAGCATTTAAAGAAAATTAACCTTTCTTTAGAAGTGAGGCAACTGGACCCCCCCCCCCAACACACACACACAACAGTAAAAATATTAAAAAACAACAAAGCTATGAACCCACACTGAATTTTGTGAATGCAGCATCATAACATTGGTAATTTTCAATATTTGTACCCCAGATGTGCAACATAGCTATATCTTTACAGCACTTTATCAACAGAGATGCAGCGAATGTTTAATCTGCTGGCGAAGTGGACGTGAAGTGTGCATGTCGCATTGGTGGAGCACTATGCAAAGTGAGCCCTGTAAAGTGCTCACTTCACATTATCCCTATTACTTTGCATTGCCATTGTGCCTTAACGTGAAGTAAGGTGAAGTGACAAGTAAATAGGCAGCCCCCCACATATCACATGGCTTACAGTACTGTAAGTCACATGCTTTAGCAAGGCAGGAAGGAAGTGAGTCAGAGAAGCAGTTTCACTTTCTCCGTTGCATTCGTAGAGGGAGAAGGCTTTGTGAGAGAGTAGTATAGGAGTCAGTGCCAAAGTGCTTTATTGCCTATCTAAAACAACAGTTTTTTTAAAAGCTATCTTTATTTAGTTTTTGTACTGTGTTTGTGATTGTTTTTTTGGTAGTTATTTTTTTTTATAAGTTTTCTTTTGTTTTGTGTGTGTGTGTGACTGTGTGAATGTGTGTGTGTGTGTGTGTGTGTGTGTGTGTGTGTGTGTGTGTGTGTGTGTGTGCTGGGTACTTGTGTGGGAGGGATGGACGAGGACCCTGGAGAAGGCAAGTTGCTGGCCCTTGGGAGCAGTCAGAGGAGGGGAGTGTGGACATGTGGGGGCAGTCATGTGATGCTGGACTGCTCCTGACTCCTGGGTGTCGCTTCCCCCCCCAGTGGAAGCAACAGCAGCAGCAGTAGCACCAGTGCCACTGGTGACTGCTGTGCATCCACCTTCTCTGCCACTACCACCACCACCAGTAGCAGCTGTAGGGGCTTCAGTAGCACCCCCTCCACCACCTCCACAGCAACAGGAGGTCCCCCTGGAAACCATAGTTGGTGCGAGGACTGTGTCTGGTCCCCCCTGCAGCTCCTCAGTGTGGGAGTTTTTTAACTCTGTGGGGGAGACAGCACAGTCATGGTGTGTCATCTCTGTGGTGTGCTGGTGCACTAAGGTGCCCAGGGGAAACATTTTGGGACTGGTGGCCAGCGCACCTACATGTTCAACCACCACAAGGTGGAGTGGCAGGCTGCCATAGAATGGGCCAGGCATCCACCTGCTGGACCTTCTGTGGAAGTGGCAAAGGGTGCTGCTGGTGTCAAAGTTGTGCCTCACCACAGCAGGAGGAGGGCCAGTACAGCAGCTGCACCAGCACCACCACCGCCACCACAGCCACCAGCACCTCCCTCTCCACTACCACCACTACCTGGATTTCCACCTGCAGTGGACCCTGCCACAGACCCTGCAACAGAGGCAGACATTGCCCTGGTGTGGGCAGCCCTGGAGGAGAGTAATCAGAGGGCTGGTGCTTTGCAGCAGCAGGTCGATGCAATACAAGAACAGCAGCAGCAAATACTGACAATGCTGCACCTGCTGCTGGACCACCAGGGCATCCCACAGCCACAGTAAGGGATTGTTTTCTGCCCCCCCCACTGTGTTGTACTGTTTTTCTGTGTTTTTCTTTGTTGTTGTTTAATAATACACCTTTTCCCTTCCAGGGGAATCTTTCTTGCTCCACATAGTGCAATACATTTCTGTGAAAACTGCCCAGAATTTCATTAGAGTGTGTCACATGACGGAGGAATTCCTGTTCTGAAAAGCCACCCACATTCTGCCTGCCTTCTCAGCAATGTTGGGACGTGATGCCAGGGATAGCGTTGGTGCGTGGTCCATTACAGTGAATGTCCAATTGTCAGGCAACTTTCCGAATGTTTCTTTATGATAATGGTCAGTTTGTGGTGAAACGTGAGGGCACATTTCCAGTAAGACGAGCATTGTTAGTGGAAATGTTCCTACATTTCACCACAAAGTGAACCTTATAACATAATGAAACATTGGGATAGCTGCCGGACATTCACTATAGTGGAGCATGTACCTGCGGTCCCTCTGGCACCACATCCTAACGTTGCTGAGAAATGAGGGCAAAATGTGGGTGGCTTTTCTGAATGGGAATTCCTCTGTCACATGACACACTGTAATGAAATTATGGGCAGTTTTTCTCTGAAATATATTGCACTATGTGGAGCAAGAAATATTCCACTGGAAGTAAGGCCCCTACATGTTAAGTTATGTGCATCACCATAACTATGTAACATGGTGAATCTCTGTAAAGCAGCAGCGCAACAATCTGTTGAGAACTCTGATCTATATTTTTTAATGCTATGTTACAACTTCCTTTACTTACATCCTGACTGGAATGATACGATAATTTACAGTAGTTGAGTCTCTTGTACTACCTTTTTTCATGTGTGAAATAATGAAAGGAGCATTCCTTTTAATTTGGTGCTGACCAGGTCTTTGTCATTGTTTTCTTTTGCTTTTTTCCATCACATCAGTTAGTTGTTATATATCACTTCTGTTGTAAATTAACAGTTATGCAGCAGGCAGTGTTTTATGACACCACAGAACAATAGTTATTGAAAAGCAGCTGCAAATAAATACAAACCTAGTCAGAAGAATATTGTAAGGCATGCTCATTTTTTTTTTCATACATGAAAAAGAGTAGACAACTAAGTAAAGCAGACAGAAATTGTGAAAAGAAGTGTATCATTCAAGTCACGACTCGGAGTAACTAGTGGCTGTGGCAATGTAAAGTAGCATAAAAAAGTACAGTTCAAAATTGTCACGACAGTCTTGCAATGCTGCTTTAATTGATAATGTCAGTATGACATCATGAGCTCACAACAATCACACAACACACAAAATGCATCCCCAGAAATAATGGCACACTCAGTCACGAGTGCAGTGGTGTCACAGAGTCCCCAGATTTTTTTCTGCAGGCCCAAATTGTATTCTCCTTGTGTGCAGAAAATTGACAAGTGGTATCACAGTGAAATGAGACTGTTTCAGCACATACGAAGTCCCCCAGAATAAAATGCTGACCATAAGCATCCTGTTGCTGATCCAATGTGTTCTGTGAGGCAATTCAAGCAAATGCAATGTGATCATCTCACGTGGATGGAAGGGTGCCTTTTGGCTGTACACTAATAGTAGCCTTGGTGAGTAGATATATATATATATAGATATATGTTTGTGTATTTTTGTAGGTGAGGAGGGGGGTTGACATGGACATGTTCTCATGGTAATGTTCTGTATCACAGGTCACAGAAACTGTTGGTGTGCACATTCCAGAGCCCAGTGAGAATATTTTGCGTTGAAATTGGCAACGGATAACTCTCAAGCACATAAAGAAAAGTATTTTTTGGTGGGGGTGGGGGTAAATCATATTTGCAGGTTTGTCTGTAATGGTTTCTTATTTTGTTACTTCTTCACAGATTTCATCTGCATCCTTCTGGAGTCCGGTTGTTAGTGATGGTCATGGTCATCTAATGAAATGACTTCTGCATGTTGCATGTGTCCCCAATCCCAGGGGAAGGGGGGTGCCTGATGATGTTGAAGAACATTTCTGGATAAGGCCACTGTAACAGAACAACAAAGCATATGGAAGTTTCCTAAAAAAGAAATGAATGACTTCTTACAACTTAATTGTTATTTGTCCTTCTCTGTTTCTCAATCTTAAGTCAAGTTACATTTCAAACCCACATCTTGTCAACTAACACAACCTGTGTGCAATATTTGCTGCAGTCTTTCCAAAACAATGAAATGGATGAAATAAAATCTTCATACTTACCAGAATGGATTTTACATGGGTATTCCATAGGTTCCTCTCTGTACAGTACAGCTGCAGTACCATTCCAACCGAGTTTTAGTGATGGAGACTTTTTTTGTTAACCTGTAAAAAAAAACAAGATAAGTGTACCATAAGTGTCTTACCATTGCAACTCTAAAAAGCTACAGAAAACAAAACATACAACTAAAGAAAGTGAACCAGCATAACAAACATGAGTACACATGCTCACTTTATGGTTTAAATATTAAGAAGCTTGGTGTCTGTGGCTGATAGATGTGGTGGTCCGGACAGACTCAGTGGTGGCAGTGGCTAACATCAGTCCCAGTGGTGGTGGTCTGGGGGTCAGACAGACTCATGGTGGCAGTGGCTAACATCAGTCCCGGTGGTGGTCTGGGGGTCAGACAGACTCAGTGGTAGCAGTGGCTAACATCAGTCCTGGTGGTGGTGTTGGTGGTGGTCTGGCGGGGTGGACAGACTGATGCTCAGTAGTGGCAGTGGCTAAAATCAGTCCTGGTGCTAGTGGTGGTCTGGGAGTCAGACAGACTTATGCTCAGTGGTGGCAGTGGCTAACATCAGTCCCGGTGGTGGTGGTGGTCTGGGATCAGACAGACACTTGGTGGCAGTGGCTAACATCAGTCCCGGTGGTGGTGGTCTTCGGGTCAGACAGACTCAGTGGTGGCAGTGGCTAACATCAGTCCCAGTGGTGGTGTTGTTGGTGGTCTGGGTGGTGGACAGACTGATGCTCAGTGGTGACAGTGGCTAAAATCAGTCTGGTGCTGGTGGTGGTCCGGGGGTCAGACAGACTCATGCTCAGTGGTGGCAGTGGCTAACATCAGTCCTGGTGGTGGTGGTGGTGGTCCGGGGGTCAGACAGACTCATGGTGGCAGTGGCTAACATCAGTCCCAGTGGTGGTGGTGGAGGTAGTCTGGGGGGCAGACAGACTCATTCTCAGTGGTGGCAGTGGCTAACATCAGTCCTTGTGGTGGTGGTCTGGGGGTCAAACAGACTCATGCTCAGTGGTGGCAGTGGCTAACATCAGTCCCGGTGGTGGTGTTGGTGGTGGTCTGGTGGGGTGGACAGACTGATGCTCAGTAGTGGCAGTGGCTAAAATCAGTCCCGGTGGTGGTGGTGGTGGTCCAGGAGTCAGACAGACTCATGGTGGCAGTGGCTAACATCAGTCCCGGTGGTGGTGGTGAAGGTGGTCTGGGGAGCATACAGACTGATGCTCAGTGGTGGCAGTGGCTAAAATCAGTCCCGGTGGTGGTGGTGGTCCGGAGGTCAGACAAACTCATGGTGGCAGTGGCTAAAATCAGTCCCAGCGGTGGTGGTCTGGGAGTCAGACAGACTCATGGTGGCAGTGGCTAACATCATTCTGGGTGGTGGTGGAGGTGGTCTGGGGAGTGGACAGACTGATGCTCAGTGGTGGCAGTGGCTAACAGTCCCAGTGGTGGTGGTCTGGGGGTCAGACAGACTCATGCTCAGTGATGGCAGTGGCTAACATCAGTCCCGGTGGTGGTGTTGGTGGTCCGGGGTGGCACACCACCTTTTAATGACTTCAGTTAAAACCTGCCAACATTAACCACATCATCATCCTCATAAAGAAAGCTTCCCTCACAGTCATCTATGTCTGAAGTCTGACCACTAGAAAATTCTTTCTCCATTATGTTGTCATCTACATCAGTGATGGGCTGTTTCAGGCAACCAGTGCCAGTGCCACCAGGATGGTCCATTTCCACATCACCAAAACCACCATGACTAGGCCAGGGTATGAATACCGAGGTTGCAGTCTGTGCTGGTATGTGCATCTCATTCATTTTAATGAATGTTAGCAAACTAACATTTGCAGGAGACAGGTTTGTCTGACAGTCCCTGACTATTGCACCTGCTGAGCTGAATACCCTCTCAATACTTACACTGGAAGGTGGGCATGTGAGGTACTTCAGTGCCACTGTAGTCAGCTCTAGCCATTCACTGACCTTTCTGCTCCAGTACAAAATAGGTTCTTCAGCTATTGTCAGATGCCTGTTTTCAGACAAATATGACTCAACCATTCTCTGAGCTGCACTAAGTCCAGTTGTTGATGCATCATCCTGTTCTTCTGAATCATTTATTTCAAATACCCACTTGGGACAAAGCCTCCCAAAGAGGGTTGACGCCAGCCACTTTGGATGACAGACCACCTGGAACTGCTGTCCCCTTCCCCTTGCAGGACATGCTTGATGGTCCTACAGGTACACCTTCAGCCAGATTATGCTGTTGAGGTTTGCTGACCTTGGCAGGTGACTTCTGTGCCCCATGAACCAAGCACACCAGTTGACCACTGATATTTTTTTACCTGTTCAGGCCCTCCCTCCAGTACTGATGCAATTCCACATTTGTATCGTGGGTCCAGTATTGTTGCTAATGCAAAGTTGTCACTATGCTGAATGCTCACAATGTGACGATTCTTGTAGAATACTGTCAGCATGTGTTGCAGCAACATACTGCTACCACCGTCTCCGGCAACATCAAGGCCATGCTATACATTCACCAATGTCTGCCTCAGCACCCACAGTAGTGGAACTGATTGGCTAATGGAAGCAGACTCACCACTCACTGCCTGTGTGGCATGTTCAAAATTGTTATTACAGAGTCCATGAGGTGCCACTCTCCAGTCGTCATAGACATGGAGACCCAGGAACTGTCATGGCTAGTGTGCATCATAAGATATTCTAAGATGGCTTTGTATTATTCATACAACCTCTCTGCCATATATAAATTGGAGTTCCATCAGGTGACAACTTTCAGCTTCAAGCGGTGCTGAGGCAGGCTGTTCTGTATCAGCAACTGCCGCAATTGGTCTCAGGCCTTTCCAGATCTTGAAAAGTGAGAGCAGATACATCGTACAATGGTCAGCATTTCCTTTACATCAGGGTATGGCAGAAATTCCTGCACCACAAGATTTAAACAATGGGCCATGCATGGAACACGAAAAAACACACCATTCATGATGCATTTCACCACATTTGACCCATTGTCACTCACTATGAATCCCGCTCTCAGGGACAGAGTGTTTAGCCATTTGTCAATTTCTGTCAGTACCACGTCCAACTTGTTCTCACCAGTGTGTGAACAGGTCACATTGCGCATATCAATTGTTGCATGCTATTTAATTCCTGGAAGATTGCTACCGCAACAATCCACCTTACTGCACTGATTATTCACACTACCAACATCACAAACAACCCACGGCACCTGCACCCAGTGTGCAGTTATACACAGATATGAACTCTCCACTGTTTTGCCACTTGTCCTAATATCCATACTTAAATGGATGAATGAAGAGGAGGAATGTTGAAGGGCATGTCTTGCTGAGTCAGACACAGTGTGGAACAACTCAGGGACAGCACGGGTACAAAAGTATGTCCTGGATGGGACTTTCCATTTTGGACAGACACGTGCAGCAAACTGCTGGAACCCAGAATTCTCCATAAAGGAGAAGGGCAAAAGAACAATTGCCAGCATTTCCATTACAACAGCATTAAGTTCACATGACACTGTATGATTCGGGGGACTTCAGCTTACGCGCAAAAACACTCAGTAACGTTGGGTGACTTTGACATTTTACACGGGGTGTGATCACAAATGGTTGTGCTCTGTGATGAATGGCATTGGCAGGGGGTGGAGTGTGGATGTTTGATGAAGATGGTTGCACAGGTGATGGTGACAAACTTACAAATGCAGTTATTTTGCCAGATTTGCCAACTGGGGTTGATGTACCACTTACACTAGACATACTGCATTCACCAACACCACCACCACCACAAAAACTGCTACACTCACCAGCACTGGAAAACATTTTAAAGTCATTATGGTCCTCCACCTTATTATGCCTGTAGTAATCCTCTGCTCTTATTACCTCAGTACTGCGCACATTTAATTTACTACTGGACTTAACAGTCATGGAAGGGGATAACATGCTCGCTATAGTTGTCGGTGATGAGAGTGAATGCCCCACTGTGGTATTAGCTGCCAGCTTGTGCTGGGTCAACAGTGCCAAGTGCCTATTATTAAGATGTGTATGCTGTCCTCTTGTGCCCAGATGGCTCCCATTTTTACCTCCACTCACACACACATGGCAAACCTGGCAGATTGTAATTGACTCATCATTTGCATCTTGAACAAAAAAATCCCAAACAAGGGATTGTGATGCTCTGCTTTTAACATGTCCATGAGGTGGCTTATTTAAGTCAGTTATTTTAAGCACTGAAGTGGGGGGGGGGCATGTGATGATTCAGGCACTGCACACCTGGACTGCAATTGACCAACACTGCTACCTATCATATTTATTACTGGGTCATCATCATCAACTAAAACAGGTAAATCACAAGTTTTTACTGTGGGGGGATTCCTGCAAACAGACTCAGATGCAACCAGTTTAAATTTCTTTTTCTCTGGTTCCCAACTGGGGTCAATTACATCATCATCATATTCATCAGCGTCACACACATCCACATCTTCTGCTTGGATGCTGGGATGTGGACTGCCTGTTGCAACAACAGAAACATCATCATCATCACATTTTCTTCAGTATCTACACCACCATCACCTGATATTTTTTCACCGCACTGTGAATCACTGCATGGAAAATGTGTGACATTAACTGCCACGGTGGATGGAATATCACATTGTATGCTATCATTGACATGATTATTAGAATCCTCAGGTTCAGTTACTGGGATGTTACTGGGAAGTATGACATCATCTACGCTGTCACTCACTTGCACTGCTTCACACTCAATATTTTTGGATACGGTACACTGGTCGAATTCAAACTTGGTGCACCAATACTAATACTACCACCACCACTAACACCAGTAACACTAACACCACCGGCTGGGAAAACATCATCTCCTCCAACTATGAGTGAAGCTACTGATTGGGCTGTAAAAAAATTGCAGGAGAAATACCTTTCCTTACATCAGCAATGCACTTCTGCATCTGCGTACTACCACGCCCACAGATTATCTTACTGCCAGCATTGCCATGGGGAGAAACAGCTTTGCTTGCACATCTCTTTGAGGGCATTTTGGGGGATCAACCACACTATTATGACCAAAGTTAAATTTTGATATGCTCACTCTCTGTTTGGGGGGATGCTGGATGTGAAGCCTAAAAAACAACTGTAGCTTCAGTAACAGGTAAGAGACTAGTCTGTCACACAATGCAGACAACTTCAGTAACCAGTGGTGCTGATGAGGTTGCACAAACAATCCAATCTGGTAAAAATTCCTTTTGCCGGTGGGGGGTGCACTGACTGAAGATTTTTAGGTAGTACAAACAGCAAAACAAAGAACAGATACCACGATCGCAGTACAAAATCAGGCAGCTGCAGTGGATAGCAGGTTCACACTGCTGTGCCTGCAATTACACTAGTCTGTGGCACAATAAAAGGTGTATTATTTAATTCACGCAACACTGCACACACACTCACACTCAAAACAGTTTGTCTACAATGCTGAATGAGTAATGCGTAGCAAATTGAAAAGTTCAGTAATATAGAAACATAGAGACATAGAATTTGACAGCAGATAAGGATCACTTGGCCCACCCAGCCTGCCCATTTCCCTACCTAATGGATAAACTGCAGATCCTGGTTAACCAGCAGCCTACTTCTTTCTACCTCCACCCCCTAGAATTGCCTTATGACTGTCCCATGCATGCTTGAATTCAGCCATTGTTTTTGACTCCACAACCTCCTCCGGAAGGCCGTTCCATGCATCCACAACCCTTTCTGTGAAAAAATATTTCCTTACATTACCTCTGAGCCGCCACCCCTCTATATGCCACATATTGTTATGTAAACAACCTAAAATTATAAACTGCTGCGCCAGATCCACATAACACACAATCAGCAAGGCAATTTCAACAATTACTGACAATATTACTGTGTGTACATGAACACAGTCAGTTATATAACAAAAATATAACCAAAAAACAAACAAATCACTATTTCTCCAACTTAAATCTACCTACACCACAGATATGCACCCCCAAAGCACACTTTCACTTTCTTTTCACTACACACACTCAATGTTCTACATTAACATTCAAAATCCACACAAAAACAAAAATGCTTGATGATATGGGCACAGGAGGGTTTCCTACAATCAATGAACTAAAGTTTGAGCCCCCAAAAAACGCAATAATGCATTTTTAAGCTTTTAGAAGGTTTCAATAACAGACAGCTCTCAGATCACACTGTCTCCTACTCCTTCCTACACATACTAGCTTGAACTGAAGCTATGTGGATCAATAGAGAGCCCATGTGACCTGAAATCCCATGAATCACTGCAAAATTCGCCTTTGGTGAAGTGAGGCGAAGTGCATTGTTCTCAATGCGCTTCACCTTAATATTTGGTGGAGTAGTGGTCTGGGAAGGCGGAGTAACGTGAAGTCATTGTTCTCAATGGACTTCGTGTTACCCATTATAACGTGAAGCACTCTGCTTTGCGTTGCAGATCACTCTTGCGAATCTGCCTTTGCTCCGCGAATCACTTTGTGGAGTGGATTGAGCCCACTTCACCCACCACTACTTATCAATGTGACAGCTGTCATTTTTCAAATCCTAGCCAAAAAGTTTTTTTTTGTTTACATCCCAAAATTTGATTTTGCAGTTCCTGCATGAAATCACCTTTTGTAAGGAGTTGAAAATGTTCTCAGCTATTGTTCATGAGGTGGGGTAAGAAGAAGGCTATATTATAAATTTAGTGTCAAAATATTTAAAAAAACTGAAAACAGAGTTATGAGGCTATGTTGCATTTTGCAAATGCAAGCTCATCAGTTTGGTAATATTCAATTGTGGGGAGAAATTTCTGAGGCACTCCAGACCTTACACAATGAGTCTCCAAGCCACCTGATAGGCTTTGATGCACATGTGACTTCAAAGAAGTCCAGCTTTTGCCTGACCCCTTCTTCATCCCTTCTTGGTCAGTTATCCATGTGCATCTGACCAGGCTATATGCACAGGACATAGTTCCTGCACAATGATAACATAATCATCTGAAGGTAAGAACATTTCAGCAAATAATAATAATAACCCCAAACTACTATCAGGCTTTTCACTAACACTTGGCTATCTTTTTTAATAACCTGAGCAGGCTCTATTCTGAATCAGGCCCGCAAGTGACCATCGTATCAGACTGTAGCATGGCAACAGGAATTATCTATCACCCCTTAAAATAGTGCAGGAAAAAGGGACTACAAACAAGAAAATGAGGAAACCAGTCACCTTGGATCCCTACTGCAGTGATCCTCCACCAATACTATTACTGGTTGCACTGACCAGGGGACTTTCCTCCTAGCAGAGCACTCAAGATCTCCCGGCATTGCAAGCAGAACTGTGTGGTCCCTCTTAGCAACCACACGGATTGCCGCCTGCCACAGAAAAAGAAGAAGAAATTAATCACAGTACCTGTGCTCTAGGAGCACCACACTTCTCCCTAAGATGGGCAGATGGGAGAATTCTTCCGTGACCTCTAAGGATCCATGCTGGCACCCCACAGTATCTTCTCCACTACTTTACAGGAATATTGCATCCTAAGGACACACATGCGCATCAGACAGATCAGTGACTGTGCAGGCACGCCATCATGTTGTGACTGGCAACCAGCCCCGGGCATTTGGAGAACTCATTTCTCAGGATGGAACCCTTACACTAGCGCAGAAAGGGGATAAACACTTCGAGAGCAGAAACAACATGCTAGGAAGGAATGCCCGACCACAGAGAAATACAGGCATAAACAGTCGGCCGTGGAACACTGCTCAAAGGTGGCCATTTTCGTAGTCCATTCATGCTACTATGGCAGTCATTTTTGTAGTCCCCAGAGTACAGGCTACAATAGAAGAGGAGGCAGAATAGCATAAGCAAACAAAGATGTATCGGTGGGGCTTCAATCAGATTGAGAGCATAAGAATTCTTTCACCTTGTAACTCTCCAGATAACATGGTCAGAACGAGGATCTGCAAAACCTGCAAAATACCTTTGCTGCCACCCAACCAGAGCCAGCTGTGCCCAGACTGTATGGATGAGGAGCTTTCAGAGCATTCTGACATGTCCTTCTGGACCAGGGCTCCTCATGGCAGGGAACAGCACCCACCAGCATTTTACCCAGCGAAGGATCAAAACCAGATACCACAGCACTGCTCCTGTAAAATCAGTAGGCAATGAATACCCTCATCCAACAACATCAGGACTTCATGTCAGCAATCCTGCAAAAGCTGACAGAGTTCACACAGCTTCAACCACATGGGGGAACATCAACTCAGGTCCCCAGGACACATGATACTACATGCCAACCGGACAACCCCAATAGAAACATAGAAACATAGAAGTTGAGAGCAGATAAGGACCGCAAGGCCCATCCAGTCTGCCCATTTCTTTTTCTACCTTATGAATGTGCCATTGGCCTTTGCTCTGTCAATGACCTATCTATTCATACTCATCTGTATTGCTCCCTTATGCCTATCCCATGCCTGTTTGAAGCCCTGCACTGTATTCATATCCACCACTTCCTGAGGTAGGTCATTCCATGCATCCACTACCCTTTCTGTGAAAAAGAACTTCCTCACATTACCCCTTAATCGATCTCCCTCTAATCTCATGCTGTGTCCTCTTGTCCTGCTATTTTTCTTATATTGAAACATGTCAGACTCTTTCACCTTGTTAATGCAGTTAAGGTGTTTTAATGTTTTAATCATATCATCTCTCTCCCTCCTTTGCTCTAGGGTATACATATTGAGCTCCATTAATCTGTCCTTATATGTTTTTTGATGCATTCCCTGCACCATTTTGGTTGTCTTTCTCTGGACTGCTTCAATTTGGCTAATGTCCTTGTGAAGATGTGGCCTCTAGTACTGCATTCAGTACTCCAGATGGTGCCAAACCAGTGTCTTGTAAAGAGGGATCATTACCTCCCTCTTCTGACTTGTGATACTCCTACTAATACTCCATAACATCCCTCTAGCCTTACCTACTGCTTTAGTGGACTGCTTGAATGATTTCAGGTCATCAGTGATGATGACGTCTAAGTCTCTTTCTTCCCTTGTGACTGCCAGCAACTCCCCTCCCAGCCTATAGGTGGCTTCAGGGTTTCTCTTTCCTATGTGCATGATCTTGCACTTCTGATCCAGATGGGGTGGGCAGAATGAGAAGAGGTCTGGATAAACTAGCAAAATGGTTAGAAGAGTGGCAACTGGGGTAAGAGAGGTAGTGCAACAAGGCTATGCCCTAGAGCTAGTGCAGACACCACAAAGGGACTCTGTTGCAGATCTTGGTGTCATCTGCAAACAGACAAACCTTACCCTCTAGTCCATCTGCAATGTCACTGATGAAGATATTGAAGAGGACTGGCCCCAGGACTGATACCTGAGTTACCCCACTTGTGACTTGCATCTCTTCTGACTTTGTACTGTTTACCACCACTCTCTGTTTTCTGCCCATCAACCAATTTGCCACCCAGTTGACCAACTTCTGACCCACCCCAAGGCTACCTGATGATTCAGGGGAGGAATCAGATGCAGATAGTGGGAGGCCAGAGCCCCAGGAGCCAATGGAACAAGATCTACGAACACTGATAGCAAAGTGTTGCACCCCAGATCAGGTCCCAAACATGGTAAAAGCCATAAAGGAGGCAGTGAGTTTTGCACCCCCCCCATGGAACTGCCATCTAAGCTGATCATCTCCCTAAATCCAGTCCTGAAGGCCTCAAATATTTTCCCCATCTGTCTATCAGTTCAGGAGGTAGTAGAAAAAGAGTGGGAAGCACCAGAACCCACTAGGATCCCAGATCCCAGATTCTGGGACAAAATGTACCCCTTCTTGGTGGACGACCTTAAACTCTGGTGCACCGCACCACAGGGTGACCCTCAGGTCCTGTCTCTCAGCAGAAATATGGTTCTACCAGCAGAGGGTGCCTTGGCCCTTAAGAAATCAACTGACAAGCACATCGTAGAGCTCTTCAAGAAGAACTACGAACTGTCGGGGCTAGGGCTCAGGACGGCCACAACAACGATTTACATTACCAAGGCCCAAGTATCATGGCTCCAGGACATACAAAAGAAGCTCACACCCGATTCTCCAGAGGCATCATTGATGGAGCAAGCTATACTGGCCACAAAGTATTTGGCAGACATGGCAGCGGACTCACTGAGTAACAATGGAAGGTCCACAGTCATTACCAACAAGGCCCACCACCTCATCTGGATGAAAATATGGGACGCAAACCTGGAGTCCAAGGAAATGCTGCTAAAAATCCCCTTTAAGGGAACTTCCCTCTTCAGAGAAGAGATGGAGCAGTTCCTCAAGAGAAAAAAGGATGGTAAGGAAATGGCAAAGGACATAAAATCGTCTGACACTTACCTGCCTGACCGCTCCAGATCGAGAAAGAACCTCAGTTTCGGTGACAAAAGGCCCACCTACATACGAATAACTACCAAAATCAATGCCATCAAGGCAACAGAAACCAACAGTACAAACCATGCAACAGGTTCCAACAAAACAGGAATTGGCCCAACAACTCCTTCAAGCCCAAACCAAAAAAATTCTGACTACAGCACTACAACTAGGGAGTCGTGATACCCACCCTTCGGGACACAACTCAAAATGTTCACCCACGAATGGGAAAAGGCAACATCGGACTGGTGGGTAAGAGAGGTGGTGTCACAAGGCTATGCCATAGAGCTAGTGCAGTCACCACAAAGGGACAGATTGCTCATCTCCCCAGTCTCTAGAAAGAGGGTATCCCTGACCCAAATCAGGGCCACCCTGAGCAAACTAATCAAAATGAGGGCAATCGAACAGTTGCAGAAGCACAAGCAGGGCAAGGGGATCTGTTCCGTATTCTTTATGGTGCCCAAGAAAACGGGAGTCCTTCACCCGGTACTCAACTTAAAATTCTTAAATCACTTTTCACACAGTTCAAAATGGAGACGCTACGGACCACCATCAGGGCACTCAGATCAGGAGATTACTTAGCATCCATAGATCTCAAAGATGCATATCTGCACATCCCAATCAGGCCAACGCACAACAAATACCTCATGTTTTATATCCTGGGAAAACACTTCCAATATACAATGCTTTCATTCAGTCTAGCATCAGCATCGCTGGTCTTCACCAAGACAGCAGTGGTGCTGGCAGCCAAACTGAGAGAGCAGGGCATTCAAGTGATACCCCACATCTATGACTGACTCATCCATGCATGGTCACTCTGTCAGGCCCAACAGGATACAGCCATGGTACTGAAGTGCCTGGAGGAACAGGTATCCGTGATCAACAGGGAGAAGAGCACACTCCTCCTGAGCCAGAGAATCGAGCACCTAGGTGCAGTCATTGATGCTGCAGATGGCTAAGTATGTCCATCAACTGACAGGGTTCAGGCCTTGAGGCACCTCACCACCAGGCTACTGACTCAGGAAATAACTTCATTTCTTGAGGTATCCAGGCTGCTGGGCATGATGGCATTGTGCATATACCTCATACCTTGATCAAAGTGGAATATGAGAAACTTACTACTAGGCTACATCAGACAGAGCCACAGGGTGAAGCAGAACTTAGCAGTCAGATTCATCATTAGCCCACAGGTACAGCGCTCACTGTCATTGTGGTCAGATACAGACATCCTGACAAGGGGCTTGCCCCTTGACCTTCAAATAGAAGCAATCATAAAGGCAGATGAAAGTCTATTAGGATGGGGTGCCACCTCGGACAACAATTAGGCTAAGACAGGTGGACAACTGCAGAAGCCTGACTCCCAATCAATGTCCTGGAGATGTGTGCATTTCAGGGCAAGGTACAGCACAGGAACATGCTCATACACTCCGACAATACAGACAAGGTAGCCTACCTCACCAAGCAGGAGGGCACCAGGAGTGTGGAGATGCAGAGAGAGAGGCATCTAGTGTCATCAACTGGGCATAATCAAATCTGGCCACTTTAACGGCAGTACACCTGGCAGGGAAACTAAACCAGACTGCAGATTAGCTGAGCTGCCAATTCATCCATGCCAGAGAGTGGCAGCTGAACCACCAGATGTTCCACAAGATTGACTCCAGATGGGGTCCCATGGAACTACATCTCATGGCAACCACAGAAAATTCATAGGTCCAGAGGTTCTACTTCAGATTCAAGGACACCAGGTCAGCTGCAGTGGATGCCCTTTCCAGGGAATGGAGGTTCACAGTAGCTTACATGTTCCCACTGATCCCTCTCATACCACAAGTCCTTCACAAGGTGAGACAATCATGAGCTCGGGTCATTCTACTGGCACCATACTGGCCAAGGAGAGCATGGTTCATGATGGCAATGACTGTGGCACTGGAGCAGCCCTGGATACTCCCCATATGGACAGACATGATCCACCAGGGCCTGGTGCTCAACCAAGACCCTGTAGCCTACAGCTGATTGCCTGGCTCCTGAAAGGGAGAGACTGCTGAGGGCAGGCTATGCAGAGAAGGTGGTGGACACCCTGACCAGGTCCAGACAATCATCAACCACATCCACTTATCAGAGGCAATGGAGCATATTTGCCAACTGGTGTATAAGAAGGCAAATCCCCCTGAAGAGTCCCCCATAGTAACCATACTACTCTTTCTCCAGGAGGGCCTCGGTAAAGGTCTGTCCCCTTCATCCTTCTAGGTGCAGGTGGCAACAATTGGAGCTGCTAGGGAACAGATAGATAACATGATCCCGGGCACACCCTGATGTAATCAGATTCCTGAAGGCAGCCAACAACATAAAACACATATCCAAGGAAGCTGCAGCTCCCTGGGACCTACTTTTGGTACTGCAGGCACTAACTTCATATCCACTCAAACCAATACAGGAAGCAGGCCTCAAATGGTTAACACTAAAGACAGCATTACTGGTGACATTATGCTCTGTCAGACGAACATGTGAGCTTCAGGCCGTAGCCTGTCATGCACCTTTTCTGGTATTTCACCAGGGCAGAATCTCTGTGCGAATGGTGCCCTCATTTACAACCAAGGTCAATTAAAAATTTCACATGTCACAGACCATAGACCTCCCCAGTGAGTTGCTGGAGGAAGACACATCACGACAGCCGGACCTACGACCATTAGGAATGAAGAGATTTATTTCCACTTATTTAAAGGAGAAGTCCACTCAAAATGTACAAAAACATCTGTTATGTAGAGTGTTTTGATATGTATGTTAAGTCCTAGTGTGTCCTTCCCTCTGTCTGCTATTAGGAGTTTTTTCTAAATTAGCCTGCTAGCTGTATGGTAGTTTTACGACCCCTGAGGATCTCCATCACAAATCGGTTTATTGGCTTTTCTTCTCCTACGATGCACCTTGGTTCATGTGACAGTGATGTAGCAATGCCCCTAGATTTAGCAGGATCTGTCACAGCTCAGCCACAAAGATAATACTTCTTTCAGAGAAGAAGTCATATTGCTAAATTTTGGGTGAGTGTAGTCATTATTATTTTTTGATATTAGCACCTTGTCCTGCTATGTTACAACCTATAAGGTGATGTTTAATTTTTGCTACTTAGTATTGTTGCAAAAAACTGAAAGTGACTCAGAGGAATAGAGTAAACAGTGACATGATTCACACACACACACACACACACACACACACACACACACAGCAGAGCAGAGCAGGACAAGGTACTGATATCAAAAAATAATAATGATTACACTCACCCAAAATCTAGCAGTTTTTCTTCTCTGGAAGAAGTATTTTCCCTGTGGCTGAGCTGTGACAGACCCAGTAACAAGACACTGGCTTCTTGCAGGGGAAATTAGACATCACACCAAAGGGCACACTGGGAAGACTACAGGCCATAAAAGAAACCAGAATGGCAGCCTCCAAGGGCAATAAAACAGTTAGGGAGAAAAAACATCTCTCACAGCCAGAGGAAAAGAAAATGCTGGGAACTGGTTAGAACACAGAAAAAAAGACTACTACATATCTTTTTCTGATTTTAACATGGAGTTTTCCTTTAACCAGAACTAAGGACTTCAGAAAGACAGACCAGCTTTCTGTTCTGTTCATTGGCAAGAAAAAGGACAATTCCGCCTCAAAGTCTACGGTTGGATAAAGGAAGTCATCACCATGGCCTATCAAGCCAAAAACCTGGAACCTCTTGGTAGTATAAGACCACACTCTACCAGGGCAATTGCCCCATCTTGGGCAGAACACAATTTGGCGATGACTAAAGAAATATGTGGAGCTGCAACTTGGGCTTCAACATACGCATTTATAAGATGCTATAGACTGAACTTGCTATCTGCCACAAGGGCAAACTTCAGCACAGCTGTGCTGAAAGCAGCATTAAATCAAACTGCCCCTCACAAACTGTCTTCCTCACCCTGACAGGGATTGGGTACTGCTTTTTAGGGACCCATTGTGTAAGGTCTGGAGTGTCTCAGAGATTTCTCCCCACAATGGTAGTTTACTCGTCTGGTAAAGGTGATTGTGGGAGAACATCTCTGAGGCACTCCACATCCCATCCTGACTGGAAGCAGTTCAAGACAAGGCTCAATCTAACCTAGTAATGTGAAGTAACTGTTGAAATGTTCTCCCCGGCGATGATGTAAAGCCAGTTACAGCTAGAATGTACATAACTGGTATTAAACTTGGCATTAGCATGACATGCTATCCGTTCTATGTTTTCTCTCTTAGCCAACATAGCCTAAAACAATTTCTTCCTGCAGTAAGTACGCAGGTACAGCTAAGGAAGATGTCTAACTGACCAAGAAGGGACAGAGGAGGGGTCAGGCAGGGGCTGGACTTCTTTGAAGTCACATGTGCATTGAAGCCTATCAGGTGGTTTAGAGACCCATTGTGTAAGGTCTGGAGTGCCTCAGAGATGTTCTCCCACAATCACCTTTACCAGGTGAGTAAACTACCATAGTTTTACTCCAAATTTTCAACATAGCCATTTTTTATAGCACTTCATGATGGTGACAGCTGTCATTTTTCAACTCCTGCCCAAAATGTGTTTTTTGAATCCTGAAGGGTGATTTTGCAGTCCCTGTGTGAAGTCGCATCTAGGCCAGGAGATGAAAATGTTCTCTGCTCTTCTTTATGAGGCAGGGTCATAACAAATCTATGCTGAAAATTTGGTGTAAAAATATTGAAAAATTAAATTGATGAGCCTGTGTTACATTTTGCAAATGCAGGCTGGTAACTTTAATAGTTTTCAATATTTTTATCCAAATTCCTCAACTGCAGCCTTATCAGCTCTGGCTAGAGTTTGTTTTATGTTGTGTTTACTCAGGATACCTCACATACATCTCATTTTCAATGTGGTGCAATTTTCACCCATTTGCCCAGTGTGTTTACCCATGCTAGCCCAGCAGAGTTACAAAACCTACTTTTAACTAGGGTCCTACTTTTACCTATTTGCATAATGTATTATCGATGATAGCCCAGCCCAGATAAGATGTGATGTCTAAGGTTTGCATGGCACTGCTTTCAGATCCTTTTATAATGTATTTACCCGGGGTAAAACAGTTGAGACACTACATCTTGTTTTCAACAGGGTCCTTCTTTCACCCAATTTACACAGCATTTTCCAAGAGCCACTAAACTGAGATGTCATATCTTGTTTTCTGTGGGATTCTGTCTTTACCCATTTGCAGCATGTAGATGTATAGAATAACCCAGCTAATTTGCAGTAGCTGTTCAGAAGGGACCTGTTTTTATGTAAGTTTACATTGCATTTACCCTGTATAGCCCAGCAGAAATGCAATACAACAACTCCTTTTCAGTGGTGTCTTGCTGTTACTAGAGATGGGCAGAATGTGGAATTTTGCCAGCAGAATTCCCACAGAATGGTCATTCAGCTTCTATTTTTATTTTTGTTTTGAATTCCCTGAATTTAGAAAATGATTTCTGTGTAAACCGTGGATTAACATCCCATGGAGTATGTAAACTAGAATAATTTTCTGTGAATTGTTGAAAAGGAATCAGGGATGTATTTAAATAACAGATTACTAATGTGCAAAAAATTATATCCTGCTTTCAAAATTTTAGAATTCCACTACTGTAAGGATTCAACAGAATTAGGCTAATTGCCCCAAATTCTGCAGCATTCTGTCCTGTCAGACTTTGAAAATTCTGCACAGCAATAGCTGGTACCCATTTTTACAATGTATATATGCAGGACAGTACAGCAGTGATGCAGTACTGAATCTCATATCTTGTTTACAGCGGGGTCTAGATTTTACTGACGTTTACAGTGCATTCACCAAAGATGGCCCAGAGAAGATGCAGCTTAATTTCAGTGGGGTTCTGCTTGCATCTATTTTGTTATACTATACTTTCTATTTAGACCACTACTATGCCTTACCAGCTTCCAGGTTCTCCTATCACCTCCCAAAGCATTCTGCCTGCTATAGGAGTCCACTAAGGTTCTACCCTACCATCAACCTCTGCAAAACTCCTGATTGGAACCTATTGTTGTCCCCTGTGGGTGAGATCCCAGTGCCTTAAGCCTGGAGAAGAATAATGGAATAATGCATGACAGGGTGTATGTCATGCTGGGACAATTCTACGCCTCGGGTGGTTGGGCACAAGGCCACAGGCTGAGTGCATCCAGCACCCAAGAAGTGGCATTATCCCAGCAAGATACACACCCTGGAGTGCATTATTCCTATTATACATACTTACATTTTAACATTTAGGCATAAAGTAGTCCCTTTTTTTAAATCAGTTAACTCACATTTTGGCAATGTTTACAGCAGTATAACAGCTAATATGCTGATTTACATACAGCAACATGGATTTCTGGGTAGATTAATAAAGTCTATTTAAATGTCCCTTACTCAGCAGTGCAGTCTCTTATTTTGGTAGTGGTGACTGCAGTATAGCACCTAATATATAATGGTTATAGCAGTATAACAGCTAATATATTGATTTACATACGCAACAATGAATTCTAAGTAGATTATAAAGTTAATTTAAATGTTCCTTACTCAGCTGTGCAGTCTCCTAGTTTGGTAGTGGTGACTGTAGTATAGCACCTAATATGTAATGGTCACAGTAGTATAACAGGTAATATGCTGACTTACATACAGCAACACGGAATTCTGGGTAGTTCACAAAGTTAGCTTAAATTTCTCTTACTCAGCAGTGCATTCTTCTATTCTGATATTGGTGACCACAGTACAGCACGTAATATGTAGATGCATGTGGCAAAGCATTGTGGGTACAATATGAAACTGCCTTCCATTTTTCCTTAATGGGAGATGCAAACGCCTATACTAGTGGTAACGACAATATAAGCTCTACTGGTCCTCTTCAATGTCTTTATAAAGCGACATTGCAGAAGGACTGGAAGGAAAAGTATGTCTCTTTGCAGATGGCACTAAGATCTGCAACAGAGTTGATGCACAGGGTGCGGTGGAAAGGATGAGAAGGGACTTGGCAAGGTTAGAGGAATGGTCAAATGTATGGCAGCTTAGATTCAATGCTAAGAAGTGCAAGGTAATGCACCTGGGAAACAAAAACCAGGGAAGAGTACACAATGGGGGTGAGATACTAACAACAACAAAAATGGAAAGGGACCTAGGGTAGTCATATCAGATAACCTAAAGATGGGCAAGCAATGTGAGAGGCAGCAAGGAGGGCTGGGGGATACTGGGATGCATAGGAGAGGCATCACCAGTAGAAAACAGGAAGTTATTATCCCTCTGTACAGACAGCTGGTGAGACCCATCTGGAGTACTGTGTGCAGTTCTGGAGACCCAATCTCAGCAAAGACATAGACAGGATGGAAGCTGTCCAGGAGGGCAACTAAAATGGTGCAGGGTCTGCACGGAAGACATATGAAGAGACTTAAGGAGCTTAATATGTATAGCCTCGAGGAAAGGAGGAGAGGACATGATAGAAACTTTCAGTACCTCAAAGGAATCAACAAAGTCCAAGAGGGTAGCATCTTTCAAAAAGAGGTGTGCAAGAACAAGAGGGCACAATTTGAAGATGGGGGGGGGTGGCTCAGAGGTTATTTAAGTAAGTATTTTTTCACAGAGAGGGTTGTGGATGCATGGAACGGCCTTCCGGAGGAGGTTGTGGAGTCAAAATCAGTGGTGGAATTCAAGCTTGCATGGGATAGTCATAAGGCAATTCTGGGGGGTGAAGGTAGGAAGAAGTAGGCTGCTGGTTAACTAGAATCTGCAGCTTATCCAGTAGGTAGGGAAATGGGCAGACTGGGTGGGCCAAGCGGTCCTTATCTGCTGTCAAATTCTATGTTTCTTTGTTTCTATGTTAAAATGAAGCATTGTACATGCACTGATAGCTGAGAAGATTTCTTCACTGAGAGATGTAGTCTCTTACTGTATTTCTGTAGTGAGTACAGAAATGTAACAGCCTGTATATTCATTTACATAGTGAGGAATTGTGGTTATAGTAAATAGCTAATTTTTCAAACTCCCTTATCTGCATGTGGAGTGATTTATTTTTACTGGAACTAGGTCTGTGATGTTATACTGGGATAACATCATGGATCCATCCCCAGATTGACCAGTCAAAGCCCAGCATTCATTCTTGCACCTTCACCTTTGACCTCCTTGTGAGACAAAGATCTCACTGAGCTACTGCAGACTAGCTGTGGGTGGAGCTGCCCCTTGCACACTCCTGTGATATATAACTGGTGGTTTTATCTGGTTTTAGTTTACTATCTTAGCTAAGTTAAATTTTATAATTTAAAAGTATAAATATTCAGAGGAGAACCAGAAGTGAGGGAAGGGAAAATTCCTGTCTGATGCGTATAAATTTGCTAGCATCTGTGAGCAGAGGTAATGCAGGCAGAGGCAAGCTGAATCTGCCTGCGTCCACAGAGGGAGCAGGCCTGATATTATATTGCTGGGTGACTTTAATTTCAAGTAACAACCAAGGGTATAAAAATGAACCAAACTACTGCAGTGACATTTTAGAGTTCCTGCTAAAAGAGGGATCCTTGTTTAAATGTATACATTGTTGCATGTATTCTCTTAGCCTTTTCTCTAGTAATGCATCTGATATTACTTGCATTAAACACTCTTCTTTAGAAGCATCTCAGGAATAAATAAATCTCCTAAAAATTGAACGAAGTAATGTAACAGAAATTAATGAAATTGAAAGGTTTATAAGCAGCATTGAACAAAAGTCTAGAGCCACTTATACTACAACAAATTAAAAAAAATATTAAATCAGGAAACTGAAAACCAAGATTCTAGTCCTAGTACTGAATACCATGCTAAAAGAATCTGTGTTAACACTCAGAATGATTGGTGTGTAGTTAACTACAGAAACACTAAAAAGGGTGGAAGGGCCATAAATCCCAGTAGTATCACCATATCACTACAGAGCAAGTACGCCCCATTAGGTTCTGAGCATGTTTGTGAAAATGGCATAGAACCCTCCAGGAAGGTGACCAAACCAAAATAGAACAAACACATGAGATGGCTAGTGAAATAATTACCCTATTAGGCAATGACCTACCATAGGATGATAATATATGCTCCACTGTGTCTGTGGCTAAATCAAATTCTACCCCAATGAGTACTAGAGTAATGTCAACAGACACACTACAGAAACTTGTAAAATGGGAATCCATTGTCAGGTTTACTGACATCCAGATTTGCAGCAAAAATATATTAAATACCACAGTCATTTGCTTACCAGGAGCTAAAACTGCTGATATTGCAGAGTGTATTAATAAACTACAAATTCTAGCAAAATCTTCAATCATAGTGCAGGTAGGTTGCAATGTTGTGGGCAAAACACACAAAAAATATATCTGTGGGGGACATACTTAATCTTGATATACAGCTCCAGGCTAAAAGTTTTAATGTGGCTATTTCCAGTATCTTGCCAACACCTAAAGCCCACCCAGAAAAAAAAAAAAACTATTTATAAGATTAACTGTAGGCTTGCAAACTGGTGTAAAAACAAGAACATCATATTCATTGATAAGTGGAATTGTTTTTTATAACAAAAAGGAGTTATTTTCGAGATACAAACTTCATCTAAAAATGTATGTAGCCAAGAGACTCTCCTTTAATTTTGAACAGGGTTTCATCTGAATGTTTTTAAACTGACTGTCATGGGGAACCTATAATTGCTGCTGCAAATATCTCAAGAAATAATTCAAGCAGAACTAACAATAAAACACTACAGACTATGCTGTTTAATGCACCCTGCTTAACAATTAAAATGGATGAACTTATATCACTGGTCAATACTTGTACTAGTGATATGGTTGCCTTTATTGAGACTTGGGGAAGAGCAAACATGGTTTGGGACTTTAAAATGGATGGATATAACATGTATACATGTAACAGATTGAACAGAAAGAGAGATGGTATTGCACTACTGTATATGTGAAAAACAGCATAGGTGCCGTGGATATTAGTGACAACATTAAAACAAATTGTCCTAACACTGAGAGCACCTCTCTGGGCTGATGGCAGAGTTTGCTCATCTCTAGTCCAAGTTGGCTGGGACTCAGGGTGCCTCCTTTTCTGCTCAGAGACCACCAAATCCACCCCTGCTACCTCAAAGGATGCTAAGAAGGAGGAGTAGCTGGACTACAGTGGGCTCGGGAAGGATGTGGGCAGTAGGACAGAGCCGCATCCCTCTTATGGTTCCACTCCACAACTCCTACACCACTCTGGCAGGGTGGGGCTGTCCTAAGTAAACTCTCAGTAGAGACCAAGGAGGATGTATGGGTCCTCCATGGTGGAGAACCTGAGGGGGAGGCAGAGGACCTCAGAGGAGGAGAAAGCAACACCTGGTGGGGGATTTCATCATTTAGGGGAGTAGACTTGGGGGCAGGAGGGAGGGAGGAGGAGGTCACATGCCTACCTGGTGCCACAGCTTGGAGGAATTGAAACTACATTCTAAGGATCACTGGGCAGCAGGATGGGTGGGTGAGCTAGATGCCATTGTCCACCTGGGGACAAGTGACCTGGCTAGTGATGAGGTTAGGGTACTGCATGAGGAGTTCAGGGAGTTGGAGAGGGGTCTTAGACAGGTGGCACACTCAGTAAGCTTTTCGGAGGTGTTACATGTCTACAACAAGGGGTAGGACAGGGTACTCCACATCAGGAGTTTCAATGCATGGCTGAAGGATTTGGTTTCATTGGGGACTGGTCCCATCTGGAAGCCAGCTTAATTTACTGAGTCAGGAGCAGAGGGTGAATCTAATTGGGGTGTGGTTTAAGAGTTTAGGAGTACAAAAGCAGGTGTCTCCAATTACAGCTTTCTGCTGTTTTTGACAGAGGAGAACTTTGGTTTCAGAGCAAGGAACAGCAGTCTGGAACTACAGATTTTTTACTAATAAATCACTTCTATCTCAGCAGGAGTGAGAACCTGTTAGGATTTAGCAAACAGATGCTTTATTAGGAGAAGGGGATCTAATTTAAGTAAAAAAAAAGAAGAAAGTCACTGTGTGTTTCTCTGAGGAAGGGGGCTATATCAGCTTAATTTACTGAGACAGGAGCAGAGGGTGAATTTAATTGGGGGTGTAGCTTAGGAGCTTAGGAGTACAAAAGCAGTCTAGAACTACAGATTTTTTATTAGTTGCTCTCCTTCGCACCCCTCCACTCTTCCACCCTAAGTCAGTACTACTTTTATAGCCACTGGATTTGACTGACAACAGGAACTTCCTGTTTGGCAGTAGGAAGGGAAAGATCAGTGAGACACATTAGTTTCATCAACCTTGAGGGAACCTAAAAAATAACTCTTTCTCCCCACCTGGCTGCTGGAGGTCTGGATCCAAGCACAGAAGAAGGAGGAGACTCCTGAAGACTACAGGAAGTTCCTGTCCCAGAACAGGAAGGGCGAGAGTTGTAAGGGCACATAGGCAGTAGGAAAGTAAGTGTAAAAATACCTAGAAGGAGGAGACAGCAATCATACAAAGCAATATGAGAGGGGACACAAAATAAGCCAAGATGGAAGTGATGCAGTGTAATGGCTGTGGGGCAGCAGTGTTGCGGGAGACATTCTGGAGTCTGCGATGCTGCCCTGTTTGCAGGCACCTCTCTGGTCTGAGGGAGGAGGTTGACCATCTCCAGGCTGACCTGACTAGGATTCTTGAAACCTCTTCCCCCACCCAGGGACCACCAGGGCCACCACCGTTACCTCAGAGGTTGCCAAGAAAAGAGGAGCGGTTGGACCAAGGTGGGCTCAGAGATGGAGAGGGTGGTGGAACAGAGGTGCATCCCTCCAGTTGTACCTCTCCACAATTCATATGCTGTTCTGGCAAAGAGTGGTTCCTCTATGGAGGCACCTGCAGTGGTGACCAAGGAGGATGCTGGGAACCTCCACAATGGAGACACACAGGAGTGTGGCACAAGACCTCACAAGGGAAGAAAACAACTCCTGGTGGGGGACTTGATCATTAGGGGGTAGAAGTGGGGGAGGAAGGGGATAGGGAAGTAAGGTGCCTACCTTGCACCATGGCTCAGAGGACAGAAAGCGATTCCACAGGATTGTGGCAGCAGCTGCACAAGGGAGGTAGCTGGATGTCATTGTCCACTTAGGGACAAATGACCTGGCTGTGAATGGGATCAGAGCAGTGCAAGAGGAGTTTGTGGAGTTGGGGAGGGGCCGAAGACAAGTAGAATGTATGGTAACCTTCTCGGAGGTGCTGCCTGTTTATGGCATGGATGATGCTAGGGTATTCTGCACCATGTGATTCAATGAATGGTTGAAAAACTGGTGTGACGCTCAGGGTTTTGGCTTCATTGGGGACTGGGGAGCTACCTGGCATGATGGTTTGCATCTCTCTGGGGGGGAGCCAGGATCCTAGGTGACAGGTTTAAATGCTTCATTGGCAAGCATTTAAACTAGCCAAGGGGGGAGACACTGAAAAGGAGCAGGAAAATCCCAGCCTCCCCCTACAAAACACAGTAGTAAGAGAGGTAAACACCAAGGTAGAGAAGTCAGTAGGGAGCAGGATGGGGTAAATGCAGAACAAGGTAGTAAGGACAGGGATGGGGCTAAAAGGGATAAGGCCATAAAAAATAAATTGAAGGTGATAAGTACCAATGCCCACAGTCTATGCAACAAGCTCCCTGAACCAGTAGCCTTGATGGAAGAGGGATGCCTGGATATTTTGGCAGTCACTGAAATATGGTACACAGATAACCATGACTGGGATGTCAACATACCAGGATACACAGTCTACAGGAGGGACAGAGTAGGTAAAAGAGGAGGAGGAGGAGGAGGAGTAGTTCTCTATATAAGGGAAGGGAGTAAAGTAACAGAACTAAAGAGTAAACAGGAATTTGATGAGTCACTATGGGTCACCCAGGAGACAGGAAATGGCAACACAATCTACTTGGGGTTTGTGTACAGACCCCCATCTCAGGGGAAGGAAATGGACAAAGAAATGATAGAAGGCATCCTTAAAATGGCAGAAAAAGGGGAGATATTGTTGATGGGGGAACCGAATATGCCAGATGTTAACTGGAGTACCTTTGCTGCAGGCACATCCAAGAGCAGGGTCATTCTTGATTCCCTACAAGGGGCATGCCTCAGACAGCTAGTGTTGGAACCCACTTAGCAGGGAGCAATCTTAGACCTCGTACTCTCAAATGGGGAAAGAGAAAGGATCTCAGATTTAGAAGTAGGTAGCCATCTGGGAACGAGTGACCACCAAACAGTGTGGTTCACAATAAACACAGCCATAGAGTCAAGCCATACAAAAACAAGAGTATTGGACTTTAGGAGGGCTGACTTTGGGAAAATGAGAGAATGCCTCAGAAAAGCACTAGCAAACAGGCAAGAAGGAGGGGTGGAGGAACAATGGGGAATAATCAAAACAGCCATCACAGAGACAGCAAGCTTTTGTGTGAAGCAAATCAACAAAACAACATGAAGGGAAAAAAACACTATGGTTCTCAAAAGAGGTGGCAGGGACGGATAAGGAGAAAAGGATAGCATTCAGGAAATGTAAGGAAACACAGAAGGAGCAGGACAGAGAACTTTATCAGTTAAAGCAGATGGAGGCAGGGAAGGCACAACAATACTCACCCAAATCAGGAACCAAAACTAAACAAGCACAAAGGAAATCCAAAAAACTTCTGATCATAGGAGACTCCATGATTCGGGGAGTTGATACCCATCTCCAGCCAGGGGTGATGGTCAGATGTCTCCAGGTACATCAGCATGGAGAGACACTGACCGCATTGCTAAGTTGTTCTACAAAACAGGAGAAAACATTGATGTCCTAGTACACATAGGGACTAATGATCTCGCCAGCCGGTCAGTTGTGGAGACCAAGGAACACCTGACTAGGCTGGGTGACAAACTATCATCTATTTCGTCCGGCATCTCCTTCTCTGAGATCCTGCCAGTCTGGGAGAAGGAGCAGATGGACGGAAGGTCAGAGAAGGGGAGATAGGGGAGCTAAACACGTGGCTCAAGGACTGGTGCCAGAAAAAAGGACACAGATTTGTAGGGAACTGGCAACAGTTCTGGGAGCAAAGTTCTTTAAATTTGATGGACTGCATCTGACTAAAGAGGAGTCAGTGCATTGGGGCAGAAGTTTGACGTCTTTGCAGAATATTTAAACTAGCAAATGGGAGAGGGTGCAGCACCCATCGTCGAATGGGAAGAACACCTCCCCTCAGCTAGTGGTCAAACAGGAATTCAGCGTGTTTGCCGTTCATTTGCATCCCAGGTAAGAAAAAGGTTTGTCTCCCATACGATGCACAGGGTAATGCCAAACTTCACCCAACAACTAACACCAAAATCTGGCCAATGGAAAATCATGTACACAAATGCTCACAGCCTGGGAAATAAGATCCCAGACCTGCAGGCAATAATATCAGAGGCTAAACTGGACATAGTAGCAATTAGTGAGGCGTGGTTTCCAGTAACCACACTTGGGAGACTTCAGTACCTGGCTATGTATTGTTCAGAAGAGACCGAGGTGCAAAAGGGGGAGGAGGCCCTGTATGTTAATGAAAATATCAAAGCTACAGAAATTCAGAATACACATAAGGAGCCAGAAGAACTGTGGATCACCCTGGAAACAGGAAATGGGACAGCCATAAGAACTGGGGTTGTCTACAGGCCCCAGACCAGAGGGAGGACATAGACACATTACTGTTAGAAGATATACAAAACATGACAGCTAAAGGGAGGTTCTGATAATGGGAGACTTCAACATGCCAGATACAGATTGGTCAATACCAGCAGGAACATCGGCCAGAACTAGACACATAGTGGATTCCCTGCAGGGGGAGGGCCTCAAACAACTTGTACAGCAACCCACAAGAGACAGGGCTATCCTAGATCTAGTACTGACTAACAAAGAAGGGATCACAGATCTCCAGGTAGAAGGTCACCTGGGGGCCAGTGACCATCACATGGTATGGTTCAATTTGGCTACTACATCTAAATCATCCCATTCCAAGGCAAAAATATGGGACTTCAGAGAGCTGACTTTGATAAGATGGCCAACAGAGTTAAGCTAGCCCTGGCAAAAGAAACACAGGTGAGGAGGTACAGGCAAAGTGGGCAAGCATTAAGGATACAATACTTGAAGCAACATCCCATTGTGTTAGACAGAAAGGAAGTGTAAAAGAAGAAGGAAACCACTTTGGTTCTCAAATACAGTAGCAGAAAGGTCAGAGCCAAAGGCTGGCCTTCAGAAAATATAAGGGAACACAGCGGGATGAAGATAGGGAGGCATACCAAACTGCCCTAAGGGAAGCAGGTAAGGCAGTAAGGCAGGCAAAGTCCCAAACTGAGGAAACACTAGCACGAACAGTAAAAGAAGGTGACAAGACTTTCTATAGATACATTAGTGAAAGGAGAAAGTCCAGAGAGGGTATTGCTAAGCTTAATGGAGAAAAGGGAGCATGTGAGGAGGAGGACCCTGTAAAGGCATCTATCCTAAATAGATACTTTTGCTCAGTATTTACTGAAGAGAAGGTAGGGCAGGGCCCACAGCTCAGCATCATGGACACAGGGGGGAGGGAGGTGAGCACTCTCCCTTCACAAAGAAGGGTCCTACAAGAGCTTGCTAAGATCAGGGTGGATAAGGCAATGGGACCTGATGGCATACATCCCAGGGTACTTAAGGAGCTAAGGAGGAACTAGCAGAGCCATTAGCAGAAGTGTTTTAGTGAGTCTCTGAGCACAGGAGAGGTCCCAGAAGACTGGAGAAGGGCTCATGTGATCCCACTCCACAAGAGTGGTAGCAGGGAGGAGGCAGGGAACTACAGACCAGTCAGTCTTACCTCAGTAGTGGGCAAGATTATGGAGGCACTCCTTAAGGAAAGGATAGTGCAACACCTGGAATCCATAGGGGCACAGGATCCAAGACAGCATGGGTTTACAAAAGGAAGGTCCTGTCAAACTAATCTCATAGATTTCTTTGACTGGGTAACCAAAGTAGTGGACCAAGGGGGAGCAGTTGATGTCGCCTACCTTGACTTCAGCAAAGCTTTTGACACTGTTCCACATAGAAGATTGATAAATAAGCTGGGTAGGCTCGGGGTGGGTCAGAAGTTGGTCAACTGGGTGGCAAACTGGTTGACGGGCAGAAAACAGAGAGTGGTGGTAAATGGTATACAGTCAGAAGAGATGCAAGTCACAAGTGGGGTACCTCAGGGATCAGTCCTGAGGGCCAGTCCTATTCAACATCTTCATTAGTGACCTCGCAGATGGACTAGAGGGTAAGGCTTGTCTGTTTGCAGATGACACCAAGATCTGCAACAGAGTAGATGATCCAGATGGGGTGGGCAGAATGAGAAGAGATCTGGATAAACTAGCAGAATGGTCAGAAGAGTGGCAACTGGGATTTAATGCAAAGTGCAAAATCATGCACATAGGAAGAGAAACCCTGAAGCCACTTATAGGCTGGAGGGAGTTGCTAGCAGTCACAAAGGAAGAAAGAGACTTGGGCATCGTCATCACTGATGACCTAAAATCATCAAGCAGACCTCTAAAGCGTAGGTAAGGCTGGGGGGTGTTAGGGTGTATTAGTAGAGGTATCACTGGGTCATCAAGAGGTAATAATCCCTCTGTACAAGACAGTGAGTTAGGCCCCATCTGGAGTACTGCAGTGGCAGTATTGGAGGCCACACCTTCACAAGGACTTAATCAAATTGAGGCAGTCCAGAGAAGGGCAACCAAAATGGTGCAGGGACTGCATCAGAAGACATATGAGGACAGATTAACAGAGCTCAATATGTATGCCTTGAGCAAAGGAGGGAGAGATGATATGATCGTGACATTTAAACACCTTAAGGGCATAAACAAGGTGAAGAGTCTAACATGTTTAAATATAAGAAAAATAGCAGGACAAGAGGACACAGCATGAGATTAGAGGAGGCCGATTAAGGGGAATGTGAGAAATTCACTTTCAGAAGGGTGGTAGATGCATGAATGGCACCACAAGTGAGTGGCTATGAATACAGTGCAGGGCTTCAAACAGGCATGGATAGGCATAAGGAGCAATACAAATGACTACGAATAGATAGGTCACTGACAGAGCAAAGGCCGATGGCACATTTATAAGGTAGAAAAAGAAATGGGCAGACTGGATGGGCCTTGCGGTCCTTATCTGCCGTCAACTTCTATGTTTCTATGTTTCTAAGGCAGTCAGAATAGCAAAGGCACAAACTGAGGGAAAGATAGCCAACTCTGTTAAGAAGGGGAATAACACCTTTTATAGGTACATTAGGGAGCAAAGAAAGACCAAGGTAGGGATACAGAGACTTAATAAATGGGAGGAAATGTGGGCAGAGGGTGACAGTGAAAAAGCAGGGATACTGAATGAATATTTCTGCTCAGTATTCACAATGGAAGAGGAGGCGGAGGTACCTAAACCAAACAAGAGAAACACTCTGAAGGGGGGGGGGCGGTGATACCAGTCCATTCACAGAAGAAAGGGTTTTGAAAGAACTCTTGAAACTGAAGGTGGACAAAGCAATGGGGCCTGATGGGATTCACCCCAGCATTCTAAAAGAACTAAGGGTAGAACTAGTAACACCACTGACTACTCTCTTTAACAAATCATGGGAGGATGGGGTGGTACCTGAGGACTGGAGGAGGGCAAATGTAATTCCACTTCACAAAAGTGGGAGCAGGGCAGAAGCAGGAAACTACAGACCAGTTAATTTGACTTCAGTGGTAGGGAAATGATAGAATACTTCTTAAGGAAACAATTGTTGAGTACCTAGAGGCCAGTGGGGCACAGGAACCAAGGCATCATGGTTTCACAGCAGGAAGGTCATGTCAGATGAACCTAATAGATTTCTTTGACTGGGTGGCCAAAGTAGTAGACCAGGGAGGGGCTGTGGATATGGCCTACCAAGATTTTAGCAAGGCATTTGACACAGTCTCACAAAAAAGAATAATATACAACTTAGCCAGCCTTGGAGTGGGTCCCAAAGTGGTAGCCAGGATAAAAGACTGGTTGGACATCAGGAGGCAAATGGTAATAGTAAACGGAGTCCACAGTGAAAAAAGGTGGGTAACTAGTGGGGTACCACAGGGTTAGGTACTGGGACCAGTCCTCTTTAATGACTTTATAAGTGACAATGGAGAGCACCTGGAAGGAAAGGTATGGCTCTTTGCAGATGACACAAAGATCTGCAACAGGGTTGATACACAAGGCGGGGTGGAAAGGATGAAAAGGGACTTGGCAAGGTTGGAGGAATGGTCAAATATGTTGCAGCTCAGATTCAATGCAAAGAAGTGCAAGGTAATGCATCTGAGAAACAAAAACCCAGAGGAAGAGTACACAATGGGGGGTGAGTTAATAACAACAACAAAAATCGAAAGAGACCTATGAGTAATTATAACAGATGACCTAAAGGTGGGCAAGCAATGTGAGAAGGCAGTAAGAAGGGGCTGGGGGGATACTGGGATGAATAGGTAGAGGCATCAACAGTAGAAAACAGGAAGTTGTTATCCATCTGTACAGACAGTTAGTGAGACCCCCGTCCCCATCTGAAGTACTGCAAGCAATTCTGGAGACCCCATCTCCACAAAGACATAGACAGAATGGAGGCTGTTCAGAGGAGGGCAACCAAAATGGTGCAGGGTCTACACCAGAAGACATACGAGGAGAGAATAAAGCAGCTTAATATGTATACCCATGAGGAAAGGAGGGAGAGGGGGGACATGATCGAAACTTTCAAGTATCTCAAGGGAATTAACAAAGTACAAGAGGGTAGCATCTTGCAGAAGAAGAGATGTGTACGAACAAGGGGGCACAATTTGAAGATAGAGGGGGGATGGTTCAGAGGTAATGTTAAAAAGTATTTTTTAATATAGAGGCTTGTGGATGCATGGAACAGTCTTCCTGTGGAGGTTCTGGAATCAAGAACAGTGGGAGAATTCAAGAATGCATGGGACAGCCATAAGGCAATTCTAGTGGGGGTAGGAGGAAGTAAGCTGTTGATGAACTAGAATCTGCAGCTTATCCATCAGGTAGGGAAATGGGCAGACTAGGTGGGCCAAGCGGTCCTTATCTGACGTCACATTCTATGTTTCTATGTTTCTGTAGAGGAGAGATGGCCTGCATCTATCCAGGGGGGGCAGGATCCTCTGTGAATGATTTTTAAATGCTTCATTGGCAAGCATTTAAACTAGCCAAGGGGGGAGGTGGAAGAAAGCAGGGAGAATCAATATTCTCCCCTCCCCCCAAGAAAAAGCAGTCAGTTGGGAGGTCCCTAAGGATGGAAAATCATCAAAGGTGCCTAGAACCAGAAAAGGTAGAATGGCAGAGAAAAGGATAAATGGGAGTAAAGATAGGAGAGATAAAGAGGGAAGGCATGAGAATAAAAGGGAAGCTGTCAGAAGGGGAGGTAGCATAACTTGGAAGGCCATGTGCATGAATTCTCGTAGCCTGGGAAATAAAATCCCAGACCTGGACTTCCGGTGATGTCACCAAGTGGAATGGCTGTCTGAACCTCAGCTCCCATCTTGACGGTAACGAAATCAATGGGTAGGCAATGTTATGAGGCAGAATTTGTATTTACTATTGAAAGCTTAATAAAGCAAGATGCAGCGGTGATTGAAATCGCAGGGTAGAGGCAGTAAAGAAAATGGCAGTCATGGAAAAAACAATCCCGATCATAGCCCTAGTCACTCTTCATCTCGGGCCTTGGAATAAGCAATGGGGTCAGCCTGAGAGGAAGATTCCACTTCCAGCAGCAGCTCTATGGACAGCAGAGCTATATCTGCCAATATAATGAAATTGCTCCATCACATCGACTCCAATGTCTCAGACATCAAGCAAGATTTAAAAAAAGTTGGAGAGAAGAACCAAGGAGGTCAAAAGTGGTTTGAATACTATTCAAGAGGACAGCATTAAACTAAGTCATGCAGTAATGTACTTACTATGGCAGGAGAAAGAACTCACCAGACAGGAGGAGGACTCGGAGGCCCAAGGAAGAAGGAAACATATTAGGATATTCGGGTTCCCAGAAGAGAGTGAACTCAATGACCCTGTAGCATTTTGTAAAAACTTGTCGCAACAAGAATTGGATTTACTGTAATTGGAACCACTTGAGCTGGAGAGAGTGCATAGAGCGCTTGGGCCAAAACTCCAGGCTGGAGTGCCACCACTTTCACTGCTGGTTAAATTCAATAGGTTCCCCATGAAAGAATTCAACTTAAGGAAGGCTTGGGGAAAGAAGAATCTCAATTTAAATGGCAAGCAAGCACATGTTGACCAGGATTATCCAACTGTCACCATGAGGAGATGAAAACAGGTACTGAATGTTATTAAACTACTAAGAGAGAAAAATGTTAGACCTCATTTGAGATACCGGCCAGATTAATTGTTCAGTGGCCCGAATGGCAGAAATCCTATGACTTGCTGGTGCAGGCACTTAAACCTTTATAAAAAAGCAGGCATCACATTTCCTGACATTCAACAAGATATAAATGAACACTTCATTCTGCACCAGACTTGGGAACTGAGAAATAGGGAAACCGGGGTTACTCACAAAGTGGGAACAGAGCCAGATGACAAGTTGTTTCAAGATATAAATCAGCTTTATGAATCCATGAGAGGTAAGCAGAAATCATACGTTTTGTACCTCTACACAGAAAAGAAAAGAAAAGCTGTCTTGTTCTTAGTTAAGTTTAATTCTGTCCATTTATTGACTGAAGTTCCATGGCAGCTAGGTTGGTGGTGAACCCCCCACCACCCCGTCCTCACATCTCCTTGTGGTTGGGATGGTCAGGCTAACAAGCCAGAGAACCAGATAAGCTGAAGGGTGGACTAAACCCATGCCTTTTACCTTCACGTCTGTGCAGGGGATGGAGCAGTTCTCCCCTTCCTGGCCCACTGTTTAAAACCCTATTGGTGAAAGGGACATATTGATGCTAAAAACACGTCAAGCTCAGTACTTGAGGGATGCTTCCAGCTCAATGCAGGTAGCAACCTATTCATTGAGATTGCAGGCTTTCTGTTTTACCCACCCCACAGGGTGACAAAAGTCAGCAGGGCTGCCACAATACAGGGCCCTCACCCTGGCCTGCTTCTGGCCCAACACTGCTGGGAATGAAGAAATTCTCCCCTTTGGCCCATGGTTTGCGGGCAAGCTGGTAATATGCAATAACACCAAACAATGGAGGCAGAAAGTCCAGCATGCTGTGGATGTAAAATTGGGGAGGTGCAGACATCCTGCTGTGAATACCCCCTATTCACCTAGTTAGTAATTCTAAAAGTTAAGGCCTCAGGACAGACAGGTTAAGTCTTATGCAGTATTTCATTGCAGGACACTATACTAATACAACTGCTTGACTTTCATAATTTAAACTGTTCATCACTGTTAAAAGCATGATAACATAAGCTGTGATGGGTAATGGAATTAAATTCTCATAATAGATGACATTGGAGTGGGGGCTGGGCCAGCTGGATCACTATGTAAGTCAAGGATGATTACTGAATGACTGGTGGTGCCATGTGGGGGGGAAGGTGAATGTTGGGGATCCCCCCTTTCCAGTTTGATAACATTTAAGGAAAGTGCTTGAAGTAGAATGCTAGATCTTGGAGTTATTCAGTCTGGTGGGGCCCCCATGACCCTTACATGGGGGGCTAACCCAGCTACAAATTTCTAAGCGATGGGCTAACCAACTTACAGTGCACTATATGAGGGGAGGCAATGTGTCCTGGGGTAGAGTGGATGATGGCCCAGGTGGGGGGAGTGTTGCCGAGGGGGGGGTGATGGAAGGTGCCATGTCACTTAACCTTAAAAGAAATACAGGATGTGTGGTTCACCATGGAAGAAAAAAAGGGAACAAGTGGAAAGGTTTGCCTAGACTCTGTTTTCCTTACCAGATAGGATGCCCAAACAAATATGAATAATCAGAAATGTTAAACTTCAAAGTTGCCTCACCGGAAGGTTGGAGGAGAGGAGGGTGACCCACAATTGCCTGATGGGGGGAGCCACCTCTTCTGCTCCACATCACGTCCATAGTTCTTATTGGAGAACACTCTGCTGCTTAAGGGTTGTAACATCAGTCATTTAGCAGGACAGTGTGCACGGTCCCAAAGTTTGGTTACCTAACTCTGATACAGGGGGAAAGTAGCAGCAAAATCTGAGTGTTGTTTAACAAAACTAGTTATATATTACGGCTGTTTATGATTGTTTTATTATTTTTAATGTTGTTTGGAGATTATTTGGGTAGGGCAGGGTGAAGAAGCATAATGGGTGTATGGTAATAATAGCCTTGGGAAAATAGAAGGCCATATGTGTGGAATAATATTGTGCAGGGTGCTGTGGTGAGGTATCAGCCTGACATAAGGAATATGACCCAGAACATTGGTTATGAGGACCCTTAAAATAATATCATTTAACATGAACGGGATCATCTCAGTAGTGAATATGTTTAGTGTACTCAAATACCTGGCTAAGGCCCACTGTGATATAGATCTGCTTTAAGAAACACACCTATCCCTAGAAGAACACAAGGAGCTATGCTGAAACTTGGTGGGGGAAGTAGTGGCCTCATCCTATCCCAATGAAAAAAGGCTGGGGTAGCTATACTAATAAGAAAAGGGCTCTCGGGCAGGCCTGGTGGTGCTGAGGGCTGAGGCGCTAGATGCCACACCTCGTGCTGCGCCGGCGACCTGGGTTCAGGAATGGACTCGGGTGGCCAGGGGTCAGCAGGGGAGAGGGAGGATTGAGTGTCCCAACGGATGCTCTCCTCCCTTAGGGGTGGGAACCAAGAATGCTTCCGCATTCTACATCACCCTCGTAGCCGGTGGAGAGCACTGACAACAGAGGATGGGGCTCAAAGTCTAGCAGGTCGGGGAGGGACATCGACGACGCATGAGGGCTCTGGCGTGCATCAGCATGCCATCACTCGGGACATATGTCCCAGGCGTTCGGCGTCCCAGAGGGTAGGGGATGTAAGGGGAGAAAAATGGAAAATCCTCTCCGGCAGCCCTAGATGAAGGCCGCCCTAAGTCCACCCGGACAACCTACAGGACAGACCCCACTGTGCAAGGAGAGGAGGATGGGCACTCTAGGGGCAGATCCCTAAGGTAGGGAAGGGGAGACATGAGCAGACGGAAGGAGGGGGCTCCAGAGGCAGGAAGAAGGGATAAAGGAAGAAAGTAAAAAAAAAAAGGGCTCTCCTTTGAGAAAACAGAGACATTCACAGATACAGAGGGCAGGATGGCAGTGGTGACAGGCAGAATAGCTGACTGACCATACATGTGGTAAATATGTATGGCCCTACTCCACAGGTCCAACAAATTTTCAGGCAGGTGTTTGGGAAGGTTGCAGCTCTGCCAGAAGGCCAAATAGAGATAGGAGGAGATTGGAATATGGTGGAGGACCCTATTCTTGACCACTCTTCTAATGCCCCTAACAATATGTAAAAAGGTGACCAGATGTTCAAGGCTATGAGAGAAGCAACGGGGTTAGTGGATGCATGGAGGGAACACTACCCTACAGGCAGAAATTACACATTCTATTCATATACGCAGGGCTTCTACTCCAGAATTGCCAGGATTTACACACAGAAAATATGGGGGCGTGCAAAAGTACAGCAGATTCAAACATTTGCCCAATATACTTGTCTGACCATGCCAAGGTTAGTGTTACTCTAGACCTAGGACCCACA
This sequence comes from Neoceratodus forsteri, assembly GCA_016271365.2. Lineage (NCBI taxonomy): Eukaryota > Metazoa > Chordata > Ceratodontiformes > Ceratodontidae > Neoceratodus > Neoceratodus forsteri. The sequence goes on along the minus strand of CM057452.1, from coordinate 876,693,990 downwards.
GAGAGACAGTCAGTATGGTGACTCAGTGCTGAACTCATGAAAGATGAAACATTTACCCTCAAGATTAAGGAAATGATTAAGAATTACATTAAGGAAAACACAGGGACAACTAAATTAAAGTTCTTTTGGGATGGCCTGAAGGCAGTACTGAGAGGAGAGGCAATTTCACATGCAGCCCATAAGAAACGGGAAATGTATAATAAGCAAAAATTGTTACAACATAAAATTAAGGAGTTGGAACACCTACATAAGGCAGGGGGGTTAAGAAGTGTTAAAAGAACTAACCACACTCCAGGCAGAGGTAGAGGATATCCTGAAAATAAAGATGGAGAAAATATTGAGATTTATATCTCAAACATATTATGGGGGGGGCTCATTGCTTAAGAAAACATGCTGCAGATAGGTTTATCCCTGCTATCAAAAAGCAACCAGGAGACCCACAGCTGAAAACTAAACCAAAGGAGATAGCTGATATCTTTAAAGATTTTTACGAGAAACTATATACTCCTTATCTCAACATAGGACAGAGGGAAAGCATACAGACTTTCTTAAATAAAATCACAATGCCCATGCTGACAAGAGATCAGGCAGCACATATAGAAAAACCATTCACACAGAGAAATTCAGTTGGTAATTAAAGCACTCAAATATAATAAATCACCAGGCCCATATGGCTTTGCGGCACAGTTTTACCAGAAGTTCCACACTGAACTGGTTCCAATCCTCACTCAAGTGTGTAACGAAAGTCATATACAAGTAACATGCCCTGACTCTTGGGGGAAGACACTGATTTTTGTTCTTTCAAAACTTGAAAAGGACTTAACTACATATGGGGGATACTGACCAATTTCTCTTTTAAATTTAGATGTTAAGATTTTTGCAAAAGTAATTGCCAGTCGCTTTCAACGGGTGGTGGCTCAGCTGGTATACCCAGGCCAAACAGGGTTTAGCCCCAGAAGGCATCTCCATGACATCAGAATACTCCTGATCATAATGGTCAGGGCTTAAGGAGCCAGTAGCCACAGAAAAGGTAGTGGTGGCACTGGACACTGAAACGATGTTCGATCACCTAGACTGGCAATATCTAGATGCAGTACTACAAAAATTTTACTTTGGCAACAAATTCAGGGCATGGATTGGAGCCCTATACACCAGACCATCTTCCCAGATAAGATTAAACAGGGTCGTATCCCAGTCCTTTGATATCAGGAGCTGGACAAGACAAGGGTGCCCACTGTCACCACTCCTCTTCCCTCTCAGTATGGAGCCCTTGGCGGAGACTTTCCACACCAACCAGGAGATAAGGGGAATGCAGATGCGACAGGTGGAGAACCGCATATCTATGTATGCAGATGATACCCTATCACACATACAAGCCCTGCCACAACACTCCCAAAGGCAATGGACCTGCTGGAAGAATATGAAACAATTTCAGGATTTAAAATTAATGAAACAAAATCTAAAATTCTATCACTAGGGGCCCCCATTCCAGAGTGGGCTAAAAAGATGACTAAATTGCAATGGGCTTCCAAAGGATTCAAATATCTAGGAGTACAGATTACAGTAGACCTGACTAGGCTACAAAGAGCAAATCACTTTGGCCTTCTACTGGATATTAAAAAAGACTGTGCCGGGTAGGCTTCACTACCACTGTCATTGGTCAGTAGATCAGAGACCTTAAGGATGAATATTTTACCAAGGTTGCCTTTTCCATTTGATGCCCTTCTTATTTGCCTCCCAAAGCCCTTCTGGGAAATACTTAATGCAACTCTCAAGAAATTTATAGTGGGGGGAGAAGCTGCAAGTGAAATGGACTATTACATGTATGGAAAAGGACAGGGAGGACTAGGGGATCCAGATATCAGAGGGTATTACACAGCCATCAAACTGTAGTATATGCAGACATATAGTGATTCAAGCCAACACCTGGCATGGGCACAGATGGAACAGAGCATGATGGGTCCCAAAGGATTAGATGAGTTACTATTTAATAAAAAGGATGTAAGAATAATAAGTGCTCTGCCCAGTCCATGACTTAATACCTTGCTGAGAGCCTGGGGAGAATCACTGTAAAACTTAAAATCCAAAGATAGGGTCAATAATTTTACCCAGATAATGGCCTGTAGAGATTTTGCCCCAGGATGAGACAACCCCATTTTTGCAAGATAGAAAGGGCTGGGTCTGGTGAGGATGGGTCAGCTTTGCAGTGAAGGTACCATAAAAAGTTACCAATTGCAAAGGGAATTTGTCTTGCCACACAGGGTTTCTTCTGCTTTCTACAGGTACAACATTACCTCGCTACTGGAGGCAGAGTGGATCTATGTGGATAGACAGAGCCACACCCATTGGTAAGCTGTTGTTACAAGCTGATGGAGGGAGGTAAGGTTGGACCACCTAATCTCTAAATTATATAAAATAGGCAAATTAGATGACCTCCCAAGTAGACAGGCTATTCAACATAAGTGGGAGGAGGAAACAGGTAGACTTATCCCAGCATTTTATTGGGACAGAATGTGGGAGCAGGCTCAGAGGATGACAGCATTACCCTCCTGGAAAGAGTTCAGGTGGCAGGTGCTGATTTATTTTTTAAGGACCTTCACTATAACAAAGCACTACGGAAGGTTCCCTCCAGATAAGTGCTGGAGGGGATGTACCCAAACAGGGGCACACCAACATATCTTTTGGGGATGTCATAAACTCAAGCAATATTGGGATGAGGTGATTCAGACAATAGGTGCTATACTTCAGATACAAATCTCAAAGCACTGTGAGGTGCTTGTGCCGGGAGAGACCCCTTACGTAATTCGTACCCCAAGGCAGTAATATCTATTTAATGTTTTGGATAGCAGCAGCCTGTAAAGCAATAACCAAAAAATGGCTGTCAGATCATCCCCCAACTGTAGCACAATGGTTAGATGACTGCAGGCAAATAAAGGATATGGAAAAACTCACAGCACAGGTTTGCCTCCAGATGGAGAAATTTAAAGCTTGATAGCTCCCTTATTTGATTTTGTAATTGAAACAGAGGATACTCCTATATTGGAACTTTTGGCTAGGGAAACATTCTGGAGAAAGAAAAATGGAACAGACTCAATTTACAACTGAAGCCAGACCAAGCTGCAGGGGTGAATACACCTATATATCACTAAAGGGCAGTCTTAAGATGTTAGCTAAGCCCAGTCTCACTCAAAAAACTCAAACAGGAAGACATGAATTCCTCAGGATATAGAATGTTATATAAGGCTTCAGCTTCTTTGGAGGGGAGGGGAGTGGAGGAAGGAGTGTCTGTTAGTTATCTGATATATCCTTTTTCTTGTTGTCACTTGAAAGTGTAATGTTGTTAGTATGAAGTAACTGTTGTAGAAGGAATGTATTAAATGAAATCTTCAATAAAAATTACAATTTCAAAAAATAAAATCCTGGACCTAGTGGTCTTGATGGCAGAGGCTGACCTGGACATTGTCACTGTTACCAAAACATGGTACAATGGGAACCATGATTGGAATATAGTCATACCAGATTATACTGTATTCAGGAAAGACAGGGTGGGTAAAAAAGGAGGAAGAGTAGCTCTTTACATCAGGGAGGGTATGGTATGAAAGTTACTGAGGTGCAGGGAAGGCAGAGAGGGACAGAGGTACTGTGGGTCACCCTAGAGATGATTAATGGCACTGCTATTTACACCGGAGTGATCCACAGACCTCCAGCACAAGGGGAAGAGTTGAACAGGGTTCTAGTGGAGGCCAGCCATAAGATGGCAACTAAAGAGGAGGTGCTGCTGGTGGGAGACTTCCATTTGCTGGATGTTGAATAAAGCATCACAGCTGCAGCCTCAGCCAGAAGCAGGGATATCTTGGACACCCTGCAGGGGATGTGCCTCAGGCAGCTAGTTGTAGAGCCCAGCAGTGAGGGAGCGATACTGGATCTAGAACTCACCAACAAGGACAGAGTTGCATATGTCGTGGTGGGTTACCACCTAGGGTTCAGTGATCACAGTATGGTGTGGTTCAATGTGAGAAGAGTGGCAGAGTCAAACCACATAAAAGCAAGGGTCCTGAACTTCAAAAGGGCTGACTTTGCAAAGATTAGGAAATGTCTGAGGAAAGGCCTGGCAGGGGGTGGGGAGCATAGAGGAGCAGTGGGCAAATCTAAAAGGAGCCATAACAGAGGCAAAAACCTTGATGTTAGGCAATTAAGCAAAAGCAAGTGGAAACAAAAAACATTATGGTTCTCAAATGAAGGGGCCAGAATGTAAGAGCAAAAAGGCTGGCATTCGGGAGGTACAAGGAAACACAGAGGGAGGAGGACAGGGAAGTGTATCTAGAAAAAACAGAAGGAGGCAAAGCAGTCAGGAGTGCAAAGGCATAAGTGGAGGAAAAAATAGCCCAAGCAGTAATGAAAGGGGACAAGACATTCTTATGGTGCATTATTGAAAGAAGAAAGACCAGTGGTGGGATTGTTAGGCTAAAAGGGGAAGGAGGGGAGTGTGCGGAGGGGGACCTGGAGAAAGCAGCAATCCTGAACAAATATTTTTGTTCAGTACTGAGAGAAGGAGGAGAAGGTGTGGGACCTCAGTTAAGTGACAGGAGCATTGATGGAAGGGAGTTGGACACCAGTCCATTTACGGACGGGAGAGTCCTAAAGGAACTCACAAAACTGAGAGTGAACAAGGCAATGGGGCCGGATGGGATACATCCAAGAATATTAAAAGAGCTTAGAGAGGTGCTTGCAGTACCACTGACAACCCTGTTCAATGAATCACTTGAAATGAGAGTGGTTCTGGATGCCTAGAGGAGGGCAGATATAGTCACTCTCCACAAAAGTGGGAGCAGGGAGGAGGCTGGCAATTACAGGCCAGTCAGCCTGAATCGGTGGTGTGGAAATTAATGAAATCACTGTTAAAGGAAAGGAATGTGATGTATCTTGAATCCAGCAGATCATAGGGTCCTAGGTAGCATGAATTCACAGTGGGAAGGTCATGTCAAACAAATATGATAGATTTCTTTGACTGGGTGACCAGGGAATTAGATCAGGAAGAGGTGGTGGATGTGGCCTACCTGGATTTCAACAAGGACTTTGACACCATTCCACATAGGATGCTTGTAAACAAGCTGGGCAGCCTGGGAGTGGGTCCCAAGATGTTTAACTGGGTCAGCATTTGGTTAAGGGAAAAAACACAGAGGGTGATGGTAAACAAAGTTCATTCTGAGAAGAGGAGGGTGTCCAGCAGGGTGCCACAAGGATCAGTTCTGGGGCCGCTCCTGTTTAATGTCTTCATAAGTAACAATGACAAGGGATTGAAAGGCACTATACTGGATGTCTCTTTGCATATGACACAAAGGTCTGCAACAAAGATGACTATCTGAGTACAGGGGTGGAAAAAATGAGGAGGAATCTAAGCAGGCTTTAGGAGTGGTCAAAGAGTGTGGCAGCTAAGATTCAATGCAAAGAACTGTAAAATCATGCATTTGGGGCACTGAATTCCAGGGGAGGAGTAAATGATGGGAGGGAGGTATTGATGACCATCAAAGAGGAAAGGGATCTGGGGTAATCATATCTGATTACTTAAAAGTGACCAAGCATTGTGGACAGGCTGTGATTACAGCCAATAGAATGCTGGTATGCAAAGGGAGGATATCACCAGCAGAAAAAAGGAGGTGATGAAACCTTTTCTGGAGTACTGTGTCCAGTTCTGTTTAATTGTTTAGCTGTTTAATTAGTATTTTGGAAAGAACTTTGAGCGTGAGCTCTTTTACAAAGGTTCCATGTCAGGGTGGACAATAAGACAATACACATTCAGTGGTAACAGAGGCCTGATCATTAGGCATTAAAGAGAGATTACATGACAATTAGACAAACAGGAGAAAACAAACTGAGCAGTTGTAATTGAATACTAAGCTATTTCTAATCGTTTGCCCTAGGAGGCACACCCCTGGAAAGTTCTGGAGGCCACATCTCCAGAAACACATAGACAAACAAGAGGCAGTTCAGAGAAGAGTGACAAAAATTGTGCAGGATCTGCACCAAAAGTCACATAAAAGATTAGAAGACATCAATATATATACTTTGGAAGAGAGAAGAAAGAGGGGGATATGATAGAGACCTTCCGATATCTCAAGGGCAAAAATAAGGTACAGGAGGGTAACATCTTTCAAAAAAATATATATTCTGGAACAAGGGGTTATGATAAGAGGCTGGAGGGGGTAGACTCAAGGGGAACATGAGAAAGTATTATTTCACAGAAAGGGTGGGGGATTCATGGAACAGCCTCTCTGTGGAGGTGGTGGGGGCCAAAATGGTAGGGGAATTCATGAATGCATGGGATAGTTATAAGGGAACTATAGCAATAGGAAAGAGAGGGTAAAAGACAGAGGTCAAGTAGGATCTGCATTATTGCAGTAGGTAAGGAAAATGGGCAGACTAGGTGGGCCAAGTGGTCCTTATTGGCCATCATTTTTTATGTTTCTATGACAGTATTTGGATCAAACTACTCATGAGCTCAACAAACCCCCTAATACTTGTTGTGTGTTACCATTTCCTAATTGTTCTATGGATAGCTTTGATGAATTTATAATGGAAAATTGAGGCTGTAGGTGAATTGGGGGACCTTATTGTTACGGGTGATATTAATTTAGGGGAAAGTAATGGGAAAAATGGTTCTGCAAGTAGTACTGCTGGTAATAAGTTCATCTCTGTATGTGACAGAACACAACTTACACAACATGTCAATGTACCCAGAAGGGGAAATAATACCCTAGACATTGTGCTATGCACAAATTACTTCAAAATTCTTAATTGTAACATAGGGCCACCCATGGGAAATAGCCACCATAATATAGTAGAATTTATTTGAAAATATGAGTATGTGGAATGTTATGGTAAGACTACAGTTCTCCAATATAGAAAGGTCACCATCAAAAAATCCATGAAGATGTAGTTAAAATTAACTGGGACACTGAATTAAAAAAAAAATAAAACTATGAAGAGTAAATGGTCCTATATCAAAAATACAACACTGGATCTCACAAATAAAGTACATACCACAAATTTATAAATTTCAAAGCAAAAAACCAAAACCAAAATGTCTGAACTACAAAATAAAAAAACTACTAAACCAAAAAAGCACATTTTATAAGGCTAAAGTCACAGCTATACAATAAGAATCAAGGTACATGGGAATCTTTCATCTCACCCCCTCAACAAATCCCAATGTAAAATAGAAATTAGAAAAAAAGGAAAAATTGAGTAAATTGAGTGTAATGTAGCACTAAATGCAAAGAAATATAATAGTAAGGCATTTTACACCTGCATAAATTCATTAAAAAACTATCAGCAAAGTGTACCCTACCAATGACAACGGTATATTTGTACATAACATAAACATGGCAGAAGTATTCAATACATATTTTGCAAGGCTTTTGGTCCTACAAATAAGATCATTCCCCTAAAGAACTCCATAACATAAATAATATTTTCAACTGAAGATATTAAAAATGTATTACTTAAACAAATGGAAAAACCTCACCAGGTCTGGACCAAATTACAGGGCATAGGTTGCACATATTGGTTGACTATCTAGTGTACCCTTTAAAAATCCTATTTGAAGAGTCTGTTAGCAAAAGAGTGTTAGCACTTGATTGAAGAACAGCATGTGTGGTTCTAGTCTATAAAAAAAGGCCCTAAACATGCTACAAACAAACTACAAACCTATTAGTCTGACATCAGCAATTTGCAAAATCCTCAAAACTCTGATAAAAAAAAAACTTTCTATCAGAGTCAATACTAAATTTAGATCCAGAATAACATGGATTTCAGAATGGTAGAAGCACCACAACAAACCTTATCTGCTTCTATGAAAAAACAAGTAATTGATTGGATAACTCGGTACCATATGATATTGTTTTACTGGATTTTTGTAAGGCATTTGATTTAGTGCCACACTGGACCCTCATTGAGAAACTGGACAAGCTACATTTCAATAGTTCATTAGTGACCTGGATAGCAAACTGGTTGACCAACAGAAAACAGAAAGTTGTTATAAATGGGTATACATCTAGTACAGGTAGGATGAAGAGTAGAGTCCTGCAGGGCTCTGTACTGGGGTTATCCTTGTTCCAGTTCTTCATTTCTGACATGACTTACAATTTATGAAATTGATCTGTGAAATTTGCAGACAATGCCAGATTGGGTGGCCCATATGACAGTGAGTCCAACATAGATAACATACAAGATTACTGCAAGAGTTGAACACTGGGGTATGACATTAAATATGGACAAGTGCAGAGTAATTCATCTAAATAGAAGAAATCTACAAAATGTTTACCAGTTAAGTGGGAAGAACTAATGCCTTCTAACAATCAGCAAGATTTGGGGACTGGTATTTCCAATGATTTTGAAAGCAAGCAACATATTAACCAAACTATTAACAAATCAAGAAAAATAATATGGGCTATCAAAAAAATATGTAATTACTGATGACCCCCTTTATCAACTCGATCACAAGCTTCTGTAAAATGCCATAATAACCTGAAAACGGGTTATTACTGCATTCTCTAAACTTCCGGTAACTGCCTGTGTCACTTATTTCTATAGTGCCACGTGACTGGGTCCCAGTCTATCTGTGGGTGGCCAAAACACATAAAAAAATGGCTGCTGCATTTCTGAGGACTCTCACTCATCATCCCCACTTATGAGTTTGTCACTCTCCTTCCTCAGAACTAAGGTATTCATTTCTTTTTCCTTTTCAAATTATCTAGTTGATCCTGTTGCTGTTTTCCTTCAATTGCAGCTTCAAGAGATTGCAACCCTGATCAGCATGAGATTGCAGGAAGTGGCTAACTGCAGTTCACCAGGAGCTTCCATACTGGGATTAAAAAAAACAACAACTACATAAATAAATTAAAAACATGCTTAAAAATGACAGACAGAGGGAGAGAGACATAGCATGTGTGTGTGTGTGTGTGTGTGTATATGTGTTTTTCTCAGTGAGCATTCCTTTGTCTCTCTGACTCGCTGTCTCACTCTTCTGTCAGAAAGTAAAAATCCCAGCATCAGCAATTATAAAAAATAAAGGATAGACAAGTGTATGTATATGGAATTTTTTTTACATACCCTCAGTATGTGATGACTTCATAAACCTCTCAAGGTTTATGGGTTATCATACACCTTGGCTGTGTAAAAAAAATCCATAACACACACTTGCCTCTCCATTATTCCCTATATAATTTCCAGAGACGAAAAGGTTTTAATGCCATTATTTAGGGCTTATGTCTGCCCACATTTACAGTATGCATCACAGCTGTGGTGTGCATTCAAAAAGGGAGTAAGGAAAATATAAGAGAATATACTAACAAGGTTCACCAAGGGTATAGTTCATCTGAGAGACATAACATACAAAAATCATCTAGAACATTTGAATTTAATGACTCTGGAGACTACAAGAATGTGGGGTAACCTACTGTTGATGTCTGACATCATTAATGATCCTTATCTAATGCTAGAAATGTTTATAGAATTCAAAAAAACAGCACTAGGTAAAGTAGAAGACACCCATTAGAGATCAGGAGTTGTGCTTTTAGAACAAACACAATACTTGTATGCCCTTCACACTGTAAATCTCTGGAAAAAAATACTTACTTCCATTATAATTAGTAAAACAAAAAAGGAGTTTAAAAACAAATTGGACAAATATATTTTGTCTGGTGGGAAATTAGAGTACCTTGCTGAGTGAAATATTATAGGATCCTCGATGGGCAATCTGCCTTCTGGCTCCTCACCAATCCGTAGTGAGGTAACCTAACCTTATGGTATATCTGCACTCTTAGAGAAGATGTGAGTCTATAGAGCTTTAAAAGTTGGTTGAGGTTAGGGCTGCAAGTTAGCTTCTAGCAAAGAATTGGACATCTCAGACTTCGTATGCAGGGGTGGGCAAAAATGCAATTTTTCACCCTGTGGAACTTCTGCGGAAATCAAGAAACTTTAACAGAAGTTTCTGAATCTTTGCCTGTGGCAGAGCAGAAAACCTCCTCCAAAGTTATGGTTAAAATTCTGCCCAATATTAAAAAAAAAACACCTGGTGGCTTGTGGCCACTCCTCCTGCCCCACAGGTACATATCAAATTCCTGGTGGATAGTGGTTCCTCCCCCCCACTGGATCTCCCACCAGCCACCCGACTTCAAAAAAAATCCTTATAAATGGAGCTCCCCCCACTCGTCAGTACCCACAGCCCAAATGTCCTTATGCCCTGGTGGCTAGTGGTCAGTCCCCTCCACCCCTTCACCCCAAGTGTACAATGAAATCATAGTAACCCCCAACCCCCATGTCCATCTGGAGTTAAAAAAAATCCCTGGTAGTCTAGTGGCTTATGCTGGTAAAAGCTGAAACATTTTTCTGTTCACATTATTTTGGGCTAACTTGTGTAAGTGATCCCTTTATCCTGAGTTTTTTAAAATTGTTATGAATTTTTGCTATCAAAAATTGGACTTTCAATTCAAACAAAACTTGTATTGTTTCTAACCCATATAGCAGGTAATGGAGATTTAAGGTAAATTTCCCTACAGCTGCTTTTAGTTCTGTGTAAGTTACTAAAATCTAAATAATTCTGTAGTACAGTCAATTGTTTTCTTTCTCGCTAGGCCTAATCGGCTGCAAGCTTAGAAGGGAAAATGACTGTTTTGACTTCAAGTGTCTACTAATAGTATGCCTCCCAGCATCTTTTACCCTTTGAAGACACTTTCTTCTCCCTAAACAAATGTTTGAGAATTAAATCAAGCTGAGGGAGATTTTCAGGGAGGGATATAGATGATCATTGATTGGGTAGCAGAACAAGCTTCTAATTTAAATGGAAACCATCTCTGAGACTAATGGCTTCCCCAATAGCCCCACCCCTCGATCCCCAGTCACATATACTTCCCCAAATCCCTGGTGGTCTAGTGCCCCAACCCCCCCACCTCAGCAGGATTACAACCACCCGCTCTCACCCCCATAGTAAACCTGTAGCTGTCCGGCTGGAGCATCCCTTCTCTCCTTCATGATCGGCCCATCCACTGACTGAGCTTTTAATGAATGAGCACATTCCTGTACACTTTTGGCTGTCCAGGTCAGTTTGGACAGCCATAGTATTGTAGAAAATGTAGTGCAAGAAGTGCCAGAGCAGGAGGGACCAGAGACAAGACTCTCATTTCTCACTGGATGGACGAGCTGTCCATCTTCCTAAAGTGGTACCTAATTTGGCTTGCTCTAGCAACCCACATGGTCCACCTTAGGAGTGACACAGGGGAATACAGGACAGAGAAGGAGCAGCAGCTTCTACAGGCTGCTCTGTGATTCTGTGCTTGTGTGTGCTGCTTGCGTTTGCCCGTTGTGCAAGAAATATGTTGACTCACGGACTCAGAAAAAGAAAATTAAAGAATTTATTTTTTTTTATATTTATTTAAAAAAAGAACTAAAAGAAAACTTGGAGGTGGGGAGTCTGGGAGTCAGGATCGGGGTGGGATAAGAGCCGAGGACTGGGTTGGTGTGGGTGTGGGTGTGGGAGTTGGGCATCGGGGAGTTGGGAGAGAAGACTCGAGGAGGAGAGTAGGAGCTTGGAAACGGGACAAGTGAGTGAGTCAAGAAAGAGAAGAAGAAAAAAGACTTAAGTGTCAGAGCCATACTGCCAGTTTTTTTTTTGAAGCAACAGAGGGGGTGAACCATGCCCCCCATACCACACCACTCCCAGTTAGCTTTCTTGCTATTTGCCCAATTGCCCCCCAACAACAAGTCAGCTCTCAATTCTCCTGCCTGTGCTCACTGCTCAGTCACTTCAGTGGGGACTTATTATTATTATTTTATTTTTTATTATAAAATCTTTGGCTCAGTGGGCATTCCATCACATCATGTGAAATAAATAAAAGTAAAAATCCTTGAAGGGAAAGTACTGTGTCAGAGAGGGTTGGGCCAGACAGGTTCCCTGACTGCATACTATCTGTGTGACCCTCCCCCAAGAAGCCAGTGATCTGCCATCATCCTCCCTGTGCTTGCTCAGTGGGGCATAAGCTTTGACTCAGTGGGCAGGGCATTCCTTCACATCACATGGAATAAATAAAAAAACAAATAAAATCCTTGTAGGTAAAGTACTGTGTCAGAAACGGTTAGGCTAGGCAGCGTCCCTGATTCTCTGCTGGTATATCAACAGCAGTGCCTGCAGCATTGAACTGTAGCCTAGGTGGTGCGTGAAATAAATTCTGTGTGTGTGAAATAAAATCTGCCAACCACTCACCAGTGCAACTTCTTGCATACTGTCTGTGTGACCCCCCCCCCCCAAGAAGCCAGTGATCTGTCATCTTCCTTCATGTGCTCGCTCGGTGGGGCATAAGCTTTGGTTCAGTGGGCAGGGAATGCCATTACATCACATGGAATAAATAACAAAATAAAATAAAATCCTTGAAGGGAAAGTACTGTGTCAGAAAAGGTTAGGCAAGGCAGGGTCCCTGATTCTCTGCTGGTAGGAGCAGTGCCTGCAGCATCGACCCATAGCCTAGGTGGTGTGCAAAATAAATTCTGTATGTGTGAAATAAAATCTGCTAGCCAGTCACCAGTGCCACTTCTTGCATACTGTCTGTGTGCCCACCCCCAAGAAGCCAGTGATCTGCCATCTTTCTTCCTGTGCCCGCTCGGCAGGGAATAAGCTTTGGCTCAGTGGGAAGGGAATTCCGTCACATCACATGGAATAAATAACAAAATAAAATAAAATCCTTGAAGTGAAAGTACTGTGTCAGAGAGGGTTAGGCCAGGCAGGGTCCCTGATTATCTGTTGGCAGCAGCAGTGCCTACAGCATCGGCCCGTAACCTAGGTAGTGTGTGAAATAGATTTGGTGCGTGTGAAATAAAACCTGCCAGCCAGTCAACAGTGCCACCTCTTGCATACTGTCTGTGTGACTCCCCCCCACAAAGAAGCCAGTAATCTGTTATCTTCCTCTCTGTACTCGCTTGGTGGAGTATAAGCTGTGGCTCAGTGTCCCATCACGTGGAATAAATAAAAAAATTCCTTGAAGTGAAAAAGTACTGTGTCAGAGGGTTAGGCCAGACAGGGTCCCTGAATCTGTGTGGGAAGCAGCAGTGCATTCAGCATCACCCTTAGCATAGGTGGTGTGTGAAATAAATTCTGTGTGTGTGTGTGTGTGTGTGTGTGTGTGTGTGTGTGAAATGAAATCTGCCATGCAGTCGTCAGTGCACCAGTGCCATTTCTTGCATACCGTCACATCACGTAGAATAAAAAAAAAATAATAATAACCACTTTTTGACCCTGAACAAGTGCCAGACTGGCATTATGAGTAGTCCAGAAAATAGTAAAGCAAAAGCTGGGGGCAAAGGAAGTAATAAATGTAAAAAAAGTTTATTCAAGAGCCCAGAAAGAAGTGGCCTAAAAAGTAAAGTATAACAACAACAAGCACCACAATCTGTTAAAAGGGGCTGAACGAAATGCGACTACTATCCATGTGTAGGCTAACCCTCAAAATACCAAAAAACCCAGCTAGGGTTGGTTGATTATATATGTCAGAATCGCTCAGTAGTACAGCCAACAAAGTGTCAAAAGACAGTGGCAATAGCAAGTTGTGAGAGAAAAAAAGTTCAAAAACAACGAGTATTCCAACTGTGCATAAAGTTAAAGCATTCAGACATACAACTCACATTGGAGTTGCTCGATTTGCAACACATGCATATCGAATAACTCAGTCTGTGACTGCAAATGTTAGCCCTACTGAGTCTGATAGTGATGCTGGTGATGACCATGGTCATGGTGAGACTGATGATGCTGAGTTTGTGACTTTACCTTTAGCTACAGTATGTCTCATTCTGGTTCTGACAGTGACAATGTGGATACAAATAATGACAGAAGTAGAATGTCAAAATGAAAAATGAAAAAGTCAAAGGCACAAGCTGCACAAAGTGAAACAAAGTCTGATAGTAGTGATGATGATGATGGCAATGGTACTGCAGAGGATTCTACAGTATGCTTGTCTCACCTGATGAACCTGAATCCTCCACTATGTGTTCCCCATGTAAACTCAGCCACGGGACTCCTAGTCCTACTGAGGTCATTACTTGACATAGACAGTAGACATAGATAGCCCACTTCTGCTCTTTGGAATCATTTTTACGTAAACCTCAAGGATGCTTGCCAAGCTATGTTTATGTATTGCAACATGTGTTAGTAGGGGATAAAATAAAGGGCATCTTAGATCCACAACGATGTGACATCTTTTGCAAATTCACCCTATCATTGGATATGGTTAAACAAAACAATCTAACAATGGTAGCTGGAAATCTAGCAGGGCTCTCAGTGAGCAGGAATATTCAGCTGAAACAGTGGGGAAATGAGCACCAGGGAAGATCCCAAAGTCCACTTTCACCTCATGATCACGGTCACAATAATTCTGTAATGTCCTCTGTTTTTCCAGGTATGGCATGTAGTCGTACAACACCCTCAGCCAAATGTAACTTTACCGCCCCCCCCCCCGATAAGAGGCAGCTGAAGTTAAAAGAAGTTTTTGAAAGTCTAAATATTCACAAAACCATCACATAGTACTAGCAATAAATTGTAAAACAGCAGAAATGATTGTACTTCATTTACAGTCATACCCTATAGTAGAAGATGTGGATTTCAGAAGGCTTATGGAATACTTAGAGCCACAATATTTAATGCCAAGCAGAAAATACCTCTCAGTTACCGCTGTGCCCAGGATGTATGACAGCTTAGTAGTTCATGTAAGGCATGCTCTCCGAGAGGCTGAGGACAAGGTAGTTCACTTCACTACTGATATGTGGACCAGCGGCCAAACCATTGCCTATCTTTTCTCTTACTGCACACTGGGTCAGTTTTGTGGGCAACTTATCATCCTCATGTACTACTAGTCTGTCTGCTACAACTTCAACCAGTACTATCACTGTATCTCAGAGCTCAAAAACCCCATCATGTCTCAGAAAATGGCAGCTCTCCTTGTTTGTCAGTTTCAAGACACACATGCAACACAGCACTGGAGATGTTGCAAATTCCCTGTGGAGTCACCAACTTCACACCATAAAACATTTCACGAAATTGGCTTCTGCTTACGAAACTTTGCCAGTAAACTTTTAAAACTTCGAAGTAAACTTCGACTTTTGTTAGTAACTTTGAAGTTAATGAAAAAACATGTTTTGTCACATGATTCACTTATTTCAGTTCACTTAGGAGACTCCAGGCAGGCAAGAAGTGAATGTTTCACTTTCATTTTGGCAGTTGTAGCTGAAGGAGACAGTCTCACAGACAGTCAGAGGGCATCTACAATAGCAATATATCTTTAGAGTTTAATATTTTCCACCTTTCTGAGTTCTAATCCTTCTCTTTCTTTATTTTCCACATTTTTAAATTTTGTGTATCCTTTTGTTTTTTTGCAGTTTCTCTAGTTGTGTGCGTGTGTGTGTGTGTGAGTGTGTGTGTGTGTTTCTGAGTTCTTCTGACTCTCTCTCCTTTTGTTTATTTCAAATGTTTTCGGTAATGGAGCAGGAGTCCAGAAAGGGTGGATCTTGGGCAGCAGTAATTCACATCACAGGCATGCTTTAAACAAAGGCACTGCGGTCCCCCCCAATCAGGAATGGATTTCTTTTGCTGCAATACAGCAGCATGAACCAGAGCAGTAGGAACTGCAGCAGTAGGAACCACAGCCACAGCAGCTGGAAGTGCAGCAGCAGAAATCACCCCAGGAGCAGCACACACAAGGTCCCACACCCCAGTAGGAGCCCACCGCCTCATCATCTCCTGTTCCACCCCCCACAACATTCTGTAGTGCAGGACTTTTTTGATATGGACTCTGCAGATTAGACAGTGGCCATCTGCAAGGTCTGTGGGTGCTGTGTGAGGTGGGGGTTGAAAAGGGAGCCGACTTTGGACCTGCAGCCAGAGGACATACCTCCTCATCCACCACCTGAATGAGTGGAGGGCCAAGGAGCATGAGATGGTTGCAGCATGTGGTGGTGGTGGTGGTGATGGCCCTGGGGACAATGTTTTGGAGCAGCTGGAGGTCAGCCGTAGTGCTGCTGTGAGTCAGCATGGCAGCCGTATGAAGGACCACAGCAGTACGCTGCCTGTACCTCCCAGACAGCAGCCTGCACATCACATTATGGCAATGACCCCATGGCACCTGCCACACAGAGCAATGTGGCAGTTGTATGGGATGAGCTGCACACGCTGCAACAGGATTTCAACAACTTCTGGCAGGAAGTGATGGATCAGCTGGATAATTTCATGTCCAGCCAGGAGAGGATCCTTACTCTCCTAGCAGAGCTGCTTGGCAGTGGTGGGCATGGCTCAGCTTCTGGCAGTGCTGGTAGGGTTGTCTGAGTGGTTGTCAGAAACTGTTTATTTTATATTTAGTCTTTCTGTAATCAGTGTTCTTAATTTCTCCACCCTCTAGTCCCTCCAATAAATATATATAAAAAAATATATATGTAAAAACCTATAAAAAAAAAAAAAAAAATGTTTCTCTGTAGTTTTCATCTCTGCTTTCTCTATCCTCTTTTTTAGTATTGTCTCGTTCTTCCAGATGTCCCTTGCCTGTCCCATTCTGTTCTTCCTTTAATCTTTACACACAATGAGCCACGTTCCTTCCTTTTCTTTTTGTTACTGATTCATGTGTACTTCTGCTATCCATAAATGTCAGGTGTTTGCCACATTAAATAAATTGTGTCACAATGCTATGTGATGGTGTGTGACTAGTAGTTGTGTGCAACCACCAACCACCCAAAGAAGTGCAAAGCCATAGCACAAACATGAGCTATTCTCCTGAGAAGTTTGACATAAATCTGTTTTTATTTATTTTATTTATTTATTAAATTCTCGGATTACAAATACCTTTGAGCAGAAACTGCTCGTTTACAAAGGTTCCACTTCAAAGGATGAGGGTCAACATACATACAAAGGTAGTAAAAAAATGCACAATAGACAACCAAAACAACTAAAAGTAAAAATAAAGATGCTCAGTTATAACATACTTTGAGATAATATTCATAAAATGAGTAGCTTGAGTAGGCAGCTGGCTGCGGTAACAATAAGAGAAAGAGGGCACCATAGGCAGTTAGTATTGCAGGCATGCGACCGGAGATGAAGTTGGCAGGCTAATGAGCCACTGTCCGATGGTGGTGGAAAATGTCTTGTACCAGTGGAGATGTGAAGCAGGAAAGGAGTCACAAGGAAGGCCCAGTGGAGGGAATGAGATTGGGAAAGGGCGGGCTGTGAGACATGAGTGAGCTGGGAGGTGTTTAGAGATCTCTGTTCAACAAAGCAGTCACATTGAGTGGTAGAGGTGAGGTAAAGTTTGAGATTCCTTTTGAAGGGTCCAAGTGTAGTAGAGGAAAGTGATTCTTTATTGAAGAATTGAACCATTGAGCAGCTCTATAGATAAAGGACCGCTGACCCATGGAGAGTGCGACATCTGGGAACCTGAAAGGTTAGAGATTGGGCACCACGTGTTTGTTGAGTGCCACTGTAGGTAGTAAGGAGTGAGCTAACACCAGGTGGCATGAGACCAAGGAGAATCTTTTTGGTAAGTAAGCAGGTCTGGTATTGTATTCTGCTGCATAGGGGTAGCCAGATGGCCTGTGCATAGAGGTCACAGGTGTGAGTTAGTAGGGCTGCACCTGTCAGTAGTCTACAGGCTATGTCGAGAGCAACTGAGATACTGCAGAGGGCACTTGTTGGGGCAGAGCCATAGATGGCAAGGCCGTAGTCAATGATAGAGGTGACAGAGCTGTAGATGGCTAGTTTAAGGGCATCCACAGGCATACAGTGCTTGTGTTTGTGTAGTAGTCCAATCTGTATGTTGGTGGTCTTGGCAACAGTGTCAATATGCTGAGTGTAGGAGAGGGTACTATCCAGGGTAATACCAAGGTACTTGAACTCCTTGACATGTTCGTGTGGGTTCCCAGCATGGTTCTTGATGGTGAGGGACAGAGAGTTGTGCCTGCTCAGTCGGTTACAGAAGGACATGGCTTTAGTCTTGCTGTGGTTCAGGACAAGTTTATGAGAATTGAACCAGTCTTGATGCGATTGAAGTCGAGCTGCAGCTGATTCAAGGACTGTAATGTCATGGTGACTGGAAAACAGGACTGCATCATCTGTGTATAGTAATATTTTTTGGTGGCAGGCACTGGGGAGATTGTTGATGAAGAGGGAGAAGGTAGAGGGCCCAGAATAGACCCTGGGGACTCCGAATGACCGGTTTCTCATCGAAGAGATCCCTGCAATCCTTACGTTGGATCTGATTACCAAGGTAGCTGGTGAACCATGGAAGGGCATCACTGGAGATCCCAATGGAGGACAGTTGCTTGAGCAGTAGGGGGTGGTTAACTGTGTCGAATGCCTTGGTAAGGTCTATAAATACTGCCCCTCCACAATTCCCTTTGTCAAGCGTGGCATGGATGAAGGTTGTAAATTCCAGTACTGCAGTGGTAGTGCTGTGCCCTTTTCTGAAGCCATGCTGCTCTGGGCACCGTACATTGTACTTATCCAGAAATTCAACTAGTTGGTCCGACACTATTCGCTCCAGCGCTTTGGATAGTGGGGGGGGGAGGAGTGAGATAGGTCTGTAATTGGTGTGCAGTGTCCTATCTCCGCTTTTGTGAACCAGTGTGACAGTGGCTTTCTTCCAGAGAGAGGGGAAATGGCCCAAACTAAGCGAGAGATTGAAGATCTTTGTAAGTGGTTCTAAGATTTCATCGAGGACTTGTGCCAGCAGTTCAGGTCAAGGAGTCACCACTGTACCCTTGTTTGCCGATGGCCTTTTGAATGTATTTTCTAGCTACTTGTGGTGGGACCTCCTTAAAAACAGCTTTGGGGTTGTAATGCTCTAGCTGGGGTAACTTGGGAGGAGCTGGAGGGGAGGTCGTCAAAAAAATTTTGTGGAAGGACACTGTCCAGGTTTGTAAATGCATTATTAAAAGTGCTGGTGATGATACCTAGGTCGAGTGTAGGAGTGCCATGAAGGTTGTGCATAGTGGGTGGTGCTTTAGGATCCTTGCCTGTGAGTTCTTTCATGTTGTTCCAGAATTTGTTTCCTAGCTAAGAGTTGGTCAGAGCCTCTTTGTAATAGCTGCATTTAGCATTCCGTATTCTTCGAGTGCAATCATTTCTGGCTGCTTTGTATAATTGTATGTTTACTTGCATCGGAGTTGCACGAGCACAATGCCAGAGGTGGTCTCTGTGCTTGAGCAGAGTTAAAAGGTCAGTAGTAACCCAGGGGTTGGTCTGTCCTTTGACCTTCATTTTTTTCACTGGTGCATAGATGTCACAGGCTTCGTTAAAACGTTTGATAAATAGGTCCAGAGCTTTGTTGGTGTCATTGAGGGAGTCAAGCCCTGCCCAGTTCAGCCTGGTTATATGGGATTTTAACAGATGGAGGTCCCCTTGTTTGATAACCCTGGCATAGATAAGCTTGGGAGGGGGTTGTGGTATTTGTTTGACCAGGAGCAGTTAATATGTTTACTGTGTTTGCCAGAAATGGCAAGTTGAGCCCCAGAGAGAAAATGCTTCCCTTCTGTCAAATACTGTTGCCACACACACCTGAGTAGGTGGTGCAAACCACATGTAAAATGTGCAAGAAAACTTAGACATAAATATGGTACTAAGCAGTTTTTAGCCTGCCATCCCGCCACCACCACTGTGCCAGAAATGTAAAGGTGTATCCCCAGAGAGAAAATGCTTCCCTTCTGTCAAATACTGTTGCCGCACACACCTAAGAAGGTGGTGCAAAGCAGATGTGAAGCTTGCAAGATAACTTAAACATATTTCTCATACTAAGCATTTTTGGGCCTGCCACCCCACCACCACAGCCAGCACTTTGCCAGAAATGTGAAGTTGCATCTCCAAAGAGAAAGAGGCTTTTCTTCAGTGAAATACTGTTGCTGCACACACACCTGAGAAAGCGGTGCAAAGCAGATGTGAAACTTGCAAAAGAACTTAAACATATTTCTCGTACTAAGTATTTTTGGGCCTGCCACCCCACAACCACAGCCAGCACTTTGTGAGAAATGCAAAGTTGTGTCCCTAGAGAGAAAAATTCTTCCCTTCAGTCAAATATTTGTTATACTTGGTCCCCCCACCCTTACTGGATACCCACTGTGTACCACTGACTATATATGTTATATGCTATGCATATTGTAATTAGTACTAACATATAGGACATTGGTACTTACAGTACAAGAGTAAGTAACTAGGGGCATAGCCATGCTTTATTGCCAATATTATTACTGCTAGTAATGTATTGTAAGTATTATACTGAGACTATACTGATGTGGTCTCTTTTTATTCCACTAAGAAGTCATTGTATAGCCTACACTGGCATCATGCAGATATATGTAAAACCACACTTATTTCCTGTTTTATGTATAATTCTTTGTTCTCATTTTAGCTGAGTTCACACATTTTGTATATCACTAGATAACACCGTGGAGCTTCCTAACATTTGGCCAACAGGGCTTGTTTTGTATATCTAACATTATGAATGTAATAGTTACCATTGTTATTATCTAAGTATATAAGTAACTGCATTACATTTTCCTCTCAGACCTTCATCATCCCCAGGGGTATAGGGAAACTCTTAGCTCCCAGTGTTTATGGTTAAGACCTGTTTTTAGGGCATCTGTCTATTTTGTGTAATAAACAAGTTTATTGCCACATATGCCACTTGTCTGTTGTTTCTTTTGCTGGTTTATTACCACCAAGAACCTGAGCAGGGCTTAGAACCCTGACATTATTGACAATCGTGTGTAGGTGGTCTGAATTAGCAAAGATTCACTGTTTACTGTCTCTTCCCTTGCGTTTAGTAAGTAGGTGTACACACCCTTATCACCTCACCCATGTTTTTCACTCTTGTAAAGTCTGGCTGCTTACTGGGTAAGATTGATGCCATCTCACCTTGTTCAAAGGCAGTTTTGAATTTCAGGATTGTGAGAGTGCAGCTGCCTGACCATCTGTTTGGTTCAACCTCTGTGGATCGATACACAGCAGGGTAACCACTGGCGGGTTAATTTTGGGTTTCCCAATCTTTTCTTTTATTACTATCATGTCCAATATCTGTGCAGATATGAGTCTCAATGTCTCTAACTTTCTCACCTGTCATGGAAGTTGGCTTGACTTCACGCTGGATGCGGAACACTCCGATAACACTGTACTCGGGATCTCAAACCAGTACTCAGAGGGGAGACAAACAGCCAAAAAGCATGATGATAAAAGGCTGTTGGACACAGTTCTTTATGCTGCTTTAGAAGCCTCTACATCAAGGTTTTGTTCCCTTGAACTGCACAACTCAGCTCTTAAGAAAGAGATGGGCTTGTAGGCTTCTGAATGTTTAAAGAAAGAATAGAGACTGGAAGAAGAACTTCAATTGCTGAGTAGTAAGAATGAGACTCTTTTGCACTGTACTGTATAGAATAATGATTGGAAGTTATGCATGTTGAGAGAGGAATGTGATAGGTTGAAGCAGGATAAGAGGCAGGTGTTGCAAATGAATTATTTGTTGAGTGATACAAATGAGACTTTGCGTGAGGAACTTGACAAGATGAGAGATGTCCTGAAATAGGTAAGTGATGAGTTGGATAGGGAAGTTAGGGATAACTGTGAAATAAGCACTGTGTATAGAGTGTTACTGAAAGAGGTTACAACAGGTGTTGAGCAGAACATTGCAAAAATTAGTCACAAACAATGCAGGTGGTGAAACTGCATCATCAGTGAAAGGTGTTGACTGGTCATGTCAAGGCGATGGGTGGGTTTCACTACACACCCATTGACCATACATTATCCATAGATAACTATTTGGGTGACAACAATAGCCAATATGGCACCCAGCCACGCCATCAAAATGGGCCACTATCCAACCACCACCAAGATGGCAGATCCCTATGCTGTTCCAGCACGACCCTATGTCATAACAGATATTATGATTATGATCATGTGCGATGCCAAGATGGTGACCCCCATGATGTGGGGGGGTTGAAGCCTAGCCCCTCTGATTGTGGTCCTGAAGAAGGAGCACAGAGCTGAGATTGGTCAGAGGATCAAGGCTGCCCTCACTAGGACTGAGATGTCTGAGGAGCAGAGACAAGTCTTCTGGCAGCACATGGAAAACATGTTGAAGGAAGCCACTGCTCAGCAGTCACTCATCTGCACTGTGGCGAGACGCCACAGCGGAGGCCGCCCTTCATGGCGCACAATCCCACAACCCTTTTCCTGATGGGCGTCCCATAATTCAGACTAGTCACATTCAGGTGGCTCACTCTGTTAGCAGATTGCTGACAGTATAGGCCACATGACCCCCAATGACAATCTCAGCTGTCATTTGCAAAAAGTTCATTCCAAATGTGAGCTACTCAGTCTACGAGTAGGCTTCTGAGTACAAGTCCTCAGGCAGACTGTAGACCCCAGCCTCTGGGCAAAACTTTCAGAGGCAGCTTGCCAAGCCACAGATGCTTCCTTTGATCACATTGCTGTGGAACTACTTTCTGCACACACCACTGGCATGGTTGGCATTATGTTGGCCCATCCTGTTAAACAGTATGCCAAGGAAAGTCCAGCATCATACCATCAGAGGTTATGGTTGGTCTACTGCACTGGCAAAGCACTATCACAGGAGATGGCAGACAGAGACCATATTGAGTACAAGACTTGTTTCATTTGGAACATGATTCCAGCCGTGCATGACAAGGTCGAACCTACAGTTTTCCCTATTACTGACACATTTTTAGATATTCTTATAAGGATGGAGCATGCTACCAACTCTATCTCCGAGATCTGAATTCTGGCTCAAAAGCCAAGGTGGCCACAGTGCAATCTACCAGTAAGCCCACAACCCACTACACAGTGGAAGGCAAGGCTCAGGATGAAAAGTCTGCACTCTGGATGATAAACAGAACTACGGAATGGGTGGAAACAGCAACAAAAATAGGAACAAGCAAAGAAATTGGAACAACCCCAATTCTGATCAGAATGATAATCGAGGCAATCAAAATTATCAAGAAGGCCTTTCTTAGTGCAATGTAGTGGTGGAGAATAATAACCTCTGTACACTCCTTGAGAAGGTACAATCAGTGGCTGAGTCCATCCCAAGGCAGGCCGTTGCAGCATTAGCACTGGTAACCCAGACCCTACTAGGCCAAGGAGATACTGGAACCTCCTCGGATCAGGCAGCACCAGGCTCAAACCTTGAGGCCTTGTCCACTGCAGCAACTACCACTGCCCAGACCTCCTTGTATCCTATGCAGGACCTAGAAGAGGCCAGGACAGATCCTGCCAGCCTGCATTTTCAGGCACAACCTGAAGACAGCAGCACTAGTTTGAATTGACAATAACAGGCCACAGTTCATTTTGTGAACAGGTTTACTATTAACACAAATGGAAGGCCTTCCACCAAGGCCATAGTTGGGGTCTGCCAAATGTTTGTACTGCTAGATATGCAGCTGTGTCTGTATTACATAGTGAGGATCCAGCTAATTCCTCTTGGTTCACTGGATGGAGGACCAGTGCTCATGGCATAGATGGCACTAGACCGTCCACCTACAGCTCCTTTGTACTTACTGTGGTGTTAGGTAGTCTCAGCACGAATCACACTTTTGACCTAATGGTATTGCGTCATCACCCCAGCATCCTAGAAATTGATTTCCTAGCACTACATGGCTATGTAGTATATCTGGCCAACATTCTCATGATCCAAATCAGAGGGCAATACAATAGGGTCATGATTCCTGATCCTCACGTGGTTGCTGCCATCGCAGTCAATGACAAGGAATTATGATGTCATGGCTTTATTGCAGACACATGAGTTCTTCAAAGAACTGTTACCCATTCTGCAGAAGCACCTCAATGCCTTTGCAACACACAAACATGACTGAGGCAGAATGTAAACTGTCATCGAGATTCCAGGCCCAGCACATGACAGGCAAAGACAATATCCTGTTCCTGCCGAGGCCTTACCATCACTCAGAGAAACCATTCAGTCACTCCTTAAGCAAAATGTGATCAGGCCTTGTATCTTGACCACCAACTAGCCCATCTGGCCAATGAAAAATCTAGGAGACTCACTATTGACTACAGGAAATCTAACCAAGCCACTCCTAGCTGGTCTCCTATGGTAGCCTCAACACCAGTTGTGCTCAAATTGTTAACACCAGATTGTTGGTGGTTAAAGCATTCTTGACATCTCCAATGGGTTTTGGTCACTACCCATTGCTCAGAAAAGCCAGTGCAAATTTGCTTTCACCTTTGAGAGTTGTTGGTACACTTGAACCTGCCTACCTCAGGGCTTCCACAACAGCTCTTCCCTTTTCTATCTACACATGATGGATGCCTTGCAGGGCTTCTCTGCTCCAAAATGTCTCCTGCAGTATGTGGATGACTTACTGTTGCCAACTGCCACCAAGGTAATAATAATAATAATTTTATTTCACAAAATTGCCTTTCAGATTTCAAAGTGCTTTACAAAAGAATTAAAAGAGAATAAAACAATGAAAACAATATAAAACAGGATAATACAGCAGGGTTCATTTACTAAGTGCCATCAAAGGCCTAACACCTTAAAGCTTCCCACTGGCGTGCATTCCCATAGCCGGCGGGGTAGAGAATTCCAAAGGGTAGGGGCAGTGAGCATGAATGCACGTGCCCCAGATGACTTCAAAGACACCCTCAGAATCTCCAGCAACCCCTCACTGGCCGAACAGAGCTGTTGCTCAGGGCAACAGGGAATCAGAAGTTCTTTCAAGTAGTCAGGGCCAAGTCCATGTAGGGCGTTGTAGGTCAGTAAACCAACCTCAAAGGTATAACATCTTGACCTCCTTGATGAATTACTGACTGTCTTATGGAGAGCAGTCCTCAAGTGCAACCCTGCAAAAGCACAACTGTGCCAGAAAGAGGTTATCTTTGTTGGCCTGCATATCACAAAACAAGGCAGAATCCTGGCCTGAAAGAAGATCCAAGGCCTACAATATTTGTCACTTCCTGCCAGTGTAGTAACACTCAAATGTTTCCTGAGAAAGGTCAAATATTCCAGGTATTTCATTTGAGAGTTTGCACAAAAGGCCACCCGTCTGTATGAGCTACTGAAAAAGGATGTTCCCTGGACTTGGAGTCCCATTCACACTAATGCTGTGACTCTTCTGAAAAAGGTCTTGGCTGCTGCTCCAGCATTAGTCAACCCCAATCCAGATTTACACTTCCATTCAGAATCCACTACTTCAGACATTGTCATGTGTACAATACTTGCTCAAAAGGTTAATGGCACTTTGAGACCTATTGCCTATGCTTTCCAGATGCTGTCCCCAGTGGAACAGAAGTATAGTCTTTGTGAAAGAAACCTTCTGGCTACCTACTGTGCTCCCTGTACATCATTGGGTATTCAACCATCATTTTTTATACCAACCACACTCCCACTAACTTTTTGCTGTCAGACAGAGTGAAGGATGGTTCCATGTCTAATACCAGGCTGACTCACTAGACTCTATTTCTGCAGGACTGTGACATACAGGTCCACACTGCTAAAAATGCCCTCAGTTTTAGCCTATGGTCTTCTGTACCAAGGAGAGCCACATGACTGCTTAATCTAACCTCCTGATTTGTCTGATCCAGGCTCATTTCTTCCTGCTACTTCAAAACACTTTGCTGATACTTCCCTGTGTCAAATCGTTACGTATGGCTGTGCCTCATACTACCAAGGAGAACAGATAGCTGGATTTGGAGTGCTCATCATGCACCTTAATGGTAACACTGTCTATGCATCCAAACACTGCAGCAGTGCATTTCCAGTATGCAGAACTGGCATCTGTAGCCTGTGCTCTTGAGCTGATACAACATGGTACCAAGGATACTATAATCTTTACAAAGTTTAACTGGGTCTATTGCTCTTTGACTGAATTTCTACCATTCTGGGAGAAAAACTCCTTTGCATCTTTTGATGGCACCCCTGTGAAATACAAAGCACTCTTTGTATATATCCACAACTTGACTCAACAGTTTAAACACAAACTGTTTTCCACAAGGTGAAGGCCCATTCAAAATCTGATCCATACCATGTTTTCAATGATCAAGCAGACAATCTTGCCAAAGAGGGCACTTGAGGGGGGGACACTTGACATATGGTTCACCCTATGGCTCGGGCAGCGGTACAAATAGCTGCTACAAAGAAGAAAACTAAATATTTTGTACCACTGGACTTGTCCACAGTTCAAAAATCTGATAGTCAGCTGAAAGAAGTGTTCATATTTCTAGACAAAAGAACTAAACAAGAACTGCTGACCAACAACCCCTACAAAAGACTTGCAGACAAATTGCATCTATCACATGACAACAGGTTGAAATGGTATCAACCTGACGACCTGAATTACAGTTTGTGCGTAGTTCCTGAAGCTCTGAAATCTGAGTTCATTCATCAGGTCCATGTCACCCAGACTGGTGGACACCAGGGGGTGGAGAATACAGTTCAAAGACTAAAGTCTGTAGGTTGGTGGCCTGGCATCACCAGGGATGTCAAACATTGCATTCAAAACTGTCTAATATGTGCAAAGAACAATCCTGTCCTAACCAAGAGAAATGCTAAGTTACTTCTCCAGAGACAATCTGTTCCCTGGCATGCAATTCAGATCTATTTTATTGATCCTTTGACCAATTCCAGCAGGAACAACAAGTATGCACTTGTGATCACTGACCTATTCTCCAAATGGGTCGAGGCCTATCCCACTAGACACTGCACAGCAAAGGCAACTGCGAAAATCCTGGTAGAACAATTGTTTTCTAGGTGGGGCCTACCTTTTAAGGTAGACTCTGAGCAAGGAACAAGCTTTACAGGTGACTTGAAAGAAACACTCAAACTTCTTGGTGTATACCAGATGTTTCACATTCCTTACCACCCACAATCTTCAGGTCAGGTAGAAAGAGCCAACAGATGGATAAAGCAAATGCTTTCCAGATTTTTCGAGGACAATCCCAAGGACTGGGATTCCTTTTTGCCATTACTCCTTATGGCAATTAGGGGTACTCCTTCGGCCACCAGCTAGGGCACACCTTTAGAGATGATGACTGGTAAAATCATGAGATTTCTTGAGCACCTGTTGACTGATCTGAACATACCCAATGAAGACAGAGTGTCCGCAGACAAATATGTTGCAAAACTCAGAGATGACATCATCAAAACCCAATTGTACGCTGCACACTGTATGGGCAAAGCCCAACAGCAATCCAAGGTTCACTTTGACACACACATGCACAAGAGGTGGATTGGCAAGTTGGAGATCAGGTAATGGTACTTAGATCTGTACACCCTACTCATCCCTTCTACAATAAATGGGAAGGACCCTACCCCACCATTAACAAACTCAGTCCCACAGTCAACCAAGTTAGATTCATTCAGCAGAAGAAACCTACTGAGAAATGGCTGCATGCTAACCAGCTCAAGTTGTACAAAGGAGAATAATTACTTTTCCTAACCTCATTGTGTGGTATAGCATCTACTGACATTCTCCTTTCTTCCTTACAGGTATACCAGCAAGATGGCTATCTTGCTGCTGTTGCTCTTTGTACGAATCTTCCCAGGTGTCCATTCACAGGATGCAGCACAAGTTGCATGCATCAAGTGACTCAGTGAACACCTTGACCCACCTGCACATCCTCACCTCGACCTACATCCACCACCCTGAAACTTTCTCCCATCTTCTTCTGACTTTCTGACACCACCATCCCTGAAGGAGTCCACATTGATGTCCCAAACAAATTGATCACTGTTCAGGAAAGCACAGATGCCTACCTGATTGCCATTGTTGTGGCACCTGACAAATCATCCCTCCAAACTGAATGGTAAACTGACAGTAATGGACAGACACTTCCTGTTGCCCACCTTTACAAAGGTACTTTCCAAGGCTGGCTCAATACTCGAATCATTCCAAATGGTACCCTGTCCATTTGCCAAGATAATTACAGATATTCTGGTATATATAACCTTACTGCTTTGATTGATCCTACCTTTTGTAATAAATATCCAGAAGACTCTGCAAGAGACTTTTGTGATCACAATTATATGGCTACAGCAGCTGCGTTTCTGTCTGTAGTACCCCCTACTGAAGCAGAACTTAATGAATATCTTTCATAGGAACCTAGTCCTCCTAGTGGTCTTACTGCTACCTCCCTTCTAGGCACACTTGTGAATAATGTGCAATTTATGCTTGTTCCAATTATTTTTAATCTCAGCCATTGGAATATGGCTAAATTTGTTATGTGTTCTAAAACTAATATGTCTACATTTTCAGCACTATGGTATTAAATAATTTTGCTGTATACCAGACACTCACACAAGATCCTATGGCTGATCCACATACCATTGAACTCTTAGGTTTATTCAGGTTTAGACCTAATCTCCATAACAAGCAAACTTCTGCATCACGCATGATGCATGCCACTGCTGATATCACTGTTGCAACTGGCAGGAAGCACCAAGTGACAGCTACAGTGAAAATCCCAATGTCCCCATCAGCGATGACACAATACTGACACTGGTATTGTGCCCTCACAGCAAACTGTGTTTTTTTGCGAGGGTCCATGTAACCCGCAACCCCAGCAGTAAATTATTATCAATTCCAGGTCAGAGTTGATTGAGCGAAGGGGTAGGACACCAGGAAAGGGAATCTCCAAAAACAGACCATTACAGCGAATGTTACTGTAATGGTCTGTTTTTGAGTTTTGCTATGGGGGTGTCAAGCTTGAGTGGGCCACTGCAACTAGCACCATATCCAAATTCTTCAGATACAGCATGTCCATCTGAAATAGGGCACATTTTTCTGCCATCAATAGCCAAGCAGTTAAATTCCAGACTGGCATGAAGAATGATGTTTTACCACCCCTATTGCATGATGTAAATGGGCTTAGTCAGGAAGAGAGGTACACAGTTTACAACTTGCACAATATTGCCAAGAGTTTTAATGAAACTAAGAATAAAATTAAGAAACTTGTTTTACAGAATAACAATGAGGCAGACAAGCAATATATTGCCAGGGAACTTTCATGCTCTGCTTATGGCTCTTATGTCATAACCACTGTCAATAATCTCTTCCAGGATTTGGAATCTGGACATATTCTAGATATTATCCAAGATAGACACCTTGCTAAATGGTATTGTCCACATTGCAGGTCTACTGCTTGTCTTACAATGTGTATGTCCAGATCTATTACTATTCAAATGTCTACTGCTAGAAATCTAGGTTATGTCACGCACCACACCAACATGGGCCCATGTCACACTGCCACCCGCTGCACCATATGGGATACCAAGTTCATTACATTTACTGTATCCTTACCACAATTTGATCCAGCGACTGCTATTTTTGATAGACTGTCCTTCTCTAGTCATTCCATTGGGCATCTCAATGAGGACATCTACTGAAAGAGGATCAACCTTCCACCTCTTCTGGTCTTTCATCCCACCTTGGAAGCCAGGGTGGCACCTCACACTGACTGTTGTGCTAAAAAGGATACCACTACTTGTTTCGCTGTGACATATTCGATGTCATCAAGCCAGTTTGTGGATACTCACTAGAAAGCATTGACTGATCTTTTACTTTGGACTTGGACATTAACTCAAATGACACTAATGCTGCTAGGGCAACAGCATCTTCATCTTCAACTACTTCATCACCAGTAAGCAACACTGAATGCCTTTACCAGAACTACACTGAACAGGTTCATCACTTCACTACAAGACTCACAAATCAGTCTTTCACCTGCCCAGTTCATCTGCATAAATGGAGGGCTTCTACACTGAAAATGTCATATAATTCTGATGAGCAGTACTGCGTGGTAACTAATCATAAATCTTTTTCCTATGGGTCTAAGTCTTGTGACATACAGTTTCCTAATGTCTGTTTTATTCCTCATCAAACTACAGTACTGTTATTGGTCACACTGTGATTATTCCTGTTCCTATCCCAGAACTAGACATTATTGACACAGATCCTAAATATTTGCTTCCTCTATCTCAGTATCTACCAATCTTAAATGTTCACATTGACCCCTTTACATTATCTCTGAAATCAATTTTAGATAGAAAATATACCCATATCATCTGCATCAGCAATAACATCTCCAAAGCTGGAAAAGCCCTTAATACCCTTATCCATGATGGTGATTTAAGTACTGCACTTTCCAATACATGATTGGAGTTAACCTTTAAAGGTTTTGTTATTATACAACTGTTTTTGATTATATTTTGATACTAACTCTTTGCTGTCTACAGTGCATGTTCAAATAACACTATGAACAGCTCAAGTTCCTTTACAAGACTTGTGTGTCTGGCTTGTAAATGATGGAGACTGTTCCCACTGCTTTCCCAAAGTGTTGTTGCCTTTTCAGTAAGGCACCGGGGGGGTGAATGTTACAGTTGGTCCCCGCACTCTTACTGGGTACCCACTGTGCACCGCTGACAATATATGTTATACGCTATGCATAATTAGTACTAAGATATTGGGCATCGGTATTTACTGTACAAAAGTAAGTAACTAGGGACATATCCATGATTATTGCAAATATTATCACTGCTAGTAATGCATTATAAGTATTATACTGAGAATGCACTTATGTGCTCCCTGTTTATTCTTCTGAGAAGCCATTGCATAGCCAACACTGCCATCATGTGGAGTTCTGTAACACAACACTTATTTCCTGTTTTATGTATAATTCTTTGTTCTCATTTTAGCTGATTTCACACATTTTGTATATCGCTAGACAACACTGTGAAGCCACCTAACTTTTGGCAGTAAGGCTTGTTTCGTATCTCTAACATATTACGTATGTAATAGTTACCATGGTTATTATCTAAGTACATAAGTAACTGCATTATGTTTTCCCCCTGAGAACTTCATCATCCCAGGGGTATTGGAAAACTCTTGGTTCCCAGCGTCTATTGGTAAGACATGTTTTTAAGGCATCTGTCTATTTTGTGTAATAAACTAATTTATTACTGCATATGCTGCTTGTCAGTTGTTTCTTTTGTTGTAGTGTCAGGCCTCATTACACCCCTGGGTGGTCCAGTATTTTCCAATACTGTTCACCCTGCTGGGTATTATCGATTACTTAAAATGATTTTTTAACATACGGTTACCATAAAACAAACAATAAAAGGTCATAAAAGGTTCCAAAAAGGTTTGGATAAGGATACAAACCTTTTTTGGCTTAATTGGAACCTTTTAAAGCCTCAAAATATGTTGAGGTTCTCCCATCCCTAATTCGTGCACTGTTATATCCTGTTAAGCTAGAAATTTTAAAACCTGGGTGCACACCAAAATACTTTCTTAAGTCACAAGAAACAAAGCAGTATGTCAATCATGAGGAAGCCTATAGTGAAGGTCAGTCTTATCCCGTTCTACAGCCCCAGCCCACTGAATGAGTATGATGGTGTAAGCAACATTCTAAGACTAGCTTTGATAGACTATGTGTGAGCCTATGGTGTCATTTGTCACCTTGCTGGGGTGAGCATTGGGACTGGGGTGTTTAATTACCAGCCTTCTGTGGTCACTGAAAATGAGGCTATTGTATTAAAAATATTATTATTGTTGACCCTTTCAACCACAATAACCTCAATTGATGTGATGGACAAATCTCCTGGTGATCAAAGGATGAGAACACATATGGGGGAAATTGCCACACTGCATGATGAGCCTCCTGGTCATTTTCACAAACTATCATTGCACTGCTATTAACAAGGCTGCAAAGCAGGAGCGCATTGTCTTCAATCTGCATCACTCAGGGCTGCACTTTGTGGGCAGAAGGTCTCTGCATTTTTGGTGGAATTTAGTAGCAGGTTAATTAAGAAACTGACAAGAAACTGACTGCCCAATGGGAGGATACATATTCTCCATTTCTGTTACCTGCCTACTTTAGCTGCTCAACTGTGCAAGCTTCATTGCCGTGGCAACATATTTTGAGATGCTGTCTCCTGTGCTCGTAAAGTGACAAATGAAGGAGAGAAATTTTGCAACCCCCAGGAATTACTTCAGATATTATTAGGTACATATTAACTCCTTGCTATCCCTTAAACTAGTGTATACCTAAAACTTTCCAACTATGTGTCACTTCTTGTATTAAAAATTGCAAAAAGCGAGCACCATACAGGTAGAGCAGAGCAAATTCATAAAAATTAAAATAATGGGCACTTAAACTGATACTCCCTCTAATATCAGAATACTGATCACACCATCAGTCCTCCTTTCATATTATGTAGCCTGGCACTCAGTATATGTTCAGCCACTAGACATGCTTGCACTTGCTCTAGTACACTGGTTCACGTCCTGCCAGCTCCCATCATCTTGGCTGCATCATGGGTTATGGGTAACAATGAGGGGAGGGTCACAAATGTGGAATACACATCTGCTGGCACCATCAGCACAAGGATTGTCCTCTGCTATCTGTAAACTGGATCACTCTGTCTAGATTCTGTGATCTGGGCAAGGTTATAGGCATATACTACCTAACTTCATGCTACACCCCTGGGACCCAGTTTATAAGACACTAATCTGTCCATAGTCTTGCAGCAGGGAAGAGACTTCACTAGAGCTGGGCATAAATTGCAAATTCTGCTTTAGCGGGTGCCACGAGACATTCAGAAGATTTCTAATTTTGCCAAAGGCAGATGTTTGGAAAATTCTGCTAAAGTTATGAAATTTCATGGAAGTTTGGCTAAAGCAGAATTCACAACTTTTCCCCAGCTCTAGTAAGGAGGCTAAGGCAACATTTACATGCTGGCCTGTCAGCACAGTGGTAGCACTATCACTCACAACACTGGTGACCTGGGCTCAGGAATGAGCCTGAGTTGTCTGAGGGACACCTAGGGAGGAAGATCAAACATCCCAGAGGATGATCTCTTCTTCAGGAAGGGAGGGTTATCAGCCCCCACTATGCTACTGCCATCTGGTTGGCCACAGGTGGTGTTGCAAGCTGTAGCTGTGGAAGGACAGGAGAGAGGACACTGACTGCCTGATTGCATGTCACTATGCACCAGCATGAATGCATGCACTCTCAAGAGCTGGATCATGTCTACTGGGGCAGGAGAAGAGGACAAAATGTCCAGTGCACAGGTGGATGCAGGTTCCATTTCACAGGTCCCTCAGTGCCAAACATGGCTACCACTGCTTAAACACACTAAACTCTGTTGGTGGTATGGTGCCCCTCTCCAATGGCTCAGCTCTGGGGGCAAGCCAGGGAGAAACATAGAAACAAAGAATCTGATGGCTGATAAGGACAGATTGGCCCACCTAGTCTGCCTATTTCCCTACCTAATGGATAAGCTGCAGATCCTAGTTAACCAACATCCTACTTCCTTCTACCCCCCACTAGAATTGC
This sequence comes from Neoceratodus forsteri, assembly GCA_016271365.2. Lineage (NCBI taxonomy): Eukaryota > Metazoa > Chordata > Ceratodontiformes > Ceratodontidae > Neoceratodus > Neoceratodus forsteri. Next base: position 876,660,614 of record CM057452.1, on the reverse strand, counting down.
CTTATGTCTGTCCCAAGCATTCTTGAATTCCCCCACTGTTTTTGACTCTACAACCTCCTCCGGAAGGCTGCCCCATGCATCTACAACCCTCTCTGTGAAGAAATACTTACTCACCTTACCTCTAAGCCATCCTCCCCATCTTCAATTTGTGCCCCCTTGTTCTTGCACATCTCTTTTTCTGAAAGATGCTACCCTCTTGGACTTTGTTGATTCCCTTGAGATATTTGAAAGCTTCTATCATGCCCCCCCTTTCCTCAAGGCTATACATCTTAAGATCCTTTAGTCTGTCTTCATATGTCTTCTGGTGCAGACCCTGCACCATTTTAGTAGCCCTCTTCTGGACAGCCTCCACCCTGTCTATGTCTTTGCAGAGATGGTGTTTCCAGAACTGTACACAGTACTCCAGATGTGGTCTTACCAACTGTCTGTACAACAACTTCCTGTTTTTTGCTGGTGATGCCTCTTCCTATGCATCCCAATATCCCCCAGTCCTCCTTACTGCCTCCTCACATTGCTGGCCCACCTTTAGGTCATCTGATATGACTACCCCCAGGTGCCTTTCCATTTTTGTTGTTGTCAGTATCTCACCCCCTATTGTGTACTCTTCCCCTGGGTTTTTGTTTCCCAGGTGCATTATTTTGCACTTCTTTGCCTTGAATCTAAGCTGCCACTTTTGACCATTCCTACAACCTTGCCAAGTCCCTTTTCATCCTTTCCACCCCATCTTGCGTATCAACCCTGTTGCAGATCTTTGTGTCATCTACAAAGAGACATACTTTTCCTTCCAGTCCCTCTGCAATGTCACTTATAAAGACATTAAAAAGGACCAGCCCCAGTACTGCACCCTGCGGTACCCCATTAGTAACCCCCCTTTACCTAGACTATGGGCATTGATACTTAACCTCCATTTTGTATGGCTTTATTTGTTTTTGCTCCATCCCTGTCCTTACTGCTTCTGTCTTTTTTCCATTTACCCCTGCTCTTCTCCGTGTTAACTGCTCTATCTTGGTGTTTACCTCACTAACAACCCTGATTTTTTTGAGGGGGTTAGGATTTCCCTTCTCCTTTTTAGTGCCACCCCCCTTGGCTAGTTTAAATGCCTGCAATAAAGCATTTAAACCTTTCACCTAGGATCCTGGTTCCCCTCCTGGATAGATGCAGACCATAACACCTGTATAGGCCTGCATCCCTCCAGGTGGAGCCCCAGTCCCCAATGAAGCCAAATCCCTGAGCTTTGCACCAGTTTTTCAACCAGGCATTGAATTGCATGGTGTGGAGTACTTTAGCCTCGTTCATTCCAAAGACAGGTAGCACATCCAAGAAAATGACTGTGAGTGCTACTTGTCTAAGGCCCCTCCTCAACTCCACAAACTTCTGTTGCACTGCTCTGATCCCATTCTCAGCCAGGTCATTTATCCCTAAGTGGATAATGACATCCAGCTCACTCCCCCTTGCAGCTGCTCCCACAATCCTGAGGATTCATTCCCTGTCCCTCCAAGCCATGGCACCAGGCAGGCACCTAACCTCCCTTCCCCTCCCTCCCCCAGTTCTACCCCGTAACAATTGAGTACTCCACCAGGAGTTGTTTCCTTCCCCTGTGAGGTCCTGTGCCACCCTCCTGTGGGTCTCCATTGTGGAGGTTCCCAGCATCCTCCTTGGTCTCTACTGCGGGTGCCTCCATAGAGGAACCTTGCTCCACCAGAGTCCACTGTGGTCCAACCACTCCTCTTTCTTGGCAACCTCTGAGGTAGTGGCAGTGGCCTGGGTGGTTCCTGTGTGGGGGAGCAGGTTTTCTGAATTCTTGCCAGGTCAGCATGGAGACGAACAACCTCCTCCCTCAGACCAGAGCGGTGCCTAAAAATAGGGTAGCAACGCTGTGTCCAGGCTGTTTCCTAGAAGACTGCTGCTCCACAGCCAGTGCATTGGACTACTCCCCACATGTCTGTGTTCCTTCCTGTTAGAAATGCTCTTTTTTTTCTTGTTTTAGTGTGTGCAAGCTTGTGAGTGTCTCTACTCCCTATTCAGTGTGCTGTACCTTTAAGGATATGAACAGGTATATGTTGTTAGCAGTCTTGGGGAAGTGAAGTCAGAATCCCTGCTATAAATGAAGGTATGTACTTGGGGAAGATGGGGTGAGGGGCAGGGTGGGTGGCAGTAAACCTGTACTCTCCAGAAACAATCAACTACAACTCTGACCCTCCACCCTGGGGAGTGCCTTCCTTCCTTCCTTTCAGACACCTATTTCACAGAGGTTATGTAACAGGTCTAGTCACAAATGACTGCAAATATCTCCCAGCTACAGTTATTCCTTGGCAAATACAAGTTAAACTAGTCAACCCCCAAAACAGAGAATCAAAACAAGGTTACTTACACAGGTCCAAAAAGTAATAATTCAATTCAGCGAAGTCTATTAAGTTACCTCCTTGATTTAATGAAGCTTTGGGTGCTCTCTCTCTCTCTCTCTCAGCAGCTGAGACACTGGTGGCAAGTCCCGGTGAAGGTGGATGATGGGGTTGGTGACAGGAACATGGCTGAATGAGGCTCTCTGGTTGAAGGGGAGGAAATGCATAGTACATTTTAAACAAATACAGCATTTACATAGTAGTGCCAATTAAAGCATGTCCAACAAAGTCATGCCATTGTATTTTGGAGAAATCCCTGAAACAAAGCAACTCAGGAGGCACTCTAGGGGACTGAAGCCTTCAAATAGCAAAGATGGTGAAGTGGTTGCTAATAGAATCCAGTAGGTGCTTGTCTTTACTATTCTGTCACTCTTGTTCACAAGGAGCCAGTCCAGCAAGGAATGATTTGAACCCCTAGAGAAATGTCTGGTCAGGAACAATAGGGGGACATTATGGTTTTATTGGTAATTGTTTCAAGAGGGTTAGGTTTGTTGCAAAAGATAAGTTAACCTATGGAGTCAGGTAATAAGCAGGTCTCTGTGGTGGAGTTAGTAATAGAGAAAATTGGTGAAGGATCACAGTGCTTTAGCCTTATAGAGGGAGCTGGTAATGGAAGAGAATTGCATAGGACTATCGCAACAATGGGGGCAACCCGATTACAGCAAGACTGAAGAATGAGCCATATTGGTTAGCATGGGATCATAGGCAAACTGGTAGTCTATCCCATAAGGTACAATTAAAAGACTAGACTAAGGTTTGATGGATGGGAGTAAAGAGACACACTCCCTTCTTAAGCTGTATTAACCAGTTTCCCACAGCCTGATTTGGAAGTTCCATTTCTTTGCCATGGCTGGAGGTTCTGCTCCTCCACCCCCCCCCCCAAATGGTTGCTGCTTTTCGCTTTTATTTATTTAGGGTCTTTCTGTTTGGGTATTGCCTTCTGCAGCTCTGGGTTAGTATTTTGTTTTCTCCTCTGGCTGCAGCTTTCTAACTTCTGCCTTTTTAGAGCAGCCACTCCTGCTGCAGTTTGTCCTCATGCAATTCAGTGCTTCCTTGAAATGTTTTTCAGTGTGCTTACTTGATTACATATCTTGCTTCTGTTATGCTGCAGTATTTTTTTTATAATTGAATTTTTTTTATTTATTCATTTGTTTACAATAAAAGTAAAGGAAATCAAGCAAATTACAGAGAAATACAAAAAAATAAGTAAATATAAAAAAGCTAAAGTAAAAGTAAAAGGGAAGAAAGCAATAAACCTTTAAGCAAATTATTCCCACATCTTGTGGTTGCTTCCCTATATGTTGGATTTCAGCATATTAATTTAATCTAATAGAGTCAATTCTCACTATAATATTTTACTCAGATAACATACCCCAATCCATAAGATGGTTATTTACCATATAATGTGTGTTGATTATAAGCATTAATTAGTTAAACATAAGCACTAATTATAAATTTCATCTTTGAAATTTTGTTTACATTTTTAATCTATATCATGACCTGGCCCCATGAATTTAAACCATAGAAAAAGAGCCCAGAAACAAATCATAAGTCCAACCATAGCTCATAACTCCTTTTTAGCTTAGAAATCTAACAATGTGTTTTCTACTTCTGTAACAGCAGCTGCAAGTTCTGAGTCTGATTCTAGATCCCATTCACATTCATGATGCAGCATTTTGAATGTTTTCACAGTCTGCTTTGCCTGCTTTTCATATCCAAATGCTTGCTAGTGTACCTTTTCACTGATTTATGTGCTGTTCATAACCAACACTTGCAAACATTTTGCTGCAGTTCCTCTGTGTACTTTGCAGTCAGTTACACCACCTGGCTCTGCCAACAGCTGCTGCCACTTAACTCGGTCATTTCAGACAGCCTTCTCAGTCAGACTGTTTCAGCAATTTTCCACAAATCTCATTGTACCACTACTTCAGCATTTCTGCTAATAGCTGTTAGTGTTTTCCAAAGGGCCTTGGTATGCGTTCATATTTTCAGTACCTGTCATTCAATTCAGTTTCTTTCTCCAGTCTTTCTTCAGACAAACTATCAGCATGTCAGCCACATCATATTGCTAAGCAGTAATCTACCTGCCAGCCATCACACTGCTCTCAAACATTCAGGCTGTTTTCTTCATTACACTGCTCACCAGTCATTCCATTTCTGCATCATGCCATCAGGGTCTACAAATGCATTTCTACTGGCCATTACCAGTCAAGCTCACTCACTCACCTTTAAGTCTGCATCTTGAGGGTGAGTCTCTCATCATGGGCAGTTGTTCTTTTCAGACTGCTTGTCTCATATGGTGCCTCATTGTAGTCCCATTGGGTGATAAGAAGGTCCACCACTCAGGGGATCCTTCATCCATGCAAACCCATGGACAGTGGCACCTTACAGTGTAGTAGCTAAGACTTCAGCTTCTTGAGGCTTTAGGCCCTAAGCCCACATGGATTCCTTTAGAGGTGCAGACCACAACAGCTGAACCTCTGAAAGCTATTCTCCCTGCACCTGCTTAAAGTCCACCTCATCTGATTCTGTATCCACTTCCTGTAGTTTCTAGTCAAGGTTAGGCCTCCTTACAATATTGAGGCAGGCTGCTAGCCTTTCAGTATCTGCTCTCTGAGGAACAGAGAGGAACCAGGCAGAAACAGGTGGCAGACAACATATGAACGATTGTAGGGAAGGTGCGCGGCAGAGCATGACTTCCATCATCCAAACAGAAAGAAGCAGGAGGCCAGCAACTAATATATGGGGAAGCAGAGCAATCAAAAAGTGCTCTGTTAGGTAGGAGGAGAGAGAGGTGATCAGCAGTTTGACTTTCAGGAGCAGTGTGGACAGAGCTGGCCTACTGAGTGCAAGAACAAAACAGCTGTAAAGAACTTACAGGGAGCTGTCCCTATTGGCAGCACCTGAAGCAGGGAGATCAGGGAATGAGATGACAGACATCTTGCGAATGGCTGTAGGGAGGGTGCACAGCAGTATGTGACCTCTCTCAGCAAATCCAAAAGAAGCAGGAAGCCAGCAGCAAATATAACTGGAACCAGACCAATCAAAAAGTGCTCTGAGAGATAGGAGGATAGAGCTGACCAGCAACTCGACATCAAGGAGCAATATTGATAGAGCAGGACTACTGATTGTAAGAAGAAAAGAGTTTTAAATCATTTACTGAGGGCTGTCAATATTGGCACTATCTGAAGCAGGAAGGTCAGGGAACCAGGCAGCAGACATCTTGTGAACAGCTGTAGGGAGGGTGCACAGCAGCACATGACCTCCCTCAGCCAATCAGGAGCAAGCAGGAAGCAGGCAGTCCTATATAAAAGCACTTCACTTCAGGTCCTGCACATTTCTGTCCCAGCACATGAGTGGAACAGTGAAGGAGCAGAATGGGTTGCTGTCTGAGGCATCAGCAGAAGGAAGCAGAGAAGCCGGGGGACTCTACTGGTCAACTAAAGCAAGGCATCTGATCACAGCTGGGAATGGCAGAAGGTAAAAGGTAGGCCTAAACTGGGAACAAGAGCAACACCCTCTTCAGGTAAGTGTACAAAGGGTAATAACAAATAACAAGAAGGGTAAAACTGAAAACACTCTGTCATGGGAAAGGGTACACAAGGGTCAGGTGAAAGCAAAAGGGTAGGACAAAACTAGAAACAGGAGAAAAAAAACATATCTAGGGTAGGTGTGGTCTATAGACCACCAGCCTAGGAGGAAGAAACAGATAGGGAGCTGATGCTAGCCATCCAAAGTAGGGTTGTCAGAACTAGTTCATCAAAGATTCGAACCCTCCTCGAACCCTGGTGTTCAAGTTCTAACCTAGAACTCGAACACTAAAAGGTTTGCAAAAGGGTTTGAATCTGAGTCCCAGTGTGTGTGTGGAGAGGAGGGTGGAGGAGGCACGTCCCAGCAGGCAGCCCCGAAGGGGGGGTGTAGGAGTATGTGTGGGGACTGGAGGAGGCATGTCCCAGCAGCAGCAGGCAAGTGGCAGCCCCGATGTGGTTGGGAGGGTGCAGCAGCAGTGTTGTTGGGGGGGTTGAACTTGCCATTGCCAGCCTTGCCAGATCCACTGCGAGTTGTCTGTTTGCACTTGCGTAACGTACTTACATACGTACGCTAAAGTGAAGTCATCCTCCTCACCACCTGACCAATACTATGTGGTCAGGTGGGGGTCGAGTAAGCTGCGCAAGCCGCGGGATCTGTGGGGGTATTTAGGCAGATGCAAACCGAGACAGAGCGCCATTTGCTGAGGATTTCAGGAGGCAGCAGCCTACTTAACTGTAGCATACCGCTACTCTACTACCGCAGCCAGGCATTGTTGCCCGATACTATACTTATAGGTCAGGGCCCAGGTCGGTGTGGCCGCAATCGGACTTCAGCACTTGCTAGTTGCTGCAGTGCTATTTAAAAAATTCCATCTTCCATTTTCCTGTGAGACCGAGAACGAGAGAAAGGCTGAAAAAAGGCTCAGTAAATTAACAGTCGGGTGGGAGTGGGACTAGGGGGAGGTTCAGGTGGAGGGATTAATCAAGAATTGGGAAGGGTTTGGGGAATAGGTAGGGATCGAGACCAAGATCAATCAATATCAGGACTCAGGAGAGAGAATAAAAAAATAAAAAGAAGAACCTTTGTGAAATGTGATTGTGATTATTTGAAACTGCAGCACTGCACAGTGGTGCACACTCAGCAGCTGCCAGCAACAAGCATATAACAAGGGGGGCCAAAAAAGGCAAATAAATCTGTACCCTACCCAGTGTAGTGTGTGTCACAGAGAGAAGCCCAGTGGCCAGTTGTGTGGTGGCATTAACCTTACATGACAGAAGTGTAGAAATATAATTATCATTCCCTGAGTTGTGTGTTATGTATATGACTCTGTCTTCTGTGGTCAGCCCATCACCCTGCTGCTGTGTGCCCCTTGACTGCACTGTACCCTACCCAGTGTGTGTTACAGAGAGAAGCCCAGTGGCCAGTTGTGTGGTGGCATTAACCTTACATGATAGAAATGTAGAAATATAATTCTCATTCCCTGGGTTGTGTATGTGACTCCATCTCCTGTGGTCAGCCCATCACCCTGCTGCTATGTGCCCCTTGACTGCACTTTACCCTACCCAGTGTATGCTACAGAGAGAAGCCCAGTGGCCAGTTGTGTGGTGGCATTAACCTTACATGACAGAAATGTAGAAATATAATTCTCATTCACTGGGTTGTGTATGTGACTCCATCTCCTGTGGTCTGCCCATCACTCTGCTGCTGTGTGCCCCTTGACTGCACTGTACCCTACCCAGTGTGTGTTACAGAGAGAAGCCCAGTGGCCAGTTGTGTGGTGGCATTAACCTTACATGACAGAAGCGTAGAAATATAATTCTCATTCCCTGAGTTGTGTGTTGGTTATGTATGTGACTCCGTCTCCTGTGGTCAGTCCATCACCCTGCTGCTGTGCGCCCCTTGACTGCTGTGTGTGTGCCTATGCCCAGCAGCCCAATCATTCTGTAAGCCTTGAACCTGGGATCCTTTAGTTGAAAACCATCATATTCTTTAATTACTTTCAGTCTACTGCATCACAGTGTCGCACAACCAACATAAAATTTTGGAGTTGTAGCCAGCGATCACAGATCACATTGCTTTCTTACATAGGAATTGTTTGGGTGTGGATGTGTTCACCGCAGTATACTGGTAGTACTGGTACTGTCTGTTATGGCTGACATCAACATAGATGAAGCATCTGGTGATGGTGTTGGAGTAGGTGTTGGTGGTAGTGGTAATCTTGGTGCTAGCAGAAATAACCAAAATGCTTCATGTGATAAAAATTCAAGAAACAGCAAAAGAGCAACAGTGAAGTGTGGTAAAGGGGGACCTTTTAAGAAAACCTATACAGCTGCTGGGGTCACACGGAGGCACCATAAGGTATGCCATTCATGCTGTTAAGATCCTGTGACTAGCAGCAATAATGCAAGTGACAGTGAGTCCCTCTCTGACTCAGACAGTAGCTCTTTGTCTCAGTCCGACACTGTTGTGTCTCGCGATGAATCATTACTTCCTCAACAAAGTGAAATGAGCAAGTCTGCTAACAATGAATCAGGTAGTGCACTTGCAAATACATCCAGCACTGTTGGCAATGAAAAGGACATATCCATTGAAGCCACCACTTCTGTGTTGGCCAGCAATGAAAATCCATCAGAGACTTCTGCCCACTCTTCTAGCACTAATGAGCATGTCCCGGATTCTGTTGGGACAGGTGAAAAGACACAAACAGTCTTTAGCTATCTTCCTAGCACTCGAACAAAATCTGTCACATCTGAGGTGTGGAATTCTTTCTCTGTCAGTAAAATTGATCCATGCAGAGCAGTTTATTCCCTGTGTAAACAGAGTGTAAGCCATGGTAAAGTTGTGTCATGCCTTGGCACTACAGCTCTTAAATGCCATCTGAAAAAGCATTCAGTTTTGCTTGATCATCCAAAACCCATGTCCTCCATCTTCCAGACCGCACATGAGAAGGGTCAGGAATCTGAAATGGATACTGAATTGTCTGAACTTGATGCGGGCAGAACCACTGCCAGCCCTAGGATCACTGTTACCACCAAAGCCAGCACCATTAGTACCAGTTGCACATCCAGTGATGGCACTGAATATATAAGTCCTAGTCCACCATCTCTGCATCCATCTGCCCATTGAAGCACGGTGTATAATAAACCAGCAGGGACATGTTGTAAACAGCTAACACAGTCTCAGGCATTTGAAAGGAAGAATACCTTTACTAGAAATCATCCAAAGACCCTTCATCTTAATCACCGAATTGGTGAACTGTTAGCCGGAGCCCTTCTCCTATACTCTTTGGTAGATCATGAGGATTTTAGGGAGCTCATGACATTAGCAGAGCCTCGTTACAATGTTCCTCATCGAAGGTACTTTTCCTATGTTGAAATACCAAACATTTATCAGGCTTTAAAAGTGACAGTGTTGCTTGCACTTAAAACTGCGGAGGGTGGGGTTATTCATGTCACAACAGATATGTGGACCAGCACTCAAAACATAGATTACATGTCCCTTACTGCTCATTGGGTCATGTTTTCTTGTGCTTCTTCAAAAACAAAGACACCCCAAAAGATGGTGCTGCTGCATATAAAGAAGTTTGGGCAAAGTCATACTGCTGCAAACAACTTGCAGGAACTAAATGACCTCCTTGACGAATGGGTTTATTCTCACGGTCTAAAATGTGGCTTCATAGTAAGTGACAATGGAGCCAACATCTTGAAAGCAGTACAGGATGGAGGATTTCTGCATGCTTCTTGCTTTGCACATTGCTTACATTTAATTGTCATCGGATTTCTCAGCAATGAAACACAAGTGGATGGTATGATTGCTGTTTGCAAAAAAATTGTGACTCACTTTTCACATTCAACCAAGGCTATATGGACATTGTCCGAACTGCAAAAAACACAAGCTGCCCAGCAAAAGCTGATTCAAAATGTTTCCACTCATTGAACTCAACGCTTTAATGCTGCAGTGCCTCTTGGAGCAAAAGCAAGCTGTACGCAGTATTGCTCCAGTTACATTATGGAGATGGCATTATGCTGTCTGTGCTGCAGTGGAAATTAATGGAGACAGTGTGCTGCATCCTAGCTCCTTTGAGACAGCTACAAGGGACATGTCTTCTGAAGGCATCTGTGAGTCAGGTTATCCCACTCATAATGCTCGTTTCACATAATCTTAGTGTTCTAAATCTACAAATAGAAAAAGACAGATCTGAAGCGCAGACAACATGTCGCCTGTATCATGGGAATCTCATAAAGAGAATGAGCGAGCGCTGCAAAACCAATGACAAATTAGTTGCAACGATGAAATCAAAACACTACATCCTTGCAACTCTCTTAGATCCCAGGTTCAAGGCTATACATCTTCCAAAAACAGATGATATAGAGCAGTACAAATGTCTGTTGCTACATGAGCTGCAGCACTCACAGGAGTCAAACACAGACATGCACAGTACCCTCAGGTTGTCATCACCACAACATGCAGGTTCATCTTCACAAAGGGATACAGAACTGGAAAAGTCACCAAACATTAACAGTAGTTGTTCCACAACTGCCACTTCTTCAACCCTTAGTAGCAAGCTTAATCTGTGACAAAACCTTTCCCAAATTGCTGCCATACCAGCTTCTGCTGATTCCTCTTCTGAGTGGTCTCTGTCCATCATGGTAGACAGGTACCTGCAAGAACCGCCTATTCCTATTGATGCATGCCCTTTTGAATACTGGAGATCAAAAAAGTCAATTTGGACAGACCTGTATGATGAAGCCTGTAAATATCTTGGTTGTCCTGCAACAAGTGTCTCTTCAGAATGCATGTTTAGTACAGCTGGCAATATTGTGACAGACACCAGAAATAGGTTGCTGCCAGAAAATGTACACACGTTAACTTTTATTAAAGTTAATAAGTCAAGATTGTCGTATCCCTACAAGAGTATACAAACTGATCCTGAAGTGATTGATGTTGGGGATGTTGATGGTGATGACAACTCAGATGGTGGTGGCTGGTAAATACTGTGTGGGACAGAGTCTTTCTCTGCACCAAAAAGGAAACTTTTACAGACTGTGATGACTTTGGTTGTCTCTCTCCTTTCTCGATCTACTACCTTGGACTATATACCCCCCAAAACTTTCACCATTTCATGGTAAACTGCTTTGTAGCTAGGGTCTAAACTAAAGTCAACAAGTTTTATATACAGGGCAATTTTAACATCAGTGGGAACAGTCCCAAATTTGGCATAAAAGGGACACTGTCACATCAATCCCTTCTGTATCATATTATTTATAGTTAAAGTGCAAACATATATTTTTGGATTTACCTTCTGTGACTTTGTGGTGCATCAGTATGGGCTGGGACTGAGGATGGTCTATTTTTCAATTTTAAAGAGGACAAAACAATGAGTTCTAATTGGTAGCTGTTTATTATTTTTTCAATTACAGAAATGTTAGCCATAAACCAAAAATGGATGCTAGTACATGGGTGAAGGTTGTGGTTTGGTTTTAACATGGGTGTAAGGGTGGTATGGGTGCTACTGCACAGATGAGGGTGGTGGAAGAAAAGTGGAATGGGTGATGGGATGAAAGGTGAGTGTTGTTTTAGTCCTTTCATTTACAGATTCGTGATCGGCTTGGGATGGTGAGGAAAAAATTGATGACAGACTGAACCTACTGTGTACATATAATATATATATATATTTTTTTTTTTTATTATTAAATACATTGCAAACTGCTGCCACCTAGCACAATTGTCCTGTCCCCTTTAAAAAAAGAATAAAGGAATCAGAAATAAAAGAAAATCTGCATCAGCAGTTTTCACAGAATGTGACCTATCATAAAGTGTTTTTGCTTTACAAGTAGTGATAATTTGATACATAATGGGGTTGACAGATGCTGTCCCTTAAACATCACATGCCAACTGCTGCAGCTACATTAAATGTTCCTAGTTAGTATGTGGTGAGGAAACCTCTTTTCTTATTTATGTGACTGAAATACAGATTTTATTGAAGTATCAGCTGCACAAATGCATCATCTTAGAAAGTTGTATGTATTACTTCAATTTGCCAACAAAAATGTTGGTATATGTATGCATTATCTTAGAAAATTGCATGCATTTTTTGCCAGCAACAATGACTGGCAGATTTTTTTTATTCAGATGTCTTGACTGACTACGTTATGACATAATATGTTTTGCAACAGTTCCACGTGCTACTGCTGTAGTATCTTGGCTTGACTTTGTTATAAAAGCTTTCTTTTAAACATAGCAACTTTCGAGTTACTCATTTAAAACAGAAAGCGGCAAATAGCTGAGATTAGGTAATATCAGTTATTTTTTCTCATAATTCATGACGAGTATATATAACTGACTACATAAATGGCTAATGTGCCTCTTTCTTTCACTAAGGAACTATGATGCAGCTGCAGCAGGAAAACTTTAACATATGGGTGGGTGGTGGGCCTGTTATGTATTAAGTTGCTGGCTTTAGCAAGCAGAAGACACTGTAGATAAACCTAGTTGTATTCCTATCAATGTCACACATGATAATTGATCTCCCCCTTATATTGAACAGTTTTTCCTTTACATGTATTTTATTACTATCTTCATTACTGGCAGCACAATACAAAAATAGGGTTTGAGTTCTAAAAATTTCTAAAAAAGATTAGAACCCTAGAACTTTTTCAAAAATTCTAGACTAGAACTAGAACCCAGAACGTCAGAGGGTTCTGACAACCCTAATCCAAAGGATGGCAGACAAGGGTGAGGTAGTACTCGTTGGAGACTTCAATATTCCAAACGTAGACTGGAGCATCCCAGCAGCAGCATCAACTAGGAGCAGATTTATCCTGGACTTCCTTCAGGGTGCCTTCCTCAAGCAACTGGATACGGAACCAACTCGGCAGAAGGCAATACTGGACCTTGTGCTCACACACAGGGACAGTGTGATGGGGTAACAGTGGGGGAGCACATGGGGAACAGTGACCACCAGTCATTGTGGTTTGAAATCACAGAAAGAGCAGAACCAAACCACACAAAAACACGTATCCTGGATTTTAGGGGGGCAGACTTTGGAAAAATGGGGAGATACTTGAAAGAGGCATTAAGGGGAATGGGGCAGGAATCAGGGGTTGAGGAACAGTGGGCAGTATTTAAAATGGGGATTACAAGAGCAACAGAATTATGCATTAAGCAGGTTAGCAAGAGGAAAAGGAAGATGAGACCATTATGGTTTTCCAAAGAGGTAGCAAAGAAAGTGAAAGCCAAAAAGATTGCATTCAGGCAATACAAAAAGACACAGGCAGAAGGAGATAGGGAGAAGTACCAGGAGAAGCAAAGGGAGGCAGGGAGGTCAGTAAGGAAAGCCAAAGCTCAGACAGAAGAACACATTGCAAAATCAGTGGGTAGTGAAAAAAGAAAGGCAAAGGGAGGGATAGTGAGACTGAAGGGGGAGGATGGGGGCCGCGTGGAGGATGACAACAGTAAAGCTGACATATTGAACAGGTATTTCTGCTCAGTCTTTACTGAGGAAGAGGAGGGTAATGGGTATGAAGGGAGTACAAGGGGTGAGAATGGTGCAGAAATGGATACAAGTCCCTTTACACGAGAAAGGGTCCTGAAGGAACTGGAAGTAATAACAGTTGATAAAGCAATGGGGCCAGATGGGTGCACCCCAGGGTCCTTAAAGAACTAAGAGAGGTGATGGCTGAACCTCTGGCTATCCTGTTTAGCCGATCACTGGAAATAGGGGAGGTACCCAAAGACTGGAGGACAGCAGATGTAGTCCCCTTATACAAAAGTGGGAACAAAGAGGAAGCGGGGAACTACAGACCAGTCAGCCTCACCTCGGTAGTGGGGAAGATCATGGAAGCACTACTGAAGGAGAGATTGGTGGAACATCTGGTTGTTAATGGACTACAGGACCCAAGGCAGCATGGTTTCACCAGGGGGAGGTCATGTCAGACCAACCTCGTTGAATTTTTTGACTGGGTGACTAGGGAGGTGGATCAGGGAGGGCAGTGGACATGGTCTATCTGGACTTCAGCAAGGCCTTTGACACTGTGCCACATAGAAGACTATTACACAAACTGGGGAATATGGGTATGGGCAGGACAATAGTGTGGTGGGTAGGTAACTGGCTGGGCGGCAGGACATAGAGGGTAGTGGTAAATGGCTGTCACTCCACAGAGGGAAGAGTGACCAGTGGGGTACCACAGGGATCAGTGCTGGGACCGGTTCTATTCAACATCTTCATCAGTGACATTATGCAGGACCTAGAAGGCAGAATTTCACTGTTCGCTGATGACACAAAGCTCTGCAACAGAGTAGACACACCAGAGGGTGTAGACAGAATGAGAAGGGACCTGCAGAAACTTGAAGAATGGTCAGAGGTTTGGCAGTTGAAATTCAATGCAAAGAAGTGCAAGATAATGCATATGGGGCACAAAATCCCTGGCACAATTTATCAGTCGGGTGGTGAGGATATAGCATGCACCAAGCAGGAAAGGGATCTTGGGGTTATCATCTCTGAAGACCTCAAGGTAGAGAAACAGTGTGACAAGGCAGCAGATAAAGCAAATAGGATGCTGGGATGCATAGGCAGGGGCATCACCAGCAGGAAAAGGGAGGTCATAATTCCACTATACAAGACACTAGTGAGGCCCCACCTGGAGTACAGTGTACAGTTCTGGAGACCTTACCTACATAAGGACATAGACCGGGTAGAGAAGGTTCAGAGGAGGGCAACAAAGATGGTACATGGATTGCATCACAAGTCCTGTGAGGACAGGTTGAAGGAATTGAACATGCACTCCCTGGAGGAGAGGAGGGAGAGAGGGGATATGATAGAGACATACAAGTATCTTACAGGGAGGAACAGGGTGCAGGAATACACTATTTTTAAGTTAAAAAGATGTTCCAGGACTAGAGGGCATGGGATGAAGTTGGAGGGAGGACAATTCAGAGGAAACATGAGGAAGAATTTCTTCACAGAATGGGTGGTGGGCAAGTGGAACACCCTGCCAGAGGAAGTGGTGGGGGCTGAAACAATCTCGGGATTTAAGAATGCATGGGATAGACATAAAGGAATTCTGGAGGTCATAGGGTAAGGGGCAACAGACGTCTAGGAAAACATAAACTGAACTTACAAGCTCAAATGGGCAGACTGGGTGGGCCATAGGCCCTTATCTGCCAACACTGTCTATTTATCTATGTATCCATGTAGGTGTACAAAGGGGTATAATAAACACATAAGGGAAGAACTAGAAACACCCTATCAAGGGTAAGGGTACATAAGTACTTCCAAGTAATACAGAAAGAGTAGGAACTGGCAATGGTGAGAGTGATGCAGTGCAGTGGCTGTGGGGTGGTAGTTTTCAGAAAGACCTTCTGGAGACTGCATTGCTGCCCCATCTGCATGTACCTCTCTGGGTTGAGGGAGGAGGTTACTAGAAACCAGGATAAATAGTCTAGGATTTGGGGGAACCTTCTCCCCAACCAAGGACCACCAGGTCTGCCATCATTACCTCAGAGGTTGCCAGGAAGGAGGAATAACTGGGTTCTGGTGGCTCTGGAGGGGTGGTAGTAGTAGGCTGTGGTTGGGTGGGGGTGGTGGGTCAGAGACACATTTCCTGTTACTACTACAAAATTACTATGCCGCTCTGGCATAGAGACTGCCAAGAGAAGGTATCTGTGGTAGCTGCCAGAGAGGATATGGGGGTCCTTTGTAGTGCAGACCACAAGGAAGGAGGCAGAGGAGAAGGACGAAGCAACTTCTAATGGGGGACTCAATTGTCAGGGGGATAGATTTGGGTATAGGAAGGGGGGAGAGGGAGATCAGGTTCTTATGTTACTCCTTGGCCTGAAGAGATGGGAGGCGGCTCCTGGGTATTGCTAGGGCAGCAGGACAGGAAGGAACTGGACGTAATTTTCCACCTGGGGACCAATGACCTGGATAAAGATGGGGCTGAGATAGTGCAGGAGGAGTTTAGGAGCTGGGGAGTGGTCTTGGACAGGTAACATGCTCTGTGGCTTTCTCAGAGGTGCTGCCTGTCTACAAGAAGGGGGAAGAGAGGCATCTCCACAGCAGGAACTTCAACTCATAGTGGAAGAAATTGTGCAAAGAGAAGGGTTTCAGGTATATTGAGGACTGACAATGTACCTAGATGGATAAAGGACTATACAGGGGTGATGACCTACATCCATCCAGCAGGGGAACTGCAGTCCTCAGTGGACATTTGAAATGTTACTTTAAACAATTAAACTAGTTGATGGGGGAGGTGGAATAATTTGGAGAGCTAGAAACTGCCTCCTCCGCAGGCTGAGGTAAAGAGTAGGGAGAACCTGAGGGAAGAGGAACCCTCGAGGGTGCAAATTAAGAAAGGAAGTAGGGAATAGAAACAAGGAGGGATGTGATTGGGAGCATAAAAACATGAGAGGGGAAAGGGTACAGAAAGGATAAAGAGGGGTGATAAGCAGAGTGCTATCAAAATCTGGAGTGACAGAGTGTGAATGCTTGAAGTCTAGAAAATAAGCTTCCCGACCTAGAGGCCATCATGGCAGAGGTTGATCTGGATATTGTGGCCATTAGTAAGTCTGGGTGCACTGAAAACCATGACTAGGACATGGCCATACCAGGCTGTACTCTGTTCAGCCAGAGGGTGTCAGTCTTACTTTGGATTTAAAATTCTATTTGTAGTCAGTGTAAGGCTTCTCTTGGCATAAATCAACAAATGTTGTAGCCAGTTGATAACCTATCCCCCCCTTCCCCATCGTTATTACAGTCAGTGAAGGTTCTTATATTGTAATTTGAACTTATAGGGGTTTCTTAGTCTATTACTGTTTGTTTAGACAAACAAATTAAATTCCCTTTCCCTTCTTTTCTTCACAGTCAGAGGCTTGGAGAGCACAGGATTTTCCTGCTATAACCACTTTGGGTTAGACATGTCTCGAGTGGACCGTTCCCAACTCTGGTCTGGAACCCTTTTGCATTATCTTCTATTTAATGTTGTACTTACATGTTGTTATTTCTTTAGCACAAAATGACACTCCATGGTACAAGTTAGAAGTAATCATGATACTCTTGTTATTCTGTTTACACACTTGATGCACTTTACCTTAGCTGGTTTTCAAATTTAGTTAGATTTTTATTATCAGTGATGTAAAATTACTGATATGGATGCAGAAAATATATTTGAAAAGTTCTGAAAAAAAACTCATTTTGATATACCTGTTTTTTCAATGTATACAAGATGGTGGACACGCGGTGCTGACCATCAACTAGAGAGATAGAGACTGAGCTATTTAAAATCTTTTTTTTTTATTGATTTTACCTAGCAAGGGTTTGTAAATGAGTTTCTTGTTTAAGTTTTCTTATTTGTCATTTTTGATTTGTTTTGGGCTAGTGAAGATTGGAACACCGGAACATTGCATGTTAAATGTTGAATGCTGAATATGGAACACCAAAGTATCAGTGAACTCAGTGAACTTGGATCATACTCTGGCAACATTGATAAATTTCTGTTTATCCAGTTGTGCTATTACTAAGAGTATTGAGAAGTTGAGACTACCTACCTATTCTTTATCGGTCTCTGAAACCACCTGCCAATTCTGCCTATTCTTTACCAGTTATCTGTTCATCTTCCAAAGACGGTGGATCCTGCTCCACTGAAGGAGACCTTGGTTTGTTTTCCGCCGCTCTTTTCTATGAGGGAGATCTTGGACTGTGTTTGGTGGCCCATTCGATGAGGGTGAATCTGAACGGCCTTTCAGTTGCTGGAAATCCTGACTTAGTTGGAGTGTTGTGAGCTACAGACTGGAGGAGAGGTCCTGCTGGGTCAGGTTGCATTTCTGTTGAGGTCCCTGGGCTGGCTGCTGGAGGTTGGTCGGTAATGCAGCTGGGACCACAGGCTGGCTGCCAGAGGGCGACGGACAGCATGGACAGGGCTGGATTATCATGTCTGGTCTTGGAGGACCCCCCTCAAAGAAGATGTGCTGCTGACTACAAGGCTACCTAAATTAAGGATACAAAAACATGTCTGTGATATATGGAAGGGTGATATTTCAAGTTCAGTAGCATGACATTTTTTTAAAGAACACAATATGAATCCATCTGTACTTAAATTCATGGGATTCGAACAGGTGTGTGTTGATAAATGAGGGGGGATAGACAGTTAAAACTTCAACAGAGGGAAACCTTTTGGATTTTTATATTAAGGGGTATGAATCCAATTGGACTGGATCAGGAGATAGATTTCAAACCTTATTTATAAGATGAATATCCAGAGTGCAATGCATTAATTATTTCTATTTTCCTCTTTTTCTTCTGCAGTGTTCAATTGTAGGACTGGGGAGCACAGAACTGACTGCTTTCTATCTGGCTTTAATTTTGGCTTTGGATAGCTCCCTTGTTCTTCGATTGTTTCCATTTGGATCTGGCTTTGTTCCACCCCTAATTGCACTGGAGCTTTAGTCAGTGTTTGCCTTTGTGGACTCTCTCACACTTAAAATCTCTAAATACTAAAAACTTCCTTAGTGTTTATTCTTAGCTTTGACCTCCAGAACAAAAAAATATATTTGCTATTGTTAGTATTTTTGCCCCCTGTATTCTCCTCCGAATTTGTCTGCAGTTTCTAAAAATATGATGCTTAAGAAATCTCCTGTGTCAGGCACTATATGAACATACGAAACATACATAATATACAAGCATACGAGATTTGCCAGCAGATAAAGGCCTAGAGGTCTATCAAGTCTGCTCAAATGTGCAGCTAGCACCCCTTATTCTGCAGCTTCCCCTCCCTTCCACCCTTCCCTCCATCTACTCTCCCCCTTGTCCTGTCCCAAACTCCCATCCTGTATACCACTTCTGCAGGTAATGCATTCCACCCAGCTACCACTCTGTCTGTTAAAAAGTGTCTCCTCATCTCCCTCATGAACCTTCCTCCTTCCAGTCTCATATCCTGGCCCTTGGTGTCCCTCCCCTCCCTTACTTTGAACAGCCCCTCTGTTCCTCTCTTGTTTATTCCTTTCATGTATTTAAAGGTTTCAATCATGTCCCCCCGTCCCTCCTCTCCTCCAGCGAGTACATGTTCAACTCCCTCAGCCTCCTGTCATATGATAAGTCCCCCAGCCCCTTGATCATCTTTGTCACCCTGTGCTGCAGCCCCTCCAGTAACTTAATGTCCCTCTTCATATACAGGTGCTAGTGCTACTCACAGTACTCCAGGTGCGGTCTAACTAATGACCTATACAGAGGCAGAATCACCTCCACCCTCCTTGAGGATATACCTCTTGCAATGCAACCCAACATTTTGTTGGCCTTTGCAGCTGCCTCCCTACATTGTGCCGAGTTGTTCATTGACCCTGTAATGAGCACCCCCAGATCCTTCTCCTCCTCATTTGTCTGGGCTAGGTGCATTCCCCCCAGCTGGTAACTCCTCCTTGGGTTTTTCACCTAAAAATGCAGCACTTTGCACTTTTTGGCATTAAACCCCAGTTGCCAGGTGTCTGACCAAGTTTCAAGCTTTGCCAGATCATCCTGCAACCCCTGCCATCCCCCTAGGTTGTCCACCACCACTCCCATCTTGGTATCATCAGCAAACAGGCTGATCTTGCTCTTGATGTCCAATGATATGTCTTCACTTAAAGAAGTCCACCCAGAATGTGCAAAAAATATGTTAAGTAGAGTGTTTTGATATGAATGTTAAGTCCTAGTATGTCCTTCCCTCTGTCTGCTATTAGGACTTTTTCCTAAATTAGCCTGCTAGCTGTATGGTAGTTTTATGACACCTGGGGATCTCCATCACAAATAGGTTTATTGACTTTCTTTCTCCTACGATCACCCTGGCTCATGTGACAATGACATAGCTATGCCCTTAGATTTAGCAGAGTCTGTCACAGCTCAGCCACAAAGATAATACTTCTTTCAGAGAAGTCACACTGCTAGATTTTGGGACAGTGTGATCATTATTATTTTTTGGTATTAGTACCTTGTCCTGCTATGTTACAATCTATAAGGTGATGTTCAATTTTTGCTACTTAGTACTGGTGCAAAAATTGAAAGTGACTGAGAGGAATAGAGTAAACAGTGACATGATTCAAATACACACACACACACACACACACACACACACACACACACACAGCAGAACATAGCAGAACAAGGTACAATATCAAAAAATAATAATTATTACACTCACCCAAAATCTAGCAGTGTGTCTTCTTTGGAAGAAGTATTTTCACTGTGGCTGAGCCATGACAGACCCTGTAACAAGACACTGACTTCCTGCAGGGGCAATTAGACATCACACCAAATGGCACTCTGGGAAGACTAGGGGCCATAACAGAAACCAGAATGGCAACCTCCAAGGGCAATAAAACAGTTAGGGAAAGTTAGAAAGAACATCTCTCACAGTCAGAGGAAAAGAAAATGCTGGGAACTGGTTAGAACACAGAAAAAAAGACTACTACATATCTTTTTCTGATTTTAACATGGAGTTTTCCTTTAATATCCTAAACAACACTGGTCCCAACACCGAACCCTGTGGAACGCCATTCATCACTACCCTTGGATGTGAGAGCTCCCCACCCATCACCACCCTCTGTTGCCTTCCCCAAAGCCAGTTTCATACCCATCTCACCAACTTTGCACCCACCCCTGTGCCTTCTAACTTACTTCCCAGCCTCCCATGTGGCACCGAGTTGAATGCCTTACTGAAGTCCAGATACAGGACATCCACTGCATGGCCCCTGTCCAGTTGCCTAGTTACCCAGTCATAGAACTCCACCAGGTTGGTTTGGCAGGATCTGCCCCATATGAAGCCATGCTGTCTGCTGTCCTGTAGTCCTTTGGCATCTAGGAGGGCCACCAGCCTCTTCTTCAATAATATGCTTGCTAAGAAGTTAATATAATTGACCCCCCTCCACGCCTTAGCACATCCCCTCTTTTTTTCATTTCTCATTCTTCTTTGGAATCTACTAAACCATTGTATATTTTTTCTTTCTAAAAAAGTGCCAGACTCTACTTTTAACTTTAGTCATTATGACTCAGACTCAGGACTTATTAGTTTAATAAGAATCTCATAATATACAGTATGTAATAGAATGAGTTGTTCCTGAGTAATATTATTGTTGCTTCTTTTGTTCAGATCTATGTATAGAAAATATATAAATTAAAAATATTTTTTCAAAAGTTAATTAATTTAGAAGTGGTTACTGTGCAGTTGATATTTCTATGCATCTACGATGTTAAATATATGAAATTCATGAACGTGCCTGTAATATGCATGTTGCTTGTGCAGGTTCCCCGTAGTGATGTCACATAACAGCATATAGTAATGTGACTTTAAATACTTAATTCATTGTGATGTCACAGTGGGTCCCTTTATTTAAATTGCATCTCATTTGACACCAGTGCCAGCCCCCTGATGAAGACCTAACGGTTGAAGGGCAGGGGCATCTGGTAGAGTTTTTGCCTGTGGTCGTATCTGTGATTCTTCAAATTAAAATACCTATTTTTGCATCAATTTGGTAAGGAGTGCCTGTTTTGGACTGCTGACTTTCTTGATTTGCTTTGCTCCCTTGAAGAAGAGTTTGCATCAAAGGTTATGAGGAGTGATTGGAGGAGTTCCGGAGCAGCTTTATCGGGCCGGGTTGCCATTTGGATAGGTTCGGGGGTTGGCTACCGGAGGGTGGTCACTGCTGTAAGCTGGTTGAGGAGTGTTCCTGGCCTGGGAGGGGTCTGCTTTCTGGGAAGGTCATTCTTAAGATCATCACTTCTGCCTGTAATACTGAGAAGGAAGATATAGAGTTGAGTGGAGCAGTCAGAAATTTAACTGAGAAGAAAGCACTGATGCAGATTATGGACAGGTTGGTCCTGAAATTTTTTCCAAAGACAATCGTTTGGCAGCGAATGTGCCTAACACATCTTGCTTACTTATTAAGACTGAATAATACAAAGCTCAGGACAGTGAGAGTATCCTGAACTGTGTTTAACTTGCATTTCTTGCAATAAGAAGTGAGAGTTCCTATGGCCCCTTAATCAAAACTGCTTCGGGATTTGTGCAAGTCCTTTTTAAGCATTTGGACAACTGAATTATTTAAGACAGTTGATTATTATGTTATGAACCCTAAAAGGACATTTTGAATCATTTTCAATATGTATTTTGTTTATTGGGAAAAGGGAGATGTATTATTTGATATTATTGGAGGTTATTTAAATTATATTGCTATGTATACTGGGAAGAGGGTGGTTTAAGGATATTGTTGTAAGTGGTTTTATTTTGGGAGGAGGTGATTATTTTGGTATTGTTGTAAACTATTGTATTTTGTTAGGCGTGTGTGTGTGTGAAGTTTTGTGGGGTGTGAGTGGATGTGTGGTTGTGTATTGTTTAACTGTTGTTAGCTCAATAGCTTAGCAGTGATGTGCTGGCAGAGGGCATTGGTGGTCAGGCACTACTCTCCCAACAGGCTCAGGGATCTCCATCCTTTTGACTGTCCCCCTTTATCAGCTAAAGTGTATAGGCATTGCCTGGCACTTGTAATAGTCAAAAGGGTGAGAAAACGGGGGTCAGCTGGGCCTGGTGGGGCAGTACAGCAGGGTGGGCTGATTGGGGTGGTAGGGATAAGAAGACACCCTGGGGTGAAATGGGTCCAGGAGATGGGACTTCTTTGCCTGGTTCCTATATCTAAGGGCTTCACATTAAGTGGGCAAGCTGCACAATCTACCTCGTCTACCTATCCTTCTTGGGTGGTGTTGTGCAATGCTAGATCTATAAAAAAACAAGACAGCAACTATCGCTGATCTTGTCGATACAACTGATCTGGCTTGCATCAACGAGACCTGGATGGATGAGAATGCTGGCCCAGTATTGGAATCAACAATTCCAACCAGGTACTCAGTGATACACAGACCAAGAAAGGATCGTAGGGGTGGGGGAGATGCCGTTTGTTTTAAATTGAACCTGGTCCTTGTAACCACCCCAATTGGAGAGATGGTTGCAGGATCCTTCTCAGCTACTGTCCACCTGGTGATGGGAAAGAATTCCTGCAGGTAGTCGCAAACTTCATTATTGATCAGGTGCTAGAATCTCCCAGATGGATAATTCTAGAGGATTTCAATGCACGGGTCAATAATAACTCTCACAATTTGGACAAGACTTCCTCCAACTAGTGAACTCATTGGGCATTACACAGGTGGTTACCATTACAACTCACAGTCACGATCATTTCTTGGACCCGTTTTTGCTGCTGTGGATGGAGATCACTGATCTGGTGGTGGAACCAGTCAGTTGGTCGGATCACCATACTATAAGGTTCAGGTTCAAGGAACCCGGCAATATACCTGCCCCTATGGAGATGATCCGGTACTGCCCTTTAAGGGGTCTTACCCCATATGGTGTTATGGAGGTGCTGGACCTATCAGGTTTGACAAGTGTATGTGAGGAGCAAGGGAAACTGGTACTAGCCTATAGTAAGGCAGTGGCTGGTGCCCTTGACTTTTTAGCTCCTGCCAGTGTTCATCCCTCTCCCTTCACCAGAAGTCTCCATGGTTTAATGGGACTTTAAAGGAAATGAAGCAAGGGGGTTGAAGGTTGGAGCGGCATTGGCAGAAGTCTGGTCTGGAGTATGACAAGCTTAGGTTGATGGTCCACTATATGGACAATCAATCAGCAATCTCCTGTAAGAAGGCAGATTTCCAGTCCAAGGAGATTGCTGCAGCAAAGAATTGACCAGTTCAGCTCTTCCAGACTGTTGACAGGTTGTGCAATCCAATTTGCCTTCAGTCACGGGGAGCTTTTTCACAGGTTAGATGTGATGAGTTTGCTCAGTTCTTTGCTGATAAGATTGCCACAATCATGTTGAAAATAAGGTCAACACCCTCAAATGGGCCTTGCAATGATGGGCAAGAGGTTGCAAGCACTCGTCCTGTCTGGTCTGACTTCAGCCATTTGGTGATTGTGGACATTATGCAGATCATTGAGGGATTGCACCCAGCCTACTGTAGTTTGGACCTGGGCTCAACATGCCTCCTATTGGGGTATGTTGATGTCACCAACCCGGTCCTTGCAAGGCTAGTCCGATGTTCACGGGAGACAGGTGGTGTTTCTGGGCCCCCTGAAAGGAGGCAGTAGTAGTACCACTCCTGAAGAAATCTTCTCTAAATCCAGACTGCCTAGCTAACTACAGACCTGTCTCTAACCTGCCTCTTGCGGGCAAGGTTATTGAGAAGGTGGTGGCAGCACAACTGGATGAAAATTTGACAATGCACGATGTCTATGATCCTCTCCAATCCAGTTTCAGGAAGAGTCACAGTACTGAGACCGCCCTTGTCTGGGTACTGAATGATCTCCTGATAGTGAGGGATTGAGGGAGTCATTTCATCTTAGTTCTTCTCAATCTGTCTGCAGCATTTGACACTGTGGACAAAGAGGTGTTGCTGGAGCACCTGTGGATTTTCAGAAGTCTGTCTGGTACAGTCCTCAGTTGGTTTAGATCATTCCTCACTGGTAGGATGCAGAGAGTAGTGTCAGGGACTTATTCCTGGGCTCCTCTCCACCTGTCATGTGGGGTTCCGCAAGGCTGCATCTTATCCCCATGTTGTTCGCAGTGTATATACTGCCATTGGGAGACATTATAAGGTGGTATGGGCTGGGTTTTCACTGCTATGTAGATGACACTCAGCTCTACATGTCTTTTATGCCCAGACAGGGTGGAGTAGTCTCAGTCCTTAACAACTGCCTCTCTGAGATTTGGGGTTGGAAGAGTGCCAATTGGTTGAGGCTGAACTCTAACAAGACTGCGATTTGGTAGTGGAGCCAGGTCACCAAGGCCTGAGATTGCAAGCTGATCAACCATTTGGGCTTTGGCTCAGAGGTGATCAGCTGCTTACCTCAAATTATGCTCAAAATCTGTACGTTGTGTTCGACAGCAGCCTAACATTAAAATCTCAGGTGTCAGCAGTCGTCAAGATTTCATTTTACTATCTGAAAACCATTGCCCAGATTAAGCATCTGGTTCTGCCTGGTGATATGCCAATTCTGATTCATGCTTTTGTAACCTCATGCCTTGATTACTGCAATGCCCTATACCTAGGTTTACTGGAGGGGGGGGTTCTTATTCACCAATTGCAGCTAATGCAGAATGTGGCAGCCAGGTGGTTGATTGGTTTCTCAAGATCTTGCCATATACTGACCTATAAAGCCCAACACAGACTGGGACCTGGCTACTTGCAAGATTTTCTGCTCCCCAACCACACTCCTCCATCCACTCTACTTAGCCTGCAAGGGATTGCTAGAGGTTCCCAGGGTTTGGTTAAAGACTTCTGGGGTGTGCACATTTGCTTTTGTGGCCCCTACCCTGTGGAATGCTCTACCTCGTCAGATTAAAGAGTACCTGATCGCTGACAGTTTTAAGTTTGAATTAAAAACATATCTGTTCAGCCAGGCATTTTCCAATGGGATTTAAACTTAGTTGTACTGCTATCTGGTTTTATATTTATTAAGATTGTCTTCAGATTATGTTTTGATCTATTGATGTTTGTATTAATTTTAAATTGTTTAAGATGTGAAATGCTTTGATCTAATGGAATTGTGCTGACAAATAACATTTTGATTAATTGATTAATACTGTTGCTACCTACCATTTTTAAATTGTGACGCTCAGCTCTGATGTCATTGGCTGAATACAAAAGTTGGGGATTAAGACAAGGGAGCCACCCCCTGACAAAGCTCTAATTTGAGTGAAGTGCCGGAGCACCTGGGTAAGAGTCAGTGTGGTCAGTTTTGTAGAAGTGGAATTACTTTTATTGTATTTACACATCTTGGTGATGGATCTAAATAAACCCCTCATGCTTTGGATTTGGGACGCTGCTATTGTATTTATTTGCTACACTGTGTGCACTCACTTCTACAATTTGCCTTGAGAGTGCTGGACTTTGTTGTTGCTCATTTATACTCTGTCCAGGAAAGTCAGAATGGGAAGAAAAGGAGGGGATGTGGTGCTTTATATGAGGAAAAGTATAAAAGTAATGGAGATACAGGGAATACAGGAGGAGGCAAAGGTACAGTGGCTCACACTGGAGATGGGGAACAGAGTCCCTATGTGCACTAGTGTGATCTAGAGAACTTCAGCACAGGGTGAAGAGTTAGATAAGGTAGTGGTGGAAGCCATTAGCAAAATGACAGAAAGGTGGGAGGTGTTGCTAGTGGGGGACTTCAAACTGCCAGATGTAGATTAGAGCCTCCCAGCTACAGCTGCAGTTAGAAGCAGGGACATCCCAAACTCCCAGAAGGGGTAATTCCTGAAACAATTAGTGAGTGAACCCACCTATAATGATGTATAATGGTTCTGCTACTCAATAACAGGGATAATATTGCAGACGTCAGGGTGGGAGGTCACCTGGGGACCAGTGATCACCATATAGTGTGGTTCAAAATAAGGATGGCTGCGGAATCAAACTACACAAGGGTGAAGGTCCTGGATTTCAGGAGAGCAGATTTTGTAAAGATGACTGAATGCCACAGGGAAGCCCTGGCAGGGGGGATGATTAGGGGGGGTGGAGGAACAGTGGGCAAAGCTAAAAGGAGACAAAGTTAAGGCAACAAATCTCTGTACGTGAGCAAGACCAAGAGGAAAAAGAGACTGCTATGGAGGTTTTAGAAAAAGGTGGTGGAATAGGTAAAGGCTAAAAGGATTGCATTAAGAAGGTATAAGGAGATGCAGAGGGGGAAGGATAGGGAGGTGTATCAGGGAAAAAGAGGAAAGCAGGGAAAATACTAAGGAGCACAAAGGAGCAGATCGTAGACAGAATAGTCTAAGCGGTAACAAAATGGGGCATTTTTTAGGTATATAAGTGAAAAGAGGAAGACCAGGAGAGGGATTGCAAAGCTAAAATAGGGAAGCCCCGACTGTGCAGAGGGGGATCAGGAAAAGGCAGACATTCTAAACAAATACTTCTGCTCTGTGTTCTCAGAGAAAGAAGAAGGGAAGGGACCACAAATAAGTAAAGAAGCCATGGGGGGGGGAGGTGGACACAAGTCCTTTTTAAGAGGAGAGAGTCCTAAAGTGACTCACCAATCTGAAAGCACACAAGGCAATGTGACCAGATGGAGTGGGTTTTATGTGATAATAGTGAGTAGTGTATGTCACACAACACAATTAACAATACAAATAATTGCTCAATGTCAAAAGGGCGACTAAATTAACACCGACCATTGCAAACAGCGATGGTTGCTTCCTCCCAAAACAAAAACAAGGGAAAAAAAGAACTTTTATCGGGGGGCTATGCACCCCGTACCTCCTTTTGTGGGGGTCAAGCCCTCCACACCACAAAAACTAAATAGAATCAACTCCATGGGCGGCACAGATAAATCTGAAGACCTGGGTATGAATCCTACAGCCCCCACTTCCATACTGTGTGACTCTGAGCAAGTCACTTAATTTCCCTGTGCTTCCAGGTTGCACCTGTAAACAAGCTTTCAGCTTAGTATGCCACTCCTGGTTAAACAATTGGACAAAAAAATTCAGGGGAAAATACAAAAAAATAAAACAAGCAAAAATCTCTTTTCTCAGTGCCAGGCCCAAACCTAGGTCTGCTGACTGTGAGGGCAGTGGCATATGCCACTGCGCTAAATGGCCAGCTCAACAGAGCTTGGCCAAATGACTTCCTATATCCCACTGTAGCGAGCGTAGCAACCTGCTACATTTGCTCTGCAGGATATAGCGACCTTTTTCTCCACTCTCTTTAATTACAAGCGGTATTCTTGAGTCACTCATATTGAGTGGCTCAAAAATACTCACTCATATAACATGATACCGATGGGGTGTACCCAAGGGTATTGAGGGAGTTCAGGGAGGTATTGGCTGCACATTTGACAGTCCTATTTAACAGCTCGCTTGAAACAGATATGGTTCCAGAGGACTGGGACAGGGCAAATGTAGTCCCATTTCACAAAAGTAGTTGCAGGGAGTAGGCTTGCAATTATAGGCCAGTCAGCCTTATATCAGTGGTAGGAAATTTAATGGAAACACTGCTGAAGGAAAGGATTGTGAAATATCTTGAATCCAATGGGATGCAAAATCCAAGTAGCATTGATTCATAGGGAGAGGACATGACAAACAAATCTGATTGATTTCTTTGACTTGGTGACCAAGGAATTAGATCAAGGAGGAGCAGTAGATATGGACTACATAGATTTCAGTAAAGCTTTCAACACCATTCCACACAGGAGACTAGTATGCAAGCTGGATAGCTTAATTAGGACTGGGGTTAAAGGTGGCAAACTTGGTAAGAAATTGGTTAGCAGATAGGTGGCACAGTGTCGTGGTAAATGTAGTTTACTCCAAGGAAGGGAGGGTGGCTTGCCGGGTGCTTCAGAGTTCAATGCTGGGACCAGTCCTCTTTAATGTCTTTATAAGTCTTATTGCAGAGAAGCTGGAGTGGAAGGACTGTGTCTTTGTGGCTGACACCAGAATCTTCAACAGGGTGCACACTCCGGGGATAATCAGAGACCTGAGAAAACTCAAGGAGTGGTCAATGGTAGGGCAGCTAGGTTTCAATGTGAAAAAATGCAAAATAATGTACTTAAGCCACAGAAACCAAGTGGCAGTGTTCCAAATGGGTGGAGTGGTATAGACAACCTCCAAACAAGACAGAGACCTTGGGAGTAATCATACCAGATCACCTAAAGGTGGCCAGGCAGTTCGACATGGAAGTAGGGAGGGCTAGTGGGATGCTGGGGTGCATGGAGAGGGATATCATCTGCAGAAAGAGAGAGGTGGTCTTGCCCTTGTATAGAAGATCAACGGTAATGCTCCACCTTGACTATTGTGTCCAATTCTAGATATCACATCTCAGGAAGGACATAGACAGATTGAAGGCCGTCCAGAGGAGGGCAATTAAAATGGTGCAGGGTCTGCATGAAAAGTTGTATGATAAATGACTTAAAGAGCTCAATATGCAGATCCTGGAAGAGAGGGGGGACATGATTGAGACCTTTAAATACCTCCTGAGGGTAAATAAGGTACAAGGTGGAAGAATTATTCAGAAAAAAAGGACCTTAAGAACAGAGGGGCATGCTATGAAGCTGGAGGGGTAGATATAGGAGACATGTGAAAAAGTATTTCTTTACAGAAAGAGCTGTGGATGCCTGGAACAGCCTTCCACCCAAAGTGGTGGAAGTGAAGACAGTGGTGGAGTTCAAGAATGCAAGGGAAAGGCATAAGTGTATCTTACTGGAAAGGAAAGGGGAGGGAGAAAGAGCTAGAGACCATGTATGGCCTGCTGTTATACTGTGGGTAGAGAAATGATGGGTAGACTAGGTGGGCCAAACAGTCCTTACCTGCTATAAAAGTCTTTGTTTCCATATAAACACATGTTCAGGATCCACCTCACTGCCACAGAAAGGTAAAACAGCAGTAGAATATGGGTGCCAATAATATAGAACCACTAGGACTGGTTTACCCAACTCAGATGTTTTGTCAGTGTTCAGGATGAAAAAGCTTAAAACCTGCCCAGAACAATGGGATGTAAAGAGATTGTAAGTCTTCACCATTACATCCTCATCAACTGCTTTCCACAGTAACAATGCAGGTGTGAAACAGCAGAAGTAGTAATGGCAGTTTACATCCTATTAAAGTCCACAAGGTTATTGTTCTTGCAGACAGAGCAGACAGAAAGTGCTAGAGACCATGTATGGCCTGCTGTTATACTGTGCCATACATGGCAGACAGAGTAAATAAGTTGCTATCTGCCGTGATGGAGTTAGGAATGATGTATTAGTATTGTGTATCACTTGTAATCTGATGCTTCTTGCTTGCTAGTTTTTCTTCAAAGGTCCACAGGTTGTGTGGGAAGAAACCATAGATAAATATGAAATTCTCAGTACAGAGGTTTAATAGAAAACAGGAGCATCAAAAGACTACTGATGTTTTGTGTACTAGGGATGTGGGCTCCATGCAATAATTCAAAGACAATGCTGGCAGATACAGTATGCTTACTGTAATATGACAGATTTAAAAATGTAAAAATCTCATGTTGAGTCAAATGATTCAGGATTTAAAAACTCCAAATTCTGCAACCATTTTGCCCATCAGGCAGATACTAGCAGTGATACATATAGTAGTTACTGTAAGTACACAAACTGTACAAATGGATCCAATAAGTACAGTAAGTTATTGCATTCCCATCTACCTTCTGGAAGTCCAAGCCCTGTCTGTCCCATGATTCCTGTAGCAGTACAGAAATCAAAGTCTGCTTCCTTCAGATTTTAAATGGCTGCATCAGGATATTACCATGATGCTGAAAAGTCAGGTGGTTAAAATCCTATTGTTGTATTCCAATGACACCGAATAAAAATAAAGACAAACACTGAGATGCTGCTGATTATTATTACCAACCTGTATGCATAAAGAATTAGTTTAGTTGCCGTATTGGTCCTTGAAAGAACAGATCCAGAAACAAATGGTTTGATACTTTTTATTGGGCCAACATAGATGTAACCAATGAAAACCATGCTTAAGCTTTTGGACCAACCAAAGGGAACATATCTATGTATTTGAGTGAAACATGGGAACATATTCATAACGCAAAATCTATTTTCAGAACTTTGATTTTTTTTCTGATACTTAAAAATCCTGAGAAACATGCATAAGGTCAACAGCATAACACTAATAACAATTTTCCAATGTGTGCCCATTGGATTCCCATCAAATGCACATGGAAGCAATTTAATATCTAGATTATTTTTCTCCAGCCTGTTTCACCCCAGTGACCTTGTGTTTACTACAGAAAAAACAAAACAAGACATCCAATTTTTTCAAAGAAAGTTTGGCAGCTCTGTAAAAACAAAAATGGATAAAGCTAGCAGAAAATTAAACTGTACTGTGAATTTTATGGAAATGTCTGACAGGAAGCCATTTGCAATGGAATGTAAGTTGTTAGTAAGCATGGATGCATGCATGTGCATAAATCTCCAGTGTGCCATGTCAAGAGGAACCTCCCTCATTTACTTCTCAGCAACCTTCTATCCTGCATGGTGAAAGAGCTGAGTACCTTAATATATACTGAGACGTTCAATGAAAAATTCATATTAATCTATGATGACTGTATAATTGGAAGTAAGTCACAAAAACTCTGATCAATATAGTAGTTGTCATAGAATTCGAAGTCTGCCTCTAGGATTTGATAATGACGCTTGCATTTTATATGCTCTTTTCCTATTTCATAATCGCTGTCCTGCACATTTCTGCTATGAAAGATTGTGAGGCATTTGCTTGTGTATATAGATCAGTTGGCATACATCAACTGCAGGAGTAAATAGTTGGGCTATGCATAGGCTGAACAGTATTCCCAAATATTACAAATAGCAAATTTCCTGGGTAGGATTTTCAAAGCATGGCACAGGGATTGTCATAAGCCCTGTGCCATGACACTTAGATTCTGGCAGTGTGCCAAACCTATTCGCTGCAACTGTACCCAATTTTACAATCTCAGGTGCAGTTATGACAGTTTCCACTGTTTACGGCAGCTTGTGCCAAATATCTGGTGCAAGCTCCTTAAAGGCCCTCAGGATTGCCACAAGCTAGACCACAAAAAGTTGTTCTAACATTTGGCACATGGGATAGAAAATCCCAATTGCCAGCCTGGAGAATGCCACATGCCCCATGCACCATATGTTCGGCGCACTTAAATGGGTTTGCAACATTCTCGCGGTTTTGAAAATCCTGCCCCCCTGAACATTTGGATTCCCTTCCCAAATAGGCTACAGTTCAGCTATTATTCAGAAAGCAGTGTTCATCAAGATTTTTAAGTTTCACAGAGCTTTGTTGACCAATTGGAGGCTATTTGTTGAGCTCATCACAGGCAAGCACACCATGTGGCCTCCTCACCTTGATTTGGTAGAGGACTGTAGAGAGCTAGCTCTGCAGTAGCTTTCAGATCTTAAATATGCAAAATAAATAAAAAAAAAGCCCAAATATTTCTGATCCAAAGGCTTTTTGGTCAGTATTTTTGTCTCATTAATGTCAGCAAAGTCAAACTTGGCTTTCTGATTGAGTAATTTTGTCCTTGTTGCTGGGCTCAGTAACAGGGGCCCAGAGGGCTGTCTGCTAACACCATTCTCCAGCTGCTCTCACTGCTACAAAGTTCCAGTGTGATTTTAATGGTGAAGCACATTTTTTTTTTGTTGCCTGATTTCAAGCTTGGTTCTCTGTATGACAGAAAAGGGGGTTGACTGACTCCTCCCCACCCCACAGTTCACTGCACATGACTTACCTGTACATGCATAATGTTTTTTATGATGCTGCACCCTGCATGTACTCCACTGGGTGCAATACATTTTGTATTGCATCACACTGCTGCATTTTTCAGTGAGTCTGGCATGACTCACTGAATTGTTTGTCATTTGGTTCTGAGTTTGGTTCCCTGTATGACTAAGGAGGGTTTCAGATTACTCCCAACTTCTGCTGCACTTTGCCCACAAGTTGCCAGTGTATATAATATTTTTTTGTGAGGTTGTGCCCTGCAGGTACATAGCTGTGAACATGTAGTTTGGTGAACTACTGCAGATTCTCAGTGGGACAGGCTTGACTCCATGAATTGTTGCATGTGTTTCTGTGTACAGTGTCATCCAGTACAGGTTCAGTTCTGTGTGAGGTTGAGAAGTTTGTCAGCTGACTCAACTGAGATAGTACCATAGTAGTGCTATTTTATTTTCTGCTTCTTTTCTGGCATTGGTAGTGTTTTAAGAGGAGGCGTCACAGTATATTATACTATTGTTGTGTTGTACAAGTGGCACATTAAACAGTCTACCTGCGCTAGTGTAGTTGGTTGCATTTACTTATGTATGGCAACCATCAATATTAACTAAAACGTGTGGAGATGATAAGCAGCAAAACCTCAAATATGCCTGGTCTAGCCCCAGAAACTGCTCTGAACCCATTGCCCCATACAGTAATGGAGAAGGTGAGGTGAGGTGAAAGATGCTCTGTGCATATTCTTCACGTGAACACTTTTTTCTCATCAAGTAAGCAATTTTTGGTAGCAGCAGTGAGTGTGGAAAGCAGCACCACCACTGGTTCCACTACTACTGTTACCAGGTCCATGTTTACAATGACCAGATCTTGAACCACAGCTTTTTAGCCTCACATTACTGTGGGCCTATTAAGATAACTTTACAGCTTGGCCCCTGTATAGAAAGCAGCAGCCAGTGCCACTACTACCAGTGTTTTCACAGCTACTGTACCAACAAGACAGTTAGTAGTAGTTCATCCCCAGCTAGTGTGCTCCCAGTGCCAACCACCACCAGTGCCACGCTTGCAGCAACCACTTCTACTGTCACCACCATAGCCACTGTGATTACCACCACCACTGT
The DNA here is from genome assembly GCA_016271365.2 of Neoceratodus forsteri. Taxonomy (NCBI): domain Eukaryota; kingdom Metazoa; phylum Chordata; order Ceratodontiformes; family Ceratodontidae; genus Neoceratodus; species Neoceratodus forsteri. The sequence goes on along the minus strand of CM057452.1, from coordinate 876,627,340 downwards.
TGCCACAATGACCCTTACTGTATTTACACCTGCTGTCAACACTGCAGCTAAGCTAGCCCATTGGCATGGCAGTAGTCCTACTGCCCACAGTGCTGGTGACCCTAGTTTGGGAATGAGCCTGGGTCATCTGGGGTCAGCCAAAGGGAGGAAGTTTGACTGTCCCATAGGATGCTCTCCTCCTCTGAGGGGGAAGGCTGTCCCATCATCCAATTACCACTGCCTGTGGATGCACAGGGGCAACACAGGACTCACAGTGTGGGGAAGGGAGGGTGCAATTAGGCACTTGGCTGAGACATGTGCCAACACATCTACAGCCTGGACTCTCATCCTTTGTGCTGTTGTCTTGAAAGGTGCGGTATCTGGGGACCAAGTGAATAACAGGAAAATACAAAAAAATCAGGCCCCCACTGCTGCACAGCATGATTCCAAACAGCTGGATGGGGGACAGAGCATGGATGATTGGTACCACTGACACTGAGCCCCACCAGCAGTAGGAGATTAAATGTATTATAAAAAAAAAGCTCCACAGCTATCATGCCAAGCACCACTGTCACAATAACTGCCTTCACTGTACCTGTTTCCAGTGTCAACACTGCAGCTACTGTTATTGTGTCTACTGTTGTCATGGACATGCCTACCGTACCTACTGCCCCAGTCACTCTGACCATGACCACCCCTTGATGTTGCCCAAATGAAGTGCTCATGCTCATATCTCTGTCATTGATGGTGGTGATGAGAAGGAATCAGCACACACTTCTTGCTCTGAACATTTTCCTGATCTGCAAGATTTGCCATCTGAGAATGACAAAAGTAACTGTGACACTCACTTTAGTCATTTCATTTATGAGGCTGAATATGCCTCATTCTTGATGGCCCAAAAAATCTGCTAGAGGTGGAATTGTCGAGGCAGTCTGCGCAGGCTGGGCAAGGAAGTGAGTTGTCCTTCTCCAGCCATGAAAATGAAGCAATCCAACCTGACTTTTCTAAGGGTTGTGCCGCCTCCTCATGACATAGAACGAAGTCCGACTCCAAGTCAGACAGTTGCTGGGGAGAAAAAGAATCATGTGAAACACTCAAGCCTAATAAGATGAAGAGTACAAACAAAAAAGTGGTAGTAGTGGCAGCCCTCTTGGGGCCAACATTGCAAGTGTACATGGAGGCAAAAGTGCCACGTGGTTGTATTTCTCCATCGTAAAAGAGGACACAAAGACACAACAAAGATGTTGTGTTCATTCTGCCAGTGCATAATTAGCAGGTGGAAAAACCTGTAAACAACTGAGGGATTGCAAACACAAAAAGATTTGCTACAAAGTAATCAATTTATTTTATGAATACATATCAACAACCAATCCATCAGCTTCAAAGAATAGACTTGCATGAGTGTAGTGCAAACTGCCAGCAAAGTTCAAACAGCCAAAAAAGTTAATTGTGGCAGACATAGAGTGCAAATACATCAAAGTGCACATGGCCTCACCAGAAAATGTCCCCGGAGCAAAACAGTAAAGGTGGATAAGACCATTAAAACAGCATGAGACAGTTGTGGGCATTTCCATCATTCTATTAAGGCCACAAGACAACAGTGCCAGCTGCAAGAGCACCTTCAGGTTCCTCAGCAGAGGCTCATTCAGAATGTCAGGGCCTGGAGGAATTGCAACTACTTCATGCAGGAAAGACTTAGTGTTGAAGTGGGCCCTGCATGACCTTAGGATAGGGGCAGACTTTGAAGCATAGAGACAGACGTTGGGTGAGCTCTCAGCCACCAGGACTAGGTTATAATTGCAATAATATTTAGAGTCTGCACTATTTTATTACATTTTCTTTATGAAATATGTACCCACATGTTGAATGTCCATGTTGGCTTGTTATTTAATCAGTCTGAAAAAGGGCATTTGTCTCAGCATACTTATATTGTAAACAGTGATAAAGAAAAATAATTAATAATTGAGGCCACAGTAAAGGTACTTATTTCAAAAGGAGCATGTGACTTGAGTGCTAGATTTGCATTGCTGGGTCAGTTTGTCCCCTCAGTGCTAATCCTAAAAAAATGTCCCAAGGAGTTACTTTAAACACCATAGAGAAAGATTCATGCATTTCTTTCATGCAGTGACATAGCTTGTTGATAATCTCAGCAATGAAGTGGAGGGATGGTTTTCTGAAGTGTGTGGTAACAATACATATGCCGCAATACTGGACCCACACTTCAAGTGCCATGTACTGCACCTGACAATTCCACCATACATGGTCAGTGAGCTTAGGCAGCAGCTTTGATCTAAGCTGAGCTTTTGGATGCATGGCCAAGTGACAGCAGGAGGTACTCATGATCTATAAGAAGCAGAACCATTGGGCAATAACACTGATTGTTAGGTACAGCTCAGTTCATCATTGCAGGCTGAGCAAAGAAAACATACTGAACACCAGCATGTTTCTGTAAGCATTCTGCTGCATTGCATTTTTGCTGAGGTTCTGAAGTCCTCCACCATAGAGCCCTAGGACTATTGGAGTTGAAGATGAATGTCTTTTCCTCAGTTGGCACACCTGGTCATAAAATACATCAACTGCCCCCCCAGCAATGGGCCTCCTGAATGGATGACTGGTATAGCTGTTGATGCGGTGGAGCCTCACAGGTTGACAATGGACCCAAAACATGTTGAGTAACTGGTATTTATCAACCTCAATTTACTACATTTTGGCTACAATGACAAGTAGCCCAAGGACTGAATTTTTTATTCAAATGTTCTTATCCTGTTACACCTCATGCAGTTTATTTGAATCCTTGAGTAATATCTCATAGGTGTAGTTCAGTTCAGTTAGTTTTTATTGTTCAATCTAAAAAGATCTTTACAAAAACAGAGATTATAAAAATGGACATATATATAGTACCTACACAACCTCCAATTATACAAAAAAGGACATACAAAAAATATAAATATCCATTGCACATCTACATATACTTATTCAAGACAATCTATAATATAATAGCTGGATTTCTCCCTAGATATTAATTTTTTGGGGGTTTTATGATCATTGCCCTAATGTTACTAGCCCTTATTTCCCTTATATTAATTAAAAATGCTGCTGTTTTTCTTATTATAGATTCTTCATTTGTTGTAAGGAGTATGTTAATCTTTAATTAATCATCTCAAGTTGTAGATCAGGTAGAATATCTGCCAGCCATTTATTTCTGACTTTCTCATACCACATATACATTAATATCATATGCAACAAATTTTCTGTCTCTAAAGCTCCACATAAGCAATGGGAATATACTGAATCTACTTCTATATTGAATCTAGCTGTTAATTTATTAGACTCCTGGGACTCGGTTCTAAATCTGGCATAAACCTTTCTTAATTTCTTAGATCTGGTTCTTCTAACACATCCAAGTAATATTTATATTTATGATTTAGTATATTATTACTATACCACAATGAATAACAAGAAGTTTTAATATTTTCCATATCTACTGTATATTGTTAAACTTCTTGATTAACAGTTTTTTATGTATTTTTTTTATATTGAGCAGAAATTACCACATTCTGAAATGTCAAATCCAGTAATTGCTCTAATTCTACTGTTTTCAATATCCTTCTAACTTTCTGCAATCGTGGTGACTTTATACCATTCATAACACAATATTTTTTTTTCTTCCAAACATTTCTTGGACATTCTTCCATCCTCTTGAGTGTTTAATCTTATCCAGAAATTAATAATATGTGACTCGGCTAGTGCCTTCAGGTTTGTTAATCCTGTTTTGGCATATACATATGAGGCTAGAACCATTAAAAAAAAAACCCAGTGTAGACCTCAGCAGCTGCATTACATTTTTTTCCATATTTTTTAAAGACATAGGTTCACTTATTTCTGTTCTATACAGTATTTGTGAATTGTATTTTGCTTCAATAGCTTTTAATAATGGTTTTATAGCATAGTCCCCAAACTCTAAATTAAATCTTTTTAATCCCAATACTGAGTTTGCCAGCTTGTTATAGATTGTGGCAAAATGTGTCTTCCAGCATGAATTTTTTGAGAAGACCAACCCTAAGTAAGTACTATATATGCATTTATAATTTGCAGTGGTTGTAGGTTTATATGCCATTTCTCATAATATTTCCCCAAACAGCATTATATTAGATTTGGACATATTCACTTTTAAATTGCTGTCTTTAGCAAATATTTCAAGGAGGTTCAACTTATCCTGAAGACCTTTTGCTGTTAATGAAAATAATATCGGATCATTCACATATGCCAGTCCCACACAATAATCTGCTCTAATTTTAGGAGAGTCTGTATTAGTCATTTGCAGGATTCTCAACAGTGGATCTAAATAAATTGCAAACAGAGTTGGGGTGAGTATACACCCCTGTTTTACTCCCATGTTTTTTGGAAATTGTGGAGGAAAATTACCTCTCATATCCAGTCTAACCTGTACCCATGTATAAGAATACAATAATCTTATACTAATTTTTAATACTGGTTCAATACCAATGTTATACATTATATCCCATAACTTAGTTCTGGCAATTGTATCAAATGCAGTAGAAAAATCTGTATGTACTGCATATAACCTATGCACCCTTACCTTAACATACTTCTCACATAAATGATGTAATATAAAACAATTATCCATAGTAGAGTATGTCCTACGAAAACCAGCCTGAAGGGGAGATAAGCCCCCAATTTTTCCTAAACTTATCATAATACGATCCAGTAATATTCTAGCAAAAATCTTTCCTACAATATCCAACAAACTAATAGTCCTATAATTTTTGGGATCATGTTTATTTACTTTTTTATAAATGGGGACTATTACTGCACCCCTTCAAGACTCAGGGATAAAATTAATATGTATACATTTATTAAACAATGAAGCTAAGAACTCTGCCCAATTAGTATCTTTAATTTTAAATAACTCACCTGGCATCATGTCAGGACCTGACACCTTGTTAAACTTAAGTTTTGCTATTGCCAAAATAAATTCAGCATTTGTAATTGGAGTAAAATTCATACTTATCACACTCCTTTCCATGATTGGCCATGTATTCTCCTCAGTCATATTATACATAACAGTTGAAAAATAATTCATCCAACCATCACCATCTATATAATTTATAATTTCTACAAAAAGTTCCTTACAACCTCTGGCTACTAATGTCCAAAATTTCTTGTTATCCTTTGTGTCTATTGTTTCTATCATTTGTTTCATAAAATTCCTTTTTCCTAGATGACAATAAATTCCTATGTTCTTTCCTTACCACCTTTAAGGTATCATATGTTTCTTTTCTACCATTTTGTCTATACACTCTCAAACATTTCATAAGTGTTTTTTTCTCCCCCACCCCCACTCCCTCCTTTTCCTTCTTTCACCCCCCCATGGGCATACCTGCCCCTCCTTGCCAGGGGACTCTGCCCTAGCCCCCTGGCCCAGTGATGCCTCCCCCAGTGACCCTCATATCTGGCCCCCTGCCCAGGGCCCCTGTGGGCTTGACCTGCCCATCCTTCCTTTCCTTTGTGCCATCCCTGTCCCCCCCAACACCTTCCTTAATGAGGGTGAGAAGGTGGGAAAAATTCCCAGCAAAAGAGGTCATCCTGCCTGAGCCCTGGGCTATTATACCCCTGATGGGCCACTGGGCAGGACCCCATTTGGGCTCCAGCCCCCAGCCAATCCCTGGGGCCTGGCTTGCCCTTGTCATATTACCCTTTTCCTGCCTGGTGATGTCATCAGGCCCCTCCCCTATCCCTCTGTTCCCTCCCCTTCCCCTTTCCCTCTCCTATGCATTTTATTCCTGGTAGGGATCACTGGACAACCTGGCCTGCCTTTTAATGGCAAGCCCCATTGTCCCCTGAATCACCCCAAGAATGATGGACACCACACCAATTTACTTGTCGGTTGCTTGCTGGCAAATTTATTTATGGCACAAAGAACTATATTTACAACCCATAGAACTTTGAATTCACAATTCATTTACAACAACATTCTTTTTCAAACTTTTCTGGTTCTGGCCTCTATCCTTCTTCTGGTCATATCTTCCATCTTGCTTTCAGGGCCCGGACACTGTGAATCTGGCCACCTCCTCCACACCAAAACCAGGCCATTCCACTTCCCTGGGCTTTTGCCTTCCAGGCCCGGACCCTTCTGAATCCAGCGCCTGGACCTATCCCCCCTCTCCGCTTTACCACCACATCTGGGTTATTTGTCCCCAGCCGATGTATCCTACCCCTCCCCTTTCTCTCCCACCCCGCCCCCTTTTTCATTCCTTCCACTTCCTCTCCTCCAGCGTGTGATGGACGGAGGGGCTCCCCCCCTTGCAGGCTAGTATCTAAGCCCTTTCTTGGCCATCTAGTTCACTAGTTCCCCTATAGGTTGTAGGAACAGGTGCATCCCAAACTCCGACAGGTGGACGCTGTCTGACCTGAACACTGCAGGTTGGTCGAAAGAAATGTCCCTGTGCTGCAGGTGAACTCACCCCATCTCTATTACCCTCCTGACTACTCTCCTGTGTAGGCACTTCTTAACCCTTTTGATCAGCTTGACATCCTGCACCCCTCTCCATACCCTCCGAGAGGTGATATCGGACCAGCCGATCATCACCCTTGGCCACCCCCCTTTAATTTCTCTAAGTCTCCCATGATGTTCTGTCCCAATACCCCCCCATGGCAGGCTCCCTAAATCATTTCTCCCCAGGTGTATCATGATACAATCCAGGGTTCCCCATTGCAATTTCAATTCTTCCACCAAAGGCATGAGCTGCACCCACTTCATCCCCCTAATGCCTTTCCATAACACCCTTGTATGCTCAGTGTTGTATCTCAGTTCTGTTCATCTGGAGGTGGCCACCACAAACCTCCCAGCCCAGTACATGAAGGAATGCCCCACTATCCAGATTTTCCTCTTGAAACCTGCCATGGAAACAAAATACATAGTGTGAGTTGCTGTTATTATTGTCTCACGTACCTCTTATAACTGCTGGTGCTCCAGTCCCCCACCTTCTGCAACTCTGCCACTGCAACCCCTCTCTCTGCTGCCTCCATGTCTGCCCCAATCCAAAATGAATGCGTGGCAAATTTCCTGGGGTCTTCCCCCCCAAAATGCCGGCACCCTCTTAAGGACCACCCCTACTTGGAAACTCATGACTGGAGAGCCATCCCCATGCCAGAAGAGCATTCCCCCTACCCTCCCCTGAGCACACCTGTACTCCTCCAGTGCACTCACGGTGCAGCTGACTGACTGTGGTTTTCTCATCAATGACACCTGTGTCCCCCTTCCTCCCTGGTCTGTCTTGGACCTGACCAGGATGATGACCACCCTGTTGTGTCCCCACAGAACATCCTTATGCTGCAATGCCTGCCTGGCAGCTGTTTTTCTTTGTGCCACCACTTCCCCCAACCGGAATGCTACTTTGGCCATTACTGCAAAGACGGCATGGAATAGCGCCCCCTCTATGGCCAATGGGCATACCTTCCAGGTGGCCTCCAATACCCTTACCAGTAATTCCCCCCTTATGGGTTGTTGTCTGTCCACCCAGAGCCCTTGCCCCCATGCCACCCTGCCATCATGCGTTTTATGGCGCTACTGGCCCCTACGTCTGGCAATCCCCTATCCTGGCGTACCCAACTGATGCCAACTAAGTACATGACCATTGTGGTGTGGGCTAGCCCTTCCTCCCATAGCTCCACCAAGAACCTCCTTACCTGTTCATCCTGGGCCGGTTCATCCTCGTCCCACCCGTGCTTCCCCCTGAAGCCCTGGAACCTTGTCCATCTCGCTTCATAGGCCCTCAGCATGTTTTCTGCCCAGGAGCCCCAGTACAGTGCCCTGGCAGTGCTTCTCCAACCTCCTACAACCAGTCCAGGACCCTGGTCTTGTGTGGTGCTGCCTGAGGCTTCAGTTCCAGAAACCTGTAGAGCTGCAAATGTGAGAGTCTGTCAGCCACCTCATTCTTCAGACCTTCAATACGCTGTGCTTTGAAAGATAAGTTCAGCTACAGTCCCCTTAGCACCATACATCTGAGTAGCCTGCCCACCATCTCGGTCCTCCTTCCTTGCCTATTAATAACTTCTACCACCCCTTTGTTATTGCACTAAAACAAGATGCACTTTCCCTTCATCCTCTCACCCCATACTTCCAGGGCCACCCATTTTCGGAAAGATCTCTAGAAAAGTGATATCCTTAAGTATCCCCCCTTTCACCCCAGCTGCTGGCCAAGGTTCGGATATCCATTCCCCTTGAAAATATGCCCCCATTCCCAGAGCACCTGAGGCATCTGTAAAGAGCTCCAGTTCCATGTTCTGTTCCCACTTGTCCTTCCAGAATGTCACCCCATTGTAGTTGTCGAGAAACTCCTCCCACACCTCAAAGTCTTCCTGCACCTCTTTAGACACATTCACCCAGTGGTGTGGCCATTTTGCTTTTCCCATGGCCCTCTCTAGCCATCCTGTAAAAGCTCTGCCTGGGCTGATGGCCTTGCAGGCAAAATTAAGGTGCCCCAGCAGTTGCTGCATTTGTACCAGCAGCACCCTCCTCCTCCCCCCGACCTGGGCCAATAAACCTTTTAGCTGTGCTACTTTTTCCCAGGCAGTTGGAAACAACCCTCCTTAGTGTCAACTTCTATGCCCAAGAATTCCAACCTCCGAGTTGGGCCCTCCGCCTTGACCTGCGCTGATGGAATCCCTATCTGCCGGCACATGTTCTTGAAATCACCTAGCATTCTCCGCACTTCCGCATTCGTTTCCCCAATGAGGAGGAAATCGTCCAAGTAATGTACCACCCACCTGTGTCCATACCTGGCCCTGAAAACCCACTGAATCCAGGTGCGGAACATCTCAAAGGTGGAGCAAGCCACCGAACACCCCATGGGCATGGATTTGTCAAAATATATGTGCCCTTGGAATTGAAATCCCAGTAGGTCCCAATCTGCTGGCCTGATGGGCAAGAGCCGAAATGCTGACTCAATGTCCATTTTAACAAGCTATTGCCCCCCCGCCGATTGCCTTAATTAGTGCTATGGCCTGCTACAATGAAGCATACAACACCACCACCCTAAGGTGGTCTGGAATGCCATCGTTCACCAAGGAGCCTTCTGGGTATGATAAATGATGAATCAAGCAGAATTCACCTTCTGCCTTCTTGGGCACCGCACCCAGTGGGAAAATCCACAACTGCGTGCAAGGGAGGCCCTTTAATGGGCCCTCCTTCCAGCCTGCTGTGATTTCCTTTTCTTTCTTGGCCCCCACAGTCTCTTCCTTCCCTTTTACTGATGGCAGGTTCTTGGCCCATGTCTTTTCCCATCCCTCTTGAAACCCCAGTGGTAAACCCCTCCGGAAACCCTCCCAAAGCAGCTCACCTGCTCCTTTATTCTGGTATTCTGTGGTCCATTTCTCCATTGCTGCTGGGAAATGGGGGTATGTGCCAGCACGTATCCCCACTGCCCATTCCCCCGTGACCCGCTACCACCATCCCCGGGGGGTGCTATGCTACCCCCAGTGGCTGGCCCCATGGCTCTGCATCCCCTGGGCACCCCAAAAGGACTATTCCTAAAATTGCCCCCCATTCTGTCCTCCTCTGTCACCAGTCTGCCAGCAGCTGGAGGCCGGGCACGATCCACCACATTTTGAGCAGACATGCCAGAAATTACAATTGTCTCAAGTGCAGGTGGCCTTGTTGTAGCCCCAGCATGCCTTTGCACCTGCAGCCAGAGTGCTCCTCCTTGCTTAGTCTTCCAATGACCCCCCCTCCCTGGAGAGGGTCCTCACCCACAATTCCGAGTAGGTGCAGTCCCATCTCAGGTCCCCTTTTTCCGCCATATGCTTCAGGAAGGCCTCGTTATACTTAAGCCACCCGTATCTGACCTTTACCTTCTACATCTCCCTGATAATGGATGTGTATGTCAGCAAGGGGATTAGCATCAACTTTCTTTATATTATGAAGCTGTCTTGCCAATTCTCTATGGTCTTCTCCTTATACTTTGCTTCCTCTGTGTTGTGGCCTACCACCGCCAATGCCACCACCATTTCTGATTTCCCCATCGACTCCTTCTGCTTGTATTTCATGGCTGTGTCCTCATGCATAAGCCCGAAGATGTCAATATATTGCCATTTCCAGATTTTCTCTTTGATTGAGGTTGGCATGTGGTCCCCGACCAAATAACTAGGGGGCCCGTCATACAACTTCTTGTTTTCTGTGGCCCCACCCCCCCTTTTCCAGACTGGATCCTTTTTCCTTTAGTGCCTGTACCACCCACTCAATCTTCTCAATTCTGGCATCCCCCATGTTGCCCAACAGCCCTTCAAGGTACTCCTTCAAACCATTCTCATCCGTGAGATCCATGTCCTTTTTACCCCCATCCAGGTTTTCTTCATTCAGTTCTGGCATAGGCAGGGGCACTGGTATTGGTGCCAGGCACAGGGCTTCCTGTCTGGTTATCTTATCCCGTCTGCCCCATCTGGTCATTCCTCATGCTCCTCGTGCTTTCTCTGCACCTCCTCCTCCACCTTTCTCCTCTTTGCTGCCACCAATAGCTCCAACATCTGTCCCATCAACACGGATGCCTTTTGCAACATCTTCTCGCTAGTCAGCTGGGCTTACTTTGGTGCCATGTCTGCTTCTCTGTGCCTGTAATCTACGGGGTGAAAGATTATAATGGTCAGCCTGTCGTATTCAACTCTACCCCTTTACTGGGGTTGGACGGCCTGCAGGCTGCCGAGCCCCATGGTCTGCCAGACCACTCCCAAGACCTGCTCCGGGCACATCACTCCCTTGCCTGCATGCTCCCATGATGCATTCTGGCTTTATTATTATTATTCTTCTTTGTATGCCCATCTACTGCCTTTCCATTCTTAGTGAGCGCCCCTCCCCTGGCATCCTGCCGAGGCATGCCCCTCCCCTCTGGCCCCTTCCCTTTTCTGGGTGATCCACTCCTCCACTGGGTACTGAAGTGTACAACCACCCCTTTTTTTAACCCCCCATCACAGTGCCTCAGACCGCGTGGTCTCTCCCTGGTGGCTTGCGCCGTCTCTCCCCTGTACTGCTCCTTCCTTCTGCCGCTGGCCATGACCTAACCCTGCTTTCCCCAGAGTAGCCATGTCTGGCCCTTGGCCCACTATATGTCTTGTCAGGCCTCTGCTCTCTCCTTTCCTCATGTGCCCTTCCACAAGTCATGCCCATGACCATGGCTGTCGGGCCCCAGTCTCCTTCCTGAGGTGAGCAGACCCTTTTTTAGCCCATTCTGGCCTTTTCCACTCTTCCAGGACTCTGGTCCCTTGTGCCACCCCAACCCCCCCATCATACTGGCTACCTGCAGCCCCCCCGTCCTGCAGGCTTCCTTGGGTAACCATAATGCAGCAAAGCAGAACTGTGGCCCCTGGCGTCTGAGCATGCAGCTTCCTCCCTGCCAGCTGAAAAGAGAAGAAAAGAAGAGGGACCTGTAGCAGTAAAGCTGCCCTTTAATGAGGCATGCTACTGTGCTTTTCTCTGTACCCATAACCTGTGGGCCACTGCCCCTTTCGTGCCTGCACTATCCTGCATCCTTTGCTGTCAGTGCCCCTACTCCCTGTTGACTACCGCATGCCTGTAGGCCCTCCTAGCCCTAACCTTCTCATCCCTTTTTGGCCTGCAGGGTGCCTTCTTGCCCCAGTCTTCCTCGGTTACTCGAGAAAAACACTACCTCAAAACCACCATGGCGGGCTTTCTTGTGACCCCATCATGCATCTGTGTGTTCGGTGACACACCCACCTGCCCAATCAAATGGCTCCCCTTGTCTGATTTTGCCCTGCTCTAGGCCCTCAATTAATACTCCAGAGGTGAAAAGGCCCTTCCCATCCAGCCTTCAAACAAACTCCATGGTCCCCTGTCTGCTCCTGCTTCCAACTCCCCCCTTTCATTTATTTATTATTTTTTTTTAAGGCACCTAACGCCAACATGCCATGCTATGTGGCTGCAGTACACAAGATGCTGAGGAGGCCCATCGCTCACCCCATAAGCTTCCTTGCCACAAAAAGCCACCTAAACCGAACAATAAGACCCCAACCACAGCTAATGGCCCCAAATGCCAATGCCACAGCGATCCACTTCGCGTAAACTCCATGCTGCTCCTTCTGACTTACCAGGCCATCCTGGCTCTCCACCTGTTACTCTTCACTACGCCAGCCTCTAGCTGACTTTCTTAAACCATTGCCTAAACGCTCACAAGAAAATAGCACATAAAACACATTCAGCTGCAATGTCCTGTTATTACTTGCTCTCTATCTTACCTCTGGCAACCATCCAAAGTAAAATTTTACACAGGGACCCACGTGACTGACTTACTAGTATCATTTGCCCAAAACAGCTTAAATTAAATAAAAAACAGCATACCAACTATGCATAGTCAAGCCATCCAAATTAGAACTTTCACAGGGCCCATGTGGCTGACTCAATTGAACATTAGCACATAAAACAGTTTAAATTAAGATAAAACAGCACACAAAAATGCATAGTCTGCTCCAGAGTGCCCTGTTATTACTTAATCTCTACCTTAAATCTAACAAAACCCTCACAGTGAAAATTCTCACAGGTCCCACATGGCCTACTAGGCCTACTCATCCCATATGCCTTACCTAGATTTGCCAACAAAGTGCTAAGATCTTCAGTCTGAAAAATTCCCAGCTAAAGAGATCATCCTGCCTGAACCCTGGCCTCTTATACCCCTGATGGGCCACTTGTCAGGACCCCGTTTGGGCTCCACCTCCCAGCCAATCCCTGGGGCCTGGCTTGCCCTTGTCATATTACCCTTTTCCTGCCTGGTGATGTCATCAGACCCCTCTTCCATCCCTCTGTTCCCTCTCCCCTTCCCCTTTCCCTCTCCTATGCATTTTATTCCTGGTAGGGATCACTGGACAACCTGGCCTGCCTTTTTATGGCAAGCCCCATTGTATAGTCTGGTACTATAGCCTGCTGTATTCCAAGTAATAAAGCTAATCAGGGTTTGTTCTTTCTTAATCACATCATGTCATTCAATTATTATATCATTACTATCTTTTCCAAAGTCATTGTTTAGAATTTTCTCTTCTGGTCAACTTTCTTCTTCTAGCAATTGATACCTATTTTAGGTCTCAATTGACTCATTCATAACAAAATGTTCACTACAGCTCTCTATCTTTCTTTATATCTCCTTCCTTGGTGCCTGATCACTTTCTTTATAGAGGGCATTCATATCCACTACATAAATTCCCATCTTATCCAATTTCCCATAACATTCCAGTATTCTTTGTGCTATTTCTTTAATTCTACATACTATATCCACCTGACTATCTCCACTTAGTGGCTCAGTAGGTATCACACTCGCCTCTGAGACCGGGAAATCAGAGGGCTGTGGGTTCAGTTCCCACATCTGGCACTTGGGTTAATATCCCAGTACTGACACTGTAGTGCAGCATGAGAGGGGTGCTGCACTTCTGAGGTGCTGTCTTTCGGATGAGATGTTAAACCGAGGTCCCATCTGCCTGGATTGGTGGTAGTTCAGGTGGATGTTAAAGATCCCGTGGCACTTATCGAAAAGAGTAGGGGAATTTTTTATTGTATAAATACATAACATCAAATATATACATCAGATGAAACTAGAGAATGTCATCAGAAATAAAGCACATGTAGAATAAATATTTCAAAATTAAAATTCCATTATATAGGAGCAAGGAAAAAGAGAAAAAATACAAAACAGACATTTCAAATAAAAGAAATATTTTTGATATTTGTCAAACAGGAATACCCGACCAATATTGTGCGAACTGAGTTTTTGAAAGATACTGTATTTCTTTATTTTTGATATTTTTAAGTGTTGTTTCTATACATTGTATTATAGCCCATGGACATGTTCCTATTTGTTGAAACACATATTTACATCTAGCTTGCCACATATAATATTTACAAGCTGCAAATAATACTCTTAAGGTACTAGGATGGTATACACTCCAACAATTGGAAAAAATTCCTAAAACAAGAACAGGATAAGTGATTCTACTTAAAAGGCCATTTCCATTTATTTGCTAGGGTTTTCCACAATAATTGAGCATCTGTACAAGTAAGCAGGAAATGTTCCATGGTTTCCTCTATGTTTATGCAAGATGGTTTAGGACAAAACCTGTCTTGTGTTGATTACGTTCAAATTCCCTCGAATTTGTAATTTCCCATGACAACACAACCATGAGATATCCCACATGTGAGGAGGTATTCTGTTATCTTTAAGGATATTGAGTGCATGTACTGTATGTGATGGACTACATAAGGGGAACTGTAATATCGGCTCCTCAATATGTAAGAGGTATATATATAACTGTTTTCTAGATAAACCTACAATAGAGTATTTGTTCACTTTCCAAGATCTAAGAAATTTAATGCAATCAGTTTTATAGGATGGAGCAGAAGATATACGGGAAACTACAGGTGGTTGACTTGTCCAGGCTACCATTACTGGGTCTATTTTTTGATACCCAGTATCATATATTGTTGATTGGTATTATGACTTTTAAGATATGATGTAAAAATGAAAAGAAAAAAAAAGCAAAGTTTATCATTCCTAAACCTCCTTGAGTTATAGGAAAATATGTAACTGCCTTTTAATCGGATTTAATGATTCCCCATAACATTTGAAAAAGAGGCTCAAAGTCTGGTTTCCATAGATCTTGGTGGACAATATACGTGACTAAGAAATAAAAAAATCGGAGCTAAAAATTGTTTTATCATCACTCGTTTTTTTTTGCTTAATTTCCATGTCTTCCATATACATACCTTATTTTCTCCCAAAGTTAATTGTTTATCCCAGTTGTAACTAGAATCATATGTTGTATTGAACCATATCCCTAATATTTTCTGAGGGGTAGTGCATATTCTTATGCCATGTATCATCTGTACATTATCATCCCCTTGATGTAATGGAATGCAGACACTTTTTTCTAGATTTAATGTACTTCCAGATATTGGTGTGAAGGACTGAAATATTTGGATAGCTTTTTTACTTGAAAGGAGATCAGAGACCAATATAACCACATCATCTGCATACGCAGATATTTTAATAGGTCTCAAATTAGGGTGTGTAGATATCCCTATAATGTCAGCATCTGTTTGGATATGACGAATAATAGGGCCTAATGTGAAAACATATAATAAAGGACTCAAAGGGCAACCTTGTCTAAGTCCAATTTGCTGTAATAGAGTCGGTCCACGGAGACCATTTATTATTGGAAAGAAATGTGCTAATGATAACAGATATGAAATCCATGATATAAATTTGTCAGGAATACCATATAACGATAATGTATATATTAAAAAATTATGTTGTACTGAGTCAAAAGCTTTTGATTGATCTAAAGCAAAGATATAACCAGGTATTTCCTTATGTTTTTTTCACTCAAAAATTTCCCGTAATAGAAATAAGTTTGAAAAAATGGATCTGCCTGGAATAGCACATGTTTGAGCTGTATCAATTAAGTCTGGCGCTATTAATTGTAATCGAGAGCATAGGATTTTTGAGAGAATTTTGTAGTCTGTATTTAATAGATGTAACAGCCTCCAATTTTTTTAGAAAAGTTTTTTCTCCTTTTTTATATATGAATTTCAAAGCAGATATACCAAAATTCACTGAGACATCCATTGTATCTAATATATAGTTATAGACCTGAGTTAACATTTCTAATAAATGTTCCTTAAACATTTTATAAAATTCATGCATCAAACCATCAGGTCCAGGGGATACTTTTAATTTTAGTTCTGAGATTGCAGTAGCAACTTCTTCCTGCGAGATTCTATTAATTAAATTGGGAATACAATGCGCTGGTACCTAGGGAAACTGAATCATAGGGAATAAAGATGCAGTAGTGGGAAATCTGGAGGCAGAACAAAATTGCTTTCGCAAATAATCCAACATGACTACTGTCATTTCTGGAATAGAATTAACTACTTTGCCTTGATCATTTTGCAAACCAATCATGATCGTAGATTGACGTCTACTTTTAAAAGCAAAAAAAAGGATCCGCAGTTGGAGAAGTCAAAGTTCCAGTTTTCATAAGATAATTTAAAGATCTGGCTCTATCATATTGATGCAATAACATATCATTTTTTATTTTAGAAATTTGAGATGAGTAATCTACTGATGACACAGATTGAAGTGACATTAATTTATATAAATGATTCCGGTGCATTAAATAGTTGAAATAATTATCCCTAGCGACTTTCTTTCCAAAAGTTATAAAATAAGTTGCTAAATCTTGTTTTGTGTCTTTCCACCATTCCCATAAGGAATCATAGCAAATCATTACTGACACTCGGGCTTGAAAAATATTACGTAATTGAGATTGCGTAAGTGCAGAGAGAAATAAAGAATTATTTAGCTTCCAAAAGGTTTTATGTGTGATAGGTACATTAAGAGAATCTATAGTGAAATGGCAAAATAAAAGACAGTGATCTGAGATTTCAGTGGGACATACAGTGACCGAAACAGGGGTTAAATCACGAGAAACAAAAAAATAATCTATTCTAGTACAATATACTGATCTAAAATAGGTATAACCTGTGTCTGAGTGTAACTTACGATATGCATCAAACAAGTTTGCATCCTTAATTAGGTTAGACAATGCTATAGAGTCACAGTATATTTTTTTCCCTAATGAAACTTTTTTTTGGTATCAATGGATATATTGAAATCCCCACCCCAACAAATGTGTTTGCTTGTGCATAAAAAAGGTTTAATTAAATCTAGTAATGCTATCCTAGCTGTTTTAGTTTGTGGGCCATATATAACTATTAGCCTAAGTGGAAAGGAACATCTAATGACATCTAGAATGAATGCCCTTCCCGGAAGAATATCGATTATTCGCATTACCGAAAATTGTGTGGAATAGAACAAAATGACCACACCATCCGCTGAATCCGTTCCAAAAGTACAATAAGAGGGCCCTTTGTACCATTCACGCTTTAGTTGTTGAATGTCATATAGACTAGAGATATGAGTTTCCTGAACCAATAAAATATCCAACATTAAAGAATTTGCATAGTACAAAAAACTTAATCTTTTTTTATAACTCTTAAGACTACACACATTTAAGGAGGCAATACATAAATCCATAATTGAATTTGACCCTTATCCACTACCATCAGTTATTGATATGTTTTTCCGCTTTTTCCCTCCTTTCTTTGTTTTCATCAATTTTTTCCTAGTGACATCAGGAGGTTTAGAAACAGGGGTATCAATATCCGAAGGTAGTGGGGATACATCTGATTCTCTGTCTGAGGCCTCCTTGTCCCCTTTCAAACAATCAAACATATTTGATGTAGGAGTATCAGGCAGTTTAAAAGATTTTCGAGCAGCAGCTCTGGTGACTCGTTTAACAATTTGAAACCCTTCTTTGTCTGTAATAGGCGCAGAAGTAGATGCAATAGATTCTGGGGGAGGGTCAGGAGCATTCTTTGTTTGAGTAACTTCATTTTGAGGTTGTAGAGGGTGTTGAAGGGAAGGAGGCAAAGGATGGTCTAAAGAAGTAGTCATAGAAGATTCATGTTCTTTAACTTTATCTTGCGCTTTCTGTACCAAAGTATCCGGATCCCAACTATCCGACCTATTCCTACTTGCCCACGGACACTGGTGATAAGCATGTCCGGCTTCATTACATAGATTACACTTAAAAACATTCGTGCATGACATGCTAGAATGTCCATAGCCCCCACATAAACTGCATTTGAGTAAGTCACACGTACTACTCAAGTGCGTAGTAGCACCACATTTGTAACAGG
This sequence comes from Neoceratodus forsteri, assembly GCA_016271365.2. NCBI lineage: Eukaryota > Metazoa > Chordata > Ceratodontiformes > Ceratodontidae > Neoceratodus > Neoceratodus forsteri. The sequence continues at coordinate 876,609,585 of CM057452.1, read as the reverse complement.
CTCTGGGTTGACCTCCGTAAAAACAAAACCCCTATCTTTCCCAAGAAAGAAACTGTTTGGCAAATGTACAACTTCGAATTGTTTTGAAAAGTTTCACCTTAAACCTCCAACCCTCAGTCCATAAACCCTCATCATCTAAGATGGCTTCAGAAGTGATAAAACATTACAGTGATTCTGCAGCCAGTGGTAAATGTACATACACTAACACCTTACGTTTCTAAACATTATTGTCACAGTTCTAAATGTAGGCTTAGATAATGGTATAACTGAGAAAGGAGTCCAAACAGGGTCATTTTTCTGAAGAGCATATAGGTGCCAAAAACGATCTAACCCGGCGGATGTTTTAAAACTAATATCAAAAGTCTCCTCACCTGAAATATGTATCAGGGCATATATGTCAGATGCTGCAAAATGTAATCTATCTTTTAGAAGACTTCTGGCTACATAATATCTGTCAGGGAATTCCGCAAGCCCTCCCCTATAACGAAGGTGAACTGCATTTCTGCGGGGGGCTGGTTCGAGCTTGTTTTTAAAAAGATCTGATAATATAGGGGGATGGCCTGAAATCTGTGAGGTGAGATTCTTAGTTTGAAACGAGCTCAAACCAGAAGATGTGCTCGGTTCAGACATTTCTTGCAGCGTGGTATTATTTTGTGGGGCACTCATAACAGAATGTAAAATAGGTTTTTGATTTAGGGCAGTTTTAGAAGTTGGAGCATTATGGGGGGTCTTCTGGCAAGTCTAACGAAATTAGTGGCATATTAACACATTCTTTTGAAACCTGCCTAGTCCCTGACTCAACCGTGTCCATTATATCCCCCCATGACATCATATTTGGAACATGATTATTAGAAATAGCTGTAGTCTCTTTATTAAAGTGTGGTACCTCGTTGGAGCTCATGTCAGTTGCAGGCCTGTTTGCAGAATCTTGAAGTTTTGGCTTGGGCGTTTTCCCAATTAGGATCCGGAATCCACTTCCCAGTGCAGAGGCGCCATCCATCCTGCTGTCGTAAAAGCGCTGCTGATACAGACCAGGAACTGTTTTGTAGCAGCGTCTCCTGTTGCAGTTCATTAGACGAAACTGAGGATTCTGTATCCACAATAGGTGTTTCGTTTGTAAAAGGCGCTGAAATTTCGTGCTGTGTACAACTTTTAAAAACTGCTGCAGCGACCGGTTTTGTAAAGCACATTTGACTTTGTTGTTCTCCGTGGCTTTGCAATGCAGACCCGGAAGGCATTGGGGGAAGAGACAGTGTTACTCCCGCTTCAGCTCGGGAGATTCGTTCCTGCAGTCGAGGTGTTACAGTCTCATCCAAGTCATCCTCCTTCGGTGTCGCGACTAAATATTCAAACGTAGGAATTTCAGTGCCAGAGGTCTCAGAATCGAAAATTGCATTCTCTGTGGGTATATCTATAAGGCTTTGCTGTACCTTAACATCTGTAATGCTCATTGCTTAAATTGAAAAAGATATTAACGAGTCAGTATCACAGGTAGGCGCTTCTCTTACTGACCCTTCCATAACGCTGGTCAAGCAAAACGGAAACTCCATCCTACAGAGTAGGGGAATTTCCCCAGTGTCCTAGCTAAATTTCTCTCATTCACAAAAAAAAATACCACCAACAGCTTAATCTGGTTCAAGATCAGTTGGCATTCATCTGTATCACCCTCCCCTGGGTAGTGCCTGAAAATAGGCAGGATTTGTCTAGTGCACTTACTTGGTCAGCAAATACTAACTAACTTAAGCTTTCATGCCTATAAGTGCCCATAATACCCATTCTTCCTAGTCTAATCTGAAAAACATTGGAAATCAGATTACAAATAGACAATGTCAGCTTTCTTGGTGTCTCATTATAAATTCCTGGATAACCAAACATTGTTATTATCATTGGTTTCTCTTGCTAATTTGCTATCATGTTCTCTTCTTTATGTGCAATTTCTGATTCCAATTCCATACTTAATTTCAAACAATTTAATAAATGACCATTTCTCTACAGATATTGTGCCACTCTCTTATGCGTAACCCTTATCCATACTATATCAGCAAAGCCAGGATTTAATGGCATAATCACTTCAAGAATATATCCTTCTTCAATTGCCATTTCAAGTACTTCATTAAATATTTTCATTACCCGATCCTTCAGAGTTGTTTCTGTTTCATCATCCAATCTCTTTAAGCCATACAATTTTAAACAACAATCCTTCTCTCACTTTTCACACCTTTCCCATTCTTCTTGATTTTTACTTATTACATTTTGATCCTTCTTTAACTTTTCCTCCATGTCTTTTATTTCATATTTTATGCCATTCATCTCCTGCCCTTGCTTTACAATATTAACATCCATTGTCTTTAGCGCTGATCCAATGCCTAACCTGTGTACTGTATATCTTCATGTTCCTCAAACCCTCTTTCTTCCTTTTGTCTCTCTTTCACATCTTTATTATTCTGTTCACAACTCCTACCACTCTTTAACTTGATCTTACTCTGATCCTTCCCCTTATCTTTTTTTCTTCCTCTGAGCTACAGGTTCATTGTTCTTATTATCATCCAATAATAGCAAGGAGGAAAAATCTGGTCCTTAGGTGCAGTTATATTTTACTGCATATTTCATAGAAATATAGAAACATAGAATTTGATGGCAGATAAGGACCACTTGGCCCACCCAGTCTGCCCATTTCCCTACCTACTGGATAAGCTGCAGATTCTAGTTAACCAACAGCCTACTTCCTGCAACCCCCCACTATAATTGCCTTGTGTCTGTCCCATGCATGTTTGAATTCCCCCACTGTTTTAGACCCAACGACCTCCTCAGGAAGGCTGTTCCGTGTATCCACCACTCTCTCCGTGAAAAAAAATTTCCTCACATTACCCCTGAGCCGTCCCCCCTCTATCTTTAAATTGTGCCCCCTTGTTCTTACACATCTCTTTTTCTGAAAGATGCTACCCTCCTGGACTTTGTTGATTCCCTTGAGGTACTTGAACGTTTCTATCATGTCCCCCGTCCCTCCTTTCATCAAGAGTATACATATTAAGCTCTCTCAGTCTCTCTTTATATGGTTTCTGCTGCAGACCCTGCACCATTTTAGTTGCCCTCCTCTGGACTGCTTCCATCCTGTCTATGTCCTTGTGTAGATGAGGTCTCCAAAACTGCACACAGTACTCCAGATGGGGTCTCACCAACTGTCTATATAGATGGATAACCACTTCTCTTTTTCTACTTATGATGCCCCTTCCTATGCATCCCAGTATCCCCCTGGCTCTCCTCACTGACTTTTCACATTGCTTACCCACCTTTAGGTCATCTGATATGACTACCCCCATGTCCCTTTCCATTTTTGTTGTTGTTAGTACTTCCCCTGCTATTGTGTACTCTTCTCCTGGGTTTTTGTTTCCCAGGTGCATTACTTTGCACTTCTTTGCATTGAATCTAAGTTGCCATATGTCTGACCATTCCTCCAACCTTGCCAAGTCCCTTCTTATCTTTTCTACCCCTCTTGTGTATCAACTCTGTTACAGATCTTTGTGTCATCTGCAAGAGACATACCTTTCCTCCAGACCCTCTGCAATGTCACCTATAAAGATGTTAAAGAGGACTGCACCCAGTACTAGACCCTGAGGTACCCACTAGTAACCCCCTTTCTTCAGAATGTGTTCCATTCACTATTACCTTCTGTGTCCCTATTGTGCAGCCAGTTTGCTACCCAGGCTACCACCCTGGGACCCACTCCCAGGCTGGCTAACTTGATTATTAATCTTTTGTGCGGCTCTGTGTCAAATGCCTTGCTAAAGTCTAGGTAGACCATATCCACAGCCCCTCCCTGGTCTATTACTTTGGTCACCCAGTCAAAGAAATCAATTAGATTCATCTGACATGACTTTCCTGCTGTAAATCCATGCTGCTTTGAGTCCTGTACCCTGCTGGCCTCTAGGTACTCAATAATTCTTTCTTTCAGAAGTGATTCCATCATATTCCCTACCACTGAGGTCAAACTTACAGGTCTGTAGTTTCCTGCTTCTGCCTTGCTCCCACTTTTGTGAAGGGAAATCACATCTGCCATCCTTCAGTCCTTGGGTACTGCCCCATCCTGCATTATTTGTTAAAAAGCGTGGTCAGTGGTGTCACTAGGTCCTCCCTTAGTTCTTTTAGGATTCTGGGGTTAATCCCATCAGGCCCCATTGCTTTGTCCACCTTGAGTTTTAGGAGTTCTTTCAGCACTCTTTCTTCTGTGAATGGACTGGTGTCAACCCCCTACCCAGAGTGCTTCTATTGTCTGGTTTAGGTAACTCCTCCTCATCTTTTTTTGTGAATACTGAGTAAAAGTATTCGTTCAGTATCCCTGCCTTTTCACTGTCTCCCTCTGCCCACCTCCCCTCTCCTTTATTAATCTTCACTATCCTTTTCTTAACCTTTCTATGCTCCCTAATGTACCTATAAAAGGTTTTATCCCCCTTCTTAACTGAGTTGGTTATTTTTTCCTCGGTTTGGGCTTTTGCTAGTCTGACTGCCTTCCCCACTTCTTTCTGCTTTAATTGATACAGTTCCCTGTCATGCTCTTTCTGTGATTCCTTATACTTTTTGAATGCAGCCTTTTTCTCCTTAACCTTCCCTGTCACCTCTTTTGAGAACCATAGTGTTTTTTTACTCCACTTTGTTTTCTTTATTTGTTTCACACAAAGGTTTGTTGCCTCTATGATGGCAGTTTTGATTTTTCTCCATTGTTCTTCCACCCCTTCTTTTTGGTCATTTGCTGGTGCATTTTTCAGATATTCACCCATTTTGCCAAAGTCAGCCCTTCTAAAGTCCAGTATCATTGTTTTTGTATTTCTAAGGCAAGGCCTCCAAGTGCACTATACACCAGACACATTATAATCCATTGCATTTCTTGCATTTCCTGTTTTTGAGTCATTGAACGGTGCTGTACTTGATTCTGTAAACCCTTAATAAAGGTAAGTCAAGGCAATTTTATTTGTATGGAACCCAATCCCTGGGGCTCTGGTACCTCTCAGTATATACAACAAAATCGATAAAAGGAAATTAAAATAAACTCAATATCAATATAGAAAATATAGAAATAGCAAGAAAAACTTTACACAGCAGCAGCAGGTCTGAAACGCAGTGTAAACAGATGAATTTTTAAATGTGATTTGAACATGGACAGTGAAGGAGCACCTTTCACCTCTGGGGGAAAGGCATTCCAAAGAATTGGAGCAGCTACTCTGAACACCCATGGCCAGTTTCCAAAAGATTGGAAATGGAGCACAGTGCTTATGTCAACAAGGAATAGCTCAAGGGGCATCTTGCGCCACACCATATGCCATTCTCAATTTTTAGATTTGGCCTGTGTCACATGGAGGGCTACATCCATCAGTCAAGACAGATGCATGGCTGAGCCTTGGCAGATGGGGGCTTGCTCCGTGGTAGTGCTGCAATATCCTCATTTGTGGGATTCTCAAATAGCCACAATGTGGGAAGAGTTCACCAGGGTTTAAACCAGCCTGGAGCTGGTATAACAGCCCATGCATCACACTATGAAACAAGACAGGGCGGGAAGGGATCGTGTGCCTACAGGTGCAGTGGTGGTCCACCAGCCAGTGGACCATCCTGGCTGCCTAGACAGGCACATTGTCCACTGTAGCCATGGCGCTGCTTCCACAGAATAAAAGGCATGTGTTGGGAACTATGGTGGACCCCACTACCCAGACCAGTCTATGGGAAGCAGTACCCATCCACAATGTCCCATGCTGCTGGACCGGCCAGCCATCCAGTACCATGTAGCATACTACTGCTGAGTGTTCCCTGGCTAGTAGGGTCTACAGTGCCACCAGATGCACTCCACTACTCCACAGTAAGGGTTCCATGCATGCCCACTGCTGTCCTGGTTGCTGATGGGAGGCATGTGGCCTCACTGCCTTGCAAACTATACACCCCCTCTAGTGGTTCTATATCCCACCTGTCAGGGGTCCCCTGTGACTGTGGGAGATGCTGTACTTGTGTGGCAGCCCCCACCATGAGCCAGGCAGCCACCGACATGTGTGGCCCTGCCACCACCACACCCAGCACATGAGGATGGCCTCCAGCTCTACTGCAGCCATCCGGGATTGACTGCTAAGCCATTAAATCATTGGAAGGGTGCAATGGTGCCACCAGGGTTCCATCAGCCCCTGACATCACTGCTGCTCTCACAGTATCTGCAGTCTGCCAGTGGAACCCTATAGGGTATACTCAGACAACTACACTTGCCTGCTGTCAATCCCCCTGTAATGCCATAACTGTCCCAATATGTTGTCAGTAATGTCCCTGTGGTATATGTACCAGGACAAGGTTGCTGACAATACCAATTCAGGGCACAGTCTGTATGGCTGGGTACAGGCACATGTCTATCACCAGTGTCCACTACACCTGCACTAGTGGCAGGAGGCCACTACACATCTCCTGTACCATTCTGGTACCAGCACCATGATCAGAGCAATGGGCTGACATGGCAAGGTGGAACCAGTTCAGCACTGTACTCCTGCACCTTGCTATAGAGGACTGCATGGTTGATGGGAGGGTGTTGAAGGTCAGGATGGAGTGCAACCTGTCCTGGTCTGGTGTTGTGCAGTCCTGTACATCTCACCCAACCCTGCCTGTTAGGCACAGCCAATGCTGCTGACCTGGGCAAACAGCTGACAGGTCTTTGGTACTGCTTGACATGCAACACAGTCATCCTTGGCAGCAATCTCTTCTCTAGTGCAATCTGATTGGCACATAGGTGTGGTTGGGGAAACTTCATGGTCTTTGGTACTGGGACCCCTCCTGTACTAAAATCAGGAGCAGGGTCCCTAGTGCACTGGACTTCAAAGTTGCCAGTTGCTGCAGCTTGTGTCAATGTAAGAGCCCTTTAGAAAATCAAGCCCCCTATCTCCCAAGGATTTTAATACAGATCTCAGTACAGACAAAAAGATCTGCCTCCACTCTGGAGGGGGGCAGCCAGAAGCATATGTTGTCAGAAGATCTTTCAGGTAGCTTGGACTTAGACTGTGTAGGGCCTTATAGGTGAACAAGTACATCTTGAAGTTTATGTGCCACTGCACTGACAACCAGTGAAGAACACATATCACTGGCATGATATGCTCAACTGAGAGGTCCTGGAAACCAGCAAGGATGCTGAATTCTGGACTAACTGCAAATAATGCAACAACATTGCAGATAACCCAAGGTATAGAGCATTACAGTAATCCAATATTTGACATAACAAAGGCATGCACCAGAGTGTTGCTAGGCCAGTCAGTTCAAGAAGGGACTTGATCCAGGAGTTGTTTCAAAAATAGTAAAAGCCACTGTGGACAGCAGCCTACATCAGATATTCTAATTTCTTCTTAAAGTTCACAATGACCCCCCATACTCCTCATGCTATAATATCTGCAGCTCCAAGTGCTACGTCATCCAACAAGAGTAGGATGGTGCTACTACTTGTTGCTGCTATCACTAACTGACCCAGTTCCACTAGTAGCACCTCTATCTTCAGTGGTTTCAGTCTAAACCTGCTGGCCAGCATCCAGTTCTGAGTTTACCTAAGACACTCACTTACTTCCAAAACAACGGCACCATCGTCAGGGAAACAAGACAAATACAACTGAGTAACATCAGCATAGCTATAAAAACTAAAGCCATAGCATCTAATTATCTCCTCCAGTGGCAACATATGCATGGAGAACAACATGTGAGCTAAAACAGACCCTTGAGGCAGAGTAGAGTTAGGACTCAAACCACCATAACACCATCCCTGTGAGTCCTACATGATGCCTCAGATTAACCAACAGCACCCCATGATACACTATGTCAAAGGCAGCAGAAAGGTCAAGCTGGACAAGAAGGGAATGAAGCTCACTGTCCCTCACTAGAAGGAGATCATGGTGCACCTTGACTGGAGCAGTCTCTGACTATGACAATGCTGGAAACCGGACTGGATCAGGCTCATAGATGTCATGTTTCTCCAGGAGTCATTCCAACTACATTGCCACCACTTTCTCAATTAACTTCCCCAAAAAGGGAAAGTTCGAGATTGGCCTGTAGTCTGAAAGATCGTTGAAGTCTAAATATGTTTTCTTTAAGAAGGAGCTTCACATTTTCATGATGGACAGAAAAATCCCCGTGCTAAGTGAACATCCAACAATCTCCACAAAGACTAGACTGAGTGAGACCAAGCACTCTAATAGAAGCCAGGTCTGCCCATGGCACAACATACAGAAGGTGTGATGCAGTCTAGAAACCACCTGAAGGACATCATCTACCAACACTGGTTCAAACTCCACTCATAAAGACAAGATGGAGTGCCTCTGTCCATCAAAGACTGGTCACTGTTGGCCAACTACAGGTCACCTGAGGATATTGCAGCCCAAATTGAGGATGCCTTGTTCAGAAAGAAGCAGTTAAATGCCTCACATCTGCAGAAAAAGCTCTACAGGACTGCAGACAAGCTGGATTTAATAGCCTGCCTACAGTACTAAACAGTTGAGCTTGCCAGTTCTTCCCAACAACAATCACCCATGTCACCCATGACAGGAATGTTGACTTTTCAGAGTGACTGCATTTTGTTATTCATCATAATGAACCCTTAGTTTCAATTTATTCTCCTCCATGCAGGACCTCCACCAGCAATACTCCAACCTCTGCCTCTTTGTCTTTAGCCTCCTCATGGTTCTCTGTGATGGAAAATCAAGTCATGGACAAAGAGAGGTGCTAGGAAGTCAACTATGACCATAACAGCCACTCTGTAACCCTCCCCAGCTGCCTTGGCTCCAACTGCACAAGCCATTTACATGCTTAATATGTCCAATAGAAAAAGGAGACTCTGAGACTCCAGATTTCTAAAAGAGTGGTAACTGATCATCTCCACCGGGGGAGGTCAAATGGGGAACCTCGAAAAGAAAATGCATGGCATGATGATCCAACCAAATGACAAGATCAACCTTGACATTCGAATATCAAGACCCAATGAGAAAACCAGATCCAAGGCATGACTGTGCCATTGAGTACAGGTGGCAACTGCTTCTATGAAGTCCAGGGATAACATCACCTGGAGGAACTGCATTCTAAAAAGAAATGTTTAATTTTCAATCCAAGCATTAAAATCACCCAAGACCAAGTCTAGATGACTCCACCACCCAACTGGCCATAAAACTCTCCAGGTCCTGCATGAATTTGCACCCACACCCCGGGGACAGTATGTGAGCATGATCTTGCAACTTGTACGCTAGCCTACCTTCACCACCACATATTCAAATGACATGGCTCTCCCATAGGGTAGACCATCAATCCTAAAAAGGATTAAAAGCAGATGACTACCCTGTCCTCCCCCTATAGTCAAATGTGGGATAATGCACCACAAAAAAAGTCTGGCAGAATGGATGCCTCAAGCACAGGGCCTCAGTCATCCCCCACCTGGGTCTCTGTGATACATATGGATCTGACAAGGAATCCATGACTAAAGCCTCCATCACGGCTGTTTTATTCCTTAGAGACCTGGTGTTACAAAAAACTGTCATAAGGGGAGGAACTGAGTCAGCTGTTCCATTGGCTACCTGCTAAGCAGAAAACTCTGGAGCCCAGAGAATAGGAACCAGACAGGGTGGACCCCTTTCCTGGCAAGTACTACTTCCCAGGCACCTTCTAGACTCCACATTCATTGTCTTGCTCCATTATGTACCCATGCAGCAGGTCTACATTGTGAACAGTGTCCCTGAATGACCCCCAACCCCCTGCAGAGGTTACTTACCACCACAGGCAAGGTGCAAGGGAGTCCTCCAAAGGGATGCCACTCTCATAGTTCCTCTGTGGAATAGATTAGATGGGGCCTAGCTGCTGTACAACACATAGTATGCTCAGCCAAACACATCCACACAATAAAACCCTCAAAACAGTTGCCCTTGCCCTGATGTAATCAGCTGGCACACTTCTAACCATCACAAACCTCTTAGCCAGTCACACCATAAATACAACTACACCTAATACAGAAATACTTTCTTACATAAACACTCAACACTCAGCATTATCAAAACCAGTCACACAGACCCACTGTTACCTATAAAATAAAATAAAAATTTAAACTACATCAGAGAATCAGAGATCCATTTCCAACTGGAGCAGTTCAGGAATATATAAAGTGTTGCAGATGGTTTCCTGCACCAGCCCAGAATAGTTATTGCATTAGGGAGGTCAGAATCTTCCTTGCTCTCACCAGAGAAAACCAACAATGCTCTTAATCAGAATTGTTTTATGAAGCACTCGGGTTACCAAAGATAAAACTGAACAATATTAATGAAAGAGAGGCTGAACCATAGGGTTCTGTCTCCACCAGAGGGTCAGTCCCAGCAGCCGTATGATGTCCACATGCTGGCAATGGCAAGAGAACTTCCTGAAGGAGGGAGACACTGAAATGCACCCCCAAGGGTCCAAAACACAGCCACTACAGAAATAACTCCACACTGCCTAAATGTACAGTACCTAAAATGATGCAGGTCTTCATTCACTTAATCCAAGTCAAGCAATAGGTTGAATCAATGCCCACTAAAAGTAATTGTTGGCACTTTTGATTCTTTATACTTTATATCATGTTCAGCATTGAATACATTATCCCGACAAGCCATTTTTATCTCATTTATTTAATTCAATTGTTTTACCAGGCAAACATACAGAGATAAAAAAAACCTTTTGTTTACAGAGTCAGCTTGGTGGGGGGAAGGGGAGACAAGCAGCAATCAGGAAATATATACAGTAGAATGAATAGAAACAAATTGAAGTACTGTATGTGGTGGAGGCTGTTCAGAAGTTGTCAGGTATTGGGTATAACAGTGTTTGTAATAGCAAATACATGTTATTCAAATGTAAATGCCACACCGCACTTTATACCACAATACCAGTCAAATGTTGTGCAAGTTCCACTGTATCTACATTTACAGTAAACAGGTAATACAGGGTATCCTGTGAAAATAACAACTTAAAATGAGCGAGTCAAGCCAGCCCACCAGCACAGTGGTAAGGCGTCCATCTGTGGTGCAGACATCTTGGGTTCGGGGACAGATTCAGGAGTCAGAAGGCCAGCCAGGGGAGAAGGATTGAGCATCCCAGGGACTGCTCTCTTTCTCCGGGGGGAGGGGGAAGGGTGTTCAGTGCAATGCAGACCTCTGGTGGAGGCTGGGGATACCACCATGGCTCGCACCACACGTTAGGGGTGGGGCGGATACTAGGGTCATTGCACGTCCCCACCCCCAGGGAAAAATAGCAGCAAAAAATTCCGGCCACTAATGATGGCCCCCACTTCCACCGCCGCTCCCACTGAGACAATGGGGGGATCCTGCTCCTGTGACTCCACACTGGGGGGCAAGCCAGGGCTACAGACCCATGTTTCCTGGAAGGAGGTGCCCACCTGGCGACTCCATCCAGGATAGTAAGCCTGGGGATGGGGTAGTGGTGAGTGGAGAGAGGCCAGAACCCCACCATAGGGGAGGGAAGAAGCTGGCACAAAAAAAAATAAGTGAGTCAATTACAAGGAATGAAATATAGTGTTTGTGATTTGAGTGATGTGGTTTTTACATCATATGTATAGTTCAACACTGTGCAGTCCTTTTCGCCTTTGAATGCATTCGGGGTTCATGTTACAAATGAGAAGTGAATGTGTGTTTGGGCAGTTTATTAGCCATCCAGTTGTCATTGTATATTGGATAGGGTAGGGTGCAGGTCAGGAAGAGTGTGTACACAGGTCTTTGTTTGTATTATATGTGTTTGTGGATTCGATTCTGACTGTTGACAGGGCTTATTTTGGCTGTTTACTTGTTTTTTACTGTTGTGCTGTATAGGTGTTTGTTCTTTGTTTGCATCTGTTCCTAACTGTTTGGTTTTACATGGGTTCAGTGCCCCTTTTGTTTCAGTGGTTTGTGTGCTATGGTAGACCTCTCATGCTGTATGGGTGGTATCTTTGAGCAAAATATAAAGCTTTCTGTGAGAAGGTTTACTGGCAATCTCTAGATTTGGCTTTGGTGCACTTTCTGGGTCACAAAATATATCAGAGTCAAGTGGTAACACAATACATACATATACTGTATATATTTATCTAGAAATATATATAAAGAACCACTGTGCGCAAGCACTGAGGCAATGGTTACCCCAAAGGGCATTTGGCTGGGAAGCCAAGGTTCAAAGAAATACAGAATCACACGTGCCCCTACAGTGCAAAGCATCATGGGCTGCATATACAAATAACCACAGAATATTATGCTGGTTCAACTTTAAGCAGAAATGCATGGTGCCGAAAGGCCTCACACATAGTTTGTAAAGGGTGGCAACAGAAGACATAGACATGTGTTTCGTCCTACCAGGACTCATCAGTATGCCTCGTCTGTTTGACACCCCAATGGAATGAACCAGCTACCCTAAGACTGTCTATTTGGGTTATATTGTGGTGAACCCAATTAAAACAAAAAACAATTTAAAACACAAAGAACCTCTGTGCGCCCCAAAGGGCATTTGGCTGGGAAGCCAAGTTTCAAAGAAATACAAAGTCACACATGACCCCACAATGTGGATTCGCCACAATAACACCCAGATTGTAGTACCATGCATTTCTGCTTAAAGTTAAACCAGCATAATATTATGTGGTGATTTGCATATGCAGCCCATGATGCTTTGCATTGTGGGGGCATGTGTGCTATAGATATATGTGCACCAACACCACAGTACAGCACCAGGGCACACATGCAATATCTGCCTACTCACCTGGCTGTGGCACAGCCCCACACCTGACTCTTGCTTCCAGCCACCTCCTCAGGCACTCTGGGTCCCTCCTCACTAGGTCTCCATATTGGTGGCAGCACTGCTCCCCCGTCCTGGTGACCCCTGTCTGCTGCTGCAGTGTGGCAGCTATGCCCTGTCACACCACAACCCTGGGCTGCTGCAGGGGCACCTGGCCAAAAAGTTGGGGTGCATGGGGCTGTAGGCAGGTGACCAGGTCCACCAGCTCAACCTGTATCCAGTTTACTACCCTTGGTGCCCTTTGCTGCACCATGCTGCGAGTAGTAGACAGTGAGCAAAAGGGTGGCAGTAAGCGCACGTGGCCATGGCATGCGCCAGATGCATGATCTGAGGGAACATGCTCTGTGTCCACCCATTGTGTGGTCTTGGAGATACGTGGCATGGAAGTGACTAGGAGGGGTCACGGATACGGGGTTCACCCAGGGGCAGAGGTCACAGCAGGGGTCAGTGGTCACCAACCTCTGTGCAGTGAGCACGTGTGCTATAATGGGCCTGGAGCACCATGCACCATGGCCCCCATCACACAGTCAGGGCACAGTGTGCAAATGACAACATGATACCATTCGGCGCATGCGTACTGCGGGTCTGCGTAACACGCATGCGTGCACATTGCAATGCAACTTGCTCCAGATTAATCTCATTGCACACAGAGCAAAATCATGATATTCAGATGCCACATGCAAATGAGCTCATCAGCCAATGCATGGCACACTGGGGGAATTAACATATCATTACCGTTGCACCAAAGCTCATTTGCATGCGATGCGCTGTATACGCGACATGGAACAGTACAGCCATGGGCCGGTATTGCATCCTTTCGGGGTAAGTTTTGCATGCAGTTGCAGCTCACTGGGAGCAGCCAGCACAGCAGGGGGGATGGAACAGGGTGATGCTGCCATTGACACACTGTGCTGTCCATGTCCATAGGAAGTGACATGTCAGAATGTGATGAGGGTGAGAAGCGTGGGCCTGCTCACAAACACAGGCCCAGGTTCACAAAGGAGGAGACAGAAGCCCTGTTCAACTCCTGTCTTGACAGGGATCCCCTGTTGAGTGGTGTCATGGGCACACCATGGGCCAGGGATGGGGCCTGGGTGGAGGTGATGGCATGTGTCAACCAGCAGGGCAGCCACCAGCGCTCTGAGCAGGAGTGCAGGAAGAAGGTGGTCACGGACAAGAGGCACATCAAGGAGAAGGTGGCTGCCATCCGTGCCTCCCAGAATGCCACCGGAGCTGGGCCTGCAGCTACACCACCATTCACAGTGCAGGAGGAGATGGTGGCAGCCACCATGCACCACAGCATGGTGGAGGGTGTGCCTGGCAGCGGATTCCAGATGGGTGGCAGCCTATCACTGCATGGTAAGTATGCCAGTCACGCATAGCTGGGGGCATGTAGGGTGCGTACATGGCCATGCTGGCATGCATGCAGCTGGCATGCCTGTCATGTGCAAGTGAGCGCACCCACGTGCACACCATGCTGTAGGACACAGGCAGTGGCAGTCTGGAGGGGCACATGTGGGCAATGCATCACTAACATGCCTCCCTTTCTCTTGCAGCACCAACACACCTTCATGCAGATGATTGGGAGCCAGCAGTGGCAGCAGCTGTGGCCACTGGACCAGCCTCGGAGGACTAGCCTTCCACCTCCATGGGCATCCGGGGGCCTGACAGGCTGCAACTCACCACCGTTGTGCAGGTGGATGTCCTTGACCTGGGGTCAGACGAGGCCCTGGATGTGTTCCTGCAGGTTACTAGTCTTGGGGTACTGTGCGCAGAGACACAGATCGGGGCCGGGTCCAACACTGATGATGACGTAAAGCTCATCCTGGGCAGCATGGCCACCATTGTGGGGGAGATGCCCCTGCTGGCCACTGACACAGGCAGCACACCCAACACCCTGCCAATGGTGGGACAGCTGCCCGTCACCACTGCGGGTGCAGCGGTGAGCACTGCTCAGGCTGTGCCCTGCAGTGGAGGTGGCTTGGCTGTACAGACACTGGGTGGCATGCAGCAGCCAGATGGGCAACAGCAGCAGGCTGTGGGTGCCACCATGCAGCCAGACACAGGGTACGCCACTGGTGCACCTGCCATACTCAATCCCCCTGCAGACCCCACTGTGCAACATCCACCAGAGGGGAGGCTGTGCAGCATGGCCAGTCACCACACGGGGACTGGCATCTAGCCTGGGAGCATCAGGATGCTGACCCGCTGGCTGAGCACACCCATGTGCTGTGGGAGTCCCTTCAGCAAAAAGTGCAGCTCATCACTGGGTTGTGCTCACTGCACGTGGAGGTGTGCCAGTTAACCAAGCAGCAGGAGAGGGGCACTGCACAGATTCTGGCGGGAATGCAGCCAATGCAGGAGGCCATAACTGCATCCCTGAATCACATTGCCAGTGCAATCTCAGATGGCTTTGCACTGCTGGCTGCCACAGGGCATGGCCAGGCACAGATGACTCCCCACAGTGTGCTATCTGCCCCACATACCCAGCGTCAAGTGACCCCATGCAGTCAATGCTGGGCTCAGAAGTCAGCATCCAAGGCATGCCCAGGGCTGGGCTGGGCTGTTTGGATGCCTCGACACCCTCACGCAGACATGGTCTTGGTCCCATGGTTTCACCCCTGGGAGGCTGTTACACACACCCCCATGGCTGATGCACAGCCTGTGGCTGCTGATCGGCCCAGGTGTGGCCGCCACTGTAGTTGTGGTAGCTAAGGTCCATGTAACAGACCTGATGTGCGGCCCACCCTGCCGGCAGTCTGCAGCTGCTGCCCAGTGCGCACATGGGTCATGTGTGTGTGTGTGCCTGCTGCAGGTGTGGTGCCTGTGTGTCATGCCACATGCTGCCTGTGTGTGTGCTTGCCTGGCCACTGGGCCATGTGGCGTGGGCATGAAGACAGCAGTCCTGCAATGGTTGTGCCTGTGCACTGGTTCAATGCATCTGATCCATGCCACATACCCATGCCTGTGTGTGTGGGTGTGTGTATGTGTGTGTGTGAGGGGGGCTGTGAGGGGCACTGTGTGTGGTTGTATCTGGGTGTGTGCCCCTGTCACCCTTACCCCTGCTTCCCGCTTCAGTGAGTGCATGACCAATGCCATGCATGCCCCTGCATGTGTGCTGTACCTGTTTGTGTGGCCTATGCATGATTATTTATTTAGTTTTTGTTGACTGGATAAGTGAACTAGACAAATCTTGACTATTTTCAAGTATGTGTATCACACTACCTACCTGTGTGCACCATAGTGCTCCTGTGCTATGGTGTCCCTGTGCCGTCTGGCCTGCTGGATCAGCCGGGGATCCCTCCACCAAGGGGGTGGCTGTCCACCTCCCTCCAGCCCATTGCCTCCATCATCCCCACTACTGACACCCTCATCAGCCTCAAGAACTATCCCATGGTCAATTTCCATGTTGTGCAGTATGCAGCAGCCTAGGAATATGCCACAGGCTTTTGAGGAGCTGTACTGTAGGGCACCTCCTGACCTGTCTAGGCAACAGAACCATGCTTTCAGCATGCCAAAGACTCACTTAATGATGTTGCGTGTGCTGGCATTTGCCTCATTGTAGCGTTCCTCTACTGGGGACAACGGGCGCAGGTAAGGGGTGAGCAGCCAGTGCCACAGTGGATAGGCACTGTCCCCTGTCTGGATCTTGATATGGTAAGCCCTCTGCTATGCACTGCTGCACCCCTTGCCTGTCTCTGGCGCCCATGCCAACTTGCACTCCCTGCCCTCCCCCATTCTAAAGTCTGCTCGGACCATCGCCCCTTGCCCATGCCATACTCACCCACTAGGTGGCTTGTGGGGATATCTCCACATTCAAAACATGAACGCATTGTGTGCACTCCCAGGGTGAGTGGCACAGAAATTGGTTATGTGCCCCATGGCATCGCGTGCCACCTAGCAGTTGACACTCAGGCTCCCCTTCCTATTGATGTTTGTCACACCCTCAGGGCCAGGTGGCATACAAATGCCCATGTGGGTGCAGTCAATGGCCCTAATCATGCCAGCCATAAGTGCTACCCTGTGGAAGTTCTGCATGGTTGCTGTACACTCTGCCTGTGTGCTGGGGAAATAGATGTATTCTGACGCACGTGGCAGCAGAGCGTTGAGGTACTGTGTGAGGAGGCGGGACATGGCTGTCTGGGTTATGCCTGTGGTGTCCCCTGTTGGTCTCTGTAAGGTGCCCATGGTGAGCAGGCACATGGCGGCTGTCACCTTCATCTCCACGGACATGGTATGGCTCTGTCTGGTGGTTGCCTGCATCTCCTCACTGTGCAGCTTGCAGAGCTGCCTCAGGATGGCCCTGTTCAGGTGGTACTGGCCCACGATCTCCATGTCACTGTACTGCTTGAAGATGATGCAGGCACGGTACCACCTGTGTCGGGCATACCACCGATGGGCCCTTCCACAGCCATGTTACTGTTTTTGGTGCCCCCTCATACCCCTCATCATGGCCTCCATCATGAAGGGTGCACTATCCATGGTCCTTGCTGTCCTATATCCCCCTGGGTGGTTGGCTGCTGTGGGCTGTGTGCCACCCTGGTGCACTGCCTGGCAGTGTGTCTGCCTGTCTGTCACACTCTCTCTGACTCTGTCTCCCTCTCCACTGCCACCTCTGGTCCCTCTCCCTCTGTGTCTGTCTTGGTCTGTCTGTCTGTCTCTCATTTTCTTTCCTTCCTTCTTTCTTTCTTTCTTTCTTTCTTTCTTTCTTTCTTTCTTTCTTTCTTTCTCTCTCACTCCTTCTCACCTGGTGAAAGTGCTTTCTGCGTGCTTACACCCTGTTCTTATAGGAACAAGTCTGCTTGGTGCAACTCTGAGTTGCTCTGCACTTGCGCCATGGTTTCACAGTTGAATATTGCACTGCACTGGATATTCATTGGTACGCCCCTGTGCTTGCGCCTACATTCATTATAGTTGTGCATTGACACAGTGAGATTTGCACTGTGCACTGACTCCCACTGAATATTGCTCCTTGGTGCAAGTCCACATTTGCGCCAGTGCAACTCAGTTGCGCCATGCACAACTGCTTTGAATATCCAGAAAATAGTAGATATGTCACAATCACCCTGAAATTCATTTAGAATGTTTGGCCTCAGTACCAGTACTAACTATATTCAAATGCAAATAACTTTAAAATGAAAAAAAGATAGCATAGTAATGTGAGCATGAAAGTTGTTCAGCACAAAATTATCTACAAAATAAGTGGTATTTCATTTATAGATACAGTATAGATTTATTTATAGTTAGCAAAAAAACAGCAGAAAGTTCAATTTTTTATTCACTTTTTTGACAAACAAATGCAAATAACTTTAAAATGAAAAAAGTAGCATGGTACTGTGAGCATGCCATTTGTTCAACACAAAGTTTTCTGCAAAATGAGTGGTGTTTCATCTAACAGCGACCACTAGACTAGGTGGACATACACTAGGAAAGTTAACAAAAGGTCCCAGAAATTATCATTTAAAAAGAAGATAGACTGTCAAAAGCAAATGTCCCTGCACTGACAGAAAACATCCCTTTTACATAAATGAAATATACAATGGTGATTTGTCAGATAACTGATTTATCTACACTTATGCTGTTTGACCCTGGACACCTCACTCGTGGCTTATGCCACTAGTGAGGTAAAGGTCAAACAGCATTTGTGTATATAAATCATTTATCTGACAGCCCACCATTGTATATCACATATATCATATATATATATATATGTGTGTGTGTGTGTGTGTATATATATATATATATATATATATATACACACACACATATATATGTGTGTGTGTGTGTGTATATGCAGTATATGTGTATATATTTATAAAATGGGTAAAAGAAGTAGTTCAAAATGCAAACTTCTGATTGTATAAAGCGCATCACATGACTGTCACGTATATCGAAGTCGCGACCACACGCCTCCATGTTTTCCCTTCAGAACAATTTGTCATTTTATAAGTTAGATAAACCATCTCTGAGGTGTGCGGCTGCTGACACGCACGCCTTGGGTGGTTGACGCACTCGGCCTGCAGCCTCATGATTACAACGCATACCAAGGCGTGCATATATCAGAGCATGACCGCACACCTCAGAGTGGTTTATCAAATATATATATATTGGGTGGTGCACTTTCTGGGTCACAAAATATATCACAGTCAAGTGTCAATATATATATATATATATATCTATATATATAGGGTGATATGGGTGAAGCCCCAGTGTTGGGGGTGCAGGGGGATCAATCTCACTGCATAACATTATAGAATAAACACAAATGCGCTATTTTGGGAACCAAAGCTGCATCTGCTGCTTTTCCCTATTCTGATGGTTTGCTGCTATTTCTTTCGACTGTGTTTGTTGTTGATAATGCTTATGTGTTTATTTTCTCTTCTGTGTTTTATTTTTGCTATTTTGACATAGAACCCTAATACAGTACACAGTTCAATACAGAGACAGATCACCAGGTGAATGAACCTAGGTGAACCAGTCTAAGCAAGAATTATAACAAGGTCAAGTATAGATCAAATACAATCATAAAGAGGTGTAAAAACAGTCATGGCTAACTGTTTAGTAGATAGGACACTGGCTGGAAGGGTAGGACCTCAACCCAGTGACTGCTATTCCACTCTCCTGGGACTGGAGTTACTGTATATTCCCCACCCACATGCTGTTACTCCCCACATGTCATAAGGCTCTTGTGATTGGTGGTGCTGCTGATGCCCCCTCTGCTGGAGTGGTGGTGCCTGCATTCATCTTATAATAGCCATACCTTAATGGCTTAATAACCAGCATTCCAAAATTGATAAATTTTTATATGATTACAGTAGCTACCATTTGTGGATATCTCGGTTTTGTCATTTCCATTTTTTTGTCCTACATTCTCAAAGTAGTATACTGTTATATATACAGTAATGGATGGGGAAACATACTTAACGGGAATTTAATGGTCGCCCTCAGTGTGGGATGATATATAAACCCCAAAGGTGAAGCCTGAGGGGTTTATTAAAGCATCCCACACAGAGGGCTACCATAAAATTTGAGTTTAAGTCACATCCCCATCTGTTATTATATATGATTGCTGGTCAGCAATTTTTATGTTGATTGTGTGCAGCACAAGAAACATATTGGGACAGCTTGCTGAGAAGCAGGCTGTGGAGGCATGACACTGTTGTGGCCAATGCCCCCACAGCCTGCAAAGGCTTGCCTCGCTTCTCCCAATGCCATGTCAGGCTGCTGGTGACCCAAGTCTGGAATGTTTGCACCAATTTTTGACAATTTAGCCTCTGCAATCAGGGGCCGCCTCGTCATTGCAGTGTAAGCCATCCGCTGCAATGAGGGAGCAATCTGTCATTGCAGGGAGGGATGTAGGAACCTTGATATTGTTTGTGAATATGGCAGCGGCTTGAGGCCATGTTCACAAACAATATTACTCCCCTCCACCATGTTCTTCTGCCAGTGCGAGAGCCCACTCCACATCGGCATAATGTAGGGCCCCCATTTCATTGTCTGCCAATGGGGTGCCAATCGCCGTCGGCAGAAAGGAATTCCCCCCCTGTTTGTTGTTTGCTGACAGGGGTGCACAATCCCCATTGGCACAAAGGAACCCCCCCCTTTTGTTGTTTTACCAACGGGGGGTGCCCAATCCCTCATCGGTTACAGCAGGCCCCCCCAAAAGCAAGATCCGGTGGCATGCTGGGAGCCCACCCCAGCATACCACATGCCCCTGTAAATGAAAAATGGTTCTGCAAAGTCGTTTTGTTGTTTTTAGCCCTGTAAAAAAAGAAATGGTCCCTCGTAGTGTCGTCGCCCCCCCTGCCAGCAACCTGCACCCACCCACTGTGCACCCTGCCTCCCCACACACCTCTCATCCCATACTTACCTCCAGAGCTCAGCGCAATGATCTTCGGTGGACCGGGAACACATCTGCACTCTTCAAAGCTGACCGCGAACTGAGGAAATGCCGGTAAGCTGTATAATGTAATAAATAGGGTTTTTCTAACTTTAGTACATATCTCGGGTATTTTGGGGAATTGTTTCACCAAATTTTCAAAATAGGGTTTCTGAAACCCTCCTCATGAATTCTTGAACATCGTGGTGTATCGGCCCCGAAGGTGATTTCCACCGGTCAGTATGGAATCACCTTCGGGAGCTGATTAATGAAGCGACAGTGCCAGTGTTCATGAGATGGGCTCTCAAAAAGTCTAAGTTGCAAATTTGGTGGAAAAATCCAAAAAATGACTGTTTTACGAGCATGCACTGCGCAGTTGCTACACACGCTTGTAACTTTGTGAATTTGCAATATTTTCATGCCAGATTTCCAACATTAGCATTTTGTCACACCTCCTTGTGAACAGTACAGCTGTCATTGTTCACTTCCTGGCAGATATGTGTTTTCACACTTCTGGTGCAGAATAGCGTGGTCGCTGTCGGAAATCAGTGTTTGGGACAGATTAAGAAAATGACAGTGACAGTGTTCATGAGTAGAGATCCTGAAATGGCTATGTTGAAAATTTGGTAATGATGCTTCATAAAATGACTGTGTTATGAGCGTGCATTGTGCAGTTTGCATGCATGCTTGTAACTTTGCAAATGTATAATATTTTCAGTCCAGATTTTCAGCATTGCCATTTTCCCACACCTACTTATGAACAGCGCAGCTGTCATTTTTCCCATCCTAGCTGAAATGTGTTTTTGCACTTCTGGTGCAGAATAGAGCGGTTGCTGTGGGAAATCACTGTCTGGGACAGATTAATAAAATGATACTGATACTGTTCATGAGCAGAGGTCCTAAAATGCCTATGTTGAAAATGTGGTGATGATAGCCCATCAAATGAGTGTGTTACAAGTATGCATTGCACACTTTCCACACATCCTTGTAACTTTGCAGATTCGTAATATTGTCATGCCACATTTTCAACAATGGCATTTTGTCACACCTCCTTATGTGTAGTACAGATGTCATTTTTCACATCCTGACTGATATGTGGTTTCACAGTTGCGTCACAGAATAACACGGTCGCTGCAGGAAATCAGTGTCCAGGACAGATTAAGAAAATGACAGTGGCACTGTTCATGAGCAGAGGTCCTAAAACCCCTGTGTTGAAAATTTGGTGACAAAACTCCATAACATGACTGTGTTACAAGCTTGTGTTCAGCTGTTTCCACGCACCCTTGTAACTTCGCAAATTTGTAATATTTTCACGCCACATTTTTAACAGTGGCATTCTTTCACACCTCCTTATGAACAGTACAGCTGTCATTTTTCACATCCTGGCTAAAATATGTTTTTGCACTCCTGACGGAGAATAGCATGGTTGCTATGGGACATCAGTGTTTGGGACAGATTAAGCTGGAACGAGTGAGAGGGGGGAGTGACTGAGCTCAACTGAGTTCTGTTGGTACTGCTCTGGATTTGTCTGTGGGCAGAAAAGGGCCCCAAATGCAAGAGGCCAGTACAAAAGGGCAGCATGCAACACTGGAAGAAACAGAATGAGAGAGCGAGTGAAGGAGGGGGAATGAGCGAACTCACTGGAGCACTGTCAGGACTGCTGCAGATTTCTTTGCAGGCAGAAAAAGGCATCAGTGCAGGCAGAGGCCCAGTACAGAAGGCCAGCCTGCAGCGGTGGGAGAAACAGTATGAATGAGTGAGACAGGGTGACTGAGTGAGCTCAATGGAGCTCTATCAGGACTGATGCGGATTTCTTTGTTGGCAGAAAAAGGCACCAATGCAGGCAGGAGCCCCGTACAAAAGGGCCGCTTGCAGCGCCAGGACAAACAGAATGAGCACGTGACAGAGGGAGACTGAGTGACCTCCACAGAGCTTTGTCGGTACTGCTGCAGATTTCTTTGTGGACAGACAAAGGTGCCAACACGGCCAGGAGCCCTGTACACAAGTGCAGTCTGTAGCACCAAGAGAAACAGAGTGAGTGCTTGACAGAGCGGTAGTAAGTGAGCTCAACGGAGCTCTGTTGTGACTGCTGTGGATTTCTTTGTGGCCACAAAATGCCGCAACACAGGCAGGAGCCCAGTACAAAAGGCCAGCTTGCAGCGTGGGCAGAAACAGAATGAGTCAGTGAGAGAGGGGGAGTGAGCGAGCTCAATGGAGCTGTGTCGGCACTACTTCAGATTTCTTTCTGGCCAGAACAAGCCACCAATGCATGCAGGAGCCCAGTTCAAAAAGGCAGCCTGCAGCAGCAGGAGACACAGAATGACTGAGTGAGGGAGGGGGAGTGAGTGAGTGAGCTCAACGGAGCTGTGCTGGGCCTGCTGCAGATTTGTTTGTGGGCAGAAAAAGGCAGCAATGCATGCAGGTGCCCAGTACAAAATGGAAGCTTGCAGTGGAGGGAAAACTAGAATGAGTGAGTGAGAGAGGGGGAGTGAGCAATCTTAACGGACCTGTATTGTAACTGCTGCAAATGGTGGTAATGCAGGCAGGAGCCCAATAGAAAAGGGCAGCCTGCAACGCTGGCAGAAATGGAAAGAGTGAGTGAGAAAAGGGGAGTGAGCGAGCTCAACGGAGCATTGTCAGGACTGCTGCAGATTTCTTTGTGGACAGAAAAAGGCACCAACAGAGACAGGAGCCCAGTACAAAAGGGCAGGCTGCAGCACCAGGAGAAACAGAATGAGTGAGTGACACAGGGAGAGTGAGTGATCTCAACGGAGCTCTGTCAGGATAGCTGTGAATTTCTTTGTGGGTAGCAAAAGGTGCCAACACCGGCAGGAACCCAGAACAAAAGGGCAGCCTGCAGTGCCAGAAGAAACACAATGAACAAGTAACAAAAAGGGAGGGAGAGAGAGAGCTCAATGAAGCTCTCTCATGACTGCTGCAGATTTCTTTGTTGGCAGAAAAAAGCAGCAATGCAGGCAGAAACCCAATACAAAAGGCCAGCCTGTAACGCCGGCAGAAACAGAATGACTGAGTGAGAGAGGGGAAGTCAGCAAGCTCAACAGACCTGTGTCAGGACTGCTGCAGATTTCTTTGCGGGCAGAAAAAGCCACCAACGGAGGCAGGAGCTCAGTACAAAAGAGAAGCCTGTAGCGCAGCAGAAACAGAATGAGCGAGTGAGAGAGGGTGAGTGAGCCACCTCAATGCAGCTCTGTCAGGACAGCTGCAGACTTCTTAGTGGGCAGAACAAGGAGCCAATGCAGGCAGGAGCCCAATACAAAAGAGCAGCCTGCAGCACTGGGAGAAACAGACTGAGCGAGTGACAGAGGGGCTGTGAGCGAGCTCAACACACCAATGCAATCAACATTCAGCATTGACAAATGCTTGTTTCATTTAGATTTAGATCATGGTTATGATCACTGTTTACCACATTTAAGCAGGTTGGAGCCCTTCCCACTGCCACTTCCTGTTTGGTGCAGCAACTGAATGGCAGGATTAACCAGACAGAAGTTCTTAATATGTGAGCAGAAACCAATGAGGATTGCATGTAACTGTTACTTTTTAAAGAGAAAAATGATGAGGTTTGTTGGTCTGGCATGGCAGCTCCTCATTACACAGAAAAAGGAGCTGCCATGTTTCTGAAACTGTTTAGCCCACCCAGGAGGAGAAGAACAACCAATCAGGTAGTGTCTGTTTTTCAGTGACTTGGCTCATGCTCGCCATTATAACTCGTGGGTTATAATGGCAAAAAATAACTCAGTCCGTGCATATAAAAAATTGCTGACCAGTTATTATAATCCTACAATCACAACAGTGTTTATGTAATTTGCTTGTAGTCATCTCAGCCACTGTGTATCACTATGCACAGTTGATTGTTATTGTGCTTTAAAAAAATCTTTCATGAAAGGGTTTGTCCTGTGAATGTCACTCACTGTTCACTCTTCTCCATTTGTGCGTGCTTATGTAAAAACCTGATGCTGAGATTGTTTATATGGTTGTCTTTATTTATCTGAAAATAAGAGATATTCAAATCCAGTCACAAACATAAATGCTTTTTCCCATCAAACATAACCACTCCATGCACAAATGCATCCCATATCCAGTCTCCAAGTGTGTCTACTCCTGGGGCTTGATTCTCAAAGGTTGGTACAGGGCTTGCATAAGCCCTGTATCAAATCTTGTCACTTCACCCAACACATCAGTGCACCATGAATCAGATTCTCAAAGGTTGTGCTCATTTGTGACACAGGACCCCTTTCACAGTGGCTTGTGCCAAGTATCTGGCACAAACTCTGTAAAAAGATCCCCCATTTGATGCACAGTTAGACCAGTGAAAGCTGGTCTAACACATGACCAGTGGTGCATGGGATCAAGAATCCCAAGTGCCGATCAAGGAATGCCACAAGCCCCTTGTGACATGTGTTCTGATGACTGGGGGCTTGTGGCATTCCAAACTGTTTGAGAATTGAGCCCCTGAAATCAACAATATATTATGTCAACTATGCCATGTGTTCTGAGGACTGGGGGCTTGTGGCATTCCAAACTGTTTGAGAATTGAGCCCCTGAAATCAACAATATATTATGTCAACTATGCCATGTGTTCTGAGGACTGGGGGCTTGTGGCATTCCAAACTGTTTGAGAATTGAGCCCCTGAAATCAACAATATATTATGTCAACTATGCCATGTGTTCTGAGGACTGGGGGCTTGTGGCATTCCAAACTGTTTGAGAATTGAGCCCCTGAAATCAACAATATATTATGTCAACTACCAGTTTCCAATGCTCTCTACTCTTAAAAAAAGGCCAGCTACCATGCTCCATGTTTCTGTACTTGGAGATAGATAGATAGATAGATAGATAGATAGATAGATAGATAGATAGATAGATAGATAGATAGATAGATAGATTCAATGTTTGGGGAATAGCAATGAGGAGAGATGGGGTATATCATTTTTTAATTTTTTATTTTAGTCGTTGGTAACTGGGCAAGACCCACTAGGCACAAATGCCTGTTTTTAGGGGCAACCTGGGAGCACTGGGCAGTTAAGTGACTTGCTCAGAGTCACACAGTATGCAAGTGGAGTTTGTGAGAATCAAACTCAGGTCTAGTCTGCTAAATGTACCAAGCTCATTCACACCTCATTACTCTAACATCTAGGCTATACTGCCAGCCCACTTGTGTAATGCTTGTGTAACTCGTAGAACTTTTTGTGGCTTAACTCTATTCCTGCCATTGAGTAGTAGGTATGTACGTAGTAATTTGTAGGGAATAGAATTCCCAGGAGCAAGGGAAAGAAGAGCACCAGAGAAGGAGAAAGAGGGGATGGCAGTGGATGAAAAACACTCTCTAAGCAAGACAGGTGCTGTAGCATAGGGTTTAAGTAGAGGCTGTGGGAAGAGCTATTCCCCACATTGAACCACCAGCGCAGCCCTCCCATTCAATGTTTGGGGAATAGCAGTGAGGAGAAATGGGGTATATAATGCCTGAGTAACTTGTAGAACTTTCTGTGGCTCAACTCTATTCCCACCCTTGAGTAGGAGGTATGTAGGTAGTAATTTGTAGGGAATAGAATGCCCAAAAAGATACCTCCTCCAACTCATGGAGAATATGACCCCCTGGCACTCAGGAGAGGAACCCCCCCAAGTGGAGGAAACCTCTGAGAACCCATGGCTGGAGGTCTGCCCATTCTCTGGGCCTACTAACGCAGAAGGACCTAGGTTCTAGTAACCATAGCTAATTCAAGATTGTTGAGCTGCTTGGAGAAACGATGGTTCTTCCTTGATCCATGAATGATGCTGATTTTACAATGATCCTGAGGCTGAAGAGTAGATCTTCTGCATGAGAGATATAATCTGAAGTATGAAGTCAATCCAGGTGAAGGAGGGCAAGGAAAGCCCAGTTTTCCAAGGTGATGAATGATGCTTGTCCCAAGGAATCACAAAGGTGTAATGAGCAAAGGGAGCATGACTGGATTGATGAGGTGCTAAATTGAAAAAGGTGGAAATGCAATGGTACAAGAAATGATTGGTGAGCGATCCGACTTGTGGTGGGTATAAATATCAAGATATGGTGTGGAGGCAAGAAATTGAGTAATGGACAAGGAGTCACTAAGGAGCATCCATGAAGTAAAAAGAATATAAGAAAGTCAATGAGTGTCCTAGGGATGTTAAATTGTTCTCAATCTGAGAACAATGTAGACTGAATGATGATCTTGAGGATGGAGGGGTACTTCTTTTCCATAAGGATGATAGAATCCTATGTACGGAAGGTCCAGTTAAAGAAGGGCTAATGTAATCCATATTGACAAGATAGTGGAAGATGCATGTTCAAAGAGATTGTACGGGCATAATGAGTTGGGAGAGCATACTTTGATGGATATAGCTCAATCAGTACACTGTGGTATTTGCGATGTTGCATGAAATTCTGGTGACAGCTCATATTCATGTAAGGTTTAATGTGCAAGTTAGATTGGCAGTAAGGACTAAATTGGTAAGCAATAAGTAGATAAGTAAGCATCACAAAGTGAATGAATAGAGGGCGAGATTGGATGACTGTGAAGAATATTGCCATAAGTGATTAGTAAATAATGGAAGAAAGGTTGTGGTGCAGTCAAGATGATACCTTAATGCATAAAGGCAGTGACTGGAAATTCAGTATGAAGGATTGATGGCTTCTTTGGTCATGAGATCTGTGACATTATAAGTAGTCGCTGTGCTGGTACGCTGCCTGAAATAAATGTGGTTATTTGTGCGGTGTGATCATTAGGAAGATGCCTATGGTAGCATATGTTCATTAACTGTATGGGTAATTCGGATGCTGAAGTACTGAGAGAAACATGGATGCAGATATAAGAGTCTGTAAGCTGGATTGGTAGTGAGATCGATTAGTGCAGGATGTCATAGAATCATATTGTTACTGTTGAGAAATACTGAGTGGGAGGCAAAGTCGAATAAGCGAAATTTGTCTGAACAGTATACGAAATACCAGTTGGAATGTAAAAGAGCCAGTTCTCAGTGATGGTCTTTATGGCAGAAGTTAACTAGGATAGATCAAGAAAAAGACCCACGGTTCCACTGGAAGAGCTGTTAACCCTGCTTCAGGTACTAGGTAAAATGCGGATGAGTGAAATGCGGAATAGCAAAGTCCAGGAGCAAAACTATGAATAGGATGGCATGGAGTTAGTGATCATCTAGGCGGTGGAAAGCCAACATCGACTGTTCTGGAAGATGTCTGCTAATGCAAAACTAGCGATGTCTGTTGAGAAGTAGGAGTCAAGTAACTTGGTGCATGAAATGGAGTTGGAAGACTAGGTTGAGAAGGAAAATGGATAATGTCCTTGTTGAATGGGTTATCTTGTGATTCCTGGTATATGTAGATGTGGTGCTGGCTATGATGTCAGGGCATATCATGAGGATTTAAGACCTTTCCATGGATGAGGATAGTCGTGAGACAAGACAGTCCGGGAAGTCATGGTGGTTGAATGGACAGGATTCAGGCTGTACATCCAATAGAGACGGAGAAGATCTTCCTAATGACCAGGCTAATGGAAGTTATGGAATGATCATGAGGAACTGATTGGGCAGTGTAAAACTCTATGATGATGTAAGATTCTATCCAGCATGTTAGCTAAGGGATGTTTGTTGAGGAATATATCTTCAGAGCAATGGATGAGTGAATAATGGGTAGTAGAAGGGTGCTGTTAGAATGGCCAGAGTAGGAGTATGAGATGGATCATATGGAGTGTGAATTACTGTGTAAGAGTACTGTTCGGACATAAGGTAGAAGGCCAAAAAAAACACAGCAAATAGTAAGAAGCCCCAAGCCATCGAAGCAAATGAAAAGCATCCAATCCAATAGAAGAAAGTCAAGAGAGGAGCCAGATAAACTGAATGGATAATCCAGGGAAAGCCACAGTCTGGGCAAAGCCAGATGACAGCCAGAGCAGAAAGGTACAAGACCAGGCAGTTCCACGGTGAGAAGAAGCAAAGTGCAGGAAAGCTGAAGCAAGGCATCAGACAATGATCCACTGAAGGCTAAGGAGTCAAGCGAAGCACCGGGAGCATCAGGAGTACCACAGCTGATGAAGGCTAGAAACCATTAGAGAAAATGATGGAAGGCGCTGGAGTGACAAAGGACGAAGTCCCTAATCAGCAAAGAAAACAAGTTCATACAGCAGCTGGACAGAGGACTAGCAGCAAGTAAGTCCATGGGGCAGGCAACCCAGAGTGAGAGAGAGATTGAACAAGCCAGTAGGATTCAATTGATGAGGGAAATGGGGACAAAGGAGTAAGAGAATGAAGGTCCATGGAAGAATGATTTGGCAAGCAGAGTTATTCGAAACAGAAGGGTCCAGTGAGTGCAGGAAGCAGCAAGTGGCAGAATGGAGATGAATGAGTCAAAGACGTCCAACATCCACTAGTTGAAGTCACAGGCAGACCTGAGAAGCAGAAGGCAGTCCAAGTAAAAGGCCCGGTTCCAAGAGGAGGCAGTGACCTGCATTGCATCAGTGGATGAAGAAGGCATGTAGAATGTAAGAGGTCCATTCCGGAAAGGAAGTGGCAATTGGTATGAGGTAAAGAAGGTATGGTAACAGTCTGTAGACTGAAGACATGGCTCCCATCCCCAGCAGTTGGGACAAGCTGACCTTCACTTGATGCTGCCAAGCAGAGTTAGGGATGTAGAATGCAAGTGGTAAGGAGGATGTAGTTCCATTCTTGAAAGGAAGCTGCAGCTGGCGGTAGTGAATGTAATGGAATCCCATCCCCGGTAGACAGGGGATGCCTACCTTCACCCAGCAACTCAGAAGGTGTGAGTTAGGGGTGGAGTCTGGAAAACTGTTGGTATGAGCTGGCTGAAGCACAAACACTGCTGGAGAGAGAAAGGAGATGTAGAACATAGAACAGGGAGAAGATGATGACTTAGTAGTGGATGGTGAGATGGACGTAGCATTGTAGGAGTGGTACACCTAGGTAGAAAAAACATGTAGGCGGAACAAGGGAGCTAGAGAAGGAGCTGGGGAAGGTGCCCAGTACCCAAGAGTCAGTGGAAATATAGAGCACAGATCATGACCAACAAATGTAATTACAAGGTCCCCTTCCCCAAAAGGCCAGGTGGCACAGATAAATTTGGTGATCCAAAATGCCAGGTCCAAAGTTCAGTGGGGGGTTGGGGAGCAAGGTTGTCAGTGGAATCAAACTGCCAAAGTCATTTGGAAAGGACAAACAGGAATGATGGTTAGGCCAAATACATGCATAATCGAAAATGCAAAACACCCCATTATGCATGGTATAAAGCAGTATAAATCAGGTAGTGGCAAACCAAACTGGCTGCAAAGAGTATAGGGAGGCAGTCAAATTGGTACAGGGAAAAACAAATTGACATACGTTTCTGACAAGGAGCTGCTTGTCGCAGAGGGGGTCAAGGATGGTAAAAAAGGTTCTTCCGCTATATATAAGCCAACTGACATGAGCATTTATAAAAAGAATTTGAAACATCATGCACTCAGATTGAACAGTCACTGTTCAAATCCCTGCAAAGTATGTCAGCACAATTCACACTTTGGTATTTCATGCAGTAGTAGCCAACCACATGTCATAAATTGCCTACACCTGTAACATCAATGAAATAAGTTATATTTTTAACTTTAAAATAGCTATACCCATGTTCTAGTGGGTGGGCTGTGTCAGTCTATTTCTAATACCCAGTGAATAAGCACCATAAAATGCTCCAGGATTAGCAGGCCATGCCATAATATTGCATAGCATTAGTTCAATGTTTGCTGTTAGATGCTGGTCAGAAGGAGGAAGTAATGCAGAATGCTGAATTAGGCATGCTGAGAAGTGAAAACTGCCTGAGACGGTTCCAGTGGGAGGAGGATCTCCGACACGGTGAGTTGGGAAAGTACGGGGCTTTAAAGCATGCAGAATAAAACAAGAAAGGTTGGTGAATGGTGAATTACAGCCCTAGCAAAGAGCATAAATTACTTACTGTGGAGCTAGTTTGCACTGCAGAGGGGAATCAGATGTCCATGCGGGGAAGAGACAGGGAGGAACAAGGCCTGGGTGAGCAGAGTCCAAGGGTTAGGAGCTATGGGAAGAAGTAAAAGGGATTAGGGAGCATACAGGGAGGACAGGAGGCGGAGCTACAAGTAATGGAATTAGTCCAGGACCCACGGGGAGGATGCTCAGAAGTGCTAGCAGTGAGATTCAGGACCCCCCTATAAAAACAAATAACAGAACAGAGGAACCCCAGGACTAATGAGAGGGAGGGAGCAAGAAGGAAACAGGGAACAAGAGAACGGGGAAAGGAGAGGAATGCAGAGCAAACACTGGTTGGAGAGGGAAGACAAAAGAAAATGGGAGAGCACAATGAGGGAAAAAAGGCAAAGCAACAGGCGCAAGGCAGCACAGCACACAAGCACTCAGGGGGTGCAGGGAAAAACACTCCCTAAGTGTAGCATAGGGTTTAAGTAGAGATTGTGGGAGGAGCTATTCCCTACATTGAACTACGGGCGCAACCCTCCTATAGCTAGATAGATAGATAGATAGATAGATAGATAGATAGATAGATAGATAGATAGATAGATAGATGCAAAATGGTGTGCTCAGCTACCATCTAACACCTTTCTAAACTGTCAGGTTTTTAACTTGTGTTTAAAAGCAATGACAGAGGTGGCAGACCCAATGGTCATGGTAAGGCTGTTCCAAGGAAAAGGGGTAGAAACTGAAAAAAGATCTCAGCTGGCTCTGTGGTACAGAGTGAAGGGGTTCACCCAGCACACTGGTAACACAGGTTTGCGCCCTGATCCCGGGTGCCAGAAACAGAGACTGTCAGGGAGGGGATCTAGAGCATCCTTTGTATGCTTCCCTCCCAGGGGGGTAGGTAGGTAGGGCCTTGGCACCTGATGGCAGATTGGAGATACACTAGGGGATGTGAAGCCTGAACATGCCCACGCACATCTTGCCTCAGGTTGCCATCCCCATGCAGGCCCAATCAGAGTAGAGTGGGCGAGGCAAGAAAATGGAAAAAAAGCCCCCTGGCTGACTGGGTGATGGCTAGCTGTCTTCAGTGCCACAGGAGCCCGGGATAGTCCCGTGCTGACCCCCCACTGGTCCCCTGGCTAAGTAGTTGTTCCTATGGACTCTTCTTCCCTGGGGGGTGGGACATACCCAATGAAGGGATGCGTAGGATCACCCAGGGGAATAACAAGCAGTAACAGGTGCATCAGATGGTGACCAGAGTAGGAGGGTGGCTGAAAGACCTAGGTAGCCTGAAGAAGTGGTCAGTCAAGGGGCAGGGAGGAGCAAAAAAGGAAAAAAGCTCTTTCCTCAGCTGACTTTCATCTAGACTTAGTAACATCCAGAAAGCCCATACTAGATGGAACATAACTCATGGATATTGGTGTAGGTTGCAAAAAGCTCAGTGAGGTAAAGTAAACCCATTCCATTGAAGGCTTTATAGGTCAGAAGAAGGATCTTAAAATCAATCCACCATCTAAAAGGAAGACAGCGCAGAGACTGTATGATTGGAATAGTATATGCTTGTTGCTCCTAGCAGAGGTGGCAAGTCAAGACATTGCATTCTGGATTTACTGTAGACTGTGTATCTGAGCTGCTAGAAGGCCTCAGTAGAGCATATTACAGTAGTCAAGATGTGAAATGACA
Organism: Neoceratodus forsteri; assembly: GCA_016271365.2. Classification (NCBI taxonomy): domain Eukaryota; kingdom Metazoa; phylum Chordata; order Ceratodontiformes; family Ceratodontidae; genus Neoceratodus; species Neoceratodus forsteri. The sequence goes on along the minus strand of CM057452.1, from coordinate 876,577,256 downwards.
ATAGCATGCATCAGTGTTAAAGGATCATCTGGGTCTTGGTAGCATCATAACAAAGCAATGTTTTTCAGATAGTAGAAACCATTCCTGACCATGGCAGGCACCAGAGACACCAGTGGCCAATCCAGATCAAAGATGACCCCTAGGTTTCATACAACCTGTGTAGCTTAAACCCTTTCACCTCCAAAAATAGGAGGGCCCTGGATCTCCTTTATATAGGACCTCAGACGATCTGGTCCCACAAGCAGCAACTCAGTTTTGCTAGGATTAAGCTTCTATCCACTGTGACCATCCACAAATTTATTTCAGACAATTCATTCTCAAACAGAGCTGTTGGTATGCCCTGTCTGGGTTTAAACAAAAGATATAACTAGGTACCATATGCATAACAATGAAAACCCAAGCCCTACTTCTGGATCACTTCTCCGAATGGAAGCACAAACACTGCATACAACAGTGAAGACAAAATAAAACCCTGTAGTAAACTGCATTCTGTGCTGATGGTATGATCAAAAATTCCCAAACTGCACAGACTGACAATGATCACTAAGGAAAGAAAGGAACCATGTGAGCACAGCCCCTGTCACCTCAGCAATTTCCTTTCCACATATTCCATAAGTCCTACATTGTCAAATGTCAAAGATAAATCTAGTATGATCAAAAAAGAAACTTCTCCATGCCCATCACCAGGAGCAGATCACTCATACTTCTCACTAGGGTGATCTTAGTGCTATAGGTTATACCTGCTGGCCACTAGAGGGACCTATGCTCCCTCGCTACTTCCTACTCCTACCTGTACAGCACTACTACCCTGGGATCTTGCTCACCACAATGTATTGGCTCTGCCTCATGCTCTGCCTGTGCCTATCCCCACTAGCAGTGCACTTACCCACTTACCCATCTGCTACTCCGAACTGTGCCCTGGCACCCCTTCCCTTGTTCCTGAACCTGCTCTCCTGCCCCTTGGGACCTCTGTGTGTCTCAGTCCTCCATGCCCTCCCACTAGCTTTCTCGTCACCTCAGGCACATCTGGGTGTCTTCTTATTCTTGCCTTCCTTCCTGTACCACCTGCCTACCCCCTGCCCCTTAGCCTCCCTCCCCCATGTCAAGCGTAGGAAACCTCTCACCATCTCCCAGCCAGGGTGTTAGTCATGCTACTACTCCGGTCAGGGAACATTCATCCAAACCCTGGCCCGGTTCCCAGGAGCTCCCGACTACACCACAGGCCTATGCATGGTCTCCATGAATATCTGTAGCCTCCTAAAAAAGTTTGACTCACTACAATGCCTGGTCACATCAATTAACCCTGATGTCATCGCTCTGGTTGAGACTTGGCTGTCAAAATCCTCCCCTGACTCCCTAGTCTCCCTTTCTGGTTTCACCCTCTTCCGGTCCAACCGTGTTGGGAGACCGGGGGCATGTGACTCGCTATTTATGTCAAGGAATCTCTCCCGTACTCAGCCCTGCCTGCTCCCATCTTGACTCCAGGGCCCAGGTGCTTACACTGAAACTAACCCCTGACCCTTTAAAGGACCCCTTTATCTGACTACTGCATACGTGTTCCCCCAGGGACCAAACGCAGGCCATTGCCTCTTACAGAATACCTTACACACTACCTCCTTCCACTGATCAAATTCTGGTGGGTGACTTAATGTCAACTGGCTCAGCCCTCCTGCTCCTCCACCGAGACTCCTTTTCTGCAATAGATCTAGCATGATTAGTTACCCACCCTACCAGGACTAACCCCAAGAGAGGCTCCAGTATCCTGCTTGATGTGGTACTCACCAACCACCCTAATCGGATCCCCAATGTACAAGTCCTCCCAGACTCTCTCAGTGATCACTCCCCCATTCTATTCCACTGGTCATTCTCAGTCCCCAAACCCATAGCACAGTCCACATGCAGCAGCAGCGTCTAATACCTGGTGGACTGATAAAACTTAAGGAACTTCTGTCCCAAATTGACTGGTCTCCTATACAGGCAACTCCTGACATTGACACAGCTCTCTCCTTCTTTACCCAAACTTTAATAATGCCTGTGATATCTTTGCCCCAATGTTGACCTGCCGTTCAAAAAGGCAGAATGCCCCCTTGGTAACCCCAGCTTTGATCCACCAACTCAGACATAAGGACAACCTATGGCACCGTGCCATTAGAGACTAGCCAGCCAATGACAGGTGGTTATATGCCGCCGAAACAAGTGCACTCGGGCCATCAGAAAGCCAAGTCCTGAGCACTATAGGTCCTCACTCACTGCCTCATGGGGAACCCCAGAACCTTCTGGGATAACATTAAACAGTTAAATGGGACTGCACACTCCCCCCCACCCACCCAGATCAACATTAATGGTGTGATCTCCTCAGACCCAGCCCTCATAGTCAACCACCTCAACACCTCATTCACTGACCTTAGCCCTATCCTCCCTACAAATTTTTTTGACCCTCCTCCCCCAGCACCTGCCATAAATCTTTCTCGCCCTTATTTTCTCCTCCGCCGTGTTTCTGCACAAGAACTTAGGCCACACCTTGTCACTGCCCTCAAGAGTAATAGTACAGCCAGTGACACTTTGGATCCGTGTATGCTACAGCTGGTCTTAGACACAGTCCTTACCCCAATCACATACCTCATCAACCACTCTGTTTGCCTGGGGAAGGTTCCAACTGCCTGGAAAGTTGCCACTGTCACCCCTATCTTTAAAGGTGATGATAGGACTGTGGCTGGAAACTATCAACCAATCTCCATTCTCTCTCCTCTCTCCAAGGCCTTGGAAAAAGTGGTGGCCTCTCAAATCTCCGACTACCTCTCCACCTACAATGTCCTATGTCCTGAGCAGCATGGCTTCCGAGTGGGCCACAGTACCAGCACAGCCCTCCTAAAGTTCTCCAACTTTCTCCACTCCTCCTTAGACACTGGTTCTCTGGCTGGTGCGGTCTTCATTGACCTCTCTGAAGCTTTCGACACTGTCTCCCACCCCCTCCTTCTTGATGCCCTTAGTCTCTTTGGTTTTGCTGCTGGACCTATCTCCTGGTGCACCAGTTATCTGTCTGACCGCTCACAGAGTGTAAAAATTAATGGGACCTACTCAGACATCTGTCCCATCTTTTCTGGGGTTCCCCAGGGCTCTATTCTGGGCCCCTTACTATTCTTCCTTTACCTTAACACCCTTCCATGCTCTTGCTCGGGGAACATTCTTTGTACGCTGATGATGCAGTCATCTTTGCCTCAAGTCGTAACCCTATTGCCCTCCAGGACTCGCTGCAGAAGTCCTTCGCTGGAGCCGAGGGCTTGTTCAAGGAACATAGATTGGTGATAAATCTTAAAAAAACCAAAAACATGTTCTTCACTCATCCTCAAAACAAGTCCTGCAACTTCAAACTCCTCATTCACTCTGGGTCCTCTTTCCCATCGAACAAGTTTGCTCCTATAAATACCTAGGGATCCATTTTGACCCTCCCTCTCCTTCCATGGACACATCGCTGCCCTAGCCACTGCCACTAATATCCAATTGGGCATCTTACATCAGTATAAACACTGCCTCTCCCGGAGGCTCTTGACTCCCAGTCACCTCCTCTATCCTGTCCCTAGTGGACTATGGACTGCGGTGTATGGTGCTGCTGATCAGACCGCACTCCATAAAATTTGCACTACTCTGAATAAGGCCTGCAGATTAATTACTGGGGCACCTAGGCTGACACACACCTGTCTACTGTACGCTAAAGTGCTGGTACTTGATCTTGACGAGCGCCTCAAATATCTGACCTGTACCCTTACAAAAAAGACCCTCCTTGGGCTATCTCTGCCAGGATTGACCACCACCATATGCTGCTCTGTCCCACTGGTTCATACTCGGACCTCTGGGAAAACTTCTCTTGTTATCCCTAGAGCTAGGACCTCTCATGGCCAAAGAGCCTTCAGCTTTAGGGCCCCCTTCTGGTTCAACACACTGCCCCCTCCATCTCCGAAGCTCCAACTATATCGTGCTTCAAAACTTCCTTACGTAACCACCTTATTAACACCCAATGCTGTAATTGCCATTAGTCAAAGCCGTACTCAATACTTATGACAAAGCTTACTACTAAGCTGCTAAGGACAACATAACTCTGGTATTGTTTGCATCAATCCTACCTGTACCAGCTTGTTTGTATCTATGTCTTAAGTTACTGTTATACTTATGTGTTGTAGTGCTATACTGTGTATTTTCATTTGTCTTACTGTGACAAGGTACTTTTGTAAATGAGCCTATGGCTCAAAGGTTTTCCAAACTGCTGTTTGAATAAAATAAAAAAAAATAAAAATAAAATTGTTGAGAGTAAAATTTTGATTAGAAAGGCTCAGAAACAGAGTACTCCTCCAGGTGCCCTTTTAGCCACTCTTTGACACAATTCTCTATAACTTTGCCCAAAAATGGCAAGCAAGAGATAGATCCATATCTCACAAAGTCACCATGATACCTTCTTAAGAAGAGAAAATACCACATCCTCTATCAAAGCTAATGGAGACCCCTCGCCAACCACTACCAAGTGAGGCACTGATGATGTCAAAAATCACTGGACCAAGTTCTGCCACCCCTTTTGGAGTTGTTTCAGTGCTTTTTAAACTATCCAATAAAAATATATTTTCTGTCTAAATGCCAATTATCAGAATACCTGGGGCCCAAATACCGAATATTTGGGAAAAGGTACAGCAGTCAGCAGAATGTAGTGCAGTATCATGCGGTAAATGACATGTCACAAAATACTGCATGACAAAAGGACTAAATTGCCACTGCAGCTGCACTATTCCCTGCAGTACACTGTAGCACTATGCAGTAATATTGCAAGGTACTGGCCTGCATGCTGACTGGCATTGCTATATTAGCACAGCATGAAACACAAGATGCAATAAATTTCCAGAATTTAACATTAGGTGACATGTTTGGAGACAGCATAAGAAAAATCAGAAAGTAATGGACAGAAAGGAACCATAATAGCAATGCATTCTTTCTCATGAGAATGCAATGTCTGTATTCCTTTTTCTCCACACTGTATATGGAAAGCTATATTTCTTAACTTATGTAGTAGCTAAGGGGTTCTACAGTTCATCAGTTTGAAAATGAACTGAAATAATGGGTTGAAATAAGAAAGATAACCCACTTGAAAGTGAAGTATCATCTCTTAACTCCATCTATCTGTTTTTGAGGTGAAGCATCCAAAGCTGAGGCACACATATTTTAATTTATCGGTGGCACACAGTTTGATTTCCCACGGAATGATTCAAAAACCTTGTACAGAATAGGGGTATCTGAAAGAGCATGAAATGTATTTTAGCTCATGTTACTGACCACTGGATAATCCTATATTTTGCAACAATTTATTTGTAGATTTTGGCAGGATGACACAGTTCCTATTGTCTTTGTTTTTGTGGATTGCAGAATTCTGCTACCCACAATATTTTCCAGTTGTCTAAGCAGGAAAGAAGGCATTCATATTTACTTTAAACTAGCCAAGCCCAGTCACATTCAAAGGATGAGCAATTACAGTATTCCTTATGGTTTATTTTTAAAATAAAAGTAATAAGCAGGATTTTTAGAAGGGAGGATGCTGACACATGGTATTAATTTCCACTCCACTGTTGTCCTCCCATTTACGTAGGTTGTCTAACCTTTGGGTGCAGTTGAGAAGGAAGCAGTCGGAAGCTGCCACAAGTTGGCAAAGGACTTTGGAAAATCCTGCTTGATGTATTCTTACTGCCTCTAAATGAACTTTTATTTTACCATTCATTTACATTAGGTAGCCCAGCAATTACAATTGACAAGGCAAGACAAGGCAAATGTATTCTTCACTTGCTGGAGTGATGGCTCCTAAGGCAACAGAGGTGTGCACGGTAAAACAATATGAAGTCTCAAAAACAACAAACTTGCCACTCACTTGCTCCACGTAGTGAAATCCAGACAGTAAATATATTTATCCATACTTTGTTCTATAAAGTGCAGATCACACTCCATGTACCCGCAAAACTAATAAATCCTCTTTTCTAGTTCATTTCTGCCATACATCTCAAGCCCAATGCTCCTTTCTTTATAAGGCTCCCTCCCTTGTGAATGGGCTGCCACCTGAGATCTATGCTGAGAACAAACTAGGCCCTTTCAGATGCATAGTGCACCAGCACCTCTCTAATCACTGCAATTGTGACTGCTCCACCTATTCTGCATTTACTCTCCTGTTATACCCCTTCCTCTTCCCGTTATCCTCTTCCTGCACTCCTAGCAACAATATGCACCATTTAACAATGTCATTCTCTGACTGCACTGTGCCTCTTTACCCACATTTTAGTTTCTCAATTGACTAGTTGATTCTGTTGATACCACATGAAATATTGCATTTCTTGTTATATGTTTGTTTCACCTTTTTGTTACTTATTTGTTTATTGTTGTATACTTGCTTTGGATGCAGAACCTTTGTAAATGAACCTCTGCTTCAAATGCATTTTGTAATCCTAGAATTTTATTAATTAAATACAAAAATGAATAAAGACAACAGAACATCAGACCTCTCGATGAACCTGTTTGTGGGAGGTCTGATGTTCTGTCATCTTTGCACTTAAACAAATAAAGTAAGGACAAATACATTTACTGTCTGGCTTTCACTATGTGGAGCAAGTGAGTGCCAGGTTTGTTGTTCTTGCAAATTTATTCTTAAATTCACAGACAGGATTTATTAACTATAACAAGAATAGATTCACAACAGTATCAGTAAAGGGGATAGTAACTAGAGATGCAGCAAATTTTTAATCAGCTGGTGAAACGAAAGTGAAGTGGACACTTCACGTTGGTGGAGCACAACGAGAAGAGAGCACTGTAAAGTGCTCACTTCGCGTTATCATTATTATTTCGCATTGCCTTATGCCTTAACGTGAAGTAAGGCAAAGTGACAAGTAAATAGGCAGCCCCCCACACATTACATGGCTTACAGTACTGTAAATCACATGCTTTAGCCAGGCAGGAAGGAAGTGAGTCAGAGAAGCAGTTTCACGTTCTCCTTTGCATTCAGAGAGAGAGAAGGCTTTGTGAGAGAGCAGTGTAGGAGAGAGTGACAAAGTGCTTTATTGCCTTTCTAAAATAACACCTTTTTTAAAAGCTATCATTATTTAGTTTTTGTATTGTGTTTGTGATTGCTTTCTGGAAGTTAATTTTTTTTATCAGTTTTGTTTTGTTTTGTGTGTGTGTGTGACTGTGTGAGTGTGTGTGTGTGTGTGTGTGTGTGTGTGTGTGTGTGGCTTGTATGCGTCGTGCCCGAGGGACTTGTGTGGGAGGGATGGATGTGGACCCTGGAGAGGTGAGTCACTGGCCGGGGCATGGACAGAGGAGGGGAGTTCGGACACATGGGGGTGGTTTTGTGATGCTGGACTGCTCCTGACTCCTTGGTGTCGCTTCCCCCCCAGTGGAAGCAACAGCAACAGCTGCACCAGTGCCACTGGTGGCTGCTGTGCGTCCACCTTCTCCGCCACTACCACCACCACCGGTAGATGCTGTAGGGGCTCCAGCAGCACCCCTCCACCACCTTCACAGCCACAGGAGATGCCTCTAGAAACCATAGGTGGTGCGAGGATTGTGTCTGGTCCTCTCCGCAGCTCCCCAGTGTGGGAGTTTTTTAACTCTGTGGGGGGGAGACACCACAGTCATGGTGTGTCATCTGTGTGGTGTGCTGGTGTGCCGTGACCCCCAGGGGACACATTTGGGGACTGGTGGTTAGCACACCCACATGTTCAACCACCACAAGGTGGAGTAGCAGGCTGCCATGGAAGGGGCCAGCCATCTACCTGCTGGCCCTTCTGAGGCAGTGGCCAAGGGTGCTGCTGCTGGGGTAGAAGTTGTGCTTTGCCGCAGCAGGAGGAGGGCCAGTACAGCAGCTGTACCACCACCACTGTCATCACAGCCACCAGCACCACCTTCTTCACCACCACCACTACTTGGATTTCCACCTGCAGTGGACCCCAACATAGTCCCTGCAACAGAGGCCGACCTTGCCCTGGTGTGGGCAGCCCTGGAGGAGAGTAATCAGAGGGTCAGTGCTTTGCAGCAGCAGTTCTACACAATACAAGAACAGCAGCAGCAAATACTGACAATGCTGCACCTACTGCTGGACCACCATGGCATCCCATGGCCACAGTAAGGGATTGTTTTCAGGCCCCCCCCCCCACTACTGTGTTGTACTGTTTTTGTGTGTTTTTTCTTTGTTGCTGTTTAATAATACACATTTTCCCTTTCAGGGGCATCTTTCTTGCTCCACATAGTGCAATACATTTCTGTGAAAACAGCCCAGAATTTCATTACAGTGTGTCACGTGACGGAGGAATTCCCATTCTGAAAAGCTGCCCACATTCTGACTGCCTTCTCAGTAACATTAAGACGTGATGCCAGGGAGAGCGTGGATGCATGCTCCATTACAGTGAATGTACGATTGTCAGGCAACTTTCTGAATGTTTCTTTGTGTTATAATGGTCAGTTTGTGGTGAAACGTGTGGGGACGTTTCCAGTAAGAAGGGCCTTGTTAGTGGAAATATTCACACATTTCACCACAAAGTTAACCTTAAAACATAACAAAACATTGGGATAGCTGCTGAACATTCACTGTAGTGGAGCATGCCTCACCCTGGCATCATGTTATATTGTTGCTGGGAAGAGGGCAGAATGTGGGTGGCTCTGATGAAAATTCCTCCATCACATGACACACTGTAATGAAATAATGGGTGGTTTTCTCAGAAATATATTGCACTCTGTGGAGCAAGAAATATTCCACTGGAAGTAAGGCCCCCGAATATTAGGTTATGTGCATCACTATTACTTTGTAACGTGGTGAATCTCTGTAAAGCAGCAGCACAACAATCTGTTGAGAACTCTGACCTATATTTTTTAATGCTATGTTACAACTTCCTTTACTTACATCCTGACTGGAATGATACGAGAACTTCCAGTAGTTGAGTGTGCTGTACTACATTTTTTCATGTGTGAAATAATGAAAGGAGCATTCCTTTTAATTTGGTGCTGACCAGATCTGTGTCATTGTTTTCTTCTGCTTTTCTCCATCACATCAGTTACTTGTTATATATCACTTCTGTTGTAAATTAACAGTTATGCAGCAGGCAGTGTTCTATGACACCACGGAACAATATTGATTGAAAAGCAGCTGCAAATAAATACAAACCTGGTTAGAACAATATTGACAGGCGTGCTCATTTGTTTGCCATACATGAAAACAAGTAGTCAACTAAGTAAAGCAGACAGCAATTTTAAAAAGAAGCGTATCATTCAAGTCATGACTCAGAGTAACTAGTGGCTGTGACAATGTAAAGTGGCATAAAAAAATACAGTTCAAAATTGCCACAAAATTCTTGCAATGCTGCTTTAATTGATGATATCAGTATGACATCATGAGCTCACAAAAATCACACAACTCACAAAATGCATCCCCAGAATTAATGGTGCACTCAGTCATGCATGCAGTGGTGTCACAGAGTCCTATGATTTTTTCTGCAGGCCCAAAATGCAACCTCCTTGTGTGCAGAAAATTGACAAGTGGTATCACAGTGAAATGAGACTGTTTCAGCACATACAAAGTCCCCCAGAATAAAATAATGACATTGAGCATCCTGTTGCTGGTCCAATGTGTTCTGTGAGGCAATTCAAGCAAATGCAGTGTGATCATCTCAAGTGGATGGAAGGGTGCCCTTTGGCTGTACACTAATAGTAGCCTTGGTGAGTAGATCTATATATATATATATATATATATAGATATATGGTTGTGTATTTTGTAGATGAGGAGGGGGGTTGACATGGACATGTACTCATGGTATTGTTCTGTATCACAGGTCACAGAAACTGTTGGTGTGCACATTACAGTGCTCAATGATACTTTTTTTGTGTTGAAATTGGAAACAGATAACTCTCAAGCACATGAAGGTAAGTATTTTTTTTGGGGGGGTGGGGGCAATCATATTTGCAGATTTGTCTGTAATGGTTTCTTATTTTGTTACTTCTTCACAGATTTCATCCGCATCCTTCTTGTGTCCGGTTGTTAATGATGGTCATGATCATGTAATGAAATGACTTCTGTGAGTTGCATATGTGCCCAGTCCTGGGGGAGGAGGGTGCCTGATGATGTTGAAGAACTTTTTTGGATAAGGCCACTTTGACAGAAGAACAAAGCATCTGGAAGTTTCCTAAAAAAAGAAATGAATTACTTCTTACAACTTAATTGTTTTTTTTCCCCTCCCTGTTTCTCAATCTCAAGTCAAGTTACATTTCAAACCCACATCTTGTCAACTAACACAACCTGTGTGCAATATTTGCTGCAGTCTTTCCAAAACAATTAAATGGATGAAATAAAATCTTCATACTTACCAGAATGGATTTCACATGGATATTCCATAGGTTCCTCTCTGTACGGTACAACTGCAGTACCATTCCAACTGAGTTTTAGTGATGGAGCCTTTTTTAGTTAACCTGTAAAAAAATAAATAAATAAGTGGACCGTATGTGTTTTACCATTGCGGCTCTGAAAAGCTACAAAAACAAAACATACAACTAAAGAAAGTGATACAGCATAACAAACATGAGTAGACATACTCATTTTATGGTTTAAATATTAAGAAGCTTTGTGTCTGTGGCTGATGGATGTGGTGGTCCGAATAGACTCATGCTCAGTGGTGGCAGTGGCTAACATCAGTCCTAGTGGTGGCGGTCCTGGGGTCAGACAGACTCATGCTCAGTGGTGGCAGTGGCTAACATCAGTCCCAGTGGTGGTGGTCCCAGGGTCAGACAGACTCATGCTCAGTGGTGTCAGTGGCTAACATCAGTCCTAGTGGTGGTTGACTGGGGGTCAGACAGACTCATGGTGGCAGTGGCTAACATCAGTCCCAGCAGTGGTGGTCCAGAGGTCAGTCAGACTCATGCTCAGTGGTGGCAGTGGCTAACATTAGTCCTGGTAGTGGTCCAGGGGTCAGACAGACTCATGGTGGCAGTGGCTAACATCAGTCCCAGTAGAGGTGGTCCAGGGGTCAGACAGACTCATGGTGGCAGTGGCTAACATCAGTCCCAGTAGTGGTGGTCTGGGGGTCAGACAGACTCATAGTGGCAGTGGCTAACATCAGTCCTGGTGGTGGTGGTCCGGGGGTCAGACAGACTCATGATCAGTGGTGGCAGTGGCTAACATCAGTCCTGGTGGTGGTGGCCCTGGGGTCTGACAGACTCATGCTCAAGTGGTGGCAGTGGTTAACATCAGTCCTGGTGGTGGTGGTCTGGTGGTCAGACAGACTCATGGTGGCAATGGCTAACATCAGTCCCGGTGGTGATGGTCCAGGGGTCAGACAGACTTATGCTCAGTGGTGGCAGTGGCTAACATCAGTCCCAGTGGTGGTGTTGTTGGTCCGGGGTGGCACACCGCCTTTTAACAACTTCAGTTAAAACCTGCCAACATAAATCACATCATCATCCTCATAAAGAAAGCTTCCCTCCCATTCACCTATGTCTGAAGTTTGACCACTGGGAAATTCTTTCTCCATTGTGTCATCATCTACCTCAGTGGTGGGCCTTTTCAGGGGCCCACTGCCAGTGCCACCAGGATGGTCCATTTCCACATCACCAAAACCACCATGACTAGGCCGGGGTATAAATACTGAGGTTGCAGACTGCGCTGCTATGTGCCTCTCATTCATTTTAATGAATGTTAACAAACTAACATTTGCAGGAGAGAGGTTTGTCCGATGATCACTGACTATTGCACCTGCTGAGCTGAATACCCTCTCAACACTTACACTGGAGGGTGGGCATGTGAGGTGCTTCAGTGCCACTGCAGTCAGCTCTGGCCATTCACTGACCTTTCCACTCCAGTACAAAAGAGGATCTTTAGTTATTGTCAGATGCCTGTTTTCAGACAAATATGACTCAACCATTCTTCTGAGCTGCACTAAGTCCAATTGTTGATGCATCATCCTTTTCTCCCGAATCATTTATTTCACAAATACCCACTTGGGACAAAGCCTCCCAAAGTGGGTTGATGCCAGCCACTTTGGATGACAGACCTCCTGGAACTGATATCCCCTCCTCCTTGCAGGATATGCTTGATAGTCCTACAGGTACACCTTCAGCCAGATAATGCTGCTGAGGTTTGCTGACCTTGGCACGTGACTTCTGTACTCCATGAACCAAGCACACCAGTTGACCACTGATATTTTTTACCTTTTCAGGCCCTCCCTCCAGTACTGATCCAATTCCACATTGGTATCGTGGGTCCAGCATTGTTGCTATGACAAAGTTGTCAATACGATGAATGTTCACAATGTGATGATTCTGGTCGAATACTGGTAGCATGTGTTGCAACAACATACTGCTACCACCGTCTCCAGCAACATCAAGGCCATGTTGTACATTCACCAATGTCTGCCTCAGCACCTGCAGCAGTGGAATTGATTTGCTAATGGAGGCAGACTCGACACTCACTGCCTGTATGGCATGTTCAAAAGGCCGCAAAATTGTTATTACAGAGTCCATGAGGCACCACTGTTCAGTCATTATAGACATAGAGGCCTCGGAACTGGCATGGCTAGTGTGCATCACAAGATATTCTGAGATGACTTTGTATTGTTCATACAACCTCTCTGCCATGTATAAAGTGGAGTTCCATCAGGTGATAACTTCCAGCTTCAAGCGGTGCTGAGGCAGGCTGTTTTGTATCTGCAACTGCCGCAGTTGGTCACAGGCCTTTCCAGATCTTGAAAAGTGAGAGCAGATACGTTGTGCAATGGTCAGCATTTCCTTTACATCAGGGTGCTGCAGAAACTCCTGCACCACAAGATTTAAACAGTAGGCCATGCATGGAACATGAAGAAAAACACCATTCGTGATGCATTTCACCACATTTCACCCATTGTCACTTGCTATGACCTCAGCTCTCAGGGACAGAGGTTTTAGCCATTTGTAAATTTCAGTCGGTACCACATCCAACATGTTCTCACCAGTGTGTGAACAGGTCACATTGTGCATAGCAATCATTGCATGCTGTCGAATTCCTGGAAGATTGCTACCTCGACAATTCACCTTACTGCACTGATTATTCACACTACCAACATCACAAACAACCCTTGGCACCTGCGCCCAATGTGTAGTTATACACAAATATGAACTCCCCACTATTTTGGCACTTGTCCACATATCCATATTCAAATGGATGAATGGAGAGGAGGAATGTTGAAAGGCATGTCTTACTGAGTCGGACACGGTGAGGAACAACTCAGGGACAGCATGAGTAGAAAAGTATGTCCTGGATGGGACTTTCCATTTTGGACAGGCACGTTTAGTAAACTGCCAGAACCCAGAATTCTCCACAAAGGAGAAGGGCAAAAGATCAATTGCAGGCATTTCTGCTACAGAAGCATTAAGTTCACGTGACACAGTATGAATCGGGGGGTACTTCAGATTATACGCAAAAACACTCTGCACCGTGGTCTGACTTAAATGTTTTACATGGGGTGTGATCACAAATGGTTGTGCTCTGTGATGAATGGCATTGGCAGGGAGTGGAGTGTGGACATTTGATGAAGGTGGTTACACAGGTGATCATGACAAACCCAGAAATGAAGTTATTTTGCCAGATTTGCCAACTGGGGTTGATGTACCACTTGCACTAGACATACTGCATTCACCACCACCACCACAGCCACAAAAACTGCTACTTTCACCAGCACTGGACAACATTTTAAAGTCATTATGGTCCTCCACCTCACCATGCCTGTAGTAATCCTCTGCTCTTATTACCTCAGTACTGCACACTTTTAATTTAGTACTGGACTTAACAGTCATGGAAGGGGATAACATGTTTGTTATGGTTGCTGGTGATGAGGGTGAACGCCCCACTGTGGTATTAGCTGCCAGCTTGTGCTGGGTCCACAGTGCTAAGTACCTATTCTTAAGATGTGTATGCTGTCCTTCTGTGCCCAGATGGCTCCCCTTTTCATCTCGACTGACACGCACATGGCAAACCTGGCAGATTGCAACTGACTCATCATCTGCATCTTGAACTAAAAAATACCAAGCAAGAGATCGTGATGCTCTGCTTTTAACATGTCCATGAGGTGGTTTATTTAAGTCTGTTAAGCACGGAAGTGGGGGGGGGCATGTGATTTGGGCACGGAACACCTGGACTGCAACTGACCACCATGACTACTGTACCTATCATATTTATTACTGGGTCATCATCATCAACTAAAACTGGTAACTCACAAGTTTTACAGGGGGGATTGCTGCAAACAGACTCAGACACAGCCACTTTGAATTTCTTTTTCTCCGGTTCCCAACTAGGGTCAATTACATCATCATATTCATCAATGTCACACACATCGACATCTTCTGCTTGGATGCTAGCATGTGGACTGCATGTTGTAACAACAGCAACATCATTATCATCATCATCACATTCATCATCAGCATCTACACCACCATCACCTGATATTTTTTTACCTCACTGTGAATCACTGCATGGAAAATGCATGAGATTAACTGCCATGGTGGATGGAATATCACATTGTATGCTACCATTGACATGATTATCAGAATCCTCAGGTTCAATTACTGGTATGTTATTGGGAAGTATGACATCATCTATGCTGCCACTCACTTGCACTGCTTCGCACTCAATATTTTTGGATACGGTACACTGGTCGGAATTCAAACTTGATGCACCAATACTAATACTACCACCACCACTAACACCAGTAACACTAACACCACTGGCTGGGAAAACATCCTCTCCTCCAACTATGAGTGAAGTTACTGATTGGGCTGTAAAAGACTTTGCAGGAGAAATACCTTTCCTCACATCAGCAATGCACTTCTGCATCTGCGTACTACCACACCCACAGACTATCTTACTGCCAGCATTGCCATGGCGAGAAACAGCTTTGCTTGCACGTCTCTTTGTGGGCATTTTGGGGGATCAACCACAATATTATAACCAAAGTTAGATTTTGATATGTTCACTATTTGATTTGGGGGACGCTGGATGTGAAGCCTAAAGAACAACTGTAGCTTCAGCAACAGATAAGAGACTAGTCTGTCACGCAGTGAAAACAACTTCAGTAACCAGTGGTGCTGATGAGGTCACAAAAACAATCCAATCTGGGAAAAAAATCCTTTGCCAGTGGGGGTTGGGGGGCACTGACTGCAGATTTGTAGGGCAGTACAAGCAGCAAAACAAAGAACAGATATCACAATCACAGTACAAGATCAGGCAGCTGCTGCAGTAGATAGCAGGTTCACACTGCTGCACCTGCAATTACACTAGTCTATGGCACAATGAAAGGTGTATTATTTGATGTCACACAACACCGCACACACACTCACACACCTACCAGTTTGTCTACAATGCTGAACTAGTACTGCATAGCAAATTGAAAAGTTCAGTAATGTGCCACATATTGTTATGTAAACAACCTGAAATTATGAACTGCTGCACCAGATCCACACAACACACAATCAGCAAGACAATTTCAACAATTACTGACAATATTACTGTGTATACATTAACACAGTCAGTTATATAACAAAAGTATAACCAAAAAACAAACAAATCACTATTCCTCCAACTTACATCTACCTACAACACAGATATGCCACTCCCCCAAAGCACACTTTCACTGTCTTTCACTACACACACTCAATGTTCTACAGTAACATTCAAAATCCACACAAAAACAAAAATGCTCGATGATATGAGCACAAGAGGGTTTCCTACAATCGATGAACTAAAGTTTTAGCCCCCCCAAAAATGCAATAATGCTTTTTTTAACAGCTTTTAGAAGGTTTCAATCACAGACAGCTCTAACAGTACACTGTCTCCTACTACTTTTATACACATACTACCCCGAACTGAGGGTGTGCAGATCAATATAGAGCCCATGTGACCTGAAATCCCATGAATCACTGCAAAATTCACCTTCAGAGCTCAAAAACAAGGAAAAGTGAGGCGAAGTGCATTGTTCTCAATGCACTTCGCCTTGATATTTGGTGGAGTAGTGGTCTGGGAAGGCTTAGTAACACAAAGTCATTGTTTTCAATCAACTTCGCATTACCCATCATAACATGAAGTACTCCGCTTAGCATTGAGGATCACTCCGCCAATCCGCCTTTCTTCCGCGAATCACTTCGTGGACCGGGTTGAGCCCACTTAGCCCACCACTAATAGTAACCTAAAAGCATAAAACAACTAAATTAAAATAGACATCAAGGATTATTTAGCTGTTAAAGAATGACTGTTGAAAGAGATGGTCCTTTGGCTACATTTTAAATGCTTCAGCTAAGAGAACATTCTACTGGCTGATACAGATGGCATTCCAGAAGATTACCGGTCCTGCAACAGAGAAGGCCTTATACCCTGATTTCTTCAGTCTAAATCTCAGAACTGTCAGCAGATTTGCCTTGGTGGAGTAGAGAGGGTGTGGACCAAAGAACAGAAAGCCAAGAGATGTGTCAGGTAGTTGGGACCTAGTCCTTTTAGAGCTTTGGGACTGGAGTTAACAAAGCAGTCTTGAAAGCAGTGATCACCAAAGTAGCTAATGCAGTTCATGCAGCATAGACATGATATACTCAGTGGTTTTAACTCCAACATTCGGCCTGGCTGCAGCTTTCTGAGCCAACTGCAAGTGATGCACCAACATTCCTAACAGCCCTAGGTACTGAGCATTACAATGGTCGATCCTCAATATCACAAAGGCATGCACTAGGTTCCTCATATCATAGAAACATAGACAATGACAGAAGAACAAGACTAATGGTCCACTCAGTTTGCCTATATTTCCCTATAAAACCCTAGTACCTATTATCCACACAAGGTAATAACCCTCACTACCTGCTTGTTCCCCCTCCTACTTCTACTGCTGTGAGTATCCACTATATCTTTCACTCTGTCACAGCCATGCTTGAAACCATTTATGATTTTGGCAACCACAACCTCAACTGGTAAACTGTTCCATGGCTCCACCACCCCTTCTGTAAAACAAAACTTTCTCATATCCCTCTTAGATCCCCCATCAACTTCCACTCATGCCCCCATGTCCTTGATCTGTTACTCATGCTAATTATTTGCAGTTCACCTTGTTTACTCCTTTCAAGAACTTGAAGGCCTATATCATATAATCCCCTCTCATCTGGTCTCTAATGAGTACATATTCACTGCCTTGAGGCAGTTGTCTTAAGATCTGTCCTGCTGGCTCTGATACATCCTAGTCTCCTACACTGCACTGTTTCTAGCCTGTCCTTATTGTTCCTGAAGTAAGGATTCCCAGAACTGGGCACAATACTCCAGTTGTGGCTTCACCAGTGATATATAATGAGGTAGTAATATCTCTGTTCTTTTACTGTCAATACCCCTTGTACTGCGATAGGCAGGCACTGATTTTACAAATAGGAAAATGTTCATAAGCAACAAGTACTACAATTGAATTTACTGAGAATGATGTGTTTTCTTACACCACAGTCTAGTAATGTTTTTTTTTTTATTAATAGCAGCATGACTGCTAAGACGTTTATGTTTTCTTGCACATGCCTGCATTTAATTCAATGTTCATAGACTTAGTTGTCTGTATACCACATCTCTACTCAGTATGTATTGGTTACCATTTTTGTTTTTTAGGCTTTAAAATGCAAAAATAAATTGTATGTTGTAGCAGATGTGATGGTATACTGGATAGGTTTTGCTATCATGCAGGAGTTTGACGTTATTTTGTTTTTAATTATTATTACAGTGCTACTGATGCAGTTATGAACCCAGCTTCACCTGTGGGACCCTTCAGTTATGAAATAATGGTTATAATAACTGATGAGCAATTTTTATAATGTGCTCAGCCAGTTAATATTCGTCATAATAACCTACAGGTTATTATGGTGATCACGAGCTCTGTCACTCACAGCAGAGTGCTTCGCTATTGACTTTGCTTGTCTGTGTGAACAGGCTAAACACTCTCTGAATCATGGCTACTCCGTATCTCCGCTAGTGAGGAGCCACCACACCGTCCAATTCTCCATCTGGTGAATCCTGCCTTTACATTCTTGTTTTAAAATAAACACACAAAAATTGTGTCATCTGATTGATCCTGCTGTTTGTCGCCTTTGGCGACACTGCGAGCATGAACACGCAGCACTATAGAACCAGGCTCCAAATCATAGAAGACACTAAACATAGAGACAAGGTGTGTGTGAGAAAACACTAGGAAAAAAAAGGAAAACAAAATGGAGACAAGGGGTGTGTGTGTGTGTGTGTGTGTGTGTGTGTGTCAGAGGGTCACAGCACTAGGGTGTGTGTATCTGTATGTGGGGGGGGTATAGCACTAGGGCAGGAAAACATTGCTCACCAGTATATTATATAAAATAAAGAATGGAGAAGTGTCCATATAAGAAGTTAATGCACACCCTCGGTGTAAGATGCTTTGATAAACCCCTCGGGTATGTGGCATCCCACACCTCTGGTGTGCATTAAATTCTTATATCACACACTTCCCCATCCTTTATTCTATATTTATCACTTTACTTAGAATGACTGTGACTATGGATAATGTACTGAACATTGGTACAGTATTAGGGTATTTCATGAGCAGTATAACTGTACTTTGACAAACTTTATTTTGTATTATTTTGAAAAGCACTTTGATATCAATTTCTTAGTTCTTGATGGTTTGTTTTGGAATGTTCCTTTCATGAATCTGTTTAAATGAAAATGTAATTTCAATATTGTACAGTTTTGCTACTTAAGCCCTGAGGAAGAAACTTTGCCTCACATTTTGGCATGGCAATTGCAGTCTTATAAGGGGTTATTAATTTATATGAATTTAATAAAAAACGTACCATTCATACTCTATCTTTGCTGCGTGTGTGAGTCCTTTTTTCCTAACCTGTTTTGCCTGACTTGGATGGCTTATTAGGAACTGATTTCTCCTGTTGTGTTTTAATTTTTGAAGGAGCAGCTAGACTGGTCTACCATTCGCATTACTCTACCTCCTCCAAATAGCCTAACTATTCCCCCTCCTTTCTTACTCACCCTCCTTTCTTTATTTTGTCTCCAATATACTGTAACTGAAGAACTTCTTTTCCCAGCTCTTGGCCCCTTTACAATACACAGCTCCGCGTTTGTTTTTGCTTCACTAACTGTCCCCTTTTCTTCCCAGGTTCTCAGTTGGTAGTCTCCCCATTCTTCCTCCCCCTGCATTTCCTTGTACCTGATGAAGGCCTTATGTAGGCCTAATTTCTTCCTTGACCCTTTCTGAGAACCATGTTGGTCTCTTGTATCTGTTTCTCACCTGTTACTTTTGGTTACCATTCTCATGCATGGCTTGGATACCTTGAGAATCACCCTTTTAATTACTCCTCCCTCACCTCTTCTTCACACCTCTGATGGTGTTTCCCCCGACTAACTTGTCCAGGACCAACTTTCTCATCCTGTTAAAGTCAAACCTTCTGAAAACAAGGGCCTCTGCCCTTAACTGTGGCTTTACAGTCCCAAATGGCCACCTTGAACTAAACAGAGGTATTGTCACATGGCTCCCCTACTTGCACACCTCCTGCTGTCTCTGAGTTGGTGAGCACCACATGGAAAATGGCAGCTGGTCTAGTGGGTTCCTTAACCAGCTGAACCAGTACACAGGCCTGGAATGTATCCATCAGGGCTTAACTTCTAGTGCTTCTGGCAGCTGTAACATCCTGATCAATATCCAGCACATTCAGATCATCGCCACCACTACTTCCCCTTCCTAGTTCTTCCCTAAGCTACCTGTACCTCTCTTCCCCTTATTCTGGCAGTCTATAGACCAGCCTCAATTGTAGTTTCTTGCCTGAGATCTCCATGAGCTACACCCACAGCAACTCTGTCTCCCCATTACTTACACTGATGTGTCCATCTTCCACAGCCTTGACATACAGGGCTATGCCACCCCCCCTTTACCTTTTCAGCTAGCCCTCCTAAACATTGTGTAACCAGAGACTGTCAGATCCCAGTCATTATTTTCTGAGGCCAAAGTTTTTGTGATGGCTAAAAGATCTGCATCAGTACCTGCCATCATTGCTTGAAGCTCAATGATTTTATTACACAGACTACTGGCATTAAGCCAGACCTCTTTCCGTCTAACTCCTGATCCCCTTTTGCTTTTTATGTGTCTTTCTCCCTTATTCTTCATTCAACTCCTTGACTTATTGTCTTTCATGTTGATTAAAGGTTTTGTGAGCCCTCCCTCATGGTCCCTTCCCCTAGCCCAGTTTCAACCTCAACCATAATCTTATTTTTGCCCACTGTGCTGTTACAATCTCCCAGTTTAGCAGAAGTACTAGTTAGGTTCTCTTTCCTCTCTCCTATCACAATGGTCCCCCTGGCCTGAGTCTCCCCCACAGTCAGTTTATCAGCCCAGTTTATATGTCAAACTTCTGCCCCAGTGAACTCCCACCCCCCAAGTCAGGTAAACAATGTCCTCTTTGTGTTCCACAAATCCCCCAGTCCCCCACAAAATGGTATCCCATCTACTGATACCACTTCTTTAAAGAGCAGCTTACTCCTGTGGAAACACTTAAAAGAACATAATGTTCAGACACAGTTCTGCTGTTACTTCATATACAGTATTTTCTATATATTTGCATTCATTTCTCTTCTTCATTATTTATTAGTGAAGAAATTCCCACAAAAACAAGATTTGTTATCCTTAGAGTTCACCTCCCTCTATAGCTTATTCCCTTTTTGAAATCATAATGCTCTGTTGTGACACCACCATATGTTGCCATGGAAACAACTGTAAAGTCACAAGTAGAGTTTTATGACATCAGGTTGGGAATAAGAAATAGGAGCTGATTAATGCTCAAGGAACAGCAATCCCGTTTTCATGCATATAACCCCAGATCCCAGCAATAAATAATAGGGATAAGAAATGCAAAGTTAATGAGAAATTTAAAGCTGTTTTGTGTTCAAATATTATGTTTTACAAAGTTCTTATTGAGGCATCAGTGAATCTTTAAACACCCATTAAACTCCTTGATCTTATCCCTTCTCATTATATTTCCCCATCCCTACTCTACACAGGGAGGACCTAGAAAAGACCAGGGACACTGAATGTTCCTTCAGTCTGTCCCCCAGGCTGTGAAAGTTCTGCTTCACCGTTTCTACAGGCTGGTTCACCAGATTATTGGTACCCATGCATACCAGCACTCCCAGCTCCCCCTCCACCGTCCTCCCTATTCTGTCTATATTCCAGATGTCTGATGCACCAGAAAAGCACCTAACAATCCTACTCCCATCTAACCCCCCACCACCCTTTCTACACCACTGATCATTGAGTCCCCAACCACTAAGACTCTTCTGGTTGACTTTCTCCTGTTTGTCTCCTGGGTGCCACCAAGTTGTCCTGTCGTTTGCTTCTGCTTGACTTAGAGTCAGCCCCCAGGTGGAGTCAGGTAACTGAGTCTATTCCACAGGTGCAAAGTGATATGCCACCTGGATGGTATGGGGCCAGTCCACCTTGTTGTGGCTACCCCACCTCCTTTCACCTTCCCCTTTGCTCTCCACCCCCTTGGACCAGTGTGCCTCTGGGGGAGATGTGAGGTGGGATGTGGGGAGTTGACTATCTGAACTGGTGATGCAGCAGAGAAATCTCTTCTCTTGCTGCTTCCAGCTGAACATGAAGCTCTGCAAAGGTCCCACAGATGGGGCAGTGGACCCTCTTCCTTTAAGCATAACCTTGGAGAAGAACATCCAACAGTCACCACATCTGATTAGCTCCCCACTGTACCTTATCTCCATACTGAACCTATGATAACTCTAGACCACTGATAACAACCTGTATTCCCTTAACTGTCAGGTGCCTTTTGACTAGAAGCCGACTTCTTACTTCGTGTCCTGCTTTGCTACCTAGTTGTCCTTTCTGCAATATTGCCTTGGACTTCTATACTATATAGATACTTTGGGTAAGGCAGCTACTTATCACAAGCTTACTGTCTCTAAATTATACATCCTTAGCACAGCCCCTGTACTTCTACCCTATATATTGTAGCTATTTAAATAGGGATATTAATGTACAGTATTTCAGCAGATATAATAAAGGTCACACTCTTATAACATTTATTACACTGCAGTTTCATACATTAGTGGTAATTTACCCAGTTGCTGAGGAACAGTTGGTACTTAGGTGTACTCCAAATAGGGAGTTGTTGGTTTCCTTTTTCTTTAGGACTGCTGGCTACAGCATCTGAAGCTCACTTGATCCCCTCAGGGCCACAGTGTCCTGCAGACTGTGAACTATCTGCATATGCCCAGTAAACAACATAGAGATAGAGGTCTTATTTCTACTCTAGGCCACTCACATGTTGGGAAATGAGTGTGATGGGACATGCTAATAGCAAGAGCTAACTAAAGTGAAATCAAAATGCAGACAACTGCTTCACTTCTGCCTAATCCACACCCTCTAATTAAAAATTATCCTTCCAGCTAAATGCAGGAATGATTTTCATCTGCTTTCCCCCAACTCAGATCAGCACTCTGCTAAGTACTGTGTCTTTTATACCCTGACTGAAGGTCCCATTTTACCTTACAGACCCTATGCTTCTAATATAGTGTCTATCTACTTGGGTGTGTTCTAGCTGCCTCAGTCAGCTCAACTGCTTCCTTGCCTTGCCTTGTTAGCAAGAGCTACAGTAGATCCAATCATGATGCAATGCAGTAACTTGCAGTAAATGACCTATCTGCAGGCACATCTCTGGTCTGAGGGAGGAGGTTGCTCATCTCAAGGCTGACCTGGCTAGGTTTGTGAAACCTCTTCCCCCACCCAGGGACCACAAGGGCACTGCTGCTACCTCAGAGGTTGCCAAGAAAGAGGAGCAGTTGGACCAAGGTGGGCTCAGGGAGGGAGAGGGTGGTGGAACAGAGGTCCATCCCTCCAGATGTACCACTCCACAATTCGTATACTGTTCTGGCAGAGAGTGGTTCCTCTATGGAAGCACCTGCAGTAGAGACCAATGAGGATGCGAGGAAACTCCACAAAAGAGACCCACAGGAGAGTGGCACAAGACCGCACAGGGGAAGGAAACAACTCCTGGTGGGGGACTCAATCATTAGGGAGGTAGAAGTGAGGGAGGAAGGGGAGAGGGAGGTAAGGTGCCTGCCTGGTGCCATGGCTCAGAGGGACAGGAAGAAAATCCTCAGGATTGTGGTAACAGCTACATGAGGGAGGGAGCTGGATGTCATTGTCCACCTAGGAACAAATGACCTGGCTAAGAATGGGATTAGAGCAGTGCAAGAGGAGTTTGTAGAGTTGGAGAGGGGCCTTAGACAAGTAGCACGTACGGTAACCTTCTCAGAGGTGCTGCCTGTCTATGGCAAGGATGATGCTAGGGTACTCCGCATCATGGGATTCAATGAATGGCTGAAACACTGGTGTGGAGCTCAGGGTTGTAGCTTCATTGGGAACAGGGGAGCCACCTGGAGGGATACAGGCCTATACTGGTGCAATGGTCTGCATCTGTCCAGGGGGGAACCAAGATCCTAGGTAATAGGTTTAAATGCTTCATTGGCAAGCATTTAAACTAGCCGAGGGGGGAGGCACTGAAAAGGAGCAAGGAAATCCCAGCTTTCCCCCACAAAACACAGTATTTAGCAAGGTAAACACCAAGGTAGAGAAGTCAGTAGCGAGCAGGACAGGGGTA
Source organism: Neoceratodus forsteri (assembly GCA_016271365.2). Classification (NCBI taxonomy): domain Eukaryota; kingdom Metazoa; phylum Chordata; order Ceratodontiformes; family Ceratodontidae; genus Neoceratodus; species Neoceratodus forsteri. The sequence continues at coordinate 876,553,562 of CM057452.1, read as the reverse complement.
AATGCAAAAAAAGGCAAAGGCAGTAAGGACAGGGATGGGACTAAAAGGGGTAAGGCCATCACAAAATGGAGGGTGATGAGTACCAATGCCTGTAGGCTGTGTAACAAGCTCGCTGAACTAGTGGCCTTGATGGAAGAGGGATGTCTGGATATTGTGGCAGTCACTGAAACATGGTACACAGAGAACCATGACTGGGATGTCAACATACTAGGATACACAATCTACAGAAGAGACAGGGAGGGTAAAAGAGGAGGAATAGTAGCTCTCTATGTAAGGGAAGGGATTAAAGCAACAGAACTAAAGAGTAAACAGGAAGTATATGAGTCACTATGGGTCACCCTTGAGACAGGAAATGGCACCACAATCTGCATGGGGGTTGTGTACAGACCCTCATCTCAGGGGGAGGGAATGGACAAGGAAATGATAGAAGACATCCTTAGAATGGCAGAAAAAGGGGAGATATGTTGTTGATGGGGGACCTGAATATGCCAGATGTTAACTGGAACACCTCTGCTGCAGGCACATCCAAGGGCAGGGTCATTCTTGATGCCCTACAAGGGGCATGCCTCAGACAGCTAGTGTTGGAACCCATTCAGGAGGGAGCAATCTTAGACCTGGTACTCTCAAATGGGGATGGAGAAAGGATCTCAGATTTAGAAGTGGGTAGCCTTCTGAGAACAAGTGACCACCAAACAGTGTGGTTCACAATAAACATAGCCATAGAGTCAAGCCATGCAAAAGCAAGAGTATTGGACTTTAGGAAGGCTAACTTTGGGAAAATTAGAGAATGCCTCAGAAATGCATTAGCAAATAGGCAAGAAGGAGGAGTGGAGGAACAATGGGGAATAATCAAAACAGCCATCAGAGGCAACAAGCCTTTGTGTGAAGCGAATCAAAAAAACAAAATGAAGGAAAAAAAAAAAACACTATGGTTATCAAAAGAGGTGGCAGAGAAGGTTAAGAAGAAAAGGATAGCATTCAGGAAATATAAGGAAACACAGAAGAAGCAGGACAGAGAATTTTATCAGTTAGAGCAGAAGGAGGCAGGGAAGGCAGTCAGAATAGCAAAGACCAAAACCAAGGAAAAGATAACCAACTCTGTTACGAAGGTGGATACAACCTTTTATAGGTATATTAGGGAGTGAAGAAAGTCCAAGGGAGGAATACTGAGGCTTACTAAAGGGAAGGGAATGTGGGCAGAGGGTGACAGTGAAAAAGCAGGGATACTGAATGCATATTTCTGCTCAGTATTCACAACGGAAGAGGAAGGGGAGATACTTAAACCAAACAAGAGAAACACTCTAGATGGGGGCCGGGGGTCGATACCAGTCCACTCACAAAAGAAAGGGTTCTGAAAGAACTCTTGAAACTAAGGATGGACAAAGCAATGAGGCCTGTTGGGATTCACCCCAGAATTCTAAAAGAACTAAGGGTAGAACTAGTGACACCACTGACTACTCTCTTTAACAAATCATGGGAGGATGGGGTGGTACCTGAGGACTGGAGGAGGGTGGATGTGATTTCACTTCACAAAAGTGGGAGCAGGGCAGAGGTAGAAAACTATAGACCAGTTAGTTTAACCTCAGTGGTAGGGAAAATGATGGAATCACTTCTGAAGGAAAGAATTTTTGAGTACCTAGAGTTGAGCACCTAGTGGTTAGAGGAGCACAGGACCCAAGGCAGCATGGATTCACAGCAGAACGGTCATGCCAGACAAATCTAATAGATTTCTTTGACTGGGTGACCAAAGTAGTAGATAAGGGATGGGCTGTGGATATGGCCTACCTAGATTTTAGCAAGGCATTTGACACAGTCCCACACAAAAGATTAATATACAAGTTAGCCAGCCTTGGAGTGGGTCCCAAGGTGGTAGCCTGGAGAAAACATTGGCTGGACAACAGGACGCAAAGGGTAATAGCAAACAGAATCCACAGTGAAGAAAGGAGGGTTACTAGCAGGGTACCGTATGGTTCAGTACTGGAACCGGTCCTCTTTAAAGTCTTTATAAGTGACATTGGAGAGCACCTAGAAGGAAAAGTATGTCTCTTTGCAGATGACACAAAGATCTGCAACAAGGATGATACACAAGGTGGGGTGGAAAGGTTGAAAAGGGACTTAGCAAGGTTGGAGGAATGGTCAAATGTGTGGCAGCTCAGATTCAGTGCAAAAAAGTGCAACGTAATGTACATGGGATACAAAAACCCAGGGGAAGAGTACACAATGGTGGGTGAGATACTAACAACAACAAAAATAGAAAGGGACCTGGGAGTAATTATATCAGATGACCTAAAGGTGGGCAAGCATAGTGAGAAGGCAGTAAGAAGGGCTGGGGGGATACTGGGATGCATAGGAAGAGGCATCAACAGTAGAAAACAGGAAGTTGTTAACCCTCTGTACAGATAGTTGGTGAGATCATTTCTGGAGTACTGCTTGCAATTCTGGAGACCCCATATTTGCAAAGACATAGACAGAGTGGAGGCTGTTCAGAATAGGGCAACCAAAATGGTGCAGGGTCTGCACCAGAAGACATACAAAGAAAGACTAAAGCAGCTTAATATGCATACCCTCGAGGAAAGGAGGGAGAGGGGGGACATGATAGAAACTTTCAAGTACCTCAAGGGAATTAACAAAGTCCAAGAGGCTAGCATACACTATTTCAGAAAAAGAGATGTGTTAGAACAAGGGGGGCACAATTTAAAGATGGGGGGAAGGCTCAGAGATAATGTTAGAAAGTATTTTTTCATGGAGAGGGTTGTGGATGCATGGAACAGCCTTCCTGAGGAGGTTGTTTAGTCAAAAACAGTGAGAGAATTCAAGAATGCATGGGACAGACATAAGGCAATTCTAGTGAGGGGTAGGAGGAAGTAAGTTGTTGGTTGGCTGGGATCTGCAGCTTATCCATCAGGTAGGGAAATGAGCAGACTAGGTGGGCCAAGAAGTCCTTATCTGCCATCAAATCCTATGTTTCTATGTTCTAAGCTCCTTTGTTTCCACGACATGTCACAAAATACTGCCTGACAAAAGGGATTAATTGCCAGTGAATTACTGTAACATTTTGAGATACTCTGTAGCATTACTACACTGCTTCCTGACTGGCATCACTGCATCTACTGTACAATAGATAGGACTTCATCTGGGTGATATACCTTAACTAGAGAAATACACAGTGGACTTTCACCATCACCTGATATTTTCATGGCAGCATTCCATCCACAATGACTCCAAGATTTTAAACCTTATTCTCAGCTTGCAGTTATATGTCATTCATAAATGGATATCTAGGTGACTGACTTGATTAGTGCCAACTCATATGACCTTGTTCAACCTGTAACACCTCAGTCTTGCCCGGACATATGAGGGCACATAGTCCGAATCATGACAGTTAGGTGCAAAGGCAAGTATACTTGGATGGCATCTGCAAGGCAGTAAAACTTCAATTTACAGTATACCATCTGGTAATCTCTACTCAACATGTACATGAGAAATAACATGGGAACAGAATTTACCTCAGTGGCACCCCACAGACTACAGACTATCACAGCAGGCTTTAAGGAAAAAAAGTGCCTACAGTGCTCCTTTGTTTTTCTGGCCCTTGTTTATCCACCACCCTCGCTTACTGTGAACCTGCTCCTGTGCACCATTCGGGTGCAATGTTAATTTCCTCGTTTAAATGTCACTCTCATTAGCCACCATCTGCCAGGTATTGCTGCTGCATAAATTGTACTGGGAGCAGTGTTAAGCTCCCTCACTTATCTGCCAAGTGGCACTAAGGTGACATGACTGTAAGCACTATAGTAGTTGGTGGGTAATAAGGGTGGTAGTTTATTTTTACTACAATACTTCACTGTTTTTATTGTTGCCATCTGGCTTTAAAGATGGGATCTTGGACATTTCAAAAGGACATTTCCAAAGTTTCTCTTGTCCCCAAGTATGGTCCTACCCCATCCCAAGTACTGTCCTATCCTACCTTTCACACACAAAAGTGATTAGTTTTTCTTTCTTAGAGTGAGAAGTGTGGCAGTTCAGCAGCAATACAGACAGCAACTCATTGACTCGCGATATGAGCAAGTGAGACATGTCGCTGTTCAGCCACGATACAGCAAGCCATAACACAGTATTAAACAGTGTGGACTGCACCACTAGCTCAATATGATTTTTAAAAGAATAGTTGCCCTCTAAACACCCAAAGCTCTCATGTTCTGTGCCCAGTTTTTGGTAGCACGTGGTGGCAGCATCTTTCCACAGCATCCTTCCATGTGCTCGGGTTTGGTTTTTGGTAATTTAAAGAGAACTAGGCAAGTGGATAGGAGCACTGCTCAGGGATGTATTGCAGAAGAGGTATGTGTGCCTGGTTTTCAGTTTTTTAGATCTTGAGTATGCAGTTAGGATTGTTGTCGGTTCATAGATTCTGCAACATGGAAGGTTTCTGTGTTGAACTGAAGGTGGAAAGGGTTCACTCAGCCCTCTGTGAAACTAAAGATGGGAGACATTAAACTAAAAACTACATTCATGAAATTATAGAAAAACAACATTATGTGCTATAAATTACAAGATTATACTGAGGGTTCTTTGAATTTTGCTGGGAAACTTGACATCTTCTGTTATCCACCACCCCTCTTTTATCCACCAGATTTTCGGGTGTTCCAAGGTTGACAGGTAAATGAGGGAGCACTTTAATACAACTTACTGTGACTTGCCAGACAGGAAGTGTTCAAACCACTTATACATTGTCCTGGTGAGTCATCCATGATACCACAGGCAACCCATCCATCAAAATCCTATAAGCACTTTGTTCCATCCAGCGATCTGTCTGTGTTGGTCCATGCCTTTACGACCTTGTGCCTTGACTACTGCAACTCCCTTTACTTAGGGCTTCCTGGGGTTGATATCCACCACCTGCAGCTAGTGCAGAATGCTGCAGCATGATTGTTGATGGGGTCATCTTGGGCTTTGCATATTATCCCGGTGCTGCACGATCTGCACTGGCTGTCGATTCAGTGGCGGATCACCTTTAAAGTTGGTTTACTGACTTATAAAGCCCTATACAGACTTGGTCCTGACTACTAGAAAGAGCTTCTAATTCCCTATAGCCCTGTGTGACAGCTCCATTTGGCTGATGAGGGGTTGCTGGAGGTTCCAAGGGTGACCTTGAAATCTTCTGGGGCCTGTGATTTTATGTTTGCGGCCCCTACCCTCTGGAATTCTCTACCTCGTCAGCTTCGGGAGTGCATGGCTGTGGGGGGATTTAAACGGGCACTTAAAACTTTTTTGTGGCATCAGGCCTATCAGTGACTCATTGGTGTTTGGAGCTGTTGTGTTATTTATTATTGTGTTTGTTGTTTTATGGAATTATGTTTTATTATTGTAAAGCACCTTGATATTTTGAAAGGTGCTTAAAAAATAAAGTTTATTATTAATATCATAATCCACCATGTGAAATAAGATCAGAGATTAACTACAGATCATTCCCCTCTATGTCTTGTCAGGAGAAGGTCACTGAACACCCTGATGAGTCTGGTCTGAGCGCTATGTTGAGGCCTGATTTATAGATGTTACAGTACATTTCTTGAGGTGAGCATTATGCTGTGCCACACTACTTTCTAAATCATTTTGCCCTAAAAGAGAAAGTTTGAGACATGATGTCTGGGTCCCAAGAATGGCTTCCATAAGAGGGATCTCAACGCCCTCCTTTTCAGGGTGAATGAGATGTATCTCTCCCTCAAGGGAATATTAGACAATGTTTGCCAAAATTGGTTCATGCCCCCCCCCTCACCCCTGACAGTCCACAAAAGTGAGTGAGACCTGGGTAAAAAAAAAAAAATACAAAAATAAAATCTAGGCACAACCTACAGTAATGAGCACTTCAGATACATCCTTATCTGAGACTTGCTGAAACTCTCTCCCAGATCAAAGGTAGTCTTTCAGACATTCCTGATGGGCAAGAGCCAAAACTTCTGCACTTCTCAGCTCCTACCATTGCATCTCCCCTTGCTCATCTGCTCAACCTATCATTCTGCCTCTTCTATGTTCCTCAGTCCTGGAAGATTGCCGAAGTGTTTCCAATTCACAAAGGGGGTGACTCTTCCTCTCCTGGCAATTTCTGTCCTATCTCTCTCCTTCCCTCCATTGCAAAGCTGCAAGAGAAGCTAATGTATTCTAGATTCTTAGACCACTTCTGATCCTTCAGTTTGCTCTCACCCTTCCAGCCTGGCTTCCAGAAGTCCCATTCCACAACCTCCTCTCTGCTGTGTGTTACTGATTCCATTTTCTCTGGGATGGTTCAAGGGCACATCATGGTTGCCACTTATATCAATCTGGTCATAGTCTTCAACTCGGTGTCTCACATGCTCCTCTGGGATAAGCTGAGTTCTGCTGGCCTCTCTGCTCTCACCATTGACTGGTTCCATTCCTCCCTTTTAGACCATCAACAGCCAGTACAGGTTGGAAGCACCCTTTAACCACCCTTCCCTACAAGGCTGGGGTCTCTCAAGGCTCCATACTGTGTCCCATGAGTTTTCTCCATCATCCTGAATGACCTCCCCTTTGACTGTGTCAACTCTCATATTCACATTTATGCAGATGACACAGTCATCTTCACCTCCTGTCCCTCAAGTGCAGCTGTGGAAGACCTGCTCCAGTAGGATTTCCACAATGCTCTGTGCTGCTGGTTCCAATCCAGCCATCTTCCGATCAACATCAAAAAACAAAGAAACAAAAAAAAAAAAAACAGTGTCTGTCATCTTTGGTACTAGCCAGAAACTGGCCTGCCTGTTGAGCTATCCAGTTTTTTCCAGCCTGGAAGCTCTCCACTTGAAGTGGTGCAGTCCTTCAAGTACCTCATTGTGTAGCTGGACAGCAAGATTGACTTCCAATCCTTCATTGGTGCCATTCGTGTGAAATTCCACCTCAAGTTTGATGCCTTGTATTGCAATAAAGACTGCTTACCCCCACTTGTCCACAGGGAGCTGATCACCAAAATGGACTATGCAGTTGTGGTCTACAGCACTACCCTCTCCACTTCTTTAGCCAGACTGGACACCATCTGCAATTATTCTATCACTTTGCTACAAACTTCCTCCCATGTACACACACCACTGCTCCTTCTACACCTCCTTATTAATCCTCTCAGTGCCTTCATGTCAACAGTCACACTGTACCTGCTTCATTTCCAAATACTAGTTTGGTTCCCTTCCCTCATACCTCTCCTCATTCTTATCTCAGTACACTTTGCTCCATGTTTCTTCTGCTTCAAGGACCATCAATCTTTCTCCACTTTGCATCCCTCCTCCTCCTCCTCCTCCTCTGTGCAGTCTGCCTTCTTGACTTGACTCCCAATACTCTGGAACCTGTCCCCTCTTCCCTTTGCCATTCCACCTATGCTAGCTCTCTTAGACATCAGCTCAACATCCTCCCCCAACCTCCATCTGTTTCCTACAGATGGAACTGTCTGCTGGCAGAGGAGCACTACAGGAAGGCACTCCCCCCACCTATCGGGTCTCTAGTGTACTACATTTCTTGTCTTATGTGCTTAGATGCTGTAGTTTTGCACCTGTTTTGGTGTGCTATACCGCACTGTATCATCACTTTATGTTGTACTTGTACCATGTCTTGCATTACGTTCTGTAACTCAGTAACATTCATTATTGAAATGTACCAGCACTTTTAACTGTGTCAAGAAATGTAACTATGTTAAGCTACCATTTATTCTGTACCCCTTACCCTGAATTGCACATGGAAGTGAGCCTTGGCTGAGTGTGCCTTTGCCAGTTACTAGTTTTCAAATAAATAAATTAAAGGATCAGCTCCACCGGACACTGACAGTTCACTTGCAGAGATCCCAGCTTGAATTGATGATGCTATACCCAAGAAAAAAATTATCACTTCCCTCACACTTAGCTGCTAGAAATACTCCCCTGAAATGCATAAAATGTGGAAGCAATACTCTGTCCTTAGTGGGGAACAGCTGGACTGGATGAGTCTTACTTGAAGCAATTACCTGTGACAGGAATTATGACTTTTTCAAAGTAACAGTATTTTGATATTCACAATAGTGAAAAAAGTAGCAGTGTCATTAACTCAACAAGTTGCACCCTTACCTCTGAGGCTGGAGGATCGTTAAGTTGTGAGTTCCTGTCCCACATCAGGAAATTAGGGTAAATCCTATTACTGACACTGTAGTACAGTATGAGGGGGGGGCTATAATCTTGAGGTGCCATCATTCAGATAAGAAGTTAAACTGATGTCCCATCTGCATGTTCTGGTGGTTGTTCAGGTGTATTTTAAAAGATCTCATGACTCTTCTTCAAAATAGTATGAGAATTCTTTTTTAAAACAAATACTAGTACAGCAACAAATCAAAACATCCCCAACTTACATAGATACATAGACAGTGTCGGCAGATAAGGGCCTATGGCCCACCCAATCTGCCCATTTGAGCTTGTAAGTTCAGTTTATGTTTTTCTAGAAGTCTGTTGCCACTTACCCCGACCTCCAGAATTCCTTTATATCTATCCCATGCATTCTTAAATCCCGTGATTGTTTCAGCCCCTACCACTTCCTCTGGCAGGGTGTTCCACTTGTCCACCACCCGTTCCGTGAAGAAATTCTTCCTCATGTTTCCTCTGAATCGTCCTCCCTCCAACTTCATCCCATGACCTCTAGTCCTAGAACATCTTTTTCCATTAAAAATAGTGTATTCCTGCACCCTGTTCCTCCCTGTAAGATACTTGCATGTCTCTATCATATCCCCTCTCTCCCTCCTCTCCTCCAGGGAGTACATATTCAGTTCCTTCACTTATCAGAACAACTGAAACATTTTTAAAAAAAGTGACACTGTAATTACAGGTTAGATCAGTACTGTACATGCAGGTTGTATCAAACAAAGAAAAGATATCCATACTAAAAATCACAGTCTCAGGCTTGTCTCTCTAAAACAAAATAACAATGCTCAATTTATGCCAACCAGGCTGTCTGACCACATACATTAAAATGTGTTCCTAGCAAACTTCTATATTCCCTTTCCTGTACCATTTCTAATTCAGCAGTTACCTTATCATGCAACATTTTTACAGGCAGTATTTTCTGTTGTAGGACATACTGGCACTGAACTTGCCAGACTGATCATTTTAGACTGCCAAGATAAGCCAAAGAGTGCTTGCATGCTAATTAATGTCTGACATTGGGAGTTGTCCCAAAACCAGGACCTAATAGATCATTTTTTAAAGAAGGGTTATCTCCATCTGTCTACTGGCATGTCCCAGAAATCCCAAATATAGGAGCAGGAGAAGAGTAGGTGGACCTTTGACTTCCTCCTGTCCCAAGAAATCTGGCCATGGACATACCCTATCAGTGCGGCTTTCATGTTTTAAACTTTCTTTCCCATTCAAATGACCATAAGTGATCAGTTAAACTATGCCCCACGTGCTTTTTAAGGAATTTTTTGTCCATCAGTCGAATCATAATTGATTGTGCAGGAACTGGCCATGCAGGCTCATAAACAGGGAATATGAAAAAGACCTCCCAGAGAATTGTGATATATAACGATTCCCAGGTTCAGGAAAGGATGTTAACTGTTAACTTCCATTTCATAAATTTTCTGAAAATATCCAAAAATCCCCTACTGCAGGATAGGGGCAAGGCCTCTTTAACCACTTTTAAGCTTCCAGTCTTCCATAGAGTGAGAAAGTGTCTGCAGACAGGGGAAATAAGCCTAAGAAGCTACAGTGTACTATAGAACTACAATTAAGCACTGACAAAAAATATTTGCTATAATCACTCTGTCCCTTTAAGGCATGACTATTTTTGGACAGTGTTTAACTGTATCTTTGATCTGTACCATATGGTTGTCCTTATCTTCGGCATCTTTGGTTTATCATCATGACAGATCTGGGGGGCAATGACAATTTTTCAATGCCTGTGAACACTTTTTATTGAGTATGATTGGAACCCCCACAAAAAACCCTAAAAAAATTGACACTGTTTCATCACAGCACAGCTTAGTACACTCAACACGCAGCGTCAGCATCAGCCACAGAAGGTACATCTGTTAGAAAAAAACAAACAAAATTTAGTTTAACTACTGCATTTTTTATACAGAGAAAATGTATTTTGTAATAATGCAGTACCATTATTTTCACTGCTGGTTTTATTCAGGCATTTAGCATGTACTCACGTTAGTCCTGCTTGCTCAAAACCTCTCAGGCAGTCCTCAGTTTGGGTTGACAGCTTGGCAAAGCTTGTCACAAGCTACTCAGCATGCCATGTTATGAGTGTAGCGGTTCTCAGGTCCACAGAAATTTTGGAAGTGGTACTTCTTCCTTTAATCTGGTTTGCAATCTGGGTGGCATATCAGTCAGTAAATAGATTTTTGAGTTAATCTTTGAACACTTTGTCGATATGTCTACGGGCTGAAGAAGAGCCATTTAGGGTGCAGGTACAAACACTGGGATAATTTTTTTTAAAGTTTTCTTTGTTTTATGTTCTTGATTACTTGCTCCATGGTGTAGCCCTAAAAAAAATTAAAATCAACAGTGTTCTCTAGCAATCAGGAAGATTCATTGTTTCATGTGTTGACGTATGGTAGGATAACAGTCCTTGTACTACTGTATGGTAGTCTTAGAGTTGGCCCAATGATTTTCTGTATGGGTGACATCCTGTCATCTGGGAATCCAAAACTGGGGTGACACTGATTAATTTTGCCCTGGTATATGATCTGAGGGACAGGTACTAACCAGAAAGTGTGCAAGATGGAATGACCATGACCTGCTGCTTATCGCTGATTCCTGAAACCTAGAACTGATTTTTTTCCCTGCAGTGTCCATGGCCCACTCTGAACAAGGTATGATGTTAACCCCTGTTTCATCAAGGTTAATAAAATGTCAGGTGGGATAAGCTCTTTTTTGACCAAAACTGGTAGCGATGCGCTGCAACAATTTTTCTTTCATGGCATTGCAATCAACTGGTGTCTGAGTTGCCTTTGTCCCCTTGCATTTACTGAACTCTATTTGGTTCAAAAACAACCACGACCACTGCCTTGAAAGTAAAAGATGGCCACCATTCTCTGCCAGCTTCTGGATGGGATGTTTTTACCATCCACGTATCTATCGTTGTCAAAGTCCTACCATTGACAACTGCCTGCTTAGCTCTGAGCAACTTGACTATAGATTTCAGCTCCATCTCATCGTCCACTAAGAGCAGTGGATGGCCACAGTGTTTTATGGGTAGAAATGTGGGCCATGATTTGGGGTCAGGGTTTTCTTTTAGCTTTGCCAGGTAGTCCCTTCTAAATGTTCAGACAGTGCTCTCATTGATTTTATTTTTGTATTTCAATTCATACCCTGCTGACAAGCATGGTGTCTGCTTTCAAAACACACCTCTGGAGCATAACCTTTATACTGCTATCTTTGTTTTTTGGGTGGTGGTGAAAAAGCACCTGCAAAAGTTCTTCTGTCACTGCTTCTGTCATCATTTTTGAAATGTTGGCGGTGACACTGAGTAGCTCAGTATCCATGTTGCCAGACTGAAGTACAGTAAAATCACTTGTTATTGCTTTCTTTGGGAGGAGTGCTAAGCCAATGCACAAGGGACATTATGCTGTGCTATAAGTGTAGAACCAAGCAAAAAGAGTTAAAGAAAGCAGGCCATATTTGACATACATCACAACACCTGATCTTCACTGACAGTAGTAGAGTGTGATATCAGTTTGGTGCAAAAATGGCAATGATCAGCTGAACGTGATATAAAGTTTACATGATTAGTTATAGTTCTACACTATAATGGAAATTACAAAAAAAAATACTAAACAAAAACACCACATGATTAATCATGCAGAGTCCACCCTCTTTATAGTCCCTTTAAGTGTGCTCCCTTTTCACTTGGTTATGTTGGCTCCCCCAGAGTAATTAAAAAAAAAGCTCATACAACTTAGTTTTGAATTTTACCACGGGGGGGCAATGGCTAATGTACTAAAAACGTGTTACCAGGAAGGTTTTGGCTATGTATACATGTGCCTTTCCCAACTTGATACCTTTTTATCTGCTAGGTCAAATTTATTCTTGCAGTTCAAGGAGGCCATATCATCTCCTCCAAATGTGACTTCCAAACTTTGTAGTGTTTTTTGTGAAACTGGAACTGCAGAGACCACTTTTTATGTGGTACCATTCTGATTTCCCATAATAAGCACACAGCTTTTCAAAATATTTAGTGTGGGATTCTCAAAAGAGATGAGCATGGCGCATTCAAGATGTGCTGGTGCATCCCGGACATGCTCACAAACATGATTCTGGAAGGGGAGTGATGCACTGGCGTAATACCGATGTGCTGGCACAGCCAGATGCACCACACACTACCCATAATGTTATGCAGCGCATCTGGAGGGGTTGTGCAGTTGACGTGCCCATGCATATGGGGTGCAGCCCTATTCACAACCCACCTTGGAGGTGCATCTCTGGAGCAAGTCTGAAGATGTGCCTCCAAAAGATAAGTCTACAAAACGTACTTAAGTGGGTGTCCTCCCACAGGCAGGCTTCCATACTGCAGACAGCAGCAGAGCAGCCTGCCTACCCTGACAGTCCAGGGAGCCCCCCTCTCTACCGATATCCCTAAATGTGAAGTAGAACCCTTGTAAATAGCCCTGGTGGTATAGTAGTCCCCCCCCTTCCCTGCCCGTATCCCTGAATGTGAAGTAGAACCCCGTAAATAGTCCTGGTGGTATAGTGGTACCCTCTCCATGCCTGTATCCCTGAACATGAAGTAAAACCCCAATTAATAGCCCTGGTAGTATACTGGTACCCCCCCACCTGCCATGACCTGATTGCATTGTGATAGTAACTGCCAAAATATCCATTGTGGTCCAGTGGACCCCTCGCCCACTCTGGCACCCCCACCCCGCTCCACCCCCCCCGTATCAGCAAGGGCAGAAGGTCAGTGGGCAGCTCAACCCACCCGCAAACCACCATAGCTGCCTGCTGACTGTGCTTTCCATGAATGACAGTGTACTGTATCACTGTAAGTGCATTGGTAGACCTTGTCGACTGGTGGGCTTGCACTGTGTGCTGTACGCTGTCATTCACAACTTTGTTAATGACATAGGTCTGCTTTTTCTCTGCATCAGGATTTGTCTCTGTATTATGATGCAACTCTCTGTATGTGGCATTTATATGGCCTGGGACATGCCTGTAAACAGTCCCTGGGACCAGTGTACTTACCCGGTTATCAAATACATAAAGAAATAAAAATAAAAAAAGGGTAGTTAAAGTATGGTTCAGGGACCAGTGAAAGGAAAAGGAGTTTACATGTCTAGGGGGATGGGAGAACATGTGGCTGGACAAGGGCCTGTATGCCAAGAATAGGCTGCACCTGAGTGAGCAGGATTCCAAGGTCCTTAGAGAATAAATCAAGAAGTATATGATAGATGTCCTGCAGATAAACCGTTAAGGGGCAGTATTTAGCTAGGAAGACTGGGATGAGTGATAGGGGGAATGAAGCCCTGGCTGCTACTTCCCTTTGGGAAGGAGAAAGTAATATGGTAGGGATCTTATTTTGGGGGGTCTCACTGATGGAGGCCCATGTGTGCAAATGCACAGAGTTTGGGAATAATATCCCTGATTTGGAGGCGGCCATAACAAAAGGAAGGTTGAACTTAGTGGCCATCATGGAAACCTGGTGCAATGAACAGCAGGACTGGGACTTGGTCATCCTGGGATTTACCATATTCAAGTGAGACGGGGTGGGGTGGCACTCTATGTAGAGAACTCCATAAAGGCTATTGAGGTACTGGGTGGAGGGAGAGCAAGAGATACTGTGAATTGATTTAGAAAAAGGGGAAAGGGATAGTTCTGAGGCTGGGGGTGATATACAGGCCCCTTACACAGAGCGATGAGATGGACATGGACTTAATGCAGATCAAACACAAGATGGCAGGTGAGGGCGAGTTGCAGCTGGTGGGGGATTTCAACCTACTGGACATGGACTGGAGTCTCCCAGAAGCAGCAACCTCTGGGAATAGGAACTTCTTGGACTCACTTCTGGAAGGGGGCCTAGGTCAATTGGTGAAGGAACCAACTGGGGGGGGGCAGCCGTACCGGATCTAGTCCTCACAAATGGGGACAGTATTGATAGGGTGGAAGTAATAGAACCCCTGGGAACTAGTTATCATAGAGCAGTAGTTTTCAAGATAAAAACCAAATTGGAGACCCACCATACAAGAACAAGAGTCATTGGTTTCCAGAGGGATGACTACAGATAGATGAGACAGATCCTGAGGGATTCCCTAGCTAGGATGGGGAATGCAAGGGAGTGGAAGAGAAATAGAGCAGGATAAAGGATGCTGCTGAAATGACTATGAGGCTGGGAGTCAGGTGATTTAGGAAATGTAGGAGGAGAAGGAGGCTTATGTGGTTTACAAGGGAAGTAGCGGAAAAGGCGAGGGCTAAGAAAAGGGCATTCTTGAAATTCAAAACAACCCTGAGGGAGAAGGACAGGGATTATTACTAGGCTTTACAGGAGGAGGCAGGGAAAGCAATGAGAAAGTCAAGCTCTGACAGAATTAAACATTGCAAGTGCAATCAAGAATGAGGACAAGGCATTCTATTGATACATAGAAGAGTGGAGGAAAACTAAAGCTTGGATAATAAGACTGGAGGGGCATGTGTAGAGGAGGATGATCAGAAGGCTAATATGCTAAATAAATATTTCACCTCAGTTTTTGCCAAGATGGAGGAGAGGCTGAAACTGGAGGGCAGAGGGTTGTGAGAGGTAGACACCACCCCCTTCATGTAGATAGGGTCATGACAGAGCTACTGAAGCTTAGGGCAGACAAGGCAGTGGGGCCAGATGCAGTGCTGACAGGGTAGAGCATACCAAAGGGAATGAGCCACATGCATGAATGCATGGGCCCCTGAAGATTTCAGTGACACCCTTGGAATCTCCAGCAAACCCTCATCAGCCGAATGAAGCTGTCGCACAGGGTGATAGGGCACAAGAAGTTCTTTCAAGTATTCAGGGCCAAGTCCATGTAGGGCTTTATAAGTCAGTAAGCCAACTTTAAAGGTGATCCACCTCCTAATTGGCATCCAGCGCAGATTGAGCAGCACAGGAGTAATGTGGGAGGCTCGAGAAGCCCGCAACAACAATTGTACTGCCGCATTCTGCACAAGCTGTAGGCAGCAGATATCAACCCCAGGAAGCCATAGGTACAGGGAACTATATTAATCCAAGCGAGAGGTCACAAAGGTATGGACCAACATAGGAAGGTCCCCAGATGGAACAAGGTGCTTAATCCTGGAGATATTCCTAAAATGATAAAAGGAAGACTTGACGACTGCCGACACCTGAGCTGGTAATGTCAGCCTGTCATCAAGCACTACCCCAGGTTTCACACCCATTCAGAGGAAGTGATCAGGTAGCCCCCTATAAAAGTCCAGAGGGCTGTCCAGCCCTCAACCCCTCTATCCGGTACCCCGAGTCCACCACCAACACCTCGGTCTTTCCAGCATTCAACTTTAGCCAGCTCGAATTCATCCAGTCCTGGATCTCAGTGAGGCAGTTATTGAAACAGAGACAGCTCTATCCTGGTGAGGCGCAAAAGACAGGTAGAGCTGGGTATCATCAGCATAGCAGTGAAACCTCAGCCCATACCGCCTAACAATGTCTCTGAGGGGCAGCATGTACACTGTGAATAACATGGGGGACAGCACTGAGCCCTGAGGTACCCCTCATGGCAAAGAGAATGGGTCCAAGGGAAAAAAATCTCCGAAACCACTCTCTGACTTCTGTGGGAGAGGACAGATGTAAACCATCTGAAACCAAACCTCATAGGATGCAGATGGACCTCAGATGGCCAAGTAGTACCCCATGGTCCACAGTGTCAAAAGCTGAGGAGAAATCAAGGATCACCAAGATAGAGTGGCATTTCCGATCTCTCGCCCTCAAGAGATCATTGAGCACCTGAACCAGCATGGTCTCGGTTCTATGCCTCTTTCAAAAACCAGACTGGAGAGGTTTGAAGATAATATGGAAGGTCAAGTGGTCCTCCAGCTGTACAGCCACTACTTTCTCAATCACCATCCCTATAAAGGGAAGATTAGAGATTGGTCTGTAGTTAGCCAAGGAATCCAGGTCCAGAGATGCTTTCTTTAGGAGGGGTGTCACCACTGCCACCTTCAGAGAGCTTGGAAACTCACCAGATTCCAAGGAGCACCAGACTATCTGTGCCAGGACTGGGACAGTAGTATCACGACAATCCATAACCAGGGTCATTGGGCCTGGGTCCAAACTACAGCATGTAGGGTGCATACACTGGACAATCCGCATGACATCCGCAAACTCTGGCAAGGCAAAGGTAGTCCAGGAAGCATTAGGTGGGGCGACCAATCGCTGATCACTAGCAACCCCCACAGAGCGAGTCGTAAGAATTTCGGACCTGATGTCGACCACCTTATCCGCAAAGGACTGAGCAAGATCCTGTTTCATGGAATAAGATTTCCACGATTTGTGGTAAAGGATTTCCATGGATAAAATAGACATTTCTCAACACTTTTCAAAAAAACTGACCCCAGAATCGGATTCCCAAAGCCAAGATTAGGTAAATGCAACTGTTGGTGTTTACCAAAGCCCTCTATTATTTTTGTAATTTAACATTGTTTCCCTTGCTAACTAAAAAAAAAAGTGGCAGCAGCATGAGAAAGTATTCTGCATTTATGGCAAAGAATTTTGCAGTTGTGGCAAAGGATTCCACATTTGTGATAAAGAATCCTTTTTCATTGGGGAAACATTTAACTTTTCCCACAGGAAATATTGTGAAACTTTAAAATTTAGTAACTTTTGAAAGGATTAATATTTTTTTCACCAAACCTTCAAGAGGCACATCTATGACCCAAGACCTATATACACTGAATTACTCAGACCAAAGTCCCAAGCCATTTTTGTGCAGTAGCGAGGCAAAGAATTTGACAAAAAGTGGTAATTTTTTCATTTTCTGACAATCCACATCTCTGCACATTCACATCCGACCGCAACAAAACTTGTAGCATCAAGAGATCATTGGTCCCCTTAGGTGTGTGCACAATCTCATGCAAATCAGTCAAGCTATTATGAAGTTATTGAAGTTGAAAATTTTGGCTTTAACATAGAAGTGAAGAATAAACCCTAATATAGGGTCACTACCATGCCCATATCATTAATATATCTACATATATATATATATATATATTGCAAAAAACTGCGTTAATGCATCAGTTAGCATTAAAGTCACAAAACAAGAGAAATGTGGTGTTAGGGTTTCCAACTCTAACACCCCACCCCATCACCCTGCACATACCAAGAGGCGTCAGGGGGCAGCATTGGTTTTGTCAACCCTAATGCTCACCCCATTCAATTAGAAAATAAGCTGGATGGGTATAGCATAGGAGAATGGGGTGAGTGTTAGAGCTGACAAACCCAATGCTGCCACCAATGTCTCTTGACCTGTGCAGGGGGGTGAGGTGGAGTGTTAGGGTTGGAAATCCTAACACCATATTTCCCTACTCTTGTCACTTTAATCCTAACTGATGCATTAATGCAGGTTTTTGCAATTTATTTCCTTACTTTTTTAAATAGTATAGTAGTATCCTTATTTTACTGTGGGAGCGCAGGGTCCCCATCCCTCTGAAGATGCATACAAGTTCTTCCATTTGTAGGATAACAGTAACCAAATTGTCAGCATAGCCTTTTTATTACTCCACCTCATGTACCTGTTACAGAAAATGTTCAAATCGCCTTCAGAATGTAATTCTAAGCAACTGCAGTGCCATTCCAAACTACAGATACGAAAACACATTTTGGGCAGGATTTGAAAAATGACAGCTATGACACACATGAGGTGGGGTAATATGAAGGCTATATGGAAAATCTGGGGTCAAAATATTTTAAATTTCAGAAGGTTACGAGTGGGCATAGCAAAATTGCAATTAGTAGTCATAACATTGTCATTTTTTGATATTTCGACCCCAAATTTGCAACATGGTCTTCTTATGACCCTACTGTACCTCATAACTCCCATAGGTGAAAATGTTCAAATCCATGCCAAAACACCATTCAGTGCCACAGATTTCAGACATGATGTGAATAACAACTGTACTCTTCATGAGATGGTATGAATAAATGGCTATGTTAAAAGTTAGGACTAAGAATACTGAAAATTACTAAAGTTATGCGCATGCATAGAAAGGTTTTAATGAACACCCATAACTCAAGCATTTTTAGGAATTTTTTCACTAGATTTTTCAACATGGCCTTTTTGGGACCCCACCTCGTGAACACTTGAGGTGAACTTTCATTATTCAGGCCAGAAAGGTGATTTAGCACAACAAACACAAAATCCCCTTCTGGGCCTGATTAACGAAACAACAGTTACATTGTTCATGAGGTGGGGTCCCAAAAAGGCTATGTTGAAAACTGGTGAAATAATTTGAAAAAATGCCATTGAAATACATTATACAGCACTTACCTTGATTTCTTAGTTCACAGTTTGGCTTTGAAGAGTGCAGATGTGTCCCAATCCACAGAAGATGATAGCTTATAACCTCCAGTGGTAAGTATGGGATAAAGGCTTTTTTTGGGCTGGTGAGTGCTCATTGGGAGGCTAGGAATGGGGAGGGGATGGGGAGATAACAAGGGACCGTTTCCTTTTTATCAGGATTAAAAAAAAAGATGGCAGGGGACTGTTTTCTTTTTTAATTAAATACATCAGGACACTGGGGTGGGCTCCACAGAGTTCCACACTGCTGGGGGAACACATGAAATGCTGACACAGGAATTGGGCCCCTCAATGTCAGCTTTATAATATAAAACAACAGGCTGTTGGGGGGCATCCAACACCTGTGGTGGGCATCCTGTTGTCGGATATTTCACATTAATGATAAAAGACGTAGGAGATGGTGATCGGAGGGCAGAGGTGCCACTAGACAACAGGGAATATATTAAAAAATAAGCAGGAGCTGGACTTTTGCTTCAGTCCCCTGCTTATACTTTGCCAATTCTAGATGTTGCAGCACCACAGAATACCTTGCCATGGTAAATAACTAGTACCAGAGGATTGGGCCTGGGTAATAAAATCTGTATTTTGGCCCCTGTGATCTAACTTTTATCAACATTTGTTTCCTGCTATTACAAGATGACTATGGCCTGAACTGGGGATAGGTATTGAAAACTGTGCTGTACCAAGCTGCTGTTTGTCTATCGGGAAGGGTTTCAAGAGCCTCTGGATGCAGTTTGCAAAATATTTTTGCCATCTGCATGGATTTGCAGAAACATTTTTGCCAAATGTGTCCACTTATATTTTGCTTATGATGCAATATTCTGACAGACACATGGTGCTATAATAGAAACCTAGAAAACATAGACTTTATTCATTAGTAAAGGATTGCTGGGGGCAGCAATTGGTGGGTAGGTGGTGCCACCAAGGAAAATGCAAGGAAAGGATTCTTGAGTCATGAAAAATTATCCTTATGTCTCTATCTTGTACCATTGCTGAGAAATTACGTTTTTGGGGTGGCAAGACCTCAATTTGGTGTACTTCAGAATTATATTGTGAAGTACAGAACAACAAAAAGATACAACAATGTGTTACAAACTATTTGTTGCCAACCCAGATCATGCTGTTCAGTACGTTGTTGGGTGTTGTCACATGACGTGACTGAGGTATACAAACATAAATGTTGTATTTTTAAAGGCCTACAGGGGTGGCCGGACATGGCATTTACAAGATTTTTGGACCACAGTTGTGATCTTTGGGTGCTTATTGTGTGACTTTGTGATTTCAGATCACTCCATAAGCATCTTTCAGAAAAAGAGTTGATCAAGAACAAGGGGGCACAATGGGAAGATAGAGAGGGGACGGCTCAAAGGTAATGTGAGGAATTAGTTTTTCACGGAGAGGGTTGTGGATACATGGAACAACCTTCCTAAGGAGGTAGTGGACTCAAAAACTGTGGGGGAATTCAAGAATGCATGGGACAGACATATGGCAATTCTAGTGGGGGGTAGGAGGAAGTAGGCAGTTTGTTAACTGGAATCTGCAGCCTATGCATTTGGTAGCAAAATGGGCAGACTAGGTGGACCAAGTGGTCCTTATCTGCTGTCTGTTCCTAAAGTGTCTGGGGTAGTACCCCAGGTCACACTGCATCCAAACCAGAAAATCGTATGTCTCTGTTTTGTACCATTGCTGAGAAAATGAGTTTTTGTGATGGCAAGACATCAATTTGGTGATTTTTCAGAATTGTATTGTGAGGTATAGAGCAACAAAAAAATGACAATGTGTCACAAACTATGTAATACCAACCCAGATGATGCTTTCCCATGCAGTATGATGTTGGGTTGTTGTCACATAACATGCCCGAGGTACACAAACCTAAATAGTCAATTTTTACAGGTCCATATTGGTGGCAGGACTTGAGTTTTACAACATTTTTGTACCACAGTTGTGCTGTTTGTGTACTTGTGTGAATTTGGGATTTCAGATCAGTCCATACCATATCTGTGGTAGTAGCCCAAGTCATACTTCATCCTAAATAGAAAAACATTATGTCTGTATATTGTACCATTGCTGAGAAAATGAGTTTTTGGGATGGCAAGGCTTCAATTTGGTGATTTTCTAGACTTATATTGTGAGGTATAGACCAAAACAAAAAACATGACAATGTGTTACAAACTATGTGATGCCAACCCAGATCATGCTTTTTCATGTGATATGATGTTGGGGTGTTGTCACATGACATGTCTGAGGTACACAAACCTAAATGTCATATTATAGCAGGTCCACAGAGGTGGCCGGACTTGACTTTCACAAGATTTTTGGATCACAGTTGTGCTGCTTGTCTATTTATTGTGTGACTTTGGGCTTGCAGATCAGTCCATACAGTGTCTGTGGTAGTGGACCAGGTTACACTACATTCAAAATAGAAAACTTGATATCTCTGTCTTGTACAACTCCTGAGAAAATGAGTTTTGGGGACGGCAAGGCCTCAATTTGGTGATTTTCCAGAATTGTATTATGAGGTATAGACCAACACAAAACATGACAATGTGTCACAAACTGTGTGATGCCACCCAGACTTCCAAGCAGTATGATGTTGGAGTGTTTCCACATGACATGCCTGAGTTACTCAAACCAAAATGTTGTATTGTTACAGGTCCTCAGAGGTGGCTGGACTTGACTTTTACAAGATCTATGGAACACAGTTGTTCTGTTCGGGTTCTTATTGTGTGACTTTGGGGTTGCAGATCAGTTTGTACAGTATATGTGGTAGTAGCCAAGGTCACATTGCATCTAAAACAGAAAATCCTAAGTCTCTATCTTGTACTATTGCTGAAAAAATGAGTTTTTGGTATGGGAAGGTCTCAATTTGGTGATTTTCCAGAGCTAAATTGTGAGGTACAGTATAGACCAATATAAAAACATGACAATGTGTCACAAACAATGTGATGTCAATCCAGATTATGCTTTTCCATGCAGTATGATGTTGGGATGTTATCACATGGCTTGTCTGAGGTACATGACTCTAAATGCTGTATTTCCACAAGTCCACAGGGGTGTCAGGACATGACTTTTACAAGATTTTTGGACTACAGTTGCGCTGTTTATGTACTTATTGTGTGACTTTGGAAATTCAGATCACTCTGTAAAGTATATGTGGTAGTAGACCATGTCACACTGCATCCAAAATAGAAAACCTTATGTCTCTATTTTGTACCACTGCTGAAAAAATGAGTTTTAGGGATGGCAAGGCCTCAATTTGGGGATTTTCCAGAATCGAATTATGAGGTATAGACCAACAAAAAAACACAACAATGTGTCACAAACTATGAGATGCCAATCCAGATCATGATTTTCCATGCAGTTTGATGTTTGGGTGTTGTCACATGACATGTCTGAGGTACACAAACCTAAATGTTGAATTTTTTTAGGCTCACAGGGTGGCTGAACTTGATTTTTACAACATTTTTGGACCACAGATGTGCTGTTTGTGTACTTATTGTGTGACTTTGGGATTTCAGATCAGTCTGTACAGCATCTGTGGTAATAGCCCCAGTCACACTGCATCCAAAACAGAAAACCGTATGTCTCCCTCTTGTACCATTGCTGAGTAAATTAGTTTTTGGGCTAGCAAGTCCTCAATTTGGTGATTTTCCAGAATTGTATTGAGAAGTATAGACTAACAAAAAAAATGGTAGTGTATCACAAACTATGTCATGCCATCTCAGATCATGCTTTTCCATGCAGTAAGATACTGGGGTGTTGTCACATGACATGCCTGATGTACACAAACCTAAGTGTTGTAGTTTTACAGGTCTGCATGGGTGGCCAGACATGGCTTATAAAAAATGTTTGGACCACAGTTGTGCTGATTGTGTACTTAATGTGTGACTTTGTTGTTTCAGATCAGTCCATACAGTGTCTGTGGTAGTAGCTCAGGTACTTCTGCATCCAAAACAGAAAACATTATGTCTCTATCTTGTACCATTGCTGAGAAAATGAATTTTTGGGATGTCAATGCCTCAATTTGGTGATTTTCCACAACTGCATTGTGAGGTATAGACCAACAAAAAACACAACAAAGTGTCACAAACTAAGTTATGCAAACCCAGGTCATACTTTCCCATGCAGAATAATGTTGGGGTGTTGTCACATGACATGTCTGATGTACACAAATCTAAATGTTGTATTTTTACAGGTCCACAGGGGTAGCCAGACTTGATTTTTATAACATTTGTGGACCACAGGTGTGCTTTTTGTGTACTGATTGTGTGACATAGGAGAGTTAGTTGAGTCTGTACAGTGTCTGTGGTAGTAGCTCAGGTCACACTGCATCATAAACAGAAAAACTTTATGTCTGTAAATTGTACCATTGCTGAGAAAATGAGTTTTTGGGATGGCAAGGCCTCAATTTTGTGATTTTTCCAGACTTGTATTGTAAGGTATTGAACAAAACAAAAAACACAACAATGTGTCACAAACTATGTGATGCCAACCCAAATCATGCTTTTCCATGCAGTATGATGTTGGGGTGTTGTCACATGACATGCCTGAGGTACACAAACCTAAATATTGTATTTTTTCAGGTCCATAGAGGTGGCCAGACTTGACTTTTACAAGATTTTTGGACCACAGTTGTGCTGCTTGTCTATTTATTGAGTGACTTTGGGGTTGCAGATCAGTTCGTACAGTGTCTGTGGTGGTAGCCCAGGTTACACTACATATAAAATGAAAACCTGATATCTCTGTCTTGTACAATTGCTGAGAAATAAGTTTTTGGAATGGCAAGGCCTCAATCTGGTGATTTTCCAGAATTGTATTGTGAGGTATAGACCAAGAAAAAACATGACAATGTGTCGCAAACTATGTGATGCATACCCAGATCATGCTTTTCCATGCAGTATGATGTTGGGGTGTTATCACATGGTTTGTCTGAGGTGCACAAATCCAAATGCTGTATTTTTACAAGTCCACAGTGGTGTCCAGATGACTTTTACAAGATGTTTGGACCACAGTTGCACTGTTTGTGTACTTATTGTGTGACTTTGGGAATTCAGATCAGTCTGTAAAGTATTTGTGGTAGTAGCCCATGCCACACAGCATCCAAAACAAAAAGACCTTATATCTCTATGTTGTACCACTGCTGAGAAAATGAGTTTTTGGGATGGCAAGGCCTCAATTTGTGGATTTTCCAGAATTGAATTGTGAAGTATAGACCAACATAAAACATGACAATGTGTCACAAACTTTGTGATGCCAATCCTATCATGATTTTCCATGCAGTTTGATGTTTGGGTGTTGTCACATGGCATGCCTGATGTACACAAACCTAAATGTTGTAGTTTTAAGGGTCTGCAGGGGTGGCCAGCCTTGGCTTTTACAAGATGCTTGTACCACAGTTGTGCTGACTGTGTACTTAATGTGTGACTTTGGGTTTTCAGATCAATCCATACAGTGTCTGGGGTAGTAGCTCAGGCACCTCTGCATCCAAAACAGAAAACATTATGTCTCTATCTTGTACCGTTGCTGAGAAAATTAATTTTTGGGATGGCATTGCCTTAATCTGGTGATTTTCCACAACTACATTGTGAGGTATAGCCCAACAAAAAACATGACAAAGTGTCACAAACTAAGTGTTGCCAACCCTGATCATGCTTTCCCATGCAGAATGATGTTGGGGTGTTGTCACATGACATGCCTGATGTACACAAACCTACATGTTGTAGTTTTACAGGTCCACAGGGGTAGCAAGACTTGATTTTTATAAATTTTTTGGACCTCAGTTGTGCTGTTTGTGTACTGATTGTGTGACTTTGGAGAGTTAGTTCAGTTTGTACAGTGGCTGCGGTAGAAGCTCAGGTCACACTGCATCCTAAACAGCAAAGCCTTATGACTCTATATTGTACCATTGCTAAGAAAATGAATTTTTGGGATGGCAAGGCCTCAATTTGGTGATTTTCCAGACTTGTATTGTGAGGTATAGACCAATACTAAAAACATGACAATGTATCACAAACTATGTGATACCAAGCCAGATCATGCTTTTCCATGTGATATGATGTTGGGATGTTGTCACATGACATGCCTGAGGTACACAAACCTAAATATTTTATTCTTACAGGTCTAAAGGGGTGGCAGGACTTGATTTTTACCACATTTGTTATCACATTTGTGCTGTTTGTGTACTTATTGTGTAATCTTTGGTTTTTATTTCAGTCTGTTCAGTATCTGTTATAGTAGCCCAAGTCTCACTGCATCCAAAACAGAAAACCGTATGTTTCTATCTAGTGTCTTTGCTGAGAAAATGAGTTTTTCGGATGGCAAGGCCTCAAATTGGTGATTTTCAGAATTGTGTTGTGAAGGGTTCTATGTGATAATGGTGAGCGCCGAATGGTGACCAGCATTATCGCGATGCCAGGGTGGCGAAAACAATTTTGCCACCCTGACATCCTTGACACTTGGAGGAATGGCACCAGGGACTTGGTTCTATTGCTTTCTGTGGGGAGGGCTGTGCCCCCACACCCCCCACATGGGTGTTTTGCCACCTGCACACCCCCCTACTAAAGGATTATCAACTCCGCGGGGTGCATGTCGGGGGGGCAAAAGCAATAAAAAAAGTTTTGTGCCAGGCGCAACCAAAATCCAGTAGTTCCCAGACCCAGACCCAAACCCGGTACCCCATGCACTGCAAGCGGAGGCCAACCCCTGATGCCATGGCACAGCTCAGCAGTCGACTGCACTGCCACCCCCTACATCCCCCTGTCCCCTCCCAGGCCGCACTTGCCATGCACTCCCTGCCCCCCCACTCGTGTGAACATATAGCAACATCCTGTCACCACTGTCGCCCACCCCACCACATCCAGTCACCCTTCCCCATCACCATTCGGGCCTTCGCCCACATCTCGTCGCCATTTTGGATGGTGCCTTAATTCAGGCGCCAATGTCACAGGCTACCTTGTGAAGTATATAGCAACAAAAATATGACAATGTATCACAAACTATGTGATGCCAACCCAGATCATGCTTTTCCTTGCAGTGTGAAATTGAGGTGTTGTCACATGACATGCCTGAGGTGCACAAACCTAAATGTTGTATTTTTACAGGTCCTCAGGAGTGGTCAGACTTGATTTTTACAACAATTTTGGACCACAGTTGTGTTGTTTGTGTACTTCTTTTGGGACTCTGAGGTTTCAGATCAGTCCATGCAGTGTTTTTGGTAGTAGCCCAGATCACACTGCATCCAAAATAGCAAACATTATGTCTTTATCTTGTGTCATTGTTAAGAAAACGAGTTTTGTGTGCTGTATTTATTAAGTTTCTCAAAGAAAAAATTAAGGTGTGAAGGGGTTAACAGTAAAGTTTCTCTGATAAAAAAGGATTTATATCTCACAAAGAAGGAATGATCTCACAAGACTAAATCGTTCTTCAAGAGAAGAAATCCTCCTTCATGAGAAACACCTCTATCTGAGAAATGGAATGTTCAGCAAAGTCCCTTTGGATATAATAGGAACTAAAAAACTTAATAACTTTGCAACCAGTCAATCGAGTTGCTCACAATTTTTACTGTCTGTTCTTCTTACACAGTTATTTATACCCTGCAACAATCAGGCAGAAATTCCACACTTTATGGCTGCAAGGCAATGAGGAAAAAACAACAAAACTGGTTGTTTTTTTACTTTTTTTCACTATCTGGATCTCAGAATCCACACATCTGACTAGAACAAAACTTGCCACATCAAGCGATCTACCCAACAAGACAGAGAATTCCAAATTCCGTGCAATGTCATTGAATGGTTGCAAAGTTATTAATGTGTAAAATTTCAGGTTTAACATAGAAACTCCTGCTCAACCATAACTATAGAGGCACTATCATGCCTCTATAATATTATAGGGGTGCAATAACACCCCTATAGTTAGGGTTGGTACAGCCTTTCAAAGTTAAATCTCAGTTTTTGCACCTTAATAACTTTGTCATTTTTCAAGCAAATAACCCACAACTTGGTATGTACTGTCATGTTGGCAGTGTCCAAAGATGTGGAGAGTTTCATGATGGCAACTTTTATGGTTTTGGTAATATAAAGTGGTCAAAAACGCAAAAGGAACTTTTTTTTCCATAGGATAACATGGGGTTTTTTGCTCTCCTGTACAGAACACAAAGAATTAAATTTGCCTCTGATATTTACATGGATGATGGGGAGTGTGCCAAGGATGTGCCTTTAGATAGTTTTGTGTAACAATATATTGACATTTTTGAATTAGGATTTTTCAGACAGATGCAAGACAGGCTGTGCGTACTGTAAATTGTATTTACCATTCTAACAGTAATTTGTGAATGGTAAATGTCATTTACCATTCGCAAACTACTGTTCGAACAGTAAATGGGCGAACAGTAAATGCCATGTACTGTTCGAACAGTAAATATGCATGTGGTAAAAGCCATTCATCATTGGCACTTTACTGGCTGCAGTTCAGGTTTTAGTTTTGATTTTCCACCATCTTGTTTGTTTCTAGCGAGGCTTTAAATGTTAAAACATTTTAAAAATACAGCCCCTTGTTAAACACTAACAGTTGTGTTTACCTAATGGGGGCCCGAGGAACACGATCCTTTCATTTTTTTTTATTTACAGACCCCCAATGTGGCACAGGAGGAATGCACCATCCTGCATCGAACTGCCATGCTTTATCGAACAGCAGCATGGCAGTTCAATAAAGGATGGTGCATCATTTTCTGACATGGGGTGCCCATTCCTCATGTTGGCAGTAGCTCCTCCACATCACCTGATTGTTAAATGTTTCTGACACCGGGATCCCTCTTCCCGGTGTCGGATGCCCTGCCCTCCCAAGCCCGTTGTTTTTACCCTGACATCAGGGTGCCCAATCCCCGAATCGGGTTGTGTCACCCCCCCCCTTCTGGTGTGGCACACTGGGAGTCCACCCACTATGCCAAAATAATGTAAATTAAAACATATAACCTGTAAAAATTAGAAAACTGACCCTGAACGTCTTTTCCTCGATGCAGAATTCTGCACTGAAATTTTTGATGCAGCTTGGCCCCACAATATGTTTTTGATGGCATCATGGTGCCCAGTCCCTGTGCCGGCATGTGTTCCACCCCATACTAACCTGGCACACTGGAAGCCCACCCCAGTGTGCCATAATTGTTACAAATTATTTCTAACACCAGGATGCCCCCCTCCTGGTGTCGGATGACCTCCCCCCAAAGTCCGGTAGTTTTATTCTGAGATCAAGATACCCAATCCCCGAGTCAGGTTGTGTACCCCCCCACTAGTATGTCACACTGGAAGCTCACCCCAATATACCAAATTTGTTTTTGTAAAAAAAATTAACTGTAAAATAAGAAAACCATACCCAATGTCCTTTTTTTAACCTGCAAAAAAAGAAAACAGTCCCACATTGTCTCCCCAGTCCCCCCTCCCCATACCTCCTCCCACTGAGTACCCATCTCCCCACACCCCCCTCACCCATACTTACCCTCTGGAGGTTGGGATCAGCAATCTTCTCTGCACCAGGACACGTCTGCACTCTTCAAAGCTGACTGGCAAACTGAGGAATCAGGTAAGCACTGTATAATGGTAGTCAATGAGGGGTTTCAACTTATGATGATATCTCAGCCAATTTTAGGAATTTTGGCACCAAATTTTCAACATGGGGTTCTTCGCACCCCACCTGGTGAACACTTGCACTGTCATTTCTTTTCTTGGTCCCAAAAGGTGATTTCATGTTTGCTGCATGGAATCATCTTTCAAGACAGAGTCACAAAACAACGATGCCACTGTTCATAAGGTGGTGTCCCAAAAAGCCTACTTTGCAAATTTAGTGAACAAATTCCCAAAAATGACTGTGTTATGAGCATGTTTTCAGCAGTTTCTACACATGCTCATAACTTGGATAATTTTTAATATGTTCACACCAGATTTTCAACATTGTCATTTTTTCACGCCTCCTTATAAACAGTACAGCTTTCATTTTGCACATCCTCTTGGAATATGCTTTCACACCTGTGGCACAGAATGACGCGGTCGCTGTGCAGAACCAACTTTTGGGATGGATTGACAAAATCACTGTGCCACTGTTCATGAGGGGAGGTCCCAAAAAGCCCATGTTGAAAATTTGGTGCAAAAAATCCAGAATACAGCTGTGTTAGAAACGTGCATTGCGCAGTTTCTATGCATGCTCGTAACTTCACCAATTTTTTATATTTTCATTCCTGATTTTCAACATTGACATTTTTTGAAACCTCCTCATGAACAGTACAGCCTTCATTTCTCACATCCTGCCCAAAATGTGTTTTCACACCTGTGGTGCCAAATGGCACAGTCATTGTGCGAAATTAACTTTTGGGATGGATTAAAAAATTCACAGTGCTAGTGTTCATGAGGGGATTTCCCAAAAAGCCCACATTGAAAATTTGGTTAAAACATTCCCAAAAATGGCCATGTTATGAGCGTGCATTGTGCAGTTTCTACGAGCACTCATAATTTTGCCAATTTTTCATATTTTCCCTCCTGATTTTCAACATTAACCTTTTCCACACCTCCTCATGAACAGTATACAGCTGTCATTTTTCACATCCTGCCCAAAACATAATTTCACACCTGTGGCATAGAATGGCACGTTCGCAGTGCAAACTCAATGTTTGGGACAGATTAACAAAATGACAGTGACATTCTTCATGAGGTGGGGCTCCCAAAAGGCCATGTTGAAACTTGGGTGAAAAAATCCAGAAAATGTCTGAGTTACATGTGTCCATTGAATTGTGGTGCCTTTTGGTATCTTGAAAACGATTTGAGATACAGATTTCTCGCTCTCTGCAGCTTATTAAAGTCATGATTACAACTGCAGTGGAATTTTTTCCATAGTTGCTATGGTTACTGAGGTATTACCAAATTAGTGTTACAAGGGTTATTTTTCATGACTATAGGACTGCGTTATGTCCAGACTTGTGTGTAAGTGGGAGTGAAGGGCCTCTGGGCCCTGTGTTCCCACTTATGCATATCATTCTGCAACAATGGGTAGCATGACGGGTGTGCAGGACCCCGAAGGCCTGCGCACCAACAACCACATACCAGTTTCATTACACTTTCTCAACAAAAAAAAAAGGAAATTTATTGTAAAAAACTACTTTAATGCATCAGTAAGGGTTTTTATTAAAGCATCAAAGCTGGGAAATTAGATGTTAAGGTTACCAACCCTACCACTGCACCCCCACCCTTCACCTTCCACACACCAACAGGCATCGGGGTGTGCCTTGGGGTCATTGGGCTTAACTCTCAACTCATTCTCCTATACTTTAACCATCTCATCTTGTTTACATGTGGAATGGGGTAAGAGGGCTAATAACCCCCAAGGCATGCCCCGACACCTGTTGGTGTGTGGAGGGTGGGGGGTGGAGTGGTAGAGTTGGCAACCCTAACTTTGAATTTCAGAGCTTTTGATGCTTTAATAAAAACTCTAACTGATGCAGTAATGTAGTTTTTTTGCAATGAATACATATTATAGCTGCACAGTAACGCAGCTATAGCTAGGGTTACCCGGACACTTCTATGTTAAACCCAAAAGTGTGCACTTTATTAACTTTGCAACTGTACAACAAATTTGCCTGAAATTTTGAATGCACAGTGTGATACCTTAGATCTCTGGATTTGACAAGTTATGTTACAGCCAGATGAGCGGTTCCAGAGTTGCAAAGTGCAAAAAAAAAGTGCAAAAATGGGGGGGTTTGAGTGTTTCTTTGCTCGTGGCTACAGCCCAAATGATTTGTCTGTCTGCTCTGAAATCTTCAAAGAAGATGCAGTCTAGGTCATTGATGTGCCTTTTGAAGATTTGGTGAAAAAACTCCCTGTCCCCCCCAGCCGGCATCAGGGTGTCGTTGGGAGTAGTTGGTCTAACTCTCACCCCATCACATGTAAAGAAGCTGAGGTAGAACTATAGGAGAATGTAAGAGAGTTAGGATCGATGACCCCAAATGCACACCCCAATGCCGACTGGGGGGACAGGGTGGGGGTGGGTTCAAGGGGGGGTTCAACCCTAACATCAAATTTCCTCACTTTTGTCACTGTGAAACAACCCTAACTGATGCATTAAATGGATTTTTTTTGCCTCTAATTTCCATTCTTTTTGAGAATCTGCAGTAGACGGTAAATGCTAGGGAAACGCAACCGCTAAGGGTTGCGCTCATGGTGACAGAAACGTAAATGGTAAAGCAAATGTTAATGGAAACACAAGCACAAAGTGATGCCAAAGTGAATAGTGATGCAAAAGGAGATGTAACCACTTAAGGAAACGGAAACCGTGATGCGCATGGTCACGGAACGGCAATTGGAAATGCAAATGGTAATGTTAACAGCATAAATAATGCCAAAGGAAACAGAAATAGAAACATGAACACAAGCACGTACACAAAGGGGAAAGCAAAGGGTAACACACATGGTGGCGTACACGGTAATGGTAATGGAAATGGGTACTAAAACGCAAGTGGGAACGCTAACTGTAACAGTAACGGAAGCACACAACCTTATTTAGCCCAACAGCTGCATAGAGAAACACAGTGTGTACAAAGAATGTATGCATAATAATGGCCTCAGAGCAGAAAATGACCTGTTGGAATACTAAATCGCTTATATCTCAGGAACTGTACGATGTAGAAAAAAAAATTAAATGTCACATGATTCATGAGTTTCCTGGCTAGGTTTCTGATGAATGCATAGCCCATAGGACTACACATTGTCACGACAAAAATTCCATAACTTGCACCATTTCCGAAATATGAGCCCCGAAAGGCACAGCGTACACTACCATGTTAGTCTATGGGAAAAATGTGAACTACGGAGTACCGTAACTTGGCATCCATGCAATATTTTGTCACCAAGCCACCAAAGGCACATCAATGAGATGTAGATTGCCTTTCCTCCAAATTTCAGCCCAAAAGACCAAACCGTTCTTTTGCAGCAGGGTGGCAAATAATTCTTGTCATTTTGGCCATAGCCTGGAAAAGTAGTGCTGTGATTTGTGAAAGCTTTCAC
Source organism: Neoceratodus forsteri (assembly GCA_016271365.2). Taxonomy (NCBI): domain Eukaryota; kingdom Metazoa; phylum Chordata; order Ceratodontiformes; family Ceratodontidae; genus Neoceratodus; species Neoceratodus forsteri. The sequence continues at coordinate 876,522,008 of CM057452.1, read as the reverse complement.
AAAAATTTGCAAAACTGTCGCAAGTGCGACACTACTTTGTGACACTACTTTTCCCCAAAATTTGGAAAACATATTTCTGGGGTGTTTAACTGCAAATTAAAGACATGGCTAGCATCCTGAGAATCCGACTAGGTGAACACAAAAAGAATTGTGTTCCTAGAGGGTCCCAATTTTAAATGCCAAGCATTTTTCTGATCACCAGCTGAAAACAAAATGCAGATTTGTGACACTACTAGGGTCATTTGTGACACTAAAATGTGCATTTGCGAAAGTGTCAGACTTTTTGTTAACTTTTCCCATTGACTTATAATGGGAACTTGTTTTTTGAATAGCTTTTGAACCGTTCAATATTTTTTCACAAAATCTTCAAAGGGCACACTGGGGACCCTGGCCGCACATTCCCTAAAGTTTTCAGATTGGTCACACAAACTGTGCAACCTGTAGGTGCGAGCAAAGTATTCACAAAAAAAACATAATTGTGAGTATGAATGTTGCTTAATAACTCCACAACTGTATATCTGACTAGTACAAAAGTTGGCAGATCTCAAGAACTATGGTTATGCCCTGTGTCTGCCAAATTTTATGCAAATCCGTTGAATGGTGGCAAAGCTATTAAGGTGCAAAGATATATATATATCTATTAACTATATATATATATATATATATATATATATATATATATATACCATTATTCATGCTTTCCTCACTTTTTGTATGGTCCAACATGTTCTGAAAGGCAGCTGTCAGACATTCTGCCACATCATCTTTCAGAAGTTTATAACCTTCTTCCCAGGGTCTGTATCAGCAGACAAGGAGTTTATCACCTGTAAGATTTTACGCTTCAGAATGGGTTTCAGAAGCACAGCTTTTGTAGATTCTGATAGTTTGGGGTTGTTGTGCCAGATAAGTGTTGCTTTTTGGATATACTTTGGGGACTTGGAACCCCAAACATGTCAGAGATATGTTCAGAGACATAGGACAATATTTCACTTAGGAAGTTCTTTTCATATTTCAATGGTCTACACCATTTTGGCAATCAGAAAAAGAACTTGTTCGGGGTTTACTTCACTGTGTTCTAAGTTTCCATTCCTTCAGTTCAATGTGCTTACGCATCTTGGTATGATGTTATGCTTGTGTGACTTAGATACCTTGTGGCTGTTTGCCTCTCTATCCATGGGATATACCACCATCTAGGGGTAAAACAGCAAGGAACTCTAGAGGAGGGTTCCACCCCATAGGTGCTGCAGGAAGGATCCCCTTGGCTAAAGGTAGCTTAGGAAGGAGCCCACAGAGAAGAGAGATGGGCCACTGAAGGAGGAGGGAAAGATGGTGGAGCAATGAAAAAACAATCCTGGACTGACCAGGAGAAGCAGCTTTTTAAGGCCTGATTGGGGGAGTGGTTTGCTGCTCCACCCATTGTACCACTGGCGTAGCCTTGCAATTCAATGTGCTTATGCAACATGGTATTATGTTATTCCTGTGCGACTTAGATACATTGTGGCTGTTCACCTCTCTATCCATAGGATATACCACTCTGTAGGGAAATAACATCACTGAACCCTAGAGGAGGGTTCCATCCCTATAGGTGCTGAGGGAATGATTCCCTTGTCTAAAGGTAGCTTAGGAAGGAGCCCAAAAAGAGTACCCAAAAGGGTGTCAAGAATCATGAAGGAGGTGAGGGAGTCAGAACAGTATCGAGGACGGGGACAGAGGTCAATAGGTGTATATGGTTAGGACAGGAGAAGAATAAGAGACAACGAGGAATAATTACCAGATTGGAAGCTGACACAAGGTGGGGGGGCTCGACTTCCTAAGGAGAGAGGGAACAGCCAGGGCCACCATCCGACTCCATCCAACAGTGGAACCTAACTATGGAACCTATGAAAGTATTAACTCTATCTAACTATTATGACCATCAGCATGGAGGAGAGGAAAAACCTCCTTTGAGGAGGAAACCTCTGGGGATCCAAGACCTTGATCACCTTCCCTCCAGGCTGAAGGACGTTTTGGTTAGTGACGGCTAAGCTTCTGCAATTTAGAGTTGAGATCGAGAGAAGAGGAAAAGATTCAAATTTTGAGGAAGCTCTCGCTCTGTCCATCTAACAGGAATGCTTTTTAGGGTTGTGAACGGCGTCTCTGCAACTAGGCACCCAAAACCAAAGGAGGAGAGAAATGACCTCTGAGGCAGTCATCTGGCCTAGACAAGCCTACAAAACAGACCACACGAACCAGAGGTGGTCAGAGGGAGAATAGTGGAAAGGGTGCCTCTGAACCCACTCAGGCAGCTAAAGGGGCCCCGATATTGACAGCCCCGACCCTCGCAGCTTGAAGTCATTAATTCTACATCCAGAAGTGTTGCCAGAATGAGTGACAACTGAAGGTCCACCCGGAGTGAAGACATTCTCACTATGGGCCAGGGAGAAGGACCCCACTCCTAGCTTCACGTGCTCTAGATGCAGAGTTCATGAGTGCAGAGTGAGACTGTCAGCTACAGGCTAGCCCCAAGCCATGGAGCAGTGGACACAGAAGACACATCTCCGAGTGGAGAGCAGTTTGAGTCGAGGTAGCAGGAGACCCACATGAGGTGTATGCTTGGATAGTCGATGGGAACGAGGAGAGCTACACAGAGGTCGGAGAGAGTGAAGTAGACCCTGATGTGGGTCCAGAGAAGGAGATTGCATGCAGTAACCACTGTAGTGCATGCCAACCAGGTCCATCAATAAGCCAAATCAGGAGTGGATCGAATTGCATGAGTCAGGGAGACGAGAATGGCTGGATGAAGCACACAGCTGACAGTTGAGGTACAAAGTACCAAGAGTACAGCTAGGTAAAATGGCAGGTAGGAGGAGCTGGGAAGTCAGTATAGGAAGGATGAGGGTTGAGATGAATGGAGTCTGACAAGGAGAGGAGGGTGATATGAGCCGAGCGGCATCGAGCTGTAGGAGGTTGGTATAGTAAGAGTTGGGAAAACAGAGGTATGAGTACAAATGACAGAGAAAGTAGAAGGCTGGCTACCTGGAGCCATGGTTCCCCACCATGACTCAGCAATCCCTTGCTGTAGGAAAAACAGAGAGCCACGGACTAGGCACCGGGATACCAGAAAAACAGCAAGGTAAATTAAAATAATTAAAGGCCATCAGCTGCAGCTGGGCTCACAAGTGGTAAGGAGGAATGAGAGATTAAATGCCAGAGGCTGCAAGCTGTCTGACCTGCTAGAAAAGTAAGATGGAAGCAGGATGCCAAAATGAGGGAAAAAAGGTAGAGCAAGCACAGCTGGTAACAGCCTTCACCGGTAGTACTATGGAATGGCAAGCAGCAAAGAAAGCCTGAAGCTGGACACTACCTGGCTGGAGCAAGTTTAAGTCTGATAATACAAAGCAACTAGCATTGCAATGGCTGCTGCAGTCCTATGAGTCATGAGTGGAAAGTCCATTTGGAGCTGCAGACCAAATGCCCTGCAGAGCATCATCATGCCAGTGTATGCATGAAGGAGGAATAAGGAGTTCAACCAGGCAAAGGAAAAGACCCCAAACCAGCTAGCTAAGGATGGTCCAGGCGGCACACCAGCACCATGGGTAGACAGACCTGGAAGCACTGAGACGAACTGAGCAACAGCTCTGAGGAGTGGGAAAAACCCAGAAAGGAAGAACAGGAGGAACAAATGAGGAATCAAAGTGATGGGGGAGTCCAGGGAATGGACAACAGAGATGATGAGGCAGCCAGCAGCAGTGATGGAAAGGTGAGAACAGAGAAGTGGAGTCGAGTCGGTGGGTGACGTCACACCCAGGTGCCAGCATGAAAAATGGAGGGGCAGCTGGAGGCAGGAGAAAAGCTTAAGAAAACAGGATGAACAGCGGATGAAGGAGGTACAAGGAGACAGGAAGATGAGAGGAGGAGCAGGGAGGGGAACAAATGGGGCAATTAAGGTAGGAGCAGGAAGAGGCGCAGCGGAACCAGCCAGGCAACAAAAGCAGCAGAGAAGGGAGAGGCAATGAGGAACAGGGGAGGCAAGTGAGGGAGTGGCCAATGAAGTGGCCGACGAAGCCTCTGGCTGCAATGAAAAAATGATCCTGGACCGACCAGGTGGAGTGACCTTTTAAGGCCTGATTGGGGGAGTGGTTTGTTGCTCCTCCTATTGAACCACAGGCGTAGCCTTGCAAAAGACTTGTTATCCTGTTATACTGGCACTGTCTGTTTCTTTCTTGACCACCCAAATTTGGTCAGAAAAATCTCCCTTAGATTCCTCAGACAAGGAAAACTGTTTTCAGGATTGATGCCTCTGATCCAGATATTTAAAATATTTTGTGGTCTTCAATTTTTTTTATTGAGTTTGAAGGAAAGTCCTCAGTCCCACCTTAATATTCTTCCAACACTCAAATGGTGTACTGCAATCCACAAAATCCTTGAGATACATACACACACTTGAGTCTTTTAAAATGGAGGTGTTCAATCTCCAAAGACCTGGTCCCATAGATGTAGGTGACTCCTCTACTGATACTGACATCAATTTGTGATCTGTAGTCTCTATGTGTGTGTGTGTGTTGGGGCGGGGGGGGGAGGTTCTGAGCTGAGACAATCTGCTACCAAGGTGGTGTGAAATGGAAATCAATGTGGGTAGAGAGGACTCTTTTTAATAGAAGGTGCATTCTCCTTTCTTATGTATGGTAGATCCTGCATCTGTAAGTCAAGCTTGAGTGATTACCTGATTAAGATAAGATACAGCACTGAACATTTTCAGAGTACGAGCCACGCTACCTGCTTGAGTCAAGCCACAGTTAAACTCTCTGCCCTATATCACACCTTTAGTTATGTACAGAAAGGGCTGGATTATTTTAAAAGTTCAGAGTGAGCCACCTTAGTCTGAGTCTGTATACTGTATATTAATTTTATTTATTTCATTTTTGTTGACCTGGAAAAGAGGGCCAGACTGGGGAGGGGGGTGGAGATACAGATTAAAACCAACTGAAATTGAACCAGATTAAGCTGTTGGTGGTAGTTTTAGTGAATGGGGGAATTTGGACAGGAAACTGGGGAAATTCACCTACTCTTCCTCGGGAGGGGCGGGGGTGTGGAGGCATGCCATGCTTTCTGTGGGAGTTGGAAGACCCAGGTGTGATGGAGGTAGACATGGCTGCCCAGATGGAGCAGAACATTTTCCTACCAACCAAAGTAATGAGGAGCATCTGTGAGTTCTATTGTATTGGAAACAGACAGTGGATAAGTCAGTGTGAACTTGTCTGAAATGGCTGCACAGTAGCAATGCCTGGTATGACTGACTGGGCAGAAGAAGAAAGATGTATGGTATGTATAGTCTCTTGTCTCTTCAAACTAGAAGATTAAAAGGTGATATGCTTATGGTTTTTAATTTAATAAATTCACCAGATCTAATGGAAAAATGTGGTCTAACACTCTCCAAAAGGAGACATGTTTCGAGACTGCATAATAAACAGCTTGAAGTAAAAACTCATAAAACCAGCAAAGGGGAAACTTTTTTCCAATAAGAGCATCCATTGTATGGAACACCTTGCCACAAGAATTGGTACAGGCAACTAGTGCCACTGTCTTTAAAAACAAATTAGATGTTTGGTTGAGGGATAATAGATAAATAATGTCCCGCACAGTGTGGGGAACAGTCTCGATGGGCTCTGGCCTTCTTCTGTTCTTTCATACCAAGTAAGTAATACGAAGCAAGTACCGCTGAGAGAAAAAAACACAGTGCTGTACCTTTTGGTTATGATAGCTGAAGAGGAGGAGGAGGAGAAATATGAATGGCAAAACTAAACCTGAAGAAGCTAAACCTGACACCAAGTGAAACTGACAAGATTATGCAGTGAGAAGATTTGATACTGTCAATGGGCTTATCAGAACCTCTCAACTGTTTGACTGACACATCCCAGCTGACAGCAATGAACAAGAATGCTGGAGCCTTGCCAGAGCAAGAAGGGGAGAAATTCAAGCCGCAAAATGCAGCATTCTGAAAAGGACAGAACCCTGACTCAGCAGTCTGCTGGAGCACCAGGAGGTGTAAAATGGACAATACAAAATACTCTTCTAGCAGCAGGCTGGAAACAGTCTCCAAGAGATGGGAAATAGATTTCTGGCAGTTCACCTTGCCGCATGCCATAACTATGGGATCCCCTGATTAAGACTCCTGAGATGGTTAAAAACACTGGAAACATGAAGTAAGACTGTTTTACTAGGGGACTGGAGGAGGATGTGGCTAATACAGAAAATACAGAAAACTTATTTGCAAATTGTCACTGGAGTTAATTATGACTGAGAATCCAGGACTGCATTTTAATGGTTTACTGATAAAGGCTGAACAAATACCTGCTAATCTCCCCCTTTCTCTTTGTGAAGTCGCAAGAGTTTCTGTTATAAATATGAACCCAATAGCTGAGACAGTGTCTGCTAAATGGGGCAGTACTGCAAATACAATAAATGGGCCCCTTGACTCAGATGCCCCTGCTCCTCAGGGGGAATCCTCCCAGAGGCCTTCCACTAGTGGCCTACAAAATGGCCCTCATCAAACAACAGTCTCAAGTGCAGTTATCCCTCTCAGGCCAAAGCAACATCCATATGCTTCACTGTTTCATGGCCCAATTTATCATGCTAAACATCAAGATGCAATGTGTCTTCATTACAGGGGTGGATTGGAGGATGCCCCTGACAGTCTGTGTGGCTAGGACACTTTAAAAAGATTCTATGCAATTCTTTGCTAGTGAGAGCTATGCCCTGATACATGTATCAGGGAAAGCTACTTTTGTTGTGAGTTTCAAGATGGCAGGAGCCCTAGAGAGGTTCTGGTTAAAGTTTCATGCACTAAAAATACACCTTTGTGGTCCCCATTTGTGGTGATACCTTTAACTAATCCTGCTTACAAAACAGTTACAATACTTCTTCACAACGAAGAGTGTAGCATTACAGATTTTATATACCACCTAACAAAATGTACTGCATGGGGGATCCAGACGCTATAATTGATTCGGAAAATAGTTGGACTGGAGTTTGGAAGCAGAGAGTTTGCTAAAAACTACTGAATTGGGGATACAGCATTTACCTAACAGCTTTTTAGAGGGTTTGTTACCAGGGGGCACTGTTTTATGCTGGATAACCAAAAGCCCTCTATCATTGTTGGTCCCAGAAACATTTAAGTGGGGACTGTGTCAAAGTTAGATGTAATATGTGCGATGAAATGGGTCACACCAGTATGCATTGTGTGAATGAAAGAAAGTGTCATATGTGTGATGAACTGGGACATTCATACTGAAGTTGCCCATGGACTGTGCATAATCAACCAAATCAAGCAGCTCAACAAAAACAAAGTTTTTACATAACTTTGGCACAAAAATCTAAAAGTTCAACGACACCAATTGGAACCACAGTTGCATCACAGAAACTGAATAGGCCAGTAACCATTGCTGAAGAACCTACTCTATCACTGGAACCCCAGGTTAATACAATACCCTCAACCCTGACTCCTACAGTACTTCCTCAAACTCCCCAAGAGGAGGCAGGTACAGATGCCAAGTCCAAAGCTACAGAGGCTGACAACCCACCTACACAGGGGACTGTTCCAACAGACAGCATGGAGACAATGTCTGCCCCTCCTACTCTGGACCAAATAGATGCAGGATGGTCATAAAAAGAAATGGAGCTAACCAAAACCAAAATTTTTACAAACTTTCAGTATCCGGTATCTTTATCTAATAGCTACAAAGCATGACAAGGCAGTCGGGAGGGCTAGTGGGATGATGGAGTGAATAGGAAGGAGTATCACCAGCAGAAAAGGGGAGGGGGTGTTGCCCTTATATATATCACTGGTAAGACCACACCTTGAGTACTGAGTCCAGTTTGGGAGATTGCATCTCAGGAAGGACATAGACAGACTATAGGTGGTCCATTGGAGGGTCACTAAAATGGTGCAGGGCCAGTATCATAAGCCCTATGAAGAGAGCCTAAAGGAGCTCAATATCTAAACCCTGGAGGGAAAAAGGGCAGAGGGGATATAACAGAGTCCTTTAAATACCTCTCAAGGATTAATAAGGTACAGGAAGGGAGTAGGTTTCAGAACGAAAGGTCCTCTAGAACAAGGGGGCATGCTATGAAGTTGGAGGGGGGAAGATTCAGGAGAGATGTGAGAAAATACTTCTTCACAGGAAGAATGCTGGATTCATGGAATAGTCTTCCAGCTAAGGTAGTGGGGGCCAAAACAGTGGCGTTCAATAACACATGGGATAGGCAAAAGGGAACCATTGGGGTTAAGTAAGGGGGGGGGAGCATAGCACCACAGATCCAGTGGGTCTACAGTGAAAATGAAGACAAATAAGGCTAGTCCATGGGAGCAAAAAACATTGCACATTAAAAAAAAACCTGAATAATATGGGCAGATGGGATGGGCCAAAAGGCCCTTATCTGCCATCAGATTCTATGTTTCTATATTTCTATTACAAGAACAAAGACATTCAGTAGATTCAGGGGAGGACTCGGATGGAACATCTCGTCCCTCTTCACAACCTGATCACTCTTTGGAGACAGAAGAGTTCAAAACTAATGGGTCCATTAAAAAAAAGGAAATCTAAGACCAAAAAAGGCAGTTTGGGGAGGAAAAAAATGATTTTTTTTACTCTAAACACTGCTACTCTGTTTGTTTGTTTTTTTATCTTAGTACCTGAAATAGCTATTAACACTGCAAACATTAAAAGTATAAAGAATTATTAGAAAAGAATTGCTGCCTTCTCTCATTTCCAAACTTGTGATACTGGAGTACTATTCTTACAGGATACAAGCATACATATTCTTTCTGAGATAGTAATGGAAAAAAAAGAATAGCTTGCTGGGACCTCCTTTTGCTCCATAGGACCTGAAAAATGCTCTTGTGCAGGTATACTGTTTAAGGAACTGGATATTATAATTCTAAAACTAACTGATTTGGCTGCAGGTAGGGTATTATTGCTGGGTGTCAAACTACAAGGATGGATCATGCATTTTATTAATGTGTATGCCCCACAATCCAAGGCAGATAGAATAGCTTTACCAAAACTGATCCAACCATATCTGTTTTCTTCTCACCCTGTTATATTAGGCAGAGATTTCAACTGTGGGCTCATTACCTTGGACTGTGGGATAAAAACAAAAACTAAAAATCTTTTGTGACATGAATTTTTTTATGTGATTCAGACTGGCTGTGCTATCAGATGCCTATCACAAAGTAAATCAGAAACATGATCCTACTTTTTAAGGGGTCTGTAGCCACTTGAATTGACTTTGTTTTTCTGTCTTTCAGATTGCACTAACTCTCTGCTTCTGCCATACCGCTGGAATTATCAGATCATAGGTTAGTAAAGATTTTAATGGGGATAAATGCCGCTAAGCCTTACGGTTCAGGGGTCTGGAAACTTACAGTAATTCAACAATCCAAAGTACCCCTTCTTCAGTATTAAATGCGAAAGCAATTTATAAATGCTAGAAAGTCAGTTTTAGTTTTTTATGATGATACTTCAATTTGGTAGGAGGACATGCTAACAGAGCTCTGACATTTACTTCAAAAGCAGAGTAAACTGTAAAGTTAATCTAAATAGTTCACATATTTAAATCAACATTAACTACAAAAACTGTTAACATTAACAGCAAAAACAGGGAATGATAATAGACTGCAGATAAGTAACATCAGAAAAACAGATGTTTCAGTTTCACTCACAAGGGACACCTAGCTTACAAATGGAACATTTGGCACCCAAGGGAAGTTGGGGCAAGTGTGCCCTTATGAAAGTTGCCAGTCCAGAGCAAATAAGAAAAAAATAAATGTTTTATTTTTTTTATATACTAAAGGTATATATCATACTGACAATGCTCAGATTGGGCAAATAGTTTTGGAGTATACTACAGACCTCTTTGGGTCTTCTTCCATTTCTACCTCTGGTAGGGAAAGCGTTGTTTCTAGTCAACAAATTCCACCTCTTTCTGCAGAGGCAGGAAGGGTTCTGAAGTTGCAGCAGCTGTCTCATCCCTGGGAACAGCCACTATACCAGGAAAGGATGAATTAACTATTAAACTATATTAATTAATAGGCCCTGACTTAGCAGAAGAATTAATATTAGTGTTCAATTTTATGCTTACATCATAGCAGCTAATACCAAGTATGAGAGAAGGACTCTTATGTATATAAAAAAACGACAGGAAAGTAGGCTATCAAAATTGAGGCTTATTAGTTTATTAAATACAGATCTTAAAATGTTGGCAAAAGTTTTGAATAACAGGTTACTTTTAGTTGCTAGACAACTGCTAATCCCTGCACAGGTGTACTCTGTACTAGAAAGATAAATTGCTAATCATCTTATGCTATGAGAATTAGTCAAGACAGGTAACAATGGTAGAATGCAAGGATATTTATTATCTCTGTGTCAGAGAAAGACATTTGATTTTGTGGATCATGCCTATTTGTAGTATGTATTGCAAAAGTATGGATTTCCAAGACTTTTATATCATGGTTCAAATGCTTATACATTTCAGTTTTTGTAATCCCAGTGGTCAATGGGTGGTGTGGAAAAGCCAGCAGAATATGCAAGGATGTAAGACAGAGCTGTCCCTTAAGCACTGTCCTTTATGCTTTTTACTTAGACTTAGACCCATTACTCTGTGCCCTCAATACTGATTCACAAATTAGTCCTTTAAGTAATGAAGAAGAGATTACACCTTACAGGGCTATTGCTTATAGGGATGACATGTTTTTATTAGTACAGTACAAAATGAAGCCTCAGTTCAATGTGTCTGGAAATATCTAAAAATGTGGGGCTATTTTTAGGGGCTTCATTAAATCTTGATAAATGTGTTGGTAGGCGACTGGGACAGAGCATAACAGGAATAACTGATACAGCAGGGACTGCATTACAAAATGAACCTATTACTGTTTTAGGAATTAAATTTGGTTATGGAAAGTTAGGTATGCTAAACTGGGAATCAGAAATTGAAATAGGAAAGACAAAGGCCCAGCGGAATAGCTGACAAATGGGGAAGAAGTAAATATATATGATTAGAACTTTTTTAATCACTTTTTTCTTTATATTAGTTATATCTCCCCCCCCATCCCACCAAAGGCCTTGGAAGTCTCTCGTCTTAATATTTTCTTTCAAACCTTATGGGGAAGTAGGTCAACTCCTCTGAAGAGGAACATTACATAGCTTTCTGTGAAAAAGCATGTATAAATATGATATACTCCTTAGTTTTTTATTATGGGATTTTCTTTCAAGTTAATTTTAAATTGCTATTGACTAGTGCAGGAAAAGGCTGGGAACTTTGGTTTTTACAAAGGTGTAAAACTTGGCTGTAGATGTGGAAAAAGGGGTCCCTAAGGGTGGTTACAGCCTCTGTTTTGGCGGCTACCTATTTGACAGAATCTTTTTGTAAAATTAAACAATGGAACACAACTAGCACCCAACTGTTAACTGTTTCTGGGAAATATACAGTATGTACTCATGGGTTCTGGAAACTCAATTCAAAGTTGATGTTGTATTTAATAAGTGTCTGCCACATCTCACTATAAATATTCTTGAACAAATAAATGATCTCAGAATACCACCAAAAATGTGGGACATAGAATGGCTTAGCTGTCATGAAAAATTAAATGTGAAAGCCAATCAAACATATAAGCAATTTGCAGAAGATGTCTGCACATGAGAGAACTGTCAAAATTTATTACAAACTATGGAGCATCTATTTTTCATATGCTCCTACATTTCAGGTTTTTGGCACTTGGTGGCTCACATTTGGGCAGAGCTGGCATTTCATAACATGATTTATGATGTTCTGGTGCATGTAAATTACACAGATATTTGGAATAAATGGAATAAGAGTACACTGAGGATATCCTTTGCCTGTTCTAAATGGCATACATGGAAAAATAGATGTTTGTTTTCTTTGTAGCAAAAATGGGGTTTCTTTACAGAATTCTTTTGCCAGAATAACTTATGACCTCTTTATGCTGTATACATTTGAACTTAGTCAGGAATCTATGCCTTTTTCATATGAACAATGGAATTATATGTATTGGATCAAAGATACAGATAAGCTTGTGGCATAACTCAATAAATTAGATGGTACATAATTATGTATACTGCCTTTCTATGGTTTTGATGGTATTAAATGTCACAGGTGTTGTCTTTTTTCCATTTCCTTTTTTTCTTTTGATTTATTATTGGATTTCTGATTTTCTTTGGATACTGAAATGTATAATCTGAGAATGTCTTGATATTATTTTTTGTATAGATGTTATTATTTTAATAAACATCTAAACATCCCTATTCTTTTCGAGAAGTGCCATGGGATCTTTAACGTCCACTTGAACAATCAGCAGAACAGGCAGATGGGACCTTGGTTTAATGTCTCATCCAAAAGACAGCTCCTTGAGAGTGCAGCATCTCCCTCATGCACCACTACAGTGCCAGTAATGGGTTTTACACCATGTTCCTGTTGTGAGGCTAGAACCCACAATTTTTACAAGACATAATTTCAAATCATTTAGACAAATGTCTAATAGTAACAGTATCCCATACAGGGACAATATCTAGCATGTTTCTAATCTGTACTGGTAAGATGCAAACTGGATTCCCTACCCAAAAGAATGTATCCTCCCCAGTTAACCAAAAGGAAGGGCCTTCAGGTTAGGCCCTGTGGGTTTTCTCAGTTTCAGAATATGACCATGGTCTGGTGTCTTGCTAAAGATAGATATCATGACCAATGTCATGTAAGAAGGTGAAGGTGGTCAGCTTTCTAGTGTGATTCAAAATGATATTTACATTTAGCATGGAGAATGGCAGACTGTGACCTGACTCTACCCATTGCAAGGAGAAAAAATAATACAACACCACATTAGTGTTCCTTAACACCTCTTCCCAAGCTTGAGCTACTCTTTTTTTTTGTGGGTAGTTTTTCAGAGTGTACATCATAGTGTGGGAAGACTGATCAGGTTTGTAAAAGAGTACTGAAGAAGTATCAGACTCCTCTTCTGTGCATCCCCAGTTACTAGATTCACCCAGAACCTCATAACTGTTACCTACAGGTAGCATTTCTTGTTTTTGGATCTTTGGATTGGGTTATCCCAATGTCTGCCCTTTCTAGTTGCCATTTGTAATGTTTCTGTAACTGGGGTTGAGGGTGGGGGCATATCAGGATCCTTGACCAAGCCTATGGTTTTAGGAGTGTCCTCCCTCCAGTTCCCTGAAGTATAGTACTAGGGTTTCCTGAGGTGGATCATCCTCATACTAGTTGTGGAGGCCAAGTATTTTTGAAAACAGTATGCTTTATTAAAATGTTTAAACAAGATAACACAAACAGGACATTACTAAACACAGATTGAATAATGTTCACCTGTCCTGTCAACATTCAGGGATTAGGTGAAGCAACAATATTATCGTACAATGTATTTGACAGAACAAATTTCATACATTTAGGAAAACTACTGAACAGTAGACAGATTTATATATTATAAAAATAAATCAGTGGAAAGAAAACTGAGCAGTCAGAAGAAGAGCATCTAGAATGTCCCAGCTTCGTTGGCACACACAGTAACTGTTACGTAATCTGCAAATAATTTTTTCCATTCCAAGGAATTCCAGTATGGCATTGTGCCACTCATGGTATGTTGTAACTTGTGTCTTTTTTATGATTGTACATCATTGTAAATGAGCTATTTGCTCTATGGTTTCATCCCAAATAAACTAACTACAAACTTCATGATAAGAATGTACTAACTCATCTAGACAGTGTTTGAGAATTAATTTCTTGTTTGTGGCTTAGATAAGAGATATGTGGCATTTCCTGTTACCTATTACATTGTCCAGATTGAGGCCTAGGAGGCATATATGTGGGGTAAAGGCATCTGACAGGCCCAGTACAAGGTCTAAGTGAGTCTGGATCTGTTTCCAGAGTGGTTCAGCCTTCCAGAAATCCTACAAAATTGTTTTTGAGGGTACCTTTAACAAGTTTACATCTGGAGAACAATATGATTTTAGGTAGCCTAGGTGAAACAAATTTAGAGGAGTATAGTATATATTGTGGGCTATTTTGTACTGCATGAGCCAAAGCCCATCAAACTTCATGAATTTATTAAGGTTCCTCCACATTTCAGACCTTATTTTAGGGGAAGAGATCACTGGGAATGCCTGTTGATAATATGAGCAGATATCTCTATCCTCTGGTGTAGTGAGGTGTAACAGTTTTTTTTTATAAATTAGGAATATAGAATGTGTCAACCCTGCTAGCTGCCCTATCTCTCCCCAGTGGGTTAGCCTCTTGAATGACCATGTCCTAAGGTTGTAGCCAAAGTGGGTTGTGAAAGAAGGGGAATACAGGAACTTTAATGTTGCTGTTCCTTTGCTTGTACCTTGCAAATGAAGTTAGCGAATTGCCATCAGGCATGTTGCTTCATTTTCTTGGGGTGAAGGGGCCCATGAAGGTGGTAGAAATATGTTTGTTCTGGTTTTTGAAGTTCAGGTTGCTGGCAATTGGCTGATCAGGATTTAAAAACAGGTCAGTCCCCAAAAGTCTGTGCAGTTGTTTGCTGATCAATAGGGAGACCCCTATAAGGGTGGATTTCAGAACTTTGGGCAGTTTATAGTACTGGATGCTCAGGACAGCATTTATGCTGATTCGTGCTACCTGACATAAGTCAAGCTCCATCTTTCTCTATTGGGGGAAGTGTGGGCACTACTCTGCTTAGCTAGAGTCATCCCTGCACCAGAGGAATTGGCTTGAATGAACAGCCAGCTAATAGATCATAAAATCCTGTAGCTGTAGGCCTCCCTGCTTCTTGAAGGGAGTGAGCTTATGGTAGGCTCTATGAGGCATCTTACCACCCCAGAGTAAATTAAACAGTTTAGACTTGAGCTGTTTAAACCAAAATCTGGTACCTTTTGTACTATCATACTTAGTGGATAAAGTATCCTGCGGAGCACGTTCAGTTTAATGATGTTAATGCAGGCCCATAACATCAGAGGCAAAGCTGACCATCTAGTTAGGTGCTGGTTCGTCCTTGTTAATAGTGTGTCTATGTTGTTGGAGAATGTGACCTTTTTGCTCCTACTGATGATTATGTCCCAGTATTTTAAGTGCATACGAGCACCAGGACCCTCTCCATTTCCTCATTTGCTCTCTGGTGGTGATATGATTAAATGGCATCAGACAGGTCATAGCCAAATTCAGTTTGTTTTATTTATTTTTTTTATTTATATATTGAGTCTTGGATTACAACACCTTTGAGCAATACAACTCATTTACAAAGGTTCCACGTCAGTAGTACAAAAACAAAACAAGGTGAACAATAGATAATAAATAGCAGATATCAAGAATATACTTAAAAACAATATATATATATATATATCAAAAGCAACCAAAATAGCACTGAATGTTGCTCAATATAACAATAGAGTGGGTAGAAGAGAGGGCAGCCTGGGAGTCCTTGTTAAAATCTAGGAGCGAAAGTAATGGGGTGTAAGGTGGGGATGGGAGAAACAAGAGGGAGAAGTAGATGAGTTGCACAGGAGGTGGAGAGGGAAGGAGCGGAGTTGAAAAGGAGGTAATGGGGATAGAGAGAGATGAGAGGATGGGGAGGTGGAAGCAGGGAGATGGGGTGAGTGCAGAGAGAAGAGGGAGTGCTGGTGAAGTGAGGGGGAGGAAGACAAATTAATAGTATGAGGAGAAGAGGTGGTGTTTAGTCAGGAGAGGGGGCAGCCTAGCAGGCCTTGTCAAAAACCCAAGAGAGAGAGTAATATGGGTGGGAGAGAGGTAAGAGAGAGAGAAATATAGGGAGAAGGAGGGGGAGAAGTTGCAAAAGAGGTGGCATGAGATAAGAGAATGGGTGGAGGGTGGAAGAGAGAAGGTGAGGAGGAGCAAGGGAAGAACTTGAGGATGCGTGAGCAGAAAAGAAACAGGGGTGAGGGGTGGAGGGGAAAAGGCTCGAGGGTAGGATCGAAATGAAGTGCCAAGAGTTAAAAGTGCCAAAAGGTATAAGTACAATGATAAAATAAGCAGAAGGCTGCTAAGGGCGGTAGTCATATATACTGCTTGCTAATAGAGGTTGTCGGAGTTTGTGTTTGAAAGGGCCGAATTTTGACTCAGCAGAGATGTCTCTACCCAGGGAGTTGAGCCAGAGGGGCACTCTGTAAGCAAAAGACCTCCGACCTAAGGTGGTGCAGCATCTGGGAACAGTAAAGACCTGAGTTGCTAAACTGCAAGTATGTTGGGTACTGTGACAAGGGCTAAGGAGCTGTTGGACCTGAGGGGGGAACAAACCAAGGTGTGCCTTCTTGGCAAGTAAGCAGGTTTGATATTGGATCTAGCTGAATAATTGAAGCCACCCAGTCTGAGCATATAGGTCATATGTTTGTGTGAGGCGGGCAGCCTCAGTAAGGAGTCTGCATGCTTTGTTTAGAGCAACAGTGATCCTGTGAAGGGATATAGCAGAGGCAGAGCCAAAAACAACCAGCCCATAATCAATGATGATAATGCCAGATATGTCATACGTGTCCTAATTCATGCAGGAGTAAAACAGCAGCTGGAATTCACTGTTCAGGGTCTTCCAGGTGTGTAGCACATCATCTGTATAGGTAGATACTTTGTATCTGTTTCCTCCCACCTTGATGCCTATTATTTTCTGTTCAGCTAGGAGCCTTCTGGTCAGTGGATCTAAATATAGGTTAAATAAGTTATGAAGACAATGGGCACTCCTGCCTGGTTCCTATTTGTAAGGCAAAGTGCTGAGAGAAAACTCTATTGCATGACATCCTGGCAGAGGGATGGGAATAAAGCAGCTGTACACAATCAAAGAAAGCATTTGGGAACCTACATTCTGCTAGGGTCAGGTAAAGGAAGGGTCGGGAGCCCCTGTCAAAAGCTTTTTTCTGCATCCAGGGACACAAGTACTATTGGAACCTTGGATTCCCTTGATGTAGAAATGATGTGTACTTGTTTTATGAGATGGTCTGTGGAAAGTCTACCTTACCAGAATCATGACCAAGAGGTTGAGGTTGATATTTAATTGGGAGATTGGTCTGTAACTGGCCAATAATTCAAGATCTAGTTTAGACAGGAGGGTAAAAGTCATCCCTTGAAGTGCTGGGTCCAAGTTCCTTCCTTCTTTAGCTTCATTAAATAAAGTGGCTGGAGGGCCAACTACTTCACTTGTAAGGGATTTGTATACTTTGCAGGAGAAGACATCCAGGCAAGTGCTTTGTCTGAGGTGAAGCTAGCAATGGCCTGCATCACCTTAGTAGGTGTGACTGCAGTCCCTAGTTTATCCAGCAGGCTGTAATAAATTTTGGATAGTCTGTCTGTGACCAGGAACTCCTTTATGACAGGGTGAGGTAATGGTGGCTCCTTCACATACAGCTCTTTGTAGAAGGTTCTGAAAGCATCCACAGTCTCTGTGAGATTTGTACGAAGAGGTTCCTGTTCACAAGATGTAACTGACTTTACCATTCTGGCTGTCTCTTGTTGTCTAAGTCTAAAAGCAAAGAGTTCCCGTTTTTTTCCTCCTGATTCACATATTTCATTTTTGCTCTAAAAATCGTGAACTGCTTTTTCTGTAAGCAGTTCCCAATATTTGGTCTGAGTTTTGTTAAGTTTAACCCATGCATCTATTGATGAATTTGAGGGTTTTTTCCCCCCTCTGCTGTTATCTCTAGCAGTGGCTTGGCCTCCTTCTCTTCCCTCATCCTCTTTCTGGTGCAAGCCAGTCTTACTAGTTCTCCTCTCATAGTGTACTTGATCGCTCTCCAGAGGAGGGATTGGCTCCACACAGTGTTAGTATTTGTTTGAAAATACTGTATTACACATTCTCTAATTTTTTCGAGACTTTTTACGTCCTTCAGCAGGTTATTGTTTACCCTCCATACTCTGTCCTGGTCAGTGTTTGTTGGGGGCAGGAAGCACAGTAGCACAAGTGAGTGGTCAGGAAGCACTTGGGCCTGTATTTCACACTCTGTAATAACTTGCAGAATGCTTTGGGAGACCATGAAAAGGTCTATTCTGGAGGAGGTATCATGGGGGGGCTGACCATAAAGTATATTTCCATGTATCTGCGCATAGTACCCTCCACATATCTATAAGACCCAAGGAATCTTACAGGTCATGACAGCCTCTAGTGCTGTGTCAAGGACCAGGTTCCAATCTCCTGAGATATTGTGGGTCCTCACAGTTTGGGCCATATATGGAGGCCAATTCTATATCCATTCTATTTAGGGTAATCTTCATAATAATGTATCTGCTTTCTGGATCAACAGTTTGCTCAGAAAACTGGAAAGGTACACTGTGATGTATCAGTATTGCAATCTGTACCCTTTTGTTACTGGATCCAGCTGTAGAAATGTATCTCACCCACTCCTTTCTCTATAACTGACCCTGGTTGCCTAGCGTGTGGGTCTCCTGTAAGAATGCCACTTTTATTTCCAGCAGGCTTAAGTGCCTGAGAATATGATGATGCTTTTCCTTCATTTGGACCCTTTTAATATTCCACGTGACAAAGTTATGCATATTAACAGCCATTAATATGGCAAAATTGTATGGAAAAACCTGCAGGGGCATACTTAAGACTAGTGGGGGTGGCCCCTTTTCACAGAGATATCAAAGCAGGGAGATAGGGTTGTTTTCCATCTACCAGCCATGCCACAGGAGGTGCTCTGAGCAAATTCTGAATGTTCAGCATAAAAAAAGCACTACATCAGCATATGAAAAGCAGTATCTCAGACAAGACAAACAAGAAAACTCATGTAAACTGGAAAACATAGTAACATGTCTACACCACTTCTAATACCAATCTGGAGTGGTACAGCATTAGAACAGTTCAAAGTCTGAGGTTGCGAGGGTGACACTGCTAGTCCATCTGCTGACTCCCATGGGGAATAACTATTAAGTGGTAGAGGGGGCTAGTGTCAAGTAGTTGGTCTGATCAAGGCCTATATAAAGGTGTTCCTCTGCACGTGACCCTCGATTGACTGTGGTACAGCTAAACCTGCTGGGAGCTGTGTGGTGACAACCCCACAAAAAAAACCAGAACATTACTGCTATGCCCTTTTTTGAGACATGTCAGAGCACAGTACTGTAACCCAAATCAATCCAATAGCATTACTGCAGTTATCCACTCCAGTCCTGAGAGGTTCGAATCCCCCCACCCACTCCTTTTCTTATGTAGCCTGCAAGTCAATAATGAAGAATTAACATGAAAGAAAAACAGTTACAAGGCTTATGGCAAGGTTGAGAGTCCCTTGTGCAGCCTCCCGGTTTGACTAAAATAAGTGCAGGCTGTTCCTTTGAGGGCTGTGAGGGATGGCTATGCAAATAGGCTAACTGCATGTACATGTGGTCCAAAAGTGAAACAGTCCAAACGTAGCATCATTGTCATATGTTATTGAAGAAGATTGTATCATCCTGGGTGGTGTACTTGTCCATCCCCTTCTGTGTCCAACAGAGAGTCGATCTGCCATGTCAGGACTTTATGAATGCGTGATCGTGCGCACATTCTCACACAGCAGTTGAGGATGTTGCCATGATGAGACATTGATAAGCAGGTCATGTGGTACGGTTATTGTGATTTGGTTGTCTGTTGTTGGGGAGTGTGGTCCCAGTGGTGGAGATTATCAGCTGTGCTGGATGACAGGTATTGACAGCACCTGTCAAATTTCAAACTCTGCAGCTGCATGATTCACCCATGTGAGAGGTGAGAAAACTGGCCTGGCAGATGAAGAAAAAGGCCGCTGTTGCCTATGCCCTGTTTCTACCACCATCTTAATGGCATTTTCTGTTTCCATCATGGAACCTGATAGCTTCCCTCAGTAACAATAGTACCACCCACCAGTACATTAATTGAGTCTAGTTACAGTTTATATTGCTACTCAGGTGATCAAAATAGGCATAGTAGG
Source organism: Neoceratodus forsteri (assembly GCA_016271365.2). Taxonomy (NCBI): domain Eukaryota; kingdom Metazoa; phylum Chordata; order Ceratodontiformes; family Ceratodontidae; genus Neoceratodus; species Neoceratodus forsteri. The sequence goes on along the minus strand of CM057452.1, from coordinate 876,502,098 downwards.
TTGTGAAAAGATGAGGCAGTACATTAATGGGGGAGGTGGTTACAAGTACATTCAACTCATCAGTTCTATCCCATCAGGAGCAGTAAGGCTGAAAGTGCTCGTCTTGCAGCTGCTGTGGTTGGGTTGACACTTGCCATGGCTTCGTTGTTAAAGAGTCTTGATATCAGCTTAGGTAATTCTTTTTGGACTACCTCTGTCAATGGGAATTCATGAGTACCCTTAGCTGTAGTCACAAAAAGGCAGGCTGGATGAAGCATCTGGAATTGAATTTGTGCTGCATAAAGGACCTTTTTAATGGATTTCTATGCCATCTGCATGTCCCATACTGCGGGGGGTAACATCCCTAAACATGTGAAAATGGCTGCCATTCCATATCAGGTGATTTTGCTTGCTGCTTGGGTTTATATGTAAACCTTCTCCTTCAAGTTTAGGCACTTCAAAATTATAGCTCTGTGCTTGCCACATGGAGGAAGCTGCAGTCTAAGGGAGCGGAGTGCCCGCTCTATGGTGTACACTGTTCCTGTTTCTGGTGGCCCTGCTATCTCTTGTAACAGTTTTTGTATGAAGGAGAGGATGTTGTTCCCTTCGGTTTTCTCAGGGATGCCAACTAGAACTAAATTATTCCTCCTACTATGGCCCTCATAATCTACAGTCCTATCCTCCAAGACATACAACCTTTTTCTTCAGCTCCTTCAGCTCCCCATCTTCTTTATTCTGACAGTCTTCAGTGGAACTAATGTGGGCTTCTGCATTGCCCACCCGACATGTGAGGGATTCTAGAGTTGTCTTGAAAGCCTTGAAATCTCTATCAAGTTATAGCAGGGCCAGTTTAATAGTGGCCAGCTTAGAAAAAAAGCAATCTAACATGTCTGCGGGATCTTCAAGGCCAAACAATAAAGGTTGTGAGTCAAGTGGAGAGCCCTGCTTGTGCCACTTGGATGCCTGGGCATGAGATAGTATTAGTGGGGAATTCAAAACATCCATACTCTATGACTCTCCCATCTCCATTCTTCTTCAGTCTTGCTGGTGAGTTGCCTGATGTGTGGTACTACTATTTTGTACAGTAAAAAAAAAAAAATGGATTTTGCAGGTTTATGGCACAATTAATTGTGCCAGTTCACAGAGCTGAGAGGAGAGCTGCCTCTCACACTGAGCACTTCACATAACCTGGGTGGATACCAAGTTTGAGCTGTGGGTAGTGTCCTTCTGGATCCCATCCTTTCTATTTAGTTAACATAAATCTCCAGCACCACTTGATCCATTTGACCATTTTTTTTGAGTGAGGCCCATGGGCAGTTTTGATAATAGTGTCCTAGCTCTTAACAGAGGTTACACTTCATTTTATTCCAGCAATGATTGCTGGAGTGACCTAGTCCGGTACACAGGCGACAACTGACTGTGTCACAAGCACTGCTCTAATTAGATTTTGAATTGCAGTGGTAACAGACCTTGGGCTGTCCCTAATGGAAAAATAACCCCCCTGTTTCTGCCTAAATAAAAACAGTTGAGGAGATGCTGTAGGCCAGACTTGGGCTATGGTAACTGAACCCTCATCCTCCAACCACCAGTCCAGATGTTTTCGAAGTCACAGATTGGTTTGGAACTACCCAGTACCTCACACTTTTGTGGCATTCAGTATAACAAATAGACAACACTAACCCCGTAATTTCTGAACAAAACTATCACTCTTTTAAAAGCAGGCTTTGGAAAGGGGATGGTGATAACTGTTGACAAGAGCAAGTGGATTTCAGCTCATGATATTGAGACCAGAACCTCACCAAACCTTCATGCTTCCTGAAACTGACATCAAAAAGTGCGTCACCTGGGGTATGTATGAGGGCATACAACTCAATTGCAAAAACAATCCATTCTGTATTTTAACAGTCAGTACACCACAGAAATCTGATCTTGACACTGCCCAGCCCTCCACTGTATCTTAATATGACAGCATTCGATCTTTTAGCTGGTTCAACAATAGGCTAAAAAAAGTCAGAATATCTTTCTGTTGGGGTCTTTTTTGATATATCTCCTCCTGAGTTCTAGTTCTTTCCCATGAAGGCCCATACTCAGTCCCAGTAGTTTTTTACGGCAGGGATTCCCCTTGTTAAGATGTATTATTGGGTTATCTACGTAACTCCCTGGATACATTGTCCTAGGAGGTGATCATCATGGGTGACTTTAACTTCGATTGGCTTTCCCCTAGTGCTAAACTACTAAAAGACCTCTGTGATGCTAATGGTCTTACCCAGCTCATCTCTGATGCCACCCACCCAAACCATAAAAATCCTGCACATAGTACTCTGTTGAACCAAATTCTTGTAAACAAGCCCTATTTTATAACTCACACTGGCATTTTCTTCAATTACATAAGTAATCAAATGTAGCTTGTGTGAGGGCTGTCTCTAAATCTATCTCCACCTCTAGGTATATCTTTAAAAGGAGCTGTCGTAATTTTGACTGCTATGCCTTCCTCTCGGATCTAAAGAACTCGAGATGGCAAGACTTCTGTGTCTGAGGCCTATGACCTGTTCCAAAATATTGTCTTAGATGTTATAAATAAGCAGGCCCCATTAGTTAAAATTAAAACTAGGAAAAAGTTGTGTCCTTGGTTCACTGACAGTCTAAAAGCAGCCCTGCATAACAGGGATGCCCTTTGGAAAAGAGCACGCAAATCTAAACAGCCAACAGAGTGGCCAGCATTCAGAATGGCAAGGAACCAAAGCACAAAGCTTATTAGGTCTGAGGAAGCCAAATACTTCCAATTGAAACTGGACTCCTCAGCTAACTGCCCTATTAAGTTCTGGAGAACTCTAATGGTTATTGAAGGGCACAGTCCAGCTTACTGTCTAACCACCAAAATCTCATCTGGTAGTGCTACCACTACTAATAAACAGTCTATTTTAGACCTTCTACACAGTCACTTCACTACAGCTGGGTTAGTCTTCAGTACCTCTCCTGCAAATAAACTGTGCTCCCAGATCAGTGTCCCTGACTTGTCCTGTCTATCCATAAGCATTCCTGTGCAAGAAGCAATTTTCTCATTCTGCCCTATTACTTTTAAGCAAGTGGAAGATCTTCTACTGCTTCTTTGATACAAGAAAAAGCACAGGCTCTGACCAGCTTGATCTATTCTTCTTGAAACTAGGATATCACATTCTGACTGCGCCGATCACTCATCTCTTCAACATGTCACTTGCTCAAGATGCTGTCCCATCGGTGTGGAAAATAGCACATGTAATCCCTCTATTTAAGTCAGGTGACTCAAATGACCTCAATAACTACAGACCCATATTTCTTCTTCCTATCCTCTCTAAATTACTTGAAAAAATAGTCAATTCACAACACTGAAACCACATAGAATAACATAACATGCTTAACCTCGTGCAGTCCAGTTTTAGACCGAATCGCAGCATGGTAACTGCCCTAGCCAAGGTGACCAATGACTGGCAACTGGCACTGGACTCTAAAAACTACATGTGTGCTTTATTTCTCAACCTGAGCAAGGCATTTGATATGGTGAATCATGATCTACTACTGCTCACTCTATGTAACATTGGTCTAGATTCCATTGCATTGCAATGGTTCAGTCATTACCTCATTGGCGAGCAGCAAGTCAAGGCAGAAGGGGACCGCTCCTCTCTGAAAACACTTCAGAGAGGTGTACCACTGGGGTCTATTTTAGGTCCTCTACTATTCACACTATTTGTACTCTATATTAATAATATCAATGCTGGAATCAACTCAGCAAACGTCCACCTTTTTGCTGATGATATGTCCTCTACATAGCCAGGCCCACTCTTGAACTTTCCTGTAAGGATCTGCAACATGAATTTAACCTGTTGCAGCAAAACCTCCTGCACCTAAAACTTCTGTTAAATGCTAAAAAAAACAAAGTAATACTCTTTTCTCAGCATGTCAACTCAATACACCACTGTCCCTTAGGTGCCACACCACAAATCACAACCCTCCTGGAGGAACCACTGGAGCTAGTGGACAGATTTAAATATCTGGACTTCTGGATTGACCACAAACTTTCCTTCTTAGATCATATTGACAAACTGGCAAAAAAGTTCTAACAAAAACTGCGTCTCTTTTTTTCAAATTAAACACTTACTAACACAGGATGCAAAAAGAAGACTGGTGCAAACTGCAAACTACTTTCCTCCCTCTTCTGGACTATGACAACTTTCTTTATAGTCATGGACCCAGCACTGCATTAACCAAGCTCATCATCTTGTATCATAGAGCACTAAGATTCACTACTGGAGCACCATGCCCCACCCATCATTGCTCCCTGTATTCCCAGCTAGGTTGGAAGTCACTTAAATCCAGAAGACTAAAAAAATGCAGCCACTGGGATCTATAGAGCGCTTATCAACAAGCTCCCCCACTACATTTCCAATTGCCTGCTAACAAGTACCCTTCAAAGTTACTCCCTAAGAAGCCTCTCCTACTTCTCTCTTATTACCCCTAGAATCTGAATGCCATTTGGCAAATCTTCTATATGTCATGCCCTTCCTGTCCTTTGGAATAATCTCAAAACAAAACCCTGAAACTATCAAACTTTGTCAAAATGGGCACTTTTAAAATTCTGTTTGCAAGTTCTATTAAAGATACTTGCAACTGCTTCCCTTAACCACCTTCATGCCTGAAGCTTTTATGTTTGCATTATTCCTCATGTCTCATCTAGTAGGACCTGCTGCTGTCTGTTCCTTCTCCTCTGTCCTATATTCTGTCTTGTCTATCTAATCCCCATACACCCATGTTGACCTGCTTCTGCCTCTTAACATATTAGTATTTTTGTTGTTTTTGCCTTGTTGTATTACATATCTTTATTATATTGTGTTCTGTATTTATTGGATGATTCTACCCTGTGCTGTTATTCATTGCTGACTTATGCCCTCCTTTGACCAGATCCACCTTGTAAATAAGTTATTCTCAATGGTGTTTCACCTGGTAAAATAAAGATTGATTGATTGATTGTATTTTGGGGAGCCGAACTTGCTCGGGATCCTCCTACTCCTGAGTTATGCGCCTCTGTCACCAATGACTGTAATAGGTGAGAGTGTTCTCCAAAACCTTTGCAGTCTGGTTTGCCAAACCTATAGGAATTGGTTGATTTGTATTCTGGGCAGACATATTGGACAGGACCTTATTCTGTGGATTATCCACAGGTAACATTGTCTCTAATGTACAGTAACTGTTCGAAGAACCGAGAAAATGAAAGGGTGGGAGGATTGTGGTACTACAAATACAGTGGTACTACCATCTCTCCAAGGCTTAAATAGTATGAGGTATTTATTTGCAGAAATACCAAAGGAGGCTGGCACATCTAAAGGAAAAAGTAGGCCTACCTTCATGGTTGTTTGTGGATCTATCATGCCCTTTCCTAAAGGCATTTGGTTCTTCAGGTTCATGCTGCTATGTGGGTGCTGGGATTAACCTCAGAATAATAGGGTCTTGCAGTATTTGCTCACTGTCCAGAACAGAAACTCCCTCAGTCCCCTGTTCCATGATCTGACAGTCTGCAGAGGGATTTTCTTGAGGGACAATATTACCAGTTGAGTTTTTTGTTCACTGAAATCGTAATTGTAGAAAGTGTTTTGGGAGAAGTCTGTGTTCTGTCACCCTTACTTGAAGCTGTGGCTTAATTGCCTTGCTGACAAGATTATTTGGTACCTACAGGGACTGTCTGTCAATCTTATGTGTTATTTCCCACCAGTGCTGCTGGCTGAGGCTCTTGAAACTGCTGTTCTGTGTTTTCTGGGGGGAAGACAGCTGGCACTTCAGTCTCCATTTCAGTTCAAGACTTGTACTTAGAGCTGGCATGTCTTTCTGACGTCCATGGATGCTGGGCTCTATTGGTGTGAAAGCTAATTGTCCGGAATCATCTCAGTATGAAATATGAGGCTGGGCTGTCTTCCTACCCTGATCCCTCAGCTTTTCTGATCCATTCATCATTAATTAATGTTTCTTCCAGACTAAGTGAAAGCAACAGATCTCTGTATTGGTGCAGTTGGCTCCCCTGACCTTTGTTCTGGACACTGTGGCTTGGGGTTGAACTTAATCTAAACAGCAGAGGGGGGTAACTTGGCGATGCATCAGTTTTATTCTTTTGCGGTGTATGCCCCTCACACTGTCACTGTCAGTGTGGGCAGCTTGAGCACCTGCTTCTTTGATCTTTCTGTTAGCTTTCTGGTAGTCAGCTGTGCTGGAATGATAGGCTACCAGTTTGTGCTGCAGAGCAAGCTTTTGTTATCTCATGTGGTCCTCTCTTTCTGCCATAAGAGTTAACAGGTAAGTACCTCTTCTCACCAATTCTGCATCCATTTGCTTTTCCTCTATGGATTATACATTTTCTGTAGCCTTGGGTCTGGGTTCTCAGGGATCTAGGCTTGCACCTCTACTTCCATCAATGCTTCAGGAACAAATTTATATACAGGAGCTCCTGTATCCTGTGTGGAGACCTCCATAGACCTGGAACCCACCAGGATCCCATGTGTCGGTTCTCCTTCACAAGCCAGAGTCTCTTCCATAGCTTTCTCATTACTCTAGGAGAGAGGGAAATAGTCTCCTCCAGCAGAGACACCAATTCAGTCTCCTCTGCTCTGGTATCCTCCATCCTCAAAACAGGAAATGGACAAAGCCTGCAGCAGGAAGAGTAGAGAAAATTCCACGGTGTCCTGGCCAAATTTCCCTATTCACAAAAATACCTCCAACAGCTTAACCATATTCGATATGTCAGGGTTTCCCCTCTCCCATGACAAGACTGAAATAGACAGAATTGCTTAGCCCTCCTTTCCCAGTCAATGAAAATTAAATAAGTAAATACTGGGTCCTCGAGGCTAGCATGTCATCCACTGAGCCAGATCTTCTCCAAGAACACTCCAACCTCTGTTCTGTTGCCTCCAACCAAAACAACTCATCATTACTGCATGGCAACCTGTATCTGAAGGTCAGCAGGTGGACACAGACTGGTGCTATGGTGTCCGGAGCCTCTGAGATGGCCAGGTTGTTGCCACCTATGACCACTTCCAGACCAACCTCTCATACACTACCATACCTAAGTCATTCAGTAACACCTAGAGCTTTTTTTGATTTGTGATTACATTTATGGTGATATTGCACCATCTCTGTGAGAAGAGGGAGAGAGAGAACCTGTTAGGCTTCAGTGAGAACTTCATGGCATTGTGGTCTGATCACCTGATAGGATCCATGCTGACATCTAAATTGTCAAGACCCAGGGAGGAGACAAAGTCCAAATTGTAGCCTAATTCATGGGCAACAGTGGCAGCCAATTAGCTGAGGTCCACTAATGATATTGCTGGAGAAACTGAACACATTGGGCTGGAATTTCAAAGGCCTTAGAATGACACAGGGTGCTTATGTCACACAAGCCTGATGCAAGAGGCACCTTGCGCCAAGGGCTGCGCCAAGTGCTATTTTCAAAGGCAGCCTGCATCACCCAACAGGCTGCCTGTGCTAAAGTGTGCTAGTGCCCACCTCGCACCACGAAAGTCACTGCGGCATGGCACTAGGGGTCTTGCTGCAGACCCAGACTGCTGCAGCCCTCAAATCCCAATTTTCAAAGACCTCACCAGGATCTCAGTGCCAAGTACCATTAGATCAGCAAAGAGCTGGTCTAACGGTACTTAGACATCTCCTGGGAGGGTTGTCTGGTATGTACCACTGTGTGGCCTGCCTGATCCATCCCCAAAGGGTGATCCCTGGTGGCATAGTGGTCCCCCCTTCCCACCCAAACTCTTAATGATAAAAGCCACCAAGGTGATTTAGTGGCCCCCCTCTCTACCCCGACTGTTTTTGTGAAATGCCACCCTGGTGATCTAGTGCCCTCCCGCACATAGTGCCCACAACCTGCACCCCCCCAAACCATACATGAGATTCATTGACCGGCACAGCCCTCCACACACCACCATGGCCAGCCACCGTACACACACTGACAGTTCATTCGGCAGCCGGCCATGGTGGTGTGCAGAGGGCTGTGCCAGTTGCCGAATCTTATGTATGGATTGGTGGGGGTGCAGGGTTGTCGGCACTATATGCCAGGGGGGCACTAGATCACAATTGTGGCATTTCACAATAACAGTCAGGGCAGAGAGGGGGTCCACTAGATCACCAGGGTGGCTTTTATCATTAACAGTTGGGGTGGAGAGGGGGACCACTAGATCACCAGGGTGGTGTTTCACTATAACAGTCGGGGTGGAGAGGGGAGTGTTGGGTCACTGAAGTGCCACTGTTGGGCACATCAGCCATGGCATTGGGAGAGGGGGCACCAGTATGGCCCATGCAAAGGTGTGACTTTGCCCACCATCCCGCAGCACTTGTGGCACTTCTGCTGGGTATGCCATATGTTTGGCGGACCTATTCAATTGCCGCAAGTGGCGGGACTTAGGTGCCAGGACCATGCCCCTTCTAAAATTGGGGGCAGGGTCCTGGACGCACCGGCACTCAGCACAAGCTGCCAATGTCACAGCTTGCGTCGGGTGTCTGAAACTCTGGCCTGTAGAATCTGTTTGTGAAAAGAGACTGATGGTCCATCGAGTCTGCTCGTACTATACTATCTCATTCAACTGACTTTTGGGTGAGTTAACTCTGTTTCTCCCACCCACCCCCACACCCCTCAGTCCCCTGGTAATGCCCTCCCCCAGACTATTAGTCTTCTTGTTCTGTACCAACCCATTTAGCATATATGTTGTACTGCTTTTGCTGGTATTCTGTTCCAAAGCTTCACCCTCCTCTGGTGAATCCATAAAATAAAACTTCCTCACATGCCTCCTGAACTTCCCCCCACCAACCTCCAATCATACCCTCTTGTGATTGCATGCATTATTCTAACAAGCCAGTCCTCATTTTTCACCACATTTATACACCTCTGAATCTTATATGTTTCAATAATGTCCCCCCATTTGCACCTGCTCTCCAACAAGTGCATATTTAGGGCCTCCAGTTGTTACTCTTATGATCTACCTCAGTAAATATAAAATTATAAATAACAGCAGAAGCATCCCAAACACTTGGCCACAGGAATACAATTTTACAAGCAAAATGTCCTCTCCTAGATCATCTTGGGAACCCTTCTCTGTCCCAACTCCATCTTGGTGACCCTTATCTGTTCCAACTCCAGCCTGTCTATGTCCTTTCTCAGATGAGGACTCCAGAACTGGACACAGAACTCAAAATGAGGCCTCTGCAGAGATCCATATGAAGGTAGTAGCATCACTTCACTTTTTGTACTGTCAAAACCCCTTCCTCAATAACCCCCAGCATTCTCAATGCCTTACTGTGTGCTTTGTTTTATTGCCTGGTTTGCATGACGGAGTCACTGTTGATGACTCTCAGATCCCTCTCTTCTGTTGTAGTAACCAACCTAACCCCTCCCATCTAGTATTTTGTGCAGGCTTCCATTTTCCAAAGCACATCACCTTGCACTTCTTGGCATTAGACCTCAACAGCCAGATCTTAGATGACCTCTCCAGTTTTGATAGGTCTTTCTGGAGTTCCCTCACCCCTTCCTGGTTGTCGACCCTGCTGTATAGCTTTGTGTTATTAGTCAAAAGACATATTTTGCCCTGGCTACCTTCCACTGTGTCAGTAATGAACATATTTGAATAGGACAGGTCCCAGGACTGATCACTGTGGCTCCTCGCTAGGGATGAACCTGTCCTCTAACTTGGTCCCATTCACTTATACTGTACCTTTTGTTATCTCCTCCTGTCTGGTTCCCTATCCTCCTGATAAACTCTTCTCTACTCAAAAGTCCTCCAGCTCTCTTAGTGGCCTCCCATGTGGTATGAATTGAAGGCTTTGCCAAAGTATTATTATTCAAGAGTTCAGAAGTATTATTATTAGTCGGTGTCATGCAAAAGTGTGCTAGGGTCAATTGGTGTCCAATGTCCAGGGCCAGGAGAATGTTTGCAATAAATAAAAAATCCTAAATAACTGAAGAAGCATTGCAGCAGTGCTTGATAGCAGTGGAAATTTTGACCTAAACTTTTTTATTTTGCTTTGAATTGCCCCTTACTTCCTGACTTGCATGATACCTTTCTTTCCTCATTTTGTCTGCTTTAGTACATTTTTTCACATTTGAAATAATAAAAAGATTGTTCCTTTTAATATGGCTTGGACCAGGTTTTCATCAGTATTCACAGCTCTGTTTGTACACCTGTTGTCCCATAAGGTGAGTCAGTTGTTTAAAATCACTTCTGTTGTGACAAAAATGAACTTATCATGCAGCAGGCAGTTCTCTCTGGCCTTACGTGACAATAGATGTTGGAAAACTAGCTGAGAATTTTGATAAAAACCTGATCCAAGTCATATTAAAAGGAGTGCTCCTTTTATTATTTCAAATGTGAAAAGAAATACTAAAGCAGACTCAAAATGAGGAAAGAAGGGTATCATACAAGTGAGGAGATAAGAGCAAATGTAAAACAGAATAAAAAAGTATACTTCAAAATTTTCACCACTAACATGCTCTGCTGCTTTAAATATTTTAGCCGCAGTAATAACATTTAAAAAGCAGAATATCCTCTCCAGTTGCCACAGAAGAGGAAGACAGTCCCAACTGATGTCTAGTGGACAAGGTATCTTGCTTCAGGTCTGTAACTGCTAGGCCACCAGATGCCCAACACTCATTGCAAAGAAGGAAGCAGAATGCCCAGACTGCACAGTTCATTCTATGGTGCTTGCTAGAGAAAAGAAAAAAATGAAAAAAACATGAAGAGGACCAGCACTCAGAAGCTGAATATATATGGCAATAAGAAAATTTGTATTATTCACTGTTGAACTCCACACCCTGAGGAAGGAACACCTGACTTCAAATGTTGATGGAGGGGTAGCGTTATGCACATCGGGTAAGCACTAGCTACACGTTTTAATTGTGTTAACATGTAGTTAATACATTTTTTATTTTGAAGCTCCTGAGTGCTCATCCTCTTTCTGTTTATTAGACTTTACAAGAAGACACCCAGACAGGACACAGTTAGAAGTCCTATGCTACCACCATAGTGCTTATAAACATAGAAACATAGAATTTGAAGGCATATGAGGACCGCTTGGCCCACCTAGTCTGCCCATTTCCCAACCTAATGGATATGCTGCATATCGTAGTTCATCAACAGCCTACTTCCTCCTACCCCCCACTAGAATTGCCTTATGTCTGTCCAATGCATTCTTAAATTCCTCCACTGTTTTTGACTCTACAACCTTCTGACATGCTCTGCTGCTTTAAACATGTTGGCTGCAGTAATAAAATGTTATATATAAGGTGTCCAGTCCCATTCATCGCAGCCCCCCTGACACTCTCTCACCTGGTCTGGGGTGGGCTTGTTGGAAGGGATAGACTCCAAGCTCCAACACCACTTTCTCACTGTAGTATGCACCAATCCAGACAACACCTGTAAATATCACACAGCCCCCTGATGAAGCCTTGCTTAGAAGGCACTGCATAGTGGCATTTTGGTTGTGGAGTTTATGCTACCCTAATAAATTATTCACATAGGTATTACTAGTGGTGTTTGCACCATTCCTTTATTTCTTTGATTTTACTGACCTACCAATGGTTCCACCTTTGGCAGGAGGCTGGCATAAAATTGTTTGTTAATTTGTTAGAGCAACTGTGAAGACCATGCAAAATCAGCCAAATCTCCCTTATTCTCAGGGTCACTCAACTAGACAGGGCAACAGCAAAAGTTTGGGCTGATCCAGTCCCACATCTTTTACTGCTGTTGACTCCACAGATTCTTGCTGGAAGATGCCATCCAGGCCAACTAACACCCCATGAGGGAAGCTCCACACCTTAGGATCACAACAAAATGTCAGTTAGTTCATTAGTCCATCTGTCAGCACACTGGGCCCTCTCCTATCCAATTTGTGAGACTGAGAGAACTACAGTACCAAAAGATAAAGTGACTTGTTCATGTAGCAGTAGTAGTAGAAAATATATTTTTAATCAGGATTAGTTTATTAGGACATAGCTTAAGGTTACAGAGTAAGTATACACACAATACACTATGGGGGCTTGATATATGGGGCAGTGAAAATATTTGTGGGAGTATGGAGGTCAAATAAGGCACAGCAACATGAGATAATAGTGCACTGATACTGTAAGGTCACTTAATGTCACTTCTTTTCTTTATTTCCACATCCCTCAGCATGCTTAACAGTCCCTTGTCTGACAGTACATGCCCTTGCCAAATGCAGTGGATGGAGTTAATGTTTATATGGGCATCAATGGTAATAAACAGGACTATGTCACTTGTGCCCACTGCTGTGTGAGTCTAGTGTATCCACCCCAATGCACAGGATTAAGAGAAAAGGTGAGAATCATAATAGTTTTTTTTCAGTAATAATGGTATTGTATATAAACAGGATACCATAAATGTACAATTCTTATGCAGCTTGTGGGATTTTATAAGGAGGTGGTCTGGGCAAGACCCATTTTCAAGCTCAGCAGAACAAACTGAAAAGTATGCATCAATAGTAACACAGTTCAGACTTTGAAATACTACGTGTAGCACACCTTTACAGGTAAAATTGTGTATAAGTTTTAGGAAATACATTTTTGGGATTCAGTAATATGATGATACCCAGCTGTATCTTTCCTTTGACCATGGGACATCCAGCACTGTGGACGTGCTTAACATCTGCCTTGCTGAGCTCAATGACTGGTTGGCCTCTGGCTAGTTGCAACTGAATCCTGACAAGATGGAGGTACTGGTGGTGGAGTCAAACAGACGGCGTGATAGGATGGCCTCTGGTGCATAAACAGGGCTCTTTCTTGGATCTGTACCATTGAAGGCCTCCTCTAGTGTGTGCAGTCTTGGTGTTATCCTTGACAGTGGATTGACACTTGAATCTCAGGTGTCATCCGCTGTTCGCACTAGCTTTTACCATCTCAGGAATATCACCAGGATAAATTCCCTAGTTCTGCATCTGGACCTCCCCACCTTGGTGCATGCCTTTGTGATATCTAGGCTTGACTACTGTAATGCGTTCTATCTTGGGGTCTCTGGAGGTACCCTCCGCTGTCTGCAGCTGGTGCAGAATGGAGCTGCCAGGTTGGTGATGGGGCAGTCTAAATACTGCCACATCACCCCAGTGCTGCATGAACTACAATGACTGCTGGTTAGGTGGAGGGTCCTCTTCATGGTGGGCTTGCTCACCTTTAAGGCTCCACATGGCCTAGGCACTGGCTACTTGAAAGACCTCCTTACACCTGATGTCTCGGTCCACTCTCTTCGCTCCTCCTCTAGGGGCCTCCCTGCGATTCCCAGGATGAGGTTAAAATCTGCCAGCGACAGAGCTTTTAGTGTCACCAGCCCCGTTCTGTGAAATTCGATACCTTTAGCTGTAAGAGACGCCCCTTCAATAGAAATATTCAAAGCCCACCTCAAGACCTTTTTGTATAATAAAGCCTTTCCAGACTTTGGTTGATAATTCTGATCCAGGCTGTCCTTTGTGTTTAAATTTGGCCATGGGCCAATTCAGATTTTAGATTTTAGATATCTATGTAGTATTTATTTATAATTATTTCATGATTTATTTTAATTATATTGTGTGATTTAATTTATTGTGTTTATTTGTTGCTTGTTCTGTTTCCGAGTTTGATTTGTTTGTATGGCGCACAGAGCCTCCAGGATGGGCGTCTTTTTAAATAAAGAGATGGGGGGGGGGGTAAAGCCCTTTTGTAGTCCTTTACTTGAGACAGAACACACTTGTTGGTGAGTTCCAAATTTTTCTTATTAATCCCCCCTACATTTCATTCTATCCATAGAGCTTGTTCACGGAGTGTTTGTACTTCTGTTTTTCAGAATGTTTTAAGAAATTTCTGTAAATAACACAAACATTTACATGTTACAATTTATTCAAACCATCCTTTTTCTAACCTCTAACCTTGAGTACAACATAATTTTCTCACTCAGAATGTGTTGTCAGCCTACCTAGAATGTTTCCTTAGGCAATTTCATTTCTTTACTTTGAAAGTTTCAGGCTAAACCTAAACATAAAATGTAACCATCTTAAATAATTCATACTGTAATGCAGCACTGATTACATTTTCCCTGTCCCAAAAAAGGGTTCTACCACTTTATATCTGAGTAACTGCAGCATACCTGTGAGGCTTGTCTTAAGCACAATTATTAAATATTTTCGATGGAGATTAAAGTGCCTTCTGTAAAAAATAACATTACCAGCATGTAAATTTGTTTTTACTTTCTGTCTAAAAGTCCGAAATCTCTACCCATCCAGATATTTATCCTGTAACTTAATTTACCTTCAGCAAAGGGGACTGCTTGTAACACTTCTCCCTTGGATGCAGCAGTTTAAATTCTATCAGGGGTTGCCTTAATTTCCCCTGTAAAACATAAAATTGCCAACATTTCAGGTGTTGTGAGTGACCCCATGAATTCAGCTTCTACTTTTACCTTCCTTATGGTTATTTTACCTCTCTGGATAAGCTGCAAATAAGAACACTGTTCCTCTGTGTAAAACACTTTGCCTTAATGGTGGAATACTGCATTCTCCCTCTCTCTCGAGCTCTCCCTGTTAAACAAGTCAGTGGACGTGGTGACATCACACCGACGTGCCCGAGCGTGCACGTGGTCTAATGTGGGTGTGCGCATGCTCAAGGACTCTGCCACATATTCAAATGGCAGAGCATTCACAGGGAGAGCTCCGTATCAGTGCTGCAATAACTGCATGAACCACTGTCATTTAATATGCATCTTTAGCTCTGCATGACAACATAAATACTTGCTTTCTACCAAATCAACATTATCACTTATAGTTAACGTGTTTTCTATTCCAATTTTATCTACAAAATATTCAAAAGACAAAAGGTCATAGCAACTGGGGGTTGGGGGGGAGGAAATGAGGGGGAAAGAAGCACAGACCAGGAGTGACAAATGCAAGAAAACTCAACAAGCATCAAATGGTAAATCCACCACAAACTGGCACACAGTGATTTTACAAACTATGTTATTCCACACTTATATATAATTCTTTAATCACCGTATGTTTATACATCTCTCTAAATTGTACATATCTTTACTCAAAATATATTTTAAGATTTTAATGTATTTTATTTTGCCCATCCCCTTTCTTTGTACAGGGTATAAATTGAATTCTACAGTATTCTATTGGCATACTTGGCAATTAGTTTCTACATTCATGCCAATCGTTTTCTCTAGTGTAAGTAATTTAAAAATCCATCTCATCTCTGGAGAAGTTTATCTCTGAAATTTCCATCTCTCATTGGTGGCATAACTTTCTCTAAACCCCCAAAATGGAGAGAGGCTCCATTGTGTCTGTTATTGTTAAAATGTACTCTTTTTATTTTTTATTTATCAAGTCTAGGATTACAAATACCTTTGAGCCATGGCTCTTTTACAAAGGTTCCACGTCAGAAAAATACAAATTATGGGGAACATCAAGACAGGCATTACAACAATGTGGACATTGCAAACAGAGTACAGATTAATACAGTTCAAGGGTAGCATTGTAACAAGGCAGCCAGCGGCATTTGTCAAAGAAAATAGACAACAGATAAGAAGTGCCAGAGTCATAGGGAGAGGGAAGAGGGTGGGGGAGAAGGAATGTAGGAAGGGTGGCAAGAGGGTGAAAAGTGCAGCATTGTACTGCCACAGGGGAATACACATCTCTCTTTCTTATATCCCCTTTATGTTCCAATATTCTGGTTTTTAACATTCTGCTCATCTGACCCACACATAACAAGTCACATGGGCATTGGATTACATAAATCACCCCCTCTGATGTGAATGTAATGTGCTGGGATATTCTGTGTTGTTCCTCTATGTGAGGATTTATGAACACTTGTTTTCTTGATGTGTGATTACACACTGCACAAATGCCACACTGATGTATCCCTGGACTCAAAGGTCCCAACAGTAATTGTTCCCCTGTAATGTCTGGCAACCTAAACTGCGATTGAACTACCCTGTCCTTGATATTTCTAACTTTTTTGGCAACTAGTAAAGGTGGGGTTTGTAATTTCTTTATGTGTTCATTTTCATTTTTCACTAAATGCCAGTGCTTGGGGGCTATCCTCCTAATATCTGACATTTTATGATTGTATTGTGTCGACAATACTAATCTTCCTTTTTTAGGCTGTATTGGAGTCTGATTTAGCGAAGTTTCTCTATTTTGTCTCTTTATTCTTTCCTCTGCTCCCTTAAGTGTCCCCCAATGATATCCCCTATCCATGAATCTATGCACCATCTGTCCAATCTCTCTCTCCACTTCCTCCTGTTTGGTACAATTTATTTTTGCCCTTGTAAGCTGTGCATATGGGATGCTGTTTTTCCATTACCCACTGAGTTTGAATTATTCTCTTTTTAAATAATCTTTGCCTTGCCAATGTACAAAACTTATTTTAACTTGAGCATGCTAGAAAAATGCAAACTTTGTTTATGGATTCATAATCCAAATGTTTGGGTTCAGGGGAATATGATTTCTTGTAAGATAGCAATTTTTTGAAAAGACATACTGAGTTTCCCCCTGAAGTACTGGCTCAGTGGTGCAGTGTTAACTAGAGATGCAGTGACTTTAAATCCACCGGTGAAGTGGACACGAAGTAGCCACTTCGCATTTGAAGAGCACAACACGAAGTGACCACCATAAAGTGCTCACTTCACCTTCTCATTATGACTTTGCATTGTCATTCCGCCTTAATGTGAAATAAGGCGAAATGACAACAATATAGGCAGCCACCCACACATCACATGGCTTACAGTACTGTAAGTCACATGCTTTAGCCAGGCATGAAGGAAGTGAGTCAGAAAAGTAGTTACTTTCACTTTCTCCTTTGCAATTGTACAAGCAGGAAGCCTGTTTGGTGAGAGAGGAGAGCAGTTTGTTTCCTAGTTGGATCGTTGTGATTTTGAGCAGAAAAAAACAGCTTTTTTAAAAGCTACATCTTTATTTTGTTTTTGTACTGTGTTTGTCATTGTTTTTTTTGCTACTGAATTTTTTTTATAAGTTTTGTTTTGTGTGTGTGTGTGTGTGTGTGTGTGTGTGTGTGCGACTATGTGTGACCGTACCTGAGAGTGTGAGGCTGAGTGCAGGTGAAGGTCGTATTATTGAGGCATCGGTGATAGTCGGGGACTTGTGTGCATGGGCAGCAGAGGAGAAGAGTGTACACATGTGGGGGCAGTCAGGAGTTACTGGACCACTCCTGACTCTTGGGTGTTGCTTCCCCCCTGTGGAAGCAGCAGCAGCACCAGTGCCACCAGTGGCTGCACATCCACCTAGTCCACCACTACCACCACCACCAGTCACAGCTGCAGGGCCTCCAGCAGCACCCCCTCCACCACCTCCACAGGTGCAGGTGGAGACCCAGGTAAATGTAGGTGGTCCAAGCAGTGTATCTGGTCTCCCCTGCAGCTCCTCAGTGTGGGAGTTTTTTAACTGTGTGGGGGGAGACAGCACCAATTGTGGTTTGCAATCTGTATGGTGTGCTGGTGTGCCGTGGCCCCTGGGGAACACATTTGGGGACCAGAGGCCAGTGCACACACATGGTAAACCACCACAAGGTGGAGTGGCAGGCTGCCACTGAAGGGGCTAGGCATCCACCTGCAGGCCATTCTGTGGCAGTAGCAGAGGGTGCTGGGGGTGAAGTTGTGCCTCTCTGCCGCAGCAGGAGGAGAGCAACTGCAGCAGCTGCTCCACCACCACCACTGCCACCACAGCCACCAGCACCACCCTCTTCACCACCACCACTACCTGGGTTTCCAGCTGCAGGGACCCCGCCACAGTGCCTGCAACACAGGCTGACATAGCACTGGTGTGGGCAGCCCTCGAGGAAAACAATGAGAGGGTGGGTGCTGTGCAGCAGCATGTTGATCAAATCCAGCAACAGCAGGTGCAAATAATGAGAATGCTGCACCTGCTGCTCGAACACCATGGAATCCACCATTAAGGGATTTTTTTTTCTGGACTCCCCTCCCCCCCACTTCTGTTCTGTACTGTTTTTGTGTGTGTGTTTTTTTTGTTGTTTAATAATAGACATTTGCCTTTCTGTTGTTGCAGTGCCTCAGTAATGCTGACTTTGTGTTGTGGAGTGCTTGCGGACAAGCTGTTGTGAGCAGTGCAAGTATGATGTGCAAAACTGCATGTGTGCAGTCAGTGTTGTTTCCTGTGTATGTGTGGGTGACATCAGACATTGTTTAGCATCTTGCAAACATATATTGTTGTTGTTGATTTGTTGCAGTGTTTATGCTATAAAGAATAGAGAGCAGAATAACGTATATTTTATTGTCATCATCATCATCAGTGGATTAAGTGATACGATAGTTTTTCAGAGGTGTCTGGCCGGAGTGCACCTTAATCACATTATATACTGAACACATAACTTTTAGGAGATCATGTGCTTTTTTGTGCTATGATCTCCACAAAGTCAAGTGTGCACTGTGAGTGACTGAGGTGCACAGTGACCCAATACCTCTGAAAAAATATCATATCACTGAGTCCACGAGTGCTAATGGTACCAATAAAATATACATCAGGTATTCTTTATCTTTATTCTTGATACTGCAACAAGTCTTACCATATATATGTTTGCATGAAACTGGACAATGTATGCACACACAGAAAAGAACACTGACGGCACACATGCAGTTTAGCACAACATACCTGCATTGCTCAGTCTTCATGCTGTTTGCGAAACACTTAAAATTTGATTCATGAGTCCCGACAGAAAGTAAACATTACTGAGGCTCTATAACTATTTTGTTTGTGAAATAGACATGAAAGAGATTCACCAACTTACAGCATTGCACCAGATATATGGGTGTCTTACTTCCAGTTGAATCTTTCTTGCTCCACATGGCAATGGCCAGCAGCCTGCCATTAACATCAGCAGCAGTGACAATCTGACCAGACTACATCAGAAAATTTGAGGGGAGATTTATAGAAAGTTTGAATTGTCTTGTGCCAGAATTTATTATTTTATTGCTGTTAATGGTTTTCCTACTTCTTCGGCCTAGACTGTAGGCAGTTTGAAACTGGCCATGATGTCTCAAATTACAGCCTTTTTTTTCTCCTAAACTAGCAAGGCTCCTAAAGAAAAATTAACCCATGCCTGCCTCTCTGTAGTATGGAAGTGAGTCTCCTTACTGGGGAAGCTTTTAAATATAGGGAAAAAAATAATCATATATCTCTGTTTTGCTCCACCAACAAGTGTATATTGCAAACAATGTTAATGCAGGCAAAGACACATTCATTCTAAACTTTTCTGTGTCTATATCAGATGAATGCTATTTGAAAGGTGAACCCACACTTATAGAACTGTGGGTATATGGATGTCACCAACTTTTTCACTCTTCTCCTGCCCCCCTTATTTCCTTTTTCACCACCCTAACATCCATAACTCTTATGTTCCCCTCCCCATGCCTTAGCCATACATACTCCTCCTCTGTATGCTACTCTTACCCTTCCATTTTTAGCTCTTGAATATATACCAAGACCTGCCATGATCTGAGTGATGCATAGATCTTAACTTGGTTATGATATTACATATATTGAAATTCAATAAAAAGAATAATGGGCAGATCCCTGTATGTATTTTCTTTTTTTCTTATGCACAACTGTTTTCCTTGCCATCCTTCCTGTAGTGATCCCAGTATTTGCCTTCTGTCCATGGTGATCCTCTGCACCAGCTCTCTCCTAGCCTCATGACAGTTATTATTCTCTTAAATGCCCTGCCTATTCAATAGCCTTGATATCTATCTAGGTCTAAAAAAACAAAATGGATTTTTTCCCAAAGTGAATCTTGCACACTCAGTGTTGTCCATAGCATCCTGTAAGAGTGCTGTTGCCGTACCCAACATTCCTTGCACTCACAGCCCAAGTGCCCATGTAACACCTGAGGATGTACTGGTGCAAAGCATCAAACCTTCGGTATTGACAAAAGCTTCTTTAATAATTTTGCCTACTTTTTTCTGTGAAGTTCTTTTATAGTCCCACTCTGATTAACATTATTAGCGTCCATGTTCAAATCCACCCTGAAATGGGTGTTTGCAGAGTACTCTGGACCTCAATAGAAAAAAATCAGGATTCCATTGCAAATGGCATATTACATCTCGTCTGCTCTATCTTGGGTTACTATATAGTGAAAATGTATACAAGCAGGGTCTGGTATAAGAGCAATGCAAGTGGCAAATATTCAGCGTTGTCAAATGCCTGTTAATACATTATATTTCCATTTGGTCTCAGAAACTTATGAAGCTTCCATTTCCTCCTTATCTTTCAAAACCCTTTTGAAACATTTGATATCATCTCCGATGTCATTGTCAAGGAACTGTAAGGGAAACAAGAGTAGTTTATGCATTACACAAAGAAGGGTAGGCAGCATACAGTAGGCAGTGCAGCACCAGACACAACTTAACACAATGCAAGGCAGATTTATTAGAAGCCTGCCAAATATTAGAACACCATCCCTGATGTTTCAGAATTGGCCCATTTTTAAATCACTCTCTTTATACTCTATGATCCTTCTCCCCTCCCATCTGCCTTCAGGCAACCTAGCACAGCCTGGTAACCTGTAAAGTGGGCGCATGAGGAAGGGTGCTATCCGGTACGGCAACACCTTCCTCACACAATCCACTCACGGCGACCAACAGATAGGGCGACCAAATGAGGGGGTGGACGAACTAGGCAACAGGATGTCGCTATACATACTTGCATGGGGGGTGGGAGTGAGCATGGCGAGCATGAGCTGGGAGGGGGTGGAGATGCTGTAGGGGGTGGCGCTGTGGTTGTCGGTCGAGCTGTGGCATGGCGTCGGGGATTGGGCAATGGCTGGGGTGGCTGAGGTACTGGGTTCGGGTCCTGGCGCTGGTGCGATTTTTATTGAACCTGGCCTGAACCTTTTCATTTTTACTACTTTCACCCCCCCGACATGCACCCCCCTTGAATTGAGAATCCTTAAGTAGGGGGGTGTGGGGGTCTGTGGTGGGCTCTCGCAAGGGGGAGATAGTAAAATATGTCCTGCAATCAAGCAGTAGGTGTTGTTGTCAGAGTGTCAAAATGTTCGCACTGACTGAAGGATAACGGCGATCGCTTTAGGCATTCGCGGCCTATCATATAGACCTGCACAGCCTTCTCCTTGGCATTTGTTCTCTGGGTCTCACCGGAACTTCTGGCCTGCCAGCATGCTCGTGATAAGGCCTGGAAGGCACATAACATTTCTCAGTTGTCAAGCAAGCTCCAACTATACTGCACACTTTGAAATGCTTGCACCAAGGATATTAGGCTGGCTAAAGCTGAGAACTTTCATTCTAATTTCCAGGTTAACATAAACAAACCTTCAAAATTCTGGAAAGCTGTTCATGTCTTGTTCTCCCCCCCCCCTTCTACTACTCCTACCCCTACTCTTCTCCTTAAGTAAAATGGTCCTTTAATATCCGACCCCCAAGCTGTTGCCTCTGAATTTAACACCTACTTCACTTCCTGCACTTCTGCCCTCCTATCTTCTCTCTCTCTCCCCTCTCCTCTTCCCCTCCACCCCCTAATAGCTCTAACTCTAAGTGTGACTCCTTCTCCTTCTCGCAAGTCTCCCCTGCTGACACCTTAGCTGCCCTCTTTACAATCAACCTCTCCCAAGGCAGTTCACCTGATGGGCTTGATCCCAAACTATTATTTTTATCTGCTCCTGTAATCTCCTCCCCGGTAGCAGATATACCATATTTTTCCTACTCGCCTGCTACTGTACTAACTGCCTAGAAATACACAATTGTCCTCCCTTTACCCAAAGGTGGTGACTCCACTTCACCTGCTAACTACCACCTTATTTCTCTCCTCCCTTTCCTGGCTAAGTTACAGGAGCACATGGTCCTCCCACAACTCACTAACTTCCTCTCTGAATCCTCCTTTTTCATACCTTTCCAATCTGGATTCAAGAAGTATCACTCCACCACCACCTCCCTGCTTAGGCTCACTGGCTCCATCTTCTCAGGTATGGACTGTGGCTAAATCACCTCTGTGATCTTTGTCAACCTTGGAAAAACCTTTGACACTGCCTCACACCCTCTCCCTCTAAACAACCTAACAAATGCAGGCCCATCGGACTCTGCCATAAACTGATTCAGTGCATACCTCTCTGGTAGGTCTCAGTCAGTTAAAATCGCTGACTCAATTTCCCTACCTCTTCCTATTAATACTGGTGTACTGCAGGGCTCAGTGTTAGGTCCCGTACTTTTTCTCTGTCTTTCTAAATGACCTTCCTATAGTATGTACCTCTTCCGTTAGCAATACAGTATGTATGCTGATGACACGGTCCTGTTTACCTCAGGCCAGTCACCCATAGATGTAACTATCAGACTTCAAGCTGATTTTGATAAAGTTCAGCACTGGCTTAGCTCACATCAACTCTTTCTAAATGCCAAGAAGACCATCTCCATGACTTTTGGCACAAGGCAGAGACTCTGTAGGCTTCCATCCTCTCCCCGCTTCCACACCCTTGATGAGACTACACTAGAGGACTCCACCTCTTCTTGTTACCTTGGTGTTTGGCTTGGCCAGTACCTAAACTTTTCTGTTCATGTGGACACCATCCTGAAAAACTCTTTCCCAAGTTTGGCACCCTGTACAGGAGCCGTAGTTGCTTATCCCTACTGGTAAGGCGTGAACTTGTACAGAAAATGATTATCCCCATTTTTGACTACTATGACGTAGTCTACAGTGCCACTCCCAATACCTCCCTATCCAGGTTGGACACCCTCTTTAACTCATTCTGTCATTTTGCCTTGGATTCTACCCTGCACACTAGACCACTCCTTAGTTTTTCCCTCTCTTAAAAGTTGGCTCCTTTCCCACATCACAATATTTGTGTCCAAATATTGGTTCAGCTCTCTCCCACCCTATCTCTCCTTCTTAATTAACATCCCTCCCCTGTCCTCCCACTTCCTCCGATCTCATGTCATACATACCCTGGCCGTCCCTCACTGCTCAACTTCTGCAGGTCAATCAGCTTTCTCTTACTGCTTCCCTAAACTTTGGAACCAGCTACCTCCCCAAATTAGGCACTCCTCCAGCTCCCACTCCTTCCCCTCCTCCTTGCACAACTTTTTCTCTCCCAACTGTTCCTGCTTCAAATATGTTCTAACCCCCACCCCTTCTACCTCCATCTCATTCCAATTAACTTGGCTGGCCTCTGCCTTCTCCAACACCTTCAGACTGTGTATCTTCCTACAGACTGTGTATCCTCTATTCTCTGCACTTCTTCCTCAGGCAGCATTTACTTCAATTGTTCTTTGGTATGCCTTATGTCCTGTTCCCTTTTCTCTGTAATTATATCTTTAAATTTTTATATTTCCCATACTATAATTGTTATTCTGCTCTGTATTCGCATTGTATTGTTATTTGGTCTCCTGTCCCCTACTCCCCCCAGGATGCACCGGAAGACAAGAAAATTGTATTTGCTCAGTGTACCTTTCCTGGTGAAAGTTTTCAATAAATAAATAAATAAATTTGTGACCAAATGGCTCTACACCCCCGTTGGTGAGGTCCTTCAGAAAAGCTGCAATGACTTCCACATATCACATCCAACAAGAAATTTCTTTGGTGGCTGCTGGAGGCCATTCTTTTAGAAATGCATATGCCAGGTAAGCTGGGGCTTACAAGTTGACTGGTGAAGGCTTGACATTCTGGACCCTGACCACTGATTTTGTTTACTCATACTGTTTGATACCCACCCTTAATGGTGTTATAGAAATATAGAATTTGATGCCAGATAAGGACTGCTTGGCCCACCCAGGCAGGCCATATATTATAAATGCTGTGTTCTGTTTGAACAAAACATAATATTACATGCATACAACTTAGTACAACTGTATTTTTTGCTCTCATTAAGCAGTTCCTGAGGTATAGTATAGAGTTTGGGTAACAAATAAGTGCATATCTACAATGAGGGTGAGGGGCAGCAAATAAACACCTAAGAATTATGGTTTACAAATTTTGTTTTCCTAGCTGAATTTGGCCCAGAAGTAGCCCGGCATGATGACGTAGTTCAGGTATACCACACAGACATTTTCATCCACTACTCCAAGCCCCATGGATGCTAATAAAGTAGGCTCCCCAGAGCTTACATGCTGATGTGAGCCCCCAGGAAAGCATCCTTCTCCAACATGCTGTCGCAGCATGGCAACACCATCTATGGTCTCCTGCTTGGTGAAATTTGTATTACTCTTGCAATGCTGTGAAATCATTATTTTCACATTTGCACCTTTTTTTAAAGCTCTGTCAAAATCCAGCATAATGTTGCCAGCACAGTTTTTCCAAAAAGCACTATTTTTCCTAAATTGCACATTTTTTTAAAAAATATTAATTTATGAAAATGCAGTTTCAGTAAATAGCACCCATTTATCCAAACTGAATTTTTTTTAAATTAGATTTTTAAAAAATGCACCATTTCAACCAAAATTGTCCATTTTGTATATACTGTTTTACTTCAGTACCTTTTGTGAAATTATGTGAAATTGTCTAAATATTGTGAAAAGTGTGTAAAACAGATTTTCTAACTGTGACCAGCATTACTGTGGTCATTCAGTTGGGAATATTGCAGGAGGGCAGATATCCTTCCTTTCTTGCTAAAGGAGAAGGAGGGCAGCCTCTGATATTCTGAAACCTCCTCCTGGCTAACACTCCAGGCATCCCTGGCTGGAAGCAGCAATCTGGGTAGCTGGCTTCTTGAGCTGCAAAGTTATTGCTGTCCCAGATTTTTCTAGTCATTCCACAAAATGATGCTTCTGGTGACATTTGATAAATGACACCTGTTATGTTCATATGCTAGGGTAATTAAAACTACTATTTTGAAAATTAAAGGTTGTAATCTAAGAAAACAACAACCTTATGTGTGAACCTCTTTCTTTCTCAACCATGACACTTTTACTATTATAACTCATGTTATTCATTTGTTAATATTATCTGCTGCACTACTTATGCCCCACTACAAGCAAATACAAGCAAGCAAATATTTGGGACTGACTGATGTTTGTTATAAAGTTGCCTCAGCCAACCCCATTTCCTTCGATACTACCACCCTTCCATGATGATCAGAGGCCCCCCATTGTCCTTCACTGTTTTGTTTTATCCTTTTTTGTCATCACCTATTTCTCCAAATTACTGCCCTGTTGGCCCCCTTCAGAAGGCATCCACCAGCCCCATAAGCTTCCTTCTTCCAGACTACCCAACCTGTACCCTACCTCTTACACAGAACCATTTAATTGGGGTGGGTGCTCTGGCTGGCAGTGCAGAGCCTACTGGCTTGCCATCCTCATCCTAGTCAGGGGTATTTCCTCCATTCCAAAACAACAAAAAAATGCACTCCTCAACCAGAGACTGTTGCAAAAGATTCAAAATGTATTAAATACTAATATGGCGTTTTAGTATTTAATAAATTTTGAATCTTTTGCACCAGTCTCTGGCTGAGGAGTGTGGTATTTTGTTGTTTTGTATTTTGTCTTTTCAACATGCACCCTCTTTGCTGCTGAGCTGTAATTGTTTTTGGTATATTTCCTCCATTTCCTCCTCCTCTCTCACTGAGGTCTGTGCCAGGTGATAATGAATGGGCAAGCTATTTGCATCCATGCTAGGACCCCCTGAATGCAGCACTGCTGCTGTACCACCTAGCATCTGCTAGACTGTAGACAATCAGTGGGACTCACTGTCTCCCCTTTGCTAGGGAGGAGAGCTGTCCATGGGATGCTTAATTCTCCTTCCTCAGCTCTTCCCTGAGCAACTCAAGTCCATTTCCAAGACCAGGGCACCGGCGTTGAAGGTGATAGATTTACCACAGTGCTAGGAGGCTGTCTCGTTTTTTTTTTCCTTATGTACTGAAAATTAGAATTCAGTTTTCCCTCTGTAATGATCCATACTTTTCTTCCATGGGCTTGTCTCAGGAATTCTTACACTTCTCATATTCCCTGTGTTTCTACACTAATATTTCTAACAGATCTTTGGACAAGAAGGTTGGTCTCTTCCTGTCCCTCTGGCTCTTGTGCCTGCAGGGATGTATCCCACCATTTGTTACATTTTATTCTGCTTCTAGGACTTTCACATGACATCATCACCACCACCACCTTATAGTATGCTTTCCAGCTTTGCACCTACAATCTTCTGCAGCTTATTTAAATCAGAGTAGTGCTCCACAAATGACAGTGGTTCAGTCTTTATGGCATCTGATCAAAATGTGCTTGATTAGTGAATGTTATGTAATCTATGTAAAAATGTGCAGATAATGAAAAACTGATGTGGTATTGGGGTGGGGGGTTGACAGTGGAGATGCAGTGATACTAATTCAAACAAGCAGGAGTTGATCTGTTGCTAGGCTGACATAGGGCAAATCTAAGTTAATGTAAATAAGTGTAATGGACTTCATTTTGGTTGATATAATATTAAAAACAAATTCAAAATGTATGGGTCAAATTGCACAGCAAATCCATTGAATATGACTGTCGAAATATGTATTACACCTCCCTCCAGGGATACCTTCCTTTAGTGATACAGTCTTGGGGTTAGAGTGCAGAGCTGTGAACCTGACGACTGGGGTTAACATCTCATAGACACTGACTACTTACCATGAGGAAGTTACTTAACCTCCCTCTGTTTCATTTATCTCTAGCTTATCTCTGTTCTCTCCAAATATACCTGTGTGCTGAAATGGTAGCAAAATTCTGTCCCCCCCCTGCATTGTAAAGCACTTTGGTATACTGTTTGTATAAAAGGTGATACAGTATGTAAAACCAAATATATTTCCTCTTCTTTTCCTTAATGTATGTTATCAATGTGGGGAATAGGTTGAAAGAACAAACAAGATGTTAATTTTCATACTACGCATTTCAGTGAGTGATAGAAGTCCAGGTAAGTTGCAAAGAGGTACAGTAATAGAGGACTGTACTTTAAGCAGATCTCATCTAAGGTACCCTGTCCAATTTTGGACACTTCACTACAAAGCAAACAGATTTTGGAAGGTATACAGATACAATGAAGACAGATGCTGTAGGAAACTTTTCAGCCTGGAAATGAGACATGAAAGTAACGATTTACACTAACGGTGCTTGTTACACTTGAAATGTGGTTGTCATAGTTTTGGTTCTGTTTGAGTTGTCTTTGGCAAATCGTGTTTGTCTTCTTTTTCATTTTGATTTTTTTTTGTCTTTTATTTAAGGTTGAAATAGGTCAAAAGGATTCTTCCAAAATGTCATTCTTTTATGTTTCCAGCCGAATCTTTAGTTATCTGGGAATGATCATTGTTTATTCTGGTAATGTTAGTCCTTCAGCCAGGCCAACAGGCAATGAACACTGCTCCCTTGCTGTATGACACACTGTGGGAATGTTGAGGTAACTTTATACCACAAGATCATTTTTCCATAATACAGTACCATTGTTTAGTTGGAGGTAATGCCATGAAATGCAACACCATGTAAACAGATATGGGATTGAAAAGGAAATGCATGGATCAACTCTGGTATGTGTATAGTATAGGAGTGAATTATTAAGTAAATTCACTTTAAACATACTTGGAATTTTATTTGAATTAAATCTCCAGTGAGGACTCCTCACCCCAGAAAGTAGAAATACAAACTGAGAAGAGTCTTCCAGGTGAGATATAGTTCATCACTTCATGATTTGTACTTGGAACATTCATGGACAGTTTGTGAACGTCTGTCAAAATCCATGAAGTGTTTATCATCTCAGTTGATGAACTTTGTTCATGAACTGTTTATCAACACTGTGTTCATGAAGCTGATGAATAGTCGCTGAACTTCAATGAACCATCAAGTCATGGTTGACTTTTATGAACCATCATGAACCAACCAGTTGATGAACAATGATGAACATTAATGAATCATTTCAAAGATCCTGTTTGAACTAGGGCCATCCTAACCCCTTTAATCACTTTCTACTCTGTTGACGTTCGTGAAAACTTTGCATGACTATTTATGAATTTGAGTACTTACATTTTTTTCACATTGAAATACTGTACCTTTATCTTGTAATTGCAGATAAACAACTGAATAGCACTTTTATAATGCTTAACCTAAAACAATGTAGATGAAAATGTGATTTGAAAATAGTAAACTATAATTTCAAGTGTATACCTAAAAGAAACCTGTAGCTGTGGATAGGGAATGTGTTATCACTGTTGGAAGAATCAGGGAAGGGATCAGACTATAAAGAACTATATTTTGGAGACTGGAATGTAAAAACTCAAGGTTTAGCCCTGGCACAGTGCCAGGAGCTGGCTTGTCTTCAAATTGAATGTGCTTGGAAGAATAAAGGAAGGGGTGTAGGGCAGAAAATGACAGGGAGTACAGGGTGACACAGTGATTAGCCCATACCACCTGGGGAGGGTTATTTGTTTAACATATGTCAGTGAGGCCACCATATGGCTTAGGGGAAAAGCTATACTCTTCCATGCTGGTGACCCAGGTTCTGGAGTGGACTAGATAGTCAGGTGGGCCAGAAGAGCTTGCCCCCTGTGCAGGACATCACTTTGCACAGTATGTGCATGTGAGGGCATGTGTGTAGGGATGCACATGCTTCTCCAGGACACAAGGGGAGTGGAGCAGCTGGAGCAAGAGAGAGAGAGAGAGAGAGAGAGAGAGACATTATGTACTTACCATAACTAAAGATCTTCCTGAATATCTTGTACTTTAATTACCACTAATGGGCCTGGGCTACAGGCACTAGAACCCCACAGGAACAAACCTTTTGCCATGTGGCCAACAACAGCTACTGAGCAGAGGGCTTGCACACCTCCATATGGTGCCGCATGCCAGCCAATAACCATTGCTGAATCCTTCACCAAACTCAGTTCTGTTTGCCAGGAGAGAAACACAATGGGGAAAAATAAGAAAGGGCTTGCAAAACTCACTTGATCAAAGGGTCAGGGGAAGGATATAGGAAAACATAAGGAAACAACACATAAAAAACCTGACTACCAACTTCTAGATAGAAGATAGGTATCACAGAAAGGTAGTATGGGTTTATGGAGCCAAAGCCTGAAGTCATCACTAGCAAGACAGCAAGGGAGGGCTCGAAAGAGTAGTGGGAATAAGAGAGCAGCCCTGTATGCATGTGGGCTCTGGCTAACAAATGAAAAGATTAGGGAAAAATGGGACCCCTTTGCAACTGAGCTGGCAGCCGTATGCCACCCAGTGGAGTTGCAGTTGACTCCTGATAAGTAATTAGCATGTCACCAGTGGAGGGACTGTTTTTTTTGTTTGTTTTGTTTTTTGTTTTAAACAGTTGGATTGCACCCACCTCCCAAGCAGGAACAACTGG
Source organism: Neoceratodus forsteri (assembly GCA_016271365.2). NCBI lineage: Eukaryota > Metazoa > Chordata > Ceratodontiformes > Ceratodontidae > Neoceratodus > Neoceratodus forsteri. The sequence goes on along the minus strand of CM057452.1, from coordinate 876,472,779 downwards.
TGGATTGGGGCATTGCAGGGCTGTTCACCTCACAAGGAATGAAAATGTGACCATTTCCCCAGTTATTTCTGAGCCTGCTGGACACAGGAACACTGACGTGACAGCCAAAACAAGACCTGAGGGAAAACAAAACATGCCCACCAAGCAAGTAAGAGAATTGTCTGACATAGCCAGGAGAAAAGTACAGAAATACAGTAAAAGAGGACTAACCTGCCACCTCCTGCAAGCAGCAGGGATGTACTCTGCACCAAAGCTTGTTCAGATTGATTCAGTCTATTGCTAAGTACCCACCAACAGTCAGGGCCAATGTCAAGTGGAGTTAGAAATGGATGGTAGTCAAGAGGTGCAGATAGTATTTAACAACTGATAGTGGTATTCTCAGAATAAAGGGGATATACCCTGGGCAGAAAAAAAGGAGATTGATAGAAAAAAAGTTGTTTTTTTTTTGTAGTTTTCTCTTTGCTTTTTGTTGGTCTGCAGACCCTGGAGTGGGTCCCAACCCCATTATTTTAACAAACACCCACTGAGAGAACAACTGTAGAGTGGAGAGAACCCAACGAGGCATTACCAGTGGTGAATGCCACAGGGTGATCTGTCCAGATGCCCTGGCTTTGCTAGATTGAGCGATAGTTGGTGAGTATTAGGAGTGTATGAATACCTTACTCTGAATATTTGGCTGAATGTTCTATTTGATCCCCCACCACCCACCCCAAATATTCAGGTATTTGGTATTTGTATTCATATTCATTATCTGTTGTTTAAAAACAAAGACAAAGAAGCAGCACCCCACCTTCTTCCCCAGTCCAGATCCATTTAAATGTACAAGCCTCTGTCCCCCCACAGTTTGAACCCCAATCCAACCCTCCCCCCAACACCCACAATTTGATATTTTAAAGAGGCCAGAAAATTATTTCTAATTGGTAGCTGTTTATAACATTCTCATTTTCAGAAACGATAATGCATTCCCTAATGTACCCATATTTAATTGTAGCTGAACAAAACATGATACGAAAAACTGTATTTGCATTATTTTGTTTTTATGGGCAGCATAGAGAATACTGGATGGGCAACTATACACAACCAGTGTATTCTGCTACAGAGGTTCTGATTATTCTGACCCTCGAGAGCCAATGCTAGAGGTCCATGGGAATCAGAACCCTGAGGTGATAGGAACACACAGGTATAAAGTATGCAAGTTGCTCATCCTGTATTTTTTATAGTGTATAGTACTATGAAATGTGTGCTATGTGTTTTTTTTCTCTCTGTTTCATAATGAAACTGACTTGAAGAGTCTCTACAGGTTCTAGAATACTGTCACCACAGAACTAAATAGAGGAAAGCAACAATGTGCCAGGATTCCAAGTGGTTCTGCTGCAATAGTGACATCACTACTGCAGCAGAACAACATAATGACATCACTACTGCAGCAGAACAAGCATATTCCAGGCATGGAATTTCATGCATAACAGCATTCCATTATACACTATATTCTGTTACAGTTCTCTTCATGGAACTAATAATTTGGAGTTTTGACTATGTCACAGTTTGTGTACAGAACTGTAAGCATAGTTATTGGTTCTGATATGTCAAAAGCTCATAATTAGCATTCTGTGCACAAACTGTGACATAGTAAAAACTCCAAATTACTGGTTCCATGAAGAGAACTGTAACACAATTCTACCCATAAAAACAAAACAATGTAAAATAACATTTTTCATTTCACTTTTTATTCAGGTACAGTTAAATATGGATAATTTTGGGGAATGAATATACTGTAATTTCTGAGAATAAGAACTTTATTAACAGCTGCCAATTAGCACAAATTTCTTGTCCCTTTCATGTGTAATTGTCAAAAACAGCTCCAATGATGGTTGACTGGCATAACCCGTGTGCCTCCATGGCCAGCTGTTGTCTTTCTGAACTTGCTGAGCAAAAACAAATATTTATTTTATTTATTTAGCTTTTGTTAACTGGGTAAGTGCACTAGCCATAAAATGACTATTTTCAGGCATGACCCGGGAAAGTACAGACATGCAGAAACTTAGCATAACAAATTATAAGTGTTTACATACAATGAATAAAGAGGATACAATATATCAGAATTTACAAAGTAAAGTGCTTTACATACAATGAGTTAAAGTGGATACAATATATCAGAGACATACAGAGTAGACCATTCATAAGTTCATAGGTGCCTACCTATGCAATGAATAGAGAGGACCTTGGACAATAAATTATCAGGTGACATATCATATGAACAGAACAAGGTACACAAAAACAAAAACAGGTAATACAAAAGGAAGAAATTAACATTGAGAGCAGGGGGTGTCATTAAGGAAAAGGTTGGTAAGTGAGGAAGAGGGGAGCAAGCCATGAAATTAGATTATATGAGTGTATGTAAGTGTAAGGGAGATGCCTGCACTGCAATACTGTATATGGGCAGGGAAAGGGAGATGGGACAGGCTGAGGCAGTAAGAGGGTTATATAGAGGTGAGGAAATACTATGGTATGGCCATAGACATCAGTCATTAGGTAGGATGAAAGCAGGAACAGGTACCAGCAATCAACAGATTCGAGTGCAGTTTTCTCTTAAAGCATGTGTGGGAGCTAGAAAGTCTAATGTCGAGGGGAAGGGAATTCCACAGCTGTGGAGCCGCATGCTCAAATGCAACAGTTTCTTTCCTAGTGCGGCACCTCGGCAAATTCAGAAAGGATTTATCAGCTGATCGTAGACCATGGAGTGTGTCCTGAGGAACAAGCATAGCTGCAAGTCACCTAGGGGTTTGATTTCAAATTATCAAATCAATAAGAGAGCCAAGGTAGTATTTCCTACTAGCTAACAGAGACAGCCAACCAAGATCATTATAAAGCTGACAGGGGTGTTTAAGCTGAGGAGCAGAAGAGGCACAGCAGCATATATTGTTATACGTAATATCCCATCTGAGTAGGTCAGTTTTATGAGCAGCCCCAAATAAGGGAGCCCCATAGGTTAGGGTGGGGAGCAGAATCCCCCTCACAATGGCCATTTTAGCCAATGGCATGGGCATATAACTAGTCTTATATTCAACACCCAGTTTGGAGTTGACAGCTCTGCAAACAGAATGTACTCATATGAAGATTAAGATCAAGACATTGATCTAGCAGGATGCCCAGGTACTTGAAAGAGGTCACACATTCCAGTAATTGACCTTCTAAGTCCTGCACCGTCAGTGCTGTTGTGCAAGCCCAGAGCTTTGGGGCTGATCCAAGCAGCTTGGCTTTAGTTTTGCTAGTGTTGACAGCCAGTTTGTGGTCGTATAGCCAGTTTTGGATATTGTTAAAGTCAGAGGAAAGGGCTGTGTTGATAGTGTCTATATTAGTAGAACTTGTATAGATGACAAGATCCACCACCAACCCTATCCTGGCAGCAGCACCCTTCCTCCAACCCATTTCCCAAATGTGACTTGAAAAAGAAGACAAAAGGCATCTGACTTGGCTCTCCTCAAGGCTTGACTGCCGCTGGTGAATGAGGTGCTCCAGTGCTAACTCATACAGTGCAACAACTGATCACTTGATCAGCTGTCTTGCTATGTGAGTAAGCATGGGAGCATTTTCATTCACTAGAGGGTGGCTGACCATGGAGGAAGGCAGCTGTGTCGGTTCTTTCTTGAGTTACCATTTGTGAAATGGGTGCTTATGGGAGGGTGTGAGAGAGATGTGGGGGGACATGTGTATGTTAGAGCAACAAAATCTGAAAGATGGACACCAGCTGTGGTGCCAGGTGGGTTGTGTCAGTCGCTTCTCTTTGGAGGTTTTTTTTTCACAATTACAGTTAAATTATCCAGTTTGAAGCATCTGGGCAGGGTGAAGGATGGGGGCTTTTTCTTTTTCTTGCTTGAAAAAAGAATAGTATTTTCCGAGTACAAATAGGCACAAATTGTGCCACTATTTGTCATTTGGATCCAAATAATGAATAGTGCATTATTCGTGGTATCAGGGAAGAACAGTACTATTTGTTACTCACACACCCCTAGTCGGTATTTTAATCAGTGGAGAAGATATTCAGGAAAATCTCACGTTATGGAAAGTAAGTAACTTCTATCTTCCCTGAATCAATCTTCACCATTAATTCCCACTTATGGGTCTGTGTTCCAAGCTTCTCTTCCATAAGCAAGTAGCTGGCTCACCAGTAAGGTACCCATGTGCCCTCAGTCCTCTGTGTGGGGGAAAACACCCGAGACAGTGGCTCCTCACAGGTAATGCTAGACCAGAGCAGAGATTGGTCAGTGCTAGGTGAGGACTCCTGTGGCACAGGAGCAGGAGGGTTCCCCAAAAAAGTTCCACCCTCGGAACGCATGAGCGTTCCAGAGCCGGGCAAATAGGGTGACAATTGACAATGTCGCCAATCACTTTTTGTGCCCCCCATACCCCCCCCACTTAATGATTCCTACTCTTGGGGAGGTGGACCTCGGGAAGGGTGTGATGAATCCCACATTTGGCACCCTGATTGCGGGGAGCCATAATGCTGGCACTCCGAGCACCATAAGGTCCCCAAAACCTGACCTTGGGGAGAAGATGTGAGCCCCCCTGGAACTGTGAGTTCAGCAATTTACACTGTACCAAAGATGTTAGTCAGGATAGGCAAAGCCACACCATCCATCAGAAACAGAAAGCTGTTCTCACTAGTTTTGGGACCACCTCATTAGCAACATAAGATGCCCTTGCTTGGTGCTGTGCCACCTCCAGACCCCAGGTTGAAAGATAAATTGTTTACCTGACAGTCTTGCTTTGTGGCAACACAGTCAGCAGAATGTGCAGCTGCAACCACAGGCAACAGTTATAGGTCACCTTATGTTATAGGGCCTGGAGTGCAGAGACACACATAAAAGCAAGTGCTGAGGTGAAAAACATCTTTCCCAGAGCATCTGTGTGTGAAAAGTCTGCATCTGGAGGTCAGTCCAGTCATGCAAGAGGCTTTGTGGCCTCAGTGGGGTCTGCAATGGGTAAGTCACATCAACTTCAGACCCTTTGGCTGCAATCTACCATATGAGGAGGTTGATGACGAAGCTGGAGTGGCAGTGGAACTCCTCCACAAGGCCTTAGATGCCTCCTGCATGGCTCTGGGCCATGAAGGAATGACAACTGTGTCAATGTTGGAAACTCTGAGGATTCCCAATGGCAGGGCTGCCAGACTGTCTCTGGCATAAGCCTGACTGTTGGGTGCCTAAGCATCTCTGACAAGAATCATTAGTAGAGGGTGGAGTCTGCAGAAGACACCTGGTGAACAGATGACACATTGTCCTCTGAGGAGGGCATGGATGAAGATTAGGTGCTGCTTCCAGACGGGGTTGGTACTGCAGTAGGGCCTGAACTGGACCCTGTCAAACTCTCAATGCCAGTCTTCTATGGCATCAACTCACGCCTGCTATTGATCCCACATTAGTGGCCCTGAGAGGCATAGTAATGAAGGAATCCCTTCCATGAAACACTGAGGCTCTTATAGAGGTGGTTGAGACTCCTGGTCTCGAGGGCCTTGGCCTGGCTGTGGAATCCAGGAGGCGTCCTTGTCTGAGGGGAAGGCCTAATAGAGCCACCCAAAGGGTGCCATCCTACATCTGAGGCATGACCCAGTTGGTGGTCCTGGGGATAAAACCACAGGAGAACAGATTGGAGCCATACAAGTACCAGGGGTAGTCTCCATTCCTAACTGATGACAACACTGACACATGGCTCCAGTGAGAAACTTAGCCCTGGGTTGTTATCTGACTCTGAGTCAGTACTGCTAATGGCTCTGAACTCAGGTCAGATGATGTCTTTGCAGACAGGAACCCCCTCGTCACCATGGCCAGTGTTGTCTTCGACACCATGCTCAATGTCAGCACCAACATCAGGCTTGGTGCAGCCACATTCATTGGTGTTGTGTGTGACACCAGGGTGAGGGAAAGGCTCAAGGGTGACACTGGTGCTTGAACTGTGCTCAGACCAGACCTACTGTAAGCCTAACTCTTTGGTCATCACTGGTGCTCTATCTGGGTTTGGAGCTGTACCCTTCCTTGGCATTTCTAGTTGCACCATGGTTAGGGATAGCCTCCACGCTGACTCTGGCACCAGCATCAGCCTTGGTGACAGGCCCTCCCCCAATACTACAACATTGCCTGGAGGACCCCCCAGCACCCACGCTAGTACCACCTGGTGTGTCATCACCGTGAATGATGAGAACAATGCAGGCAACACCAAGAGAGTGTCAAGGAGTCCACAGGTGTGGACCAGCTGTATCGCTTCAGCCCCACCACTGATGATATCTGCTGCTCAAGACAACCAAACTGTGAAGGGTTCTTAACTGGCTACACAGAAGGAGCCAGCTGTTCACAAGACCCAACAACCAGGGTTTTTGATGCCTCAGCATTGGGAGGTCAAGGAGAACCCTGTGCTTTCCAGAGGTGCCAGGAAGAGACTGGGGGAAAGGCTTAGCAGGCTACCTTTGAAGCCTGCATGTGTTGCTTGCCACCAAAGGTGGGCCTTAGGTGACCCCACTTTAACACATGGCTTTCAAGTGTATGGCAGTCCATGGAGAAGGAGGTATTGAATGTGTCCATGTCATGCTTTGATGCAAGCCAGGACACTCAAAGTTGATGCCGGTCCAATTAAGCCATCTTGTTCCCACAGGGGCACCGACGCATAATCAGGGCTTCAGTTAACTACATTTTGGGAGTATTTGACTTCCAAAAATAAGGCAAAAACTTCCAAAATAAAGGGGGAGGAAGTCATTGACTTCCAGATGTAAAGCCAAAAATTAGATTACTTCCAAAATTGCAGGCCTGGAAGTCAGAAATGATGGATTTTTCTGAAAGAAATTGTATTTCACCACTAATTCATTATGTTAATATCCATAAATGTGTCCATCCTATAATACTGACTTCCAAAAGTGGGATCCTGGAAGTATTTTGACTTCCAAAAAATTGGAATGACTTCCAGATTTGAACTCCTGGAAGTTTTAGAATTCCATTGAAAATGAATAAACTGAACCCCTGCGCATAATGGGTGACTGTTTTTTTTTCTTCTTGGCCACAGCCACTTCCAACATAGACTTCTGCATTGTGAATGGAAAAGAATAACAATGAGGATGGCACTGTTCAGAGAAAAAAGAACAGTGACACAGAAAACTGTCAGTGGCAACAAAGCAAACTGATATGATATTCCCACGGTCTGCACTCGGTGATGGCAGGAACAGAACTGATGTTGGTGAGGTAGATGGCAATGGTTACTGGCTAGCATATGGCACTACATGGGGGTGCACAGCTACTGTGCCCAGTTGCCATTGTCAGACCTCTGGCCATAGATTTGCTCCCATGGGGTTCTAGTGCCTCTGGACTGAACCAAAAGTGGGAATCAATGGAGAAGATTGATTCAGGTAAGCTATAAGCAAGAGAAAAATTATGTCTCTCTGCTGCTGAGTAAGATGACTGCTGGGACTTTTGGGCCCTTAACTGTTCAGACCCCGGCATGAAGATGGAGAGAATGGCAGTAGGGGCTGGGAGCGTGCCAGGTTCAGTGACTGAAGAACTGTATACTGTAGGTGGTAGCAAAGAAGCAAAATGCTGGATAAAAGAAACATATGTAATTGAACACGGAGCACCTACAGTAGGATGTTGCATGATGGGAACTTGAGGGGCCCCAGTACTGAAACTGTACTGCAGCAAGAGGGGGATGCTGCATGGTTTAGGTAGCATTTTTCAAATCAGACCTTGAAGTGCAGATGTTTACTTCAAATAAATAGACAGCTGACATTTATTAATTCTATTTGATACGTTAATTGATTTCTACTTTTATAATAAAAATGTGTTTATGCAGTGAAACAAGAGGATTTTCACCTTTGCCTTTCACAGTGCTAGTAAAAATAATTCAATAGAATTCTGGTATTGTGATGTCAGAAACTGCCGGCTACTTAGAAACTCAATGTATTTCAATGAGAAACCTGCAACAGACTTTGCCTTTTATATGTTAGTATGATTCTGATCCACCTGTATGATTTTAATTTTTTTTTAAAACACAGTTATACATACTTCTGACCATTCCTCCAACCTTGCCAAGTCTCTTCTCATCCTTTCCACCCCTCCTTGTGTATCAACCCTGTTGCAGATCTTTGTGTCATCTGCAAAGAGGCATACTTTTCCTTCCAGTCACTCTGCAATATCATTTATAAAGACATTAAAAAGGATTGAACCCAGTACTGAACCCTGCAGTACCCCACTAGTAACCCCTCTTTCTTTAGAGTGGACTCCATTTACAATTACCTTCTGTGTTTTGTTGTCCCGCCAATGTTTTACCCAGGCTACCACCCTGGGACCCACTCCCAGGCTGGTTAATTTGATTACTAGCTAGGGATCCAGCTAGGAACACAGGAGGGGGAGGACAGGGAGGTGAGGTGCCTACCAGGTGCCACGGCATGGAGGGATGGAAGGAAGATACTGGGGATCACTGGGAAGGCAAGACAGGAGGGTGAGCTGGATGTCATTATCCACCTAGGTACTAATGACTTGGCAAATGGGGAGCCAAAGGAAGTTCAGGAAGAGTTTAGGAAACTGGGGAAGGGTCTCAAACAAGTAGCTACTTCTGTCACTTTCTCAGAAGTACTACCTGTGAGAGGCAAGGGAGAGCATAGGAGTGCATGCACCAGGAACTTTAACTCATGGTTGAAGAACTGGTGCTGTGAGGAAGGGTTTGGATTCATTGGTGACTGGGGACCCATCTGGAGGGATGGAGGTTTGTTCAAGCCTGATGGCCTGCATCCATCCTGGAGGGGAATCCAAGCACTCAATGATAAGTTTAAATGCTACATTGACAAGCATTTAAACTAGCAAAGGGGTGGCAGGCCAGCAAGGATGATACCTACTTGCTCACCTCCCACAGCTAGTAATGGAACCAGTGAACCAGAGGAGTGGCTATCTCTGCAAAGCAGTGCAAAAGATGGAGATTAGTGTCCAAAAGGTGGATAAGCAGAAAAGGCAAAATTCAGCAGAAGGGCAGACAGCAAGGAGAACCAGGATAAATGACAACCAAGGAAGGGGCTGGAGTAGAACAGTGAAGCAGTCTAGGAGGTCAAATCATGGAAAGCCATGTGTGCAAATGCCAGGAGCCTTAGCAACAAGATGGAAGATCTGAGGCTGTCATGGTACAGTCAGACTTGGACATTGTGGCCATCACTGAAACCTGGTGTAATGATAACCATGACTGGGAGATGGCCAACCTGGCTACAACATATTCAGAAGAGACAGAGCAGGCAGGAAGGGAGGAGGAGTGGCACTGTATGTGAAAAATGACATAAGGGCCACACAGATCCAGGAGGAACAAAATGGGGGAGAGATACTGTGGGTTAAGCTGGAAAGGAAAATGGGGCCAGCTATCACACAGGTGTGGTCTATAGACCACCAGCCCAGGAGGAAGAAACAGATAGAGTTGATGCTAGCCATCCAAAGAATGGCAGACAGGTGAGGTAGTACTGGTTGGAGACTTCAATATACCAGACGTGGACTGGAGCATCCCAGCAGCAGCATCAACTAGGAGCAGATTTATCCTGGACTCCTTCAGGGTGCCTTCCTCAAGCAACTGGTCATGGAACCAACTCGGCAGAAGGCAATACTGGACCTTGTGTCTCACAAACAGGGACAGTGTGATGGGGGTAACAGTGGGGAGCACTTGGTAACAGTGACCACTAGTCATTGTGGTTTGAAATCACAGAAAGAGCAGAACCAAACCACACAAAAACACGTATCCTGGATTTTAGGGGGGCAGACTTTGGGAAAATGGGGAGATGCTTGAAAGAGGCATTAAGGGGAATGGGACAGGAATCGGGGATTGAGGAACAGTGGGCAGTATTTAAAATGGGGATTATAAGAACAACAGAATTATGCATTAAGCAGGTTAGCAAGAGGAAAAGAAAGAGGAGACCATTATGGTTTTCCAAAGAGGTAGCAAAGAAAGTGAAAGCCAAAAGATTGCATTCAGGCAATACAAAAAGACACAGGCAGAAGGGGATAGGGAGAAGTACCAGGAGAAACAAAGGGAGGCAGGGAAGGTAAGGGAAGCCAAAGCTCAGACAGAAGAACACATTGCAAAATCAGTGGTTAAAGAGGAAAACCTTTTACAGGTACATAAGCAGAAAAGGACAAAGGGAGGATAGTGAGTCTGAAGGGGGAGGATGGGAGTCATGGAGGATGACAACAGTAAAGCTGACATATTGAACAGGTATTTCTGCTCAGTCTTTACTGAGGAAGAGGGGGTAATGGGTCTGAAGGGAGTACAAGGGTGAGAATGGTGCAGAAATGGACACAAGTCCCTTTACACAAGAAAGGGTCCTGAAGGAACTGGAAGTAATAAGAGCTGATAAAGCAATGGGGCCAGATGGGGTGCACCCAGGGTCCTAAAGAACTAAGAGATGTGGTGGCTGAACTCTGGCTATCCTGTTCAGCTAATCACTGGAAACAGGGAGGTACCCAAAGACTGGAGGACAGCAGATGTAGTCCCCTTATACAAAAGTGGGAACAAAGAGGAAGCAGGGAACTACAGACCAGTCAGCCTCACTTGGTAGTGGGAAAGATCTGTGGAAGCACTACTGAAGGAGATTGGTGGAACATCTGGTTCAAATGGACTACAGGACCCAAGGCAGCATGGTTTCACCAGGGGAGGTCATGTCAGACCAACCTCATTGAATTTTTGACTGGGTGACTAGGGAGGTGGATCAGGGAGGGCAGTGGACATGGCCTATCTGGACTTCAGCAAGGCCTTTGACACTGTGCCACATAGAAGACTATTACACAAACTGGGGAATATGGGTGTGGGCAGGACAGTAGTGTGGTGGGTAGGTAACTGGCTGGGTGGCAGGACACAGAGGGTGGTGGTAATGGCTGTCACTCCACAGAGGGAAGAGTGACCAGTGGGGTACCACAGGGATCAGTGCTGGGACGGTCCTATTCAACATCTTCATCAGTGACATTGCACAGGATATAGAAGGCAGAATTTCACTGTTCGCTGATGACACAAAGCTCTGTAACAGAGTAGACACACCAGAGGGTGTAGATAGAATGAGAAGGACCTGCAGAAACTTGAAGAATGGTCAAGGGTTTGGCAGTTGAAATTCAATGCAAAGAAGTGCAAGATAATGCATATGGGCACAAAACCCTGGCACAATATATCAGTTGGGGTGAGGATATAGCATGCACCAAGCAGGAAAGGATCTTGGGGTTGTCATCTCTGATGACCTCAAGGTAGGGAAACAGTGTGACAAGGCATCAGGTAAAGCAAATAGGATGCTGGGATGTATAGGCAGGGGCATCACCAGCAGGAAAAGGAGGTCATAATTCCGCTATACAAGACACTAGTGAGGCCCCACCTGGAGTACAGTGTACAGTTCTGGAGACCATACCTCACGTAAGGACATAGACAGGGTAGAGAAGGTTCAGAGGAGGCAACAAAGATGGTGCATGGGTTGCATCACAAGTCCTATGAAGACAGGTTGAAGGAACTGAACATGTACTCCTGGAGGAGAGGAGGAGAGAGGGATATGATAGAGACAGACAAGTATCTTACAGGAGGAACAGGGTGCAGGAAAACACTATTTTTAAGCGAAAAGATGTTTCAGGACTAGAGGGATGGGATGAAGTTGGAGGGAGGACGATTCAGAGGAAACATGAGAAAGAATTTCTTCACAGAACGGGTGGTGGACAAGTGGAACACCTGCCAGAGGAAGTGGTGGGGGCTGAAACAATCACGGATTTAAGAATGCATGGGATAGACATAAAGGAATTCTAGAGGTCAGGGGTAAGGGGAAATAGACTTCTAGGAAAACAAACTGAACTTACAAGCTCAAATGGGCAGACTAGGTGGGCCATAGGCCCTTATCTGCCGACACTGTCTATGTATCTATGTATCTATGTATCTATGTACTAATCTTTTGTGAGGCAGATGGCTTCTCTTTTCTTCTTATCAAGTAAAATCTTGTTAGGAAGAAAATGTAACCTGCTAAATCATAAAAAAGAGCACAGGTTATGAACAATCACATATTTCCAATAAATATATAATACTGATCTGGTAGAAAGTGTTATTGTTCTATAAAAATGTGAAAACAAATTTACAGTTTCTCATTGAAATACAATGCCAGTCTTGCCAGAGAAGCTTTTCTGATTCATAATACCAGGATTCCATTAGATATTTTTTACCAGTAGTTGGCAAAATGCACACAAAATGGTGTAAAGGTAATTAGAGAAACACAGCAAAATGATAAAAGAAGCATATCCGGTCTCATATAAGAAATGTCTGTACTCATATGTATAAACTTGTATAATTCCCTATTACCTACTGTATGTAGCTTGTATAATTCCCTCTTACCTACTGAATGTAACTAATTCCTAATTGCCCCTGAAAAAGGGACATTTCATCTCAGTGGACCCACCCGGTCACCAAAACCAAATAAATAAATATATTTAAAGGCCCTAAACCTTCATTATTTAGGATATACATCCTTATTAAGCACTTGCACTTTAAACTAATGTCCCTTCTGCCCATCTCTGGCAACTGTCCAGGTTAAAGTTTAAAATCCCACTGTACTTTTTGTAAGATGAGTACAGGAGTGTCTTGGGTGTCTTGACCAACATTCACCCATCCATAAAGCTGATCTATGTAACCATTCATAAGACAGGCATGGAAACATGCTTCAGATCAGAGTGCCTTTCCTGGTCAAAAATGACAACTACAAAAACAAAAATCTGAAAAAAAAGTACTTGTACACCCCTAGTAATAGCATTCATAGTTCTTTCTTACACCACATTAGTTGAATTTCCAGTTCAACCTACATGTTACAGTTGATAAAACCTGATTTTTGTGATATCCCTCCTCCTCCTCAGCAGTATTGGGTGCTGTATTGAAACAAAAATGTGGTTGCCAATCTAAGGGTACATAGCTAAGTATGTCTTCCACCCTCTGTAATCACCACCCTGTTAGCAGCTCCCTTCATGAGCTCCCATTATGTAGGATAAGTAGCGTGTAGCATAATCAGTTGGGCTGTGTGTGATGGGGTACTATGTGGGCTGTGGTGAGGGGGGCTTCTATTTATTTTATTTATTGTGTGCAGCTGATGGGCAGCTAAAGGACAGTGGGGGTGCTTGTCATGTTGGTAACTGGGTGAGAGGGAGGAGGGGGAATAGAGTGCTACAGGTGGTTGAAAAAGACAGAGTTACAAACCTGGAGAACTGGGTTTGAATCCCACAGCCCCACTGGTGTACTGTGTGACCATGGGTAAGTCATTTAACTTCCCTGTGCTCCCAGAATGCACTTGGAAACAAACTTTGGCTTAGTGTGTCAAATATTGTAAAATTTTAAAAAGAAATAAATGTCAGGGACTGCCCAATGACCCATCACACTGCCATGCAGGTGACACAGGTTTGGGAGTGAAATCAGGTCACCATGTCAGAAAGCAGTATGAGCCACAGCAGCTTCCACTAGGCAGTGCACTGTGACCAGTAAGGTAGGTGTTGGGCACTCAGCACTAAAGTGATTACTGTGGTGGGCCAAACAGATTACTTCTTCCACAAGTGTCGCGGTTGTATCAGATGCCATCACAAAGGCTCTGCCCATGCCAGGAGTAGAGGTAGGGCTGGGTTGAAAACAGGATAAAATGACTACTTCTGGCTGTATGACAGCTGACATGGGTTCTGGTGCCGTGGCATTAGATCCTGCCCACAAAGTAGGCTGCTTCAGAGGAGAGGATGGCCCTCCCCTTGGAGCCCCTACCCATGGAGGATGCCGTGGGAGCTGTCTGTGGTAACTGAGCCTAGGTAGCAAGGGGACATATGGCCTGAACAGGGTATATTCCAAGGGTCACAGTATATCCCTGATGGATAAGTGGCTAAGGGGAGAAAAACCTCTGTGGAAAGAAAATGAAAATGACATGTCATTTAGCAGGATGATGCTCATGACACTCTCTGGCCCCATGTTACTGTCCACAACGGTTTGTGCCAAGGAATTCTCCTGAGGGATTGGAACTGCAATAGCCCCACCTCCAAAAGGGGAAAATTATGGGTACATTAGGACACAAAGAAACATAATAAATAGGAAGGGGAGCAGAAACAAATCTTCATCCACATGTTGGTTTGTTCAAGTTCAAGTTCAAGTTTATTTTCCAGGAAAACTCCATTGAGGAAGCTCATTTTCAAAGAAGTTCAATGAGGCTCATTACAAAACAATAACGTGGCTAATATTTAAAGTGCAACTTAATAAGAACTTGCTAAAAATGAGATGCCTCAGTTTGACTGTCCCTAGTAAATAAATGGTTAAACATGTGGGTTCCCTGAGAGTGCCCTCTTATAATCAGCCTCCCCACCAGTATTTAATCTTTTGTAATGTTTAGTGCACCATGTAAAAAACAATCTATTAACATGTTGCTGTCACTTTAAACAGCTGCTCAAACTACAACTCCTCAAATCCTTTGGGGGTATTGTTTAAGCGATGCCTGTGCAGACTACCTGCACATCCTCCATATTTTTCTGTTTGAACACCAGCAGATACAGTGGCAGTTCAGACCTGGGCTGGAAAAGTTTCAGTTCAGATTAGTTGTGATTCACAAAACATTCAGGGACTGTGCAGTATTTAAAGAAAAAATGTTTGTCCAAACTACAGTAAATTTATTATTTTTTACTATGTGTAGCTCTAAAGTCAATCTAACTTCTGGAGCTTAGTCATCTTTACTTAATGAATTAAGAGTATCCTTGATTTTTATGAGAAATGGGCAAAGTGGCTGACATTCGCATTGTAAATTAATTTGCAAATTCTGCAGAATTCACAGGCTTCAAATTCTCTAAATTTATGAAGTTTTGAAGTTTTGACCAGTGAAGTTGCCATTTGTTTCAATGAATTGAACAAAATTTGCTTGTGAAGTGGTCCCTTGGCTGAAAAAATGGCCACTTCACAATTTTGGTGAAGCTGAAGTTTCTAAGTTCCATAGCCACTTTGCAAAGCTTTGCAATAGTGACTTTCAGCTGCTAAGCCACAACATTGCCAGTGAAGTTTAAATTCACAACATCTCTAGTTGTTACTGCTTCTTTTATCTGACAATCTGGAGTAACATGCAGGCTGATTAAGAAAGATTTATATACAGCAGATCTTTAAGTGATGTTGTGTGTGTTGGAGGGCGTGATTTTGGCTTTGATGTTTTATTTGATTAAAACATTTGCATTTGTAGATCAGTTACATTAGTAAGTAATGCTTGGATCAATATGCAGTACTTTTTATGTTTTCTAAATTGTTTGAGTGTTTCTTATTAAGCTATTAAAATATTTATTTTATGTATACTTGTTGGAGAAAAGGTGCCATCTGCCTCGTTAGCTTGGTGTAATTTTCCTGGTTCTGATTTGGTTGTTAGGAACATGTTTCATAAATTGATTCTTGGGGTGGAGGGGCAACTGTGTTTTTTTGTATTTGATATTTATTTGATTAAAACATTTGTATATGTGAATCCACTACATTAATTAGCGATGTTTGAATCAATGTACTGTTTTTTTAAGAACATGCTTTGTAAACTGATTCTGAATCCATACACTTCTGCAGCTATTTAATTAAAAGGTTCTGTGCTCTGCTCAGTTTGAGTTTTGGAGTGTGGAGCATATTCCCAAATCCAGTTGCTGTAAGTTCTGCTATCTGACTTTTGCTTGAAAAACTTCAGAGGTCACATAAAAGTATAGTAGAAAAGAAATACAGGTGGTTTGCATTGTTTTCTTGGTTATTTGTGCTTGCTTGCTGTGGTGGTGGTTGTGGGGGTTCTGCAGCATATTTTCAGACTGCAATCCATACATGTTTTTGGTTTGGAGTCTTGCTGGTTTTATTCAGTGATTCATAATGTGTATCCCTCACACCTTATTGTTGGCTATTTGTCTCCTGGTCAACCTGCATTGCATTTTCACCCCTCCAACCTATCAATAGCCATCACAAGGTACTAACCCCTCCAGAGATCCCGATGTTTCACACTCCATGGCAGAGCTAAGGTGGGTGAAGACCACTCCCCACCTCCTCCAGATAGCTAGGAAAGCAGCTGATTCATGGTGTGGTATCTGTGTGGGGTCTGCTTATCATGCTGCAAGGTCAGGGTTTGTTCTGGGGCTTGGTAAAAACCAGATTGCTGGACCTGAACTGGACCAGACCATTAAATGCCGGACTGGCTGGATCAGACAAACCAGACACAAGTATTGCTAATTTTGCCAGTCCAGCCAGAAGGTCGTCTGGATTTTTCCACTCTAGTTCAGTCCAGCTCCAACAGTCCAGTTTTTATTCAGTCCAGACATAGGTGAAAACCGGACCACTAGCACCAGTCTGGACTATGTTTCAGTAAAATCCTAACAGGCTCATTCAGCTTGACTTGCTGGACTGGCAAAACTAGTGCAACTTGCATCCAATCTGGCTGTCCCAGCTGAACCAGCCAGTCCAGCATTTACTGATGTGGTCTGAGCTGGTGGTCCTGATTTTACCTATACCGCTTTTTTCTCCTGGTTTTGGGCCACCAACATGTGACACTCTTCTGCCTGTACCACTGCACAATTCCTTTGCCATACTGGTGGGACAGAGTGGCCAGAAGGAGGCACCCACAACAGTGGGAAGGGAGGAAGTGGAGGTCCTCTGAAGGGGATCCCCCAAGAAGGAAGGAAGAGGCATCCAGCCAAGGAGGAAGCAACTGCTGTTGTGGGACTCTACTGTTGGGGGACAGACTTGGAGTGGGGGGAGGAAGGGAAAGGGTGGTGAAGTACTGGGGGAAAAGGAAGGATTGGAGGTGCTCTGGGTTGTCCTTGAGACAACTGCTGGGGCTGCTATTCATTCACAGGTCATATACAGACCTCCAGGTCATGGAGACAAGCTGAATAAGGCACTTGAGGAGGAGGACATCATCAGGATGGCAAACAGGGGGAGGTGATGCTACTTGGTGACTTCAGTCTGTCGGATGTGAATTGGAGCCTTCCAGATGCAGCTTCAGCAAGAAGCAAGGCCATCATTGACTTTCTACAAGGGACCTTTGACGGACTTTTTGTCAGGCACCTTGTCAACTAACCCACTAGGGATTAGGCAGTGCTGGACCTAGTGCTTAAAAACAGGGACAGCATTACAGATATCCCAGTGGGCAGTCCCCTTGGTTCCAGTGATCACCTCATGGTGTGGTTTAACATTAAGGCAGCAGAACAGCAAACCACATGAGGATTAGGGTGCTGGACTTTAGTAAGGTGGATTTTAAGAAAATGACAGACTGCCTTAGAAACTGCCTAGTAGGGGGAAAGCCAGTTAGGGGTAGCGAACAATTGGGAAAAATATGGGAGGGCATAATTAAGGCAACCAACCTCTGCATGAAGAAGAGTAATAGCAACAGGGAAAATAGACTGTTATAGTTCTCTAGGAATGTGGCCACAGTGGTGAAGGGAAAAAGGTTGGCATTCAGGAGGTACAAGGAAATACAGAGGGAGGAAGACAGGGAAGTATACCAGGTAAAACAGAGGGAAGCAGGTAAGACAGTAAGGGGAGAAAAGGTGCAGACAGAGGAAAGGATAGCCACAGGAGTAGCAAATGGGCATAAGACTTTCTTCAGGTACATCAGTGAAAAGACGAAAGCAAAGGAAGGTATAGTGAGGATAAGGATTGCAGCAGAGGAAGACTGCACAGAAGAAGACAAAGAAAAAGCAGACACCCAGAAAAGGTACTTCTGCTCAGTCTGCACAGTGGAGGGATGCAGTATGGGTGGACCAGTGATCAGCAGGAACAAAGGAGGAGGGGAGAGAGACTCAAGTCCCTTTTAGGAAGAAAGAATTGTTAAGGGACTTGCAGCTCTGAAAGTAGACATGGCTATGGGACTGGATGAGATATACCAAAGGGTACAAGAAAAACTCAGATCAGGAAATTGTTGGCTGCCTGGGTGATGGACTTATTCAGCAGCTTACTTGAATCAGGTGTGGTTCCAGAGGACTGGAGGAGAGCAGACATGGTCCTGCTACATAAGAGCAGCAATAAGGAAGAGGCTAGTAACTATAGGCTGGTAAGCTTCACATCAGTGGTGGGGAAATTAATGGAAACTCTTAAATAAAAGGTTGGTAGAATATGTTCAATCCAGTGGGTAGCATGACCAAAGGCAGCATAGATTCACGGGGCTGGAGTGGGCATGCTAGACAAATCTGAATGATCTGGGAAATAGACCAGGGGAGAGCTCTGGACATGGTCTGTGGACTTTAACAAGGCCTTTGACACTATACTGTGCAGGAGACTGATTGAGAAAATTGAGCAGCCTAGGACTTCTGGTGACATCATCGACAGCTTAGATGTGAGAGCTCCCAACTTGGTGGATAACATCCTAAACAATCCAATAGTTAATTGTTATCAAAATCAGCACTAAACATAACACTATGAAAAAGGGATGACCAGCAAACCTAGGTGTTGAAATCAGGGAGATCTAGAATGCCAGCAAGTAAACTGAAGTGAAGATTCTTCTGTCCAAGGTCTACATGGATGGTCTCATGGGCCATGACTGCTCATGGTGAGGGCACACACCGTCCCTCTTATCAGGAGATCTAGATGATGGGGATCCACCAATACAATCAAAAACAGCCATACAAAAAAATCCTAACGATGGTAAACAAGACAGAGTCTCCCTTTACAGACTTAATGCATGGACCTGAAACCTGTAAATAAAAAAGTAACTGCCACTGAAACCCAGATAATGGACCTGGTACAAACACAAGACTGTGTCAAGGGAGAGAAAACAATGTTTTCTTTTGCTAAGAGCTGGATATTAAATTATTACAGTGATGCGTTTACATGTAAAATTATTGTGAAATATTGATTATATACAGATCCTCTGCCATGAGGAAGCCCTACGGGTGAAACTTCAGGTGCTATGAGGGTCTGCTTTGAAAAATAAAAAGAGACGGAAAATGTCATGACTTTTTTGGAGTATGGCTGCTTTCTATCATAAATTGTTATGAACACAAGACTCCCATGACAGAATCCTATTATATTTGTTGAAATAGGACAGAGATACACAAAAATCACCTCCTGTAGCAGGGTGGCCTCTGCCTCTGTTTTGTAACTTATAAATAAAGGCCCAGAGTTATGAATTGTAAAAGATACTGCCACGATAAGGCCTTTCCCAAAGGCAATGGTTAGTCAGTATAGGAAGCATTTCTTCAGTTTAGGGACCGCTTTGTGAAGAAAAATAAAGCACGACTCAAACACACCTTTTTTTATCTTTTAGCTGCACAGCTACTGTCTTGTCTGTATTTCTTACTGTTTCTCCTGGACTGAGCACCAAAGAGAACTCCTTTGTCTCTTCTGTCTGTCATTCTGTCTTTTGCTACCTCCCCCCCAACACACACAAAATACTAAAAGCAAGTGAGATTTTATAATGTCCCTGAGAATAATTGTGTAATGAATATTAACAGATAAAAACATGCAGGACTGGTGCCCTGTTTTAAAATGGTGAAATAAGCAAGCTAGGAAGAGTCTTGAATTTTAATTATTTAAAAGACAGCATTTGAAGGTACAATGGTTATTTTTTCCTGATTGATTCTAACTGTTACAAGGGCATCTAAAAAGCAGTTTTTTAGTGCAGCAAGAGTTTCCATTAACTTACCATCGGTCGGAGGCTGTGAATGGTTAGGGTTGGAGACTCCAAGCAGCCATCTAACTGCTCTTTCTCTATAGGGATTGCCCCCAACTAAAATTGATGGATTTATGGAACATAGGATCAGACAGCAGTGGCAGCTAAGGGGGGGGGGGGGTCCTAATAATTAAGGGAAATATGATACAAACTGTTTTGTAAAGTGAAGAAGATTCATGGGTTTAGTGAACAGGTACAGTGTTATGTTTTTCTTTTGTGATGAGTGTTTATTTCGATTTCTTTTGTGATTTTGATACACAGACGTTGATGTAAAATGTGAATTTGACTGACAGATCATGTTATCCTCTGAGCAATAAGAAGGCTCTCTCAGCAGCTTTTAGTCAATCAGCTACAGAACTGCAAGAGAAAGACTGTCTGAGACACCAGAGAGAAAGAGAGAGAGAGTCTATGCATAGCTAAAAGTGGGAGAGTCTGATGCTGAACAGCTATCTGAGCTGTGCAGTTGTGGTGCTGCCTTGGGATAGGGGTATGGACCACTGGAACAGAGAGGCGTAAGTAAGAAGTTTTGGTTAAGCTTGTCAAAGAGCACTACGTGGAGAGCCAGCTAGCCATGAGGGAGCAGAGGGCAGACTCTGACGGACTGAAGCTGTTTGCTTCTGGCTAGATTAGACTCATAGGAAAGTGCAAGAACTGTTGAGAGCCCTCGCTAGAAAAGGTCCTCCATACCATAACTGTGGTAAGTGGGAGTCAACACCCAGTATGTAGGCTTCACTGTTAAAGACAGTCAGTATCTGAAGTAGTCCTTACTGGGTCAATATGTCAAGGACAGAACCGCACATGGAATAATGCTCAGAACATATAGCGCAGTGTACTAGCGTAACAGGGTACAAAACCCCACAAGGCACATATGTTGCACATGGTTTTCTACCCTATCACGCATGGGTGGGGAGGAGGAGAGACATGGAGGTCAAGACCTCTGTTGAGGAGGTGGTCCACTAAGCTGCCATTATAGCTCAGTAGGATGAGCCAAAGCAGTGCAGGGTCGCTATACGTCTGTGGACCGGGACTTGAATCCCGGTGGCAGACTTTTGTAAAACCGCATTTTGCAGTTTCTTTTATTTCTCCACCAGTGGGTTTTCTCCCCATCCCTGTATAGACCCCCCAGAGTTGATTATATTAATAGGGGGGTTCGGGGGGTCACAGCCCCTTGTAATGGGAGGTGTGGGGGGCAGAGCCCCCCCACAGAAAACAAAGAGGCCACTTGTTTGTTTAGCCGAAGTGTGTTTTAGCAGTTTGTATCAGGGATAGCAATGTATCCGCTGTATTTACAGTGCAGTACATTGCTGTGCTGTTATGTCATTCAACATAACAACCCCATGCCAAAGTAGCCAGACCTGAAAAAAACTCTTATTATTTTGTATCTGTTAAAGCATCTAAATACTGACAAAAGCAAATAAGTTGTGTCATCCTGCAGACTTTTACCTAAATTCTTGCCTGCTGTACCCTTCATCAACACCCAAACTTCCACAAAATGCTGAAAACCATGCAAAAAGAAATAGCTTATGTGTCCATGAGGTACTGGAGAGAGCAGAGAAAGGATCTGCATCCTCCCCAGACTTCATCCAGCACCTCCTGTGAGCAACTTTTACATCCCAGCAGATATCCCACTAGACACAGAATGGACCCATCACTCCCTGGTCCCCTGTCCAATAGACCACAACACTAGACACAGATTCAGGATCGTGCTTATGCATGGATTGTGTTCATGCAGCATTTTCAGAAAAAAGAGCACATGTTATCTGAAACATGGCACCAAAATGAAATTATTTTCAAAGACAAAAAACTATTCTTCTGTTTGGAATTCTACACTGATCTGCAAAACAAAAGGCAAGCTGTTTGGGCAGTAATCAAGGAGATATAAGAAAAGGTGCAGATAAAGGTGCAGCTCAACTACACAGCCCATCTCAAACTACACTTGGACTCAGGAATAAAAATATATGAATCACTGGTAGAGGCTCAATCACAAATGACACAAGCATTTGTCAGTGCTGAATGTTGGCTTGCTGGCATTGGCATTGGTAGTGCAGGAGTTACAGAGATGCATAATAGGAATGGCAGTGAAGTATTGAACTAAAGTCAACCCCTCAACCCACCCCTGGCAGAGACTGAAAGGCATTGGGGGTGTGCCTTTGGGTCATCAGCCATAATGCTTAAGCCATTTCACCTCACCCCACCCTGCGGACAGCAACAGGTATGGTGGTGTGCCTTGGGGTCTTCAGCCCTTACGCTCACCCCATTCCATAAGGAAATAAGGGAAGATGGGTGCAGTATAGGAAAATGGGGTGAACATTAGGGCCAAAGACCCCAAGACACACCTCAATGTCTGTCAATGGCTGCAGGATGGGGGTGGAATGCTGTGAGCATTATGGCCAACGAACCAAAGTCACACCCTCAATGCCTGTCAGTCTCTACAGGGTGGGGTGCTACAGTTGTAAACCTTAACACCTCTGGCATTTGTTGCTATTTTCACTCCAAATTTTCAATATGGGCTTTTCAGGGCCCCACCTCATGAACAGTGGCACTATCATTTTGTTACTCAATCCCGAAAGGTGATGTCACACAGCAACTGCGTGATTCAGCACCATAGGAGTGAAAACACATTTTGGGCAGGATATTAAAAATGACAGCTGTACTGGTCATGAGGAGGTGTGAAAAAATGGCAATGTTGAAAATCTGGAGTAAAAATATGAAAAATTGGTGAAGTTACAAGCATGTGTAGAAACGGTGCAACACACACCTGTAACGCAATCAATTGTTGGAATTTTTTTAACAACTTTTTAACACGGGCATTTTGGAACCTTCCCTCATGAACAGTGGCACTGTGATTTTGTTAATCTGTCCTGAAAGTTGATTTCCCACAGCAGCTGCGCCATTCTGTGCAACAGGTATGAAAACACATTTCAGGCAGGATGTGAACAACGACAACTGTACTGTTCATAAGGAGGTGTGAAAAAATGGCAATGTTGAACATCTGGAGTGAAAATATTAAAATTGATGATGAAGTTACGAGTGCGTGAGAAACTGTGCATGTTTCGTAATGCACTCATTCTTTGAATTTTTCACCAAATTTGTAACATGTGTTTTTTAGCTCCCACCCATGAATAGTGGGAGACTTTGTTTCATTACTCAGTCCCAAAAGGTGATTCCATGCAGCAATTGTGAAATCATCTTTCAGGACTGAGTAATGAAATAACAGTGACATGTTCATGAGATGGGGTCCCAGGCACCCCATGTTGAAAATTTGGGGCCAAAATTCCTAAAAATGGCTGCGATATCATGATAAGTTGAAACTCCTATTGACAACCATTATACATACTTACCTTTGATTCTTCAGTTTACCGGTCGGTTTTGAAGAGTACAGACGTGTCCCGCTCCACAGAAGATTGCTGCTCTTGACCTCTGGAGGAAAGTATCGGGTAATGAGGGGTGTAGGAAGGTTAGTGCTCAGTGGTAGGTTGGGGATGGGGGAGGAGCCAGGGGACAGTTTTCTTAATTTACAGGTTCAAAGAAAAACAAACTTTGGGGCACACTGGGGTGGGCTCCTATTTTGCCATATGAGTTTGGGAGGGACAGGATGCTGACAGGGATTGGGCACCCCATCAGCAAAAACAGTGAGCTGGGGGGGAGAGGAAACATGATGCTGATGGTGATTTGGCACCCCCATTGGCAAAGACAGTAAGCTTGGGGGGGTGGGGTGCACCTGACACCAGGAGTGGGCATCCCAGTGTTGGACAAATAAATATATAAAACTATTATCTGGGCACACTAGGGTGTGCCACAATGTGGGGAGGGGAACACATGCCGACTCGGGGATTGGGCACCCTGATGTCGGCTTTCCAGGGAGTGTGTGGCAGGTGGCAGGAGCTGCCAATGTGGAAAGGTGCACAGGGGCAGATTTATTTATTGAAGTGTTTCACCAGGAAAGGCACAGTGAAAAACTTTTGCATCACTTAGCTAGCACTGGAACTTCAAAGCTTCATGGTTTCATAAAGAAAATGCAGCAGGCAGTGACCAAGGAGCAGCTCAAGGAACAGGGAGCTTTAACCAGCACAGCACCACTGCCTATATAAAGCAGACTGATCCAGAGCAGAAATAGAAATAGCCATAAATAGCTTGCCCAACAGTAAAGCCCCTGGACCAGATGGCTTTAATGTTTATTATTTTAAGGCATTCAAAGAAACCTTAATCCCCATCCTACAACAAGCCTTCAGGCCTGCATGGAAGAAGGAAGCGTACCAGACTCGTGGAACAAGCCCGTTATATCTGTATTACCAAAACTGACAAAAGCAGAGATATTTGTGCTGCATACCGGTCAATCTCACTACTGAACTGGGACATGAAGTTGTTCGTCAGGATGCTAGCCAACAGATTACGGAAGGCGATAGATACATGCGGGCCTGATAGGATTCATACCTGATAGGCAACTTAACAGTAACATTCGGAGACTTTTGAATATAATGTCCTACTTGTGCCTGAAAGAAACAACACAAATGGCATTATTTATAGATGCTGAGAAGGCGTTCTGTTGCCTAAATTAGGTATACCTTAAAGAAACAATGTAGGCAATGGGCTTTGCAGAATGCTTTATGTCCAGGGTGAACATGTTCTACATTAAACCCACAGTGAGGGTTAAGATGAATTGCAAACTATTGGCCTCCTATAATATTCAAAGGGGCACTTGGCAGCATAGAAGTTGACTTTTGTTTTTCCCGGGGGGGCTCAACAAATGGCCGGGGTCTGGGGGCTGCCAAGGCCCCCAGAAGCTCTGGGGTTTTTGGTCTTCTGCGGTGCATTTTGAGGGCTATACTTAACAGACTGCACAGTATAAACACCACCATTGAAATTATAGAACGATACTCAAACTTGCCTGTATTACATCGTCTGTCTGCTTGGACCTTGGTGCCAGAAAAGGTAACTAGTATAACTACATTTCATTCCATCCATGACCATATACAGGCACAGCATTTTTGTTTCACTTTTTTAATGTTAACATTTTTGGTATGCTAATAAGCCTCAAAGCATCAAATGAAATGCACGTTTTTGAGGGGGATTGGACCCAAAGGTTACTAAACATCAAACTGAACAAGCAAGTTCACTGCTTGGAGCTCCTTTTTCCAGCCAATTTGAATTTGAACTAGGGCGCCACACCATAACTTCACTACCCCCCCGACCCTGCATGAATAACAACACTGACTGGTTCATTCACATACATACACTCGCTTCGGACTCTGAGTCCAGAGACTGCCTAGGGGCTCCAGACTAACTCCAAGCTCCAATTTTAGCCTGCTAGTGGTGCCAAGTGCCAAACTGAATTTCCAAATCACAATGGGATATGGAAATCACTTTGGCACTTTACACCACTGGCAGGCCAAATTATCACAATCGTGATACCCATCCATTCCCCCCCTTCCCCCCGCATAGTATATGCAGGACTCAGGAGGATCTCCCATCCCCATCTCTTACTCAGTGGCTGGTGGGCCATTACTGTTGTCTCCAGAAAGGAACAACCTACCCCATCAGCAAACCTGTGTGGCCTAAAATTTTACAGTGATCCTAGGCAGCCTTTCTTCCATGATCAGTTTTCCTTGTCCTTCAGACTGAAGTATATGGTGAAAATAATTTTATTTTTTTTTTTGTAATTAAACCAGTTTTATTAGTTTAACAATAAACAACACAAAACCAAACAATCATACAGATGTCAAGTATCAAATCAATTAAGTCCAGGAATCAAAACAACCAAATCAATCCCACCCTCCCCGCTCCCGACTACACACATAATCTATCATTAGTTCACCACTCCTGGAGTAGGCTCGGTCATCAAGGCTTCCAGGCTATCAGGAATGACTCAAGGGTGCTCCAGAGAGATGAGTAGGCCTTAACTCTGCCTTGCATGTAAGCTATGTGTCTTTCCAATTGCAAAGGCAGAGTGGTCTCCCTGTACCACTCCATCAAAGTGGGAAGCTTATCTCCAGCCCAATGCCTCATGATTATCAATTTGGCTGTTGCAGAGATAAGCGTCATATGTGCCCTCTTGACTTTGGTAGTACCAGCTGGGAAATAGTTGATTAGACAAGCTTCAGGGGTAAACAAAGCTTCTAAGCCAAGGATAGGGTCTAGTATATTATTAATAGACTGCCAAAAGGCCTGCACGTAAGGACATAACCATACCATGTGGAATAGAGTACCGTTGTCCTTCTTACATTTGCCACAGAGTGGCGCAGTCAATGCCCCATACTTAAACAGATGAACAGGCGTTAGATAAATATTATGCATAATATTAAAATGCACTAATCTAAGTCTATCTTGCTTTATGAATTTGTACATTGACAGCCAGAGTTTCCTCCATAGGTTGGGGTCCTCCGGGATGTTAAGCTCCCTTGTCCAGTAATAACAGATCCCCGATGGTAATCTAAAGTCCCACGCTTGAAGAGTTTTATACAAGTTTGAGACTAAACGTGGCTGGGAGGTTACTTGTAAGAGCTTAACTAAATCTCTTTCACCGGAGTCTGCCAGCGGGACCTGGGAAAAAAAGGAAGTTAAGGCTTTGCCAACTTGAAAGTATTTGAATACTTCCTTACAAGAAACTCCAATGGATTCTTGCAGTTGATCAAAGGGGAGCAGCTTCCCATTCAACCAAAAGTCTGAAACCTTGGAGCGATTTAGCTGAGGCCAATATGTCAGGGACATTGGTGCACCCCCGACCATAAAGTGTGGGTTGTTGATGACGGGCTGATCGGCCGATTGACACCATCTCACTGCAAGATATTATTGTATCTGGTGAGAGGCCTTTAGTGACCATCCCATGGGATTGCTTCTAAGGGGCTTAGGGATACACAATGGGGAGACATAGCGAGTATTTAACCCACGCTGCCAAGTGCTGTTCTATATCTAACCACAGCTGGAGATATTCTGAGTGTCCAATCTCTTTATGCCAGTAGGCCAGTTTACTCAGGTGCTGTGCTACATAATAAAAGAAAAAGGATGGGGCTGCCAAGCCTCCTCTGATTTTCGGGGCTGTCAGTTTAAGATAAGATCTACGGCTACTTTTCTTATTCCATAAAAAAAGATTTACTGCACTTTGTAGTTTAGAAAACCATACTTTCGGCAGGTAAGCACCCAGCATCCCTAAAGGGTATAGTATCCTTGGTAGTACATTCATTTTTACTATGCTTAGTCTGCCCCAAAGGGAAAACGGGAGCAAGCGCCATCTCTCCATATCCCCAATCATTGTTTTAACTAAATTACCAAGGTTATCTTTTATTATGGTGTTAGGTTCTTTGCAAACTTTTATTCCCAAATATGTGAGAGACTTTGCTTCCCAGGAGAGGCCGACGGGGAGAAGTTCGGCCTTGCTAACTCTACAATTTAAAGGAAGAATCTTTGTTTTAGCCCAGTTTAGTTTATAAAAGGAAATTTTAGAGAAATCCTCAATCTCAACCAGAATAGCTGGAATTGAGAGACCTGGTCCCTCAACATGCAATAAAATGTCATCCGCATACACCGAATAGGCATACTTGGCATTTCCCACTTGGATCCTCTTTATAGCAGTATTACCTGCCAGTCTGCAGAGCAATGGCTCTAAATATAGATTGAACAGTAGGGGAGACAAGGGACATCCTTGTCTTGTGCCCCAAGCTAATTTAAAGGAAGGAGACAACACACCATTACATTTGACTCTAGCTGAGGGGAGCGAATATAGAAGTTGTATCCATCTCCGAAATTCTTTAGGCAGGCCGAATGATAGGATAGCAAATAGGAAATCCCAAGAAACCCTATCAAATGCCTTTTCTACATTTAGTGAGACCAGCACCATTGGTGTACTGGAGTCTCTAGCAATGGTAATGAGATGCAATAGTTTTCTCATATGATCCTGAGATGACCTACCCGCCACGAACCCTACTTGTTCATGACCTACGAGGTTGCCCATAACTTTGGAAAGCCTGTTTGCGAGAACTTTGTCCAGAATTTTAACATCCGTATTTAATAGGGAAATGGGGCGGTAGCTGTCAAGATTAAGTGGATCTTTCCCTTGCTTTAAAATTAGAGATATCACAGCTTCCTGAAAGCTGGGGTCTAATATCCCATTATCGTACCAGTACGTGAACACTTCCTTTAAAATGAGAATTATTACAGATTGGGAGGCCTTATAAAAATTACTAGGTAGCCTGTCTGGCACGGGGGATTTGTCTGGGGGCAACTGTTGAACGGTCTGCTGTATTTCAACTAAGGTTATTGGGGCACCTAAGGAGGCCGCTTCTGCGTCTGTAATCTTAGATAAATTCACAGAACTAAAGTAGGAGTTTATATCAGTATCAGTAGGCCGTAAGGCTGGGTCCACTGCACATAACTCTTGGAAATAAGAACCAAAGGCTTTCGCCATTTCCAGAGGGTCAGTACATACTTGTCCATCTCGCCCCCTGTGAATTCCTGTGATGAATTGTGAGGACTCTAATTGACGGATACGCATTGCGAGCAACTTGCTTGCCCTCTCCCCTGTCTCCAGATATTTAAGTTTGGTTCTCAGGAGGGCTAATTCAGCTCTTTGGGATACTATCCCTGCATATTGAGCCTGTAGCTGATAAAGCCTGGCCCAGCTCTCTGCCGAAGAGGAGCGGGACAAACTATATTCCAAGTTCTTAATGGATACTAAGAGGGTATCCAATTGAGCTCTTTGGCGCCGAACCCTTTTAGAGGCCATTTTTATGAACTCACCCCTTAAGGAGCATTTTAAAGCTGCCCAAATTAAATCATATTTAGCCACTGAACCCTGATTGCTGTTGAGGAAGGAGGTAATAAAATCCACTATGTGCCCCAGTGAAGCCTCATCCCACAACAGCTGGCTGTTTAATCTCCATTGAGGAGACCGTTTACTCCCCACCCCTAGCCAAAATTCCAGGCTAACAGGCGCATGATCAGACAAGACTCTGGCTGATGTATCTGCCTGCACAACCCCGGGCATTGCAAAAGAACTTATAAGTATATAGTCAATTCGGGAGTGAGTCCTATGTGCTGTAGATAAAAAGGTATATTGCCATTCTACTGGGTTAAGGACCCTCCAAACATCAACTAATGCCGCACTGTTAATAAGGTCTTTCATTGCTCGCTGTGCTGGGCATAGACCTCATCTATCCCGGCCATGAAAATAAAATTTTAATGAAAGATATTCATATAGTTGCTTTCCCCAACTACAGTGCCAGTCAGTGGATCGAAGGAGGAGGTACAACATGCTCTTAATACTCTTTTCAATATTGATCCCCCCTTGGTTTTGGAGTCTGTTTCCATCCACTTTCAAACAGCATTTAAATGAGTGGTTTGGACACAACACACACAGTCAGGAGGAGCCAGGTGGAGCCAATGTAGAGCCAGGTTTATACCTATGTTTTGGGATAACTTGATTGCAAAGACAGAAACAGGTACTCTGCAGTGTCAGTTTTTCAGATGCACATGCCAACCATGTTACATCTAAAACCCAAATCTTCAGTCCCCACCCCAGCACTCTGTGTTACTGTAAATGCACAAGACACTGCAGGAACAGAACATGATGATTAGCTCCTTACATTCAATCATCCCCTAGTACAATTCTGCACAGTTTCTATACACCATAGTGGGTATTGTTAAACAACTAGACAGATGGATTTGATATTTTTTGGTTCCACACAGGCGTTGTGCACACCCCGCTGACCCACAGAGGGCCATACTACCCAGGTCCCCAGGCTCACAACTCACCAGCTGACTGAGGCAACCAAGCTCACTGATCGACCACACTGAATTCCTTTAAGCCAAGGAATACAGTGCAGTCAGTCGGTGAGCTCTGACTTTCCACATTCCATTCCACCTCCTCGGCTCACCCTCTCACAGAGATTATCTTTCTGCCCCCCAACCCCACTCCAGGCAGGCACACATGACACCAATACAACAGAGTCGACCCCAACCCTTACCCAGCTACCTCACTCAGCCAATCCAAGTCCAAGGTGGGACTCAGGAGAAGGGAGTGTAAAATCACATGGGCCTGCACCTGCTGATGTGCATGTGCTGCTGGAGCCTGGAACTGAATAAATATATTTAACTTTAACTTCTTAGTCTCAGCTCACCTCCAAAAAGATTAGACAGTCAAGACAGTCACAAAAGATCTTCCTTTTTCAGCCAGGTAGCCACACACAGGGAGGGAGGGAGGGAGGTATTAGATTTGGGAGAGCCTGAGGTTGTCTTGTCTTGTCTTGTCACCCAAACAGCATGACTGCATGAGAACACATACAAATGATATAAGTTGGATGAGTTCATATGCAAAAACCAAAAGCCATAGTGCAAAAACATCTGTACTGAATTGATAACCCTGATAAGATGCTCCAGCTTCTAGTTTAGGAGAAAAGAAGGGGAAGGGTGAAATCCAGATCGCTGGAACCATAATGGCTGGAAGTGCAGCTGTGCAACCAACTGAAAAATGGAATGCCTGGAGGAACAGGTACAAACTGCATTCTTTGTTCTCTTCCAGCCAGAATGGTCATTCCGGATTTTACTTTTTCTGCCTAGTTGTAACTTTTTTTTTTAACCAGGAGAGACACACTAAGCTTGAAGCTTGTTTATAAGTGCAAACTGGGAGCACAAAGAAGTTAAGTGACTTGGTCAGGGTCACACAATATGCAAGTGGGGGTTGTGGGATTCAAACCCGGTCTCCAGGTTTGCAGCTCAAAGCCTTAAACCACTGCCTCCAGCATTTTCAAGACAAGTCACGGGCAAGCACTGCAGATTTTACACTCAATGGAGAAAATAGTGCATTTTGTACCTGTTTTCCTCAAACAGACATTCTGATTTTTAATGGTTCTTCTGGCTGTTCTGGTTCTAGCATTGGATGTCAAAATCCCAATTCGTATCGAATAGCAAATCATTACCATTTCATGACTGCCAAATGCTAGAAGCTTCATCATCAATTCAGATTCAGAGCACCTCTCTGATGAAGTGCCTAGCAATCAGCATGAAAACATTGGGTCAAATAGACTCAGAAATGTCTAATGACTGCAAGTTTGCTTTTAACAGCAATTTTTGCCTATGTGTTTGTGTTCAAGAGGTGCTTCAGGTTGTACAGTAAATTGAATTATGCTGGCCTGCTGCTGCTGCATTTGTCTAAGCTCCTGTGAGGAAGTGAGCATGGCCCCCTCAACTCAGCTAAACTACATTATTTGTTTTTAATTTGAAGTAGGCATTGATTTCTTGAAACTTTGAAAGGCACTTACGCCAGTGATGCCACCACTGTGCCAGTGAAATGGCTTTTTTTCTCTTTCTCCACTAAAAATATTACAGTACCTTTGTATTTTGAATGTGAGCTGCAGATCTAGTGTTCCTTCCTTCGGCGTCTTCACTCCTCTCTCTCTTCACCACACCACCAACTCTCACAGGCTCTGCTCCTCGCAGCATGGCCCCGGGACCTAGTGCAAATTATTCGAGGCAGTCAGCCCCACACAGACTCTTGATCCGACAACGACCATCACCAGACCACCTAATCTTTAATGCAAATGGCTCCCCTCACCCCTCAAACAGGCCTGGGCCCCGGGTTCTACTACCTACCAACCAATTACTTCTTCTCCACACCCACAGAGCCCTGCCACTTCCAAAGTTTCAACAGTCCTCAAAATCAAACCATGCCCACTGCCAAGGAGGACTAAAATGGTGGCTCTCTGGTGCCAAAGAACAACAGCAGACACCGGAGGTGCCACAGCACATACATACTTCCCACCGAGCCACATGATTGGAATGCACCATGAACCCTCTACCAATGACACTGCGCATAGTAAACAAAAATAATTACTGAAAGTGGTGGCACATAGCACTGCTGTTCCTGCCTCCCGTGGAGTTGCCCCCAACTGGCACTAGCCTGCCCCGCTCCTGGGGCAGCAGTGAAGTATAAAAATAAATAAATAACATAATTCTGACCAGGTGTCCCTGCGGGGGTCAAGACCCCACTTCAACCAGGGGCTTCAGCTTCTCACCCCATGGTTGGCACCTATGCTTGGCAGGGGTGTCCTTTATTCCATTGCTGTTTGCTTACAAGGAACCCCGAGCAGTAGTAGTTCAGCAATCCCGGGCTTGGTATTGACAACTGTATCTTCTTCTATGCAGATGATACTCTCATATACATAGGAGAGCCAAAGGCTTCACTACCACTCCTAATGACCATTTAAACAATTTTGGCAGCATATCCAGTTTTAAAATGAATCAGGATGAAACAGAATGTCTGATCACCCATGGTCACCTGCCGCAAGTCTTCTGGAACACTCTGACCCTTAAATGAAGGACAAAGATACCTGACTTTCAGATCCCCACTCACCTTCACAAGTAATACAATCTAAACTATATCCCTCAGAAATAAAATGTCTATGCAGAATTTAATAGATGGCATGTCCTGTCCCTGACCTTCTCAGCTAGGAAAGAGGAACTAGAGATAAATATTATACCATGTTTCCTCTTTCTATGCTCTGCACTCCCAAATTCAATCCCAGGAGCTGGTTGGCAGGAGCGTAATAAGATGACATCAAAATTTATTTAGGAGGCAGACAGCTTCAGATAACGTAAGATATCCCTACAAGGCCAAAGGTGATGGTGAGGGGGGGGCTTGGTCTCCCCTGTTTTAGAACTTATTATAAAGCAGCCCAGCTGAGGCATATGCTAGATGATATCTATGATATCATCCTAGATTCACCAACCAATGGCTGGATCCCAGTAGAACAAAGGGCACACATGTACATACCACTGAAACATTTACCGTCGCAGGAAACAAAATCAACCTGAATGGTATTTCCAATAAATGGACAAAATATACTTTACAGATTTGGCAAAAATGCAAAGCAGGGTGGAAGCACAGTGGCCCAATCAGGCATGAACTGCCCATCTTATGGATTCCTAGCTTCCCTCAAGCTTGATTAGATAGGGCGTGAGTCAGATGGGATAGACAATGTCTGAGATATCTTGTGTAATTTTTATATGACAACAATGATATAAAAAGCTTCCCCTGACTGAAAGGGACTTTACCTTAGTTACTTAGTACCTTCAATGCCGTTATTATAGTCTTAAAGGACCAGGTGATGGGGGACTGACAACCCCCATACTGCCTGGGCCATTATTCTTAGATGTACAGACCCAAGGAGGTAGTTGTAAATATTTTATTTCTATATTAAATAAACTATTAAGGGAGGGTAAGGGTAAAGCAGGAGTGCTTAGAATGCAGGAGAAATGGGTTACAGAAACATAGAAATATACAGTAGAAGTTGACAGCAGAAGGAGACTGCTAGGTCCATCTAGTATGTCCATTTGTTTTAGACCTATTTTGACACTCTCATTGCCCTTTGTAGTCAGGGCTCCCTTGTGTCTATACATGCATTCTTGAATCCCCCGGGTGTTGACCCCCACAACTTCTTGGGGCAGGCTGTTCCAGGTGTTCAACACTCTTTCTGTGAAGAAAAACTTCCTGGTGTTGGTAGAGTACCTCCCTCCTTGCAGCCTGAGGTCATGTCCCCTGGTCCTGGAGCCCTTCTTGAAGTGAACAAGTTCCTGTGCATGTACCTTGTTAATGTCTTTTATGTACTTGAATGTTTCAATCATGTCCCCTCTCTCTTCTTTGCTCCAGGGAGTATATATTCAGTTCACTAAGTCTTTCCTCATAGAACATGTACTGCAGACTGAATAATTTTTATCACCTTCTCTGTACTGTTTCCACCCAGTCAATGTCTTTCCTGAGGTGAGACCTCCAGAACTGGACTCTGTATTCCAGGTGAGACATGACCAGCGATGTATACAGTGGTAGTACCACCTCTGTCCTGCTGCATGGGATTCCCCTCCCAAAGCGGCCCAGCACTCTGGTGGTCTTCAACGTTGCCTTCTCACACTGCCTACTAACCTTCAAAATGTCTGAGATTATAATTCCCAGATCTCGTTCCTGGTTTGAGGCCGCCAGTCTTTGGCCTCCTAGGTAATACTCCTTTCTTGGATTTTTCTTTCCTACTGTAACATAGAAACATAGAATTTGACAGCAGATAAGGACCGCTTGGCCCACCCAGTCTGCCCATTTCCCTACCTAATGGATAAGCTGCAGATCCTAGTTAACCAGCAGCCTATTTCTTCCTACCCCCACCCCCTAGAATTGCCTTATGACTGTCCCATGCATGCTTGAATTTCACCACTGTTTCTGACTCCACAACCTCCTCTGAAATGCCGTTCCATGCATCCACAACCCTCTCTGTGAAAAATACTTCTTAAATTACCTCTGATCCGCCCCATCTTCAAATTGTGCCCCTTATTCTTGCACACCTCTTTTAAAAGATGCTACCCTCTTGGACTTTGTTGATTCCTTGAGGTACTTGAAAGTTTCTATCATGTCCCCTCTCCTCCTTTCCTCAAGGCTATACATATTAAGCTCCTTAAGTCTCTCTTCATATGTCTTCCGGTGCAGACCCTGCACCATTTAGTGCCCTCTTCTGGACAGCTTCCATCATGTCTATGTCTTTGTGGAGATTGGGTCTCCAGAACTGCATGCAGTACTCCAGATGGGGTCTCACCAGCTGTCTGTACAGAGGGATAATAACTTCCTGTTTTCTACTGGTGATGCCTCTCCCTATGCATCCCAGTATCCCCCAGCCCTCCTTGCTGCCCTTTCACATTGCTTGCCCACCTTTAGGTCATCTGATATGACTACCCCCAGGTCCGTTTCCATTTTTGTTGTTGTTAGTATCTCACCCCCCATTGTGTACTCTTCCCCTGGGTTTTTGTTTCCCAGGAGCAGTACCTTGCACTTCTTAGCATTGGATCTAAGCTGCCATACATTTGACCATTCCTCTAACCTTGCCAAGTCCCTTCTCATCCTTTCCACCCCACCTTGTGTATCAACTCTGTTGCAGATCTTTGTGTCATTCTGCAAAGAGACATACTTTTCTTCCAGTCCCTCTGCAATGTCACTTATAAAGACATTAAAGAGGACCGGTTCAATACTGAACCGCTAGTAACCCCCTTTCTTCAGAGTGGACTCCGTTTACTATTACCTCTGTGTCCTGTTCTCCAGCCAATTCTTTACCCAGGCTGTCATCTTGGGACCCACTCCCAGGCTGGCTAACTTGTATATTAATCTTTTGTGTGGGACTGTGTCAAATGCCTTGCTAAAGTCTAGGTCGGCCACGTTCACAGCCCCTCCCTGATCTACTACTTTGGCCACCCAGACAAATAAATCTATCAGATTCGTCTGGCATGACCTTCCCACTGTGTATCCTTGCTGCCTTGGGTCCTGTGCCCCTCTGGCCTCTAGATACTCAACAATTCTTTCCTTCAGAAGTGATTCCATTATTTTCCTTATCACTGAGGTTAAACTAACAGGTCTGTAGTTTCCTGCTTCTGCCTTGCTCCCACTTTTGTGAAGGGGACTCACATCTGTCCTCCTCCAGTCCTCGGGTACCACCCCATCCTCCCATGATTTGTTAGAGAGGGTAGTCAGTGGTGTCACTAGTTCTACCCTTAGTTCTTTTAGAATTCTGGGATGAATCCCATCAGGCCCCATTGCTTTGTCCACCTTCACTTTCAGTCTTTCAGAACCCTTTCTTCTCTAAATGGGCTGGTATCAACTTCTGCATCCAGAGTGTTTCTATTGTTTGTTTTAGGTACCTCCCCCTCTTCATTTGTAAATACTGAGCAAAAATATTTGTTTAGTATCTCTGCCTTTTCACAGTCACCCTCTGCCCACCCCCTCCTCCCCTTTATTAAGCCTCACTATCCCTCCCTTGGTCTTCCTTGGCTCCCTGATGTACCTATAAAGGTTTTATCCCCTTCTTAACTGAGTTGGCTATCTTTTCCTCGGTTTGGGCCTTTGCTGTTCTGACTGCCTTCCAGCTTCCTTTTGCTTTAACTGATACAGTTCTCTGTCCTGCTCCTTCTGTGATTCCTTGTACTTCCTGAATGCTTTCTTTTCTCTTGAACCTTCACTGACACTTCCTTTGAGAACCATAGTGGTTTCTTACATCATTTCATTTTGTTTATTTGCTTCACATAAAGGCTTGTTACCTCTGTGATGGCATTTTTATTATTTCCCATTGTTCTTCCACCCCTCCTTCCTGCTCATTTGCTAGTGCATTCCTTAGGCACTAACCCATTTTGGCAAAGTCAGCCCTCCTAAAGTCCAGTACTTTTGCCTTTGTATGGCTTGACTCTATTGCTGCGTTTAGTGTGAACCATACTGTTCGATGGTCGCTAGTTCCCAGATGGCTACCCACTTCTACATCTGTGATCCTCTCTTCATCTCCATCTCCATTTGAGAGAACCTGGTCTATGATTGCTCCCTCTCAAGTGGGCTCCAATACTAGTTGTCTAAGGAATGCCCCCTGTAGTACATCTAGAATAACCCCACTCTTCGAAGTGGTTGCTGCAACTGCAATCCAGTTAACATCTGGCATATACAGATCACCCATCAGCAATATCGCCCCTTTTTCTGCCATTCTAAGTATACTTTCTATCATTTCCTTGTCCATTTCCTCCCCCTGAGAGGGGTGGGTCTGTATACAACCCCTGTGCAGATTGTGGTGCCATTGCCTGTCTCCAAATTGACCCACAGTGCTTCTTCTCCTCCCTGTTTACCCTTTTGTTCTGTTGCTTTGATTCCTTCCCTTATGTAAAGAGCTACTCCTTCTCCTCTTTTACCCTCCCTGTCCCTCCTGTAGATAGTGTATCCTGGTATGTTAACGTCCCAGTCATGGTTTTGTGTGTACCATGTTTCTGTGACTGCCATGATATCCAGATGTTCCTCCTCCATCAAGGCCACTAATTCAGGAAGCTTGCTACCCAGACTACGGGCATTGGTACTCATTGCTCTCCATTTTTTGATGGCTTTACCTTTTGTTGCAGCATACCCCACTGACCTTTCTACCTTGGTCTTTTTCTCATTTAGTACCCTGTTTTGTAGGGAGAGGCTGGGATTTTCCTGCTTCTTATCGGTGCCTCCCCCCTTGACTAGTTTAAAAGCTTGCCAATGAAGCATTTAAACCGATTGCTCAAAAGACTTGTTCCCTTCCTGGACAGATGCAGACCATCCTGCCAGTGTAGGCTGTTGAACCTCCAGGGGGAACCCCAGTCCCGAATGAAGCAAACCCCTGTGCTCACACCATTTTTCAACCATTCATTAAACTGCATGGTGCAAAGTACCCTCGCCTCACCCATGCCATTGACAGGCAGCACCTCTGGAGAAGGATACTGTGTGATACTTGTCTTGAGGCCCCTCCCAACTCTACAAAGTTCTCCTGCACTGCTCTAATCTCACTGATCTAAGTACATGGCCTTGCACTTTTGGCATTAAATCCAGCTGCCACACTCCAGACCATTCTTCTAGTTTCTTGAGGTCAGTTTCCGTCTTGCTCACTCCTTCTGATGTGTCCTCCTGTTACATATCTTGGTGTCATCTGCAAACAGACACACCATCCCTTCCAGTCCATCAGCGATGTCTGCTATAAAATCATTGAAGAGCAGAGGCCCCAGTACTGAGCCCTGGGGCACCGAGCTGGTCTCCCTGCCTTCTGTCAATTGCATTCTATTAATCTGTACCTTCTGGGTTCTGCCTTGTAACCAGTTTTGTACCCATCTGACTACTTCTGGAGCAACCCCTGTATGGTCAAGCTTCTTTACCAGCCTTTGGTGTGGAACTCAGTTGAAGGCTTACTAATGTCTAGGTAAACCACATCTACTGCCCCACCATCGTCCACTATTTTTGCAGTATAGTCAAAACACTCAAGCAAATTTGTCTGGCATGACCTACCTGCTGTGAAACTGTGCTGTTTAGGGTTTTGTTGACAGCTAGTTTTGAGGAATGCTATGATCCTCTGTTTGAGTAGTGTCCCCATTAGTTTCCCCACTACAGACATGAGGCTCACTGGTCTGTAATTACTAGCCTCTTTGCAACTGCCAGATTTGTGAAGTGGAACCACTATTGCCTTTTCCCAGTCTTCTGACACCACACCACTCTTCAAGGATTTCATGAATAGAAGAGCCAGAGGGGCTGTTAATTCTGCCCCCAGTTCCTTAAGGATTCTGGGGTGCATCTCGTCTGGTCCCATAGCTTTGTCTGCTTTTAGTTTATTTAGCGCCTCCTGTACTTTGGTTTCTATAAAGGGACTCATGTCTACCCCGGTCCTGGGGTGTTGTGTTTTTTCATGGCTGGGCCATTCCCTGGGTCCTCTTTTGTAAGCAATGAGAGCAGAAATATTTGTTGAGGGTTTTAGCTTTCTCTGAGTCATGTTTGGTGCATTTCCCTTCTTCAGTAGCAATCTTTACTATCCCTCCCTTTTGCCTTTCTACGTTCCCTAATGTGTCTAAAAAATTATTTGTTTCCTCTCTTTGCCCCTTCTGCTATCTTTTTCTCTGTCTGGGCTTTTGTCTTTCTAATTTGTTTATTAGACTCTCATTTTTTCCTTGTATGACTCCCAGTCTTTCTCAGTTTTGGTTTCCTGGTATAT
Source organism: Neoceratodus forsteri (assembly GCA_016271365.2). Taxonomy (NCBI): domain Eukaryota; kingdom Metazoa; phylum Chordata; order Ceratodontiformes; family Ceratodontidae; genus Neoceratodus; species Neoceratodus forsteri. The sequence continues at coordinate 876,434,631 of CM057452.1, read as the reverse complement.
GTTGTATGCCTTCTTTTTTTTCTTGAACTGTGGTAGCCACTTCCTTTGAAAAACATAGAGGATTTCTTTTTCTTTTTGCTTTGCTGACCCATCTGGCACATTGATCTGTGGAAGTCTTTATTGCTCTCTTGAGTCTCCCCCACGTGACCCTGACCTCCTTAAACTCTATTTCCATTAACTGGCTACTTATGTTGTTCCTCATTTTTTGGAAGTCAGCCTTTCTGAAATCTAGCACCTTTATCTTTGATTGGCTGGTGTCCTGTATTATGTTTACCTTAAAGCTTACCATGTAATGGTTGCTGTTCCCCATATGGCATCCCACTTTGATGTCCTTGATCCTTTTTGGCTTTATGTCTACAAGATGGAGAATGGCACCTCCCCTTGTTGGGGTTTTAACAAGTTGGCACATTCCCATGCCTTCTAGTGACAATAAGAAGTCCCTACTTCTTCTTGTTGCTGCCGTTAGTGTGCTCCAGTTAATATCTGGTAGGTTAAAGTCCAACACCAGTATTACTTCACCTTTATTGGACATTTTGTGGATTTCCTGTATTAGGTCTTTGTCTCCTTTAGCTCTTTGATTTGGGGGCCTGTACACAACATCGATTCTGAAAGTTTTTCCCTTGCCCGTGTCGACTGTTAGCCACAGTGACTCAAAGTCCCCAGGTTGCCCTTTTACTTCTGTGGCTTTTTTATTTCCCCCTGAATGTAAATGGCTATGCCCCCCCTCTTTTTTTGCCTTGCCTATCTTTCCTGTACAGCTTGTATTGAGAATGGCTGTATCCCATCCATGGTTTTCCATGAATCACATTTCTGCTACAGCCTCTAGTCCAACCTTTCTGTATCCAAGATGGCTGTAAGTTCAGGAAGTTTGTTGGTTAGGTTCCTAGGATTTGCAACCATTGCCTTCCAGGAATGTATATCCTCTTTGGTGTGAGGTTGTACCCATTTCTGAGACTGCTCCAGTTTGCTCTTTCCAGCCAAGAGATCATTGAGGTTGCTGGTTCGGGTGTATGTTGGCTCTGATTTGTTTTCTGAGGATGTATGCTAGCATTTTGCATTTTTGGGAGTGATGACCAGCCCACCAACAGCAGGGGTGTGAGCTGTGTCATACTTCCCTTTATTTAGTTTAAACTACCTGTATAGACATCACATTTTTTTTCCATTTAAAGTTTATTGAGTTTTACAATAATGAGAACAGGACCAGGAGTATCATACAGAGTAAATATAACATTCACAATCACAAGGATCTGTCCTCCACCCCACCCCTCCCTCCCCCACAAATCCCCCCACTAAAGCCACCCCTCCCACATGTTAAGCAACACAGAAAACAAAACACTCTGGATTTTACTTGGCAATGGCATGTTATATGTACAGGTAGGGATATCAAAGAGAATATAATGTGTGCAAAGGTGCCCATATTTTGCATATTTCTCAGGCCTGTTATTGAGAAAGGCTATTGTCTTCTCGGTCCTAAGGTTTGAAAGGAATTCATTAAGCCACTCCGTATATGAAATATTGTCATTGTCCTTCCAGTGACGTAACACTAATTTCTTGATGGACATAGAGATCAGGGCTATGTATCTTCTAACTAAAACTGGAATGGCAGAATAATCACTAATAGGCAAATTTCTGGGGTGAATAATTCTCTGCAAACCTAATAAAGGATCAACCTTGTGCTGAATGGTGTTCCAGAGTGGGGCAACTTTGGAGCAGCTCCAGAAATTATGAAATAGAGACCCCTCTTCCTTCTTACATCTCATACAAATAGACAATGGGAGGAGGCCAAATTTGCATAATTTTTGTGGGGAGTAGTATAAATTGTGCAATATATGAAATTGAGTCAAGTGTAGTCAATCCTGGGTAATGTACTTATGGCAATTCTGTCATAGTTCAGTCCAAACTAATTTTCTAGCAGGGAAAAGGACTCCCAATCACGCTATGGAGCAAAACAATTCAGATCTCCAGTTATATAAAATTTTGTAGCAGTTGGATACTGAATGCTGAGAGCCAGGCTCAGGATTTATTACACTGGTAAAAGATGGTTTGTTGAGGAAAGGGGATTGAACCAAAACCTTGGAGATGAGATGTTTTAGTTGGAAGACTTTAAAACTATATTTAGTCAGCAAGTTGTAGGTGGATAAGATGTCGGCAGAGGGAAGCCATGTATTTCCTCCTGAAATAAATGATAAAAGATGTAGATCCTTGATACAGGGTATCCAACTAGATAGAAGTGTTTTATTATCTATTTTCAAATTGGGGTTTCCCCACATGGGTTGCTCTGGGTCCTGGGTGTGATTATATTTAATGTAGCTACATAACTGTGTGTGATTCTTCACCAATATAGCCATGGGAGTGGGAAGTAGATTTGCAGGTAGGACCTTGGCTTTAACAAACAGAAGTGAAATCAGGTTGAGGCCATGTTCCTGTAAAAGGGATAGTTCAATTCTAAGCTATGGGGTGAGGAAGGACAGTTGAAAACTGCACCTGCAGGAGATAGCCACCTGAGGTATTTGATAGCATGGCTAGCCGAGTGGTAAAAGGTTAAATGAGGGCGACGTAAACCCCCTCTCTCCTTAGGGGCTGCTAATTTCATGTATGCTAATCGAGGTGGTTTATTAGCCCAGATAAACTCTGTGATAAGTCTATGAACATTATTAAACCATGAGAGAGGTAACCATATATTGAGTAGCAGCAGGGGGTTAAAGAGCCTAGGAAATACATTCATCTTGACTATATTGATTTTGCACCATATCGAGAGGGAGTTTGGACCATGTGTCCAAGTCTTGAAGGATAGTTCTTACCAGAGGATCCATATTAAATTTTTGAAATGAGCTGGGTTTCGGTATAATAATACCAAGGTATTTTAAGGAGTCATGATTCCATGTCAGACCCAGATCAGTAATGGATTTCTTAATCACCTTATGATTGAGAGGGAAAACCAGAGTCTTGTCTATATTAAGCTTATAATTAGACAAATTACTATATTTCTTGATGAGTGGTATCAAATGGGAAATCGAAGTCTCCAGGTGAGACAATTGTAAAAGTATATCGTCGGCATATGCCGAAACCTTGACTACTTGAGACGCAATGGGTATACCTTGAATCTGGTTACAACTTGTCAATCTACAGATCAGGGGTTCTAAGTATAGATTGAATAGTATGGGGGAAAGAGGGCAGCCCTGTCTAGTTCCTGATTTTAAAGGGAAAAGATTGGAAATCACCCCATTTGCAGTTATCCATGCCGAAGGGGCCTGATATAGAGCTTTTATCCAATTTTGAAATTCAGTGGGGAATTTGTAGGCCTTGAGGGCCCGGAACAAAAAATTCCAGTCCACTCTGTCAAATGCACTTCTTAGCATCCAGGGAGACCAAGGCGGCTGAAAAATAGGCATCCCTGGATGCCGAGAGAACATGCAACAGAGTTCGGAGGTGTTCTACCGAGGAGCGTCCCTGCATGAAGCCAACTTGTTCAGGACTGATAACGTCTGGTAGAACTGTGTTGACGTGCTCTGCTATTAATTTGGTTAGTATTTTAATATCCTGATTTAGTAAGGATATTGGACGATAACTTGTGGTCAACTCTGGGTTTTGATCCTGTTTGGGGATAAGAACTATTAAGGCTTCAAACAAGGTACTATCCACAGATACTCCTGATAAAATATGTTGAAATAGGGACAGCAACAAAGGAATTGGGGTTTCTGGATTTTCTTGTAGAAGTTTGCGGAAAAAACGTCTGGTCCCGGAGTCTTGTCTGAAGGGAGGGATTGAATAGTTTTAGCAATTTCCATAGCAGATATAGGGGCTATAAGTGCTCTCTGTTTAATCTCTGAGAGGGAGCGCGGTTGGGATGCCTCCAGGTAGGAGTCCAATTCCTGCTCTGAAAGTGGGTTTGGCATGGAGGCATAGAGATTGACATAATATTCCTGGAATTCAGATACTATATCAGATGGGGATGTCTTCAACGCACCATCTACTAAGGATCGAATAGCAGGGATATATTTAGCAGATTCTAGTTGCTTAATTCTTAGTGCTAATAAACGCCCTGCCTTTTCTCCCTGGACTGTGTATGTTGACCTAGGTAGTTCATTCTCAATATGGAAAACTCTTTTTCCTCAGAATCTCTAGGTACGTATCCCTCAACTTGGCCAGCTTCTGTCTAACATCATCGGCAGAATCAGAAGTCAAATGTGCTTCGATATCCCTTATCTGGCCAAGTAGGGAATGAAGTTCCTGATCTTTTCTTTTTTTTTCTCTGTGATGATAAACTTATCAGTATGCCTCTAATATAGGCCTTAAAAGAGCACCATATTATATCAGGTTTGGAGGTTGTTTTTTCATGATCCTTAATGACGTGTTCTATGTGTTTATTAAGTGTGGTAATTATCACGGGTTCCTTCAACAATTGGTTATTGATTTTTCAGCATGGGGTCTTTTTAATAGAGGAGACTAAAGATAAGTGACAAGTGACCAAGGGATTTTCAGAAGGTGGGCCAGGTTGGATGGAAACATTTAGGGCTCCTGCCAGGAGTACTTGGGATACTAACAGGTAGTCATTTCTGGATGCGGTCTTATGGACAGGGGAAATAAAAGTATAATTTTTCTCTGAAGGGTGAAAAACACGCCATACGTCACATAAGCCAAGGTTATCTAGAAGTTCCCAAAATGCATGCTGAGCTGGAGAAAACCCCCCATGTGGCTCATTGGAATGATCCAATGATGGATCGAAGACAGCGTTTATGTCTCACCCCAAAATTATGGGCAAAGACACATAAGGGGTTAATATATTAATTAACTGCATGAAGAATTCCGGAGAGTCCATATTTGGGCCATAGATCGATCCCAGCAACATCTCCATATTATTTAAAGTACAGTGGATAAAAATAAATCTGCCCTGTGGATCCTCAATTATATGTGTAAGTGAGAAAGGGATTTTTTTTGGAAATCAGTATCAGGACTCCACTACTTTGGGTAGAACCTCCCACTGCAAAAACTTGCCCTATTTGTAATCTTCTAACTCGACTAGCCTCAGAGTTTAAAAGATGCGACTCTTGTATGAATCCAACATTGATAGATAGTAGGGCTAAGTGTTTTAGCACTTTATATTGTTTAAGTTGTGGCCTGAGGCCCTTCACATTCCAAGTAGCCATCTTAAATGAGTTAGCCATACTTAGTAGCAAAAAAGAATATAATTTTTATATCCCATATAAGCCAGAGTGTTGCCCTGCACATACCTTCCCATGTTTCTGTGTTGCCAATCCCACCCTCCCTATGCCCTTTATGTAGCCTTTTGTTTTGTACTATCCCTCTATCAACTCTGCCATTTAGTACAACCAGTGTATGAGTGAAGACTAACCCAACCCTCCCAAACCCCCATACTGTTGCAGACAGTGTTCCGCAGTTCACCATCCACTTAGCTCCCCCCTCCAACCACCCTAAATTGTCTCCGTAATTGCAAAACAATAAGAACAACAAAGTATGATACAACATCATGAGTTTTAAAGAGAACAACCCTAAACCATATAGAATATATGGATTATGCTTATTAATTATAGTGGGGAATATCCCTTAGTATTACTGTCTACCCTACTCCTGTGAATTTCCTTCTTGTCCCGCTATGCAGCAAGAAACATCTATAAGGTACTCAATTCAGTCTCTTTCTACCCTACATATAATATGAAGGAAATTATATTAAGCGACCGAATAACCTCCTTGCCATGGGAACTGGAGGAAGGAACTAGAAATGCTCAGAATTTTTATAAAACACAAACTCCAAATGAGCCCCAAATTGCCATCTAGGCCGAGGGCACGAGCCAAAAACAAAACTGGAAAAGTGAGATAACGATAAGTAAACGAGTATTGAAATTAAGGTGTCTCTGTATTCAACTGGAGTCCGGTATATCCTTGTAAGCTATGCAGCTCCTTAGGTTCTTAAGGACATTCTTGAGATGCCCCAGGTGAAAACAGCATCCCCTCACTTGACTCACGAATCAGGCTGAGAACATCACGATTTAGGTCTAAATATCAATCTTGACACTCCCTCTAGTGGCCAATGGCATACTACTTCTCTCCTCAGCTTCCAACAACTGTGGTATTATATTTCTGAGAACCACATCTCTCTGGGATTATCGAGGAGGTAGATTAGCAACAGGACGAGGCTCTCCCGGGACAGAAGCAGAACCAGGCATCTAAGTCGCTCCATCACTAAATTAGAGGGGTAGTTATGTTGCAAATACTGTTAGACTGACACTGCCAGAAGAAGAAAAAGTACAAGTACAGTCCTGCTTTTAATAGAATGTCTCTCCCAGAAGGTAAACATATGAAATTGTCCTCCTGTAAACAATTAAGTAAGCATTCTATGGGAATCAGACCAGAAGGAGATTTGAATGATGTAGTGATAGCAATTTTGCTGTATACATGCCTAGAACAGCAGAGGAAACACTGGGACCCTCTCATCCTCTAAATCAGGTATCCCTAAAGAGATTGGGAAGTGAGGCTTTCAAATTGACTAGAGCCATTTCAGGATCTTCATGGTATGCCACTTTCCATCAATTAAGACTTGCAATTTTGCAAGGTAGCTCATCAAAAGCAGAACCCACGTAGCAATCAATTTGGCTACTAAGGGTGGAAGGCAGTATGACGTTGGCATACTGTAGCTGGTAGATCTTGTGCAATATGTACTTTAAGCCTTCCCAACAAATTTCTTGAAGATCTCTGGCTTTGGATAAAAAATGTTGACATTCTAAATAGTTAAGAAACCGAAAAATAATCAGTCTCGGGGGGGGGGAGCCTGCAGGGGGTGTCAGCCTTAATGCACGGTGGGCTTACTCAATCACATATTTGGCCCCAAAAGGAGAAGGTCCAGCTATCTTCTCTACAAATTTCTGCATGAATAATATGGGATTCGGGCCTTCTTGGGTTTTTGGTAGCCCTATGAGCACAGCATTATTTCTTTGGCTCCTTCCCTCGAGATCTTCGATTTTGAGCTATAGTTTGGCAATTCTTTGCCTATTCACCATAATTTCTGGATCCAGTCGGTCTATATGTTTCTCCAGGGATATAACTCAGATTTCTGTGTTCGTGATATGGCGCGAGATCTCTTCGAGTGCAGATGAGATAGATTTAAGCTCCGAGGTGACGGATTTCAGCTCTTCTTTAAATGGCCTAAACTCGCCAGAAACTCACAAATGTAAGTGGCTCCATGTCTGATGACACGTTGGGGATTTCCTCAGTATCAATGGCAGCTGAGGCTTGAGGCTTCGTGGAGCCTTTCTCAGGCATTATGCGGTGGAGTCGTCGCAATGCTCTTCTTCATTTCGATCTCCATCAACGTTTTGCACTCCAGAGGTGATGTAGAACCTTTTCAGGCAACTGCTGGTTATCGTTTAGGCAGGATTTTAAGACAGTAAGCACTAAAAATAGTGAAATAAAATGAGAGGGTGGCTGGAGTGAGTAAAGAGAGGTAGCACCCAGCTGCCTGCATCACGTGGTCTCCCCAGACATCAAATTTTTGTTCGAGTGCTTGCACACCTTCTTTGTTTAGGTGCAATCTGTCATATTTAAAAAAAGCTCTTCCCCAAAAGTTGTGCCAATTCCCTATGTAGTGGTATCCCTTGTCTTGGCACCAATCATGCAGTCATGAGTTGAATTTGCCTACTTCAATCTCTCTGACTTGCTTGGAGCTTTTTTCCCCCACACTGGCAGCACTTCTGAGAAGGCTAATTTGGCTGGAAGGAAAGAACTTTTGTTAGCCAGATCCTCAAAATGTTTCCTGGCCTCCTGAACTGTGTGATTTGCCAAGTCATTGGTACCAAGGTATATTGTTATATGTGTAACATCCACTGACTCCTGCACAATTGTCTTTATGTGGTTAGTGTCCTTACTTGTAGACGCTCCTGGCAGACACTTTGCCATGATGTCGCTTTTAACATTTTGTTTTAGGTGGTGTTCCATTCCTCGGATCATGGAATCCATGATTATGAGAATTTTGCTTTTGTTTGTATTTGTGTTGTTTTTATTTTGAGTGTTAGTATTTTTGTTATTGCATTTGAATTTTGTATTGTTGTTGGTTATATTTTGAGTATTAGTATTTTTATTTTTATCATAGTTTGTATTGCTTTTAATTGGTGTGTTAGCCTTTTTTGGTGGTTTGATTTCTTTACCTTTTATTACTTTGTCTGTGGTTGGTAGCAGTGGAGTGAACCTGTTTTTGATTTGTAAGGCCAGGAAATGCTCCAGGTTTTTGACTTCCATCCTGGGCCTTCGATGATGCCTCTTTTTCCTTACCACTTGCCAGTCTCTGGGCCTTGCCTTGAGTCCTGGCCCCTGGCTGACATGTTGGTACTGGTGGTGGGGAGGTTGAGGAGGTGTGCTATAGAGTTCACTGTGTTGGAGTTCATATATTATAGTCCAAGCATCCTGTAGTTGGGCTGCAAGATCTGTTATGGTGCAGCACACATGGCAGGGTCCTGGCTACCATTTGTAGATCCTATTATACAGTGCACCACAGTTTTTGCAACTGACAAGGTCCATTTTGTTTTATTTGTTTGTTTTAGTTGAGAGGTAGTGCTGATTCCTGTTTCTTGGCAGGAAGTTTGGATGAAAAAGAAAACAGAACAGTGAGTTTTTTTTTTGTTTTTGTACCTTACTACCTCCTATCAGGTGTTCTGGGTGGCACTACATGCCTATAAAGCAAGAGCACTCAGGGAGGATGGGATTAGGGAGGGTGGGTATGAATCAACTGTTCCCTGTATCCTGTAGAAAATAATCAGGTAGCTGTTGAACAGTTGAGGTCTAACTTGTATTCCTGAAAGGTAAGACTGAATCTGGTTACTAGCTCGGTTCTGCCCTTTGGCTTAGAACAATTCCATGGAGTTCCCACTACTTGCAATAAAAAACCCTGCCTGTGGTCCGTGTATCCTGGCTCCCTGCTGCTGTGAGGAAGAGGGGACTAATCCACTGGTTGCAGGACAGTAGCAGGCCTTCTCAAACACTGGAGTGCCCAGGGAATGCTGCAGCAGAAGCTGCTGATGAGAGTAGAAGCCACCAAGGAGATAGAACCTGGATGGGACTATGCTGCTGCGCGTTCTGCTTATGGCATTTCAGTTGGCAGACCTGCAGGCAAGAGCATGGGAGAATTTAAATCTTCTACCTGAGCTTCCCTCAGGTAGAGTTTGCTGCTTTGTGGATCTGGGAGATCCTTTTAAGCCCCCTCGCTATTGTTGGGGTTTGCACTCTTTGCCCTTTAGCACCCAATTTGCTGGGCCACTGAGGCATAGGCTGTGTCATACTGTGATGTTTCCTTTAGCTTCCCAGCTCAAGTTTGTGGTAAATGAATGGCTGTGACTAGTCCCTGCATGCTGCAAAAACAAAAACAATCAGGTAGCTGTTAAACAGACAAGGTCTAGCTTGTACTCCTGCAAGGTAAGAAGGAATCTGGTTACTAGCTCAGTTGTTCTGCCTTTGGCTCAGAACAGCTCCATGGAGTCCCCACTGCTTGCAGTAAAAACCCCTGCTTGTGGGCCATGCATCCCGGCTCCCTGCTGCTATGAGGGAGAGGGACCAATCCACTGGCTGCAGGACAATACCCAACCTTCTCAAATGTCGGAGTGCCCAGGGAACTTCTGTAGCAGAAGCCACCAATGAGAGTAGAACCCACTGACAAGATGGAACCTGGATGCAGCTATGCTGCTGCGGGTTCCACTTGTAGTGCTTCAGTCAGCAGACCTGCAGGCAAGAGCATGGGAGAATTTAAATCTCCTACTTGCACTTCCCTCAGGTGAAGATCAGTGAAGCTCAACAGACAGTAAGGCTAGGGGCTGAACCACACTTGATGTATGCCTCCTAGGGTTGCCCTGTGTGTCTAAGTTGTTCTGCTGGAGAGAATTGAATGGTAGGGAAAAAAGTATTTTTCTAAAGGTTTTTTTTTGTCTTCTGGTCAGTTCAGGTAGGAAGTGGGTGGTGATATGCAGAACCTATATAGGAAGAGGACCTGGGGTGGGTGGGATTATGGGTTAGGGTTGGGGAAGAACCTTTATTTCTCCTTCCTGCTGAAAAAATAATCAATTTGTTAAGGTCTGCCACTTAGTAGCACAACTAGAGACTGGAGGAGAGGAGATCTCTCTCCCAGTCTATGAAGATCAGTGAATCTCAGCAGACAGTAAGGCTAGGGCTGGACCGCACTTGTCTTATGCCTCCTAGGGTTGCCCTTTGTGTCTGAGCTGTTGCTTCTGGTTGTTTCTGGCTGAGAGCTTTCTATTAGCCAACCACTATTTCAGAAGTGGGACAGCAGACAGTAAGACTAGGGGTTGATCTGCTCTTGGTGTATGCCTCCTACTGGTGCCCTTTGTGTCTGGGCTGTTGCTTCCAGCTGAGAGCTTTCTATTAGTTGACCACTATTTCAGTAGTGGTACAGCAGTACAAATGCTGATGTACATAAAGCAGCCAGGAATTCTGGGTAAGTGTTCCAACTGTTCCTTATGCTGAGAGAGCAGCTGCTGGCTGGGTCTGAGCAGAGCAATCGAGGAGAGAAGTCACCTCAGTGGAGCTAGGAGCCCGGACTGTGCACTCCAAGGGGGATACAGCCAGGTAGAACTGCTGTCAAGGAATCCCTGCTTCTGCACCTGTCAGAGTCTGCCTTCCCTCCATGATTAGTCACTCTTCCAGTTGAGGAAGGTCAGTGAAGCTCAGCAGACAGCAAGGCTAGGACTGGACTGCACTTGGCTTATGCCTCCTAGGGTTGCCCTTTGTGTCTGAGCTGTTTCTTCTGGTTGTTTCTGGCTGAGGGCTTTCTATTAGTTAACCACTATTTCAGTAGTGGGTATAGCAGACAGTAAGGCTAGGGGCTGGACTGCTCTTGGCGTATGCCTCCAAGGGGTTCCATTTGTGTCTGAGCTGTTGCTTCCAGCTCAGAGATTTCTATTAGTTGATCACTATTTCTGTAGTGGTAAAGCAGTACAAATGCTGATTTACATACAGCAAGGCTAGGGGCTGGCCCGCGCTTGGTGTATTCCTCCTGCAGCTCATCCCAAAAAAAACAAATATTCCAGTGTCTGGAGGGGGTGTCCACTGAACTGCTTCATGTGGCTCATGAAGAGCATTCAGATGAAAGGTGATAGCTCACTTTTTTATAACTCTTGAAATATCATGTCACTATGGTACCATCAATACTAACATCTGTCGGAGACAGTGTGGGAAGAAAGATGCACACGCACATATTTTTTTTTGAGATGCCAAATAATTTACCCATTTTGGACAGAGGTCTCTAGTCACATAATGGGCATACTGAAACTGTCAGATGCCCCCCCACACATGCACACACACACACAATGGTACACCTGATTAGAGTTGGTCAAAATGCATCTTCCAACAACAGAATTCTGGAAAAATTATGATTTTGCTTTCATGAAATTTCACCAAAACTGTGATTTCAGTTATTTCCTTCTAATTTAGCAAGTATTTGTCCAAACTGCATTAAATATGGTATGAGGACATTTCAAGGCACATACAGACATCTGAGTGCACCTGCTTGCTTTTGAACTATACAGAAATGCACCAAGTTTGAGAGCTTTGTCTTTAAGTGATGATTGAGTTATGTGCCTCAAAACCTTCATAAATTTTAAAATTACATTTTGCAATGATGTAAACTACAGAATGTTAAACTCCTATAACTTTAAACTAGAGAACAGAATATCACCAATTTTGTAAAGTTTATTGACCCTAAATGTTAAGTTTTGAGGCTGCCCCATGGTCCTGCATTGAGATTGGGAAGTCACATCTGAAGGCAGGCCATGGCTGAAACAGCCTCCACTCAACAGCGCTTCTTGGTTGGGGAAGGTTGGTGGTGGGTCCCACACACAGCATCCCCTGCAGCTGGGGATCTTATTTCTGCTGCAGGGGAAGCTGTGGCTGTGCAGGCTGACAGATGTACTGCCCCACTAGAGGAGATGGGAGGGGAAAGTTGGAGAAAATCCAGTAGCCAACTGAATAATGGCTGGGTTCAGCCTGATCAGGGTATATCCCTGTGAACAGGGTATATATCCATGAGAAATAAGCTGCCAGTCAGGAGAAAAGGAATATGGCAAAATAAAGGCTGTGTGTCAACTCTATAATCCCTTACTTAAATGCAGGCCAAGTTATAAGCAGCCAAAGACTCCAAAATAACATTAGTAATTAAAGTTGAATTTCATGAGCTTTTGTGAAATAGTGAAATGTTGTGATACTTGTCAAAGCCATATCCATACATTTTGCCCAATCATACACTTGAGTTGCCATGGTAGAGGAAGGTAAAGGCTGGGTAAAGTGGCAATAAGGTAGCAGTCATAGTAGGCTCCAAAGTAAAAGTATAATGGTACCAAGTGTCTGGTCACTATCTTGAGTGATGAACCATGAAGAATAGTCATGGACATAAGTGTGCACTTGTCTGAGTTCCACGACATGCCAGATGTGAACCTGATGTGATGTTTAAATGATGTTCACACCTGCTTAACTGCTGCACTCATGTCCAAGCGTGCAACATGTAAATCTGATGTGATTCTTATAAGATGTTTGTAACAGATTACCTGCTGCACACATGTCAAGTTTGTGGCATGTGAACCTAATGTGTTTTTACACCTAGTTCACATAGGTTCACTTTGTGTATGTGAACCACATGGAACCATTGCACAATTAATTATGTGGCATGCATTCTGCATGTACACAGCACACACATATTTCTGTAAGAGACTGTAACCATTAGAGATAGAAACACAGAAACATAGAAGTTGATGGCAGATAGGACCGCAAGGCCCATCCAGTCTGCCCATTTCTTTTTCTACCTTATAAATGTGCCATCGGCCTTTGCTCTGTCAATGGCCAATCTATTCATATTCATCTGTATTGCTCCCTTATGCCTATCCCATGCCTGTTTGAAGCCCTGCACTGTATTCATATTCACCACTTCCTAAGGTAGGCCATGCCATGCATCCACCACGTTTTCTGTGAAAAGAACTTCCTAACATTACCCCTTAATTGGCGTCCCTCTAATCTCATGCTGTGTCACCTTGTCCTGCTATTTTTCTTATATTGAAACATGTCTGACTCTTTCACCTTGTTAATGCCCTTAAGGTGTTTGAAAGTTTCAATCATATCACCTCTCTCCTCTTTGCTCTAGGGTACCAGAAGATCACTGACTTAATGACCTGTGGAAACACATGCATGTGTAACATTGTTTCTGTGCATTGCCACCTACTGACTCTTTAACAATCCTGTAGATAACAATGTATAATTGAAAACAGTGGCACCAAGTGACACCAAGCCTTAGAACTAGTTGTGATTTAGGCCATTGTGAAGAAGAAGAATCTGGATATCTTCAGTAATGATGGAGTATGATGCTGAGCATCACTGCAGTATCTGGATATCTTTAAAAATGATGGAGCATGATGCTGGACATCACTGTCGCTGCAGTGCTGGAGGGGTACTGCAGGGCCTTGATGTTAGTGCAGGTAAGGTAATTCAGTGGTGATAAGTACTTTGTAAAAGTTAAATTCCACAAATGGAATTTTAGTGGTATTACTTATTATGCGTCAATGCATTTTTGAGCAAATTTTGCCAATTAGTAATTCCTAAAGTAGCCACAATAAATGTTAACCTACTAAGACACATTTATCCAGCTTAATTAGATTCTAGGACATACTATATTTACTTTGATATGCATACCAAATTTTACAGTGTATCTCTGCAGTAGCAGTGGAGCTATAAACATCCGAATATTTCTAAACTTTTCACACAATTTAGCAAATAATTGAATAGTAAAATGTTGAACTCCTGTAACTTACAATTTACACAACCAATTCCATCTATTTAGCAGTTTCTATGACTCTTCCAAGAAAGTATGCATATCAATTTTCTATTATCCAGTTCCAAAGGTGGCTAAGTTGTAGGCATAGAAATATGTTCAGAAATATTCAGATGAATAATAAATGACCAGACTTTAAGCCCCTACCACCCCTCATAAAAATGTCATGAAACATGGCCTCTTTTATATAGCTTCTGTCAGAAAATAGATTTGCCAAAATTCATGCCTTTAGCTATAACACTGATTGTGTTACGACCAATAAAACAGTCTCAGAATATTTCACAAAATGTGGCATAATTTTGCAAACTTCTGTGGAATTTTTGTGAAAATTCTGTGAAATCAGAATTTGTTAATTTTGCCCAGCCCTATACCTGATACTGGACCTAATCCCTAGTGGACTGCAGAAAGGGAACAAGAGATACTTATTCCTAATCTCGATAGTGGTTGCAGCTAAAACAATCACATAATGTTGGCTATCACCTTCTTCTCCACAAATACTGTAGGCTAGTGGCACAAAATAATACATTCAGTTTACTCAATGGAAGCAATCACAGTTTTATTATGTATTAAAAAAGACAAATATGACACCGGTTGGCTCCATTTCCTTAATTTTAGAGAAGACATGAAGGCACAGATGTACTGGAAGAATTGCTTTCACTCAAAATCCACACACTTACTAGCTTAGAACTGTGGTACACTTACAATAAAATTCAAAGGAAACAGCTACTTCCCAGTAATGACAGGAACCCACATCTATCCCTCCTGGATTCAATCACACAGGGTTACAACTCAGCCTAACCTGTAAGGAAAACAGACAAAGAAAATATTATTGGGTATCTAAATAATATAATGTACTTTTTAGTTTACTGTACAACAGAGAGCACATGCACGTTTTTCCCCTTTTAACATTAACCATTGCCACTGTAGGCCTCTGTCTTGTAGTTAATTAAAACATTTTCTTTTGTCTCTTTAGTTAACTTTGTTGTTCTGTCCCAGTTCTATTGCATGTTGTTTTATATACAGCCCATTACAATGTGCTTACATTAATCCATCGTGTACCATGTCACCAAGATCAGGCTGTGCAAGGACTGACCATCTGGATATGAAAAGGGTAGACTGGAACTCAAACAAGGTCAGTACATTTGAAATTATGATATCTAAAATAACAGTGACTTGCTAAAGACAGAAAAACCATCAGCTCAGTCTGAAGGAATAGCACACTGGTACTTTTTCAGACATGTGGACTCTTTTTAGTTATGTTGTTAGCATGCTCCCTGTTATATGACATCAATGTGTACATTTATTCCATCATCCTCACAGAACATTTTTGTGAATTTGTGTTGAAAATGTACTTGTATGCTATCTTGGTGTCGATAAACTTCAAGTTTAAGAAAAAAAGAAAATACGCAGCCTAGGGGTTGCATCCAGAGTGGTGAACTGGGTTAAAAACTAGTTAAAGGGTAGACAACAGAGGGTGGTAGTTAAATGGCACCCACTCTCATGATGGGTGAATGACCAACAGGGTGCTGCAGGGCACAGTACTGGGACCATTCCTCTTCAATGTCCTCAAAAATGACATTGCAGATTAAATGGAAGGGAAGGTATGCCTTTCTGCAGATGACACCAGAATCTTCAATAGAGTGGATGATAAGGAAGGGGTTAAAAGAATGCATAGGGATCTTGAAAAACTCAGGGTAGCCGAGACCATGACAGTCAGTGTTCAATGCCAAAAAGTGCAAAATCATTCACAAAGGGCATTGGAACACAAGACCTGAGTATAAGATGGAAGGAGGTACTGTTGGAGGCAGTATAGCGCAGTGGGTTAAGGCTCTGAGCTGCAGATCTGGAGACCTGGGTTTGAATCCCACAGCTGCCTAGGTACATACTATGTGATCCTGAGCCAAACATTTAACTTCCTTGTGCTCCCAGGTTGCTTCTGGAAACAAGCTTTGGTTTACTGTGATACTCCTGGTAAAACAATGTTCCCCTTCCCTTCCCTTTCCCTATCAGTCACTACGCATGAGAAGGGCCTTGGAGTTATCATATCTGATTACCTCAAAGTGGTGGGATAGTGTAACAAAGCAGTGGGTAGGGCCTGTGAGATGCTAAGATGCATAGAAAGAGGTATCTCCAGCAGGAGGTGGGCAGTGATAACATAGAAACATAGACTTTGACGGCAGATAAGGACCGCTTGGCCCATCTAGTCTGCCCATTTCCCTACCTACAGGATAGGCCGCAGATTCTAGTTAACCAACAGCCTATTTCTTCCTACCCCCTACAAGAATTGCCTTATGTCTTGAATTATCCCACAGTTTTAGACCCCACAACCTCCTCAGGAAGGCTGTTCCATGCATCCACTACCCTCTCTGTGAAATAATACTTCCTCCCATTGCCCCTGAACCGCCTCCCTTCTATCTTTAAATTGTGTCCCCTTGTTCTTGCATGTCTCTTTTTGTGAAAGATGCTACTCTCTTGGACTTTGTTGATTCCACTGAGGTACTTAAAAGTTTCTATCATATCCCCCCTCCTTCTTTCCTCAAGGGTATACATATTAAGCTCCTTTAGTCTCTCCTCACGGCTTCTCTTGCAGACCCTGCACCATTTTAGTTGCCCTCTGGAATGCCTCTATCCTGTCCATGTCCTTATGAGATGGGGTCTCCAGAACTGGATGCAGTACTCAGATGGGGTCTCACCAATTGTCTGTACAGAGGATAACTACTTCCTGTTTTCTGCTGATGATGCCTCTCCTATACATCCCAGCATACCCCCAGCCCTCCCTACTGCCTTCTCACATTGCTTGCTAACCTTAAGGTCATCTGATATGATTACCCCCAGGTCCCTTTCCTTTTTTGTTGTTGTTACTACCTCCCCCACCCATTGTGTATTCTTCCCCTGGGTTCTTGTTTCCCAGGTGCATTATTTTGCACTTCTTTGCATTGAATCCTAGCTGCCATACTTCTGACCATTCCTCCAACCTTGCCAAGTCCCTTTTCATCCTTTCCATGCCTCCTTGTGTATCAACCCTGTTGCAGATCTTTGTGTCATCTGCAAAGGCACTTTCCTTCCAGTCCCTCTCAATGTCACTGATGAAGACATTAAAAGGACTGGACCCAATACTGAACCCTGGGTACCCCACTAGTAACCCCTCTTTCTTCAGAGTGGACTCCATTTACAATTACCTTCTGTGTCCTGTTGTCCAGCCAATGTTTTACAGGCTACCACCCTGGGACCCTCCCAGGCTGGTGAATTTGACTATTAATCTTCTGTATGGGACTGTTTCAAATGCCTGCAAAGTCTAGGTAGGCCATGTCCACAGCCCTCCCTGGTCTACTACTTTGGTCACCCAGTCAAAGAAATCTATTAGATTCATCTGACATGACCTTCCTGCTGTGAATCCATGCTGTCTTGGGTCCTGTGCCCCACTGGGCTCTAGGTACTCAACTATTCTTTCCTTCAGAAGTGACTCCATCACTTTCCCTACCACAGAGGTCAAACTAACAGGTCTGTAGTTTCCTGCCTCTGTCTTGGTCCCACTTTTGTGAATGGTAATCACATCCACCTTCCTCCAGTCCTCGGGTACCACACCATCCTCCCATGATTTATTAAAAAGAGTAGCCAGTGGTTTCACTAGTTCCTCCCTTAATTCTTTTAGAATTCTGGGGTGAATTCCATCAGGCCCCATTGCTTTGTCCACCTTCAGTTTTAGGAGTTCTTGCAGAACCCTTTCTTCTGTGAAAGGACTGGGATCAACCCCCCCTATCAAGAGTGCTTCTGTTAATTGGATTAGGCACTTCCCCCTCCTCTTTTGTGAATACTGAGCAGAAATATTCATTCAGTATTCCTGCTTTTTCACTGTCCTCTTCTGCCCACCCACTGTTCATTCTATTCAGCCTCACTATCCCTCCCTTTGTCTTTCTACGCTCACTGATGTACCTATAAAAGGTTTTATCCCCCTTCTTAACTGAGTTGGCTATCTTTTCCTCAGTCGGGCCTTTGCTATTCTGACTTCCTCCTGCTTCCTTCTGCCTTAACTGGCACAGCTGTCTGTCCTGCTCCGTCTGTGTTTCCTTATACTGCCGGAATGCTTTCTTTTCTTCCTGACTTTCCACAGCCACCTCTTTTGAGAACCATAGTGGCTTTTTCTTTCATTTTGATTTGTTTATTTGCTTCACACAAGGCTTGTTGCCTCTGTGATGGCATTTTGATGATTCCCATTGTTGCTCCACACCTCCTTCTAGCCTGCTTGCTAGTGCTTTTCTGAGGCACTTCCCATCTTGCAAAGTCAGCCCTCCTAAAGTCCAGCACTCACTTTTGTATGGCTTGACTCTGTAGCTGAGTTTAATGTGAACCACACTGCTTGATGGTCACTTGTTCCCAGATGGCAACCCACTTCTAGATCTGAGATCCTCTCACTGCCCCTGTTTGAGAGTACGAGGTCTAAGATTGCTCCCTCACGAGTGGGTTCTGAAACTAGCTGTCTGAGGCCTGCTACCTGTAGGGCATCAAGAATGACCCTGCTTTTGGATGTGGCTGCAGCAAATGTGCTCCAGTCAACATCTGCCATATTCAGGTCTCCCATCAACACTATCTCCCTTTCTCTGCCATTCTAAGAATGCCTTCTATCATATCCTTGTCCATTCCTCCCCTGACATGGGGTCTGTACACAACCCTGTGTGGATTGTGGTGCCCTTTCCAGTCTCCAAGGTGACCCACAGTGCCTCCTCTCCTCCCTGTTTACTCTTTTGTTCAGTTGCTTTTATCTCTTCCTTTACATAGAGAGCTACTCCTCCCCCTCTTCTCCCCTGCCTGTCTCTCCTGTAGGTTATGTACCCTGGTATTTTAACATCCCAGTGGTGGCTTTCTGTGTACCACATTTCTGTGACTGCTACGATATCCAGGCATCCCACTTTCATCAAGGCCACCAGCTCAGGGAGCTTGTTGCCCAGACTACGGGCATTGGTACTCATTACCCTCCATTTCCTGATGGCCTTACTCCCTTTTGCCCCATCCCTGTCCTTCTTGCCTTTGTCACTTTCTCCATTTACCCCTGCCCTTCTCCCTATCGACACCTCTATGTTGGTGTTTGCCGGACTTACTACCATGATTTGGGGGGCTAGGATTTCCCTGCTCCTTTACAGTGCCTCCCCCCTTGGCTAGTTTAAATGCTTGCCAATGAAGCATTTAAACCTATCACCTAGGATCCTGGTTCTCCTTCCTGACAGATGCAGCCCATCATGCCAGTATAAGCTTGCATCACTCCAGGTGGACCCCCAGTCCCCAATGAAGCCAAATCCCTGAGCTCCACACCAGTTTTTCAACCACTGATTGAATCCCATGGTGCAGAACACCCTAGCCTCTCCTATGCCATAGATGGGCAGCACCTCCGAGAAGGTTACCGTGCATGCTACTTGACTAAGGCCCCTTCCCAATTCCACAAACTCTTCCTGCACTACTCAATCCCTTTCTTAGCCAGGCCATTTGTCCCTAGGTGGACAATGACATCCAGCTCCCTCCCTTGTGCAGCTGCCCCAGAAATCCTGAGGATTCGCTCCCTGTCCCTCCGAGCCATGGCGCCAGGCAGAGCACCTTACCTCCCTCTCCCTTCCTCCCCAGTTCTACCTTTCCAACAATGGAGTCCCCACAGGAGTTGCTTCTTCCCTGTGGGGTCCCCCCACCCTCCTGTGGGTGTCCTTGTGAGGTTCCCAGCATCCTCCTTGGTCTCCACTGCGGGTGCCTCCATAGAGGAACCACACTTTGCCAGAATGGCATAGGAATTGTGGAGAGGTACAGCTGGAGGGATGCACCTCTATTCCACCACCCTCACCCTCCCTGAGCCCACTGTGGTCCAACTGCTCCTCTTTCTTGGCAACCTCTGAGGCAACGGCAGTGGCACTGGTCATCCCTGGATGGAAAAGGAGGTCCCACAAATCCTGGCCAACTCAGCCTGGAGATGAGCAACCTTCTCCCTCAGCCCAGAGAGGTGCCTGCAGATGGGACAACACCGCATCCTCCAGAACGTCTCCCGGAAGACTGCTGCTCCACAGCCACTGCACTGCACCACTCCAATCATGGTGGCCCCTTAACTGTTTGCAATCCTTACTTTTTCCTCTATTTTTTTATCTCTCTCTCCTTACTTTCTGCCTGTGTGCCCTTTAAGCTCCTGATTGTCCTGTTCTGAGACAAGAATATCCTATATTTCTCAGTAGACCCCTTACTTGCTCAGAGGCAGACCTCCAGCAGCTGGAGGGGGCCGGAGAGCTACTCTTGCCCTTCTAGGATGGTGGGTCTTGGTGGTTTCAGATCACTCACTTCCTGCTCCAAAACAGGAAGTTCCTGTTGTCAGTCAAACCCTGTGCCTATAAAAGTAGAACTAACTTTGGGTGGGAGGATGGAGAGAGGAAGAAGGGCAATATAGTCCCAGTAGAGAAGTCCAGTCACACAGCAGTCCTTTCTCCTGGTGTCTTCTGCCAAGCTATTAGCAGAATCTTTCTAAGGCAGTCTTTAAATGTAGCTTCCTTCTAGCTAAGCCACTTCCCCTACTTACTAGATCTTTCTACAAGTAATTTAAACCTCACAGCTATTAAGTCCTTTCAATCACCTGAGATTTACACCTAGATAACTGTTCAGATAACCATTCAGTTCAGTTAACTCAGACAAACACACACTTTTATTTTGTTTTGTTTGTTAGTTTTTTTTAATCCTAAATTAAAGGTCCAAGTACAAAATTTCTTTTTCTTTAGTCCCAGTAGAGAAGTCCAGTCACACCGCAGTCCTTGCTCCTGGTGTCTTCTGCCAAGCTATTACTTGATGTTGCCACTGGTAACCCGTGAGGTTAGCATGAGGAAGGGCTCGCCCATAATGGTGACTCCTTCCTGGCACAATCCCCATGGCGATGGGGAGGGTAGGGTGACCAGATGAGGCTGTGGCAAACTGGTGACAGGATGTCACTATGCATACGCGCAGGAGGTGGGAGTGAGCACGGCGTGCGGGCTGGGGAGGGGTGGAGAGGCTGTAGGGTGCTGCAGTGGCTGGCTGAGCTGCATCTGGCATCAGGGGTTGGCGAGTGGTGGTGGTGGGAGAGGTATCGGACTCGGGTCCGGTCACTGGTCAATTTTATTGTGCCCAGCCCAAACCTTTTTTTCCTGCTTTCACCCCGACATGCACCCCTGGAGTTGAGAATCCTTAAGTAGGGGGTGTGGGGAGAAGCTCCAGAGGGGGGTTGTGGGGACACAACCTCAGAAAGCAGTAAAATACTCCTGGTGCCTTTGTCCTGAGGCACTGCTGTCAGAGTGCCGAAATGTTTTCTGCACTCTAACTGAGTGATAATCGTAATCGCCTTTAGGCATTCGCCATTATCACATAAACCCATTGCCACTATATCACTCACTGGTGAGACCCCACCTTGAGTATTGTATCCAGTTCTGGAAGCTGCATCTCAGAAAGGACAATAGACTGGGTAGAGGCAGTCCAGAGAAGGGAAACTAAAGTGGTGTCAGGGTTGCACTAAAAGCCCTGCAAGGAGACTGAGTGATTTCAAACATGTACACAGAAGCGTAGAAACATAGAAACTGATGGCAGATAAGGACTGCTTGGCCCACCTAGTCTGCCCATTTTCCCTACCTACTGCAATACCACAGACCCTACTTGATCTCCAACTTTACTGTTCCTTTCCAATGTACAATGTGGAAGACAGGACATGACAGAGACCTTCAAGTACCTAAAGGGGGTGAAGGAGGGGAGTCTCTTTCAAATGAGGAAGAGCATCAGAACCACAGGGCTTGCATTGAAGCTGGAGGGAGGAAGTTTAGGAGGGATGTGAGGAAGTACTGCTTCACTGAAAGCGTGATTGATGACTGGAATAGACTGCCAGAGGAAGTGGTGGAGGTGAAAACAGTAGGGGGCTTCAAGCATGTGCGGGATAGACAGGAGAATATCAGGGAATGAGCAGGGATGAGGGAGGGCCATCAGAGACCAGCTAGTGTCTGCAGAGACAGACTGGGCAGACTGAGTGGGCCAAATTGTCCTTGTCTGCTGATAAATTTGCAGGTGATATCTACATGAATACAGAAAAATGAAAAGAATTATTCTTTAAGAACTTTGGTGTTTGAAGGATTTATTTTAATCAGAGCGACCACAACCCCTAATTTTGCTGACTCAATTAGTGTCGGACACCATAAAATGTCATATTGTGTCCAGATCACACAGGAGAAGATACACAGTTCATGGTGTGCTCTAAACAGACAATTAGGTAAGAGACCTGGTTGGATGCTGTCACAGAGTCTTAATAATACAGCAACCAGCCCAGCAAGGTCCTGTTCTGAATATGGCTCAAAGATCTCAGCTGGCCATAGGGCATGTTACAGGCACATAGGAAATACCAAGAAATGTGTAGTCCTTGAGCACTGATAGGTATGTGCTGGACACTTTGTGACCTAAGTTTAAAAAAAACTTTAAATATGCTTGACTAGACTAGAAGATGATTAACCTCCACATAGACACAACTGATTCTTGATGGAGTGGGGGGGCATTATGTCTTATCTATCCACTATGGGTAAGAGACAGAATTTAGACTGCAGAAATGGGGCCATCATTTGTAGTATCTTGCAAGGGTATTGGTAGCTAAGTTGAACAACCTTTCATACATTGCCAGTTGAATCTCTGTTTAATAGTATAAACTATTTGTGGCCACCCCTCATTGCTATGAGCCATTGAGCTTGCAGAGACAGTCTTGGAGTTCCTCTGGGAAGCATCCTAGGAGGAGGATGGCTGCATTCAGAGGAGTGTTATTGCTCAGATTGGTGCACATGTTTTCTGAACCTTGGGCCAGAAAACCTGCAAAGGTAGACAAGCCCATAATACATAGAATATGGTTGTCCTAGGAATGTTGCAATGCCAGTATGTGTCACTTTGCATCAGTCCCATAAGCATGTAGGGGTTCAATACCATGTTAACAATCTTTCATTCTGGATGAGTCTGCTTATGCCATCCCTGCAGGCTGCATGTAGTCTGTCCCAGTAGTGTGTTCATTGACTCTTTTTTTTAAAGGCAATCTAAGAGACTGTATTGTTGCCATTGTAACCTGACTGTTTGTGAGGGGTAAGGTTGTATATCCAGGAGAGTCATATATATTTTGATTGCTTGACCTTTCTTTAGGGTGACCCAAAGGGACAGTATCCACATGTATTGTTTTGGAAATTAAGTCTCTGAGTTTGAGATATCTCTAGAAGTCTCTCTTAGGGATGTTGAATGTATCCATGATTCCTGTAAATTTATCTACATGGTCTGTCCCAGGAGAGACCTTGAAAAATAGTGCCACTGGGGTATTTCCCTACCAGTCTTGACCCCAAATTAGGATCTAGCCCTTTTGTGTGTGGTCCTTCCACATCTAGTGATGTAGTTTATCCAATACATCACATAAGGTGTCAGGGTTTGGGTGGGTTGGCTGGCATTCCCTTTTTGATATGAAGCAGCACTACAGGGGAGTGGCCCCCAGTAAGGGCTGACTCTGTGTGGTGCTACAGGGGTTCCTGTGTGTGGGGTCTTTGGAACCATTGTGCAGTCTAATCTGAGACAAATGCTAGGTGATAACCAAGGAACCATGGGAACCCCAACCTTCTCTGCTCCAGTGACTCCTAAGTTTGGCCCTACTGTATTTGGGGGAAGGGGTTCCTGTCCCACATGTAATCCCATAGAACCTTGTCTTTTTTATGGATCCATAGGGATGGAGTCTTCAGGGGTAAGTGGGCCAGGATATATAGATTCCTGGGGACCACTATTAGCTTGATGATTTCAATCTTGCATGCTAGCTAGAGGTTCAGGGCCCTCCATTCTTGGAACTCAATCATAGTAGAGGCTAGAAGGGGATCTAGGTTCATGATTATTATCTTATTCATGTTTTTATGGAGATTAATTCCTAGATATGTGATGCCACTTTCAGCCCACGAGAGGTCCAGCTGGTTGAATGCTTCTGATGGGCACTGCAAAGTCAGGAGGAGCATTTCCATTTTGCTCTGATTCACCTTCAGGCCTGAGACAATGGAGAATGACCACACAGGTGGATTGAGCTGGTGGTCTTGGACTGGATCAGCAGGAGGTCATCTTCATAGAAGAAGGTAATTTTCCCACTGTCCCACACCTGAACTCCATATATGTTCCAGTGTTCCATGATAGCAGTGGCTAGAGGTTTAATGGCCAGGCCAAATAGAAGGGGAGACAGGGGGTAGCCTTTGCCTAGTTTCCTTCTGTAATGGGAATGGGGGGATCGGAGGCCATTCATTAAGATGGCTGCTGTGGATGTGTTTACAGAAGCCATAGCCATTGGTGAAATATTAGTCTGAACCCCATCTTATCTACAGTAGTTATGAGAGATGGCCATTCGACAGAGTAGGAGGCTTTCTCAAAGTCCACTGCCAGTGCCACAATGGGGACTTTTCTGTCTACACTCCATGAATCACGGAAATTAGGGTCCTTAAGTGGTCTGAGCTGATACTCCCTTTGACAAATCCCACTTGGGCTGGGTGAGTTCAGACAGATAGTACATGTTCTAGTCTGTTGGACAAAATATTTTCTAGAAGTTTGGCATCAGCTTTAATGAGGGAGATTGGACAGTAACTGCCTGGTACTGTGGAGTCTTTCCCTTTCTTGGCGAGCACAGTTATAACTTCCTCTCTCATGAATGGTGGGAGAATGGTCACCTTCAGGGAGTCCTGGAAGACTCTCAGGAAGTATGGAGCTAGGTCTTCTGCCAGACGGTGGTTAAAGTCTACTGGATATCCATTATCTACCGGGGCTCTGTGAAGATTCAAGGATTTATTGGCCTGTGTTACTTCCTGGATCATCAGTGGGGCTTCCAGGCCTGCAGCCTGAGTGGGAATGATCATGGGGGATGGGGGGAGGTTAAGACATTTCTGGATACCTTCATCTGTGGGTGGTAAGGGAAAAGCATAAATTTAAGTGTACAACTTTTACATAATGCTGATGATGTCCTTAAGTTACCGTTTTAAAGAGGCTGTGGCATTCCTGAAGCCTGTTATAAGCTTGGTTGCCTGTTTGCATTTTAAGCTGTAGGCCAGTAGCTTGTTGCATATTCCCCCCTCCCTCCAGAATGAGTGTCTTAGATGTCAGAGGGCTAGCTCTACCTTCTTGTTTAGTAGTTTGTTCAGTTTTGCCCAGGTACAGGCAAGTTTCATTAGTAACTTTGGGGAGGTGGATGAGGGGCTTGTTCGTATTGTGTTTCAGCCTCCTTTAGTTTCCTCTCTAGGTTCACTTGTTTTGCTTCCCTAGCTCTCCTCTGCTGGGCAGCATAGGCCATTATCCTGCCCTATAAGGCTGCTCTGAAATCCTCCCAGAGAATATTGTTGGACACCTCCCATTACCATTATCCATTATCCCTCCAGTAGGAGGTAGCTTAATCCTTTGGGATACGCCAAAACTAAGGGATCCAGTTTCAATGCAGATTTCATGGGTGCTGGTTCCCAGAGAACTTTAAGTTCCAGAGGGGCATTGTTGGAAATAATAATCGGGTGGATTTAGGCATCCATTATTTGGACTAGGATGCTAGAACTTGTTAGCCACAGATCAATCCTGCTAGAGGAGTTGTGTATGTAGGAGAGGTACGTGTAGTCCCAGGCATTGGGATGTTGGGCCCACCAGGCATCAGTGAGGCCATGTTTTGCCATCAGTGACTTAATGGCTTTAGTGGTCCCAAAGTGTGGTTCAGCACCCCTCTCCCCACTCCTCTCCATGTATGCCTCCAGTGCAACATTAAAATCTTCTGGAATCAACAGTGTTTTCTCTGTGTTAAAGCCCACTTGTTCCTGGCTTAGTTAGTGGAAAGAAACAGGGTCATCTGTGCTGGGACTACATGCATTGCCCATTATGAGGAGGCCCTACAGAGTGGTAACTGCTATTAGCACCCACCTCGCTTCCTTGTCTGACCTGGTTTTATCCACCTTCCACCTCAGGGACTTAAGTATCAAAAACAGATACCCCTCTTTTTGGTGATTGTGGTGATTGTGTGTCTCTCTTCCTCCAACCAATTTCTCTTCAGCTTTGTTGCTTCTACGGAACTTAACGTTCTCTCCTGGAGACAGGCTATGCATATTCTGAGGTGCTTCAGGTATGACAGTGTCTTCTTCTGTTTTATTAGGGAGTTAAGGCCTCAAACATTCCATCTGATAATAATAATTTCTATTTGAGATCATTAACTTCAACATTGGTGATTAGCAATTTAACCTCTCTCCATATCAGCCCTTCACGGGACTCCATCCACCTCTCAGATGTGATCATGTATCCATGTGAATATAGATAGCAGCAGCAGCAAGTATAGAACAACAACCAAATAACAGTAACCTGCCCCTCTTTCTTTTCCCCCATCCCCTGCCTTCCCCTTTCCTCTTTCCCATTTACCTTTAGGGTGTTGTCTAGACCTACTGGGTCAATATGGCATATACAGAACTGTGCATGGAATACCGCATGGGACATACAGCGCAGTGTACTAGTGCAACAGGGTACAAAACCCCACAAGGCACATATGTTGCATGCGGTTTTGCACCATGTCGAGCATGGGTGGGGAGGAAGAGTGAAGCTTAGGTCAAGACCTCTGTTGGGGAGGTGATCATGGTGGGAGGCAATGTGGTCCACTGAGCTGCTGCCATGGCTCAGTGGGATGAGCCACGACAGTGCAGGGGTGCTATGCATCTATGGATCAGGGCTTGAATCCCAGACATTAGCAAAGCCGCGTTGTGCGGTTTCTTTTTTTTCTCCCCCGGCAGTGTTTTTCTCTCGTCCCTGTGTTGAACCCCCCCTCTGGAGTTGATTATATTAATGGGGGAGTTCATGGGTGCAGCCCCCCATAACAGAGGGTGCGGAGGGAAGAACCCCCACAGAAAACAAAGAAGCTGCTAGCTTGTTTAGCTGAAATGTGTTTTGGCAGTATGTCTGAGCAACAGTAATGTAAACGTTGTAATTACAGCATGGTACATTGCTGCACTGTTATGTCATACAGTATTATGACCTCGTGCCTTGTTTAAATATTACAAGAGCCCAGGAGGGACCAGTATACTATCAGAAAGCTCAAGGGGAAACAGGTTCAAGCAGACTTGAACTGCCCCATTCAATGATGATGATGATAAAATGTATTTTTATACATGTATAGACATTTAGGGAAAAAATCCCTATTTTCAAAGAATGACCTGTACAATACACTTAACAAGTGTAAAACATACACATTAAAATATAAAAAAGCAAATGTAAAAACACATAATACAATGGTACACATTCAGGGAATCATAATTTCACGTGCAACAATTGCAAAGATTTTTCAAGGATTTCCTTAGGGCATTTTGAAACTCTCTTATAGTTTTTTGCTTTCAGTTTTGTTGCTATCCCATTCCAAGACTTCACCAGACTGACTTGCAACCAAGCTTCCCCAAATCTATTATATACCCGTGGGTAGGTTAGGTTTAAGGGACACATTATGCTTCCTATCACTAAGAGACACAGATGTCACCAGGTGTTGTAGTGGGCGACTAATTTTTTATTTCAGTTGTCTGAAACACCAAGACAGACAATTGTACTTTCCTTTTTCTTCTGGCCTGAGCCAATCTAATTGCTTGTAAATTTTGCAATGGTGAGTATCAAACTTGCTGGAATTTGTAAATCTAGCGAGTCTATAATAGGTCTGGTCTACTCTTTTCAACAGCATTTTATTTGCATTTTTATATACCATACATCCATATTCTAATACCGGTATTAACAGTTGTTGTATTAATTTCTTTCTAGTGTTTTTTGCATGGCAGTTAGAAATTCTCCTTAGTGCCCATTGCCTCTGGTTAGTTTTCTTTACTATTGTTTCAATGTGTTCTTTATAGGATAGTCTATCAACCAGAGCACCCATATATTTCAAACATGTTGTGTTTACTACCTACTGTCCATCATTGAATTTATTATTCATATCTTTGCTCATCTGTTTGCCTGTCCCAGATGAAAAAGCATGCTTTGTGTTTTCATGCTATTCAATAACAAACCGGAATCAATGATCCATGTTTCCATTCTGAACAAGTCTTCTTGCAGATCTTGTTACAACGAAGAGCAAATGTCCGTGAACGCCACTAAAACTGTGTCATCCACATACAATTAGACCTCGGTGTGTCCCAACAAACTAGGCAATTCATCAACATTGATATTAAAGAAAATAGGCCCAAAATTGAGCCCTGGTGGACTTGTCTTCTTATTGTTCTCAAGGTCGATGCAATTGGTCCTTGTGACACACACTCTTTCTGTCAGATAAGACATGAATCAGCTTAATGGTTCCATGTTAACATCAGTTGCATACAGCCACCGCAACAAGACCTATGATTTACCAAATCAAAGGATTTACTGAGGTCCATGAACACAGCCAATGTGTTCAACCCTGCATTCATGGATATTGCCACAAGGTTGTTAAAGTCCACTAAAGCTGTGCCTGTGGACCTCCCTGTTCTAAAGCCATGTTGACTGTCTGTCAATAAGTCATATTGTTCCAGGTATTGACCAAATTGCCTATGCACACATTTTTCCAAGATTTTTTTAAATAATGGAAGGAGAGCTATGGGTCTATAGTTAGTTGGTGTGAAGGAGTTTCCTTCCTTAAAAATAGACACAATTTTCCTTGCCTTCCAAACTCCAGGAAATATAGAGGAACTCAAGCTCCAGTTTAATAGGTACGTCACTGTTGGTGCATTGATATCCACTCCTAGCTTTAAAAATCTTGCCTCCATCCCATCTAAGCCCCCCACCTTGTTTATTTTTAAACACCATAATTCTTTCTCAACCCTCTTAACTGTAATAGTTCTAAATTGGAAGCAAGGTCTAGTACCCACCTCAGCAACATCGCTTACTATCTCCTGAAGTGAAATGTTGGGTCCCCAGGTTCTATATTGTTTAGTCCCAAGTCTGGCAAGTCTGTAAAACAATCATTCAAGATATTTGCCACTTTTTGTTGGTCACTTATTACAACATTTTCTTGGACTAGATTCATTGGGGGCCCTGGAATTACCCAGGTTTTGGAGTCATTTTATTTGTTGCCCAAGGTTTCCAGAATCCCTGGTTTAATCCTATAGTATTGACTTTTTGCTGACTTTATTATTTTAGTACATTTGTTCCCCCACTTTTTGAATGTATTCCAGTCCTGTGCTTCTCCTGTTCTCCTTACTTTCTTCCATAAATTATTTTTTATTCTTATGTTTTTCATAATTTATTCAGTAATTCATGGTAGTTGTTTTTTTACTATGTGCTTTTTGAACCGTGGGTACATGCAAGCTTGATATTTCTATCATTGCATACATGAAGTCTTGGTCTGCCAAATCTAATTCAGGGGGCAGAATTATTCTGTCCCATCTAACGCTATATAAGGAATTTCTAAAGGCTTCTATGTTAAAGTGCTTCATACTAGTTGACCAATATGCTGAAGGTTGTATTCTGTAAGTTTTATTGTTTTCTAGGTAGCATTTTATGGGAAAGTGGCCTCCTAAGTTCAGTGGCATTACTTTCTGTTTACTTGCTTTTAATTCTAAAGAGTTAAAGACTAAATCCAAGGTAGAACCCTTGTTTATGTTTTTCATACATTTTGTTGGCTCATTCACTATTTGCCCAAGTCCCAGGATGTCCATTCTTTCCCTGAATTTATTTTCCCTTCTTTGTGCCCAATTGGCATTAAAATATCCTATTAAAATTAAATTTGTATTTTTTACCTTATCCAATATTTTGCAACTAGTAAATCAAAGTGAGCCATCTGTTTTTAGTGGAGCATAGATTACACACATTAACAGATTATTTAACCCTATCTCTATCAACAAGCATTCTATACCCTCAATAGTTTCCAAATAAATTGTATGAAATGGTCCTAAGCTGTCTTTTACATACAGTATAGTTCCTCCTCCTCTTCTGCCCCTGTCATTTCTTACAGTTACATAACCATCCATTGTTATCTCATTATCATTAATACCTTCACATAACCATGTTTCTGTGATTCCCAGTATATCTGATTGGACACCTCCCACCTAAATTCTAAAAGCATCCATTTTGTTAACTAGACTCCTAACATTCTCATGCATTATATATAAACCAGTTGCCTGTTTAGGTCCAGGATTAGACTCTAGTTCCCCACTAATAGCTAACAACAATACAAGTATTTGGCTATTGGCCCTTAATCGATGGCTATGTAGACCTGTGGTAAGTAATAGTGGACCCTTAGAGTAGGATTTCCACTCATTCATGAATACATTTCTTTGGTCTATTGGTCCATAACTTTTTGGCTGGGCTGTACAATTTATAGAATACCAGTCTAAAGTTATGTCCCAAGCATATCCATCTGTTCTCCAGTTTACTTGCATTCCACACACATATCCACATAAAAATAGCCCATATAGTTCTAAATACATTTTCATTATATATTATATAACCTTTAGCCATTTCTCCCGGAGCCTTTATCCAACTTATTTACTCTGCTTTCTTTCTGATTACAAAGAGAATAATGGACAGGTTAGTGTCCATTACCGGTGAATAATACCATCAAGAGGTTCCTGTGTCCAGAACCTCGAGATGGGATCACTGGTAATGGACACTAACCTGTCCATTATTTTTTTTAATATATGGATCCAATTTTTGTGTTTTGCTGAGGGACAGTTGGAAGGTGCAAAAACGGCTTGGTCTTGGCTGACAGCTGCATTGTCTTGCTCTTGTGTCGTTACTTCATGCCCCATCTCCTGCTCACATGCCCTCCCACCCACTAAGCAGACTGTAACAGAAAATGTTTTATTTTTCTTGGTAGTCATACCTGTTGTTAGGGTCTGTGAAGTACAAAAGATCAATGAGATATGTCTGTGTTGGGGGGAAGGGGGTCTGCCAAAACAGAGGAGGGCAGAATACGCTCTCGCTAAATGAGAGATGCTGCCATGTTTTTAAAAATGTTCCACCTGTCCACAGAGGGAAAGTGGCCAATGATGGACCACGCTGTTTGATTGGCACTCCCAACATGGCCAGGCATTGAAGGCTGCTACGCTTCTGCTTTCCACTTTCAGTGATAATAGTATCATTCAAAGCATCGAATGATAGTATTACAGGCTCTGAATGATACTATTATCACTTTTGAACTGTGCTATTATCACTGGTGACCGATAGTATTACCACTTGCTGTCCAGTACTATTACTGGAATTTTTTTGTATGCTTTAGTGTAGTATTAAATTGCATATCCATATATTAAAATTGAATATTCCTACCTCTACTCCCCACTTCTCCAGCTTCCCCAGCTGACTCCAGCAGACTCCTCTGTACTCAGCTGGAGTACTCTGCTGGAGGAATCAGCCAGACACTTACAGCCACTGCTTAAAAGACATCAACGTGTCTTAGGGGCTGTTCCTTAAATAGTAGAAGGTAAACACACCATCAGCCGCCTGCCACCGCAGCTTGTTGTGTGGACCTGTACAATCAAGTTGTCAATAATCCCCCCGGATGAAATCAATAAAGTGCTTAGCAACAGTCACTTGTAACATGGGTATTGCAGAGTTAAAAGCAATCTAGTAGCAGCAGTCACTATTGGCTCAGACAGTAAAGTGATAAGGCAGTCTGCTAGCAGCAGTTGCTCACGTGATTCTAGGTAGCAGCATGCAATAATCAAGCTCACTCAGTCACTGGTTATTCCATTCACAAAGTCCCCTGTCACTTTATACAGACCCAGTACTTTTGAATTTCAGTCTGCTCTCCAGCTGAAGATGGGGGAGTCATCAGGCACTGTGCAGCACTCTCAGTTAAGGCTGTAATTCAGTGTACCCTAGTTCCTCCAAAGGTTCACAGTTGCTGTTAGTAATTTGTGATGTTGCTATTGTTCAGCAGGGTCTGCCATCCACCCCGCAGAGCACTCTGCCAGAGTACTCAACTGGAAGAATCAGCTGGACACTTACAGCCGCTGCTTAAAATATGCCACCACATTTTAGGGGCTGTTCCTTAAACAGTAGCAGGTAAACACACCATCAGCCACCCTGCCATCACAGCTTGTTGTGTGGACCTGTACAATTAAGATTTCAGTAATCCCCCAGATGAAATCAATAAAGTGCTTGGCAACACTTATAACATAGGTATTGCAGAGTTAAAAGCAATCTATTAGCAGCAGTCACTTTTAGCTCAGGTAGTAAAGTGATAAGGCAGTCTATTAGCAGCATTGCTCACATCATTCTAGGCAGCAACGTGCAATAATCAAGCTCACTCAGTCACTGGTTATTCCATTCACAAAGTCCCCCCTTCAGTTTGCACAGCCCCGATACCTTTGAATTTCAGTCTGATCTCTGGTTAAAGATGGGGGGGTGGGGAGTCATCAGGCACTGTGTGGCACTCTCAGTTTGGGCTGTAATTCAATGAACACTGACTCTTCTGAAGGCTCACAGCTGCTGTTAGTAATTTGTGATGTTGCTATCGCTTGGCAGGGTCTGCCACCCACCTGCAAGAGCACTCTGCAGGAGTACTCAGCTGGTGGAATAGGCAGCACACTTACAGCCACTGCTTTAAAGAACACAATCTGCCTGTTGGAACATCTATACCTTCATGTGACTAGGGCCTCCCACAGCATGGTTGATGGTCCACTGCCATAAGGGATTACATTGCCTCCCACCATGACCCACTGGGGATCACAATGGTGTGTGAAATTGAGACTACCTGCACATCAGAATTGTCATTATTCACCATCCCTTTCAAGAACCAAAGGCTTTTATTCATGCATTTACCCATAGCAGAGTATATCCCGTACATTCTAATGGCAGGTATCGGGTAAACCAGGCTCACCTGGGAGGCTTCCAAACCCTGTAGTTTTTCCTGCTGCAAGGGATATGAAGGCAAGCTGGAACTACCTGTGTCAGGCTGCAACTTAGTTGTTGAGGGTGATGATTGTGTGCTGAGGCTATCACAAGGGCAATTAATAAGTATTGTGTCACATGGAATGGCTCTCAACACATGCCCTAGCTGTGGTACACATGTGAGAAGGTGAGCAGATTACTACAGGCTATTCCTCTGATAGCCTCACAATAGTTTCCCTCTACCTTTCTTCAGAGCTCTTTCAAGGCCCATGACTTCTTAATTGGTGGGGAATCCTGATAAGGCTGGGAACTGTTAAACCCTTCTTTATGGGATTATGGGCACCAGTCTGAAAGAAAAAAATATTAAGCCTTATAGGGAAATGAAAAAAACAATTCTGTCACATTTTTTGAAAGGCTATGCCTGCAGTTCAATGGGCAGTAGCAACTAGCTACTCCCCCTGCCTGAACTATATAAGCTAGTTCCTTCCAGCCTCATTCAGAAGCTCTTTTTCTTTGCAGCTGGAGGCTCTGTTAAACTTTGCCTTCCCCAGATGGAATCTTTGCTCCTTTCAGCGTTTGTCTCCCTCCTCTACTGCTTTTGGATTTTCTGTTTGGTTTATGCTGGACTTTCTGCTGGTTTGGGTTTTTTCTTGCCTTTCACAGTCAGTACTTTACTTGCCTCTGGTTGCTGTTGTGCTTCTCTCTGTTGTCTGTGTCTACATTTCTGTTCTCCTGTTCCTGTTCTCCTGTGCTTGTGTTTCTTCAGCTTTCTTTTTTTTGGGGGGGAGGTTCTAGTTTTACTAGTATTCTGCTGCTTGCCTTTGCTTGCTTCATGCCATTCAGACCATTGGGCTTCAGGCTCCCAATTATTTTTGCCATACTTTTATCAGCCCTCAGTTTAACTGCAATTGTTTACTGTGTGCTATTCAGTTTCTGCTTGTTGTAGCTGTCTCCCTGCACATTCAACCTTAATTGTTTCCACCTGCTTCACTCAGTGCCTGGCTTCATTCAGCAGTTACAACTCCCAACTTTTCAATTCCCATGTGCAGTTTTATTGACACTTTACTTACTCTGCTTCCTCAGCAGTTCATTGTTATACTACTGTCTCAGTCTACATAAATTCCGATGTATCAGCAGCTCACACTAACCTCCCTTCACACTGGTTTGTATGCATTCTGGCTGTATGGTTCAGTTTCATTCTCTGTCTCTGTTATCAGTGTCACTCAGCATTCCACCCTGCATTCTGCCTGCTGCTTCAGTCACGTTCTGCCTGCTGCTTTCAGTCACCTCTGATATTGCTGTTACATGTTTACATATGCTACTTCCCAAATATACTGCTGTTGCTGATGCTGCTATAAATCCTCCTATGCTGCACTGTTTTGTCAGTGCTGCTGCGGTATAACTGCTACCATGAATCAGTCTCCTGCCTCCTGTTGTCTTCCCAGCATGGTGTCCTGGTAATCTGCTTGTGCCATTAGTTATTCCCATGGCGGGGGACAATGATGTTGAAGTAGTGCACTGTGAATTTAGGTTGGGAATAGGCTATGGAATCAGAAATAACCTACAACCATCTGGCTCACTCAGCCTCCTACTGCCCTTGCATTCAGTTAAAGCAGCTGTTCAACTTTACCTTTATTCATGCTCCATGCGCTCATGGCCATCATGAGTCACCATGGCCCTTCTTTCCAACAGTCGAATGCATGCCAGCCACACCCATTATATGGTTTGGGGATTGCCCAGTAGCTGACAGTCTCACTCTGCCTCATGAAGTCCTCATCTGGCGGATGCATCCCCCAACCCCAGAGATCGTACTCACACCGTGGGAAGCTTTAGCCATGAAGATCATCATCAGCACCTCTTGATGAAGAATATAAGGCTTCAGCTGATGAACGGTGGGGCCCTCAAGCCCAAGAGGGCACCTTTATCTGTGCAGGCTGCACCAGCCACACCTTTGAAAGCTTTTCTCCCTACAACCACCTAAGGTTTATGTGGTCTCCACATTCTCCCCTTCCCTGATTATTCTCTGCTTTCCTCAACTGCTCACCTAGAAGATGGTCCCCATGGAAGCCCCTCAGGCATCTTCCATCACATTTCAACTCATAGGTGATCCTCAGGAATGCCCTTTGAATGTCTACCTTCTCCTTGGGCCTCCCTTGTGGAGGCCAGATGAGTGCCTTTCAGTGGCTGTTGCTCTCCTCCTCCTCCTCCCTTCTTGGAGTGAGGGGATCCTTTCTCAGTTTGCTGCAGAAAGTGCTTGAAACCCCTTCATGGCATTTCCCATTAAAGGGATAGAGTGTGAGCTTTCCTCCAAATTGGAATATCCCCCCCAACGAATCAGACCTCTAAATTGCAGTAGCTGAGCCATCACTAAAAGTATCCATAGCCTGGAGGGAAGGCGACCTAGGCCTTGGATCTCCAGAGGTTTCCTCCTCAAAGGGTTTTTTTCCTCTCCTCCATGCCAAAGGTCATAAAAGGCTAGGTAGTTCATATTGTAGTATATTCCTTCAGTTTACCCAGGTAGGTTCCACTGTTGGATAGAGCTGGATGGTGACATTCCTTCTGTGCTGTTCCCTCTCTCGTTAGGAAGTCATGCCTCTCTGCTTCAGCAGTATCTATCAGCTTGCTTTTCAGTCTTTGTCTGTTATCATTCATCACTGGTTGCTGTCATCTATGCTCTCAGCCTTTGTGGCAAATGTTTGCTGCTCAGCTTTGGGGTCTTTCCTAAGGTACCTTTAGCCAAGGGAATCCTTCCCACTGCACCTCAAGGTTTCCTTGCCTTCGGTACCCCTATAGGGTGATAGTTCCCCAGGGAACAGAGACTGTGAATGACCAAAGTCATCAACTAGCCACTCCCTCTGCCTGAGGTAGTTTCTTCCAGCCCTTCCAGCCTCATTCAGAAGTGATTTTTATCTGTCTCACCATCCTCTCCTCCTCCTCCTCCAGTGGCATGCCTCTCTCCTTGGGGCTCCTTTCTTGGGTAACTTTCACCAAGGGAATCCTTCCGGTGGCATGTCTAGGGGTGGAACTCTCCTTGAGGGTTCACTGCCTTTGGTATCCCTACAGAGTGGTAGTTCCCCAAGGAACAGAGAGTGTGAACGGTCAAAGTTGTCAACAGTTATACAAGCCTAACACTGTACTAAGTTGTATAAGCCCACTGAATAGTCCATTCATGCAGTACAGGTGGTAAAGGCAGATGAATGCTTGGTGGTAGGAGATCTGTCCTTGGACTCTTCAGCACTTGTTGAACCACTTGTTGGCAAGTATGTCACAGCTGTTACTTCAGCCCAGGACATAAACTTGCATGGTGAATGAGCAGGTACAGTCACTGTAAACAGGCTGGGTAGGTTCAGCAAGGTCTCAATTGTGGGCTGATGTTGCAGGGTGGCAAAGTGATTGTTCTGAGATATGTAGCGCCAGATCCTGAGGAGACCTTGGAGTCGATGCTTCAGCTTCTTCTCCTGGATTGAAGTCTGGGGGAGCACTCTTTCTTTTGGCCTTCACTGACTTCTTCTGTTTGATTTTCCATTTCTCCTTGGGTAGGATAATCTGTTGGTCATCATCACTAGGTGGGATAATTGAAGGTGGCCCATCTCAGCACCCCAAAGCACTCAGGGGCAGTGGCTGTGTCCATGACTTGTGGGCAATCTGACCCTCTTATTGCTGCTGGTTATGGATGTAATTTGGCTAGGTTTATCTAGGGCCAGTGAGAGCAGAGATATTGTTCAGCTGTGTCCGGGGTGTCAAAGGACCAGTAGGCTCCATTGATCATAATGTGTAGGGTGGTAGGGTATCAAAGAGAGTATGAGAGTCCCAAGTCAGCACAGGCCCTGCAAGCTGTTGTGTAGGCCATGTGATGCTCTGAGAGGGCAGGAAAAAAGTCTGCAAAGATTTGGATGTAGTGGTTTTGCCACTGAAGGGCTTGGTTCTCTCTTGCCAGCCACATTATCAGCTCCTTTTTGGGATACCGAAGGAATCTGGCCAGTATCATCTGTGGGTGTGCTCTGGGGGCTGGTTTTGGAGCAAGAGACCAATGGAAGCAGTCAGTTTCCAGCAGGCAATGCCATTTGTGGCCCAGAATCTCTGGTATGGCAGTTTGTAGGAACTTATTGACATTAGAACCCTCACAGCCCTCTGGAAGGCAGACTACTATTGGTCAAATGGCCATGATTCTCCATGTCCTCAACCCAGTCCCACAGCACTGTGATCATGTAGTCTTAATCTTTGATGTCATATTCAGTGACAGCAGTCTGTTGCTCAGCTACATTCACTTGCTGGGATATGTCTGTTTTTTTTTTTTTTTTTTTAGTATGTTATTCTTTGGTAACCAGGTAGGCCCACTAAGCACAAGTTCCTGTTTTCAATGGCAACCTGGAAGCACTGGGAAGGTTAAGTTACTTGATCAGAGTCACATAGTATGCAAGTGGAGGTTGTAGGAATCAACCCTAAGCATGCTGGATGTATCAGGCTTAGTCATAGCTCATTACTCTAACCTCTAGGCTGTACTCTTAGCCCATTAATCTTGGCATCCAGTTTTTGGGTGGCCAGCTCCAATCTCCCCATTCGATTCATTAACTGAGCAAACATTCCTTTTATTTCTCATAGGTGCATTCAGAGTGGCATCATCCTGGCTAGGATTCACATGTTTCAGTCAAGATACACATACTGTAGGTGGGTTAACCACTGCAAAGGTAAACTCACACAAAGGAACTTACAAGATGGATCATCTGAATCAGTAGGTAAACAGTTGTCAGATGCTGGTTTTCTAATTGTCCAGTTGCAAGGAATGGCAGAGTTTATTAGGTGGACATCTTGGCTGGCTGCCTAGTCCCCCCCCCCAAATGGGGCATCTTTTTAAGGGTCTGTTTTCCATATTAATCATTCTTGAGTTGTTTACTGGATTTTTATTTATTTAGAATTTTTTTATTTAGGATAGCCCAGCTGAGATGCAACATTTTATTTTCTGTGGGATCCTGCCTGTTCCTTATTTCTCAGCTGGGTGGATGAGCACTGGAAAGATAAGAAACTTGCACAAGGTCATACAGTATTTTATCTGGGCAGGGATTTAAGCCTGTAATCTTCTGGTTCCCAAGCTGGTGATGTAACCATTAGTCCATACACTGTCTCGATGGATAGCATAAGAATGCATAACCCAGTGTAAAGAAAAACTGGTAAGTCTACAATAGCTGGTCCATACGTGTCTCCCTCCACCACCAATGTTGTTATCAGCTGCTGTTAGTCAGCAAATCCAACAATTGGATTATTTGCTCAGACAGGCCTCCCATCCACCGTTATCAGCCCCTACTGGGAGGGGAGGAGGAATCTGATCAGGCCCATACAAAACTTCATCTAGACCAGTCTATTCCTGCTGGTGGTGGTGGGAGGGGGGATGAAAATGGCTGGGCTGTTATCCCTTTTCATGTCTCTCTCACGCTGGAGTATTTTCCTGGGGGAGAGAGGAATCACCAATCTGTAATCTAGTCCATGACTGACTTCCTTGCATTTATTTATTTCATTTATGTATGTATGTATGTATGAATATATTTTTTTAGTTTATTTGTTTATTAAGTGCACTGATCCAAGGGACTGTTTTCAGGCATGACCAAGGTCATGAAGATGGCACAAGTATAATGGGGAGAGGTACAAAAGGAGTTTCACGTACAGTACCAAAGTAGTAGACCAGGGAGGGGCTGTGGACATGGCCTACCTAGATTTTAGCAAGGCATTTGGTACAGTCCCACACAAAAAGATTAATATACAAGTTAGCCAGCCTTGGAGTGGGTCCCAACGTGGTAGCCTTGATAAAAAATTGTCTGGACAACAGGACACAAAGGGTAGTAATAAACAGAGTCCACAGTGAAAAAAGGAGGGTTACTAGTGGGGTACCGCAGGGTTCAGTACTGGGACAGGTCCTTTTTAATTTCTTTATAAGTGACATTGCAGAGGAACTGGAAGGAAAAGTATGTCTCTTTGCAGATGACACAAAGATCTGCAACAGGTTTGATACACAAGATGGAGTGGAAAGGATGAGAAGGGACTTGGTAAGGTTGGAGGAATGGTCAAATGTGTGGCAGCTAAGATTCAACACAAAGAAATGCAAGGTAATGCACCTGGGAAACAAAAATCCTGGGCAAGAGTACACAATGGGGGTGAGATACTGACAACAACAAAAATGGAAAGGGACCTGGGGGTAATTATATCAGATGACCTAAAGGTGGGCAAGCAATGTGAGAAGGCAGTAAGAAAGGCTGGGGGGATACTGGGATGCATAGGAGAGGCATCAACAGTAGAAAACAAGAGTTGTTATCCTCTGTACAGACAGTTGGTGAGACCCCATCTGGGTACTGTGTGCAGTTCTGAGACCCCTTCTCCATAAGTCATAGACAGAGTGGAGGCTATCAGAGGAGAGCAACCAAAATAGTGCAGGGTCTGCACCAGAAGACATACGAAGAGATACTAAAGGAGCTTAATATGTAAACCCTTGAGGAAAGAAGGGAAAGGGGGAGCATGATAAAAACTTTCAAGTACCTCAAGGGAATCAAAAATGTCCAAGAGGGTAGTATCTTTCAGAAAAAGAGATGTGCAAGAACAAGGGGTCACTATTTGAAGATAGAGGGGGGACGACTCAGAGGTAATGTGAGGAAGTATTTTTTCACAGAGAGGGTTGTGGATGCATGGAATAGCCTTCCTGAGGAGGTCATGGAGTCAAGAACAGTGGAGGAATTCAAGAATGCATGGGACAGACATAAGGCAGTCCTTGTGGGGAGTAAGAGGAAGTAGGCTGTTGGTTTACCAGGATCTGCAGCTTATCCATCAGGTAGGAAAATGGGCAGATTAGGTGGGCCAAGTGGTCCTTATCTGCTGTCAAATTCTTTGTTTCTATGTTTCCATGTAGTGCAGAGCATTGCAACATGTTCAAGTATTTTCATATAGTTTTGTACAAGGATAAGCATTAAGTGATTACAGTATAAGTAAGTAAAGTGCACATCGATACAGTTCACCGCAGTTTCATTAGTCCTAACATTTATTTCATTTTAAACATTACATAGCTGAGATGCTTTAATGGGGTCCAGCTGTTCCCCAGTTTTACAGCAGAATGAACAGAACCACCAAGAGGTAAACTTACCTTTCTAAGGATCATGCAGTATGTGGCTATTGTAGGATGTATTTGGTTCTCAAGCCTCTGATCTAGCAGCGTGAAGTATGCCTGTTCATATTACATGTTTCCCTTATGTTGCCTCTGTTAGTTTTTGTTGGTGGGTGGGGGCAAAGTTTTTAGATCATTACAAGCTTTCCTATCAGGAGGAGGTTACACAGCAGTACAGACAATCATAGGCTCTAGTCTGGCTGCTGCTGGTGGGTGGGTGGCAATGCATACAATTTTTATGAGGGAGCCATTATGCAACCATTTCTATGATTCCATGTGAAGCTGCACCAAACTTTAATGCTAGTTGATAGAAAATCTCCTATTCTTATAACCTGTGTCCTCCCTTTCAGCCGTTCTCCAATTCACTTTACCAGCCTGGTATCCAATCCCATATCACTTAGCTTCCCTATCAGCCTCCCACAAGGCACTTGATCAAAGTCCTTAGTAAAATCTAGATAAATTACATCACTAGATATATTTAAGTCCAGTAACTCACTAACTGGCTCATAGAATGTGATTAGATTTGTAACACATGGTATACCGTTGAAACAGCAAAACATTTACAGTGAAGACCATCACATTGACAAAAATTGGCAGGCCACTGTAATCGTCCTGCTGTACACTGACACTGTTTCTCCTGGTGTTTCTCCCCCAACCCGAAACAACTCAGACTCAGAATTGGTTATTTTAATATGGGGTGTGGGGACACAGCACACATGGGAGTGTATGGACACAGACCCCACAAAAAATGCATTGTTTTTAGACTGCACTAATGCGATTGTCGGCATTGTGCCTCTCACCATAATGGATTTCAACAACTTTGTTGCCGAACAGGCTTGGTGGAAGCGTAAAACATGATCTTTTCTC
Source organism: Neoceratodus forsteri (assembly GCA_016271365.2). Taxonomy (NCBI): domain Eukaryota; kingdom Metazoa; phylum Chordata; order Ceratodontiformes; family Ceratodontidae; genus Neoceratodus; species Neoceratodus forsteri. The sequence continues at coordinate 876,393,964 of CM057452.1, read as the reverse complement.
AACAAATCCATATTGACTATAGTCTATATTCCCAGCCCAAGTCATTTTATCTATGATGTGATCTTTCAATATTCTTTCCATTATTTTACCCAGTACTGGTGTTAGGCTAATTGGTCTATAACTATAAGATTGATCCTTACTACCCTTCTTATAGGTTGGTATCACAAAGGCATGTTTCCAATCTCATGGTATTTCTCCTATCAAAAAGGATGATATAAATATATTACACACAGGTCTACAAATGTATTCAGCTATATTTCATAGTACTTAGGGGTTTAAGTTATTACTCCCAGGTGATTTATAGGGGTCTAATTGCATGACTTCCAATCTTATCCTGTCAAATGTAAAAAGATTCTCAGCCTTAATGTATGTATTTGTGTTATGCTCAGTTTATGTATCCATGTCTATGTCCATATTCAAAATGACCACTATATGGTCATTTCTGTCCCATTAGGACCTCATTACAAAAGTGGGGGCCAGTGTTTTTTGTGACCTCCCCCTTGCCCATCATGGCTGCTGATAAACTGTCCCTGAAGGTCAAATGGTCCCCCTGCTGCCCAATCACCCACCCAATATCTAAAAAGACAGATCCTGGTGATCTAGTGTCCCCCAACTCCCGCTCACCTACTCAATATGGAAAATGAACAATCCATGATGACTAGTTGCCTTGCAATCATACCGATGACTCCCCCACCCACTTATGTCCATTCACCATCTCCTCCATTTCCTACCACTTACCGCACTGGCCATGGTTCCCAATCCAGAGGCAGTGACTAGCACAGCCTCTCTACTCACCACCTCAGTTGGCTACCGTCTGAATGATAGCGAGTGAGGGTTCACTTACTGTAGAAACATCTGTTTCTATAGTATGCGCTTGGTTGCTCTCTGTCATTCAGGCAATGGCCAGTTGAGGTGGTGAGTGAAAGAACTATGCCAGTTGTCATCTCTGGAGTGGGAATTATGGTTTCTGGGCTATGTAGGGGGCTGGGGGAGATGGTGGAGGGACATGAGTGGGTGGGCAGAGGGGTCATTGGTAAGATTGGGAGCATGGGCTACTAGACTTCAGTGACTATTTATTTTTCATGTCAGTTAGGCAATTCAGGGGCAGGGAGGATGCTAGACCACCAGACTCTTTCATATTTTATATTATGCCAGCGATTGTGGGGCACGACCACCAGGGTCTTTCATATTTCATATTGGGGGTAGGAGAGGTTCACTGGTCATAAGACCAGGTATGCAGAGGTGTTAAATAGTGAGGCTCTTTTGACTATTTATCACATCTACAAACCTTCAAATATACTAGTGTGCCTATATGCAACAACAGTCAGCTGTATTGCAAAGACACACTAGCATATGTTTTTCTTTCTTCTAGCTTTTTTCCCTTCTCCTTATGGTGACCTCCTTCCTACACAATTGCCAACCCCCATCACCTATTGTCCCAGGAACTTACCTTGAGGAGGAGTCTCCCACAGATATTCCCACCGTGGCAGGGTCAGAAGAGAGAGAGCCATCCCCCCCCCTCCAAAGCACAATCCAGTACCCCTGAGCTCTGTAGGCTGTGTGGAAGCTACAGTAAATGGGCAGTTATAGTGCTGCCATGAGGATTTTCCATTTAGTTGTAAATGTTTTCCTTGGGGCCAAGTTATGTTCAGTGATGCACGTTTGAATGCTAACGCACATGCATGATACTGACATCCATGTCATGTCCCCTACTCCTTGTGATCACCTAGTCACACAACACATCCTCTGCTAGGTGGTGATTGTGTAACAAGATGGCAACGCCCCCTCCCTGAAGAGGGAGAGCAGCCTTAGGGATGCACAATCGTCCTTCCACCATCTGGCCCCAAGTGACCCTGGACCATTCCCAAAGCCAAGTTGCTGGTGTAGCAAGAAGCAGGGTGTCCACTGCCTCAGCTCTCCATGCCCCTGGGCCAGCCTCATGCTATTATATTTTAGTATCTCTCACAAAGTGGCTAGTGCCTTGCTAACTGGGCTTCCAATACAACATATTTAGTGATTCCCCAGCTTTTGGGGTGCTTTGCAAAGTTTGCAATGTGATAACCTGTTTAATAATTGAAAACAGCTTCCAGTATCAGAGCCCTTGTGTATTATTTTATGTGCTTCTTTTTTCCTTATGCAATGTCACTTGTTATGCAGCAATCTTCTGCCCAATATATACTTATTACTTATCAGTTATGGAACCCAGGATCCCCCATAGTGCCAGCTGATAGGTCTGAGGTACATGATAAGGGGTATGAGGAAAGCATCACTGAGTGAAACTGAACTATGCATTGTGGAGGCGGTGGAGGCTACACTGTCTTAATGGGTGCATTAGTGGTTACACTCCACCTTGCAGTCCACAACTATGTATTCCATGTGGCCAGATTGTCACTCCCTCCTCCAGACCCCTGTGATTCCATGGTGCACTGGGGGCCATTCCAGCACCCACCAGGGGCATTTGGATAAATTGTTATTTTCTGATGGAGATACAGCTGCCGTCTGCCAGCCCCTGCTCCATGTAGAGTCAGGGATCTGCTGGCAAGTCAACCTTGGCATCCAAGTGGATGTCTAGTGTCTGGCATAGTTTCTGCCAATGTTGCCACATCCCATGAAGCTCTCCACTAGCAGAGCACAGAAGGCAGGGGATGTCAATGACATCCCCTTGGGAAAAGCAAATTAACTCTGGGAAAAGCAAATGAACTCCTATATGGACGTGCACTGGGATACAGTATGCTGCTGCTCGGATAGACTCAAATCAAACATATGCTGGTTAACTATCTGGATCAGGCCCTTAGTCAATGTACAGTATATCTCTTTGCAGATGCCCTTTACCCAGTCTGTTGACATCAAGCCATCACAACTGTGAAGCCAGTGCTGTGAATATGTGATGATATTGGGAAACCCCTCCAAAAACAACAGGGCCTTTTGGGCTACAGTGTGATAGGATTGAGTAAGACCCTATCCCTTTTTTTATGCAGAGAGAGTTAAAAAGCAAGGATCTATTTTTTCCTTTTCTTTTCTGCCACTTGTCTGTCTGTTTCCTGCCTGACTGTGCAATTATATTTTCCTTGTGCCACCTATGAATTGACCACTCTGATGGACCCACAATTTTCTGCTATTATCTCTCTTCTGCACTTGCTTCTTCTATTCTTTCTTTCTTCCCTTGCTTCTCTGGTATATATATATATATATATATATATATATATATATATATATATATATTTATATATACTATGTGTGCATTACAGATGCAGTGAAATTAAATTCGCTGGTGAAGTGAGCCTTGAAGTGGCGCGTTGTGTTTAGCTCTGCTATGCGGTGTGGCCAATAGGAAAGATCAAATTTGTAATTATTACTTTGCATTGTCATTCCACCTTAACACAAAGTAAGACAGAGTGGCAACAATATTGGCAGCCCCCCAGTGCCCCTCCACACACACACACACACACACAGTCACCAGAATTAATGTGCATCCCCAAAATGCTACTGTCTTGTGTCCAGAAAACTCTCCAGTGCTGATGAAGTGAAATTAGAGCACAAGAAATACAAGGTCTCCCAGAATTAATGTCACACTCAGTCATGCACGCAGTGGCCACACACAGTCATCAGAATTAATTTGCATTCAGAAAATTCTACTGTCTTGTGTCCAGAAAATTCCCCAGTGCTGATGAAGTGAAATAAGAGTGTAACAAGAAATGCGAAGTCTCCCAGAATTAATGTCACACTCAGTCATGCGTGCAGTGGTCACACACAGTCATCAGAATTAATTTGCATCCCCAAAATGCTACTGACTTGTGTCCAGAAATTTTGCCAGTGCTGGTGAAGTGAAATGAGAGGGTAACAAAAAATGCAAAGTCTCCCAGAATTAATAGTGCACTCTGTCATGTGAGCAGTGGTCACACACAGTCACCAGAATTAATTTGCATCCCCAAAATGCTACTGTCTTGTGTCCAGAAAATTCTCCAGTGCTGACAAAGTGAAATGAGAGTGTAACAAGAAATGCCAAGTCTCCCAGAATTAATGTCACACTCAGTCATGCGTGCAGTGGTCACACACAGTCATCAGAATTAATTTGCATCCCCAAAATGCTACTGACCTGTGTCCAGAAAATTTGCCAGTGCTGGTGAAGTGAAATGAGAGGGTAACAAAAAAGTAAGGTCTCCCAGAATTAATGGTGCACTTCATCATGTGAGCAGTGGCTACACACAGTCAGAAGAATTAAATTGCATCCCCAAAATGCTACTGTCTTGTATATAGAAAACCTACCAGTACTGGAGAAGTGAAATGAGAGGGTAACAAAAAATGCAAAGTCTCCCAGAATAAATAGTGCACTCTGTCATGTGAGCAGTGGCCACACACAGTCACCAGAATTAAATTGCATCCCCAAAATGCTACTGTCGTGTGTCCAGAAAATTCCCCAGTGCTGATGAAGTGAAATGTGAGCATAACAAGAAATGCAAAGTCTCCCAGAATTAATGGTGTACTGCAAATGCACAGACAGATTAAGATTGCGCTGTGAACTCAAGAGATGCAGAGTCAGACGCAAAGGCACAACAACACCTAACCAGTGCTCACAAGTCACAAATCCAAATCTGGAAAAGAATACCTTTTGCCGGTTGGGGGTAATGCATGGACAGCAGTAACAGACCTCTACCAGTAAAGATACCACAAAGCAGTATAAAAAATTCATGCAGGTGTGGTGGATAGCAGGCCCAAACTGCTGCTATTACTCTGGCACAATAAAAGTTGTCTGATTTAATGGTACTCATTGCACAACACTCACACACACACTACAAGTATTGCATAGCAAATTGAAAACCTTTAACAATATAACCAAATGTTTTAAACAAACTGAAATTATACACTGCTGCACAACTACAATCAGCAAACAGATGTTAAGAATTACTGAAAATATTGCTGTGTGTACATTAACACAGTTATACAAGAAAAATATAACCAAAACAGAAAGACTGCCTTTTTCTCCCAGTTAAACTACCTACGCCACAGATTTGCCCCTCCCCCAAAGCACACTTCACAGTACACAGACTGACTGTTCTAAATTAAAATTCAAAATCCACACACAAACAATAAACACTCGATGATATGAGCACTGGAGGGTTTCCTACAATTGATGCACTAAATTTTGAGCCAAAAAAAGGCTCAAAAAGGCTTTTTTAACAGCTTTTAGAGGATTTGAATCGCAGAGCTTTGAGAGGAAACTGTCTCCATCTTCCACTACACACACATACTACACAGAACTGAGGCTGTGCAGAACAATCTAGAGTTCATGTGACCTGCAATCCCATGAAGCACTGCAAATTTGCCTTGGAGCTCAATAACAAGGTGCAGTGATGTGAAGTACATTGATTTCAATGTACTTCACCTTAAAATTGGTGGTGAAGTGGTTTGGGGAAGGCAGAATAATGTGAAGTCATTGGTTTCAATGGACTTCACATTCCCGTTATAATGCAAAGTACTCCACTTTGCATTGTGGAGCACTTCGTGGATTCCTCATTACTATGCAAATAACTTCGCAGAGTGAATTTTGGCCACGTCAACCACCTCTAGTGTGTATGTATATCGGTATGTTAAACTGGGATCTCCTGGTTTGCAAATGTATATAATTATGTTGTTGAAATAATTACAGACATCTATTTGGGTGTTAGATAAGATGGCAGTTTAGAACACAGGGGTTGAATTTAACTAACCTTTTGACCTTTCACAAGCTAAACAGAATTATCAGCAGGAAATCAGCCCTGGGACAGCATATCTTGATTGGCTGCACCTGTTAAGACGATTAATGTACTCTTCAGGCGATTGACAGGAAGGTCAATGAAAAGAGTCTTGTTACATTTTGTGAAAAACAGGAGATGAGGTTTACAAGAACAGAGTGCAGAAGTTAAACTGCCAGGAAGAGATATTTTATAAAAACAGCAATGTTTTGTTTTGGGGGGAGAGAGAGACAGAGACAGAGACTTAGATTTTAAAGATACTCTCACATGAAAGACTGTGTTTTTTGTTTATATGCCCTTTAAGAAGAGCAATCCTATACAATTTAATTTTGATTATTTTATTGTTAGTGATCATAACAAAATGCCACTTGCACATGTTATTACTTCTAGTAGTTTGCCTGTACTTCCTGACCTATGCCTGTATAGCAGTTGGTGCCAGACAAAGTGGGATTTATGGTGTGAATACCCTAAGCCAGGAGTTTTGTGCATGGGTACTAGACCTGGTACCAGAGAAGCATAGAGAATAGGTATAAATCCTGCAACAGCAAGCCCAGGAGTAATTACCAGAAGAATGGCAGCCAAACTAGGAGCAGAAACAGAAGTCCAACCTAAGACTGTACAGCTGGCACCAGTGATGGAAGAAAAACAACAGGCAGGGACAGACCCTGAAAGCATGTCTGTCTTCTTCAAATGTGGGCTATACAACAGAGACACTGAGAGGAGAGGAGAGAGGAGAGGAGAGGAGAGATGAGATGAAGTGACTGGAGCAACAGAGAAGAGAAGAGAAGAGAAGAGAAGAGAAGAGAAGAGAAGAGAAGAGAAGAGAAGAGAAGAGAAGAGAAGAGAAGAGAAGAGAAGGGAAGGGAAGGGAAGGGAAGGGAAGAGATGCAGCGACTGGAACCACAGAGAAGAGAAGAGATGCAGCGACTGGAGCAACAGAGCAGAGAAGAGAAGAGATGCAGTGACTAGAGCAACAGAAAAGAGAAGAGAAGAGATGCAGCAACTGGAGCAACAAAGAAGAGAAGAGAAGAGCAGAGATACAGCGACAGGAGCAGTGATGACTGGATTCCTTGCAAGCTGTCAAAGCTGGAGGATCTGGTACAGGTCCAGCAGAGAAATGAAATTCAAACAATTGAAAAGACATTAAACTTACAAAGCTGTGTCCCTTGGATGATACCAAAGCATACCTCACAACTTTTGAAAGGGTTGCTGGAGCCTGCCAATGGCCAAAACAGCAGTGGGCAGTCAGGTTGGTAACTTATCTGACAGGTAAAGCCACCTTGCCTAAATCAGTATGGACACTGCACAGTCAGAAAACTGTGACATTGTGAAAAGAGAAATCCTTAAATGATATGACATCTCAGGAGAGACCTACAAACAAAGATTCCAGTCCCTGAAATACTACTAAGCTGACAAGCCTTGAGAAGCCGTCAGCAGACTCAGAGAACTTATCATTAAATGGCTTCAATCAGAGTGCAAAACAGTCCCACAGATCATCAACATTTTTGCAGTGGAGGGAGCAGTTCATCAACATCCTTCCTACAGATGTACAGCTTTGGATAAAAGATTGCCAACCAGAAAGTGAGGAAAAAGCAGTTTTTTGGCCAAGGACTATCAGATGGACAGAGAGACACTGCAGCAGCAGAGTAACAGCCAGGGAATAGTAAGACCATCCTTTTCCTGATTTTTTATTTTATTTTTATTCTATTTTATTTGTTCAGATTGGACATATGCCTTTGAGCCAGAATAGCTTGTTTGCAAAGGTTTCTCATCAACAGTAGGTTACAGCAAAATTCATCTAATCCATAGCACATATTGGTTCACATGATAAATACATAAACTTCACCTAATATATACATGCTATAACAGTAGAATACATATCGGTTTACAGTTGGAGCAGCACACAATGTGGCATTGTCAGGAGAAGGATTAAGCAGCATAGGTTGAGAGATAAAATCAGGGGAATAGCAACCCTAGGAGCATAATCAGGTGCAGAGGAGGTGGCACATGCTAGATTGGGGATTGATAAGTGGCAGTTACATTTGATGCTAGAGGTAAGGATTTGTAGTAAACCTCTCTTAAACTGACCAATTTTGGGAAGGCTCATAGGGGATTCAGGAAACTCATTCAACCACAGTGGTGCCCCAACAGTGAAAGAGTGCATTGCTAGAGTTGTTTTGCAAAAAGGAACATTAAGAGCATTCCTGGATACATTCCTAGTGGAATATCAGTTTTGGACTGGACACAGAAGCTTCTACAGCCCTTAATGTTTAGTGTAGCCAAAACAGGCAAACAGAAGAAAAATACTAATTTTAATAACTAGTCAGTTTTTTAAACACTCTTTTTTGCTCCTGGATGGGCAGTGGATTTACACCTACTCCATGCCCAGACCTCACACCTGGCATCCCCCTCAGGCTGCCTGGCCTGCAGCTTTCACCCTGTGGTGGGGCTTCCCCCACGGGGGAAGACTAAGATTCACTAGAGGCCTCGGCCCTAGATTGCACCCAAGGCATCATTTAGACATAGGTCCAGGGCATCACAGTGCTGCCAACCCAGAGCTTTCTTCCCTGTAAGTTCCTGGGAGGCACGGGCATGCAATGACATCAGCGAGGGGTTGGGCGTGCTCCCACACCTGACTTACAAATGTCCACCATCACCTCCCTTCTGAAGAGTGGCCCCGGCTGTTGCACAGCCAACCTCCACTGGGTGTCGCTGACTTGCCAAGGAACCACAACCCTCCCCCCTTCCTTCCCCTCCTCGGACGACTGTCCATGGGATGCTCATCCTAGCTCTCCCCGGAAGACCCTCTGACACCCCACATTCACTCCTGATCCTGGGTCATCAGCACTGCATGTGGTAACACTACAATGGGCTGGTGGGCAGGCTTAAATAAGTACTCAGTTGTAACTTTCTGAAGTATTTTTCTTTTTCCTTTTGTTTATTGGAAAGTTATCTCTGTGATAATATTTTGCTGGATGTATGGAACAGCTCTTAGACTGGCAACTGACATATATATCTCTATCCCCCCCCCCAAACAACATAATTAGTATTGTGATCTCACTGACAGTGACATCACAGGGGACTGATCTGACAGCCACTGAGTGGCTGTTTCTAAGCAGCAGTGATATCATAGTCAGTGAGGACACAATGCTGATAATGTCACTAGGCGAGGGGCAGAGATAGATGTCTCAGCTGCCAGGCAGAGTGTTGTCCCACACATCATGCCTACTAACATCAGGTAAACAATTTTCTAATTGACCAAAGGAAAAAGGAAAAGTACCTCAGATACAAAAGGTAATGGCTGATTTGTTTTAGAAACTAATATTAGTTTTAAGCAGTACACTAGTTCTTTAACTCCAGCACAGATAAAACCTCTGATGGGATAACACATCTTCACTCAAAGATTGTATTTGCTATAACTGTAATAAGCCAGATCATATTGCAAGAAACTGCCATAAAATTAGGAGGGTAACACTGGAGCAAACCTGGCCTTCGCAAATTGTGGGAAATATTTAACAGATGTCATGGTGGGGGATAAGATTGCGAAGAGACTTATACATTTGGGACGCCAACAGACCCTGGTGCTTGCTGAAGTTCCAAGAAAAGACTGTGTAAAAGGATCAGGTACTGGGGTCATATGCATCCATGGGGACACTCAATACTATCCCACTATCCAACAGACTCTGAGCATTAATGTGGTATCACACCAAATGAAAGTGTGGGCAGTGCCTATGCTACCTGTACCAGTGATTATTGGAAATGACTTTCTAGGATTTGTGAAGTTAATCACAGAGGGAGTAAATCCTGCTGTGTCAGCAGCTGTGATAACAAGAGCACAGGCAATGAAAATTGCAGATGTCGGGGACTCTTTTCCTTTTGGTGACTTTGATTTGGATTTATTTGAGCCCAGCTCCAAGATCTGGAAGTCCAGGAAAGAAAGAAGACACCTAAAAAATCAGTGTCAACAAAAGACTGATGAACATAAGATGCTGAAATATGAAAAGGCTGAAACTAAACTGATAACTAGTTGTGATTTTATGTCAGAGAAAACTAAAGATGTTTCTCTCCAAAGTTATTTTAAGCAGCTAGGGGTGAAACAAAAACATGATGAACCAATTTTTGAAAAATCTTATGGGCTACCATACAGAGTCTGGGTTAATACTCAGACACAGGAACAGATAGAACAATTGGTCATACCAAAGAACTGTATAGCTGAGTTGTTACAGATAGCACATGATAGTCCCTGGCTGGTCCCTCAGGGAGGGGCTGCACCCTAATAAGATTGTTGTATAGATTTTACTGGCTTGGGATTCATGGGGATGTTGTTACCTATTGTGGTTCTTGTGCTGAATGTTAGGAAGTAGCCCCAAGGACTGAAAATGACAAGGTAGCCCTTGCACCCTTACCCTTGGTAGATGTGATTTTTGAAAGAATTGCATTGAATTTCGTTGGCCCCTCAGACAAAAATGAAATGGGTAATTGATTCATTTTGGTAGTATGTGACTGTGCTACTTAATACCCAGAGGTAATTCCAATGCATAATGTCACAGTACCGAAAGTGGCAGCAGAGCTTGCCAAAATTCTCAGGAGAGTTGGCATACCTAAAGAGATTATTACTGATCAGGGTAGTATTTTGGTGCTGCATTACTGAAGGATCTGTACAAACTACTAGGTATCACTGCCATAAGAACCTGCTTTTATCACCCTCAGACAAATGGGCTTGTTGAGTGTTTTAATCAAATCCTAAAATGCATGTTAAAAAGATTTGAGAAAGGTGAAGGGAAAGAGTGGGATCAATACTTGAGATGATTACGGGGTTCAGTAAGATGGCTGGTAGGCTGAACTTCTGTCTGTCTGTGCTCTGCAACATTTAAAACATTTGCACAGATTTATTCCTTGATATCTCACCTTTTCTTCAACTTTGGGGAAAATTTTGTTTTTAGAAGAATCCTAAAATCTAGTTTTTTAGTTGCTTCGTTGGATACTTAAATGATGAAGCATGTTATTTTAGCAACAGTCAAGTAAGCAGAGTAAGTACACAGGATGTTTAGTTAGGGTAGGTTAGCATAGACAGGGAAAATAGTGAGCTTAGATGTTAGAAGTTTAGTCTTTTTTGCTTTCTTAGTTTTTATGATCTTTATACCTGAGTCATGAATCCCAGGAGATCTGAATGTATGACTGTGGTGCTGGACTACTTCCTGCTTGGTGTTGCCTAAGCGCCACTTCACTTTTCTTCTACTGGATGGTCTGAAGAGAGGAGACTGTCCGGAGATTGAGTCAAACAGGAAGGGCTCTAATTTTTTTTTCAGGTGTGCTCCTTCAGAAGAGTGCTGGGAGAATGCCAGGAAAGAACTGGGGTGTGTAGGGGTGAAGCTTATGCCCAGGGCCATTTTGAACTGGTCCTGTTGAAGAAGAGAGTTTTTATCTCTGTTTTCAACTGATGAAATACCGCTGATCTAGTTTCTACCTGTGGACAAGTGTGGAGTTCCAGCTACTGTTTCTTCTCTGGCCTGGAGGGAGTTGCCAAGGATTAATTAACATTGGGGCCAGGTGAGCTTGAAGCCCGGGCCTGAAGATGATGGCAGTTGGTAGGCCGGCTAATGGTAAATCTTTGAACTGACTGGGGGCCTGACAATCACATCTGGTGTCAGGCTCAGAGTTTCAGCTGCTGTCTCTGGCCTGCCAACTCTTGTGGAGTTTCCATATTCATACCATCGGAGTGAAGTTATTTGGGTGGCCCTGTCAACTCGAGTTGGATTTGACCCTCCCCTTCTAGTTTCTGAACTTATCAGCAAGAACTGGTTTTCAGTGATAGTGGTAGTGAGAGGACCACTCACAAAGATTTGTTCAGCCTTGATTTCAGCTTACAGTTGTGGGAGCACTGTAAAAATCTGAACTAAAACTGCACCCTTTCACTGGTGGCTGTGTGAGCACTGTCAGAGGACTCCTTTAATGACTTTTCCACTTCCTTGACTCGCTTTCGAAGGTTCTCCTGGAAATACTTTCCAGACTTAAATAGTTCAAGGATTCTTCTTTTATTTATTCAGTTAAACTTTTTTAGTTTTTTTCTGGTGATTTTGGGAAGTTTGTGGGTGGAAGGAAGTTAGATAGTGTATGATAGTGTAGTGATGATTGTGTAGTTAAATTTGATTATATTTATTGCATGAGTGGTGACTGAGTGATTAGCTAGGTGTCATAGTTTCAATCATAGAATTGTTTATTTTGTTTAATTGTTTTAGTTTTGTTGTGTATTTATTTTGTTGATTTAGCTGTTCTAGGCATGTGTAGGAGTCTTGGACCCTTCCTGATTAGTTACTTGGTAGCTCTTGTTACATGACCTCCACCCTTCTGTGATCTCCCTTCCTGCTGTCATTACAAGGCATTTCAGGAGGTGGGTATTTGCCGGGGGGTTAGGGTCTGTGGCGGAATGCTGGGGGCTCAACAGAGGTGAGGGGGATCAGGTTGGTAAGCAGCAGGGGGTGCCCTAGGAGGAAACAGAGCCTTGAGAGAGGCCTGATGTGTTTGGTCTCAGTTCATGACGTTCTCACCAGACCATATGGGCAGGCAGCTAGGGGGCCTACAGCCTTCACTGATCCCCTCTGGGCAGTGTTATGTAACTCCAGGTTGATGAGAAACAAGACCACAGTTATGTTGTACTTGATTTCTTCAGTTGACCTGGTGTGCACCACAGAGACCTGGTTGAGGGATGATGCAGGTCTGGTTTTGGAGGCATCAGTCCCTAACGGATACTCTGTGGTACACTGCCCAAGAGGGGATCACAGAGGCAGGGGTGTAGCCATCTGTTTTAGATCCAACTGGTGAATTTCTCCATACATCTTGTGGGTTGTACCTCATCATTTGAATTTGTGACAGTGTGTGGGGTCCAGGTGCGTGTTGCAGAATTCTCCTGTTCTAATGCCCTCTGGGGGCAGGTGGAGAATTTCTGCAGGAGGCTGCAGACTTCATCACCGACATGGTGTTGGAGTTCCCCAGATGGCTTATTCTGAGTGACTTCAATGCCTGGGTTGACAGTGAATCCTCACAGTTTGGCTCTGATCTCTTCCAGCTGATGACACTGCTGGGCTTTGCACAGGCAGTTGCCTCTGTGACCTGCCATCATGGCCACACCTTGGACTTGGTATTCTCATTGGGTCTTGAGGTCACTGACCCTGGGATTGTTCAGGTAATTTAGTCTGATCACTGTATGGTGAAATTCTCATTTGTGGCTCCCACCAATGGTCCCTCCCCTGTTGAGATTATCAGCTATCACCCGTTAAAGGGATTGTCCTCTGAGGGACTGATGGTGGTAGTTGATTTTTCCAGTGTTAGTGCTGTTTATGTTGCAGCTTGAGTGAATTGGTGGTGGCCTATAATAAGGCTTTCTCAGGGGCACTCGATGCCATTGCACTGGTCCGTATATGACCCAGGTCCTCTTGCCTGAGACCCCAATGGTTTGATGGGGCTCTCAAGGCAATGAAGACCATGGGTTGGAGGTTGGAGCATTGCTGGTGTAAGACTCGGCTACAGGAGGATAGACTATGTTGACTCAAAGGGCAATCGACTGTAAGAAGGCAGAGTTCCTGTCCAGGGAGATTGCTGTCAGGAAGAGCAGACCAGCTCAACTCTTTTGGACTGGACAGACTTCTTCATCCTATCTGTTTACAGCTGAAAAGAGCTTTGTCAGTAACACTTTGTGAAGACTTTGCTCTGTTCTTCTTTGACAGGGTATCCTCTGTTTAGGCAGGGATCTCACCAGTGGGTCTAGATCAGTCCCGTAGGATGGGGTCTGGGTAGAGCAGGGGCACTCCCATTGTCTGGGCAGAGTTTTGGTCAATGGAGAGACTGAGGTCCCTATGGTGATTTTGAAGCTGCAGCCCACATATTGTAAACTGGACACTGGCCTGATGCATCTCCTAGTGGGATGCATTGAGGTCATCAGTCCAGTGTTTTCCGGGATTATCAGGTACTCACTTTCAGAAAGGGTTTTCCTGGACATCTTGAAGGAGGTATTGGTGAGGCTCCTTCTGAAAAAAAGCATCTCTTGACCCTGAGGTCCTGGCAAATTATAGACCAATCTCCAACCTCCCATTTCTTGGGAAGGTTGTTGAGAAAATTGTGGTTCTGCACTGCGAGGAACACCTGAAGACCTTTGACATCTACAAGCCATTCCAGTCTGGGTTTAGGTCTAGGAACAGCACAGATATGGCACTTGTCTGGGTACATAATGACTTCCGAAGGGCAAGAAATTGAGGGGCGTGGTCATTTCTTATCCTCGTCAATCTGGCATCAGCATTTGATACCGTGGATCACACCATACTATTGGATTGCCTTAGAGAGTTTTCTGGACTCACTGGTACCATCATCAATTGGTTTGAGTCCTTTCTCTCAGGTAGGAAGCAGAGGGTGGTGATGGGGAATTTCTCCTCATCCTCCCCGATGCCTCTGACCTGTGGAGTACCTCAGGACTTGATCCTTTCACCGATGTTGTTCGCAGTACACATGCTGCCCCTTGGGAGGCTCATCAGATAGTACAGTCTGAGTTTTCACTGTTATGCAGATGATACTCAGCTGTACATGTCTTTTGCACTAGGGGCAAATGGTGTCTTTGAAGTGCTAAATAAATGCCTGGCCGAGATTCAGAACTGGATGAACACTAACTGGCTGAGACGTAACCCAGACAAGATGGAGGTACTGGTGATTGAGCTGGGTCTTGGGTATGATGGAGATGCCTCTGCGATGGCAACAGGTTTGATCCTGGGGTCAATCCCATTGATGACATCCTCTATGGTGCAAAATCTGGGCATGATCCTATATGACAAGCTGACATTTGAAGCCCAGGTATTGGTTGTCATCAAAAGTGGTTTCTACCATCTGAGAAACATCGCCCGGATTAAACCCCTAATTCCACCTGAGGATCTGTTGTCATGGTACAAGCCTTTGTGACATCCAGACTCGACTACTGTAATGCCCTTTACCGTGGGGTCAGTAGAGGAAACCTCCGTGGGCTGCAGCTAGTGCAATATGCAGCAGCCAGGTTACTGACAGGGCTGTCACAGTCCTGCCATGTGACCTCAGTCTTGCGGGGTCTGCAATGGCTGTTGGTCAGGTGGTGGATTCTCTTCAAGGTGGGCTTGCTCACCTATAAGGCCCTATATAGATTGGTCCCTGGCTGCCTGTTAGACCTCCTTACTCCTGCTGTCACAGCCCACTCCCTCCATTCCACCAAGGGCCTCCTGGCAGTTCTGAGGACCAGGCTGAAAACCTTGGGTGATTGTTCATTCAGGGTGGCCAGCCCAGTCCTCTGAAATTCACAGCCAAGATCTTTGAGGGAGGCCAAAATGGTGGAGGCATTTAGGAGGGGTCTAACAACTCATATTTTTAGCCTACCTTTCCCTGAAAATGCTTTTTAATTTAATATGTTTTTAACTATCTTATTTATTCTTGAATTGTTTATATGATATTATGTTTTTATCACCCTGTTTAATTTGTTAAACCTGTTTTTAGTGTGCTGCACCCAGTGCCTCTGGGATTGGGCACCTGATAAATAAATATTACTCACTTACTTACATGACCTGCTTTTTGCTTACAGAGAAGTGCCACAAGCATCAACAGGTTTTCATCCTTTTCAATGTTGTATGGTAGACAACCTAGAGAGCCACTAGATGTAATAAATGAAACATGGGAAGATAACTGCATGCAAAAATAATCTAGTATATCTTATATGTGCTCACTGAGAAAGAAACTGGCAAAATATGTTGAAATTGCTGACAGTAGTAGTAGTAGTAATATGTTTTAGTCATAAATTTGATATGAATAAAGATTATCCAACTGAGCAGAACTAATTTCCAGTGAAGTCCTTGTTACAAAATGTTTACAGAGTAAAAAATGTCAGCTACATACTGTACAACAAATTCTGGCCAGAGTTGGTACAGTTGCAGCTGAGCAGGTGGAACAAGGTACTGTCTGCTGTGTCCAAGATGACAGCTGCAGTTGAATGTGTGGGACCATCGTGCATGCCCACTCAACTCTGGCCGCCATCTTGGAAACAGCGAACAGTGCTGTGTTCCACTGGTACCAACAGACAAAATAGTGTGGGGTGAACGTGCAGTGATTGCCATTCACCTCCACTAAAACAAGTCCATTTGGTAGCTGATAAGCTCCCTTTTCTCAAAAGTACTCACAAGTTGTCTGCAGGGCTATGCCCACTGCAGCTGTATAAACAGAAAGAACATCATGTACATATAAACACAATAATAAATAGCAGTTAACAATGAAACTCAAACATGGTATTCATTTGTAACAGACACAAAAAATGTCACACTCCCTTTCAAAAATGCTTGTCTCACTGTTACAACAGAAGCTACTACTATAAAATTCTAAACATCAGATTAAAAAGGTTTAAAACTAAAAATGCATACACACAAATAAGGAAGAAGCCCAAAATAACAGAAACTGTATTATGATCATGGGGTAAAAGAAAACGTTTTTGAGCCAGGTGAGAAGGTTTTGTTACTCTTACCCACAACAGAACACAAACTGTTTATGAAGTGGCAGGGGCCTTATAAAGTGATTAGACTTACTGGTATTTAACTATGAGATTGAGATCCTGATAAGAAAAATCCTGCCAAGATATATCATGCTAATTTCCTGAAGAAATTTGTTGAAAAAATACCAAAGGTTACTTTGTTAGTATTACCAGACACTGCTGAAGAAGATATTACTTAAGAACATAAGAAGTAACTGGCAGATGGGGTCAGCGTGATCCATCTAGTCTGCCCCAAAATTTCTACCCCCTCCCTGTTTTATTACCCCTTCAGGTGCCCACATTGCCTTTCCCATGCTAGTTTGAATTCCTATGCTGTCTTTGATGCTATCACCTCTGAGGGCAGGCTGTTCCAAGGTTCTATCACCCTTTCTGTGAAAAAGTATTTCCTTATATTGGCTCTAAATCTGCCTCCCACTAGGCGCAGATTGTGTCCCTTGCAGGCATTGCTTTTTGTTCCTGGAATAGGTTTTCTGTAGGGGCTGTGTTGATTCCCTTTATGCTTTTGAATGCTTCTATCATGCCCCCCCCATTTCTTCTTTGCTCTAGAGAGTATAAGTTTAATTCATTGAATCTCATTTCATAATGTTCTTAATGTAGACCTAGCACCATCTTAGTGGTCCTTTTCTGAACCCTTTCTAAGTGGCCAATGTCCTTTTTCAGGTGGGGCCTCCAGAAGTGCATGCAGTATTCCATGTGCGGCCTGGCCAAGGACCTGTACAGTGGGATGATTACCTCCCGCTTCCTGCTCATAATCCTTCTACCTATGCAGCGGTAGATGCCGCTGGCCTTCTGTGCTACTTTTTCACATTGTTTTCCCATTTGTAGATCATCAGTAACAATTACTCTGAGGTCCCATTCCATCATTGATTCTTCTAATCGATGTCCATTCAGTGTTTATGTCTTTTTTGGATTACGTTTACCCACATGCATCACCTTACACTTCTTGGCATTAAATTTTAACTGCCATATTCTTGACCACTCTTCTAATTTCTTGAGATTGGCTTCCATCCAAGAGGCACCTTCATCTGTGTCTACCCTGTTAAAGAGTTTTGTATCATCTACAAACAGGCAGATCTTCCTCTCGAGTCCATCAGCAATGTTGTTGATAAATATATTGATGTAGCTTATGACAGACTGGAACAAACTATAACTTCTGATGCTGTGAAAATGAATGTTTCCTTACCCACAGAACAAAAACCACAGAAATTCATAATTCAATAAAAACATTTAAAAGTCCTTTTACCACAGAGCCAAGCCAGGCAAAAGGGGTTGAGCACATAATAGTGAGAGAGAATGTTTGTCCCATCAGCAAAAAGACATACAGATTACCAAAGCGGTTAAGAGCAGACATGGTTAAGGAAATACAAAAAAAGAAAGAGAAGCATAGAAACATAGAAGCTGTCAGCAGAAAAGGACCTTCTGGCCCACCCAGTCTGCCCTAAGGTCCCTACATACTGAGCTAACATAGACTCTATTTAATCTCCAGCCTTACTCACCCCCAGCCTTGTTAACAAGGTACCCTAGTGTCTATCCCATGAATGTTTGGGATACCGAGTTTGGTATCTTTGAAGAATCAAGAAGTGCTTGGTTATCATCAATGGTAACTGTAAATAAAGTAGCAAGGTTGTAAGAATATGACTTGATTTTAGGGAACTTAATCAATTGTCTGTTTTTGGCAGCTATCCTATATCCATGACTGATGATTTGGTGAACAGATTGGGAAGTGTCAAGTAGATTAGTACTCTTGATCTCACCAAGGGTTACTGACATATTTCCTAGCTAAATAATCCAGAGACAAAACTACATTTTCTACTTCAGTTGGATTGTGTCAGTTCACCATCATGCCTTTTGGTTTACATGGCACACCAGCTACATTCTAGCAGTACATAGTTGTAATTCTACCCCTCACACTGGCTATTGTGCTGCTTACCTGAATGATGTCATGGTGTACAGTCCAGACTGGAAATATTGCCTGAAACACCTAGAAACAGTTATCCAGTCTATCAAAAATAGAAGTCTGACCATTAATCCTACCAAATGTGAATTAGGTATGCAGGAAACAAGATATTTGGGTTACATTTGGGGAAATGGAGGAGTAAAACCAGAGATTTCCAAGATAGAAGGTGTAGCTAATAGTTCTGACACTAAAATAAAGAAACATTTCAGGTCATTCTTAGGTCTGGCTGGTTACTACTGGAGATGTGTTCCCAGCTTTGTGCAGTTAGCTACTCCCCTCACCAATTTCATGAAAAAATGGTACCCGAATAATGTGAAATGGTCCCCAGAGTGTGAGCTTTTCGGGCCATCAAGGCTACATTATGTTCATCTACTGTTTTGAGAAGTCCAGACTTTGTGAGAAACCATTTCTGTTATAGACAGATATGTGAAAGGTAGGCCTAGGTGCAGACCTCAGTCAGAATATGGAAGGAAGGAACATCCCATTCTGTACATCAGTAGGAAAGTGCATGAGAGAGAAAAAAAGTACTACACTGTTGAAAAAGACTATCTTGCTGCAAAATGGGCAATGGAATCCCTTAAGTTTTACTTCCTAGGAGCTGATTTTGTACTTAGAATAAATCACAATCCTCTCTGCTGGCTTAATTAAATGAAGGACAAAAAATCTCAAAATTACATTTTGGTACCTGGCACTTCAGCCATTCAAATTCAAAGCGATGTGCAAATCTGGAAAAGAGAATTTCAGCGCTGATTTTCTGTCAAGATATGGTTGGTTCAGGAATTTGAGAATTCAGAAGGTTGGAAAAAATGTGTGTGCTTAAGTGAATTGATTGCTGTAAAAGGTATTATGGAAAAGGGGCATACTCTGTATGCAAATAACTTAACATTAAAAGGTAATATTAAAAGAGAAATAAAAGAATGTTTTGGAAGCCTGTTTTTTTTTAAAACAAAAATGGGTTCCCTCTTCAAGAGGGGTGTGTGGAACTTGGTTGAATAAGACCCTGTCTGATTTGTTATGCAGAGAGAGTTAAAAAGCAAGGATCTATTTTTCCTTTCCTTTTTCTACCACTTGCCTGTGTCTTTCCTGTCTGATTGCACAATCAAATTTTCCTTGTGGTATCTAGGAATTGGCCACTTCGATGGTCCCACAGTTTCCCCGTTCTATCCCTTTCTGCACTTGCTCTTCTTTTCTTTCTTTCTCCCTTGCTTCTCAGTGGTTGAGAATATGTATATATATATATATATATATATATATATATATATATATATATATATATATATATATATGAAACTGTATGTGAAAGTGGGATCGCTTGGTTTGCAGATGTATATAGTTATATTGCTGAAATGATTACGGACAGCTATTTGAGTGTTAGAGAAGTTGACAGTTTGGAACACAGAGGGTTGACTTTGAGAAACCTTTTGACTTTTCACATGCTTGTTAGCATAATTGTCAATAGGCAATTAGCCCTGGGACAGAATGTCTTAATTGGTTGCACCTGTTAAGAAGACCAGTGTACTCTTCAGGCTGGTCATTGGAAGGTCACTGAAAAAAGTCTTGTTACTTTTGTGAGAAACAGGAGATGAAACTTACAAGAACAGGATTCAGAGGTTAAATTGCCAGGAAAAGATATCTTATAAAAAGAGAGCAATGTTTTGTTTTGGAAAAGAGAGAGACTGAGATTTTAGAGACTCAGATGAAGTACTGTGTTTTTTTGTTTGTACTGCCTTTAAGAAGAGTTATCCTGTACAATTTAATTTTATTTTATTGTTCTTGATAATAATAAAATTCTACTTGTGAATTTTATAACTTCTTCTGATCTGCCTGTGCTTCCTGACTCATGTCTCTACCACACAGGGTACAGAACTACCTGTGCTTCCTGATGTAGTTGTGGGAATCTGGTCATAGACAGTGGGATAAGGAGAGCCATACAGACTGGGTTCCCCCATGCTCTACTAGGTATGAGTTAGAAAGAGGGAATGGGGTAATGCTAAGAACTAGGGACTACTTAGTACTGATTGTGGAGGGAGCGTGTGCCAGCGGACACCAGGGACTGCAATGTACCAGTTGGGTAGATGGAGGTAGGCACCCTTGGACACCAGGGACTGTTTGGAGATGGTCAGGGACTGGTAGGAGTATTGCTAAATACCTGTGACTGCTCATGCTGAGTTAGAAAGCAGGCAGGAAGAGTTGCAGCAGGAGGGAGTTGTGTGACAGCGGCAGGGCAGAGTTAGGAGGTGGGCAGGAAGTGGTGCTGCAGTGAGAGGGAAATGTGTATAGTTTGGGGCTGAGTTGAGAGGCTGTGGTTTGGCACTGCTGTAAGTATATTTTCTTCAAATTAGGGACCCAGTGACACTGAGAGTTGAGGCATGGGATGTAACACCTCGTAGCATGCCTGTCACCTGGGTTTAGATGCAGACTTGGGTTGACAGCAGCGGGAGAGGTTTGAGTATCTGGAGGATTGCTCTCCTTTTTCAGGGAGGAAGGGTTTCAGTTTCTGGTGTTTGTGTGGCTGTAGTGTTGGCTGGAGGTGAGACAGGCTGGGGCAGTATGTATAGGGGTTAGGAGTGGTTGTTGTCCATGCCCCATGCTTGGATGCATACATAGAGACATCTGGGTGGCATGGCATGCTGCCCCTTGAGGGAAAAAACTAGAAAATACTGTATGGCTGTCTGAGCTTCCGCTGACCACACCCACCCAGAACCCTGCATCCCATCAAGCACCCAGGCCATACTGCCCCTTGCATGAAGACAAGTCCTAGTGGAAAGCAGGAGAGTGGACTGGGGTGGCAGGCATCCACTGGGTAGCTTGGGTGCCTAAGAGACATCACTAACTAAAAAAAAAACTTGCCTTGATCTGCTGGTGAAATTCTGTTCATGAACACATGCTACAGGAAACTGACTAAAGCAAAGAACTCATAACACACACACCCTCCCCAAATGTAAAATGATTGAAATATTATAATTTGCTTTGTGCCTCAGATGGCTACAGTGGAAGCTCACCAGCAGGAAAAGAAAGCTAGCACAGCTGGACAGTGGTTAAATTGTTTTCTTTACATCCTCCCCTTTGTTAAGCAATCAGAGCTGGCTTCAGGGCTTTGGAGGTTCTTAGCAGGATTATTGCAGTCATGGGGCCCCACTACTTAGCCAACCATCATCCAATGTGTTTGACTGTTGCCCTAAGATGCATGATTTTATTTTATTTTCAGTATAACCAGTGGTATATTTAAATGTTTTAGGAGGAGGCAGCAGTATTAGTCCTTGGGGTTGTCTTCCCATCCCATCTGTTGCTGCCTATCTGCTTCTTACTGACATTGTAAGGCAATTCATGACATCATGATACCACATCAGAAGGTGCCGCACAGCCTATTGCTGCTGCTTTAAGAAGATAAGATAAAAAATGTTTAAGATAATTAGGGTAAACTGCTCTGTTTGGGGGCCCATTCATAAGCATTGGGCCCTTAGCAACCACAGGGTTTGCTGGTGCCTAAAACCAGCTATATAAGCACATATTCTGAAATGCTGGTTAGTTTTCCCTGCACCTGATAAAGGGACCTGAGAGGTCTCAAAAGCTTGTGTAACAATTATTCAGTTAGTCTAACAAAAGGTATTACCACAAAAAAAAAAAAAATACAAGATTTTCCTGAGACTAATATGGCACAACTGATCTGCAACGCAGAATGAAGGCTACCACATTTTGCCACCTGCAGTGGAAGCTAACCAGCATGTAAAGAAATCTAGCACAGCTGGATAGTGACTAAATTGCATCTTTTACATCCTCCCCTTTGTTAAGCAATCTAGGAAGCACAAACTCCTGTATATGTTCTGAAATGATGGTTAGTTTTCCTGCACCTGATGAAGAGACCTGAGAGGTCTCAACTTATTTTATCCCTTACTTAAAGAAAGCCAATTAGGCAGTGAGTGCACCTTATTTAAAAGAAGTCAACTCTGGCAGTTACATCTTGGAATGGGGACCCACCCGATGGGTGGTCCGCCTTGACATCTGGTGGCTGAGCTGATGAGTCACATAACAGCATCACAGCTCTAAACCAAACACTAAAGGACCCCCCCCAATACCTTTAAGATAAAATAAGTGATCAGCCATTTGAGACAAAAAGCAAGTTGTAATATTTGAATGATTTGCCATCTGGAGGGAAGGGGGAGAATGCACACTGGGTTTTTTGCTTTAACTGATTTTTGCCACAGTTGGTTGCAACCCTGAGAAAAGGAATTTAATATTTGTGAATGAGCACAGGTTGAGATGATAATTCTGAGTTTGTTTTACAGTAAACTGGCTAGCTGCTTGTTTTTTGGAAAGGCAAGCAGTCAAGGGCAGATTACACAATATCAGTGCTCTCAGCATACTGCTATTACTTTGAAAGCATCTGATTGGCTGTCAAACAGTAGTGTAAGATCTAAATGTACAGTTGATGTTCCATGGCACTTAAAGCAACAGCAGTTATTTACCCATTTTTATGGCTGTGGGAGGAGCATTTAGCCATCTTGATGTCTGTAGCTGGAAAAATGGAATACCGTGGAACACATTTTTGGAGGTTTCAATGTATCCTTCCACACCTACAAATCACTATGCCATTTCTTTAGTTGTTTAACCAGGAGTAGCACACTAAGCTGAAAGCTTGTTTACAGGTGCGACCTGGGAGCACAGGGAACTTAAGTGACTTGCTCAGGGTCACACGGTATGCAAGTGGAAGCTGTGGGATTCAAACACAAGTCTGGTCTGCTGGAAATAAAATACTCCCTTCTTTCTGTTTAGAATAATGGATACAGAACTCCAAGATGCTTATCAGATGGCCATTAGGAAACTGAAACAGTTTGTTAAATACTGGCTGCCTACTAAACTAGAGATGTGTTTACCCCCTTCAAAATGTAACAACTTGCACATTTAAATACTTAGCATTTAAACATTTTTTTGCTACTATAGTAGCTTCAGTTGGGCAGGCATTGTCTTTCAAGAAAGAGTCATACCTCATAAATGTCACCCTTTCCCCTCAATGAAAGATTTACACCTTTTTTAACCTCTTAAGATGCTATCTGATAAGCACTGTCTCAGACATATGCCAGATCTTCTGTGAATCATCCAGGCAAAATATATAACAATCAGCAAGCATTTTTTACTACGCTTTTTGGGGAAAAATATAATGAGCTACAGCAAACACACACACACACACACACGCATTCTCATGGCCACAACATTCGAAATAAATACTGCAGTCTAATATGTTATAAAACAATTAAGAAACTGTTTATGTCAGTGAAGTTCAGTTTACAGTACATTTCCTTTAAATATTTTGTATGCTATATTTTGTAGCCTGGGTAGCGCAAGGGAGATGCTACATCTCATTGTCACAGGGATCTTCATTTTACACATCTTTGCACTGTATTTAGTCAGTATGTCCCAGATTAGATGCAATATATTGTTTTCAGTGGGGTCATGATTTGACCATTTTTATAACGTATTTATTCAGGGTAGCCTACTCCAGATGTAAAATATGGTTTTCAGTGAGTTCTGATTTTACACAATGCAGCATAATATTGTGTAGTTGTAGACCCCATTGAAAATAAGATGCCATGTCTTCTGTGAACTATCAGGGCTAAATATATAGCAATCATCAGGCATATTCTAGGAAAACACATTGTAAAAATGTGTAAAAAGAAGACCACATTGAAACTGCATCTCAGCAGATCTGCATTGTGCAAATTCATTAAGAAACAATGGGTAAAAGCATCCCAAAAGCTCTCCACAGCCATGTCGGCTCTGACCAGAGTCTGTTTAGACAGGGGTCTCCTTGTTAGTTTAAGGGAAAAAATCACTGTGACTAAAATACAGGAGCTTGCAAGCAAGCCTTGTAAAAAGGAAAGTCCACCTGTGTTCTGCAGTTGTTCCAGGGAGGGGTCAGCATGATGCTGAGAGCTACTTTTTGAGGTGCAGAAACAGCACATTTATCTACCACTGAGTGGCTAGACTGAGGCACAGTGGCACTTGTGATCCCACCACTGGTAGATCAACCTGCAGTTTTGTGGCAGAGTGTACAAGCTTGCACTACCCTCCCAGTCACAGTGCTCTGCTATTGCTGAATTGGGTAGTGAGTTGACAAAGGGGAAGAACACAAAGGTTATTAGTAAACTGGGACTTCTCATAGGTTAGGGATGTTATAAGTAGAGTTAAGGGCTCTGTGCTGAGCCTAATCCATTTCATTATTTTTTTTACTCTTCATATCGCTGACTGATCCCTATCAAGTTTTGGTTAACCTAGCCACATCACCCCACTATCCCTAAGGTTCACATCTTCTCTGGTAGTCCCCCATGAAGTTCCCTGATGGTGGGACCACTGGGGCTGGTCAGTGACACCCCTTCAAACCATAAGCCAAACTTATGCTGGAGGAGATGCTTACTGACCAGGTTTGGGGCCTGCTGTGGGCAGACCCTTCATCCCACTTAGCCTAAGTTTTTCCTCTTCTTCTGTCCCCTGGCCTACTTGGCATGTAATGACATCAGCATGTGTACATGTGGAGGCAGGCACACACTTTACATATTCTGATGGACCTCCCCCTTATACTGCTCCGCTGCCTTGCTACTAATCCTCTGTTCGGTGGCAGTTAAAGAGCAGTGCAGTCAGATCCCCCTCCTCAGGAGAGGAGAGCAGTCCATGGGATGCTCTGTCATCTCCCATACCTAGCTGACCCCCATAACCTGAGTCCACTCCAGATCATGAGCTGTACTGCTGAACCACTAGGCTGTGTGGTCCTGTTTATTACAATGTGTTCATCCTGAGCATTGTGGAAGGTATAGAGGGGAAGGTCTGCCTTTTTGTGGATGACACAAAGTTCTGTGCAAGGGGTGACAAAGTCAATGGGGTAAGGGAACATTTTTTTTTTGTTTTTTGTTTTTGATTTTTTCTTTTAATAGCTGGAGACATTGAGGCAAATCCAGGGCCTATTTCAACTGAGTTGAGTTTTTCTCATTTAAATGTGCAAAGTATTTTGTACTTAAAACGATCATCTGATAGCCTGGTCCTCTTCTGTTCAGCTGTCAGTTATTGCCTTAAAGGGCATATAAATCGGGGTTTCAAACTCTGGCAAACAAACACATAGAACTGTTGATTAGAGGTTTACCTACATAATGATGTGCTCCGTTGGCCTCAAAATGTGTGTTAATCCATAGTCGGTATGCTTTAAATGTTTCCATGAGATATAAACAAAGTGATGCTTCTTCTTCAAACATTGCACTTCAGTAGCTGTCTAAAATGGCCACTAAATGCTTACGTAATGACTTCAGTTGAGCAAGAGTGTTCCATAGAGATAATACAATCTGCATGGGGACCTTAGTAATAAACAATTGAAATAAGATTACCAAAGCACTTCTCCTTCGAATCCTGTACTGTGCAGGTGAGAAACACACCAGTTTTGTGAGCCAGTTTCATGTGCAAATTCTGGTTTTGATCTCCCCCTCCCTACTTCTTCTCTACTCTCCTCCCCACCTCCCTATAATGCATTGATTCTCATACTCTAGCTATTTCCCCAGGTCTGCCTCAGCTGGGCAGGCAGTTTTCTCCCACCATGCCTCTAAGCTGTGGAACACCCTCCCAGCCCCTATTCATCATGCATCCTCCACCAAGGCCCTCTGTGCTCTTCTTCTTCTTGACCACATTGCCCCTCTTGCACTTGCTCCTGATACCCTCTGCTTTAATCCCCTTTGTCCTCCCTGTCTCTTTCCACTCTCCTATCCTGTCCCACCTGTCCTCTCTCTTTGCTCTCTATCTCCCCTCACTTTTTCCCCTGATGTCCCCTCTGGCTCTGTGTCTTTTGGTGAACCTGCTCTTGCTGCCCACTGACATAGTCTGCTAGGCCCTGTACTTGTATCCTGTTTCACAGCTAGGCACTTACACTGTTAATGTGAATTGTTAAATTCATCCTTCACTTAGCTTATAGCTGAACTTTATCATGTTCCTTCCTCTTTTTTCATGTCAGGTTGAATCTAGCTCCTGTATCAATCATACTTAACACTGTACTGTGAACCAAGTTATTCGCATGTTATTGTAATGTTAACTGTGTATTTTACATATTATTTGTCCCACTCCCTCCTCCACCCAGATGCCTCTTGAAATGAGAAGTCTCTGCTTAGTATGCCTTTCCTGGTGAAACTCTTGAAATAAATAAATAAATACACCTCTAACCTACAGTGTTGAGTGTTTGTTTGCCAAAGTTTGAAACCTCTATTCTTATTCGCTTTAACTGTGTAGATCCTTCTATACCAGATAGAGAAGTTTGGTCAAATTATTCCACCTTTAGGTCAAACAGGAACAGGCAAGGTGGTAGAGCAGTGTTATTTGTTCATTCATCTGTTTCTTGATCTTTAATTAAGGTTGACACCCTAGGGGACCAAATTACCTCTGTTTTGTTTCTTTACATTTTCCAGAGAAGGGATTTTTATTGGGTTGCATATGTTGTACACATAAGTTTAAAGAAAACAAATTTACAGGTCTCCCAACCTTGGTGAATTCCATGGAGGATTTTGATAGTTATAGTCTTCTGGGTGATTTCAGCACCCACTGGGATGGCACCAGAAGTGCAAAACTAAAACAATCATTGCCCCCTTTAGGTTTGATTCAGCTTACAAACAATTTTACTCAAATTAATTCAGTTTGTAAGGTATCCACCATATTGATTTAATTTTTGTACCCCTAACGTCCCTGTATCACACTCTGGCTGCTTAGGTAGCATCTTTATTGGCTATTTAGTCACATTTTGCACTCTAAATCCTTTACCCCTAAACTTCCCCCCAAGACCATAAAACTTTGTTGTTTCTGAAGTTTAAATTCTAAAATTTTTGTAAGAGATTTAAATCAGGCTCCCCAAGGTGACATATTAGCTTGTAAAAATGTCAATGTTGCATGGGACTTCTTTGTAAAACAGTTTTTGAGAGTATGCAATCTTCATACTTCCATTATTGAAAACAGGCCAGGGTGACACATGTTGTTTGGATCATTCCATTTATTGTGACTCAGTTGAAGAACTGAGACAAACTGTATAAAAAAGCAAAAGCATTGGACACATCTGAATCCTGGGACACATTTTGGAAATGTTAAAACTTTTTGTCTCGTCTATTCGTAAATCTAAAGCATCTTACTTTAAAACAAATTTGGCTACGTCCCGGAACAATCCCCCAAAACTCTGGTGTTTAGTGGACTCTATTTGGAAGGATTATCTGTTTCTAGTTTAAATTTATGAGGGTACTTCTTCTTATACAAATGAGGGCATCAGCAAGTTGTTAAATTCCTTCTTTATTGAAGTCCCTTTGGCTTTGTTCTCCAAAGTAGGTTTGAATCCCCCATTCTTTTTTATCAAAGTTCTTTGATATATGCCTCTTTACCAGCAGTAGTAGCAAAACATCTTTATTTATACAGGCTTATATTGACCAAATAATTACACCATTAGGGCTATAAATACCCTGTTTACAAGGTTCTCCTGTAAATGTTTCAAGTTATCAAAGTTACACATATCAAAATTATCAAAATTACACATATAAAAAAGTAACATTTTATAAAATGTTTCAACGAACCGTAGGCTTAAGGACTAAACATACCCAAACAGAATCAATAGATTTTAACAGACAACCTATAAGTCGAACATTACAAATGCAAATATGACATTGATCTTGTTTCATTACTGACTTAAATGAAGTAACAGATCCACCACATTTTATTTTAAGAAGACTGAAGTTGCAAGCTACTGAGCACTTTAAAAGTTGATTCAGCTAAGGGCCTTGACCTTTCAGGCAATTTTTTATTAAAAATGAGAACTAATGTTGTTGGTCTTCCCCTTGACTTACATACTTAATGTATCCCTGTCTACTTAATGCTTTCCTGTTGCCTGGAAACAGTTCAAGGCTATTCCATTGGACAAATGTGTTTCTAAATCAGTGGTCTGATGATTACGGCCTAATTTCCTTTTTATCTAGTCTCTCCATGTCTTTGTAAATAATTGTACTTACACAGATGTCTGACTGTTTAGAACAGTATCAAATACTTTTGGTCCACTAATCACGTTTCTGCACTAAAATTTTAATAGAAACTGCTCTGTGGACTTTCAGGATCTTGTTTCTGGTGCTCTTGACTATGGTTGTTTGATGGGCTCAGTGTTTATTGATCTTTCTAAAGCCTTTGATTTAATTAATTATCCTTTTCTTCTTTTTCATCTCTTTTATTATAGCTTTTTTTCTAATATTAGCAGGTTTTCCTCCTATTTGCAGAGCAGATTTCAATCAGTTTTTTGGGGGGATGGGTGTTCATCTTCTTTTCTTCCAGGGACTGTTGGAGTTCCACAAGAGTCTATTCTTGGTCTGATTTTCTTTAGTTTATTTATAAACCCATTGCCTTCAGTAATACATAGTTGTTCAATATGTTCACGGATGACACTGTTCTTTTCATGGCTGGTAAATAGTTTCATTTTTGTGGAAGGTTTTACAACGGGGTTTGAATAGTTTGGCAAATTGGTTCTAAGAAAATATTTTAATTCTAAAGACAAAATAACTCAATGTTATTTGGCTTACAATACAACTTGGTTAATTTAGATTGTCATTTCACTATTACTTTAAACAATTTTCAACTGTGGAAGGGTCACCAAGTTAAAGTACTTTGGGCTCTTTTTTTATTCTTCCCTTACTTTCAAAATTCATATTGGCAAGGCATTTTCTAAAATTCCAGGCTGCTTAAGCTGTTTAAAACATGCCAGGCATTGCCTAACTGAAAAAGATAGAAAACATTTTGAGACTCAAACAATTCTTTGAATTTTACATTATGGGGACAACGCTTATCATCATGCTTCTGAAACTACATTAGCTCTCTTAATTACAGCATATTATCAGCTGTTACATTTTATCCTAAAGGGAAAATGGAATACTCATCATTGTTTGCTGCTCCAGAAGTTAAACCTGCTTCCAGGAAAGGACTACATTGAATTTCCTTGGTTTGCAAGGCTGTTGACAGTCAGACTGCTTCTTATGTATCCGACTACATGATGACTCCTTCCCATAAGTATACTTTACATGAAGTACATCTTCACTGGTACCAGTTGCTTAAGCAATCATCTGCCTATGGAAGAACAAGTCTTTATTTTGGTGCCCCCCACAACTAGTGAAGCTTAATGATACCACCTTGTAGCCATTTTAGTCTTTCCTGTTTTAAATATTTTGTAAAATCAAACATGTTAAACACCAAATTGATATGTACATGTTTGCAACTTGATAGTCTGATTTTATTTAATGTGATTTTGTCTTTGTTTCATCTTGTATTGTTTCATTTGACATGGGTTTTCTGCAAACGAGACTTGTATCTCATAGAACTTATCCTGTAACTCTAAACTTTTAAATAAAAAAATGGGGAGAATGTAGGCACTCTGAAGAGCTAATCAAAGGTCTGGCAACTATGATTCAATGCAAAAAATGCAAAGTAATGTACAGTGGGGAAAGGAACTTAGGCATGATACTGGAATGCATGACAGAGAAAAAGAACCTGGGGGGGTCATAATATCAGAAAATATTATGTCACAGCATAATGTAACAGAATTGTCGACAAGGCAAATAGGATATTGGGACGTATAGAGAGAGGATTACCAGAAGAGAAGGGAGGTCATTCTTGCACTGTAAAGGTCATTGGTGGGACCTTATCTGGAATACAGGACTACAGGTGGTGTTGGACCCATTGAGTGTGGAGCTATATGTGGGACTGGGGCACAGGAGGCAGCGGCAGCCTATGATAGGGAGATCGGTGTGGCCTTCAGCTCAGTAGCACCCATACATGTTCAACCTTTGTCTGCACGCCGAATACATCCTTGACTTGATGGGGAGCTTAGGGAGTTAAAGACAAAGGGTCTGAGGCTGGAGTGGCGCTAAAGGAGATCTGGACTGATGAAGTAAAATTGGCCATGAAGTCACATTTTAGTGACTATAAGAGGGAAATCTCCTGAAATAAGGCAGATCTTTTTTTGTCAAGAAAGATTGCTGTGGCAAAGAACGCAACAGCTCAGCTCTTCCACATGGTGGATGGGCTACTACACCTAGCCTGTCTCTGGGCTGGAGGAGCAGGTTCAAGTACAGGGTGCAAAGATTTGCTCTGTTCTTTGCTGACAAAGAGTCCTCGATCAGGACCAAGATTTCTTCCACCACTGCAAAAAAGGGATTGTTGAGCCCAAAGTGAGGCATGTCCGGGCATTCCTCTTGTATGGGCTGAGTTTGATCTGTTTGAAGTGGAGAAGGTGGCTGACATAGTCTTGAGGCTGAGGCTAACATATTGTGATTTGGACCCAGGCCCAACCCAACCTTTGATTGGATGTGTGGACCTGAAAGGACCTGTGGTTGCTGAGATTGTCTGGCATTTCCTTCAGAGCAAGGTCTTTCCAATGGCATTGAAAGAGGCCTTGGTCAGACCACTATTAAAGAAACCCTTGATGGACCCGGAGTGTCTCAGCAGCTACATACCAGTCTTGAACCTCTCATTTTTAAGGAAGGTTCTAGAGAAAGTTGTGAAGTTGTGACCATTCAGCTTGAGATGAATCTTGCCGCCACCACCATTTATGATTGCTTCCAGTCTGGGTTTAGATCCAGGCATAGTACAGAGACTGAAATGGTGAGGGTACTTATTGATCTTCTAGTTGCAAGAAAGAGGGGGGAGTGTACCATCCTAGTCCTCCTTGATCTCTCAGCAGCATTTGATGCCATGGACCCTGAGGTGTTGCTGGACTGGCTGCATAATTAGTGTGGGCTAACCAGAATTGTCATCAACTGGTTTAGGTCCTTCCTCACAGATAGAGTGCAAAGGGTGACAATGGGGTTAGCCTCATCTAGCGCAATGCCTATGTCATGTGGAGTTCTGCAGAGATTGGTCCTGTAACCTTTGTTGTTCACAGTGTGCGTGCTGCCATTAGGAGACATTATCAGGTGGTATGGACTAGGTTTTCATTGTTATGCTGATGATACCCAGCTATACCTGTCTTGTGCACCTGGAAACAAGATGGCGGCCTCAGTGTTTAACTGCTGCATGGAGAAGATCCAGAACTGGATGGCTAACAACTGGCTATGACTCAACCCAGACAAGATGGAGGTACTGATGATGGATACAGGCCATTGTGGTGGACTTGGGGATTCCCCCTGGACTTTTTCTGGGGGTGTTCCCCTTGGCCCCTCTATTCAGGCTAAGGATCTGGAAGTGTTCCTTTACAATGGTCTGACACTTGACACACAGGTGTCAGCCATAATCAAAGGTGGTTTTTACCATCTGAGGAACATTGCCTGTATCCAAGCCTTGATACCAGCTGATGACCTTACCACCCCAGTGCACACCTTTGTCACATCCAGGTTTGACTACTGCAATGCCCTGTACCTGGGGGCTAGCTCCACCAGCTGCAGCTGGTGCAGAACATGACAGTTAGGCTGGTGACTGGTGTTTCAAGATCTGACCATGTCATGCCTGTCCTCCATGAGCTGCACTGGCTGCAGGTCAGGTAGAGGATTGTCTTCAAGGTCAGAATGCTGACCTATAAAGCCCTGGATGGGGGGGCAGCCTACCTACAAGACCTCCTTGTTTCCCATCACCCAACTTGAGCTCTCCGTTCCTCAGGGGGTTGCCTCCTTGTGGTTCCCAGGGTTAGGTTGTGGCATTCTGGGAACTGTGCTTTCTCAGTTGCCGCACCAGCCCTGTGAAACTCTTCACCAAGACACCTAAGGGAGACACCCTCAGTGGAAACCTTCAAAGGAGGATTAAAAATGCTTCTATTTAATCACACATTTAATTTAAGCCATTATTAAGATGGTCTGACTGCTGATTCTGTTATTTATTATTGATATGTGGATTTATTGACTTATTGTTTTATTATTTTATTAGTGAGTTGTGCTAATGTACTATAGATAGAATTTTATGTAGATCTTTGCAATATATTAACATGTCTGCTGTGTGTTACACTGTGAACTGTTTCTAAATTGTGTTAAGCACTCCAATACTTTGGGAAGGAGTGCTATATACAGTAAATAAAGTTTATATTTATTTCTGTATCTGTCTGTCTATCTAATACAACATAAGGCACAGATATCCATAGAAACTTAGAAACATAGAATTTGACGGTAGATAAGGACCGCTTGGCCCACCCAGTCTGCCCATTTCCCTACCTAATGGATAAGCTGCAGATCCTAGTTAACCAACAGCCTACTTTTTTCTTACCTCCACCCACTAGATTTGCCTTATGACTGTCCCATGCATTCTTGAACTCCACCACTGTTTTTGACTCCACAACCTCCTCAGAAAGGCTGTTCCATCTATCCACAACCCTCTCCATGAAAAAATACTTCCTCACATTACCTCTGAGCAGTCCCCCCTCAATCTTCAAGTTGTGCCCCCTTGTTCTTGCACACCTCTTTTTGTGAAAGATGTTACCCTCTTGGACTTTGTTGATTCCCTTGAGGTACTTGAAAGTTTCTACCATGTCTCCGCTCTCCCTCCTTTCCTCGAGGCTATACATATTAAGCTGTTTTATCCCCATTGAAAAAAGACTGCAAGGTGGAAGCAGTACAGCACAGAGCAACCATGATGGTCCAGGGTCAGGGGACATGAAATATGAGGAGAGGCTACAGGATTTGAACATGTACACCATTGAAAAAAGAAAATAAAGAGTCAACATTATAGAAACATACAAGTACCAACAACGGATAAGCAGAGCTGACTTCAAGGACTTATTTTCCTTTGGCTCAAATACAGGTATGATAGGTATTTACACAAAAACAAAAGCAAGGAAATTCAAGATAGATACCGTTAAACACTTTTTTCACAGAAAGAGGAGTGAGCAAGTGGGACATGCTACAGGAAAAAGTGGTCCAGTGAGCAGTTTCAAGATGGTGGTGGGACAGGCATATGGGCTTAGTTAGAGGAAGTGGTCAGAAACTAAGTGGCAGGATGGCCACTAGTACCTAAGCAGAGTATCTGGATACAGTGGACAGACTTGATGGGATGAGGGCCCTTTAATCTGCCATCTAAGTCTGTGTATCTATGTTATTCTGAAGTTTCTGCACCCTCAACCTCCCTTCTGCTTGCAGCAGTCCCCGTACTCCAACAGTGATACAGTTGCTTGATGAAGCATTGAAGACACTGATATAGTGGCTGTCTGATCAAGTTGTTTATCCATCTGGATGAGAGTAATTGCTTGAAACAACAAAACATTTAAAAAAATGGGCATTTTCCACCACTTTATTCTGCTTGAGGATAGGGCCAGGGGTGCAGAGATGTCAAAATTTGGTTGCAGCATAGCCATGATGTTTTGGGATGGGGTATAGCATAAGAAAGGATTGATTTGCTGGGCAGAGGGTCTGACTCCTATAGTTGGTCATGTTATCTTTGTTTGGGGGGGGGTTCTTGATACAGTGCTGAGTTATTCCTTCTTTTGTATTTGCCCCATAAAGATTGAGTGTAGGGGGTTGTTTCATGGCACTGATTTTATCATTGTTACCTCCTTCCATCCAAGGCAGTGAGCTAACCCTTCTGCCAGTCATCTGCTTGCTAACCAGCCTTCTGACAGGATATGAATGCCAGTCATCAGCATGCTAACTATTCTGATAACCACTAGTCAACTTAACAGCCTACCACCAGCCAGGTAGGTCAGACTACCAGTTATCATGGACCAGAACAGAAGGAAAGTTGGAGGGCTCTAAGTGTGTTATTTAGCAGCTGGGTGGATTTAATTGAGATCACAGTTCAGGCTAAGTATTGAGTAACACTCCCACTAAAGAGTCCAAATAAGGCCCCCTGAAGCAAATATCAGACCTTGTGCAAACCCCAATAGGACTCCAAGGGAGTTTAATACTGAGTTGCAATGTGAAACTGACGTAACATTTTGCAATAGTGTTGTTTTCCAAAAGGATTGCTGTTTTACCTCAAAGGTAATTATTAAACATTATTATTGTTTCCATTCTTTTTATATTGCTGTATTTTTCTTGATGTCACTGTAGTTGGATAGAGGTCAACTGAGAGTGATACTGGTCTGAGTGATGAAGAAGGTCATGAAAATTGAGCAGTGATCTAGGGTAAAGGAGAACTTGACAGGACAACCTAGGGTGTAACTTACATTCATCAGGGTGAGCTAGTATATTGAAACAACAGGATAGGCTAGGGTACATGAGGGACCCTATCCAAAAAGAAAGCACTTACTAGGCACCTACAAAGCACCTTGTGCCAAAGCACCCAGACAGTCACCACAACACTGGCATCTGAAGGGCATTTTCTACCAAAGCATTTATGAGCTGCTGACACCCTCAAAGAAAACTTTTAAAAACACAGGATGTAGGTATAATTCAGGTTGCACTCCATATATATTCTACAGATGACCCATCTCCATTATTTATTACTGAGGAAATCTGCATGAATACATTGTATGTATCCCTTAGAATCTATCTGCCTCTATAGCTGACTCCCAACTTCATGTCATAATCCTCTGTTATGACATCACAACCTCTTACCATGGGCATAACTGTGATGTCATAAGCAGACCATTATGGCATCATACAGAAAGAAACAACATGGATAGGTGAACTCTTCAAGAGAAAATATCCTGATTTCATGCAGATTAACTTAGTAATAAACAATGGGAAGGAGGAATACATAACTAATGTGACGTACATGCTAGACTGTGCCTAAAAATTACGTTTTGTTGAAATTTTCCTGAAGGTGTCAACTGTTCTTGAAGAAGATGACCACACCAATGGCACTAGGTGTGCATCCAATGGAACTACAGTGTAAAGTATGTACAGTACCTAACATTAATAAGGCAACAACAAAAATTTACATGGTAAAATGTCTCTACTGTTTGAGCAGCATCTGTCTCCCACAGGACAGAAGCTGGGCACCCAATACTCCACTCATGGCTTTCGTGGCTGTCTCTTTTAACAACTGTTAAATAAGTAATTATTACATAATAGGCTTTTTCCATTTAGAGAAGTCATTAACCACCAAGGGGTACAGGAAATGCACAGATCCTTACCTTTGTGATATGCACATCTCACTGCTGACTCCATCTTGTTGACTACAACAAACACTTAGTGTAATATTTATGAATGTTAATCAATAAGTCACAAATTGTAGTGAGAGAGAAATAATTTGACCTACTGGGAATTGAACACAGGCCCCTGAAATACCATCCCAGTGCTTTAACTACTGAGCTAGAGGAACACATGGTTAGTTCTGGGGTTTCTGGACACACTTCCATTATCTGGTATTACATATCCTGCAACCAGGAATAATCAAAGTGACAGATGTTTTTGGTATAGTATTTAGCCACTGCTAAGCAATTAAATCACAAATTGTAGAGATAAAGAAGTAATGCAGCCTACTGGGAAAACAACCCAGGTCCCCATAATACTGTCCCAGTGCTTTAACCACTGAACTAGATGCTAAGATGGTTGAACCTGGGCTTCCTGGACACACTTCCTTTCTCTGGTACATGGCAACTAGGAACAACTGAGATGACAGCAGTTTTTCGCTTAGCAATTATATCACACATTGTGGTGAGAAAGAAATAATATGACTAATCAGCATCAGCAGTAGATCGTCCTGCACAAAAAAAAATCTAATTGTCATCTGCATTGTTCCTCACTACAGGATATTCAGTACCAGACCATTATTTCTTTCTCACTACAATTTGTGATTTCATTGCTATGCAGTGCTTAACACTGCACAAAAAAAAATCTATGTAACTGCCATTACAATTTTTCCTAGTTGCAGGATATGCAGTACCAGAGAAAGGAAGTGTCTCCAGAAATATGACTAATTAGTATCAGCAGTGGCTAGAACAGCACAAAAACATCTAAGTGTCATCTCAATTGTTCCTAGTTGCAAGATATGCAGTACTAGACCGTTATTTCTTTCTCATTATAGTTTGTGATTTAATTGCTAAGGAGTGACTAATACTACACAAAAGAATCAACATAAATGTCATCTTGATTGTTCCTAGTTGCAGGTTATGCAGTACCAGAGAAAGGAAGAGGGTCCAGGAATGTGACTAATTAGTATCAGCCATGGCTAGAACAGCACAAACAAACATCAAATTGTCATCTCGATTGTCCCTAGTTGCAGGATAGACAGTACCAGAGAAAGGAAGTTTTACCGGGAACCCCAGATCCAACCATGTTAGCCTATAGCTCAGTGGTTAGAGCACCAGTTTGTATTCTGAGGGCCTGGGTTCAACTCCCAGTAGGTCACTTTATTTTTTTTCTTAGTAGTTTGTGATTTAGTTGCTAAACAGTGGCTAACACTGCATAAAAAAACATCTAATTGTCATCTCAATTGTTCCTACTTAAAAAATATGCAGTACCAGAGAAAGGAATTGTGTCCGGGAACCCCAATATGAACCATGTGTGCCTCTAGCTCAGTGGTTAGAGCACTGTGATGATATTTCGGGGGCCTGAGTTCAATTCTCAGTAGGTTGCATTATTTCTTCTCACTTCAGTTTGTGATTTGATTGGAAAGTAGTGGTTATTGTCATGAGCCCACTCCTGTGGGGCTGGAATTCCCTGGCTTCAATGAGTCCCCTTGGGATCAGGGTCGGGGATACTCCTCCTCTATCAATTTAGTATGCTCACTGTCTCACAACTGAATGTATGCCAGATGATCCCAGGGCACCCTCTCTCCATTCAAGAGGGTTCAAATATAGTCCTGAGTCTGTGTTTCTGGGAGAGAACCCTTTTGGCCACTGCACAATGAACCAGAAAACCACAGGTGTGTGTAGGCCTTCAGGAGGGGGGCCCTTTACACACTATTATGTGTCTTTCCCCAGAAATGCAGAGACCAGTTCAACCCCCCACAGACTGCTCCTGAGACTTTTCCTATTTTCTCCCCTCCTTTTGTTCACAGAGTTCCTAGTGGCACTTTATTTTGGTAGTGTCTAGCCCTAAGCTGTCACACAGGCATAGCATGGTTTGAACAACCCTTCCGAAGCAACAAACACAAAAGACACTGGCAGAATCATCTTAAAATAAGCCAAAGGTTTTACTAATTACTTAATAAATGAAGTAAATAACTTGAAAGACAGATAATTGTAGACACTGGTTACAGGACATGAAAAATAAAATGGAAGTATAGAAAAAACTAAACTTTGAAAATTCTAGTTTGAAAGTCCTACCTCAAGTCCTTAGTTGCTGAATTTGAAGTGCATCGTGTTCTTAAAAGTGGTAGCTGAAGTCTTGGCTCATGTGGTCAAGGAGAATGTCTTGAACAAGAAAGTGTCTCCGCTCCCCAAGTAGACAGGGTCTCAAAATGCAGTCTTTGACACAAAAGTCAAACAGGCAAAAGGTTACAAGCAAAAGCAAAAGGGCGAAAGGCCCTGATAACCTTCTGAACACTTGTTTTAATGGTTTCCAAAAGGGCAGGTCCAGTGGATACTGACTTTCCCTGTGTTTAGTTAGCATTCCATTTCCATGGCTATGCAACCAATCAGCTTTTAGTATTTTATTACAAACAACAAATGTTCATCTCTGAATATAAGAGAAAAAGGGCTCAGAGGTCAGCTAGTCTAAACCAGAATTGAGGAGATCATCCAGCCCCTCCTTTGAAATGACTATAATTAAACTCCACTCAGTACAATCATTTATTTAAAATGCTACTCCATTTAGCTATAACTAGATTAGCTCAGGATAGGCCTCTTCAGAACAAAAGAGATCCAAATCAAATGGCACCACTACATGCTGACGACTATCCAGACACAAATTCTGCTTAAAGTTGGACCAGCATAACATTCTGTGGTGATTTGCATATGCAGCTCATGGTGCTTTGCATTGTGGGAGCATGTGTGATTTTATATTTTCTTGAAACTTGGCTTTCCAGCCAAATGCCCTTTGGGGTAACCCTTGCCTCAGTGTTTACGCACAGAGGTTCTTTGTCTTTTAAATAGTTTTTTATTTTAATGGGTTCACCATAATATATCCCAGGCACACTGCCTTAGGGGTAGCTGGGCCATTCCATTGGGGTGTCAAACAGACAAAACATGTGTCTATGTTTTCTGTTAGTACTCTTTGCAAACTGTGTGAGAGGCCTTTCCGCACCATGCAATTCTGCTTAAAGTTGGACCAGCATAACATTCTGTGGTGATTTGCATATGCAGCTCATGATGCTTTGCATTGTGGGAGCATGTGTGATTTTTGTATTTTCTTGAAACTTGGCTTCCCAGCCAAATGCCCTTTGGAGTAACCCTTGCCTCAGTGTTTACGCTTGGTGAGACCCCATCTGGAATACTGTGTCCAGTTCTGGAGACCCCATCTCCGCAAGAACATAGACAGGATAGAGGCAGTCCAGAGGAGGGCAACTAAAATGGTGCAGGGTTTGCAAGAGAAGCCTTAAGAGAAGAGACTAAAGGAGCTTAATATGTATACCCCTGAGGAAAGAAGGGAGAGGGGGGGCATGATAGAAACTTTCAAGTACCTGAAGGGAATCAACAAAGTCCAGAGGGTAGCATCTTTCAGAAAAGAGATTTGCAAGAACAAGGGACACAATTTAAAGATAGAAGGCGGGCGTTCAGGGGCAATGTGAGGAAGTATTATTTCACAGAGAGGGTAGTGGATGCATGGAACAGCCTTCCTGAGGAAGTTGTGGAGTCTAAAACTGTGGAGAATTCAAGAATGCATGGGACAGACATAAGGCAATTCTTGTGGAGGGCAGGAAGATATAGGCTGTTGGTTAAATAGAATCTGCGGCCTATCCTGTAGGTAGGGAAATGGGCAGACTAGATGGGCCTAGTGGTCCTTATCTGCCATAAAAGTCTATGTTTCTATGTTACGCACAGAGGTTCTTTGTCTTTTAAATAGTTTTTTATTTTAATGGGTTCACCATAATATATCCCAGGCACACTGCCTTAGGGGTAGCTGGGCCATTCCACTGGGGTGTCAAACAGACGAGGCATACTGATGAGTCCTGGTAGGATGAAACATGTGTCTATGTTTTCTGTTAGCACCCTTTGCAAACTGTGTGAGAGGCCTTTGGCACCATGCACTTGCTTAAGTTGGACCAGCATAACATTCTGGGTGATTTGCATATGCAGCTCATGATGCTTGCATTGTGGGGAGCATGTGATTTTGTATTCTTGAAACTTGGCTTCCCAGCCAAATGCCCTTTGGGTAACCTTGCCTCAGTGTTTACGCACAGAGGTTCTTTGTCTTTTAAATAGTTTTTTATTTTAATGGGTTCACCATAATATATCCCAGGCACACTGCCTTAGGAGTAGCTGGGCTATTCCACTGGGGTGTCAAACAGATGAGGCATACTGATGAGTCCTGGTAGGACGAAACATGTGTCTATGTTTTCTGTTAGCACCCTTTGCAAACTGTGTGAGAGGCCTTTCGGCACCATGCAATTCTGCTTAAAGTTGGACCAGTACAACATTCTGTGGTGATTTGCATATGCAGCTCATGATGCTTTGCATTGTGGGAGCATATGTGATTTTGTATTTTCTTGAAACTTGGTTTCCCAGCCAAATGCCCTTTGGGGTAACCCTTGCCTCAGTCTTTACGCACAGAGGTTCTTTGTCTTTTAAATAGTTTTTAATTTTAATGGGTTCACCATAATATATCCCAGGCACACTGCCTTAGGGGTAGCTGGGCCATTGCACTGGGGTGTCAAATAGGCAGAGGCATACTGATGAGTCCTGGTAGGATGAGAAACATGTGTCTATGTTTTTTGTTAGCACCCTTTGCAAACTATGTAAGAGGCCTTTCGGCACCATGCAATTCTGCTTAAAGTTGGACCAGCATAACATTCTGTGGTGATTTGCATTGTGGGAGCATGTGTGATTTTGTATTTTGCTGAAACTTGGCTTCCCAGCCAAATGCCCTTTGGTGAACCCTTGCCTCATTGTTTATGCACAGAGGTTCTTTGTCTTTTAAATAGTTTTTTTATTTTAATGGGTTCACCATAATATATCCCAGGCACACTGCCTTAGGGGTAGCTGGGCCATTCCACTGGGGTGTCATACAGACGAGGCATACTGATGAGTCCTGGTAGGACGAAACATGTGTCTATGTTTTCTGTTAGCACCCTTTGCAAACTGTGTGAGAGGCCTTTCGGCACCATGCAATTCTGCTTAAAGTTGGACCAGCATAACATTCTGTGGTGATTTGCATAAGCAGCTCATATGCTTTGCATTGTGGGAGCATGTGTGATTTTGTATTTTCTTACAAATGGATGTGCCTACTTCTAGCTCTGCTTAATTATTCTTTTTTCTCCTTTTAAATGATTTAACCAAAATCCAGTCCCTGGCTGGGCATCTAACAGTTTCTCTTCCTAGTAACAAGAAATTACATCATTTTTTGGCCCATAGCTTTTTTTGCATCCATGATCCCTTGCAAGTTATTCTGGGCCACCAT
Source organism: Neoceratodus forsteri (assembly GCA_016271365.2). Classification (NCBI taxonomy): domain Eukaryota; kingdom Metazoa; phylum Chordata; order Ceratodontiformes; family Ceratodontidae; genus Neoceratodus; species Neoceratodus forsteri. Next base: position 876,353,326 of record CM057452.1, on the reverse strand, counting down.
GGGTGTCTGTGATGTTATTACATACATAAACTATGATTAGAACAATAAGGTACAGCCTTTTCTCACCACAGCTACTATTGCATAAAAAACATCTGATTGTCAATCAATAATTCAGAAATTTGTCTAAAATATAGGATTTACCTCTGAATTTTACTGTTTGCATACACATGTTTCATAAATGATAAAAATTCATGAACTGATGAAAAATTGGGAATTTTCATGAACAATTCAGTCAACAAAACCCACAAGTCATTCTTAAATGTTTATGAACAGTCATGAACATACATGAAGAATGATGCACGTTGCAATTCGGAAATGTTGTGTTAACCATGTTTGTCCTCTCTGTGATGAGGTACCTTAATAGACGAGCCACTGGCACAAAGGTTGTAAATCCAATTATACAATAAATAAAAAAAATAAACAAATAATCATGAATAGCCACAAACAAGCATAAGCAATGATGCATGTGACTGTTGAATGCTCATAAACATTCATGAACTTTGCACACATAAACAATCATGGACAGGCATGAATATGACTGCTCATGAATGCTCATTAACTCATGAGTGCCATTTAACACTCTTGCACAATTCATGAATGTTCATGAACCACTTTGAACTTTTTTTTTATATGTAGTTTCTGGGTTTTTACAGGTTTTCTCCTGGCCCCTACACCCATGCATCACTGATGTAGCACGGCATGTGGAGCATGCCAGTCCCTACCACTCACGCAGCTGACTGTCTGTGCCGGCACCAAACCTCCATTCGATGATGGCGGGACTACCGGCCGGTGACCCCACCCCCTACCAGGGAGAGGAGAGCCAACTCTTGATCCTGCTCCCACCCTCTCCCCCTTGCCAGCACCCCAGTGACCCGAGGTTTTTCCCTAACTTGGGTCACTTGTGTAGCGCAAGGTGTGACATCCAGTGCCTCAACCCTCAGCACCACCATGCAGGCTTACCACTTTGAACTTTTATGACCATTCACAAACTGAGTTCAATATCAACCGATGAACATTCTAAACTTAGTTCATGAGCAATTGATGAACATTCTTGAACTGTTCATCATCATCTCAACTGAGCTGCTCCATACAAAAACCCAAACCAACTAGGAGAAAGGATTCATTTTCCAGTACTTTACATTCTGTCCATAATTTTTATTTTTGTTTTTTCACATTAGGCATGAAAGAAATCTCTCTGTCAAGACAGCTATGCCATAGCACTGATACAATGTAGAGCAAGATTTAAACAGGCATAACCTGCTCCTGATGCCTTACTGGGAGGTAAGGTTATGGATTTTTTATTGTGTGCACTTTTCAACTGTGACCAGATTTAGAAGTTCTCTTATATTACTTATGAATGGGGGGGGTAGTGATGAGCAGTAAACAGGAAAGGGACCTTAGGGTAATTATATCTTAATAACCTCAAGGTCTTGAGGCAACGTGGGGAGGCAATATGTAGGGCCAGCTAGATGCTGCTTTTCAAAGGGAGGTATATCAAGAGCATAAAGAGACAGGTGGTGTTACCACTGTACAGATCATTGGTGAGACCCCACCAGGAGTAATGTCCAGTTCTGGAGATCACATATCTGGAATGACATAGGATAGATGTTGTCCAGAGGAGGGCATCTAAAATGGTGCAGGGTCTGCATCAGAAGCCTTATGAAGAGAGACTGAGGGATTTCAATATGTACACCCTGGAAAAGAGGAGGGAGAGGGGGGACATGATAGAGGCCTATGAAAACCTTACAGGGATGAATAAGGTACAGGAAGGGAGTACTGTATTCTTCAGAGGAGAAGGTGCATAAAAACTAGGGGGGCATTCAGTGAAGCTGGATATGGGGAATTTAAGAGGGATTTGAGGAAACATTTCTCCACTGAAAGAGCGGTGGAAACCTGGATCAGTCTTTTAGCAGAGGTGACAGGTCAAAAATGGTGGCAAGCTTCAAGCAGGTATGGGATAGGTATAGAGGAAAACTGATATTAAATCAGGATGGGAGGCAGTGGCCAGAGACCTGGTGGAGTGAGGGTGGCAGAATAGGTAAGGAAAAGAGGCAGACTAGGTGGGCCAAGCAGTCCTTATCTGCTGGCAAATTCTAGGATTCTGTTTCATTGGGAAAGGAAAAAGCACGAAATGACAAAAATGATTGAACATTTAACAAAATAAGAGCCCTGATGAAGTGATGTTTGGAATGTTGGCATTGCTGTGGTAGGTAAATTTCTGTTATGTCTGATGTGAAAAAATGTAAATGAAAAATATTGACATATAGTACTGGTGAGTAGATCATTACTCCATGTCAGTTGGAATTTTATTTGAAATATATAAATACCTACTGGCTTGAAGTGTCAGTTTAAAATGAGCAGAACATGAATGGATGCTGAAGAAATGAAACTTTAGAATGGAGACCAACATTTTTTTTTCATATTGAGAACAGTGTATGCTATATGTAAGATAAAATACTGGCAGGAGTCATAGCAGTAGAAACAGGGTGCTTAAAATGACTCTTGCAATCAAGCACTAAAAGACCCTGTGGTAGCACAGTACACTTCTATGTGGGCATCCATGTCTGGGAGTGAGGCTGGGATCCTTGCAATCTGACTGTCAACAGCTGAGGGTTCTACTGGCATTGTATAGCCTGCTGTGGGGAGATGGTGCCACATTACAATGAACCCTGCCGATGGATCAGAGGGATGACCTTGAGATCTGTGTGTCAGTTGATGTGTGAGCCTGCACACAGTACTAGACAGGAGGAGGGAGGGAGAATAAGCAAATGAGCCAAACATGCGCCTTCAGGCAGGCACTTTGAAATACTCCCATCATCTCGATGATGGCAGGTGACTGACACTCAAGATCCAGCAAGTCAACTCACTTCTCCACCAGATGAGCACATACTGGGGGAGTGGCCCCAGCCTGAACATCCTGCCATGAGAGGCACGTTGTGGAGGAACAAGAGGTGAGTCAGGTGGGGGGAAACTGGGAGGTGGCAGGTGGTAGTAGGAAGTACTGGATTATATGTTTATAAAAAGCTACAGGAAAAAAAAATTGAGAAACGATAGGCTAGCCCAACAGTCTTATGGTTACAATGTCCGCTCGCCATCAAGGGACCTGTGGTCATATCATGTGACTGAGATCCCAGTCAGAACCAACAGAACCCAAGTTCACTGCCAGAGGATGTTCAGTGTCTCCAAGGAGGGTTCACAAAATCTGCCACTGTTGGTTTCCCCCTTGATGCCCAGAAGGCAAGCAGCTTAGAACCCATCTTTCTTTAGACAATTTCCTCAGTGAGACTTGGAGTTTGGTCATATACTGTAGGTGGCCTGCTCCAATAATTATGTGATACTATCACATATAAGGCAATATTGCTACTTTCACCTACTGTATTTGCCTACTAAGTAAGAAATGCTGAGCTAGAAATTCATCAGTCTTGATGTAGAAATAGTTCCTGATTCTGGTTTGTGCCTGCTTCAAAAGATTTGTGACAGGTTACTTGCTTAATGGTAAAAAGCGTAATTATCTGTTTGCAAATTGAGGAATTTTTACCAGAAGGTAAATGTGCATTGTATGCGGTCTAACTTTGTGCTGCACTTTGTGCAGTTTCACTAAAATTGTATCACATCTCCCAGATGCCTCTTTGAAAAGTGTCTCCATTAGGTGCATCTCCACCTGGAGCTTGAGCCCTACCATGGAGGGAAACCTTTGGGGCTATCTTGGCAATTAGTTGGGGTGGCCAAATGAGGAATCCCTAAAGTGGAGGCAATGGTACTGCAGGAAAGGGGGAGCATTGTAAATGATGGTTAGGACTTTGCATCTTGAAGGGCATAAGGGACAATTTTCGAAATCAAAATACATATTGAACAGGATACTCTACTGTGCAGCACAGTGTGATGACAAAAATATGCATTCATGAATCAAACAGCCTCTTCTCATTCTCAAATGTTGTTTTACTGATATAGAAAGACTTTTCTTTGCTGTCACTTAAAATCTGTCAGTAACAATTATAACGTTTTGGAATTTTAATACATGCTTTAAGACCTTGGAAAGGTTTCATGAGAAAAAAACAAAGAGCACAAGGTTCTTGTTAAAATGCCACTGAGAACTATTGATCTGGGAATCTTATTACTAACAAAACAGCAAACTCTTACTGTCAAATCTTGTGATGTTATTCTGAAAGCTAGTGCTCTGTCAAGGTTCAATATCAGGACATGTAGCTTGCATATTTGCTCTCGTACTGTGATTAAAATTATTGATTTTGTTGGTGTTGAAATGCAAAAATAAATGAATTATTTGTTTTAAACTTTGAGATGTATTGTTTAGGTTAGGACCTTTGACAAGCTCAATAAATACTGGTGCTGCAGAAAGCTTAGTATGCATAATGGTTGTGGTAATGAGATTAATAAATGCTGATGTGTATGTGCTACAACTTTAAACAGAGCAAGCTAGCAGAATTAAGTTTTAAATTATTACACTGCAGACCATGCATTTTGTTGAGTTCAGTTCTACCGGATGTGGCATACATGGTTCTTGAAACATAATTATTGACATGTCTGATCTATAAATGGAAAACACTATCTGGTGAAATTGCTGACTTGTAGATGCCAAGAAAGGAGTATATGTAAATGTAAAAAAGAGACTTCACCATGATACGAGGAAGAGGTATTGTACTTCAAATAGTCATAATATGGAGTTTCTGCATATGCTGCTAAATTAACAAACATTTGTGTTCAAGAAAAAAAAGCCAGTTTCAGTGATATGCAGAAATAATCATTCATGTTAAGAACATACTTTATCGAGATGCTTACTTATCTGAGTGTTCAATAATGGAATTAAAAATGGTGGAATTTTCTCAGTTTTTATTTGCTATTTTGCTTTTATTTGCCTACTTGTTGCAGCCCAGCTTTTACTTGTAAAGTGCACAGATCCAGGAGGACTGGGTGCAATGCAATGCAAGACAAAATTGCCTCACCTTGGTGTATTTATTTTATTACATGTCTGCAATATTATAGTACTTTTTGTATTGCATTGTGGCTTTGTCTGTTGCTGATTCTTTACTGCAGATGAGCAGTCTTAGGATTTGAGATGGCTTTGGGCCATCATTGTTTTATATTATCTTGAAATTGTGGAAACAAGATGGTTTATTCTCTGCCAAGAACCAATGGATTACACAGTTTAAGTAATTAATCCTATGACATTGTATATGTAATAGTATGTTCATTCTTGAACTGTATCTTTTCTTTCCATAAGCAAACTGATAGTTTTAAGAAACATTGGAAAAATAATATCTAGACAGACTTATATATCTTACTTAACTAACTAAAAATGTTTTTTTTGCTACTCATTAAGACACATGGTGCCTGATTTTCGAAGCGGCCCTTAGATCGACACAGGCTGTGGCAAATAGCTACTTGCATTGATCGACAGTGCCTCAGGGACCCTGTGATGGATTTTCTAATGGGAGGGGTTCCTGCCTTAAACCCCACACAGTTGTCATAACTGTTCCTGTGCACCAAGCACTTGGCACATGAGAGGGGATTGCCCCAAGCTGATGATGGTCATGTGGATCAGTGGCCAGTGACCTGCTGGCTATCTGCCCAGGTGGCTGGCAGGGTCATGGAAGGCAAGATATTGATCATAGAGGACAGGACAGGTTGGGATGGGAGGAGGGGTGGTGACAGACCCCTGATGGGGACAGTGCTTGACTGCCACAGTGACAGTGCTGATCCGTGTGTGGGAGGGGCTGTTGCATGACTAGTGCCATTGGGGAACCCTGAGAGCATGTATCTGCCACAGTGGGTTACCTCTGGCTGCTCCACTGGTGGTCTGCCATGTGTCCGGGTGCTGTTTGGGTATGGGATACCACAGGTGACTATCCACGACAGGGGGGAACAGGTTCACCTCCCACCCAGTAACAACTCCAGGGTGGCACATGGGCTGTTACACCAGCACTGGGCTAGTTGAACTGTAGCAGATCATGCACCCTTTGGGAGATTACAAAATCCCATTTTAGGGGATGATTTAGCACTGCCATGGTGCAAGCCCCCTTCCGCCATGGCACACTAGTGTCCATCACAAGGGCTTCACAAGCTTGGCGGGTGCAGGTGGTCCTCCAACTGGTGCAGGCTGTGATGTAAAATCAGGAATGATGCAAGGTGCAGCACGGTGATCCCCCTGCATCATTTCTCTTTGACGCAAGCAACTTGCATCATTCCTGATGGTTTACTAATCATGCCCATAGTCTAATATCAAGACAGATTCTCTTGTTTTATCTAGTTAATAAAAACAAGCTTATTTAATGTTATATAGTTCTTAAAGTTTTTTTTTAGCTAACTGACTAAAATCTTATTTTATATCATCATAGCACCATCCTGTTTTTGGACTAAAATAAACATTTTTTAAGTTCTTCTATTTTCTAAAAACAGTTTTATGATTTTGTGAGTGGCAAGCTGTTTTCATTTTTTTCAAAGCAATCTTTTCCATTTGCTTTTGGTGCTGTTTTTTTCAATTAGACCTTACCATTATTCACTTTCATGGTAGCCAAGCTTGTGCCTCACAATGCTGCATGTGCCTACTGTGTCTGGGTTAATGGCACATAATACAAGCAATTGTTTTCTCTTACTGGTATACTCTCAGTGCAGCCTGTATGGCCATTCAAGTTCTGTCTGCTGTAATATTTCATGCACTGGGTGGTTATGCATTTGGCTGCTCCTTGTGCTTAAACCAGCTGTGCTTAATGACTTGAGTATATATATTCCCATCCAAGTAGTGTTATTGCCAAATGTTTGGCATATGCTTCTATTTTTACAGCTATAAAAAATCAACCAGATGTTTTGGGGCCATATCCACATACAGGACAGTATGTACCAGAAGGGGCACATACTGAACTGAACAAAGTAGGTAAGTACTCTACATTCAGCTATGGATAAATATATGGGGCCCAGCTTGCCTGATGTATGAGTGTGTAGGCCCATGCAAGAGGAAGGGCCAGCCATGGGGGGGGTCTGACTTGGGATGAACACCGGGCTGCCAGTCAGGAGGCCAAACCAGCCACCCAGTGTATCCCCAGCTCTGCATATGCAAGAGATCATCAGATGCATCAGTACAGCAGGCCATGGAAGAGACTGTTATATCCCCTATTGACAGGGGATGCACAGTATGTATAAGTAAGCAATAAGACATGGCACCGCGTGCAGTATGGTAATATCATCACATTCTTTAGGTGTATTTTTAAGTATGAGGAACAGCTGAATACCATTAAATGCACCTGACATGTGAGATTATCTTACCATAACTGCATATTCTGTAGTGTCTTAATGTGCATTGAAAATGGCTTTTAAATAAATCAGCCATAAAATGAATAAAAATAAGAAGTAATTGCCATAATAAGACAAAAGCAGAGACCTTAACTATAAAATGGCAAGAAAAATTTCCAGGCTCTGATTGGTCAGTGTTGACCTTCAACAGTAATGTTATCCCAGTACAAGATCACACCTATTCAAAAAGAAATTAAAAATGTATTTTAAAAATTACTTTTTAACTTTTTTCTTTTACAAGTGAGCCATTTTATAACTGCAGTAGTGCACTCCAGGGTGCATATCATGGGGATAATGTTACTTCTTGGATGTTGGATGCACTTAGCCTGTGATCTCGTGCCCAACCAATAGAGGCATGATGTTATCTCAGCTTATAAAATGGGTTGGAAATGTTAGTCAAACACATTCTGAGACACATATCTTAATTCGCCACAACTGCACAAATTTTAATCAGTTCAGGCAGTGGGATTTGGAATTTGGGGAACTCACATACAGAATTCATGAGCCACTTCACTAATTCCTGATTTCTATGACAAATATGGCTGCCGCCTTTACTCATACCGTATATAAAAACCTTCAGCTAGGCCATAAAACTAAAAGTCAACAAATGAAACAATTAACTAATTAACAGAATGTTCTTTACACTTATTGTCCCGTATTCACCCCTTTTCCCTCACAAAAAGACGGAGACCATTGTTTGTTGTTGTGCTCAGATTGGCAATTAATTTATTTATATTTATAATTCCATATTCCATTTCAATTTTTTTATCATATTTTCAACATTTTGTTTATTTCCATCCATATATCAATCTCTGATTATCCTTCCCCCAGGTGAAAACCTGGGTGCCTTCTTCTTCTACTTTTCCATTAGGTAACGGTGAAAACCGAGACTGCTTTCTCCTTCATCTTCTTCCTCTTCTTGTGTTATTCCTTTTTTCTTCCCCTCCCTCCTCCCCTTTTTCCCCACTAGCCAGTCTCCAGCTTCATGCTGATGGCTGGCTCTCATACTTAGGTATCATCTCCCTTACCTCAGGGAATATCCTTTTTATGCCTTCTTTCTTTCCTCCTTTTTTTTTTTTATATTCCATTTTTTGCACGTTTCCTCCATGCTTCTATAAAACCCATTGTTTCTGTATTGAACATATCTATGGCTAGGTCCGACAGGTGCACACCGTCTGACCTGTTGAAATCTACCCATTCTTCTACCCCTCTCAGTATCACCTGTCCTCCCATCTGCCTTACCAACGTCCCAACCCTTCTATTCATCTTCCTCCTGGCCCTCTCTACTGCTTCTGTGGCTGTGCTCCTGCCTCCACACCCTCCATGGTATCATATCTGACCAGGCGATGCACACCTGCAGCCACCACTGTCGTATTGCTGCTAAACCGCTTTTTTTTGTAAGTATGTGTCTACCCAAGGCCTGCCTGCAAGGTCATTGCCCCCTAGATGCATAATAATGAGATCTGGGCTGGGCCGACGTCCCTTGAGTTCTTTTAAGGTTGGAAGCAGCTGTGCCTATCTCATCCCCTGTATGCCATGCCAGACCAACCTACACTATCTTGCATCCTGGTACCGCTGCCTTCCCCCAGCCTGCCTTCCCCCAGCCTTCTTCTCTGCTCTTTTTCCAGCCCAATAAATATAGGAATGGCTGCAGATCCAGACTTCCATGATCCTCCCTCTACCTATGGGGTTCAAGCAAAATTCATTATTTTACACATGCTCTTAGTGTCCTACCCGTATTCTCCCACCTCATTATTCTCTTTTTTTTTTTGTGTGTGTCCTCCCACCACATTTTTCCCTGTCTCGCCCCCCCCCCAGTTCTGCAGCTCAAACCAGGAGCACCCCCTTCAAAATTATTTTTTTTTTTTACTTCAGTGCTCTAGTGTATCTCTTATAACTGGCCGATCGCCAGTGTCCCTTTTCCAATATCCAATTCACTGTCCCTCCCGCTGCTGCCCACTGTGAGGCAGCCCCAATCCGCAAGGAATGGGATGAATATTTAGCCGGGTCTTCCCCCATGAATTGCATGCCCTTTTTTAATAATGCTGTGACTTGGTAGCCAGTGACCCTTTTCCCATCACCATGTACAAATAATTTTCCCATCCTGTTCCTATGCTCTGCGGCAAAAGCCCACAGAGCCTGTACTGGGCATATTGCACCCTCTGCTTGCCCTTTCAGCATCACTATGAAACCTTGCCCTTTTTGATCCATTTCTGACCTCTTTATCTTGATCCGTATCTCTGCTACCCCCAGTCTACATCCTCCCATTCTAACCCCCCTTCCTTGTCTTCTCTCCCATGGCCTACCACCTCACTCACTCTCATGGCCCCTGCAAACATTACCATGTAAATTGTGTGAAATAGTTGGGCCTCGGCCTTTGATCTGCATATTGCGGGGAGCACGTTCTGCAGCCTTATTAGCCACTGCTCCCCTATCAGCCTTCTATTATCTGCTAGCCCTTTTTTCCACCTGCTCCATCATTGCATAATTCTTCCGATGAGTAAAGATTTTGTCAGGTCCTTCCACCCCGTTAGACTGCAGATAACACTAATCCCTGCCAGATAGACTCCCATAGTGGTGTGGGCTGTGCCTTTTTTCCACTGCTCCACAGTGAACATTCCCAACTGTTTCTCTGTGAGTGGCCTACTTACCTCCATCTGGTGCTCTGCCCTGAATGTTTGAAACACTCGCCAGGCCCCGTCGTAGGCCCTCAGAGTCTGAGGTGCCCATGAGCTGCGAAACAACAGTTCTGCTCCTTCTTGCCAATGTCCCAGATGTTTGTTGGTATGGGTGTTTTTAGTTCTTCCACTGCTGGTGCCAGCCTCTGAAAATGGTCCAGCTGCAAATGGGAAAGGCTGTCAGCCAGGGTATTGTGTACCCCTTCTATGTGTTGTGCTCTAAATGACATGTTCAGCTGCAAAGCCCTTAAAACTAAAAGTCATAATACCTGCATGACTGTGCCTGACCTGGCTCCCCTGTTGTTCAGAACATCCACCACTGCTCTATTATCAACCAAAATGTCACTTTCTGATCCCGTAATTCCTCCCCCAGACCAAGGTACACGCCCATATGGGCATGATCTCTAGTAATGTTATATCTTTCACTTTCCCCTCCTTCACCCAACTGGCAGGCCAGGGTTCTGTGAACCATCTACCCCTCAGGTAACCCCCCATGCCTAGCCCCCCAGCAGCGTCTGTGTAGAGGTTGAGGTCTGTGTTGTATAGCCACTCCTCTTGCCAGAAAGAGCACCCGTTGTGATCTCTGAGGAATTCTTCCCAGATTTTAAAATCCTCCCTGACACCTTGCATCAGGTCTACCCAGTGATGTGGTCTGGTGACCCCTGCTGTAACCCTGGCTAACCTCTTTGTGAATGCCCTTCCTGGTCCGATGGCCCTGCATGTGAAGTTCAGGTGCCCCAGTACCTGCTGCACCAATTTTAGTTGTACCCGTCTTCTGCTGGTATGTACCTGGATTAGTTCCTTCAACTTCTTTTCTTTTTTGTCCAGCAGTCTAAATACTTCGCTCAGGGCATCTATCTCGATCCCCAGAAATTCTATAACCCTGCTGGGCCCCTCTGTTTTTTCTGGTGCCAATGGGACCCCTAGCTCCCGGCACAATTCCTGAAACTTATCCAGCATCCTCTGTGCCTCCCGTTTCCCTTCCCAATGAAAAGAAAGTCATCCAGATAATGGATGACCATCCTATTACCTGTTTTTTCTTGGAATATCCACTGCAAACAGGTGCTGAACGCCTCGAATGTAGCAGATGCTGTGGAACAACCCATTGGCATTGCTTTGTCAAAAATAATACTGTCCCCCACTTTTAAAATCCAATAGATCCCAGTCCTCCCTCCTAACTGGAAGCAGTCTGAAAGCGTACTTAATGTCCTTTTTTGCCATCCATGCATCGTCTGTGGCCTGGATTATCTGGACTGCGTCCTCTAGTGTCGCATATGTCACCTTACTATGTTCCTCACTGATGAAATCGTTCACCGACTCCCCTTCTGGATAGGACAGATGGTGGATCACCCTGTACTCCTCTTCTTGTCTCTTGGGTACCAAACCCAATGGTGAAATCTGCATGTTTGGCAATGGAGGGGTGTTACATGGGCCTTCTACTCTACCTGCTGCCTTTTCTTTCTCTATCTTTTGTCTTAGCATTTCCTCCTTTCTTTTTACTGACCCAAGGTTGCTCGCCTCCCTTGCTTGCCTGGGTCCCCTACTCTGCAATGAAAAGCCTGTGTTAAAACCCCTTAAAATCATATCCCGCATGCTCGTGTCTGGATATCTGTCCAGGCAAACTGCCCATGCCTTCAAGTTGATGGGGGTTCTGGCCATCCCAAACTGTTCCCTGTTGTGCCCCTCGCCACTCCTCCCTGACCCCTCCCTCTTGTTTTGCCTGACCTTCTTCTCTCATTAGTTCTGACCCCCTATTTCCGTTCCCCTACCCCGCCCTCCCTGTTCCATGTTTGCCTTTAAACCCCTGGCCATCTCGAAAAAACTGTTGACCTGATCCTTGCCCCCCATGCCTTTGTGCTCCCTGGGCCCATGTCGCTCTACTTTTGTTTGCTGGGTGCCCTCCTCCACATTTTGAGCAAGCATGCCAGAAGTGACATTGAGTCCACGAGCAAAGGGCCCTGTTATAAGCCCAGCAGCATCTCTGGGGTGTAAACCCCTTTTTGCCCCACTCACCTTTGGGTGTGGACTGATCTGTTACGTAATCCGTCCACAAATCTATCTGCTTGGTATCCCACCTCACATTCCCAAATGATGCCATTCTCTGCCGAAAACATTCATCGTAGTATAACCATCCCACCCCGCCCTTTGCTTTTGCTCTCCGTATTATCAATGAATAAGTAATGAGCGGGATGCCCAGCTCTGGCCTTTTTTCCAGAATGATGGCTGAAAAAGTGGCAAAACCTAGGAACCACCCATCCCAAGTCTTCCCTTTGTGAACTTGTCATCCTCTTTTTCCCTAAAGCACTATGGCGCTGCCATCTCATTCTTACCTATGCCCTCAGTTTCCTCAGATTGTTGCCGCCTCCTGCTCACCAAAGCTAATATGTCCACGATTCCCTTTCCATATTTTTTCCTTTGTAGCCAGTGGCACATGCTCAACTATCCTCATCCCAGGTGCACCTATCTCTCTTGTACCTTTTCCTTCTCTCTCCACTCCCTTTTCATTCTTTTCTGGCACCTCTTTTTCCATCCTAATCTCCGCTAGATCCGATTCCATCTGCCCCAGACCTCCTGTCCCCAGTGCCGCCACAATTTGCCTATATATTCTTTTATACTGTCACCCACTGTGCTGAATGTGTTACCTGTAACCTTGTCTGGGCCATGCTGCCTGGAGTCCTCCAAAGTTCCCCTTGCTTCTCCCTGCAGTTGAGGTGGAGGGTGAGCTACTGGGGTCTGTGGAGGGAACACCCCGTTCTGGGCATCGTGTCTGGGTTCAGCCATGGAGATCCCCCTCTTGATCTGGGGGGGTACTGGCATCACTGGGTCCACAGGCCACAGAAGTACTGGATCAACTGCCTTAGTTGGCCCCGCTATCGCAGGTGGTACCCTAGTGGGGCTATGTAGCCCTTCGACTGGTCGTTTCCCTCTACCACCTTTTCCCAGGCCCGCTTTTCTCTTCTCCCCAGGTCTCCCTGGTTCCTCCCCCTCCACCAGTTCCCACATTCTGTTTGCCTCTTCTGCCAATTCAATTATAGCTTTGTAAGCATCTTCCTTTGATGGCCTGCTCTTCTTTGGTGCCATGTCCGTCTTATCTTTGCTCTGTGAAGACAACTACAGGAAGAGAAATCAGGGTTATTTGTATATCTGTACCTTTTTGTACACCTTCCTCCTGTCCTTCGCACCACATGCCCCCCTTAAAAACAGACTGGGCCATCAGCGAAGGCCCCCATCCTGTTTGATACCCCTCTTGTCATCCACTCAAGTGCCTCCTCTTATAATTACAAATTTATTATATATTTTTTTTTGTGCCTTGAGCCGCTAGCAGCATCTTGCCATCCCTCAGCAAATGTGCACTGTGCTGGCCTCCCCAGGAGCTTCCTCCTTCTGAATGCTGCCATTTTTTTTTGCCTCCCTCCCTGCCTGGGCTGACCAGGTCACCACCAGTCAGCATCCCTACTATGGAAAGCGGACGCACCGCGTGGTCCCATAATTGGCCCCCTCCCTTTATATTCCTGCCTGTGCCAGCTTCTTTTCACTTGCAGTACCCAAAAAACAAGCAGCCCCATAAAAAAGTGAGGGCACTGCTTCTAAGGCAAACACCTCCCAGCGTGGGACGTCCCCGTGAGGTCCCGGGTTGCGATCCCTCTCCTTCTGCCCTTGGCCTCTCCCAGGCCCCTTATTCCCCCCCCAGTATGCCTCAAAAAGGCCCCCCAAGCTGTGGAAATTGCCCTATCACATGGGCACGCTTTTGTCCCAATCCTCCCGGCAGCGTGTGACGTCACGCTGCGTGGTCCCCTGATCTAATCACTCTCCTTTCCTCCAGGGCCTTTCTCCAGGCCTACTCCCCTTATTTGCCACCTGAAAATGTCTTGCTCAACCCCAGTAACCACCCAAGCCCCAGGAGAGTGCTTCTCCTCTGCACCCCCACATGGCATGTGACGCGCGCCGCGTGGTCCATGCGTTGGGGCCTCTTCCGGGCCTACCATCCCTTCCGGACAACCAAGAGGCCATAAAACCATCACCAACGTACAAAAGCATGATACAAGGATCATTACAACCCCCCCCCCACGTGGTGTGTGACGCTTGCCACATGGTCCCAGGATCGCGCTCACCCTTCCCGGCTTCAAAAACTTCTTCCAGGCCTCCTGCTCACAACGGCAAATAAAACAGCCACCCAGCACCTACTTAGCCTGAGAAACAAAAGGCAAGTGCCTGTCTAGCAAACCCCATGAGGCGTGTGCCTCACGCCACACCATCCATGGCTCAGGGCCACTTCTAGGCCTACCCTTCCTCCCCAGGCCACCAAAACAGCCACCAAACAGCCACCAGAGCAAAAAACAAGGACACAAAGGGTTTTACAATCCCCCACGTGGCATGTGACGTCACACCATGTGGTCCCGGCGCACTCTCGCTCCCCCCATCTCCATGGCCTCTTCCAGGCCCACTATTCATAACAGGCAGCCACACAAAAAGAATAAATTGCTGCAAAATGCAAAACCAAAGAAATGCTTTGTTTCCCCTCCCAACAAACTGTGCATGGCGCCCCACTATGTGTTCCCTGCTCATGCATTCTCTACCCTGCTCAGGGGCTCCTTCAGCTATACAAATTCTTAGCAGCCAGCAAAAACCCAGTCCTCAAAATACTACAAAGCATCACAGTAAGCAAAAAGTCTTTCCAACAAGACCCCCACGAGGTGTTTGCGTCACCCCACGTCGTCCTGGGTTGCTCTCTCATCCACTTTCTGACCCCCATCGCTACTCAGGATCCCCCACGTTTGCTCATTTGTATACTGTAACATGTTCTGTCTTAATACAGTATATATATTCTTCCTCTCCTTCTTTTGGTGAAACAAACATCAAAGAATTTGCCAATCCGATGTGCTGCAGTTGATGTAGATCAAAACTCCAGCAAAAGTGGCTGAGGCCCCCTTGTGCTGTCCCTTATGTACCTCCCTTCGCCCCTCGCCTTACTGTTACCTGCCCATTGTTCTGGCCCTTAGCCCCTCCCCTTCCTTCCCCCCTTCCCTTCTGAGCACAACCATTCTATGCAGGAGGGAAGGGGTGCACCAGGACAACATGGTCTGCCCCTTAAAGGGCAAACTCCATTAGCCCTTCCTTACATATATAAATAAATTTAAAAACAAGTACTAACATACATACTAACATACTAAAATGCCAGCAGAATAGGCCTAACGGTCTCTCGAGTCTGCTTGATTTTCAGCACCTGCACCGAGTGTTGATTTTGGTGTCCCCCCCCTTGGGTTATACTGTCCCCAGTCCCAGATGTTCCACCTGTACTGGGCCTAGTCAGATTTACTGTCCCCCTGTACCTGTCCCATCTCCATTTAAACCTGTCCACAATCTCCACCTCTACCAGCTCCCTGGGCAGTGCATTCCATGGCTCCACCACCATTTCAGTGAAATAACATCTCCTCCTCTCCCCTCTGAGCCTGCCCCCTTCCAGCTTACACCCATGACCTCTTATTGCCCCACCCTCCTTCCTTTGGAGCACCCTGACTGGGCCTCCATTATTGATCCCTTTCACGTACTTAAAGACCTCTATCATGTCCCCCCGTCCCTCCTTTCCTCCAGGGTGTACATGTCGAGCTCCCTGAGCCTCTCCTCATAGGTCCTCTCCCCAGGCCCCAGATCATTTTGGTTGCTCTCCTTTGGAACCTCTTTACGAGTGTAATGTCTCTTTTTAAATGTGGTCTCCAAAACTGCACACAATACTTGAGGTGTGGCCTAACCAAGCAGTTGTACAATGGAAGGATCACTTCTGCCTTTCTGGAGGTAATCCCCCTGGTGATGCATCCCAGCATCCTATTTGCCCTTGCTGCTGCCCTCCTACAGGTTTCTGAATTGTTCATTTTGACATCTACCACTACTCCTAGGTCCCTCTCACCCTCCGTGACTTGAATCATGTCTCCTCCCAGGGTATACCCCTGGCCTGGATTTCTGAATCCCAGGTGCAGAACCTTGCACTTCCCCACATTGAATTTTAGTTTCCATTTTCCTGACCACTTTTCCAGAGCCTCCAGGTCCTCCTGCAAGGCCACCCTGCCCTCCTCCTCATCCACCACTGCAGCCAGCTTAGAGTCATCTGCAAAGAGACTCATCTCACTCCAGATCCCCCTCCTGATGTCCGAGACATAGTCATTGAACAGGAGTGGCCCCCAGCACTGACCCCTGGGGAACCCCACTAGTAACCCACCTTGGGGATGAGGCTAACCCTCCAACCACCACCTTTTGACTGCACTCAGAGAACCACTTTCCTATCCATCTTAACAACTGTCTCCCTACCTCCATTTCCTTCAGCTTAGCCAGCAGGCCACTGTGGGGTACTGAATCAAATGCCTTGCTAAAGTCCAGAAAGAGGACATCCACTGGTCTACCCTGGTACTATTCAGAGTTTCCATTGCTGGGGTTTCTTTGATGACCAACCATGAAAAATGCCCATTTAACCTCACCAGTGTGCCAGAGAACTCCCAGCTCTTTATTCTGCAACAGATGAAATTGAGGTTCTGGTTCCACTTGAGGACTGTGTGTGCGTCTATGTGAGTGTATGCCACTGGAATTCAGCAGAATTTTGAACGCATGTATTCCATGTTACCATTACATGCATGTGTGTGTGGGGGGGGAGCATTCTACAACCAGAATACTGCAAAGTTTTGAATTCTTGCATTCCGTGGTAAACAATCACACAATTTATCAAATGGGTTAGGAGAGTCAATTTAATTGCTTACTTATAATGCATTATGAGAGAATTATGCACTGTAAGTAAAAAATACCAGCTACCAAGAGTAACTACAGAATGTTTAATTAAAGAAATTAATGCACTCCATACTAGAATGTGATTTTTTTCCCCACAGGTAATCATTTATTTTCTCAGATACTGCCTGTCTCTGGCATAAATCTCTATCACTGATTGTCCAACACCTGATTTTAGACCCCCAACACAAACTCTATCATCCTAGAATAACTGTAATATGTGAAAGTGATCACTAACTGAACTGCATCTGCTGCTCGCTCCTAACTCCAACCCGCACCTGTACTGCTCACTTAGTCAGTCAGTCAGTCAGAACATGAGGAAGATCAGGGCTACTTTTACAAATTATGTTCCCACAGATGGTAGCATGCTGCTGGTGAGTCTGTCTGACAGGCACGGTTTTGCCATGTCCTTACTTGTGTATGACTGATTCTCCTAGTCCATTTTATAGACTGGCTTTTTATGATTAGTGACTTTAGTATGATTAGAAATAGCTACCCATTGTAAAAAAGGTTGGAATAATCTGAATATGCATAAGTGCATGCCCAGCATCATGGCACCACTTTCTGAGCACTTTTAAGGTACTGTTTTGCCCCCATTTTTGAAAAGTACTTAGTTTCCAGAGTTCAGCTTTCTTTCTAGGATCTGAAAATATATGTAGCTGAACTCAGGCACAATACTGCATGCATGATCCTCAGGACCCAGCATAAGAGAGTGCTACATTGGAAAACAATGGGAATCCTGGAGGTTCTCATGAGACACTCTCCGGGATCTTCAGAAGGGCTGAAATAACTGCATATTTGATTTTCCTTTGAGGCTAACAAACCACCAGGCTGTTTTGGGGTTGGAGAGGTTTACCTGTGTCTGACTTGGATGTCTGGATTTTTCTCTGTTTGATTAGCAGGGTATTTTCTCTGTCAAATTGTGTAGGGCATCTTGCTGACAGGAGGGCACTCATTGCAGCAGTGGGTGAGAGCTTTTAGCTGATTGTTTTGTGAGGGCACAGTTTAGGCCCAACCCTTCCCACCCCTCACCCCACCCACCCTGGAAATAGTTCCTTTATACCTGAGGTTCTGACATCATTTCTCAAGAGTGCAAGGTGCATATCACTGTCATATCCTCTCTAGCACACTGCACTGACAATATAAGCATACACATTGTATAATATATATATATTTCTATTTAACAAACCAATCACACATGCGCACACACACACAAAAAAAAAACAAAAAAAAGTAGATAAACATGTGGGGAGTAGTGCAATGTAATAGCTGTGGGACAGCAGTCTTCCAGGAGTCTTTCTGGAGGCTGAGATGCTGCCCTATTTGCAGACAAATCTCTGCCCTGAGGGAGGAAGTTGCCCATCTTCAGGCTGCACTGGACAGTAGTAAGGAAACCTTCCCCAGGCCACACTGGACAGTAGGAACCCCCCATCCAGGAGCACCAGCACCACCACCACTACCTCAGAGGTTGCGAAGAAAGCACAGCAGTTGGACCACAGTGGGCTCAGGGAGGGTGAGGATGGTGGAACAGAGGCACACTCAGTCAATTGTTCCACTCACAATCCATACACCATTCTGGGGAGCATAGCTCCCTATGGATGCACCCGAGAGAAGACTGATGACAACTGTCACAAGGAGGCCCACAGGAAGGAGGCAGAGGACACCACAGGAAAGGAAGCAGCTCCTGGTGGGGACTCAATTATTAGGGGAAAGAACTGGGGGAGCTGGGAAAACTGAAGGGAGGTGCCTGCCTGGTGCCATGGCTTGAGGGACAGGAAGCGCATCCTCAGGATCACGAGAACAGCTGCAAGGAGTCTGAGCTTGGACATAATTGTCCACCTAGGGACAAATGACTTGGCTCATCATGAGATTAGAGCAGTGCAGGAGGACATTGTAGAGTTGGAGAGGGGCCTAAGACAAGTAGCACACACAGTATCCTTCTTAGAGGTGCTACCTGTCAATGGCATGGGGGAGGCGAGGGTAATTAGCACCATGCAGTTTAATGAATGGTTGAAAAAATGGTGTGGAGCACAGGGGTTTGGCTTCATTGGGGACTGGGGTTCCACCTGGAGGGACATCAGCCTATACTGGCAGGATGGTCTGCATCTGTCCAGGAAGGAAACAAGTCTTTTGAGAAATCAGTTTAAATGCTTTATTGGCAAGTTTTTAAACTAGTCAAAGGGGGAGGCACTGATAAGCAGCAGGAAAACCCCAGCCTCTCCCTACAAAACAGGGTACTAAATGAGAAAAAGACCGAGGTAGAAAGGTCAGTGGGGGATGCTGCAACAGAAGGTAAAGCCATCATAAAATGGAGAGCAATGAGTACCAATGCCCGTAGTCTGGGTAACAAGCTTCCTGAATTAGTGGCCTTGATGGAGGAGGAACATCTGGATATCGTGGCAGTCACAGAAACATGGTACACACAAAACCATGACTGGGACGTAAACATACCAGAATACACTGTCTACAGGAGGGACAGGGAGGGTAAAAGTAGAAGAGGAGTAGCTCTTTACATAAGGGAAGTAATAAAAGCAACAGAGCAAAAGGGTAAACAGGGAGGAGAAGAAGCACTGTGGGTAAATTTGGAGACAGGCAATGGCACCACAATCTGCACAGGGGTTGTCTACAGACCCCCTTCTCAGGGGGAGGAAATGGACAAGGAAATGATAGAAAGTATACTTAGAATGGCAGAAAAAGGGGATATATTGCTGATGGGTGATCTGAATATGCCAGATGTTAACTGGAGTGCAGTTGCAGCAGCCACTTGAAGAGGTTATTCTAGATGTCCTACAGGGGGCATGCCTTAGACAACTAGTATTGGAGCCCACTCGAGAGGGAGCAATCTTAGACCTGGTTCTCTCAAATGGAGATGGAGAGAGAATCACAGATGTAGAAGTGAGTAGCCATCTGGGAACTAGCGACCATCAAACAGTATGGTTCGCAATATACACAGCAATAGAGTCAAGCCATAC
The DNA here is from genome assembly GCA_016271365.2 of Neoceratodus forsteri. Taxonomy (NCBI): domain Eukaryota; kingdom Metazoa; phylum Chordata; order Ceratodontiformes; family Ceratodontidae; genus Neoceratodus; species Neoceratodus forsteri. The sequence goes on along the minus strand of CM057452.1, from coordinate 876,333,600 downwards.
AAAGGCAAAAGTACCTGACTTTAGGAGGGCTGACTTTGCCAAAATGGGTGAGTACCTAAGGAATGCACTAGCAAATGGGCAGGAAGGAGGGGTGGAAGAACAATGGGGAATAATAAAAACTGCCATCACAGAGGTAACGAGCCTTTGTGTGAAGCAAATAAACAAAACAAAATGACATAAGAAACCACTATGGTTCTCAAAGGAAGTGGCAGTGAAGGTTCAAGAGAAAAAGAAAGCATTCAGGAAGTACAAGGAATTGCAGAAGGAGCAGGACAGAGAACTGTATCAGTTAAAGCAAAAGGAGGCTGGGAAGGCAGTCAGAACAGCAAAGGCCCAAACCGAGGAAAAGATAGCTAACTCAGTTAAGAAGGGGGATAAAACCTTTTATAGCTACATCAGGAGCGAAGGAAGACCAAGGGAGGATAGTGAGGCTTAATAAAGGGAGGGAGGGTGGGCAGAGGGAGACTATGAAAAGGCAGAGATACTAAACAAATATTTTGCTCAGTATTTACAAATGAAGAGGGAGGTACCTAAAACAAACAGTAGACACATCTGATACAGAAGTTGATACCAGCCCATTTACAGAAGAAAGGGTTCTGAAAGAACTCTTAAAACTGAAGGTGGACAAAGCAATGGGGCCTGATAGATTCATCCCAGAATTCTAAAAGAACTAAGGGTAGAACTAGTGACACCACTGACTACCCTTTTTAACAAATCATGGGAGGATGGGGTGGTACATGAGGACTGGAGGAGGGCAGATGTGATTCCCCTTCACAAAAGTGGGAGCAAGGCAGAAGCAGGAAACTACAGACCTGTTAGTTTAACCTCAGTGATAGGGAAGATGATGCAATCACTTCTGAAGGAAAGAACTGTCAAGTATCTAGAGGCCAGAGGGGCACAGGACCCTAGGCAGCATGGATTCACAGCGGGAAGGTCATGCCAGACGAATCTGATAGATTTCTTTGACTGGGTGACCAATGTAGTAGATCAGGGAGGGGCTGTGGACATGGCCTACCTAGACTTTAGCAAGGCATTTGACACAGTCCCACACAAAAGATTAATATACAAGTTAGCCAGCCTGTGAGTGGGTCCCAAGATGACAGCCTGGGTAAAGAATTGGCTGGAGAATAGGACACAGAGAGTAATAGTAAATGGAGTCCACTCAGAAGAAAGGAGGGTTACTAGTGGGGTACCGCAGGGTTCAGTAAGACGGGTCCTCTTCAATGTCTTTATAAGTTTCATTGCAGAGGGACCGAAGGAAAAAGTATTCCTTTGCAGATGACACAAGATCTGCAACAGAGTTGATGCACAGGTGGGGTGGAAAGGATGAGAAGGACTTGGCAAGGTTAGAGGAATGGTCAAATGTATGGCAGCTTAGATTCAATGCTAAGAAGTGCAAGGTAATGCACCTGGGAAACAAAAACCCAGGGGAAGAGTACACAATGGGGGGTGAGATACTAACAACAACAAAAATGGAAAGAGACCTGGGGTAGTCATATCAGATGACCTAAAGGTGGGCAAGCAATGTGAGAGGGCAGCAAGGAGGGCTGGGGGGATACTGGGATGCATAGGGAGAGGCATCACCAGTAGAAAACAGGAACTTATTATCCCTCTGTACAGACAGCTGGTGAGACCCCATCTGGAGTACTGTGTGCAGTTCTGGAGACGCAATCTCCGCAAAGACATAGACAGGATGGAAGCTGTCCAGAGGAGGCAACTAAAATGGTGCAGGTCTGCACCAGAAGACATATGAAGAGAGCGAAAGGAGCTTAATATGTATAGCCTCGAGGAAAGAAGGGAGGGGGACATGATAGAAATGTTCAAGTACCTCAAGGGAATCAACAAAGTCCAAGAGGGTAGCATCTTTCAAAAAAAGAGGTTTGCAAGAACAAGAGGGCACAATTTGAAGATAGAGGGGGGGCAGCTCAGAGGTAATTTAAGGAAGTATTTTTTCACAGAGAGGGTTGTGGATGCATGGAACGGGCTTCTGGAGGAGGTTGTGGAGTCAAAATCTATGGTGGAATTCAAGCATGCATGGGACACTCATACGGCCATTCTAGGGGGTGGAGGTAGGAAGAAGTAGGCTGCTGGTTAACTAGGATCTGCAGCTTATCCAGTAGGTATGGAAATGGGCAGACTGGGTGGGCTAAGCGGTCCTTATCTGCCGTCAAATTCTATGTTTCTATGCCAAAAGAAAAACATTTCAGTTGTTCTGTACTGCTTGTTGTGGTACAGAACATGTTGTGTAAAGGTGCCTTTAGTGTAACCTATATGCCATACATTGGTGGTGCATAGGCTTAGTGTATAGGGCCCATTATTTGTAAAATTTATATTTATTCATGCTCAAGCACATTTTTTTCTTTTCTTTTCTTTGGTGTTGATAACAGGCTACATCTGTGCCTGTTCAACATAAACATCTTTAATACATAAATCATGTTACTAAAATGATCAAATTGATTGTTTTCACTAAACATAAAAGTTCGACAGACATTTAAAATAAATCTGTGACAACATAACATACAAATGGATTGAGATTTTCATAATTAATGGGAACATCATTAAAAAATTAGCTCTTCACTGAGTATCAAATTCTCATTCCACATGAACAAGAATTCCAGACATCACATCCTGTTTCTTTTTTCATTGCACTACTATATTTCTGATTTGGAGTTCTGTCTCTCATTTTATTGAATCATTTTACATTTTGTTTTATCAGTGTGCTGTGATTGAAGAATGATTGGCTCACCTATTATATATCTATGTTCCAGTAATGGAGAGGATTCCATGCCATATCAGAGATCTGTGCATGAGGGATGCAAGGTTTTTCTTTAACATTAATGTTTCAGTAGATAGAACTTTATAATTACTGTTAAGGTTATTTAATAACTGGGTTGGCAGCACTTTCAAATGCCATAATAATAAGCTTTCTCCATAATAACCAGCCAGTTATTATGGCAAAGCTGTCAATTAAACTCATTCAAGTAAAGAAGCACTTTTCCCTTGTGTGCATTTAAGCCAGATAAAGAAGCTGTCATTTCTTATAGTTGCCAATACAAAACCTCTACTCTCAGTAGTCAGTACAAAAAGCCTTTAAACAAGCAATTGTCACAGAGTTTGAGAAGAACCATACTAGAAAATAAAAGTATCTCTTGGTGGACTTAATTTTCTTTTCAGTGTGTGTGTGTTTCAGGTTTCTCTCCTAATTTTCAATCATAGTTTCAGAATGCGTTCCTCCACCCCCCAAAAAATAAAAATTACATATGTACCCCGTACGCTGTTTTGCAAATGATATTTTTTTGTAATGTGTGAATGTTTGTGTTTATGCAGTATTTTCATCATTAAAGACAGTAAATGGCAATACAAATAAATTTCTCAAACTTTCACAATGTTTTTATAGCTTCTGTTTTGTTTCCAATAAAGAAAGCAAATTGCAATTATAAGAAATAAACTATGGAGAGCTGACATTGTTATTTTTTTACACAACCTTAGTGTGTGATACCATCACAAACCACTTGTGCTTTGCACTCATGGTTTACATGATATCATGCACCTTGGTTGTGTAAATAAAAATGCATAATGTACAGCACCTGTACTTTGTTCAATATTTCTTTTTATAGCAAACAGCATATTCCCAGTATTGTATTTTAATTTCCCAAGATTAACAGAAAACAATTGTTAAAATCTTAAAACAAGAATAAGGGTACCTAATGTATATTTAAAATAAGAAAAAAGGGTACATAAAACAACATTTTTCCACTCTCAGAATGCAAATTAATTTACATATTAAAATGAACATGTAGCACTTTACCTTATATAAATGACCAGAGTAATAACTAATATAGTTTAGAATTATAACAAATAATTTAAAAAAGGAAAGTGGGGGAGTGGGCTGGCACCAGTCAAAATAGCAGGCTAATACTTACAGCTCTGCCTTACCCTTGCTTAATCTCACTAAATCTAAGGAATTTACTCGCAACTCTCAGAATAATGTTTAAATTACTAACTCCCTGGCATCTGGGGACTATGGTTACACTTTTACTTCATACTTGAGTGCTAGCAACTCTGAGTTCACTCACCTACTATTCTCCTCGTAGTCATGGCCAGCACAGGTAAAGCAGCTCCTAGGTGTAGCCTAGCACAGTCTGCTACTACAGCAACAGTAAACCTCCTGGTGGCAAATCTTATTCATTTTATTTATTTATTTATTTATTGAAATCTCAGAATTACAACCTTTGAGTCGAGACTATTTTATGAAGGCTCCACATCAAAAATGCAGAATAAACAACAGTGCAGATACAGCAAATTTACAATGGACATGGGAAGTAGCATAGCAAACATACAATGCTGGAATACAGGAGCCCGTGGAAGACATGACTGGAATAAGAGATATAACAGTCAGTATTGTACAGGAGTGATTGCAAAGCATGTGCAGTGTAGAAACAACAAGTAGTTACAACAATGGTTAATAATAAAACAAATAGGCATCAAATAAATTTCATTGTAAGAACAGCATTAGGGTATGTGTGATATAATATTGCAAGTTATAGATGGTGGTAGAGAGCATATACAGAGACAAATTATATAGAGGAAGCTGTCCAGAGGGCATTGTCAAACCTAGTAATAGGTAATACGGAAACGGGGTTGGGGGCACCAGAGAGTCAAAGAGGCAGGACTAGGGGGATAAGGATAGGGAAGTCAAGAGGATGGGGGTGGACGGAAGATAGAAGAGGGAAGACAGCAGAACTGGAGCCATCTGAGACAGACATTGTCAGGGGGTACTAATGTTCAGGGGGTAGCATAGAACAGTGAAGAAAGTGATAAATGGAGGTAGGGCTATGAGCTGTCACAGCTATCTGAAGCTATGAGATGCTGCCAGAGTTTACTTTTAAAAGGACCAATCTTATTTACAGAGAGAACCTCAGAGGGCAGATCATTAACCAGATGGGAGCCCTGTACATGAATGTCTGCTGCCCAGAGAGGTCCTACAGAATGGGACTAGGAAAGAGACCTTGGAGGAATTTCTGGTTGTCCTGGGGGTGGGGGCAGGGGTGAGGAGATGTTGGTTGGTGGTGGAGAGAGGCAAAAGGCAATCTTTTTTGCCAGCAAACATGTCTGGTTGGAAAGCTTACCCTTGAAGTTTAACCAGTTTGCTTGGTGCCCACCTACCACAAGGCGACAAGTTTTGTTAAGTGTGATCATAAGTCTACTTAAAGTGGTATCGGTTGCAGAGCCATAGATAATGATACAGTAGTCAGCTATAGCCAGGACTAAACTGATAATGGGGAGGCAAAAAGCATCAGTTGTCAATATTACCTGTGTCTGTAGAGTAGCCCAATCCTGGTATTTACAGCTTTACATACCAGGTTAATATATTCGTGGTAGGAGAGGGAGGAATCAAGGGTGATACCTAGGTACTTGAAGCTACTGATTTGCTCTAGTGGTTGCCATTGGCTATTGAGTATATTTAGCAGCAGACCTTTGTTTTTGTTTTGTGGGTTGGCAAACAACATCACTTTAGTATTTTTGTAGTTTAAGATGAGTTTGTGTAGGGAGAACCACGAATCAATTTCAGCAAAGTGCCTTTGAAGGTTACATTCCATGGAGATAGGGCTGGGTGACTAGTGTAGATGACTGCATCATCTGCATAGAGTAGAAGGTGGCCAGAGAAAGATTGGGGAAGGGTATTGAGGAAGAGATTGAAGAGGAGTGGGCCTACTATTGAACCCTGGGGAACCCCTGAGTGTAGTGGTAGGCTGGAGAATAGGGTCTCAAGGATTTTCAGTTGCTGAGTCCTCCCTCTAAGGTTGTTGGAGAACCAGGAGATATCTTCTTGAGCAAGGCCCAAGGACAGGAAGGAGGGAGGCAATGCAGAGTGCATGATTTACAGTGTTGAAAGTTTTTGTAAGGTCTATGTACACAGACCCTACAAGATGGCCACGGTCAAGAGCTTTGTGCAAGAAGTCAAGTAAACTCCAGAAGGGCAGTGGTGGTACTATGACCCTTCCTGAAGCCATGCTGCTGGCAGCATTGTGAACTATGTTTTGTGAGGTAATCAGATGATTTATTTATTTATTTATTAGCTTTTGTTGACCAGGTAAGCACACTAGACAAAACAATTGCCTACTTTCAAGTACAACCCGGGAGAGTACAAAGACGGACAAAGCCCATACAAAGAAAAATAAGATACAGTTAAACATTGTACAGGATCAGGTAGAAACAGATGACATCACATAAAATAAGCAGTCACGTATATAATACAGTTGAGCAGGAAACAGCATACATAGGATCACATAAGGAGAAGAACGGTGTAGCAATGCATCACCGCCCAGGAGCATAAGGCGGGTACATTTCTGTGCAGACATGGACCACCGAACAGTGCATTCAACAAAACTATGACTAGAGCAGAGAGTAGGTACAATATAATACAAACAGAACCTTACCAAATGAGACCCACCCTCAAGGCCTATGCAGCGGCCACCAGAAATACAGGGACATAGTAACCCAATACAGGAACCATGATTGGGTTATGGCGGTTTAGGGCAACCACATGCAGAGGAAAGCTTCAGGTGAGTCCAGAGGGAGCTCTGAAGACATGAGTGAGATGGTGAGGAGTGGACCTGGGAGGGAAAGGAGTTCCAAAGTCTGGGAGCACTTACAGCAAAACCCCTATCCCTCATTTGCATATGAGTGGCTGGGACTTAGAGAACAGCAGATCCCAAAGACCGAAGGGAGTAAAAAGAGGCAGCAGGTATGAGGAGCTCAGCCAGTTCTTGGGGGGGTGCCAGTTCTGAGCACCTTACCCGTGAAGCTACCCAGGACAAAACTCTTATAGTTGGAAGGGGAAAGCCAGTTAATCTTGATGTACAGGTCACAGTGGTGGGTGAGACAGGGAGCAGCAAGTGAAAAATGACTAATGTTGTTATAGGCTACATTCCACCTTGGGAGGTGAGCTTTGGATGTGTGAGCAAACAGGATGAGCCCATAGCAGAGAGTCAGAAGAAACACACCTCTGGCCAGCGCCCTGTGGGCAGCAGTTGCAAGGTTGTTCTTCTATCTATAGTTCTATAAAGTTCTATAAAGCTCTATAAGTGGTCAGATACTATCCATTCAAGGGCCTTGGCTATAGGATGGAGGACAGAGATAGGGCAGTAGTTACTATGTGAGGTTCCGTCATCACTCTTGAGTGTAGGCATGACTACTGCTGATTTTCACAGTGTAGAGAATTGGCCTAGACAGAGGGAGAGATTAAATATTTTAGTGAGGGGGAGGACCACATCAAGGGCCAGCTGAAGAAGTTTCAAGTCAAGTGAACCACCACTGAACCTGGATTTCCCCAGTACATATGTAAGGTAGGATTTGGCTTCTCTAGGTGTGATAATCTTAAAACAAAAAGGGTGGGGTGTCAGTGGGGGGGTAGGCAGGGGGTTGGATGAGTTATTGAAGAAATCTGGGGGGAGTACCCCACTAAGATCTGCAAATGCACTGTTGAAGGTATCTGCATTGTGCTACAGGTCCTGGATAGTGACTCCATTGATATTTAGCAAGGAAGGGGGGTGATGAATTTTCCAGTCAGATCCTTAATATTGTCCCAAAATGTCCTCCCATTAACTCAGGTGGATGAGAGGTGAGTTTTAAAGTAGGCAGTCTTTGCAAGCTGAATTTCCCATGTACACCCATTTCTGGCAGCCCTATTCCATTGCCTGTCCTCAGGGAGACCAGATGCCAGGGTCCAATGCCAGAGGCTGTCTCAAGTGACCATGAGATTTTTATTTATTTATTTAGCTTTTGTTGACCCGGTAAGTGCACTAGACAAATCCTGCCTATTTTCAGGCACGACCCGGGGGAGGGGGATACAGATGAATGCAACTGACCTTGAACCAGATTAAGCTGTTGGTGGTATTTTTACTGAATGAGGGAAATTTAGCCAGAACACTGGGGAAATTCCCCTACTCTTTTCGATAAGTGCCATGGGATCTTTAACATCCACCTGAACTACCACCAGTCCAGGCAGATGGGACCTCGGTTTAACGTCTCATCCAAAAGACGGCACCTCAGAAGTGCAGCACCCCTCTCATGCTGCACTACAGTGTCAGTACTGGGATATTAACCCAAGTGCCAGATGTGGGAACTGAACCCACAGCCCTCTGATCTCCCGGCCTCAGAGGCGAGTGTGCTACCTACTGAGCCACTGACACTGACTGAGATTTAATAGTGCAAAGGTGATCCAAGGATTTCCAGGCCACTGACAATTCATTTGGAGTAAGGTGCAAAAATGTCACAGGCAGAGCTGACAGTAGAGATAAATACTGTAGGGCACTGTCAACGCAGGTGGCAGTGTCTATGGGGGTCCAGTCACAGTTAAAAAGGTAATACTGGAATTGCCTCAGCATTCTCTTTCTAAGGGAGCACTGAAAGGATGTCTTGGGTGGGAGTTTTGGGGACCGAATAAACCAACAGCAAAGAATTGGTGAATGGTCACTAAGTGAATCTGGAAGGACCAATACATTAGAAAGTATCTCCTGATGGTTGGAGAGGATGAGGTCAATCATGGTACTGGTCCCTGCCCTGTAGCTGATCCTGGTGGGAGAAGAAACAACCTGTGAGAGGTGTAAGGCTTCAGCAGCATCCCTATGTGGTGTCGCTGCAGGGACCAACCAATTGATGTTAAAATCACCCAGTAGGATAATCTCTGACTGGTTTGACAGCTTAGAAACATAGTCAAGAATGGAGTCAAAACCAAGTTTAGTATTATGGGGTGGGATGCATATGGACATTACTGTGAGGGACGTGCCATTGCTCTCTATAGATTTTTTAAGAGTTAGGGCATGGGCTGCATTTCCCAAGGTTTTTCTGTGAGTACATACCCTTGAAGGGAGTCAAGGAGATATATGGCACAGCCCCTTCCTTTTACCCAGCCTGTCTTCACTGAAAAGCATGTAGCCATTCAGGGTGATGGCAGAGGCAGGTGTTTTTGGAGACAGCCAGGTTTTAGCCACTGCAAGGACATCAGGTATGTGCTGAACTGCCCAAACTTGAAGAAGATCGATTTTTTGCAGCAGACTGTAGATATTTACTGAGGCAAGTTTGAGGCTACCTGAGTGATGGGTAGTAGGGCTGGGTGGTGGTCCGGGACCAGGGCTGGGGTGAATGTTGCTGGAGAGGAGCAGCAGAAATATGGTGTGCCAAAGAAGTACATGTCTGAGCAATTTAGAATTATGCAGCTGTTTCTTGGGTGTGGGCTTGGAACAAGTGGAGGGTAGTGTCAGGGAGAGGGTATGAGGCAGAAGAAGAAGAGAAGGGTTGGTAAGGTGGTGTACAGTGCAGGCAGTCATACCCTGGAAATTTGGGGAGTGATAGGGTACCGCCCTCACTGTGACAGACACCCATGGGTTAATTTCAGTACAACACTGATAGGTAGAAAGTATGGGGGAAGTGACAGAGGGGAGGTGAGGTATAACCAGTAACAATATCATAAGATGTAGTATTAGCTTAGTGAATGGCACCATGACAGCAATTGAGTGGAAAAGTGACTAGCATTGCAGGGTGGATGGGGAGTATATGACTGACTAGGAGACAGATTAAAATAAGCTAGATCAAATGGTGCAGCAGTAAGGTCACTGCCTTTAGTGCTGATGGTCAGGGATTCAAAACCCAGATGGGGTAAGAAGGGAGAAGGATGTTGGAGAGGGGGCAGATGGAGATGGAGAAAGGTGGTGGACAGGAGGGAACAGGTGGGAGCAGATCTGAGGGAACACAGGAAAACAGTATAAGGGAGAAGGAAGACTGAGGCACTTGACTGACCCCTATTGGTCAGGAATGATAATCTGCAGCTGGAAAAGTGGGGACGTTAAAATACAGTAAAGTCATGTGACAGGTCATGTGTACAACCAAGACCAATAAGTCAAGGGATGGTCAAGGGTGGGTGGGGCAGTTGATGCACAGCATTGATGGGCTAACCCCTATTGCCAGAGTTCACTCTCAGGAGTAGTGGTCCTGTTCCTGATATGTCTGTACCTGGTTCAGGCTCTCGATGGCTGCTCTGCAGCTGTGCGAATGGAGTGAGTGGGGGGGACTCGCTCATCAGAGGTAATAGCAATGTTAGCCCAAGTATTAAAACACACATCCAAATTGAAATTGACTGCAGCCCAAAATGTTCAAGAAGGGCAACATCTGAATGAAAGAGTGACAGCCACAGAACCCTGACTATCAGCAGTGGAGCAGATGGAGGATGGCACATAGGGAACCCTCAAGGGCAAGTCTCTGTGATCTGCAATTTAATGAACAAAGTTAATGACCTGAAGAACTGGGCACAACAAATTAATGTGAGATTTGTTGGGTTCCTTGAAGGAGTTGAAGGTACAGAGGGTCATATCAGATATCCTGCATGCACCAGACTGCCCCCCAGTAGAGAACAAAAGGGCTCATCAATACCTGGCTCCCAAACTACCTCAGGGAGTTCTGCCATGACACATCTTGGCAAAACTGCTCAGGTACCTAGTTAGAGAAAATATTTTATGACTGGCAAGACTGCAAGGTCCACTGACCTGAAAAAGGCATCAGATCAGTCTATAACAGGACTTTTCCTATGAACTCACCCAGAGCCTCCAGGCTTTCAGTATAGCCCATAGACAACTTGTATAAATGAGAATTAAACTGCCCTTTGAAACATGGCCTGCCTCTGTACTCTCATCAGCAGGGTGCCACATGACTGCCAGTCTCCAAAGGCTGTGGTGGCCCTGATATCCAGACTACAAGCTGAGCAGGAACATGCACCCCCTTTTAGTGCTTATGCTCAGACATTTCTCCCTACCCTGATAGTCACACTGGATAGTCTGGTAGATCCTGTACAATCTCATCCTACTACTGAACAAACTCAGCCTCTTCAAGAGTGGAAAATAGTTAAGAGAGAATGGGAATGCAGGAAGAACTGCACACAGCAGAAAAAGTTGCCACACCCATAAGATCCCAATTACAAGCCCTCCAAGCATCTTCCTCCTTAGCTGCACCACCCAACTTACAGCTTCACCCCTTGCCTGCACTATCCTGAGCAGTGGCTGTGACACTTTGCCATCTGCTTATTGTTGTATTGTATAATATTTGTGTTATAAATAAAATGTGTATGGTATGTGATTGTCTGCCTAGGACAAGCTAGCTGCTGCAGTGAGTGACCTTTGACCTAAAAAATCTCAGTGTAGCTGAACATTGCAGGATGTGTAAAAAGACCAGAGAAACCTAATTAAAAGTTTCCTGTTCTATCTTTAATTAAAGCATTCTGAGCATCTGCCAGGAGATATAACCTCCATAAAATGTTATGATTCCTGCAAGAACAGACTTATCTGGTCGCAGACTTGTGAGAAAATCATAAAATTCTGAGATCTCTAACATGACAGGAACTCAGCAGTGACACATCAATGGGGATGTTTTTATCAAAGACTGTCATATTTTGGAGATGGCTAGTGGTGATTTTTTTCACAATAATAATGTACATCCTTGTGGGTAATTATGTGAGAAATTAAATCTAAGGGAGGATCTAACAGTGACCTCACCAAAAGGGGTGGGGAGATGGAGTTTGAAATGAACATACATCTGGGGGAAAACGGAGCATGTTATTTTGGACTCAAGAGAGACAGTTATCTGGACTTTTGCAAGCACTTAATGGTAACATCTAGATAGGCTTAAGTATTTGTGGTAGGAGTTTGTGTTCTGTAGCTTCTCATTTATTTTATGTGACTGTAAGTTAATGTTATAATTTGTTCTGTGTATGATTTTACCTGTTTTACAATTTTTAGTAAACAATGTTTTCTTTAAAATACTGCCTGTGATTTCTCTCAATTCTTTTGCATGTGATGCTGAGCCTGTGTTTAAGTCTGACATCTGTTAAGTGCTTGAATGTGTTACTAAGCTTACTTAAAGGTAAGAATATACCTAGGTCTCATACAGAGTTGTAAGGGTACATTTTGGAGAACCTGGCTGGGTGCCCCTGGGTGAAGGATTGTACTACATCCCCCGAAGAGGGTACATTATGTGAACCTGTTAATTGGGTATGCTAGCATAAGGTTCACATTTTGACTCCCTGCAGAACTCGAGGATAGTAGTTGATTAGGACCCAAAACAGACAGAAGGGTTACCCTATTTGTCCCCTGTTCACACTATCACATTTCAAGGTTGGCACTGTGGGAGCAGAGGGCCTGACCTGCAGAATGCGTTTGTGACAGAGGCCTCACCTAGAAGTTCCTGGCAGTGGTAGCAACTGCTACATCTCTCCCTGCAGGCCTCTAATCTGGCATGGAGGACAATGTGGCCTCACCTGGTAGGAAACTGCAACCCATCTTGGCCTACAACTGAAGAAGACTTTGGTGTGTGTGTTTTTCAGTAGACTTGATCTTGTAATGCACCTGTGGTAGCTTTACTTAATAACTGATATCACACTGGGTTGACTGCATGTTTTTGGTGCAGCACGATGCATTTTTCAGAGGCTTTGGTGGGAGTTGTAGTTTGCACAAAGACTCCCAATTTCACCATGGCCTCTTCAGATGATGTACCACCCTACCTATCAGAGTTGCTGCATAACATGGTTTTTGAACTGCTGGACTAAATATCCTTTTAATATGCATAAATTGGCAGAGGGTGTGAAAGGTTGTGAGGGTTTGCTCCTCAGTTTCATTGTATTATAGTTGCATCTTGGCTATTTTGCTTTCCCTGTTTATTAACCTTTGTATACTACCTCCCACTATGACAATTTACTGAACAAGTCCTAGAGGTTTTTCTGACTGATTACCCATTGCTCACATGGAGTGACACAGCCAGACTCCAGTAACCATTTGATAGATTGTGGCCAGGTGTTTTCCACACTGAGGGCAAGTGGTGGTCAGCTATGTAGAGAATGTCTCCAATCTGCACTTTTGGAGTGCTGTTTACAAATTGCTCCTTGAGAATTGGCTGTCTACTCCCCCCTACATGAGCTCTATTCATTCTATCACAGCTCAGCTCAGCTGAGAGGTTTTGAATCAGACATATGCTAGGAGCTCACACCACATCTGAGGAGGCATGTTATAGTCATGACCTGCCTTCACAACATTTTCTCCCTGGGTGTCCTGCCTCATTGTTTCTGGGAATTCCATTGGTGGGACTGATGCCTCCCACTGGGGATAATACATTTATTTATTTATTTTTTGATGACCGGGTAGGTGCACTAGACACAAAAGTGACTATTTTCAGGCATGACCCGGGAGGTCAACAACACAGAGATAAACAGGTACATAGAAACATAGAAACATAGACTTTGATGGCAGATAAGGATCGCTAGGCCCATCTAGTCTGCCCATTTCCCTACCTACAGGATAGGCCGCAGATCCTAGTTAACCAACAGCCTATTTCTTCCTACCCCCCACAAGAATTGCCTTATGTCTGTCCCATGCATTCTTGAATTCTCCCACAGTTTTAGACCCCACAACCTCCTCAGGGAGGCTGTTCCATGCATCCACTACCCTCTCTGTGAAATAATACTTTCTCACATTGCCCTGAACCGCCTCTCCTTCTATCTTTAAATTGTGTCCCCTTGTTCTTGCAAGTCTCTTTTTCTGAAAGATGCTACCCTCTTGGACTTTGTTGATTCCACTGAGGTACTTAAAAGTTTCTATCATGTCCCCTCTCCCTTCTTTCCTCAAGGGTATACATATTAAGCTCTTTAGTCTCTCCTCATACGGCTTCTCTTGCAGACCCTGCACCATTTTAGTTGCCCTCCTCTGGACTGCCTCTATCCTGTCTATGTCCTTCATGGAGATGGGTCTCCAGAACTGGACACAGTACTCCAGATGGGTCTCACCAACTGTCTGTACAGAGGGATAACAACTTCCTGTTTTCTGCTGATGATGCCTCTCCTATACATCCCAGTATACCCCAGCCCTCCCTACTGCCTTCTCACATTGCTTACTAACCTAAGGTCATCTGATATGATTACCCCAGGTCCCTTTCCTTTTGTTGTTGTTACTACCTCCCATCCATTGTGTATTCTTCCCTGGGTTCTTGTTTCCCAGGTGCATTATTTTGCACTTCTTGCACTGAATCCTAGCTGCCATACTTCTGACCAATCCTCCAACCTTGCCAAGTCCCTTTTCATCCTTTCCACACCTCCTTGTGTATCAACCCTGTTGCAGATCTTTGTGTCATCTGCAAAAGGCACACTTTTCCTTCCAGTCCTCTGCAATGTCACTGATGAAGACATTAAAAGGGACTGGACCCAATCTGAACCCTGCAGTACCCCACTAGTAACCCCCTTTCTTCAAGAGCGGACTCCATTTACAATTACCTTCTGTGTCCTGCTGTCCAGCCAATGTTTTACCCAGGCTACCATCCTGGGTCCCACTCCCAGGCTGGTTAATTTGACTATTAATCTTTTGTGTGGGACTGTGTCAAATGCCTTGCTAAAGTTTAGGTAGGCCAAGTCCACAGCCCCTCCCTGGTCTACTACTTTGGTCACCCAGTCAAAGAAATCTATTAGATTCATCTGACATGACCTTCCCACTGTGAACCCATGCTGCCTTGGGTCCTGTGCTCCACTGGCCTCTAGGTACTCGGACTATTCTTTCCTTCAGAAGTGACTCCATCACTTTCCCTACCACAGAGGTCAGACTGACAGGTCTGTAGTTTCCTGCCTCTGTCTTGGACCCACATTTGTGAAGTGGAATCACATCCGCCTTCCTCCAGTCCTCGGGTACCACACCATCCTCCCATGATTTATTAAAAAGAGTAGCCAGTGGTTTCACTAGTTCCTCCCTTAATTCTTTTAGAATTCTGGGGTGAATTCCATCAGGACCCATTGCTTTGTCCACCTTCAGTTTTAGGAGTTCTTGCAGAACCCTTTCTTCTGTGAAAGGACTGGGATCAACCCCCCTATCAAGAGTGCTTCTGTTAATTGGATTAGGCACTTACCCTCCTCTTTTGTGAATACTGAGCAGAAATATTCATTCAGTATTCCTGCTTTTCACTGTCCCTTCTGCCCACCCACCGTTCATTCTATTCAGCCTCACTATCCCCTCCCTTTGTCTTTCTACGCTCGTTGATGTACCTATAAAAGGTTTAACCCTCTTAACTGAGTTGGCTAACTTCTCCTCAGTTTGTGCCTTTGCTATTCTGACTTCCTCCCTCCTGCTTCCTTCTGCCTTAACTGGTACAGCTCTCTGTCCTGCTCCTTCTGTGTTTCCTTATACTTCCGAATGCTATCTTTTCTTCCTGACTTTCACAGCCACCTCTTTTGAGAACCATAGTGGCTTTCTTTCATTTTGATTTGTTTATTTGCTTCACACAAAGGCTTGTTGCCTCTGTGATGGCAGTTTTGATAATTCCCCATTGTTGCTCCACACCTCCTTCTAGCCTGTTTGCTAGTGCTTTTCAGAGGCACTTCCCATCTTGCCAAAGTCAGCCCTCCTAAAGTCCAGTACCTCACTTTGTATGGCTTGACTCTGTAGCTGAGTTTAACGTGAACCACACTGTTTGATGGTCACCTGTCCCCAGATGGCAACCCACTTCTAGATCTGAGATCCTCTCACTGCCCCCATTTGAGAGTATGAGGTCTAAGATTGCTCCCTCACAAGTGGGTTCCGAACTAGCTGTCTAATGCTGCACACCTGTAGAGCATCAAGAATGGCCTGCTCTTGGATGTGGCTACAGCAAATGTGCTCCAGTTAACATCTAGCATATTCAGGTCTCCCATCAACAGTATCTCCTTTTCTGCCATTCTAAGAATGCCTTCTATCATATCCTTGTCCATTCCTTCCCCTGACATGGGGGTCTGTACACAACCCCTGTGCAGATTGTGGTGCCCTTTCCAGTCTCCAAGGTGACCCACAGTGCCTCCTCTCCTCCCTGTTTACTCTTTTGTTCAGTTGCTTTTATCCCTTCCTTTACAGAGAGCTCTCCCTCTTCCTCTGCCTGTCCCTCCTGTAGGTTGTGTACCCTGTATGTTAACATCCCAGTCATGGTTCTCTGTGTACTATGTTTCTGTGACTGCTACGATATCCAGGCATCCCTCTTCCATTAAGGCCATCAGCTCAGGGAGCTTTTGCCCAGACTACGGGCATTGGTACTCATTACCTCCATTTCCTGATGGCCTTACTCCTTTTGCCCCATCCCTGTCCTTCTTGCCTTTGTCACTTTCTCCATTTACCCTGCCCTTCTCCCTATCTACACCTCTATGTTGGTGTTTGCGCACTTACTACTGTGATTATTTGGGGAGCTAGGATTTCTCCTGCTCCTTTCCAGTGCCTCTCCTTGGCTAGTTTAAAGCTTGCCAATGAAGCATTTAAACCTATCACCTAGGATCCTGGTTCCCCTCCCAGACAGATGCAGCCCATCATGCCAGTATAGGCTTGCATCACTCCAGGTGGACCCCCAGTCCCCAATGATGCCAAATCCCTGAGCTCCACACCAGTTTTTCAACCACTGATTGAATCCATGGTGCAGAACACCCTAGCCTCTCCTATGCCATAGATGGGTAGCACCTCCAGAAGGTTACCGCATGCTACTTGACTAAGACCCTCCCAATTCCACAAACTCTTCCTACACTTAATCCCTTTCTTAGCCAGGTCATTTGTCTCTAGGTGGACAATGAATCCAGCTCCTCCCTGTGCAGCTGCTCCGCAATCCTGAGGATTGGCTCCTGTCCCTCCAAGCCATGGCACCAGGTGGCCATTACCTCCCTCTCCCTTCCTCCCCAGTTCTACCTTCCTAACAATGGAGTCCCCCACCAGGAGTTGTTTCCTTCCCCTGCAGGGTCCCCTGCCACCCTCCTGTGGGTCTCCTTTGTGGAGGTTCCCAGCATCCTCCTTGGCCTCCACTGTGGGTGCCTCCATAGAGGAACCACACTTTGCCAGAATGGCATAGGAATTGTGGAGAGGTACAATGGGAGGGATGTGCCTCTATTCCTCCACCCTCACCCTCCCTGAGCCCACTGTGGTCCAACCACTCCTCTTTCTTGGCAACCTCTGAGGCAACCGCAGTGGCACTGGTGGTCCCTGGATGGAAGAGGAGGTCCCACAAATCCTGGCCAACTCAGCCTGGAGATGAGCAACCTCCTCCCTCAGCCCAGAGAGGTGCCTGCAGATGGGACAACACCGCATCCTCCAGAACATCTCCCAGAAGACTGCTGCTCCACAGCCACTGCACTGCACCACTCCCATCATGTCTTATTTCTGGCCCCTTAACTGTTTGCAATCCTTACTCTTTCCTCTGTTTTTTTTCTCTCCTTATTTTCTGCCTGTGTGCCCTTTAAGCTCCTTATTGTCCTGTTCTGAGACAAGAATATCCTATATTTCGCAGTAGACCACTTACTTGCTCAGAGGCAGACCTCCAGCAGCTAGAGGGGGCCTGAGAGCTACTCTTGCCCTTCTAGGATGGTGGGTCCTTGGTGGTTCTGTGATCACTCACTTTCTGCACCTAAACAGGAAGTTCCTGTTGTCAGTCAAATCCTGTGCCTATAAAAATAGAACTAGCTTTGGGTGGGGGGGTGGAGGGGAGGGAAGGAGGGCAATATAGTCCCAGCAGAGAAGTCCAGTCACACAGCAGTCCTTTCTTCTGGTGTCTTCTGCCAAGTTATTAGCAGAAACTTTCTAAGGCAGTCTTTAAATGTAGCTTCCTTCTAGCTATGCCACTCCCCCTTATTACCAGATCTTTCTACAAGTAATTTAAACCTCACAGCAGTTAAGTCCTTTCAGTCACCTGAGATTTACACCTAGATAACTCTTCAGATACCCATTCAGTTCAGTTAACCCAAACACACACTTTTTTTTTGTATGTTAGTTTTTTTACCCTTAGTTAAAGGTCAAATACAAAAGTTCTTCTACTTTAGTCCCAGCAGAGAAGTTCAGTCACACATCAGTACTTTCTCCTGGTGTCGTCTGCCAAGTTATTAGCAGAAACTTTCTAAGGCAGTCTTTAAATGTAGCTTCCTTCTAGCTAAGCCATTCCCCCTACTTACCAGATCTTTCTACAAGTAATTTAAACCTCACAGCAGTTAAGTCCTTTCAGTCACCTGAGATTTACACCTAGATAACTCTTCAGATACCCATTCAGTTCAGTTAACCGAAACACACATTTTTTTTGTATGTTAGCTTTTTTACCCTTAATTAAAGGTCAAATACAAAAGTTCTTCTACTTTAGTCCCAGCAGAGAAGTTCAGTCACACAACAGTCCTTTCTCCTGGTGTCTTCTGCCAAGTTATTAGCAGAAACTTTCTAAGGCAGTCTTTAAATGTAGCTTCCTTCTAGCCAAGCCACTCCCCCTACTTACCAGCTCTTTCTACAAGTAATTTAAACCTCACAGCAGTTAAGTCCTTTCAGTCACCTGAAATTTACACCTAGATAACTCTTCAGATACCCATTCAGTTCAGTTAACCCAAACACACACTTTTTTTTGTATGTTAGTTTTTTTACCCTTAATTAAAGGTCAAATACAAAAGTTCTTCTACTTCAGTCCCAGCAGAGAGGTTCAGTCACAACAGTCCTTTCTCCTGGTGTCTTCTGCCAGTTATTATCAGAAACTTCTAAGACAGTCTTTAAATGTAGCTTCCTTCTAGCTAAGCCACTCCCCCTACTTACCAGCTCTTTCTACAAGTAATTTAAACCTCACAGCAGTTAAGTCCTTTCAGTCACCTGAAATTTACAACTAGATAACTCTTCAGATACCCATTCAGTTCAGTTAACCCAAACACACACTTTTTTTTGTATGTTAGTTTTTTTACCCTTAATTAAAGGTCAAATACAAAAGTTCTTCTACTTTAGTCCCAGCAGAGAAGTTCAGTCACACAACAGTCCTTTCTCCTGGTGTCTTCTGCCAAGTTGTTAGCAGAAACTTTCTAAGGCAGTCTTTAAATGTAGCTTCCTTCTAGCTAAGCCACTCCCCCTACTTACCAGCTCTTTCTACAAGTAATTTAAACCTCACAGCAGTTAAGTCCTTTCAGTCACCTGAAATTTACAACTAGATAACTCTTCAGATACCCATTCAGTTCAGTTAACCCAAACACACACTTTTTTTTGTATGTTAGTTTTTTTACCCTTAATTAAAGGTCAAATACAAAAGTTCTTCTACTTTAGTCCCAGCAGAGAAGTTCAGTCACACAACAGTCCTTTCTCCTGGTGTCTTCTGCCAAGTTGTTAGCAGAAACTTTCTAAGGCAGTCTTTAAATGTAGCTTCCTTCTAGCTAAGCCACTCTCCCTACTTACCAGATCTTTCTACGAGTAATTTAAACCTCACAGCAATTAAGTCCTTTCAGTCACCTGAGATTTACACCTAGATAACTCTTCAGATACCCATTCAGTTCAGTTAACCCAAACACACACTTTTTTTTTGCATGTTAGTTTTTTTACTCTTAATTAAAGGTCAAATACAAAAGTTCTTCTACTTTAGTCCCAGCAGAGAAGTTCAGTCACACAACAGTCCTTTCTCCTGGTGTCTTCTGCCAAGTTATTAGCAGAAACTGTCTAAGGCAGCTTCCTTCTAGCTAAGCCACTCCCCCTACTTACCAGATCTTTCTACAAGTAATTTAAACCTCACAGCAGTTAAGTCCTTTCAGTCACCTGAGATTTACACCTAGATAACTCTTCAGATACCCATTCAGTTCAGTTAACCCAAACACACACTTTTTTTTTGTATGTTATTTTTTTAACCCTTAATTATCGGTCAAATACAAAAGTTCTTCTACTTTAGTCCCAGCAGAGAAGTTCAGTCACACCACAGTCCTTTCTCCTGGTGTCTTCTGCCAAGTTATTTACATAGATTCTCAACTGAGAATCACATAGAATACAGTGTCAAGAAATATGCAATACATCACAGTCAGAAGTGAATACATAATGAAGACAATGACGGTAGTAAGGCATGTAAGGAGTTAGCTGTACAATAGAAGGTAAGTGCCCATGTTTAAGCAGTAATAGTAATATCACTTTTAATATCACTTTTAAGATGCAAAAGTGCCATAGGGTATCATTACATCCTGCCTAAACTGAGAAAAACATCTGTAGGGAGGAGGCAGGGAAAGAGGTAATGTTGGGAAAAAAGCCTAGCGAGAGAGAGGAGGAGAGAGGGAAGGAGGGAGGGAGGATGGGAATTATGGGTAGGCTGAGGAGCAGAGTGCTTTCTCATACCACAGAAGGTGGGAGGGAACTATGAGCAGCTGGGGCAAAAGGAGCCAAGATCTAAGGTGGGTTGAAACAGGCGCAATGAGTATGTGTGGTAAGAAGGAAGCGGTGCCTCTTCTTAACGATAGCATGATTGGGGGCAAGGCATACAACTAGGGGCAGAGAATTCCAGTACGAGGGACCTGCGTGTGAGAAACCTGATTTCCCTTTGGTAGTTCTGCATCTGGGAATGCTAAGTAAGGAAAGGTCTGAAGATTGGAGACCGTATGAGATGGACTGAGGGGTCAGCAAGGAGGCGAGGTATGAAGGCATACTGTACTGCAGTATACTGTCCAGAAGGTTCCCCAGAGAGAGGAGCCTGTATATAATGGGCGAAGGCCAATTTAGGTCTGAGTACAGTAGGCAGTGATGTCTTAGTCTGGAGGATGCAGAGGTGTATCTGCATATACTGTTATAAGTTGTATCCCACCTATGAAGAGTAGCCTTGGATGCGTTAGTATAGATTACGGATCCATAAGAGAGTGTCAGAAGTAGGATTCCTCTAGCAATGGCTGTCCTAGCAGAAGGAGTTAGCATATTACTAGTTTTGTAGGCCAAGCTCAGGTTGGCATTGACAGCCTTATATGTAGAGGTTATATGGGTGTCATATGTAAGAGATTCATCAAGCAAGACACCCAGATATTTAAAGAAAGTTACCAACTCCAGTGGGGAACCATTTGCCCAGGTGACCTGGAAAAATTCAAGGCACTGCTTTAGTTTAATAGAGTATCTGAAGAGCATAGCCTGGGTCTTTC
This sequence comes from Neoceratodus forsteri, assembly GCA_016271365.2. Taxonomy (NCBI): domain Eukaryota; kingdom Metazoa; phylum Chordata; order Ceratodontiformes; family Ceratodontidae; genus Neoceratodus; species Neoceratodus forsteri. The sequence goes on along the minus strand of CM057452.1, from coordinate 876,312,677 downwards.
CAACGTTAAAATTGAGCTTATTGTTGGAGATCCAGGACCGAATATTTTGTAAGTCCATAAAGAGTGTATGATTAATAGAGTGGACATTGTCTGAGCTAGTGTAAAGAACCAGGTCATCGGTGTATAGCAACGATGAACAGGAGGATACATTTTGAGCTATATTGTTAATGTAAATCGAGAAGAGGAGGGATCCGAGGATAGATCCCTGTGGAACACCAACATTGATGACTGCTTTTTCAGAAATGGCCGAGTTGAATTTAACCACTTGGGTTCGGCTTGATAAGTAGCTATGGAACAAGGTTACAACTTCAGTTGAGAAACCCAGGGTTTGGAAATTAGCAAGCAGAAGGGGGTGGTTAACGAGATCGAAGGCTTTCATCAGATCGATAAATACTGCACCTGTTTGACCCCGATCCATAGTGTGAAGAACATCATTTGTCAGCTGTAAAAGAGCAGTTTGAGTACTATGGCCTTTTCTGAAGCCATGTTGATTAGTGAGGAGAAGGTTATACTTGGTAAGGTGTTCTGAGATCTGAGCTGAGATAAGCTTCTCGAGGACTTTATTTAATACTGATAATATAGTTATTGGCCTATAGTTGGCTATATCTTTTTTTTGTCACCTTTTTTAAACACTGGCGTGACTCTGGCCAGTTTCCAAATATCGGGCACCATGCCTTCACTCAGGGACAAACTGAGTATTCTGGTCAGTGGTCCTGCAATGAACGGTGCTGCAAGCTTTAAGAGTTTAGGTTCAAGGCAGTCAGATCCAACAGTGGTACTGTCTGATATGGAATTTAGATGTAGAAGGACAGCCTTCTTCGAGATAGCTTTAAAGTAGAAAGGAGGCGTGTTTGTAGTGACCTTCGGGTTGGGGGGATCCAGACACTAGATTATCAGAAGAGAAAGCAGAAGTGTAACGGGAGAGGTCAGAGAAGTGAGAATTAAATGCATTGGCAATTGTGCCCTGGTCATTACAATGAACACCTTTCAATATCATATTATTGTTTAGGAAAGTTTGCTTTGATCCGAGGAAAGTTTTGATATGAGACAAAAATTTCTTAGGGTCAACAGTTGCATCCTTCAGAAGGCTGCTATAGTATTGACTTTTGGCATGTCTTATTTGTGTTTTGCACTTTGATCGCTGTTCTCTGTATATGTTAAAATCCACTGTGAGACCGGAGATTTTAAACTTTTTCCAGCATTTGTCTGTGATTTTTTTGATGACTGAAAGGAGGTCTTTGTGCAGCCATCTGGTTTGTTTACCACAAACACGCCGAGTGATGACTGGAGTGTGTTTATCTTCTAGGAGCACGAACCTACTCGGGAATGCATGGAGGACAGCATCCATACTCATTGATTGGTAGACAGGAAACCAATCAGTATGAGACACATCATATAGGAAATGAGCCTGATTTAGGTTTGCATAGTTTCTGAAACATTTATATAGTTGGGGGTACGAGAAGGTTGTAGATGGACTCCATATGCAGAAGACAGGGGAATGATTACTGATATTATCTGGTAGTGTTCCTGTTTCTGCAATTCTGTCCACGCAATTCGTTAGAACCCAATCAATAAGGGTGCTGGAGTCAGTGGTAACTGATGCTCTTGTAGGGTCAGTAATAAGCTGGTGTAAGTTGTAGCTCTGTACCAGGGATTGTAGGGTATCATGTGAATTGCTAAGCCAGTTTAAATTAAAATCTCCGAGAATAATGAGTTTATTCTTCCCCTCATATGCAGCCGTGTGATCCAGCAAGTCCACTAGGCCATTAAGTCCACCATTAGGGGGATTATATGCACAGACAATGTGGAGTTTCTTTGCTCCTAGTCTAAGTATGGCATGGATGTATTCACACGGGGAGTTTTTCCTGTCAGTTATCGTACTTAGGTTTAGGTTGTTTTGTAGTGTGTTGCAACACCCTCACCATGCTTTGGAGGTGGCCTATCACACCTAAGAAGGTTGTAGTTTGGGAACAGGCAATAGGTATCTGGGATAAAGGGTTTTAGCCAAGTCTCAGATAGACAGAGCACATTGGGATGGCAGTAAGCCACCCAGGCTTCAAGCTCTGTATGATTATGGAGAAGACTCCTAACATTTAGATGGACCAAGTGAAGGCCTTTCATGTCATAGCCAGTGCAGTTTAGAGGTAATGTACCCGGCGTTGGTCCAGGATTTAACTCAATATCCCCAGACTGCAAGAGAACCAACAATGTGATGTACCCTAATTTATGTAGGGTGAATTGAGGGCTATGACAGCCATAGATATGCCACCATTTAGCAACATATACAGTAGCGTAGTAGATGAGTAGTTTAGCCAGGAGGGCAGGACTCACATCAAGGCCTCTTGTTGGTAGGATTAGTATATTAGAGTAAGTAAAATTGTTTAGATTCAGGTCACTATCTTTGAGGTGATTTTTGGAGTCGGGCACAGTAAGGATACCAAGTAATATCAGAAACAAGATAACAGAGGGTGCAAGTAGAGATAACCAAGCCATTCTGTAGAATTTATTAGTAAGCATGTTGGGTAAGACTTGATAGAGGGTTTGGGGATGCAGTGGAGGGCAAAAAGTAACTGCTGCCTCTGGAGCTTCCAGAGACCGCCAAGTTTTGGAAGATCCTGTGATCTACCTAATTAATTGAGATCCCTAAAGCGTATAGAAAGACTATAGAATGTCAGAAGGGTATGTGAGTAACAATCAGAAATAGGGCAGCTGATATGTATAGCATAAACAATGGAACTGCAAGATGTGAAGTGGAAAGTTTCGCACAGGTCCAAGCAGATAGCTAGGCAAATGGGCAGACTTGGTGGGCCTTGTCCAGTCCTTTTCTGACGTCATGCTTCTATAAATCTATGAAAAAGGTGAACTAGACAAGCAGACAGTGTAAAAGGGGTCCTCCAAATGACCCTGTTATCCTGGGTTGGGTTACTCTGAATAGCCAGAACAGTGCTGCATAAAGTGTTTATAGTGTATACCCCCCACACACATACATATACACACACACCTGCCTGAGCTACAGTAGTTTCTATTTTCCATATGTTCAAATAGTTCCAATCAGTAGATGTTTTTTTTTTATGAAGTCCCCAGCAGATATTCAGAGCTGTGAGGGGGTTGTCAGTGGAAAGAACCATCAAGCATCCTCTACCTTGAGAGGAGGACATGCCAGCACCCACCACTGCATTAGTTATGTGAAAAGTGAACACCAGGTTACAGAATATTGAAAGGCGGACGGGCTGCATAGGGTTTATTACTGGGAGAAGGAGCTTTCAAGATTATTTTATTGACATGCATAAAATCAGAAGATGTATAACATTCAGAAATTGTACAACATATGCAAAACATTTAAAAACAACTAATAAAATTGGAGGATTACAACGTAATTTATAAACACTGCATAATACATATAGATGTGATTGGCTATGATCTTTTCCATAGTCTATTCATAACTCTACTCCCAAATTGTACCATAGCATAGATCATGTTTCTGCTGTGCAAAAGTAACAAATATTCTGTTTTTTTTTACCTGTCAGATTTGTTTTTTTTTTGTTTTGTTTTGGGGGGGGGGGTGAATAATGGAGCTATCCATCATTTTCTTTCTACATCAAGAGTGCTACAGTGCAGAATCAAATGCTCAGTCATAACCAGGACTTCATTTTTACATACACATTCCTCAACAAATCCTTTCCCAAAGTTTCCAGAGATATTGGGCAACTATCTTAGGAAGATGCCATACCTAAAGTTTGATGAAACCTTTCTATGCAGTCCACTTTCACAAACTTACAAATACTGTAGTTCTTTACTACAGGGTTATCTATACTATTTGTATGTCTATAGTATGAATCTTTCTTATGTCTCTTTAGATTAAAGTATCTTTTATCCTTTGTTCAGCCTCTCTGGAGTATTTCAGTGGAGAGTTCAAAGTATGTTCTGACCAAATGCTTTGTACCTCATTCAATACCAGAATTCTATTTAATTCCTAAAACCAATTACAATATTTCCTTGTTTTTTAATTGCATCCATCCAGCACATTTTCGGCAATCTATATTCTTCCATATTAAATATACAGTGCCATAGCCTCATAGCCCTTGTTATTACTTTACTCTCCAATGAGTGCATACCTAGTTCTCTATGCAAAAAAAGCTGTGGAGGGTATCCCATGGAAGTCCTAGGGCCACTCTGAAGAATTTTGGATGGTTTACAGGGTAAAAGTTTTCTTCCCTATTCCCCAAACCTCACTACCATACATTAGCTGGTTAATTACTTTTTATTCAAATGCACTTTTTAATGCAGAAAAAGAGTTATCTGAAAACTTTACTGCAAATCTGTTTAATACTAGTATGATTTTATTGGTTCACCCGTGCCAGTTCAACTGTAATGTGGGCACTGTAAATTAAGCGCAAGAAAAATGTCAACCATCATGATGGCAGGTGAACATTGTACCTCCACAAAGCTACAGTGTTACCGATGTGAGGGGCTTTGCCCCTTGCACCTCCCAAAACTAAATATAATCACTGGGTTGGGCATGCCGTAAAAGGAAAGAACAGCTCTGCTCCCAAACCAAAAGCTGCGACCGCGGTGCAGGGTAGGTGCTGAACATAGGAAGGGCAGCCAGCCCTTCTCAAAACAAACAACCAAGTCCAGAAAATGCAGCAATCAATAAGAAATCACTGGGCAAGCTGAATTGCAGGAAGTTCTTTGTATTTATTACATCCTCATATGTCCAAAAAGGTAACAATACAAATGGCAGTTTCAGTGGTAATGACAAATGAACAAGCAAGAGCTACAGTGAGCTACTGGACCTGGCATTTTGGCTATCCCAGTCTTCCTCAAGGGGCATATCAGGAAAGGTTCACATGCAACTCTTACATGGCCAGCAAGTTATGATGTCATATCACATTTCATTTAAACTACAAGTGAAAGTGCAAAATGTGCAACGCTATATGAAAAAAAAAATAAAAGTGTAACTGTGTGAAACACTAGTGCTCAACTAATATCAAATACAGACACATTTTCAAAAGCATCATATAAAATTCATATCTTGTTCTGTTCTATCCATACTGGATAAATGGTCTATATTTACACAGAAATATAAACTTTAACAGCAGATAAGGACCACTTGGCCCACCCAATCTGCCCATTTTCCTACCTGTTGGATAAGCTGCAGATCCTAGTTAACTAACAGCCTACTTCCCCCTAACCTCCACTGTAATTGCCTTATGTCTGTCCCATGCATTCTTGAATTTCCCCCACTGTTTTTAACCCCTCAACCTCCTCAGGAAGGCCATTCCATGCATCCACCACCTTCTTCATGAAAAAATATTTCCCCACACTGCCCCTGAGCCGTCCTCCTTCTATCTTCAAATTGTGCCTCCTGTGTTCTCGCACATTTCTTTTTCTGAAAGATGCTACCCTCTTGGAATTTGTTGATTCCCTTGAGGTACTTGAAAGTTTCTATCATGTCCCGCCTCTCCATCTTTTCCTCAGAGGAATACATGTTAAGCTCTTTTAGTCTCTTTTCGTATAGTTTCTGGTGCAAACCCTACACCATTTTAGTTGCCCTCCTCTGGACTGCTTACATCCTGTCTATGTCCTTGCAGAGAAGGGGCCTCCTGAACTGCATGCAGTACTCCAGATGGGGTCTCACCAACTGAGGGATGACAACTTCCTATTTTCTACTGGTGATGCCTCTCCCTATGCATCCCAGTATCCCTACAGCCCTCCTTACTGCCTTCTCACATTGCTTGCCTCCCTTTAGGTCATCTGATAGGTATCCTTATGTTATGCCAAGGCTCACTATCCCAACACGGACGTGCCTGGGCAATATTGCCTGACAGGTTCAGTGTCCAGACAGTAAGCAGCCCAGCATGCCAAAACCTGATGGAGATTACAGGGGCATGGCAGCAGTTGCGACAGCATCTTATCTTACCCCTGTGGATGGAACTGAAGCTGGAGAGGTTTTGAGAGGCTGGCTGAGCTGCCCCAGTGGTGTTGTGGACTAAATCACTAGCAGCTCAACCAGCATTCTCTGGGAGATGTGGGGGTTCAATCCCACTGCTGTGTGCACGAATGTTTGTTGGCCGTTCATACCCCCGTAAATATTTTTCCTTAACTCTGAGGTCCGCTCACCCTTGGAGTTAGATATATTAGTTATGGGGGTGGGTGGGGGTGGAGCCCTCCACATGGTGCGTTCAGGGGATGAAGTCCCCCCCACTTGCACCGTTATATTTTAATCAGATGCCTGAAATCGTATATTCAGGCATCTAATTGACTTGGGGAGTTTCAATTCAGGTCAGTGGGGTTGGTATCCTGAGACTCAGGAAACTGAGCTTAGAGATACCATAGTATATCCATCTGATATGACTACCCCCAGGTCCATTTCCATTTTTGTTGTTGTTAGTACCCTCCCTTCCCTCACTGTGTATGCTTTCCATGGGTTTTTTATTTCCCAGGTGCATTACTTTGCACTTCTTTGCATTGAATCTAAGCTGCCATACTTTTCAGCATTCCTCCAGCCTTGCCAAGTCCCTTCTCATCCTTTCCACCCCCCACTTGTGCATCATCCCTGTTGCAGATCTTTGTGTCATTTGCAAAGAGGCATACTTTTCCATCCAGTCCCTCCACAATGTCACTTATAAAGACATTAAAGAGGACCAGCCTGAGTACTGAACCCTGCTGTACCCCGCTAGTACCCCCCTCTTCTTCAGAGCAGTCTCTATTTACTTTTACCCTCTGCATCCTGTTGTCCAGCCTATTTTTTACCCATATTAAAAGTTCATAAGTTTCAGTATTACTTCATACTTAACATGTTAGGACCTCTTCATAAGTAAGACCCATTAGAGCAACATTCTCGTCTATATAAATAAATTCTCAAAGTTACTTTTTAATTTGAGAATTATAAAGAAATAGATAAGTAAACAAATAATGAAAGACTGGAAGGATCACTTGATCACCCAAATGCTGCTGTCCCAAATATAGGGAATCTATATATTCACAACTCCAGCTGCCAGAACCGAACAGAATGGGAGACACAGATCTGTAGGAGAAAAAGGAGAAAACACAGAGGGGCCAATTCTCAAAGACCCCTACTAACGTCGCTAGTTGTGTTGATCAGAGGATGCAGCAAACCCTGGTTGCGCCAGGGACCCTGCACCTGATTCTATAAAAAACAGGGTCCCTGAACCAAAGTTCCTGGGTCTGACTTGTATCCACCAATGCGCCAAATCATTGGCGCACATGAAGGACTGGACCCAGGGATCCTGTCCACCCCACCCAGTGCAACTCTACCGGGATGGAGGGGGATATATGAAGACTGTAAACCTAATTATGTTTGAAAACCTGAGGGCTTTTAATCACCTGGGGACCTGTGCACCACAAAATAAGTCTGCAGTCGCAAACTGACACTGATACACACATGCCGTGATAGTATAACATGCAACAATGATGGGGTGATTGCCAAGAGGGGAGGCGGGGGCATCATGGATGTGGGGGTGGCAGAGGATGTGTTTCATGGGATAGACATACCTGTTGATATAGGTAATGACACCCAGTGGGATGCGACAACAGCATACACCAGCAGTTATATGCCCCATGTTCACATACAGTACAGTACAGTATGAGGACATAGTGGCATGTAACTGTTGTAATGTGCCATAGACGCACCCTGCTGGGAGCCGGTACCCATATCTAAAATCACATCTGTCCACTACAGCATATCCTTTGCCACCACCCCCAGCCACAGTGCCCCTGGTGGCCCCATTCCCAGGCAGTCCCAGTGGCACAGGCCACTAACACCACTTCCTGGCAGGTGTAACTTGTGCCTTCTCCTGTGGCCTCAGTGGGACTTTAAAACTCCTGATTAAGGGGATGTGGTAGCCCCACCCTGTCACATACCCCCCCTTGCAACCTGGCGTAGCCAGATATAGGTTGCAAGGGTGGTGCAAATCCCTTTTGGTGCGAGCAGCCTGTGTTTGTCACAGGCTGCTTTTGAGAATCCCACAGGGCACAACTGTTGCTGCAAGGTGCTACTTGTGGCATTCTTGTTCAGCACAAGTACCTTGCACCATGCATATCTCTTTGAGACTAGCCCCCCAAGGGCTAATTCCCAAAGGCCCCTTATGAATGCCACAAGTTGCACCAATCATGGGATGCAGCAAACCCTGGTTGCACCAGTGACCCTGCACCCGATGCTACAGACACTGAGCAGACACCAGCAAGCTCCCTCCTGGAGCCGGGAACACAGAGAGCACCTTAAAAAGGTAAAGGATACCTCCTCCCTCAAGCTGCATCTTTGTGAGGGTGTTAGCCCATCAACACTAAGCATCGACTGCCCCACCCAGGGTCATCCCTTGATTTATTGGCCCCTTCCTATGGCATCACTTCCTGTCTGCTGTATTTTTAAGTCCCCACTTTTCCATTTGCAGGTTATACCTGCTAGCCACTAGAGGGACCCTCTGACTATTCACCTGTGTTTCTCTACCTGAATTTCCTTCTCCTCCTACTTCCTGGAACCCCTCTACCTACATACGTTACTTCTCTCCCTTACTCTCATTCTGCTTCTGCCCACACCTCACTCTCACACCCAGCCTCCTAGCTAGCCCTACTTACTGACCCCCCTGCCTACCACTGGACCTGCCACCAACCCTCAGGGACCACTAGGAGTCGCTATTTCCACCCTGGATTTGGCCCAAACCCAGCCTGCCCTGAATCCCCCCGAACCTGGATCCTCGTTCTCACCCAGGTCCTAGTTCACCTGCCCTACCAGGGTCTCGAACCTTGTACCCTGTCCACCAGAGTCCGTGACACTACCACTACTCCAAAGTGGTATCCACTTTTTCTGAGGGGCAGTCAAGATACTTGAACCTTTCTGCTCTGCTGCTACCTTAGGCATTATGTTTGTACACCTCCTTCTCCCCCGCATTTACATGCTAGTACCTATATCCCATCAGCCAGACATCTCCCCTGGCCCACTTGTACCAGCACCCCCAACTCTCCATGACTTAGTCTGATCCTACCCTACACTCACCATGTACCCTGGCCCACGACACCCACCCCCTAGCTGCTCCCCTGCTGCCTACCCTGGCTCCCCAAGGTAGCAACTCATCCTCGCCCTCCCAACCCTTTGAACCCTGCCCATTCCTTGTTCCCGTATGGCCTCTTCCCCATCCCAGCGTACCTCCCAGAAGTTGACATACTGCCACCCCCTGGTCTGAGCATTGGTCTTCCTACTACTCCTATCTGGTAATATACATCCTAACCCAGGTCCTGCCCCCTCCAGCCCACCTGCTAGGTCCACTGGTCTCTGCATAGCCTCCATGAACATATGCAGCCTACTGAAAAAAATTGTTGCGCTCCAGTGCTGGGTCATGTTACACCAACCAGACATCATAGCCCTAGTTGAAACCTGGCTGTCCAAATCAACTCCTGACTCCTTTGTCTCCCTTCCTGGCTATACCCTATACCGGAAGGATCGAGTAGGCAAACGCGTGGGTGGCTGTGCGATCTATACCCGGCACACAATCATCAGACAAGTGCTCCCTGCCCCTGTTCTTGTGAATGGGGCCCAGGCCTTACCATCAAACTCACTCCAGTCCCCTCCAGGGGCCCTCTCTATCTCACCACTGCCTGCATTCCCCCAAAGAACCAGAACCCAGTGCTGATATCTATAACAGAATATCTTGCCACCCTCCACCACAAGGCGGAACAAATCCATGTGGGGGACCTTAACGTGAACTGGCTCAGTACCTCCTCTTCCACTATCCGTGATTCTTTCACTGTCCAAGACCTGACACAACTCATCTCCCAGCCCACTAAAGTTAACCCAAAGAGAGGAACCAGTACCCTTCTGGATGTCATTATCACCAACTGCCCCCAAAAAATCCATAACATCCAGGTCCTCCCAGACTCCCTAAGTGACTGGTCCCCTATCCTATTCCTTTGGGCAGCCCCCACTCCCAAACCCATAGCCCAAACTACACTCTGCAGGCACCTCCGCCCTGGTGGGCTGATTAAACTCAAACAGTTTCTCACCCAGATTAATTGGTTCCCCCATTCACCATGCATCTGACATTGACACTGCCCCACCTTTTTCTCCCAAACCTTTAACAAGGCCTGTGATCTCTTTGCACCCCTAAGCAAAATTTGATCCAAAAAACATAATGCACCCTGGGTTACCCCTGCCCTACTAAAAATGCTCAGAAATAGGGATAACCTCTGGCACCTTTACCACTGAAATGGGCTGGATGGCTGACAGACAGGCCTACAATGCTGCTCGGAACAGGTGCTCATGGTCTGTCCATAAAGCCAAGGCCATCCATTACCAGGCCACCCTCACCTCCTCCTGGGGGTGTGCCTGGACTTTCTGGGACAATATTAAACAGCTAAATGGGAAATCATGCTCCCCTCCCCCATCCCAGCTAACTATTGATGGCTCTACCTGCACCAACCCTGCCTGCCTTGCTAACTGCCTTAACACCTCCTTTACTGCCCTTAGCTCTGTCCTCCACAGTAATTTTTTTGACCCACCCCCAGCCTACCTCCCCCTGTCCTCCAATGCCCCAGCTTCCACCTATGCAAGGTATCTGCCCAAGAAGCCATACCTCTCCTAATTAAAGCGTTAAATAGCAATAGTCCCTGCAGTGACTCCCTGGACCCCAGTATTCTCTGGCTGGTGCTGGATGAAGTCCTTACCCCACTCACCAGCCTACTTAACCAATCCCGCTGCCTGGGGCAATTTCCCACTGCATGGAAAACTGCCATAGTCACACCCATTCATAAAGGGGGCAACAGGTCCTCCGCTGGCAATTACCAACCAATCTCCATCCTCCCCCCCCTTCCAAAGCCCTAGAAAAAGTGGTGGCCATTCAAATCACTGAATATCTGACTAAGCATAACATCTTATGCCCAGAGTAGCACAGCTTCTGTGCTGGTCACAGTACCGGCACTGCAATAGTTGAGTTCTCCAATTTTCTACATTCCTCCCTGGATGCCAGCTCCTTAGCTAGGGCAGTGTTCATTGACCTCTCAAAGACCTTCGACACTGTCTCCCACCGTCTTCTGCTGGATGCCCTCTGCCACACTGGTTTCTCTGCTGGCCCCCTCACATAGTGCTCGAGCTATCTATCTGCTCATTCCCAGTGTGTCCAAATCAATGGGACACTCTCTGAAACTCATCCCATCCACTCAGGGATACCCCAGGGCTCCATTCTGGGACCCCTACTCTTTACACTCTATCTAAACACCCTGCCCAGTGCATGCTCTGACAAAATTCTTATGTATGCAGACGATGTTGTCATTTTTGCCACACACCATAATCCCATCTCCCTACAGGACTCTCTGCAACAATCCTACAATGATGCCGAAGCCTAGTTTAAGGAGCACAGTCTCATCATTAATCTCAAAAAAACCAAGACAATGCTCTTCGCCCACCCCCAAAACAAAGTCTGCAACTACCCACTTCCTATCCTCTCTAGTACCAAACAACTGCTGGAACAAGTCTGCTCCTACAAATACCTTGGGGTTATCTTCGATTCAGCCCTCATCTTTCACACCCACATTAATGCCCTTGCATCCACCACTAATACACAGCTTGGCATCCTCTACCACTATAAAAATTGCCTCACCCCCGATGTTCTCTGACTTGCTGTTACATCTTCAGTACTGTCCCTTGTAGACTATGGCCTGCCAGTTTATGGTGCTGCTGACACTACTGCCCTCAAGAAAATTCACCTCACCCTAAACAAGGCCTGCAGGCTAATTACTGGTGCCCCCAGGCACACACATACATGTCAACTCTATGAAGAGGCAAAACTCCTTAACCTAGATAAATGGCTAAGTTACCAAACCTGCCTCCTCACAAAAAAACTCTACTTGTGCTCTCTCCTCATGGGGTGAGAGCCTCCATCCACCATACCCCACCCACTATCACAACCCGAACCTCCTACAAGACCACTCTACTGGTCCCCAGATCCAGGACCACCAATGGACAGAGGTCCTTCTGCTACAGAGCCCCATCCTTTTTTAACTCTCTCCCTGTTCCCATCTCCAATGCCCCCACAATCTCCAACTTCAAAACTGCTCTTCAGAGCCAACTGTTTAACACTCACAGCTGTTCCTGTCTCTAATTGGTGAGTCGATCTCTCTACACTTGACAACGCACACTGGGCGGTACTCCACCTCACCCCCCCCCACTTTCTCCCCCTATGCATCCTGCCTCTGTTAAAACCAGCATGTGCTCAGCTGTATCACTGGAATTGCTTCTAAACTGTATAATGTATGAAATCATTCTTTGTGACACTAAGTCAGTGACCTGTATTCTGTAACCTAAATTGTTCTGTCTGTCCTCAATGTGATGAGGTACATAGAAACATAGAAGTTGATGGCAGATAAGGACCGCAAGGCCCATCCAGTCTGCCCATTTCTTTTTCTACCTTATAAATGTGCCATCGGCCTTTGCTCTGTCAGTGGCCTATCTATTCATAGTCATTTGTATTGCTGCCTTATGCCTATCCCATGCCTGTTTGAAGCCCTGCACTGTATTCATAGCCACCACTTCTTGTGGTAAGCCATTCCATCATCCACCACCCTTTCTGTGAAAAGAATTTCCTCACATTTTCCTTAATCGGACCCCCTCTAATCTCATGCTGTGTCCTCTCGTCCTGCTATTTTTCTTATATTTAAACATGTTAGACTCTTTCACCTTGTTAATGCCCTTAAGGTGTTTGAATGCCTTGATCATATTACCTCTCTCCCTCCTTTGCTTAAGGGTATACATATTGAGCTCTGTTAATCTGTCCTCATATGTCTTCTGATGCAGTCCCTGCACCATTTTGGTTGCCCTTCTCTGGACTGCCTCAATTTGGTTAATGTCCTTGTGAAGGTGTGGCCTCCAATACTTCACGCAGTACTCCAGATGGGGCCTAACCAGTGTCTTGTAAAGAGGGATTATTACCTCCCTCTTATGACTTGTGATACCCCTACTAATACACCCTAACACCCCCTAGCCTTACCTACTGCTTTAGGGTCTGCTTGATGATTTCAGGTCATCAGTGATGATGATGCCCAAGTCTCTTTCTTCCTTTGTGACTGCTAGCAACTCCTCCCAGCCTATAGGTGGCTTCAGGGTTTCTCTTCCCTATGTGCATGATTTTGCACTTCTTTGCATTAAATCCAGTTGCCACTCTTCTGACCATTTTGCTAGTTTATCCAGATCTCTTCTCATTCTGCCCACCCCATCTGGATCATCTACTCTGTTGCAGATCTTGGTGTCATCTGCAAACAGACAAGCCTTACCCTCTAGTCCATCTGCAAGGTCACTAATGAAGATGTTGAAGAGGACTGGCCCCAGGACTGATCCCTGAGGTACCCCACTTGTGACTTGCATCTTTTCTGACTGTATACCATTTACCACCACTCTCTGTTTTCTGCCCGTCAACCAGTTTGCCACCCAGTAGACCAACTTCTGACCCACCCCGAGCCTACCCAGCTTATTTATCAATCTTCTATGTGGAACAGTGTCAAAAGCTTTGCTGAAGTCAAGGTAGGCAACATCAACTGCTCCCCTTGGTCCACCACTCTGGTTACCCAGTCAAAGAAATCTATGAGATTAGTTTGACAGGACCTTCCTTTTGTAAACCCGTGTTGTCTTGGATCCTGTGCCCTATGGATTCCAGGTGTTACACTATCCTTTCCTTAAGGAGTGCCTCCATAATCTTGCCCACTACTGAGGTAAGACTGACTGGTCTGTAGTTCCCCTGCCTCCCTGCTACCACTCTTGTGGAGCGGGATCACATGAGCCCTTCTCCAGTCTTCTGGGACCTCTCCTGTGCTCAGAGACTCACTAAACAGTACTGCTAATGGTTCTGCTAGTTCCACCTTTAGCTCCTTAAGTATCCTGGGATGTATGCCATCAGGTCCCATTGCCTTATCCACCCTGAGCTTAGCAAGCTCTTGTAGGACCCTTTCTTTCATGAAGGGAGTAGTGCTCACCTCCCCTCCCCCCGTGTCCATGATGCTAAGCTGTGGGCCCTGCCCTACCTTCTCTTCAGTAAATACTGAGCAAAAGTATCTATTTAGGATATATGCCTTTACAGGGTCCTCCTCCTCACATGTTCCCTTTTCTCCATTAAGCTTAGCAATACCCCCTCTGGACTTTCTCCTTTCACTAATGTATCTATAGAAAGTCTTGTCACCTTCTTTTACTGTTCGTACTAGTTTTTCCTCCGTTTGGGACTTTGCCTGCCTTACTGCGTTCCCTGCTTCCCTTAGGGCAGTTTGATATGCCTCCCTATCTTCATCCCACTGTGTTCCCTTATATTTCCTGAAGGCCAGCCTTTTGGCTCTGACCTTTTCTGCTGCTGTATTTGAGAACCAAAGTGGTTTCCTTCTTCTTTTCCACTTCCTTTTCTGTCTAACACAATGGGATGTTGCTTCAAGTATTGCATCCTTAATGCTTGCCCACTTTGCATGTCCCCTCACCTGTGTTTCTTTTGCCAGGGCTAGCTTAACTCTGCCGGCCATCTTATCAAAGTCAGCTCCTCTGAAGTCCCATATTTTTACCTTGGAATGGGATGATTTAGATGTAGTAGCCAAATTTAACCATACCATGTGATGGTCACTGGCCCCCAGGTGACCTTCTACATGGAGATCTGTGATCCCTTCCTTGTTAGTCAGTACTAGATCTAGGATAGCCCTGTCTCTCATGGGTTGCTGTACCAGTTGTTTGAGGCCCTCCCCCTGCAGGGAATCCACTATGTGTCTAGTTCTGGCAGATGTTCCTGCTGGTATTGATCAATCTGTATCCGGCATGTTGAAGTCTCCCATTATCAGAACCTCCCCTTTAGCTGTCATGTTTTGTACCTTTGGAAATGAGCCTCTGGCTCAAAGGTTGTAAACCAATTATACAAAAATAATAAATAAATGAAGCAGCCTGCATTTGTCACAGGCTGCTTTTCAGAATCTCACAGGGTGCAACTGTTAGCACAAAATGTTATTTGCGTCATTCATGTTCGATGCAAACACCTTGTGCCAAGTGTATCTCTTTGAGAATAGACCCCAGAGTTTTTATTAGTATTTTACAATAAATAAAGTTTAAGATCCCACTGTTCATTTAAACCTCTTGGTTTAACACTCCTTAAATAAAAGATCCAACAGCTCTCCAATTTCAAAAGCATGTTTTTTCTGTCTCTTCCAGATTTGGGTGCTATCACATTCTCCATCCCCATGAATCTAAGGCCCTCTGACTTTGATTCATGGTGATAAAAAAGTGTGCCCCAACAGGTGTATCCATCCTTTTATTCTCTATGTTCTTCTCATGTTCTTGTATCCTTATTTTCAAATTGCATTGTTTTGTCCACATATACCATATTGCATGGGCACCAGAGGCAGGATACTACAAATTATGTATCACATGTAATACATTCTCTCATTTCTATTTTTTTCTGATCTACTGGATGAACAAATATTTTATCTGCTCCCAAATGAAAAGCCATGACTGTGGTACAGGATAGGTGCTGAACATAGGAAGATGCAGTTGGTAGGAGTGTGGGAGAAAGACCACATGTGAGCTTTAGCAGATCTTCTAACATGACAGATAAGTTAGTCCACAGTAGACTAAAAACTGGGCCACCAGAGAATCAGAGTTGGCTACCAATAAGACCTAATGGCACTTTAAAATGGCATAAATGCAGTATATGCAAGCAGTGTCTACCAGGTAAAATATTAATTCTTCCAGTTAATAAGGATACAAGAGCATGTGAGGAACACAGCGAATAAAAGGATGGATACACCTGTTGGGGCACACTTTTTTCATCACCATGAATCAAAATCAGAGGACCTTAGATTCATGGGATTGGAGTATGTCATAGCACCATAATTTGGAGGAGACAGAAAAAACATGCTTTTGAAATCAGAGAGCTTTTTATTTATGGAGTGTTAAACCAAGAGGTTTAAATAAATAGTGGGATCTTAAGCCTTATTTATTGTAAAATACAAATAAACAGTCTGTGTTTTCTCCTTTTTCTTCTACAGATCTGTGGCTCTCATTCTGTTCAGTTCTGGTAGCTGGAGTTGTGTATATGTAGTTCCCCTATGTTTGGGACCACAGCTTTTGGGGGATCACAGGATGCTTCCAGTCTCTCACTATTTGTTTACTTGTCTATTTCTTTGTAATTCTCTGGGTATTAAAATGTGGGAATTTGAATGTTATAAAATATATTCACCCCCCTTCAAAATAAAAAGTAACTTGGAGAATTTATTTACACACAGTAGATGATAATGTTGCTGTAATGGGTCTTAATTGTGAAGGGTTGCTAACATGTTAAGTATCAAGTAATACTGAAACGTATAAACTCAGTATATCAGTATGGACCATTTAGCCAGTATGGATAAAAGAGAAAAAGATATGAATTTTATAAACTGCTTTTGCAAATGTTTGTATAAATGATATTAGTTGAGCACTAGTGTTTTACACAGTAACAGTTTTACTTTTTGTTATATAGTGTTGCACCTTTTCCACTTTCACTGGTAATCAAAATGAAATGTGATATGATGTCATAGCTTGCTGGCTATATAACAGTAGCATGAGAGCCTTTCCTGACAAGCCCCCTTAGGAAGGTTGGGTTAGCAGAAGCACTGGGGCCAGTAGCTCACCGTAGCTCTTGCTTGTTCATTTGGAATTGCCATTAAAATTGTCATTTGTATTGTTACCTTTTTGGACATATGAGGATGTAATAAATACAAAGAATTTCCTGCAATTCAGCTTGTCCAGTGATTTCTTACTGGGTGCTGCATTTTCTGGATTTGCATGAAGGGCAGGAGAATAGTCCAGATATCGAAAATGGTCTGATTGTGGGACGCTGTAAAATCCAGAATGCCCCTGTCACTGGTAACCTTGTTTTGGCACCCACATGATGGCGCCCAAATGACAGCACCCTGCTAATGGCCTACCTGTTTGGTTTGCATTTTCTTTAGTTTTTTTTTTTCATTTGCATGTTCCAGGTTATGTGTCTGTCAGATATTATCCCTACTTAACCGAATTCTCTTACATCCTCAAAGACACTCCTGTTAACTGACCAAATGTTGTGTTTTATACTTTTATCTTCAAGTCCTTTTGTAGTTACAGTAGATGATTTGTAATAACAGCAGATCCCCTTTTCTAACCCCCTGGAGTCTATAAAAAGTGAAATTGCATCATCTGCAAACATTAGAATTCTAATATCACATGCAGTAATCTTAGGAAGAAGTGTGTCTACATGTGTTCAACATTCTATTAAACTGTTTATATACACATTAAATAAACATGGATCCAGCAGACACCCCTGATTGATTCCCTGTTAAATAACAACACACTCTGTTAAAGTGCCATCTATGGTATAGCTCATTCTGGCCTTAGTATTAGTATGTAGTTAAATCACAATTGCCAACAACCATCTATTAATGTTCAAGTCATATAACCTTTTCCATGACATATTTCTATTTATGGAGTCAAAAGCTGACTTGATATCTGTAAAGCAGACACTTTTTCCCACATCAACAACATAAGATTCCAGAATGTAGTTAAGGGTGAATTCCAAATCCATAGTTGAGTGATTTTTACCAAAACCACATTGTAAATTTGAAAGATTTTATTATCTGTGACCCAGTTTTCTTATCTATCCAGAGTTCATCTAGAATTGGTTAGATACCTTTAAGGATTGTCTCCTTCACCAATTCAGGCATGTAGAGGATGACAGATTCCACTCTGAAGAGAAGGTATAAGAAGGTTTTATTGCAAGACTCCTCACATTTTAACAAAGGTATGCCATCTTAGCCTGTGGGCTTTTTCCTGGTTTTAGATACTGGAGTTATATGGAGTTACCTTGAATTTAACATGCTATTTTTCAGATACTGGACCCAGTACTATTCATTGGCTGCTGAAGACTGGCTACCTGCTGCCACTGTGTGTTGGCATTTTTGGGGTGCTGCTGGCATGTTGGTGGCCTGAGAACTGGACTTCAGTGCAGTGCAAGTTGAGCCCAGGGAACAAGGGAGAGAAGGACCGAGTGCCAGCAGATGGGAGAACCTAGCTAGTGAAGCGAAGGACTGAGGACAGAAGACTGGTGGCTGGAATTTGATGTCATGAGGAGGACATGAAGCAGGGGTGGGGTACAGCTGAAACTGGCTGTGAATTGGGCCAGTGAGCTGTGAAAGTAGAGTGGAGTTGGCAGCAGCTCTGGGTGGTGGTGAGAGTGGCCCAAACTGGTGTGGATTAGTTGGAGAGCTGCCTGCAAGCTGGCCAAGATCTTGAAAGCCTGAGTTTGAGGAGTCAGGCTGTGCTCTTACTGTTAATAAGGACTTACACCTTTTTGATCTCCTTAGAATATTTTTTGGAAAAAACTTTTTTCTACTGTACGGTGCTTTTGGAAAAAAGTGGCCCACAGAGTTTGTTGCAGGAATATTAAAATCAAAGGAGCAGTAGTGGTGTCTGTTAAACTAGTGGGTTGTGATAGCAGGGTTTAGTTTCAGTATATCTTCATGCACATTCATTGCTATTTTAAATAATACACATAATCTTAGTTTTCTTGGTTTTGTAAAGTTTTTTTTAGAATTTGGTTTAAGTTTGATAATTTGAATTTTACACTGGTAATGCTGATAGGTTTTCAGCTCTCGAGTTGTAATTAAAACCCCAAACCACCTGGATCAGCTTTAGATTCCGTTGAGACACAGAGAAGGAAAGGTATTGGTGAAACAGGTGCTGGAGAAGTTTTTCATTTTCTCTTATCTTGTGGCATCTTCAAGGTGGTAGTTACCTTTAAAGAGAGGTGATCGGGTCAATTCAACTGACGCAGCAGAGCCTGTTTGAATTTTTTGATTTTCTACATAATTTTGATCACATCATGTAAAATTTTCTCTCTGTACATATTTCATGTGGATTTTTATTAGTAGTACCGCTGAAATTAATTTAACAGCTGTGATTGTACTTTTTGTATTTATTTGTTGTTTTTGTGGCAATTTTTTAACACAGTAAGGTTTTGCATGCATTTTAGAGTATTTGGCTTCAGCACTATATTTTTTTTCTTGATTTTAATTGACGACTATATGATTTGCTCGAGATTAATGTGCACAAGTTCTCTGGGCCAAGTCTGGAAAAAAGGTTTAAAGATTTATATTTCAATCAACTGCATCAGCTTAGTGAAGGAACAGTGCAACCCTAAGTTAGAATAGAGGAAGGTAGTAAATGTAATATTGGGCTGTGACATTTTAAGATCTGTGAGTTTTAAGAATTATCTGCTTATACCGAAGCCATTTCTTTAGTTTGATGTGATTACTTGTTTTGTATATTTTTTAATTGCCCATATTTGGAGTTGATTTTTAATAGATCAGGTCACTATAAAGTTTGTTTCTTCTTTTTTGACCAGTTCCCTTAGAGAATGGGTGGCAACAAGTCAACAAAAGATAAAGCTAAAAGAGCAGATCAGATAAGTGGGACAAATGTTCCAGATAAAGGCAGGGAGAAAAGTACAAATTATTTGTTATGTTCTGATAACTGCTGGGAATTGAGGGGGAATAGGAAAGTTCAAAAGGCTAACTTCCAGTTCCAGTCATACGTATCCAACAGATAGGTCACAAATGGTCACAATAGGAGGGAAGTATTCTAACATTTCCTCAGAGGCATGAGGCATCCCACAGGGGTCTATTTTAAGCCTGTTATTATTCTTAATCTATATAAATGATCTACCAAATCACATGAAATTGACAAATACAAGATTGTATGCCAATGACAGGGTGTTAGTGTCATAGGGGATAGACACCAGAGAAGTAGAACGTAAGTTACAACTGACTTTATCATATTACAACTGGTTTACTACCTCAAAACTAACATGAAACATAAAAAAAATGCAGTTTAAACTGTTTAGCTCAGCCTCAGAAAGAAACATGGGGAAGAAAAACAGGATAGAAATTAAAACATCTAATGGGTCCACACTAACCCAGGTTTCTGCATAAAAATATTTGGGTGTAAACATCGATTATCAACTTTTTTTGAACATCACATAAATGGCCTGATAAGAAAAGTGAACTCTAGGATAGGGGCTCTGAGAAGAGTGTCAAACTGCATGACTAAGGAAGCCAGACTAACTGTGGCTAACCAACTAATTTTTCTCATAATAGATTATGAGAGCCATAGCTATACTCATGCAAATAAACATGTATTACATAAATTAGACACCTGTTACAATAGATTGGCCAGATGTGTTTTAAAATGCAATTATAAGGCACACCATTGCTTTATGTACGAACTACTAAATTGGATGCCTCTAGAGTCCAGAAGAAAGGCGATTTGAGCAACATTCATATATAGAATGCACAAAAATAACAGACCTGCTGGACTGTTAGATAAACTAGTTAAACCAAACCATAACTTCAAACTAAGGAAAAAGGGAGCCAGAAAATCGGTGGTACCAAAACCCCATAGTAACTATGACAAAATGAAATTTCAATATATAGCTGCAACTACATGAAACAATCTCCCCTTAAACCTGAAATTGCAAGATATAATTGTAAGTGTGTTTAAAACTGCCATGAAACAAGAACTGAAATTTTAATGTACATCCAACAGATGAGTAGTGGGTCTGTTGATGAGTAGCATTTAGGGTAAGTAATATTTGAAATAGTGTTTATAATTTGAAATTAGTGAATCTCTGCCTCTAGAATGCACTTTAACATTTGTATTTTAATGTTTATATTTTAATGTTTTGTACATTATATTGTTACTATGTGGAAACAAGAAACATCAGACAGGAGCACCTTGTAAGTAGTGTATTTATAGCCCTAATGGTGTATTGAAATGCCTTCTGAATCCTGTATAAATAAACATTTTACTACTACTGCTACTTTAAGCCAAGTATCACCTCCTCACCAATCATTTGCAATATGATCTGCTAACCCAACTGTACAACAAATTAAGGATCTAGAGGAACCCAAAAATGTTGCTGAGAATGTTGCCTAGGCAAATTATTCAAAGATGCATGATTGCTTGAATGAATCAGGGCCTGCCTTAAGATGTTCAGATTTAGTTCGCCCTGAGCCTATTCCACAAATAGATTTGAATATTGATGCCCCTGAATACATTCCACCTAAAATTAACGATTTGGTGGATCTTTTTAATAATGCAGTTATAGCTCAGAAAGATGGGCCCCTGAAAAAATATAGAACAAGGAGTCAAGGGAAACAGGAGCTTAATTGAGCAAGGGAATGCTTTGGAATGTTCATATTTAAGAGACTTTGATAGCTGTATTATTCCTTATATAGGGAAACTTAGTGTAAACCCTTTCCTCCACCAAACCCCCGGCCCGCCAGATATCCCCCATTTATGGTCACAATCTAATGTGAGATTTATGGGTAAGTTAAAAGGTTGCACCAGTATTAGTATCCAGTCAATGGAAACAATTAACAGAAATCTAGATGAAATAAAAAGGAACATCCAAAGCAGGAACTACTGTTTGAAGGAAATGTAATGTTATTAAGAAAACTTGTGGATCATTGTGTTCCTTAGGGCCCAATAGATGAACAGATACAAGTTGTACAAAATGAAATAAACCCAGTTGTGAATTTGGATAAGGAGTTTGTGAGAGCAGCAGGGGCTTAGGATATACCCACTATAGAAGAAACAACTAAAAAAACAGCAGAAAGAGAAATTTTGAAGTTGAAGCATTGATTGCAGAACTGAAAGAAAAGAATCAGCAATTAATGAATATTAATGAGCAAGATAATGATTCAAAGAAGGAGAAAAATGAAGTTATCCCTAATGTAGAAAAGCCACAAAATAAAAATAAGCAGGAAGGTAAAAAAGTATAATTCACTGAAGATAAAGGGGTGTCTAATGACAGTCCTGGATTTAAGGGTAGCAGTGAGGAGGACATTAAAGAGCTCAATATAAGAAAGGGTTGTATATTACCCACAATATATCTAACATGCATACCAAGGACAAGAGCAGAAAACAGTTTTACAGTAAAATTGGTATTACAAAACATTAAGACAAGCATCCCGGAGAATAGGTTGGCATGGATAGATACTGTTTCAGCCTAGAGATATAGAGTCCTCCCAAATAAAGTTCAGATATGTGTGGATATTTCCTCATTTAATAAAAGGGTCATGCCTGAAAATGGTCCCTGGGATCAATGCACCTCTCTAGTTATCAACGTCATAAATAAAAAGAAGTGAGGTCCTAAATACAAAATCAAGTTTACTGGAATTTGAAGTTACAATGAATAGAAACATAGAAACACAGACTTTGACAGTAGATAAGTACTGCTTGGCCCACCCAGTCTACCCATTTCCCTACCTATTGGATAAGCTGCAGATCCTAGTTAACCAACAGCCTACTTCCTCCTACCCACCTCTATAATTGCCTTATGTCTTTCCCCTGCATTCCTGAATTCCCTCACTGTTTTTGACTCCACAACCTCCTCAGGAAGGGTGTTCCATGCATCTACCACTCTCTCTGTGAAAAAATACTTCCTCACATTACCCTTGAGCCATAACCCCTCTATCTTCAAACTGTGCCCCCTTGTTCTTGCACACCTATTTTTCTGAAAGATGCTACCCTCTTGGACTCTGTTGATTCATTTGAAGTATTTGAAAGTTTCTATCATGTCCCCCCCCATCCCTCCTTTCCTTGAGGGTATACATATTAAGCTCATTGAGTCTCTCTTTGTATTGTACAGTTAGAAACAAGATAGCACAATTAGATTAGCCCCTAGCCCAAATGAAGGAAAAAACCTTTCTAGAAAGGTGAATTCAACAAATACATAGAAAAGACATCAGCAGTTAAACAACATAGAATTACTGAATTCTAAAACCTGCAGAGCAGATACTTGAATTTGAAGGAGAAGAAGAGGTAATAACATTTATAAAAGGGAGGAAACATAAAGGCTATAGAGTAAATAGTAGTATTTTCCTAGCAGATAGTGATAATGTTAATCAGTGAGTCATATCTTGTTTGTCTGAAGAGAGCAGAGACGAGCCTGAAACAGAAAGGTCTGTCAAATTAATATAAATAGATAACTGACTAACAACTATTGTGGATGCTGTTAACTCCAACTTAAAAGTGAATTGGAATATTGCAGGTTTATAGATGAAGCTGACAGACATGGAATGGTATCCAGAGTATCAGACTTTAACATTAGTATGTTACAGGAGACATGGAACAGTGAAAGAAACAGCCAACCCACGGTAGGGTATGAATCTTGGAGTATGCCAACAATTAAAGAGAGAGTTTTTGGTAGCACGAAAGGTGGCGTAAATATCTGTATTACTCCATGGTTAAACATAAACTGTTTACTTGTTAGCACCTATAATATATACATTTTATATGTGTTTTTAAACTGCAATCTGAAATAATTGTGTTATTTAGTGAGTATATCCCACCTCTAATTGCATTCAGAATATTTAACAACATACTAAAAGACATTGCAGTGGAAGTTGAACTCATAAAGACGAAATTCCTAGGTCTGCTTATTTTAATCTTAGGGGATTAAGGTTGAGGCTCAACTAGTGGAAAAGAAAAACTTATGACTGGAATAGAGATGACACACTGGATATTCAAACTGGACAATCAAAAGATAAAATAAATCAATAACAAAGGGAAATCTGTGTTACAGTTTGCTTCTGGACAAGGCCTAAGAATACTTAATGGAAAAATGAAGGGAGACTGGTATGGGGAATTACTTTTCTGACCCCATCTGGAGGTAGCCAACCTGATTTATGTTTGATAGACATATTTTCATATACTAAAGTGGCTCTTTTAGAGGTTTTAAAAATCTAGATTTGTGACCACTTTCCATTGAGATGTGAATTAAACATTAATTTCCCTAATCCAACAATTGTTGTGGTTTTGCAGCAGGATGCAGATAACAATATATGCATCTTCTATGTGAGAAAGATTAAATGGAATGAATATTTAGAAAAGATTATTGAAATAATGCCTAACAAAGACTCAATTAAATTAATGCAGCTCGTTGAAACCCTCCAGAATACAGGAAGTGTATTACTAGAATATAGAATAAATTGTTTTTCTGACTTCATGCAATATATAGCATGCAAGGGGCAGGATTCAGAAAAAAGGACAAAATGCAGCTCAGATGTTTGAGCCATACCTTAACATTGCACAGGGGTCAAAAATTGCTATGCACAATCGGACAGTGCACCAAGCTATCTAACTGTGAATAGTAGCAGGTGGGGCAGTGCTAAGTGATAACACGGGAAAAGCACTGGGAACCTCAGTTGTGTTGCCCCTCACAGCCAGCCAGGTGACTGGACTTCCAGCAATAACACCACTGTGCTAAGCCCCCATTCACAAAAGGAGCTATGCAAATGAGCCCATTGGGCATGTAAGGCACTAGTGGCATTAACATGCCCATTATGGGCTCATTTGCATGTCATTAGTGTGGTAGTGTATGCCCCCCACCAGTCCAAGCCCCACAAAGCCACCTTCCCCCATAGTCTAGTGATGCCCTCCCCTTCCCCACCGCAATCATAGACCTGACATTAATAAAAAATATTTCCATAATGTAGAGTCCCATCCCGGCCCCTGGTCTCCCACCCAATATCCAAAAATTGGGTTTCCATAGTGTAGTGTCCCTTCCCCCTCCCAGCCACCAATCGCTGCACTGTAATAAAAATAAATTCCCTTTTCCATAGCATAGTGTCTCACCCACTCCCTGCCACTGATCACCACACTGTTTTATAACAAGCATTTGTCAGTGTTGAATGTTGCTTGCTTGAATGTGCTCTTTAGGTATTTGGAAGTGATAGTTCCATGCCTTCCTCCCAAGACATGCACTGTGTCTTTCTGTTCAGTATTCACAGAAGAGTGGGAGGGGCAAGGGCCACAGAAGTACAGCAGTTGCCAAGGGGGTGAAAAGGTGGACAATAGTCCAGTCAAAGGCAAAAGATTCCTGCAGGAACTCACTAAATTGAAGGCAGACAAAGTGATAGAACCAGATGGCATGTACCCAAGGATATTAAGAGAACTGCGAAGGAAGATAGCAGTACCTCTGGCAGTCATGTTCATTGAGTTATTCAACATGAGTGAATTGGAGGAGGGCACATGTGGTCTCTCTACACAAGTCCAGCAGCAGGGAGGAGGCAGGGAACAATAGGCCATTCAGCCTCACCTGAGTAGTGGGGAAGGTCATGGAGACATTGCTTAAAGAAAGGATCGTGGGGCATCTAGAATCAGTATGCGTGCATGTGTGTGGGGGGGGGGCGTGCATGAGCACGTGATCTTATCACTGCTCACTGAAGCATAGCTCTCCCTTTCAACTGTACAGCCACTGCATTTTCAACTGCTGTCATAGACAGCTGCAGTGTTGATTGGAGAACTGCGGCCGCACCTGCAAACTCACTGACTGAATTGGAAGAGGGCTGCCATTCCTCCGAAAACTCAGATCATGGCACTATGTTTCTTGCACATGTGTGCAAGCAACATAAAAAAGAAACCTTTTCTATGGCATAGTGTCCCTCTCCCCTCACTGCCACTGATCACTGCACTGTATTATAAAAAAAAATGCCCATAGCATAGTGTCCCTCCCCCCTCTCTGCTACCAATTACCAAACTGTATTATAAAACAAAAACTTTTCCATAGTGTAGTGTCTCACCCCCTTCCCCATCACTTATTATCAGATAAATAAAAACCTTTTCCATAGTGTAGTGGTCCTTCCCCCATCCCCAGTCACCGATCTCCATCCCCAAATACTTCAAACCCCAGTCCCTGGTAGTCTAGGGTCCCTCCCCTCACCCTTCAGCCTGTCAAGTGTGACCCACCACCCCATTCCCCCATCCCAATCTTCGGTAGGGACCAGCACAGACCACCTCTCACCACCACGACTGGCCACTGACTGAGCCCTCTTGGAGCACATACTGTATACAGTATGGCTCCTTGACTGTGACTGGTCAGTCACAGTCAAAGAGCCATACTTTATACAGTACGCACTCCAAGAGGGCTCAGTCAGCAGCCAGTCATGGTGGTGAGAGGTGGACTGTGCTGATCACAGATCAAAGATTGGTAGGGGGGTAGCAGGGTGGTGGGTCATACAATACTTGACAGGGTAGGTGGGTGAGGGGAGGGACCCTAGACTACCAGAGAATGGGGTTGTAGGTATTTGGGGACAGAGATCGGTAACTAGGGAGGGACACTACACTATGGAAAATGTTTTTATTTATACAGGGATCGGTGATCAGAGTGGGGGGTGGGACACTACACTACACTATGGAAAAGTTATTTTCTTTTATAATACAGTGCAGTGCAGCAATCAGTGGCAGGAAGGGGGGAGGGATACTACACTATGGAAAAGTTATTTTTTATAATACAGTGTGGCCATCAGTAGTGGGGAGGGGTTGGGACACTATGCTATGGGAAAGGGGGTTTATTTTTATTACAGTGCAGTGATTGATGGTGGGGAGGTGGAAGGGATACTACACCATGGAAAATGGATTATTGGAAACTGGGTAGGAGATTGTGGATAGGGGAGAAACTCTACACTATGGCAAACTTGTTAAAACATCTCAGGTGGGAGATCAGGGACTGAAGAGGGACACTACACTATGGAAAAAAATTATTGTACATTATGGGACATTATGGGTGGGAGATCAGGGAAAGGGAAGGGACCCTACACTATGGAAACAATTATTGTACATTACACTTGGGAGACCTGTGAACAAGGAGGGACCCTAGACTATGGATACAATTATTTTACATTACTGGTGGGAGAGATGGGAATGGAGAGAGACTCACACTATGAAAACAATTATTTTACATTACAGGTGAAAAATCAGGGAATGAGCGGGGGGGGGGGGGCACAGTAACACCACAAGCTACTAGTGTTGTGTGGATTACCACCAGGTTTTTGCTGGCAGTATTTTTTCCATGCAAGGGCCATCTCAAATGGCCTTTGTGTGGACCAGAAGTTTTGTGCATGGGATTGCGGGGACCTTTATTTATTTAGTTTTATTTATTTAGTTTTTATTGACCAGGTAAGTGCACTAGACAAATACTGCCTATTTTCAGGCACGACCCGGGAGAGGGGGATACAGATGAATGCCAATGGACCTTGAACCAGATGAAGCTGTTCATGGTATTTTTAGTGAATGAGGGAAATTTGGCCATGACACCGGGGAAATTCCCCTACTCTGTGGACGGGTGGTGCAGTCCGTCCATCTGCAGAGATGGCTGAGCTCACTTTGGAGCTAGAAGCCATTGGTACAAGCTGCAGTTCCAGCGAGGCAGCGTTCTCTTCCTCTGCACCTTTGCCTACTGTTTTGGAAACTGCGACTGATGCCCTGGAGGGAACTAGGGTTGAGACTTTTTATTTGTCTGCCACGCCTGAGATTCCTGAGATTCCTGATGCTAGCGTTTCTTTCTCAACTTTACACATGGAAGCCACAAATGTTTTAGAAGAAAGACGCTCCTTTCTACAACAGCAACTATTTCTCTTAGAAGAAGAATTACGTCTAAAGAATTTAGCTTTGGAATTAGACCGCAAACGGAAACGAAGTCCCGAATCTGCTTCTTCTGTTTCCATGGCTGACGATGCTCCAGTTGTCAAGGATGCATCTCTGGTGCCTGGAGAACCCGGATGGTCACCAGAAAAGGTCCTGCAAGACGCCGGTTGGGTCAGAATGGCATCAGGTGAATGGTGTGCTGATTTGTCTGTTTCACAATCCTCTACTGTGGCTGCTTTGCCGACAGATGCTATTTCTTCTCAAGTGTTGGTTTCGGACTTGCATCTTACACTGCCTACGTCTCCAGAGCGGTTGGTCACTGAACCTATGGTTCTCCTCTCAGGTAAAGCACTAGTTGCTTCAGACTCTCTTGCCTCTTGTGATGTTGCTCATGATTCTTTGGGTGACTCTGTCTCTACACCTGCCGCTGACATTGTTTCTCACCTAGACTCTAATAAATCACCTAGTTCTAATGAACAAACTTCTGATCAAACACCTGAAACTGTACCTCGGTCTACTTATGCTGATTTATTTAGAAAGCCACTTGAATTGGCAAAGAGATGAAATGCTGTTCATCTACGATATCTAGGGGGTATGGATCCAGCTTCTGACAGATATTTTGTGGGTCGTGTTTTGTTAAAACAGTCCTTAGGCTTTACACCTTCAGAAGTTTATGCACTGATCCATGCTCCAGGTGACTTAACATTTGATGTAAGTTTTTTGACTCCTGAGCTCCTGGAACATTTCTGGATAAAGCATATGACGGTGAAGACAAATCCTTTATGGACCCCTTTCCAGATTATCCCTTTGACAAAACAACCGTTTAGAGTGATAACAATCTTGTTTCGTAATGAAGGGGTTAACATTTCAGATATTCTTTACTAGTTAGAGAAGCATTGTGATTTGCAGGGTACTCCAGACCCGATTCTAGATGCTGAGGGTGTTTGGAATGGGGGGTGGAAAATGAAAATCAAGTTATGACAAACTGTGGATGGTTTAGAACATCTCCCCAATTGTTTTTACATAGGGAGAGATAAAGGCTTCATTTTTTATCCTGGACAAATAAAACGCTGTTTCAAATGTGGTTCTTCTAGGCATCTGAGCTTGACTTGTACTGTTCAGATTTGCACATATTGTGGGGAAACTGGTCTTGTTAATATGCATTGCATGAACACTCCCAAGTGTAATCTTTGTGAAGATAGTGGCCACTGCTTTGTAGATTGTCCCTGGGCTGCTCACAATACGGGTGAAGCTGATTATGGTATACAGGATTTTTATGTTCATAGGGCTATGAAACCTTTGACTCCCAGCTCCTTGGAACCTCAACCTCAAAGGAGACAGACAGGGATAACTGAGCATCCTTTTCCCAAACCTTTTACTCCTCCTCCTGACACTATTGTGGGAGATGTCCTGCACCCCCTGACTACTACCCATTCCGACACCTGCACTTTAGATTCTGGGTCAAATGACTCTATTATAACAGTTATGCCACCCCCACCCTCCCCTTTGATAAGTACAGCTTTGCCTATGCCCCTCCCTATGGAGATTTCTGCTCCCAGGTCTATGGTTTCCACCATTACACCCCTTGTGATGAGGCTGCCTGTGTCTGTTAATAAATTTTCGGTTTTGTCACAAGAGATGTCTGGGTTGGATCATGATTCTGATTCAGCATCATTTACCTCATCTCAGATGGAGTTAGTTTCAGATACTGAAGTTCCTAGTCAGGTCAAAAAAAAGAGTGGTACTAAGCCTCGAAAGTGTACTAGGAAAAGTGCTAGACTGTCTGTTGATGCTACCTGATTGAATGGGATCTTCTGCTGATGTTTATAATGTTAAAATAGCCACTTTGAATATGAATAGTATTTGTTCTATGGTTCGTATGTTGGCTACTTTTGATTTGTTTTCTACCCTATCTTTTGACATCATATACTTTCAAGATACCAGATTGTATACAGTACAAGATTTTACAAAAGCCTCTGAGGCTTGGATTTGGGGTCCCAATTATTGGTCTGGGGGTGAAGATCTTTGTTCAGGGGTAGGGATTTGTTTTACCACACCTTCTATTAAAGTCACGCACAAGGTAGATATCTCTCCTGGTCGAGAACTTTTGTTAGATGTTACTTTTGCCTCCATAGATTTTCGCCTTATTAACATTTATGGTCCACAAACAAAAACTGGTAGAATTTCCTTATTAAAAAAAATTCGGCCTTTTCTTTTTACAAGTAGAAATGTTTTATTTGGTGGTGATTTTAATATCAACCTTTCACCACAAGATAGACATTTTGCCACTTCCAAAATTTATTATGATACCCGTTTTTTACAATCCTTGCTTACTCAAGCTGGCTTAACGGATATTTATCAGTATAATACAGTAATCTCTCATACGTTTTTTCAAGGACAGAGATCTTCTCGCATTGATTATTGGTTTATTTCACATTCCTTGCAAATCACACTGCCAAAAGTCTCATTAGTAGCGACCTCCGATCATGCACTGCTTAGTGTTACTCTTTCCAATTGTCATACGACGTCTAGAGGGTCTGGCTATTGGAAACTAAATTTATCCTTACTTGATATTCCGAAGTTAAACAAGGTTTTCAAGATATTATTATTATAGTATTTCTTGTATGATGACAGACATTTGTGGTGGGAGGATACTAAACTTGAATTTTAAACTTATTTCCAGACAATAGGTAGATTGCTTGGTAAACATAGGACACATGAATATTCTGCTGCCAGACTATCTTTTCTTTTTTTTCAAGAATGTATTGTAAAGGGACTTGTATATGATGTTCAAGAATTTCGTGATTTGAAACTTAGACTAATGAAATTACGATATGATTGTACGTCTTCCTTGCAGCAGGAACAGAGGTTTGGTGTTAGTGGGACGCAGGCTCATACAAATCCTTTTGACTTCTGTTATGCTTCTAGGTTGAGAAAGGATATCACCACATTGATACATACATCAGGTACAGTTCTTCACCAAAAAGATGATATTTTGAAAGAAGTAACTGAGAAACTGACATCTTTATTTACGGCGAGTTTTGAGCCCACTGATTTCTGTATACGGAAATGGTTATCATCTTGCCCTCTTCCTCAGATTCCTGATCATTTAATCCCTGGTTTACTTAAGCCTATATCAGAACAAGAAGTATGGGAGGTAATTGTTCATTCTCATATGGGTAAGACACCAGGGTCTGATGGTTTACCAAATGAATTCTATAAACTTTTGGTTCCCTGGTTATTGAAAGAACTTACTGGTCTTTTCACGTATAGTTTAAATGTAAATCTGTTACCCCCTAGTATGTATATGGGATTGGTAATCTTATTGCATAAACAAGGTGTTAGAACTTGTTTGGAAAATTGGAGACTGATTACTCTTCTAAACTGTGATTACAAAATTCTTTCCAAAATACTTACTAATCGCTTATCCACTTGTTTAACCAACATAATCCACCCTACTCAGTTTTGTTCTGTGCCTGGCAGATCAATTCAGGATGGTCTTATTTTATTGCATGAGATATTTGCTAGGGGACGGTCTGGAGATCTTACGAGTTTTATCATTAGCCTTGATCAGAAACAGGCTTTTTCATAGTGTTTCTCATGATTATTTATGGGCTTGTATGTTTTTTATGAATTTTCCGTTAGTTTTTATAGTTTGGCTGAAAACGTGTTATACTGCAGCATTAGCAGTTCCTTTTGTGAATGGTTGGGTTGGTTGTCCTGTTTCGGTCACAAAAGGTGTTAGACAAGGATGTCTTTTGAGTCCCTTGTTATACATTATTTCTTTGGAACCCCTTCTTACACACCTTAACACTAATGATGATATTAGAGGTTTGTCTTTCAATAGTACATGTATAGAAATTAAAACGATTGTATATGCTGATGATGTTTGTCTTACTTTGGCAGATCTCCCCTCATGCCATGTCACTGCGGCCTTGCTGATGGCATATGCGAAGGGCTCTGGGTCTAGCATTAATCTCAATAAAAGTAAGTATTTCCCTCTTAATTTGAATCCTATGGTAGTATTGGATTGTCAGAATGTCCCAATTTGTATAGGTCCGGGTAAAATTCTAGGCCTCTATTAGGGTGTGGTGAATCCAGCATTGTATAATTGGAATTTATCTCTCAAGCAAGCACAATCTAAAGTCTTCACTTGGAATAAGTGGACAATTTCCAAAAAGAAAAGGGTATTTATGGTTAAAACCTTTTTGTTAAGTATGTTTTTATATTTAGGTGCGATTTTTTCCCCCTCCGACTTCTTTGTTCACCACCTTTTATGTTTTTTTTTTCCTGCGATTTGGGGTAGTAGATTGAATCCCATTAAGAGGGGTATCTTATATCAGGATTTTAAGTTGGAAAGTATTAAAATGGTCAATCCTATTGTGTTATTTTTTTCCTTGTTTCTTTCCAAAAATGTTTTCCTTTGATACACAATTTTGGGAAAATATGGGAGTCCTGGGTTGGAGACACTGTCTCTCCCTGGCTTTCACAATGGGAGTTACATAAAGGTTTCCCTAAACACATTTCCTTAAAAGGTCTTCCTGAACATTTTCAATCCTGTTTTTCACAATTAAAGGTATGGGGTCTTTTCAGGATTCATTTAATATCTTACAACAGGAAGCCGTTATATGAAAAGATTATGGAACAGTTTTTAGTTCCCTCAGCCTTTTTAGTTTATTCTTTATCAGACATCTCTCAAATTAGTAATATGTTAATTTCTAAGAGAACCCCCGCCTATATGTGGGATGTGATATGGCTTACCGCTCATTTGAAATTGAACATGAAGGGTAATCTGAAGCATAAAGATGTCTCGGAGAGAGGGTGTCCTAGGTCACATCTGTGTCATGCTCCTCTGGAAACTGTAAAGCATTTGTTTTTTGAATGCCCCTATGTAATAGAATTTTGGGCCTATGCTACCACTCAATGGCCAAAACTACCTTTAAGGACCTTAACTGATCAGGTTTTGTTTTTTGGGATTTTACCAGTCTCCTGGAGTACCTTTTATTCTGACACTGTGTATGTACTCTTTGCCTGTATTAAATATCATCTTTGGCAGGCATGTTGTGCTTGGTCCTTACAAAAACAATTTTTGTCTCCTAGTCAGGTATTTTGGAAAATACATTCCTCCATTCTTCAGATTTTACTTTTTGAGAAAATACATTTTTCTGATGTTATGTTTCATAAGTTTTGGAAATGTTTACATTGGTTGGATACAGGGTGATCCTGACATTTAATTATTCAATGTCTTATTTTTCCATACCTATTTCCTTATAGTCTAATTTATCAGTTTCCCAGTTTATGTATGTTATATTTTTCTTTTCTGTATTGATTTTTTGCATTATGCTGTTGTATGAGGTTATTCTTTTCTGTGTCTGGTTTTTCTAATTTTGCATAAATCTTTCCCATACTCATTGTTGTAGCGTTGGGATGAGGAGGATTTTTTTGTGTCTCTTCAGACTTTTTTGTTTTTTCATTTTCTGTTCATTATTACTACTTTACATTTCTTTTATTTTTTTATTTTCATTATGGTTTTGTTTGATGCTATACAATTTTGTATAATTTTAATGTTTTTGTTATGCTTTCCAGAAAAGTTTTTGGGGGATGTGATGGGATATTCTGTACACTGCTGAAATGGTTAGGTTTCAATTTTACACCTTGTCATATTCATGTATTTTTTTGTTTATGTTCTTTCCTTATGATTTTGTATGATGTAATACACGTTTGTATATTTTGTCTTAAGTTTTGAAAAAAAAATTCTTCTACTCTTTTCGATAAGTGCCATGGGATCTTTAACATCCACCTGAACTACCACCAATCCAGGCAGATGGGACCTCGGTTTAATGTCTCATCAGAAAGACGACACCTCAGAAGTGCAGCATCCCTTTCATGCTGCACTGCAGTGTCAGTATTGGGATATTAACACAAGTGCCAGATGTGGGAACTGAACCCACAGCCCTCTGATCTCCCAGCCTCAGAGGTGAGTGTGCTACCTACTGAGCCACTGACACTGACATGCAGGTCCCCTCACCCTCATGTGCATTGCAGGCCCCCGTCATTGCATTGCCCAGGTGCAAACCCAGTTTGCGGTACAAAATGGGCTTTGTGAATATCAGCTATTCACAAAGCCCAGTTTGCTCTGGGCAAACTGAGTTTGTGCCCGAGCAAAGTTTTGTGAATCTGGCCCAAGATGTCCTCTGCTAGTAGAAGGCCTAATATCTGTAAGGCAGGAAACGTTAGTTCCTCATATGACTCTGAATGCAAGCAAATAAAAAGAACTATGAATAGGGTGGGTCATCAGATTGTTAAATCTAATGAAATACTGCACTTATTTGCTCTTAAAAACCTCAGGAAAGACTACAGAAAAATGATAATTCATAAAAAGAAAAGGTGTAGAAATATGCTATGGGAGGATCTACAAGAAGTAATTAGAATGAAAAATATGCAAACATTTTGATCATTTGTGTAGCATATGGCACATCTGAAAATAACAGGCAATACAATATTACTGAAGTCATATCTGCCAGTAACTGGATGGCATATTCAAAAATGTATACAAAGTTGAACAAAATGAAAGTAATTATATAGTTGTATATGAAATCGAAAAATCAAGCTTGAATACCACTGCCTAGTGGGATTATATTCCCCCCTCTGAGGTTAGGGCTGCAGTTTTGGCTCAACATCATAATAAAGCTGCTAGTATCAATGCTCTTCCTGCTGAACTATATCAACACACCTTAAAATGCTGGTCCAAGTTGTTTGCCATTGTTTTTACAATAATTAAAAAAAACATTGAAGGTACCCCCGAATTGGAATTGTGGCGTGAGTGCCCCTTTATTTAAAAATTGGGCAGGAAATGACTAACATTGTTATAGGCCCATAACACTTCTAATTGTATGAAATAATATATTCTGGAATAATTCTGGCAAGACGTGAGTAATGGGTGGTTGGTAATAATTTTATTTCTCCATTCTAGTGTAGTTTTTTACAGATTATGCAGTACCCTAAATATTCTCTTTGCATTAAATTATATGTTGGATTCTTATGTACTCTCTAAAAATAGAAATAAATATGTTTGTTTTATTGATATTAAGTCAGCCTTTGATTCTGTTAATAGAAATATTTTGTGGGAAATATTGACATAGCTTGGTATAGATGCTCGTTTGTTATTGATATTACAAATACTGCATACAAATCTGGTGTCTAGAATGAAATTATCTAGGGATGCTGCACTCTCAGACTCCATTAGCATCACTTGTACAGTAAAGCAGAGGGTGTGTTTTAGTGTCACTGCTGTTTAAGCTATACAGTATATCAAGTGTCTGTTTCTTTTTTTGTTTTTTTTTTTAATTTTCCTTATGCTCCCAGTCGTGGAACTCTCTTGAGCCACCCTCGTGCTGGTCTCTACCTCCCAATCTGAAACCTTACCTGACAGGCGTTCAGATCTGGTGGATCCCTGACTCTGAGCCCCCCTGGTACGGCCACCCACCCTGGCACTCTGTCTAATAATCTAATGCACCAGAGTCGGGGGGGGTCCTGCAGGCTGGTCTGACAGTGGGAGTGTGAACTGACATGGTAGCTGCCTTAACCTATCCACACTAAGGGATTTTGTCCTTGAGTGTTGCCCTAAAACTGGGATGTGCAATGTTGCCCTGCTTGATGTGTGCATGCTCCTGTGCGCACTCAAAAGTCATCCACCGCAGCCCCAATCCCCAGCATCTGCTGGCTGGGCAGTGCAATTCCTCAGCTGCACCAGGGGCTGCTGCTGCACCGGCAAGGGCTAAGCCCCCCTCCACAAGGAAGGAGAGCAGTCCATGGGATGCTCGATCCTTCCTCATTCCCACTGACCCCTGACAACCCGTGCTCATTCCCGAACACGTGTCGCCAGTGTGGCACGAGATGTGGCGTCCAGTGCCTCAACCCTTAGCACAACCCATCCGGCAAGTGTCTGGTGCACAGTTTAACAAAGAAAGACACATTTATTCCTGTGTTGTCTGGGACTAAAGTACAGGTATTATTATATGCAGATGATGCCATTATTTTGCCCCAAATGCCATAAGGGCTTAGGCGAGGAATATCAGCCATAATGAAACAATTACAAAATATAGATCTTGATTTAAATATTAGCAAAACTAAAATAATGGTGTTTGGTAAAAAGGTAATAATAAGAAAAACTAGATAGTGGATGGCCATGAATTAGAAGTGGTTAATGAATAATTACTTCAGACTTCTCTTTTCTCAGTCATTGCAACCATATCATAAATCGCACTAAAAGACTTATAGGAAGCATTAAAAGGAGTGTTACTTCAAGAGACAGGGGTTGCATTTTGCCACTGTACAGGGCCTATGTAAGACCAAATCTAGACTATTGCTCTCCTCTGTGGATCCCATACCTAAGGAGAGATGTAAATAGATTGGAGGGGGTGCAGAGGAGAGTTACAAAACTCATCACTAATATGCATGATAAAGGGTACGTTGTAAGATTGGACGAATTGAACTTGTACTCCTTAGAGCAATGAAGAATAAGAGGGGATCTCTTTTTAATGTATAAGATGTCAACTGACCGGGAACTAATGTCAGAGATGGGCATGTCTTATAGCATATGTGACTGTTATCTTAGAAGTCACAAACAGCAGTTG
The DNA here is from genome assembly GCA_016271365.2 of Neoceratodus forsteri. Lineage (NCBI taxonomy): Eukaryota > Metazoa > Chordata > Ceratodontiformes > Ceratodontidae > Neoceratodus > Neoceratodus forsteri. Next base: position 876,276,569 of record CM057452.1, on the reverse strand, counting down.
TCACTCACATATCCTAGAATTAATAAAAGGCGTTCTTATTACACCAAAGAATTATCCCCCTATGGAATTCACTTCCTATTTCAATACTAGAATCCAATAATTTAACCAATTTCAAACAAAATCTAGACCGTTATGCATTATAGCTCTGGGTGGTTGTACCAGCTCGTCTGGGGATATACATACATTGGCTATGGCCTTCTGTACTGTATATCTACCTTTCCTAGTATGACTCCTAGTATGATACTTGAGTGGCACATTTGATTCTAGACTTGTATGGAAACATCAATTGACCTATGTGAGAATGAATGGCTAGCAGTCGTCTTTTGCTATTTTTAGATTTGCAAATAAATTTGCTATATTTGTATCATGCATGTCTCTGAATTAATTGTATACAACTGCTACATTACTCGCTAGCTAACTTGTTTTAACTCCAGTGGCATAGAAAATTCCCAGAGGGCCTGGATGCAAGGGAATGTTATAGGACCCCAAGTTTGGAAATAGCCCCCTCAGGTTTTGCCCCCAGTTTTGAAATAGGCTCTGTCATTAACTATGGAAAGAATCACCAAAGAATCGCCAAAACAAGATAATCACTCCTGCCTCACTGTAGTATGAAGATAATTTTTTCCATGTTCATATTTATTCGCCTGCTTTGGCGACTACCGGTGGGGGCATCCATCTGCCAGCCCTGCCCACCGGGAGATCACCAGGCTCACTTGCATGATGAGGGATCCGGCAGGCTTTAAAATATTGAATTTTGCATTTAACTGATTTGCAACAAGAGGCTCTTTGGCCAGTAAATCCCACAGATGGCTACCCCCAACCCGAAACACACATTACATCAGATGCCAAGTGTTGTCCTCTGCTACAGTATATACTGTGGTAGGCTGGCAACTGTGTTGTAACCCCATCCAAAAAAGCTAATAAAAAAATATAAACATATATTCTGTGGTACAGACAGTGCAGTACAATGCAGTTCTGTTTATAAATGGATATGGTGAAATAAGCAGCAGAGAATCTGCTCCTGCCTCCTTATTGAAAAATTGTCAATAAATAACTTGCGGTCAGTCAGTATTCTGAGGGCCCTATTCACAAATGATTATTATGTGGCCATAAGACTTATGGCCACATAATTATCAGTTTATGGCACAAGTTCAAAATATGAGAAACTTTTTTGGGGGGGGAGGGCAGTGCTAATGAATCAGTTACTGTGCTTGCTAATGTATTTATCCTTTATACAGCATACTAAAAAGAGGGCATTGGACACATCACTTAAAACAGCTTTCACTGTCAGACTTTCTGGGGGTGGCACCCTGTCCCAATCCTAATAATCCACTCAGACTAGGAGAATTAAAAAAATAAAAGTCAGTTTCTGCACAAGTTAATCTGGACTCAGTCTCAGACTAGGACAGGAGAAGGAGAATTAATAATAATAATATTCCTTTTCTTCATTTCACCTGCTGGCAGCTTCTGGTCTGACCGCAGCTCCGCTACTCCAACCCTTCGAAGTCTGGCGACCTGACTGACACATCAGAAGCAAGGCCATGATAGTGAAGTGAACAAAGTAAAGTAAAACATTTTAAATTAATTTTTTTTAAAGTGAAGTGACAGTGACTACTGAATCTGTCTGCTCATTGTTGTCAAGCAAGCCAAAGCTAGTGGGTTCGGTCAAGGGATATCCTGTCGGATGATGGATGACATCCCAATGATTTTTTTTGAAATTCTCTTTTTATTAATTTTCAACTGTACATAAATCAGTTTAAACAGTGATATCTAAACATCGTACATACTCTTAATAAATTCCATATTTGAATATATTATGAACTGGACAAAGGAAGAATATAGAGTAAGGGTACCAAAAGGAATCAGTGAAGACTGTAACTGGATAACCAAAACAACTGTCCCTCCCCCCACCCCAACCCCCAGTGAGGGCGTCACCACTAAGGGAAGAAATATATTAAGCTATCTCTAGTGGCTAGGTGTCCTTAAGATACTTAATCTAAAACAACACTCGGGAGTCTAGTAGCATCAGAGTCCCGGGGTGAGAGGTTGTGAGATTCCTACAGAGGAAGAGCTAGGAGTACTGGAGAGGTCCAGATCTTGGGGACTGCGATCCCTCATTTAGGTTCCCCAATTATCTAGGAGTTTCGGTCAGTGAAGATACAGAGCATATAGTTTGCCCCATTTCTTCTGAAAGGCCATTGGGGAGGATCTGAAGTTAGCAATCAGTTTCTCCACTTTGAAACACTGGGACATTTCTTCCACCCAGTCTAGATATGAGATCTTGAGACTGTCTGTCCAGTGTCGGAGGACCAGTCTCTTGACTGCCATGGCGATAAGTGTTATATGGTACTTCCTTTCTTTGATCTTGATACCCGTGTAGTCACCTATGATACAGGTCTCTAATGTGAGAAGGTTTCCAGACCTAACATGGGATCCAATTTGTCCAATAGCCTTCCAGAGAGGAGCCACTTTAGGATAGTGCAGAAGATGTGAGGAAGATCTCCTGTTCTTCCCCTGATCTGAAACATTCATCAGGAGCAGAAGGGCCAAATTTTGATTTCCAACTGGTGGAAATACATGTTATTGATTATGAAGTACTGAGTCATCCTATTCCTATCAAGAGTATTGTAGATATACAGGTCTTTCCAGATCTGTCCCCATGGATATGGGGAGCCTGAGGAGGATAGTGCCCAGGCCTTAGAACCAGTTAAAGGGGTAGGGTGAGCAAGTTTCAGGAGATAGGTATACAGCCTAGACACCCCGTGGGGTTTAGCCACGCTATCCTTAATCTCCTTTAGTAGTGGTTTGATAACTGAGGGGGATATTGTTACTCCAAACTCTTTGTCTACAAGGTGTTTTAGTTGATATGTTTTAAACCTGTCCTTAGTGGGGATATTTAGGGCAAGTAGTAGGTCCTTTAATGGGCCCTGTTTTGTGAACATAAGGTCCTCCACTGAGAGCTCCTGAATTGGGTGTAGCCATTTGGGACTAGCATTTGTCCCGATCTTGATATTAGGGTTACCCATCAGTGGTTGGCCAGGGTCCTTAGTATAGCAGATTCTGTGGAGGAGAAAAATTGTTACACCTGACTGTAACTCCTACTGGGGAGTCTTGGATCGCTCGGGGAGAGACACAAAACCACTATAGAAAAGGCTGGAGGATTTATATTATGGTGAGTGATGAGATCCAGATCCAGGTCTAGCACATAGGGAGGTAAATATCTTTCATATCTCCCAGCCATTTCCTGCTTTGGTAAGGTGACTAGTCCAGTAGTAGAGCTCGAAGTTCGGCAATCTGAGGCCCCCCATTTCTTTGGGGAGACACAGTTTGGCGAAGGCCCGACTTGGAGGTTTATGGTTCCAAATAAATTCGGTTAAGGTTGAATGAATTTTCTTGAAAAAGGACCTTGGTAGCCAGATGTCTAGGAGGTTCAGGGGATAAAAGAGTCGGGGAAGAATGTTCATTTTGATAATGCTGATCCGGGCCCCCACAGGTAATGGCAGTTTCCCCCATCTTTGCAAGTCCGACTTAATTCTTACTAATAAGTCTTCTAGGTTTAGCTTCCTGATTAGGGAAGGGTCTCGGGCCAAGTAAATACCGAGGTATTTCAAGTGAGATGGGGTCCACTTCATGCCCAGATGGGAAACGGAAATCGGGGTGAGGTGTACATTAAGCGGGAAAATCTCAGACTTTGCTAGATTAAGTTTATAATTGGATAGTTCTCCAAATTGCGAAATTATTCTCATTACAACTCGCAGGGATTCCACTGGGTTAGCTAATTGTAGCAGAATATCATCCGCATATACTGAAATCTTGGTAGTTTGCTTGAGGACAGGGCATCCCTGAATCCCCAGTCGCTTTGGAGACTGACCAGTAATGGTTCCAGATAGAGGTTAAATAAAAACCGGGATAGGGGGCAGCCCTGTCGGGTTCCAGAGTGAAGCAGTATGGGGGATGAAAGGATCCCATTGCAATAGATTTTTGCCGTGGGAGCCCTATATAAAGCTCTGATCCACCTTATGAACTCACTCGGAAAGCCGAACCTAGACATAGTATACCATAGGAATTCCCAATTAACACTGTCAAACGCTTTCTCCGCGTCCAGTGCCACCAATGCCATAGGAACCTGAGAAGTTTGAGCAGCCCTAAGCACGTGAGAGAGCGACCTAATGTGATCCATCACTGATCTCCCTTGCACAAATTCTACCTGCTCAGTACTCAGTAATGAGGTCCATACTTGTTTGATGCGAGAGGCAAGAATCTTGGACAGGATTTTAACATCGCAATTAAGAAGCGAGATTGGCCTGTAATTAGCTGGGTTTTGGGAGGGTTCAGCCGTTTTAGGAATCAATACAATAATGGCCTCCAGCAGGGAAGGATCCAGGGTGTCTGCTGACAACAGGTAGTTGTATAGGTCTAGGAGCAGGGGAGCCAAATCCTGATGGAAGGCCTTGTAGAAATTGGCTGGAAACCCATCCGGGCCAGGAGCTTTATCTGACGGTAAACTTTGGATAGCCTGTTCTACCTCCTCTTGGGAAAGAGGTGAGGAGAGAAAGGCCACCTGATCCTCCAAGAGACGAGGGAGTGGCAGTGACTGAAAAAAAGACTTCTAGTCCTGATTGAAGGGGGGAGGGTGCATTCGGGTTATATAGGTTTTGGTAGAAGTCTTTGAAGATTGTTGCTATATCTCTGGGCTCTGTTTTAATGATTCCCTCGTGGTCTTCTAGAGCGGGGATCAGCCTGGAGTTCTCCACTTCTTTCAGTTTCAGTGCTAGAAGTCTGCTCGGCTTTTCTCCCTGATCCAGATATCTAGCCTTAGTTTTCAATAAAGCAAACTCTGTTTTCTCTCGGATCAAGCCTCATATTCATTTTAAGTTTGTGGAGGTATTCTAAGCTATCCAGTAACTAGAAGTGGCCAATAAATTCTCTGCTGCCTTAATTTGATTTGAGAGGCTAACAAGATTCTGAGATCTGGTTCTTTCTCCTGGAGGAAATCTTGATCAGTTCCTCTCAAAAGCATTTCAAGGAACACCAGAGGATATCCATTCTGGTCACTGAGCCACGTTAATTTCTAGATAATTTTAATAAGGATTTAATCTGAATGAGAAAGTGTTCTTCTTTAGTAGCTGGGTATTGAGTTTCCAGACCGTATCACGGGAAGTCATAGATTGAGGAGAGAATTTAAACCAGACAAGTGCATGGTCTGAAATTACTATAGGTTCAATACCTGCCATGAGGACCTTATTCATAAGGGAGGTGGACATTAGAAAATAATCTAGACGCGACCAGGAATTGTGGAGAGGAGAGAAAAAGGTATAACTTTTTTGGAGAGGGTAGAGGGTTCTCCAGGGGTCTACCAGACCTAGCATGTTACCCATTTCCTTCATCGCCAATTGCGGTGGAAGCAATGGCCTCAGTGGTCTAAAAGTTTTATCCAGCTCCTGAGTTGAGCCACGCTCCAATCCCCCTAGAATCAAAGAGGTGGGTAGAAGGAGCTAATTTGTCAACTAGCTGCATAATAGAAGCCACATTCCCACCAACAGGGCCATAGACCGAGCCTAAGACAACAGGGGAATTATAGAGGATCCAGACACCAATATATATCTACCCTCTGAGTCTCTGACAACCTTCGTCGGATTGAAGGGTATATTATTCTGTATCATAACAGCCACTCCTCTGGCTTCTGACGAGTCACCAGCTACGAAAATTTGGGAGAAGCCTCTGGTTCGCAACATATTACTTTCAGCTACTGTAATATGGGTTTCCTGTAGACATAATATGTCGGCCCCCAGTATCAAGCAATTAGTTAAGATACGAGCCCTTTTCTTGATATCTCTCATCCCTCTCACATTCCAGCTGATCATTTTGACAGTGCTACCAGCCATATTTTAAGACTAAGTGCAATACGCCATTCATTGATCCTAGCAACCTCTTTTCGCGCCCTATAGTGGTGACACCCTCAAGCCCCCAATGTACCCCGACTTTCCTTTGCTGATAAAAATAAGAACCTGAACTAGTAACTTTGATAGGCTGCCCAGCTCTAATATTAAACATCAAATCAGGACAATCCACAAATCTAGGTGGCAGCACTTCCAAACAATTATTATCAATCTTACAGTCGTTATCCCCTCCCCCCTGCCTCCCTAACCCTGCCCAATTAACATTATAAACGTAATTCCAAATATAAACTCTCCAAACATCAACAGTATCATGAACATTATCCCTTCCCCCCGCCCCCATCCCCTTACAAAACATACATTATTTACATAGTCCCACAGATCTGTTGTTTTAACGACAGACACAGTACTAGTTGCTTCCATGCCCCTTCACCTCCCCAAGGTACCCCATTTTAACCTTTACAGTAAACAGAGCCCCCACAGTCACAAGGCCAGAGACAGTAATTTCACAACAGTAATCCGAACAGTGAAAAGGCATAGGCCACAACAGTGAGGCAACTTACTGGTACCCAATAACTCCCTATTTGGTCACAAGGCATGGCACAGCTAGAGCTCCGCCTTTAAGTCCCCCCCCCCTCCCGTTATAAAGGCACTGCCTCTATGGCCAAGTACATGAGATCGCCCCCTATCACCAGGGGAAAAATAAGGCAGCAAACAGCCTTACCTGGGAGCAGTTTCAGAGTTCTGGTCCCCTCTGTCTAAACCAAATAAACACCAGGAAACGAAGTGGGAAATCGCGAGGGGACCGAATTGCTGGCGGACCAAAATGGCCCGACCGCAAATAGGTCCTCTGGAAACCGTGTCTCCCTACTCAGTTCCTTCTATACACCGAGAGGCCAGGACACGAGGAGAGCAAGAGGCAGGCCAATTAGGCCTTGCGGCCTACTACCACCTACTCCAGCACCATGCGAGTCCCCGGAGAAGTCCCCACTGTAAACAGAGGCGATCGACCCCAGGACTGCCAGCGACCCAGCAGAGCATAACAACTCCACAGTAAGAACTTAAAATGGGGAAATCTAGACCAAAGCTTGCAAAAGGGACAGAAGGATATCTGTAAAAGTCACATTTTCAGTTGGTGGGTTATTTGTTGTATTCCCATTCCTGGTTGGGTCAGTCATTTGGTTGTGAGTCCTTTGAACAGATCAGGTAATAACTTGAATAGGTCAGCTAGGGCTTCTTCAGGTGTCTCATAGGAATGCCAGGTATTTTCAATTTGTACAGATAACTTTGCAGGGTAGATCATGCGAAAAGGCTTCCCAGCAGCTATCAGTTTGTTACTACTGGATGGAAGGCAGCAGCTTCAGACGGACTCTCTGGGCAGATCCTGGGTAATCCTTAACTTGGCTCCATTCCATAGAACTGCTTCCAACTGTTTGACCTTATCTAGAATGTGTTGTCTGTCCAGGTAGCTTAGGAGTTTGATAATCAGGCCGGGGGGTATTTGGGGAGGTATGGGTCAAGAGATCTGTGAGCACGCTCCATATGATATTGTTGATGGACTGGGAAGGACCCACAAACCTTATTTAAGAAATGCTGGACAAACTTAATGGTGTCTCCTCTTCCAGCTCTGGAAGACCCAAAATCAGGACATTGTTTCTTCTGCTGCGCCTCCAGGTCTTCGGTTTTAATTGTAATTTTGTATTTGCTGAAGCTTGACTATCTCAGGATCTGTTTTCTGTTGCCATCTTTCCACTGACCCTATTCTGGATTCTGAGTCTCCCATCCTTCTTGAAAGGTCGTGTAATCTTGCCTCATCGATTTGATTTCATTGGAGATCTCTTGCAGGGTATCTTTAAACGGTGATAACTCCTCCAAAAAGCGCTCCTCTGTTAGGGTAGTGCCTCCTGCAACATTAAGACCTCCGTAGATGAAATTTGTTAGTTAAAGAAGGGTTGCAGCCAGAGTTTTTCGCTTTTTGAGGCTTTTTCATGCTAGAGGGGTGTGCCTGACTCTGAGGCCTTCATTTCTTCATCTAGCATAGCAGTGTTCCAGCAGGCAATATACACCTCCACTTTGTGCCAATATCGATTCCAGAAGTAGCTGTGATGTTTTAGACGAAGTTTGGTGGTGGTTTGGTGGTTTCAGCTTGTCAAAAAATAAGGTTTCAAGAGGGGAGAAACGGGAGCTCCAAAGCAGGCAGCCACTCAGCACCACTGCATCACGATGACATCCCAATGATGTGTTAAACACTTTATTTATATTTAATTCTGAAGTAGTGTTGGTGGGGTTGGGAATCTGTTGGCATGGGTCAGGTGATGTCGAGAAGAGGCGGAGCAGGGTTGGGACAGGGGATGATGAACCTTACAAAGGGGGCCGGCAACACAGAAAAGATAGATTATTAAAACAGATTAGACTGCAGCAAATATTAATCACTGTTCTGTCAGACTCTGTCATAAGAAGAGGTTTGGAACAAGTTGACTCTAGTCGGCATGACAGTGATGGTGGGCAGTCACTGAGACTTCTCTCTTCTCCTTTCTTTTTCTACTATCATGATCAACCATGACTATTGCTACCAGTGGTCAGTTCAGGTGGGAGAACTGGAGAAAGGCAGAATTTTTCAGCCTGACATGTGCAGTACAATGCCTTACACAACATGACTCTGTTTCAGTCCTGCAAGAGTCATGTGGTACACTGTACACTGCTAGTGTGAGCCACTGCTCATCCCCACCCCCCCATGAAATCCAATCAGCAGCTGGGTGACAGTCAGCTGCAGGCTGCTCAGACTGTTTGATTAAAAAAAAGCTAGCAATGCCACAGTGCTGGTGGGCTGTTTGTTTCCATCAATAAAATATAAACTTCATTGATCATTTGGATTTGGGACCCTGAAACCTAGTGGGCCAAGGTGTGACTGCACCCCTTGAACCCTAGTAGCTACATCCCTGTTTAACTTTATTGTGACTTACTTATAACTACTGGTAATTGCACTCTGTTCCTATTCCTGTATGATGATGTAAACCTGTTTTCTATGTCTGTGCCATTTAGATGCCTGAAAATGATCCATGGGATCAGTGTACTTACCTGGTTATCAAATAAATAAATAAATAAAATAATTCTTTGAATGCCTTAAAAACTTTGTTTGTTGCAAAAATAATATGCCAAATATTGTACAGTAGTGAAATTTGGGGACTGAGGGTAAAGCCTTGTTGCCTAGAGCCATTACAATTTTTTTTTAAGAACTGAAACTACATATTTATTGTTTTATTTGAAATCTTTGGGTCAGACAAGGAACTGGAGGTTTGAAACTAGCACTTCTGGTCCTCGGGTGACAAACTCTGTTAGGCCCAGTGAGCTGCCAGATATATATACATTGGGCATACATCCAGATGCTAGCAAATGCTGTAAGGGTGTTGATTTGCCTGCATTTTATTCATTTTAAATTAAGCTTATGAGCACTACCTCTGGGGAGAGGTTTGACCAGGTTGTTGCCTGGTTACCACTATGCACAGGGTCATTTAAGTCCTGGTGTTGTAGTGTGGGATGCTGGAGGACATGTAATTTTTTTAGTGGATTCGCCACATTTTATTTTTAGTAAAATCTGGCTGTTTGGGGAATGCAGTCAAGACCACTGCATGAGGTTGCTTGACTAGTACTAAAACAATATATTTACTGTTTTGTTTGAAATCTTTGGGTCAGACAAGGAACCGGAGGTTTGAAACTTGCACTTCTGGTCCTCAAAGAATAAATTCTGTTCAGCCCAGTGAGCGTGGCAAGCTAGAGCAGGGAGGGCACTCGTAGTCAGCTGTGTCCACTGTGGACTCAGGGACTGGGACCAAAAAATATGATGACAAAGTGTGAGTAGAGCTATTACAAACTCAGATTGATTAGGGAAGTGTGTGCCTAAAAATCTGTATTTGATTCACTAGTGCTAAGTGACCAAAATGAACAAAAACTACAGGGAATGTAATATGTGCCTTTTGTTTTGTTTAAGGGAACCAATACCCTTGTTTACATGTGATAAATGTATTCTTATCCAGACATTGCAAGCGAGATAAGTGTACTACAAAAAAGACTTGACACAAGGAGGGACATTAATGCATTAGAACAATATACAGACAGCATGTCAAACCCAAATAATAGCTCCAAATTGGAGAGTACCATGTCCTCTGTTGCACGCATGAACAGGATGTCCAAGATGTAGAATCTTGGGCTATAGTGCATCCAGATCCAAAGAAGCAAAGGGGAGGTCAAATTTATAATAGTGCTCCTGTACTACTCCAAAATCATTTTCATTTATTATCCCAAAATGAGACTGATACAGATGGTGAGCAAACTGAGGTCAAAAAAGACCCCCATTCTATGAAAGGTACAGCAGAAGCCACTCGGAAACCTGAAAAAAATGAGGATAATTCAGGACGTCTTGAAGTAAATGGTATCCAAAGGGAGATATGCACCAGGTCAAATTCACAACTTGACTCAGCTGTAGCTGAGGTAAAAGATGATTTGTAGGACAATCCCAAACCACATAGAGACATTCTGGTAATAGGTGATTCTATTATTAGGGGCACTGATTCTCAGTTGTGCAAGGGGAGAAATGAGCACACTACAGTTCACACCTTACCTGGTGCTAAAGCGAGTGATGTGAAAAACATGCTTCCAGGTCTTATGCAGAATACTCATCATGAACCTCTAGTTATGTTACACATAGGCACAAATGACATTGGAAATTGGAGGTTAGAAAATATTTTCAGAGACTTCCCACATGTTACATCTGAAATTGTAAAAAATAAAGGAGATGTGATTATATGAGGGGTTTTACCAGGTCATAGAAATCCTGATAGGTTTTGGAAACAAAGAAATATATTAAATAATTGGCTTCATGATTTTTGTGACTATGAAAACGTTAGATTCCTGAATAATAGTGATATGTTTAGAAACAACAAATATTTTAAGGCCAATGGGCTGCACTTAAATAAAATGGGAACTAGATGTTTTTCAAATAAAATCAATGAATCAATTATCTTGCATTTAAACTAGGTAACAAGGGGGGCTTGGAGGGAGGACATCAGAAGAACAAATACCGTCAGCCTTCGAAGTTAAAGAAATTACATCTAGAGGTTGGAATTGTTTACTCTGAATCACAAGGAGTCTAACAAATACATTTGAGGAATTAACAAACCTTATAAACATAGAAACATAGACTTTGACAGCAGATAAGGACCGCTTGCCCCGCCTTGTCTGCCCATTTCCTTACCTGCAAAATAAGCTGCAGATCCTAGTTAACCAACAGCCTATTTATTCATACCTCCCACAAGAATTGCCTTATGTCTGTCCCATGTATTCTTGAATTCTCCCACAGTTTTAGACCCCACAACCTCCTCATGAAGGCTGTTCCATGCGTCCACCACCCTATCTGTGAAAAAATACTTCTTTACATTGCCCCTGAACCACCCCCCCATCTTTAAATTGTGTCCTCTTGTTCTTGCACATCTCTTTTTCTGAAAGATGCTACCCTCTTGAACTTTGTTGATTCCACTGAGGTACTTTAAAGTTTCTATCATGCCTCCCCTCCTTCTTTCCTCAAGGGTATACTTTTTAAGCTCCTTTAGTCTCTCCTCATATGGCTTCTCTTGCAGACCCTGCATCATTTTAGCTGCTCTCCTCTGGACTGCCTCTATCCTGTCTATGTCCTTGCAGAGATGGGGTCTCCAGAACTGGATGCAGTACTCCAGATGGGGTCTCACTAACTGTCTGTACAGAGGGATAACAACTTCCTGTTTTCTGCTGGTGATGCCTCTCCCTATACATCCCAGTATACCCCCAGCCCTCCCTACTGGCTTCTCACATTGCTTGCTAACCTTAAGGTCATCTGATATGATTACCCCAGGTTCCTTTCCATTTTTGTTGTTGTTACTACCTTCCCCCATTGTGTAATCTTCCCCTGGGTTTTTGTTTCCCAGGTGCATTATTTTACTACTTTGCATTGAATCCAAGCTGCCATACTTCTGACCATTCCTCCAACCTTGCCAAGTCCCTTCTCATCCTTTCCACACCTCTTTGTGTATCAACCCTGTTGCAGATCTTTGTATCATCTGCAAAGAGGCATACTTTTCCTTCCAGTCCATCTGCAATGTCACTTATAAAGACATTAAAAAGGACTGGACCCAGTACTGAACCCTGCAGTACCCCACTAGCAACCCCTCTTTCTTCAGAGTGGACACCATTTACAATTACCTTCTGTGTCCTGTTGTCCAGCCAATGTTTTACCCAGGCTACCACCCTGGGACCCACTGGCTGGTTAATTTGACTATTAATCTTTTGTGTGGGACTGTGTCAAATGCCTTGCTATAGTATAGGTAGGCCATGTCCACAGCCCCTCCCTGGTCTACTACTTTGGTCACCCAGTCAAAGAAATCAAATAGATTCATCTGACATGACCTTCCCATGGTAAACCCATGCTGCTTTGGGTCCTGTGCCCCACTGGCCTATAGGTACTCAACAATTCTTTCCTTTAGAAGTGATTCCATCACTTTCCCTACCACAGAGGTAAAAATGAAAGGTCTGTAGTTTCCTGCCTCTGCCTCTGTCTTGCTCCCACTTTTGTGAAGGGGAATCACATCCACCTTCTTCCAGTCCTCAGACACCACACCATCCTCCCATGATTTGTTAAAAAGGGTAGTCAGTGGTTTCACTAGTTCTCCCTTTAATTCTTTTAGAATTCTGGGGTGAATTCCGTCAAGCCCCATTGCTTTGTCCACCTTCAGTTTTAGGAGTTCTTTCAGAACCCTTTCTTCTGTGAAAGGACTGGGATCGACCCCCCTATCAAGAGTGCTTCTGTTAATTGGATTAGGCACCTCCCCGTCCTCCTCTTTTATGAATACTGAGCAGAAATATTTGTTCAGTATTCCTGCTTTTTCACTCTCCCTCTCTGCCCACCCATGTCCATTCTATTCAGCCTCACTATCCCTCCCTTTGTCTTTCTACGCTCCCTGATGTACCTATAAAAGGTTTTATCTCCCTTCTCAACCGAGTTGGCTATCTTTTCCTCAGTTTGGGCCTTTGCTATTCTGACTTCCCTCCCTGCTTTCTTCTGCCTTAACTAGTAGAGCTCTCTGTCCTGCTCCTTCTGTGCTTCCTTATACTTCCTGAATGTAATCTTTTTCTCCCTGACTTTGCCCACCACCTCTTTTGAGAACCATTGTGGCTTTTTCTTTCATTTTGATTTGTTTATTTGCTTCACACAAAGGCTTATTGCCTCTGTGATGGCAGTTTTGATGTTTCCCCATTGTTGCTCCACCCCTCCTTCTAACCTGTTTGCTAGTGCTTTTCTGAGGCACTCTCCCATCTTGCCAAAGTCAGCCCTCCTGAAGTCCATCACCCTCACTTTTGTATGGCTTAACTTTGTAGCTGAGTTTATCGTGAACCACACTGTTTGATGGTCACTTGTTCCCAGATGTCAACCCACTTCTAGATTTGAGATCCTCTCACTGTCCCCATTTGCGAGTATGAGGTCTATGATTGCTCCCTCATGAGTGGGTTCTGAAACTAGCTGTCTGAGGCATTCCACCTCTAGGGCATCAAGAATGGTCCTGCTCTTGGATGTGGCTGCCACAAATGTGCTCCCATTAACATCTGGCATATTCAGGTCTCGCATAAACAGTATCTCCCCTTTCTCTGTCAACCTAAAAATGCCTTCTATCATATCCTTGTCCATTCCCTCCCCCTGAGATGGAGGTCTGTATACAACCCCTGTGAGGATTGTGGTGCTATTTCCAGTCTCTAAGGTGACCCACAGTGCCTCCTCTCCTCCCTGTTTACTCTTTTGTTGAGTTGCTTTATCCCTTCCTTTACATAGATAGCTACTCCTCCCCCTCTTCTCCCCTCCCTGTCTCTCCTGTAGGTTATGTACCCTGGTATGTTAACATCCCAGTCATGGTTCTCTGTGTACCATGTTTCTGTGACTGCTGTGATATCCAGGCATCCCTCTTCCATCAAGAGAGCTTGTTGCCCAGACTACAGGTATTGGTACTCATTATCCTCCATTTCCTGGTGGCCTTACTCCTTTTTCCCCTATCCCTGTCCTTATTGCCTTTGTCACTTTCTCCATTTACCTCCATAAAAAATGAAGAAGTTAAAATATGTGCAATTACAGAAACATAGTGTAATCCAAATGACCACTGGGACCGGAATATTGCGGGTTATAAGCTGCACAGCAAATCAAGGGAGTCTAGAAGAGGTGGGGGTGTAGTCATCTATATCAATGACAATTCACAATCAGAGGAAACTGAAAATACACAGAACAATACAGAACAAATCTGGGTAAAATTCTTACCTTTTAATTCACCAAAAACTATCATAGGAACAGTGTACAGGCCACCCTCAATACACCAAGATGATGATTTATCACTTTCAAATCAAATTCTGTCCCTGAACCCAGCTGATAGGATTATTGTTCTGGGAGATTTCAACTTATTTGCTATTACCTGGGACATGGTTTGGAGTTAATCTAAAACAGAAACTGGATACCTCAAAGCTTTTGATCATGTAGGGTTAGAACAAAAAGTTGCTAAGTGAACTAGAGGAAATAAGATTTTGGATCTTGTCTTGACCAATATGGGAGACACTGTTTCAAATAGTGAGGGGATGACCCCACTTGGTACTAGTGATCATGATGTAGTTAAATTCCTGAGAAATTAAAGGAGCAGTGATAAATTAAGCAGTATATCGGTTCCAGATTTTAGGAGACCTTATTTCCAACACATGAGAATACTGTAAATATGAATTAGGTGGAAAACAAACATACCAAATAAGTTCAAATGCGGTTCTAGAGGATATAGACAATCTTGGATTACTCATAGAATAAAGGGAATGCTTTATAATAAATACAAAAATTGCCATTCTGATAAGGGACGGACACAGTATCGGGAACTAGCCATTTGTCATCTAAATCAAAAGATAACTACAAATCCTTTTATTCTTATATAAATAGTAAAAAAAGAGGTAAATAATAGTGTGGGTCCCCTAAAAAATAAAGAAGGCCACATGGTGTCCGAAGCAAAGGAAATGACAAATATCCCAAATAGTTATTTTTCATCAGTGTTCAACCAAAATATCAAGCCTTGCCCTATATCAGTAACCCCCTCAGGGCCTTTAAGTCATATACTGATACTGATGGATGATGTTAAGTCTAGATTAAAAAATGTAAATCCAAATAAATCCCCTTGCCCTGATGGGATACACTCAAGAGTAATTAAGGAGTTAAGATGAACTTGCCCCTCCCCTGACCTTTCTTTTCCAGTCCTCTTTGGATAGTGGTGAGGTGGTTGAGAAATGGAAAACTGCATCTGTGATACTGCTATATAAAAAAGGGTCAAGAGCAAATCCATCAAATTATAGACCAGTCAGTTTTACTTTGGTCATTTCCAAAATTTTTGAGGGGATAATAAAGGGCTAATTTTGGACCACTTGGATATGAAGAGGCTAAAAGATACCAGACTACATGGTTTTACTAAGGGAAAATCTTATCAGACTAATATGATACAATTTTATGACAGGGTAAGCAAGTATTTGGATAAAGGGGCATCAGTACATGTAGTGTTTTTGGATTTTTTCAAAGTTTTTGATAAACTTCAACACAATAAATTATTGGGAGCATTAAGGGAAATGGAAATTCATGAATCCTTCATTAACTGGATAAATAATTGGTTATTATCTAGGAGACAGAGAGTTTGTATTAAGGGGGTTCACTCAGATTGGGCTGAGGTCACCAGTGGTGTGCCACAGGGGTCTGTTCTCAGTCCTTGTTTGTTCAATATACTGTATATGTGGCTTCACTGCAATATGATAAGGAGAATTTATAGTTAAGCAAGTTTGCAGACAACTGTAGACTGGGGGTCATTTTAAAAGAAGGTGAGGACTCTGGGCCCCTCCAATTGTCATTAGACTTCATTTATGAGTAGATGTTAAAATTCAGTTTACATCTAAATAAGGACAAGTGTGCTGTTATGCACATGGGCAAAAAATCCAGTTTATAATAATAATATAAATGACAGCATATTAAAATCAGTTACAGAAGAAAAGGCCTTGGGGATTCTTGTATCCAATGATATGAAGTTTTCATCACACTGCAAAATGTTGTCCCAAAAGGGCAACAGAATTTTAAATTGCATCTTTAGGCATATAAAAAGTAGATCTAAAGATGTAATTCTGCCATTATACACTTCCTTGGTCAGACCAGTTCTTGAGTATGGTACCCAAGTATAGTCTTCTTTTAGGAACGGTGAAATAGCCATGCTTGAATGGGTTCAAAAAAGAGCTACTAGAGGGATAGAGGGTCTAAGGGGTTTGAGCTATGAGAATAGACTTAGGTCCTTAACATATATCCCTTAGACTATAGGAGAAAAAGAGGTGATTTGTGTCTTGTACACAAGGCATGGTCAAATCATCAGTTATAGGAGGATTTAAGTCTACAGCATAGAAGCAAGGGTCGTCGTACCAGGGCACATCCTTTACAGCTAAAAGAGGAAAACTCTAAGCTCATGATTAGGCAAAATTGGTTTAGCCAGAGGGTAGTGCACTGGTGGAACAAATTACCCATAAAGGAGGTGTCTAGTTCTTCGATAGATATGTTCAAGACTAGACTGGATAAGTTTATGAGAAGTTCTAAAAATATTTATAATACTCCTTAAGTCTTTCCTTGGTGAGCAAATGGATTCAAGTCTCTAGTGCTCTGTATGCTACCTATGATACCTATGAACTGTATTGGGTGTCCCACGAGATACGCCAACAACATTTTTATTGCTAGAAATTGAAAACCTAGCAATAGAAGCTAAAATTGTTATGGGGCAATTCATTCATGGAACAGAATGCAATTAAAGGATGATGACAGATTAATTAAGATTTGTTGAGCTAATACAACATATAATAATATTGTGAAGAATAACAGGATGGTGAATTGGTTTACATTATTAGACGTTCATCTTAAAAAGTTTGGACTGTGTAGTCAACAATCAACTAAAGCATACTGAATCCATCTGCATTTGCCTCTGAAGGCATACAAAGAGTTAAAGATATTTTCTTTCAAATGGATTTTAAGAAAGTAAATCAAATAGACAAAAATAAAATGTATAGTAACTTTAAAACAAATGCTGGAAAAAGTAAGGGCCAAGAGGCTAGCCTTCAGGAAGTATAAGGAGACACAAAGGAATGAGAAGAAGGAAATGTACTAGAAGTGTTAGAGAGAGGTGGGAAAGGCAGTGAGGAGTGCTAAAGCACAAACAGAGGAGAGAATAGCTCAATTGTTTAAAACAAGAGATAAGACATTCTTCAAGTACATTAGTGGGAGAAGGAAGGCAAAGGGGGGAGTAGCAAAGCTTAGAAGGTCCAGGGGGGAGATAGTGGATGGAGACAGGGAAAAAAGCAGCGATTCTGAAAAAATATTTCTGTTCAGTCTTCACCCTGGAAAGGAATAGGCAGGGCTCACAGCTGGACTTCAAAGGAGCTAAGGATAAGGAGGTAAACACCAGTCCATTTAAGGAGGAGAGGGTCCTAGAAGAACTAGCGAAGCTAAAATGGAAAAAGCAATGGGTCCAGATGGCATACATCCCAGGGTCCTAAAGGAACTGAGCACTGAAATGGCAGCCCGTCTTGCAGCCCTTTGCAGTGAGTCCTTAGACACTGTAGTGGTCCCAGAGGACAGGAGAAGGGCAAACATTGTCCCTCTTCACAAGAGTGGTAGTAAAGAAGAAGCGAGGAACTACAGGCCAGTCAGTCTAACCTCTATAATCAGAAAGATAATGGAGGCACTCCTTAAGGAAATAGTGGAAAACCTGGATGCCAATGAACTGGTGGATTCCAGGCAACATGGGTTGTCTGTGGGATGATCCTGTTAAACTAATCTGATAGATTTCTTTGACTGGGAGACAAAGGCAGTAGACCAGGGGGAGGGAGGTGGTAGATATTGCCTACCTCAATTTCAGCAAAGCCTTTGATACAGTCCCACATATGAGACTGGTCAACAAGCTAGGCACCCTGAGGTTGGGAAGCAATGTAGTGAACTGGATTGGAAACAGTTTAAGGGACAGAAAACAGAGAGTAGTGGTAAATGGAATCAAAACAGATGAAAACAGAGGTGACCAGTGGGGTACCTCAGGGGTCAGTTCTGGGGCCAGTCCTCTTCAATGTCTTCATCAGCAACATTGCAGATGGGATGGAGGGAAATGTTTGCCTGTTTGCGGATGACACCATGATCTGCAACAGGATGGATACTAAAGAGGTGGTGGAAAGGATGAGAAAAGACTGGAACTGCTGGAGAGATGGTCAGGGGCATGACAGCTAAGGTTTAACTCAAAGATGTTCAAAATCATATTGTGGGGAGCAGGAACCCTGGGGTGAGCTACAGGTTGGGGGGAGCTGCTGGCAGTAACTAAGGAGGAGAGGGACTTGTGGGTCATAATCACAGATGACTTGAAAGCTGCTAGGCAGACAGCAAAGGCAGTGTGAAAGGCCAGTCGTACGTTGGGGTGTATTGGAAGGGGAATTACAAGCCAAAGGAGGGAGGTAATAGTTCCACTGTACAAGACCTTGGTGAGACCTCACCTTGAATACTGTGCACAGTTCTGGAGATCACACCTTCAAAAAGACATTGGCAAAGTAGAGACAGTGCAGAGGAGTGCAACCAAAATGGTGAAGGGATTACATCTCAGACCTTACAAGGATAGAGTGAGGGACCTTGATTTGTACATGCTGGAACAAAGGTGGGTGAGAGGTGACATGATAGAAACATTCAAGTACCTCAAGGGCAGTAACAAGGTGGAAGGGAACAACATATTCCAGATTAATAGTAATGCCAGGACAGGAGAACATGATATGAGACTGAGGGGTGGCCACATAAGGGGAAATGTCAGGAAGTACTTTTGTACAAAAAGGGTGGTGGATGCATGGAATACTTGCCCCACAAGGTGGTGGTAGCCTGTAAAGTGGCAGGCTTCATCCATGTCTGGAACAAAAACAAAACAATAATAGAGATTGGAAGAAAAAGCTAAAGCCAATGACCAGATAGGGTCACTGGATGCTTCGTTGGGCAACTTAGACAGACAGACTGGATGGGCATAGTGGTCCTTATATGCTAACAGCATCTATGTATTTATGTATCTATTTGTATCTATGAATCAAACAATATCTACTTTTTTGTGAAAAAAAGTTACATAAAAATAAACTGTTTAGTGAGATTGGTGACATTGTGGGGATATTTACCAAACATTGGGGCCTATTCACAAATTGACCAGGAAATACACACCAAAGGCATGTACTCAGGCTGTGCAGCTCCCCACTCCTGGGAGAGATGCACAGTGGCCATATTTAGGAACACCAGCCACCACACGGCTCTATTCCGTGGACCGACCCCCTCAGTCCATAGCTGCATAGGGGCTCTCCAATGGTCTCAGGTGGGCATCCAATGGAATGCCTCGACTCAGTCCACTACTGGATCCCTTGCACCCATGAGGCCCCTCATTAGGCAGGCAGCCATGGTGCACCTGTGGCACCATGACAGGAGGGTGTCTGGCTAGCAGCCCCCAGCCCTCCACGTGGTACCTGAGGGCTGGGGTGGTGTGAGGGGGTCCACCGTGTTCTGCCATCCCTGCCGCTGCCTGTGGCAGGATCCCGGGGGGCACATAACAGTTACAGCTGCCTCCAGATGGTGTAGCCATCACCCCTCCTTGCACACTGCGTTCCACTCCTTCATGAATGGTGTGGAGTGTGGTCATGCTCCCCCCCCCGCACTGCCCTCAGACAGGCCCCACATGAATGTTTGCAGTCAGTCCAGGGATGGCAACACTGTTGTGTATCCCACACAAGGGGCGTAATGGATGCGGGGTGGCTAGGCAATCCGAACCTTCTTGAATAGGCCCCACTGTGAATAACTTTTTATCTAAAAGTGTTGTAACTGAATGTATATTTAAAAAGGAACATCTTATAAAAGTCCAAACATTTAATTTTGTATTATCCAGCTATTCAGAAAAAAATGAGAATCTTGGGTAGTGTTCTTTATTGTACAGAAAGCATTTTAAAGATGATAATGCTAAGTGTTTATATTTATTGTCGTTGACCGACAAAAAGGTTATGCATGGCATTGCAAGGCTTTTAAATGTCATAATGTGTTGTTTTGGCAGTAAAGGGTGATTTAGTTTTGTACCTTTTTTTTTTCCTTTGGCTTCTGTATAATTGTAATTTATGGTTTTGAATGTAATAATTCTGTATGAATTTTTATCCATTTTAATTAATTTCAACCTTGAATATTTGTATATCTAAGTGAATTATCTATAATATGAATCTTTTCTATGTCTCTCTAAATTAAAGTATCTTTTATTCTTTTTTCAGTCTCCCTGGAGTATTTCAGTAAAGAGTTAAAAGTATGTTCTGATCAAATACATTGTAACCCATTCAATACCAGAATTCTATTTAATTGATTAAACCAATTATTTAATTGTTTTTTAATTACATCCATCCTGTACATTTTAGGTAACCTATTTTCTTTCATATTAAATATGCAGTACCTTAGCCTTATAGCCCCTAATACTATTTTATTTTATTTGAATTTTGTTAACAATGTAAATCCTACTGAGACAATGGAGTCCCTTTTTCAGGGGTGACCTGGATTAGTTAGACTCAATAGAAGCTTACAGTGACAATACATTGCATAGGCATTTTAGTACATAAAACAATTACACAGTTTGCCCAAGAACAGAAACCAAAATTACACAATAGGCAAGGACAGAGGACAAGGGCCTGTTAGTTGTCTAGTGCACTTACCCGGTCAACAAAAACTAAAATTGAAAAAAATAAATAAAAAATAAATGAATAACAGCCACTGTAAAAATTAGTTACAGACATTTAAGGACTTCAACTATGGAAATACATAAGCAGGAGTTAAATTGGGCAGTAGCCCACAGGAACTCAGTTCTAACACCTCTTAAAAAATGGTATGACAGTTGTGCCACCTCTGCCATCTCCACTGACTACTATATTGTAGGAGAGTTCCACCACCTAGAAATGACAGTTCTGCCACTCAGAAATCTAGATGTGAGAGTTCCCCCACCTAAACATGTCCAATTTTACCACTGTACATAAGTCTCTTCATTTCAGGTGTGCTTTACCATTAAGAATAGGGAGATTCACATTCAGATCAAACCAACTAAGGGCAAGGGACCTTCAAGGTTGAAGTTAGCATTGACAAAGTGCCGGGGCCCAGAGGAGTGTTTTCAGCCTCCTTTTGAATTGCATGATGGGTGAGTTTGCACCTACTGCCTGCAGTAGACTGGACCCTAGGAATATCAAAATAAAAGCATAAGAAAAGTGTCAGCAGATGGGGACCATGTGGTCCTTCTAGTCTGTCCAAGGTGGCTACCCCCCAATTATATTTTTTTCCAAAGTTGCCCACATTGCCTGTCCCCAGCGAGTTTGAATTCCTTTACTGTCTTTGATGCCACCACTTCTGGTAGCAGGCTGTTCCATGGGTCTATCACTCTTTCAGTGAAAAACTACTTTCTAGAGTTGCTTTTAAACTTGCCTCCCATCAGTTGCAAGTTGTGCCCTCTTGTATGCTCTGCCCAGTTTTCCTGGAAGAGGTTTTCCTTCTGAGTTGTGTTAATTCCCTTGACGTACTTAAATGTTTCTATCATGTCCCCCCTGTTTCTTCTCTGTTCCAGAGAGAATAAATTCAACTCTTTGGGTCTTGCCTCATATGGCTCATAATGCAGCCCCTGCACCATCTTTGTGGCCCTTCTCTGCACCGTCTCCAGATGGCCAATGTCATTTTTCAGGTGAAGCATCCAGAACTGGACACAGTACTCAAGGTGTGGCCTCACCAAGGATATGTAGAGGGGCTTTCTGCTTGTAATATCCCTTCCTTTTCATCCAAGGATACCACTTGCCATCTGCACTGCTTTTTCATATTGTTTTCCTACCTTAAAGTCACTTGTAATGATCACGCCAAGATCCCATTCCATCTTTGTTTACTCTAATTTATGCCCTTCTAGTACAAACTTTTTTCCTGGGTTCCACTTCCCCAGGTGCATTACTTTGCACTTATTGGCATTAAATTTTAACTGCCAATTTCTGGATAATTCTTCCAGTCTCCTTAGGTCAGCTTCCATATCTAAAGCCCCCTCTAGTGTATCTACCCTACTGCAGAGCTTTGTATCATCTGCGAACAGGCAAGCCTTCCCCTCCAGTTCATCAGTGATGTCACTGATGAATATGTTGAAGAGGACTGGACCCAGCACCCATCCCTGTAGAAGGCCACTGGTCATACCTCCCTCCTTTGATAATGCCCCATTGATCAAAACTGTCTGGATCCTATTCTGCAGCCAGTTTCTAATCCAGTTTACTATTTTCTGTCTGACTCCTGTGTGTTCTAGTGTGTTAGCAAGTCTCCTGTGTGGAATGATGTCAAAGACCTTGATGAAGTCTAGGTACACCACGTCCACCGCCTCACCCTGGTCCACTTTTCTGGTAACCCAGTTGAAGAAATCAGTCATGTTTGTTTGGCATGAGCACTCTGTTGTGAAACCATGCTGTTTGGGGTTGAGTTTTCCAGTTTCCTTTAGGTAGCCAACTATTATCTCCTTTAGTAATGTTTCCATAATTTTTCCCACAATAGAGGTCAGGCTGACTGGGCAGTAGTTTCCTGCCTATTCCTTGCTTCCACTTTAGTACAAGGGCACAACTGTTGCCCTTTTCCAGTCTTGAGGTACTCTGCCTCTTTCCAGAGATAGACTGAACAACTCAGCTAGTGGTGCAGCTATTTCTTCCCAAAACTCTTTTAGGGTTCAGACTGCGCTCAACAAAGCCTACAGACTGACCTTGGATGCTAAGCGTGGCACTCACACCTGTACTCTGTACAAATGTGCAAATCGGCTGTCATTAAAAAACAGGGTCAAATTCCAGACTTGCATCCTAGGGAAGAAGGCTCTATTGGGTAAGATACCACCTTGTGCAGGCAATTTGATCAAGGTAGCCAACTCATTAAAGGTCACCAGAGGGAGGACTACAGGGGCCTTGGCTATCCCCTTCTGTCGCCCCTCACTTGGGCAACATGCATTTGCCTACTGGGCCCCCCTGTGGATGAATGAACTCTCCAGGCACCTCTTGTCCACCAATTGTCTGGCCCAATTCAAAACTGACCTCAAACAGCACCTAATCACACTTTCTAAGTGCACCTGAACTATGTCCAACCACACCTACTCTCCCTGCTGCCCTGCAAGCACTAGGCAGACCTCAGCTACCCCCTCTCTCTGTCCCTTCTCTTGACTTGCCTCAGAAATTAGTTTGCATTATGCTTCTTTGGCACCCCCACCCCACCTTCCCCCCTCCCCAGCTCCCAGTCCCATGAGTTTCCCTAACAGTCACTACTAATGCAGGCTGCCTGACCATGCCCCTCACACCCCACCATTTACTCTAGCATGTCTTCTCTGCTCAGCCACCCCTCAGCCACCATTTTTCCCTATACGTTATCACCCTTCTTCCCCCTTCACCTCCACTGCAGTACTTACCTCTCTCTCTTGTACCTCCTTTCTTCACCCCACTGCCAGCTATCCCCGTCCCTCTAAACAACTGACAAGGCACTTTGTTGCTGCTTATTCCCCCTCCACCCTCAAAAAGTGTTTTTCTTGTTATTTTAACTTGTACCTATGTTTTGAGTTATTCTGCAAGTTCTGAATCCAAGCTGTATTGTTCATTGTGATGTACCTTTGCTTTCTCCTATTGTACTTTGTTTTGTAATCTATGACATGGAACCTTTGTAAAACAGCTTGCACTCAAAGGTCTTTTCCAAATCACTAAATAAATAAAAATAAATAAAAAATTAAAGTATTCTGGGGTGGATACCATCTGGCCTCATGGCTTTATCCACCTTACGTTTGCATAGCTTTTCTAAGACACTATCTTTTGTGAAGGGTCTTGTGTCTGCCTCTCCACTATCCTGCTCTGTCTTACTTGGTGTGAGTCCTTTGCCAATATCGTCTATTGTGAAGACTGAACAGAAGAATTTGTTTAGCAAGTCTGCTTTGTCTTCAGCTTTCTCTAACATCTGGCCCTCCCTTGTTGCTAGTCAGACTATTCCCCATGTACTCTTCCTTTTTTCTCTTATGTATCTATAGAAAGTTGTATCTCCTTTCCTAACCCCCTGTGCTATTATTTTCTCTGTTTTGGGCTTTGGCTATTCAAATTGCTTTTCCTGCCTCCTTGAGTTTGTGCCTATATTCCTCCCTGTCTGTTTCTCCTTTTACTTCCTTGTACTGCTTAAAAACCCTCTTTTTTCCTTGATTTTGGTTACTACCTCATTGGAGAACCAGATAGGGTTCTTCCTTCTTCTGGCTTTGCTGATTTGTCTTGCGCATTGCTCAGTGACTGTATTTAAGACATTCTTTAAGTCCTCCCAGCAGTGTTCTGCATCCCCCTTGTTAACGGTGTCAATCATGGTCATGATCCTAGATTTCATTTCAGGAAAGTTTGCTTTCTTGAAATCAAGTATCTTGATTTTTGTATGACTTTTACCTTTCTGTTTATTTACTGATAACTAGGACTGACCTGTGGTCACTGGTCCTCAGATTGATACCCACATGAACATCTGAAATCCTGTTGCTGTCTGTGAGAACCAGGTTCAGCAGCAGATTAGTGAGTGATTGCAGTGACTAAGAAGGCTGGCTATATTGAAGTAGGGTGGAGAGGCTAGGAGGAGCAGTAGGTTGTAACAGTTTATAGGTGAGACAGTACAGAGGGAATTGTAGCCTTACATCCCAGGAGGGCCACCCTAGTGAGGTAAGGACATTGCAGTGGTGTTCTCTCAGATGGGCACCAGCATTAAAGTGAGCTGTTCTGTAGTAGAGCATCCTTAATTTAGCCAGGATGGAGTCCTGAGAGGACTGTACAATCGGGGTTGTGTAAAAGAGAGTAGGTAGTAATGTAATGTTAGTTACAGTGAGCCATGCAGGTGCAGAAAGGTAGGGAGGCAGTCTGTATAGTAAGCCTACCTTTTGGTTTAGTTTTGGAAAGGGTGTCTACATGGGATTCAAATGACATTTCTTTGTCTAGTACCACACCTAGATATTTAAATGACTGCACTACTTCCAAGTTAAAGTATCTGTTAGTAGAAAGTTTGAGGAGGTGCTCTAACTATATGGTGCTCCAATAAGCATGATCTTGTTGTTTTTTGTTTTGTTATTTTTGCACTGAGTAGTAATTTATTGTCGGAGAACCAGTTTTCTAGGACTTGAAAATCTTTTTCTAATTGGTGGCTGATCCTATTGATGTCAGCACTGAAACTATAATGAATGGCATTGTTGGCATATAGCTGTATGGAGGCATTACCACAGTTGAGGGGTAAGTCATTTACAAAGATGGAGAACAGTAGAGGTCTTAGAATGGAGCCTCGGGGGTACTCCCACAGTGATCTGTTTGATAGCAGAGACTGTTCCTAGCCATTTAACACATTGTTTCCTCTTTGATAAATAGCTTGTAAACCACTGGCAGGAGAGGTTATCTAGCCCAAGGTTTTGCAGTTTCACTAGAACAAGGTCATGACTAACTAGGTCAAATGCCTCAGTCAGGTTTGCAAAGACTGCCCATGTTGCCATTGCAGCATCTATGGTCTTGAGGATGTCTGTGGAGAACCATAACTGGGCAGTGTCAGTGTCATGATTTTTCCTAAAACCGTGTTGAGCATGTATTAGGGAGGTGTTGCAGTTAAGATCTTCCTGAAGTTGATCAAAGACCAGTCTCTCCTGGAGTTTGCAAGTATACTAAGTAGAGAACCTGGCCTGTAGTTATCAAGTAGATCATTATGTCCTCCTTTGTGAATTAGGGCAACAATTGCTACCTTCCATTTCTCAGGGACAGTCCTTAGGATGAATAACTTGTTGATGAGGTGTGAAAGGTAGGTAACTATTTCTGTGGAGACTAGTTTGAGGAATTTATGTTCCAGACCATCAAAGCCTGGAGTGCCATCAGCTCTTAGGTTCTGGAGTTGTATTAGGACTTCTCTCCTGGTAACCAGTTTAAGGTGGAAATTGGGTTGAGGCTGGGGGACAGAATGGAGGCTTGGGACAAGCTAAGGTATCTGTGTGTGTTGGGGGGCTTTGTATTTATTCAGGTCTGTGAAAAAGTCATTGAGACTTTGAGCAATAGCAATGGGATGTGAGATGATCCATCTGTCAACTGATAGTTCACCTGTTGAAACATTTGGACAGCCCTGTAATAGCCACTTTATCTGTGCCCAGAAGGTCTTAGGATTAGACTAGTTAAAGGTCTGTAGTGATTTCAGATATTTCCATTTGCATTCCAGAGGCCATTCTTACAGCTATTCTTTATACTCTGATACTTTTGCCAATCTGCTACCTGCCCGGATATTTTGAATTTTTCTCAAGCATTATCTCGAAGCCTCATTTGTTTCCTGAGGTCGCTGATGATCCATTTGGCACATAGGCCTTTTGCCCTATGTTTTCTTAGGGGAGCATATCTATTGAGTACACTACTGAAGTTATGGATTTGGTAGTCTAGGGCTTGGTCAGTATCTGGGAGGTCTCTTACTGGTGCCCAGCTGACTGCTTTTAAACTTACAATGAAGTTGTTTTCATTGAAGCTAGTTAGGTCTCTTATAGAGAAGATTCTGGGTCAGGGTAGTTGTTTTTCCAAATGCAGACTATGGGAGAATGATCACTTAGGGAATCTGGGAGTATCCCTGCTGCCATAATTCTGTTGCTCCTAGAGGCAAGTGCCAAATCAAGAAGGGTGTGATTGCCAGATTTTATGTTTAGCCTAGTAGGATCCTTTATTAGCTGCTCCAGATTGGCATTTGTGAGGAAGGATTTGAATTTTTTTAGTTTGGAGTTAAGCCAATTTAAGTTGACGTCTCCACAGATTATGAGTTCCTTATGGAACAAGTCTAAAAGACTATTAGTAAGGGTTCTTAGGGCTTGGCCAGCTGTATTAGGGGGTGATAAATGCAAACCAACATATAGGGTTTTTACCTTCCAAAGAGTTAAGAAAATGAAGAGCGATTCGCCTTGGTAGTCATTTTGGTTTGACAGGACGCTCTCGTTAGCTGATAGGGAAGAAGGGAAAGAAAAAGAAGAAGAAGAATTTATATAGTGCTTTTCATACACAATGTATTCAAAATCACTTCTGCAAGCAATGCTAGACTGGCAGTGAAGTGACTGACTGTGTAGTGTGACCATATTGCACATCAACACCCACACACAACCTGGACAATTGCATGAACTATTTTTATGGAAGTGGGAATATTGGCCAAGATGCCAAGGATGCCCCTACTCTTTATAAAGAGTGCCTTGGGTTCTTTTACTTCCACCTGGACACTCACCAGGACAGCACCAGTATGGGTAGAAGGGGCTTTGGTTTAACATCTCATCAGAAGGACGGCACACCCCAGCAGTACAGCACCCCCCAATACTGCACCCGGATGCCAGGATTTTTGGGTACTAGTCCAATCCTGGTGTGTGACAAGAACCCATGACCCTCTGATCCAGAGGCAGATGTACTACCAACTGAGCCACGCTGACACCTAGGATATAAGAGGGCTCCACACCCCTTCTTTCTGGAGTGATCTTTTCTAAAGACATTATACCCTTACTTTACTCAATCAGTCAATCAAAATCTTTATTTATACAGGTGAACATCGTTGAGCAGTGCTCATTTGCAAGATGGACCTGGTTAGATCAAGGTCAGTTACATAAAATATGGTACAATGCAAGCAACAAATTACAATGATAGAACAGGTTATGCAAGTCATTAAATATATCAACACATGAATATGTGCTAATAGGCATGACACATTGGCATAATTCACATATTTACATTTTTATATATATATATATATATATATATAAGGTAACTGAGGGGATTGCGAATATGGTCAATTACATAAAATATGGTGCAATGCAAGGAACAACATACAATGATAGAACAGGTTATACAAGTCATCACAGATACCAACACATGAATATCTGTGAATGGGCATGGCACATTGGCATAATTCACATATTTACATTTTTACATATATATGAGGTAACAGAGGGGATTACAAATATGGGCATGGAGACAGTGTAGGTGGTGACTAGCATATAATTGTATAGCGGGATTTGTCAGAGGTGGAGGAAAAAGACAACGAGTGGTCTAGGCAGATGATGGGTGGTGGGGCTTCAGAAAAAAAGAGGGAGGGGAGGGATGCAAATAGGCAGGGATGGACAGTGAAAAATAGACAATGAGAGGTCAGGCAGATGATGGGTGGTGGGGCTTCAGTAACAAAGAGAGAGGGGAGAGATGCAAATAGCCCGGGAGGGAGGGAGGGTGAAGATGGACGGTGATGAGGAAGAGAAATATAGGAGGGAGGATGGTCAAGGCACAATTTGCTATCATGGGTCAACTAGGAAATAAAGTAGGAATGTAAAATATAGAGTTAGTGGAGAGAGTTAGTGGAAGGGCTAGGCTTGGAGATGAAGGAGAGGGAAAAGATTAGCCCTACTGCTGTCGAAAACAGTTGCATTGTTCCTTAATAAGCCTTGAGTAGATGGATTTAAAGGATGTGATGGATATAGGTATACTCAGTTTTAGTGTTTTCTGCAATCTGTTCCATAGGGAGGGCAACACAAAACTGATGGCTGTCCTTCCAAAGAGAGAATTGACTTTGGGCACTTTGAGAAGGATGGAAGAGTAGCTTCCTAGGGCATATTTACTTACAGTAATTTGTGTGAAGCAATCCGAGACATATTGTGATAATTGCTTGGAAATAGCTCTAAAAATCCATAATGCAGCGTTTCTGTCCCTTCTGAACTGAAGCGAAGTCCATCCAACTGCTGCATATAGGGAGCAATGATGGGTGTTGAATGGTAGTCCTGTGATAAACCTCAATGCCTTATGATAGAGTGTATCCAGTTTTCCCAGGTAGGAGGTGGGGCAATGAGTGTATAAGAAATCAGCATAGTTGATTACAGAAAGAAATGTGGCCTGGGCCAGCCTTAACTTAGCATCACTTGTGAGAAAATGTTTTATTCTAAAGTAAAGACCAAGTCTCTTGTGAAGTTTTTTAGTAGTTCTTCCATGTGTTTTATGAAGGAAACCCTACTGTTGAGCCAGACTCACAGGTACTTGAATTTTGATACAAATTCAAGGTTTTCACCAAGGATAGTGGATATTTGTGGTAGCGTATTTGAAACTGGATATCATTCATGCATGTGGGGAGAGAAAAACATTGCCTTTGTTTTCTTTGCATTGAGCAGGAGTTTTTTGCTCAGGAGTTGGTGTTGGAATAGATTGAACTCTGTAACTCTTTGCAGGCTGCCTCTGGAGAAGGTTGGCTGACATAGAGCACTGTATCATTGGCAAATAGGTGTACAGTGGCCTTGGTGATGTTATTATTAATGTTGTTGATAATAATGGTGAATAGAATAGGACTGAGGATAGATCCCTGGGGTACGCCTCTTTGCAGTGGTTTATGGGGGGGACAGTTCACAATTTGCCTTAACCTGCTGGAACAGTCCAGTAAGGTAGTTGTTGAACCATCGTAAGGAGAGTGAATCCAGCCCTATAGATTTCAGGCATGAGAGGAGCAGTTCATGGTCAACTGTGTTGAATGCCTTACTTAGATCCAGGAACACGGCACAGATACAATTTTTATTATCCAGTTCTGATTGCCAGTCATTGGTTACTTTTGCTAGGGCCGTAATGGTGCTATGTTTAGCTCTGAATCCAGATTGTGCAGGGTTTAGGAGATTAAATGAGTCTAGGAAGTCTCTCAGTTGTGCATGTAAAATCTTTTCCAGCAGTTTAGATAGTACAGGAAAGATGGAGATTGGTCTGTAGTTGTTGAGGTCAGAAGGGTCCCCTGATTTAAATAGCAGAATGACCTGTGCAGTTTTCCAAATCAAAGGGATTGTCCCTAGTAATAATGAAAGGTTAAATAACTGTGTTATTGGTACCACTAGTACATGAAAGACAATCTTTAGGAAGTAGGGGTCGAGGGAGTCTGCACCTGCACTTTTCTTGATGTCCAGATGGCATAGCAAGTCTTCCACTTGTTTCAACATAGCTGGTTGTAGTGAGAAAATAAAGTCTGTCACTGGAGTTTCGGTAAGTTGTATGCCTAACTGGGATCGCATTGAGTTTGTAGGAGAGTTGTCAAATGCTAATCCTGCAGTTGTGAAGTGATTGTTGAATGACTCTTGGACTTCCAGCCTGTCATTGATAATGGTTGTCCCAGAAATTATCTTGGCTGGGAGCGAATTACTTGGTGCATGGCCAGATATGTCATTGATGGTATTCCAGAATTTAGCGGGGTTCTGGAAAGAGGAGTCCAACTCAGTACGATAGTAAGCAGCCTTAGCATCTCTGATCTTCCTGGTAAATATGTTCCTAGCCTTTTTGAACTGACCCCAATCTGACAGTGACTTTGAGTTACATGCCTTTTTCCATAGATTGTCTCTCTCTAGTAGCGCAGTTTTAAGGTCTGGATTGAACCAATGACAAGTTTTATTTCTTATTCGCACTCTAGATAATGGTGAATATTTGTTTAGGGCTCCTATGATTATGTCATTAAGAACATCATAGGCTGTATCCACCATTTTAGCCAGGTAGAATTCTTGCCAGCACTTGGAGTACTTCATATCTTCCAAATATGCATGGATGTCAAAATTCTGCTTTGATCTTCTAGCTGAGAACTTAGAGGGGGATGTGGGTTTATTGGTTGTTCTTATGCTAGCAATGAAACAGTGGTTGCTGATATCATTGAAGAATACTCCAGCATGGGAGAATAGATGAGGTTTGCTCACCAGGATAACGTCCAGAAGTGTGTTATCACTTGGGGTCTTATTATTAATTCTGGTGGGCTCATTGATGAGCTGTGTTAAGCCATGTGTGTCACAGAATGATAGTAGTGGAGTAGCAACCTTGGAAAGCCAGTTTAGATTAATGTCTTCTATAATATTAGTTTCTAGGGACCCCTTTTCGATTGTATCACCTAGATGTGATAGCAATTTGAAACCCCAGGATGTCTATAGCAGCCTATTACCTGCAAAGATGTAGTATGTGAAATTACCACTTTAAGGTTTAGGCATTCAAACTTGTGCACCACAGATGATGAGGTGAGGCAGGTTGCAGTGAAGTTGTCCTTCACATATATAGCTACCCCCCCCAGATTGTCAATCAGCTCTGAATAGCTGCTAATTGGGTAAGTTGATATCCTTGTCTGGAGTAGTAGGCCTAAGCCAGGTCTCGGAGATCACCAAGATATCAGGTAGGGTATGGTTAACCCACGCTTGGATCATAGTGATCTTTTTAAGTAGGCTACATACATTAACGTGGAGAAAGCTTAATCCTTTGAGCCTGGCTAGGTCAGATAGTGCTGCAATAGCCTCTGGGAGCCCAGGGTTAAGTTCCACATTGTCTGAGCATAGCAGTAGCAAGAGCAGAAGTTTCATGACTGCAGCGAGGGATTGCTCGTAGATTCTCGCTTTTGCCCGGTTTTTCAGGCTCTCAGTTGGTGTTCTATGATTTCCAGGTGAAATGCTTTGTCCTCCTAGGACAGCAGAGACTAAAACTCTGGCTGAGAGGAGCAGTGAGGGTTCTATGGCAGAGGAAGGTGGCTGTGCTTCTGGTTGTAATGACTCTGATTGCGTCCCACCATAGTAAGTTAGCCATGGGCGTAGCTGTAGCTGGAGGAAGTTATTAGCACAAATAAAATCTTCCACTGCTATTGTGGTATCACAGTAGAGCAAGGTCAGCTTCCAGTCCCCTTGCATCCTGTGATTGGTGTATTTGTCTGCAATACCTGCTTCTGTCCACAAAAAAAAACAAAACTGTGGGAGTATCCCATGGAAGTCCTAGGGCCACTCTGATAAAAGAATTTGGATGGTTTCCAGGGTAAACATTTTCTTAACTTTTCCCTCAAAATCACTACCACGTAGTAACTGATTACTTTCAATTCAAATGCACTTTTTAATGCAGAAAATGAATCTGCAAAATTTACTGCAAACCTAATTAATGCTAGTATGGTTTGTTTGCATTTTTCTTTCATTTTTTTTTTCATCGACATGTTCTAGGGAAAGTGTTTGTTAAATATTACCCCTAGATAATTGAATTGTGTCACCTCTTCAAAGTCACTCATTAATTGACAAATTTTTTTTATACTTTTATCTCTGGTATCCCATTATATGAGTAACTCAAACTGAGTGACTCAGTTTGAGTGCCTGTGTAAATAGTGAATGAAAAGGGCAGAGAATGTAAAAGACGGCTAGGACGTGAACAGCGAGGGAAAGCTAGCGAGAGAAGGTTATAGGTGTTTGTTTGGAAAGGCCGATTCCAGCTGGCTGTCTGCTGTAGTGGTTAAGGTCCCATTCTATGACACTGGTGGATCGGGGTTCAGGACTGGCATGGGGTTTATTTTTATTTTTGTCATTGTTGCATTGTTCCAATGATTTATTATTATTTATTTCTCCCCAACTTTGTTTCTCCTGACCTGAAGGTTGAACCAAGAGATGTGTGAAGTCCACAGACTTCACTCCATGAAAAATTTCATGGATTGTGCTCAATCTGTGAAGCTCAATTTGTGAAATTCACAAATTCGCAGAGCTCTGGGTCAAATGCAAAGTGTGGAATTTTGAGGGAAAAATTCCACACTTTGCACACAAACTTTGCCCACATGTAAAAAAAAATATATATATATATATATATGTATAAATCCCTGTTGTCTAGTAGTCCCCCACCCCCCGCTGATCACCAGCCACATAGCCACATCCCCCTGCCCTGCCGATCACTGACTAGTAGGCCATAATGTGAAAAGAGAACATTTTTCAATTAAACCCCTGGTGTCTAGTGGTCCCCCACCCCCAACCCCATCAATCATGGGCCACAGTTATAATAATGAAAATCATCCCTAGGCCCCACATACCCCTGCCGATCGCTGGCCTGTTGGCCACAATGTTAAAATATATATACATTTATTTAAATTCAATCCCTGGTGTCTAGTGGACCCCCCTCCCCAACCATGTCTGGGAGAGCCCCACAGCATCACCCAACTCCAACGATCCTGAGGGGAGCACTGTCATAGCCCTCCCCTCACTTCCATGGCCGCATACTGACTGAGCTGTTAATGAATGAGTGCATGCTTGTACAAGCACGTGCTCATTCATTAGCAGCTCAGTCGGGCTGCCAGCCACGGAGGTGAGGGGAGTGCTGAGCCAGTGACCCGCTAGAGGTGGGTTCGGGATGGAGGAGCAGGGGGATGTGGTTGGGCACTCCTGATGGGGTGGTGGATCCAGTAGACACCAGAGATTGAATTTAAAAATTTGTATATATATATATATATATATATATATTTTAACACAGTGGCTGACTGGCCAGGGATCAGCGGGGAGGTGTGGGGGCCAGGGGTGATTTTCATTATTTCTACTGTGGCCCACAATCGGCAGGGGGGACCACTAGACACCAGGGATTTAATTGAAAAAAATGATTTTTTACATTGCAGCTGACTGGCCAGCAATCAGTGTGGGGGAGGGAGGTTGTGGCTATATGGCTTGCAATCAGTGGGTGGGGGACCACTAGACATCAGGTATTATATTTAACTTCTTCTTGCTTTTTTTTTTTTTAAATGCATCCATAATGTACTGTAGTTAAGGGTGAATTCTAAATCTATAGCTGAGTGAGTTTTACCAAAACCACAAATTTGAAAGAATTTTATTATCCGAGACCCACTTTTCTAATCTGTCCAGAATTAGTCTAGAATAGATCGACAAACTGGGTTGCCCCCCTCACCCCTTTTCCCAGTAGCAGATCACCACTTTTCCCTGTTTAACCTGTAGCATGACTAGAAGCAGATAAGGGCTCACTAACCTGTAGCATGACTAGAAGCAGATAAGGGCTCACTACCCCACAAGTTCCCCTGTTCAAGTTTGGTGATGAGCTCTCAGTGGAGTTCCCCCCTTTTCCCCTTCACATGCAAAGAGCAAATGTTTGGGGGTCTTATTACATGCCCTTTCAGAAGGATTCATACAATTTTCCATACTGTAGTTATTGAACTAAGGCAGAGAAATGTGTGTTTTCAGTATTTTTTTTTTCGCACAACATATTGTGAGATTTTGCTAGGGGAGGTTGAGTAAATAGGGTCTGTATGTTTTTTGCTCTCAGGACACACATGTCCTCCCTTTTGAACAAGTTACATTATTTCCTGTTTTTTCACATTATGCGTGTGGTTGGACAGCTTGTAATAGCTCTACCTTTGGCTCTCTCCACTCCCTGGATTGAAGCCCCTTTTTTGCCTTTGGTGGGGTGTTACCTCACTTAGTGATATACATGGGTCCTGATCCACTGCAGCTCCTTCTTGTCACTATTGGGTCTCTCCACTGTTGTAGTATCACTGCTAAGTGTATTCCTCTGATGGAGAGTGTTGAGAAGAGGGGAGCTTTGATGATGGATGTTGGTACCAGACTTAGTTTGTATCTGGTCTCCTTTTCTATGTTATTTGTTCTCTTTTGTCTCGTTATCGTAGTATTCCAAAACATGGGTAAAACTGATTTAATGCCTAGACATGGGTTACTGCTGGCATGGATATTTCTAGAGTGGAGATGGGTCCCCAGTCCCAGTCTTTGGTATGTGTTTTTCTGGATGTCACTCCATTTTTAAGGTTCCGTGACCCCCCCCCATGGCTGATATTACTTGTTATTCGTGGAATGCCTGAGGCCTCAATTCACATATAAAATCTAAAGCAGTACTCTCCCACTTGAAAAGCCTAAATTGCAGGTACAGTAGCTCTCCTTCAGGAAACCAAGTTAATGGGGTGGAGGCACAAAAGTTTTGTAGAGAGGGTTAGAGGCTCATAGTTTTGCTCCCACCTCAAAAAGAGGAGTGTCCATATTAATCCATAGGTCCTTGAAATGGCACATTACTAAAAAGATGTAAGATGTTAATAGCAGGTGATTGCTTCTTCAAATAAACACCCATGGTTGTAGGTTCCATATATGGACCTAATACAGATGCCCCCACCTTTTGCCTAACCCTATCACAGGTGGAAGTGGATATCTTAGAGGGTGGGATTCCTTGCCTCTTGGGAGATTTTAATCTGACCCTTGCTCATCTGGCAAACGGCTCCTCCTTAGTGTGAGAAACACATCCCAAGGCATGTGATGTCTGACTTTTCTCTGTCAGATATATAACATACCATGCACCATGGAGACAGATTGCTTATATACTGCAATTCTTAATGCCTCGGCAAGCTGAATCGATTTCTAACTGTGCAGCTCTCAGATTATGCACACATCCAGTGATACCTACCATAGAGGCAATTGTACTCTTAGATCACACTCCGATATCACTGTTGTGGGTCTAGGGAAATGGACAACCTTGCTTGACCTCCTGACATATAGAGCCAGTGGTGCTGCAGGACAATGCTTGTCTCACTTGGTTGCTGAAAAGTACATCTGAGTACTTTAAGCACTTTAAGAATAGTGGCACACAGGAAGTCTTGGCAGTCACCCTTTTGGGTAGTATTTAAAGCCACTCTCAGGGGCTAGATAACATAATTTGCAGCCCTCCACCACTAGAAAAGGGAAGCAGAAATGTTGGGCAGGATTTTCAAAGCCTTAAGAAAGATGCAAGGTTTTTGCTTCAAACATATCTAGTGCAATAGGCACCTTGCACCAATGGATGTGCCCCAAGCTATTTTCCAATGCAGCCTGAATCAAACACAGGCTGCATGTGCCAAAGGGGTCTAGCACTGGCCTTACACCACTAAAGTGGCTGCAGCATGGCACTATGGGGCTTGTGGCAGACACTGGCTGCCATATCCCCTAAACTTGTAATTTCAAAACCAATCATGAGGATAAGGTCCAAGTACTGTTAGACCAGCCAAGGGCTAACTGTAGTCAAGTCAAGTCAACTTTATTTATAAAAAGAGCTTTTCAAAAGATCAAAGCACCTGTACATAAAAGTACAAAATTGCAATAAATTATAATATTAAAACAGTAGCAGGAAAGACAGCAATAACCACCAAAAGGTGTCTGAGAATGCCAATTCAAATAAATGAGTTTTTAAGGCAGTTTTAAAGGTCTCAGTGGACAGGCACTCCCTCACTTGATGAGGTAGAGAGTTCCACAGGGTGGGTGCCATAAATGCAAAAGATATTGCCCCTGAGATCTTCAAGCAGGCCCTGGGAACCTCTAGAAATCCCACGTCAGTGGAGTGAAGCAGGCGGAGGTGGCAGTAGGAACACAGGAGGTCTTGCAAATAATGCAGTCCCTGTCTATGTAGGGCCTTAAAGGTCAGCAAGCCAGCCTTGAGCACAGGCGTGAAATGGCTTGATCTAAACAAGCCAGTCAACAACCTGGTTGCAGTGTTCTGCACTAGATGCAGGTGATGGATATCCCCTCCCAGAAGCACTAGGTAAAGAGCATTGCAGTAGTCAAGGTGGGAGGTCACAAAGGCATGGACCAAAACTTGGAGGTCATCAGGCTGAACAAGGTGTTTTACCCGAGCAATATTGCCCAGGTGATCAAATGAGGACTTGACAATGGCTGACACCTGCTATTTAAGCGTCAGCTCACCATCAAGAATAATGCCCAGGTTTTGCACTCATTCAGAGGACCTCAACTGAATGCCCCCTAGTGATAACTCAGAAGGCTGAGTGGGAGAGGACCCTTCTATCCAATAGCCATGGGCCACAACCAGCACCTCAGTCTTATCGGGATTTAACCTCAGTCAGCTGGCACTCATCCAATCCTGAATCTCGGCGAGGCAGTTGTTAAAGACCATGACAGAGTCAACCTGCTCAGGCACTAAAGACATGTATAGCTGAGTATCATCTGAGTAACAGTGAAAACTCAGCCCATACCACCTTATAATGCCCCCCAATGGCAGCATATGCACCATGAACAACAAGGGGAATAGCATGTGCCCTGTGGCACCCCACAGGTCTGGGGGAAAGGGGCAGAGGAAAAAATCCCAGACACCACTCTCTGTGACCTGCCTATAAGGAAAGAATGAAACCATCTGTGGACTGTCCTGGACAATCCACAGAACAGCCGCAGGTGCTCCAGCAACACCCCATGGTCCACGGTGTCAAATGCTGTGGAGAGATCTGGGAAAACCAAGATCGAATGTATCTTCTGATCCCTTGCCATCAGGAGGTCATTAAGTACCCGGACAAGGATTGTCTCAGTATTATACCTCTTTCTAAATCCAGATTGGAGACGATCATAGACCTCGTGGGTGGTCAGATGGTCCTTGAGCTGCAACACGACAACCTTCTCAATAACCTTACCTACAAAGGGTAAGTTAGAGACAGGTCTGTAGTTTGCAAGACAGTACTTAGAAGTACTCTGGGAGGGTTGGCTACCATAGGACATTGTGTGTCTCCCCCCCAGCCATGATCAGCTAGTACCCAACACCTACCAGACCCATTACCCTGGTGATCTAGTGCCCACACCACCACCCCGATTCACATTATTGTCGGTACTCAGACAAAAATCAGTCCCTAGTGAATTAGTGGCTCCACCCCCCCAGCCCCGGTATGCCCCAAAAGTGAAATAATCCATAAGTCATAACAGTAATTCCCTGGTATCCCTCCCCCCATGCCTGTAATGCAAAGTATACCTCTGTCAGGGTCCCTGGCCCCAGCCTGATATGCCCTGATACCCAACAGCAGATACCATACCTACCTGGTGGTCTAGTGACCCCAACCCCCTCACTCTGCATGTGGTGCCCATCACTCTGCTCCCTCCCCCATCCCATACCCTGATCCAGTGACTGGCACAGCCCTCTTCATGCCACCATGGCCGGCCACCCAATGAACTGTCAGAGTGTATACTGTATGTACGTGCTCTGACAGTTCATTCAGTGGCTGGCCATGCTAGTGTGAGGAGGGCTGTGCCGGTTGCTGGATCGAGGTACAAGATGGGGGAGAAAGCAGGGTGCGTGGGCATTACCTGCCAGGTGGGTGGTGGGGGAAAACTAGACTACCAGGTAGGGATGGTATCTGATGTTGGGTATTAGGGCATATCAGTATTTCCCTGCCCCCCACCGATGATATCTGTAAATGAGATTTTCTTTTTCCCTGTATGTTTACCTGGTAAAATAATTTCAGCAAATAAATAACTAGGAAGAACCAAAAAAAGTAGATTTAACAGGTACAGCATGTTGACATTTTTGTTGAGCTGCTGCTTTAAGTGTTGTCTTAACCTCCTTGCAATTCCTAGGATGAGGTTAAAAACTGCCAGCAAGAGAGCTTTTAGTGTCACCAGCCCCTTCCAGTGGAATTTGCTTCCTTCATCAGTAAGGGAGGCCCCTTCAGCTGAGGCAGTCAAAGCCCACCTCAAGACCATTTTACTCAGCCAGGCATTCCCAGACACTATCCTTTAGATAAGATCTCTGAGATACTTTTATAATGACACCTTAGAATTCTGCTGGTAATTTAGACCCTCATTTTAGTGTTTTGGTTTAAAGTATTTAACTGGCATGTTTATATTTAATTTATAGTGTTTTAACTGTTCCTGATGTTTTGATTGTATGGCACCCAGAACCTCTAGGATTGGGCACCTAAAAAATAAACTTTGCCTTGTCTTGCCCTTTACTGTTCCATTAAAGTCTTCACTGATCTAACAAATAACTTTTGAGGGGAGCAATTCACGATCAGTCATGAAAAGGAGGTGGGCTAGTGGTGGAGTTTAGGGTGTCGTTTAGTGTCCAGTTTTTGCCACTTCCATGGGTGGCAACCCTACATGTACATCAGTAAAGCTACAAACAGAAAGAACAATTCTTGTCTAACTATACTTTAATAAAGGTGCAAATTCTATTTTCTCATTGAGTCCCAGAACATACAGTGCCCTCAGCTGTACAATCCACATGTTTCCCTTTTGAGTGTGAGACCATCAGGATACCCACCCATTTTGCCTAATCTCACCCCTTTCTATGCTGCAGACTTTGAAAACATGCTGACCCTGGTTGCTCTGTGAATTTACATGACTAGCCAAGGCATTATTCCAAGCCCCTTTCACTATAGCATGCAATTTCTCTTCAATGCATATTTTGAAGTGATGAGATGTTTTCCCAATGTAAAAGGACCCGCAGGAGCAAGTGGCCAAATATATCACATTGCTAGTGTCATCATTGATAAACAATTTTGTGTGAAACATTTTTCTAGCATTAAAAGTGATGAAGTTGGCTGATTTAAGGACATTTGAGCAAAATTTACACCATCCACTCTGAAAAGCATCAATTTTCACCAGATTCTCCCATCTAGCAAGGGGTACCCTAGCAATGTACTACTAATCTTGGGCCTCTTATGTTAACTGTTCTATGTGTTTCCTGGATTCCCATTTCCCTATAGGCAAAAGCAAGGATTTTTTTCCCAGTCCCCCTCATATGG
This sequence comes from Neoceratodus forsteri, assembly GCA_016271365.2. NCBI lineage: Eukaryota > Metazoa > Chordata > Ceratodontiformes > Ceratodontidae > Neoceratodus > Neoceratodus forsteri. The sequence continues at coordinate 876,237,254 of CM057452.1, read as the reverse complement.
GAAAAACAATGTGGATGAAATCTGATTACTTGTGTGCTTCCTTGTTCTTTATTTAGAATTGCATAACGTTTCCTGATGTACTCCTCAGTTATATTGGGCTCTCTCAAACATTTTTAATGTACCTGTATAAGTCAAAATGGAATACTGTAGTAGCCAGTTGTTTGCTGTTCTGTTGTTTGTTGTTAAGGCTTTTTGTTCAAAAAATGCAATTAACTGCAAAAAAAGGAAAGTAACTGTCCATAAAAATGTCTTAATATGTGAAATCATCCTCATAATCAAAAGAAGAGGAAGGTATTATCCATTAGAATCCTTTACCCTATCATTTGTCCATCTTATCCATTATCCAGCTGGTCTTGGTAAGTAATATTGTCCTTGGATGACTATGAATACTAAAATGAGCATCAAAATTAGAAAGCAATTATGAATAAACTATATTAATAAAAATAAAAAGGCATTTTCTTGTTTAGAAAGACTATGTCATAAACATTGATTTTTTTATAAATTAGATCTCATAAGACCTTAAAATAAGCTATTCTCTTTAAAGATCATGAAATACAACCTCATATCATAACATTAAACTTAGAATCTTGAAATATGATTTAATATGTTCCAAAAATCATAACATATTCCTACTGTATTTTTTAAGAAACTCAAGTTCTAATTTTTTTTTTGTTATTTTAAATCTTATTAAGGTAATTACAGGTATATTGCTCCATAGGTAGACAATCTGGTTTATTTTAAAGATAATAGGAGATTTTTTTAAATACTGATATACTATAAATGCAGGCTATATCTGTGTCTGTGTCTATCTGACGGCATCAAAACAGCCCTGCTGCTATTTTCAAAAGATTCATCCCTTTGCATTGAGAAAGCCATGATTTGTAGTAAAACAAATAAAATAAAAAAATGCAAAAGTGATTTGCATCTTTTCCCTCTTGCAGTTGCATCTCATTTGTGACAAAATTTCAGACATAGGTAGACCATCTAATAGCTGGTTTAACAGTTAGGATCAATTTTCCTTTTGAAAATACTGTAGTGGCAGGTGGGTCCTGAACAACTTACAATCAGTTCTCAAACTCTTCAGTGTTGTCTCTATCAACCTCTTCAAAGCATTAACAAGGAAAAAGTTTAAAACAATTTGAAACTGCCACAGGTCATAGGCCTATTTCTCGTCACTTCTCTTCTATCTTGGTGTACCTGTCTCCTGTTACTGTCATTCTGACCTTTGTCCCTGACCCATATCCTCTTTTCTCTCTCCCTCTTTCTCCCTATTCTCTTTAGCCCTCCAACTCTTTCCCTCTAATCACTGCCTTCCATCTGGGCTATTCTGGCTCTCCTCCCTCCCCAATATGTTCCTCTTCTCCTCTCACAGGCAATCTTTGTTACAATACACGTATTACTATGCTGAGTTTTAAATATGTGCTATGACTGATCTCCATTGCACTGTATTTGCACATCTTGCTGTTGATATATTGTATTTGCACACATTCCTAAAGTGTTGCCTTGTATATCTTATCCACTGCCATGCCTTTACACCAAATATTTTATTCCCTGTTACTGCACTACATCTTGTCATTATGTTTACCATTGTATCTTTAAGTTTTTTATTTGTTCATTTTTGGTATATGTTCAGGACCCTCCTTATGAATGAGCCTGCTCAATGAAGCTTTCCTGCAATACATTTGAACTTGAATGAATCCTGTTAAGAGTCCTGCCCCTTATGTCAGTGAAACTGTTACAGGTAGGGTTATACCTACTACATGTAAACCATGCTAAAGTTTTTTCACCAGATAAAATCAAGATAAAACTTCATGATTATGTAAGCCACTGTGTGTTTGTTCTGCATTCAGTATATGTGGCTCCAAATCCCAGCATACAAAATACATGCATCTTGCTCTAGTAGTAGAGAACCAAGTGTTTCAAAACACCTATTTCCAGAGTATGCTGAGATTCTATCTATATTAAATAGCTAGTGGAACCAAAACAGGCAGATAGGAAAATGATACAAATTTCAAGAAGTAGTCAGTTGTAGCATTTTATTTCTGAAGTATTTTTCTTTTTCCTTTTGCTCATTAGAAAGTATTCTGTGTGATAATATTGTGTTGGTGCATGGAATAGCTCTCAGCCTAGAAGCTGACATAATCCATATCCTCCCCCCATGACATAATCAGCACTGTGATCTCACTGACAGTGATATCACAGGAGTCTCACGTACCTAGTGGCTGTTCCTAAGCAGTAGTGATGTCACAGTGAGGTCAAAATGCTAATGTAATTGTAGGAACAGAGCTAGATATGTCTGCTTCCAGGCAGAATGCTGTTTCACACATCACACCCATTAACATCCAGCAACCAATATTTTAACTAATCAAATGGAAAAGAAAAAGTACCTCAGATACAAAAGGTAATAGATGACTGCTTTTAAAGTCTGATACTGGTTTTAGGCAGTACACTAACTCTTTAATTAATATTGTCTGCAGCTTGATTGCCTGTGTTCTATATCTGTGAGGTACATGTTTTAACTGGATGTCCACTACCAAAAACAATTGCAGAGATTGGTTAGTTTGTTATAATATAAAGCCTCCACCAATACATGACTACATTACCTTATATATGCTATGCCTACAGCACATCAGAACTAAATATAGTTGTGGTTTAATCATGATGGCTTACTGCCTTGGAGCAATGTGTTTCAAATGATGATAGAAGAACTGCTAACAACACAATCTGTCAATAGTATTACTAAAGCAGTATTGACATGTGATGACAGAATTTACCAGTTCCAGGCTGATATTCTGTTCATCGTTTTATTCCAAGAACTAAATGGTACATATTTGTAGTTCACTGGAAATGAGCAACAATATCCTAAAACAAATGCTGCATATTTTTTGTTTATATTTTATACTGTCATTATCCTAGATACTGTAGCTCAAGTGGGATGCATCCTCATATTTATTTATCTTATGCATTGAAACATTAATGACCAGTAAAGACACACTGAGCCGAAGCATATTTCTGGGTACATCATGGTGGAAGGGAACAGGGAGAGTGGACAAAAAATAACATTCATCAGTAATATCAGCAGTCATCTTACAAGGTGCAATCATGCATAATGTGACAATGAGTAGCAGACTACATAGGTACACAATGTACAAGGGCAGCAATCTGTGATAGTAGCAGTAAAACTATTCAAAATGTGCAATTGTGTGTAATGACAGTGGGTACTGTACAGTACAGTACAGTACTATGAGGTGCCAGATCCGCCTAAAAGCTAGGACAATCAAAGGTATATACAACAGCTATAGGGGCCATCATTCAATAAATGGCCACAAACCAGGGTCAGGAGAAGGAGCTAGTACAGGAGCAAGAAGAGGAATCGGCTGTGTGGGTCTAGCACAAGAAAGGCGAGGGGAGAGGAAGGGGACGGGAGGGGAGCGGAAAGGAGAGGAGAGGCTGAGCACAGTGAGACCGAGATGTTATTCCAAAGAAAGACGACTCTGAGGAACTGAAGGACTTCCCAAAGAGGTATTAAGGAAAGGCTGAAGGAATGAGTGAGGCAGAGTTCATGAGGAAGTAAGAGTTGGGGAAGAGGGGAAGAAGAGGGAGGAGAGACAGCAAGGAAGCAAGAGTACCAGAACTTGGCAGAAAGGATGGCAGAGTGGTAGATGTCTGCCAGTAAGGCAGGCAAAGGAAAGGTAAGTATGATGAGAACAGTGCTTGGTATACATGGGGAGGGGCAGCCTGGAAGAAACCATGGAAAAGGAATTCCAATCAGGCAAGATTGGATTTGGGGAGCAGCACCATACATTACTTACCCATAGTCCAAGGATTCAATATTCATTTTAGGAACAATCTCATTAGTTGCTGTGAGGAGGTACAGGACTGATTTCTGTACCGTTCAAATGAGAGATTAAACTGAGTTCTCTTTTGCCCATCTCAAGTCACTGTCCAGGTAGAAGTAAAAGATACTTATCGAAGAAAAGTAGGAGAATTTTTATTGAAATGATATAATCACACATCAATCAGAAAAAAAATGTAACAAGCACAAAAGATATGTTAAGGGTGACAAAACACAAGACACATATGATAACACAGAAAATAAATATTACTTTAAAAGAACAAGACTAACTTTTATTATTCTTATTCCCATGCCATGCTTAAACTGTGCAAAATCTGTTATACAGAAACTATTAACAAAAAGGGACTGTTAAATATCAGGGGCTTGATTCTCAAAGCTCCACTTGTGATGCAAGGTGCATGCATCAAAGAGAATTATTGCAAGAGGCATCTTGCATCAAATGTTGTGGCAATCCCAATTTTTCAATGCAGGCTGCATCGAAAATGGGAGGATGTGTGAGAAACCAGCCCAGTGCCACCCCCGAACCCAGAGTGGTGGAGTGCCAAGGTGGGTAGGGGCATGTGCCATGGTGGGGCTGCAGCATTCCCTAATGTAGGATTTTGGAAGCCCTGCTATTGCCACAAGTCTCAGATGTGGTTAGACCAGCCATGAGTTGGACTAACAGCCCTTGCAATGGATGTCAGGACTGTGCTAGATGGGGAGGAGGAAGTGGCAACCCACCTGGTACAGTGACAACAGGTCTGTGTGAGTGCTGAATTGGGCAGTGTGGGATATGGCACAGTGTGGCAGGAACAATGGTGACACCAGGCAGTAGTGCCCTGTACAGTCCCACAGACCCACAGACAGGGTATTCTGTAGTGTGCAGGCACCAACCCAGTCCCAGACCCCCTGGTGCTATCAGTCCTGCCAGCTGTCCCATATCATGCAGACTACCTGACAAGCAGAGGCAATCCATGGCTACACAGTATGTAGTGCAGCTGTGAGTCATGGATGTATCCCGTAGCAGCATGACATTCCTCTGATGCTCAGTGCTCTGTGTGCTGGCATACTACAGCTACATGTGCCAAAGTAGCAATGGCAGGTTGTTTGGGCACCCTTATAGGTAGGTGCCATAATTGGGTCTGGCTATTATATATACCAGTGTGGGGAAGCTCCATTGCTGCCAATGTACCTTACCTTGTTGGAACTGTGCCAGTGCTATGCTGGGTGGGTGCATACTGTGAAACACCCACGGTGACAGTCCTTAACAGTCCTGTATGGCATATGCATGGATCTACCTGCCACAGAATGACTGCACTGGTGGGTACATGGAGATCCATCAGAGGCCCTACTGGACTGTCAGGGACTGTCACTGTGAGATCAGTGGGTGTTTTGCAGTATGCACCCACCCACCTGACATGGCACTGACATGGATACAACAAGGTAGGATATGGCGGCAGCAATGGAGCTTCCCCTCTCTGGTATATATGGTAGCAGTTCCTTTGACATTCTGTTTGCCTTCCCAATTAATGCCCCTGCCTTTAGGGGTGCTCAAACACACTGCCATTGGTACTATGGCATCTGTAGCTGCAGTATTCTAGCACACAGAGGGATGAGCATCAGGGGCATGTCAGATTGCCACAGGGTACGTCCCTGACCCGCAGCTGCACTGCATATCCAACAACCATGAACTGCCTCTGTTTGTTGGGGACTTTTCAAGATACAAGACAGCTGGCAGGGCTAATAGCACCAGGGGGTCTGGGACAGGATTGGTGCCTGCACACTATGGAGTGAAATACAAACAAATTAGATCTGTAAGTCACTTCATTTATGTTACAAGCCATTTTGTAATCCCAATGTCACTCCCTGTTCAAAAAAAGCTAATTTCAGTGAAGACCTATTGATGATGTCATAACTGGAACTGACAGCCAAGTCCTCCATGTCAGCAACCTTATAGGACTTTCTTCAAAGTGTAAAAAACTGTAGTTTTGGTGATAATTAAGAAAAAAAGAAAAACCTAAAACAGGGCTGGGTGCAGTGCATGCATTTTCAAAATGTTCAGATACATACTACTGTACTTTAGAATGCTGCAGGAAGTGTTTTTGGTTCTCCCATACCGGTGTGACAAATATGTTGCCAACACCGATTACAATGCAGGCAACAAGATGCTCAGCATTACAATACCAGGCATAACGTCTCTCAAGAGTTACAGCACCAATGCATCCTCCCAAGAAACAATCAGCTAAATATAACCTCTTCTGGGATGGGCATGTCCTGGAGGGGGCAGAACTTGTGTGTGCACACAGGGTGGCATCAGTGAAAGGCAATCTAAAATTAAGATTGCCCCTGTCACTGTCTCTCTTGTTGCAGCACCAAAATTGTGGTGTCAAGTTTACTAACATACTAAATGCCAGCAGAATAGGCCTAATGGTCTTTCGTGTCTGCTCGTTTGGTCAGCCCCCACCCTGGGAGCTGACCTTGCTGCCCCCGTCACCTTCTCTGGCTTCTAACTTCCCAGTTCTGGATATTATCGCTGCATTGGATTTTGCTTCCAGAACCCTTCCCCTGTACCTGTTCCACCCCTTCTTGAACCCCTCCACCATCTCTGCCTCCACCAGCCCCCTAGGCAGCACATTCCATGGCTCCACCACCCTCTCACTGAAGTAGCACCTCCTCCTTTCTTCCCTGAATCTTCCACCCTCCAGCTTCCACCCATGCCCTCTAGTGGCCCCCTCCTCCTTCCTTCAAAGCACCCTGACTGTTCCTCCCCTATTTACCCCCTTCATGTACCTGAAGACCTCTATCATGTTCCCCCGGTCCCTTCTCTCTTTTCCAATGTGTATATATTTTGCTCTTCGACCTCTCCTCATAGGTCCTGTCCCCCAAGCCCCAAATCATTTTGGTTGCCCTCCTCTGGACCCTCTCCAGGAGTTTAATGTCCCTTTTTAAGTGTGGCCTCCAAAACTGCACGCAGTACTCGAGGTGCGGCCTCACCAAGCAGTTATACAGAGGGAGTATCACTTCCCTTCTTCTAGAGGTGATCCCCCTAGCGATGCATCCCAGCATCCTGTTGGCCTTGGCTGCTGCCCTCCTACAAGTCTCTGAGTTGTTCAGCTTGACATCCACCACCACCCTCATGTCCCTTTCAGCCATCGAGACTTGTAGCATTTGCCTCCCCAGGGTGTACACTTGGCCCTGGTTTCTGGCCCCCAGGTGCAGTACCTTGCATTTCCCTGCATTGAACCTCAGCTTCCACTTTCTAGACCATCTTTCCAGAGCCTCCAGGTCCCCCTGTAGGGCCACCCTCCCCTCCTCCCCATCCACCACCGCCCCCAGTTTTGAGTCATCCGTAAAGAGACTCATCTCACTCCTGATACCTGTCCTTTGTCAGAGACATAGGCGTCAACAGGAGGGGACCAAGGACTGATCCCTGTGGGACCCCACTAATGACCCTCCTTGGGGATGAGACTATCCCTCCAACTACGACCCTCTGGTCCTGGAGCCAATTGCTTATCCATCTGATCATCTGGTTCCCCAACCCCATTTATCCTAGCTTATCCAACAGGCCCACATGAGGAACAGAGTCAAATGCCTTGCTGAAGTCTAGAAAGAGGATGTCCACTGGTCTACCCAGTTCCAAGGCACTCGTCACCCAGTCATAGAACTCCACAAGGTTTGTCTGACATAATTTCCCTGGGATGAATCCATGCTGTCTATCGTCCAGGCACCCTGACTTTTCCAGGTCCCCCCAGCCTCTCCTTGACAATGCCCTCCATCACCTTGCCCACCACTGATGTCAGGCTGACAGGCCTGAGTTCCCTGCCACCTCCCTTGATCCCCCTTGTGGTTGGGCACTATATGCTCCACCTTCCAGTCCTGGAGCACCCACCCTGTCCTCAGAGAGATGGTGAAAAGCTCCGCCAGGGTTTCGCCAGGACATCCAGAAGTTCCTTCAGCACTCTGGGATGTAATTTATCCATCCCCGTTGCTTTCTCCATCATAAGGGACCTGAGGGCTTCCCTTACTCTCTCTGCTGATTTCCACTTCCACTACCTCTTCTCCTTGCTTAGCCTTCCCCCCTCCTGCCAGTAATGCCTCCCCCTCTCCCCAGACCCGCCGATCGGTAAGGGTCCCCCCTTCCTCAGTATCACTGTCTCCTCCCATGTATGATGCAGCACCCCCATTTTCCTTGGTGAAAACTGAGCTGAAGTACTCATTTAGTACCTCAGCCTGCTCCCCCGGGTCTTGTGCCCATCTTTCCCCTGTTTTAATCCTGCTAATCTGCCCCTTCACCCTTTGTTTTTCCCCAATGTATCTAAAGAACCCCTTGTTCCCTCTCCTAATTTCCCTGGCCAGGTTCTGCTCCTTCCTTGCCTTAGCAGCCCTCACCACCCTAGTGGCCCTTCTAGCCATCAGCTTGTACTCCCCTCGATCCCTTTTACTCCTTGAGCACTTGAATTGCCTATAGGCTGCCTTCTTTCCCCGGACCACCTCTTGGACCTCCCTGGTCCACCAGCAGGGTTTTCGGGCCCTATCGCATTTTCATCTTACTCTTGCACAGGTGCTGGTAGCATCCTGCACCCCTCTCCTGATGATTTCCCAACTACTATCAACATCCATGTCTGATCCAATCCCATCCAAATGCTCCTTAAGGATCCTTCCCATTTCCTTAAAATCCATCCTCCTGAAGTCAGTTACCTCCGTCTTTGTGCAGCCTTCTACCCCTCCTAGGTCCAGGCAGAACCAGACCGTGGCATGGTCACTCCCCGCCAACGAGTCCCTTACCTCCAGGCCCCCGATCTGGTCACTGTCTGCCAGGACCACATCCAGTACCCACGCCTCCCTGGTCGGTTCCCCCACCTGCTGAGTTAGGAACGCGTCTTGAAAGACATCCAACAACTTCTGTTCCCTGGCCACCGAGGATGTCATAGCCTCCCAGTCTGTTCCTGGCATGTTTAAGTCCCCCAACACCACCACCCTTCCCCTGCTCAGTCTGCAGTGTCTCCCAACATCTGCCACCAGACTCTCCTCCAGCTCCTCCACCAGTGCAGGGGGTCTATACACCACTCTTATTTTTACTCTCTTGCCCCCCTTGTTATCAAGGTGACAAAAATTGCCTCCACAGTTCCCTCTGCCTCTTCTACTCCCCCTATGCCAATGCAGATTTTGACTATCATTGCTACCCCTCCTCCCCTTCCCTCCCCCCTGTCCTTCCTGAACATAGTGTAACCCTCCAGGTTCAGGTCCCAGTCATGTCCTGTGGTGGCCCATGTCTAAGTGACCACTGCCACATCCACAGCTCCCTCAGTTAGCATCGCCTGGAGCTCAGGCATTTTATTGCCCAAGCTCCTGGCATTTAGCAGGACTACCTTCCACCCTTTCCCTATACTTCCATTTCTCCTGCTCATGTTCCCATGGGGATTCTGTTTTCCCCTGGTCTGCACTTTACCAGTCAACCTTTTCCCTCATTTCTCCAGCTCCCCAGAGGGGTGGAGACAGAGTCCCTCCTTTATCGGCACCCCCTCGACAACCTTTTCTCCCATCCCTCCCCTTCACAAGTTTAAACCCCACTTTTCACCAATGAACCCCTCTGTTTTCAACTTAAGGATTCCCTCCCACTAAATTGAGATGGAGCCTATCTCTAGCATACAGCTCCTTATCCTCCCAGGTCTCCCCCAATCCCCCATCAACCCATACCCTCTGGCCTCACACCACTCCCTGAGCCACTGGTTTATCTCCCTAATCTTCCTTTTGTGCTCCCCACTAGCCCTTGGCACCGGCAGGATTTCTGAGAAGGAAACTGTGCATCCTATGTCATGACAGACCCTGGCAAGCTCCCTGAATCTTGCCTGTATCTCTAGCTCACTGTTTCCCTCAATGTCATTTGTACCCAGGTGGACCAGTATGTCTGGGGAACCCCCACAATCCTTTGCCTGCTGATATACCTCGTGCTTGGCCCTGTGTACCGTTAATCCAGGGAAGCATTTTGTTCTAACTGGCCAGGCTTCTCCCTCCCTATCCCATTTGATACCCCTGATCATAGAATCCCCCAACAGGAGCACTCTGACCGCTCCTTTTCCTCCATTTCCCCCCCTTCCATGTCCCTCATCCTTTCTACTGGCCAATCCACCCAGCCGGCTCTTTGTTCCTCCCCCTATCTGGGTGTCACATGCCGCCCCCTCCTTATTTACCCTGGCCACCCCCTCCCCTCCGATCCTATGCCTCTCCTCCTCCCGAGTATCCTTCTGTACCTCGCTAACTCCCCCCTCACTGCTCGTGACTGGTCCTTCTCCCCCATCTACTAAACTAGCCTGGATCATTCTCCCTTCCTTCCTGTGTCCATTTAGTCCCTCCTTGCTTGTCATGCTCCCCTGGCCTAAACCCTCAGCTCCCTTTACTGTATCCTCCTTGTACTTCTGGTCCTCCTTGCCCTTTCATCCCAACTGGTTCTTCTCCTTGCACTTTCCTCCCTCTTCCCCCTGCCCCTCCTGCTCTGATTCACTGCTCCCCCCATTTTCCTTCATTCCAGGTTCCCCCCTTTTCCTCCTGCTATCCGGCCCCCGCCTCCTGCCCCCCACTCCCTTTCCATCTCTAACCACCCCTGTCATGGCTACATCACACCTCATCCTCAAGCAGAAGAAGAGAATTGAAGTGGTTACTGAGCATAAGGTCTGATCCACCTCCCTGCCTTGCTTCCTTCTGTTCAGCCAGGGCCATCTGCCTACTTCCCTGAGAATGTTGTCCCTCTGGCCCCCCTTTGTGAGGGTCCCCAGTTACCTGCCTGCTTCCTTGGTAGAGTCCTCCTTTTGGGCACCCTCTGCCAGGGTCCCTATGTGACCCCTGAGTATTCTCCTGCACTCCTTCTCCTATGCCCCTGCCCCTTGTGCTTGGTGCAACCCCATGGGAGATCCCCTGCTCCCTTCCCCAACCATACCTCCCCCATTCCCCCATCTGTCTCCTAATCCCCACAACCTCCTCCCTAAGCTGTGCCAGCTGGTAGCACACTGGGCAACCACCAAACTTCCAAGCCCAGTCCAGTATCATGGCTGCTCCACACCCTGTGCACCCCACCACCCTCCCAAAGATGCCAGCCCTAATGACGTGTGGTCCCATCCCCCTCCAAGTAGGTTTCATTGGGTGAGCCACCAGGTTCCCCAATAGTCCAAGATACTCCCCTACTGCCTAATCAGGTCACCCACTAATCCTAGATACAGTCCCACAGTAAACTGGTAAACCTGTTACTAGGTGCAGTACAACACAGTAAACTTATATTGGAAGTGAACAACTCCCTAAGCTCCTCTCTCCCAGCCTTTAAATATAAACCCCAGTGGCTAGAACCACATGAGCAGCACCTGCAACCTTTTCCTCCAATTCCAGGGCAGGTGTTCCCCTATAAATTAGCAGAGCTCTGAGGAGGGAGGGGTTGGGGAACGTGGGTCTTGGGCCTACACCTGACTCTTGAGAGAGTGTATCGGCCCTGTGTCTGCCCCTTCAAGCCCAGCAGCCAAAGAACCAGCCCCAAGCAAATCCCACCAAATAGGTTTCAAATCAGAAGAAATAGGCCTCCACCAGCGCAGCCTGTTACACAGTGAAACATCCAACAAATGAGCCCACTTACAGCCACCAAACCAGTTTTCAAACTACCAACAGCCCCCAAAACAATACCCTGCTAGCCCTTTAGAATAAAGAAAGAAAATAAATAACCTTCTACCAAGTAAAATCCACAAGAAATCCTGTAAAAACAAGAAGCAGCTACTGTCCTGGAACACAACTGATCCTGTCCCGTTCCAGTTCCTTCTGAAGTTTCATTCACACCGCTAAAGGTATACGTTGCTGGACAAAGGTACAGTATGGAATGTCAAGGCGGTGCATAATTTAAGAATGTTGCAATCTCAGAATGTGATGGGGACACAGACTCAGAATCAAACAAGGACATACACCTAGGAGTTTTGCAGGGAATGACAATTTCAAAATACAGTGAGGATGCAGACTGTTGGCATGTGATAGGACACACCATTTTCATGCCACATTCCGGAACTGTATGCACCCACCACATTTCAGAATTGCACATCACATCCCAACCACATTCCAACATCGTACATCCTTGCCACATTTTGACATTGTGCATTCCTGCCACATTCCAAAAGTGTTCATCCCCACTGCATTCCAAAGTTGCAAATCCCCACCACATTCTGAAGTTGTGTGCCAGTCTGACTTTATGAAATTCTGTCACCACCACATTCCAAAATTGTGTCAATGCCACATTCTTAAATTGTGCATATCTACCACATTCTGAAATTGAGCATCACTGCGTCATTCAAAAATTGCATGTCCCTGCCTGTGATAGGCCTGACATCTCCCATCACTGTTTAAGCAATAAGAAATACAGAAAGGAAAGAAAGAGGGAGGCTGAGCCCTCTATTCTCCCATTTCAGGCAGTGGAACCCTTTTTTCTGTCTTGTGTCCTTTGTTTCATCCATGGTGTAGCCAAACAGGGTCTCTTGAGTATCTTTTCTGTCTGATCCCCTCTGTTTTCCCTCTTTTGCCCAAAAGATACACTTTCCCTTGTTAGTTGTATACTCCCTTCGGCTGTTAGTTGGATAGTGATATACAGTAATGTATGCAGTAGTATAATGTATGCAGAAACAGTGAAGCAATAACTACTGCCATCTTTTGACAGAACAAAACAGTGCATCAGAATTACAGCAGAGTTACTGGTATGTTCCAGAATTTTGATGACAATTGACAGATAGCATGCATTACACTTCCAGTTAAGTTAGGAAATGTTTCTTAGGTGTTTGCCTATTTCTTATACATTTATAGTAATGAGGCACAGTTTTGCTATTGAATAACACTGATTGTACTAAATACATTAGCTGTTCATTACTCAATGCCCTATTACTGTTGTGTACATTCTACTACCTTCTGTGAAGATAAATGTTCTGTGGAGTCTGTGAGGATTGGGAGGCAGGATTTTTCATCTAAAGGAAACCTTGCATATTGGGACTTGAGTCAGTTTGTGTCTGGCAACTGCAGAGGAATGATTACTTTTTGGAGGCACTGTTGAAGGATGGAACTTGCATATATTGCTTGACAGAGGCTTTGAACTTGCCACTCTGTATCCCAGAAAAATTCCACAGTGCCAGAATTCGATTAAGGTTGCTGTGATACTCTAATCTTTTATTTCTTATTTTATTTTGCTTTTTCTTCAAATAAATACATGGCTACTATGTTTTCCTTGAGATTTTCCTATCCATGTGCTTCCTGAACACCCATGGCATGTCACCACCACATTCTGAAATTGTGTGTCTGGCCACATTCTGAAATTGTGCATCCCTGACACATTCTGAAATTATGTCATCACTAAATTCCAAAATTGTGCATCTCCCATCACAGTCTGAAAATGCACATCCTCACCACATTCCATAAATATGTGTTTCTGCCACATTCAGAAAATTGCATTTCCCAGATACATTACAAAACTGGACATCCCCAGCACATTCTAAAATTGTGTGTCCCAGCCATATTCTGAAATCGTACCTTCTCACCACATTCCGAAATTGTATGGTTCTGCCACAGTATAGCGTAGAGGTTAATGTAACGTGGTGTGAATGAGATTAGTACATCCAGCAGACCAGACCTAGATTTGATTCTCACAACCTCCACTTGCATACTGTGTGACTCTGAGCAAGTAACTTAAACACCCAGTGCTCCCAGGTTGCCCTTAAAAACAGTCACTTGTGCCTAGTGGGCCTTACCCAGTTACCAAAGACTAAAAAAAAAAAAAGTTGACCATCTTTGTCACAGTCTGAAAAAAGCAACTCTAAAATATTCCAGAATTGCATACATTCTTATATGAGTATTCCTGCCACATTCCAAAATTGAATCTCTAAGCCACATTCTTTAAAACTGCTCATCCTTGTCATATTCTGAAATTGTGCATCCCTAACATATTCCAAAATTGTGCATACCCTTCACATTGTGAAAATGCATTTCAGAATCACACACCAAAAGTATGCATCCCACCACATTCCTAAACTGTGCATCACAGTAACATTATGAAATTGCATGTGACCACCCCATTCTGAAACTGGGTATCCCCACCATATTCTTAGATTGTGTCCACACCACATTGTGAAATTAAATGTTGTCTCTACTATCAGAAATTAACCATCTCTGCCATATTCTGAAATTTTGCATCACTACCACATGACAAAATTATGCATTCATGACACATTATGAAACTGTATATCCCAATCACATTCCACAATGATGTGCCTCCTGCATTTCAAAATTGCTTATCTCTGCCACATTCCAAAAATGTATGACATTGCTCAATTCTGTGTTTCATCTTCCCTGCCAAACTCCAAAATTGTGTGTCCCAGGAACTTTTTGAGATTGTGTCAGCAATCCACATCCTAGTTTGGTGTCATTTTAAAATCTTATCCATGTAGTATGTTTAAAACGGCATACAACTTTGACATTCTAAAGCTTTGGTTGCCATTGCATTCCAAACCCCTATCACATTCTTAAAGAGATAAGAAATTATTTTTATATAGTTAACTGCCCTTCTAGCTTCCTTTCCATGCCAGTTATGTATTCTGATATGTTTTGACCTATTTTTGATAAATAAATGATTTAGCTTTGAGATGCCTGCAGATCTACCTAGAGCTCTACTCTATTCACCAGCTACTGCTCTTTCTTTCCAAATTTGTAAGACATTCTATGACATCAATGACATCAATCACACAATTCCTTACTGTTCATCTGTATGGCTTGGAATGGTGTTCTTGATATCATAGAATGTTCAGGCAACATAAAAAGAAAGAGCAGCACTTGCTGAAGAAAGAGGGTCACAGGGTAGTTACAATGGTAGAGACATTAGATTTTTAATTTAACAAAAAGGTCAAAAATATATCAGAATATTGAATAGACACTAACAGGACAACAAAAGGGTATCCAGAGAAGTAACAAATATGTTCCTACTGTATAACCTTTAAGTACCTTGCATCTGCACATTAAGGAAATAAATGCCCTGTTCCAACCCAGTGTCAGCTTTCCTTTTCTGAATGTTTACTACAGCTGTAGTTTTATGTAATGTGGGACAAAAAAGTCCAATAATGTAGCTTGCAGGGATGTCTGGACTGGCCTGGGCAGGCAGTATAGCATAGAGGTTAGAGTAGTGAGCTGTGAATGAGCTTGATATATCCAGCATGCCTGGATTTGAATCCCACGACCTCCACTTGCATACTGTGTAACCCTGAGCAAGTAATTTAACCTCCCTGGTTGCCCCTAAACACAGGCCTTGTGTTTAGTGGACTCTACCATATTACCAAAAAGAATAAAACACAGGCATTGAGTTCTGGTTATGACCTACTCAGTAGTTCTTCATTTAAACTGTATGTTTTGAACAGACAGTGAAATGAGGCTTACAAAATAACTTGCAACTTTTAAATAAAGTAACTTAGAGATCTCTTGATTTGGTATGAGGCTGATTGTTGGAAATATGCTGATCCAAATTCTGAATTTATTGATGCTAGAAATTTTGTCTGGACTCCCACTTTAAACAGATATTTGTTGGACACCATATTGAAAGCCTTCTTCTTGTTCATAGGAGAGGAAGAAGCGATCTAGTTTCCTTTCGTTATTTTTCTTAGCAAGTTCTCAAATGATCTGATTATTGGACACAGTTCTTCCTGAAATAGGACAAGACTGTGCCCTACTGATCATGAAATCCGAAACTTTCAATAACCCGTTACATACAATTTTTGAAAGAATTTTAGAATCCATATTTAAAAGGCTAATAGGCCTCTATTATTGAATCTCCAAACTATCTCCTTTCTTGTATAAAAAATATAAGTTGATTATGCTAAACATATAAATGGATTAGGAATTCAACATGGCATTAAACAAGGCACACAGCTCAGTGCTTACAATCTCCGCAAATGTTATAAAATTTGACTGGGAGCCCATCTGTCCCAGAGGTTATTTATTTTTTTTATGAATCTTTGACTTAAACTTTCATGACACCCTGTAACAATGTCTAAAGATTGTTTCATACCCTGACTTCTAAACTTTACCTCAGCCTGTAGGGAAATTGCTATACTATACTGGTAAAATTTCATTTACTTCTGTATTTGCTTTATTTATGGGCCACGTTTCATAAATATTGTTGTTGTGATTTCAATTTAAAAAGCCTGTTTCATAAATCAAGGTATTTAAAATATTTTGTTCCGTTTTTCGACTGTGATTGAAAAAAGTTTTAAAAATCCTGTTTAGAATCCTCCCATCAATGTGTAACTCTGTCATAAGAACATATCAGTAACAGTCTGATGCTGTACAAAGCAAGCCAGTGTGATAGAATGTCCATTTCTTTCAAAATGGAGCTGTTCAATCTACAGTAATATTTATTTGCTATATCCTTCTGCGAAGATTGAATGTGGCATTTCAGAAACAATTGGTCAGATGTTTCCATTGCCATTGTAGATCACATTCCTCTACAGCACTCCAGTACTCCTTAAAGACTGGGTTATGCTTACCTGATAGGCTAATCACCAGGGCCACTGGAAATTTGCCGCTGCGATTTTATCATGGAATGCATGCTTTTAGGTCCCCTTTGCAAAAAATCATGCCCCCTGCAAAATTCCCAGTTTAGGGACAGCAAAAGTACCGTTCATGGCCTCTTCTGACCCAATGCACCTCCCAATCCATCTCTGCCATCCGTATTGCAGTCCCTAATGTTCCCCATACTGCTGGTGCACCTACTCTGCAACTAACAAGGCATCGCACATTTGAATTGGTGTGTGACACACTAGTGATGTCATGCTGTGCCAGAACACCACCTGGAGCCAATCCTACACCCTCTCTTGTTTTTTGATATTGGTGCCATATAGTGGTCTGCAAAGTGGCTTAAATTTGCTCCACGAAGTGAATCGTGGAGTAACGTGGAATCCGCGAAGTACTCCACAAGTCAAAGCGGAATTCGTTGCGTCATGATGAGGAACACAAAGTCCACTGAAACCAATGACTTTGCATTATTCCGCATTCCCCAAACCACTTCTCCACCAATTTTAAGGCAAAATACATTGAAATCAATGTACTTCTCATCACTTCGCCTTGTTATTGAGCTCCAAGGTGAATTTTGCAGTGCTTCATGGGATTGCAGGTCACATGGGCTCTAGATTGTTCTGCACAGCCACAGTTCTGTGTAGTGTGTATGTAGTGGAAGATGGAGACAGTTTCTTCTAAGAGCTCTGTAATTCAGATCCTCTAAAAGCTGTTAAAAAAGCCCTTTGGAGTCATTTTATTGCTCAAAATTGAGTACATCGATTGTAGGAAACCCTCCTGTATTCATATCATCGAGTGTTTATTGTTTGTGTGTGGATTTTGAATGTTAATTTAAAACAGTCAGTCTGTGTATTGCGAAGTGTGCTTGGGGGAGGGTGTATCTGTGGTATAGGTACATTAACTGGGAGAAAAAGACAGTCTTTCTGTTTTGATTATATTTTTTTTGTATGACTGTGTTAATGTACACAGTAATATTTTCAGTAATTCCTGACATTTTTTTGCTGATTGTTGTGGTGCAGCAGTGTATAATTTCAGTTTGTTTAAAACATTTGGTTATATTACTAAAGGTTTTCAATTTGCTATGCATTACTTGTAGTGTGTGTGTGAGTGTGTGTGCTATGCGTTCCATTAAATCAGACACCTTTTATTGTGCCACAGTGTAATTGCAGCAGTGTGAACCTGCTATCCACCGCACCTGCATGAATTTTTTATACTGCTTTGTGGTATCTTTACTGGTAGTGGACTGTTACTGCCATGCACTACTCCCCCCCCCCCAAGTGGCAAAAGGTATTCTTTTCCAGATGTGGATTTGTGACTTGTGAGCACCAGTTAGGTGTTGTTGTGCCTTTGCGTCTGCATCTCTTGAGTGCACAGTGCAATCTTAATTTGTCTGTGCATTTGCAGTACACTATTAATTTTGGGAGACTTTGCATTTCTTGTTACGCTCTCATTTCATTTCTTCAGCACTGGTGAATTTTCTGGACGCAAGACAGTAGCATTTTGAGGATGTAAATTAATTCTGGCGACTGTGTGTGACCACAGCAAATGACTAAGTGCGCCATTAATTCTGGGAGACTTTGCACTTCTTGTTACACTCTCATTTCACTTTGTCAGCACTGGGGAATTTTCTGGACACAAGACAGTAGCATTTCGGGGATGCACATTAATTCTGATGACTGTGTGTGTGACCGCTGCATGCATGACTGAGTGCACCATTAGTTCTGGGAGACTTTGCATTTCTTGATGTGCTCTCATTTCAATTTGTCAGCACTGTGGAGTTTTCTGGACACAAGAAAGTAGCATTTTGGGGGTGCACATTAATTCTGGTGACTGTATATGACCACTGCACGCATGACGGAGTGCACCATTAATTCTGGGAGACTTTGCATTTTTTGTTACATTTTATTTTGTCAGCACTGGGTAATTTTCTGGACACAAGACAGTAGAATTTTGGGGATGCAAATTAATTCTGGTGACTGTGTGTGACCACTGCGTGCATGACTGAGTGCGCCATTAATTTTGGGTGACTTTTCATTTCTTGTTACACTCTCCTTTCACTGCATCAGCACTGGGGGATTTTCTGGATACAAGATAGTAGCATTTTGTGGATACACATTAATTCTGGTGACTGTGTGTGACCACTGCATGCATGACTGAGTGCACCATTAATTCTGGGAGACTTTGCATTTCTTGTTGTGCTCTCATTTTACTTCGTCAGCACTGGGGAGGTTTCTGGACACAAGACAGTAGCATTTGGGGGATGCTCATTAATTCTGGTGACTGTGTGTGAGTGGCTGCCAGTATTGTCACTTCACCTTACTTCATGTTAAGGTGGAATGACAATGTGAAATAATAATTACAAGGCAAAGTGAGTATTTTGTATTGACCACTCAGCATAGCGGAGTGACAACATGAAGTGTCCACTTTGCGTTCACTTCACTGGTGAAATTTAAATTCTCTGTATCTTTAGTGCCAAATTCCAAATGCTCTGTTCCCACTTAGGTCCACCTAATGAATAGAAATGCCAGCTGACAGAAGAGGGGTACACAGAGCTGTGAGCTGCAACTTCTGTTTCTGACTATGCCACATCAGATCCTGTGACTTCTGACCCTGTGAGCCTGCAATCTGCTTCCAGCAGTCACTTTTGCTTGTTGCTATTAGCAGAACTAATAATTCAAATAAGAAGACTGAGAGGAGAGGACATGGTGGCAGCTTCCTTTGGCAAGGCATCTCTGCTGCATACTGCTGGCTGGCCCAAATTCACTCACAAAAGAGCTAAAATAATTTCCAGTAGTGTGCAACCCACCAGCCTTCTACCCAGTGTGCTGCTTTCCCAACAGCTGCTTCTTTCTTCAGATCTTGCTGACAGGTGCAACTTTTCACAAATTGTCAGGTATATTGTTCTACTTTTTGGAGGGTTGAAATGTAAAATTGTTTTAATGATGGGCTCAGAGAGAGGGGATCTGAGCCAGCAAGGGTTAAGACAAGAGGGCAAAAAAGGGTTAAAAAATGTGTAAGTTTCAGGAGGATGGTGGGAGCCCAGGAGGGCCCGGGTGAGAAGGGAAAGTGGTTTAAAAAAACTGTGTTGGTCTCAGAGGGAGGGTGGGAGCCCTGGAGGGTCCAGGTGGGGGGAGGCAAGTGGTAAAAAAAAAATGATGTCCCTCTTGGAGACAGAGTGGCAGCCCAGGGGGAGTCCAGGTAAGGGGGACAAGTGGTTTAAAAAAATTGCATTGATGGAGGGTCAAGGGATGGGCCTGGCAGGCTGGAACACATGCTAGAAAAAATTGTTCTGGCCTCTGGTGATGGAGGAGGGTGGGGCGGTTGAGCAGACTGTCACAGAACAATTTATTTCCACACGTATACCAGTCGACCAGGTCAGTCACTTCCTCCTATGGTTTGTCTGTGCCTTGATCCTGTGGTTTCTCATTGATGTAGGGTGGAGGGATTGGCCTGGCAGACTAGCACACATGCTGAAAAAAATTATTCTGGCCTCTGCTGATGGAGGAGGGTGTGGCAATCAAGCAGACTGGCACAGAACAATTGTTTTCCACATGTATACCAGTTGACCGGGTCTGTCCCTCACTCCTGTGGTTTCTCCATGCCTTGCTTCTGTGGTTTCTCATTAATGGAGGCTGGAGAGGTGGGCCTGGAAGACTGGCACACATGCTGGAAAAAATTGTTCTGGCTTCTGGTGATGGAAGAAGGTGGGATGGTCAAGCAGACTGGCACAGAACAATTTTTTTCCACATGTATACAAGTCGACTGGGTTTATCTCTTGTTCCTGTGCTTTGTCCATGCCTTTCTCCTGTAGCTTCTCATTAATGGATGCTCCTCATTCCTGTGGCCTGTAGCACACAGATTAATAAAAAAGAAGCAAGATGATGTGAGAGAAAGCAAGAAAAAAAAATTTCTGAAGTCTTTGGTTTCATGTATTCTAGTTGAGTCCATGGACAAGCTCAGCACCATAACAAGGCAGTTCCAGGAACTAAGGTTTTGAACAAAACTGCTCAGCATAAAACATTGGTGGAGGCAAGCCAACACTCTTTCAGTGAGTAATTGTTTTCTCTAGTGTATGTATATATATATATATATATATATATATATATATATATATATTTGGTTTTAGTTAATAATACACTACAACATGTCCACACCACCAATACCAAAGTGCTTCCATCTTTCATGGGAAGAGACAAAGGATTGTCAAATCTCCTATGTTGTGTGCACCCGTGATCAGGTCAACTTGCATCCCAATGGTCTTTACAAGGATGCAGGACTGCTATTTTGTTGTGTTTGCACTCACACCATTGATTTTGTTTGTAAGCATACAGTGGACATGCATATGAAATCACAGAAGCATCTGGAGAGAAAAGGAATGGCAAAGAAAAAACAGCAAAGTAAGTACTGCTTTACACTGATATTTGCTTTTTTTTCCCTTTAAAACATGTACAGTGCACACCATTTAAAGCGGGCACAAGTGTGCTTAATTAAATCGTCTACTTTGTCCAATGTCCGCTTTATTGAAGTGGTTATTTTGAGGTAATTTGTTATTTATTTTTTGCTGTGAGAGTGCTTATGAACATCTAAGTTAGTGGTGGCTGGGGGTGAAGTATTAATGCTGAAGGGGGGTTGTAGTAATGTGGACTGTGTTTGCTATAGTAGTCAAAAATATTTCGACTTATTGTGTTTGACTGAAGTAATCCTTTATTGTGGTCTGCTTTAGTTTCATGGCACAATAGCATTGCCACATGTTCTCCATTTTAGTGAGATTCTACCAGACTGGAACAATATCCTCACACTTCTCCAAGGCCCTTCACAAGGTGAAGAGGGCTGTTTGAACATCATGGGTGCTGACAGTTGGTTGTGGCTCATCATCTTTGTTCAGCACCTCTCCTTCGTTCTCCACGGAATCATTGACAGATGTGCTAGAGCATCAATTCCACAACCTCGGCAATGTCATCTGCCTCATTCCCCTCCTCCACCTCATCATTCCCCAGACTGCAGATGGAGTCAAATTCCTCATCAGTTTGATCTTACAGAGGGGGATTTCATCAATAGCGTTTTCTGTTGCTTCCTATGGCTCCTTTTCAGTGGTGGGTCTGTAGAACTCACCCTTTCTAAAGCAGTTCTGGATGGTTGTCTGTGTCACTGCATACCACGCCAATTTCATGAGCCACACTACATCGAGAGGGTTAATACTTTTCACACATTTGGCAGCTGTCAATTCATCAGCTGAATCTAATGCTTCCAGTAGCTTTGTTTTTATGGAGTAACCATAATGTCTTTTGAACAAGGGGTTGGATTATCCACATTGTGTTTTGGGGGAAAAATATCAATCAAATGTTCCTCAGCCCTTGTACGTTCAGGTACCCACTAAAGTTGTCCACAATCAGGGCAACTTTCCTTGATTGTAGCTGTCTGTCACACTCCTTCATACATCCTGTAAAGATTTCTCCTGTCATCCATGCTGTTCTCTTGCTTTTATAAACAACAGGCAGGTGGTTCACACCCCTAAAGCAGCAGGGTTTAGCTGACTTCCCCACCACCACCAATTATTTTGTGTCAGTGCTGCTCATACTGCAGCAGCACATAACAGAGACTCTTTCTTTTGCACTCTTCATGCCCACTGGAGTATTTAGCTTTAAAAGTCAGTGTCCCATAACCTATAGAGCAGAAGAACATGCTGGTTTCATCAGCATTGTAGATGTCATCTGTTGAGTAGCCAGCCAGCAGACCAAGGAGCATGTCAGTAGCCCATTTCTGTGCACTCTACTGGTCAGCACTAAGTTTCTCACCATGGGCAAGTTTAAAACTGATGTTCTGGCATGACTTCCACCTTTGAAGCCATCCCTCTGCTTGCCACAAAATTTGGCTTCCCTGGTGCCATCATTAGTTGCTGCACCTTATGTTTGAGAATGGGGCAAGTTAACATTGCCTCCCTCCCCTAGCATTGCTGAACCAGCACAACAGATCATCTTCTATGGCACTATCCTTCCCTTTGCACTTTCTCTTGAGCTCAGGATTTTGGTTACCGTGCCACTGTAACAAGAGATCCTCTTTGTCCCTCAGCAAATCACTCATGGTTGATTTTAGCAGGTTGAAATGCACTGCCATGTCCCTGATGCTCATTTTCAACAATTTATTAACTGTGTTCAGGATTTCAACCTTTTTTGTGAGAATGAGGGCAGTCCATTTGGCTCTGGTGGCCATGGTGCAGCAGTTGGTCACAATCGGAATAGGCAGTCTGTGGGAAGGCTGTGGGAATGTGGCTTATCTTAGCAATTGCACTCTTAAGCACTGTAAGCCGCAGCTGATTGCACTTTGTAACCAAGATGCTGTAGCTATTACTATGAGGACATGCTGCTGACATGTTGTTTATGTGTTATGTCAGCAGACACATGCGCAAGGGCAAGACACAACTCTGCAACATTTTGGAAGTAGGGTACACACTTTTAGACTCTTATAAGTCTTATAAAGTTATTCAGTGTGCTGTATATTGTAATGTGCACTGATTTACTAAGTAAATGAGAGTAAAATACAGTTTTATTTTCAGCTACTCGAGTCGGGAACTCCTTGTGTTAGCCTCCAGCTTGTCTGCTGTCTGCAGTGCCACAGGTATTTTTTACAGCATACTTTTAAAATAGGAGTCAATCAGAAAGGATTTTGGAAACAAAGAAATGACCACAATAACTGATTGTCCACCTAAAGCAAGTCCATTATATTTGGTGACAACTGTATTACATATATTGACTGTCTGTTTTTTATTTGTTCCAGGTAAAGCTCTGCACCAGCAGTCACCGACTTATTGTTTCACCTGAGCAAGAACATCATCCATTGAGTGGAAGGTGTTTGTGCTGGACTTCATTCGCTGTTTGATCCGTGCAGACATCCCTCTGGAAAGGGCTTCCAGATTTCAAGACTTCTTGATGAAGTACACCAGGCAAGGCAGTAGTCTTCTAGGACCAGTACAGCTATGGAGCACATACCTCCAAGAACCATGGCTCAAGCATGAGTAGTCCTGAAGGAAATAATTGAGGATCAAGACCTTTTTATTTTCATGGATGAGACAAGAGATGCCTGAGGACAAAGTGTGTTGGCTATTCTGGAACTGTGCCATCAGACACAGCAACCTTCAAGTGCCTGAAGTGCATGTTAATCAGTAAAGGGACACCAAGCCGAAGCTTGTTTCCAGATGTGACCTAGGAGTTTAACCTGGGAGCACAAGGAAGTTAAGTAAGTTGCTCAGGATCACACAGTATGCATCTAGGCAGCTGTGGGATTCAAACCCTGGTCTCCAGATCTGCAGCTCAAAGCCTTATCCCACTGCACTATACTGCCTCCTTGTGATCTCTGAGCTCAGAAATATGATCACTTATTGTTCCTTGCAGTCCAAGAGGAAATCAGTTCTTACATGTGCAGCAGCATATTACAGCACTACTTATTAGCTCCTGGTAATTGTTTTTATTACTAAGGTAAGAGCAGTACCAGGTTTCAATTTACTTTCTGCCTATAATAATGTTTATGGCTGCATGGGCAGAGCTCTGCAGATGTTATGCCAACATCTCAGAAGAACACTGTGCAAGCACATGACCGGACTGCTATCCGGTGTGTTTCCAGAATGCTCTGGCACAGTTTCCAGTGCTTGTGTTTATTCAGACATTCCCCTCCACTGGCCGGATAAATACACCCACTTTGGGGCACTTCTTTTTCTTCCACAATTGCAGAAGTGATGGCCACCATGCACAAAATGGTGGTGCTGAATCAGACTGCACATACTCAAGTATCTCACATGTGCAGCTCAGTCATTGCCACCATTTTGTCCATGGCATACTCCGGCAGCACTCGTAAAAGCTCAGCGCAGCCATATCAACTCTGAGCAGAGTTTGTTTACTTCAGGAGTTAGCTAGCATCAAACTACATGAAGCTCTAAATATTATGGCTTTCTGTAAGTGCATTATTCAGCATCATGTTGTGCTTGTTTCCATGATTTACTACACTGTAGAAGTTAGTTAACTAGCCTTCTACTAGAAATGTTTATCCTTTCCTGCTGTAAAATGATTTGGGCAAGTTTGAATTTAGCATGCCTGCTGGAGAACAGACTGTGAGACTGTTAACAACTAGTTGCTAATACACTGATCTAGCTGTGGTTACATCTGTGGTCATTTGGGTTGGCTGCTCCCCTTCAGAGTGGGGTGGTCTTGCCTCCAAAGTTAAATGGACTGCAACTTCTTCTAAGCAGCTTCTAGTCAGCACAATCTACAGTCCTGCAGTTTCTTCTGAGCAGCTGCTGGGTAGTGTGGGTCATCTCTATGGCCGTTACCCCTTCTGAGTGATTCAGTCTTTCCTTGTCTCAGAACTCAATTCTATCCCCTCCTGAGCAGATATACTGAGTGCCTACACTGCTGAGCCAGTCTGGCGGCATGCCTATACTCTGTACTAACAGCTGAGCAGTAGTAAAATGTGTTCAATTACCATCCATTGAGCCTACCTCCTTCAGTAGTACCCATTCATATCAGTGTTTGCTCAGCATGGCTAATGCCATCTTGATGGGTGAAGTTTCCTGTATTGTCATCCTGCTGTCACTGGTATCCTAACAACACCGTTGTCATTTTATGGTGTATGGTCAGTCCGATGTCAACTGTACAAAAGGCACCATTCTGTCTATGCCCCCTTTATCTTCATGGTCATTTGTGTCCAGCTGGCAGCACCATATTGTTCACAGCTCTGGTGGAAAAGTGTCATCTTCCACATAGGTCCATCATTCTTGTATCACATATGCACAGCACTGAGATAGTGCTCAGTTGTGCAGCACCATCTTGTACATGTCAGCGTACAGAAAGCATCTGTGATGGTGCCATCCTGTGTGCATCTCTCAAATGGTCACATGCATGTGAGGCCACATGTCCTCCATCTTAGTCAGGATGACCAGTGCCATGACAACGTGGGAAAATGAGGGATCATCATAGTGATCCATACACACCTCACTAGCAGGTCCCACAGGTGACAAGGAACAGTCTTGGTTACTCTGGGCAGGGTGGCAATATTTAAGTGTTCACAGATGGTGGACAATGCCCATGGCCATAATATACCCTACCATAAACTGGGTTCACCAAAATAAACACACATCCGGGCTCCCCTCATACAGAAGCAGCCAAGACATGAGCAAGACCTTCCAAACAAATGCGTGACATTACTTACTGACAGCCCTCATTTAGGGCCATTATGTGACTTGTAATTGACGTATAAACATTAGTTGGTTAGATGAGCCATAGCTGCATTCTTACATCTATGTCTCTCTCTTGCTCCCAGAGTCAAAATGATAATTGCTAGAATTTGCAGATTCTGCAATATCCTGCTGCCACCTTCCCAACTTAGTCCAGACTGCTGGATGTACTCCATTAAGGAGTCATCAGATCTGTCTGAGCAGGGAAACAAAAGGCAGCACAGACTCATTCTCCAGTTCCTATGCTTCTAGATGCTAATCCACCATTTATAGTGCCAAGCTTTACCCTTATTCCTGGCATCCACACCAAGGGTATTTTACCAAAGTATTGATGGTCGCAGCAGCAGAATTGAGAAAGCAGGGAATACACGTGATCCTGTATATGGAGAACTGGCTCATAAGATCAAGATCAAAACAACAGGCCAGTAAGGACATAGCCCAAGTGGTTCAGACACTGGTGGACCATGGCTGGGTAATAAACTTCCAAAACAGCAGCTTTATCCTAAGTCAGTTGCTAGAGCATCTGGGGGCCCAGATAGACACAGCATCTGGTCTGTTGAGACAATCAGAGAAGAGAGTGGACAACAATTGTCAGCACAAGCCATCAATCTAATGATGAACAAGGCCTGAGCACTGGGAGAGATACTCCAAGTATTAGGATCCATGGCATTGTGTAGTCCTGGTCCCTTGGCTAGGTCAAACATGCCCCCACTCCAGGCAACCACAAGACAGTACTGCAAAGCATTAGAGATGGACCTAACAAAACAAACAACTCTTTCAAAAGGAGTGAGATCATGATTTTTTTTTCTTTCCAGGCACAGTTGATAGCAACTGAAACAGGAGGCAGGTGTGTTCACATAGAGGGAGACCTCATGCCAGGTGGGAGCAGCTAATTACCTGGCACTCATGGAGAGGAGGATACCCTAAACAGATTCTCTTAACTCAAAGCTGCAGTTCAGTGCTTTTATTCACAAACTGTCAGGGCAGTTATAAAAAAAAAGAGA
Organism: Neoceratodus forsteri; assembly: GCA_016271365.2. Classification (NCBI taxonomy): domain Eukaryota; kingdom Metazoa; phylum Chordata; order Ceratodontiformes; family Ceratodontidae; genus Neoceratodus; species Neoceratodus forsteri. The sequence continues at coordinate 876,210,625 of CM057452.1, read as the reverse complement.
AATGGGTTCTGTGACCACTAGACACCCTACCATTTCGACCGTAGTCTTTGTCAAGGGGCTAATATCAAAATCTTCTTCCCTGAAACCAATCTTATGTAGGTTGCTGCTTACACTTTCAATTTGTACATGATCTGGTATCATGTGTGGGGGTGTTAAAGGACAATTGGTGTTCCAACATTTTACAATCACTCTGCTATTACAATTAAAGTCCATTACTGTTGAAACGTCAATATGCCATGAAGAGATAACATTTACTCATGTTAAAATAAACTTAGAAGAAAACAACATTTGCGGGAGGGAAGACACTCTGGAGAGGGTGGAAAGAATGTATAGAGCCCTGAGAAAACTTGAGGAGTGGTCAAGGGTATGGCAGCTGGGTTTCAATGTGAACAAGTGCAAAATCATGCACCTTGAGCACAAAAACTCAGATGCAGAGCATAAGATGGTGAATGTACTATTGATGGTCACTAAACAGGAGCAGGACATTGGAATGATCAAATTGGATGACCTCAAGGGAGCAATGCAATGTGACAAGGCAATAGATAGGGCCAACAGGATGCTAGGGTGCATTGGGAGGGGTATCACTAGCAGATGGAGGAGGTGGTGTTACCACTTTATAGATAATTGGTAAGAACCCACATGGAGTACTGTGTCCAGTTCTGGAGACTACATCTCAGGAAGGACACAGACCAGTTAGAAGATGTCCAGAGGGAGGCAGCCAACATGATGCAAGGGCTGCATCAGAAGCCCTATGAGGGGAGACTGAGGGATCTCAATAAGTAACCTTGGAAGAGTATTGGATGCCTGGAATAGACTTCAATAGAGGTGGTGGGCTTCAAGCATGCATGGGAAAGGTACAAAGGAATCTTAGTAGGAAAGTGTGTGTGTGTGTGTGTGTGTGTGTGTGTGTGTGTGCTGTGTGTGTGGGAGGAGGTATCCAGAGATCAGGTAGGGTCTGCAGAGACTATATAGGCAGATGAAAATGGGAAGACTGGGTGGGTCAATCGGTCCTTATTTGCCAACAAATACTATGTTTTGGGAACACATCAACTGAATCTGACCAAGGGCACACCTATTTATACTCAGTTATGACACCATTGACACACATGCCAGTCTAACAGATTGGGGATCATCCATGGGGCACAAAGTCACTAAAGGTATGTGGTTAATATAAGAATTTCAAATGCTCATCAACACCTTGGATATGAGGTCAGTATACCTGTTGCTGATACAGTTCTCAAAGTTCATTCAAGGCAAAGCAGTGATGATAACATTTGATAAAAGAGCCACAGTGGCCTACATCACCATGCAGTGTGGCACAAGGAGTCAAAGACTGATCAGGGAGAAAGCAAAAGTCCTGAAGTGTGCACAAAATTATCTGTCAGCAGTTTCAGCAGTTTATCTGGTGGAAAAACTGAACATCACTGTCGTCTGGCCAGCCAGAAAGAAAGAAACACTGATGAGTGATATCTGTACCCGCAGATCTTCCAGACCATGATAAACAGATGCACCTTAGTAAAATTAACCTAATGGCCACCAGGAAAAATTTGCAACTACTTCACTCCTCCAGATTCAGGGATCAGAAGGCAAATGGCATAGATAAAATGGGGACATCATGAGGCAGTCAGGACCTGCACTAAGGTGAAACATAAGGGAGCAAGGTCACATAAACCATGCTGGTGGTCCAGTGAGGTTCAGGTAGCGGTCAAAGAAAAGAAGGCAGCCTACAAAAAAATATAAAACAACAAGAGGGGATAGGGATAAGGAAATATACCATCTTGCATCTAGAAAAGTCACCCGGATGGTGAGGGGGGCAAAGTCTAGTAAAAAGCAGTGGCTGGCACAGGGAACACATGGAGGGGAAAAGGGGTTCTTCCAGTACATTGGGGAGCAGAGGAAAACTAAGGGCCATCTCAGCAGATTGAGATCAGAAGGAAAGTGGGTGGAAGAGGCGAGGGACCAGGCAGAGGTATTAAACAAGTACTTCACCTCTGTGTTCACTAGGGAAGGGAATGGGATATCTGCAAAGCAATGCATGATGGGGATAGAAGCAGCAGTGAGTGGGATCACGGGAGCAACAGAAATGGAGCAAGAGGGAGGGAGAGGTACCCTAGGGATGTCACATCAGGATAAGGATAAAAAGGCCAGTAAGGTGGAGGGGAAGGATGATGCTATCTCCAATGAAAGGGTGTGGATAGCCCTCAAGGCCCTAAAGAAAGACAAATCTCCTGGGCCGGATGGCATTCATCTGAGAGTACTATGGGAATTGGTGGACATACTGGCTGTACCCCTGACGGAGCTCTTCAACAGGTCGCTTGAGACAGGGAGGGTACCTAGGGATTGATGAGAGGCACATGTGGTGCCAATCCATAAAGGAGGGTTGAGGGAAGCACCAGGTAATTATAGACCCATCTGTTTGACCTCAGTGGTGGGAAAATTAATGGAGAGTATACTAAAGGAATGATTGGGGTGTACTTGGAGGAGGTGGGAGGTCTGGATAGTCGGCAACATGGGTTTGTGCAAGGTAGATCATGTCAAACCAATCTTGTGGAGTTCTACGAATGGGTAACATCAGAACTGGACATGGGAAAGCCTGTGGATGTATTATTCTTGGACTCAGCAAGGCGTTGACTCTGTCCCCACAATGGTCTGGTGGAGAAACTGATGGGGTTGGGAGTAGGCCTTTGATGGTCATATGGATTGAAAACTGGCTAGCTGATGCACCCAGAAAGTAGTGGTCAGTGGGGAGCTCTCGAACCCTAGAGAGAGTCAGTGGGTACCGGTGAGGGTCGTCCTGGGTCCGATCCTGTTTAATGGCAATGCATTTCAGACATCAGGGAGGGTATAGGGGTATGAAATGAGTCTCTTCACTGATGACTCCAAGATGGGAGCATTAGTTGAGGGGGAAGAGGGGAGGTTGGCCCTGCAAGGGGACCTGGACACCCTGGAAAGCTGGGCTCACACATGGAAATTAAATTTCAATATCACCAAGTGCAAGGTGTTACATCTTGGGTGGGGAAACCCTAAACACAGGTACACCCTGGGAGGGGAAGTGCTGGAGGCCTCAATAGGGGAAAAGACCTAGGGGTCATGGTGGATGCATGTATGAATAATTCTGAGCAATGCAGGAGGCAGCTAGCAAGGCAAACAGGATGTTGGGATGCATCATAAGGGGATCACCTCTAGGAGCAGGAAGTGATTCTGCCGCTGTACAATGGACTGGCTAGACCACATTGAGTACTGTGTACAGTACTGGAGACCACACTTGAAGAGGGACATACAGCTCCTGGAAAGGGTACAGAGGAGGGCAACTAAGATGATATGAGGACTAGGGGATTTGACATATGAGGACAGACTTGAGAAGCTCTGCCTGTTTTCATTAGAGGAGAAGAGAGACGGGGGGGCATGATTGAGGTCTTCAAGTACCTCAAGGGAATAAATAGGGTAAACATGGAGGAGATTTTTAGACTAAAGCAGGGAGGTATCATCAGAGGGCATGGTTTGAAGTTGGAAGGTAGAAGGGTGAGGGGGGGAGGAGGAGGTTTTTCACTGAGAGGGTGGTGGACCTTTGGAATGCACTGCCTGGCAAGCTGGTTCAGAGATCCACAGTGGAGGGCTTCAAGAGAGGGTGGGACAGACACAGAAAGTGGATGTATCAGATGATGGCCTGGCCCAGGGGGGTTGGGATGGATGATAGGGGTTTCTGGAACACAAGGGGGGGAGGGCCTCAGCACCCAACTAGGAATCTGAGGTTCAAGCGGACTTGATAGACTGTAAGGCCTAATCTGCTGGCAATTAGTATGTTAGTATGTCAGATGCACTATCAATACAATGAGAGTTCAACAGAATATGTGTTTCAACCATTTACTCTAGTACTACAGATTCAGAGGAAAATCCAGAGACCCAAATCAAAGGTGGTGCTTATAGTCCCATATTGTCCCAAGAAGGCATGGCATGGTTTGCATCAGTAGTAGCCAGGGCAATCGATCAACCTTGGAGTCTTCCCATCAGACCAGGTATTCTGACACATAGAAACATAGAAAGTGAAGACAGATGGGGACCAAAGGTCCATCTAGGTGGCCCAGATCCTACCCCCCAACTCAGATACTTTTTGTAACTATCCTCTTGTGCCTATCCCAAGCTGATTTAAATCAAAATACTGTTTTGGATTCAATGACTTCGGCAGGTAGGGCATTCCATGGATCAACCACCCTTTCCTTCTGTGAAGAAAAACTTGCACATGCTGCAAATATTGATGAAAATCTGATCTGAGCCATATTAAAAGGAGTATTCCTTTTATTATTTCAGATGTGAAAAAAAGTACTAAAGCAGACTCAAATTCTGGAAAGAAGGGTATCATACAAGTCAGAAGGTAAGTGGCAATCTAGAACAGCATAAAAAAAGTATAGGTCAAAATTTTCACCAGATTGTTGCACTGCTGTTTTAACACTTTATGAAAATCTGAGGGTTTTCTGAACTCCCACAGAGCTGAAAAAGCTATATTTCTACTCCTCTAATAACAGCCAACCAGTATATCTGTTTTTTTCTCCATTACCACTCTCTGTTGGGAACTCCTGTGTAATTTAAATCTACAATTCAAGAATACTGCCTCATGGGGAAAATGGCATCCGCTCCATCCATGGAGCATATTAAAAGTATGTTCACCCAAATGCTTTCGAGCATCAAGGATGTGAAAGCAGTTGCTGCTGTCAATACAGGCTATGCACGACCTGGATTCATGGGTCACTGCCACCGAAAGAACAAACAGTAGTTCAGAGATAGCGGTGGAAGAACTCCATATTCTGCTTCAGAAACTTAGAAACATAGAATTAGATGGCAGATAAGGACTGCTTGGCCCACCTAGTCTGCCCATTTTCCCTACCTGTTTCATATATTTCAGATCCTAAATAATCTGTAGCTTCACCCTCTTTCCTATCCTTTATGCCTGTCCCATGTGTTTTTGAATTCCCCTGCCATTTTTGACCCTGCAACCTCTGCTGGGAGGCTGTTCCATAGAACTACCACCTTTTCAATGAAAATATACTTTCCGACTTTACCCCTAAGTCTACCCCCCTCTATTTTCATATCATGGCCCCTTGTTCTTCAATATCTTTTTTTTTTTAAGATGTTTCCTTCCTGTACCTTATTTACACCCTTGAGGTATTTGAAAAACTGGTACAACAACCCACAAGAGACAGGGCTATCCTAGATCTAGTACTGACTAACAGGGAAAGGATCACAGATCTCCGGGTAGAAGGTCACCTTGGGGCCAGTGACCATCACAAGGTATGGTTCAGTTTGGCCACTAGAACAAAATCATCCCATTGAAAGGCAAAAAATGGACTTCAGAGGAGTTGGCTTTGATAAGATGGCCAACACAGTTAAGCTAGCCCTGGCCAAAAGAAATACAGGTGAGGGGGTACAGGCAAAGTGGGCAAGCATTAAAGATGCAATGCTTGAAACAACATTCCATTGTGTTGGTGAGAAAAGTAAGTGTAAAAGAAGAAGGAAACCACTTTGGTTCTCAAACACGATACCAGAAAAGGTCAGAACCAAAAGGCAGGCCTTCAGGAAATATAAGGGAATGCAGCAGGATGAAGATAAGAAGGCATATCAAATTTCTGTAAAGGAAGCAGGGAAGGCAGTAAGGCAGGCAAAGGCTCGAACCGAGGAAACGCTAGCACGAACAGTAAAAGAAGGTGACAAGACTTTTTATAGATACATTAGTGAAAGGAGAAAGTCCAGTGGGGGTATTACTAAAATCAAAGGGGATAATGGGGCATGTGAGGAAGAGGACCCTGTAAAAGCATCTATCCTAAATAGATACTTCTGCTCAGTATTTACTGAAGAGAAGGTAGGGCAGGGCCCACAGCTCTGCACCATGGACACAGGTGGGAGGGAGGTGTGCACTAGTCCCTTCAAAAAAGAAAGGGTCCTACGAGAGCTCAATTAGCTCAGGGTATACAAGGCAATGGGACCTGATGGCATACATCCCCGGGTACTAAAGGAGCTAAGGGTGGAACTAGCAGAGCCATTATCAGAACTGTTTAGTGAGTCTCTGAGCACAGGAGAGGTCCCAGAAGACTGGAGAAGAGCTCATGTGATCCTGCTCCACAAGAGTGGTAGCAGGGAGGAGGCAGGGAACTACAGACCAGTCAGTCTTACCTCAGTAGTGGGCAAGATTATGGAGACACTCTTTAAGGAAAGGATAGTGCAACACCTGGAATTCATAGGAGCACAGGATCCAAGACAGTATGTGTTTACAAAAGGATGGCACTGTCAAACTAATCTCATAGATTTATTAGACTGGGCAACCAGAGTGGTGGACCAAGGGAGAGCAGTTGATGTTGCCTACCTTGACTTCAGCAAAGCTTTTGATACTGTTCTACATAGAAGATTGATTACTATACATTCTAATTATATCTACAGTCTCAGGGTTAATGAGGCACAGTGTTCCTGGAATCTTCTGGCAGAGCACAGCAAAAGAAGAATGGTCATTTCGGACAGGAAGAGGAAAGTGAATGGAGAAATCTCTGAAGAGGGTACTGTAGTGTTTGCAAGAACAAATCTCTGGAGAGCATCAGTCAGGAGCCAGATCCGAATTTAAAAAAATGTGCTAGAAAAATAGTTGAGCACTCCATGCACCTTGCTGTCAGGATCTACTCTGCAACAGATAGGGTTGCATGCACAGCACTTTCCGATAGGACGTGGTAGAAGTGAAAAGGTAGGCTACAGAAAAAAAGTAGAACAGCAGGAAAATACAGCTCTAACAGCTGCGACTTGTCTTAGACTATAGATATTTGGCTGACTGGGTAATTAGAGGAAGAAAGTTCTGAAAGGATTTATGAGGAGGGAAAGAGTAGCATGGTAAAACCAAAGGGTTAAAAAGCGATAGTGATGAGTAAGTTAAATTGCAGTGTGGCATTCAGCTTTGCAGTCCTGTAACAGCTGGTTCTGGCTGTTCTCTAAAAAATAAAATTAAAGTACACCTTAGTCTTGGGAGATACTGTAAGCAGGTCAGTTGGAAGCAATATGGGAAGGAGATGAAAACAATTAATGTACACTTCCACTCAGAATCACTGCAAAGTGCTGATTATGAAACATACATAAACATAACAGTACTTCCAGGTCAACAGTGAATAGTAACATTAAAGTTTGCTGACTGCAGAAAGTGGTGCAATTTGTTAGCTCATTCTACAAGTTGCTTAACTACCAATACAGTCTTTCAGAAAATTTTAAGACTTGTACAGTACACCAACATGGTGTAGGTTCAGTGTGTGTCTGCATGTACTGTGTACTATGAGACAAAGAGTGTCCCAGTGTGTGCTACACAACATACCCCCTTCTCCCCAGCAGCAGAAAACAACTAAGCTAGTACAGCATCTGCTAAGCTTGCTCTGTAGTTACATGTAATCTGTTTTATTTTCTGCTACTGCCATTCACCTCCTGATTTTGTCCTGAAAGAAATAAATGATATAGAATAAATTATTTCTCCAGTTCAGACGATTAATCAATTTTCTCTAAATGCCTATTCATGATTGGACTACCAACTTGAACACCGGGACTACTACTTTTGGTACAGCCACTTGTCCTGGACAAGCACTTCATTTTAAGATTTGTCGATCCCTGCCCCCTAGTCCTAAATTTCGAAGACTAGACAGTATGTGATCCTGCCTCAACTGGGTGAAAGATACATACAGGGAAACAATACATTTGGATATGGTACAAATAAAACAGTTGTGTACATATATAAGGTAGAAATAGTAATACAAGAATATATACTGTATAAAGCAAAGGTTAATACAATAATGTGCATCACAGTGCAAGATGGGAGCAGAAAAACTTTAACTCATTCATTGGTAAGCAGACAATATAGGTTACATTGTTATGATAAAGAAATCATAGCAACAGGGGGTCAGATCAGGAGGACTGGGACACCATGAGTGGAAAGGAAGTAACGTGCTATAGTAGCATTAGTCAGTATGACACACCCAGAACATTAGAATGGACAAAGAATGCATTCTCTACAGTGATGTTAGAGTAACAGTGTGTGAACTCTTTCCATGGCCTTTATGTGTTCTTGTATACCAGCAAACCAACCCAGGACTATATGCATGAGTGGCACAAGACTGTTAGACAAGCTTGTTGCTGGTCTAAGCTTTTGTGGGTCCAGCCAGCTTCTGGAATCCTGTATATGAGGACTGTGCAGCGTGCATCTGCTGCAAGCCTCCTAGTGCCCTGGCACACCACTGTTCTTGTTGCAGGCCTGGCACATGGCCAGTCTGGCACTATGTGTCCCCTGTGTGCTGCAGCCAGCCTTTCAGAATTGGGAACTCTGCATTTTTTGATGCAAGGTGCCCCTTACATCAAGTCTGTTTGATGTAGGCACCTTACATCAAATTTGGGGTTTTGAGAATCAAGCCCTTGTTCTTTAAAACAGCTTTGCTGTAGTTTAGGGTGTGTGTAAATAGTGCCCATATTATAGCTTAAATTTGTTCAAAAAGCCTTGTGTTTCAGTTCATGCAAGCTACGTAGAATTTCTTATCACAATCTTGAATATAGTAGGAGCGTCATTGTTGCATGCCTCCCACCTGATCGGACAGCTTGCCCTTGCCTGTTCTTCTGCCTCTGGTCTCTGATGTGCAAATGTCATTATGTCAAATATGCTCATTAATATTCATTCTACCATTTATGATCTCTCACGTTTGCTTCCCTGCACTCTACGTAACTTGTACCCCCTGCTCTGTTGTACATGATATCTCAATGTACAGTATGTACCCCAGCACTCTATGTAACTTATGTTATTCAATCTACTGTATATTACCTCACTGTATGTACCCCTGCACTATATGTAACTTGAGTTGTTTTAGCCATCTACGAGTTGTAATTTTCCTAACACTGTGTTAAAGTTTTTAATGATTTGTGTAAAACTCTGCCTTTGCAACCTCCCAGGTTGTGCCTGAAAAATAGGCAAAAGTCTGCCTTGCACACCTTACCTGGTAAACAAAAAACTAACCAACTAAATAAATAAATAATCATGACAATTCAAAAATATGACTTTTTGATACTTTAAACAATTCTATCTTTACTGGTAAATATCAAGTTGTCAGCAAGTGTGATATCAATGTCACTATCCCAGGACCCATAGGAAAGTGACACGTATCCTGGCTTCACTGTTTTCTCAAAGCCCTGATAAGGGCAATTCACATGCATAGGTTGGTTTGCACATCAGAGGTAGTGGCATATGAATTGTCCTTAGCGCCAATTTAGGTATTTAAAACACACACTACCACATTTCACCAAAATAGGCCGATCAAGAGATTCTGTGCCCGACTACATGCTTTTGAAAAATTAGTGAAATCCCATCAAGGAATGGATGAGATGTAAGAAAATGAAAATACCAATTTAAAATTAAACTGCCTACCCAACTGAAGTATAGTAGTGCTACTACACTATTACAGTATAATTAACGAGTGTTGTCAACATTATCGATAACATATATGGAAAGACTAGAGCATTAGTCTAAAATCACATACAGTTTGAAAGAAAATACCATGTTTATGCAATATAGCACAAGTACAGTATGCTAATTCTGCACCATTTTTGTTAAATCCACACCATAAATTCAAAAAATTCTATTCAAGAAATTGTAAATTTCTGCAACAATATTTATCAGTATTTACAGCTTAAGTTATTTTTTTAAACCAGTTATTTTGTTACTTCATCATGTGTTCATATAACAAAAGCAAATAATGTAAAATGGTATGGATGTAATAATAAACATAAATAGTTCTTTAATCACCAACCATGTTGCATGTTTGTGCTTTACCCTTGCTGTATCTAATTCACCCTCTACTTTTTCACTATTTATTATACTAAAAGCTGATTTTTAATGAATTCTATATTGCTTTGTTCAAGTGAAACAATGAAAAAAAAAACATTAAACTGGCCTGTTTGAGGACACATTTTAGTTATGGTACAGTCCTAACATACACTGATGTTATTTTGCATTTGATTACCAGGTAGGTGCACTGATCCAATGGACTGTTTTCAGGCATGACTCAGGCCATGCAGATGGTACATTGATTAAGATACAGGTACATAAATATATGACAACTAATGACATTAGAACCAGTACAGCAGTTCAAGAGTGCAGGACAGTAGGTAAGGTGCAGTCACATACAGTAGTACATGCAGTAATGCATTTGATACAGGGAGATTTACAATAAGTAGATACACTTGGTGTGTGTCTAAAAGGCAGTATAGCATAGAGACAACATTACATAGTTTATATATTTTATATTTAAGTGCAACTCATAAAGTATATGATTTCTTCCACTATATATGTAAGTATTTATTTATTTGCAGTTGCTTTTTGACAAAGAAAGGCACACTGCTCTGTGACACCTAGTTTCCAGGCATGTAGTGGTGCTGAGTTACACAGACCTGTTTTACTGACAAGGAGAATGTTGGTAGATTGGGAAAGTACCCACATATAACAAAAAAAAAAAAAACTGTTGTCTTTTGATGAAAATCATCTTATTCAGCAACTTAAAGGATAGAAAACGGACAACAGAGACCAAAAGAGCAAATATTTCACATTTTATGCCCAGCACATTTTCAAGGCCTTATATTGGTGAAGTACCTACACTTGCAAAATATGTTGCTAAAATCCTTGACTTCCATTTGGACAGCCAACAGAGATATGCCTATTTTAATGTCTGATCTGGAGGACAGCACCTCATTAGTCAATACTGGGTATTAGCCCACGTTCCTGGTGTGGACCTAGAACCTTTTGATCTTCTGGCCCCAGATGTGAGTGCACTATTTATTGAACAACTAATACTGGTACTGATATATATTAAAATAATTATTTTTCAGAAGTACTAAGCAGTATTTAAATAGATGGGACACCCAGCATTAGCAGCTAATACTTACCATACCACTAAGAGGTCAATTACAGCATATAATACAGTCACAGCTGAAGTTCCCTCATCCATTCACCCAGTAAGCATGTATACAGACCTGGAGGTAGCTTTGTGTCCTACAATGAGAGATTAATTTAGCATTGATCTTATACCATGCAAAAATGACAGTTATATAGAAGTGTGTACTCCGCTGTGAACGTGACTGTGTTTGTGTGTGTGTGTGTGTGTGTGTATGTGGTATGGATTACTATGATGCAATCCATCATGGCCTGGGATGAAACCGTTAAATATACCATATGTTTCTTTTGGGACCTGAATCTGACTGAATCCCTTTCTGCAGCACCAAGTAGTCAATGCAGTAATGCAGTTCACCACATGTGTAACAAGGTTTACACTTTTGATGTTAAGCAACCTGGTGAAACATATAGTAATATAACATAAAATATTTGGGGAAATATATTACCAGCTCAATGCTTTTATTATCAAACTGAATTATAAAATAACTTTTTTAAAGAACCAGATCTTGTAACAAAACAGTTACATCATAACTTTGGCCTGCATCATATTGCTAAGGCGCCAAGGATAACACACAGAGACTGGAGCATATCATTGGGTCTTTGATGTATTTGTGTAACCACTGGAATGAGCTAGGAATATGGTGGACAGGTGCTTCCTGGGAAAGATCTTGTCTATGAACACTGAAATAATTAAAACATTTGCAATGTCTGCTTTGAATTTGGTTTCAGTTTTAATTTAGAGTGCAATGTAACTTGAATCGTTCAAGTAAGTCCCAATCACATACATATCTTCTGCTCAAAGGGACATCCTTAATTGTAAATCTGGCTTGGCCTTTTAATTTCCAAAGGGCCTAACAGAATTGGAAAGCTGGTACTCTGCTTCATAAAAACATTATTAAATGAGTGAGTCATGTAACTGTACTACATAAAACAACTGAAGTTAGTGATTTCAATCAATGTGTCTCCTTTAATGCCATGATCCTAATATTCTAAGTTTCAAAATATATAAACCAGGCCATTAATTTTTGGTTTTGTATACCAGAAAAAGCATCAATTATTTCTATGTACATATTCCTTCAGGTTTACTACTGTTCAGAGATCATTGTATTGTATTTGTAAAATAGCCTGGAATGATCAAAAAAAGTAAAATACCCATGAATTCATTTTACATTACTGTACACCATGTCATATGTTTTTGCTTACATAATCTTTTATGAGACCAGCACAGTGGTCAAGTTGTTAATGTGCTTGCCTTCCCTGCAGATAAGTTAGTATATGATTCCTCAAGGCCCAAGGCCAAACAAGCTGGCAAGTTGAAAAGCAGTCCCAGGGGTACCTTTCCCCCATTGAAGAGTGTTGCTGTCAGCAATCAGGGAACAGCTGTCGCTGGTGGCCCAGGAACTCATTATCTAGTGGACATGCAATAGCTGCACTTCCAGGTCATTTATGAGCCTATGAGGACCCCTTTTGTGGTCGACACCATGCCTTGCCCTCTACATCAGCCACACCTCCATCCTTGTACAATAATAATAATCTTTATTTTTATGGTGCCTTTCAAATGTCAAGGCTGCTAACAATTTTAAAATCAAAAATCAGACATCAATAAATATAAATCATATAAAATCCAAATATCATCAATCCATCCATCAATTCATCAGTCACTGAATGCCTGGTGCCATAGAGATGTTTTTAGGGCCTGCTTAAATCCATCCACAGTTGTGCACTCCTGTAACTGACAAGTTAGAGAATTCCAAATTGTAGGGGCCACACACATAAATGCTCTGGCCCCAGAAGATTTCAAACACACCTTAGGAATCTCCAGCAACCCCTCGTCGACTGAGCGGAGTGATCGCCCAGGGCAGTAAGGGACCTGGAGCTCTTTCAGGTAGTGCAGACCCTGTCCATGTTGGGCTTTAAAAGTCAGCAAACCAACTTTAAAGGTGATCTGCCACTTTACTGGCAGCCAGTGCAGTTCGCATAGTACCAGCGAAATATGACAATGCTGTCTTTGTGCTCCTCCCATACTTGATTCTGAAAAGTTGAAGTAAGAAATGGTCCCTCACTCATGCATAAAGAAGGGTCCACCAGACAACATTCTGACCAGCAAGTTTGGTTCTATCACAGCTCACACTACCCCTGCCATTTTCTAGAGGCCTATAGGAGTTTCAGTCAGGTGGAGGAGCTACAGTACTGTTTATGCTACTGTTACGCTATTGAGTTGCTTTTGCATAAATGTTGCTGGATCCAGAAGAAAGCTTTGCAAAAACTGTTGTCTAAGCAGAGCAAGTCAATTTACATTGTGCAGCAGTGTGACTTAAGGGGGATATAATTAGAAAATTCCATTATGCACAATTTTCATAAGTTGTTCTAGATTTCCACATAACTTCATGAAATTCTCAAATTTCTGTTGTTTTTCAGTTGCATACCTCCATGCACGTAACATATGTAGCTTCCTAAATAGTACACTCTTTATGTATAAAATGTGTAATTTAACAAATTGTACCTTTCATAATAAAGGTATATTTGAATAAATGTGGATATATGGTAAAAAAAGTGCACAGTTTTACACTTTTTTTGCATTAATGACATTGGTACCAAACTAGTCAGATGGTCATCATTGTCAAAAAACAGAACGATGTATGAACTTACTCATCAGTCAAGATTGTACCACACAAAGGAAGTTTCAAATATGATCCACATTATTCAGAAGTGGCAAAAGCAGTAACAGTGCATGCCTTGATTTACAAGTCAGTTAGTGCATTTGTTGTTCTGTTTTGTGCTTAGCCCTTACAAGCTGTACAGCTGTTTGCAGAGAAGGCCTTTCAGTTTCTCTCTCCCCCATCTTTAATGTCTCACACTCCCATATCTGCCATCCTCACCCACTACAATGTGGTTTTATGAGCATTTTTCCACAACCCATGCCCACCCTCTGTGCACCCTGCCTCCCCACACCCCTCTCACCCCATACTTACCTCCGGAGTCTGGCGCAACAATCTTCGGTGCACCGGGAACACGTCTGCACTCTTCAAAGCCAACTGCAAACTGAAGAAATGCCGGAAAGCTGTATAATGGAATAAATAGGTTTTTTTTCAACTTTGATGCATATCTTAGGCATTTTTTGGAATTGTGGCACCAAATTTTCAGCATGGGGTTTTTGGGACCCCTCCTCATGAATTCTGGCACTGTCATGGTGTTAGTCGGCCCCGAAAGGTGATTTTGTGGTCAATGTGTAGAATCACCTTTTGGACTGATTAACGAAACAACAATGCCACTGTTCATGAGGATGGCTCTCAAAAAGCCTATGTTGCAAATTTGGTGAGAAAAATAAAAAAAAATGGCTGTTTCACGTGCATGTGTAGTGCAGTTTCCACGCACGCATGTAGCTTCATGAATTTGTAATATTTTCACTCCAGATTTTAAAAATTGGCATTTTTCCACACCTCCTTGTGAACAGTACAGCAGTCATTTTACATATCCTGACCAAAATGTGTTTTTGCACACCCGGCGCAGAATAGTGTGGTCACTGTGCAAAATCAGTTTTCAGAACAGTTTGAGGAAATGACAGTGACACTGTTCATAAGCAGAGGTCCTAAAATGCCTATGTTGAAAATCTGGTGCTGAATGTACATTAAATGACTGTGTTACAAGCATGCATTGCACAGTTTCCACACACCCTTGTAACTTTGCAAATTTGCAATATTTATGTGCCAAATTTTCAACACTGGCATTTTTTCACACCTCCTTATTAACAATACAGCTGTCATTTTTCAAATCCTGCCCAAAATGTGTTTCTGCACATGTGGCGCACAATGACGTGTATACTGTGGGAAATCAACTTTTGGGACAGATTAACAAAATCACAGCTCCACTGTTCATGAGGGGAGGTCCCAAAATGCCTATGTTGAAAATGTAGCTAAAAAACTTCCAAAAATAATTAAGTTATGGACATGTATTCTGCAGTTTCTATGCATGCTCATGACTTCACCAATTTTTCATATTTTCACTCCAGATTTTCAAAGTTACTATTTTTTTATGCCTCCTCATGAACAATACAGTTGTCATTTTCCATATCCTGCCCAAAATGTGTTTTCATCCTTGTGTCACCAAATGGCATAGCCACTGTGCAAAATCACCTTTCAGCTAACAAAAAGATTGTGCCACTTTTCATGAAGTGGCCTCGCAGACGGCCCATGTTGAAAATTTGGAGTGAAAATATCAACACATGCCTATGGTGTTAGGGTATCCAACTGTAGCACCCCACCCTGTACAGACTGACAGGCATCAGAGGTGTGACTTAGGATCATCAGCTGTAATGCTCATGCTATTCCACCCCCACCCCCACCCTGCAGCTAGTGACAGGCATCGTGGTGTGCCTTGCACTGTTTGGCCACAAAGGTCACCCCATTCTCTTATACTGCACCCACCTCAGCATATTTCCTTATGGAATGGGTAGTATAATGCCCAAAAACCCCAAAGCACACCACAACACTTGTCAGTGTCTACAGGGAAGGGTGAGGCACAATGGCATGAGCATTATAGCTGACTACTGAAACACACTCCCCTATGCCTTTTGCTCTCTACAGGGTAGGGATGGTGTTGGCATCACTTCAGTACTTCACTGCCATTCCTATTATGCATCTCTAGCTTCAGTACTACCAATGCCAATGCCAGCGAGACAACATTTGGCATTGACAAATGCTTGTTGAAGTTTCTCACCCTCACCAATCTCAGGTTGTGACCTTAAGTATCTGCCTGATCCCATAATTTGAATAACTAACTTGTGTCTACTCTGCTGAATCGTCATAATATGAATTTTACTCATTTATTAATTTTATTTATTTAAGCAATCGAATGAATACCTTTGAGCAGACATGCTCATTTGCAAAGGTTCCTTGTCATTAACAACATTGCAACAATAAGTCTTTGGTACATAAAAAAGGAAGAATACAATATGTATCAACTGAACTGCTACAGTAAGTCTTAGGTAACAATCAAACCTGGCTTGGTAGACCAGTGTAGGCATTATCAACAACCAGGATACTACAATGGAGCAAGGCATTGCACAAGTTCATAATTAGCAGCCATTTATGGCATTGTTAGGCATTCAGGATTCAAAGACAGTAGGAACATAGTATCAGCATGGGGATTGCAGTATGATTGGAGCCAGGGACCTTCCAACCTGCTTCAGTGGAATAAGATAAGAATTAGTGTGGGGTGAGGGAGGTGCAGCTGTCAGGTCAGATGTGGGAATGAAGTTGCTTGGGCAGCTGCAAGGGGTGTAAGGTGAGAGAGCCTTCAGAAGCTCCCTTTTGAAGTGACCAGTCTTTGTATGGCATGTCTTAATTCTGCCCCCCCACGCTTCCTTTCTCCAGTGAGTATATAACATATTGAGGTTTTGCAAACTTTACTGTCAGCTGCTCTCCTCCCACCCCATATCAACTTTGTCCTCATATACTGCATTCTCTTACTTACCCCGTCCTTCTTAAGATAGAACTGCACACAGAACTCTAAGTGTGGCCTGACAAGTGACTAGTAGACTGGCAGTATAACTGTCTCAATGCAACTTGACAACTCCTGCCTAATACAGTACATCCCAATATCCTGTTTGCTTTCTCACACACTTTTCCATACTGGTTAGATGTCTTTAGACTGCTGCGCATTATTGTTCCCAAGTCTTTTTCCTCTTTAGTGGCATGTACCTTTACCCCATCAATGCTATAGTCCACCTTTGCACCTTTGACCCATCAATGATGTAGTCCACCTGTTTTGCGGACTATATGTGTTACCTAACACTTCTTCACATTGAATACTAGTTGCCAGGGGCCCTATAATCAAATATGTACAAAAGTGGAGCACAAAGTTTTGCACTGTGCTTGCACTTTCTCCCCACCCAGAGATCACCATATTCAGTTGGGTAGGGCAATACAATTGAATATAAAACCAAGCTAGCACATTACAAAGGCAAGTAGACCTGCACCAACAGGGACCTGGGCTGTATGCAGCCCATAGGGAACTGTACCGCCAAACCAGAGCTGGGAGTCATGGCATGATATTCAGCCACTAAATTCAAATGAGCCCACTGGACATGCAAGGTGCTAAGGGGCCATATGCATGCCCATTATGGGCTCCTTTGAATAGGAAGCAGCAGCATTTCTGCTCCCATTGTGTGACTGCATGCCACATCAGGAATAGTACAACTGGCTCCCCCAATCACCCGAATGCCTGGTCCCACAAATCAAATTTACTCCCTGGTGTCTAGTGGCACCTCCATGCTCCAGTCACCCATCACCATACTGTTAGTGATTTCCCTGGTGTCTAGTGGCATCCCCCCAACTACAGGTCATCCATCCCTGTGCCACCTCCAAGTCCCCAGTGGCTAGTGGTACCCCTGAACTGCACACAGAAAACACACCACCAATCCAACTCCCTTATACCTCTGAAGACAGTGCCATGCAGATATCCTGATACGATGACCAGCACAGCACTTCTCTCAACTCCTTGAGTGCCCCACTGTATGGGATGACAGACAGAATGCATACAGGATATAGTATACTGTACACATGCTCCCTGTCATCTTATATGGTGGCCAGCCGAGGAAGTCAGTGGAGGGCTGTGCTGGTCATCATATTGGGTCTGAGCATGGCACCTTCTTCAGTGGTATGGGGGTGTTGGCTGGGTGGTGTGCTTGGAGTGGGCAGATGGAGTGCCAGAGGGGGCTGCTATCTACCAAGGATTCAAAGGTGGTACTGGGATGGGTGCTCAGTGGGTGGGGTATATCACTGGACAGCAGGGATTCACCATGCAAATTGTGCTAGAGGTTCGGAGGGTGGGGTGTGCCACACCACCAGCGACATCATAAACAATATGGTGACAGGTGATCAGTGGGTGAAGGGTGCCACTAGACACCAGGGGAAATTGTTAAAGATATGGCAGCAGGCAATTGGAAGGTAGGGGTTGTAGGGGTGCCACTAGGTACCATGGAAATCATTACCAATATGGTGATTTGTGATCAGAGGGTAAGGGTTCCACTAGACACCAGGAAAATCATCTACTTTACAGTGACAGGTGCTTGGAGGGTGGGGTGTGCCACCGGACACCAGGGCATTCATAGTGTCAAGGTGTCAGGGGTGGGCAGCTGCAATACTATGTCCTGCCACCAGGGCCTTATGCCCCATTAAGTCAGGGGTTTGCAAAGGCAGCAAATGGTGCCTGTTTGGGTGGTATTTACCACCAGTACAAACAGCTGAAAATGCAGCTGTGCCTGCATGCAGGGGATGACCCAATCATTTGCATGGGTGCAGCAGAATGTTAGTGCTTGGGTGCTAATGAATTTTGTCCATGCTGTGAGGGTCTCTGAATATAGACCCCACCCATGAATCAGGAGCAAAATCCAGTAAGCATGGGCAAACAACCCCCTTAACAACCTGTGCTCTTTTTGAAAATCTGGCCCCAGGTGCCTTATCACCATCTGAGTCTTTCTACCACCACTTTGTGTATCCTATCCCTCTCTAGTCTCTCACTGCATTTTGGAGTTTTAGTTTTCTATTGCACAGTATGTACCTGAAAGGTTTTATTCTTCATTTTAACTCAGTTAGCTATCCTGAGCTCTATATCTGATTTTGCCCTACTGACAACTTTTTTCCTGACCACCACCTTCTACTCATCATACTTTCTGCAGTTCCCTGAGGTGCCTTTCTAAGATGCTTTTCATTTTTTTGTAGTCTGCCTTCCTGAAGTTTGGGTTCATTGGACTGGGTTATATGAGCTGTCCTCATAGGGCCCCATCACATTTTTATGTTTGCTTTCAAAGCATGCAAACATACTGGTATCAGTGTGCTGTGGTGCTGTGAAAGGGCCTTTTGGAACATACCCCTCCTCCACCTATCATGGCTGCAGAATACTAACTCTCCTCCCTAATTCTGCTTACTCTCTGCCATTTTTCCTCCTTCTCTCTTTGAAATCCTTGCTTGGTCTCAAGGCTGGAAAATGCAAGTTGCAAGGTTCTTGTGTAACTCTTAACTCTGACTGCTTGAAGACTCTCATCTGCTTCCCATTCTACATATGTATTAATGTTTACCTCTCTGTTTGTCTCTCAGGGAATGGCAGAAACATTGCACAGCTTGTATCATTTGCATACCCATGATGCAGTGCTTGCAACTCATGGACTGAGCTTTATAGCATACCAAAGGGGGCCAAAACAAAAGTAACCTTCATGGTTGACATTTTACAGCAGTTCCTGAAAGACACATTGCAGCTCCCACACACTTTGGATTTACCAATACCAGTTCTGACACTGCTGTCACTGGGCTTGGCTCAGGATGTTGGAAGCTTAACTCCTCCTGAAGCATTGCTGGTACCTGATGATGTGTCAGTCCAGTGCTGCCATAGTGTCTGGATTCCTTGAATAAACCATATTATCATACTTCTCATATCTGATTATCCCAGCTGGCCCTCAGTCTGACTCTGACCTGAGTGGTGAATGGAGCTCATTGTTAGGAGGATGCCATGTTCTTCTTTTAAATGATTAACCGGGGCACTTGTTCTCCAAATTCTAGAAGTCTGATCCTGACTGATCTGTTTACCACATTGACTGCAATATGGTTTGAGTGGAATTGTCATGTCATCAGTAACTACTCCCATACTGCAGAGTATCTTTGATTATTTAGTGACAGTGGCCTGGGGGAGGGTTACGTCTGAATTAACTGGGTGGTGTCAGCAACTTGATTGTTTTGGGGGCATTGGAGTGACATACTGAGGATGGGCAGCAACAATAGCAGGTGGTGCAGTACTATAGGGCTGATACAGATTCTGTGTCCAGGCTTCAAATTTCCCATGTCTAACAAAATTCCTTTCTTGCATTTTCTTTCCTAATTTTGCCATCTCTTCCTGTGATGGTACACACTCCAGTATCACGCTCTTTGCCACTAGTCAGTGGTGTAACTTACATCATACTCTCAAGCTCATTTCATTCTTCATCCTCTTCTCATACATGTGCTTCCCCCTATTCAACTTCCTCTAATGCTTCTTTCCCCCCACTCCTCCTGATCCTCATGGGCTTCTTTCACTGCTCTTCCTCCTCCTCACATGCTCACCCATTCCTCACTTGTTTCCCCTTGTCCCTTCACATACTGCTGTTGAGCTTCCTCCTTTTGTACCTACTTGGCCTCTATTTCTGTCCCCTGACCCTATAACATTTGTTCTTCTATAGCCCCTTCTTCACTGGCACTCTCCATTAAAATCTACTTTAGTGCTCTGACTTCATTTTATGGGAATGTGGAATTAGTATACCTTACCCTCCTCTCATAAATGACTGCTATGCTGATAGGAATATAGCAGTGTCCCTGTTAGAGTTTAGGTCATAGTCACCTTTGTTATACACAATAGATAACTGAGCAGCAATCATGGCGCAGTCGTAACCAGTGACATGATGCAGAATATCCAGTTACTGTATATCACAATAGAGCACAGGAATTCACATTCCTTTCAATTGGATTTCTTGTCACATTTTCTGACATTTCCAGGTATATAGTGCACCTTGTAACTTGCAGTCGAGAGGATCATGTAGTGGTTCTAGGTGAGCCAGCAATTGTTGCCACCCATGCACAGGCAACTGTGGAAGTTGTTGATATGTTGTCTGTATGAGACAGATGAAGATTGCTTGTTTTTCAGTTGAAAATGGATCAGTTCATTCTCACTCTCACACAGGGGAAGAGAAAGGAGAAGGAGGAAACCAATATGCGTATAGATTTCTCTGGGTGGTGTTAGATGAACTGAACATCCTAGGAAGACTGCTAGGAGACATGGGAGTGGAACCAGTGGGTGTCTGAGGTCTACAAAACCAGGTTTTCTTTTGGTCATACTATCAATCACTCAGTCCTAGTTGTCACACCTGTATGACTCCCAGTTCCACCATGACCATCTCTACCACTGCCAGTTAAAAAAGGTAATACCTGGAACTGGCATGGTAGAACCTTTATCTGTGCCTTTCCTTCCCCTGCATGACTTTCTCCAGTTTCTCCTCATGTTTTCTGCACCACAAACAGATGACATTAACACACTGTGATGTAGCAGCAGGATACAGCCCAAGGCCATAAACTATGGTATTATGGCTTGCTAGACACTAAAATAATGTGCATGTCAATGATACAACAACCATGTGCAGTATGCCCTGAGGTGAGCCATGAAAAGGAGAAGAGTGAGAGTTAGTCCACACCCTGGGTCCATAACTGACCTCACTGACTCACAGACCCCGCTGAAAGACCCTGTGTGTAGGGATCTAACACTCTCAGTTAAAGTTTCATAGCATGTCATTAGCCTTCTGCTTTTCTTTAATCCACTGCTCACATCACTGGCTGACTGGCACCTGGCTGGCTGAAATACAATGGGGGAAAAAATAAAACAATGCACCTCTGCACCCTGAGTTACCAGAAGTTTGTCAATAGAAACGCACGGTAAAACCTAAAAAAAAAAAACACTGCCCTGTCCCTGTTCCTTGTTGGGCTGATCATAAGTCCCTACCCTGCTGCACAAGCACACACTACACTGACTCTTGTTTACAGCAGCAGACAAATTACTGCCTGTACTAGCTAACTATAACAATAATGAGTGATTCTCTAATTTTTTTTAAAGTGTTTTTGATCAAAAATTGGTGTTTTTCTACATAATTGAAGAGCTGTGCCTCTTCATGTTTTTGCATCTTTCCCTGCCAAGATAGCTAGAAATGGCAATGAGACATATGCAACATGAAGCGATCATGAACTTCAGTGTCACTGATTAACTACTGCAGGTCATGTGACTTGCACAAATTTGCACAAGCTCAGTGGGTGAGCACTATAAAACAAACACTACGTCATGTTGTTGAAGCGTTATGGATTCAGAGGGAAGCCATACACCTTTAGACCCCTTACCAGATTCAGAATTGTCCATCTTTACCTGATCCACCAACTGGCAGCTGGCAGTAACTGCTACCCCCCCACCCCAGGTTGAAGTGGAAAGATGGGAGAACATGAGAGGAATGGAATCCCTCAGGGTGGAAGTTATTAAAAGAATTAGGACAGCAGAAGTGAAAGGGATGGGAATGGAAGTATTAAAAAGAGTGGGGGAAGGAGAGAAGGCAAAAAGGAAAGCAAAAAGATCTGGAAGGCCATGTATATGGATGCTAGAAGTCTAGGAAATAAGATTACAGACCCAGAGCCATAATGGCAGAGGCTGGCCTGGATACTGTGGCCATTACCAAGTCATGTTGCACTGAAAACCATAACTGGGCAATATCCATGCCAGGCTAGCATATACTCTGTTCAGGAGAGACAGCGTGGGAAGGAAATAAGGGTGTGTGGTGCTTTATGTGAGGGAAAGCAAAAGGTAATGGAGATACAAGGAATACAAGGGATAGCAGAGGTACTGTGTATCACCCTAGAGATGGGAAATATAACTTCTATATGCACTGGTGTGATCTACACATCTCCAGCACAGGGGGAGTGACAGCAAGGCACAGGTCAGGAAGCATAGGAAAACCAAGAGCAGTTATAAAATTTGCAAGTAGTGTTTTATTATCATCAATAACAGTAAAATAAAATATAAAGATTGTTCAGTATAGCTACAGTATTTACAAATGCAGTACAGAGAAAACAATGTCCTTCTTCTGAGGGTATCTCTAATCAAAAGTTTCAGTCTCTCTGGTCTCTCCTCAGCAAATGATTGCTGCTCTTTTTATAACAAGATGTTGCCTGATAATTAACCTGTTCATCCAGAGCTCATTAAGGTGACATCAACAAAAATCAAAAGAGACCTAGGAGTAATTATATCAGATGATCTAAAGGTGAGCAAGCAATGTGAGAAGGCAGTAAGGAGGGCTGGGATTTTACTGGGATGCATAGGGAGAAGTATCAACTGTAGAATACAGGAAGTTGTTATCCCTCTGTACAGAAGTTAGTGAGACCCAATCTGGAGCACTGTGTGCAATTCTGGAGACCCCATCTCCACAAAGACATAGACAGAGTGGAGGCTGTTCAGAGGAGGGCAACCAAAATGGTGCAGGGTCTGCACCAGAAGACATATAAGGAGAGACTAAAGCAGCTTAATATGTATACACTTGAGGAAAGGAGGGAGAGGGAGGACATGATAGAAACGTTCAAATACCTCAAGAGAATCAACAAAGTCCAAGAGGGTAGCATCTTTCAGAAAAAGAGATGTGCAAGAACAAGGGAACACAATTTGAAGATAGAGGGGGGACGGCTCAGAAGTAATGTGAGGAAGTATTTCTTCACAGAGATGGTGTAGATGCATGGAACTGCCTTCCTGAGGAGGTTGTAGAGTCAAAATCAATGGGGGAATTCAAGAATGCATGGGACAGACATAAGGCAATTCTTTTTTTTTTTTTGAAATTTCTCTTTTATCCTCCTCACAGCCTGCCTCCTCCGACCCTTCAGCGACGACCTCCGGACATCCCTGCCGGAACCCTGCCCCCACAGACCACGGATCCCCATGGAGCTGCGGTTTACCTCCCCTGGGTGGGGACGAGGTGGAGGGGTTCTAACCCCGTAACTTTACATTTTCGTCGGTCTCGTGGTCTGTTGGGCGGGCACGGGCACATCATGGGCACGTCCGAGGTCCTCGCCTCTTCCCGGATGAGGCAGGCTCTTTTTCCTCTTTTCTCCCTCCCTGAGCAGCTGATGACCTCCCCTGACATCATGACGCGCACATCGACGTCCGTGCTGCTCAACGGCCAGCCATCCCCTAGTGGGGCTTGCAGTTCCCCGAGCCTCCGCTCGGGGTCATGCAAGTGCCGTGCATCGGCCAAATCCCTCCCTGGAGCAGGCGAGCTGTCATTGGATGCTCAAGTCTGTCTTCCCCTGGCCGACCCACCGACTACCCGAGTCTGCTCCCGAACCCGGGTCGCCAGCATGGAGCGAGATGTGGCGTCCAGCACCTCAACCCTCAGCGCCACCGGGCCGGACCTATAAGGCAATTCTAGTGGAGTGTAGAGGGCAGTAGGCTTTTGGTTAACTAGGATCTGCAGCTTATCCATTGGGTAGGGAAATGGGCAGACTAGGTGGACCAAGCGGTCCTTATCTGCCATCAAATTACATGTTTGTATGAGTCCTTCCATACTGTTCACCACCACACAGAGCTTGGTGTCATCTATAAATATACTCACTTTTCCCTGTGGCCTAACTCCAGTGTTGCTAAAGTACATATTTAAAGGTCTGCTCCTATGGAAGACCTAAGAGATATGCCACTGGCCACCTCCTTTGCCTCTCAGAATTAGTTATTGAAAACCACCTCCTGGGTCCTGACAAACCACCAGTTCTCAGTTCATCAAGAGAATCCTTACCCTTAACATATCACCCACCCTCTTAACCAGCCTCCCATATGACACTGAGTCAAAGTCTTAACTGTAATACAGATATGGGATATTATACAATGGGTTAGGAAAATCCTGCATTCCAACTGGCCAGAACTCATGGATAGTGACAGTACTACTAATGGATACAAAAAAACCCGGCAATTAGGGTGCAGTTCTTAAATGAGATCCACATGCAGGCTTTAAAACTTTCAAATTTAAACTGCTGCCATTTGTATTCCACGTTATTTATTTATTTCAAAAGTTTCACCAGCAGAGACATACTAAACTGATGACAGCTTGTTTCGAGACGTGTCATGGTGTTAAGGGGTAAAGAAGATGTTTTGAGAGGACAGAAAATAATAAGTAGTATTAACAGCATTATAAAAGTAGAAGTTGTATACACAAATGCAGTATATCAAAGGAGCATAATCATAAACATTGTAAAACAAATCAGTGCAACAGGTACACGTAGTACACAAAAAAGTGAGCTTTGATAGGCAGGGAAAAATTATTCATACAAGTATAATGGGGGAGGAGGGAAGCAAAATGGCCAGGGAAATAATGGGGAGGAAGGAAGTGAAGAGGCAGAAAGTCATGGACAGTCACAGTTTTGAGTAGAAAAATCAAGAAAAAGAAAAAAGAAACTTAAGGGAGGAAAAAGAAGAGGCCGAACAGATTGACAGGCAAAGGATGGACCTGAGTTTAGGACTGGAATATGAGAAGGCAGCTTGGCCAAGATAAGATTTCCTGTGTAGTAAGGTAGGAGGGAAGGGAAACACACCAGAATTTGAATATGAATTTGGCACAATGGAAAGGGTGCCTGGCATCAAGAGAGGGGAATGAAAGGGAAAAGTAGTGCGGTTAGTGATGTGTATGAGGTGGATAGTCTATGGCAAAATAACAAAAAGGGTGAAATAGAGGGTTTTGTCTGGCAAGGGAGAATTTGGGAGCTCCACTGTAAATTTTGTCACCATGGTCAAAAATAGAGAATCATCTTTAAAGAAATCTCTTGGAGGGCAGGAAGTGGGATACCCACTTTGTTCCTTCATAGTGCACCAAGCTTGCAGTGGAGCTTATTGTGTATGACATTGATATGCACTGAGAACTCAAGGTGTCAGCCCAGTCATACCCCAAGGTACTTAAAGGAGAACGCATCCTCTTTTTTTTAAATTAAATGTACTTCACTGAACTTTAATTTGCCACAGAAAATCAAATGACAGTCAAAAGTAGAACAAACCATACAGCTACAAACAGATAACAGAGACAAACAAGTACTTCAATGAGTACGTCTTACAAAAATTATCTCAATACCATGGGGGTCCCAATAAAACACATATAATATAAAAGATCAACAGTAATGATAAAAAACATCAGTGTGCAGCTTGAGTAACAGACAAAAGAGCATACAAGGGTTCCCATCTACTCTGAAACAATTTGGATTGATCCCAAAGAGTGACAGTCTGTTTTTCAATGTCTAAGGCCTGGAGGATTTCCCAGTGCCACTCTCTAAAGGAAGGAACTGTATCATCCAGCCAAAGCCACAAGATTACAAACTTAGCCGTAATGGCTACCACGGCCATATAATGTATCTCTTTCTAGCTGCAGATCAGATTTTGATAGAAACTGATTAGACAAATTTCCGGTGTGAACAGGTCATCAAGCCCCAGCAAGGTATCTGATTGCGCCTTAAAGGAAGCCCAAAATGGTCACATTTTTACGCAGTTCCATAATATATGTTTGAGAGTACCGTCCTCCAGGGTGACATGATGCACCTTGCTGGAGAAGCTGCTAAGCTCCTTGGCTCTGCTCCTCACCCATACATAAAACTATTTAATTGTTATTTCAGCACCTCTGCGAGATACTCCTGATACACCTGCTTTAGTCTAACAACACAGAGGCTCCACTGGATACAGAATGTCTTGCAAATATGGATGCAGAAATGAAGCCAGCAACAGTGCATCATACCCCACTTCTGACACCTGAGAGGGACAAGGCCTCAAAGAGATCCAAAGCTCAGGGTCCGACTACTGTCTAGTCTTGGGCTTCAGGTCAAGCCTTAACTGAAGAGTGCTTTCTCCAGAAATATACACCCCTAAAAGAAGCACTTCAGAACATAACTGAGGATCTTAAAACAATGAGATCTTCAATCAACTACTTACCAAGAGTGGGTGACAGAAGTGCGAATTAGGTCCATGGAAGACTGGTACAGTCGTACAAAGCCTGAAACAGCAACCCTTTGACAAAGATTGCATCATCTGAAGGAGAAGATTGAAGACCTTGGGGGCCACAGCCACAGGAATAATCTGGTAATATTTGGATTGCCAGAAGGCTCGAAGGGCCATAATGTCATCACCTCTGTACAAAGGTTTTGTGAAAAGTTGCCGGCCCCTCTCCCAATGGCCTGACTTATGTTGTGGAATGGGCTCATAGAGTGCTGTGACCCTCCACTCAGCAGGGTGCTCAGGTGCAACCTTTGATTTTTAAGTTGCTTAACTTCCTTGACCAAATGCATATTCTCTCCAAAATCAAAGATATCTAAACATTGGAATGGGAGGGTCGTAAAGTGAGGACAGTGCTAGACTTACCAAGTTACATTCATCTAGAGAACAACTTATTCCCCGGTAATTTCCAAGTTGTTGGCTGCTCAAATTCACTTTAGGATTCTGTATCATGCAAGGCTTCCCCAAGACTTTTGAATCCATTGAGCAGGCTAAGTCTGAGCTGCCCATTCTTTGCCCCAAGCTCTTGAAGCCCTCCCCTTGTTGTACTCAAGGCTCAGATTTAAGCGATGGATTGCATTATTCTCCAGGATAACTATTGACTTTATATATTTTATGGGATTTTATACCTTAATTACACTTTCTTAGATCTGGCAATCCAGAGTTTCATACTTGTAAGGAATTACTTTTGGAGTGGCAGAGTGCACACTATCCCTATTTGTGCTTCCACTTATATAAAGTGATGGACATGCAAACTTTTGTTTAAGTCTCCACCAATTTGATCCTGCACTTTATTGTCCTTTCCAGTATTTAACTGTTACAGAAGTACATATCATGATACCCTGGATGCTCTCCACCTCCTTGGAAATTTTAAAATAGACCCCTAATTGTTGATCACTTAAGTTTTACCTTATATCTTTCCTGCTTCGAAAGAGAATTCCTGCATCAGTTGGGGTTACTGCACTGGGCTTGCCCTCTCCCTGCAATTTTTTACCCATAGTTTAGTTTTCCCAGATAATATTGGTTGAATGACCACTGAAGAACTTTCTTCAAGTCACACTAATTGGGCCTTCAATCTAGCTTTGGATAACCCCGATATGATTTTTGAACTAAGGGAGATTTCTTGTTTCAGTGACCTATGAGATGCGGAGGCTTCTGCACTCCTGGATCGGACTTCCTTCAGCTGCAATGTACAATTCCTCTGCAGTAGTACCTATTCCACACAGCTGGAGTGTAAACGTTGTGCAAGTCACATTACTTCTTGACTTGGGTCCCTTCTGTGCTCTGAATTCAGTGGAGATAATGATCGGTATTTTGATCAGAGACCGACCAGCCTGCTTACTCTTGTTTATGAGCTCATAATGGGATTTTCTACTTTGGTTTTAGTTTTCTCCATTGATGCTCCTTCAAAACTTGCAACACAGCTTTCTTTGGTCCTAGATCATGTAATTTGCTTTTTCTCCACCACTTTGCTGGTCTGCATCGGAGTACTAACTATTTAGCAACCGATTCTTTCTACTAGGCCTGATACCAAAAAATGGTTTATCCTAGACATTTTTTATGTACTCTGGTAGCTTTATCCTATTGCCTTGGTATGTAAATATTACTCTGTACTTTATTGGGAAGTACTGTTAGATCAGTTCTGATGTACGGAGGGGGGCTGGGGAGGGGACAGTCATGGGTCACCATGTACCACCACCTGATTTCTTCTTTTTTTTTAATGGCTATACTAATTAGTGGGAGTTGGGAGCCTTTACTCCAGGGCTGTGCTATAAAATGAGAGTCTTTTTGTTACTGGTGACTGGGCAAGGGTTCTACCTACCAATTTCGTCTTCTGACCACATACCCTCCTTGATTTGACAATGGGGTGGATGGGATAGTGGACCCTTTTCCTTCCTCCAGTGACCCGTTTTATTTCCAATTGCTTCTTATGTCAATCTGCCTTCTCTCACCCCCCTTCTATTTATATGCTATAGAAAGTGTGAGTGTGGGTAGCAGCCTAACTCACCCAGCATTTATCCATGCCATCTGGGTTGTTCTATGCTATATAGTTAACTGGGTCTGCTATTCCCTCTTTGACTTGTCTTAGAATACAACAGACAGAGCTCAGTGTCAGTGTGGAGGGTCTGGACACCCTGAACTCTCCCTTCCTGTAAGCTCTTGAAATATAACTTGAAAGTGAACATCTACTATACCTTGAGCTCTCTTCTCTTGCTGATGCTCTGTATGATGAGAACTGGTCCGAGTGAGGTGAGGGGCGATTGTGGCTTTATCCATATGAATGTGCTGTTGAGAGGGCATACTGGTTTGCTGGTGGTGGTCACTGGAGGTGATGGGGGTTTAACCCCTCTAGGCTATCATTTCTATGCTCCTTCTGGAGCTTCAGTATGGTGGGTCGAACTGGCAGGGCCCTCATTAAGCCAGATACTCCCTATCTATTCTGGATTTGTTCTGCGTGTACTATTAATATTCAGATCTATTAGTGTGTCACTTGCTTCCCACAACTACTGACTTTTTATAAATTTAAGTGCCTTGGGAACATTCATTCCTACTCTTTTCAGCCTCTCTAGTCTTATTTATTGTTATTGATGGGATATACATGTTTTAATTTTATACATTTATATAGGTCCTGTGATATTCTACAGTATTTTTAGCAGGATGGCAGTGCTGTGGTTAGTGGTGGTCCCTCTTTTCTTGGCCGTTATTCTTATTCTGAATCACAGTTTAAGGGTTGTGGGTTCTACTTAATTAAGTATAGTTAGTCAAAGAGTTGATGTATGGTTACCTTGGGCTTTTTCCTCATCGGGATTAGGGGAGGAGGGTTAGATGACTTATACTATATGAGTGGGGCGGGAGGCGGAGAGCTGAGTATGGTGAGTGGTACTCATCATGGACCTGTTACCTTAGTGGCAATGGTCTTAAGGACAAGGGTTTGGTATACATACTCTAGTTGGATGTTTTGTTTTGGTAATTGTAGGGAGTTATTATGAGGGGACTGGGGTTTGGTATGTTCTGAGGATTGTTGCTTTTACTCAATGGTGGAGGGGTTGTACAATGTTGGTTTGGGGCTTGTGGGATGGGGTGGTTTGGGGTTTTCCTCCCTTGGGGTATCGTATAACCATCCCCTTGTTTTTCATCAAGATAAGGGTGGGTGGGTGGAGGGTTCAGCAGCTCGGTTCATTTTCTGAGCGCCTATATCACATTATTTGAATTTTTTGACAGGAAACTACTATGTTGTAAACTATCTTTAGTTTGTCAGGGCCATATAAACCAGTGTCTTGGAATGTGAAGGGGGCTAGGGATAGATACAAACAGCAAATAATTTTGCTTCACTTAAGGCAGATGCAGGTTAATATTGCATGCCTCCAGGAGACACATGTACTTCGTGAGGATATCCACTGCTTTCGTAGAGATTGGGTGGGGCAGACTTATGGTTCTGGTGTCAGTACAAGGAAGGGTGGGGTGGCCATCCTAATTTTCCACTCTGTCCCATTTAGACTGATACAGGAATTCTGGGATCCCGAGTGTCATATTCTACTCCAAGGTGTTGTTGGCATGTGCAGAGTCATCCTTGTTTCCATT
Organism: Neoceratodus forsteri; assembly: GCA_016271365.2. Classification (NCBI taxonomy): domain Eukaryota; kingdom Metazoa; phylum Chordata; order Ceratodontiformes; family Ceratodontidae; genus Neoceratodus; species Neoceratodus forsteri. The sequence continues at coordinate 876,180,534 of CM057452.1, read as the reverse complement.
TACGGTCCCAAATCAGACTCAACTGCATTTTTTACACAGTTAGTCCCCCTCCATGCACCCTTAACAGATGGTAATATTTTACTGGGAGGCAACTGGAATATTGTATATCAGACTGAATGGGGCAGATACGATGCCCACTGTAAGACCTTTTCCCCAGGACAAAGGAGACTTCGGGAACTTATGGGCGATCTTGGACTTGTTGATCCCTGGCGTCTCCTACACTCTCAAGAGAGACAATACACTTATTTATTAATTTTTGTTTATTTCAAATTTGGATTAATACCTTTGAGCCAGGGGCTCATTTACAAAGGCTCCAAGTCAACAAGGAATACAAGACATTTACAGATGATGAAACATTGCAGAACAGAAAGACATCAACTAACAAGTGGTATTAGTGTGCAGTTACAACATTAAGCAGGGTACAAGAAGTAAAGAGAAACAGGACCACACTTCCAGAGAAACATATTAATGCAGCACTAATTAAGTGCAGTACAGTGTTTAACAATCATGTTACAGTTCAGACGGGGTGCTCCCAGTCTGCAGAAATGCATGTTTTAGCAGCCAAGGTGAAGCTTTGTCAAGGGGAGATAGTAGGTGGTGGGAGGTGGGAGGGGGAAGTGGGCAGTTGTGGAACAGGAGGGTGGGAGTGTGAGAGGGTAGTGTTTGACGGGTGTGAGAACCGCTGTCAGAGGCCATGGATTAACAGAAACACTGGCAGTCAGATTTGCTGACAAGAAGAGATCGATGCCCATTTTTAAAGTAGCCAAGTCTGGGGGAGTTGGCAAGGTCTGCAGGCAGATCATTGAACCATTTAGGCCCACAGTAGGAGAGGGATCTTTGGCCAATGGTGATTCGTTTGAAGCGAACAGTTAGAACAGTCCTGGAGGCACTCCTTGTGCATTTAGATGGTTGTGCAGGCTCAAAGAGGGCTGTAGTAGCCCTAGGCATGGACCCCATCAGGGACTTTTTCGCAAGGAGGCAGGCCTGGTATTGGAGTCTGTGGTGGAGTGGGAGTCAGCCAGTTTCCTTGTACAGGTCACAAGAGTGATTCATTTTGTGTTCTACCTGGACCAGGTGGCAGGCCTTGTTGAAGATGGAGTTGACCCTTTTAAGCTCTGTGTCTGGGCCTGCCCCATATATGACAAGACCATAATCCACAGATGAGAGAACTGAACTGCACGTAACAAGTTTCAGGGCAACCGGTGACATTGAGGTGCTGTGTCTGTACAGGATGCCACGCTTCATGTTGGTGGACTTTACCAGTTGCTCAGCATGGGCAGTGAAGTTGAGGGTGTCATTAAGGTGAATCCCTAAGTACTTGAATGTATTGACTTGGTCTAGTACTTCTCCTTCGCTACTAAGTATATGCAGTGAGGACCCTCAAATCTTGCTCTGTGGGGTGCTGAAGAGCATGCTCTTTGTCTTTTTGTAGTTGAGTAGCAGTTTATTTCAGGTGGACCAGGATTCCAATGCATGAAAATTGTGCTGAAGTTCAGAGCTAATTGATCCCAGGTCTTTCCCTGGGACAGAGATAACAGCATCATCTGCATAGAGTACAGAGTGTGCAGGACAGGTAGAAGGCATGTCATTTATGAAGAAGCTAAATAAGAGAGGACCGAGGATAGAACCTTGTAGGACCCCTAGGTTTACTTCACTGGGCTCAGAGATTATATTGCCAATCCTGACCCTTTGAGATATGTGGGTTAGGTGAATATGGAACCAGGCCACAGATTCCATTGACAATCCTGTAGAAAGGAGACATTTCAGTAGCAATTGGTGATTGACTGTGTCAAAGGCCTTGGTGAGGTCTATAAAGATAGACCCCACTGCCATCCCTTTATCCAGGGCCCCATAAAGCTGAGTGGTGTACTCTACTAGCGCAGTGACAGTGGAGTGGTTTTGTCGGAATCCATGTTGTTGCAATCAGAGAAGGCTATGCCTTCCTAGGTACTCAGTTAGTTGTTCTGAGACCACCCTTTCAAGTGTTTTGGAAGCGGGGGTAAAACTGAGATGGGATGGAAGTTTGCTAAATTAGCTCTGTCTCCTAATTTAAAAACAGGTGTGACTTGAGCCTCTTTCCACTTGTCAGGGAAGATGCCAGATCTCAGAGAGGCATTGAATACCTTGGTGAGTGGTGCCACAAGTTTGTTTAATGTGAGTGCTACAATCTTCATATCGATCATGTCACTTCCCATCCTGGTCTTACCAAGGACCCGTTTGATATATTTGACCATCTCACCTGTGGAGATTTTCCTGAAGTAGAATGGTGGGGTAACATTATCCTGTGGTGATGGAGTGTTGAGGTTGTGCTCTTGGCCTGCAAGGGTGTGATTCAGGTATTCAAGTGGCAACACATTGCTGAGGTCCGTGAATGCAACATTAAAAGCATCAGCAATTTTTTTGGGTCTTACAATGTACCAGAGGTGGTAACTATAAGGTCTGGTGGGGCCCTTGAGGCTCTACCCATAAAAGATTTTACAGAGTCCCAGAACTCCCTGCCTCCCTCTACCCCAGGTCTTTCCTAGGAGGTAATTGCAGTAAGCTGCTTTCGCCAGAAGTACGAGTTTTGTGCAGGAATTTCTAGCTGCCTTATATGCTTGGGAGTCAGCTAGATTCCCAGTGGTTATGGTCCTATGCCACAGGTGATCTCTGAGTCGCATGCATTCAGTTAGAGGGCTGGACAGCCAGGGGTTGGGGATTCCTCTGGCTTTGTTTGTTTTGTAAGGAGCAAAGATGTCACAGGCTTTAGTAAAAATACTGTAGAAGTAATCCAGTACTTGGTTTCTGTCCTTGACTCTATCCAGAGGGGACCAGTCAATCTCTTTTAGGTAGTGCCTGAAGGAGTCTAGTTGACCAAGCCTTAGTGATCTGTTCCTGGTGGTCTTAGGCTTACTCTTGGTGAACTTGTTTGTCCAGGTAAGTAGTACAGGGGACTGGTCACTGATGGTGTTAGGTAGGACTGTTACCTCTACGATATGTTCAGGACAGGAGGAGAGTAGCCAGTCGGTGAGGGTGCTGGTTCCTGCATGGTAGTTTTGTCTGGTGGCATGTGTGACCAGTTGGGTCAGGTACAGTCTGGCTACTTGGTCTCTAGCTGTCGTTGCATCCTGTGCTTGCCAATTAATGTTGAAGTCCCCTAGGATTATATGTTCCCAGTTTAGTTTGTTCTGTTCGAGGTGGCTTATGAGCTGTGGGAAGCCAGTGAGTAGTGTCCCAGGAGGCAGGTATATGGTGGTTAATAGTAGCACTTTGTTTTGTTGGCCAGTATTAAGTTTTAGTGTTAGAATCTGTGCTTCCTTGGTGTGGAAGCTAATTGGTAGTATTTGCCCTTCGATGTCACTCTTGAGGTAAACCATACAACCCCCCTCCACCTCTTTTTGAAGTACAGTCCTGCTGGAACAGGTTATATCCAGGAAGGGCAATTGCTGTGTCTAGAATCTTTGGTGATAGCCATGTTTCTGTTAGGGAGATGACGTCAGGATCAATCTGAGCCACCCAGGCCTGAAATTGTGTCAGTTTGGCAGTTATTATTCTCCACTGCACCTCTTCCAGAATAAATTATTTTCTTACTACCCAAGAGCATTTGAATGGTCTCATGTCTTCTGACATACATGCAACGGTTATTTCTGATCATGCCCCGATCACCATTCTCCATTTTCATAATGGGTCAAGAGAGTATGATGCCTTCTGGTGGCTTAATGTGCAGTTATTGCAGACTCCAGACGCGCTTAAGATTATTGAAGATTTTCTTATAAAACTTCTTGTTGCAAAATGAGGGTTCAGTCACCACTGTTGATACTCTCTTGGAGGCCACCAAGTGCATTGTTCATGGAGAAATTATTAGGCTCATGGCTATACAGACTAAAAGGTTCAAGGCCAGGTTAGCACATCTCTTTCATGACATTCGGCAGCTTGAATATGACCTTATCATGTCCTGCTCTATGGAGAAATGGATCGGGATGAATAACCTGAGAGCACAGTATGCAGATCTGCTCTCCCAAATGGCTGAACAAGCCTTACTGCTTACCAAAATCAGATATTTAGAATCAGAAGATAGAGCTGGGAGGCTGCTGGCCCTCAGGTTATGGCAGCTGGACTCAGGTAAAAATATTGCTGGTATTTGGCATGAAAATACAGACTGAATTGAAACACAACCGAGGAAAATTGCAGCGATTTTCCATGCCTACTAGTCCCAGCTATATGCTAGTGAACTTTCAGACTCAATTACCAAGGCTGATATTGCCTCTTACCAATACCCACTTCCACTCCTGGTTCTAGACCCAGCCAGGAAGAATGTATTAGCTCAACCAATATCTCTTCTTGAGATCCAAAGTGTCATCCACCAGATTCCTCCTGATAAGGCTCCTGGGCCGGATGGCTTCAGCAACAATTTTCACATTGTTTGTCTTTCTGAATTAGCTCCCTTCCTAGTAAGGTTATATAATTTTTGGTACAAATCTGGCCTCACTGATTCCTCCTTTATGGAGGCTTAGAAAATGTTTTTTTTTATTTCCTGGCATCTGATTGGCTAGTACCCTTGCCAGGGGGGTACATTAACTTTCAATAGATGCCCAGGAAATAAAAAGTGCCAGTGCAAACTGGCCTAATGCCCAGCCTGATATCCATGTGCCCATCCTGCTTTGTCATTGGCTAAAGCAGTGGGCAACAATTTCCAACTGCCGCCATTTTTTTTAAATGGCTTAGCGAGACGGAGACCGAGTAAGAGCCCCCCAGTCCATAACCCAGATACCACCCCATAAGTTGTAAAACAAAAAGTCTCAGCACTGTGCACATGAACAAATAAAAACAGCCTTTCTTTATTTATTCACTTGTTCCTTCCATTCGCCGACTGACCAAGCGTGGAGCGTGACAGTTCCCTATGGACATTCCTTCTCTACTGCTTTATGCCCCTGTACTAAACTTTGCTTGTTGCTTTTGAAATATAATAGCCACATGTTAGGTTATCCTATGCCTACTCCAAAACCAACCTCAGCGTCTATAACCACTCATCATTAATGCTCAGAAGTAGCACCTTACCACATCCTGCTGCTATCAGAGCGTTCATGTCTCCTAACCGACGCACCCGATCCAACCAAAAGCTGCAGCATGTTCGACAGTTATCCTAATTCCCCATCCAATAGCACTGCAAAATTAGACATTCTGACATGGCGGTTAAATGAAACCGACAGAAACACGGAACGCCAGCCAGCGTCCTACGGAAGCGGGGGGGGGGGGATTCGAGATCAACAAGCGATCGGGATGGGCAGGGTAAAATAGTTAAAAAATATTTGAAGACATGAATAAAACTGAATTAATTAATTAATAAAGTAAAGAAAACATAAAAAGCACTGTAACTTAAACCCTGAATGTATCTGTGTGGTTGGGAGGAGGTAACCATAACAACCAGCTCCAAAGTGGGAACTACGGAGGCTCCATTGAGACACAACTCACTAGGTGTAAAGATACATAGTATTATAATACAGGTGGAGGAACTATTTGATTACAAAATAAAGCAAACAGGTAAGAGTTTTAACATGTAAATAACAAAGATTTTTTTCCCAAACATATATCATTCAGTGGCTCATTTTCTAAGTGCAATAATACCCTCAGGGTGTTTGGTATGGGCAATACCGGACCTTCCAGTATGTCTCCTCGCCTAAAGCGCCGCCTCATTATGTTCTGGGCGGGTCCCCGGGTATTGCCAAATAGCGCCCACCCTGTCAGGTATTATTGCTTGCTTTAATCACACTTGTCATTAGCTGGATAGAGATGTCTCTGCCCAGTAGCTACTGACCTATATTTTTATTAAACACTTATATTAAAATTCTCTCTAAAATTTCTGTTAATCAACTAGCTACAGTGTTGGACTCCCTAGTCAGACCACTCCAGGTGGGTTTTTTAAAAGGCAGGACGTCTAGTGACTATATGTGAAAATTACATCATTTAATTGCTGCATTGGGGAGAGCAGGATCCCTATGGCCCTGGTCTCCCAGGATGCAGAAAAGGCCTTCAATCGAGTGTTATGGCCATATCTTTTCTCATCCCTCCTTAAATCTTGCCTCCCAATAGAATTCATTCAATGGGTCAAAATTCTATACACAAATCCCTCTGCTCGAATCTGGTGTAACAGCCTTCTTTTGGACTCATTTCCTCTCTCCCGGGGCACTCACCAGGGATGCCCTCTTTTGCCATTATTCTTTAACTTATATCTACAACCTTTGCTTTATAAGCTACAGCTTAATCATGCCATTCAGGGAATTTCAGCTGGGGGTAGTAGGTACCTTTTGCCAACTTGTGCTGATGATCTTCTGTTACATCTGGAAGATCCGGTCATTTCTCTCAGTCATGTCATCACAGAAATCAAATGGTTTTCATGTGTCTCAGCTTATAGGCTTAACATTAATAAAACCAAGGTGCTACCTTTCAATAATTTGGTGGCCAAAAAGGACATCACTAATCTTGGCCCAGCTTGGGAATTCCATAACTTGATCTATCTGGGCACCCATCTGTCCCGCTCTGCCCCTACACTGGTGAAGGAAAATCTTGCCCGGTTGCTCCACGTACTTAAGCTTGACCTGCATAGGTGGTCCTCTATTCCACTCTCTTTATGGGGGAGAGTAAGTGTAATTAAAATGAATATCCTACTCAGCTGCTGCACCCCGTTGGAATGCTTGGTGTTCTCCTTCCAAAATCCTTGTTCACCTGGTTGCAATCACTTCTTAATGATTTCTTCTGGAAAGGGAAGGCAGTTTACCCCCACTTACCTTAAACTTACAGCTCCCAGACTAAATGGAGGTTTATCCCTCCCTAAGTTTTTCTTTTATTATGGTGCTCTCCAAGTTAGCAAACTATTTCAATTGAGAGTGAGGGATCTGGATTCTAATCTCTCACACAGGCTGTTATTGCTGTAAATTGAGGCTTCACTGGTGTGTCATTTTGATATCCAACTGGGCAGTTTCTTTTACTCTAGGCTCTCCATGCTTACCTCTCCTTTGTTCTCTACATCACTCAGTTGGTCATTGAAGGCCCACTCCAACTCGAGTGATACTTGAATGTAGACTGGGCGAGAGCATTGACACAACCAGTGTTAGGTAACCCAGATTTTAAAATTGCTGACTGACCTATGTCTTCCCCTTTTTTTTCTAAGTTGAAAGACATCATGATTTCCCAACTTTTTGAAGAAGATAAAATACTGCCATTCCAGTCCACTAAAGAGCAGTTCTTGTTCCCTGCATCTCACCTCAGAAGGCTGTGGGTTATATCCCCATGCCAGGCACTTGGGCTAAATCCCAATACAGACACTGTAGTGCAGCATGAGGGGGCTGCTGCACTCCTGAGGTGCTGTCTTTTGGATGAGATGATAACCTAGGTCCCATCTGCCATTCCAGTGGTACTTCAGGTTGGTGTTAAACATCCCACAGCACTTCTTGAAAAGAGCTGGGGAATTTCCCTAGTGCCCTTGCCAAACCTCCCCCCATTAACTAAAAATACCACCAACAGCTCAATCTGGTTCAAGATCAGTTGGCATTCATCTGTATCCCCCTCCCCCGTGGTCGTGCCTGAAAATAGGAAAGATTTGCCTAGTGTACTTACCCAGTCAACAATAACTGAATAAAAATAAATAAATAAATAAATATTTACAAATTACTCAGTCTATTCTTTCCATTCTACCCTCCCAACCATTGAAGGTTATGAGCTCTTCATTAGACTAAACTTTCCATCAAACTGTGACACAACCACATGTGATATTTATTTACTATAAGCCGTTTCAATCTCTAGACTTCACCTCCCCCTCTGGAATCTGTTATTATTGGACTCAGACCCTTGATATACCAGAGGATCCTACCATATGGCACTCAGTCTGGAGGCAGTTGTATAAATACATCAAGGAAGATAGGCTTTGGTTGCCCTAATTTCAGATTCTGCATGAAATGTGTAACTCCCCATCTAAGTTGCATAAAATGGGTAAACTTGGATCATCCACCTGTACCCCATGTCATCAGGAAGAAGGACATCTTTTCCATATACTATGGGGCTGAATGAAAGTGGTGCCTTTCTGGATTACCATTAAGGAGTCACTCGACCCCTTCCTGGAACTTAAAGACATTTTTTCCCCTATCATCTGCCTCATTGGTCTCTTTCCACAAGACCTATTAGGTGTCCGTAAAGCTCATTTAGCTCTTATATCAGTGGTTGCTAAGCTTATAATTATGCACCACTGGGTGGATAATACAGTTCTATCACTTCAGGAGTGGCACCAAGAGATTCTAACAGCTCTTATGTTAGAGAAACATACTGCCACCCATGCAAAACATCCACAGCTGTTTCATGCAGGATGGGAGACTGTATACCCTACTGTCTCTCACACTAGGAGTGCCTTAGTCTCCACTATCTGCTGTCTTCTTCCCTTTTTAGTGAAGCTACTTACACAGACCTCCATACTTCAGTCACCTCCATATTTCCTGGGGGGTGTCTCAACTGAACAATTCCATTGGTTTCATAAACAATGAGAACCAAGCTGCTTGGGAGGGTGAGGGTGGGGGATGCTTTTATTGGTTGCTTCTCTCATATTTTTTTTTTATTTGTTTTTTTTTGGTATTTTTTGTCCTCGTCATTTGATTGCGACTGTTTTTTATTTTGTTGTTTGTGTATTTAGAAAACTCAGTAAAGCATATTGAATTATTAAAAAAGTACCATCCTCCAGGACACACTGGATATATATCAGGGAGGATACTTGGCCCATGAGGGTTAAACAAGAGGGGGGTAAAATCATGGTTATGCAAAATCTTATGTTGAATTAGACAGTAGCAGTCCTGCTTAATAAATTTATATTGCAAGGTCCAAACAGACTGCTACTCTTTGAGATCTCACTGCACCCCAAGAGTACCTTGCCAATAATAACAAATCCCTTGTGGACTGATGGGGTTGAGGGATTGGAAACCTTACACAAATTAGAAATACAGTGGATATAGCATGCCACAGCTACCATGCTAGCCAGAAGCTCCTCGTCCCTCTCAGACCATGGACCAAATCCAAGTAACCAGAAATGGCATGCTTAAGCTGGAAATACTTAAATACCAAGAAGCCAGACACCTTAAATTGTTCTTGAAACTCATAAAAAGAAATACAGTTCCCATCCAAAAGCAAGGAGTTTACAGCAGGAAGAGAGACTTGTGGCTGAAAATGAGATGGTGTGGGACAATGATTACTTTAAATATTAGGATTGCCTTACACAGGTTGGGAGGTATCATTTGGAATATTTATATGGAGATAAGAATCAAGCTAAGTCAAGATAGCAGCAGTGGGTGGATGGGTGAGTGTAATACAGTATAAAGGAGGCTCTTAAGCTGCAGCCCTACTGCCCTAGAGAGGTCCTCCTCAATGTGCAACGAAGAAGGACTGTACAAGGCAACCACTTCTCTGAGCCCCAGTGTCCCTGTGATAGGGTTAGTCCCTGCCACTTCCTAAATGTACCAATTCTTTATCTTGTCTTTGGTTGCAACCACTATCTTTACCTCTTCTGAGGCTATCCCTGTGACTTTCTGTATGGAGGCAGGCCACCTCCTACTCATCCCCTGCCCGAAACATGTTGCCCTTTTCGATTTTTCTATTTTTCCAGTTTGGTACATTGAATAAGGTAATTTGATGGTGGTATGGGCAAATGCCTTGCAGACAAACAGGAAGGACAACAATAATATCTGCTACAATATTTATTTTTACATCTAATCTGTTTAAGAATAGAGCAAGGTTTGTGTGAGGAAAATAAATACCTTTGAAAAAAGGATAACAAATTGGAGTGCTTCTGAAATAAAGAAAGAGGCATTTTGCAGTAGAGTTAGCCAGTATATAAATGGCACCTATATTACAGGCTGGGTTACCTGTTGTTCTTAAGTATTTTTGTTCATATTCCTTTCAAGTAACCCAGTCCCCCCCCCTTGCCTAAGCAGCAAGCAACACCCTGAACAAACATTGAAGTAGCTCTTGTTGTTTGGCAGAAATGTTTGTTCCTTGTTGATAGCACTTATTTGTTTTTAGAGTAAAGGACTTGAGCCACATTTAGGCTTTTCTTGGGAATGTTTCCCCATTTTGCTTAAAGAGAATGCTACAGCTCCCTGAGTTTGCTCTGCTGCTGGGGAGAAAGCTCAACCAACAGCTTAATTTTGCAAACCATCAGTTGTTCCCTGCCACTAGCATTGAGCTAATTCAAATTGTCCAAAAGCTGGAAAACCTGAAACCCTTTTACCAAACCTTTATTAAGAGGGTTCCTTTTGTTGTCCTGCAGTCTGAGTATAATATAATTAAGGCTGTCTTTAGCCAAATCAATTAATCAATCAATCAAATCTTTATTTATTCAGGCAAACATCATTGAGCAAGGCTCATTTACAAGATGGACCTGATAAGGTCAAGGTTCAATAGTTGGTACACAAAAGATACATCTATGCACTTATATAAGCATAACAGATACAGAAAAAACACTTATAAATACAATGATAAGGGTAAGAAGTTGATTAAGACATACATGACAAGGTAGGTTACAGGAAAATTATACTAATAGATAAAGTATATACATATCCCAGTAGAGGACTCAAGGCATACACACAGCATAATGTAATACTAGGATGAATGGGGAGCATTTGGGAATGATGTAAGGGCCAGTAATTAGTGGGAGAAGGATTAGGTAGGTAGTAGGTAGTTAGAGTTAAATGGAACTGGGGTACTATAATAAGGGTGGCTGCCTGGGAGGGAGAACTGTGGAGCAAAGTTATGCCATATATGGTGGATGTCTGGAAGGGGGGGGTTATGAAATGGCAAGACTAGCTCTTGTGGTAGCAATTGCATTTCTCTGCAAAGAAACCTGTACAAAGCTGTTTAAAGGATGCTATAGTTATAAGATTGGACAGCTTTAGAGAGTTCTGGAAAGTATTCCATGCCACAGCTAGAGAATAGCTGATTGCTGCCCTCCCTAGCTGGGTGTTGACTTTGGGTATCTTGAGCATGATGGGGTTGTTGCTTCTTAGGGCATAGGAGCTAGCTATGGCCTGTGTGAAGCAGTCTAAAATATAATTTGGAAGTTTTTTAGACAATGCTCTATAAATCCATAGTGCTGCATTTCAGTTCCTTCTGAGATGTAGGGAAACCCATCCAACTGTAGTATAGAGAGAGCAATGATGAGTGTTAGATGGAAGATCTGTTATGAATCTTATTGCTCTATGGTACAGGGTATCCAGCTTGTTTAGGTAGGAGATGGGGCAGTGACTATAAAGGAAGTCTGCATAGTCAACAACTGAAAGAAAAGTGGCCTGGACTAACCTCATCTTTGAGTCTCTGGTTAGAAAGTGTTTTATTCTATAGAATAGGACAAGCCTTGGGCGAAGTTTTTTCAGCAGTTCTTCAAAGTGATGTGTGAAGTCAAGTCTGCTATCAATCCACACACCTAAATATTTGAATCTTTCTACATAATCCAGATTTTCTCCAAGGATAGTGCATAGCTGGGGGAGACTGCTTAGTGAGGAGGTGCTGGTGGAGCTTTGATTGGAGAAAAGCATGGCTTTTGTTTTCTTTGCATTTAAAAGAAGCTTTTTCTTAAGTAGTTGATATTGCAGCAATGAGAATTCTGCTTGTAAAATTTCACGGGCAACTGCAGGTGATGGGTTGCTGACATACAAAACAGTGTCATCTGCAAAGAGGTGGACAGTGGCTTTGGTGAGATTTGAGTCAATGTTATTAATGTAGATGGCAAAAAGGATAGGGCCCAGGATGGATCCTTGCGGAACTCCTCTTAGCAGTGGTTTTAATGGGGATATATCACCTTCAGCTTTCACCTGATGTGATCTATCCATAAGGTAACACCTGAAACATTTAAGGGAGGGTGGATCTAGGCCAATGGAATGCAAGGAAGAGAGTAGCAGCTCATGGTCTACAGTGTCGAATGCCTTGCTTAGATCAAGAAATACTGCACATACACTATTCTTTTTATCTAATTCGGTTTGCCAGTCATTTGTAACTTTGGCCAGTGCAGAGATAGTGCTGTGCCTGGCCCTAAACCCAGATTGAGCTGGATTCAAGAGGTTAGCATCATCAAGATATTCTCTTAGCTGGATGCTCACTATTTTCTCTAGCATCTTGGATAGCACTGGAAGAATGGAAATGGGCCTGTAGTTATTAAGGTCCATAGGGTCCCCTGATTTTAGAAGGGGAACCACTTGGGCTGTCTTCCACACTGTAGGAATAGAACCAGAGGTTAAAGATAGGTCAAAGAGATGTGTTAGGGGAACTGCAAGTACATGAAATGCAATCTTTAGAAAGTAGGGGTCAAGAGAGTCTGCCCCTGCACTTTTTTTAATATCCAACTGCCATAAGAGATCCTCTACTTGCTTCAACAGAACAGGTTTGAAAGAGAAGGAAGAATCAGCTCTCTGAGCACTAGTGTACTGGGAGCTTAGTTGTGCATGCAGCAGATTAGCTGGAGAAGTGTCAAATGCAAGATCAGCAGTTGTGAAGTGGTTATTGAAAGCATCCAGAACTTCCATTTTGCCAGAAATAGAGCCATTATTGTGGTGCAATTGAGTTGGTAGAGAGGTGCTAGAATCCTGCCCTACAATACCCTTGATGGTGCCCCAAAACCTAGCAGGATTGTGGTAGGAGGAGTCAAGTTCAGCCAAATAAAAGGCAGCCTTTGCATCCCTTACTTTCTTGGTGCAGCTATTTCTGGCTTTCCTAAATAACACCCAGTCATTTGGGTTCTTGTTTTTTCCTGCCAGCTTCCATAGTTTGTTTCTCTCCAACAGTGCAGATTTGAGGTCAGCTGAAAACCAGCGGCAAGATTTGTTTTTTATTCGAACACTAGTGATTGGTGCATGGGTGTTAAGGGCACTTAATATTATGCTGTTTAACACCTGATATGCTTTTTCCACAGAGTGTGCAAGATAAAACTCTTGCCAGCTTGGAGAGTGGGCTAGATCATGCAGATATCCTTCAATATTGAGGTTTTTCTTGGATCTCCTCAGTAGGAATTTTGCTGGGGTTGTTGATTTGCTGGAAGATCTTACTCCTGCAATGAGGCAGTGATCACTTATATCACTGAAAAGCACTCCAGTGTGGTGAATAGATGGGGTTTGTTCACCAGCATGATATCAAGTAGTGTACTGTTGTTTCTATTCTTTAAATTTATTCTTGTTGGCTCATTTATCAGTTGTGTGAACCCATGTGTATCATAGAATGATACCAAAGGTGCAGCTGCCTTGGAAAGCCAGTTTAGATTCAGATCATCTAGGATAATGACTTCTTCAGAGCCTGGTTTGAATAGTTTCCCCAGGTGGGATAAAAGCATGTGGTCAGCAGAGGGGGGCCTGTAGCAGCCAACTAGCTGGATAGCTGCCGTGTTGGGGAGAGATACTTTGAGGGATATACATTCAAATTCTTTGGGCATCGAGGTTGCAGTAAAGCAGGATACAGGTATACTGGACTTTACATATATAGCTACTCCACCGCCCCTTGTTAGGCGATCCGCTCTGAATAACTGATAGTTGGGTAGATTAACATCCCTATCTGCTGTGGTGGGTTTGAGCCATGTCTCAGATACCTCGAGAAAGTCTGGCAAGGTATGGGCAACCCAGGCTTGTATCAGTGTAAGTTTTTTCAGGAGGCTGCATGCATTAATATGTAGAAAACTGAGGCCTTTGATTGAGGTTTGGTCTGCCAAATACATTTAGGCAGGTCCAAGTAAGGCTTTAACTGTTTATATCCTCTACAACTGCAAAACAAGAAGACACACCTTAATAAAAAGGGTCTGAATAACTGGGAGTTGGTGTTCTACACCAAGCTAAGTAATGTTAATTTACTGCATGTGGTTTTCTCCACAGGTTTAAAAGTTAATACGGTTTAAAGGAAATAAAATAAGCAGTCATTTAAAACAAATACCTTTGGTTAGTAGCTATAATTGAAGCAGAGCTCTTCTCAACCCCCAGAAGTCTGTTTGTGGTGAGTGTCTGCTGCATTCTGGATTGGACTATAGTGAATCAGTGGCCCCTTGTGGGCTATTTTTATAATTAAGGACCTGTCACTCAAACACAGGGGAATGTGCTATGGGATTGAAAAACCTTAGTAGAATACATAATTTTGAGAGAAATATTGCAATAAATCACTTAGTGAGAATATAGCAAATCTAAAATGTGTACAATATTGTTTTTAAAGCTGTTAAAAGAGTTATCTTTCTGCTGAAGATACTGTGTCACCTGATCAGGTGTGAGGGAATAAAAGCTTTACCTGAACAGGTCTCAAGGGATAGTGGGTCAGTTGTTGCTGATCAGTGGTGAAAGAAGGTTCCTGATGAGGACATAAGGACTTTTCTTTTCATTTCTGTTATTACAGTTGTTAATTTTGTTTTGTTACTTTGTTTGAAAAAGCTGTTAATTGAAAAGGGTGCAAGAAAAGGAGTTTATGACTTTAATAAACATCCCACTGGACAACGTGGGTTGCACCTTATTCTTGAGTTGTGTCCATCAATAGAACCCACACCATAACAGTCCCCCTTTGCAAAGACTTATTAACATGAAGGGCACAGTAATAAAAGAAAGATTAAGTAACTTCAACCACCCCTCCCAATTTTGTAGGGACTGTAACTGTACAATAAGCTGTCCACACCACCTTGCCCTGCCAAGTGAACTCATTAAGGAGGTGCTGGAGACAAGCAAACCAGTGCTTGGGAAGAAAAATATTAAGCATACCCACAGGATATAAGATACGGGGTAGGATATTCATCTTTATAACATTAATACGACCCCACAAAGTCAGTGGGACCAGCACTGAAGGTTTAATTTAATTGTAGGCAGGAGGGGTCCAAGTTATTTTTAAGCTGCTCAGAGGGATGTCTTTAGAGTTTAATGCTCAGATAAACAAGAGCATGATGCTCCCAAACATGGCCCAAGTCCTAAATTTTAGATTTGTTAAGTAAAGTGTTAAGTGCCAAAACTAAAGTGTTAAGTGCCAAAACTTTAGTCTTCCCAAAATGTAACCAATACCCAGAAATATTGGTAAAATGCTGGATCTCAGATAGGGTCACTGGGATTGAAACCCGAGGATGTTCTAACTGGAGTAGCAAATCATTCGCATTAGCAGAAAATGTGTACTCGGTTCCACTGATAATGATCCCCTGAATTTGAGGGTTATGGTGCAGTTGACAAAATAGGGGTTCTAAGTACAAGTTGAATAACGTGAGAAAAGGGGCACCCCCATCTTGTGCCCTGTTCAAAGACGAAACAGGGTGATATTATACTATTGCACCACATATGGGCTATTGGCCTCTGATAGAAAACCTTAATCCAGTAAAGAACTCATCTGATATGCCATAGCACCGAAGGACCTCAAAAAGATAAACCCAGGAAACATGATCAAAGGCTTTCTCTGGTTCAGGGAAACAAGGGCCATGGAGACCCCTCCCTCCTTGGACACGGAGATCAGATGGTGTAACTTATGGAGGTGGTAACTGGAGACCCCTCCTTCCATGAACCCAACCTGCTCCACACCAATAAGACCATCCCACACCAGCTGTAAACGAGTAGCTAAAATCTTAGTAAGGATTTTAAAATCCAAGTTTACTAGAGAAATTGGCCAATAATTCACCACAAAATTGTCATCCTTACCAGGTTTGGGTATAGGATGATTGCAGCATCCAACAAGGACTGGTCTATAAGGCCATGGGCAAATAATTAAATAACTGAGTGAGAAAAGAATAAGTTCAGATGCTCATGGCTTATAAAAGTTATGAGAAAACTGGGGCTTTGTGCGCAGGCAGCTGATGAATGGCTTGAGAAACCTCATACTGAGTAATCAGTTCCTTGAGGGGATCTCACTACTGCTCAGTGAGAGTGGGTTAAGCTACCTGGGGGAGATATTCAGAAATCTGGTCAGGAAGGGAGGGATCATACCGTTCCACCCTATAAAGAGAGCTGTAAAAAGCATGAAAAGCCTTCACAGTAGCCCAAGGGGCAGTAAAAAGATTTGGGTCATCACCCACTTTCAAGCCATTAATAAACCTCATGGCCTCCACCAGGCAAAGGGGAAGGGTAAGCAATTTGCCCACCCTCTAGTCTGTCTTCAGGTAATAAGCCTTAGTTCAGAAAATCACCAGTTCTACCCTTTCATGGAAAAGGGAGGCATATTGAGTCCTGAGAGTATTTAGGGTAAGCCAGATAAACTCGGTGTTGTCTGGGGTGAGAGCAGTTTCAAGGGCATGGATTTGGTGAAGCAGAGACTCCTACTTAGCATGGCAAACTTGTTGGCACTTAGCAGCCAGCTTAATACACTCCCCCCGAATGGCACACTTGGCCGCCCCCCCATAGGACTTAACCGAAGTCATATTGTATGCAAAATAAGAAGTGATATAATTGTGGGTTCTGGAAAGAAAGCAAGATCCCTAAGTAACTGGGTATTAAACCTCCAAACCCTATCTTTATTGTCACCTTGACAAAGGACATGAGTGAGGGAAACTGAGGCATGATCAGAAATCACCAGCATGTGAATCTCACAAGAGACCAAGTCTGAAATAGTCTTCTGAGAAATCAAAAAATAATTGAGTCAGGGAAAAGAGAAGTGCAGTATTACATGAAAAGTATACTGTCGATCAAGTGGATGAAGGAGACTCCATGGGTCTGTCAAACCCAGACTATCCATAAGTTCCCACAGGCCTCTATACCCCGTAGTAAGACCCCTCCAATAGACACCCAATTTATCGATACCCAGTTGGTACACTATATTCCGGTATCCCCCTAAAACCATGGGGAAATGAATGTACAACACAAGGGTGGCAACAAGCCCAGAGAAAAAGCTGGGGGTATCAGAATTAGGTCCATGGATGGATCCTAAAGAAACCACAGACTGACCCAAATGATCATGTAAAAATAAATAGAGTCCCTCTGTATCCCCATGCTCAGCAATCAGGAGGATGCATCCTTTATAGCACCATCATGGGTGAGTATTAAAGGGAGGAAGGTGAGCCTGGTAAGCCACTATCAGGTGTCAAAGGTCATGGAAACTGTTATCTTGGAATTCAGGGACAGTTGGTTAGAATACAACCAGCACTACATATTGTCAAAATCCAGCTGTAGCTGGAAAGTAAGGTCATGGGGAGAGGAGCTAGATGCAAATGGAACTATATCATCAGCATAATATGAATGGACGCAGAGAAACTGACAGTGGGGAAGACATTCAAGAATATGGAAAAGAGAATAAGGCCCAGGACCGACCCTTGAGGGACACCTGAGTAGATGGGGAGTGGAGAGGAAATAAAGCTCCTGAGCTGGACGGCTTGATGCCATCCTTCAAGGTAGGAGTGAAACCAACTGACTGAGAAGTGAGAGAGGCCTGCTGCGTTAAGATTGTCCAGAATGAGGGTGTGTGCCACAGCGTCAGAAGTTTTAGCAACATCAACCAATATGGCGGAGGTAGAAGTAGAATCACTGATAACAAGCGAAGACATACTTAAAAGGCGCCGCAAATTAGATCAGAATAAATCACAAGGTCCGGATGGAATACACCCAAGAATAATTAAAGAACTGGCAGACCTCTTGGCTGGACCCCTGATGGTTATTTTTCAAACATCATTAAAAAAAGGGCTAGTGTTGGAGGCATGGAAACAAACAAGAGTGGTTCCCATTTACAAGAAAGGAATAGACATGAGGTGTCCAACTATAGACCAATTAGCCTGACGCCTGTCTTAGGAAAATCTTCGAGGTATTTTAAAAGATTATATTGTGGACCATGCCAAAAACAGATCCGGTAGACCCAGTACAGCATGGATTTACCACCAGAAGGTCCTGTCAGACCAACCTGTTGGAATATTATGGAAAGGTTAGCAGGGCAATGGGTGAGGGACAGCCTGTGGATGTGGTGTATCTCGATTTTTTGAAGGCTTTCGAGAAGGTCCCCCATGGAGAACTTATTGAAGCATTAATACTACAGGACTTACCCGGAAAAATAACAAAATGAGTAGATGCATGGCTCACCTCTAGAAAGCAGTCAGTAAATGTAAATGGGACCAACTCAGCATGGGCGGAGATGACTAGTGGGGTGCCCCAGGGCTCTGTCTTGGGGCCCTGCTTGTTTAATATATATATTGCCTCTATGAAAGTCAACAATGGAGTCTGGGTTTCTAAGTTTTCTGATGATACCAGGGTTGGGTTTCCTATTAATAACCAAAATGATGCCACAAAACTACAAGAAGCACTAAATATGCTGGAGTCCTGGGCATTAAATGAAAAACTGCTGTTTAATGTGGACAAATGTTGTGTTATGCACCTTGGGAAGGCAAATAAACAGATACCATATACACTTGGAGGACAAATACTAAATACTGTGGAACAACAGATTAACTTGGGTATTATGGTTACAAGCGATCTATCACCTAAAATGCATTGCAATTCAGTTATTAAAAAATCAAGTGGTATTTTACACTGTATAAACATATTACATCTAGAAGCAGGGATGTTCTTCTGCCCCTTTATACCTCATTGGTGAGGACGCATTTGGATTACTGTGCACAGTTTTGGTCGCCCAGTGGAAGAACCGAGATAGAGGCACTTGAGAGAGTTCAGAGAAGAGCCACTCGAAATATACAGGAGGTTAAAGGTCATGATTATCAAAAGAGGCTAAATATTCTGGGTTTATATTCCTTGGAATATAGGCGTTTAAGGGGGGATATGTGTTTAATCTATAAAGCCACTAACATTCCAGATTTATGGGAACTACTGGGTTTGAGGTATAGGGAATTGTCGGGTAATACTAGATCACACCCTCTACAACTATATGTGGAATGTCCAAAAACCAAAAAAAGAAAATCCTGGCTCACGCTGAGAGTTACCAATATTTGGAATAGGTTGCCATTAGAGGTGGTGGCTAGTGTAACTGTGAACGCATTTGAAAACAAACTAGATAGCTTCTTACTTAAGCATAATATTCAGGGTTATTAATAAATGGCGAGCAAAAGGACTAACGTCTATATAGCTCTGTACTTATCTATGAGACCTATGAGGTGTTCAGTCCCTCATTCATAGCTCAGAGGATGGAATCAGTGAACCAGAAAGGGAAGGTGGAAGTGGAGTGAGATTTCCTAAAACCGGACTGGAAAGGGGTTTAGAAGGAAGAGGAGTCAAAGAAGGAAGAGAACATACAAATATTCAAAGAAGACAGGAGAATAAGCCCATTCAGTCTATCTAGTCTACTCGTATTGCAGGGTCCTCTTCTTATGCTACTGACCCTGCCCCCTTGCCACAGTCCTCCCATCCTTTCCATCTGCCCCTCCCATCACCCATACTTTCCCCCATGTCTATCCCAGCTTTTCTTGAAGCTGCCTACTGACTTTATGGAGACCACTTCCTCCACCAGCACATTTCAAATGGTTACCACCCTCCCTGTGAAGAAGTACTTCCTAACTTCACTGCTACCACCCCCAAGTTTAGACTGCATTCTCTCATGTTTCAGCTGCTACTTAGCTTAAAGAGACTTTCTTTATCTACCCTATTTATCCTTTTCAAGAACTTGAAGATCTCTATAATGACCCCTCTCTCCCTCCTGTCCTCCAGGAAGTACATATTCAGGGCGCCGACATCTCTTCATATGTTTACCCTGCTGACCAACAATCATCTTTGTTGTGTTGCCCTCCTCTGGATTGTCTCTAGCAGACTGAAGTCTTTCTTAAGGTGTAGGCATCAGCATCTTACTCCATACTCTAGATGTGGCCTCACTAGCAACCTGTACAAGAGCAGGATAACCTCCTTTCACCTGCTGCTGGTTCATCTGTCTTTACAACCGTGCTTTTTGTTTTCCCGTGCTGCTGCTTTCTTGCACTGCATAGGGTGCTTCAGGTTACTAGTGATCATCACTCACAGATCCTTTTACATCTCTGCTGTTGCTACCCAGATCTCTCCGATATAATACTCTGTCCTTGGATTCTTAGCTCCAATGTGCATAACTTTGCATTTCTTAGCATTGAAGCCAAGCTGCCAAATCCTGGACCACCTCTCAAGTTTTCTCTGGTCTTCCTGTAGGTCCTATATCCCTTCTACTGTGTCCAACCTCCCACAGAGTTTGGTGTCACCTATAAATAGGCACATTTTGCTGTTAACGACATCCCCAATGTCATTGATAAAGACATTGAACAACACCGGCCCGGACACCGAGCCCTGCGAGACCCAACTGGTGCAACTGGTTGCAGGAAAAGGGGGCAGAGCTCAGGCAACTCTCCCAAACCAACAAAGCACTCTAAACACAGGTAAACAGGTACACACCTCTTACATCTATACCATCCATAATAATGGAGGATGTCTCGGGCCAAAGGAATGCCAAATGCAACAGGATAGCAAAACAACATCATAAACAAAACCTCAACAGGAAAAAAATCATAATCATAGGGGACTCCATGATTCGCATTGTGAACCCCCACCTGAGGCAATACAAACGTGAAGATGAGCAGGTCAGATGTCTCCCAGGAGCATCCACTTGGAGGGACACTGACTGAATAGCCAACACAGTTAACAAGGAAGAAGAGGGCTCAAACATCCTGGTCCACCTAGGGACCGAAGACCTTGCTAGCCTGTCAGTCAAGGAGGTTAAGGAGCACATTGCACAGCTCGGCGATAAATTGATTTCATTTTCATCCAGCACTGCATTCTCTGAGATTTTGCCTGTTTGGGAAAAGGGGAAGAACAGGCAGAGAGAAAGAGATAAGTGATCTCAACGCATGGGTCAAGGACTGGTGCTACACAAAGAGGCACCACTTTGTCAGAAACTGGGGCAACTACTGAGAAAAAGAGTTCTTCAAATTCAACAGCCTTGACCTGACTAAAGAGGAAGTCAGAGCATTGGTCCAGAAATTTGACGTCCATGTAGGACATTTAAACTAGAAGGAGGGGAGATGACGGTAGCTCTAGGAGAAGCACACACACAGCATGCTGTCTCTCCCCCTCCAGCTAGTGCCAAATCTACACACTCCAGGATAGTAAAAGCAGATAGCCGGGAACATAAAACCCTTTCCAGCACTGGCAGTGAACATCGCAATGGAAAGGGAGGAACCATAAACAGGGAAAACTACAAACAGACAAACAATAAGATCAAGGGAAGTATGACAAACAAAGCAACACAGCAAGAGTGGACAGCACTGTGCCTCAATGTATGCAGTCTGGCTAACAAGATGACTGACTTCACTGCCACCATAACTGAGGTAGAACTAGACTAGGTGGCTGTGACTGAAACATGGTTCACAAATAATCATGGTTGGGAGCTGACTATCAGAGGGTATAACTTGTTTAGGAGAGATAGGACTGGGAAAAAGGGAGGGGGTAACTATTTATGTTAAGGATACCACCAATGCTACAGGAATGCAGCAGACACTAGGGGAAACAGAGGATAATAAGCAGGAAGCTGGAAACCCATTCAGGTAGGAATAATCTACAGATCCCCAAATCAGGAGGAAGACAGGGATAAGAAAATCCTGGAGACCATCCTCCAGATGTCAGGCAAAGGGGACATGGTACTGGTGAGGGGTTTCAATCTGCCGGACATAGATTGTAATACTCACACAGCAGCATCACAGAAGAGCAGGGAATTCCTAGTCACACTACAAGAAGCAGGCCTAAGTCAACTATTGACACCACCCACAAGGGGTAACTTGGTTCTAGATCTGATATTCGCAAATAGCGATTGGGTTTTGGGGGTCGAAGTAGGGAGCCACCTGGGCAACAGTGATCATAACACAGTATGGTTCAGGGTAAAAAGGACTGTAGACTCTACACACTCCAAACTGAAGGTCCTTGACTTCAGGAGGGCAGACTTCACAAACATGAAGGTCTGCCTAAGAGACAACCTTAGTAACTCAACAAATGAGAGCATTGAGGAATATTGGACAAGGTTAAAGGATGCAGTAACCATGGTCACATCACAGTTTGCCTGTCAGGTTAGTAAGAGCAAAAGGAGGAAAAAAAACACTATGGTTTTCCAAGGAGGTGACAACCACAGTGATAGAAAAGTGCAAAGCCTTCAGAAAGTACAAGGAGTTGGGGAATGAGGCAGACAAAACAGAATATAAACAGAAACTAAAAGAGACAGGGAAAGTCATAATAAATGCAAAGGCTCAAACAGAAGTTAGGATAGCTCAGGAAGTAAACGTGGGTAACAAAACCTTCTACAGGTACATACATGAAAAAAGGAAGACCAAAGGGGGCATTGTTGGAGTCACAAAAAAAGACAGACAAACCACAGAGCAAGACGTGAAGAAGGCAGAGGCACTCAATGAGTACTTCCGCTCAGTCTTCACACAGGAAGCAGATGGTAATGGGCCAACAATAGGCATGAAGAAGTGTCTGATTGAAGGAACAGACATGGGTCCCTTCACAGAGGAAACGGTCCTGGAGGAAATAGACAAATTAAAGGTAGATAAAGCTATGGGGCCAGATGGGATACAGCCAAGAATACTGAAAAAACTAGGGCAGAAACTGGCAGCTCCCTTAGCAGTGCTCTTTAACAAATCATTAAGGAGCAGGGAGGTTCCAGAGGATTGGAAGAGTGCAACAGTAGTACCACTCCACAAGAGTGGAAGCAAGGAACAGCCAGGTAACTACTGTCCAGTTAGTCTAATGTCAGTCTTGGGAAAACTGATGGAGTCTCTGCTGAAGGAAAGAATCATAGCTTTTTGGAGCAAACCGGTCAGCTCAACAAAACACAAAATGGTTTCATGGCAGGGAGGTCCTGTCAGACAAACCTAGTTGATTTTTTTCAATTGGGTCACCAAAACAGTGGATCAGGGTGGGGCAGGGGATGTGGTTTACCTGGACTTCGGCAAAGCTTTTGACTCTGTTCTGTACAGGAGACTAGTCAAAAAACTGGAGAACATAGGAATTGGGCCTGAGGTTACAAACTGGGTCAGAAACTGGTTACATGGAAGAACTAGGAGAGTATTAACAAATGGCACTCTGTCTGTGGAGGGGAGGGTGACTAGTGGGGTCCAGCAGGGTTCAGTTCTGGGGCTGATCCTCTTCACTATATTCATCAGCGACATTGCGGATGTACTGGAGGGAAAGGTGTGCCTGTTTGCAGATGACACCAAAATCGGCAACAGGTTAGACACAACAGAGAGACAGCAAAGCATAGAAGCTGATCTCTGAAAACCGGAGGAGTGATCCAAGACCTGGCAATTGAAATTCAATGCCAAACAAATGCAAGGTCATGCACTTGGAAAAGCGTAACCCAGGGAAACTGTACTCAATGGAAGGGAAGCAGCTGGTAACTACCAGGCAGGAGTGAGACCTAAGGGTGATCATATCAGATGACCTCAAAGTCAGTAGACAATGTGAAAAGGCAGCACTCAAGGCTAGGGCTATCCTGGGATGCATAGGGAGGGGCATCATGAGCAGAGGCATGAAGTAATCATGCCCCTGTATCAGTCCCTGGTCAGGCCTCACCTGGAGTACTGTGTCCAATTCAAGAGGCCACACCACAGGAAGGCCATAGATAGGCTGGAGATGGTACAGAGAAGAGCAACAAAGATGGTGCAGGACTTGCATCAGAAACCGTTCGATGCAAGACTCGATGACCTCAAATTATACTCCCTCAAACAATGCAGGAATCATGGGGACATGATAGAAACATTCAAATACCTTAAAGGCAATAACAGGGTGCACATGCAGAACCTATTTCAGGTAAAGGACTACAGCAGGACTAGAGGGCACAACCTTCAACTTAAGGGAAGAAAGTTCAGAAGCAATATGAGGAAATTCTTCTTCACAGAGCATGTTGTGGAACCATGGAATAGCCTGCCAGAGTGGGTGGTAGGAGTCATGACAGTGGGAGAATTCAAGCGGGCGTGGGGCAGACACTGTGGGATACACAAGCAGGCAGCTAGGTAGGGAGGTAAGAAGCCAAGGGCAGATTTGATGGATAGGACAGTCCCCATCTGCTGACAACTTCTGTGTTTCTATGTTTCCCACCACCACGCTCTGGGTCCTGTCCCTCAGCCAGCTTTCTACTCACCTGGTCATCTTCTCCCCAACTCCAAGATCTGACAACTTCCTGATCAGCTTGTTCAGGGGTACAGATTAAAAGGCCTTGCTGAAGTCCAGATAAAGGATATCTACCACAAAGCTCCTGTCCACTGACTTAGTGACCAAGTCAAATAAATCAGACAGATTCATCTGACATGATATCCCTCTCATAAAGCTGTGCTACCTCTCGTCCTGGAGACCATTCTGCTTTAACTACCCCTACCAACCTTTTCTTAAGTATAGTCTCCATGAGCTTGCCCATAATTGAGGACAGACTGACTGGTCTGTAATTCCCTGGGTCATATCTGGGACCACACTTATGGAGGAGCACTACATGTGCCATTCTACAATCCTGCAGTACCATGCTCGACTCCTGGGAACTATTGAACAGGCCCACTACAGGCCCCGCAAGTTCCCCTGCCAGATCCTTCAGTATCCTTAGATGTATGCCATCTGGGCCTGGTGATTTGTCTACCTTCATTGTTAGCAGCCACTCACTCACTCTGTCCTCCTCTATCAGCAGATCTGTGCTCCTTTCTCCTCCCTGCAGGCACTGGTACATCTTTTTCTCTGGTGAAGACAGAGCAGAAATATTTTTCAGTACCCCAGCCTTCCCTCCATTCTTCTGTACCCATTCTTCCCCTTTCTGAAGTCTTACAATCCTATCCTTCTTGTCCCTTTTCTTGCTTATGTAGTGAAAGGACTTCTCCCCCTTTTTGACTACCTCAGCTATATGCAGTTCTTTTTGTGCCTTAGCCTCCTGGACTACCTTGCTTGCCACATTGGCCACCCTTAGGTAATTCTCCATATCCACCTTTCTCTTGGTCTTTCTGTATCTTTTATAGGCTGATCTCTTGTCCCTCACTACCTCGTCAACTTCAGTGCAGAACCAGCTGGGTGCTTTAGCCCTTACATCCTCCCCCTTGAGCCTAACACACTCCTCTGTGGCAGCCCTTGTTTCACCAATGGACCATTTTTGGTCTGCCCCTGTATTGACTTTGATGCCTGCCAGATGTCTCTTAAGCACCTCATCCATCTTCTTCCTGAAATTCAGGAAGTTGGTCTCAGCAGGAATGCTGAGAAAAAACAAGATGTTCCTGGAACTTAGCCATGGTTGGAAGGAGAGAGAGAGACAGGACAAAAGATATCAGGAAAATGAAGGTCACCACCTTTAGAAAGATGAATGACAGTAGACCAAAAAGTAATGAAATCAGCCACTCAGTCCATAGAATTCTTTATGTGTAGTTTATATTCATGTATGAAATCAAGATTCCCCATAGATTGCTCAATGTTTTACCCATCCATTGGCTTCATCAGGGTGCAGGATCTGCATTAAGGCAATATAACAATTAAATCTATACATATCCCTATAGAAACATAGAACATAGAATTTGACGGCAGATAAGGACTGCTTGGCCCACCTAGTCTGCCTATTTCACTACCCAATGCATAGGCTGAGATCCTAGTTAACCAACAGCCTACTTCTCCACTCCTCACTAGTATTGCCTTATGTCTGAACCATGCATTCTTGAATTCCTCCATTGTTTTTGAGTCCACTACCTCCTCAGCAAGGTTGTTCCATGTATCCACAAACCTCTTTCGTGAAAAATACCTCACATTACCTTGAGCTATCCCTCTGTCTACAACAAATTGTGCCCCTTTGTTCTTGCGTGTCTCTTTTTCTGAAAGATGCTACCATCTTGGACTCTGTTGATTCCCTTGATGTACTTGAAAGTTTCTATCATGTCCCCCCTCTCCCTTCTCTCCTCAAATTGTATACATATTAATCTTCTTTAATCTCTCTTCATATGTCTTCTTGTGCAGACCCTGCACCATTTTAGTTGCTCTCCTCCAGACAGCATCCATCCTGTCTATGTCCTTGCAGAGATGGGGTCTCAAGAACTGGATGCAAAACTCCAGATGGGGTCTCACCAACTGTCTGTACAAAGGGATAACAACTTCCTGTTTTCTACTGGTGATGCCTCTCCCTACACATCCCAGTATCCCACCAGCTATTCTTACTGCCTTCTCACATTGCTTGCCCACCTTAAGGTCCTCTGATATGACTACCCCCATGTCTCTTTCCATTTCTGTAGTTGTTATTTTTTTTCAAATTTAAATTGTTATTGTTTTCCACAAAGCAATACATACACAACTGCTGTCTATTTCTTTAGTTGTTATTATCTCACTCCCCCATTGTGTACTCTTCCCCTGGATTTTTGTTTCCCAGTTGCATTACTTTGCACTTCTTTGCATTGACTCTAAACTACCATATATCTGACCATTTATCCAACCTTGCCAAGTCCCTTTGCATCCTCTCCACCCCACCTTCTGTATCAACTGTTGCAGATCTTTGTGTCATCTGCAAAGAGACATACTTCTCCTTCCAGTCCCTCTGCAATGTCACTTATAAAGACATTAAAGAGGGCCGATCCCAGTACTGAACCCTGTGGTACCACACTAGTAACCCCCCTTTCTTCAGAGTAAACTCCATTTACTATTACCCTCTGTATCCTGTTGTCCAGCCACTTTTTAACCCAGGCTACTACCTTGGGACCCACTCCAAGGCTGGCTAACTTGTATATTAATCTTTTGTGTTGGTCTGTGTCAAATGCCTTGCTAAATTCTTGCTAAAGTCTAATATCCCTATGTGTTAGAGTCTTATATTAATACTCTTCAGTATTCCATTTGGTTCCCATCAGGGACTATACCTACAAATATTCCTCACATCATCCAGTTCACAACATAAAACACAAACTAAAACAGTCATAAATAAAATTGTCTACTTATATACTATTCGGTATAGCAGTGTCAGTAGGATCTAATGTATATCTTAACAATTACAATTATAGCACAGTCCTGTGTACCACAGGGCTCTAATACAAGTATGGTAAATGTTTAAAAACGTATTTGCTGTGAATTTCTATACTTACATGCAACCATTGTATTAGCTCATCACATTATTTTAAACTAATTTTATGTTACTGAGAGACAGTTATAACTGACTCATTTTATATTATTGAGAGTTATAGCTCTAAGGTTTTCATTTAGTTCTGTCAAGCAGTTATATGATTCTTCATAGTAGCTCACTTTTTGTTTAAAAAGCAGCAGCTGTTGTGAATGCATTATCACGTGTTCTCTCTAGATGTTACAAAAAAATAGTTAATAATACCTCGAAAGTAATGTTCTGTTACGGATCTTATGCTATCAGCGTGTCAGCGTGGCTCAATTGGTAGCACATCCGCCTCTAGACCAGAAGATCATGGGTTCTCGTCCCACACTGGGATTGGACTTGCACCTAAAAATCGCTGGCATCCGAGTGCAGTATTGGGGGTGCTGTACTGCTGGGGTGTGCCGTCCTTTGGATGAGACGTTAAACCGAGGTCCCTTCTGCCTGTCCAGGTGGAAGTAAAAGAACCCAGGGCACTCTTTGCAAAGAGTAGAGAACATTCCCCTTCCCATAAACCGGTTCATGCAATTATCCAGGCTGTGTGTGGGTGATGATGTGCGATATGGCTGCCACCACACATTCAGTCACTTCACTACCAGTCTAGCATTGCTTGTAAAGTGCTTTGAATGTATGAAAAGCGCTATATAAATGCTGATTCTTCTTCTATCATTAAGTTAG
Source organism: Neoceratodus forsteri (assembly GCA_016271365.2). Taxonomy (NCBI): domain Eukaryota; kingdom Metazoa; phylum Chordata; order Ceratodontiformes; family Ceratodontidae; genus Neoceratodus; species Neoceratodus forsteri. The sequence goes on along the minus strand of CM057452.1, from coordinate 876,152,877 downwards.
GGTGTTAACTCATATATCTGTAAAAGGAGTTTTAAATCATACATTTATTTCATTTATTGACTCAAACTAGAACAAAAGGAGTGGTTAAGAAAAGTTTTATGCACCGTTGAACAAAGCTACATTTCCTTTTGTACAGTGTACCTTGTTTTTGTTTATTTGTCAGTGTTTCTGCTGTAATTAGTATTCACTGCTTGTTCTTACCCAGTAACTTATTTAAATAATATACACTACTAAGAGTGACCTCTTTTACCACTTTTGTTTATAAAACAAATATTTTTGAAAGTTATATGCTGCTGAAAAGGTCCATGACACACTAGCCATGCACGTATAAATCAGCCTGTCTTCTTGGCAGCATCTAATGTGATCTGTACTGATTGCTGCCAAATGTGCTGTATATGAGGTGCAGGCCTGAAGGCAGGAAAGCCATCCTCCAATGAACATCCAAGGATGTTTCATGTCATAATGACATCACCATATCCTGGTGTTTGTCCCCATTGGAGCAGCTTGCCATTGCTAGGCAACAGGATGGAGTAATCTAGCAGAAAGGGCTTGTTAGGGACAAGGCAAAGCCCCTCTGTGCTGGAGTACGCTTTCACCTCCAAACCTAGTAGTTTTACACAAATTACAAGAGTAAGGACTGCAAGGATGCTTGCGGGTGCCTCGTCAAGTGGCAAAACATTGTAGAGTTTCTTAGTGTCTGACTGATAGGCAACTTATTTTACCAGTAGTAGTTCTAATGGTATTGGAGAAATAAGTTAATTTATAGCATAACCTTGGAAGAACTAATTATGGTGTTAATATATACAGTTTTTGCCAACAATCGTATATTTGCTCACCTCTATTGCCTTCCCCAACCCCTGATTTTTGACTTCATTATGTACATTTAGACGTGTAACACCTTCTCTGGATGTATGAGTTATTATGCCATTGAATGAATACCTTGCTACAGCTGTGTGGAGAACTTGTGATCTCGATTCCCTTTCTCATTCCCCCTTCTCCCCCCCACACACTTTTTGTTTATACCAGTAGTTGAAACAGTCCACCTTTATAGGGACAGTTAAGCATTTTGACACTTCAACAGTACTGGCACTGCAGCTCCTATTTTAATGACTACACAGGTTTAATAAACCAGCAGAGAGATATATGTGATGCTGAGGACAAATCTCCCACTGATAATAGACATTGGACTCCAGGTAAAATTAGTTGGCTATTAGACACTAGGAATGTCTACAGTGTTTTGCCACTTGGTGAGGCACACACCTCTTTGCAGTGCTCACCTCTGTAATTTGTATAAAACTGTGAGGTTTGGGGACAGAAAGCATGCTCTAGTACAGAGGGGCTTAATTTTGTCCATGACAAACCGTCTCTGCTGGAATGCACCATGCCATTGCCTAGCAGTGGCAAGCTACTCCAATGGGGACAGACCCAAGGATGTAGTATTGTCATTATGAAATTGGACATCCTTGGATTTTTATTGGAGGATGGCTTTCCTGCCTCCAGTTCAGCACTTCATAAGCAGTACATTTGGCAGTTGTCAGTGCAGATCACACTCGCTGCTGCAAGAGAGACAGGCTGATTTATGTATGCATGGTAAGTGCTCACAGACCTTTTTAGCAGCATCCGCTCTTAGTAGAGTATATTTTTTCTAAACCGGTTACTGAATAACAACTGGCAGTGAATACTAATTATGTAAAAAATGCTGACAGATGAACAAAAACAAGGTACATTGTACGAATGGAAATATAGTTTTGTTGAACAGTGCATAAAACTTTTTTAAACCCCCTTTTTAGTCTGAATCAACAAATGAAGTAAACGTCTGATTTAAAACTCCTTTTACTGATATCAGTTAACACACTAACTTGATGAAAGCGTAAGAACTGTAACAGAACATTACTTTTAAAGCAGCAATGCTTGTTAATAAACATACAAATTTTTTAAGCAATAAGACATGACCGGAGGTTATGTTAATGGTCTGTTAATCACCTTCTAGGGGTGTAATGTGGCACGAGGCATAGCCGAGTGCTACATGCCCCTACAGGGTGATTAACTGACCATTACTATAACCCATTGGGAGTGCCTTATTGCTATTATAATAAAAATGTTTTTTAAATAGTGTTAAACCTTGTTCAGCATATGATTAGGCTGTACATGTATGTTAATCAAAGATTAACATAGGGCTGATATAATGTTTACAACCAAACAGAAAGCTGTATTTCTCAGACCCTTTTTATAATCAGTAATAAGGTTTGTCTGGCAAAAATATCAAGATACATGTTTGTCTTTTCATTTTCTTTAATTCCTGAACCAAGATATGGGGTCTTGAAGTTTTTAAAAGTAGCTACACCTATGCAAAACCCTTACCACGCCCATGCCATACATACCATGAATAAAATTAAATAGTGTGTGTTGTTTACTACCAGAAACATGCAGAAGAATCATCCTAATGCAACTGCAGTATGAATCTAGCATGCACATTCAACAAGTAATGCCAGGAGAAGAGATTTTTTAAAAATGGTGAATGGCAGCCATCTTTAACAACATGAGTCATTAATTATAAGATTAGATATGAAAAGTTGCAACACACCTGAGTAAACAAAAAATATACTGAGCATGAGTTTTAGGTTGTAAGAAATACATTTATGGTAAAAAACACTATTTGATTAATTTTTTCACCGACTAACAAATACTGCTGCTTTAAGTTATTCTGACCTTTTTTATGACACCTAATTAGAGAGAAAATATGTGATGACACGTTTACAACATCTGCTGCTTTTTGAACAAAATGTGAGCTACTATAAGAAATCATATAACTGCTGGACAGAACTGTATAAAAACCTTAGAGTTACAACTGTCTCTCAATAACATAAAATAAGTGAGTTATAACTGTTTCTCAATAACGTAAAATGAGTTTAAAATAAAGTTATGAGCTAATATAATGGTTACGTATGAGTATAAAAATTCACAGCAGTCATGTATTTTTTTTTTAACATTTACCATACTAGTATTAGAGCCTTGTGGTATGCAGGACTGTGCTAAAATCATAATTATTAAGATGCACATAAGATCCTACTGACACTGTTCTGCAGAACAGTATATAAGTAGACAATTACTTTTATTTATGCCTATTTCAGTTAATGTTTTATGTTGTGAACAGGATGATGTTGGGAATATTTGTAGGTATAGTCCCTCATGGGAATCAAATGGAATACTGAAAAGCATTGATATAGGACTATAACACTTAGGGATATGTATAGCTTTAACTGTTTTAATGCAGATCCTCTACCCTGATGAAGCTAATGGATGGGTGAAATGTCAGGCAGTCTATGGGGATCTTGAGTTGATGCATGAAAATAAACTACATATAAAGAATTCTGTGTGGACTGAGTGGCTGGTTTCAGTACTTTTTGATCTTCTAAATTTGCAAAACCAGCCCTGAACATATACATACCTTTGCCGAAAAAAAATGGAACCCACTTTGGTCTGTTTGTAGATGGATGACAGTACCCTACTTCCAGGCTTTAGGGGCAGTGACAGAGGAAAAGAGAGGTTGAGTAGTAGGGTGATAGGCAGGGTGAAGGCAGGAGCTGAGAGAAGAAGCAGTTTAGGATCAAGACAATCAGGGCTACCTCACTGGCAAGGATGCAGAGCAAGCAGGGCCTTAAGAAAAGCAGAAGGAGTGGTAGGGGAGAAGGAAAAAAGAGATGGGGAAGGCAGAGGGAGGGATGAGAAGGGGATGGTGAGTATAGCGTAGTGGTTTATGGCTCTGAGCTGCAGATCTGGAGACCTGGGATTGAATCCCACAGCCCCCACTTGCATACTGTGCGACCCTGAGCAAGTCACTTAACTTCCCTGTGCTCCCAGGTTGCACCTGTAAACAAGCTTTCAGCTTAGTGTGTCTCACCTGGTTAAACAATTGGAAAAAAAAGAAAGGGACCAGAGAGAGGGAGAGAGAGAAAAAGAGAAAGCACAGGTGGTAAAGCAGGAGTTAAAGGAAGAGAAAATGGCAGAAGGGTCAGAGAGGAGTGAATCACCAACCTTGAGAACAGAGAAGAGAGTTTGGGTCAGAAGGGAAAAAAGTAAATGGATAACCTCCCAGAATTTGAAGGAGTGCTTAATGTTGTTCTGTAGCGTGGCTACAAAATACTTAGACTTCATAAGTCTGATGGCTTTGGTACAGGCATTGTGAATGTGCCAATAGTAAGATAAAGCAGTTGAGGAGCCAGTGATTTTATAGAATCATCAAGCAAGGTCTCCGGTACAAAGGCAAGCTAAAATATCAGCTGTTATGTATGGAAGATGGAAGCCCCATACTCGGGTTTTCCTCCGGGGTGCATGATGATCCCATGCAGCAATAAATTTGGACTGAAAGTGTTGGATGGCATAATTTATATCACTGGTTGTAACGATTGGGGAACAAACAACTTACTCATAGGTTAGCCAGGAGGTAGGACAAGTCCAGTGACTTAAATGGCCTGAAATGGATGAATTGGGGGCTTAGGATGATACATCTTGCACACATAGTAAACTATATGATGGTAACTGAAGGTGTAATGAAGGATACCTGTATCCACAATATGATGTGGATGGGATGAAAGGAGCCAGTCTCATAGAGAGTGATATGCAGATTCAATTTAGTCAATTGGAGGAATTTTACATTTTGGGAAAATTTACTTGTAGTAGGAAAGAGCCAATTTACTGTAAGGTGGTCAAGGATAGGCAGCTCACTTCTGCAAAAATTGGAGCCCTGCTTGAATTTACCTCCCATGTCCACTCAGCCCTGGATCATGGCCATCTCACAGGCACCATCTTTGCGGACCTATCTAAGGCATTCGATAAAATACACCATGCCCTCTTACTGAACACCCTGGCTTACATGGGCTTCTCCAATGATGCCATAAACTGGTTCACTAGCTACCTCTCCGATAGAATTCAGATAGTCAAGGTAGGCCCCGTCCTGTCCCCCCACCTCCCAATCCGCTCTGGTGTCCCACAGGGCTCCATACTTGGCCCCCTACTTTTCAGCCTATACCTCAACTCCCTCCCATCATCATGCCCTGGAAATCTGCTCCTACTGTATACGAGGATGATGCAGTCCTGTTCGCCTCTGACCAACACTTCTCAAACTCCACCAAACTCTCCAACACTTTTTCCGTGAAGCTGAAGGCTGGTTCACCACCCAGAGTCTTATAATCAACTACAATAAGACAAAAGTCAGGATATTCTCCCACCCTCAGAACCCACTCAAGAACCTCCGCCCCCAATTTCTCACTGCCAATCAGACCCCCCCTAGAACAAGTAAGCAGCTTTAAATACCTGGGAATCACACTAGACTCTGCCCTCAGCTTTAATCAATATATCCTGCACCTATCAACAGCCCTTAACTCCAGACTAGGTGTACTCTACCGGTACAAACACTACCTCACTCCTGAAGCATTACAACTCACCATAAACTCCTCAATCTTCTCCCTGCTAGACTACGGCTTCCTAATCTACAGTGCTGCACCATCCACAGCCCTAAACAGACTCCAGTTCATGCTTAGCAAAGCCTGCCATCTCATCCTTGGATGTGACCATTTCACACACTCCTGCTCCCTCTACAGTAACTCCAACTGGCTAAACTTAAATAGCAGAATCAGGTGTCACACCTGCCTTATGACCAAAAAGATCTTACTAGGCCTCACCCCCCCGCCCTGGATTAAATTATCCTCCCAACACCAGCAGGCAAAACAACCCATAGCTCAAACAAATGGCTGCTATGGGTACCCCGAGGCCGGACTTCCCAATTCCAGCGAACTTTCAGTTACAGAGCTCCTTCCTGGACTAACTCACTCCCAAGCCATATAACTAACGAAATAAGGCTTGACCCTTTTAAATCCAGGCTAAGGGAATACCGTCAGGCCTCCAACCTATGTGACTGCCTTCAACACCCTCCTTCCCAGGATTGACTTGGGACTCATTTTAAACTAACTATTATCGGGTCCCCGTACCTAAATGCACCTATGATACTATATGACTATCAGCCTTCTACAGAACCCTCTGTAACTATATGGCTGTGCTAAAGTATTTGAAACTTCTGTTAGCCATCTACTGAACAATTATGTAATTTCAATGCCTGTTATGTGTAATATGTTGTAATCTGTAACAAATATTGTCCCTGTACCTTTCATGTATGATGTGGAACCTTTGTAAATGAGTCTCTGACTCAAAGGTCTTTCTGAATATTACAATAAATAAATAAAATAAATAAAAAAAGATAGAGTAAAAGAGCTCAGTAGCTAAAACATGGGACGTACCAGGGCAACAGTAAACTTCAGCAATAAAAATGAGAATAGAGAAGAAAAAGGAGATTTTGAGGAGGAACAGCTTATATGGGAAGGGGAAAGACAAAATAAGCAAAGTCACAATTTGGATGCTGGTGGATATGTAAACTGCAATACCACCAACCGTCTTTGTGTGGTTCCATGTGATATCGGCGAAAACCTAAAGGTGATCGCCATTATCGTGCAGTCAGAGTGCCAAAAACATTTGCAGCACTACTGACACCCCTGCACACAGGACAATGGCATTGGGAACATAACTTTAAATGCTTTCTGTGGGGGGGGGGCTGGGCTCCCCACCCCCCCACTAAAGGATTCTCAACTCCAGGGGTGCATGTTGGGGGGGAGTGAAAGCATGTAAAAATAAAGGTTCAGGCTGGGCACAATAAAATCGCACCAGCACCCAGACCTGAACCTGGTACCTCACCCACCCCAACCACAGGCCAACCCATGATGCCACGACGCAGCTCAGCAACCCACCGCAGTGCTACCCCTTCAGCTCCTGTGCCCCCTCCCAGCCCACACTCGTCATGCTCACTCCCCCCATGTACGTACATATAGCGACATCCTGTTGCCCATTTCACCCTCCCCACCATCTGTTCACCCTACCCTCCCATCGCTGTGAGGGATTTCACCAAGAAGGAGTTGCCATTATGGACAGCACCCTTCCCCATGCACCCTCCTCACAGGATACCCTTTGTGTGATCCTACCTTTCTAAGGTGTAATAAAGAAGAGCCACAGTAGACTCCAGGACCTTAGAGGGCAGCCAAGATTCATATGTAACAAGTACTACCGTCCGTAGCTGAAGCATGATAGGTTGTAGTTGGTCAGTTTTTGGGAGGAGGCTGCGGATGTTTAAATAGGCAACCCTCAGTCCTCTGGGAAGTTGAAAGGGTGGTGTGATGATAGGACCATGGTTAAATTCAGTGTCACCTGCTACCAAAAGCAGTAAGGAAACAAGGAGCTTTACAGAACCAGTATGCTGACTAGAGGAGTGGGCAGGGAGAGTTGGGAGGATAAGACTATAAAAGGGACAGAAAGCGCCAGAGAGCTTCAAGGTGGAGGTAAGGACCAGGATGTATTTGACACCCAGGCTGCCAGGGGGCATGGGGGTGGGAGGAGAAAGAGAAGGAGGGGAGTGTAGGAGATGAGTATGGGGAAGGCTGATGTAGGGGGGTGGAGAGCAGCAGATGGTGGAAGAGCAAGGGGAAACAGAGATTGAGAAAAGCCAGAGAGATTAACATCATAGTGGAGACAAAGAACATAAATCAAAACAATCTAGGTATTAAGAAAAAGGAGGAACAGTTGATATGGCTAAAAGATGGAGCTAAATAGATAAGAAGAGGAAATTAAATGGGTCTTACCCAGACAAATAATTCAGAGGAAAGCTAAAACACAAAGCAATGAGTATGCAAGGGCATTGACCTGATCCAAATAAGCAGATAAACAGGGATAAAGGACTAACAAGAAACTCTAATGGAATGTAGACCTGTAATCAGAATAGGGAAGTAAGGGTAATGCTAACCAGATCCAGATGGGGAGGTAACAGGAAGGCAGACTTAACAGACACACAAGACTAAAAGGATCTAATGGCATGTTCCAAAAGGGAGGCAGACAAGAAAATAGAAATAAAATGATTAAGGGAGACTAGACTCACCAGACATCAGACAAAATCAACAAAAACATAACAACAAAATGGGGAGGCTAAAAGAGGAGACTGGTGTATGCACTATTAACTAGTTCTGGCAGAGCCACTATGGCTGCAAATGCATTAACTAGATAAGGGTGTTTCATGGGCTTAAACATAAACATGAATTGCGCTTAGTAAGGCCTACAAATCCGTTCCACATATAAGAGTTGTGAACAAGCTGGGCAGCCTGGGACTGGGTCACAAGGTGGTGAACTGGATTAGGAACTGGTTGAATAATAGAAGATAGAGAGTTATGGTAAATGGTGCTCAATCTAAGGAAAGGAAGGTGACCAGCAGGGTGTCACAGGGATCAGTCCTGGGCTCAGTCCTGTGTAATGTCTTCATAAGTGAAATTGCAGAAAGGCTGGAGGGGAAAGCGTGCCTCTTTGCAAATGACACTAAGATCTGCAAATGGGTGGACACTCCGGGAGGGGTAGCAAAAATGAGGAGGGACCTAGGTAAACTAAAGGAATGGCCCAAAGTGTGGCAGCTGAGATTTAATGAAAAAAGTGCAAAATCATGCATTTAGGTTGCAGGAACCCAGGGAGGATTGGGGGAAACTGATGGTCACCAAACAGGAAAGAGATTTGGGGGTAATCATATTGGATGACCTAAAGGTGGCTAAACAATGTACCAAGGCTGTGGGGAGAGCCAGTGGGATTCTGGGATGCACAGGGAGAGGTATCACCAGCAGAAGGAAGGAGGTGGTGATGCTACTGTGCAGATCATTGGTGAGGCCTCATTTGGAATATGGTGTCCAGTTCTGGGGGATGCATCTCCATAACGATGTAGACAGAGTTGAGGCATTAAAGAAGGGCAACAAAGATGGTGTAGGGCCTGCACCAAAAGTCATATGAGGAGAGACTGGGAGACCTCAATATATATATATATATATATATATATATATATATATATATATATATATATACACACACACTCTGGAGAAGAGAAGAGAAAGGGGTGATATGATAGAAACCTTCAAATATCTAAAAGGTATAAATATGGTACTGGAGGGTAGCATATTTCAGAAATGGAGATGTCCAGGAACAAGGGAGCATGACATGAGGTTGGAAGGGGGTAGACTAAGGGGTACCATGAGGAAGTATTTCTTCACAGAAAGTGTGGTGGATGCATGGAATAGATTCCCACTGGACCCGGCATAGGGAACCCTAGCAGTAGGAACAAGGAAGCAAAGCCTGAGATCAAGTAGGGTCTGCGATAAGCACCTCTGTTCTATCAGAACTGAGAGATGAAATTTAAAAGCTGCTGGGTAGTGCCGGAGTTACCTAAACAGTTTATCCTAGTACAATTGTCAATGCTTGAGATTCTTAGCTTACAGTACTACCTAGTGACACAAGTCATGGACAAACCTTAAATTTGTATTCATAGTGGATTTTATTTTTAGTGTAGAATTATTTTGGAGAGTCTTTTTATGTAACAGCAAAGAAAATAAAACAATGAAGTAAAAGACATAATTCTGTTCCATACTGCAAAGCTGGATCATTCATAAGAACTTTATCTGGAAGCCCATCTGAATAATGCAATTATCTGCGTGTACATCATTTTAGCCTATACTTTATGAAAGGCCACAGGTGTGAAAGAACATCATGGGCAGGATGTGAACAATGACAGCTGTACCATTCATAAGGTGGTGTGATGAAATGGCTACATTGAAAATTTGGAGTGAAACCATTGAAAATTACCAAAGTCACATGCGTGCATAAACAATTTTGAATGACTGGGTATAACTGAGCCATTTTTTGGAGTTGTTTCACCTAACTTTCATCATGGCTTTTTTAGCACCCCACCTCATGAAGAGTGCCGCTGTCATTTCATTCACTAATGCTGAAATGTGATTTAGCTCATAAACTGCACCATTCTGCATCACAGGTGCAAAAAAACATTTTAGGGAGGATGTAAACAATGACAGCTGTACTGTTCAGGAGCGGGGCCGGCAGCAATACTGAGAGGGAGAGGGAGGTTTTCTTTGGCAGGAGTGTAACCAGGAATTTCAGATCTATATACCAAGTGGACTCATGGCTACCCCCCAATTCTCCGTGCCATGCAACCCCTTCCCCCACTGTCCATACCCTGTCTCTGTCCTCCCACCTGACACAAGCGTCATTCTGTCTGTGGTGTATTCTGTAACTATGAAAAGTAAAGATGTAACACACATACTCCCATTCCCATACAGTAAAAATGCCTTCCAAATCACCTGTGTCAAACTAACAGACTGGCTTTCAGTTACAATGTTACACTGAGACAAGCATCTGTACCATATCAAAGAGGTCCATTCACACACCACTACCTATATCATCACTACACCACTAGCCATACCTTCACCAATAGTTGTCAGACTAAGAGACTGACTTTTAGTTACAATGTTACATTGTGACAAACCTCTGTACCACATCAAGGTAGCCAGTCCCACAGAGGTCCATTCACACACCACTAACCATACCATCACCTGCATCTAAAAATAAATGTGTACTGTTACTATACTTTTCCCTTATTTCTTCATCTAACTCACATCTTTCCACAAAAATATAACTAAGAATGAAATCTGAGCTACTCAGTAAGGCAGGGCTAAAACCCTTGCAGCAAAAGGAGATACAGAATTCAAGTAACAAAGTGGTATTTAGCAGTTAAAGTGATTACATAACACTGGTTTATCCTATCCTGGCATCACTTAAAAATATCCAAATACTTCGTTGTTTGAACTCCATATCTCATTTTTGTTAGTAGGGTTTTAGCCTCGACATACCCTGTGACTCTGATTTCTTTCATGGTTGTATTTTTGTGGAAAGATCTGTGCCACCTGTAGATGTAGCTAAAGGAACACCAGCATCTTTTAACAGTACTGCCAGTGCACATTTCTTTTTAGATGTCTGCTTTACAGAAACAGGATGGCAGCCAGCCTTCTTTGAGGGCTGTAGGTGGATCTATGAAGCTAGTTGAACACTTTTGTTGACCGGTATCACAGCAATGGGATTCATGTCGACCGCAAGTTGTGGTAGACATAAATCCCGTATGCCTCCTGGTCCTGTTTTTTTATTGGGGGGCTTTGCCCCCAGAACATACCATGCAGGAGCTCTGTCCCCCACTCCCCCATACTAAAGATTGTCAATTCTGAGTCAGAGTTGATTTGGGGAGGGGGTGCAGGACTGGGAGACAGTGTGCCCCTGTCTCAGGCACTCCAACACAGAGACCTGTGGGCAAAGTGTCGATTTTGCCGACAGCGAGGGAGGCAACCCATTGTAGGCTGGTAAGCAGCACCTAATAAGGTGGGGTGGGGGGTCTGGCTATTCTAATCTGCTGTTGGGTGGGTTTTTCCCCACCCACTAGATAATTTATGCAGAGAGTCCTGTTCTCAAAGCAAAACATCTGCAGGGCTATGTCACTGCAGGAACTAAGAATGAAATCAAAGCTACACAGTAAGACAGGGCTAAAACCCTTCTAGCAAAAAGAAGATACAGAGCTCAGGTAAGAAAGATATGCCCTGTAACTCTGATTTCTTTCATGGTTGTATTTTTGTGGAAAGATCTGTGTCACATGCAGATATAACTAAAGGAACATAAGCATTTTTAAACAGTGCTGACAGTACACATTTCTTTTTAGATGTCTGCTTTACAGAAACAGGATGGCAACCAGCCTTCTTTGAAAAGATAAATAAAACTTCAGGTGGAGGCAATACATCATGTTAGAATTAAAACTACTAAGAAATCACTAACAGCGAGAGACAAGTGAGGGAGAGAGTGAGTGACAGTGTAGGGCTGTAGGCTGGTGAGCAGAACCTAATAAGGTGGGGGGGGCTGGCTATTCTAATCTGCTGCTGGGTGGATTCTTCCCCTCCCACTAGACAATTTATGCAGGTAGTCCTTTTCTCAAAGCAAAACATCTGCAGGGCTATACCCACTGCAGGAGCTAAGAATGAAATCAAACCTATGCAGTAAGACAGGACTAAAACACTTCTAACAAAAAAGATATATAGAGCTCAAGAAAGACATACCCTGTGGCTCTGGTTTCTTTCATGGTTGTATTTTTGTGGAAAGATATGTGCCACAAACAGCTATAACTAAAGGAACATAAGCATCTTTTGACAGTACTAACAGTGCACATTTCTTTTTAGATGCCTGCTTTACAGAAACAGAATAGCAGCCAGCATTCTTTGGAAAGGTAAACAAAGCTTCAGGTAAAGGTAATACATCCTGTTAGAATTAAAACTACTAAGAAATCACTGATAGTGAGAGACACAAGTAAGGGAAGGAGTGACAGTGTAGGGCTATAGGCTGGTGAGCAGTACCTAATAAGGTGTGGGGGGGACTCTGGCTATTTTAATCTGCTGCTGGGTGGATTCCTCCCCTCCCACCAGGTAATTTATACAGGGAGTCCTTTTCTCAAAGCAAAATGTCTGCAGGGCTATGCCCACTGCAGCCATAAAAACACATAAATGAAAACAGCCAGCATCACTTTACAGTACTTACTTAACCAGCAGGTAAAGCATTCACTCTCATAATGTTGCTTTTTTCTTTCTTTCGTAAAATGCATTTTTTGTGGTTTCTAGTTGTGCTCATTAGTTTTTACCGCTCATTTATGTCCATTCTGTCCATGTTTCATTGATTATCATTAGTTGAACCACTAACAGCTAAATGGCAATAGTCACTCCCTTGCTCAATAGGCAACATTCTAAAAATCCCATTTTAAATAATTTGACCAAATGTTTTTAATTTGACCAAATTTGTTTTTACATTTAACATTACTGACTGACCCAGGATTCAGGGGCTGGAAAGTGGATAACAGCCCAACATTATAGTATGTCATGATGTGAGATACTGTAGTAAGGGCAGACTCGGTGGACCTTTGGTCAACTGTTGCCGTTAGAATGTTTATGCTTCTATGTCCCTGCACATCAGCAGTCCCTTTCAACATGCACAGTATCATCTGTGCTGCTGAACCACCTGCAATGCAAAGTGCTGTCTATTCCCACTGTGCTCAGTCTCTTGGTTTGTCAAGCACAGTTAAAAGTAGCATGAGACTCCAGAAAATTATGTTTTTTCAAACATTGGCAATTGCGATCATTCTCTCCTCTGTCTTTTACTCTGGAGTTTGAATCAATGTAGCTGAAAGGGAAACATGCACTAGCAACTCATCTTTGCAAAACCTTTTCAGGCATTCCACACACAGTGCTACTTAGTTTTAGCCTCCATGCCACATGCAGTTATGTACTGCACGTTACTCCTAGCTCCTCAGAAAGTCATACAGCAATTTTCACTTTGTACATCTTTGTTTTTCGACAGGCAGTGAAACCAAGATCTACAAATCTTGTTTCTTTCAACCTTACCGACTGTGTTGACTCTCCAGGTGTATCCTAATGCTTGGTTTTACATGCCATTCTTCTCTCACCCACATGAGCTCAATCTGCTTATCCTGTCTCTGTTGTACTATCCCCTGGCTATAAAAATAAACCAGTTAATTTACCTGAGGGATGAGGAAGAGATTAGGGGAATAGGGCAAAACAAACTACTTGGAAACACAAAGTATAAAAATGGCTCAGTTATCTGTCTGTGCCCCATGTTGGCATACATTGATAGAAGAACTATTTTAAAATAAATCCTTAAAATATTTTATTTTATTTTGTTTACTTTTTTAATTTCTTCTTTTTTTAAAAGTCCATTTTGTAAGTGTAATTGGACATACCAGGGCATTAGTAGTACTGCAATACCAACACTTCCAGGTGCTGAAGGCACTTGGCCTATGGCCTCATGATTCACTATGCCACATTGTGCAAGTATCTCATTACTACCAGAGCCCTGTCATGCCTTATTGCTTATTTAACTACCTGACCCCTGCCATCAGATTGTGTCATCTAGTAAAATAAGTCAGGTTCTTCTGATATGGCCTGCCCATCTTGAACCCATGCTGATTTTGTCCTTCAAACCCATTTTCTCTAAGAATTCAGCAATTTGTTCATTCATTATTGTCTCTGAAACCTTGCCCAAATAGATGTCAGATCTATAATTATCAGGGTCCTCTTTTTCACCACTTCTGTGCAGGGCTATGTCTTCCATTCTCCAGTCCCTGGGAACCTAACCCATTGCAAGGGACTGGTTGAACTGGGCTAATAAAGGAATTAATAGTCAACATCCCATCTCCCTGAGCACCTTGGGATACATTCCATCTGGAAAAAAAAAACAAATGGAAGCAGCATGCTCAGACAGCAGGGAATGGTGTGCTATCAGGTGAGGCCACCACAGTTGAATCGCAAGTTAAACAAAGATGCTCACTCACCATGTCTGGACAAAAATATCAGGAGACTATATGAAGTGATCAGCTCAGTGAGCTGTTTAGTTTATTCTCTGGCAATGAAATATTAAAAATCTGCAAAATATTGGAGCTCATCACAGTATGACCTGCGCAATCATTTCATGAGCATTTGAAAGCATACCACTTAGCTGGCACATTGACCAGTACAGACTTCATCATGCCATCTGGCCTTGGAGATTTGTTAATCTCATATTCTACAGCCCTTTGAATACCTTGTCCTTTGATATCTTGCCTAGCTCCAGATACTGCCTCCAAGGCCTCTCAAATTTAATTTTACTGTTGGGTATACAGCCTGAATCCTCCATCCTGAATATCAAACGAAAGTACTCAATTGCAATATTTGCAATTCCTCATATTCACCACATTCTTCATCATCATTTATATGTTGTCCCTTGTCTGTTTCTTTTCCATGACATAACTGACAAATGTCTTATCATGTTTTCTTCACTTTTTGTAAGAAGTTGCTATCCTTATTTTAGTGTCAGCTTTTTGCACTAATTCACTGTTTGCTTATCTCAAAAATGTCCTTATACAACTCATTTCTGGCCTTTGATTGTTCTCCCTTACAGAACATAAAAGCACTCTTTTATCCCCCCGATTGCCTCCCTCACCTGAAAGTTAAACTGAAACAGCTTCTTACATTTGTTAGACTTTCTAATGTTCTTTTCATTACTGTTTCCAGAACCTAACCCACATTGGTTATGTAATTGCTAGGGACCTCTTTGTCCCCACTTTTTTGCAAGGCTGCATTAGCCACAGAGCCTCTAGAAAGGAGTGACAACCAATCTATGTTGTTCCAGCTAGACATGGAACATGAGGTGCTGAAAATGAAAAAAATGTGATCTTGACTTCAAAAAGGTGACTTTTGGATGCATGAGGATGATACTACAGGAAAGACAGAAGGAACTCCTGAAGAAGACACAGTAGGCATGGAGGACGCGAGGGTTGCAATTAGGGTGGTGGTTCAGACAGTCACTGCAACCTAACAAAGAGAAATAGCACCATCCCATATCGGTGTGCTCTGTGTAACTATGAATAACACAATATTGAAACAACACAAGCACCACCAAGTAATAAAAAACTGAAAAAAGTGTATCATACTCACATAAATAAGTGCAAAATCTATAATGTGCTGCACTATATCACAATGCAAGATAGTAAGTTAGGGGAATGGAGTAATGAGAAAACCCCCAGAAGTAAACCTCAACTGGTTTCGCACTCTTCCACAGGGAGAGACAAACCCTGCTTCCAAACAGTCTTTTAAATCCCTTATTTAAAGTGACCATGACAAACTACAAGTGCTAATAAAAACATAATATAAAAATTGACTGTTTAAAAACAAAATTGGCAGCATAAACAATATATACAATGCAATACCTAATACATATTGTGGAAAAAAAATCAAAACATGGGTCCAGCCCACAGGCGCAGCAGTAGTGCAACCACTTGCGATGACGACAACCCAGAATTGGAAGTGAACCTAAGTGTTGGAGGGCTGGCCAGGGGGGATGAGAATTGAGCATCCTACAGACTGCTTTCCTCCTCCATGGAGGCGAGGGGGAGACTGCCGGTGCCTGAATGACCCCTAGTGGAGGCTGAGTATCTACCAAGCCAGAGCTCACTGTATTCAGTGTTATGACAGATTCATGGCATTCATCACACCAAAGCATCATTGCATTTTACACCTCTCCCAGTTCCAGCCACTGAGGCCTCATCCTGGGGGTAAGCCAGGGAGGAATAGGAGGGAGGATCATCCCCAGAAACTGATGGAGTACATTTGGGGGTAGGGCTGAAAGCAGATGCTGTTCCTGCCCTCACTCAAAAAAATCAAAACGTGAGGCAATAATTAATATTTGCCAGCACTAGTGTTTCCTGGCAAGAACCTCTATGTTTGACCACATCATTGGAATTTATTATAAATGTCAACATGCAGACTTATGCATCTTTTTTACCATATGCACCTTCACACCTAACAGCACAACAGAACTGCACCAAAGAGGGGGATAACAGGTGGGTAGAGGCAGGGACAAAAGGGGAGATGATAAAAACGTTGACAGCTATCTAAAATAGAATGTTTATATGAATACCAATCACACAATATTTATCAAAAATAGAGAGATGATGTAGCAACTCCTTTCTTTAGCAAATGTTGCAGTATGACTAGGTTAAAGTAAATATAAAGCATCACTAGTGCCCCTTACTTCCACCATTGATATTTGTATAATATGTATTCAACATATATTGTTCATGCAGGCATTCTTGGTGGTGCTTGTGTTGTTTCACTATTGAATCACTGCAACCTGCCTTAAGCAGTAGAGCAAAATGAGCAAGAAAAAAAGCTGCTGTGGCTCATAAAGAAAGTTGGAAGATCAGTGAGGAAGCAAAGGGTTTCATACAAGAAATACAAGAAGTCCCAGAAGGAAGAGGGCAGGGCAGAATAGGCAGGGTAGTGGAAATCAACTTTCAGGGTGATAAGAAAGGCCAAGCTTGAGACAGAAATAAGAATAGCTGAGGGGGAGGGTCAAAGGGGGTCTCAAGACCCTCTTCCACTACAGCCAGGTAATAGGAACAGCAAAAGAGAAAATTGTGACGCTGAGGAGGGGATGGTGTGGGTGGTGGTAAACAGGGAAAAGTGGAGGTACTTAAAAAATACTTCTGCTCAACCTTCACAAATGAGAAGGATGGGCCACCACCACAGCCGAAATAGGGATGGGGCAGTGGAGATGAGAGAGAAAGCATTATGGAGGAAGCGTTAACAGAGGACAGAGTCCTCAAAGGGATCAAGGTCCTCAAGGTGGACAAGTCGCCAAACCCAAAGTCAGATGGCATGCACCTAAGGGTTCTCAGAGAGCTGGCAGCAGTTCTTGCTGTGCCTCTGACTGGCCTGTTCAGCTGCTTGCTAGACAGAGATGTGGTTCTGCAACAGTGAAGGACAGCTGATATGCTGCACCTGTATATGAGTGGACTAGTGGAGGAACCGAGTAACTATAGACCAGTCAGCTTGACATCAATTTTTGGCAAGCTGATAGTATCTATCATAAAGAAAAGGCTGGTCAAGCTCCTGGAGGTGAGCTGGCTCCATGATAGAAGGCAGCATAGGTTCAAGGCAGGAAGGCAATACCAAGCAAATTTGATCAGCTTCTTTGATTTGATCACTAGGGCAGTGGTCAAAGCCCATGCAGTGGATATACTATACCTGAATCTCAGCAAGGCTTTTGATTCAGTCACCCTCAAGAGGTTCATCAAAAAACTGCCAGACACAGAGACAGATGAGAAACTAACCACGTGGGTAGAAAACTGGCTAGGGAGTGGAATGTTTCAGGTGGTGGTGGGACACTCTAGGATGAGAGAAGTTACTAGCAGAGTTCCACAGGGGTCAGTGCTTTGTCTGTTCCTGTTCAATGTGTTCATTAAAAGCCTTATAACAGCATCAAAGGCAAAATATGTCTTTCTGTGGACAATACCATGCTCTGTGGTAGGATGGACACTGAAGAGGGCATAAGAGATCTGAGGGAGGACCTAGAAAGTTTGGAGAGGTGGTCTGGAATCTGGCAGTTGCAATTCAATGCTAAAAAGTGTAAGGCATGCACATAAAGTAGGCAGCAAGAACCCCAGTGCTGAGTACAGACTCAAGGGATGAAGTTCACAGCCCTTGAGGAGGAGAAAGACTGGGGGATAGCAATAACAAGAGTTCCAAAACTGTCAACACAATACAGAAAGGTAGGAGGGAGGATGAACAGGATGCTTAACTGCATATCAGGCAGTTCACCAGCAGAAGGAAAGAGGTCAATCTGCCCCTATACAATACCGTGGTGTAGCCGCATCTGGAGTGATGTGTTTATTTTATTTATTTATTTATTTGTACATCGGTTTACAACCTTTGAGCCAGAGGCTCATTTCCAAAGGTACCTCATCACATTGAGGACAGACAAAACAGAATTCAGGTTACAGCATAAAAGCCTACTGACTTAAAGTTACACAGTGTGGTTTCAATACATTTATACAATTTAATAGCAATTACAATGAACACAGCTGAGTACATGCTGGTAATAACAGAGGCAATAAGCAATGGGGAGAAAACAGGGGGGGTGAAATGGAGTGCCACCCAGTGGGCGTTGTCAAGTGTGGAGAAGATCGAGGCCCCATTTAGAGACAGGAGCAGCTGTGAGTGCTAAACAGTTGGCTCCGAAGGGTGGTTTTGAAGTTGGAGATTGTGGGGGCATTGGAGATGGAAGCAGGGAGAGAGTTAAACCAGGATGGAGCTCTGTAGCAGAAAGACCTCTGACCATTGGTGGTCCTGGATCTGGAGACCAGTGGAGTGGTCTTGTAGGAGGTTTGGGTTGCGATAGTGGGTGGGGTATGGTGGATGGAGGCTGTCACCCCAGGAGGGGAGAGCCCGAGTAGTGCTTTTTTTGTGAGGAGGCAGGTTTGGTAGCATAGCCATTTATCTAAGTTAAGGAGTTTTGCTTCGTCATAGAGCTGACATGTATGTGTGAGCCTGGGGGCACCAGTAATCAGCCTGCAGGCCTTGTTTAGGGTGAGGCAAATTTTGTTGAGGGCAGTAGTGTCAGCAGCACCATAAACTGGCAGGCCATAGTCTGCAAGGGACAGTACTGCAGATGTAACAGCAAGTTGGAGAACATTGGGGGAGGCAATTTTTATAGCGGTAGAGGATGCCAAGCCGTGTATTAGTGGCAGATGCAAGGGCATTAATGTGGCTGTAGAAGGTGAGGGCTGAATCGAAAGTAACCCCAAGGTATTTTTAGGAGCAGACTTGTTCAAGCAGTTGTTTGGTACTAGGGAGAATAGGGAGTGGGTAGTTGCAGGCTTTGTTTTGGGGTTGGGCGAAGAGCATTGTCTTGTTTTTTTTGAGATTAATGATGAGTCTGTGCTCCTTAAATCAGGCTTCAGCATCATTGTAGGATTGTTGTAGAGAGTCCTGGAGGGAGATGGGATTGAGGTGGGTGGCAAAAATTACTTTATTTATTGTAAAATAGTAATAAAAACTCTGGGGGCTATTCTCAAAGAGATACACTTGGCACAAGGTGTTTGCATTGAACATGAATGACGCAAATAACATTTTGTGCTAACAGTTGCACCCTGTGAGATTCTCCAAAGCAGCCTGTGACAAACGTAGGCTGCTTTATTTATTTATTATTTTTGTATAATTTGTTTACAACCTTTGAGCCAGAGGCTCATTTCCAAAGGTACCTCGACACATTGAGGACAGACAGAACAATTTAGGTTACAGAATACAGGTCACTGCCTTGGAGTCACAAAGAATGATTTCATACGTACATTAAACAATTTAGAAGCAATTCAAGTGATACAGCTGAGCACATGCTGGTTTTAACAGAGGCAGGATGCATAAGGGGAGAAAGTGGGGGGGGGTTGAGGTGGAGTGCTGCCCTGTGGGCGCTGTCAAGTGTAGAGAGATTGAGGCACCAATTAGAGACAGTAGCAGCTGCAAGTATTAAACAGTTGGCTTTTAAGGGCAGTTTTGAAGTTGGAGATTGTGGGGGCATTAGAGATGGGAGCAGGGAGAGAGAGTTAAACCAGGATGAGGCTCTGTAGCAGAAGGACCTCTGTCCATTGGTGGTCCTAGATCTGGGGACCAGTAGAGTGGTCTTGTTGGAGGTTAAGGTTGCGATAGTGGATTGGGCATGTCAGATGGAGGCTGTCACCCCCTGAGGAGATAGCCCAAGTATAGTTAATTTTGTGAGGAGGCAGGTTTGATAACGTAGTTGTTCATCTAGGTTAAGCAGTTTTGCCTCATCATAGAGTTGACAAGTATGTGTGAGTCTGGGGGCACCCATAATCAGCCTGCAGGCCTTGTTTAGGGTGAGGCAAATTTTGTTGAGGGCGGTAGTGTCAGCAGCACCATAAACTGGCAGGCCATAGTAGACAAGGGATAGTACTGAAGACGTAACCACAAGTTGAAGAGCATTATGGGGAGGCAGTTTTTATAGTGGTAGAGGATGCCAAGTTGTGTATTACTGGTGGATGTAAGGTCATCAATGTGGGAGTGGTAGGTGAGTGCTAAATCGAAAGTAACCCCAAAGTATTTGTAGGAGCAGACTTGTTCTAGCGGTTGTTTGGTACTAGGGAGAATATGGAGTGGGAAGTTGCTTGCTTTGTTGTGGGGTGGGCAAAAAGCATTGTTTTGGTTTTTTGAGATTAATGACAAGTCTGTGCTCTTTAAACCAGGCTTCGGCATCATTGTAGGATTGTTGCAGGGTGTCCTGGAGGGAGATGGGATTGCGGTGGGTGGCAAAGATGACAGCATCATCTGCATACATAAGAATTTTTCCAGAGCATGCACTGGGCAGGTTGTTTAGATCGAGTGAGAAGAGTAGGGGGCCCAGGATGGAGCCCTGGGGTACCCCTGAGCAGATAGGATGAGTTTTGGAGAGTGTCCCATTGACTTTTACACATTGGGAGTGAGTGGATAGATAGCTAGTGCACCAGGTGAGAGGGCCAGCAGAGAAACTAGTGTGGCAGAGGGCATCCAGCAGAAGAAGGTGGGAGACAGTGTCGAAGGCCTTTGAGAGGTCAATGAACACTGCACCAGCTAGGGAGCTGGCGTCCAGGAAGTAGTGAAGGAAATTGGAGAACTCAACTAGTGTAGTGCCAGTACTTGATACTTGCACAGAAACCATGCTGCTCGGGGCATAAGATGTTATGCTTAGTCAGATATTCAGTGATTTGAATGGCCACCATTTCTTCTAGGACATTGGGGGGGATGGAGATTGGTGGGTGGTTCCCGGCAGTGGACCTGTTGCCCCTTTTATGAATGGGTGTGACTATGGCTGTTTTCCATACCGTAGGGAATTGCCCCAGACAGAGGGATCGGTTAAGTAGGCTGGTGAGTGGGGCAAGGACTTCATCCGGCAACAGGCGGAGGATGCTGGGGTCCAGAGAGTCGCTGCCGGGACCATTGCTAATTAGTGCTTTGATTAGGAGCAGTCTGGCTTCCTGGGCAGATACTTTACATAGGTGGAAGCTGGGGCATTGGAGGACAGGGGAAGTAGGGTAGGGGGAGGGTCAAAGAAATTACTGGGGAGGACAGAACTGAGTTCAGTAAAGGAGGTGTTAAGGCAGTTTGCTATGCAGCAGGATCAGTGGAGGTAGAGCCATCAATAGTGAGCTGGGATGGGGGAAGGGAGCGTGATTTCCCATTTAGTTGTTAACATTGTCCCAGAAAGTCTGGGCACACCCCCAGGAGGAGGTGAGGGTGGCCTGGTAATGGTCAGCCTTGGCTTTATGGACGGTCCATGTGCACCTGTTCCATGCAGCATTGTAGGCCTGTCTATCAGCCATCTGGCCTGTTTCAATGGCAAGGTGCCAGAGGTTATCCCTATTTCTGATTATTTGTAGTAGGTCAGGGGTAACTCAGGGTACATTGTGTTTTTGGACCAAATTCTTGTGAGGGGTGTAAAGAGGTCACAGGCTTTGTTAAAGGTTTGGGAGAAAAAGGCAAGGGCAGTGTCTATGTCGGGTGCATGATGGATGGGGGGCCAGTTAATCTGGGTGAGAAATTGTTTGAGTTTTATCAGCCCACCAGGTCAGAGGCACCTGCGGAGTGTGGTCAGGGCTGAGGGTTTGGGAGTGGGGGCCACCCAAAGGAATAGGATAGGGGAGTGGTCACTTAATGAGTCTGGGAGGACCAGGATGTTATGGATTTTGTTGGGGCGATTGGTGATAATTACGTCCAGAAGGGTACTGGTTCCTCTCTTTGGGTTTACTCTAGTGGGCTGGAAAATGAGTTGGGTCAGGTGTAGGGCAGCAAAAGGATCTTGGGTAGTGGAAGAGGAGGCACTGAGCTAGTTCACGTTAAGGTCCCCCACTAGGATTTGTTCCGCCTTGTGGTGGAGGGTGGCAAGATATTCTGTTAAAGATATCAGCACCAGGTTCTGGTTCTTTGGGGGAACATAGGCAGTGGTGAGATATAGAGGGCCCCTGGAGGGGTCAGGGGCAAGTTTGAGGGTAAGGGCCTGTGCTCCATTTACAAGAGCAGGGGAAGGGAGCACGTGTCCAATGATTGTGTCCCTGGTATAGATTGCACAGCCACCCCCACATTTTCCTGCTCGGTCCTCTCGGTATAGGGTATAGCCTGGGAGGGAGACAAAGGAGTCAGGGGTGGATTTGGACAGCCAGGTTTCAACCAGGGCTATGATGTCTGGTTGATGTAGCATGGCCCAGCACTGGAGGGCATCAACCTTTTTCAGTAGGCTGCATATGTTCATGGAGGCTATGTGGAGACTGGTGGACCCAGCTGGTGGGCTGGGGGGCAGGGCCTGGGTTTGGATGTATATTACCCAATAGGAGTAGTAGGAAGACCAAGGCTCTGACCAGGGGGTGGTAGTATGGCAACTTCTGAGGGGTATGCTGGGTTGGGGAGGAGGCCATAGGGGAGCAAGGTATTGGCAGGGTATGAAGGGTTGGGAGGGCAAGGATGAGTAGCAACCATGGGGAGCCAGGGTAGGCAATGGGGGGCCTCCAGGGGGTGGGTGCCATGAGCCAGGGTACATGGTCAGTGTGGGGTGGGATCAGAGAGATTCAGGGAGAGTTGTGGGTGCTGGTACAAGTAGGCCAGTGGAGATGTCTGGCTGATGGGATGTGGGTACTAGCATGTAAATGAGGGGGAGATATTTGAGTAAGAGGTGTACAAACATAGTGCCTGAGGTAGCAGCAGGGCAAAAAGGTTCAAGTATCTTGGCTGCCCCTCAGAAAGTGTAGATACCACTTTGGAGTAGTGGTAGTGTCACAGACTCTGGTGGACAGGGTACAAGGTTCAAGACCCTGGCAGGGCAGTTGTAATAGGACCTGGGTAAGAGCAGGGGTCCAGGTTCTTGGGGACTCAAAGCAGGCTGGGCCAAAATTCAGGGTGGAAATAGTGACTCCTAGTGGTCACTGGGGGTTAGTGGCAGGCTGGATGAGGGTCTGGTGGTTGGGCAGGGGGTCAGTATGTAGGGCTAGCTAGGAGGCTGGGGGTGCAGGTGAGGTGTGGGCAGAAGCAGAGATGTGAGTAGGGGAGAGAAGTGATGTATGTAGGTAGACAGGTTCCAGGAAGTAGGGGGAGGAGGGAAATTCAGATGGAGAGAAAGGTGTAGAGAGAGGGTCCCTCTAGTGGCTAGCAGGTCTGACCTGCAAATGGAAAAGTAGGGACTTAGGAAGTGATGTCACAAGACAGTGCCTATATAGGTAGTCCTGAGCCAGGGTGGGGCAGTCGACATGTGCAGCGTGTCGACAGGCTAACCCCCCCTCACAAGGGTGCTGCTCCTAGAGGTACTTTAATTACCTCTTTCAGCACCCGCGCATTGGTCCCGCTCCAGGAGGGAGGTCTGTGTGTGGGCTGGTTGCTGGCTGGCATCTGTATATGGTACTGGAGTGCTGACATTAAGAAGCCAGCCCAGTCTCGCTGAGGGTTGAGGCACTAGACACCACACCTCGTGCCACACTGGTGACCTGGGTTAGGGAATGGACTCAGGCCACTAGGGGTTTGCAGGGGAGAGGAAGGATTGAGTGTCCCATGACTGCTCTCCTTCCTCTGTGGTGGGTGGGAAAAACTTAAGAATGATGCAGTGGCAACTGGCGGAGGCCAGTTGCACTACAGTTGTGTGCACAGGCAAGGGGTGGAGTGCAGTTGGCATCCATATGGTTGTGCGCTGACGCCATTGCACATCCATCTCCTGGGGGGGGGAGAAAAGGGCAGAAAAATTGAGGGCAATTGTGGCGGCTGATGGCCATGCCCTGCACCCCTGGAAATGAGAGGCCTGGACATGAGAGGTGTGCCCCCGTGTGTCTGTGCTCCAGGTCCCCATAGGTGGAGGAGATCCTGTCTACTTGCCAGCTTATGGGGGAGAGCGAGTCACTGGCCAGAGCTGGTGTGGAGGTGCAGGTGCCAGCAGCTGGATGACTTGCCAATATCACTCCACAGTTGAGGAGGAAAAAAGCATTCTATGATAAAAAAAAAAAAGAAAGACATTAAGCACATGAAGGTGGCACTGAGGAATGCTACCAACATGATTTGGGGGCAACAGAATATCCAGTATGAAAACAGAGGCTGGTGAATATGTATTTACTGGAGGAGGGGGGGACGACATAATCAAGACCTTCAAATGCCTTAAAGGTACAGTATTAGCAAGGCAACATGGGGATATTTTTTTTGCAAAAGTAGGAACAAGAACACCAAAGGCACAACAACAAAGTAGCAGGGGAAAGTTACAGGAAGGAGGCCAGAATGCATTTCTTCAATGAAAAGGTGGCAGGAGGATGGAATGCACTGCCAGAAGTGGTAAGTTAAAAAGAGGGTGGGATGGGGTGAAAAGGGAAGGTTACAGTAAAAGGGGAGGGGGCAAAGCAACATGTAGCATATACACATGAACTTCACATCTAGCAGACTCAGTAGACCTTTGGGCCATCCACTGGCCTTTTATATGCTCATATGTATGTATGTATGTATGTATGTTTGCATCTATGTACTTAATGCACTCCAGGCATGCTCCCAGTACCACCATTATTATGACTGCCCATTTGTTGTCTGCCACCAATATATCATATATGCCCTTCTGTCTATTAGAGATTAAGTGTTCCATTCTAGTAAAGGCTGTTTTTCTAAAGTAAGAGATCCTGGTGCTCAAGTTAAGTCATTAGGCTGCCAGTACAATGCAGAACTTTACAGAATTATGAGCACTGTGTCCTGAAGGATCTTCCACTCTGAAAACTTTTTGCCTCTGTAATTTCCAAGTTGATGTCTGGGGATTAGAGCTGGGTGAAATTTATCTTTTGCCAGTAAACTTCTGGTGATATGCTCATTTCACTTCCATGAAATTTCATGACATTTCCGTGAAATGTTTGCACAATTTCACCAAACTGTGGCCTAGTTTCACAATTGTTAGTCCATATTGCACCACATTTAGCATGCCCAATTTACCAAGTCCCATACAAATGTGTATCAAGTTGCAGATCTTTATCTTTAAAGTGACTAGATTATAAGCTTCCAAACATTCAGAAATTTTAAAATTACATATTATAATAATTTAAACATCAAAATATCAAAACTGTTAGTCCACATTGCACCATATTTGTTTTGCTGACTTTACCATGGCTCATACCGATGTGTACCAAGTTTCAGATCTCTGCCTATAAAGCTAATTTGGTTATAAGCCTCTAAACATTTGACCATTTTAAAATTACATTTGACAGTTATGTAAACTGCAGAATTTCAAAAGCATTAGTTCAAACTGAACCACATTTTCAGGCTGACTTTAACAAGTCCCATACAATTGTATACCAAGTTTCAGATCTCTGTCTTGAAAGTTATACCTGAGTTATAAACCTCCAAGCAAATTTTCATAAATTTTAAAGTTACCTTTCACAGTTATGTAAACTGCAGCATTTTATTCCCCTATAACTTTAAAACTAGAGGACAGAATATCACCAATTTTGTTAAGATCACTGTCCCTAAATATTAGGCATTGAGACCACCACATGGCCCAGCAGCAGCGAGTCATTCTGCCATGCAGATGATCCTGGTTTGGAAGCAAGCCCGAGAAGTCATGTCAGGGAGGAAAGCCATGCCTGAAACAGCTACTGCTTGGCAATGCAACTCAGTCAGGGAGGGTTGGAAAAATGTTCCATTAACACAGTG
Organism: Neoceratodus forsteri; assembly: GCA_016271365.2. Lineage (NCBI taxonomy): Eukaryota > Metazoa > Chordata > Ceratodontiformes > Ceratodontidae > Neoceratodus > Neoceratodus forsteri. Next base: position 876,126,892 of record CM057452.1, on the reverse strand, counting down.
ACCCCCTTGGCTGGGTCAGGGAGTTTTTTCCTGTCACAGGAAAAGCTACTGCTGTGCAAGACTGACAGAGGCACCGCCCCACAAGGGTAGATGAGAGGGAAAAAATGATGGATAAAACCCTGGTAAGCAACTGAACGATGGCTTTGTTCAACCTGATCTGAGTATATCCTTGTGAACGGGAAATATACCTGAGAGATGAGCTACTGGCTGGGAGAAAGTCCAATATTGAAAAAAAAGAGTCTGCGTGTTTCAGCTCTAAAATAGTTTGTTAAAGGCTAGACAAGTTATAAGAAGCCAAATATTCCAAAATAACATCAGTAATTAAAATTGAATGTTATGAGCATTTGTGAAATTGTGGAATGTTGTGATACTTTTGTTGAAACCATGTCCATCCATTTTGCTCCGTCATACACTTTTTTTTTCTATTTATACTCCTAGACACCGGGCATCCTTCAGGAGTGCCCACTCAGATACAGCTCTAACCGCCAGCCTGAACCCCCACATCTCCCAGGATCTCTTCCCCCGAATGACCCCAGGCAGGCCCAACCCCAGGTATCACCTCCGGGGCTGATTCTGCCCTCTCCTGGTGGTGAACTCCTAAGTGTGGGGTGCCTTTCCTGCAGCCAGTGGGTTGGCCATGGAGAGAGAGTTCCAGGCATGTCTGGGCTGGTGATTGGGATGTGGGTGTTCTCCTGGGGTCACCGTCATCTCATCAGTGGTCTAGAAGGCCTTTTTCTTAGTTTTTCCCCCTGTGCGCAGTCATGCACTGGCATCAGCACATGGCTGCCCCATAGACACCCGCCACGCTCATCCCTGATACTTGTTCCCACACAAGTAGTTTCCCCGGTCTCCACCGGGGGTCAGTACTGCATCAGGAAGACCCCTGGATCCCTCCCCAGGGAGAGGAGAGGAGAGCTGTCCTATGGATGCCCGATCCATCTCCCTCCCCTGCTGACTCCCAGAACCTGGGATCACTCCCAAACCCAGGTCACTGGCGTAGTGCAAGGTGTGGCATCCAGCGCCTCAACCCTCAGCACCACCAGGCCAGCTTCAGTCATACACTTGAGATGTCTTTCTAAGGGAAGGTAAAGGCTGTCTAAACTGGCAATAAAGTAACAATCTTGAGTGGTGAACCATGAAGATTAGTTATGGGCATCACTGTGCACTACTCTGAATGAACCATGAAGAATAGTCATAAGCATCACTGTTCACTAACCTGAATTCATACAGTAAGCCTAACCACTAGGGCTTACTGACTTAATGACTTGTGGAAGCACATGTACATTCAGTATTGTTTCTGTACAATGCCACAATCTGACTCTTTAACAACCCTGTGGTTAACAATGTATAGTTTTAATACATAGAGGGTAAAGTATTGGCATCGATGAATAACCACAACATGCTAGCACTGAGTGGTTATTCATCGATGCCCATATTCTGTTTTTTGTAGTGTATGGGAATTGGTGTCATTGGAGTGGGACAAACAAATACCTTCTGTGAAAGTTTTACTACTACGGAAATGCCAGAAAATACACGCTCTGAGCACAGTACATACGTTATAAATTGTCTTACCTTGAACTGATATGAACGGGATGTCTTCGGTGGATTAGCATATATTCTTTATTACTATTACGAACAACAACAAAAAAAGTGCTTAACATTCACAAACTAAGCTAAAGAAATAAACAGAATGCTGCAAAGTCTCATACACTTAACAGTTGTGGCTACCGAAAAATAGAAACAAAAAAAAATCATGTGACTTTAGACATCCAATTGGAATTGCCATAAAAAAAGGAGACAGGGTCAGGGCTGTGTATTGTTGCAGATCACAGTGCTTTCTAGAGTATTTGTATGACAGATCTAAAATAGAAACAAAGAATAGAGATTTGTTATGCAAGCTGGAAAAAGATACTAATTCTTTCTTGCACCTAAGACCATGAATGCAAGAAGGGTAGGAGGATTACAGGATGTTCTGGGGGGAGGACTATGTGCAGAGGTAACTGTCATTTGACTACAGTCTTCAAGCTTCATTCTGAGTGCTTAATCAGCCCATGCTGCCTAGAAAACAGCTGCATGTGTTAATTCCATTTTGTTGTACCATGGATGTGACATAGCATCGATGGTATAACAACATCATGACAACACATTGGTGGTACAACAGCTTTAGGAGAAGATGGAATTTAACTAATAACAATGTTCTACCATACATTATTTGAAAATAGTGTCACCAAGTGACGCCAAGCCTTACAAGTAGTTGTACATATCTGGATAGCTTTAGTCATAATGGAGCATGATGATGGTCATTCCTGTTGCAGGAGTGTTATATAGGTATTGCAGGGCCATGGTGCTAGTGCAGGTGAGGTAATTCAGTGATGAAAAGGGCTTTGAGAACGTTAAATTCCACAGGTGGAATTCTAGTTGCCTTACCTATTATGCGTCTTTGAATGTCTGAGCAAATTTTGCAAATTAGTAATTTCTAATGTATCAGCAATAAATTTTAACCTGCTAAACCACAACTATCCAGCTTAATTAGATCCAAGGACATATTTACTTATGTATGCCATGTTAAATCTCGTGTGTATACCTGCAATAACAGTGTAGCTATAAATATCTAAATATTTTGAAAATGTTCACACAATTTAAAAAGTTGTGAAATCCTGAATGCCTGTAACTTAGTTTACATAGCCAATTACCTCTCTATTTAGTAGTTTCTGTGACTCTTCCAAGAAAGTATGCATGCAAAATTTCAGTTATCTAGATCAAAGCTGGTTAAGATATAAGCAAACAAATATTTTCTGAAATGTTCACATGAATAATAAACTGCCAGAATTTGTACCCCTTTAACTTCCCCTGTCCCCACACAAATGACATGGAAATTGGTACCCATTTAGAGGCTCTTCAAGTAATATGCATGACAAACCTCAGATCTCTATATTATTGCCTGAGTTATGACTAATTCAAAAATGTTTGACAAGTCCCCCCCCCAAAAAAAAAAATCAAATGTCATGACATTTTGTGGAATTTCATTAAATTTCACAAAATCCAATCTTTTTTGTAATTTTACCCAGCCCTACTGGGAAATCAAAATATCCCATGAGTAAAAACCTCCCCAGGCTTGCTGCCTTCTTCATTTCCCTTTTCAGTGCTGAATCCATCTCTATTGAACAGTAGTATTCTCATGAACATGCATGTTAACTGCCCTATATTGGAATTCCAGGCCATAAAAAAATACGTAAAATACTTCCTTCATGGTCAAACTTGCCGGTAAAGGTTACACATTTGTTGCAATGGACACAGAGTGGTATGTATCTGAAATGCAGATCCAACTGACTAATGTAAAATTTTATTTTAAATTAAAAGCAGATCCTACCACGAGTCACTAAAAGGTGATTGATGCTTTTTTATCTCATGCATTCATTGCAGCATTTAATCACTAAGGAAATGTATCTATATTTTAGAGTTCAATCCCCAGCTTGAGCCTCTATTTACACCCTCCTAAAAGTGCATAGAAATGTTCAGTTTCTCCTTGGAGGACAATAGTGGCCAGTATTGACTCTTTAACAGTGCCATTACCCAGGTATATGAATACCAATATACAGGAACTGGCTACCACCATTGGCTCCTATTGTACCTGAGGAATACTACCTAGGTATTAGAGATATATGATAATTTGCATGTTAAAGATGATTGGTTGTTTGTTATAGTGAACATTACTTCATTCTATACAACCATTACCCCACCATAAGAGAGGTTTAACAGCCATGCAAGAAACCCTGTCAGAAGCTGATGTGTACACTGATAATCCAACTGCTTTTTTATGCTCTCTTACAAAATTGTTTAAACACACAATGAGCTTTGTTTTCTAGGTGATTTTTATCACAAAATCAAGGGGACAGCAAGGGGGTTCCTTTGCCTACAGTTACGCAACAATTTATTTGAAAATGTTGGAGGATACAGCAACCAGGGATGTCATGATGAATCTATTTGTCTCACGAATACAGCTGTATAAAAGATACCTAGGTCACATAGCTATGGTACTGACAGGAGATGAGTTTGAGTTATGAGCATTGGTAAGGTACAGTAGTTGGAAGAATCAATTGTACATCTCAGATTCAATGCACATGGTTATAGAAAAGAGATCAACTTCATGAACCTACTTGTTATGACAGATGTAGAGGATGGGGTATATACTGATCTTATCAAAAATCCACTGATAGGAACTCCATCCTTTGGTTCAAGAGTTGACACCCTAGGCACATAGTGCCCAGTATTCCTATAAGTCAGTTTTATAGACTAAAAAGAAATTGCAGTACAGAGAGTTATTTCAATATGCATACAGAGGTAATTTGTGAAAGGTTTAAACAAAAACAAGGCAAGGCAATTTTATTTATATGGCACCCAATTCCTGGTGCTCTGGGAGCCTTACATAAAAACAAGTACGGTCAAAACAAGCAATACAACACACGCAAACTATAAATACCATATGCAAATCAATAAATATTTAAAACAATAAATAAATCTCAGAATAAATCTCAGAATGAATAAAATAACTGATGTAACTAATACTGGTCACTCGCCTTCATTGGGGAAAGCAAAACAAAACAAATGAGCCTTCAGAGCCTTTTTAAAGAACTCGACTGTTGAGTCCTCTCTGATAGCAGCTGGAAAAGTGTTCCACAGGGCTGGCCCAGTGAAACTAAAGACACAGTCACCTGACATTTTTAATTTTACCCTGGAAACAGCAAGGAGGCCACTAGTTGAGGAGCGGAGGGAATAGACTGAGGTGGCAGGTGAAAGCAGATCAGTCAAATAGCCAGGGCCCAGCTCATATAGAGCCTTTTAGGTGAGTAAGCTCACCTTGAAGATGATCCTCCACCTGACAGACAGCCAGTGCAAAGCCTGCAGGACTGGGGTCACATGACTGGACCTAGCCAGGCCTGTCAGCAACTGAGCTGCTGTGTTCTGCACCAGCTGCAGCCATCAGAGGGTCCCTCCAGTGAACCCAAAGTATAGAGCATTACAGTAATGCCTTGATGTAACAAAGGTGTGCACTAATGCTGGCATTTCTTCAGGTGGAACTAGGAGCTTATGCCTGGCAATATTCCTCAAGTAAACCACTTTTGAACATAAATGACACCTGAGCTTTAAGTGTCAATCTGTTATCCAGGATACCACCAAGATCCTGCACCCTAGTGGAATCCGTCAATGGAGAGGATCCGAGAAACAATCCTGTACCCACTCCAGAGGCACTATTATCATGCCTATGGCCTGGCTCAATCAACAGTACCTCCATCTTGTCCAATTTCAGTCGCAACCGACTGGAGGACATCCAGTCATTGATCTCAGCCAGGCAGTTGTTAGCCACTTCCACAGTGTCATGTGTTACAGGGGCAAAAGACAAATACATCTGCATAGATGGGTATCATCTGCATAGCAGTGAAAATCCAGACTGTAATGCTGAATGAGCTCTCCCAGGGGCACCATGTATACTGTGAATAATATCGGCTTTACAAAGGAGGTATCGAGCAGATTGTGTGGTGAAGGAACAAGACAAAGCTACGGAGATGAATAGATCTGACATATCTGGATGGAGAGAAGGAAGACAAAGAAGTGAAGACAGCAAACTGAATTTTGTGAATACCTATAGCACTAAATCTAAACAGGTAAAAAAACACTATTTGAAACCATTGACATTTCTTGCAGCTGAAAAGCAGTTGGGTATACATGCTAAGCAATACACTAGGCTTGTGTACAATACGGGTACCAGCATTTCTAACCATGTGGTCAGTAGTCACCAAACAAGAGGTGTACAAAATAGTGGCAGAATTAATTGGCTTACTCCTCTACCTAAAGACAGTTTTGTCTGCTTGCAGTGTAACTGTTGTCCCATTATGAATCAAACTAGGAACTTTGGATAAGATATCTGTGAAAATTGCTTTGAGATAAGGGATTTCTTCAGTTGCCACACTGAAAATGTGACATATTTGACTACTTGTTGTGCATGCAAAGCAGTTTGTGTGGGGAAAACTAAGAGAAAATTTAACAAACATACAGTATATTTGAACAACTTAGTTTCTTTGGAAGGGGGTGCTGAGACAAGTGTCTAAGCCTCATGACACTGTCAGGACCTGAACATAATTTCAAATTTATAGGAATTGAATTCTCACGTATGGGATCAAGAAAGTGGGATCTGAGTAGGAAAGTACCTCAAAGGGAATCCTTTGGATTTATCAGCTTAGTGCTACAAAGGAAATGGGTTTAAATGATTTCCTTTCTTTGAAATCTTGTTTGAGCTCTTTCTTTGATGCCTTTTCTCTGTGCATTTTAATTTTAGTATAGGACCCCCAAAAAGCCATTTAGGAGGAGGTAGCACACTAGCTAGAAAATGCTAAAAGAACAATGCCCAACAGGGTGGGTGTTTTGCTGGGCTAACATCCCACCTCAAGTGGTTGGGCCTGAGGCTGCAGGCTGAGGGTGTCCAACACCCAAGAAGGGATGTTATCCCAGCATAACACCCGCCTGGAGGGCATTATTCCTATTATACAATGGCTCATGAGTGTAAAAAAATGAAAAGATCAAAAAATCTATATTTAAAAGTATATTTTTTGCTGTTTATTTAATGTGTAGGTTTACTTTTTTTAAAAAATAGTGCTGATTTACTATTTGACTAATAGGTGGAGCTTGTGTTGGAGCTGCTGTTATTGAGGCTGTGCACACCAGAACATGTTTGTATCTGTTGTTGTTCATCATTTTCCCCCAAGTTTAAAATTACAGTTTGTATTTATGTCCCTTTCTGTTTCTTCTGCTTTGTTGTTTCGGCTGTCATGTGGAAGTGTGACGTTGTGTTATGTTAGATGTTAGATGTTAGAATGAATCCAGCTGTTCCTTCTGTAGCTTTGAAGACAGAGAGATGGGTCCTGCAGTCCGTCTCACTGTGTCTTCTCCCAGTACAGCTTTTAACATTACCAAAGAAAGGACTCAAGGGAGAAAATGATAAAAGGGTAAGGAGGTTTAGCACAGGGTTTCACTTGCGTGCAACTGACAGAGTGAATTATGGAGTGGAGACTGTTGCTATGTGGGAGACTGCTGTGAAGCCAAACATGGCTTTCATTTCGCTCATGTTTTTTTTTTTTAAACTGAAGTGGTAACTGAGGTAATCAGTGGATTTTGTGTCCGTGCAGGGGAAATGCTGATTTTGAGGTTGAGGGAGACCGTTGATTCTGGTGGGGGAGAGCGCTGATTGTGAGCAGAATGGACATTTGAAGCTGCATCTATGGATGACTGTGGAGCCATCTTTTTTTTACGTCTAATGCAGACCTCACTGTGGTGGGACTAGATGCAGAATGTTATGCTGGGATAACATCCCGGGTCTAGTCTCACTCTGACCAATCAGAGAACAGGATTCTTACTTGCCATTGTATAATACAGAACATTGCACATAGAAGCATGACGTGGGAATGGACAAAGGCATCAGCTGATACAAGTCTTCAACTGATCAAAATGTGTCCAAGCTACTGTCTGTATTCCTTTGCTGTTATTTAATGCCACAAATAAATATATGAATTTGTTGTATCCTGCTATGCCAATAGTAGTTATAGTGTTTTAAAACAATTAACAGAATTGTCCTTTTTGAATTGTTCTTTTTTTATTTATTTTAGAATTCATGTGTGTAGGTATTGTGGTGTGTTACTAGGGTAACTAGTGACATATGCACTTTACTAAGCACTTTATCAGTTAATTTCACACTTGTAGTTGATTAGCGTGACATGTAATGTCCATGTGTTTCTATCACTTTTTGCTATAAAAAATAGTGTCCTTGCAAATATGCCTCATCTTGAAAAAGCACTTTTCAAGTGTGAAACATCAAGTCCTTTTTACGTTTGCATGTGTATGCACAAGAAAAGTTTTATTACAATAAACTGCATTTTCAGAGGTGTGACTCTTCTGAGCCCATTGCAGCTCAAACTGGAAGGGGCTCAGCAATCCAGTTCAATGAACATGAGCTGTGGTCAAGACACCACTCACTACTTGCTGGGTGGAAACTTTTTATAGTTGAAATGACTGAAGCTGCTCCTATCAGAGGGGATGCAAGTCCTTTCATTTGCATGAAACCAGTCAGTAAGCAGCTGATCAGCATTTAGCATTTGAAATGTTGCTGACTGTTTATCTGACTGTCTGTCTGTCTATCTATCTATCTATCTATCTATCTATCTATCTATCTATCTATCTATCTATCTATCTATCTCACTGTCTATCTCTAATTAAGCAGACTGGGGTGCCCACCACTGATCTGCATCTTTCTACCCCTCATCTCCAGGTCACATAACTGTTATGTATTTATTTAATAAATCTAGAAGGGACTTGGGTGCCCACCACCAGTACTTCTCTTGATCGCCTCCTCCAGGTTGCTGACACCCATACATTTAATGTAGGTGGCGGCACCAGGATTCCCACCCCTGGTGCTGCCGAACATGAGCCCCACAGTGAAGTGCCCAAATCCAGTGTTGGAACATCCCTGAAATAAAGAAAACTATTCCTCAGTGTTTTTTTCTTTATTTAACCTGTAAAACAGAAATTGGTTCCTTGCAGTTCTGCCCCACCACACCCCCACCTCATCCTCCACTCAGCACCCTCAACCCACACCCCACACACACCCTCACTCACCTGAATATGATCCAGCGTGAAGATCCACCCTCCGATTGAAGACACGTCTTGCTGCTGGAACCACCCACTGCAATATGAGAAACTAGACAAGTGTGGTTTGATGTATTTCAGTGGGGTTTTGAACTTTAATGCATTACTTTATCATTTTTGCATATTTTGTCCCCGACAATTCAACCTGGCTTTTTTGGGACCCCACCTCATGACCAATGATGGTAGAATTATGCAAATCAAGCCCAAAAGGTGATTTTGTGGCCATGTTGTGAACACTGCCCTTGTTCATGAGGTGGGGGTCATAAAAAGGCAACATTGAAAGTCTGGGGTCAAAAAATGTAAAAATGGCAAAGTTATGTGCATACATTGAAATGTTTCTGTGCTCACTTGCAACTTTGGTATTGTAATTTGTAATATTTTGAACCACAATTTTCAACATAGCCATCTTTTACTACTACCTCATGAACATGACAGCTGCCATTTTTTCAAATCTTTCAAAGAATTGATTTTCTTTTTTTTTAATTTTTTTTCATTTCTGTTTTTGTCCCCACTTTCACCACACCTGCTGCTGGGACCTCTTTCCACCTGCCCAAGATCTCTACCCACCACATGATGTCCCAGATGCTCCAGCCCAAAACCAGCCTTTGCTTTACAACTTTCTGGGTACCCTGACTGTAACCCATGGCTTATTCCCTATAGGTGGGAACCTGCAATCCCCTTCAAACAGGGAGAAACATACTTCACTCGACAGTCGGGGTATGTGGGGTGGAGCTGGTGAGGTGTAGGAGGAGTTGAGGAGACCCTAGCATGGCATGGGGTGGGTGGCTTCATCTGCCAAGAACTGCTGGGGATTTTATTCCAGTTTCCTTCCCTCACCCCAGGGCATAGTTCTGAGAGACAGCATTGGCAAGATGCCTATCAGGGCCATCAGAAGGGCAGGTAGGCCATGCCCCACTTCCAGTGCTCCCCTGCTGGCCCCAATCTGAGAATATGATGCCTTCATGTCAACTGTCAGATGAGTGGGTATGTGCTGATGTAAGGCCACCCCAAAGGGACCACTTGTTCCTTTCTGCACAACACAAAATCACAAGGGGGTGGTCATGCAGAGGAAGGAGGTGCGCTCCATCCCTATTGTGGGAGGTGTCCAATGGACACCTAAACACCACTTTGCCAGCTGGCACCAGGCATTCTGAGCTTGAGGTGCGAACCCGGGTCATCTGAATGGTAAGCAGTAACTCTACTGCTGCATTATCTGGCTGGCCCATCAAAATGGATATTTGCATATGTGGTGCAGAATGATGTTTCAGTGGTGCAGAATGACATTTTGGCATGGGTTTTAACATTTTCACATAGTGGGTTCATGAGGAGGGGGTAATAAGAAGGCTATGCTGAAAATTTGGTATACAAATCTGGTAAACAGTCCAGGTTATGACTGAACATTACATTATTTCTTTTTTTTAATTTAGTATATTTATTAAAATAAGTTATTTTGCACATACACAATTTAAACAATATGTGTAGCGCTATTGCGCAAACTTTAGCAGACAAATGATAAGCCTATACAAAAAGAAAACCCCATTCAAATAAACCCACCACCCCTCCCCTAATTCTCAAAATTTATACAGTTTGGGGGTAATAAAAATTAGATGTTTACTTCACTGGAATGAGGCTGGACAGCCAGAATTCCAGTGTAGACCATTGATAAATATAAGCTGAGTACGTGTTTCTTACTGATGCTAGCAAACATATAATGCATAACATTTGACACATTTCTCTGTACCACTCAATAAACGATGGTAAGTTTTGATCAAACCATGATGCAAAATTACTATTTTAACTGCCATGGTAATTAAACAACTTAAATGATAGCAAGCTATATCTTTCAAGTCCTGGATGCCCAGTCCCAAAATACATTTATCAACAGTGAAAGCATCTGTTATTCCTAATTGTGGATCCAGCCTCTGCTTAACAGTTAACCAAAGTGGACTGGCTTTTGAGCAGTCCCATAGAATGTGTAAAAGAGATCCTTTTTCATTATTATATCTAGCACACACTTGTGAATTTAGAATTCCTCTTTTATAGAGTTTATTAGATATATTATAAATTGCATGATTTATTTTAAAATGGGTTTATCTAAAGCCATCAAATGGAAGGTACTGATAGGTGTTTTGCCAGACCCTCCTATATTGTTCTTCATTGGTTGACCCGTTTAGAGATTTGGTCCAATAATTAGATAAAATATTCTGCTTATATAGGTATTTATTCTGGATTTCTTTATATATTTTTGATATAGCATGACATTCTATGTTAAATTTTGCAAATGTTTCATGCACTGTAAGTCAGATTTGGATAAGTGCTAAATATGGTGACCCAGCTGAGAGTGAAGTAATTATCGTATCTGGTAATATGTTAAACAATCTTTATTACTTAGTTTATATAATTGTTTAAAGATTAGGAAAGAAATTTAGTTGTTACTCCTTATGAAGTGGAGTGGAGTTGTAATGCCTCTTCTTTCCCAGAATATATTAGTCAATGTGTTCCCATTTAATTTAAAATGTGAATTTGACCAGGCTGGTTGTTCCTATACTTCTAATAGCTTAACTTGTATAAACTCCTAAATTGTTCAAAGAGCATTAGTGAGATACCAATGGGAGAATCTTTTAATTTATTGGGCAATGATCTATCTTTGGTATGTAAAAGAGCCTTTATAGAAATTGTATTTTTTCTACATATTCATGCTCTAGTGTAAGCCAAAAGGGAATATATGGCATGGTTCTATCATTATCATTGTATGTAAGCCTCCTTGAATACTTACCACTGTAATTACTATCACATGATAATAGATATAGAAGTCCAGAGTGCCTAATCCTCAATTCAATCTATGAGCTGATAGGTGAGAATAACTAATTCATGGTTTATGACCATGCCAAATAAAATATGAAAATAATCTTTCTAGATTTCTAAACCAACTCTTGGGTAGTCGGACGGCAAGCATAATCATAGGGTATAACATGTTTGGTAAGATAGATATTTTTATTAAATTAATGCTACCTCCATGTGATAATGGCATATTATGCCATCTGTCTAGATTCATTTTAACAAAACATATTAATTTCATAGAATGTTTATGAACAATCTGAGAAGCAGAGGTTGATATTTTAATACCTAAATAAACTAAATATTTGGTTATCCATTCAAATCCCTAATCCACAAAGTCTGATTTATTTGCATAATGGTTTAATAGTAATACCTGAGATGTTGCTATATTAAGTTTATAATGAGATATATTGCTGAATTGTTTAATTATTTTGTATACCGTTTTAAGAGAAGAAGCTGGATTATGTAAATGGAGAAGAATATCATCAGCATAAAACCTTATTGTATTTTACCCTTGCATTGGGATGTGAATATAAAATATGTATCCACTGAATAAATTGATATGGATATCCACATTTTTCAAGTGTTTTAAACAGAAATGTCCTTGACACACGATCAAATGCTTTTTCTGCATCCAGAGAGACCAGCTCCATGTGGTAGTTGGCATCCTTGGACATGGAAATAATGTGTTGAAGCTTCCTAAAGTGGTCAGTTGAATGTCTTCCAGTCATGAAACCTACCGGTTCTGGGCTAATCAAAGGTGACCATACATTTTGTATTCAATTTGCTAGCACCCTTGGTAACATTTTAAGGTCTATATTTAGTAAAGATGTTGGATGATAATTAATAACATTGGTGGGGTCCTTATCCATCTTTAGCATTACTGAAGTAAGGGCTTCTGGTAAAGAAGCATTGAGTTCTCCACTATGATATGCTTCATTGAACATTTGCAATAAAAATGGTAACATTTCTAGAGCACAAGCTTTGTAAAATTGCACAGTAAAACCATCTAGACCTGGAGCTTTGTCATTAGGCATTTGCTGTAAGGCCTGATGTAGGCCTGTGATGAACACAGCGTAAGATATCTTTAATGAAATTCTAGTAGGAGTCCTAGATGCACATGCCCCGATGGTAAAAATCCTAGTAAACAACAAAACTTGTTGCTGGTTCACACCTGAACTGAAAAGTGCCCTGCTAGGCAGGGACAAGCTGTGGAAAAAGGTATGGCAGATGAAGCTGGACTCAGACTGGTGCCAATTCAGGAAGGCACGTAATGAATATACAGAAATGTTCAGAGATGCCAAGGCATCATTCTGTCTTATGGAGTTGGACTCTGCTGCAAAGTGCTCCTCTAAATTCTGGAGGGCAATTAAGGATATGTCCAGTCATGCCCCAGGTAACTCCTTGCCACCACAAATCACATCTGAAGGGAAAACTATATGTGATAAACAATGGATCTTAGAAGCTTTCAAAAATAATTTGCCACAGCTGGTCTAGCCTTTGACAATTCCCCTGCAGCCCTGGCCCGCTCCCAATTAAGTGTCCTTTGTGTAGACACTACTGCCCCAGTACCCGCCTTCTCTTTCCAACCTGTATTATTGAAAGAGGTTGAAGATTTGATACTTCAATTGGATGTAAAGAAGAGTGAATAGAGCTGATTCTTTGGATCCCTACTTTATAAAAATCGCATATTATGTCCTTGCTGTTCCTATCATCCACCTATTTAATTTATCACTGTCCCAAGGGTCCCATCCTATTATTTGAAAAACTGCCCATGTTATCCCATTGTTCAAATCTATGGATAGTGGTGACCTCAACAACTATAGACCAATTTCCCTACTGCCAGTCTTATCAAAGCTCGTGGAAAAGATTGTCAGCAATCAACTTAGAGCATATCTGGAAGTTAACAACTTACTAAACCTATTCAATCAGGCTTTAAGTCTAAACATAGCACTATCTCAGCCCTTGCCAAAGTAACAAATGACTGGTACAATGATCTAGACAGCAGAAACTTTGTCTGTACAGTATTCCTAGACCTTAGTAAGGCCGTCAGTACTGTGGACCATAGACTGCTAAACTCCACTCTGAAGAGCATTGGTCTTGACTCGGCATCCTTGCACTAGTTCACAGAGTATCTGGTATTATGGCAGCAACAAATCAAAGCAGAGGGGGAGCTCTCCCCACTTAAACCTCTTCTGAGGGGAGTGCTACAAGGATCTATACTTGGTTCACTGCTCTTCACAATCTATATAAACAATATTGATGTGGGCATCAACAAGGCAAAAATACATCTGTTTGCAGATGACACAGTGGTTTGCATAAGTTGTCTGACTGCCGAAGCAGCCTGTGCAGACCTACAGGAAGAATTTGACCTGCTTCAGACTCAGCTCCCCCCAAAAAAGCTTCTTTTAAATGCAAAAAAGATAAAGGCAATGCTGTTCTCAGCCTTTAGCTAAATGACAAATCCTGTCAGCTCTGGGTCACTGCCTCTGATCACCACAATTCTGGGAGAGAAATTGGAATTTATCCCTAAGTTTAAAAACTTATGAGTGTGGCTAGACCAGAACCTCACATTCTCTGAGCATGTTGAAGACCTGATAAAGAAGCTAATATTTTTGTATCTTTAGTTTGTTCAGGATGGGAGGATAGTATGGACGAAGTGTCAGAGTTTTAATTTTCTGAATTATCCTGTAACAATTCATATTTGTTTCCAAGGGGGATGTGTTCTGTTTTTGAAACTTTAGATAAAGGTGACCCCTTTTTCCTACTTCCCCTCATATTTCTAGTTGTAGTGGTAACAGCTTCTGGAGGGGGGTCTCATCCCATCCATGGGCAATTCTCATAGAGGAACAGATTCTATGGTTTATGTAACCGAGGTTTCTTCATTTTGTGGGTGGAGGAGTTGGATTTGTTTCTATAGGGCTGTCCATCTCTTCACTCAAAACAGCTGGGGTCTGTATGGAGGGTTGAAATTGAGGGTCCAAAGACTGAGACGAGACTCCGGGTCTTTCAGAATTGGACTGTTTTTCAGTTATTTTAGACCATTGGGCTAGGGTAATGATCAATATTTGTTCTTTCCATCAGATAAATTTGGGGAATTACTGTAAGCACTGTCCATGTGCACTGCTGAAATGTGTGGCTGGTTTCCTCACATATGACACATTTCAGTTCTTCTGCACATTAATTCCCTGAATGCCCTACCTCTCCACAAACTGTACACCTTACTTTGTCACAAATGCTGCTCAAGTGACTGATTAAACTGCATTTGTAACAGGCCTTAGGCTGACCTGGGTTGAAGAGTACTCCTCTGTCCATCCCTAAGATAAAACTATTTGGCAGATGTTGTATACCTGCTTCTGTGGTTTTAAGCAACACTCTCACTTTCCAGCCCCCAATCGACAGATTCTCATTATCAAAAATTGCCTCTGGGTCAGTTAAGACCTTACATCTCTATTTAAGCCATACAGTTATGTCATTTAGTCTCATCCTCTAATTTCTAAACAAAATTGTAATTGTTTTCTGCACAGGATTAGTAAGGGGGATAACACTGAAGGGGGCCCATAAGGGAGTATTTTTAAGTTTGTGAAACTTTGTCCAAAATCTCTCTAACCCATTTAACATTTTAAAGCTAATTTCAAAATTAGGTTCATGACACACATGTATTAATGCATGTATTTCATAAGCAAAAAACTTCATTAAGTCTTTTAGTAATGTACGTCCCACAAAAAAGCGGTCTGGTATTTCTTCCATTCCCCTATGTATTGTAATTTGACTGCGTTGTGCCTCTTGGCTTGCTGTGTAGGGACTGAGAAAAAGAAGGCATATGTCTGAGCACTGGAAGAAACATTTGGTGCTGCAGACTTTACTGAATGTTGTGTGCGATACCCAGGGCCCTGGGATTTTAAGTTTTGTGCATCTATTATCTTATTCAAGGTGCTTTCTCCAGTTGGTCTGTTTAGCAGGAGATTCAAAATCAGGTGTTGAGTCTGCTATAACTTTGGAAGTAAAGCTAGATCTAGTTATGGTATATTTATTCTGCTGACATCATCTCCCTCCTGTGGATTCGAATTGGAGATGGGCCTGAGCACCAAGTCCTTGTATCTGGGTCCTTCTCCCAGCCTGCCACCTGTAAAGCACTATCCACTGACCATACTTCACTCAGTTCCAAGGACCTATGCATTGGGGTACGTCTTAGGCCAGTTTCTACAACCATTTCTGCCATTCCAGATGTTTCCTCGACAGTGATATGTACAGTCTCTGGAAGCTTTTCTGGTTCAGGCACTGATTGTTTCAGAGTATTTTGGTGCTGAGATGCTTCTGGTTTGACTGAGTCAAGGATCAAAGCAGACCCTTTGATACTCAGCTATGGTGAGTCATCATTTGCAGAAACAACTGTCACAGAATGTGTGTGCATTCTGGGAAGGAGTTCTCTCCGTTTTTCTAAATAGCATTGCTCCTCCAATTGGGAGGTCAATTACATTTTAATTTTTGTAATGTTATTCATTAGGAGAAGGTGGTGGGAGTCAAATCTATATATTTGACAAAGTGGAAGAATATTTGTGAAAGGACTATATATTACATGTAAGGGCTATTTTAATTTTGTTTTTTATTATAAATATGAATATATTCATAGAAACATAGAAACATATAGAAACATAGAAGTTGACGGCAGATAAGGACCGCAAGGCCCATCCAGTCTGCCCATTTCTTTTTCTACCTTATAAATGTGCCATCGGCCTTTGCTCTGTCAGTGACCTATCTATTCATAGTCATTTGTATTGCTCCTTATGCCTATCCCATGCCTGTTTGAAGCCCTGCACTGTATTCATAGCCACTTCTTGTGGTAAGCCATTCCATGCATCTACCACCCTTTCTGTGAAAAGAATTTCCTCACATTCCCCTTAATCAGCCTCCCTCTAATCTCATGCTGTGTCCTCTTGTCCTGCTATTTTTCTTATATTTAAACATGTTAGACTCTTTCACCTTGTTTATGCCCTTAAGGTGTTTAAATGTCTCGATCATATCACCTCTCTCCTCCTTTGCTCAAGGGTATACATATTGAGCTCCGTTAATCTGTCCTCATATGTCTTCTGATGCAGTCCCTGCACAATTTTGGTTGCCCTTCTCTGGACTGCCTCAATTTGGTTAATGTCCTTGTGAAGGTGTAGCCTCCAATACTGCACGCAGTACTCCAGATGGGGCCCTAACCAATGTCTTGTACAGAGGATTATTACCTCCCTCTTACGACTTGTGATACCCTACTAATACACCCTAACACCCCTAGCCTTACCTACTGCTTTAGAGGTCTGCTTGGATGATTTTAGGTCATCAGTGATGATGATGCCCAAGTCTCTTTCTTCCTTGTGACTGCTAGCAACTCCTCCCAGCCTATAAGTGGCTTCAGGGTTTCTCTTCCCTATGTGCATGATTTTGCACTTCTTTGCATTAAATCCCAGTTGCCACTCTTCTGACCATTCTGCTAGTTTATCCAGATCTCTTCTCATTCTGCCCACCCCATCTGGATCATCTACTCTGTTGCAGATCTTGGTGTCATCTGCAAACAGACAAGCCTTACCCTCTAGTCCAGTGTGAGGTCACTAATGAAGATGTTGAATAGGACTGGCCCCAGAACTGATCCCTGAGGTACCCCACTTGTGACTTGCATCTCTTCTGACTGTATACCATTTACCACCACTCTCTGTTTTCTGCCAGTCAACCAGTTTGCCACCCAGTTGACCAACTTCTGACCCACCCCGAGCCTACCTAGCTTATTTATCAATCTTCTATGTGGAACAGTGTCAAAAGCTTTGCTGAAGTCAAGGTAGGCAACATCAACTGCTCCCCCTTGGTCCACCACTCTGGTTACCCAGTCAAAGAAATCTATGAGATTAGTTTGACAGGACCTTCCTTTTGTAAACCCATGCTGTCTTGGATCCTGTGCTCCTATGGATTCCAGGTGTTGCACTATCCTTTCCTTAAGGAGTGCCTCCATAATCTTGCCCACTACTGAGGTAAGACTGACCGGTCTGTAGTTCCCCGCCTCCTCCCTGCTACCACTCTTGTGGAGTGGGATCACATGAGCCCTTCTCCAGTCTTCTGGGACTCTCCTGTGCTCAGAGACTCACTAAACAATTCTGCTAATGGCTCTGCTAGTTCCTCCTTTAGCTCCTTAAGTACCCTGGGATGTATGCAATCAGGTCCCATTGCCTTATCCACCCTGAGCTTAGCAAGCTCTTGTAGGACCCTTTCTTTGTGAAGGGAGTAGTGTCACCTCCCTCCCCGTGTCCATGATGCTGAGCTGTGGGCCCTGCCCTACCTTCTCTTCAGTAAATACTGAGCAAAAGTATCTATTTAGGATAGATGCCTTTACAGGTCCTCCTCCTCACATGCTCCCTTTTCTCCATTAAACTTAGCAATACCCTCTGGACTTTCTCCTTTCACTAATGTATCTATAGAAAGTCTTGTCACCTTCTTTTACTGTTCGTTGCTAGTGTTTCCTCAGTTTGGGACTTTGCCTGCCTTACTGCCTTACCTGCTTCCCTTAGGGCAGTTTGGTATGCCTCCCTATCTTCATCCCGCTGTGTTCCTTATATTTTCTGAAGGCCAGCCTTTTGCCTCTGACCTTTTCTGCTACTGTATTTGAGAACCAAAGTGGTTTCCTTCTTCTTTTGCACTTCCTTTTCTGTCTAACACAATGGGATGTTGCTTCAAGTATTGTATCCTTAATGCTTGCCCACTTTGCCTGTACCTCCTCACCTGTGTTTCTTTTTGCCAGGGCTAGCTTAACTTTGTTGGCCATCTTATCAAAGTCAGCTCCTCTGAAGTCCCATATTTTTGCCTTGGAATGGGATGATTTAGATGTAGTATATTCATGATAATAATTGTTTATGGTTGAAATTTATGAGTTGTTATTGGAAATGTATATATTTTCATATAAATAAGGTAACCAGTGTTCCCTGAAGAAGGGAGTATTCCCGAAATGTAGAATTCATACAACTGGATTTTATTAGATGAGATGAAAAGAACAACTTTATTCCACAAGAGTTGTTGTGAATTGTATTTGGGGTGAGTGGGCTAGCATACCAGTATAGTGTGTCTTTAATTTTAGTGTAAGCTTATACTGGCGCTTTGGTTCACGCCCCCCACCCTTGAAAACAGAATACTAATATAAAATTTGTTTTTTCTGAGGTTTTGGCTGTACTGGAGAAGTTCTTGTTTAGAATTTTTATTTTGATCAACTCTCCATTCTTGTCAGAAGAAATAAATTGCCCTGATTAATGTATATATACTATCTAAATACTATACACATACTAACTGACTGGCAGTATAGCCTAGAGGATAGAGTAACGAGCTCTGAATGAGCTTGGCACATCCAGCAGACCAGACCTTGGTTTGATTCTCACAACATCCACTTGCATACTGTGTGACTCTGAGCAAGTCACTTAATGGCCCAGTGCTCCCAGGTCACCCCTGAAAACAGGCATTTGTGCCTAGTTGCCTTACCCTGTTACCAAAGACTAAAAAAAAAACTATCAAATGTAATATAGGGACAGAGAATCCCTGCAAATATGGAAGGAGACAGACTGTGATGCAGGTTAAAAAAAAGCATTTGCAGCTGTGATTTTAACCAACTAAAATATACATTAGCTTAGCATTAACATTTAGAGTCAACCAATTGTGTTTCCAACATTAATGATCTGCCAGTTGTTTAGAGGAAATCACATTTTCAGTTTTCTTATGATTTTATACTAATATCTAGCCCACAGTTGCAACAATTAAAACAGCACTGACAGCCCATCACACATGTTACCTCCTAGACTGTCTTCCTTGCAAGCAGGCAGCTCCTGCAAAACCGAGCCCTCGCCTATCAAAACCAGAGTTATATATTGCTTGAATTATCAAAACATTCTTCTCTCAAAAGCTACACTGGTAATCATTAAGTAGCTCAGAAGCTAGGCAGTCTCTTTTTTGCCATTAAGTATACTGTATTAAAGATTTTCCAACAAACATAAAAACAGAACAATTAACAAAGTTACAATGCAGTAAAAAAATAACATAAAGCAACATGAAAAATGAGACCAACAATCCTACACCTACCCTCCGCACCGTACCCCACTCCCTATGCGCAATTCCCCCCTCCTCAGAAAAATGACTATTAAATGGTCTTACCTAAACTAAAACAAAGGGCAAATGTAGTACCATCTGAGGAAAAACTATAAAAAGGTGGACTCTTAATAAGCAGGACAAGTCACTAATTACTAACAAAAATGACTGCAGAGATTTGAATAAAGAGAGGACCAGCAGTCCTGAAATCTCTTCCAGGAATGGTTGGCATAAGCAACCGCATGTTCTGCATTTAATGCAGTGAGAAATTAATTCTACCATTTTCAAAACAAAGGTGACCATCCCCTCTCCAATGTCTTCATTTTAGAATCTTAGTAACTGGGGAGACAATCACCATTTGTATTGTCTGCTTGATCATGGGAATGGAGGAACAGTGCCCTAAAAGGCAAGTGTCTTCAGAGAAAAAAGTGGAAAGGCCTAAATATGGAGAGGTCTATACCTTAACAAACTCCAAAAATTCATGACTCATTGGGCAGAACCATAGTTTATGATGTAAGTAGCCTTCTCCTTTCCACAGTTTTCATATAGTGGAGAAGGACACTTGTCCATTCTACATAATTTGCTCAGGGTGAGATAAATATTGTGCAGTAAATTAAATTGAATCAATCTGAGATGATTCTGCTTAACTAAACTATAAATATCAGACCACATCACTCTCCAGGTGTTATCTGAGAAATTTCGAGTCAATGCGTGCTTCCAGTAGAAGACCACCAGAGAAAGCTTAACCCAGGACTGATGGCCTATTTCATGGTAGAGTTTGGAAACAGGTTTCTGACTCCTTGCTAAATCTGACAGGGAAATAAAAAGTTTAACTGCCCCTTCAGACCATGGTGGTTTACCCAGAAAGGGAGAGAACACAGTGACAGACCTGACAGTTTGAATATATACTTAGAAGGGATTGAAAATTTATGTTGCAGGTCTGGCACTGATAAGACCCTCCCTCCACTGACCAACTCTGATAAATATGGTTCTGGTACTGGCCACCACCCTGCAGGATGACCACCACCCCATAGGATGAATGGAGTCTAAGCTATCATCAAGTTGGGAATGTGGAATAATGGTTGTGCCAGATCTTTCTGGACAGAAAGACCCAAATAAAAAGCAAAGTTGATGATGGATCTTGCTGTCCCAACTAATTGGAGAGTCACATACTTTAAGTCCATCAGGACCCCTGACCTACAGTAGGTCCATACAAGGAAGCTGCCAAGGAACATTTATATTTCATGGCAAGCTTTCATCTAGCAATAACCAATTGGGTTAAGAAGCATCTTTCTTCCCCAGAGAAATGCATTGCAAAAATTTGGATGCATGAATAGCTACAGTAAATAATAGAGATAAAAGTTAGGCAATTGTAAGCCTCTCAAGGTTTGGGGACAACAAAGCTTCCAAAACACCCAACGAGGAGCTTTCCCATTCCACAGAAAATTGGAGCATATCCTCTGCAGTACAAAAAAGAAGATCTGGGAAAACAAATGTTGAGATTGTTCAAAGGGTTAAAGAGTTTAGGTAAAACTGCCATTTTGATCACATTAGCCCTCCCCCAGAAGGACAATGGCAGTTTTCACCATCTCTTTAATTCTTCCTCAATTTGTTTTAAAAGGAAATTGAGGTTCAAGGCTTTTAATTTTCCCAAGTCTTTAGAAAGTTTAATCCCCAAGTATGTTAAAGTGTGGGGTTCCCACTGAAAAGTCAGCCCCAATACTTGGTATTTGATTCCGACACTCAACAGAAAATAAACTATGGTTTTATGTTTATTCAGTTTGTACCCTGAAAATTCACTAAACTGAGGTAGTATTTGCAGGGCCTGGGGCAAGGAAGTATCCCATTTTGAGAGGTGCAAAAGTAAATCATCCACAAATAAAGATAATTTGAATTTAGTGTCTCCAATTGTTAGGCCCAGTATTGCCTGTGTCTGATTGAGGACTCTGGCCATGGGTTTGAAGTAAAGATTAAATAAATAAGGCGATAAGGGGCACCCCTGTTGGTTACCGCTAGCTAACCAAAAAACCTCTGAAAGTTCATTATTACAAAGGATACAAGCTGATGGACACTGGTATAATACCTGGACCCACCAAATAAAATCAGGTGGAATACCATACCCATCGAGGGTTGAAAATAAACACGGCCAGGCTTCCCTGTCAAAAGCTTTTTCTGCATCCAAGGAAACCAGCAAGATGGAATAATTTATGGAAATGACCACTAGCTGAGCAGCCGGCCACAAAGTCCACCTGCTTGAGGCCCAATTAGTGATGGGCGTAGTGGCCCCAATTCACTCCACGAAGTGATTCACTGAGTGAAGTCGAATTCACAGAGTGCTCTGCAACATGAAGTGGAGTACTTTGTGTTATAATAGGTAATGTGAAGTCCAATGAAAGCAATGACTTTGCATTACTCTGCCTTCCCAAACCATTATTCCACCAATTCTTAAGGCCAAGTACATTGAAAACAATGTACTTCACCTCACTTCGCCTTGTTTTTAAACTCCAAAGGCAAATTTTGTAGTGATTCATGGGATTTCAGGCCACATGGGCTCTAGATTGTTCTGCACAGCCTCAGTTTGGGGTAGTGTGTGTAGGAAGCTATAGGAGACAATCTGTTCTGAGAGCTCTCAGTGATTCAAACCTTCTAAAAGCTGTTAAAAAAGCCTTTTTGAGTCATTTGTTTTGTTGAAACTTTAGTTCATTGACTATAGGAAACCCTCCTGTGCTCATATCATTGAGCGTTTATTGTTTGTGTGTGAATTTTGAATGTTAATGTACAACATTCAGTCTGTGTACTGAGAGACAGTGGAAGTGTGCTTTGGGGGATGGGCGTTTCTGTGGTGTAGGTAGATTTACTTGGAGAAAAAGACAGTGCTTTCTGTTTGTATGATATTTTTCTTGAACAACTGTGTTAATGTAAACACAGTGATATTTTCAATAATTCTTGCCATTTTTTGTTGATTGTTGTGGTACAGCAGTGCATAATTTTAGTTTGTTTAAAATATGTGGTTATATTATTGGAGTTTTCAATTTGCTACACATTACTACTTGGTGTGTGTGTGAGTATGAGTGTGACGTGTGTCATCAAATCAGACGCCTCTTATTGTGCCACGTAATAATTTCAGCAATGTGAACCTGCTATCCACTACAGTTGTGTGATTTTTGTACTTCTTTGTGGCATCTTTACTGGTACCAGTACTAGTGAATGTTACTGCAGCAGTGCAGTACACTGCCCCCCCACCACCCCAACTGACAAAGGTATTCTTTTCCAGATTTGAATTTCTGATGGTGAGCACTGGTTAGGTGTTGTGCCTTTGCATCTGCATCTCTTCAGTGCACAGTGCAATCTTAATCTGTCTGTGTATTTGCATCTCTTTAGGGCCCAATCTCCATCTGTAACTTAAGTCACAGTTGTTTCGGTGGCTTCTCTTCGGGGTACTGGACAGGTGTGGTGCATAATTCTGCATGAACATTGTACTCATTAATATGTGCTTTTAAGTCAGGACCATCACCACAAGTCACTCGTGATACAAATCACGTTCTTCATCATCATGATCACAAATGCAGTCACAAATCACGATTTATGATCAAGTCATGAATCACAACATTAATTTCTTTACTAGTTACTTACAGTGGCAGACACAGACACTGCCAGCTGTCTCCCAAAATTTCTGTGATATTTTCAGAAATATCTTCTGCTTTCTGCATTTCCACAGTAGGGGCAGCAGAAAGAAACTCTTCAGAAATTTCACGAAATATCGGAAAATAGCTGAGAATGCCTGTGGCTGCTACTGTATTGTAAGCATGTTTCGTGGTATCACTCCAGGCTTCACCACCCTGCCATTGTACTTATTAATGAGCATTTTTAAGTCAGGGAGTTTGTGCTACAGCTCATTGGGGAAGTACAGCTGTAGGCATTCACATTCCCAATACAGTTCCACATTGGTTATCTCACACCGTTGACACCAAATCACATTCTTCATCATCACAGTCACAAATGCAGTCACAAATCATGATTCGTGACCATGTCATGAATCACAACGTTAATTTTTTTACTACTTACTTGTGCTACAGCTCATTGGGGAAGTACAGCTATAGGCATTCAAGTTTCTTCCCCTACAGCTTGTGAGTTACAGTACTATAAGTAGTGGTGGGCGAAGTGGCCCCAATTTGCTCCATGAAGTGATTCACTGAGTAACGTGGAATCTGCTGAGAACTCCACAATGTGAAGCGGAGTACTTCACTTCATAATGAGGAACACGAAGTCCGTTGAAACCAATCACTTTGCGTTATTCCGCCTTCCCCAAACCACTTCTCCACCAATTTTAAGGTGAAGTACATTGAAATCAATGTAAGTCACCTCACTTCACCCTGTAATTGAGCTCCAAATGAAATTCTGTAATTATTCATGGAATTGCAGGTCACATGGGCTTTAGATTGTTTGGCACAGCCTCAATTCTGGCCTGGGTAGTGTGCGTGCAGTGGTAGCTGGAGACAGTTTGCTCTCTGAGCTCTGTGTTTCAAAACTTCTAAAAGCTGCTTAAAATGCTTTTTTGAATAATATTTTTTGTTCAAAACTTAGTGTATTGATTGTAGGAAACCTGTCTTTGCTCATATCATCAAGTGTTTATTGCTGTGTGTGGATTTTGAATGTTAATTTAGAACAGTCAGTCTGTGTACTGTGAAGTGTGCTTTGGGGGCAGGGCGTATTTGTGGTGTAGGTAGATTAACTGTGAGAAAAAGGCAGTCTTTCTGTTTTGGTTATATTTTTCTTGTATAACTGTGTTAATGTACACACAGTAATATTTTCAGTAATTCTTGACATTTTTTTTGCTGATTGTTGTGGTGCAGCAGTGAACAATTTGTATGTTTAAAACATTTGGTTATATTACTAAAGACTTTCAATTTTCTACGTATAACTTGAGTGTGTGTGTGTGTGTGTGAGTGTGTGTGCGATGCGTGCCATTAAATCAGACACCTTTTATTGTGTTATAGGGTAATTGCAGCAGTGTGAACCTGCTATCCACCACACTTGCATTAATTTTTTATGCTGCTTTGTGATATCTTTACTGGTAGTGGATTGTTACTGCCATGCACTAATCCCCCAACTGGCAAAATGTATTCCTTTCCAGATTTGGATTTGTGACTTGTGAGCACTGGTTAGGTAATGTTGTGCTTTTTTGTATGCATCCCTTGAGTGTGCAGTGCAATCTTAATCTGTCTGTGCATTTGCATAGCACCATTAATTCTGGGAGACTGCATTTCTTATTACGCTCTCGTTTCACTTCGTCAGCACTGGGGAATTTTCTGGACACAAGACAGTAGCATTTTGGGGATGCACATTAACTCTGGTGACTCTGTGTGTGACCTGACCACTGTGTGCATGACTGAGTATGCCATTAATTCTGGAAGACTTTGCATTCCTTGTTACACTTCTATTTCACTTCATCAGCACTGGGGAGTTTTCTAGACACAAGACAGTAGCACTTTGGGGATACACATTCATTCTGGTAACTGTGTGGGTGGGATGCTGCAAGTATTGTTATCACTCCACCTTACTTCACGTTTAAAGTGGAATGAAAATGCAAAGTAATAATAAGGCGAAGTGAGCCTTTCCTAAGGGGCACTCCACATAGCGAAGTGCCAATGTGAAGTGGTCACTTCGCATTCACTTCACCAGCGGATTTTAAATTTGCTGCATCTCTAGGCCCAATATGGAAGACCAAACTTTAGCTATATGAGATGCCAAAACTTTAGTGTATAATTTTACATTAGCATTCAGAAGAGAGATAGAATGATACTTCTCGACCCTAAGTGGGTCCTTCCCAGGTTTCAGAAGAAGAACCACCCTTGCCTCAAAGAGGACTGTAGCCATCACCGGCAAGGTCTTCCAAAAGTTACAAAATGAAGTCAACAGTGGAATCAGGTCTTCTTTATAAGTGATGATGGTTTTACAGGTCTTTTTATAAAACTTACAGCATCCGGGTGTACCCCCCAAGACACTGAGATGATAGAGCTCATACAGTTGCTGAACCATGATGATAGATGTCTCTTGTGATATGTTCACAGAGTTGTAGGGTTTTTCTTTTACCGGATGGTGGCTGTTTCTGATTGGTTGTTTTGCCTTGCCCCTTCCCCTACTCATGTGTGTGTGTGTTGGGAGGGAATGCAGAGTTATGGTTGGAAACCATAACACGGCATTTCCAAGCTTTTGTTGCTGTAACATCAACCCTAACTGTTAAATTAATTGAGTTTTTTGCAACTGACTTACTTTTTGAGATGTTGTAATCATGCATAATTCAAGTTCCATTTTGCAGGACCTTTTAGGACTTGCGACTACAAGTCAATTTTGTGTAACAGAAAATACTACCTTTGCTGTTATTTCAGAGTTTGTTGTGTCAACAACATACATACATATTGATACTCATTCAACAGTGTCAGCACCGACAGACTGATTCCTACATTTTTCCTTTTAGAGTAGTTACCTTAGATGGGCCTGACATGCTAATATTATGCTACCATGCCAATGAGATAGCATGAAAAGTTGAGAGGGGTGTAAATTTACCTATGCATGAGATTGTACCACAAACTGTGGAGATATCTGTCCTACATTCATATAAAATGTGTACATTAGTATCACAGTGCATAACCTATGGTATTGAACACACACATGTACATATTGATACACATGAGCACTGTCACCCCACCCTTCCCTGCCACATACAAAGACAGTCCTTACTGTGTAATACTTTTCAAAACTGCTGCTACCTTACATGACCTGGGGATGGCTTTAATTCTACTGATTAACCAGTGATATTCATACTATAAAGTTTGTCCTGTCACACCATATTACCCCCTCTGAAAGTCACCTTTTCTGTTAGTGTATACATTAACATAATTTGTACAGCCCTTGGGGTATTATTTTTTATCCTTTTACATAGATGTCATATTAACAAAAGCATTCAGTTTGCTCTGACATGGTACCCTGTATTCATTCTGTGTTTATACTAGCTGTACAGCATTTGCAAACCCAATTTTAACTATAACATATTGTACGAGTGAAACCCAAGACACAGGCAAGTAAGTTAGAAAAACTTTATTAATAAAATGCCAATTATTTTTTGCTTTTATGCCAAATTAATAAGTTTAGTCAACCTCATAACTTAATATTGAATCAGGTTATGCAAAGATGCTGTATATTAACCTTTACAATGTGTGGCTGAGTAAGTCAATGTTCCTGGAGTGGGTGAAAAACTAAATGCTAATAGTAAAACTGGTAAGTAATTAAACATTCAACAGTACATCCCAAACATGGTGGCATTGTGTACCACCATAAGTAAACATATTAGTTTAAATTGCATCTGGAAAATCCCCTCCCCCCCCGACACCATAATAAAGGCGATCAGAAAAAAAATCAGGAATATTAATTGAATTGATTTTAAGGGCGTGTGTGTGATTTACACTGATAAGTATATCAGCATTCAAAATACAAAACAAAACATTTAAACAATCATTATAAGAACATAATTACTTTATAATAAATTAATAGCGCTACATTTCTACTAGATAATATTAACTATTAATACATCATGTATATATGTGATTGACCAATAAAAACTATGCTACCACTAAAAATGATGGACATAGGCCTATGAAATAAAACTTATTAAGATGTGGGGCAAGAAATCAGCAAATCTGAAAACATTTGATGTAATATTGAATACTTCATTAGGCTACAACTTATAAGATGCCGCAATCACACAATAAACAGTATATTTATTAGTATAGTGATGACTCTTTAAAATATAATGTTAATAATTTAGAAGGCTAAGCCAAGATTCCCATTTATCTCAACAGAAAGTTGGAATGTAATACCATAATTAAATCATACAGTGTTATATTCATTTACACAAAGAACATCACAACCTATACATGCTTAAAAATTAACAATTAATAAGCCATGTCTCTATATATGTACAACAGCTAATAAAATAGTATTGGAATAATGCATATCACAGAAACACATAGTACTGTACTGTTACCATGACGATAACAACTGAAAAGTAAATCTCTTGCTAGTGACAAACAGCTCCGAGGTACTACTCAGTTGTATAGTGTGGCAACATACTGATGGACAAGGTGGTGAAATAGCAATAACTACACTACCGCTGATAGTCTGTAATGGTATATATGTAGTAACACAATTGTAATGATACTACAGGCCTAAGTCTTTACAATAACCTGTGCTATATCAGGCATCAGATGTTGAACATCTACAATACACAGCACACATAAGCTGAAATATTTTACAGTAAGTTATTTACCAATGTTTCATATGAGTGTTCATGTGCACCACATGAACACATGAAAGTGATGCTAGCAAACTAGGGACAGATTGTGACAGGTACCACACAGCTGTTAAACCAACTGTCTGTGAACACACTTCAGCATATATCAATTCATGAATATGCTGTTCTTATGAAAATTCTAAAGCTAAATAAGTGTACAATGGCAAGTCACTATGCACACAGTCTGCACCATTTTATAGGCCCATTCAGACTATGTTCATTGCTCAATTCACTAACACACCTATCTTAGTTGTAAAAGAAATAATACCATATTCATGTGAGACTTCTTTCCTCTGTATGTTTTTTTTTTCAATTGTTTACCAAGACGTGACACACTAAGCTGAAAACTTGTTTACAGGTGCGACCTGGGAGTACAGAGAAGTTAAATCACTTGCTCAGGGTCACACAGTAAGCATGTGGGGACTGTGGGATTAAAACCCAGGTCTCTAGATTTGCAGCTCAGAGCCTTAAACCACTGCTTTATACTGCCTCCCAAGTTACCAAGTAAGAAAATATATCAAGCACAACACAACACAAGTAAAGGTCATATATCAAAGTGATTAGTACACAGTTTGCAAGCCACATATGTCACATACAGTGTGACTACTCTTCTGCTTGGTGAAGGTTGTTGTAATCCTTGAGTACCAGCATATAAGCATCTTTTAGTTTATGAGGTAGTCTCTGTTTAAAAGTGGTCATGTAGTCATTGCACTCCACCCAACCATTACTGTACTTCAGCCGAGTAACATAATGTCCAGAGTATACAGATGGTCCATGGTGGAAAATCACAGCCTGAGTATCAAATCTTGCATTCCCAAACTGTACTCTACCAGCCATGAACTTATTGATGGGTGTGTCAACTCTTAATCCATTGGAGTCAAATGTCTGTAGGATAAGAACAAGATATTGAGAAGAGGTTCTAAGTCATATGGATTGAGTACACTTCCCTCTACACTGAGTACACCTTCAACCACATTGTGCATTGTGAAGCAGCTCTCTGAACTTGACAGTGACTGTGGAATATACCAAGAAATCCAGAGTATACCCTCTTTCACTTCCTTGTGTAAATGACCACAAGACAGGCAAGTGTACTTTGTCATATAGGTGACAGTAAAATAATGTAGCACAGGAATGTGTTCATTAGCCAAGATGTTAATGATGGCCATCATAAACTCTGTTACAACCTGTTTGATAGCATTTGCAAATATTCTATGACTGTCATACCCACCTAAAACAACTCTTAAAGGTGTGAGAGTCTGAATCATATTGTAATGTGCTGCAGTATCATTTAAAACTTGCTTCACTGACTTCGATAGTGGTGTATCATGTGAAGCTCTGATACTTTCAACGAAGTGAGGCACATGGAGAAATGCTTGGATTGCTGAGTTTGCATAGCAGTTTACTCCAGTGCTGTTATCAAATGGTGGGACAACAGTTAGCCCAACTGACTTCTTTCGTGGAGGTGAATTTGTGTCATTGTGTGATGTGGGTTCCTTCTTAGTAGTGTGAGAATTCAATTCATGTCTACTTATTCACTTTCTCTTCTTCACACCAGAAGCTGACAATGTAGCATCGCCCTGCACTACATGCATGGGTAGTGGTATAAGAGGCAGTCTTGGCTGGTGTAGAGTATGTAATCTATTGTACTCTACAATACAGTGCTTGTCAGCATGGACTTTTTGGGGTGAGATGCTGATGATATATAAACCAGCAAGAGTCTGAATACATGACAATGCAACATAGCTCATACCATCTTTGAAGATACCAGTACCTATGTCAATCATAGCTGAGTCCAAGCTTAAGTCTTGCGACTTGTGTATGGAAACAGCATATTCAACATACACTGGGAACTGTTTTCTTGTTACATATATGTCCTTCACCACCTGAATCTTGACAGTAGTTCATTCAATCAGTAGTGACTCTTTAATGTTGTCAAATTTGACAATGAGTGCCCCTACGAATGCCCTTTGTACATTGCGCAGAAAGTCAATGACATGACCCATTACACCATTAACCATGCCACGCTCAACATCAAGGTTATGATGCAACATGATATGTGCATTTCTACAGCATCTAGACCAGCTGTCTGGGACACATCAGACTTGAGCTCAGTGAGTCATTCAGTAAGCTTAGCTACTAGCTGTCGATTTAAGCAAATGCCATCAACAGTATCGATTGCATGCAGAGTGATGATTTCTTGACCTTCTCTCTCTAACATGATGGTATTGAATTCTGCACATTGCTTAAGATGTGGCATGAGACACACAATCCGTGTACTATCTGAGTACACTTTACTGAACACATTGCATGCAGCGGCCATAGATGTACTGTCAGCAGTGATTCTATGTGTGTTCAACAGAAAAAGATTTGGTTTTGCTAAACAACCAGTATGAGACTGATCCAACAATGCCTTATAGACCAAATCACCACTCTGTCACATGTTTTGATACAGCTCAACAGAAGTAAACAACTCCCACAGGTTAATACCTCTGTGCACCCTATTGTCTTTTTAGCTTGCTGTACACTTTGTACTGTAAAGACATGTTCTCCATTCATGGGTGCAAGTAGCAGAAGGTCCCCAAACACAACAATACTCCTTCTACCAAATGCATCACCATAGCCACTCCCAAAAATCTCCTAGAGATGTAGATGTATGCAAGCATGCATGACATTTGAGACAATGCTGATCTCATCAATGATCAAAAGCTTCATTTTGCAAAACATTGGATGAAGTTCTGATACTACCTTAAAAGATAGCTTATGATACTTTTCTGTTTTGCTGTGTTCCACTGGGAACATAAACAACCAATGTAGAGTGATACCACCAATGTTGTATGCAGCCAGGCCCATTGAAGCAGTGACAGTGACATTGTTTCTCCTGTGCATTTTCTTATCTCAGCCATAATTGCCTCAATTAGAAAACTCTTGCTTGTGCCTGCTGAACCACAAACAAACATTAGTAACAGTTTATATTTTCCACAGTTGCATTGATTCTTCTCAAGTAGGATGTTGTGTCTCACTGCTTCTCTAACATCACAGTAAACTGGAAGCTGTTGCTCATTCAGATTTTTTTTTCAGTTGACTTGGAGCCTTGCTGCCACAGGAACCATGCTGCATAGCACTTTTCACTTCAGCCAAGAGCACAACAGGATCATTCCTAGGTAGAACAGCTCCAAGAGTACCCTCTCCTTCAGGATCAATGTTGTCCTGTGAATTAACTGTAGTATACTCCTCAAGCTGTTTCTTGGCTTGCTCAAGCTGCTTCTTCTCTAACTCCGGTCTCTGAATATACGCATTGTAGTGTTCTGTTCTGAAGCTCTCATATGTCAGGTAGAACTGTTCCTCATATGTATCACAGCCTCCTTTCAGTGTGCTCTCATCCCTTCATGGCTTGCACAAAAACATAAGAGTAAAGTACCAATGCTCTTTGCTGTCAGTAGTGGAAAGACTCAGTTTACAATGGTCAATCAGCCATGGTTTCTGTCTCTTGGCAAGACAACCTTCCAAGCCTTTGACCGCATAAATGTTTCGTGTACTATCAGGTGTTACATCAGTCTTGTAGTCATACCATTTTGCCACCTCAAAGCGACACATACTATCCATGGCAGTGTGTCTCTTGGGGTAGTATGTGTTGATCAGGTTGTTCTTCAAGATATTCTTGAAAGAAGATTGGCTCAAAGACAGTTCCTCAATCTCATTGAGAGGTCTCAACACATGCTTGCATTTCTCATTGCAATTCACACTGAGAAACTCTACAGCATCAGATCTGCCATACAAGTGTGTCCTGATCAAATGATCACTGGCTTCATATGCTCTGCATTCCCTGTGAGACAGTGTCTTCAATCCCAGTGACCACAGTTGTGATGTGATCGAATGACTGGAGCTAGCAATATCCTCCCCAAAGTTCCTGAAAACTTGTCTGCTCATGTTTCATGATGTACAAAGTCGTGTACTGAAGAAGTGCCAAAGATATGTCAGCAACAAACTGCACATCAGTGTTTGCCTGCCACATCCCTAGAAGAGTATAATTGTAATCCTTGATGTATACTTCATTCTCCTGTCTGATTAACTCATACACCCTCTTAGTGGACTTTGCTTTGAGATGGTGGCACATTGCTGAGGATAGGTCATTCATGTGTCCTTGCTGGCAGACAGTCAGACACATCAAAGAAAACCAAAATGGCACCTAATGTACCACTCGGTATGATTCTCAATTGGTTGGCAGCGATACTTTCTACAAAGATGCTGCTGGAACTTTTGCACCAGCTTCCATAGTGTAGGACTGTCATACTTGTCAGGGATGTGACACATGATCTAATGCTGAATAAAGCTCAGAACTTCTTCAGCTTCATTCTCTCCCATATGAGGAGCATCCTTGATCCAGAGCAACATATGGATATGAGAAGCACTTTGTGTCTGGTATTTCATCATCCAAAAGTAGTGCTCAATAAGACCAAGAGGAGGATTGTCCTTTGACAAAACGAATGTCAAGATGTCATGGAAACACTGGTGAAAATGTTAGGACACAGATTCTGGATCAAGTGAGCACATCTCTCCAAGAATTATTGATGAAATGCCATCATTAGCCCACTTCAACAGTTCAATCAACTCATCCCAGCTGTATTCAGCACAGCTCAGAGTTACAACCCATGTTGCTGCAAAACACTCTAGCAGCATACACATGATCTCAGAGTTTCTCCAGTACCAGTATTCTTTGGTACCACGCAGATTAGAAAATGGAACTCATATTCACCTGCAATGTATCGTCCTTGACTTCAATTTCTGAAGAAACTCTGTGGCTGTGATTCCATCAAGTGGAGTAGTGAGCTGTAGAGTGTGTGCAATAGATGCGGATAGGATACTGAGTTCACTCTCCCATTGCAGGTGGAACAGATACTGAATGTTCCAATGGAATTTGCTATCCTTGTTCAACACTTTAGATGTTCAGTACTCAATGTTAGGTTTACCACCCCACCACTCCAATACCCCACCCCCATGCCCCCATCCTCTACACATCAACAGATATCAGGGTGTGTCTTGCGGTCATCAGGCCCAACTCTCATCCCATTCCATGTGTAAGCAAGCTGATATGCTACAGAATAGGAGAATAGGGTGAGAGTTAGGACTGATGACCCCATGGCACACCCCAATGTTTGTTGGTGTGTGGAGGATGGGGGTGTATGGATGGGGTGGTAACCCTAACATTGAATTTCCACACTTTTGTTGCTGTGGAAACAACCCTAACTGATGCATTAATGACATCTCTTTTGCAAAGAATTTTCTTACTTTTAGAAAAAGTGTAATATAAATAGTAAATGGTATGTGTAGAGAGATTTAATGGACCCTAAAAGCAAAGTTTAAGGCATTTGCAAAACAACATGGGCGGGACTAGGATAAATACCTACCCCACCTGCTATTTGCTGACAGGGAAGTGCCACAAGGGCTTTTCACCCTTAGAGCTCTTGTAAGGACGGAGGGTGAAGAGACCCCTAGACTTAATACAAGAAGACTGGGAAGGTAAGCATGCCACCCAGGTGACTCCCATAGTGGAGTATGTGTTAAAGTTCAGGGAGATGCTGAAGAAGCTTATGGGCATGGTCCAGAGCAACCTGGCAGCTGCCCAGAAAAAAACAAAAGACCTGGTATGATCATGGAGCCAGAGTTCTCTCATGCAGGGTAGGACAGGAGGTAATGATCCTTATCCCTGTCCAGAAGGACAAGCTGCAAACTGAGTGGATGGGGCCATATAAGGTAGTCCAACAGGTAAATAATGCTAATTACATTGTCAAGTTACCTGACTGAAAACACTCTAACAGGATGTATCATGTGAACATGATGAAGCCTTATTTTAATAGGGCTGACATGGTACTTGTGGGTTGCAGTCCTCGGGAGGAGATATGTGGTGAAGACCCCATTCTCAACTTATTAGCTGAGTGTAAGCAGGCATCATCTGTGGAGACCATCATGCTGTCACCCCAGTTGACACCTGGACAGGCTCAAGAATTGAGGACCATTTTGCAAGACTTTGCCCTTTTTATGGCAAAGCCTGGATGGACACCTCTAGCAGTGCATGACCTAGACATGGGAACCCAAGTATCCATGCATAGGACAGCCTGGTGGGTGTCAGAGACAGTCCTCAAGGACATTAGGAGGGAGGTGGGGGAGATGCTGTATCTAAGGCTGATCCAGAAATTCCACAGCCCCTGGGCCTCACCTGTAGTCCTGGTACCAAAACTGGATGGGACTACATAGTTCTACATAGATTATCATGGGGTTAATGCCATCACAAAATCTGATGCCCACCCAATGCCATGCACAGATGAACTGCTTGACAAACTGGGAGGGGTGACATACTCGGCTACAGTAGACCTGATGAAAGGGTACTGGGAGATGGAACTGACTGACAGGGCTAGGGAAAGGTCAACATTCATCACCCCAGTCAGCCTGTTTGAGCTCAAAGTCATGGTCTTTGGGATGAAGAATGTCCCTGCTACCACCCAAATCAAGCAAAAATAGAGGCGATTGTGTCATGGCCCGTGCCTGAAACTCAGAGACAAGTCAGGAGCTTTCTTGGGACAGTAGGGTGTTTTATAAAATTTGTTTCCAACTAGAGCTCCCTGGCCACTCCTTTATCTGGGTTGTTGACAGAGAACAAGCTTAGGAGGGTAAAATGGGATGCAAACTGTGAGCAGGCCTTCACATAGCTGAAAACCTCATTGTGTAGGCCCCAGTTCTGGCAAGTTCAGACTGCAACAGGCCATCTGTGGTACAGATGGATGCTCAGATGTAGGAATAGGGGCAGTCCTCAGCCAAGTATCCAATCAGAGGAAAGAGCACCCCATTCTATACTTAAGAAAGAAGCTGCTTTCAAGGGAACATGCCTGGGTCTCAGAATGGGAACACATATGGCCTATCTCACATCCTGGATCTAGAACAGAACTGGGAAAATGTGCCATCAATAGAGGCATATTCCCCCAGGTTCTGTTTTAGGGGGAGGGATGTGGCGAGATAGGCCTGTCTTGTATATGCTATAATGTACTTTAGAGTTGAGACACTGTCTCTTTAAAAGGCCAGGAAGGAGTGAACAAAATAACAAGAATTTCTGTTAAAGTCAGCATAGGCCTGGCATTTACTTAAATAAGGAACTGACAGGTTTATGACCATAAAAGTCATAACTCTTCGATCGAATGGTCAGACTGGATATTTAGCCTCCACTAGCAGGAAAGGTCATAAAGTATAAAAACCAGAACCAGGTTATGCAGAAAACAGATGCTATAGGGGTTAGACATGGAACAACAGTGATACCTGCAGGATGAGGTGAAATTGTTGCACCCCAAACTCTATATCCCAAAAGGGGTGGGTGTAGCTTGAAAATGATCATTCAAACTGTATTTATCAGACATACATTTGGAACATTACTGCAGTTTAGCTTGGAGTCAAAAGTCTGATGACTTGATGGGTCTCAGAGCTGACAGAACTTAAACTGTTACATACTTTGATTAAAGTATATGTGGGTCTTTTTGACTACCCTTAGAACAAGACCTGTGTTTTTCTGCAAAGCTATTTTTTTACATGCTAAACAGAAATTCTGATTTTAAGTCAAAATTTGAGAACAAGGACTTTACTCTTCAAGACAAACCCAGAGTTTTGCTGCAACAGGAAATTCAGAGATGGATTTTCAATTCCAACAAATCTTGTGTTTTCCAAAGAACTTTTCTTCATCTACACAGAGAGAGGAGGTTATTCTCAAAAAGGACACTTTTCTGGACTAAAAATATCAGAACAAGGCATAGTTTAGAATAACAGTATATAGTGTTTTCTATAAACCATCCATTGTTATTTTTGGTATTGTCTGCATTTCAAAAATCTTCCAAATTGTAGAATTTACTGTGTTGTTTTTATTTAAGTAAGCTTTTACGATGTTCTTATCATCTCTGCCTGGGGTCTGATTATGTGAGCTAACATTTTAACAGAAGGGTGTTGTAAAGATTGTACACCTTAATAACAAAGATAGCACCTGCTCGGCTATCCTACAAACTACTTAGGAAAGAGGCTGCCAGTGGCAGTGGTGGGATTCAAACCCAAATGTAGTCAGGGAGACCCAAAACTACAGTTTCCACCCTCCTACTGGGAGAAGAAAGGTTGGTGATTCTTTCTGAACCCTATATCTGCTCACAAGTTCTGTAAAAAATGTGGGACACTCCCTGCAAACAGAAGTTCAAGCTACACCCCCTGAGGTTGGGCTCATGACATTGAGGACATCTGCAGCTAACAATGATATAGTCACCGTCAAAAGTTATAGTAAGTTATAGCAGAAGCATTCAATAATATCTATAATTATGTACCATTGGCAATTTTCAAAGTTTGGCTAAGTGTAATATAATTCTCTTTTATAAGCAAATTGATATACTGTAGATGCTCAGAATGCTATCAGAACAAATACATTACGCAATAAACCACTCTGATTTATTTCCAAGTGTACTATTGGACTTCTTGCATGAAAGACATACTTCGTTACCATTACAGAATGATGTTCTCTAAGTCAGTTTAAAAAACAATAGTAAAAAGACAGAAACCAAAAAATGTACTTGCACTAGGGTTAGCACAAGTTACTGTTTTGATATTGCGAGATGCCCTGTATAATCAATTAACAATTAATTAAGAAAACCACTTAATCTTATAGAATCAACAGTTAGCATAACATGACTCATTAACAGCATTATTAGTGTTCTTTTTCCGTAGTATTAAATGTGAACACTTACTATTAAAACAATTACTTTTAGCTGTTTGACTGTATATTGCTATTCTAATGTAAGCATAGTAACATCATTACAGTAACTCTGAAAATGTCATTACATCTTTCAGAGACATGGGAGACTGGACACGGCCTCTGCATGCCTTGGCATAATAAACCTTTCAAGATAAAACAGGAACCAGCAGAGGAAGAGTCTGTTACAGGTATATGCAATTATGTAGCCAAATATCCCATACACCAAAGAGGTTCTATTGCACTGTGTGTCTGACTTCAGGATATGGTGCATGGAGGAGTGCCAAGTATTCCCTTTGTGGCACCATGCAAGGTGGCAGACTTCAACCATATGTATGGTTGATGTTGGGTAACTGTAACAGCAATGGGTAAGGGTTCAGTTGGGCTCTGGCTGTCACATAAGGATCCAGCACCTTGTATATGGGGGGCATTCCCTGACTGATACATTGCAAGGTCACAGGGTTAAAACCTATCTTTAGCTGGTGTCAGGGATGTTTAACAGTTATGAGTAAGGGTTCAGTTGGGCTCTGGCTGTCACTTCAGGATGGTGTGTGTGGGTCATTTCCTGAGTGTTACCATGCAAGGTCCCAGGATTGAAACCCATCTATGTTTGATATCCGGAAGGTGCAACAGTACTGTGTAGAGGTTCAATTGGGCTCTGACTGTAACCTGATGATCGAGCACCTGCTGGAAGGGGGAGAGTTTCCTTGAGTAGTACCATGAAAGGTCCCAGGATTGAAACCTATCTCTGGTTGGTGTCTGGGATGTGTAACACTAATGTGTAAGGGGCTCAGCTGGGCTCTGGCTGTCACCTTAAGATCCAGTGCCAGGTGTATAGGGTGAAGGGAGAATTCCCTGAATGGTACAGTACCAGGTCCCAGGGTTGAAACCTATCTCTGGTTGGTGTCAGGGATATGTATCAGTAATGGGCAATGGCTCAGTTGGGCTCTGGCTGTGACCTCATGATCAAGCACCTGGTGTGTGTGTGGAGGTGGCATTATCTGAGTGATACCATATAAGGTCCCAGGGTTGAAACCTATCTCAGGTTGTTCTCATGGAAGTGTAACTGTAAGGGACAGTAGTTTACTGTGACTGAAAAAAGGCAAATTCTGTTTTACAGACTGACAAAACTAATATTGTGACCGGTGTCTGCCAGACCAAAATTGTTTTTTACTGGTGTTGGCTTTGTGATTTGTATTTAACCATTTTGTTTTGCTCTGCTAGCATACATTTTCTCATTTCTTCCTCTGCTGTTGCATATCTACACTTGTAGCTATTAAGTTATTTTAGAAGCTACAATGTGTGAAGGCAGCAGATGCTCTACATCCCCTATCCCTCCTATATAATGACAGGACCACTATAGCCCCCTATCCTTCTGGTGCAATGGGGACAGCAGTACTGTGGACCCCTTTCTTGGGTGTGATTAGCAACAGCACTGTGTGCCTCATACCTCTGGTGTGATGGCAGCAGCAGCACTGAGGCCCTCCTCCCTCCTGTGTGATGGCAGCAGCACTGTGGCCTCCATCCTTCTGGTGTGTTGTCAGTAACATGGTGGTAAAGCTCTGCAGCCCATATCCCTCAGGTGTGACAATACGGAACATTAGATTGCAGGACACTTGGATAAATTAAAAGAACTAGCCATTAGAGATTGCCACCAGTCACCACACAATGCAGACTAAGTTTCCACCCACATGGCCTTTCTCGTAACTCCTCATCCCAAGAAATGTAAATGAAGTCAATAATAAAAGCAAGTACAGCATTTCAAGAAAAGTAATTTATAAAGAGTGCAAAAGATTGCAAATCAAAAACATATACAAGTATAACAGTTGAAAAATGTGAACAAAAACAAAATCTGAGTGAAAATGTGCAGAATGTAGAAAACAGTGAATATATAATGAAACACAAGTGAACTAAAACCTAAATACAATTACTTGGTGCCAAATGTGTAAAGGTACATGAAATGTGAAAAGCTGTGCAAAACCTAAACGAAAATGTGCAAAATGTGCAATACAGTATGACAAAATATATACAGTGAAAAACATGAACTAAAACCAAGAAGTATAAATATACATGACATGCCAAGGAATGTGGAAAACAAGCCAACAAAAGTATTGAACATGTTTAAACCCTACATAACTAAATGAAATGTGCAAAACTTCTGTGGAAAACATTTACAAATCTAATCCTTTGACTTACTGTACATAAGCTTAGATAGCAATTTCATATTGCCTACAGTAAAATCCCAGTTATCCAAACCTCAGTTATTCAAAACTCTTAGTTATCCAAAACTGTGGTGCATCTCCCAGCCTAAAAGACTTAATTGTAAAGTTCCCTCATTTATCCGAAACCCCATTTATCCAAACAATTGTACTATGCTCCTGTAAATTCAGATAAATTAGGCTATACTGTACTAGCAGATTGCATCTTTGGTCCGTGTGGATCTGTTTGTAGACTGGCAAGGGTCTCTCCACATCGACATTTGTCACAGGTACCCAAATCACTTGCAGAGCAGATTTGGCTAGTACTGGTAATTGTGGTTGCACCAAAATCCAGTACTGGACAACATTAAAGTCCATTATGTCAGGAAGGTCTCCTGTGTCCTGCTCAACATACATCTCCCAATCTTTTCATAGTTCCATTTGGTTGTGCAGTTCAAATACACAAATGTCACTGGAGTAATGCATGAAGTCCCTACTCAATTTAGAAAGGTTGTAGGGGTTCAAAATATGGCAGGATTTCAAGAACTCTGTGGCTTGGTTTGTTTCCATGTGTTTTGCCATTTTGTTTAAGACTACTCCAAATGCCTTTTGGAACACTGCAATCTGCTCCTGCTTAACCTGTGGCCTAACAGTAGCTAAGTATTTGTCTGTCCATTCTCCAAATGCTTCTGTTTTTTATATGCCCATCTGAAACCTCTGTTGTATCCCATGCAGTATATCGTAAATAGAGACAGCCAAGGGATTGTCTTTGCTTTGTAGAAGCTATATTGCTCTGATTAGGTCATTGCAGTTTTTGGCAATAAAGGTTGTGTGAATCTGCAGCTCTTTAAACCATTCTTGGAAGAGTTTTCTCAAAGAATTCATGGAGCTGCAATCACTTGTTTCCTTCTGGAAGAATTCTCTTAAGTGCGGAAGGTAAAGTGAATGGTAGTTAACTGTTTCAAACCAAGTGTTTCAACAGGTTAAGACAGGAACAGGAGGCAATATTTTCCTTTCTACATCTCACCCCTCCAGGAATGCCAAGCCCTCTCTCTTGCATTTGGGTGACTGCTGGAATTCGTATTTCACAAGTGCCTCAAGTTTATTGACCAGTTCAAAATGGTCAATCCATGTGTCTCGTACTAAGGATAAAACATGTGCCCAGCAACCAACATGGATAATATGGGCACGAATAAGGCCATATAAAACATCTTTGAAGCACTTCAGCATGTACAGCGCATTGTCACGGATGAAGGCGACTACTTGGTCCATCTCAACATCATATTTTTGCAATGTCTTTATAACGCTTTGTTCAACAGTGGTGTGATTCACCGCTACCAACTCTGTTGTGTCAGCAGTGATCGATTTTATGCCCTGCATGACAAAAATTATGTTCAGTATGCAGCAGGCATCTGCGTCAGTCATCTCATCGCACATTACAGAGAGTCTTCCCTTTCACAAGCTGTGAAATTCACTCCTCCATTTTCCTTCTCAATTTGGGCAAGTAGTTCTGCCTTATGTTGGATACCTTTGGGAAAGCACCAATTCCTGTAAAGTTGTCCCCCATCCAGTCTCTTATGCATGGTTGATCCAGCTTTTCAATGGGTATATTTTCACCACACCAAGCCCTCAATACACTCAATACAGTATTCTCCCATGCTGCAGCTGCAGAAGTTGTGGCAGTAAAGCTAGTGTGAAGTGTCACCTGTCTGTTGTTATTCTTCTGTCTTGCATTCTTTGAATGTTTTTTACTTTTGCAGAGATCCTCCACTGTATCCTTCCTCATATAGTCAATGGGTTGATCAAAAAAGCAAAAAAACATTTTCTCTCTATCCTCATACATGCAATCTGACTTGAATTGCAATGCACGGTCCTTAGCAGTGACACTGGAAAGCTTAGCCATTATGCTTGGTGTTGCCATCATGATGTGTAGTGCAAATGACTTCAAACAACTAAAAAGTGGAACACAAGTTGGAGAGCTGTTAAAATGAACCTTAGAACTACTCATTAAAGCTTCAGAACTACTACATTAAGGATCAAAATCTCACAGATAATCCTGTCCATGGATGAGAGACAGTCTGGAGGAACAGCTACAGAAAACACGCTGACCTCAGCAGCTCAACAAGAATACCAGAATCGGAATCTCACTGCTAATCCATGCCCAATCCATGGATGACAGGAGGACCAGATACAGAAATCAAGCTGACCTCAGAAGCTGTTACAGGCTTGACTATAATGCAAAAGTAGAATATTGACATTAGACTATAGCCCCAGTCACAGCTGATGAGAAATCCTGATGACATGCAGGATCCCATATGCAGAAGCCCGATGGACACCTTCCTGACAGCAGTAAGGTAGAGGATGTGAGGAACCACCTGCCTACCCCTAGTCAGGCAGAAGAACAGCAAGGGCAATGCAGATGCTGACAGAGCTGCTGCCATGGCATGGAGGAAGAGGTCACTAGTAGCTTGGTCAGCATGGTTCCCCAACCCAGGTTTTTGCCACCATTGTTTGCCCCCTGTAACAATCAACACCTACTCAGAGGTCCACTTCCCCTCTCAGCAGGCTTGTCCCCCCTGCATTGCACTAAGCCCTTGTCGGTCTCCCCAGTTCAGGCTTGTAGAGTTTGAGGGAAATATTAGCATTTCATAATGAGTCCTGTCAGGACCCATCCCCGAAACACCAGGTCAACCAACCAAAACAAACCAAAACTTGGTAGAACATATGAACATGAAAACCATACCATACTTTTTAGAGAAGATGATTATTTTCAGCTGAAATTCACACCAAGGATGAATGTTGAAGTGTAAAATCAGAAAAAAAAACACAATTATTATCTAAATAAAGACACTCACACACAGCGTCACCCCCACACGTACAAGTAAATGACACCTGGTTAGACTTGCCAGCTGCCTCCTCTGTCAGGAGACAGAACCTGGAAGTTCGGCTGTAAACCACCAGGATTAAGGTGTTATGTGTTATCAATAGCTATAGTTGCAGCCACCTACCCTGAAAGCCAAGTACATAAGCAGGGGTCCATAGAGTTGTGGTCTTATTGTGAATGCTCCACTTGCCACCCACACTCCCCACTCCCTAGTTATCACCATCCACAGGAAACACATCTTTGTGCCAAACCACCCAGGGTGTATAAAACTTAAAGCAGCAGATCCCCACATGCTTGCATTTGAGGACAAAGGCTCTGGGTCAACATGGTGGGGTGTACTAACAAAACCCACTTCCATGGAGGATATTGATGCAGACACCCTCCATTCATCCAAGTCACTCATGGGCAACTCTTCACTGACTGGGACACGGTACTCTCAGTGACTGCCATCTCTGACAAAGTGTCCAGCCAGAGTTGGAGTCAGTATCCCAGCAAGTAATTTTCAATTATTTTAATTGTGGTTGATGGTGGAGCAGTTACGTGGCAGCCCAACCTGCCACCAACACTCCAAACCATTCAGTCACTAACCACCTGAAAATAAATACTGCCTTGGAGGTCACGTGATGGCAGCATGAGCTGAAGCAGCTTGTCCCCAAAGCTCCATCTTCCACCTATTATTTTCTTGAAAATAACAGTGTTTTTGAGTCAAGCCTGTTCTTGTTTATAGCCAGCTGGTGTGATAACTCACTTGAGAAGCTGAAGGTAGAGTGCAGTATGGAGGTTTACATGAAAAAAGCGCCGCTGAGGTACTCACCGCCCCTCACTCCGGAGAAGAACAAGGCCACTAAATGGCCCAAGCAGCAGGCCCCTAGCCTGCCAAAAATGCCTGCAACAGCAGCAGTTTTCTCAGAGAAGAGGTTCCTGGAAATCATGCAGCCACTGCAAGCAGTTGTTGCTGTGATCTCTAAGGATCTCCAAACAATTAAGAATTCAGTGGCATCCTTATCAATGATAGTTGGAGACTCTGAAGTGAGAATCATTTCTCTAGAGAAGTAACAAGAGAAAGTTGGGCTGGAAAGTGTGAGTTTTACATGGAGACTTAAGAAGCTAGAAGATAAGTTAGAAGACCTGGAGGGGCATAGTAAGCGCAATAATGTGTTAATTATTGAATACCAGAATGGGAGGAAGGCAATGATCCAATACCATTTCTGCAAAGGTTATGTGTTAAAATAGCTGGTCCGTCCCCAAATGGGGGGGGGAGTATGTAATTGAAAGGGCTCACCAGGCACTATGACCCATGCCAACATCAGGCCAGCCTCCCAGGCCAATTATCTTTAAATTATGAAATTTTTTGGATAAACAGTACATTCTTGCGAAGGTTAAGGAGATCAGAGAGGTGACCTGGGAGGGTCGGAAGATCCGTATCATGCAAGATCTCCCGCACTTGGTTCAGCTGAGGTGACAGGAGTTTCACCCATTAGTTTCCAAACTGGTGGCAGCGGGCAAACCATTTCATGTCAAGTATCTGGTGATCCTCTTGGTTAAACATGATGATAAGTGGCTCTCCTTTGATTCCCCTGCACAGGCACTGCAAGATTTGAAAGAGCTTTTCCCTGACCTATACAAGTGAATAGAGGGGCAGAGTGATGATTTTGCAAATTTATTCGAGTGACTGTTTTCGGTTTAGACTCCTTTGCTAGTCTTTAATGGCAAAGATAAGGAGAAGTGAGCAGGCAGGACTTAATTCCTCCCCCCGCAGATATGATTTTTATATAGAGGAGGGATGCCATTAAGGAGACCTTTACTCATTTTTAGGAGCCTTATGGTTTATGAAAGTGGTGTCCTGAAAACTCATCTCAATGCTTAGGGAGTGTTATTTTACTGGCGGGTAATGTGGGTGATTTGGTGACATTATGATAAGGCAGCCCTGTTTGCGGTGGAGTTATGCGTTGATGGAATGGGTGGTGAATGTTTTGATTTTCCTCAACACCAGAAGGAGTTGCCTTGGAAACAGAGCGTTTAAATGCATCAGGAGCTTTGGGGATTTACTCCTTTGTTTCCCTCTCTTGCATGTTGGAACTTTTGATTTAGCTGGACTTGGAGATGGGCCATTAATCCATGTCCCGTGGGACTACTGACTGTCTAATTTGGTTGAAGGATCTACAAACCCTTAATGGGGCTTAAATTTTGTTTTATCAAAGGGGCACGAGCCTTGGATGACAGTTGACTGTGGGGTGATCCTTCTTTCTTGCTCAACAAGGGACAAGGGGACTGTTATTGTTTGTTACCACAGACAGTAAATTAAACTGTCCAGAGTAATTTAGCACTGGACCTAATTCAGGTGTCAGTGTATTAGGAGTTGAGCCTACTAAGTTAAAATAATAGGGCATTACTGAATGTTCCCTTAGATGTTAACTTGCTTGTTTTGAGTTATTGTATCACAGGTTTGATAGGAAGATAATATACTATGGGGTACATAGATGAATATAGGGTGGAGACTACATTAAGGTACTGTTTCCTTTTTCTTCTTTGTCTCGTAAAGATGGACAAAGGGTGGGGGGCAAACAGGGGTGAGAATGTTATGTTTGGGTCTGCGCTTTAACATCATGTGGCAGTT
This sequence comes from Neoceratodus forsteri, assembly GCA_016271365.2. Taxonomy (NCBI): domain Eukaryota; kingdom Metazoa; phylum Chordata; order Ceratodontiformes; family Ceratodontidae; genus Neoceratodus; species Neoceratodus forsteri. The sequence continues at coordinate 876,082,441 of CM057452.1, read as the reverse complement.
AAATAGTGGGAGTGCAGTTAACTTGAACTGAGGGTGTTTTTTTAAGTTGGGGTCTGTGAGTTTTAAGAGTGTTAGTTTTGGGGGTTGGTGGGGTTGTTATTAAGGGGGGTGGTATTGGAAAAGGGGGGAAGGCTATACACTGCCATGATTCTTTGTTTAGGAGCATTTTAATGACCATCAAGACTTCCTTATTGAGGCTGCAGTTTATTTTAGAAATAACAGTATGTGCTGAACATGGGCAGCATCCTTTGCTGGGACTGATTTTTTTTTTTCTTTTTAGAATAACTTTTTGTTCTGAATATGAACAGTCAATACTGTTTTGTAAGTTGGAATATTAAAGGGGCCAAAGATAGGGTTACAAGACAAATGATATTGAAGCACCTTTTGCATCTTCAAGTAGGAGTAGCTTTTCTTCAAGAAACCCATCTGAGGAGGGAGGATAACTCCCTTTTTTGAAGGCAATGGGTGGGGCAAGTTTTTGGATCAGGGAAATCAACGAATAAAGGTAGGGTAATGATTTTAATAGCAAAAAAATGTCCCTTTTAGATCAATCCAAGAAATCTGGGATCCATAGGGCCGCTACATTTTGGTACATGGTATGCTAGAATCTCATCCGGTATTGCTCGGTTCAATTTATGGTCCGAATACTGACTCCCCTTCATTCTTTGTACAACTATTAAAGCTTGTGGTGACCAATCCATCAAAGCTTACAATATTAGGGGGGGATTGGAATCTTGTGCTCCAGACAGAGCTGGAGAGCTCTAGTTGTGAGAAACGTGGTTTATCTCCAGCTCAGCGGGCTATGAAAGACTTGATCAGTGGTGCTGCTCTGTTTGATGTGTGGAGGGTTCTAAATCCTACAGAGAGGCAATATACTTTCTTTTCCTCGGTGCATAGAACATACTCAAAAATTGATTACTTTCTTATAAGCACCTTTGCTATGTCCGGGGTGTTACAGGTGGAGATATCTGCTAGAGTCCTGTCAGATCATGCGCCCATTAGTATAAATTACAGGTTAGGGGTAGGTTGTAAACGATCCCCCCAGTGGAGGCTGAATACTCAGCTGTTGCGTGATAATACCTCTCTGATGCATATTATGGAGTTTATTACATCATTTCTCAGTTGTAATCAGGGATCAGTTGCTAAGTATGATTTGGTCTGGGTGGCCTTAAAATGCTCCCTATGGGGAGAGTTTATTAGAATGGCAATGAAAAGGGCCCAACAGCAGAGGGCTCAGATGGACACTCTCCTTGTATCCATCAAAAGCCTGGAGCACAATCTCTCTCCGCATTCCTCTGCAGATGTTTGGATTAGGTTGTATCAGTTGCAGGCTCAGTATGCAGGTTTGATTTCTCAAACAGCAGAGCTGGCTCTTTGGAGAACTAAATTTAAATATCTAGGGATGGGAGAGAGAGCAGGGAAACTACTTGCCTTGTGTATCTAGCAATTGGAGGCCTCACAATTCATTGCTGGAATTAGTTTTGTGCAAGATGGGCAGGTATATACTGATCCTCAGGAAATAGCAGAGGTTTGGTAGGTACTTTCAAGATCTTTATGAGGTTGATCATCCTCATGTCCCTCAAAAGTTGATATAAATTACTATCTCAACTCAGTGAGCTTGCCGAAAATTACTGCTGTGGAGGCTGCCTTTCTGGGCGCTTGAATATCCATCGCAGAAATTCAGCAGGCTATTAAACAATTGCCTGCTGATAAATCTCCTGAGCCTGATGGGTTACCAAACAATTTATACAAGGCTTGACAATCCATTCTAAGCCCAGTACTGAATGAGGTATTTAGTTATTGGTATGATAATGGTATATCGGACCCTAGTTTCCAGGAGGCTGTAATATCTTTAATCTTAAAACCTGGGAAAGACCCATTAAGTCTTGGAAGTTACCGTCCTATCTCCTTGTTGAATTCTGATATTAAAATATTAGTTAAAATTTTGGCTAATAGACTTTCAAAGGTAATGGGTAACCTCACAGGCCATGAACAGGTTGGGTTTATGGCGGGAAGATCATCCAGGGATCATATGCGGAAACTTCTACATCTTATTTCCACTGCCAGGGACTCCAACATACCAATGGTGCTGGTGTTCCTGGATGCGGAAGAAGCATTTGACAGGGGCTTCTGGGACTTCCTTTTCACCACCCTGACCTGCTTTGGTTTATCTGATGCTTTTCTGAAGTGGGTATAGCTTTTATATTCCTTCCCATCTACTAGAATTAGATGTAATGGTGTACTATCTCCTCCCTTTCAGCTTTTTCGGGGTACAAGGTAGGGGTGTCCCTTGTCCCCCTTACTTTTCAATCTTTATTTACAGCCCCTGCTTCGCAGGTTGTTAGGTAACCCTAGTATTATGGGTATTCAGGTGGGAACAGTGAGATATGCTTTCTTGGCATATGCAGACGATATCCTATTGCATGTTGAGAGGCTAGGTCTATCCATCCCGGCTTTGCTTTCTGAAATTGAGGAATTCCAAGGTTTCATTTTATAAGCTGAATCGGGCTAAAACCAAAGGTCTACCCTTAAATAGTAGAGTGATGAAGGCTGAATTGTCTCCCTATGGCCTTTCATGGGAAGCAAAGTCCCTAGTATATCTGGGCATTAGAGTCTGTAGGGATATTGGATCCATGATTAAAGATAACCTTGGAAATTTGATTAAAACGGTAGCTGGGGATATGGAGAGGTGGGGACTGCTTCCCTTTTCCCTGTGGGGAGATTAAGTATTGTTAAAATGAATGTCTTGCCAAGGATGCTATATCCAATGGGAATGTTGGGAAGTTTTTTACTGAAAGCATGGTTTACCAGGTTTCAAAGTTTGGTTAATGGTTTTCTGTGGAAAGGGAAAGGTATCCATAGAGCCTACTTTAAGTTGACTGCTCCGAAGTTTAGGGGAGGCCTTGCAGACCCCTCTTTCTTCTTATATTATATAGCTCATCATCTTAGTAAACTGGCTTTTTGGAATAAAAATTATGGGTCATCGGAATACTCCCCTTTGTGGTTGAGTATAGAGAAACATATGGCAGCTAAAGCCCACTGTTTGTTATTTGCTCTTTTGTATGCCTCCCCATCTCATATTCCTAAGTCCCTCGAGAACAGCCCGATGGGTTGGTCACTTAAGGCTTTTCATCAACTCCAGAAACATCTTGGAGTGAGGTGGTGTCAGTCATCGGACCAGCCTATTATAGGCAATCCATACTTTAAGATTGGATGTTACCCAATATCCCCTACCTTTTGGCCTCAGCTGAAAGGCCTCTGACATTTTGTTGAATGGGAGACCGCTTCCCTTTGATCATTTTCAGAGATCCACTGGGGTGTCGGATGCTGTCACACCAGAGGGGTGGGGGCTGCAGTGCTGCCACTATTGCAGTCACACTGGATGGGTGGGGGCCGCAGTGCTGCCACTGTTGCCATCACACCAGATGGGTGGGGGCTGCAGTGCTGCCACTGCTGCTGTCACATCGGAGGAGTAGGGGCTGCAGTACTGCTTTCAAACACTGATTGAGGAAAGACCACTGTTTCCATTTTGCCTGGAGATGGAAGCTGAAGTCACTTCTTGGTGCTTTCAAAGCTGTGCTCTGCTACAGACTGTACTGCTGTTCAGCTCACACCCAACCCTGGCCTGTTGACTGATGTGGATGCCTCCACTCCAGACCTGCTAACAGCAACATATCCTGTGATTGTGTCACAGCACCACTGAAAAAGTAAGTTTTTGGGAATGTCTCATGGTTCACTTTTTTGGTCAGGGCCATGGGCAAGACTGTCTGGTTCAGTTTCTTGGGTTTAGGGGTAACAGTAGCTATTCAAGGCAGTGTTTATTTTTTTTTTATTTTTTTTTATTTAATATGCTTTATTAAATTTCAACAGTCCAAGAACAAAACAATAAAACAACATTAAAAAAAATACCATATATCAAATCCATCAAATCAAGTCCACCCATAAATAAATTAAACCCATTCAAATAAAGCCCAAACCCCCCATACAATACCAAAATATCCACCCCTTCCTCCCAAACCACACACTGCCACTTACATTTAAACCATAGCCTCAAGATGTAAGCAAGACCATCAAGGCTTCCATAAAGCAAAAAGAGTCTCCAAAGTACCCCAAATTAATAGGAAGACCTTCAGCCGATCTTGCATAGAGGCAATATGCCTTTCCAACTGTAATGCTAATATGACCTCCCTATACCATTCCACTATAGAAGGGAGTTTATCTTCTGCCTAGTGCCTCATAATAGTCAGTTTAGCCACTGCAGAAATAAGTGTCATATGTGCTCTTCTAACCCTTGGGGTACCAGGGGGAAAGTAACTTAGCAGACAGACTTCAGGGGTGAACAAGGTCTCCAAACCCAGAAGAGGATCCAAGGATTTACAAATAGATTGCCAAAACCTCTGCCCTTTGGAACAAGTCCATAGCATATGATAAAGTGAACCAATGTCACCCTTACACCTGCCACACACTGGTGAAGTCAATTTACCCATTCTAAAAAGTTTCACTGGTGTGAGATAAATAGTGTGCATAATATTAAAATGGACTAACAGAAGCCTGTCTTGCTTTATGTATTTATATGATGTCTGCCAAAGTTTCCCCCATAAATCAACATCCTCAGGATTTCCCAACTCCTTCATCCAATAATAACAAATCCCAGTTGGTAATTTAGAGTCCAAGACTTGGAGAGTCTTGTAAATGTTAGAAACCAGATGGGGTTGGGAGGCCACATGGAGGATTATAGACGCATCCATAACCACTGAATCCTGCACAGGAACACAGGAAAAAAAGGTGGAAAGGGCCTTACTAACTTGAGCATACTTGAAGGCACATACTGTATATCCGACACCCCAGTGGATCTCTGAAAATGATCAAAGGGAAGCGGTCTCCCATTCAACAAAATGTCAGAGGCCTTGTAGCTATTCAGCTGAGGCCAAAAGGTAGGGGATATTGGGTAACATCCAATCTTAAAGTGTGGATTGCCTATAATAGGCTGGTCCAATGACTGACACCACCTCACTCTAAGATGTTTCTGGAGTTGATGAAAAGCCTTAAGTGACCAACCCATCGGGCTGTTCTTGAGGGACTTAGGAATATGAGATGGGGAGGCATACAAAAGAGCAAATAACGAACAGTGGGCTTTAGCCTCCATATGTTTCTCTATACTCAGCCACAAAGGGGAGTATTCCGATGACCCATAATTTTTATTCCAAAAAGCCAGTTTACTAAGATGATGAGCTATATAATATAAGAAGAAAGAGGGGTCCGAAAGGCCTCCCCTAAACTTCGGAGCTGTCAACTTAAAGTAGGCTCTATGGATACCTTTCCCTTTCCACAGAAAACCATTAACCACCTTACAATTATAGTTACTTATTTATTTTTATGCAAAAAAATACAAAAATAATAAATAACTATAACAGATTACATTTTTTGAAAGTAATAGGTTAGTTACTAGTTACTTTCAAATAAATGTAATCAGTTACATATTTCTTTTGTATAAAAAGACACAAGTAATTGTAACTGTAAGATGTATTACTTTTTCCAGTACTTCTCCATCCTTGCCAGTGACTGCACAGAGCTTTCTGGAACAAGTTTCCAAAAGTAATAGGAAGTAATAGAAACTTACCCAACACTGAAGGCAAGTACTCAGTTGTTGTTTTCATTAGCGTCACCTATGAGACAGTGAGTTGTGGGCCTGGTTGTGGTAGCCCAGGTTGCCGTGAAGGCTCCCCAACAACAACTTCTTTATTTGGAACTTTCAATTTTAAATTTTATAAGCAAAAATCAAGACAGGCCTCCAACAGTCCATTAGACATTTCAGCAAAAGGTTCAACATAGAAAACGCATTTAATAAGTGATAAAATTGTTAACATGCAGTTCGACAGTTTATCAGCTTGTCTTTGTCTATCCCCTAGGTAATCTGATGCCTGCGTCCTTCAAAATTGATGAAGGAAAATGAGGAGGATAATCGGTATTTCCAACTGCATGGATGGCACCCTCTGGGTTCAGATGAAACATGATTGATTCAGTTTGATGATGTTTAATAACATTTTTTGTCTGAGTGTGTGTTTCAATTCTTCTACGCAGATGCACTCACACGCACACTGCCCAAAAATATATTTTTTTACACCATGTTTACAGTCAGGATAGCCAGGATAGAGACAGAAGATCCCAGGCAGAACAACACAGTAAATGGTAAATGAAATAATGCATTTTTTCAGTAAAGACACATACCCATCAAATCACCACAAAACCAAACAATACACCTTTCCCCTACCCTGGGACTCTGGCCTGTGATGCAGCCAGTCTCCCTTGGGGTATCCAGGGTGCTAAATGAGGACAGGCCACATAACATCTTGTCAAACCACACAGTAATGTTAAAAAATATATATGTAAGCATACATTGTAAATGTCTGCTACTAGAGCATGGCACGGACCTAGGGGACTGGCATACATATTGGAAAACATGATTCTGTGCTAGTATGCCTGTCCAACTCACCTTTTCACTCACCAGAGGCCAGAACCATGTTTTTTCCAGCATGTGTGCCAGTCCTCCAAGTCCAACCATCTGCCGACCATCAACTACCAAGTAAGGGAAGGGAGGGCCACCAGGGGCCATGATATGAGACTGGAGCTAGGAAGGTTCAGGAGGGAGATGAGGAGACACTTTTTTACAGAGAGGGTGGTATGGGTGGTATGGGTGGAATGCGTTACCTGCTGAAGTGGTATGCAGTAGAACAATGGACTGCTTCAAACGAGGATGGGACAGGACAAGGGGGATGGTTAATGAAGGGGAAGGGTGGAAGGGAGGGGCAGCTGCAGAATAAGGGGTGCTAGCTGCACATTTGAGCAGACTTGATGGACCTCTAGGCCTTTATCTGCTGGCAAATTTCGTATGTACTAACCACCAGAGTGTGGCATTGATCTGGCCAACTGGCATACATGCTGGGAGAAATGGCTCTATGCTACTCTGCCTAGCCACCCCTTCCTCAGAGGCCAGAACCATTTTTTTCCTGCATGTGTGCCAGTCAGCTCAGCCTGTCCCTTGGCCGACCAACAGTGAGCAACCACCAGAGCATGGCATGGACCCAGCCGACTGACATACATGTTTAGAAAAATGGTTCTATGGCACTGTGTCTGTCCACCCCTCCCTCATAGGCCAGAACCATTTTTTTTCAGCATGTGTACCAGTCCACCCCACCCATCCCTCTTCTGACCATCAACAACCAACCACTAGAGCATGGCATGGACACGGCTGACTGGCATACTTGCTGAGAAAAATGGTTCTGTGCCACTCTGTCCATGCTCCCCTCCCTCAGAGCCCAGAACCCATTTTTTCCAGCATGTGTACTAGTCTTTCCATCTCGTCCATCTGCTGACCATCAGTGAACAACCACCAGAGCATGGCACAGACCCAGCCAACTGGCATAGATGCTGGGAAAAATGGTTCTGTTCCCCTCTGCCCATCCACCCCTCCCTCACAGGCCAGAAACATGTTTTTCCAGCATGTGTGCCAGTCCTCCAAGTCCAACCGTCTGCCGACCATCAACTACCAACCACCAGAGTGTGGCATTAATCCGGCCGACTGGCATACATGCTGGGAGAAATGGCTCTAATTCACTCTGCCTATCCGCCCCTCCCTCAGAGGCCAGAACCATTTTTTTCCTGCATGTGTGCCAGTCCGCTCAGCCTGTCCCTCGGCTGACCAACAGCGAACAACCACCACAGCATGGCATGGACCCAACCGACTGACATACATGTTTAGAAAAATGGTTCTATTGCACTGTGTCTGTCCACCCCTCCCTCATAGGCCAGAACCATTTTTTTTCAGCATGTGTACCAGTCCATCGCCCATCCCTCTTCTGACCATCAACAACCAACCACTAGAGCATGGCATGGACATGGCTGACCGGCATACTTGCTGGGAAAAATGATTCTGTGCCACTCTGTCCATCCTCCCCTCCCTCAGAGCCCAGAACCCATTTTTTCCAGCATGTGTATCAGTCTTCCCATCTCGTCCCTCTGCTGACCATCAATGAACAACCACCAGAGCATGGCACAGACCCAGCCAACTGGCATAGATGCTGGGAAAAATGGTTCTGTTCTCCTCTGCCCATCCGCCCTTCCCTCACAGGACAGAAACATTTTTTCCAGCATGTGTGCCAGTTCACCCAGCCCATCCCTCTGACGACCATCATCGAACAACCACCAGAGTGTGGCACAGACCCAGCCAACTGGCATACATGCTGGAAAAATGTTCTGTGGCACGCTGCCCATCTGCCCACCCTCAGAGGCCAGAATAATTTTTTCCAGCATGTGTGCCAGTCCACCCAGCCCATCCCTCTGTTGACCATCAACAACCAACCACCAGAGCATGGCACGGACCCGGCTGACTTTCATACATGCTAGGAAAAATGGTTTTGTGCCACTCTGCCCTTCCGCCCCCACCTTAGAGGCCAGAATAATTTTTTTCCAGCGTGTGTGCTAGACCACCCAGCCCATCCCTCTGCTGAGCATCAACAACCAACCACCAGAGTGTGGCACAGACCTGGCCGACTGGCATACATTCTGGGAACAATGGATCTGTGCCACTCTGCCCATCCATCCCTCCCTCACAGGCCAGAAGATTATTTTTTCAACATGTCTGTCATATGACAAATACATTTTTTAAAACATTAAGCATACCAGCTCATTCCCAACCCCCACCCAACATCATCCCTTCCTTGCTTTCTCTTAACAGCAGGCTGTCGTATCAGAAACATAAAAACTTACCAGAGAGTGGCAGGCTCATAGAAGAGCAGTACTCCTGTCGCATCAGATGGCAAAGCAGGTCAGGTACTGCACAAGACAGTAGAAAGTGCAGGTCAGCAGCACAAGGCTGCTAGTAGGGCTGGTGAGCAGCACAAGGTTTTCAGGGCCCAACCACCCCAATGAACCAACACAGCCACTCTCCCCACCCTGATGGACCAGTACAGCCACTCTCCCTACCCTGACAGACTGGAATGGCCACTCTCCCACTCTAACAGACCAGTATAGCCACTATCCCCACCCCAACAAACCAGCACAGCCACACTCCCCACCCTAACAAACCAGTATAGCTACTCTCCCCACTCTGACTGACCGGTACGGCCACTCATCCCACCCTAATGGACCATCACAGCCACTCTCCCCACCTTGACAGACCAGCATGGCCACTCTCCCCACCCCAACAGACCGGCACAGCCACTCTCCCTACCCCAGTGAACCAGTACAGCCACTCTCCCCATCCCAGCAGACCAGAACAGCCACTTTCCTCACCCTAATTGACCAGTATGGCACTCTCCCCACACCAACAGACCAGCACAGCCACACTCCCCACCCTAACAAACCAGTATAGCTACTCTCCCCACTCTGACTGACTGGTACGGCCACTCATCCCACCCTAATGGACCATCACGGCCACTCTCCCCATCCTGACTGACCAGTATGGCCGCTCTCCCCACCTTGACAGACCAGCATGGCCACTCTCCACACCCCAACAGACCGGCACAGCCACTCTCCCTACCCCAGTGAACCAGTAAAGCCACTCTCCCCATCCCGGCAGACCAGCACAGCCACTCTCCACACCCCAATAAACCTGCATGACCACTATCCCCACCCCAACAGATTGGCACAGCCACTCTCCCCACCCCAACGAACCAGCACAACCACTCTCCCCACCCTGATGGACCAGAACAGTCACTCTCCCCACCCTAATGGACCAGTACGGCCACTCTCCACACCCCAACAGACTGGCATGGCCACTATCCCCACCCCAACACTTTCAGCCACCCAGGCCACTTACCCCCATCACAGGCACACCAAAGAAAATAACAGATGTCTGCTGTATTTTATTGTTTTTCTCCTGGAGAGTAGATAGGACTGAGTTCAAGGGACAGGTATCTGATTAAAACCTCCCCCACCCCCAGATAAGTCAGCAAAAAATAATGGTTCAGCCTCCCACTCCACCACAGAGACCACCATCAGCTTCAATAGGTAAATACAATATAATAAATATATAAAATAATAAGGGCACACATTTGGGCACCAGTGGGTACCACTAAACAGATTAGCTGGCTAGCTCAGTTGGAACTACCCAACCCATGTTCAGTACTGGGCAGTGTAGGGCACAGTCAGACTCGCCCTCATGCCCCCCAATGTTCAGAACTGCAAGAACTGGACAAATTTGAATGCTTGGTTTCATCTCACCTCTCCCCCCGACACACCTGGAGCATAGCAGCATAGCATGCATAAACCATGGCATCATAAGGAGAAAATCACCGGAAAGGCATCAAGTTTGGTCTCTTCTGTCTTTCCCCCCACCACCAGCAAAAGGGCACACTCACTTATTTTAATTGTTTTGGGCAGAACCCAGGTTAGCTACCACAAGGAGTTTCAGCAAGCAAGAGCTGCAAAATCTCAACATTGGCAGGACAAAGATACCAAACCATGGATTTCAATGAAGTTCGGTCTAGTCAATCTTGTTGGTCTCCCTTCCACACCCCCAGCAAAAGGGCACACTAACACCATCCATGCTCAGGCACGTAACAGAGGGAGGACAAAAATAAAAACATGACACTAATTTTATTATTTAAAATTTTGGGCGAAACCCAGGTTACCTACCACAGGGGAGGTTCAGCAAGATAGAGCAGCAAAATCCATTAGTAACAGCAGCAGTTTAGAGCATAGGCAAGACAACTTACCAAACACTGAATTATTTTGATGAATAAAGGGATCATCCGGGAAGTCTGTGGGTTGGATGCCGGGGGTTTCAGCAGGTAGTAGGATTGAGAATGAAGAGGTTGAAGTGGGAACAAAGGAAATAGCAGCAGGAGCAACAGCAGAAGAAAAAAGGCAACCACGCTACCCTGAAACTACCCTGAAATTTATTTCCCTGTGTTCCCAGAGACAGCAAGAACAAATGCTATTTCTGTTTTTGGTGCCATTTTCCATTGGCCAATCAAAATTCCACTCCTCCGGCCTCGTCACTGCTTATGCAGTAAGCCATTGTCCCTGGTAACAGTAAAGGGTAAAGGTTCAGCTGGGCACGGCTGTCACCTCAGGATCAAGCACCTGGTGTGTGTGGGGGAGGGACATTCCGTAAGTGGCACTGTGCAAGGTCCCAGGGTTAAAATCTACCTCTGGTTGGTATCAGAAATGTGTAATACTAATGGGTAAAGGCTCAGTTGGGCTCAGGCTGTCACCTCAAGATCCAGCGTCTGGTGTATGTGGGTATGGGTCATTCCCTGACTGGTACTGTGCAAGATCCCAGGATTGAAACCTAACTCTGTTTGACATAAGAGAGGTGTAGCAGTACTGTGTAGGGGTTCAGTTAGGTCTGGCTGTCACTTCACGATCCAGCACCTGCTGTATGGGGAGGAGGGAGGATTCCCTGAGTAGCACAGTGTAGGGTCCCAGGGTTGAAACATATCTCTGGTTGGTGTCAGGGATGTGTAACAGTAATGAGTAGGGGCTCAGTTGTGCTCTGGCTGTAACATCAGGATCCAGTGTGTTGTGTATGATGGGGAGATTCCCTGAGTGGTACTGTGCAGAGTCTCAGGGTTGAAACCTATCTCTGGCTGGTGTCAAAGATGTGTAACAGCAATGGGTAAGGGTTCACTTTGGCTCTGGCTGTCACCTCAGGTTTCAGTGCCTGGTGTATGGGGGGGGGCATTTTATGAATAATATCATGCAAGATCTCAGGGTTGAAACCTATCTCGGGTTGGTGTCAGGGATGTGTAACAATAATGGGTAGGGGTTCAGTTGTGCTCTGCCTGTGACCTCATGATCCAGCACTTACTGTATGGGGGGAATTCCCTGACTGGTGTCTCACAAGGTCCTAGGGATGAAACCTATCTCTGGTTGGTGTCAGGCATCTGTAACTGTAATGTGATGGGGCTCAGTTGGGTTCTGGCTGTCAGCTTAGGATCCAGTGCCTGGTGTATGGGGGGGTAATTCCCTGAATTGTTCTGTGCAAGGTCCCAGGGTTGAAACCTATGTCTGGTTGGTATCATGGATATGTAACAGTAATAGATAAGGATTCAGTCGGGCTCTGGCTGTTACCTTTGGATCCAGCTCCTGCTGCCTGGGTGTGGGGACATTCCATGACTAGAACTGTGCCAGGTAATAAAACTGAAACCTATCTCTGCCTGCTGCCAGGGAAGTGTAACACTACTGAGTAGGTGTTTTAGAAATAGGCAGCTATACAGCTAAAGTAAAAATATGTATACTATATTAACACGATCATATTTAACAAAGTTGTAAAGTTTGTTGATTAAGTAGTACTTGTTAAAATGTGCACTTCTTTATTATTGTTTTTCTGCTCTTTTCAGGTCCAATCACCAGTGGACAAGACACAATTTGGCAGTGCCTTGATACACTGACGCAAGCAGTACAAACTCTGCATGAAGACCTAAAAGTCATTTCACAACAAAATCAAACAATAATTACTCTGCTTCAGCATCAGTCTAGTGAGAACCTTGATCTGCATCAGTGTATCAAGGCACTGACTGATGCTGTACTGCAGAAGGCCAAACATCCAACAGCAGGTTCCAGTCTCCCAGAAGCTAATAGCTAGTCCCCTCCTCCATGTCTTGGGTACTTTCCCAGGCTGGACCAGCTTCCATTTGTCTTGCACATAGATAGCTGGCCAACCTATTCCAGCTCTCATTGGGATCCGGCCTCCATTAACAGAGGCACCTCTTATTAAAAACAATTGCTATTTTATTAAAATATTGTACAGTTTTGTTTATTATTTATAGTATTTTTTGTACCCCAAAGGAAAGACATTTTGTATTTATGATTTGTTTTATAAACAGGGAATAATCCTTTTTCATACACTAACACAATAAACACCATTGTGTGGTTGTTAAACTGATACTAAAAATATAAAAAAGTAAAACACAATTTTAATTATCCCTGACTGTCGTATTTCATTATTGGTTACATGAAGATATGGTGTGTGTCTGAGGAGGGGTTCAAGCATTTCATCAGTTATAACATGCAGTGCCCCAGAGTTGAAACCTATCTGTGGTAGGTATCAGCATGCTGTAACTATAGTGGGTAGCACTGCAGTTGACCTCTGGCTGTGACCTTAGGATCCTGCACCTGGTGAATGGGAGGGGGCAGGGGTGCACGCATTCACTGAGTGACACTGAGCAATCTCCCATGTTTGAAATCTATCTCTGATTGGTATCAGAGAGATGGAACAGTAATGGGTAGGGGTTCAGTTGCACTCTGGCTATGATCTCATGATCCTGCACCTGGTGTATGCAGGGGTATGGGACATTCCCTAATTCTAACCATGCAAAGTCCCAGAGTCTCAGTCTAGCTCTGGTTGTTTTCAGTGAGGTGTGGCAGTAATAGGTAGTGGTTCAGTTAAGCTCTGCTTGTGTCCTCAGGGTCCAGAACATGGTGTATGGGGGGTGAGGGGGACATTCCATGAGTGATACTGTGCAAGGTCACACATTTCAAACCTATCTCTGCTTGGTGTCATGTAAGTGTACAGTAATAGGCAGGGGTACACTTGGGCTCTAGTTGTGACCTCAGGAGGAAGGAGGAGGGGGATATTCCATCAGTGGGTGTCAGGGCATGCCTTGGGGTCATAGGGCCCAACTGTCACCCTATTCCATGTGTAAACAACCTACGATAGTACAGTATAGGAGAATGGAGATACAGTTAGGCCCGATGACCCCCAAGGCACACCCCACCACCTGTTGGTGTGGAGGGTGAGGGAGTGGGAGGGGTGTGGCAGGCTTGGTTACCCTAATATTGGATTTCCACACTTGTATCAATTTTAAATTAACCCTACCTGATACATTGACAGATTTTTTTTTTTTGCAATGAATTTCCCTTCCTTTTTGAGAAAGTCTAATGTTATTCATATCCATACTGTATATGGGAGTGCAGGCCTGCTGGGCCCTGTGCCCCCACCTACCCATAAGCATAGAGACATAGCACAGAAGGACCTTGTGCTGACAGTTTTGCAGATCACTATCTATAGGTGGGAGCACAGGCCCTCTGTACCCTGTGCTCCTACCTTCCCATGAGTCTAGAGACTTAGCATAGTAGGGCCCTGTGCTCTCAGTTTTCCATAATAGCATCCATATGTTGGAGTGTGGGCCCTCCAGGCCCTGTGATCCCACCCACCCATCAGTGTAGAGACATAGCACAGCAGGGCATTGTGGTCCCAAGTTTGCAAAATGGAATCCATAGGTTGGAACGTGATCCCTCCATGCCCTGCGCTACTACCCACCCATAGCTATAGAAGCATAGCACAGGAGGGCGCTGTGCTCCCAGGTTTGCAAAATGGCAAACATAGCTGGGAATGCTGGTCCTCCTGGCCCTGTGCTGTCACCCACCCATAATTGTAGAGGCATAGGAGAGGATGGCCCTGTGCTCCCACTTTCACATAATGGTATCTATAACTGAGAATGTGGGCCCTATAGGCCCTGCACTCCCACCCACCCATTAATATAGAGACATAGCGCAAGAGGACCCTGTGTACAGATTTTGCATAATTGGATCCATAAGTTGCAGCACAGGCCCTCTGGGCCCTGTGCTCCCACCCACCCATAAGTATAGACACATAATGCAGCCCTAGAGACATTACAATTAACCCTTGTATTGCAAATCTGGCAATATCTTAGTGACCACAGGAACTTGAGAAAAATGCCACCACAGTTGTATTCATGACCTGGCCACCTCCACGCCTGCTTAGTACACCTTAAGGTATTTATTTATTTATTTATTTATTTATTTAAGATATCAGAATTACAACCCTATGAGTCAGAGACTCATTTACAAAGACTCCACATCAAAGTACTTAGGACAGTGTAGACAAACATATAACAAGATACAGTGGTGGTGTAGAAAATGTCTATAGAAGGCAGTAGCTAAAGTTATCATTACAATTTTACAATTTTCTCAAAGTTAAGAAGCAGGTGTAGTAAGATCTATATAAGGTATTGGCTAAGGTTATCATTACGGTTTTCTCAGAGATATATAGTATTTGAAGAACATAGTAACAACACAATTGAACTAAGGTGTGGAACATAATAGGTGGAAGCTCTAATCAGGACATGTGTCTTTGCCAGGTGGGGGGACAACTGCTGAGCTGGCAGGCAAGGTCTGGAGTAGAGAAAAGGGTGAGGGGGAGGGGAGCTGCAGCTATGAGCAGTTACAGCAGTGGGAGGTGAAGAGATGGTGATGGAAAGACATTTTGAATGGGCCAATCCTTTATTCTGAGGTGACTGCAGCAGGGAGGGAGTTAAACTAGGCTGGAGCTCTGTAGTGAAAGGCCCTCTGGGCTAGGAAGATCCTGACGCTGGGTACACGGAGACAGTGCTTGGAGGAGCTATGGGTGGAAAAGGTGGAGGGAGAAGAACAGATGATTGTGGGCAGGCTGGGGGGGCTAAACCTGCTGCAATCTTCTTAGCAAAGAGGCAGGACTGGTAGAGCAGCCTTTCATCAAAG
The DNA here is from genome assembly GCA_016271365.2 of Neoceratodus forsteri. Taxonomy (NCBI): domain Eukaryota; kingdom Metazoa; phylum Chordata; order Ceratodontiformes; family Ceratodontidae; genus Neoceratodus; species Neoceratodus forsteri. The sequence goes on along the minus strand of CM057452.1, from coordinate 876,066,955 downwards.
TTGAGCACAATTGCCAGGGAATACAGTGTGCAGGTGTGGGTAAGCCTGTTTGTACCTGTAAGCAGAAGGCAAGCCTTGCTGAGCGATAATGGGTGTTTACTCACCTGGTAAAGGTGATTGTGTTGGTTGGCATCCATGGCACTCCAGACATTACCTCATGGGTTACAGCCCACCTGATAGGCTAATGATGCACATGACCCAGATCAGATTTCCAGTATATCCAGGTCCCAGGAACCCCTGCTCTCCAGTTTGAATTTTCCATAGCTGAAAGGAAGAGAATATAACACAAGCAAGCAATGCACACAATAAAGACTATTAAGGATGAGATATGCAACGACAGGGTACAATAATGGGGCCAGAGGCCTGAATTTATTGCCTATTCTGTACACACTAACTCAAACCATGGTTCGACTTGAGTTCTGTTGCAGCGGAATAAGTTTGAAGGTAGGGACCTCCTGAATCTCTTCCTTCCTTTTCTTGTAGTACGCTCCGATCATACCGAGGAGGGCCTTGGAGTGCCATGGATGCCAACCAACACAATCACCTTTACCAGGTGAGTAAACACCCATTGTGATTGGTTGGCATCTCATAACACTCAATATCTACTCATGGGAGATAAGAAGCAGTTTAAGTCTCTGGGTGGGATTCGGATGGATTGGAGGGACGAGAGATGGGACGCTGCAAGGGCGTGGAGAGGCGAAGGCCGGCCTGAAAGCCTGGAGTTGCTCTAGCCTGTAGTGCCTCGCAAAGGTGTGTAGGGAGCTCCAAGTAGCAGCCCTACAGATGTCCTCAGGAGATACCAGTGCTCGTTCCGCCCAGGAGGTGGAGACCGCCCTTGTGGAGTGTGCTCTGATCCCCTGTGGCGGGGTCAGACGCTTTTCCGTATAGTCACGGAGCATGACCCATTTGATACAGCCTGCGATGGTGGTTTTGGACACCGCTAGCCCCTGTCATTGACCCTTCGAGACGATGAAGAGTCTCTCCATCTTGCGGATGGGTTGAGACTTGGCCAGGTAGACCGAGAGGGCTGACCTGACGTCCAGAGGGTCCGTGGAACTGTTCCGTCCTGTGGAGTAGGGGGGGTCAGGAGTAGGTGAGGTCTATTGGTTTGTTCCCTATGGAACTCGTGAGGATCTTCGGTTGGAATGCGGGACAGTCCGAAGCCGTACTCCTTTGGGGCTGAAGGTGGTGTAGGGCAGTGTGCGGATAGCACGAGGCTCCCCAATTCTCCTGGCCGAGCAGATGGCCCACGAGCGGTCTTCAGGCCTACCCAGAAGAGGTCTGCTTGAGGGTTCGTATGGTGGTGCTCTTAGGGAGTCCAGTACCAGAGGTAGGTCCCAGGTGCAACCCTGGGTCTGGCCCTGGGTCGCATGAGGTCCACGGCCCTTATGAACCAGATTGCGTCTGGGTGGGCTCCTGGTGGGTGCCCCTCGACCAGACCTCTGGCCTCCCCTATGGCTGCCAGCTGCACCCTCAGAGAGGAGGGTGCCAGTCCCTTATCCACCCCCTGCTGCAGGAACAACAGGATAGTGGGGAGATCAGCTTGTTCGGTACCGAGCCTCGATGTTGGCACCACTGTGAGAAGACGGCCCATTGCCTCTCGTATGTAGAGGTGGTGGAGGCGCGACGCGACCGGAGGAGCGTGCCTATGACCGACTCGTGGTACCTGGAGGCCGATAGTCGGTCCCTCTCAGGAGCCAGGCCATGAGTTTCAGAGTTCGAGGGGACGGGTGCATCACGGGACCCTGCGACAGCATATCTGGCCGGGTCGGGAATCGGAAGCTGGCCAAGGCAATCTCTGTGATCGCTGTGAACCACGATCTTCGGGGCCAGTATGGGGCCACCAGGATGACAGTGATTCAGGATTTCCAGATTTTTTCCATGACTTGAGGAATGAGGGGCAGTGGGGGAAACACATATGCGCCGTTGCGAGGTCACTCCTGAGACAGGGCGTCTGTGCCCTGGGAGTGCAGATCCCTGAACCTGGACAAGTACCTGTCTGCCTGGGTGTTGTCCCTTGATGCCATTAGGTCTATGGACACGGGGCCCCACGCTGTCTGGATTAGACGAAACAGGTCTGGGTGCAGACACCATTCTCCGGGATGAATCTGTTGGCGGCTGAGCCAATCCGCCCTTATGTTCAGTTTCCCGGCTAAGTGGACCGCCCCTAGGTGGGATAGGTGAGTTTGAGCCCAGCTTATTACTCTGGTGGTTTCCCGTGACATGGCCTTGCTTCTGGTACCCCCCTGTTTTGTTATGTATGCCACCATCACGCGGTTGTCTGATTTGATCAGAACCGACTGCCTTTGTATGATGTGCTGGAAGGCCCTTAGCGCGTGGAACACCGCTCTCATCTCCAGTACATTTATTGAAAGTAGGGCCTCCGTTGGGGACCAGGTGCCCTGCGCTGACTCATCCCCCAGGCAGGCTCCCCAACCAGAGAGACTCGCGTCTGTCTCGATTAGAATCAGGGGAGGTGCTTCCAGTGGAACTCCTCTGGTCAGATTTCCCGGAGTGACCCACCACCTCAGGGAAGATCTCACTTCCACGGGTAGCTGTAGCGGGCGGTGCAAGTTGAACTCGTTTGGCGCTCCGTTTGCCAGGATGAAATGTTGGAGTGGATGCATGTGCCACCTGGCCCATGGGACGAGGTCGATGCAGGAGGCCATGCAGCCCAGGAGTTTCGCGACCTCTGCCACCGTGGTGCGAAGGTGCGACCTTAACTGCCCGGCCAGTTTTCGGAGACTGCGGATCCGCACTGGGGTCGGCTTTGCCCAGCCGTCTGCTGAGTTGATGATGGCCCCCAGATGCTCGATCTGTTGGGTTGGATGGAGCTGGCTCTTCTCCTCGTTCACCACCCAACCGTGGTCCCTGAGTGCCCATACGGCGAGCTCTGTATGAGCGTGCGCCTGATCTCTGGACCGTGCGCATTAGAGCCGGTTGTCTAGGTACGGAACTATGTCCAGCCCTTGTTCCCTGAGCCTGGCCACCAAGGTGATAGAGACCTTGGTGAAGACCCTGGGGGCTGAGGACAGACCGAATGGGAGTGCCCGGTACTGGAAGTTCTGACCCAGTACGTGGAAGTGTAGAAACCTTCTGTGGCTCTTGATGATGGGGATATGTAGGTGAGCGTCCTTTAGATCGATTGAGGTTAGGAAGTCGCCTACTCTGATCCCGTGGGATGGACCCGGACAGTCTCCATCTTGAACCCGGCGGGAGCACGTATTTGTTCAGACGTTTTAGGTCCAGGATGGGCCTGAGCTCCCCGACTTTTGGGCACTAGGAAGAAGATGAGTACATGCCTTCCTTGCTCCTGAACTGGGACTGGTTGAATGGCCCTGTTCTGGATCAGATCTGCCAGGATACTCTGTACCTGGTGTGGCGAGAACCCTCCTTCTGGAGATGGGAGATGGGGCAGAACCGTTGGGGTATAGACTGGTGAGTCAGCTCTGGTGTATCCCTGGAGACACATCCCGGACCCACCTGTCTGATGTGGTGATCTCCCAGCGGTGGATGAACAGAGCCAACCGCTGGCCGACCGAAGGTACCGAGGGGTTCTCGGGAAACCAGGTCACTGTTTTCCCTGAATCCTCTTCCACGGCCTCCTGACCTTTGACCTCTAGGTCTGAGAGGAGGAGGGACTTGTAGCTGTTGAGGCGGGAGTCGTGAGGAAGGATGTGGGGACCCGACTCTGAAGAAATGGTTCTGTGGTAGGGTTCCCTCGGCTTTGATTTCTTGGCCCGGGCTGAAACCGTCTAGCAGCTGGTAGATGTGAGGGTCTTGATCTATTCCTTAAGGGTCCCTACCCTCTTCCTCTGTTTCAGATAAGTCTGTGAGGCCTTCCCCAAATACATGACCCCCTTAAGGGGTAAATTTTGAAGCAAAGTCTTAGATTCTGGTCAGTCCCAGGTTTGAGCCATAGTGCTCTGCGGGCGATTTATGATGGCGGACACCTGGCCTGGGCGCAAGGAGTCCCTGCCATGTTCCGCGGTACTTGGCTGCATCGAGGGTGCAGTCTAATAGTTCAGCCTCCCTCGACTTTGGACTTCCCTGCTCCTGCAGTTCACTCCAACCAAGCGGATCTGGGCCCTGAGGTATAGATCACCGCTGTCATTACCTTAGCCATGGTACCTTGATTTAGAAAGTCTTTTTAAGCATGTCCTCAATCTTCTTGTCGGTAGGGGTCCTTGGGTGATATGGTCCATGCGGCCTGCAGTCTTCTTGCTCAAGGCTGCCACTTGGGGGTCGATGGAGGGCCTTGCACCAGGCGTTGGACTTGTCACCCTGAATTGGGTACATTTTGAGTAAGTTCCTTCTGTTCAGCATTCTGCCCGGATCCGTGGATTGCCATTTGGTGTGAATCAGTTCCTCAATGGCCGGGCAGACTGGGAAGGTCTCTGGGGTGATGGTCCTTAGCTGGATCATAGGGTCTAGCTTAGATTCTGTCTTCTCCCCTCCTTGTTCCTCCGTGGCGAGGCCCATGGTGGCCTTGATGACCTTCATGAGACCGGGAATAGTCTCGAATGCGCACAGTTTAGAGGTCAGGGACGGAGTTGGCTCGAGGTCCTCTATGTCCGAATCCATGCCGTGTTCCTCCTCCTCCTTCCCCTCATCGAACTTCCTCTTTCTCCCTCTCTTCAGTGTTGCCATCCTGGGGAATGCTGGGGAGTGGTTCCTCTAGTGCAGGTGGCTCCTCTGGAGGTCTATCTGCGGGGAGGCTCCAGCGTTGGGCAGTCTAGCTCTGTTATGTGTAAGTGACTCCAGCTTCTCCATGATCTTCAGCATGAAGTTTGCTGGCTCTCCATCATGGCCACCGCAGCTTGCTGGTTTTGAATCAGTAGGGAGCCGGGTCCACCCATGTCGAGTTGCTGGGGCGGGTGCGAAGGAGCCAGCGGTGGAGTTCTCTCTGTTAAGGACAGCTCGTCGTCCATGAGGCAGGCTGCGCATAGGGGCCCTGGAGTTTGAGGGAGGAGGTTCGCGCTGCACGTGGTGCACTTCTTTGCCTTAACCATCTGCAAGATAAGAGAGAGAGATCTGAGCGGAGGAAAGGACTCTGGTGTTTTTCCCCCCTTAGACCCAGTTAGAAGGCTTCTGTGGTAAAGGCGCTGTGTGAGGGCCCTTATCCCGAGCCACGTGGGTGGAGACTTCTAGTCTAAACATTTCCTCCTTATCTCCAGGTTGGCGATCCTGCTCGGGAGAGCGGGCCCGCTGTGGGAGGGGGCTATGACCCCCCGAGCTGGGGAATGGGGATTGCAGGATCTGCCTGGGTCGCTGTGTGAGGTACCCGGGCAGTAGCTCTGCGGTGTCCAACTGGGGTCACTATGGGAGGGACCTGAGTGAACAGTTAAGTCTCACCCTTTTTTTTTTGCAAATGAAGGAGGCCAATGAGTGGCTTGAGGCCCCTGTGAAAAAAGGCTGCTGTCCATGGATGGACCCCCCCATTGCTGGCGTCGCAGGAGACAGTGGAGATCCACACAGGGAGGAGCTTAGGGCTGGAGAGTGCACTGCAGGGCCCTAAACCACTGGCCAGACCACCTGCCTGCTCGTGGAGGGAGTGAGGGGGATAGAGGTGGTCCAGGCAGAGGCCTGTGCGGGCGTGGGCCCGCTGAGTCGCGTCCCTAAAGCTGCTGCCCAGGTTAGAACCTGGATCCTGCAGTACCAGAAAAACATACACTGCCTCCACCAGACCATATAACAGCTCCTGTTCCCGTCGTGCTCTGCTAGGGGCCTGGGATAGAGGCGGATGGACATCCCCTGAGCTCCCCCGATGGACATCCCCTGAGCTCCCCCGAGGGATCGGGAGGCCGGTGTCTGGCTCGGGAGCATCGCACTGTCCACACCCCCACCCAGGTAGGGCTTTTTGGGGAGAGTTCTAGAGTGCACTGGGCGTGGGGTATAGGCCGCTGAGTCGCGGGGAGCAGGCGACTCACGGCTGTGGATTAGGCCGAGGGCCTGGAATTTTTAGGCGGCCGGGGTGGCGAGGTTTGTGGAGTCACGGGAGCAGGGCGACTCACGAGGCTGAAAGGGCGCGACCTGAGGGTGAAGGGGCCGCATAGGTCCAGGCGACCCAGCCGGTCGCGGGGAGTAGAGGTGACTCATGGGCCTAGTAATAGGCCTTGCAGCAAGGGAGGAGGTGTGGGCAATCTGCAGAGTCGCGGGGAGCAGAGGCGGCTCATGAGGGCCAAAAAGGGGCAGCAGCCTGAGGGTGAGAGGGGCCGCGTGGGTCAGATGACCCTGGTCGAGAGGGCAGAAGCGACTCGCGGGCCGACCAACGACGGCGCGGACTAGGTGGCATTTCAGTAAGGCTCACGGGGGACGCTGGTGTGCTGCAGAGTCGCGGGGAGAAAGGCGACTCGTGGCAGATAGCGAGCAGAAGGCCTCAGAGCGGAGGCCGAGATAAGACCGCGGAGTCACGGGGAGCAGAGGTGACTCGCGGAGAGTTCCTGGTGGCGTGGGCCTGCTAGGGGGGACGCGCGGTGCCGCGTGGCTGCAGAGGAAGGCAGCACGCTGGTTTTTGGTCTGAAGGGCCCACCAGGGAATGACACTTTCGTGCTGTAGGAGGGCTCAAGATGCCTGGAGAGGCCTCCAGGAAATGATAGAAGCACATAACTAGCCACATGAAAGAGAAATCCCCTAAAACGAATGGACTGTATTCAAGTAGAATTTCTGGGAGCCAGAGGCTCCTTCATAAACAGTAACACAAAATGCTATCCATAGTTCTTGAACAACAGCCCAAGAAGGCTAAATAAAATGCATTTCCTACCTTAAAGGATGAGAGCAGACAGGGGTTCTCTGGATGCTTCTTGCCTATTCAGATGCACAAATTACAACTGGAGAGCAGGGGTTCCTGGGACCTGGATATACTGGAAATCTGATCTGGGTCATGTGCATCATTAGCCTATCAGGTGGGCTGTAACCCATGAGGTAATGTCTGGGAGTGCCATGAGATGCCAACCAATCACAATTTGATTTTGCTGAGGGCAGTGTTGTCTGCAGCCCTGTAGATCAAGAGGCCATAACTGACAAGTGATAGGACACAGGAAGTTAAACCAGCCTCATACTTATAGGTCAGAGTGTAGGCCCTTTGAGCCCTGTGCTCCCACCTACCCATAAGCTTACAAACATAGAGTAGCAAGGCCCTGTGCTCTCAGTTTTTCATTATAGTATCCATATGTGGGAGTGCAGGCCCTCCAGGCTCTGCAATCCCACCCCACCCATAAATATAGAGACATAGCACAGCAAGGCATTGTGGTCCCAGGTTTGCAAATGGTATCCATAGGTGGGAGTGCGGGCCTTCCTTGCCCTGCACTTCCACCCACCCATAACTATAGAGGCATAGCACAGGAAGGCCCTGTGCTCCCAGGTTTCCAAAATGGTATCCATAGCTGGGAGTGCAGGTCCTCTTGGCCCTGCACTCCCACCCACCCATAACTGTAGAGGCACAGTAGAAGAGGGATAATGGTGTACTAAGCTGAGCTTAGCGAAAAATCCATATCTCAAACCATTTTCGATATATAGATGCTGAAAGACATCACGACCACTACAATGTTATCCTATGGGAGCATTGTCAAATTCTTAGTGCTGTAAGTATGGAACTGGAGTAAATCTTTTCACCGTACCAGCAAAAGACACATCTGTGGTGTAAGCCCTTGCTACCCTGTAAATTTTAGCCCAAAACTCCTAACCATTTTTTTCTATAAAGTGACAAAGAAACTGTTTTTTTTAGGGCCATTTACCTGCAGAACTTTCACAGAACTATTGCAGACTTTTGCTGAAGTGCCATTGGATTACATGTGGGGCTTCCACAAAAGTACTGCAGACTTTTGTTAAACTATGTGGAACTTTTGCACAAGTTCCATAGCTACAATAAAGGAAAATTTTGAAAAACATATTTCAGGACATGCTAGAGAAAAACTAATGCCAAGATCATGTTTCTAGGGCAAACCCAGCTCTTGGTGTTTACCAAGAGGCAGTATTTTTTGAGCTACATAATTTTTTCTACTTCACTAACTGAAAACAAGATGTCAGCAGCACAAAAGTAAAAAACCCAAGCACGAAAGTAAAGCAGGCTTTCACAAACGTTTTTGTGGTGCTCATATTATTTTCCCATAGTTTATAATGGGAAATGAAAAAATTGAAATAACTTTTGAATGGATTAATATTTTTTCACCAATCCTTCAAAAGGCACTTCCCTGATCCAGTCCCCATATACCCTGAACATTTCAGACAGAACCACAAACCATTTGGACTGTAGCCCTGGCAAAGAATTTGCCAAAAAAGTTACATTTTTCACTTTGTTGGCTCTCCACAGCTCCGAAGCTGCACATCCAACCAGACCTAAACTTCCTAAATTCAGAGCTCTATGGTAGCAGACCATGCATGCAATATTTTAGGAAAATCAGTCCAAAGGTTGCAAAGGTATTAAGGTGCAAAATTGTGGATTTAACATTAATGTGCTTACTCAACCCTAACTACTATATATATATATATATATATATGTATGTACACACACATATGGCAAAAAACTCCATTAATGCATCAGTTAGGGTTCATAGCACAGTGACAAAAGCATGGAAATGTGGTGTTAGGGTTACCACCCCTACCACCCCTTCCTCCCACCCTCCACACACCAACAGGCATCAGGGCATGTGTTGGGGTCATTGGCCTAACTCTCACCCCATTCCATGTGTAACTAAACTGAGGTGGTGCAGTATCAGAGAATGGGGTGAGAATTAGGCAGAACAACGCCAACTCACACCCTGTTGCTTTGTGGAGGTTGGGGTGGTAGGGGTGGTAACCCTAACACCACATTTCCATGCTTTTGTCACTGTGCTATGAACCCTAACTGCTGCATTAACAGAGTTTTTTTTTTGCCATGACGTTCCCTTCTTTTTGAGAAAGTTTAATGTAACTGGTTAGTGGTATGTGTTAGTTGGAGCGTGGGCATCCAGATTCTGCGCTCTCTTCATAATGCCCATTTTCTGTGTAATGGTATGTGTCTGTGGGAGCCTGGGCTCTTCCGGCCCTGTGCTCCCACATACACACAACAACGGAGCCATACAGCAGCCCTACAGGGCAAGGAAGCCTTGTAACACTGATTTGCTAATATTGTAGTGACCGTAGCAGATAGGAAAAAAATTCCAGTGCCATTGTAATCATGACAGTGAGTACTTCACGTGAGATAGAGCAACCAAATCCATATCTCACATTGTTTACAAGATATGGGCACTGAAATACACTGAAAAGGCACCATTGGGACTCTTGTGACACTAATGTGCTAATATCTCCGTAACCATAGCAAGCAGGGAATAAATCCACTGCTGGTGTAATCTATGGCTTCCACACTTGTTTCTACAGCTCAGTTCACCTTGGGTGAACTGAGCTGTAGGTAACAAAAACTCTATATCTCGCTTTGTTTTCGAGATACAGGTGCTGAAAGGAATCACGGACACAGCAATGTTATCCTAGGAGAAATTTCTCAACTTCAAAACTCAGTAAAGTTGAGCGAGTTGAATGTTTTGGCACCAAACCACCAAAAGGCACATCTGTGGGATGGTATACCATTGCTGCAGTGACTCCCAGATCACGAAGACCACCATAGCGACAGGAATTGGGCTAAATCCGCTTGTTGCTTTGGTGGTCTGATTGGGCGGAGCCCCCCCACATGGGGGGATTTGGAGGGCACAGCCCCCAATGAATGCATGGAGGCATCCCTGAAACTGCAGTGCCAACAGTCAGCACTGCGGCTGTCACTGTCAGGGATGTCTCCATGTCGACTGTTGCTACAGTATTGAGTAAACCCTGTGGGACCAGGGCTTGCCACCCTGCAAATTTCAGCCCAAGTCCCCAACCATTTTGTTGCAGGGGGATGACAAAGTTTTGCAGTTCTTGGGCAAAGTTATTTTGCAAATTGCAAAAGTTTCACAAAAAACAGCACAAAACTTTCACATTTGCAAAAGTCTTGTGGCAGTTTATCCCACAATTTGGAAAGTACTGTGGAGACAATTTTAAAAAATGGCATATCTAGGGTGTTTTACCCCCCAAAAAAGATAGGGCTGGCATTCTCAGGACCTGACTCGGTAAACCCAACAGTCAGTGTTTACCTAGAGGGTCCCAATTTTAAATGCCAGGCATTTTTCTCTCTCGATTACTGAAAACAAGATGGCAGCTTTGTATGCTTTAATAAAAACCCTAACTGATGCATTAAAATACTCTAGTGCAATAAATTTCCCTTCCTTTTGAGAAAGTGTAATGTAACTGGCATGTGGTTGTGGGAGCGTTAGACCTCCAGGCCCTGCACTCCCCTCACGCTACCCATTGTTGCATAATGGTATGCATCAGTGGGAGCACAGGCCCTCTGGGCTCTGTGCTCCAACTTACACATAAGTACTGACATACTGCAGCCTTATAGTCATAAAAAAAAACCTTGAAACACTAATATGGCAATAGCTCAGTAACCATAACAACTATGGAAACAATTCCACTGCAATTGTAATCATGACTTCAAAGTCTCCATGGGTGCTTAGTCCTAAGGTGAACTAAGCTGCTAGGCAAAATCCATATCTCGAATGGTTTTGAATGGATGCCCAAAAGAGTACAGCAAGATTCAACAATTCAATGGACATTTATATGAGGACATTTTCAGGATTTTTCACCCAGTTTTCAACATGGCATTTTGGGGACCCCACCTCATGAACAATGTTAAAGTCATTTTGTTAATCTGTCCTGAAAGTTGAGTTCACACAGGAAATGTGCCATTCTGCGCCACAGGTGCAAAATCATGTTTTGGACAGAATGTTAAATATGACAACTGTATATTGTTCATGAGGAGGTGTGAACAAGGGTAATGTTGAAAATCAGGATAGAAAATATGAAAAATTGGCTAAGTTATGAGTGTGTGTTGAAACTGCACAATGCATACTTGTAACATTCCCATTTTTGGGAATTTTTTAACCAAATTTCCAACATGGGCTTTTTGGAAAATCCCCTCATGGACACTGGCACTGTGATTTTGTTAATCCATCGCAAAAGTTGATTTCACTCAGCTACCATGCCATTCTGTGCCAGAGATGTGAAAACACATTTTGGGCAAGATGAGAGAAATGGCAGCTGTACTATTCATGAGAAGGTATGAAAAAATGGCAATGTTGAAAATCTGGAGAGAAAATATAAAAAATTGGTGAAGTTATGAGTGTGCACAGAAACTGTGCAAAGTGCGCTTATAAAATAGCCATGCTTTGGATTTTTTTTGCACCACATTTTCAACATGGGCTATTTGGGACCTCCCCACATGAACATTGGGATTGTCATTTTGTTAATCAGTCTCAAAAGGCTATTCTGCACAGCAGCCACAAAATAACCTTTTGGGACCAAGTAACACGATAACAGTGACATTGTACTCCATGCTGCAAATATGGTGCTAAAATCGAAAAAAATGGCTGAGATTTCAACATAAGTTGCTCCCCCATTGACTGATATTATATGGCTTACCTTTAATTCCTAAGTTTGTAGTTTGCTTTGATGAGCGTAGATGTGTCCTGGTCCACAGAACATGACAGCGCTCAACCTCCAGAGGTAAGTATGGGTTAAGAGGCCGGTCCAGTGGTGCTGAGGGTTGGGGCGATGGATGCCACACCTTGCACTACGCTGGTGACCTCAGTTTGGGAGCAAGCTCAGGTGTCAGGGGTCAGCAGTGGAGGGAGAGGATTGAGCATCCGATGGACTGCTCTTGTCTCTTAAATGGAGGGTTACAGGGATGTCTGGCATACCAGTGACCCCCGGTGGAGATTGAGGGCACTGCAGGAAGTGGACAAAAAAATGTGGGGGAGTGTGGCAGATGCCGGCAGGGTTGCCATGCACCATGGCATCATTGCATGCCATGCTCTGGAGGGGGGAGGAGCACAACTGAACAAGGAAAACAATCAGCTTTGGGGATAGGCAACAACACCTGGCCCCCATGCGCACTGCCGGATCTCACCAACCCTGCCTTCCAGTTGCTCCATTTGGCCCCTTACCTGCAGCTTGGCCATTCTATAAGAGAGCACCCAAGAAGAGGGGTGGCCCCACCCCAGAGGGGTCAAACCGGGGGTACTGGCTGCAGGAGAAGAGGGGAGAGAGGAGGCTCAGGATGGGAAGAACTCAGATGAGCAGGACGAGGCCAGGATGCCTGAGAGAGATCCTGCAGGCTGCAACCAGAGGGAAAAAGACATTTTAAAAAAGTATGGGTTAAGGGGTACTGCAGGGAGGTGGGTGCATAGAGGGAAGTTTGAGATTGAGTGAAGGGATGTGGGGAGATGATGAGAGGCCGTTTTCTTTCTTTTAGTTTTTTTTTTTACTAAAAGACATTAGGTGACTGTTTCCTTTATTTCAGGGACTACTGCGAACCATGGAGTGGCATGCTTTAATGGGGACACTGGAAGTTGGTTCCCCAGTTGTCCCCTGCTTTGCTGGGGGGGCTACCACCAACATGGGGATTGGGCACCCCGTTGTCGGCCATGGTTCTTTCTGTTGGGGACACTGGGAGTGGGCTCCTCAGTGTCCCATACTGGTGGGTTGGGGCCTCTAGTGCCAACATGGGGATTGGGCATCCCCCTTCAGAAAAAGTGTTTTTTTAAATCATTTTTATCCTATTTTTATGTCATGATCTAGGATCCTAAGTCGTATCTTGTCCATCGAACTAGGATCCTAGGTTGTATAATGCAGATACATAGTAGGATTTAAATGATTAAATAAAGACATTTCACATGCATATTTCATCCTGTAAAGTGCAGAATGCACACTACATGTGTTGGTTCCTCCCAAGAATATCATTTTGAGAGGTTTCAAAAATTTTGGGGGGGGGGGGTAAAACTGAAAACAGGATGGCGGCCATACAAAGAAGGAATTTCTCCATATGGAGCAGCTATATTGAAGTGCCTACCGAGCATGCACAGAAATTATTTTTTTAAATGTTTTAACTGCAATAACTTAAAAATGACTTACTCTTTTTACACCAGACTAGCAAATGGCACATCTGTGGCGTAGTTCCTCTCGACCCTGCAAATGTCATGCCAAACAACCAAACCCTCTGGGCTGTAGGTAAGTTCAAAGAAAAATCCCAGCAAAGCCAATTGGTAAAAACATGATTTCACCTCTCCGTATCTTGGAGACCGCACATCCGAGCAGAACAAAACTTGCCACATCAAGAGATCTACCCCATATGAAAGATGCTGACTGAAAAGGACCCACAGGAAGCAGCATACCAAATTGTGTGCAAATCTGTTCAATGGTTGCAAAGTTAGTAAAGTGCAAAATTTAGAGTTTAACATTGAAAGACTTACTCAACCCTAACTATCTAACTATAGGGGCTTGACTGTACCCCCATCACACACACACACACACACACACACACACAGATATATATATATATATATATTCGTGAAAAAACTCTGTTTAATGCATCAGTTAGGGTTGTTCCACAGTGACAAAAGCGAGAAAATTTGGTGTTAGGGTTGAAAAGGTAAGGCTATGCAACTCCTAAGTGTGGTACGTTGTTGTGCACCTGCAATCAGAGATGTGTATGTTTGGTGTACATGGCCTCAGTTTTGCTGTGGATCTTCACTGAGCATGCAGTACCTGGTCAAGTGGGTGGGGATGCCTTGTAGTACATTTAGACAGTTATTTTTTACTTCTGTCACCTTCTGCTGGTTGTCTGTGATTGGTCATGTTGCCTTGGTCCTCCTCTCTACTTGCATATGTGTGTGTGTGTGTGTGTGTGTGTGTGTGTAGTGCTGGGGGGGTGAATGCAGAGTTAGGGTTTTGAACCCTAACACCAAATGTCCTCTCTTTTGTCACTGTGGAACAACCCTAACTGATGCATTAAATGGATTTTTTTTGCCATGAATATCCTGTCTTTTTGAGAAATCATACTGACATGCAATTTTTTATATCTTATAAAGAACATGTCTTTCTTTTCAGAACGCATACTAACCAATATAGAGATACATTTCTCTCTCTATACATAGTTGTCTAATAGTATTCATACAGCAATACTTCATGTTCTACATGTTAAATATGAAAATAAAATGATTTGCTTATGAAACATAGTTGTATGGCTTCAACACGCTGAGTAATAGTACATTAATTTACCAATAAGGGATGAGTAGAGCTTATGTTAATGGACTCTTAACCACCTTCTATGTCTGTACAGTGTCACAAGGTAGAGCCAAGTGCCACATGCTCCTAGATGGTAATTAAGTCACCAGTGATATAATCCCTGTGAGTGTGTTATTTGTGTCATAATACAAAATATTAGTAAACACTGTTAAATTGTGTTCATCATATGGCTAAACTCTACATGTTTGTTAATTAAACATTTACATACGGCAGTTTGAATGTTTGCAGCCAATCAGAAAGCTCCACTTGTCACACCCTTTGTATAATTCTTAAGTGTGCAGCAATGAACATCATACAACATGGTTAGATACACCAACATGAATATACATATTATCACTGTCACATAATGGTAAAGGAAAGACACAAAACAGGTAGATAAGGCTTAAAAAGATTTATTGCCCCATTAAAAAGTATTGAAAAGGCTGAATTAAGAATCCAATTAACACACAACATCAGTCTCACAAAACAATCATATAAGTCATTTTCACTATTGTTTGAAATACATGTAAAACAGTATCACAGATACGCAGTGGGTGACATGTGACACAATATAAAAATAACTAAAAACAAGCATCACAGCACCCTCTGAACACTAATTACACATATAAAACAGTAATGGTCTTGTTGTTATTGTGTGACTGATACTGTGAATGTTCCTCTGGTGGGCAAAACAACAGATGCAAGTTGTTCAGTAATACCACTACTAACAGCCAATAGTTTGTAAAGAAATATAAACATGAAACTGTCAGTGAAGATGAAATGGTTATCTATTTTATGTACACACACACACACACACACACACATATATATATATATATATATATATATACACACACATATAAATGTACATGTTAAAATATATCACTATATATTACTGCATTTGGAAAATTCCCTCCCAATCCCTCAATAAAGGCGATCAGAAAATATTATCAGGAACACAAAAAAATTATTTATTATTAGTGAAAGTGCCTGATGTACAATTTTCAACTATTATAAATATACATAAAGATAAGTGAAAACACAAACACATTAAATATTATATAGTAACAGGTATCATACACATCAGTTAAAATGAATAAATCAACACTTAAATAAGTACTGAACTACTTGACTACTTAGATCTGTTGTATGTTCTACTTATATAACATGAATTTTTAACCAGCTGATGTGTACATAACATGTTATTACATCATAAGCAGAAACTGTGCACTACAAATGATCAAGGTATATCTAATAGAACATTGTACCATATTATGAAGAATACCATATAAAATAACAGCATAGTAGATATATCCAAGTCCATAGTATCTTATATTTACAAATAGCTTTATATCATATGTGAATGTTTATCAATCTATGAGTCTAAAACTGTAAAATCCTACTTATTCTGTAGTCAGTGGACATATATAGTTATTAACACAACAACTTTAAAATGTCACAATGCTAAGTACCAGTAAGACATATATTGAACATCATGGGCTGGTTATCCAAAAGGGTTGCGCCTGCGCAAGTCCTAAATTGTGCCATTCCGCCATATTCAGCAGGAGGCAGTTGCGCCCCCCTAAGTCAAGCTGAGCAACAGAGCAATGCTAATGAAGGCATGCTGAACCAGAGGGGGAGGAACCATGCATAAACTGCACAGCCCGATATTCAGCGGGCTGTGCAGAGTTGTGCAGGCACAACCCTCAACCTGTGCCTGCACAACTTTGAGCAAAAAAAAAGGAGTAAGTCGAGGGCCACCCACAGGTGAGCTGCCACATTGCAGGGTGCAACACAGCTGCTGCCACTTTTGTGTGGCCCTCAAAGTACTCCCTGTGCCCCCCCGCAGCCCAATCATGGACATATAGTAACCCCCTCCCCCAGACTGGCCCGATCTTTTCACTTATGCCTGCAATCTGGCTGCATGGGGCATCAGTCCCCGATGGCTATTGCCTGGCAAGGTGCCCAGCGCAAGTCCTCGGGGAACGGTGCACCTGCATGCTAATGGCATGCAAATGGGGCAATATATAGAGGCAAATGGCCCCACCTGTGCCTTGCATGAATTATGGCCCCATTTGCATGTCACCTTTAGAATATTGGAAATTTGCACATGGCGCAATGGTACTTGTGCCACAGCATCGTGAATGCTCCACTCTGACCACTTGCGGTGGCACAAGTTCCACTGCGCCATGCACAATGGCTGTGGCCGGGGGGGTGATATTCAAAGGAGTTGCTCAATAGCGCAACTCCATTGAATATCGCCCCGGCCACACCCCTGTGCAACTATTTTGTGCAGCACAAATGCTTGTGCCACAGAATAGCGCAGTTTGAATATCCAGCCCCATATATACATATATATATAAATATATATATATATATATATATATATATACAATAGACATGCATGAGAATAAAACATGTATAGCAGTACACTGTTGCAAAAAAAAATAGAGATATTTACTCACAGAGCAACCATATGAAGAAAGAAAGTAATACAGGCCATACATCATGGTACTCAACATGTGATAGAGTGATCGTAATCTTTAGTAAAAGATATGTTACACAATGATGTAAATCAACATAGTGAAGTATTGTGTCTTAGTACAGGCACACACCTAGCAAATGTGCCAAGTGTTACTTCTTATGTCTGCATTTGATATACTCATAAGAAAAGACAATGACAGAAGAGTTAGACCATACAGGAATACTCTTTGGACACCTGCAACTGTTTCTTAGAGATGTAAGTGTGGTTTCTCTAGTGACTGTGAAGACAGCTGGCTCCGATTTAAGACCACTGCAACTATTTTCACTGTGTCACTGATCAACGCAACAATCTTATACGTCACATTGAGTTAACATATACAAGAAAACCATGAGATGTTACCTGTGTGATCACAACTGTGCATTCGCAACAAATGAAATGGTTTTGTTCCAGAACAGACTGTGTAACAAAAATGGACAGCAAACTGAATGAATGTCACATGTTCTGTGACTATTCCTCTGACACATGAAGATTGTTAGAATTCTTCAGTATCAGTATATATGCATTTAGTAAGTGTCGCAGTAGTGTCTGTTTGAAATAACTTGTTGAGCCATCGCACTCAACCCAGCCAGTTCCATACCTCAACAAACAAGTATAATGTCCTGCAGGTACAGACTGACCATAGTGGTAGATCACAGCATGAGTGTCAAACACTGCTTGGTTAAATGCTATTATATGACCTGAGAAATCAGTGATATGTGTGTCAACTCTGAGCCCATTGAAGTAAAATCTATGCAATACTAGCATAAGATATTGAGATGAATTCCTCAAATGAATGGACTGAGTACATGATCCTCCACACCTTAAACACAAGTGACTACTTTCAGCATTTGTAAACAGCTGACAGAACTTTACACTTTTAGCCTGAGGCACAAACAGAGAAACCCAAAGCATATATTCTGTGGTTTCTCACTCTGAATAACCACATAGGACACATATGTATTTAGTTACATATGATACAGTAAAATACTGACGCATTGAAGTACCCTCTTCATCCAAACTGTTTGTGATTGCCATCATACACTCACTGGCATCCTGTTGAATGTTATCAGCAAATGTACTGCATCCATCATATGTGCCCAACACCTGTCATAGAGGTGTCAGTGATTGGACACTGCTAGATTGATCAGAAGCCACATTGACAACCTGTTTCAATGTCTTTGATAAGGGAGTCTCTTGTGAAGCAGATATTGCCTGCACAAAGTGTGGCATGTGGAAAAAGATTTGCATAGCTGAATTAGCATAGCAGTTAACTCGAGTACTGTTATCAAACACTGGGACAACAGCCACACCAAATGACTTCTGACTGACAACTGGTTTAGCACCTGTATTTGGAATTGGGACCTTTTCCCCACTTTGCAGACTTGGATCAGTTGCAGAAACTCATTTCTTTTTGTTGCCAGCTATAGCTGAGACTGTTTGATCTGAGACAACCACATACATTGGCAGTGGTATTAAAGGCATCTGTGGCTGATATAGAGTACGTACTCTGTTATACTCAACAATACAATGCTTGTCAGTGCGTATCTTCTGAGGTGCAAGTGTTATAATGTGCAACCCAGAAAGATTACGAATGCATGAAAATGCGACGTAGCTCATGCCATCTTTGAAAATATCTGTACCTATGTCCATCATTGCTGAATCCAAACTTAAGCCTTGCAATTTGTGAATAGAAGCAGCATATGCAACACATAATGGGAACTGTTTCCTGTTCACATATATATCCTTCAATACCTGGAACTTAACACAGGTACGATCAATCTGTACAGGATGTTCCATGTTGTCAAAGTGGACAACAAGCGTCTTGATAAATGTCTTTTGAACATTGTAGAGAAAGTCAATGTTGTTACCCATGGCACCATTAACCATACCTTGCTCCACATCAAGATTTCATCATAGCATGACACATGCATTCTTATAAATTGTAAGTACAGCTTCTAGACCAGCTGAATGTGAAACATCTGACTTCAATTCAGGCAGTCATTCAGTCATCTTAGCTACCAGTTTCTAACTTAAAATGACACCATTGACTGTGTCAACAGCATGTAGTGTGAGAATTGATTGATTTTCTCTCT
Source organism: Neoceratodus forsteri (assembly GCA_016271365.2). Taxonomy (NCBI): domain Eukaryota; kingdom Metazoa; phylum Chordata; order Ceratodontiformes; family Ceratodontidae; genus Neoceratodus; species Neoceratodus forsteri. The sequence goes on along the minus strand of CM057452.1, from coordinate 876,048,205 downwards.
GCAACATGACACTGTTGAACTCAGTGCATTTCTTTAGTCATGGCATAAGACACACAATGCATGTGCCCATGGAACACACATCACTGAAAACATCACATGCAGTTTCTATGGATGTAGTGTCCATGGCAGGATTAACCTGTATGCAAATTACGCCATGGCGTAGGGCCCCGAGGTTCAGGAGGGCCCCCACTGTTAACTTATTTACAGTTACTTTCTTTAATCCTGGCTGTACTGGGTGACTGCCGATGGGCCGAATTGCCCAAAGAGCACCCCCACTTCTTGTAGTCAGTCAGCCCCCCCACCCCACTGAGTCAGCCTGGTGAGTAGTGACACCCCCCCTGCTCTGAGCAAGTGAGCCTCTCAGTCTCTCCGACGGGCAGCTCCGACTTCACCTCTGATCCACCCTGACCCCACAACACACAACCAATCATGTCCATCAGAGGTCCTTTGGAGGTGTGGCTAATGGGGAGCTGGAATCAGTGCGTTCGTGTGCATGAATTCAGAGTATGTGGCTGGGCAGTGAAGAGGAGTAGAGGAGGAGAATGAGAGAGAGAGAGCTGTGGTGGTCAGTTGTTGGTGCCAGTGGCTGGTCTCATCTATCAAAGAAGAAGAGTCTCTGCCTAAAGACACAGAAGTAGAGAGAGAGAGAGAGAGAGAGTCTGAGCAGGCCGTGGGGGGGTCACCTGGAGTTGGATTTGGCTTCAGTTCAGCATCACATGCTGCTGGTGTTTTCTGTGTAGCCACTAGCCAGGATCAGTTAGTGCTGCTGCTAGTTAGGCCTTTGTTCCTGCTGTGACTGTGAGGAGTCCTCCCATGCTGGGCTGCACTGTGTGATCTTGAGGAAACAATCAAGAGGACAGACTGGACTCATTACATTCACATTCACATCAGTCAGGCCACACCAGGTATGTTGTGTTGACTAGTCGTCTGTGTTCTGCAGTGTCCAAACCATTTGTCCTGCAGAAATAACTCGTTTTATTGCATTGGAGAAACAAACTAAGTTGTGGTTGCCTCTGGTCATGGTCTGTCTGTGAGTGTTCAGTAACCTGAGTAGTGTACTGATGAGTCTTTAATAAGATTTGAGTTTGGCACTGAGTGGACCATGGGGTGCTGATAAGTCACCTGAAGGGAACTTACCTGTGGGACTTGCTCTTGCTGGCACAGATTTATCTTGGTTTGATTTGAGTCATATACATTACTGGGAAGTTGAAGTAGGCTGCTCTAGGGAACTTAATATCTGAAGTGACTGCAGTCAATACCTGCAGGTCCTGCAGGTTTCTTAAGGCTCAGTCTTCTTGGCACAACTCTCTTTAGCTGCTTTGGCATCAATGACTTGGAGTAGGGGCAAGGATGTGGCAACTCAGCATTGGCAGCAAAGCAGCTTTTAAGTTGTCAACAAAATTATAAATGACAATGGAGATGGAGGAGAGTAGACAGTGGGAGAAAGACAGAATTGAGGACAACGGTAGCTGCACAGAGGGTGATTATGGCAGATGCATTGCAGAGGCAAGGAGCTTGAGCATGTCTCAGGTTTGGAGCTGAAAGGAGTCTTGAGCAGGGAAATGATGTGAGGGAGCTGTGAGCCCCATTAACTGCTTCAATACACAATTCCGTTTTTTGGCTTTGGCAGAGAGAAAAGGTATTTAAGGAGGCATGAGCAGGGAGATTGTGGCAGCTACAATCTCCATTTTTATTAAATTATTTATGTGGAATTTTAATTTGATATCTGGGAAGGCAGGGCACACTAATCGAAGCCTAATGTCCAGGTGTGTACGGAGGAGGGTCAAAAAGAGGAAGAAAAGAGGATCCATAATTAATAATTAATCTATAATTATTAATAACAAAAATAGTTACAAGATACAGTAGTGACAAGGGAAAAGCAAGACAAGTTATAGGTAACTAAAAAGTGAAAATTTACAAAATGTTAATACTGTACCGATAAAATATTTCTTTATGCAGTAATTGGTCATTCTGAATTATGTTGTTTATAATCATGGGCATGTGACCTGTCAAGTCATGTGGCATAACACATAGAATTATAAACCACATCCTGCTTGAGTACCCTGGTCATTGCTGCCTTTGCCAGCCTGGCACCGTAGAAGAGTGGGATGTTGGCATTTAGGGGCCCCCAGGCCACAAAATATGACTTGGAGTAGGGCCCCCACTTCCATTAATCTGGCCATGGTAGTGTCTATTCTGATTCTTCATCCATTTAACATTGCTATATGTTCTGGTGACAGAGAACCTGTACAAGCTTGATTCAACAGTGCTTGTAAGTCAAGTCAGCACTTTGGCACATGTTCTGATACAGCTCAGCATAAGTAAATAACTCCCACAGGTTAAAACCTCCAATGCAGCCAAGTGTATTCTTGGCCTGCTTCACAGTCAGAGCTGAAAAGACGTTCTGCATTCACAGGTGCAAGATGTAAACGGTCTCCAAATACTACAATGCCTTTTCCACTGAATGCATCTCCATAGTCAGTCCCCAAGATCTCCTGTAGATGTAGATGTATACAGGCACGCATCAAATTAGAGACCATACTAATCTCTTCAATGATGGGTAACTTCATCTTACAAAACATTGAATGAAGCTGAGATGCAACCTCAAATGACAGTTTCCGATACTCTTCTGCTTTGCCATGCTCCACTGGCAACATGAGCAGATGGTGTAACGTCATGCCACCAGTGTTGTATGCTGCCAGTCCGGTGGGAGCACTAACAGCAACAGACATCGCTGACCCTGTCAAGATCCGTATTTCAGCCGTAATGGCCTCAATAAGGAAACTCTTCCCTGTACCAGCTGACCCACTAACAAACATTAGCAGTGGTTTGTAGTCAAGACAGTCACATTTCTTCTCTTCATGCAGTATCCCATGCCAGACTGCATCAGTTACTGTAGCTGAGAGTGAACCACACGCTGTTGCTCATTAAGTCTCTGTCTCAACTCAGCTGGTCAGCACCACAGTGCATACCATGTTCCATGGCACCCTACATTTCTGACATGAGTACTTCTGGGACATTCAGAGGCAGAGGTTCCCCCAAGGATACCTTGTCCTTCTGAATCAAGATTGTCCTGTGAGCTAACAAGAGTATTCTCCTCAAGTAGCTTCTGTGCCTTTTCAAGCTGCTCCTTCTCAGTATCTAGTCTCTGTATGTATATCTCTGAGGATTGACTTTTGAATGTCCTGTAACTGCGATTGAACTCTTCCTCAAATGTATCACAGTCACCTTTCAATTCAGCCTCATTCCTCCAGGGTCTATATAAGAATAACAGAGCAAAGTAGTAATGCTCTCTGCTCTCAGATGTGCCTAGATGTAACTTACAGTGGTCAATGAGCCAAGGCTTATGTCTCTTAACAAGACAGCCATCCACTCCTCTGACCTTGTAAATGTCACTTGTACAATCAGGTGTAACATCTGTCTTGTGGTCATACCACTTAGCCACCTGAAATAGACACATATCATCCATGTCTTCATGTCTATGGGGGTAATATGTGTTAATGAGGTTATTCTTCAAGATATGTCTTGAAGAGGGTCTACTGACAACCAGTTCCTCAATCTCAGCATGAGGAATAAGTACACGCTTTCACTTCTCTTTGTAGTTCACACTGAGAAAGCGGACATCATCAGACTTGCCGTACAGATGTGTAACAATCAATCGATCACCAGCCTCATAAGCACCACATTCTCTGTGTGAAAGGGTCTTCAAGCCTAGTGACCACAACTGAGATGTCAGGCTCTTACTTGAGCTAGCAATATCTTCCCAAAGATCTTGCAAGCTAATCTGCTCATGTTTAGTAAAGTACAAAGTGACATACCACACTAGAGCCAGTGAGTTGTCAGCCACAAACTGAACATCTATGTTTGCTTTGCAAATTAGGAGAAGAGTAGGATTGTAGTCATTGATGTACACCTCTTTCTCATCTCTCGGTAACTCATATATCCCCTTGGTAGATTTTGCCTTCAAGTGGTGTTGCATTGCTGAAAACAGATCATTCATGCAACCGTCCTGACAGACTTGTCTAGGAAATCCGAAATGACATCTTGTGTACCAATCAGATTTGTTCTTCACTACCCGGGGGCAGTATTTCACACAAATATGGTGCTGAAACTTTTGCACCAAGTTCCACAGTATTGGACTGTCATACTTGTCCGGAATGCGGCAAGTGATATATTTCTTGATGAATGTGAGCACTTGTGCTGCTTCATGCTCACCTATATGGGGTGCATCCTTGATCTACAGCAACATGTGAATATGAGGAGCACCTTGCTGTTGATACTCCATCCTCCAAAAGTAATGTTCCACAACACCAAGAGGCAGATTGTTCTTTGACAAAATGAAAGTCAGAATATCATGGAACTACTTGTGAAAATGCCTTGTGACAGAGAGAGGGTCAAGGGAGCACATCTCTCTGACAGTCACTGATGCAATACCATCAACATCAGAGTTTGTCCACTTCAGTTCTATCACCTCATCCCAGGCATACTCAGCACAACTGAGTGTGACAAACCATGTAGCTGCACCATGCTCTCACAGCATTGTCATCACCTCAGAGTGTCTGTGACACCAATATTCTTTGGTGCCACGTAGACTTGACAGAATAGACGACACATTAACTTGCACATTTTCATCTTTCTGCTTCAATTTCTGAAGAAACTGTGCAGCTGTAATTCCATCAAGTGGAGTAGTCAGATAAATAGTATGCACAATAGATGCAGACAATATGCATCACTCTACCACAGGAGATGAAACAGGTGCTGTATGTTGCATCTGAATTTGCCATCTTGACTGAGCACTTGGCTTGTTCGTTACTCAGTGCCCTGTGCATGCAACTCTCTTTCATCCAAGTGACCACCTGACCCTTTTGGGAGTAAGTCTGGGAAACAGCGTGCTTCCAGTATTGCCTCCCAAATGCTGACAGGCTCACCTTCCACCCGTTTCATTTGATAAAGATCAATGTTGTACCCTACTGGATCTCTGCCATGCAGTGGGTGAATTGAGCACTGTTCATACACATTATCATTTGTTGCAACATTGACCTTCTCAATCATTGATTTAGTGTTTCCCAACACATCTTGTTCTACAGGCACAGTGGTCTTGCGATCAATATCAAGGTCTGCATAAAAGGGATTGTTGCTCTTTAAATAAGTAACAGCAAGCTTCACCTTCTCTTCATTGACAACATATTGCCAAATGTCCTTTGACTTAGTTGGAACACCATTGACAAGAATCACCAAAGTATTATCACTAGAGATCACCTCCACATTTTCCTGGAGAGGAAGTGAAAGATACATAACGGAACCCTTAAGAGATCTAGTGGGTTCTTTTTGTGGAATGTTCCATGTCTTAGTGTTCAGATGTAGAAATGTTTGGAATGGTTTCATGGTCTGAATTAAAATCTGTTCAAACATATTCAATGTGGCAATCTCACTTGGTGTAACATCTGCCTCCATGTTGTTCAAGACTGACCTTGGTGGTAGAACGTTAGACTTTACTTTGGAGAAACAATGTTTGCACATCACAATGATTGGGTCTAACTATAAGTCACACTTTAAGAGCAGAAATGCTACAAGATGAAACCACATATCATTGTATGGTGACAAGGTTTCCAGGTTCATTGTCACCGTTTGTTTTTCGTAACAAAGGCAATGACATGACACACATACAGAGTCAAATTTCTCTGTCTTTACCAAGTCAAATTTGGCAATTGATTTCCCAAACTGTTTGAGAATATCACTTTCTAACACAGACACACAATTTTCATCAACAATTGATGACTGATCAATCACAGTTTCAGACACACTGCTGTTGCGCCACAGCTGTTTCAGAAATGTCATGGCACCATGCATGTCACCAGACTGCAGTAACTCATTCAGATGAGTATACTGAGCAACAACTCGACGAACATCATAGACCCTGTACAAAAAATTGCACTTGCCTGATTGATGCACTCCCAGCATGTGATGAAAGACACTGTCACATACACCACTATCTAGGCATGCAAGTGAATGACCCATGAGTACAGTATGTGGATGGATCTCACAAAGATCTATACTCTCAAACAGTTTATGTCTGTCTTCATGATAAGTAATGACAAACAGATTGAAGTGTGCAACTTTGTCAAAAGATGATTGCCTCCGGTTGCAAGTCTCATTACATGTCCATGAGAGACAGCGTCATTTATGAGGCTGAGTACTTTCCTCACATTCATCATCTGACTCCATTCTAATGTCATTACACACACTGAGTACATTGCACACTTTACCGGACTCATCAATGCACAAGTTGCAATCCTTTTTCTGTGAGTAATATGACTCCTCCCAGAAATACACTTCTGAGTGCTGTGTGTGCAGCCACCATCCTGTGAAAATATCATAGAAATTGTGTATGATCAGAATGGGGTGCCATCGTAGTCTCATTTTTATGTCATACACAATTTTTCTGAACTACTCAAGTGCATGAGACATTTTATGCCACAGACGTTGAAGAAAAAAAACTGCTCTATTAACAAACATCTGTACTTGGAGTCACAATTTCATCAAACTTACATAATTTTTGACTTTTCAGCAGCAATAAGTCTATCAATCTTAGCTTTAGCAGCTAGTGATCGAAAATACTTTTGCTTACTCAGATGTCCATCTACAGCTACACATTTACGATGCTACTTACCACATGAGTTGAAGCGTGTGTTTGCAACAGTATCCTTGTGGTTCACAGACCTATGCAACTCTTGCTTAGCCACACATTCTTTCCTTGGTCTAGAGCAAACATGTTTCTTTACTGAAGAATCATGAATGTCTGAATTAACACTTTCACTTGAATGCTGAATTGTTTTATGTCTTGAGTTACCATGAATGCCTTTTACATTACTCTTAAGCAACAGTGGCATACTATTATACCAGTTTTGTCTCTGCATAGACTTCTTTCTCTCCAGATGGCATCTTCCCTGTTTTGCAATTCACAGTTCAGTACAGCAATCTTACAGCAAAATCAGACTTCTGTATGGAAAGCAGAGAAAAAAAAATTAAAAACATCTCTTCACCTTGATCATAACATAACATAGTATGCTACACTATACATATCTCATATAAAAAGAACAAAAACAACTCCATACTTAACACTGTGTAGACAATTACTGTAGTAACTGAAGATCAGTAAAGCAATACACATTCTTTTCAAACAGTGATGAACATAAGCTGTATAATAATATGATGATAAATATGTTAATATCTGAGCAATCAAGCAGAGCTGTTATATCAGGCATCCGCAGTGCTGTTTCACCTAAAAAAAAAATTTTTCTAAAATTTTAAGAAACATTGTCGAACGTGCGACACTTTCACAAAATTAGTGTTGTACATTTGACAGTTTAGCAAATATCAGTGTCGAACATGTGAAAGTGTCGTATGTACTTTCGCAAATGTAGTGTTGAACATACGAAAGTGTTGCAAAGTATTGTCGTATGTAAGAAAGTTTCACAAATACCAATTGCATTACACCCCTTTTCACACTCAACCGATCAAAGACTGGTGCCTATTTGAGTGACACACGGTTCAACCAATGTATCGGTAGATTTATCAGGCCACATCAAGCAACCAATCACAACTACAGAACACTGAAGAAGAAAGACATAGGAGCCATCTTAAAGATAACCACCAAGACCTTGTTTCTGACTATGTAAGTACATCATACCTTCTAAACAGTTTTTACAGTATCAAATAAAGTATAACCAGTGCAAAAATAGTATTAAACAAAAAGCGTTTTTTAATGCTGCATTTCACCATAGCAATATTATTTAGCTAGCATACTGATAAACAAAGCTGTAACAGTTTAAAGTCAGAGTGTCAATCAATACTTACTAGCACAGATAAAGCTGCAAATGGAGGCAGAATGAAGCAGCATGTGTGTCATAAGAAGACACACAACCAATCACATGCCTCTCTCACCCTGTAATTGTTTGAAGTAGCCAATGGCAATGTTACCTTTTCCCACTAAGAAATCTTCCTGCAATTGTGGTTGACATCAAGAACAGCCATTCAGTGTAGTAATAGTCAATGCACTCACTGTATTGGTTAACCATAACAAAACACTAACCAATAACAGATCAAAATGACTGTGTTTTGAAACAGCCCACAAAACCAATGTTAAAGCTGGGAGGGAAATCTTAGTTTTACATTCACGTCTCTAGCTACTGCAGGAGAAACACTGATTTTTTTGGTAGCTTTCTGTCCACTTCTCAGTTTAACACCAAACAATGGCAGAAAACAGCAAATGGACTGTGTGGGTAGTGGGCTGCAGCATAGTAAGGCGGCTTCTGAGTATGCTCATAGGAGTAATTTTGGCAGAGACCTGCAGCTGCCCAGTTGCTCTGTTAAGTGGTTTGGAAGAGGTGGCATGAGGTGGAAGCATCTCATGCCAACTATCCACAGACTTTTGAGGACTCATGCTCAGCCAGATATGCTGCTGATTCATCTCGGAGGCAATGATCTTGGCACAAAAAGATGGGTTGATTTAGTGTCAGAAGCAAAATTGGACCTTGCTTCTATCATGCATATGTTACCTGCCCGTAAGATAATATTTTCTGATATAACAGAATGCAGTGTCTGGCAAGCAGAACAGCACATGTACCCGCTTGACAGAGCATGTAGAAAGGTAGCAACATACTAGCTGCCCATTGTTAGCCTAAAAGTTGCACAGAAATAGAACCATGCAGAAAGCATTAAATATGAGATTAACATACTGCTCTCTCTCTATATATTCATTGCAGACCTGAGAATTACTAACAAGAATGATACTCTGGAGCTCAAGAGAGGTTCGCTTTTTGGTGGAGTTGGCCCATAGAAAAGGAGTCACAAGAATCCTAATGTGTAGTACCAACAGGAAGTTGGATAACATGTGGAGGAGCAAAAGCGACCACATGCAGTGCTGCTATAAAGTACGCAGCAAAAATTCTGCTATGTGCAAGCGCTAGTGGAAGCTGCTCCAACAGTGTTTTTATGTCTTAAAAAAATGCAGATTGGTACCTGAGAATGACTCTGTCTGGTACAACATAGCATATCAAATGTGGGAGGATGTTGGCAAGCCCATTGCAGAGGAACGCTTACAATGCTGTGAGTACACAATAAATTTGTTACCGAAAAACATCAACATGAAAGAAAACAACACTATAGTTCTCAAAAGAAGTGATGGCAAAAGCCAGGCAGGAAAAGATAGTATTCAGGAAGTATAAGGAAATTCAAAAGGAACAGGACACAGACCTGTACCAGTCAAGGAGGAGGAAGAAAGCAGGGAGAGAAGCCATAATAGCAAATGGGCAAACTGAGGAAAAGATACCAACCTGGTTAAGAAGGGGGAAAAAACTTTTAATAGGTATATCAGAGAGCATCGAAACACAAAGGGAGGTATAGTGAGGCTGAATACAATGAATGGTGGTTGGGCAGGGGGGGGACAGTAAAAAAGCAGGGATACTGAACAAATATTTCTGCTCGATAATGAGAAAAGAGGAGGGGGCAGACATAAGGCAACTCTTGTAGGGAGGTAAGAATAAATAGCCTGTTGGTTAACTAGGATCTGCGACTTATCCTGTAAGTAATGACATTAGAAGTCTGTGTGTACTAAACATTCCTTATCTGCTGTCAAAGTCAATGTTTCTATGTTACTACTAATATAATAGCTATGACAATTATGTGAAGTCAGACTTTGTAATTGTGACTTATTCCATTGTATAAACATAATATAACAGATAGACACACAGAACACAGCATCTGTGTACTAAATAAATGTCTTAGTGATCAAAGAATGTACAATATGCTATTCTGAATACCTATAAAAACAAAATAGCAACAGAAGCTTACAAATAGAAATCTGTGGTAAATTAAAGTATAAATATATAGAACATTCAAAAAAAATCATCATTTCACATTTACAGGAAATCAGAGGTGCACATGACTTGTTCCAAATGTTGTACCACTGGAGCCAGAGTCTGTGGAGGCACAAAACTCTGACACCAACAGCATTATCTTTGTTGGGTCAGAAGGTAAGACAATGCAACTGAAGTACAAGTAATGCCTGTTCTGGGTGGAGGGGAGCGGGGTGGTGGGTGTGAGTGGGCAGCTTGGGAGGGGGATACAGGTACCACTGGACCACCAGGGAGTTATTTAATTATTGCAGCCCATGATCGAGCATGGAATTCGGTCCACTGGACCACCAGAGAGTAAAATATTTAATACAAACTGTGATCGGGCAAGGAGTTCAGTCCACTGGACCACCAGGGAGTTGCATATGTATTAAAGCCTGTGATCAGCCAGGGAGTTCAGTCAACTGGACCACCAGGGAGTAGATAACTCATTACAGCCCACGATTGGGAAGAGGTACAGTGCCCTGGACCACCCGGGAGTTAAATAATTATTACAGCCCAGATTCGGACATTTTGGGGGGTGCTACTCCACCATATGGTGCCACCAGGGCTCGGGTGGCCACCCACAGCTGGCAGCTGCCATGTTTTGCACAGCAATATGGTAGCCAGCCTGTGAGTGGACAGTCCTTGCTCCAATAATATTTGGGAACATCTTTGCGTACTCCTGTGCAGTGCAAGACGGGTGTGTGGCTGCATATGCGCTGCATATCCTGGGCTGAATATTGGCATGTGCCGCATATGCATTGGCACGCCACCCCCACACTTGCACTGCATACATTACTGATGCACCCCGGTGCATCGGGATTTGCAAGGAGTGAATTCACCTTTTGAACATCACACCGGACTGCATCAGGGGTTGTGCATGGCACAACACTGTTGCACAAAGCGCAATCCCTTTGAATATCCCATGCCTGAAGTCTGTATAAACTTAATGGTACATTACTCTATGTGTGTTCCTGTCTGTAAGTGAATAAGTACTCACAGTACTAAGCTATATACACCTGACACCACTTAAAAATAGTGATGCTATTCAGTACTTTCCTTGTGGTGTCCTTTTCTAGTCACCAAACACTAAAGGACCATACAATAGCTTACTCTATACAACTACTCATTATAATAAATACCATTAAACTATTCTCAGTACTGCATAATATTAATGTTTAGTTTTGTATCTAGATTCTGACTATCACTGATGGTCTACTATCAGATCAGAAAGGATAGTAGTACATCAAGTGTTTCACACTTCACTCTAACTTAGTGTCCTATCTTGTACACAGCTGATATTGAAGACACATATCATGAATAGCCATCGTAATACTTCAGTTGTAGTTTTGTAGTTAATATACAGTTGATTATTAGTGTTATCATATATTTTATCTGAAACATATCAGTAATCAGCAGGGCCAACCTAAAGAGTAGCAGATAGTAGCATCCTAGAATAATAATATATAATCAAACACAGAAGAGAATAACAGTCTTGCTATTAATGAACAGATTGTCATAATGTGCATTACATAACCTATTTCTCTCTTCTACAGTGGCCAGTGAGACTGCAAAAAGAAGTTCTGTAACACAGATCAAATAGGAGACTGTCACCACTGCTAAGCATAAGATTTAACCATAACTAGATAGATTATTGAAACACTGTCTAACAAACTGCATAATAAACAAATCATGGATCTGTACCATACAGTAGTAGCTACACACATTGCCAGCTATTTCCAGATATTTTGTGAAATTTCTAAACAGTTTACCTCTGCTGCACCTACTGTGGAAATGCAGAAAGCAGAAGAGTTCTCTAGAAATATCACAAAAATATTCGAAAATAGCTGGCAATATCTGTGGGTAGTAGTGTACATCTTCATACTGCTACTGTCACTGAACGTACAGACTCACAATGAATTACTGAGGGGTGAGGTCGGAGAAGGTATGGGTGCATCACATTACTGAGTCCACACAACAATTAACTATCCTAATTGTAATGTATCTTCAACCACAGATATATGATGCTGATAGACATGTCCTTACTTTACCTATAACTCTTCACTCAATGCTCATTAACTGATCTGAGATAGATGGTGTTTTTCCTACCTGTGCTGCCTTGTCTATGCCTCCAATGAGGGGCATGTGACATTGCCGTACATGGCATCAGTCCTCCTGTGTGTCCCCTATCACTATAAATTAGCTCATTTGGTTGTGCTTTTATAAGTGAGCATTGACTGACTTACTGCATCCCACTACAAAGTATGCTAACTTGTATATAGCCACAACCATGCAGATTTACTGTTGCTTTCTATACACTCACTGTAACTATGCCCCACCACTAAGCATACTGAATATATGTTTTTTTTGTAGGGTGCATCATTGGTTTGCTTAACATGGTGCAACCCCTAACTGTAACTTGTGTACCAATGCAACAAGGCACATGCACCTTGCATATCCATGAAGTTTCTTTTACTCACACTAGCCACTCAATATTATTAAAGTGTCTGACAAAAACACCTTTCTGATTTGTACTAAACATCCTATCAATGCTATGTAAATCCTTGATTAACATACATGTACACCCTGATTATGTACTGAACAAGTTGTGACAGTATTTTACTAGCATTTTTTATTATAATAACAAATAGCTGCTCCCAGGGGTTATCTTAATCATAGGTTGATCACCCTCTAGGGTTATGTAGCACTTGGCCAGGCCTCATGCCACATTCACCCCTAAAGGATGATTCACAGGCCATTAACATAACTCCTGTAATACCATGCAACTCCTAACTGTGTTAACTTATCTGTTACTGCAATTGTAAAGCTATACTTGATATGTTCATAATGTCTGTTTTTCTCACACCCACTTATGATGCAGCACCTGGCCTGACATGGGTGGGGTGGAGCACATTGTCTAGGTAACAGCATACGACTGCTAACTATCACAAGAAGTGTATAACTACAATAATGAAACTGTGCCTTTCAGATACATAACCTTTACTGTGCACTCACCATGTAGTACCTCCTGTGCCGTACCTGCGAGTCATTCCCTGACTAACAACACGCAACTACAAAGTGTATCAACTTCTCAGTTTCTGCACTCATGGTGCTGTCCCATAAATATCCATGGGCTTCGTTTGTCTGTCACTTTCCAGTTAGAATGCACTGGCACACTTGGGGTAGGACTTGTCTTGCCTAACTGATACCATTACACTCCTATCTGTCCCAACTACATTGTTACTGCAATAATAAAGTTCTACAAAGATATCCAGCACCTTTCTTTTGCTGTATTTTGTACTAAAAAAGCAGTGCCTTTTCTCTGTGTCACTGTGACAGAAGGACTGACTGTCTAATCCCATACAACTCCTAAGTGTACTAACGTGTCTAATCCTACAATCAGGGAACTATATCATTAATGTTCATATGTTCATTTCCCTTTAGATGTACACTTAGAACACAATACCTCATTTGTCTGTTGTACCGGGGGCGGGGTAACAGGCTCACATCATCAACTACTATCTGTCCTAACTTCTGTGATCCTGCTACCATGTAGCAGCACCATTTATGCTCATCTTCTTTCTTTTTTGAGGGTCCATAATCAGGATGCAGTGCCTTATCTGAGCCAAAACACTGTAGCGCATCTAGCACCGTGCACTCCTAACTGTCCTAACTTGTGTGCCTGAAAGAAGCAGACTACACCACAGATGTCCACTGTCTTTTGCTTAGTGTGGCTCCATGCTCAGAAAGCTCCACCTGGTATGCAGAATGGTGTATGTCACAGGCTATTGTACAGCTCAGACTATGCAACTCCTAAATGTCCTAGCCTGTGTACATCTGCAACTACACAGGTATACCATCGATCTACATGTCCTCAATTTAGCTGTGTATCACCACTAAGGATGCAGTGCCTACTCTGGTGTTCGAACATTACCTGTCTGATGGCATGCAACTCCAAGCTGTACAAACTTCTGCATAACTCAATCAAGGACTTAAAGCACAGATGTACATACCCTAAGTTCTGTAATGGTTCTACACTCAGCATGCAGTTCCTGTTCTAGGAGTGGTGGACAGGGTCATTCCCTAGCAAGATAACTATGTGACATAATTCATTACTGCACTAATTTGATTGTAATATTTAGCTACATACTGAAGACATTGCTCAAACTGTTACCGAGACATAATCCTAGAACTGATATATCATTACATGAGGAATTGAACCAGTTAATAATAATTGGCAGTCTAACATGTTAATATGTGTCATCCTCTGTTCACAGATATCAATGAAATTCCATCATGCTCAGCACACTGCAGGTGTGTGAACCAGCTTGAACAGAAGGTTGACAACCTCACTACAGAAGTAATTGGCCTGAAACAAGGACAACAACAAATGAAAGAGGTACAACAACAAATATTGTCCCTGCTACATGCACAACAGGGGACAGTCAGCCTTCTGATAGAGCCGGTTCATACACCTGCAGACAGCACCGCAGAGACAACCACTGCCACACCTGAAGACCAGTAAAGCAGTCTCCCTGGACAACCCTGAGTGCCTCCGCAGACATCCAGTACCGATCATATTTTGGAGCAGCTTCCACTTGCACTGCACCTCCACATATATCCAACTTCCTGTGGTGGGCAGATTCCTTCCCAACAGCAAACCTGGCAATGTTTTTTTGTAAATTATAATCTGTTTCATTGTTTATAATTATTGAAATGTTGAAGAATTTAGTGTAAAAAAATAATTTCAAAAGACAAATAATATTTTTACATTTTTGTGTGAGAAAAATAATTCAATGAAAAATGTTGTTACATAAATATTTTTCAAAATAAAAATGTTAGTCTTTCTTCTTCTGACTCTAAAGGTTGAAACATTAATATCTTGCTCTGAGTGTAGGGGTGGGATGGGGGAGCATAGCCAGCATTCACTAGATGTGTAAATCCAAATACCAACTGTACTGGTGCAACAGCACGTGCAGTCACACAGACATACCATCGTTGTGAATTGATTAACTTTTACTATTATAGACAGTGCAATCATTCCCTGACTAACAACATACAACTCCTAACTGTCTAACCTGTGTAAAACTACAATCATGGGGGTGTAACATTGGTGTGAATGGACTCAGTCTTGCTGTGGTTCTCCACTTATGACACAGTACTGAATGTCCAATGGGGAAGGATATGAGGAAGTAGTAATGGCACACTGTAATTTCCTGTCTGACACCATCCAACTCCTAAGTGTCATAACTTGTGTGTCCCTACAATCACAGAGGTATCCTGTTGATGGCTATGTTTTTTATTTCGCTGCCACTCTCCACTCAGGATGCACTACCTCACCTGAGGTTGCGCAGTGCCTGGCTGACACCACTGAACTCCACAGTAGTGTGCCGTTGATGTCCATGTTGTTTGGGGGGGAGAGGGAATTCCCGGGTTGACAAAATACAACTCCAAAGTGTTCCAACTTTTGTGTTCCAGCAATCACACTGTTTTACCACTGATCCCATGGATTTCCTTTTCCTGTGAGTCTCCACTCAAGATGCAGTTCCTGCTCTTGGGGAGGGGGGGAATCCCTGGCTGACGCCATGGAACTCCTACCTGTCTTAAGTAGTGTGTTACTGGAATCATACAACTGTACCATTAATATACACAATGTCATACTTGGGAACAGTAATGCAAATGGCTACATAAACACAAATACAAACAGTATGTGTAACAGTAACAAAAGTGCATACCCTGTTTTTGCCCAACAGGTGCATTCAGAAACACGGTGTGTACAAAGACTGTATGCATTGTAATGCCCATCAAACCTGAAAATGAGCATCTGAAGTACTTAACTGCAAATATCTTAGCAACCATATGATGTAGAAAAAACATTTTATTTCACAGAAATCATTATTTTCCTGGCTACCATTTTGTATTGCATAGCACAAAGGGCTATGCAATTCGTGACAAAAAATCTGTATCATGCATTGTTTTCGAGATACGAGCCCTGAAAGGTGCGGCATACGCCACCATGTTAGTCTATGGGAAAAAAATTCAACTTCATAGTACCATAACTTTGGAGACTTGCAATATTTTTTCACCAAACTACAAAAAGGCACATCTGTGACATGTTGGTTGTCTTTCCTCCAAATTTCAGCCCAAAAGACCAAACGGTTCTTTAGAGCAGGGTAACAAAGAAGTCCTGTCATTTTGGCCATAGTCTGGAGAAGCAGTCTCGTGTTTTACGACACCTTTCACAAATTTTGCGAAACTTTCATCAGTTCAACACTACTTTGTGAAACTACTTTTTCCAGAAAAACATATTTCTGGGGTGTTTAACCCCAAAATAAAGGCATGGCTACCATCCTCAGGGTCCGACTAGGTGAACACAAAAAGAATTGTGTCCCTACAGGGTCCCGAATTTAAATGCCAAGCATTTCTGTGATCACTAACTGAAAAAAAATGGCTGACCCACAACACTACTGGTGTCATTTGCGACACTAAAAACAGCTTGTTCGACTTTTTAGCACTTTTTGTTAACTTTTCCCATTGACTCATAATGGGAACTTGTTTTTTTAATAACTTTTGAACCGTTTAGTATTTTTTCATGAAATCTTCAAAAGGCACATTGGGGACCCTGGCTGCATGTTCCCTGAAGTTTTCAGACCAGTCGTGGAAACTGTGTGACCTGTAAGTGAGAGCAAAGAATTCTCAAAAAAGCATAAATGCACTTTTGATTGGTGCTTAATAACTCCACAGCTGTATATCCGACTAGTACAACACTTGGCAGATCTCAAGATCTATAATGCCCAATTATGCATACCAAATGTCAGGTAAATCCGTTGAACAGTGGCAAAGTTATTAAGGTACAAATTGTGACCCTTTAACCATAAAATGGCTCCTCAACCCTAACTATGATAGCACTACCGTGCTACCATAATATATATATATATATTTATACATGTGTTTTGGAATAAATCTAGAGATAAAAACTAATATCTCAGGCAGGCAGTGAAGATATCACTGATATCTCCACATTCCTATATGTCATAGAGATATCTCCATGTTCCTATACGTCATGGTGATATCTCTATGCTCCTATACATCATTGTTATGAAACCGAAAGCATTGACAAGCTGTGCCACTGCCTTTCCACGACCTGCACCCCCCCCGCAATGCTCAGTATCTAGTTGATCTTCCATAATTTTAAACAGTTAAAACAAACAGAGACAAAATGCATCTGGTTGTTTGCATCGTTTTTCCCTTGGTTTAATATCGTAGCTATCCTTTCTTTCTCCTGTTTAGTTCGCAGATCGAAGATAAAGCTGATTGACAGTGTGACTTCAGTCTGAAATCGATTTTTCGAGTTATACACCAGCTTAGAAAGCATTTGAGTTTTTTCTAGAACTTGCTGATAGTAAGGATAGTAGTGAGCCTGCCAGGCGAA
This sequence comes from Neoceratodus forsteri, assembly GCA_016271365.2. Lineage (NCBI taxonomy): Eukaryota > Metazoa > Chordata > Ceratodontiformes > Ceratodontidae > Neoceratodus > Neoceratodus forsteri. The sequence goes on along the minus strand of CM057452.1, from coordinate 876,030,877 downwards.
CGAACCGAGCCCAGTGTTACCATAGCAACGCTGCTATAGCAACACCGCCCGGTTTTCGCCTTCCACGTTAGCCACCACTCACTGCACTATCTTGTTGCTACTGTCAGCTAAGTTTCTAAGAAAAGCTCAAGTAAGCTTGCTAAACAAATTGTACTTCTAACACCTCGGGAGAGTTCGATTTCAGTTTACTAGCAGGTCCACACTGTGTCATGCTGTGTAAGCCGTCACGCATCAAACTTAGGAGAAGGAAAGTTAAACTACATTATTAAAACCAAGGAAGATGGCATGTTTCTGTTCCTTCACTAGAAGCTCAACTCACATGCACTCTCTTGTTTCTGTCACCTGTCTTAACAAAGATCAAGTAAGCTTGCTGAAAGAGATTACATTTCTAACACCTCGAGAGAGTGCTGATTTAAATTTATTGGCAAATCCAACTTTACTGTGCTGTATGTGCCCAGTCACTGTACAACTGTAGGACAAGAAAAATGAACCTGCATTTAATAAGACAAAGGAAAAACGGCAGGATCAACCAGGTATATTTTATTTTCTTAAATAAATATTTCTAAAACCCTAGATTTTTTTTAAGGTTGTAGGGAGTCACTACTCTCAGTCATACTACAAATTTACTATATAAACACTGAAACTGCATAGCAAATAAACCTCAAAACTTTTTTTTGGCAACAGTTTTGTTATCTGCTATAGCATGATCAAAGACACTTCTTTTGGTGTGTCAAGAGGACTGCAGGTCCTGCTGGATAAATAAGATATGTTGGCAATTGCCTCAAGTGGACGATATGGCACATTTTCTTAGTGGCCCATGGTCCAAAACATATAAGGAGGCAGTATAGCGCAGTGGTCTAAGGCTCTGAGCTGCAAATTTGGTGACATCCAGCAGACCAGACCTGGGTTTGAATCCCACAGCTTCCACTTGCATACTGTGTGACCCTGAGCAAGTCACTTAACCTCCTTGTGCTCCCAGGTCGCTCCTGCAAAAAGCTTTCAGCTTAGTGTGCTATACCTGGTTAAACAACTAAATAAAAAATGAAAATAAATAAATATGAGAGGTAGGAGAGGGGGCTCGGACCAAAAATAAACATATGTGGTTGTGGTCCGAGTCCAAAACACATGATGTATAAACAGAACATGACATGGCCTGACTGAAGATATCATATTTATCTTCACTTGAGGCCAATAATATCATGATATCATTGGCCTCTCGTGAAGATAAATATGATATCTTCAGTCAGGTCATGTCATATCCCCTATATATATATATATATACTGTATATATATACATGAAGATCTAGTCGCTCATCTTAATAAGATTGTTACTGGACAAATTGTATTATTTATGTACCCCACAATATTGGTTGGAGTCCTATCGAGCAAAGTTACAGTATAACAAAAGAAAAATACAACATCTGCAAGTATGCCAGCACAAAACTGTGACATAGACAGAAATATGGGTGCTCATCCAATTGCCACCAAAGCAAACTAAACAAATGAATTCCAGCTATCTGCTTGAATAATATTAAACAAAAATAGTATAACTGATTCAAATGTACTTCAACTAACATACTAACATACTAAAATGCCAGCAGAATAGGCCTAATGGTCTTTCATGTCTGCTCATTTGGTCAGCCCACACCCTGGGTGCTGACCTTGCTGTCCCCCTCGCCTTCTCTGGCTTCTCCCTTCCCAGTTCCGGATATTCTTGCTGCATTGGATTTTGCTTCCTGAACCCTTCCCCTGTACCTGTCCCACCCCCTCTTGAACCCTCCACTGTCTCTGCCTCCACCAGCCCCTAGGTAGTGCATTCCATGGCTCTGCCACCCTCTCAGTGAAGTAGCACCTCCTCCTTTCTCCCCTGAATCTTCCCCCCTCCAGCTTCCACCCATGCCCTCTAGTGGCCCCTTCCTCCTTCCTTCGAATCACCCTCACTGTTCCTCCCCTATTTACCCTCTTCATGTACATGAAGAACTCTATCATGTCCCCCCAGTCCCTTCTCTCTTCCAAAGTGTACATATTTAGCTCTTCGAGCCTCTCCTCATAGGTCCTGTCCCCCAAGCCCCAAATCATTTTGGTTGCCCTCCTCTGGACCCTCTCCAGGAGGTTAATGTCCCTCTTTCAGTGAGGCCTCCAAAACTGCACGCAGTACTCCAGGTGCGGCCCACCGAGCAGTTATACAGGGGGAGTTTCACTTCCCTCCTTCTGGAGGTGATCCCCCTAGCGATGCATCCCAGCATCCTGTTGGCCTTGGCTGCTGCCCTCCTACAAGCCTCAGAGTTGTTCATCTTGACATCCACCACCAGCCCCAGGTCCCTCTCAGCCATTGAGACTTGTAGTATTCCCCCCCCAGGGTGTACACTTGGCCTGGGTTTCTGGCCCCCAGATGGAGTACCTTGCATTTCCCTGCATTAAACCTCAGCTTCCACTTTCTAGACCATCGTTCCAGAGCCTCCAGGTCCCCCTGCAGGGCCACCCTCCCCTCCTCCCCATCCACCACTGCCCCCAGTTTCGAGTCATCTGCAAAGAGACTCATCTCACTCCTGATTCCTGTCCTTATGTCAGATACGTAGGCATTGAACAGAAGGGGCCCAAGGACTGATCCCTGTGGGACCCCACAAATGACCCTCCTTGGGGAAGAGATTATCCCACCAACTACGACCCTCTGGGTCCAGTCCTGGAGCAAATTGCCTATCCATCGGATCATCTGGTTTCCCACCCCCATTTCTCCTAGTTTATCCAACAGGCCCCCGTGAGGAACAGAGTCAAATGCCTTGCTGAAGTCCAGAAAGAGGACATCCACTGGTCTACCCAGGTCCAAGGCACTTGTCACCCAGTCATAGAACTCCACCAGGTTTGTCTGACACGATTTCCCCGGGATGAATCCATGCTGTCTATCGTCCAGGCACCCTGACTTATCCAGAGCCCCCCCTAGCCACTCCTTGACAATGCCCTCCATCACCTTGTCCACCACTGATGTCAGGCTGACAGGCCTGTAGTTCCCTGCCACCTCCCTTGATCCCCCCTTGTGGATAGGCACTACATGCGCCACCTTCCAGTCTTGGGGCACCCACCCTGTCCTCAGAGAGATGGTGAAAAGCTCTGCCAGGGGTTTCGCCAGGACATCTGCAAGTTCCTTCAGCACTCTAGGATGTAATTTATCTGGCCCCGGTGCTTTCTCCGTCTTAAGGGAGCTGAGGGGAACTGCAATTTTATAATAAGCAGAGTTATCTCAAGTCAATCTGTTAATTTTAGAGTAAGCTTTCTGTTTTTCTCTAACAGAGGGGGGACATAATAGAAACTTTAAAATACCTCAAGGGAATCAACAGAGTCCAAGATAGAAGCATCTTTCAGAAAAAGAGATGTACAAGAACAAGGAGGCACAATTTGAAGATAATGGGGGAACCACTCAGGGGCAATATGAGGAAGTATTTTTTCATGGAGAGGGTGGTAGACACAGGGACCCACCTTTCTGAGGAGGTCATTGGAGTTGTGGGGTCAAAAACTGTAGGGGAATTCAAAAATGCGTGGGATGGACTTAAGGCAATTATAGTGAGTGGTAGGAGGAAGTAGGCTGTTGGTTAACTAGAACCTGCAGCTTATCCAATAGGTAGGAAAATAGGCAGACTAGGTGGGCCAAGCAGTCTTTATCTGCCATCAGAGTCTATGTTTCTATGTAAATCTTTCCCAATGTTCTTCCGATGGGCTCTTGCATGCAAAAGGCCTTTTAACAAAAAGCAAGAAACCAAAGAACCCCTGGGCTTACATTTAAGGCGAAGAAACATTACCATCCATCATAATCTCAGTGTTCCATGGTTTCAGAAAATTGATGTACTCGTTAGATTCTTGGGAATAAATCTGGCAAGACATTTGATAGTTGCCGGATCACAGCTTCAGCAGAGTGGAATGTAAAGATACCATGAGGTAGCATAATAACCAGCTTAGTGGGACATAAAACTCAGCTTAGTGGGATACTGAATTCTAAATTTTACTCTTCCTCAATGTAGAACTTTTTTTAATTTCAGAGTAAGCTTTCTGTTTTTCTCTAACAGATTGACTTACATCATTGAATATGTATAATCTCTTTTGCTGCCAATACAACACCATCTGTGCTCATGCTACATGTTGTATCTGTAGTTTATCTTGGAAGTTTAAAAGTTTACAGATTAATGCTCTTGTTTTTTTGCCTCGTTTTGGCTTTGGATGAAGTGCTCTGTGTGCTTGTTCAGTTAAATAGGAATTCCCGTAGTCCGGTGGCCCTGCAATCTGGCAAAACAGTGAGTAGATGAATTTTATTGCATCTGGTTGTTCAGCATCTTCTCAGATACCAATGAAAAGCAAATAATTCCTATGAGACCTGTTTTCTAGGTAGTCCAGTTTTTCTTCTGCTTTTTGTAAATTTCTGCATAGGGTAATCAGCTCTCTTTCCTCCATTTTGTTTCTGTCCTTCAGCGAACTTACTTGACCATTCACATCATAAACACAGAGTGTTAAACAATCCATCACAGTTTTAATAGATTTATATCCTTTGTTAAATTGGAAATCATTGATTTTATAGATGAAAATTCTGCCATGTACTGTAGGTTTCATCTTCTTTTTCTTTACCAGAATCTTTAGAGGTAGTAGAGTTGTTCATTTTAGCATCAGTCTTGTAGCACTTTGAAGGTTTGTGCTGATTTGGGCTTTTGAAGAGAGTCGCTGCAGCCAATTTCTTTCCAGCATCTTGTTCAGTCATCTTTTAGATATAGAATCTCCTGATCTGGGTCTGGCAAGTAATTTTTTGTTTGTTTATTTTTCCAGTTATTGCAGTTGAGAAACAAAATAAGTAGTTTTATGAGAGAAAGTTGAGGGTGATTTGTCAGAGACTTCTCAGCTCGCAGCCATCGCCACAGTCGACCAACCGGAAGTCCTCAAATGTTACAGTATTACAATGTTCCCTCATACTGTAACTTTATTAATTTTCAATATTTTCACTCCAAACTTTCTACATAATGATTTTTCCACACCACCTCATAAAGATGACATGTCATTTTTTTTAAATCCTAAATGAGCTGTGTTTTTGCACCACTGTTGTGAAATTACATTTTGGCCAGTATAACTATAAATGATACATGTCATGATTATAAGGTGAATCATAAAACCAGTATCTTGAAAAGTTGGGGTCAAAACTAAAAAAGGAAAAAGCACAGCACATACATGCAAGCAAACATTTGGCATTGACAAATGCTGGTCTATTGTGTTACTGTATTAGTATTTAACTTGCATAGCATTTTATGTAATAAGATTTGTCATGGTTGTTAAATGGCAGCCTTTGACTGAGAGGCTTAATTCATTCATGGTTTATGGGGTGCTGTGTTTTTTTTATAATTAGATTTTCCCATATTCCTTAACTGAAACTATATTCAATTCTCTGTCTGCCATAATTGACTGCAGCTAGCCATTTTATTTCCAAGGCCCCTTACATTTGTGTACAGCATCTTCCACCAATCCTTTCTTAGCTACTGGTCCCCCTTATGTCTATTGCAGGTGCCTTCTTACTCATGACTGATTTATGAACTGTCCCATTCATCACTACCTGCCCTGCATGTATTGGGGGAAGGCCTTTATAGCTCCCTCTGTGTTTCTGTGGTTGAGTTTCTATCTACTATCACTGCTTTCTTCCCTAATTAGTTTAAATACCTGATAATTACCACATCATTCTTCTGCTCTAGAACATTGGAGCCCTCTCTGCTTAGATGCAGGCCATCCACTGTGAACAGTTTGCATTCCTCCAAGAAAAAGCCTAAGTTCAATGCAGAGAAAAAGCATTCCACTCCACACCAGCCCATATGTTAAATTCCGTAATTGTATTCTATCTATGCTGTTCTTCATGTGGCACTGGTAGATGGTTACCATCTCTTCTGCTGCCCTCAGTATAATGCCTAATTCCTGAAACCTATCCTGCATCCTATCTATGATACAACATGCCAGATTGTTACTATCTTACTTATCATAATGCCTGACTTGCCCTACCCACTCATCATAAGGTTAAGTAAAGCCTCATCCCTAGTGGTGTCATACACCCATCAAATTAGAAAGTCAGGTAAAAAATCAAAGGGGAAGACATATGAGATCTGAACACCTGGCTTAAGGACTGGTGCCAAGAAAAATGGCATCATTTGTTGGAAATTGTGAAAGCTTCAGGGAAGGGGAGTTCTTTAAGTCTGACGACTTCTACCTGACAAAGGAGGGAGTTAGGGCACTGGTTCAGAAATTCGTTGACCACATGGGACATTAAAACTAACTGGTAGGGAGATGACAGCAGCTTTCAGAACAGCTCACATACAGCCTGTCACCTCTCCTCCTCCAGCTAGCACAAAATATGCAGATCACACTAGAATGTGAGCAACACTAGACAGGAAGCATGCAACGATAATACAGTCAACCAATGAGCAAAAAAACTGTAAGGGGGGAACAAGAGGAAAAAGGAGTAGACTCGCAACCATGGGAGGAAATCAGGAATGGAAAGCATTGTGCCTCAATGATTGTAGTCTGGCTAACAAAATACGAAACCTCACTACCACAATAGCGGATGCAGGACTAGATTGGGTTGCTGTCACTGAAACATGGTTCACAGACAATCATGACTGGGATACAGCTAACCCAGGGTATAACTTGTTCAGGTGGGATCAGGCAGGAAAAAAGGAGGGAGGGGTAGCCATTTATGTCAAGAACACCATAAAAGTGATGGAGATTCAATGGACACAAGGGGAAGCAAAGGCCCTGTGGATAACGATCTGGGCTGGAAATGCAGAACCCATCTGGGTAGAAGTAATCTACAAACCCCCATATCAGGAGGAAGCCAGGGACAAGGAAGTCCTGGAAGTCATCCTGTGGATGTCAGACAAAGTGGACATTGTGCTAGTGGGACTTCAATCTATCAGATATTGATTGGAATTCCTACACAGGAGCATCAGAATGAAGTAGGGACTTCCTTGTTGCACTACAGGGACCAGGCTGAGTCAACTAGTGAGGGCACCCACAAGAGGACATGCAATCTTAGACCTGGTATTTACAAATAGCAAAAGGGTCCTAGGCATCGAAGTGGGGAACCAACTGGGAACCAGTGACCATCACACTGTATGTTTTAGGGTAAACAGGGTTGAGGACTCTGGTCACTCAAAGCTGAAAGTCCTTGATTTCAGGAGGACAGATTATCAAAAATAAATACCTGCTTGAAGGACAACCTTAGCAACATATCAGGAGAGAGCATAGAAGAGTGTTGGATTAGATTGAAAGATGCAATAACCTTGGTCACATCACAGTGTGCCCATCAGGTTATTAAGAATAAAAAGAGGAAGAACCCATTCTGGTTCTGCAAGAAGGTGTCAACCAAGGTAAAGGAAAAGCTTAATGTGTTTCAAAAGTACAAAGAGACAATGAATGAGGGAGATAAAACAGAGTATAAACTAAAGGAGGCAGGAAAAGTAATAAGAAGTGCAAAGGCCAAAACAGAGTTAAGAATAGCACAGGGAGTAAAGAAGGGCAACAATCTGTCTACAGATACATATGGGAAAAAAAGAAAACCAAGGGAGGAATTGTCAGTATTACAACAAAGAATGGTCAGCACATGGAGGAAGATGGTGAGAAGGCAGAGGCACTCAATGAGTACTTCTACTCAGTCTGCACACACGAAGCAGATGTCAACAGACAGACGCTTAGTAAAAAGGACTATCTAGTTGAGGGACTAGGCATGAGTCCCTTCACAGGGGAAAGGATCCTGGAAGAACTCAATAAGTTGAGTGTGGAGAAAGCAATGGGGCCAGATGGAATACACCTGAGAATATTGAACGAATTTGTGAGGGAAGTAGCAGCCCCCCTGGAAAGGCTCTTCAAGAAGTTGTTGATCAGTGGGGAGGTTCCTGAGGACTGAAAAAGAACGATGGTGGTACCGCTCCATAACAGCAGGACCAAGGAAGAACCTGGTAACTACCAACCAGTTAGTCTCAACTCATTCATGGGAAAACTGATAGAGTCCCTATTGAAGGAAAGGATAGTAGCTTTCTTATAAGAGAGTGTTCAGCTTGACACAAAACAGCATGGTTTCATGGCAGGGAGGTCCTGCCAGAATAACCTGGTAGATTTCTTTGACTGGGTCACCAAAATAAACTCGGGAGCATGGGAGTTTGGCATAAAGTAACATGCTGAGTTAGAAATTGGTTGAATAGGAAAACACAGAAGGTTTTAGTTAATGGCATACTGTCAGAAGAGTGTAGGGTTATTAGTGGGGTGCTGTAGGGCTCAGTTCTAGGGCCAATCCTTTTCAACGTATTCATCAGTGATATTACTGATGGACTGGAGGGGAAGGTGAGCCTGTTTGTAGATGACACCAAAATTGGCAACACAGTCAACACACTAGAGGAGTATCAACACATGGAATCCGATCTCTGAAAGCTAGAAGAGTGGTCAAAAACTGGCAATTGAGATTTAATGCAAAAAAAAAATGCAAGGTCATGCACCTAGGAAAACATAACCTAGGGAAAATGTACTCAATGGGATGGGAGCAGCAGGCAGCTAATAGACATGAGTGTGACTTGGGGGTTATCATCTCAGATGACCTGAAGGTCGGCAAACAATGCAAGAAGACAGCACTGAAGGCTAGTGGCATCCTGGGATGCATAGGAAGGGGCATCATGAGCAGGAGACAAGAAGTGATCATGCCACTGTACCAGTCCCTGGTGAAGCCTCACATGGAATACTGCATCCAGTTCTGGAGGCCACACTTCAAGAAGGACATAAACAGGCTGGAGACAGTACATAGAAGCGCAATAAAAATTGTGCAAGGCTTGCACCAAAAAGCATACGAGGCAAGACTATGTGAACTCAACTTATATTCCATAGAGCAGCACAGGAATCGGGGGGATATGATAGAGACATTTAAATACTTGAAGGGACAAAACAAGGTGTAAGTGCAAAACCACTTTCAGGTGAATGATTATAACAGGACAAGAGGACATGACCTTCTCCTTAAAGGAGGCAGGTTCTGGACCAACATGAGGAAGTTCTTCACAGAGCGTTTGGTCAAACCTTGGAATAGTCTGACAGATGGGATAGTGGGGGAATTCAAGACAGCATGGGACAAATACTATGGAATACTCAAGCATTACAGAGAAAGCTAAGTGGGAGGTAGGAAACCACAGGCAGACTAGATGGATCACATGGTACCCATCTGCCAGCAATTTCTGTTTCTGTGTTTTTATGTCCTTCTGCAGAATATCCAAGAATGTTTGACTAGTTTGGCAACTGTTGTCTGACACATTCAAGTCTATCTGCTCATCAATATTGTTGTATTTAGTAAATATACAGTCTTGATGTTTTACTGTTATTATGACATACTATGCATTTAAGATTATGTTATTCTTCATTTATTAAAATTCATATCAGTTTTTATTTTATTTTATCACTATACTGTGGTATGAAGGGTGCTATGTAAAATGTAATTGTAGTTATTGTATTGTATTTTATTGTAGCATATCCATTATTTAATTGTTACAGTTATTTTTCCATCTCCAAAGTCCCATGCTATCTCTAATGATACAAATGTTAGCCCATTGACTTCTATCACTGCATGTTATGAAAATCTTTATTGTTGAAAACCCTAAAGGGTAATATGGCATTCCAATAAATGCAGAACAGACACATGCTGTGGTGTACAATAAATCTCAGAGGCTCAGAATTTTGCCTTTCAAGGTGTTTTTTTAAGTGACTTTGTCACAACATTTCAATTTCAAGAGATGCTGTTCTGTGAAGTCAGTCCAGAGAGGCAGAAAGAACATACTGACAGTAGATTAATCATCATTGATTGACCAATCTTAAAAAAAAACACAATGACTAGGAATATAACACAGCAGGAACTATTTTTAAAAGAAAATAAAAACATCAGAGGAGACAACCAGGGGAAAGGAAGATAAGCTCCTCTGCCACCTTTTTCAATAATGCATGATATTGTTAGAAATATCAAGTCAGACTGATTATAAAACATCAGCACTGAATCAACCAATGTGCTGCATATGAGGATATCATAACCATAAGCAAGTCTGTCACACAAAGTCTAAAACAGTAGAAGGTTCCACTTTTTAAAAAAAGGATATCCGCTTTTCAATTTAGAACACTTAAAACAAGTCAACATAGTTGGGTTATTTACTTTGTCACTTTAGACAAGGAAATGCAAGCAAAGATATCATGGCTTGTTTCCAGGTACATCCTAGGGTGTGTGTTATTTGTACTGATGATGGTATGCTGGTCATGACACCTGGGAACCTCCCCTACTCTGAGGTAGGTGGACTCCTTGTCTATCCGGCTGCTATTTAACATGGTGGAAACTGCTGATGAAAGTGGAAGTGGACACTTGGCTCATTCTAGCTTAAGAAGCTAACCTGACTGACCTACATCTCAGCCAGTACATGATAAAACAAAAATGGATGTGAACTTATCAGAACCAGAGACTATAAGGCAGTGTGAAATTCCTGGCTCAGCTATGACCACCTCAGATGCAGAGTTTGAAAGTGCAGAGGCCACAGGATTGGATTGAAAACCAACAGAGCATGAGGAGAACATTCTGAGAGGAGCTATGACAAGGAGAAAGGATGATCTGTTACAACTCTTGGTGGAGGAAAATGAAGATTGCCAGACAAAAATCCTGTGGTCTACCTGACAAAGCAGACCAGAAGAAAAGCCTGCTACAGCAGTCAAAAGTCCATTTGCACCAGTGAATGTGCCACCCTGTGAGCCCATGTGGGAAGTCAATGAAGCTGAAGACCAGTTCTCAACAGAGTGTACTACTGCTGCAATGACAGCAGCAACTTCAAAAGATGACAGTTGTCAGGTTACATCTGCTATTGCAGGGACTTCATGTAGTGAGCAGCTAGATCATGAGACCATTATCAGCACCCAACAGCTTTGAGTCCTGAAGCAGCGCTTCAAGCGGCTGGGTGTGTATAGAGTGAGACACCCACCGGGTGGACTTCTCCTGGTGTAATATTGGTATGGAGATTCTAGCAATGGCTGAGGTGAAGAGTCAAAAGGTAAGGGTTGGTGCTGTTGCACCTTCTTTATCCAGCTGACTGCCATGTATTGCACAAAAGCACATGGATGCAGGAACAGAAAAAACTTCTAAGGGAGCTAATAAGTCTGTCACTCCTGTTGTTTATACTGTGGTTGAAATTCACTATCCTTACATTACTGCTGATCACTCTCAGTTGCCTAGCAATGCTAGGACCAAGTCTACCTCAGCACACCTGCCATGTGCTGAGCCCCCCTGTCTGTTGCAGTACAGGTTAACCATGTTATCACACAGAACAGAGCCTTAGAAGTGTCAGAAATGGCACAAACTGCCTCTCCTTCCACAGAGCAAACTTACAATGTACAGTGGTGCCCAGCAGTATGAACCACAGTACTGCAGAATTCTGTAGTAGAGTTACTGCAGCAAACAATGCAGTTTCAATGGGAGTTAATCCCTTTTGTCATGCAGTAAACCTGTGACACTGTACTTCTTCCTGGCGGGCTTGACTGTACATGCAAGAATGATAGGAGAAACATTTCTAAAAAGTGTCACTTATCAGACAGCAGCTAAGACAACTGAAGCAAGATTCCCACCTCAGAACCCTGGCCATATGAACAATAATGCACAACAGATGAAAGTGCAAGGGGGAGAATCACACCTCCAAAGGACTATAGGACACCGCTACTGGGGATGAGGGGCAGCACCACAATGGCAAGGAAGAGCAGACCTCAAAACAAGGTTCTTTTAGAATGGCAGACTTGTTTGCAGTCATAGGGAAACCAGCACAGAGAGGAAATGCTGTTCGCCTGAAATACAAGGGGGACATAAAACTCTGTTTAATAGTTTGTCTTAAGAAATGTGCTTCAAGCATCGATGGGGTTTGGGGCAGCTGAGATATATACAATAATCCATACAGGGGGAGACTTGATTTTTGACATAAGCTTTAAAACTATACAATCATTAGAATTTTTTTTGGCAGGCATTTGAGCTGGTTAAAGATACACCTTTGTGGTCCCCATTTATAGCAATCCCACTTATAAAGCCCACAACAAAGACAATGAGCTCGATATTCATAGCCTCGACATTGATGCAAGGTGCCTGCATCAAACAGAATTGATGCAAGGGGTACTATGTGCCAAAACCTGTGACAATCCTGATTTTTGAATGCAGACTGTGATGAAATTGGGTGCCTGCCAGACTAGCCCTACACCAGTCCTGTGCCAAACACAGGGGTGCACCATGGCAGATGAGACTATGTGCCAGAACATTGCTGCTGTATCACATAATGTGGGATTCTCAATGGCCCCCAAAGTTTGTAGGACCTGCCCAGAGTTAGACCAGCCCAAAGCTGGTGTAACGGCCCCATGCACCACTACTGTCCTGAGATGCCAGGTGGCCAGGGAGACAAGAATGGTTGGATTCCGGCACTAGTGCTCAGCACAGGGACATGGTCCCTGACAGGTATCCATGCTGTGGTCTTGGGCTTATGGAGGTGGTTGTGACAGTGGAGAATGCAACCGTCAGCAGGTGCAGGGAGGTGCTGCAATACAGGATTCCAGCTCCATGGCAAGGGGAGTGTTGGGGACATAAGGGGCATTATTGGCTGAGTGGAAAGCATGTTGCCTGGTGGTGCCTGCACACTGGAGGATCAACAGGGTTGTAGTAGGCATGGTGACAGCAACACTGTTGCCTGAGCATGTAGTGTGACTATGGTACCTTGTGTGTGTGTCCTGACATCCATAGGTGAGGGGGCCCCATCACCTTCTGTGAGTTGTCCCAGAAGCAGTAGCACCATGGTGCACATTCCTTGGGGCACTTTGTGCTACTGGAGACTAGCAGATGGCTATAGGGCAGTGTCCTATAGCTCTGTTTGGGGGGGTTCTGCATTGCGACCTATGTGCAGTCACTCAGCTGAGTCCTGCTCTGATGGGTTGTGCGGCTCTGGCCGTGCTGCGGGAGCCACCTGTATCACAGCTGTCATAGGTACTGGCAGCAGGTGTTGCCACCATGGTAATCACCTGCCTGAGGCCACAGAGAGTGGTATGGGCTCTATAACCACAACTAGTACTCCAATCCAAACTGTTCCACAGGTTTGTACAGCGTGGTCCACAGCTCATGGTGTATGCCACATGGAGCTCATGGTGGTATCCCTTGTTGGCAGGTATGTGTCCTCAGAGTCCTTCCTCCCCCCCAAGGTGCCAGTCATACTACTACCCCTTGCTGTCACTGTGGCATCATACATTCATGTCACTATCATGAGTCTGTCACCACCCTCTCCTCCCCACCCACCAGCATTGGTCACCACAGCGCTTGGCGACTACTTTGACACACTCCCAACAGCTCTCAGGCACCAGTTCCACTGCTACACACCTGTCCCAATTTATTAATTAATTTATTTATTTCAAAAGTTTCACCAGTAAAGACATACTGAGCTAAATAGCAGCCTGTTTTCAGATGCATCCCGGGGTGGGGGGTGGACATAAGGGGATGGTCACGAGTAGCAATAGGAATAGAATTTACATAGCAGGAAGAACAGAATTATGCTTGTGGCAATCCCCTAATATGTGCCAGTTGTGTGGCAGATGAGTTACTGCTGCACTGCTTGTGTGGTGTTTTGCACCAGGAACGTATGAGAAGCTGGTGCAGGGTCCCTGGTGACTGGACTTCAATGCAAGCTGCAGCAAACAGCAGCTTCCATCAATCTCTCGGACTGTTTGAAAATTGAGTCTAATAACTTTATTAAGAATAAGGATGTTAACATCCCCAATGTGCTTTACTGGCTATGACAAAGTTGTGATGTCCTGGAATGTCCTGCCTCTATACTTGATTAAGACTGTGCGGACCGGGGGATGAAAAATACAAGGAAAACTGAGGCAGACATACAGTACAATGGTATTTCACACTTGCCTCGCAGTTACCATACAGGTAGGCACCAAGGTATCTGTTTTCACCTTGGGCAGCCTAGGACATGCCACATGTATAGGGCAAGGTCACATATGAGCTCAGTCTTCAACAGGACAAGATGCAGCCTCTGTTTTGAGCATGGCCATGTGAGCTTCCAGTGCCACAATCTGTTTTATTGCAACCTACATAGAAACATAGAATCTGTTGGCAGATGAGGACCATACAGCCCACCTAGTCTGCCCCTTTCCCTACTTGGTTTGGCAATCCATACTGTTATCTGGACTGCCTTTCCCCCACTCTGCTGTACAGTAGTGTGCCTTTATTCTTATCCCATGCACTTTTGAATCCCCGTACTGTTTTTGCTTCCACCACCTCTGCTGATAGGATTTCCATGGATCCACCACCCTCTCTGTGAAAAAAGACTTTCTAGCATTCCCCCTAAGCCTCCCTTCCTCCAACTTCATGATATGTCCCCTTGTCCTTGTGCACTTTCGTCTCTGGAATATGCTCCCCTCCTGTACCTTGTTTATTCCTCTGAGGTATTTGAAAGTCTCTCATATCCTCTCTTTCCCTTTTCTCTTCCAGTGAATAGATGTTAAGTTCCTTGAGTCTTTCCTCATAAGGCTTGTGGTGCAGTCCATGTATCATTTTTGTTGTTCTTCTCTGGACTGCCTCCATTCTGTCTATATCCTTCCAGAGATGCATTCTCCAGAAATGAGCACAATATTCCAGATGAGGCCTCACAAGTGATCTATACAGTGGCATTACCACTTCGCTCCTCCCACTCTTTATGCTCCTTCCTATGCGCCCCAACATTCTGTTTGCCTTCCCCACTGCTTTTATGCATTGTTTGGCTGACTTCAGGTCATCGGATATGATAAACCCAGGTCTCTCTTCTGACTAGTGGTTGCTAGAACCTGCACCCCTTCCCCCATTCCTGTATTCTTCTTTTGGGTTTCTGTGTCCCGGGTGCATTATCTTGCACTTCTTAGCATTGACACCCAACTGCCAAACCCTTGATAATTCCTCAAGTAGTCTTAGGTTGTTTCTCATTTTATCTAGCCCTTTCTGTGTGTCGACTCTGTTAAAGATCTTGGTGTTCTTCTGTGAATAGGCATACTTTCCCCTCCAGTCCCTCTGTAATGTCAGTTATGAAGACATTGAATTGAACTGGACCCAGCACCAATCACTGTGGAACCCTGCTGGTTATCTCCCTCTCTTCTGATTTTATGCCATTTATTACCACCCTCTGGGTCCTTCCTTTTAGCCAGTTTCCAACTCATTTTATCACTTTAGAGCCCACATCCAGATTCCCCAATTTCTTAAGCAACCTTCTATGAGGAACATTGTTGAATGCCTTATTGAAATCCATGTAGGCCTCATCCACTGTCCCTCCCCGATCCACCACCCTGGTCTCCCAGGCAAAGAAATTGATAAGATTAGTCTGACAGGATATACCCTCAGTGAATCAGTGCTGCCTTGGGTCTTTTGCACTGCCTGACTCCAAGAACTTCACTACCATCTCCTTAAGCAGGGACTCCATCAGCTTCCCCACCACTGAGGTCAGGCTTACAGGTCTGTAATTGCCTACCTATGTGCTCCTCCAGTCCCAAGGTGCTTCCCCATCTCTAGTAATTGGTTGAAGAGGGTTGTCAGTGGACCCGCTAGAACTTTCCTGAGTTTCTTCAACACTCTAGGGTGAATCCCACCTGGCCCAATTGCTTGTCTGTCTTTACTTTTCCTAGTTCCTTCAAGACTCTATCCACCATAAATGGGCTGGTGTCCACCTCTCCCCCTGTGCATCTTTCCTCGTGAATCGTGGCCCCTTCCCTGCCTCTTCCTTGGTAAATACTGAGCAAAAATATTTGTTCAGTATCTCAGCTTTTTCAATGCCATCTTCCACCCACCCAACCTCTCCATTTTTTAACCTAACAATGCCATTTCTGGTCTTCTTCATCTCGCTAATATAATGGAAGAAGGTCTTGTCCTCTTTCTTAATAGCCTGTGCTATTCCTTCCTCCATTCTTGCCTTAGCCCCTCTGACAGCTTTCCCATCTTCTTTCTACTTCTCCAGCTATTTCAGTCTGTCTTCTTCTTTCTGTGTCTTTTTGTATTTCCTGAATGCCTTACTTTTTTCTTGCACTTTCTTGGCTACTGACTTAGAGAACCACACTGGCCGCTTTTTTCCTTTTCTTTTGCTAAGCAATATGACACATTGACTTGTCACTCCTGCTATGGATCTCTTGAGCCTAAGCCACTGCTCTTCTACCCCTCCCCCCATATCTTCTGCTGCCATGGCAATTTTGAGCTGTTCCCCCATCTCCATGAAGCTGACCTTCCGGAAATCTAGGATCTTAATCTATGAATGGCGTCTTCTGCCAACATGTTGACTCTAAACCACATAGTTCTGTGGTTACTGGTACCAAGGGGACTTCCCACCTCAACATCCATGATTCTGTCCCTGTTTGCCAGCACTAAGTCCAGTACAGCCCCCTTCCTGGTGGCTCAACCACCAGCTGCCTTCGTTTGCCCCATGCATGGCAGACATGAGGTCCCTGCTCCTTGATGTACTTGCAGTCTGGGTATTCCAATCTGCATCTGGCATGCTGAAGTCACCCATTATTAGTACTTCCCCTTTGGCTGCCATATTATGGATGGCTTTCACTAATACTAGATCTATATCGTCCCCCTCCGTGGGAGGCCTTTAAGCTACTCCAGCACAAATGGTTGTTTTGTTCCCTGATTCCAGAGTGACCCACAATGCCTCTGCTTCTTCCCTGGATCCCTGAGCCTCCATAGCTTTAACCCCTTCCTTTACATACATAGCAACCCTCCTCCCCCTCTTCCCCTCCCTATCCTTTCTAAAAAGTGTATACCCTGATATGGCTGCATCCCAGTCATGATTCCCTGTGTATCATGTCTCCATAATAGCTACAATGTCCAGGTTTATGTCTGCCATCGGTGCAGTTCAGTCTATGATTTTGTTTCCCAGACTGCAGGCATTTGTGCACATGACCTTCCACTCTGTGTACCCCATTAATGTTCCTTGTTTATTGATCTTTGCCCTGTGCCGCATTAGTGATGTACCTTCTGTTCTCTCCTCCATTTAACCATGGTAGTTTTACGGTTAGATATAATGCTAGTTATTAGGTCCTCACTGCTTTCAGGTATGTCCTGTGGTGGGGGGCATGGTAATCCCCTTGACTGTCTATGCCTCCCCCCTTTTCAAGTTTAACTGATCACTAAGGATGCACTTAACCTTCAGTTTGAGGATACTTTTGCCTCCCCTGTATAGCTGCAGGCCTTCTGGAGAATATAGTCCTTCATCCCTCCAGGTGAGGTTCCAGTCCACACTGAAGCCATACCCCACCTCTCCACACCATTTCTTTAGCCATTTGTTGAATTCAATGACGTGGATGTCCCTCCCTTCCTCCTTGTTATGGACAGGTAGCACCTCCAAGAAGGTGACAGAGTGTGCTACTTGCCCAAGACTCCTCCCCAGCTCCCTGAACTCTTCTTGTACTCTCCCTACATCTACCCCCTCTCTAGCCAGGTCATTAGTCCCCAGGTGAATAATGATGTCCAGCTCCCCCCCTCCTTGCTACCACCCTTGCAATCCTAAGGGTTTGCTTGCCCTCCTTCCAAACTGTTGCTACCTGACCCTAGCTCAATCCCCTGGACAATGGAGTCCCCAACCAGGATTTGCTTCCTCCTCCTGTGTGTTCTTCTTGCATCTGCCCTTGCAGTTCCATCCAGGGATGACCCCATCAACCCCCATTGTGTTCATTTCTGGAGATGCTACACAATCTCTATTCTCTTCCAGGATGGCATATGAGTTGTGAAGTGCCACTGGCTGGGGGATATGCCTCCCTGTTGCCTCCCGCAATCTCCCCAAGGCCACCATAGTCCATCCTTCCTTTCTTCTTGGCAACCTCTGAGGGAGTGGTGGTGGACATGGTGGTCTCTGTTTGGGGGAAACATCACCTGTGTCCTCACCAACACTGCTCGGAGTTCAGCAACCTCCTCCCTTAACACAGAGAGGTGCCAGCAGATAGGGCAACACCGCAGTGTCCAGAAGGTCTTTCTGAACACTGCTGCCCCACATCTGCTGCAAAGCACCACACCCATCATCTTCCTTCTACTATCCTTACCCTAAATGCCCCTTATTGCCCTGTACCCTCTGCTGCTCTTTTCTTGTATACCATGTCCAGTGCCCAGCTATATACATTTGTACTGTCAATACTCTTTAGTGGTATAATGTATCAAGGAATGTAGATTTATGACAGGGTGTCATGCATGCCGATGTTGTGTACTGAAATAAGATGTCTAACAGTGTGTGTATGCAGTCAGCTGGTACCGTATGATGTTACAGATTAATGGTATAAAGAAAGGGTTATTTACCTGTGTGATAAAATGGGTCATTCATATAGGCAGTGTCTCTGGGCAGCACATAATCACCTAGATTATGTAACACAAGACCAAGAACAAATTAAAACCGAATCCCAGGCACATGCTTAAGGTCCCAGGGACTCCCCAACTTCCAACTGGAGAGATAGATCCATGTCTCCCGGACCTCACTCTGGGCCCCAGGCTCGTGATATATCAGAGCTACAGCAACTGGAGAAAGTGATCCATATGCCTGGATTTGCTGTGTAGGATATCACCCAACAAGGAAGTAAGTTACAGGTGAACACTGAGGCAGAGGTATCCACGTCGCAGGAAACAATGGGCCTGTCAGTAGAGACACATGGTCAGGAGGATTCTGTGGCACCAGACACCCCTGGAATGGATGAAAGCAATGGACACATGCCTCTCCCCACCTTTAAAACCTGCAGTGATAGAGGTCCCTAAGCAGTGGAGGGGCTGATCTCACCAGCTGAAAGTGAAAAAGGATAAAGCCCCACCCTCTGTAACTAAGTAAAGTAAATGAAAACAATGGGGAGACACTGAGGAAGAAGATGAGGTCTTGGATGCATCCACAATAGCCTTTTCCATGATGAATTAAGAGATTAAAGGACAGAACTGGGTCTCAGTCCAGTATGACATGAGGGGGAATTTCTGACACATCATGTTTTGAGGACCTATTTTAAACCCAATAACCCTTAATGAGAGCAGCATTACGGGCCATAAAAAGAGACTTATAACCTGAACATACTAAGAAAGCTGCCTGTTAACATTTTGTGCCTTCAGGATACCTGACTTAAAACCGTACATGAAATGCATCAAGCCTGAAAGCTGTGGGCCATGGGTTGCTCATTTTGGTAACAAGGAAAGGATTATGTAATGGGGTAGCAATTTTACTAAAAGGTGTTAAATTTACGGTACAGAGAGGAGTGGAAATATAGCCAGTAAGAGCACTGTTAATTGATGTAACCTGCTCTGACTTGAAGTATTGTTTTGTAAACATCTATGCTCCTCAAACCATTGCAGCAAGAGTTGAGATTTTCAAAAAAGTACAACCCTGTCTTCGCGCTAACTGGATAGTTATTTTTGGAGGGGACTTTAACTGTGGGATGTCACTGGAAGATAGATGGGAGTCAGACCACCAATGTCTACAGTGACATGAATTTTTTGAATGAAATGATTGGTACTGCACAAATACGGGATGGCTATAAAACCATACATCAAGCTTGAGCAAAACTTATCTGAGAGGGATGCTTGCAGCTAGAATAGATGTTTTATTACTTTTTCAAAATAATCAAGACATAAGGAGCAAGCACTATGGAAATTGAAACATCTGACCACATGGCACTGTGTGTAGTTGCACACCAGGGCCTCAGTCAAGGAAAGAAACATCTTCCTTTTGGAAATTAAACTATTGGCAAATGTAACACTGTATTAAAATGGATCAACCTTATTGCAGTGAGAATTTCAATACAATGTGCCTACGATTCAATGGTTGACTGGTGGGTAGCCAAGAAACAAGATTTCAAAGCATTTTTTTTAAATCAAGCAATCTGTGAAAAACTCACAAAATGACCATTTGCATTACTTAAATTTAAAGAGCAACTATCCCGGTGTTTAAAAAATTTGGCAACAAGAACAGCAAAGAGGCTTACCTGGCACCTTTTCATATGTTGCCATAGTTTTAATGTTTAAGTGTCCCTGTTTGGGAAGGGAAGGGATCATATTTTGGCTCCATGGATCCCTTCCACTTCTATGTACCTGCTGTAACTCTGATCTGCCCATGATCCACCCACATGCTATCATGTTTGCTAATGTCATTATATGGATAATACTGGGATGTGCTACATAGGAATAAATGGGGCCAGTTTTCAGAGTCCATTTTGGGGATTTCAGATGGCCATCATGGACAAATCAAGGGCACCGCTCAACTAACAAGGTCCTTATTTGTTGAGCAGTGCCCTTGATTTGTCCATGATGGCCATTTGAAGTACCAAAGACAGACTTTGAAAACCAGCACCATTCATTCCTAAGTAGCATGCCCCCACACTGTCCGTATAGTTACATCAGCAAATGTGATAGTGCTGGGGTGGATCAGTGGTGTATCAGAGTTACAGCAGGTACAAGGAAGTGGAAGATATCGGCACAGCTCCATGAAGCCAAAATATGATCCCTTCTGAAACAGGGACTCTAAAACATTAGACCTTTAGCAGCATATGAAAAGGGGCCAGGTAAGGCTTCTTTTCTATTCTTGTGGTAAAGACCTGAGAAGTTGCTCTTTCAGGATCCACCTTTATAAGCTTTTATAGCTAGCATAGAGAGAAAAATATAACTTAACCCAGGAAATACAGAATATTAAAACTGAAATGTTCAACTTTCAGTGCAGTCAGGCTGAATCCCTGAAACAAGAAAAACAGTTTGGACCACAGAGCCATAGAAAGGATTTTTATGTTTAAGGGATTTGCAGATAGGGTGAACAAGAAAAAAATGTTAGATCTAGCTGAGTGAGACCAAGACATAGTACACACTGACCTAGAGGAAATACTAGCCATTGTTCACAAATGTGTTACAAAACTATTTGGAACTGTCTGATACACTGTGGAGTGATTCTTTTTTCAAAACTTTGATCTTCCACAGCTGCCGATTGAGATTAAGACAACTATCACAAACTCTATTAAGTTTGGGGAAATACAATCAGCTGTAGGGACACTGAGCAATAACACCACTCCAGGGGCAGATGGTCTCATGTCTAGAGATGGTGCGAAGTTTTAATTAATCTGAGAGTTCAGGGGAATTATCACACTCCACCATCATGGATAAATTCACAAATGTTTTCCCCATGCTAAAAATTCATATTTTCCAACTTCGGCATCTGACTTTGCCTAGTAATATCTCCTTCAGAGTTGGCAAAGTGAATTTTTGTGAAAATTAGAAACACAGAAACATCGAAGTTGTTGGCAGATAAGGACCTTTTGGCCCACCTGGTCTGCCCAGCTTTCCCTGCCTACTGTGCCACCGCAGACCTTACTCGATCTCCAATCGTCTCCTTCCCTTGCCTCACTACCAAGGTCCCCTTGTATCTGTCCCATTAATGCTTGAATCCTGTCTCCATTTTAGCACCTACCACCTATGCTGGAAGGCTATTCCAGGCTTCCACCACCCTCACTGTGAAAAAGTATTTCCTCACATTTCTTCTGAGCCCCCTCCCAACTCCATAGTGTGACCCCTTGTCCTTTTGCTTCTTTTTCTATGGAAAATGCTGCCTTCATGTACCTTATTAATACATGTTAGGTATTTTAATGTTTCTATTATATCTCCCCTTTCCCTCCTCTCATCCATAGAGTACATATTTAGTTCCCTGAGTCTCTCCTTGTAGGGCTTTTTATGCAGGCCCTTCACCATTTTGGTAGCTCTCTTTTGTACTGCCTCAACTTTATGACTGTCCTTCCAAAAGTGGGGCCTCCAGAACTGGACTCAGTACTCAAAGTGAGCTTTTACTAGTGATCTGTGCAGGGGTACTATTATCTTCTTCTTTCTACTGGTGATACCCCTCCCTATGCACCTGAGCATCCTGCTAGCCTTCCCCATTGCCTTATCACACTGCTTGGCTACCTTCAGGTAATCAGAGCGATTACCCCCAGGTGGTTGCCAGTACTGCGGCTTTTGGTAAGCACCTTGTCTAAAGGTCACATGGAAAAGCTTCTGCAGCTCGTGTGGTACATCTCTGTACAGTAAGTACCTGATTTGCTTCATGTTTCTCATTTCTAGAGGGACAGAGAGCTTGGAAGGAGTCGGTTCTACTCAAGAAAGAAAATATATATTTCAAATGCTGCTTACAGCAATTTCTTTATCTTTTTATCTGTCCTGTATTGTACTTCAGTTAGTGAACACTATTTTAAGAGTTAATCCTTATTTTGAATCCCTTTTTCAGACATATTTGTTGCGTTTATTTTCCTCAGTGTCTTGAATCTTATCTGTCTGTAACTCTCGCTCTCTCTTTTTTTTTGTTTGGATTGGAATTAATGATGGAAAGTTGCCTTTGTAAAAGTGTTCACACATGTGTCAATGCCATATCTCTTCATCATCCTTTTTTTTCTGAAGCACCCCTCCCCAATAGCACCTTACCTTCTCCCAACCATGGAGCAGCAGCAGCAGCCCCACCTGATCATCTAACAGGGCCATGCCCTTGGTAGAAGAAGATGAGGCTTTCCCTGGACCAGCAGCAGGAGCCAGAAAGCAGTAATGAGGAACAGAAGCCCTCTGTTCCTCCTGAGATGGAGCAGCAAGAACCTCTGTGCTCTGTCATTGTGGTTCCACCACCAGGAACATCTCTGCCCCCTGCTGAGGAACCTCACTCTTCATTCTTGGGCTCCACTGTTCCTCCAGCAGTAGCAGCAGCTCGCCCACACCACCAGTACCCCAAATCTTCCTTGGTGTAGAATGTCCTTTTGCCACTGATCCTAGTGACTACAGAATTTTCAGTTGTAATTTATGCAAGGCATGTGTCAGATGGAGCAACCAGGGTACCCACTTGGGTACCGGGGATTAACTAACACATTTAAAAATAAATCACTAGGCTTAGTGGGAGGAACAGCAAAGGGAAATGACTAGTGGTGGTGGTCCTTATGTGCCGGCAGTGGTGAGATGAAAAGGGCATCAGGGAAGTTTATATTGCATGGTAGGGTAGCAGGCAAACCCTGTTGAAGCAGCTGCCCACTCAGTTCCACTTTAAGCTGCTGACACTGCAGCAGTACCCGCACCTCCAGCAGCAATAACGTCAGCACTAGAGCTTGCTGGCCTAAGGGAAGGAAGTGGGGGACCTCCACTGTTGACTTTCAGAGATGGATCATGATATAAAAATGATCCTGTCCAATCAGGAGAAGCTGCTGGAGGAGGTGGCCGAGCTCCGCTGTGGCGGTGTGGGTCCTGGTGGTAGTTCCATTCAGTGAGGTTGTCACTTGTTTCTTGCTTCAGAATATTAAAGCAGATTAAATCCCAGTTTCTGTTTAATGCTATCCTATCCTCTTTCTATTCTTTCCTTCTAGCTGCCCTTCTCATTTGTTCCCCTGAAAAAAATAAAAAAAAATGTAAATATACAAAAAAAAAATATCTTTACTATCTAACTGTATTGTTTCACTTGTTGTTCCATGTCTTTATATCTGTTTCTGTACTCTTGCTACTGTCTTTAAAAAATAAACCAAAAAATATATATTTCCTACCTATATTTTCTTGATCTTTTTCATCTCTATATCCGTCCCCTTCCTCAATTTTTCTCAACTACCAGAATAAATATGTCACATTCTGCTACAGGTACCACTACATAGCACTGCACTGTGTGTTTGCAATGTCCTAACACTGTTGTCATGACTCAGTTAATGTTAACTGTGTGTAAATCACAATTTATATAAATTGTCTTCTCCCCAGGATTTTTCTCGTGAGCCAAAAAATTGGACTAACTGATACATGCTGCCACATGGTACTTCATATTATGTAACACTCTTGTTGTAACACACTTTGTGTTCATTGTGCACTAATCACATTTCACATTAAATCTGTGAGTTCCAGAATTTTCCTGTAGTGCCACAAAAAAAATTGGACAGGCTGCTACATGTTGTCGCAGCGTACTTCACAGTGTGTAAGTGCCTCAAACTGTCTTACTGTAACACACTATGTGTTAATTGTGCATTAATCACAATTCACATTTAATCTGTGAATTCCAGAATTTTCCTGTAGTGCCACAAAAATTGGACAGGCTGCTGCCATACTTTCACACTGTACTTCCCAGTGTATAAGTGACCCAAACTGTCATTTTGTAATGCACTTGTGCATTAATCACAGTTCACTTTAAATCTGTGAATTCCAGAATTTTCCTGTAGTGCCACTAAAAATTGAACAGGCTGCTACATTATGCCATATGGTACTTTACAGTGTGTAATTGCCCCAAACACTCTGGTTGTAATGCACTTTGTGTTCATTGTGCGTTAATCCCAATTCACATTAAATCTGTGAGTTCCAAATGTTCTTGAAGTGCCACAAAAATTGGACAAACCGCTACATACTTCCACACTGTGCTTCACAGTGTGTAGGTGCCCCAAACTGTCCTGTTGTACTGCACTTTGTGTTAATTGTGCATTAATCATAATTCACATTAAACATGTGAATTCCAGAATTGTCATGTAGTGCCACAAAAAAATTGGACAGGCTGCTACATGCTGCCACAGCATACATCACAGTGTGGCTGCACCCCAAACACTTTCTTGTAAGGCACTTTATGCTAAGTGTGCCTAAATCACAATCCACAATTTTTTTTGAAGAGCGTAAGGTACATAAATTCTGTATTCCAACATGTTCAGGTGCAAGTGAGAGAAGAAACAGGTCACCATGCTAAATGCATCACTGCTTTTAAATGTTCAGACAGCATTGAATGAGATGTTTTTCCAGAAGTATTATGCACTGCTGTTAGCTGGTGCTATGCAAGACTCCACAACAACTGTCAAGATGCACTGTAGTGCCCAGAAAATAAAAGTGAATCTCCCTGGCTGAAAAAATTTGCATGACACTGAGAAATGAGTTTTGCTCCCAGAAGTGTTATCTGCTGCTGTTACTAGCTGCTGCTGTGATGTACGAGCCTCCACAGCAACTGTCAAGATGTACTGTACATTAGTGCCCAGAAAATAAAAGTGAATTTTATTGACTGGAAAAATGTGCATGTTGCCCAGAAATAAGATGTGCTCCCAGAAGTGTTATACCATAGGCTACTGCTGTTGCTATTGTAGCTAGTGCTGTGTTGTGCTGTGCAAGACTGCATAGCAACTGTCAAGATGCACTTTAGTGCCTGGAAAATAAAAGTGAATTTTCATGCCTGGAAAAATTTGCATGACACCCAGACATGAAATGTGCTCCCAGAAGTGTTACTGTATATACTGCTGCTGATGTACTTTTTGAATGTAGCCTACAGCAACCAGATCTGTATGATTGATCTTCAGCTTAAGTATCAGTTTGTTTTGCAGTGACCTACCAACAGTGGTAAGTATTTTTTTTTGTCTTCTTTTGGGGTTGGGAGGGCTGAGAGGTTAATTGAAATTGTTGCATTTCTAACAATCTTTTTCACTGTTTCTCTCTTTGCAGGTATTTATCACTAGGGTGATTAGAAACATAGAAACATAGAATTTGACGGCAGATAAGGACCACTTGGCCCACCTATTCTGCCCATTTTCCTACCTAACAGATAAGCTGCAGATCTTAGTTAACCTACAGCTTACTTCCTCCTACCCCCCACTAGGACTGCCTTATGTCTGTTCCATGCATTCTTGAATTCCTCCACTGATCTTGACTCCACAACCTCCTCAGGGAGGCTGTTCCATGCATCCACAATCCTCTCTGTGAAAAAATGCTTCCTCGCATTACCTCTGAGCTGTCCCCCCTCTATCTTCAAATTGTGCCCCCTTGTTCTTGAACATCTCTTTTTCTGAAAGATGCTACCCTCTTAGACTTTGTTGATTCCCTTGTGGTACTTGAAAGTTTCTATCATGTCCCCTCTCTCCCTTCTTTCCTCAAGGGTATACATATTAAGCTCCTTTAGTCTTTCTTCTATGTCTTCTGGTGCAGACCCTGCACCATTTTGGTTGCCCTCCTCTGGACAGCCTCCACTCTGTCTATGTCTTTGCGGAGATGGGGTCTCCAGAACTGCACACAGTATTCCAGATGAGGTCTCACCAACTGTCTGTACAGAGGGATAACAACTTCCTGTTTTCTATTATTGATGCCTCTTCCTATGCATCCCGGTATCCCCCCAGCCTTCCTTACTGCTTTCTCACATTGCTTGCCCACCTTTAGGTCATCTGATATAATTACCCCCCAGGTCCCTTTCCATTTTTACTGTTGTCAGTGTCTCAACCCCCATTGTGTACGCTTCCCCTGGGTTTTTGTTTCCCATGTGCACTACCTTGCACTTCTTTGCATTGAATCTGAGCTGCCATACATTTGACCATTCCTCCAACCTTGCCAAGTCCCTTCTCATCCTTTCCACTCCATCTTGTGTATCAACCCTGTTGCAGATCTTTGTGCCGTCTGCAAAGAGACATACTTTTGAATCCTGTTGCTGCATGGTTCTTGTCTACATGTGGTTATTTGATTTTGGACTGTTTCATACCATGGAAGGCAACTTTATTTTCCATTTCTTTTTTCTTAAGTCATATCCATATGGTACTATATAACTGTTGTTTTCTCCTTTTTCTAGTTTCAGATATTTTTCCAATGTGTGACAATTTCAAATTGTACAGTGAAGCAGCAGCATCAGTTGGAGGAATTTTATGTACCATATGCTTGATACAGAGGACATGTTGACTGTAATAACTTCACTTACAGTGCTGGAGAAGCTTGAGAAAAAGGGCCGAGTATTAGGTAACAAGGTTGACCACCTCAGCGATATGGTGGAAATTAGAAGATGCAATGACTTGCTTGCTGTAGGAAATGAGGAATCCTTCTTGATGGCAGAATCTATACAGACTTGATATGAACATAAATTATCTAGACTATAATAAGCACCATATTGGGTTATAGTATACCTGCGAAAGGAAAAGAAAATTAAAAAATTAAAAGAGAAAAGAAGTTTTGTAAAGGATACCTATCATCACATTTGCAATGGCCTAGCCTTGAAATGGAACGAAGATTCCCCAGACAGAGGAGGCAGAGGAGGAGAAGTCCTGCATCCTGGGTCCTGGGTGAGAACTGAACAGGCAGAAGGAGACCTGAGAAGATGAGAGAAAATTATGTAGACCTTACTTAAGTGACCACTGTGGGTGACTGACCACACAGGCAGTATGTACGTTGTCCACTTCAAGTGTTACTGTCCATGCCTCCTGTGAAGAAAACAAAAATTAATTTAGCCTGATGTTTTTTCATTTTTTTTAGTCTTTGGTAACCACATAAGGCCCACTAGGCAAAAGTGCCTGCTTTCAGAGGCGACCTGGAAGCAATGGAAAGGTTATGTGATTTGCTCAGAGTCACACAGTATGCAAGTGGAGGTTGTGGGAATCAAACCCAGGTCTGCTGGTTGTACTAAGCACATTAACAGCTTGTTACTCTAACCTCTAGGCTATACAGCCAACCCCTGCGGCTGCGCGAGAGATTCATTGTCTAATCCCACACCTTCAATAGCTATCATCTTTGAAAAAAAAGAAGTAATTTAGCCAGACTTGCCACCATTGTTGCCGCTTGATAGATCAATTGTCTCTAATCCCACTCTTTCCATACCTGTCACCTGTGAAGAACAAGAAGTTATTTAGCCTGACTTTGCCATCATTGTGGCAGCACGATAGATCCACTGTCCAACCCCACTCATTCTGCATCTGTCACCTGTAAAGAAAAAAAAAATTTGCCTGACTTGGCATGACCACTATGTCACTGTTTACCCATGAAAGGAAAAAGATAACATTAAAACTTAAAAACATAAAAAGATAATATCAGATATTTATGATCAAATTAGTAATGATGTTGCCTTGTACTAGCACAACAGTGCCACAGAGAATGGTGGTGGAGGAAGATGCAACTTTAGTCTGTGGTTTCTGTGTGCTGTCTGAAGTGAGAGGGAGACAAAAGGAAAGCAATAAACGCATTTTAATGTCTTGGAAGCAAGGTAGAAGACCCTTTTGTGTGATGATGGAATCACCCACAACAGTGAGGATCAGTAGTGAGAAAAAACATGAATGTAACTTACTGTCACAGCAGACAATGTTGGCTTTTGTTGGACATCAGGTCCTACTGACTTGATGGGCTGGTTGACTGGCTGGAGGCTCAGCTTGAGGTCTGGCTTCCTGGCTGGTGGGTTGACTTGCAGGCTGGCTGGCAAGATTGCTGGCAGGCTGGCCGGGAGGATGGCTAGTGGGACAGCTGGCTGACTAGCTGGGGGGGGCTGGCTGGTAGGATGGCTGTTGAGTTGGCTGGCAGGTTGGCTAGGTGGATGGTTGGCTGACAGAATGGCTGATAGACTGGCTGATGGGCTAGCTGTCAGGATGTCTGGTAGGCTGGCTGGCTGATGCAGTCTTCAGAAATGTTTTACTTTGTATGTAAGCATTACATAAGACAAGGCAGATGGTGTTCATCTGATGGCTTTATGCAACAGTATCACAACTTGGGGAAAAATATTCACAAGAAAAAAAAAACTGAATCATAAAGATAAGGATTAAACTGATAAAAAAGAAAGGAGGGATCTTACACTTTTCTGTTTATGCACTACAATCATCATCCAGGAAGTAGCCCTCACAATCTTACATACTGGAGTTGTCCCCACATGGGAATTCTTTCTCCATTACTGCGTCATCTACCTAAGTGGAAGGCAGTTTCCCAATATCAGTACCACCATGCTGTTCTGGTTCTTCTTCATCATCATTGCCGTGATGTGGTATGAACACTGATGTAATTGTGTTATGTGGAATGAATGCGCTCTGCATACATTTTCATGAATGTTAGCATGACAACATTTCTAAAAGACAGATTTGTAAACTTCTCCCACACAATTGCACCCACTGAACTGAATACCCTCTCAACACTGACACTCAAGGGTGGACAGCTAATATATTTCACTGCTATGGAGGTCAGTTCGGACCACTCAGTGACTTTGCTTCTGCAGTACAGCAGAGTCTCTTCCAATATGTCAAGATGACTGGTGTCTGCCAAATACGCATCCACCATTCATTGTGTTATGCACAATTCTGCTGATTCATCAGCCTCCTCCTCCTCCTTTTCATTTACATCTGCAATTACCTTCTGGAACAAACCATTTCAAAGTGGATTTATTATCATTTTTTCTGTTCCACGCCTGTTCTTTTCAGCCTGTTTAACTGAAGTGATGGCAACACCCAGATTGTGATCCCTGTCATTTTGTGCCTTACATAACTGTGTCTGTAACATCTGTGCCCCATGAACCTGTCTTATTAGCTGATTGGTTAGATTTTGTACCTGATCACTACCACCTTCAATGACAGGGCCCTTTTTATATTGTGGGTCTAACAGTTCCAAGATATTAGCTGTGAATTTCCCATTTATGGTTGGTGCAATAAGAAGGGCAGCTGGACCCACACAAACAGCCAGTTTCAGAGGGATAGTACTTGCAGATAATACAGACAAGAATAAATCAGGTATTCACCAGTACTTCAGTTTTATTGGTATAAGCTTGAGCTGCAAGCCCTTGCCCCAGCACTTCAGCTAAACAGCCTTCGTCAAGGGGCATAGCTAGGAGACCAGCCTCAAAGTTTAAATAGCCAGAAAAACAGTGACTTCATACAACAGGTGCATAACATTAAACTAACACCAGGAATCATTTCATTTATCAACAAAAATGTATAGCAAAAAGTCTCTGAAATGGTAATAGTCTTCTGGATAAAAATAAGGTATAAAAATAATAAGATATAAAAGAAAACATGTTGCTAAATAAGCTCTGTTCCAGACAGAATTACAGAATTCAAATAATTTAATCTTAGTAGATGTCAGGCTCAAAGTGTTAAGTAAAAGTAGAGGAAGGAAACAGAAAAAAAAGACAAAACTCTCAAGTGATGACTTAATATCTCTGTGTACATGTAAACAAAATGAAACTACAGAAATCTGTCTTTGTTGATGTTCCTTTCCTTCAAACAATTTCCAAATAATATTTAAATCATTTAAAAAAAACACATGTATCAAAATTAGTACCAGCTCTAAATGTAGTAATATCAGCGTCATCAACAACCAGACAGTTAACATTTCATTCTTATTTCTAACATTTATTGATGTGGGGGGGGGGGTGCAGAAACTTGTATCATTTAAAGGGAAGAAAACCACTGTTTAAATCAACAGGCACCCGGACAAATTTCTGTAGTTTCATTTTGTATACGTGTACAGAAAGAAATGTTTAGTCACCACTTGAGAGTTTTTTCTTTTTTCTTTTCCATTTCCCTTCTCTACTTTTACTTCACACCTTGAGCCTGACATTTACTAGGATTAAATTATTTGAATTCTGTAATTCTGTCAGGAACAGAGCTTAGTAACAACATGTTTTATTTTATATCTTATTAATTTTATACCTTATTTTCTTCAAGAAGACTATTACCTCTTCAGAGACTTTTTGATATGCATTTTAGTTATCGATAAATGAAATTATTTCTGGTGTTGTTTTAATGTAATGCACCTGTTGTATGATGTTACTGTTTTTCTGGCTATTTAAACTTCAAGACTGCTCTCCTAGCCATGCCCCTGATGAAGGTTGT
This sequence comes from Neoceratodus forsteri, assembly GCA_016271365.2. Classification (NCBI taxonomy): domain Eukaryota; kingdom Metazoa; phylum Chordata; order Ceratodontiformes; family Ceratodontidae; genus Neoceratodus; species Neoceratodus forsteri. The sequence continues at coordinate 876,000,280 of CM057452.1, read as the reverse complement.
TTTGCTGGAGTGCTGGGGCAAGTGCTTGCAGCTTGAGCTTATACCAATAAAACTGAATTACTGGTGAATTCCTGATGAATTCTTGTCTGTATATTGTGGGTCTAACATGGTGGCAATACCAAAATCTGTAGACTGCAGAATGCTGGAGATATGGTTATTGCTGTCAAATAAATGCAACATGTGTTCCATTAAGGCATAGCTTCCTCTGTCACCACTTGCCTCTACCACCTGCTATACATTTAACAGCATCTGCCTCAGCACCCTTAGAAGTGGTATGGCTTAACTGATACAGGGTCCCCATTCACTGCTGGTGGCATGTTTAAATGGCCTTATAATTATGACCAAACCATCCATTAGTGACCACTGACATGCTGTCAGAGGCATTGATACTCTGTAACTGTCATGGATTGTATGCAGCAGAAAGTATTCAGAAATGACTTTGTACTGCTCATACAAATGCTCGATCATGTAGAGTGTTGAATTCCATCTGGTGACAACGTCTAGATTCAGATAGTGTTGAGGTAGCTTGTTCTTGATCTGCAGGCGTCTTACAAGGTTGCAGGCCTTTCTAGAACAAGCAACATGGATACAGATGTGGAGGGACACAATCAACATCAAATTGATTTCAGGTTATGATAGAAACTTCCACACTACTAGATTATGACAGTGTTCCTTACATGGAATCTTGAGAAACCCACAACCACTAATGCATTTAACCACATTTGAGCCATTATTGCTCACAATGAAACCTGGTTTCAGGGAATGTGGTTGCAGTCACTCAGCAATTTCAGTCAGGAGCAGTCCTAACATTTTCTGACTTGTGTGTGAGCCTTTTACACTCTTCATTGCCAGTGTGGCATGCTGGCTAATACCCATAATGTTACAGCTACCACAGCTGGGTTTGTCTGCCTTGATGTTTGTTTCTTGCACTGTTTTGTCCTCACTGTGACGAGGTACCTTTGTAAATGAGCCTCTGGCTCAAAGGTTGTTAAACTGATGTTCTAATAAATAAATAAATAAAAATACAGTTTGTCCTTCATTCCAGCGTAAAATACTACTCCAGGTACCTATGCCCAGTGGGCTGTAATGCATAGATAAGAGCTACCAGCTTTTTGCCCACTGGTACAAATATCCGCATATCCATACTAAGAGGTATGTATGGTGATGCTGAATTCTGCAGGGCATGTATAACTGTGCATATTGCAGTTCTAAAGAGTTCTGAATGGCAAGGGTGTAGAAAAAGGTTTCTGATGGAATCTTCCATTTTGGACAGGCATGGGGCCATCAACTCTTGGAATCCCATGTTCTCAACAAAAGAGAATGGCAACAGATCAATTTCCAGCATTTCAGTGATTGCTACATTAAGATCCCTTGCAGTGGTAAGATTGGGTGGATATTTGTTATGATGCTCAAACATGCTATGCAGTGTAGGATGCACCTTTCATGGTGTTGGGCTGGGGGATATCAAACAGCTGGACTCTGGACACTGATGGCATGGCTGGAGGGGTAGCATTTTTGACTCGGGGGGGGGTCACAGATATTGAACAAATGAATGGCATGATTGTTTGTGTTTTATTGACTGGGTTGTTGTGCTTCAGTGACTCTGGCTGCTACTACTCAGATCATCACTGCTACAATGGCTACTACTGAATAATCCCACTGATTCCTCCTCATCATCTCTGCAGTCATCCTCTGTGGTCAATTCCAATTCCACTGGGACTGTATCCATGCCGCTTTAGGATGCCTTGCATAATGAGTATGATAAAGGAAAAGGTCCCCCTGCACTAGTTTCCATTTGGTACTGAGTCCAGTGTAACAGGTGCCTGGACCTAAGGTGTGAGTGTTGCCTATCAGTGCCTAGGAGGCTCCGCTTTTTCTGACAGCTAACACACGCTTGACATAGCTGCCAGATAACCACTGTTTTGTCAGCTGGGCCAGGGTGTAAAAATTCCAAACTACGGATTTTGTAGCCCTTGTTTTCACATGGTGGTGGACTGTGTATTAAGACATTACAGGGGTTAGTGCTGGGGATGATTTATGCACTGCTGTGACAGTACATGACTCCTGCTGTGTTATTACTGGCTCGACAATTCGAACAGCAACAACAGCTGGAGGACTGGGGGGGAAGGGCTTTGGTAATTCTCAGAAACTGTGGTGTACATAGCACCACAGGTTCAGTAGCATGACACTTACTTTTTTTACAGGTTCTCTTAGAAGGTCCAGATCATCATCTCCATCCCTACTGAGGCTGATAATCTCATCTTGAGATCTGTCCTCTACCTCCTCATCATCACATTCTCCACCCTTTATTACCTTCTCAGCATCAGTTTCCCTCCATGCAGCAATCAGATCTCTCACATCAGACTGTGAGTCATGCTCACGCTCATCAACACCACCATGAACACCAGTTTTGGGATCATCGATCACCTCATGTTCCTTCGCCACATTTCCAGAGCAAGACATTTTTGGGGGTTCTTAAACTGCTCCTATTGTCGCTGCCTGCATAGCCAGCAGTGCCAGCACCCACCAGTATTGATGCCACAGATGTGGCTGAGAAACATTTGGCCACACTAATGCCCCCATCACTTTTGCCAGTTACTCCTTATACAGTACTAATTCTGCCGTGCCCTGATGAACCTGCAGCAGAAGTAATTGTTTTAGATATAACAACCTTCTGAACTTGGGTTACCACTTTTTAAGAGCCCAAAGTGGGATATTTCTTACTGAAACATGATTTTTGCAGGACAATATGTAACCTTGACCAATGCAATAGACTTGTTTTCTCTAAATAATCAGAATTAAGACTAAGTGTTGTAGTTTGTTTCGTTGTTTCTAGTGTTTCTTATCATTTTAAGGTATTTTAGTTAAGGTATTATAGTTTTTTTCAACATTTAGAGAAAAGTCAGAAAATATTTTTTCTTCTATAATGTCAGGACATGTAGTATTTTTCATGTTTTTTTTGCAGGACACAACTGCTCAAATCAGGACTGTCCTGTGAAAATCGGGACAGGTGGTAACCCTATGAACCATAGAAAATACACTTTTCTTGGCAACATCACTAAGCAACTCAAACTTTAAAAGAGTGTCTCTTTCTGGGCATTTTTATATGTAAATTTTGAGCACTGCAGTTAAAGTAAATACAGGCAGCAGTGAAGACACTGAAACACCTCAACAGAGCACTGTGATTTAAATAACACAACACTTTACTGAGCTAATGGTAGCTACAGTAAAAACAGCACAAAATATGTTTTTTACACCAGTAATACATGACAGGGATTTCAGGGACTAAGGAAACATGCAAAAACTTAGGTAATTATAAAGACGTTACTGTCACTATTACAGTACAACTAAAACTTCATTACATGCAAAAACTAAGGTCATTATAAAGATGTTACTGTCATTATTACAGTAAAACTGTAACTTCAATAACTATACATGATAACTAAAATAAACATAGTCAAACCAGGCTGACAGAAATAAAGACACCAAACCTTTCTACTGAACTAAAATAGCAAATCACAGAAAACAGAAACAATGATTACAATGAGCACTGATGAAAGCAGCAATAGTGTTCACTGACAGGGCTACCTTGCTTGCTGCTAGCTAGCCAATACGTTCCCCTCCACCACAGCACTGTTTTACTACACAAAAATGAAACAACTACTTTAAAGTAAACAATTCAGAGAAAACAAATACCCCAAATAATTGCTAATCTAGAGGCACACTAGACACTTCTGGGAGTGATTTTATTCAAAAGACTGTGGCAGGATTCACAAAAGGGATGCCCCCAGCACATCCGAGATACGCCGGGGCATTCCCAACATGTGCCAAAAGGTGAATCTGGTAGGGGACCAATGCACTGGAGCAATCCCGATGCACCAGCGCATTGCAGATGCACTGCACACCTCCAGTAATGATATGTGGTGCATCTGGAGGGTCTGTGAAGGGGCGTGCCCATGCATACCTGGCACAACACCATTCACAGCCCAGATCTGTGGCACATCCCAGGGGCAGGTTCAGGGTTGTGCCACAGAAAGATAAGTCTAAGTTTTCTAGAATTAAATGGGTGGCCACAGACAGGCAGGCTGCCATACTGCAGGTAGCAGCATGGCAGCCTGCACACCCTGGTGGTACAATGTCCCCCCCCGCCTGACCCCCTGTCGCAAGTCCCTCGCTGCGGCAGTACAGTTAGAAACACAGAACCCCACCAGCCTAATCCTCACTGGAGAAGCCACTCTCTGCGGCAGTAGGAATGTAAGAACAGTACTGACTCTACTGAGAGCGACATCTGTATGACTGACTCTGAAATCCTGACATGTTCATATGCCCATATTGAACAAAACTGCAATACAGAATACCTACAGATTGTTGGCGAGCAGCGTTTGTTACATCACTCTCATGTGTTACTCATCGTGAGTCCTGGACCCTGCATTGTAATAACAACCCCCCCAATACCCTCCCTCTCAGCTCTGCTGCCCTTCCTTAGGTATTACAATATGATAGAAACTCTCCTTTGTCCAGATGCCTGCTCCTGTACAGAATCCTCCCCCCCCCCCCCCAATGAGTAGCACATGACAGGCCCAATGTGTGGTGTTTTGTGTTACAACCAACTAAGGTTTGGCTCGAGCTCAGGGTTCTTTTGCTTGAACCCTGAACATTACAAGTGCGGGATTCTAGTCTGCACCAAGCCGGGATGTGAGCTGGTCACCAAGATGGTGCACCAGGAACTCAGGGCTTACCTTGAGTTGTTGAAGCCAGTTCTGTTGGTCCTGCAATGGTACCTGTCCTCCGGTCGGTGGTCTGGTCTGTGGTCAACAGCTGAACATTCCCCTAGTGTGTCAGTGGTCAGGTGGTGTGGGCACTGGTTTTCTGTTCCACTAAAATGTGTAACAGTCCCTCATCAGTTGCAGGTTTGTTCGGCCACAGCACGTTCAGGAGCAGTCAGAGGGAGAGAGAGCCACAGAAGAGGAGGAGCTGATGGTTGCACCTTGCCATCGGGTGGAACTGTATGTCCCACTTCCAGCGGCTCCCTCCCCCATCAGTCTCACAGTCCTGTCAGCACCCTGGACCAAGGTGGTGAGTCACTGGCAGCACCCTTACGTCAGTGCCATCTACCAAGGCTTGGTAATTACATTTAGTGATCGGGACATCAGGGTGATGAGTCGGGATAGCAAACCATCGGTAAGACGTGCATCAGTATTTCAATTGGCTCAGAGACCTGGAGATGGGATATTGAATGGCAATATTGTGACTGTCGATCAATCAGACCAAACCCACCCAATGGTACTCCTCAAGCCCCCCCATAGCCCAGCTGACCCTCCCACCCAGACACCCCCAACCCACCCCTCTTCCCCCATCCCAGCATGGTCCCACTGTTGGCAGGCAGCTCATCCCACCCGCATACCACCACAGCTGCCTGCTGATGGTGGAACCATGCTAGGATGGGGAGATGGGTGGGTTGGAGGTGCCTGAGTGGGTTGGGGGTCTGCTCGGCTACTGGGGGTCTTGAGGCATACTGTCAGTTGTGCGATTGGGTCAGGGTGGGTTCCATTCATACATTCCTACTGCCACAGAGAGTGGCATCTTAAGCATGGAATTGGCTGGGAGGGGGGTTATGTGTCAAACTTTACCGAAGTAGAGAGTGCCATCTTCAGCGGGGATTCTGCTGGGAGGGGAGTTCTGTGTCATACTGCACTGCCACGGAGAGCAGCATGTAATGAGGGATGCAGGAGGGGGAGGACACTGGGCAGCCAGAGATGCATCCTGGTCTGTCCACGGGATGAAGTCGGGCTAGGGAAGGGTGGGAGGGTTCTATTATTCTACATGGGGCTATGCATGTGAACCACAGCCCTTGCAGGGTACCAGGCGCATTCCACCAGGTGCATCCCTGCAGGCGCAATGCAAATGGGGCCATAATGGCATGCAACTGGCTCCATTGCACCATGCATGCCTAATGGACTCATTTGAATGCCCTGGCTGTGAATAGCAATTTTTGGTGCTGTGCATCCTGAGATGCGCTGCCCCAAAGGGTTCACAGTCTAACATGGGGATGCGCTGGCACAGCCTGAGATGCTCTGGGGCATCCTGGGCTGGGTGTTCCTGTGCTATTCACAGAGGGGATGCACTGGGAGCATCTCCCTGTGCCTCCTCTGTGAATCACCCAATTTGCACTCAGTGCATCTCCCCTGCGCAGGGGCAGCCAAGATGCACTAAGCACATCTTTGTGAATCCTGACCTGCATGTTTAAAGCCCTTTTGAAATGTTTTTGTCACAGAGACTCACAGCAGACTTAACACCAACTTTTTCTTTGAAATACTGCACTGAATTCAGCATATGCATGGCAATGCAGCTCATTGCAGTACTATGTGACCTCCAATCCCATGGTACATTGGAAACTTCTCCTGTGGGCCTCACTTTGTAGGCAGAGTTATCAAATCTGCCATTTACAAAGTTTTGCATTGCAGACTAAATTCACAAATTAAGATGAATTGGTGATTTATTTAGATGAAATAGAGAATTTCTATACAAAGTAAAGTTTTCTAACTTTGCACACCTCTACTCCCATCCAAATTTTATAAAAAGCTTTCTGAAGAGCTAAGCCCAATTTTAGTAGCCCTGTTTAATGAGTTCCTCTCACAAGGGTACAAGAGTCAGTGCCCAAGGAACTGTCTCTTAAATAAAGATTTCAGTCTCTTTAATAAAGATTAAATTTTTTTTGCCAGAATCTTAGCATGGAAGCTAGCAGGTGTAGCTGATACCCTAATTTCTATTTAAGACATGTGGGATCCCTCAGAGGTCAATGTTTGACAATCATGTCTACCTCAGGGAATTAATAGATATGGGACAAGCAGGAAACAGGTCAGGGTTTTTACTATCCTTGAATCAGGAAAAGGCTTATGACAGGGTATGTCATCACTAGAGGAGGCAGTATAGCGTAGTGGTCTAAGGCTCTGAGCTGCAAATCTGGTGACATCCAGCAGACCAGACCTGGGTTTGAATCCCACTGCTTCCACTTGCATACTGTGTGACCCTGAGCAAGTCACTTAACTTCCTTGTGCTCCCGGGTCACTCCTGTAAAAAAGTTTTAAGCTTAGTGTGCTATACCTGGTTAAACAACTAAATAAAAATTTAAAAAAAAAATCCCTGGCACAGTATTATATACTTTTATAACATGGATCTTGGCCTCATATAAAAATGCATACATCACACATTTAGTGAATGCATGGGTTTATAGAGATATTTGAGTTTGCAAATGTATGAGACAGTGGTGCCCTTTAAGTCTGTTTCACTAAAAAAATATCACCAACAGCTTAATCTGGTTCAAGGTCAGTTGGCATTCATCTGTATTCCCCTTCCCCCAGGTCGTGCCTGAAAATAGGCAGGATTTGTCTAGTGCACTTACCCGGTCAACAAAAGCTAATATATAATATAATATATATAAGTCCCCTACTCTACATTTTTGTACTGGATCCTTTGATTGGAAACATACAGATGTAAAAAGTTTCAAGGTATAAGCACACAACACAAAACATCTGTGGTAAAACTTTTAGCATACGCAGATGATATCTGCTTGTGTTTGGCAAATGAGAATTCAGATCCAGAAGTAGTCCAGTTTATACAATAATCCAAACTACTGTATATCCACCAGGGCTAAAATGAATTACAGAAAAAGTAAAAGAATATGCATAGGTAATTTCAAGATAAAGATACTCTTTCAGGTCAGGTTGCAAACATACCAAGTTACCACCACCCCTCTTAAAAGCATGGGGATATTTTTTTGAACCAACAATGATGTCTTTCATAATTGGGATTTGTTAAACTCTGTGTAAAGTAAACCTATGGAAACAAAAATGATTATCTAGGCAGAAAAGTAATTTTCTGCTGAAAACACTGATATTGCCTATTTCCTACATCTTGCACATATCTTCCCACTATATTTTTTTAGGGTTTATGAGGCAGCTGCCTGAACTCAACTGAAAAGGAATTTTAATACCCAGATTATTGCCAAGGGGAGATCAGAATGATCAACCCCATAATCTTTTTTTCAGTGTAATTTTATTTATTTTTTAATATTAGTCATATCTAGGTAGGTAAACTAAAACTGTGGGGTGCATTGGTTGCAACATGGCTGGTTCCCAGAAAAGAAAAGTGGGAAAAGGATGCCTTAAAATCCCTTGCAAGCCAAGAATAGTTAGGATCCCAAGAGATACACATTATACTCTAATCAAAATCAGACAGTGGAAGCTAACAGCTACACATGTCATGTCTCAAAAAACAATTGTATGAAGCCATCCTGCGGTCAAAGAAAAAGAAGTATTTCTTCAACTCACAGATAAAAGAATTTGCTTAGCAGTGTTTAACATAAACTGACTATGTAGCCATGGGAAATAAGGGGTTAGAAATTTCTGGAAACATAAAGCTTTAGAGGAAAGAATATGCCCCAGACCCACTTGTGAAAGGGAATTGGAAGCACAGGAACACTTTCTTTTTGTTTGCCCTTCAAGAGTAAATCTTGGCTCTTACTGTTACAAGAATGGAAGAATAATTCTCTTGCCCCCTCTTATGAAATGACTGTGTTGGGGATATATCTGAGTATGATGGATAAATATCACAAAAGCAGACTGAGAGTGACATTTACATTGTGTAAATATTATCTCTGGCAGGCAAGTATTCTTATACATTGCAAGAAATAAATAACAGCAGCAGGTGAAATATTAGCAGCCATCAAAAAAGCATTTCTGAGAATATAACAGGTTGAGATGAAAACTATGCAATCATCCCTGTTTAAACAACTGGAGACATTGTACAGGGATCTTTACTTGACTGAAGACCTTCTATGTGCTCTTCCTGTTAGCCTTCATCAATGTGTAAACTAGTTTTGTGGAACGCATGGGATAAGCAAGAGGTGCACTATTGTATATGAATTTTGGGAAATGGTGTTACGTACGATACACAGAAGTAAGAGTGGGTGACACATGCAGGAAACTAATTTTCTGCTACATTACTTTTTTTTTTCTTTGCTGTTTTTCTTTTTCTGTTTGTGTTAACTCACTGAGGGTGTGAATATATTAATTTAAAGTTTTGATGCAATTTTTGTTTTATTCTCTTGTCAATAAAACATTTCCCTACTCTTCTTCAATAAATGACATGGGATATTAATGCCCACCTAGACAGTGACAAAAGATGGGCAGAAGGGACCTCAGTTTCACATGTTATCTGAGGAACGGCACCTAAACTCTACAGTATCTCCCTTGTGATGCACTACAGTGTCAGTTATAGGGATTGCCTCAAGTACCTGATGTGGAGCTAGAACCCACAGCCTTTCAATCTTCTGGCCTCAGAGGTCAGCATGCTACCTACAGAGTCTCTGGCATTGACATTTATTATAAGATTTTAGCATAACTTTACAGGGACAGTCAGGCTGTCCCACATGGATAGATAATTCCCTACACTTGTGTATCTAGGGTGCCAGAACAGTTCAACTTTGGTTCACAATTCTCATGCCCTAAGAATGCCTGTGGGACACTGTTAAATCCATAAGAGACATCTCACCTGTTCCTATAAACATGTAATAACCTACATTTGCCAAACATCTTTGAATTTATGTGTTTATGCCCCTAACTGCCAGCCTACCCAACATACTTCTGTAATGCTCTTTCTGCCAACCTCACAGATGCTACCCAAGCCCTATCCAGACTACCAGCCAAATGGCTCTCCACAGGGAAAGCACCCCCATGGCAAGCCCAGTGATGGGTAGAGGACTCCTGGCTCATGCAAAGTCTTCCATCCTGAGTCATTAAAGGCTAGAAATATTCCTTGGGATAGCAACATAGCAGGGGCATACACATACAAGAGGATGTCATCTGTGTATGTGGTGGCCTACTATTCTTTATTTCTGTCTCACCCACCACTTGTGCATACACTGGAAGCAGCTCTGTTCATGTAAGTCTGATGGGGAGAGGCAGATCATTGCATAGTCACCCCAAATGTTTGACATCTCCCCAATTTCCCACAGGTGGCTTTGACGCAGCAAAATACATGTTGCTCTCCAGGGTTCTGAGATCACTGTCTCTACATTGCCCCTATACCTTATGAACCCAGAGTAGTTGGGCAGGATCACACAATAAATCCATATTCCCACATTGGAGCATGATGTGCTCCCTTGGTTCCAATTGGCTGGGTTCCAAACAACTTTGAACTAATGAAACTTGACAGTTTCTATGACTCTACGTACATGCATTTGCTCCTTTATGTTCAGTATATTATAATTATTAGTTCTTGGTGAAACCTTTAAATAAATGAATATACAATAGTTGAGCCTTACAATTTGTTCAGTGGGCCTATGCAGCTGGATTAGTATTATTCTTGTGCAATTGTGATAATTGTTTGGCCATTCAAACTATCTATTCCATGGAGAATTACCACCCTGCAGTGGTACCGAAGGCAAGGAACCCTCTAAGAGGGTTCCAGCCCTGGAAGTGTCATGGGAAAGATTCCCTTGGCTAAGGGTACCTTAGGAAGGAGCCCCACCCCGAGGAGAGAGGTGTGCCACTAGAGGAGGGGAGGAGAGTGGGGCAAAGAAAAAAGTGTTTCAGAAGGAGGCTGGGAGGAACTGCTTGTATAGACCAGAAGGGGGGGGTGGCTAGTTGCTCACCCCATTGAAGTACAGGCATAGCCTTTCAATTCAATGAGCTTATGCTACCAGAGTAGTGTTATGCTTGTGCAACTGTAATAACTGTTTGGCAGTTCGCACTCTATTCCATGGGGAATTATCACCATGTAGGGTACCAAAGGCGAGGAACCCTCAAAGAGGGTTCCACCCCTAGAGGTGCTGCAGGAAAGATTCCCTTGGCTAAAGGTACCTTAGGAAGAAGCCCCAAAAAGAACATTAAGCAGCAAATGTAGACTATGAGGTAGAGAAGCAGATTGACAGCAGCGAGACAGTTTGATGAAACATAAATGATACAGTATGCACAAGTTGTCAGTATTGCACTGATAAAATGGAGTACAATGATGACATGATGGGGTTTCCTAAGGAGACAGGGAATGGTGAGTAGGGACACCATTCATCTCCATCCAAAAGCGGAAGCCTGCCTAAGGAAACTAGGGAATATACTATAAACAACTAATTACATATTATGACCCTTGGCATAGAGGAGAGGAAAAATAAACCTTTTTAACAGGAGAAAACCTCTGGAGATCCAAGGCCTAGGTCACCTTCCCTCCAGGCTAGGGGTAGTTTATTTTGTGATGGCTCTGCTATTGCAATTTAGAAACCTAATAAAAGAGGAGGAAATATTTAATTTGGTGGTAAGTTCTCATGATCCTTCTAAAGGAAATGTTTCTTTTTTTTTAACCAGGAGAGACACTCTAAGCTGAAAGCTTGTTTAAAAGTGTGACCTGGGAGCACAAGAAAGTTAAGTGACTTGCTCAGGGTCACACAGTATGCAAGTGGGGGCTATGGGATTCAAACTTAGGTCTCCAGGTTTACAGCTGACAGCCTTAAACCACTGTGCTATACTGCCTCCAGAGAATGCCATGAAGGGTTGCAAGAGGCCTCTGCAACAATGGATACTCTGAGTGACAGTGGATCCCCAAGGTGGGAGGAGGAGAGCAATGACCGCTGAAGCACTCAGCTGGCCTACCGACTGAAACAAACTAGGTAAACCAGAGGTGATCATAGAGAGAATAACTTTCAAAGGTGCCACAGTGATGTCATAGCCAAAGGAATGCTCTTGGGCTGTGAGGGCTCCAACCTTCAACATCTGAAGTCTTAAATTCTGCATCAAGAGATGCACCATTTGACTGCAGGCTAAAGCTCCACTCGGAGTGAGGACATTCCCACTATGGCACAGATGAGAAGGACCCTGCCCTGAGGGTTACATGCTCAAGATATGGTCTTCATGAGTGCAGAGCAAGACCCTCGGCTTACAGAGCTAGCACTGAGCTAGAAAAGGTAATGGACATGGTTGTCATTCTTCCAATTTATGAATTAGTGCATGAATCAACATTGAGTGCTTGATAGGAGGAGGCCGGGTGAAGCCAGAGGCCATAGATTAGGTAGCAGGCCTTGAAAGGTTGCACACAAACTCTGCAACCACGAGATTGAAAGGTTGTGAGCAAACTCTGTAACCATGAGAACTACCAAGGAGGGCCTGGGTGAGGTAGAATGATGCAGTGTGAGCCAGTGTTTGGTGGTCTGATAGTAGTAGCAACCAGCAGAAAACAAGACAGCCAGTTCCATTACGGAAGCCAAATTGATTGTTACATAGAAGATAGGTGTTTATGAGAGGTTGTGATGCCAGTGGATGATTCAATGAGATTTAGCGTAAATTAATCAATGAGGTTTAGCAGATAGGAGACATGTAGCAGGATTTGCAACAGCATTTGCAACAGCAATAAAATGGGCAACAGCATAAGTAAGCATGATGTATCACATAGGAGGTAAGCTGAATTATGTATATACTTGGCAACCAGTTCCAAAAAGGAGCAATCATAATTTACATAAAAGCATTTGATGCTTTGTTTTCAGCATGAATAGTGAATTGATATGATTGTTATGAATGGTGAATTGATATGATTGGCATAAATACCTTAAATGCCATTAAGGTGGAGATAGGATAATCCAGTAAGGAGCATGAAACACAGAAATGGAATGCAATAAACATCTGAAGGCAATGTATGCTGCACAAGTTCTTGAAAACCATTTAGGCTGTGAGGTAAATCTATGTAGTCAATGAATAACTGAAAGCCATGTAGGCAAGGAGCAGCAAAGGAACAGGTGATTAATTTAACTTACTTAAAACATGCTCCTGCTACCCGGAGCCACAATGCACTGCTGAGACACCACAATACTCTGCTGTAGGCAGCAGTCATGATCCAGCCATAGCACCTCTACAGTGCAAGGAGCCTGATCCACCTACCCCCCAAAGAGATAGATAAGGTGCCACTTGCCCCCTCGGGCAGCGGTCATGATCCAGCCATAGCACCTCTATGGTGCAAGGAACCTGATCCACCTACACCCCCCAAAGAGATAGATAAGGTATGATGCTTGAAAAAATGCCACGATTTCTCTGGGCTGTGTGAATGCTGAACCGGATCATCACTTGCAATTTGCTGTTTTCAATTTCAGCGCCTTTTCAGGGTAGCGCTATTGGCTCCACACCTGTGTAGAGCTCCCTGATTGACTGGTCTCACTCACCTGAGACAGGAGCACACAAGACGTGTGGCTTAATGTGAGCCTGCATCCCTGTACTCGGCTTCTAATTTATGTATTTTAATTTAGCCTGTTCTGCTCAGCCTGGGTAAAGTAACTTACCATTCCCCCCAGCTACAGTTTCTCTCCAACTGTATGTGCACTGATTCAGTGCTAGCTCTGCAAACTTCCCCTTGATTTTTTCCCCAATTAAGCTTTCACTCTGTACACTGCCTTGAAATGAGTTTGTAAAAAAGTTTTACTGGCTTTGTTAATATATATTTTTTTTAATCCTATTTAAGACTGTACTGGGTTTACATGTTTACTGCTATGGACTTAGAAAATTCAGTGAATTGTAAAATCTGTGTAACCTCTGTCTTGAGCCTAAGGCTCCTGCTCTTGACTTTCATTCTTAATCATCTTCCTTTGTCCCCCTGTCCTCCTCTGTCTCTGTTCTGTCCCTCCTTCCCTCCCCCATCAGTCTGTTCTTTTGTGCTTGTTTTGGATTCAAGAGTTAGCCGGCACCTTGCCTCTGTCTGAGACTGCCCCCTGACTTGTCTTTCAAGTTGGTGCTCAGCTATCTTTGTGTGTCTCTGTTTAGACACCCCCCATCTGCTCCTATTTAATCTGCTGTCTCCTTCCTTACAGGTGCCAATTGACCCTCGGGCAGCGGTCCTGATCCAGCCATAGCAGCTCTACAGTGCAAGGAGCCTGATCCACCTACCCCCCAAAGAAATAGATACGGTATGATGCTTGAAAAATTGCCATGATTTCTCTGGGCTCTGTGAACGCTGAACCGGATCATCACTTGCAATTTGCTGTTTTCAATTTCAGCACCTTCTCAGGGTAGTGCTATTGGCTCCACGCCTGTATAGAGCTTCCTGATTGGCTGGTCTCACTCACCTGAGACAGGAGCACCTGAGACGTGTAGCTTAATGTAAGCCTGCATCCCTGTACTCGGCTTCTAATTTATATATTTTAATTTAGCCTGTTCTGCTCGGCCTGTGTAAAGAACTTACCAATCCCCCCCTGCTGCAGTTTCTCTCCAACTGTATGTGCACTGATTCAGTGCTAGCTCTGCAAACTTCCCCTTGATTTTTTATCCCACCCCCTTCCCCCTCCCAGGCCTCCTTTAAATGCACACAGTCTCCACCCACTCCTATCTGATGTTTCAATTTATTGGTTACTTACTGTCAACAACTGTAATTCCTCCCATCCCTTTTGCAACTAAGCCTTCTAGCAGCTTTTATCTCATTCTGTCTTGCTGAGGCATACCATTTTGGTACTTTAGGTTTGCTTATTGCTGACTAGCATATCCTGTCTTGCTGACTAGCATATCCTGTCTTGCTAAGGCACTGTTTTACTTGAAAATTGTACTACAAATTACTGAGCTGTGACTGATTTGCCAAAAAACTGTGTTTGTTGTCTAAAAATGTTCTCAGCAACCAAGTGTTACAGCCCTTTCTTGACTTTGTAGTTCTCTCCAGACTGAAAGGTGCCAAGGAAATTGCAAGCTTTTCAGTTGCTAATTGAGTTGTTTTCACTCAGACTGCTAGCCTTTGTGTTGCCCCACTATTAATTCGAGCTCCTCTCCTTTCTCTAGCCAAGAACCCACTAGGGATCCCAGCTCAGACCGTGGACACAGGGTGGTCGGCGCCTCCGGAGCCGCTGCCTGAGACCTCCCCATCGGACTCCACCACTTGAGAGGTACAGCAAAGCCACAATTTTTCATCCACCTGCTCATCCCCTCTCCTGTGTGTTATTATATAGACCCATTAGCACTGCCCACTCCCATCCCTGATGAATCTCCTGCCTTCTCTTTCTTACTAAAACAATTTGTTAATGCCAGGTTCCGTCAGGGGAATCCTGCAACCAGCAGCTGGCGAGCTACCCTTGTTATCAAAATTCCCTTATTTACCCAACAACTGCAATTATGGCAGCCTCATGGCAATTCCTCCTCCTGACTGCACTGTGTATCATACCCCTTACTGGCTTATTTATCCAAAAAATTTGAGACTGGGGGTACACCACATCCTCATCCTGAAGACTGCTCACCCAATCTGACTCTACACATCACATATTATGCCAAGGCTCCTTGCCAACTGATCCAGGTGGACTACCTTCCTCAAATAGCAACTATTGTAGGTTTTTCTACGCCTCCTTTCTTATCTCTAATTAATTTGAGTTACCCCCACTGGCATTACACAGCCAGAGTATTAGCCTCAGTGTCCTTAGGCTTGCATAAATTAAAAAACAAAGCTTGGCACCCCGGTTCCTACTCCATGCCAAGCCAGAAAAAGCATCGAGCTCATTGCCTTTCACTTGAATCCCTGAAAAAATTGCTACTCCTCCTCTTACTCTGCTCTGGCAATGTTGAGCTTAATCCAGGGCCCATAAATAAACTTACCTCCCCTTCTGAGTCACTATCTCTTAAAGGTATTAGTTTTATGCACATTAACGTGTGCAGCCTGCTGAAAAAATTTACCCTTATCCAGGCTTGGACCGCCCATACAATGCCAGATGTGCTTGTTATCTCAGAATCCTGGCTTCGGCCCTCTATGCCAAATAGCGTGATTAATATACCTAACTACCAGATCTTTAGATGCAATAGGCAATCCAGAGGAGGTGGGGTCTCCATCTACATCAAAGATAGATTTGTGGCATCAACACTTAATTCTATCTCACTGGTAGTGAGATTTGAGTGCCTGGACATAAAAATTGACCTATCCCCATCGTTAGCACTCTGAGTCATATGATGCTATATACCACCATCTGCCGGTACTCAGCTCTTGTCCTATCTTACAACTATCTTGGACACTAGCCCCCTGGAAACAATTATCCTCAGGGATCTAAACTACGATTGGCTGTCGGAAGCCGGTCACCCGCTTAAATCTTTCTGCGACTCCCTTGGTTTCACTCTACTCAACAAAGAGCCCACCCATATCAACAAAAAGAATACAGCCAAATGTACCCTTCTGGATGTTCTGCTTGTGAATAAGCCCCCATTCCTTCTCCCACATTGGAACCTTTGACATGGATATTAGTGACCATTGCCTAATAGCTGGAGTTTGGGCAGCCAACAAAGTGCCAACTATGGCAAAATTCTCCACCAAAAGGTCAACCAGGTCATTCGACCCAAAGGCATACCTTCTTGACCTAAAAAACTTCCCCTTGTGGTTGAGTTTTTACCTTGCTAAAACAGTGGAAACTGCATATTCTATACTACATGAAATCATTACCTACGCCATGAATCTACATGTGGCTCTGTCAAAAATACGCATAAAGGCTATGAAATGCTGTTGGTTCACTCAAGATCTCAAGGCTGCACTACTGTCCAGGGATAAACTCTGGAAAACTGTCCGTAAATCCCAAAAAGAGGAAGATTGGCGCCTCTTTAGAACAGCCAGAAATTGCTGCACCAAATTGATTAGGGAAGCTAAAGCCTGCTATTACCAAGCTGAACTAGATACTGCAGCCAATTGTCCCTCCAAATTCTGGGCCACGATCAAAGAACTGGCGGGAGACGCATCACAAAATATGCTTCCTACAAAAATTACCTCTGACAATACAGTAATCAATGACAAAAAAGAGATACTGCAGGCATTCAACACACACTTCACCACAGCAGGCTTAGCCTTTGATAACTTGCCTGCATGTAGCCTGCGCAGCCAACTTGGCATGATCCCACCAAATGTTGGCTCCGTTAGTCAACATTTCTCATTCTCATCGGTTTCCCTCAAGGAAGTGGAAGACTTAATTCTCCACCTGGATACTAAGAAAAGTGCCGGCGCAGATGCACTTGAACCATACTTCCTAAAGATAGCATGCCATGTATTGGCAGTGCCTATTACTCATTTATTCAACCTGTCCCTAACACAAGGTACCCTCCCTCAAATATGGAAGATCGCACACGTTATCCTGCTATTTAAATCTAGAGACCCATGCGACCTTAATAACTATAGGCCAATTTCTCTCCTACCCACACTCTCGAAGCTACTGGAAAAAATAGTAAATGGCCAACTAAGATCCTTCATCGACAGAGAAAAATTACTAAACCCCCTTCAAACCGGATTCAGAGCCAACCACAGTACAGTCTCAGCATTAGCTAAAGTAACCAATGACTGGCAACTGGAGTTGGAGCATAAAAAGTCAGTATGTGCTGTGTTGCTGTGTTTCTTGACTTCAGCAAAGCATTCGACACAGTCGACCATGACCTGCTCCTCGACTCGCTAAAAACACTAGGATTGGATGCTACTTCTCTAAACTGTTTCTCTGAATATCTGACAGACAGATACCAGCAGGTGAAAGTGGATGGCAAACTATCTGCCCTAAAACTCTTACAAAGAGGTGTCCCTCAGGGATCCATATTAGGTCCCCTCCTCTTCGCAGTGTATATCAACAACATTGATGAGGGAATCAAGGATGCAAGTATTCACTTATTCACAGATGACACAGTGCTGTACCTGAGTCGTCCCACACCAAAAGAAGCTTGTACTGACCTACAAAAAGATTTCAACCTCCTGCAACTCCAACTAATCAATAAAAAACTGCTATTAAATGCTAAGAACACTAAAGCCATGTTATTTTCCCCCGCAAACTACACAAGCACTGCTGAGTCCCTCCCCCCAATAACCACGTTGCTGGGAGAGTGCTTAGAGTACATTCCAAAATTCAGATATCTTGGGGGTCTGGATCGACTGTAAACTCTCCTTCACTGACCACCTGGAAGACTTGCTGAAAAAATTAAAGCAAAGACTTGGCCTTTTTTACAGGATAAGAAGACTTCTTACAGCAGACGCAAAGAAACTACTAGTCCAAGCCATGTTCCTGTCCTTAATTGACTACACAGACTCCATATACAGTAGCTGTGTGGCTTCCTATCTTGGAAAATTGGATACGCCTTACCACAGAACTATACGCTTCATCACTGACCTCCCCTTTTCTACTCATCATTGCTCACTATATGCCACCACGGGCTGGACCTCACTTCACTATAGGTGCAACTTTAATGCAGCACTCTGGACACTTAGAGCCCTCAGTGGCAAACTCCCTCAATACATCATTGAATGTCTGTCTCCGATTGTGCCTAGGAATTATTCCCCTAGAAGCTGCTCACAACTCCTGCTAAATATACCCAGGGCACTCACATGAGTTGGGAGAGCTGCCTTTGGATTCACAATCCCATCAATATGGAACAAAACCCAAAAAATACTTAAGCTGAAAATTCCAGTAAGTACCCTTTTGTTCAAAAGGCTTTACCATGATGGCATTACGGAAATTTGCAACTGCTTTACTAGACACTAACTAACCTCCCTCCCTCAAACGGTGGCCCTCAAACGGCGGCCCCCCAGCTGAAATGTGTGCCTCTGCCACTAGCATACCCACCAACAGATTCACAGGATTTATTGCTGAACTCCCATATCTTATTCTTTGACACTGAACAGCTGCAGCCTGATTCTAGCACATGCTACTCCACTTGGGGATAATTATCATCTGTCGCCCCCCAAAATATTTGGTCCCTCATCCATCCAACACCTCCCTCTGCCACAACCTCCAGGACCCTACCAGTTATGCCCCTGCTACTATGTTCCTCCTCTTGCACTTAGTACAACGGCAGCCTTTCTCCTCCATATGTCGCCACGTTTTGGGGCAAAAATTACTTCGTCACCTTTTGTACAGTCCTCTGCCCTCCCAATCCCTCACTCTGCTCTAACAATTGGGTCCTCCTCGCTTGTGCCCCTATTCCCCACCTCTCCCTACATTATGCACTTGATATCTTCTATCTGGTATGCCTACCCTCTCCCTAACATTTCCCACTACAAAATGCACAGTGTTTGGGCTTGGATCCAGCACAAGTTCATTATCCATGACTCCTTGTAGTTCTATGTTCAATATATATTACCTGTAAATGTGCATTTTTTACTATAATAGCAGCTACTTTTACTGTTTGTACTATTGCAACTTGTCTTTCTGTATTATTACTGTAGGACCGTAGGTCCACCTTTTAAATGAGCTTGCTCAATGGTGCACACCTGGATAAATAAAGATATTGAGATATTGAGATATTGAGATATTGAGTAGGAATAACAGGGAGCCAAGAGAAAAGCACCATGAGACCAGGCAGCCATGTACAGTAATAGCAGAAAGTGTCAGAACAGCAATGCAGCAGTTGTCCTAGTGGAGTTGGCATGGAGTAAATCATGAGCAGAGCTTTAAAACAGGGAGTAGCAGCTAACTGAGCAGCAGATCCAGGACCAGGTGCAATCAATTAAGGAGGAAGCACAGGAGGCTGCAAACTGCAGTGTGGGCTGAAACCTACAATAATATATGCAGGAAAACTAAGGTTTGGTAGGAGCCCGGAGCACAGGCACAGAATAAACAAAGGGCAACAAGATGCTACAAAAACTAGAAAACCTCCAAAAGAAAATACAAACCACAAACACAGGAAAACAGAAAAACAAGCACACGAGGATGCTTGTGGTAGCCGGAAGCAAATAAATACTTACCAAGGCAGGAGAAATACACAAACAGATTCAAGCAGAAACCAAGCAGAGGCCAGAGCACAAGCAATGCAGGGGAGAGTCAGACAAGGCTCCAAGAGAGAAGACAGACCATCAGAGCCTCTGGCAGGCAAAGAAAAAGGTGCTTCAGAAGGAGACTTGGAGGAACTGCTTATATAGATGAGGAAGAGGGTGTGGCTGGTTGTTCCCCCCCATTGAAATAGAGGCATAGCCTTTCAATTATTGACCAGTCATTGATTTCAATTCTCCTGTCCCTCCATGCTTTTGTTTAATGGCTCTGCCATGTTGCCCAAATATGACAATGTTGTTTTTTTTTTGTTTGTTTGTTTGATTTCAATTGATATGGTAAAGCAGTTACACCAATAAAAATGCAAACTGGCATATGATTCATCATTCCTTTAACTCAGTGGGATGATAAATTAAGGTAAATCAGTTACCATATTTCAACATAATCTCAGTAATTAAAATGGAGATGGAAACAATATTCGTAAACAAGATATTCCTTAAATTATAATAGTTAAAGATAATGAGTGAAAGCCTCAGTATAATAATGTCATTTAGTATAAATCTCAAGTATCAGTCTCCAGGTGCAGTTTCAGAATCTTATATAATTCAAAGAATTTACAGAACTAAGTTTAGATACTATTACATTTACCATAATTCTATTAATATGAACTCCATGTCATATGGAAGGTTTAGTGGGCATTTCTTTCTCCTTTGGGCTATGAAGAAGCAGGTTCTGGTCCTTACCATAGAGTGACCTCTTGCCCACAGTACTTCATGAGCTATCCCTCTAGTATAGAGAGGAGAGTACCGAACCCTGGGATGTGCAATTAGTGGTGGGTGAAGTGGGCGCAGTTCACTCCGTGAAGTGATTTGCAGAGTACTCCACAACACGAAGCAGAGTAATTAGCATTATAATGGGTAACGTGAAGTCCATTGAAAACAATGACTTCGCATTACTCCACCTTCCCAGACCACTACTCCAACAATTTTAAAGGCGAAGTGCATTGCAAACAATGTACTTTGACACACTTTGCCTTGTTTTTAAGCTCCAAAGGCAAATTTTGCAGTGATTCATGGGATTTCAGGTCACATGGGCTCTATATTGTTCTGCACAGCCTCCGTTCAGAGTAATGTGTGTAGGAAGCTGTAGGAGATAATGTGCTCTGAGAGCTGTCTGTGATTCAACCATCTAAAAGCTGTTAAAAAGTCTTTTTGAGTAGTTTTGTTTCTCAAACTTTAGTTCATCAATTGTAGGAAACCCTCCTGTGCTCATATCATCGAGCGTTTATTGTTTGTGTGTGGATTTTGAATGTTAATGTACAACATTGAGTCTCTGTAGTAAGAGACAGTGAAAGTGTGCTTTGGGGGAGGGGCGTATCTGTGGTGTAGGTCAATTTAAGTTGGAGAAATAGGGAGTTCTTTTTTTGGTTATATTTTTGTTATATAACTGACTGTGTTAATGTACACATAGTAATATTGTCAGTAATTGTTGAAATATTTTTGCTGATTGTGTGTTGTGTAGATCTGCTGCTGCAGTTCATAATTTCAGGTTGTTTACAATATGTGGTATATTACTGAAGTTTTCAATTTGCTACACATTACTTGTAGACAAATTATGTGTGTGTGAGAGTGTGTGCAGTACGTGACATCAAATGATACATCTTTTATTGTGCCGCAGTGTAATTGTAGGTGCAGCAGTGTGAACCTTCTATCCACTGTAGCTGCATGATTTTGTATTGCCATTGTGGTATCTTTTCTTTGTTTTGCTGCTTGCACTGCAGTAAAAATCTGCAGTCAGTGCTCCCCCTCGCCGGCAAAAGGAATTATTTTCCAGATTGGATTGTTTGTGACTTCAGCACCACTGGTTAGTTAAGGTGTTATTGAACTTGTGAATTTACATCTGTATCTGTTGCTGAAGTCACAGTTGTTTTTTTGACTTCACACCCAGTGTACCCCCACCCAGAGTGAACATTCCAAAATCTAAATTTGTTTAGAATATTGTTGTTGATCCCCCAAAATGCCCACAAAGAGACGTGCAAGCAAAGCTGTTTCTCACAATGGTACTGCTGCCAGTGGTAAGATTGTCTGTGGGCGTGGTAGTATGCAGACGCAGAAGTGCATTGCTGATGTGAGGAAAGATATTTCTCCTGCAATGTTTTTTTACAGCCCAATCAGTAGCTTCACTCATAGTTGGAGGAGATGATGTTGTCCCAGCTGGTGGTGTTAGTGCAGTTGCTGGTGGTGGTATGAGTATTGCTGCTTCAAGTTTCACTTCTGACCAGTGTACCGTGTCCAAAAATATAGTGGAATGTGAAGCAGTGCGAGTGAGTGGCAGTGTAGATGATGTCATACTTCCTAGTAACATCCCAGTAACGGAACATAAGGATTCTGATAATCATGTCAACCATAGCATACAATGTGACATTTCTTCCACCGTGGTTCAGGTCATGCATTTTCCATGCAGTGATTCACAGTGTGGTGAAAAAATATCAGGTGATGGTGGTGTTGGTGATGATGATGAGTCTGAATCTGATGATGTTGCTGTGGTTGCAACATGCAGTCCACATGCCAGCATCCAAGCAAAAGATGTGGATGTGGATGATGTTGATGAATATGATGATGATGTAATGACCCCAGTTGGGAACTGGAGAAAAATAAATTTAAGGTGGCTGTGTCAGGGTCTGTTTGCATTAATCCCCCCCCCATAAAAACTTGTGATTTACCAGTTTCAGTTGATGGTAATGATGATGACCCAGTAATAATGATGGGTAGTTGTGATGGTCAGTTGCAGTCCAAGTGTGTTCTGCCCAAAAAATCACGTAGCACACCCCCCATTTCATTGCTCAAAAGAACAGATTCCAATAAGCAACATCAGGGAAATGTTAAAAGTAGAGCATCACAATCCTTCGCTTGGGATTTTTTTGTGCAAGATGCAAATGATGAGTCAGTTGCAATCTGCCAGGTTTGCCATGTACGTGTGAGTTGAGGCAAAAAAGGGGAGCCATCTGGGCACAGGAGGACAGCATATGCATCTTAAGAACAGGCACATGGCACTATAGACCCAGCACAAGATGGCAGTTAATACCACAGTGGGGCATTCACCCTTGTCATCAACCATAACAAGCATGTTATCCCCTTCCATGACTGTTAAATCAAGTAGGAAACTAAATGTGTGCAGTAGTGATGAAATAAAGCAGAGGAGTACTACAGGCGTGATGAGGTGGAGGAGCATAATGATTTTGAAATGTTGTCCAGTGCTGGTGAGATTAGCAGTTTTGGTGGTGGTGGTGAATTCAGTATGTCTAGTGCAAGTGGTACATCAACCCCAGTTGGTCAATGTGGCAATATAACTGCATTTGTGGGTTTGTCATCATCACCTGTGCAACCGTCATCATCAAACGTCCACACTCCACCCCCTTCCATTCATAGAGCAGAACCATTTGCCATTACACCCTGTGTAAAACATTTAAGTCAGCCCATGTTACAGAGTGTTTTTGAACATAAGCTGAAGTACCCACCCAATCATACAGTGTCACGTGAACTTAATGCTGCTGTAGCTGAAATGCTGGCAATTGATCTTTTGCCCTTCTTTTTTGTGGAGAATTCTGGGTTCCAGCGGTTTTCTGCATGTGCCTGTCCAAAATGGAAAGTCCCATCCAGGACATACTTTTTGACCTGTGCTGTCCCTGAGCTGTACCATACTGTGTCCGACTCAGTAAGACATGCCCTTCAATATTCCTCCTCTCCATTCATCCATTTAAGTATGGTTATGTGGACAAGTGGCAAAAGAGTGGGGAGTTCATATTTGTGTATAACTGCACACTCAGCGCAGGTGCTGGGGGTTGTTTGTGCTGTTGGTAGTATGAATAATCAGTGCAGTAAGGTGGAATGTCGTGGCAGCAACCTTCCAGGAATTTGACAGCATGCAATGATTGCTATGTGCAATGTGACCTGTTCACACACTGGTGAAAACATGTTGCACGAGGTACTGACTGAAACTGACAAGTGGCTGAACCCCCTGTCCCTGAGAGCTGGGTTCATAGCAAGTGACAATGGGTCAAATGTGGTGAAATGCATCACGAATGGTGGCTTTTTTTCGTGTTCCATGCATGGCCCACTGTTTAAATCTTGTGGTGCAGGGGTTTCTGCAGTACCCTGATGTAAAGGAAATGCTGGCAGTTGCACGCTGTATCTGTTCTCACTTTTCACTATCTGCAAAGGCCGTGACCAACTTCGGCAGTTGAAGATGCGAAACAGCCTCCATCAGCACCGCTTGAAGCTGAAAGTTGTCACCTGGTGGAACTCCACTTTATACATGGCAGAGAGGTTATATGAACAATACAAAGCCATCTCAGAATATCTTGTCATGCACACTAGCAGTGACAGTTCCTGGGCCTCCATGTCTATGACTACTGAACAGTGGTGCCTCATGGACTCTGTAATAGCAATTTTGCGGCATTTTGAACATGCCACACAGGCAGTGATTGGCAAGTCTGCCTCCATTAGACAATCAGTTCCACTGCTGCGGGTGCTGAGGCAGACATTGGTGAATGTACAGCATAACCTTGATGTTGCTGGAGACAGTGCTAGCAGTGTGTTGCTGAAACACATGCTGACAGTATTCGACCAGAATCATCACATCTTGAGCATTAAGCGTAGTGACAACTTTGCAACAGCAACAATGCTGGACCTATGATACAAACGTGAAATTGCCTCAGTACTGGAGGGAGGGCCTGAACAGGTAACAAATGTCAGTGGACAACTGGTGTGCTTGGTTCATGGGGCACAGAAGTCACGTGCCAAGGTCAGCAAACCTCAGCAGCAAAATCAGGCTGAAGGTGCACCTGGAGGAGTATCAAGCATATCCTGTAAGGGGAAGGGGACTGCAGTTCCAGGTGGTCTGTCATCCAAAGCAGTTGGCATCAACCCACTTTGGGAGGCTTTGTCCCAAGTGGCGATTTGTGAAATAAGTGATTCCGGAGAACAGGATAATGCATCAACCACTGGACTTAATGTGGCACAGAGAATGGTTGAGTCATATTTGTCTGAAAACAGACATCTGTCAATGACTGATGATCCTCTGTTATACTGGAGCAGAAAGGTCAGTGAATGGCCAGAGCTGACTGCAATGGCACTGAAGTACCTGACATGCCCACCCTCCAGTGTAAGTGTCGAGAGGGTATTCAGCTCAGCAGGTGCAATAGTTAGGGATCATTGGACAAACCTCTCTCCTGCAAATGTTAGTTTGCTAACATTCATAAAAATGAATGAGAGGTACATACCAGCACAGACTGCAACCTCAGTATTCATACGCCAGCCTAGTCATGGTTTTGGTGATGTAGAAATGGACCATTCTGGTGGCACTGGCAGTGGCAGCATGAAATGGCCTACCACTGATGTAGATGATGACACAATGGAGAAAGAATTTCCCAGTGGTCAGACTTCAGACATAGATGACTGTGAGAGCAGCTTTCTTTATGAGGATGAGGATGATGATGAGGTTAATGTTGGCAGATTTTAATGGAAGATGTTAAAAGGCTGTGACATTTGTTGTATGATGCATGTTTACTTTTTCATATGGTTCAATGAGTGTCCCACTTAGAGTGTGACTCGAATTCCATATGTCACGTCACATTTGTAGCAGAGAGCACAATATATTCTGGCCCCTGTACCACCGCCATAAGACCTCTGTTAGCTACTGCACCACAGGGAATGACTTTGTGTGCCCCCCGGACCACCACCATAAGAATGCTGTTAGCCACTTCCACCACAGGGAATGACTTTGTGTGCCCCCCCAGACCACCATGACTGCTGTTAACCACTGCCACCACAGGGAATGATGTTCTGTGCCCCCCGGACCACCACCATGACTGCTGTTAGCCACTGCCACTACAGGGAATGACTTTCTGTGCCCCCCTAGACCACCACCATGACCGCTGTTAGCCACTGCCACCACAGGGAATGACTTTGTGTGCCACCCAGACCACCACCATGACCACTGTTAGCCACTGCCACCACAGGGAATGACTTTGTGTGCCCCCCGTGGACCACCACCATTACTGCTGTTAGCCACTGGCACCACAGGGAATGACTTTGTGTGCCCCCCAGACCACCACCATGACCACTGTTAGCCACTGCCACCACCGGGAATGACTTTGTGTACCCCCGTGGACCACCACCATGACCGCTGTTAGCCACTGGCACCACAGGGAATGACTTTGTGTGCCCCCGTGGACCACCACCATGACCACTGTTAGCCACTGGCACCATAGGGAATGACTTTGTGTACCCCCGTGGACCACCACCATGACTGCTGTTAGCCACTGCTACCACAGGGAATGACTTTGTGTGCCCCCCCGGACTACCACCATGACAGCTGTTAGATACTGCCACCACAATGAATGACATTCTGTGCCCCCGGACACCACCATGACCACTGTTAGCCACTGCCACCACAGGGAATGACTTTCTGTGCCCCCTGGACCACCACCATGACCGCTGTTAGCCACTGCCAAAACAGGAAATGACTTTCTCTGCCCACCCCAGACCACCACCATAGGACCGCAGTTAGCCACTGCTACCACCACCAGATGCAGGAAAATGTCAGAGGGAATGTCATCACGTGCCGCAGCTATGACCACCAGTGTCATTCTGACAATGTTTTCCCATTACATTGACCATGCCAAGGCAGAGGGAGTCGAACAGGAGACCACATCCATCAGCGACAGGCACAAGGCTTCTTAATATTAAAACTATAAAGTGAGTATGTGTACTAATGTTTTTTATGCTATTCAACTTCCTTTAGCTGTGCGTTTTGTTTTCTGTTGCTTTTCTGAGCTGCAATGGTCAAACACTTATTTTGTTTTTTTACAGGTTAACAAAAAATGACTCTCCTTCCCTGAAATCAATGGTACAGCAGCAGTACCGTACACAGGAACCTATGGAATATCCATTTCAAATCCATACTGGTAAGTATACACATTTTATTTCATCTGTTGATTTTTTTTTAAAAGAGTGCAACAAATCCAACTGAGGATTCATAAATTAGGTGACATGTGTATGTCACAAAACTACTTCTGCAACATATCATGCACTGTATTCCAAACTTGCAGTTGTGCAGCTATGCCAGTGTTGAAAAAGTTGGACACAGGTTGTGTTACTTGACAAGATGTGGTTTTGAAATGTAACTTGAGATTGAAAACCAGGGACACTGGCACAGTGTATTTGTTACACAGCCTGGTACTAAATAAAATTGTGATTGATCTGCTGATTACAGTGTGACAGCTTACTTTCTGTGTTAATAACCCAGATACCCATGGAACAGCCATGGCTTAAACATAATGGGCCGGATTTTCAAAGGCCTTAGATTAACGCAAGGTACGTGCATCGAACAGGTCTGACGCAAGGGCACCTTGTGCCAAGGGCTGCGCCAGGTGCAAATTTGAAAGTCAGCTTGTGTCACCCAGCAGGCTGCCTGCACCAAAGTGTGCTAATGCCAGCCTTGCACCATGAAAGTGGCTGCGGCATGGCGCTGGGGGCTTGCAGCAGACCTAGACTGCTGCAGCCCTTGGATCCAAAATTTGAAAGACTGCCCCAGGAACCAAGTGCCCAAGTACCCTTAGACCAGCAAGGGGCTGGTCTAAGGGGACTTAGATGGCTCCTGGAGGGTCCTCCTGTACATGCCACTGTGTGGCCCACCCTGATCCATCCCCGGTGGGTGATTTCTGGTGGTCTGGTGGTCCCCCCTCTCCCCATCACAGTCCCCAACACCGACGTCTGTGCATCCTGCCAACCCCCGTACCCATCTCAGCACTCCCACCCCCTCCTGTACCCCATTCCAGTGACCAGCACAGCCCTCCACACGCCACCACGGCCGGCCGCTGAATGAGCCATCAGTGTGTGTACTGTATACAGTATACAGTACATGCATGGACTGCCCATTCAGTGGCTGGCCAGGGTGTTGTGTGGAGTGCTGTGCCGGTCACCAGATCGGGGTATTGGAGGGGGGTGGGAGTGCTGCGATGGGTAACATGGGGGGGCACTAGCCCACCAGGATGACAGAGAGTGTTGCAGCGCTTGTGCTGGTGGTGCGGTGGTGTTGGGGGGGCAGTGCCCAGTTGCCAGCCCCTGTCCTTGGGTGCTGCAGACTCCCCACAGCCATTGTGGCATTCCAGATGGGTGCGCCATATGTCAGGTGCAGCACCCCCTTTGCCGCAAGCTTCTGGACTTAGGTGCCCGGGACCTTGTAAGATAGAATATCGGGAGCAGGGTCCTGGGTGCACTGCACTCAGCGCAAGCTGCCATTGTCGCAGCTTGTGTAGGGCCTTTGAAAGTCTGGCCCAATGTGTTACTGCTGCAATCAAGTTGTAATAAGTCCTTCATTTCTTTTTTTAGGAAACTTCCAGATGCTTTGTTGTGGCACAGTTGCCTTATCCAAAGAAGTTCTTCAACATCAGGCCCCCCAACCGGGCTGGGGCAGACATGCAACATGCAGAGGTCATTTCAATCGATGACCATGATGACCATCACTACAACCAGACTCGAGAAGAATGCAGATGAAATCTGTGAAAAAGTAACCAAATAAGAAACCATTAATGTGACCTACCTGAAAATATGCTCCCCCCAAAAAAAATACTTACCTTCATTGGCTTTAGAGTATTCCATTTCCAATTTCAACGCAAAAAGTTTTCATCAAGCACTGGAATGTGCACACCAACACTATCTGTGACCTGTGATACAAAACAATACAATGAGTACATGTCTATATTCGTCAACCCCCCACCCATAAAATACAAATATATATATATACTGTATATATGTATATATATATCAACTCACCAAGGCTACTACTAGTGTACAGACAAAGGGCACTCTTCTATCTGGTTGAGGTGATCGCATCACATTTGCTGGAAATGCAGCACACCTTGGACCAGCAACAGTTCTCTCACGATCATCATTTCTGAAGGAATGTTGCATGTGGTGTAATGATCCCATTTCACTTCGTTGGCACTTGTCAATTTTCTGGACACAAGACAGACACATTTTGGGGATGCAGAAAAATTCTGGAGACTCTGTGTGACCACTGCACGCATGAGTGACTGTGCAATAAATTCTGGGGGACTTTGCATGTGGTGTAATGATCCCATTTTACTTTGTTAGTACTTGTCAATTTTCTGGACACAAGACAAATGCATTTTGGGGATGCAGAAAAATTCTGGGGACTATGTGTAACCACTGTGCACATGAGTGACTGTGCAATAAATTCTGGGGGACTTTGCATGTGGTGTAGCGATCCCATTTCACTTCATTAACATTTGTCATTTTTCTTGACACAAGACAAATGCATTTTGGGGATGCAGAATAATTCTGGGGACTCTGTGTGACCACTGCGTGCTTGAGTGACTGTGCAATAAATTCTGGGGGACTTTGCATGTGGTGTAACGATCCCATTTCACTTTGTTAGCACTTGTCAATTTTCTGGACACAAGACAGATTAATTTTGTGTGTTGTGATTGAAAGCACATAATGTCATACTTAAATTCTAAATTAAAGCAGCATTGCAACAATGTGGTGATCATTTTGACCTATACTTTTTTATGCTATTTTACATTGCCAGCCACTAATTACCTCCTGACTTGTATGATACCCTTCTTTTCACAATTTGTGAGGCTTTACTACTTTTTTCTCATGTCTGAAAAAAAAGGAACCTGCCTTTTAATATTGTTCTCATCAGGTTTGTATCACTATTTGCAGCTGTTTTTGAATAAATATTGTTCTGTGAGGTCATAAAACACTGCCTGCTGCATAATTGTTCATTTTAAAACAGAAGTAATATATAACAACTGATGGAGAAAAGAAAAGCAGCAGAAAATACTGATGAAGACCTGGTCCACACCGTATTAAAAGGAGTTCTCCTTTTATTATTTCAGACATGAAAAAAAGTAGTAAAGTGGATTCAAATACTGGAAACAATAGTATCATACAAGTCAGGATGCAAGTAAAGTGGCAATGTAAAATAGCATAAAAAAGTATAGGTCAAAATTTTCAACAGATTGTTGCACTGCTGCTTTAAAGAGATTCACCAAGTTACATAGTTATGGTATTGCACCCAATATATGGGTGCCTTACCTCAAGGGGAATCTTTCTTGATCCATATGTCCATACATAGTGCAATGCTTTTCTGGCAAAATGTTCATAATTTTGTTAAACTGGGTCATGGAGAACTTCCCGTTCTGAAGAGCCACCCAAGTTCCGCCCCTGCGCTCAGCAACATTATGACGTGATGCCAGGGAGAGCGCTGGGGTGTGCTCCATCATACTGAATGGCTGGCAGTTTTCTGAATTTTTTTTATGTTATAATGGTCAGTTTGTGGTGAAACATGGGCATGTTTCCACTAATAAGGCTTTTATTAGTGGAAACGTGCCCATGTTTCACCACAAACTGACCATTATAACATAAAGAAACATTCAGAAAGCTGCCAGCCATTTAATATAATGGAGCGCGCCCCCGAGCTCTCCCTGGCATCACGTCATAATGTTGCTGAGCACGGGGGCAGAACTTGGGCAGCTCTTCAGAACGGGAAGTCCTCTGTGACCTGGTTTAACAAAATGACAGGCATTTTTACCAGAAAAGTATTGCACCATGTAAGGACATGTGGAGCAAGAAAGATTCCCCTGTAGGTAAGACACCCATATATCAGGTGCAATGCTGTAACTTGGTGACTCTCTTTAATGTCTATTTCAAAAACAAAGTATTTATGCAGCCTCAGTAATATTTACTTTGTGTCAGGACTCATGATTTGAAGTGTTTCATAAAAAGCATGACTGAGCAGTGCAAGTATGTTGTGCTAAACTGCATGTGTGCCGTCAGTGTTATTTTCTGTGTATGCATACATTGTCCAGCTTCATGCAAACATAAATATGGTGTGACTTGTTGCAGTATCTCAAGAATAAAGATAAGAAAGAATAGATGACGTATATTTTATTTGTACCATCAGCACCAGTGGAGTAAGTGATATGATATTTTTTCAGAGGTATTGGGTCACTGCGCACCTCAGTCACTCACAATGCACACATGACTTAGCAGAGATCATAGCACAAAACACACATGCCCTCCTAAAAGTCATGTGTGCAGTATGTCACTAAGGTGCACTCTGACCAGACACCTCTGAAAAAGTATTGTATCACTTAGTCCACTGATGATGATGGTGACAATAAAATATACAATATTCTGCTCGCTATTCTTTATATCATAAACACTACAACAAGTCAGCAATATATGTTTGCAAGAAGCTGCACAATGTCTGATGTCACACACACACACACACACACACACACACACACACACACACACACACGAAACAACACTGACTGCACACATGCAATTTAGCACATTATACTTGCACTGCTCACACCAGCTTTCCCACAACCACTCCACAACAGAAAGTAAACATTACTGAGGTTCTGGATTATAACAACAGGGCAATATGGAGCATATATGACTGTCTGTTATTAAACATAAAAAAACACAAAACACTACAGCAGTGGGGGGGGGGGAGGTGTCCAGAAAAAAAAAGTTAATGGGAGATCCCATGATGTTGCAGCAGATGGAGCATCGAAACTATCTGAAGCTGGTGTTGCTCGATCTGCTCCATCTGCTGCTGCACAGCACCCACCCTCTCATTGCTTTCCTCCAGCGCAGTCCACAACAGTGCAATGTCTGCCTGCATTGCAGGCACTGTGGCAGGGTCCACTGTTGCAGGTGGAAAACCAGGTAGTGGTGGCACTGGTGGTGAGGGTGGTGCTGGTGGCAGTGGTGGGTGTAGTGGTGGAGCAGCTGCTTCTGTGGCCCTCCTCCTCTTGCTGGGGTGACAAGGCACAACACTCCCAGTGCCCTATGCCACTGCCACAGAAGGGCAAGCAGGTGGAGGCCTGGTCCATTTGGTGGCAGCCTGCCACTCCACCTTGTGGTGGTTTATCATATGTGTGCACCGGCCACCAGTCCCAAGATGTGTCTCCCGGGGGCCACGGTGCACCTGCACACCACATAGCTGACACACCACAATGGTGTTGTCCTCCCCCATACAGTTAAAAAACTGCCAGACTGGGGAGCTGGGGGGGGACCATGCACAGGAGGGGCAGATGTAGTACTGGCAGCACTCTCAGATACCTGGGGCTCCACCTGCTGCTGTGGAGGTGGTGGTGGTGCTGCTGCTGGAGCCCCTGCAGCTGCTACTGGTGGTGGTGGTGGCAGAGTTGCTGGATGTGCCGGTGGCACTGGTGGTGCTGCTGCTTCCAGAGGGGGACAGGCAAGATCAAACAGTTGGGAGTGGTCTGATACCCGATGACCCCCATGCATGCGCATTCCCCTTTGCTTATGGCCACAGGCCACAGACTCTCCCTGGTTCATAGCGATCCCCACAACACACTCCTTCCCTCTCCGATGAGCACATTCTTCACACACACGCAGTCTCACACACTCACATGAAACAAAACTTATAAAACGAAGAAATCGGTCACAAAAAAACTGAAAAAGCACTACAAAAAAAACTAAAGATTTAGCTTTTAAAAAAGCTGTGTGGTTTTCTGCTATTTGCACAAATACAAATGAATAACACTCCAAACTCTCCTCTCTACACAAAATGCATCCTCCTTCTACCTCTGCAAAGGAGAAAGTGAAACTATCTGCTTGTATGACTCACTTCCTTCCTGCCTGGCTAAAGCATGTGACTTACAGTACTGTAAGCCATGTGATGTATGTGTGGGGGCTGCCCTATTGTTGTCATTCCACCTTACTTCGCGTTAAGGTGGAATCACAACACAAAGTCATAATGACAAGGTGAAGTGAGCACTTTCCAATGGCCACTTTGTGTAGCGTTATGATAACACAAAGTGGCCACTTTGAGTTCAATTCACTGGCGGATTTTAAATTCACTGCATCTGTATGCGCAACACATTTGACAGATACTGTACAAAACCAGATTCCGCCTAGCACTGTAGATGCCAAATATTACATTGCACATAAAGACAAAGAATAACTTTCAAAAGTTGCTCATATTCTTATATTCTCCAGGTGGGGATACAATGCAATGGTATATAACACAGCTAATTTTTCTGTTTTAGAATTGTTGGCGGGGAAAGGCAAGCTGAACCAAAGCTCAACACTTATAATACTGGATTCCTGGCTGATAAGACAGCTTACTTTTCTGTTTTAGAATGTTTGGCAGGGAAAGGCAAACGGAGACAAAACCCATCACTTATCTGATACTGGATACCTGCTTATTTATCATGTATACTGCACTTATGGTTAATTTAAATTGTCTTATTAGGTCATATTACAGTACCTCTCTTCCCACATAAACAAACAGACATATACCATGCTTTGGGCAAAATGGCCACAACCATGTGCTTATTAAAACATGTATAACACCAATTACAGTAAAATCAGTATGACGTGTGCAGCAAAGTAGTCATAGCAACTAATTCTGTATCAGAAATTATAATAAATCAACCATCCCATTACCCCAAGCGGCTTTGACAGAATGGATACAAAGTCCTCATGAGATACACCAGAATCTGAGGCATAAGGGATAGCTCTGAGACAGGTGCCAGTGTGTTCCCCTGACACAGGATGCTGCATCTGTGGGCCACGACAGAAGAAGCTATCCTTCTGATGGCTCTGTGGAGTGGGAACTCCAGCTGTCTGGGTCCTCACCTTCTGCCAGCCTCAGGGTGAGCCACCAGCAAAGACATGATTCTTTGCTGCGCTCTCTCTACAGACCTTGTGAGACTACCATGCCACCACTGGATGAGCATTACAACTGATGCACATCCCCACACTAAGCACTTCACGCTAATAATTTCTCCATAGCACCTTGTAGGTAAGCTAAAAACCAGTCAAAACCTGGGTCAGACAAATGCATACCATACTGGTCATAAAACTAGGGTACTTTTATAATAATCTTAACATGCCTTAAGACAGACCACCCCCTAGTTGAGTCCATAAATGTCTGCGCTTCTATGTTGATTAACCTGCAGGCTCTCTTGATTGCATGGCTCTGATGCCTCCAATGGATGATATGTGGCCAGAATATATGCACCTCAGGCCAAGCCTCCTGAAACAAAATCAAGTCCTTCTTTATCAGCTGCAACAGTTCAAGTCACTTCACTGTCCTCAGGTCATTGCCTCCTAAATGTATGACCAGGATGCTGGGTGGAACCTGTCGTCAAGTTCCAGCCATGATCCCCAGGAGCAGGTCACCCATCTCATCACTCGACATCCTATCCAGAGTACTCGTGCCTACCATGGGCTCCAGAAGAAGGTTCTCAGCCCTGGAATTGACTCACTCTGACAGTTGCCCAATGGATGAAGGACTGTCCTCATACTCAGATTTGGTTTTCTTGGGACATGCCACTCGCCAGAAAACAAAACCAGAGGTTAAAGGAAATGTAGCTGCACACATCTTTCAAAAGCCTATGACCTCCAACGTCAAAGGATCTGAATCTGGCTGTATGTAAATACCTTTGCCCCAGCGTATATGACAGCCCCATTATGGAAAGAATAGGTGTTGAACTCCTTTGATACACCCCCATCCCCTTCATAGCCTACACAGCCTTCTCTAAGATGTGGCAAAACTGGAACACTGTCAGGGGGGGCCCGGTCTTCATACCAAAAGAACAAGATACCATCACCAACCTGTCAGGATATGTAATCCTGCACCCATGCAAAGATGCTTCACTGTACCCTAGGAGGCAACCTCCTACTGTACCACCAATGCTAGGTCAACCTGTTTGTATTGCTTCTGTGCAGCCAGACACATACCCACTCCTGGTTCTCTGCCATGTCGGCATCACCAAAGGCCTCCAGCTGCCCTGAAGGTTACTTGACTGGACCAATCTGGAGCCCAGAAAGGCCCACAGAAAAACCACCATAAATGCCGTATGGAACATAATTGCCTCCAAAGGTGACAAGCACACCCTCGGATATCCATTTTGATTCCACTTCAAATGCAGTGCATTAGGAAGAGCAGAGGGGTAGCGTCAGCTACAGCTCCCCTCCCCCAATTTCACTTTCCACCAAAGGCCACTAAAGGGGAAGGGCCAGTGACCTGTGAAAGTAATGGCAGATGTTTCACAGTTTCTGCTTTCAGAAGCAGTGCATCGGGGAAAGCAGATATGTATAGCCAGCTAAAGCACCCCCTCCCAATCCCATTCACTTCTCACCTGAGGAAACTAAAGGGGAGGGATCTGTGACCTGTGAAACTAGTGCTAGGTCTTCCCTAGTTCCATTTTGATTCTGCTTTTAAAAGCAGTGCATTAGGAGGAACAGAGGCTTAGAGCCAGCTGAATCTCCTCCCCTTTCACTTTGCACTAGAGGCAGCTAAATGGAAGGGACCTTTGAGCTGTGAGAGCAGTGTTAGATTTTCCCCATTTCCTCGCTTCTATTTTGATTCTACTTTCAGAAGCAGTGCATTATGGGAGCACAGTGGTAGAGTCAACTAAATCTCCCCCTCCCCCCTTGCACTTTTCACCTGAGACAGCTAAATGGGAGGGACCTGTGAGGTTTGAAAGCAGTGTCAGGTTTTCTCCAGTTCCATTTTTATTCTTCAGAAGCAGTGTATTATGGAGTGCAGAGTGACAGAGACAGCTAAAGTTCCTCATTTCCCCTTTCTCTTTGAACCTGAGGCAGGTAAAGGAGATGGACCTGTGATATGTGAAAGAAGGGTTAGGATTTCCTCAGTTCCATTTTTATTCTGCTTCTCCTAAATAAATTGACTCCCTGCAAAGATATCCTATTCATCTACATGTGATCATGAGAAAGCAGAGGGCTCTGCCAAACTGACAGGAGAAGGTAAGGTACTCTTAAACACTGAATACACTTATGTTACAACTGTATAGGCAGCTACAGCTGGTGGGGTAGAAGGTAATTGCTGGGAGAAAAAGAGATAAGTAGCAATTACAGGTGGGAAAACAGGAGGCACCCTATCTTGGGTAGGATGATGTGGCAGTTCAGGAAGAGCAAAACAGGATAATGAGTTAAAAGGGAGGAGTAAAGTAGCAGGGGATTACAGGGAGAAATAACTATAATTAACTACTGTTAAAAGGCAAAGCAGGTAACACACTATCGAGGGTGAGGTGTTAAAATCCAGATAGGGAGTCTAAGCGGGAAAGAAGCAGATAAAGGTAAAGGGCAATAGGGGCTAGCTGCACTTAGAAGCAGGTAAAGGTAAGGGACAGTGGGCCAAGCTATATTTGGAAGCAGAAGTGAGTGAATTCAGATTAGCAGATATGGGAGTGGTGCAGTGCAATGGGTTGTGGAGTTGCAGTTTTCAGGACACATTCTGGAGACTGAGGTGCTGCCCCATCTGCATGAACCTCTCTGGGCTGAGGGCGAAGGTCGCTGGTCTCCATGCCTAGCTGGCTGGGATCCAGAGGACCTCTTGACCACATCCAGTGGCCACCGAGTTTGCCGTCATTGCCTTAGAGGTTGTCTAGGTAGAGAAGGGCTAGCTGGATGTTTGTGGGCTCCAGGACAGTGGAGTTGCAGGTCAGAGGCATATTCCTCAGCCTGATCAGTGTTCACCAGTGAACACAGTGGTCCAATGCCTGACTGCAGCATTACAGCACATAGCAGGAGAGTGCCAAAAATGTAAACACCAAGTATTACTTCAGGCAGGATCAGAGAGGTGCTTGACCATTTAAAGATCAACAAATCTCCTGGTCTGAGTGCAATACATTCGAGGATAATTAAGGAGTCAGCGAGTGAGTTAGCAGACCTCTTAGTGCACCCATTTAACCTTTCTCTCCATATGGGAGTCGTATCTAATGACTGGAAAAGAGCCAATGTGGTAGATCTGCATAAGGCTGATACCAGGGAAGAGGCTGGTCAGCCTCACACCAGTGCTAGGAAGGCAAATGGAGGCCCTGGTTAAACAAGACCTAATAGACTATTTGGATAAGCATGGCCTACAGCATGAAAAACAGCATGGTTTCATTACAGGGAGGTCGTGCCAGACAAACCTGATTATTTTCTTTGACTGGGCATCTAGGGAAGTGGATAGTGGCCAGCCAGTGGAGCTTCTCTGTTTTGACTTCAACAAAGCCTTTGATTCAGTACCATACAAACACTTGATGAAGAAGCTAGAGGATTTCATAGGTTTCATAGGTTACGCAGAGCACAGAAGACATAAAGTCCATACTGCTCACCATTTAGTAGTACCCCTTTATGTTTCTGCTTATTTGATGCTTGTCCAGCCTATGTTTAAATTCATCTCCTGTTTTTCTGGAACCCACCTCTATGGGAAGGCTGTTCCACATTTTTTATATTCTTACTGAAAACCAGTATTTCCTTCTATTAGTTTGATATCTCTTGCCCGTGATTTGTAGGGGATGTGCTCTACTGTTATAACTTTGATCCTTAGTATCAAGGTCTAGCTGCTCCAACAGGTCAGGGTCTGAAAAAGCTTTGTAAATCAGACACGTGTTCCCTCTTAGCCTGTGGTATTCCAGACTGTACCTACCCTATTCCTCCAATCTGTCCTCATAATTCAGATCTTGTCCCCCTTTAATAAGTTTGGTAGCCCGTCTCTGTACTTTTTCAAATGCCCTAATTTCTGTTTTTCCACCCGGGACCCACAGCTGTGCACAGTACTCTATATGTGGTCTCACCAGGGAAGTATAAAGGGGTATTATGACCTTCCTGTCTCTGCTCCTGACATGCCTTCTAATGCAGTTTAGGACACTACTCGCCTTTTTTGACAACTTGGTTACAGTGTATTTTACTGCCCAGGTCATTAAATATTCTGACTCCCAGGTCTCTTTTGTCAGTGACGTCCCTCAATGTTGTTCCATTTAAGCGATACCTATGCTTAAGGATCTGGGCATATCAAGCTGCATCACTAAGTGGCTGGGAAAATGGTTGGATGGAAGGAGGCAAAGGGTGATGATCAATGGGAGATGTCAGAGGAGGGAGAAGTGATGTGTGGGGTCCCACAGGGCTTGATCTTAGGCCCAGTCCTGTTTAACGTGTTCATCAGCGACATAGGATCAGGTATCCAGGGCAAGATTGCACTGTTCAGGGATGACACTACATTAGGGGATAGTGTGGACAGCAAAGAAGCAGTGAGAATCGTATGAAATGATTTGAAACAGTTAGAACAATGGTCTAGTATCTGGCCGCTGAAATTTAATGCCAATAAATGTAAAATGATGCATATCGGCAGGAATAACCCTAGAACAACCTATTGGCTACACGGGGGTCAAACTCAGTGACACAAAAGAGGAAAGGGATCTAGGAGTTATTATTAGTGACACCCTTAAACAAACCAGCCAATGCACTGCAGCATATAGTAGGGCCAACAAAATGCTAGGATGCATAGGGAGAGGATATGACAGTAGGCACAGGGAGGTGATACTTGCACTGTATAGATATATGGTGAGACCTCATTTGGAATACTGCATACAGTTTTGGAGCTCATACCTTAAGAAGGATAGGAACATGATAGAGCCCATTCAGAGAAGAGCAACCAAAATGATACAGGGGCTTCATGGGCTGCCATACGAGGGCAGCTGGAGGCATTAAACATGTACTCACTTGAATCTAGGAGAGAAAGGGGGGATATGATAGAAACCTTTAAGTACATGAGGGGTTTAAATTTAGTACCATACGCTGAACTATTCACCAAGCTCCCAACTCAAACATGAGGGGACATGGACGGAAACTGAGGGGTGGGAGTTTCAGGAGGAATCTTCGGAAGCACTATTTCTCAGAAAAGATTGTGGAGCCATGGGACACACTGTCTGTGGAGGTGGTAGGAGCTAGGACCATATTAGCATTCAGAAGGTGCTGGGATAAGGAGTACACTAGAATCAAATCAGGAAGGGACTCTACTAGCTAGAACCCAGGATCACTTAGGATCTCGGGATCTCAAGGGCAGACTTGATGGACCTTTGGTCTCCTTCTGCTGTCATCTTTCTATGTTTCTATGTGTCACAACAGAATTCTTTCACCATTCTGGTAGGATGGGATGCAGAGAGGAGGCAGCCAAAGTGGTGGCAAGGTAGGATGTGGGATCCTCCAAAGGGGAGGACCCAGGTTGCGAGGTGGAGGACCCCGCCACCGGAAAAATCAGCCTCTGGCTGGGGACTCAGTTCTGAGGGGGACAGATTTGGAAGCAGGAAGGGGTGAAGAGAGGGAAGTTAGGTGCCTACCTGGTGCCTTGTTTCAGAGGGAAGGACAGTGGAGCCTAAGGATCTCTAGAGCTCAGGGCACAAAGGGAGCCAGATGTCATTGTTCATATGAGGACTAATGACCTTGCGAGGGATGGGGCTGGGGTAGTAGAAGGAGAGTTCAGGGGACTGGGGAGGGGCCTATGGCAGGTAGCATGAATGACTGCATTCACTGAGGTGCTACCAGTCTGCAGCCGTAGGAACATAGGGTACTCCACATCAGGTGCATCAACAGTTGGTTGAAGGAATGGTGCAGGGAGCAGGGATTCAGCTTCACTGGGGACTGGGGCCAAGCTGCAAGGATATGGGTCTATGAGTCTATAGGGAGGTGATAGCCTGCATTCTTCTAGTATGGGGACTACAGTCCTTAGTGGGAGGTTTAGATGTTACTTTGATGAACATTTAAATTAGTCAAGTGGGAGGTGGTATTACCAAGGGAGTCATAAACTGCCCCCCACAAATTGAAATAACAGGAAGGGAGGGGCCGAGGGGAGGAAATTCCTCCAGGGCACAGGCTGAGGCAGGCATAGGTAATGTAGAGGACAAGGAGGACAAGAACAGAAGATGTGGAAAAACAGATGTTGAGGTGGCAAGGCCCGGAGAGGGTAATTAGGGGGAAGGGGGTGAGGGAAGATTTAAGAGGCAGCAATGATAGGAAAAGGGGGAAGTGGAATTACAAGCATGGTGAGAGCAAGGTTTGGAGAGCCATGTATGCTAACATAAGGAGTCTAGAAAATAAAATTCCATACCTGGAAGTCATCATGTTGGAGCAGAGCTGGATTTTGTGGCCATAACTGAGTTGTGGTGCACCGAGAACCATGGCTGGGACATGGCCATACCAGGCTACTCTCAGTTCAGAAGGGGAGTGAGGGTGGAGGGGTTGTGCCATATCTGAGGGAGGGTATAAGGGTGACAGAAGACCAGGGCAACCTAGGGGTATAGGATGGATTGGAGGTAGTGTAGGTCACCCTAGAGACAAGAGCAATTGCCACTATTCCCACTTGGGTGATATAAAAATTTCCAACAAGGGGAAAATTGGATAGGCCACTAGGGGAAGCCATCAGCAT
Source organism: Neoceratodus forsteri (assembly GCA_016271365.2). Taxonomy (NCBI): domain Eukaryota; kingdom Metazoa; phylum Chordata; order Ceratodontiformes; family Ceratodontidae; genus Neoceratodus; species Neoceratodus forsteri. The sequence goes on along the minus strand of CM057452.1, from coordinate 875,960,265 downwards.
GACAGCAAAAAAGGGGGAGGTGTTGCTGGTTGGGGGCTTCAGTCTGGCAGATGTAGACTGGAGCTTCCTAGCCACAGCCTCAACTATAGTAGAAGCAAGACCATCCTAGACTCCCTTCAGGGTGTGTCTGTCAGGCAGCTAGCCAAACAGCCAATTCAAGATGAGGCAATACTGGACCTGATGCTCACAAACAGGAATAGTACTGCTGACGTCAAGGTGGGGTGTCACCTGGGGACCAGCGATCACTGTACAGTGCAGTTTAGCATAAAGACGGCAGCAGAGGCAAATCGCAAAAGAACAAGGGTCTTGGACGTTCATGAGGGTATATTTTTTAAAAAATGTGTAAATGCTTCAGAGACAATCTAGCATGGGGGATTGCCAGGGTGGGCTGGAATAACAGTGCGGCAAATTAAGGGAATGCATAGTGATGGCAATTAACCTTTGCACAAAAGAAGTGAGTAAAAACAGGAGGAAAAAGCGACCACTATGGTTCTCGAGGGAAGTGGCTGCAATGGTAAAAGCTAAAGGGTGGCATTCTGGAGGTACAAAGAGGTGCAGAGGGAAGAGGATTAGGGAGGTGTACCAGGTAAAGCAGAGAGAAGCAGGGAAGGTGGTGAGGGGTGCAAAGGTGTAAAGCGAGAAAAAGATAGCCAAAAAGATAGCTAATGGAGACAAGACATTCTTCAGAAACATTAGTGAAAAGAGGAAGACAAGGGGAAGGATTTTGAGGATAAGAAAGACAGGAGAGATTGTTAAGAGGAGGAGGAGGAGGAGGAGGAGTATCAGGAAAAAGCAGAAATCCAGAACCCGTACATCTGCTCAGTCTTCACAGTGGAGGGAGAGGGGACTGGACCACACAGAAGCAGTAGGGACAGTGGAGGGTGGGGGAAGAGGGGGACACCAGTCCATTCACAGAGGAAAGATTCCTGAGAGGACTTGCAAATCTGAAAGTGGACAAGGATATGGGGCTGGATGGGATACATCTGAGGGTACTGAGGGAGCTCGGGTAGGTACTGGTTACACCTCTGGAAGCCCTATTCAATGATTTTACCATGCCACAACGACATCCCGTACGGAGACATCCCGACAGTGACAGCGCAGTGCCAAGAGGCTGAGCAATGCGTTGCCGAGGATGCCTGACAAGCTTCTGGGGGCTGGCCCCGAACCCCATGTAGGAGGCACCCCCCACACCCTCCAGTCTCTAGGATGCCAACTCCAAATCAGAGTTGAACTGGGGAGGGGTTAAACACCCTGCGAGGCTATCTCCTGAACTTACGGGAACCATCACAGCACCATGCAGACTTTGCCTAAATTCTGTCACTGTGATGGTCTTTGCAGTAGGGGAGTCACTGCGGCATTAGTATACTCTGTTCAACAACTCACTGGAAACAGGAGTAGTCCCAGAGGACTGGAGAAGGGCAGATATTGTCTGACTCCATAAGAGCAGCAGCAGGGAGGAGGATGGCAACTATAGGCTAGTTAGTCTAACATCAGTGGTGGGGAAGTTAATGAAAGCACTATTAAAATAAAGGCCAATGGAGTTTCTTAAATCCAGTGGGTTGCAAGACCTGAGGCATCATGGATTCATGGGTGAGGAGGGATCATGTCAAATAAACCTGATTGGTTTCTTTCACTGTGTTACCAGTGAATTTACTGAAGAAAAGGTAGGGCAGGGCCCACAGCTCAGCACCATGGACACAGGGGGGAGGGAGGTGTGCACTAGTCCCTTCACAAAAGAATGGATCCTACAAGAGCTTAATACGCTCAGGGTGGACAAGACAATGGGACCTGATGGCATACATCCTAGGGTACTAAAGGAGCTAAGGGTGGAACTAGCAGAGCCATTATCAGAACTGTTTAGTGAGTCTCTGAGCACAGGAGAGGTCCCAGAAGACAGGAGAAGGGCTCATGTGATCCTGCTCCACAAGGGTGGTAACAGGGAGGAGGCAGGGAACTACAGACGAGTCAGTCTTATCTCAGTAGTGGGCAAGATGCGGAGGCACTCCTTAAGGAAAGGATAGTGCAACACCTGGATTCCTTAGCAGCACAGGATCCAAGATAGCATGGGTTTACAAAAGGAAGGTCCTGACAAACTAATCTCATAGATTTCTTTGACTGGGTAACCAGAGTGGTGGACCAAGGGGGAGCAGTTGATGTCGCCTACCTTGATTTCAACAAAGCTTTCGATACTGTTCCACATAGAAGATTGATTAATAAGTTGGGTAGGCTCAGGGTGTGTCAGAAAAAGGTCAACTGGGTGGCAAACTGGTTGACGGGCAGAAAACAGAGAGTGGTGGTAAATGGTATGCAGCCAGAAAAGATGCAAGTCACAAGTGGTGTACCTCAGGGATCAGTCCTAGGGCCAGTCCTCTTCAATATTTTCATCAGTGACATTGCAGATGGACTGGAGGGCAAGGTTTGTCTGTTTGCAGATGACAACAAGATCTACAGAGTAGATGATCCAGATGGGGTGGGTAGAATGAGATGAGAACTGGATAAACTAGCAAAATGGTCAAAAGAGTGGCAACTGCGGTTTAACGCAAAGAAGTGCAAGATCATGCATATAAGGAAGAGAAACCCTGAAGCCACCTATAGTCTGGGAGGGGAGTTGCTGGCAGTCACAAGGGAAGAAAGAGACTTGGGCATTATCATCACGGATGACCTGAAATCATCCAAGCAGACCACTAAAGAAGTAGGTAAGGCCAGGGGGATGTTGGGGTGTATTAGTAGGAGTATCACAAGTCGGAAGAGGGAGGTAATAATCCCTCTTTACATGGCACTGGTTAGGTCCCATCTGGAGTACTGTGTGTAGTACTGAGGCCACACCTTCACAAGGATATTAACCAAATTGAGGTAGTCCAGAGAAGGGCAACCATAATAGTGCAGGGACTGCTTCAGAAAACATATGAGGATAGATTAATGGAGCACAATATGTAAACCCTAGAGCAAAGGAGGGAGAGAGGCAATATGATCAAAACATTCAAACACCTTAAGGGCATTAACAAGGTGAGTCTAACATGTTTCACTATAAGAAAAATAGCAGGACTAGAGGACACAGCATGAGATTAGAGGGAGGCCAATTAAGGGGTAATGTGAGGAAGTTCTTTTTCACAGAAATGGTGGTGATGGAATAGCCTACCTCAGGAAGTGGTGGATATGAATACAGTGCAGGGCTTCAAATGGGCATGGGATAGGCATAAGGGAGCAATACAGATGAGTATGAATAGATAGGCCATTGGCAGAGCAAACGCAGATGACACATTCATAAGGTAGAAAAAGAAATGGGCAGACTGGATGGGCTTTGTGGTCCTTATCTGCCGTCAGCTTCTATGTTTCTATGTTTCTATGAAATAGATTAGGGTGGGGCAGTAAACATAGCCTACTTTAACTTCAGCAAGGCCTTCAACAGCGTATTGCATAAGAGGCTTATAAGAAAACTGGGCAGTTTATGGGTGGCACCCAAGGTGGTGAACTGAGTAAGGTACTGGTTGATGGATAGGCAACAGAGTGTAGTGATAAATGGCACTCACTCTAATGAGATGAGAGTGATCAGCGTTCTACCTCAGGGCTAAGTACTAGGACCAGTCCTCACAATGTCTTCATAAGCGACATTGCAGAAGACCTGGAAGGGAAGGTATACCTCTTTGCAGATTACACTAAAATCAGCAATAGGATAGATACTCTGGAGAGGTGGAGAGAATGAGTAGAGACCAGAGAAAACTAAAGTAGTGGTTGTGGATATGGCAGCTGGGTTTCAGTGCAAAAAAATGCAAAATCATGCACCTTGAGCACAGAAACCCAGAGGGGATGTATACAATAGTGTGTGTTTGTGGGGTGGGGGAGATACTGACGGCCATCAAGAAGGAAAGAGACCTTGGGGTTATGAGAGCTGATGACCTCAAAGTGGCAGGGTCAGTGGCATGCCAGGGTGTATAGGGAGGGGAATCAACATCAGAAAGACTGAGGTGGTGTTGCCACTGTATCGAATGTTGGTGAGACCCCACCTGGAAAACTGTGTCCAGTTCTACAGATCACATCTTAGGAAGAAGATAAGCAGAGGAGAGGTTCTCCAGAGGAAGGCAACTAAACTGGTGCATGGGTTGCATCAAAAGCCCTTTGAGGAAGAGACTGAGGGATCTCAATATGTATGCCTTAGAAGAGAGGAGGCAGAGGGGGTACATGATAGAGACCTATTAGTATCTCATGGTTGTGAACAAGTTACGAAAGGGGAGTATTTTTTAGAGGACAAAGTGCACCCGAACAAGAGTGAGAGAATGCAATAAAACTGAAAGGGGGAAGTTTAGAAGAGATATGAGAAGTACTTTTTCACTGAAAGAATGGCAGACACCTAGAACAGTCTACCAGCAGATGTGGTGGGAGCAAAAACAGTGATGGGCTTCAAGCATGCATGGGACAGACCCAAAAGAATCTTAGTAGAAGAGTAGCAGAAGTAGCTGGATATTAGGTAGGGTCTGTGGTGACTGCATATACAGGGTCAGTCTGGAAAGACTGGGTGGGTCAAGTGGTCCTTGGCTACAGACAAACTCTGTTTTTTGTGTTTCTCATTCCACACCTGTGTAAGCAGGGCTGGGCTTATCAGCCACTGCCTATCCAGTTCATTTTAGGGCCTCCCAAGCCCGTCCTTCTAGCATTTTGTCTAGGCAAAATGTCAGCGTGTTATCCTCCTGGCCTGCGATTTTGGAAATCCAAGACATGCCTGCCAGTTGCTGATCCACTGCTTCTGTTGCTGAAACTTTCCATTTTATGTGGAATACTTTGAGCATAGCTCATCCACTGGGATGGGCCATGTGTTCTCCCACCCCTGGTCCTGCTGCAAGCTCAGAACTTTTTCCATCCCTCTGGTATACTGATTGTCTCCGGGACACTAAAGAATTCCTGAGTAACTCCTAGGCTTCCCAGAGCTAGGTTCCAGTTCCCTTTGCTAGGCTGAACTTCCCTTGGGTGCGCCTCCACCTCTGAAGCCAACTCCCAAAACCTCCACCATTGCAAACAAGAAAGATCATCAGTAATGACTAATATCCACAATAGGCACATGGATAGCTCTAAACTCTATGTTAAACATCAAACACATCAGAATGAATACTCATGTTAGACTACCCAAGGAACCCTTGGCTCCCAACTGTCCATTTATGGTATAGAAATCCCAGTGCTGTATGTCCGGAAGGTCACTTTTTTGTCCCTGCCTGAACTGTTCACTCCATAACACCAAGGCCACCATGAAAAAAAAATTCTAAAACAGTGATCTGTCTAAGTTGCTGCTTAAGCCAGGGGCAGGAGCCATGTACACCACTAGCCTTGAAAACAGGCCCCGAAGCCAAAGGCTCTGGTTGCATCCATAAAGAGCTTGAGCTTCTGGCTAGTTGTTTCCTCTGGCCAAATTTACACTCCGCTGAAGCAGCTCAGGAAAGCCAACCACACCCTGAGGTCTTCACTCTGACACCTGTATCTTGAGGTGGTGTTTGTTACATCCTGTACCACAAGTCCTAGATTGAGCCACGCAGCTCCTGTGGAGGTTGGTGCTGATAATAGGAAGGTAGCCCAAACACATGTAGAAACTCCAAGAAATCAGCACTCAGAAAAGAAAATTGCCAGCAAACCAAATATTGTGCAAAATACTGTGATTTATTCCTGCCAAGCCAGTTGAAGCTGAGATGGCCAAGTGCTGCAGTTCCCATAAGGTAGTGTTGCTCCCTCTGGCCACTCTAGCAAGGAGGTCCCGGAGTGTGGTCACCCTGTCCTGAGGTAACCAAAATTCTGTGTCCACTATATCTATCTCGATGCACAGCAAAAAGATAACCTGTTGCACAGACCTACCATTTTTTCTTGTACCATGGATACCCCAGGTCAGCGTATACTGCCTCAAAAGATCTCATTATCTGGCCACAATCATCGATCCCTAATCTCCCCCAAAACAGGAAATTCCAGGTAGTGCACTATCTAATGGTGACCTGCCCTTCACATGGTAGGGTAATGCAGGATCATGCTGAACTGTTTGAAGACTGACCCTATTGGCATGCAATTGTCAACATAGTACTGACCTTCAAACTATATGCCTAGAAAATCTCTATCAACCACATGCACCAGCAGAGGCCAGAATGTGGACTCTTTCTGCTTTACCTAAGAGGGCCACCTGCCCTAACCTTTCAGATCACCTCAATCACCATGTCCAGCTGTGTGTAAGACACTGCTGTATAGGTTGACTCCCCTTCTGTGTGTGAGAGGTGACTAATTATCTGTAATTCTATCAGGGCCTTCATGTAGACCAGCCCAATGAGTGACACACTGCCTGGGTGGCACAACAAAAGACCCTGTGACCCTACCTGCTGCCAGCTCCTTTTTAATCTTTGCCCAGAAAACCTCTAGTCATTCCCTGTCAAATTTCATGTTCTCTGCCTTGTATGACTGACAGTGGCCATCATATGGTATCCAGAAACCTACCCTAAAGCTGTCTGCCAGGGCCACTCTATCCAGGTACTTGACCAGATGTCTCACAACATGAGCCATCTTTATTGGTATTGGGAGGTCTATTTTGCCATTTTCAAAATGGCCATGATGGGGAGACTCCTCTGTTGCATTGAGTTAATGGGTGCGAGCAGCCACATGCCATACACTCATGCATGTACTCACAATACTCTGACGTGCATATCCCTTGCTTGTAATTGTAGTAATTCTTCCCCCCCCTACCCATTCAAACTACTGCCCTGTACTCCATTTTGGGGGGAATGTGGTCATCTGAGTGGAAAATTACTATTGGAATACTGAACACTCCCAACAAGACTGATGTCCCACAAGAACGGGAGGTCCAGCATGTCCCATGTCCTGGCTGGTTCATTCTACTTCCTCCAATGAAATTCTTAATATAGAAACATGGAATAAAATGGTTGATAAGGTCTGCTGGGCCCACCCAGTCTACCCATTTGTTAATCTTAATTTTCTGCTGTAGACCCAACTTGATCTATGACTCCATCTCTTTCCATCCCTTTCTTACCTTACGATTCCCTTGTGCTTGTCCCAGGCATTTTTGAACACCACCACTATTTTTGCCCCACTATCTCTGCTGAAAGATTGTTCCAGGCATCCACCACCCTTTCTGTAAAGAAGTACTTCTTCATATCCCTTCTGAATTTACCCCCCTCCAGCTCCATACCATACCCCCTTGTTCTAGAGCACCTTTTTCTCTGAAACATACCCCCCTCCAGTACCTTATTAACCTCTGTGAGGTATTTAAAGGTCTGTATAACATGCCCCTTCTCCCTCCTTTCCTACAGGGTGTACATATTTAGCTGTTTAAACCTCTCCTCATAGGGCTTTTGATGTAGACCCTGCACCATTTTGGTAGCCCTCCTCTGGACCCTCTCCACTCTATATCCTTCCAGAGATGTGGTCTCCAGAACTGTACACAGTATTCAAGGTGAGATCTTTATTTATTTATTTAGCTTTTGTTGACCAGGTAAGTACACTAGACAAGACAATTGCCTATTTTCAGGTACGACCCGGGAGAGTACAGGAATTACAGCGTTAGGTACAAAGGGCAACATAATACAGATTGAGACAGGTTACAGGTCAGGTAAAGCATATCTTACACAGTATATACACAATAGAATAAAACATGTAGAAACTAAGAGCAGTACAATAAGTACAAATTGAGATGTAGCAGATACAACACTATATAGAACTTAAGGCCCCAGGAAGTGGGGCCTTGTTTAGAGCAACACCCCGAAAACACGGGTTATGGTACATTAAAAACCCAGCAAACAACCCATACTTGTCAGAATACATCCAAGAGAAAGGGGTGCAGTGAAGGATCAGGCAAGATCATGGGGGTTTGGGACAACCACACACCAAGGAGAGTTTGAGATGGTTCCATAGAGAGGATCGAAGGCACATATGTGAGTGGGAGGAGCGAAAAAGGGCAGGAAATTAGTTCCACAGCCTGGAAGCATATGCTGCAAAATCTCTATCCCCCATTAGAGTCCTGGTAGCAGGGATCTTAAGGATGGCGGGACCCAGAGATCTGAGAGAATAGGCTGAGGAGGCAGCTGGGACAAGGAATTTCACCAGCCCAGGAGGGGTGCCAGTACCAAGGACCTTGCCCGTGAAAAACCCTAGAACGAAGTCTATATGATTTGATGGGGAGAGCCAATTCAGCCTGCTGTATAGGTCACAATGATGGGTGAGACGGGCGGCAGCCAGAGCAAAATGGTCAACATTATTGTAGGCAGTAGACCACTTAGAAAGGTAAGCTTTGGAGGAGCGAGCAAACAAAAGGACCCTGTAGCAAAGCGAAGGGAGGAACACACCTCTGGCAAAAGCAAGATGGGCAGCAGGAGTAAGGTTGCTCTTAGCTCTGTATGCCAGACCCAGTTTGCAGTTGACAGTCTTACATACATTCTGAATATGGCAGCCAAGGTCAAGCTGCGGGTCAAGTGTCACCCCAAGGTATTTAAAGTTGTCAGTAACAAGGATCGGGACACCGTCGGTACCAGTAATGCAGAAAGGAGCAGGAGAGGCCTTAATCTTGGCCTGGGACCCAAAAGAGCATGGCCTGGGTTTTCTTAAGATTAAGAACCAATTTAAGGGACGAAATCCAGGACTGAATGTTCCCAAGGTCCTCACTCAGGTGACGATTAATGACCCCTATATCCGGAGAATGAGTGAGGATGACAAGGTCATCCGCATAGAGGATGGGCCTACAGTGGACAGGGATGGAGGGGAGATTGTTAACAAAAATGAAGAAGAGGAGGGGCCCCAGAACAGAGCCTTGGGGGACACCGATGGTTACAGAAGTAGAGCCCGCGAGAGCTCCTTGCCATATTTGACAAGCTACTTTCTGCCATGTAGGTAGTGGGAGAACCAACGGAGCACTCCAGGTGATAGACCATAGGACCTAAGCTGAGTGCAGAGCATGGCATGATCAACAAGATCAAAGGCCTTGGAGAGATCTATAAAGATTGCCCCAGAGAGTTTGCCCTGGTCCATAGCCGCCCTGATCCAGGATGAGACTGTGACAAGGGCAGAGGATGTGCTGTGCCCTTTTCCAAAAGCCATGCTGCACTGGTGACAGTAGGTCATGTGACTGAAGATACTCTGAGAGTTGCCCTGCCACGACTTTCTCAAGTTGTTTGCTGACCGCTGACAGAATGGCTATCGGACAGTAGTTTTCAATCAGTTTGGGGTTCCCCTGTTTAAGGATAGGGACCACCCTGGCAACCTTCCATATGTCCGGGATAACCCCGATGACAGGGACAGATTGAAAATATGGGCCACTGGGGAGGCAATATGAGAGGCACCAAGACAGAGGAGCTTCGGTTCCAAACCATCATGGCCAGCACTGGAGAAGGGGGAGAGGACAGAGAGCAATCTCTGCACCTCTCGCACCATCACAGGCTTAAAATGAAATAGCGGAGGGGGTAGTGGAGGGGCAGGGACCTGTACACAGTTATCATCTCCACTAGGGGGGAATGACGAGGTGAAAGCAGACAGGTCAGAGAAGTAAAGGTTAAATGCATTTGCGATGGCTAGCTAGTTGTTGCAGCTAGCACCATCTATAAGCATATCAGAGGCCTCACCACTCGAGGAACCATTAACTATGTTCTTAATGTTTCTCCAGAACCTCCTGGGGTCCCTAGCTGAGCTTAGCAGCACAGTTTTGCAAAACTCACTTTTTACAGCCCTTATTGCTTTCTTGCACTCATTTCAGATTCTCCTGTACTGCTGAAACACAGCCTGATCCAACGTGGCCTTGAAATTTGCCCAACCCTTGTCCCTAGACTTCATAAGGGCTAAGTGGCTCCCATGTAACCACTTTGTAGCAGACCCCCTGACCCTCCGTCTGATGAGGGGGGCATGCTTATCCTGCAGAGCCCTGAAAGTGCTGAGGAAGTGAGTGGCAGCAGATGAGGAGTCCCGGGCATGCCATACTGCAGACCAGTCAGTGTGCTGGAGATCATCTTGAAAGGAGCCAAGATCAAGCCCAGAGAAGTCCCTGACCTGTATGATCTTATGCGGGATTTTTAGGGAAGGGATCTTCCACACACAGTACATGGGGGAGTGGTCAGAGATGGAATCAGGAAGGATGCCCGACCAGCTGATCCACTCAGGTCTGTTTGTCAGAACCCAATCCAGAAGAGAGCTCACACCTCCACTGGGAGAGCACCTGGTAGTGTCCTTGATGAGCCACGGCAAAGAAAGACCCTCAAGTAGCGGCTCAAAAGCTTTAGCGTTACTACCAAGCCAGTTTAGGTTAAGATCACCCAGAATCATTAACTCATTATGCTGGGTCACGGAACCAACGGTGTCAAGGAGGACGGACAACCCCTCTATACCCCCCTAGGAGGATTGTAGGTAAATATAATATGTAGCTTTTTGGTCATCCCAAGCTACAGTACCGTATGTAGTAACTCACAGGGGGACTGCAGTGGCTGTTGGCAGGGAACAACTGACAGATTGAGGTGGCTCCTGTAATAGACCAAGATACCACCACCCCTCTTTTTTCCTGGATGATCCCACCTGACAAGTTCATAGTTGGGAAGGGCGCATGCGGAATTTGGAGTTGAGGATTTAAGACAAGTTTCATTTATGCCAAGGATGTCAGGTAGGTGACCCAAGCAAGAAGTTCCACCAAGTTGGGCAGGAGGCTGCGAATATTGAGATGAGCTATTTTCAGCCCTTTGACAGCCGACCAGCCCACAAATGTGGGGAAGGCTTGGCAGGGCACCCCAAGGTTGAGCTCAATGTCACCTGCAAGTGCTAGGGTCACCTATAGGAGCCAAAGGAGATGCCTTAAGGGAGGGGAGCCATCCCTGGCAGACAACTTGCAGCCATAATGCCTGACCACCTGGGCTGGGTGCAGGAAGCACCTGAGGTCAAGACAGCAAAGAACCCGGGGGGACATCTGCCTCCAGCTATAAGGTTAGAGAAGGTGAAGTCAGACTCCTCTGGCTGGGTACAACTGCCCCAGGGTTCCCCCACAGGAGGAGCACCAACACCAATAAACCAGGGGATGCTAAGGACAGCAAGAAGACCAAAGGTGAAGGCACACATGAGTTGAGGGGGCAACACTTTCATAAAAGAATGCTCAGAATTCCCCATGTCAATACCAGAGATAGTTGGCAAGGAGCAATGGTGAAAATAACCACTACCACAGTTGATAGACAGCCCACCCAATGAAGAGAACACGGTGATATCCCAGTTAGAGGCACCTATGATAATCAAATGTTGTAGCCACTACAGAGGAGTGTCCATCCCCACTAAGGGGACCCCACCCGTGGTCTAGGGTAATGCAAGGGTAACTTAACCTAGAATGATTTCTAGGACAGACTCAAGTAGACAGTAGCTATGTGAGCTAATGAGGCAGAGCAGTGAACAAAATTAACAATGCAGAACAGTAGACAAAATTAACCTTGCTAACAGACAGTAATACAAATAGGAGCTAAGCCCATGTGAGGTGAGTGAACATGTTACAGGCAGATAGTAATAACAGATATGCTTTTTCAGTTAGGTTAAGCTGAGTTGCTGCCTATTGCCAGACCCGATTGGTCTTGGGCAGAAGGGGGGCATGGTTACCGGGCATTTAAGGGAGGGAGGGAACAGGGAGGTGGAGGGCTGAAAATTTGTCAGCAAGTATCATCCCGATGAATAATTAAACTATCCCACAACAAAGCAAACAGTCAGAGGAGCTCCCCAGGGAGGACCACCCGACCGCGGAGAAAAAAACAGCCAGTGCCTCTGAAACCCCAGTCCTCCTAGCAGTCTGTTTTTGGGGAGGGGGGGACCCATTCTGGAAGGGGCTCGCCTCACTTCCCTATTTTTCCCAAATCCTTCGGCACTATCAGAAGTTGTGTAGCTTGTTGTCCAGCTTTTATCAGCTGGTTTGGTAGTGTCTGAGAGCCCAGAGCCTGCAGGGAGCCAATCAGGTGCATGTGTTCCGAAATTGTTTCTTTTCAAACTTGACACCAGAAGGAGGTTCCTCTGTCCCAAAAATGCAATAGCAGCAAGCAGCACCATGAGGTAGTGGTTTTGTCAGCAAGCATCATCCCGATGAATAATTAAACTACCCCACAGCAAAGCAAGCCATCCTGAGGAGCCCCCCAAGGGAGGACCGCCCAACCTCAGAGAAAAAACAGCCGGTGCCTCTGAAACCCCAGTCCTCCTACCAGCCCGTTTATGAGGAGGGGGGAACCCACTCTGGAAGAGGCTCACCTCCCTATTTTTGGCAGCACCACCTCCATCTGCATAGTATAAAAGTAGCTGTTGCCAAATTTACATGAATCAGCCTTTCAATAAAATAAAATTGTCCCTTTAAATTCTAGACCCTTTTCCTGAATCTGTCATGTCACTCGTTAAATCACTACTCAGACTGCTCTTTTGACTAAAACTAAGTCACACCTATGATCAAATATGATTATTACTCAAAATCTCATACAAACAAAGGAATGGTAGCTCCAGGTAGTGAAGTAGTTTAGTGCTGCTATAAATGAAGGCAAGCACAATGACGAAAAAAGAGTACCCAAGCTTAAGGAGTATCAGGCAAAATATTTATTAAAGTGCCATTATAAAATGGAAAGTGACATTCTGGCTTTCTCATTGGTTGTTACCTGTGCATCAAATATGTTTGTTGCACAGGTAAAAACAAGAGCTAAAAGGCAGAACCAGAGTACAAGAGAAATCATTCTGCAGTAGAATATAGACTTTTAAATCGCTGCCATTTTATTTTCTTCTGTTAGCGAGGAAAAAACATCTGTATGAGTACACCTATGGGATATTAATAAAATTATGGCCCAGCTGGCAGGTTTCCTCACAGACATTTTCTTCCCTGTACTTACTGATCAGGCCCCTACTACCTGGTGACTGGTGGTAATGTGTTGCCACTCCCATAGCATCTCTGTCCCCTTCCAAACAACAGCTACTCTGGTCGCTTCAAGCAGCCTCCCCAACAGTGTACATTTTTTATAAGGGCACCAGTTATGAGGTGAGGGGGGTGTTTCAATCATCAATGCCTCCCACATCACTAGCTGTCTCAGTTTCAACAATATTCCCACCTGCACGGAGAAGGCCGCAGCCTGAGCTCCATGCAGGCTGGGAGTTTTGACTGCCCACATGAACAATCATTGGACCAGGAATCGAGAAAAATATTAGAGCATAGCACCAGTCATTTATTTCCTCCTGATCAGCATCCAGTTCCCCACTGTGCACAGATCCTGTGCTTTTTTAATGATAACCTGTTGGGGGGGAGAGTAAAGACAGGACCTCGGTAGGGCTGGTGTGTCATAGTCTGTTTTTTTTTGGGGGGGTGGAGAGATGTAAGGATGGAACCTCCATAGGGCATGGGGAAGAGAAGTGAAGACCACTCCTGTAATCTGCGGTGTAAAGACTGGTCCTCCATAGGGCATGCGGGAGAGAAGTAAAGACCACTCCTGCTGTCCTGTGGTCTCGATAAAAAAAAAAAAAAAAAAAAATTTCTCTCTACTTCTCTCTCATTGTACGGTTCCTTCTCTTGAGAAAATCAACAGTACATGCGGCAGTACCAATGGACTAGGAAAATCGTGGTCATGATAAAAAAAATAATTTCTCTCTACCGCTCTCTCTCTACAGTCACAGGGTAGAAACTGCAGCTCCTTCTTTGCCTCTTTAGCATCACACAGTAGAAACTGCAGCTCATTCCCTTAAAAAACTCCACAACAGTACACGGGGCAGATTGGGATGTTACGCACTTGTGACTTGTACATACTAGTAGTTATTTTGATAGGTTCGGCATTGTGGTCTGAACAATGACATTTTGTAGTGGGCAGAAGGACGACTTTTCATAAATTCACATAAGCACATCTTTTTTCTACATATAAAAAATTATTTTTCTAACTGTTGAAAGTTAAAGAAAAGAAGTAGCCCATTTTATAAGTGCAATAAGACACTCTGCGGGTGTGCATTGAACAGATTTTACAGCACTTGCAGGGGCTAAAAGCACTCGACTGCTTACTACGCCCTGGTCGTGCAGTAAAATGTGTTCAATCTTTCCTTCTACAAATGGGGGGTTCCCAAAAGATGTTATAGGAGCTTGCCTGAATGCTTCATGTCTTGGTGTTCGGTGTCTGAGCTGTTTAAATGCGGTTCCAAGTGAGTGCTATTTTAGCCGCCACGTAGTGTCTCTTTAAGAGCTGTCTGCTTGCAGACTTAATTAGTTTGTATGGGGGAACTGTGTATTTGATACTCAAATCCCACCCGAGCTGCTGCCAATTCACTCCGTTTCTGCCGTCTCTACATGTGCAGAGGGAGTCTTGTTGAAAGATATAACTGTTTGCCAGAAATCATTTAGAGTGACTGAGAAAATGTAGTTTGTCTAACCTGTCTTTATTTCAGCACAAACTGCTTTGGTGTAGCTCTTTCATTTTGGTCCTGAATTGCTGACTTGGACCAATCAGGATGATAGGGAGGCCTTAAAATGGAGCCTGTGGACAAATTGGAACTTGGACTCTCAATTTTGAGCCAGCCACATGGGGATTGTATGAGCAGCGACTCTCGGAAATGTAGTTTTGACCTTGGCGCCTTTTTTCACCAACAGAGGGAGTCTTATTGTGAGTGACAGCCGAACCAGCTAACAGAACGGTGTGGAGATAAAGGAAGTGCCCTCCTCTGTGACTGGAAAGATCAGATCAGTTGTGACACTGAAGAGAGAAGGAGCTCTGTGCTTCTGCGGTGTATAGTTTTGCATGGGAAGGGCATGTGAGGCCCTGAGGTTCGGTCTGCAGCCATTGTAAGCACTAGTTCAGACTGAATCCGACTTGTGAGGAGAAAGAAGGAAGTCTGAAACGTAGAAACAAGGCTAACCCTGTAGAAGACTGGAGAAATTGTTGAATTGCGCTCGGTCTGTCAGGAACTGAAGCTGCTGTGTGTGCTCCCAGGTATTTTGTAGTAATTGCGATTGGGATCCAGGAGCAGCCTGCCTGGTATAGTACTTTCCTTTTACATATGAATGTGCGTAGTGCTTGTGGGGAATCACTATTTCCAATCCCCTGTGCTGTGTACTGTGTGTTGAAGCTGGAAGCAAACCCCAGCTTGTCTCGGACTAAATCCATTTGCTATCTACTGCAGTGGGATCCAGTCACAAGGACCTTGTCTCCATGCCCTGTTGTTCTGGCAACCCAGAAGAACATCCACCATCTGGTTCTCAGCTTGGGTATTGTGAGTACAAATCAGGGTATTCCCCTGCAGCCTGTTTTCAATTACAAGTGTGTCATCTAATTATTGTTGTTTCACTTCTTCATGGACTGAACCATCTGGCTCTGGATTACAATTGGGTGTTGTGCATATATTTTCTTCTACAGGGCCCTGTCCATCTGCACCTGCCGGCCAACCCCGGGCAATGGACCTGGCTAGCCCCCAGCCTGGGTAACCAGAGTGTGACTTTTCAGACCCTGTATGTGTGCACAGTACTGTGATTTAATTCTGCCAATTAACCTGATCTCCCCCTTCCGTGTTTAATTCCCCCAAAATAAACCAGATTTGATGTTGTTAAACTTTAAACTGTCTGAAGTGTCAGTACCTACATATCAAGCATTGTATTGGTTTGTGTATGTTGATTAACCTTATTTTACAGGGGGTCCCCAGAAACGAATCTCAGAATCATTCTCGAGGGTAAGTGGTACTTTATGAATGAACAGTGTGTACATGTGGGGTATTGGGACTGTAACTTCTGTGCATTGTGTGAGCCACTAGAGGGAATAAAAGGGGGTCTCAGATTCCCAGAGGGCTGTGACCAAGCTAGTCTAACCACTACAAACCCTGACCTATGGGTGGAGGCACCCGCCATAGAACCTAGGCCCCTCAACCTGTCAGTAGTCAAGCAGGCAGGGGTAGTAGCCCTTCGGATAGCTCCACCTGGGGGTTACACACACCCCATCGTGTCTTATTGCTTACATAGTGCAAATGTCATGAGAACTTATGGCTAACCTCAGACATTGTGGCAGCTATGGACCAATGAACAAAGTGCATGTTTTATGTTTTGCATGTATAGCTGCCCTGCTTCATCAGAGACAACATGCATAGTTATTTATTTATTTATTGCAATGTTTCACCAGGAAAGCACACTGAACAACAAGTTGCTTATTTCCCAGTGTGACCTGGTGGGAAGGGATAACAGAGGATGAACAGAAATACATTCATGGTGCAGAATACAACAGTTACATACAATGAACATGCAGTTGGCAATTTACAGTAGGCATTTAGTGTATGGAGGAGGGGAAAGAAGAGGGCACTGCAGGCATAGGCCTCCTTACTGAAAAATGAATACCAGTATTTAGGGGTTGCTTTGGTATAGACATAATAAAAAAAGTACTGCACAGGGACAATTGCAGAGAGGTGCAGAAGTATTAGAAGTGCATGTGGTAAAGGTTAATATTAAAGTGCCATGGGGAGGGGTTGAGCAGGTAGATATCTTGTGCAAAAGGAAGAACGGGGGGGGAGGGGAGGAAATGATGGGCATGAAACAGGGACCCCTTCAGGATGTTTAGAAGGGGTAGGGACCAATGGGTGAGGAGGGGGTATTTTGGCAAGTGTCTGGTGAAGGGAGAATTGGGCAGGATGGTAGACCTGCGCAATGGGTGAGAGGGGGTGGAGGGGGAAGCAGAACAGTATTGGAGAGCCGAGCCCAAGAGGCCCAAGCAGGAAGCTGAGAGGAGGGGTTGGGGAGCCAAAACTCAGGGGCACCCTCCAGGAATCTGAGAGCCCTGCAAGGGATAAGGAGGGGGGAGAGATTGGAGGAATAAAGGGGAGTGCCAGGGGCAGAGAGCAAGTAAGTAACAAGTGCTTTGGGTTAAAAGGGTGAGAAGGGGGGGAGGGGGAAAGGGGAAGGAAAGACGATCTCGAAAGACCCCTTCAGGATGCTGGGAACCCTGCAAGGGAGCAGGGGAGGCTAGAAAAGATAGGGGAGAGGCAAGGTTAGGCAAGGCATAGGAAGGAGGGAAGGAGAGCCAAGTGCTCTTTAAACACCATTGTTAAGCAATCAAAATACAGTACATTCACAAAATGTAAATGTGAAAAACAAGTGGATAAAAACAATTAAAACAACATGGCAAAAATAGCCAGGTACTAAGCTGGATATAGTATTACAGAGTCATGGGCTTGATTTTCAAATGGGGTGGGAGACCGTCACAGGCTGCAGCAAACAGCAGCTTGCGTTGACTCCTGGTGTGCTAAAGACCGGGCAACAAATTTTGGTAAGGAGTGGTCCCATGCCAAACTTCCCACAGTTGCCACAGCCTCTGCTATGCATCAAGTAAATGGCAAATGGGTGTGGTTTGATGAAGGGTGCCACATGTCAGCATGGAATGACTATCCTGCAGCACACCTGCCTCATGGTAGAGGGGCAGGTAGGAATCCGAGGTAGCAGACACAGGCTGCCATGTCTGAGTGAGGACAAGTGACAGCATGGCAGATGGGGAGGAGGATACAGTTACGAGACCCAAGAACCCTCATGGATTTTGATGGGTACTTTCCTGGAGCAGGTTCTGTCTTGTCATATCCTGACACTGGCAGATCACAGGCAGAAGACATTTTTCCAGGTAGCATGAGGAACTGTCCATTCATAATCAGCCTCGAAAACTATATGAGTAAGACTATGGAAAGGTGAGGGGCTCAGCTATGGAACATATCACAAAACCTGAAGAGCATGCTGTGTTATTGTACTGTACACCAGTGGATGCCCTGCTCAGGTCTGTACAGGCATAAGCATTGACTTGATCCATGTCAGACTGCCACCCATTGCACAGTCTGGATGTGCAGCAGACTTTGCACATGACAGGGGATAGAGAATTATGAAGCAGCCATTACCTGGCTGCAAGTCTACAGCCCACTGTCTTTGTGTTGCTCATGGATGCCCATTAGTACCTTCACCAGGCAAGCCTGTGCTCCTGCCCAGCTCTGTATGCAAGAGTGGCACACAGGCTGTTAGACAACTTTGGCTGGTCTAAGTCCTGGCAGGTTTGTCTAGCTTCTAGCTACTGAAAAAGGGGATAGTGCAGCTTGTATCCGCTGCAAGCCTCCTACTGCCTTGGCACTGCCAGAGTGGTGGTGCATGCTTGGTGTGGGAACTCTGATGCAGGTGCCCCTCCCCCTTCTGGCACAGGCTGCATCTGAAAATAGGGAATGATGCATGGTTAAGGGTGACTGAAGTGTCCCAGCAACTTTGGTTCAACTTCGTTGGGGGGTTCAGTTTGGCTTCAATACTTAAGCCAAATAACTTTGGATCGTAATGTAGCAACTGACATAGGGCACAAAAACGCATAGCAACATAGAAACATAGAATTTGATGGCAGATAAGGACCGCTTGGCCCACCTAGTCTGCCCATTTCCCTACCTAACAGATAAGCTGCAGATCCTAGTTAACCAACATTCTACTTCCTCCTACCCCCCACTAGAATTGCATTATGTCTGTTCCATGCATTCTTGAATTCCCCTCTGTTTTTGACTCACGACCTTCTCAGGAAGGCTGTTCCTTGCATCTACAACCCTCGGGAAAAATTCCTAGAGGTCAGCAGTGGGCATGAATTACTATAGTTTATGTAAAGCAGGTGGTGTTGGCATGCCACGGCTGGGGATAGTCACAGTATCAAACACATACAACTGCTAAGCACCACCATCATAGCTATGGGAATTCATAGTTTCCTTTGTTGATCTCAAGGCTCCTTCCCCCCTGCTTTTCATGCCAATTACTATGTTAGTTCCATATAGGTTTTCAAAATAAATTCCCCCCCAAAAGTGTAAGTATTACCATAGTATACAAGGGCATTGCTTTGCTGATCTTTTCCCAAATTTGCATATTTCCTTTTTTATTTGTATGTATTTTTTTTCTTATTTTTAATATTTTGCTACCATGTAGTGCTAAGAGCTACAGAATTTCTTAGTTTCCTTGTCTGAGCTCAAGGCCCCCTTACCCCATAGTCTGTATGCTAGCATGCAGTGTCACTGCTAAGAGCTATAGGAATTCTTAGTTTCCTTGGCTGCACTCAAGCCACACCTCCCTGTAATCTCTCCTTTTCAATATTTTTTGTAAATATATTTAAGGCTTATTTATTTATTTTTTGCTAACATGTAGTACTGCTAAAAGCTATATGAATTCTTAGCTTCCTTGGCTGCACAAAAGCCCCCTCCCCCCGTCCCTACTTTTTTAAAATATTTTTGTAAGCATTTTAAATTGGTTTTTTTTGTTTGTTTTTTTGCTAACACGTAGTGCTAAGACCTATAGGAATTCTTAGTTTATTTGGCTGATGCTGAGTTCAGTGACACCCCATAGTTCATACTTTTTTATTTGTGTAAATATTTTTAGGTTTTAAATTTTTTTTTTACATTTAGTGCTTAGAATGTCTGTAACAGTAGCTACCCAAATGAAGCATCATTCTGATGTCTTCCCAGACTACTACCCATCTCATGCAGTCTGAGGTGACTATGTCCATTGTCATCCTTTGCCAGTGCCATGCCAGTGGGTTAGGTGCCATTAGAGGTCTGATTTAAGTAGCATTGACTGTTTAAGCACGTGAGGCTGAGTTGCACACAGGCAGGTGTCGTCTGCCACCTGTTCAGATTGAGCTTGCTGGTGATCACAAGGTAAAAGTTGCTATACTATCCTCTGGAAGACTCAAGATGTCAGGGTGTGTCCAAATCGTTTCCCTACTGTTGACTGTGCTGCTAGGAGTGGTGGTACCAAGCCAGACTGTGGTGCTGCCAGTGTGAGTGTAAATGTGGGGAGACTTGCCTGCAGGACATATAGGGTTAACTGATGACATCTGTTGGTATTTGAAATCATCAAATGGACAGCTGAAGTTAATGCATGGTAAATTCAGTTTCAGAAAGGCTAGGAATTCAGTACTATCTGGATCTAGCCTGGAGTGATGTGGTGAGGCAGTATCTCCAGTTGTGCTGAAACACCTTTTGGAAGCAACCAGTGATGGGGGACACACCTTTTGGAAGCAACCAGTGATGGGGGACATCCCAGAAAGTAAAAAGCCACTTTAGCCAGTGCAGGGTCAGACAAATCACTTTTGTGTCCTGTCAGAATTTAATGTCATTAGTATTTTAGCTAGAGAGTGGCTCTGCTAAATATGCCTCCATTATGTAGTCTGGTGTCATGTCCTTGCCTTCATCCATGATGTCTGTGCAACATTGGTATTGTGTGTCAAACAGTTCCCATCTGTCTTTTGTTGTGTCTCTTAGAATCAGATCATCTATATCTTCCTCTTCCCATCTGATGGCATCATCATCATCATCATCACCACCACCATGCTAATGCAGACATGTCCTGGCACTAGAAGCATGGAAAATAGGCCCAAGAGTAGGAGGAGGAGGTCGAGTTGTGCCTCCTGTGCACTGTCTGTGCTTCCCTATCTGAACTATTGGCAAGACATTTTGTTTGACATAGTCAATATGTGCTGGAGGAATGCAGACATGTCTATATCTGGGATCCAGTAATGTTGCCATGCCAACTTGGGCATCCAATCGAATGCTTTGAAATTGTTCATAAAGTCATGTCAGAAACATCTCTGCCACTTCCTCAATAAGGATTTTATCCAGCTTCAGATGTTGCTAAGATGATAAACTAGTAGTGTCACCACCGCCAGCTCTACCATCTTGTCCAGCACGAGAATCCTGATCACCAGTGCTGGAGTCATTATCATCACCTCCATCACCACTGATGCCACAACCACCATCACGTCTACCTGCACCACCAATGGCACCACCTTGACTAACCTTGCTTTGTGGGATTGTTGTTCTGGTAGATGTCATATAAAGTTGTGTGTGTGTTGTTCAAGTAGAGCCACCATAGGCAGGACCATACTAAGAGTGGCAGATTCAGCAGACAGATCTTTGGTGGCTGTTTATAAGGTCTCAGAAGTGGAACCAGCCTTTGCAGCACACACCACTGCACCCGGGACAGGTATCACCTGCAGGGCACCTCATCAAATTCCACAGCCTGGAACACATCTTTCTGTTCTACTAGACTTTCCACCATGTAAAAGAAAGAGTTCCACCTTGTCACCATGTCATTAATCAAGCAGTGTGATAGAATATTGTCCTTCTGTTGGTAATGTTGGAGGAGCTCAGCACATCTGGCGGAGCAATGGGAATATCTTGTAATGCCCCTAACGGTGTCTATTATTTCTTTTAACTGTGCATGTTTTTCAAGCACATTATTCACCACCAGATTCAGTGCATGTGTGAAGCAAGGTGCATATCAGAAAACCCTAACATTCATGGCCTTCAGCATGTTACTCCCACTGTCTGTCAAAAAAATTCCCACCTTCAGGTTGTGAGGGTATATCCAGATGTCCAGCATTGATTGTAGGAAGTGCAGAAATGTTCTCCCCACTGTGTTTCCCCTCCATGACTGACACATTAAGTAAGGTACTCCATATTGCACTATTCCTATATGTGGCTGTCTGCTTCTTGATAACTCCTGCTGGGCCTGGTGTTGGTGGTTGAGGTGGGGCAGTGGTGGTGCTGCTGGTGCTTGACACAACCTAATGAGCAATGAAACACAGGAAGCTTTGGTTTGCAGTATTGCCCTAGTGTCATTCGTGAAATACACATATCTTCCCTCTGTCTGCTTCAGAAGGGTGACCATCTGCATGTGTACAGCCTCACACATTGCAAGGAGAACATGCCAAGAAAACATGATACATGATGGAATGCTGTGTTTGGGTTCCAGCTCATATAAGAGTCTCTGAAAGCTGGTGTTTTCCACCATGCAGAATAGCTGCAGATCAAGTACCAGAGTGATTAGCACAGCAGCTGGATGAGTAAGTGGCCTTTTTGTGTGGGCTTGTAATGAATCCAGCAGTGTGGTTTGTTTGGTGGTAATAAATTCTAGACTAGCACTGGTGCTGGTGTGTCTGCTACCAGTATTATGTCTGCCTAGTGGTGGTGGTGGTGTTGGTTGGAGTGGTGTTCTGGCAGGAGCGACAGTAGTGTCAGTTGACTTTGACTGCTGCTGCCATGTGGGCTGCATAATCTGAACAAAACATTTGATCCTGCCACCCATACCTGGCTGCTGTTGCTGCTGAGTCTGAGCTATGTATGGATTGTAAAGAGATGTGACTGTTAGCAAGATGCTGTTTTCATGCTTTAGATGATCAGGCAGAACACTGGTTCCCAATGTCTATGTGTGTTTACCCCTGCTGATCTTTTTCTCACACATATTGCAACATGATCTCAGTGGATTTGTGGGATCATCCCTAAAATAGTCCCATACTGTAGAACATCTCTTGGCTTTCTTAGCTATAAGACCACCAGACTAAGGGATCGGGGCCTTAGAAGAACTAGGGTGACCACTATGAGATTTGTTTTTCTGATCATGGGGGCAGAATGATGTGGCTGCTCCACATGATCACCAGAAGAAGCAGCAGTATTAGCAGATTTATCAGGTGGGACTGGGAACTTCATCAAGTTGTTTCTGTTGTTTTCTCTTCTTTATTGCTCCTCTTACTTTCCCACTCTTGTTCTCCTGTACTGGTGGAGGTGGTGGTGTCCTCTACTTATCAGAATCATAGTCTTCATCAGAGGAGCTTGCTGTAACTGACAACAGACTTTCAACCTCCACTTCCTCTTTCCCTTCTCCTGCTTCTTCCTCCCATGTTGCCTGTTTCTCCTCCACAACTTCCCCTTTCCCACCCATCTCCACCTTGCTTTCAACTGATGCTTCATCCTTCCCATGCCTTTTTCCTACTGACTACTCCTTTTCCTGTGCTTCTGCTTCCTCCTTCTGAATCTGGCACCTCCACTTCCATATGCACTTCCTCTGTGGCAGTCTGCCCACTGTCCCCCACTGCAACCGACTGTACTGGTTGTGGACGTGCTACTGGCTTGCTGTTATAAAACAGAGGGATTGGTATACTATAAGCAGCACCTCACCTGTATACACCAAACAATTATTTTTCCTCAGGTGACAGGATAACAGTAGTGTCAGACCCCCCCAAAGACTCACTCCCTGATTTGTGGCCTGTGGGTACACTCAGAGAAGGAGCATCATATAGTGCCTCAGACTGGTGGCAGCCAACTGGAAATTGCCCATGGTGCTCACACGGTGTGGGTGTACAGGTTCCAGAGTTGGCACCTTGCCAGGCACTGCCAGCTGCTGTTGTGTGGTTTGCACAAGACGCACAGGTGGAGGGTTTGCCTGTGCATCTTCGGAATGAAATGGAGGATCCCCGGGCAGCACATCATCACCACCACGGGTAGTAGAGGAAAGCCAGGTACTTGGAGAAGAAGGAAGAGGACCACAAGCAGTGGTAGACCTGTGTGCTTTTGCTTTGCTCTGGCTGGTTTCAGCACCACAAAATGCACCACTGGACACTGACGGTGACTGTCTGGGAAGCTCTTGCTTAATGCAGGCATACAAACAGCTGACATCTGCAGACTAGCACATCCCCTTGGTTTCTTTGGATGCACTATTACGTGACCTGCTCTGGTACACCTCTCAGTCTCAGACCCACCACCATCACCAACACCACTCCCTGTCTCTGTCCTTCTCCCTCAAGCATCCACACCATGTACATCACCCCCAACATGGGCCACATATATGACTGCTACTTGTAGAACTTCTACATGCTGTGGGGATGGGTACCATAATGGAACCTTTTTCCTGCAGCTCCTCCTCCTCTCCCAGTCCTCCCTTCTTCCACTGCAGGATGTCCTTGCTTCATCTTTTTGTTGCAGGCCAGACAGAGCACACACTGCCTGTCGTGAAGACTAAGCTGCAACTGGATAAAGTATTTCACACGATTTTTTGGAGGTGGGACAGGCAAGTTGGGGCCTGGCAGCACCCTGTCCCTGACCCAGCAGCACAGCCATGAGCCACCCACAAATAATCACCAAAACTACAATTTGATAAAGTTTAGATCTGAGGCTTAGGCACCCACAGTCAAGTACCAAAAACTTTGATTTGGAAGATTTGAGTACAACGGCAGCACTGGACTAGGCTGCAGTAGGGCAGGCCCAGGGTCCTTCTCCCCTTCCCCCTGCTTGCCTTCACAATGCTCTTCTCATCCTTCCCTTCCCTTTCCCAGCCTAACAAAGTCTGTGGAACTGCAGTGACAGCTTGCAAGTTAACTCCAAGAAGCTGCTCTTCAAAATTGGTGGATTCTGGCAACCTTTTTCTGACAAAAAGAGTAAAGATAGCACAGCACACTCAGCAAGGTTCTTCCTCCCTGACACAAAGGCTGCAATGGCACAAAGAGCTGCAGAAAGCACAGTTATGTAAGAACTTACCATAACAGTAGATTTTCTAAGGGGATCTCAGTCATCAGGTTACACTGTAGGAACCTTCACTCTTGGATACGGGGAATCAACACGAAAGATGTTCAGCAGATCAACTGGGGCCACCCACGCTGTCGATGTCCACCAACATCACCAACCCTATACAGGTGTGGGCAGCCCCACTCCCTCCTCACTTCTATCCCTTCAGAGAGGAAGGGAGCAAGGCTGACACCCTGGGGAACTGAGGAGGGACCCAGGGATCCAGCTCTAAATAGAAATGATGGGTTCAGCAGATAACCAGGTCCTGAACAAGAGCCCCAAGAAGGGGAACAGTGGGAGGGAAATCAGACCAGATAACTGAGATCCCCTCAAAGATCTAGTGTTACGATAAGTTCTTACATAACTGTTCTACCTTCTCGTGGGTATCTCAGTCATCAGGTTACATCGTAGGAATGAGTACCAAGTAGTGACAAGTGCAAAAAACTGACAGCATAGGAGGCTGGAACTCCATAAACTGTAAGACAGGAGTCCCTATAGCACAGACCTGCAAAATCCTGCATGTGCTCTGGAAGCAATGTCCAGACTGTAATGCTTGGTAAAAGTATGGACTGTACTCCAGGTGGCAGCAGTGCAAATATCAGTGGCTGAGACCCCCTTGAAACAAACCACAGAGGTAGCCATACCTCTGGTGGAATGAGCTTTGACAGCACCAGGCAATTCTTTGCCGTACTTGTTGTAGCAGAACACAATGCAATTTGCCAACCATTAGGATAAACATTGCTTAGAAACTGAAGCACCCTCACTACCTGGGACAGAATAAACAAACAACTGCTTAGATTTCCTGGACTCCTTAGTCCGAAGCAGATAGTACTTCAAAGTTCTGCACACATCTAGTGTATGGAGCAGCACTTTCTCTGGATTGGCATACTCAGTAAACTAAACAGGAAGGTGAATAGACCGATTGAGTGTAAACTCTGAAACCACCTTATGCAAAAACCTAGGATTTGTGTGCAAAGACTTAGTCTTTGTGAAAAATTAAATAAGGCTCCTTGCACCAGAAGGCCTGAAGCTCTGAAATTCTTCGAGCAGAAGTAATTGCAACTAAAAATAATGCTTTCTAAGAGAGAAAGCGCAAATTGCAAGTTGTTATTGGCTCAGAAGAAGACAGGGTCAACTTTTCCAAAATAAAATTCAAGTCCCAAGCTGGGACAGGAGATTGGACTGGCAGTTTCAGATGCAGAATGCCCCTAAGGAAGGTATGGGAAACATCAAGCTGAGCAATCATGCGGTCACCCACAGGCTCATGAAAGACAGAAATAGCTGAAAGGTGGATGCTGAGGGAGGAAATCTGGAGGTCTGAGTAAGACAAAGAAATCAGGTAGTCCAGGGCTTGCTTAACAGGGGTCTGGTACATTTGCCTGACTCTTAAAATACAGACACTCAATATCCCAACTCTTATTTCCTGACAGAGTTAAAATACCGACGCTTGTGTTACTGACTGTTGGAATCCCGAATCAAAAAGACTGACTCGCCGAAGCGGGAGAATGGTATTTAAACAAATATAGTGTACTGCTTTGTATGCGGTCTACCATGCCTGCTACTCTCTGAATTGTACAGTGGATTGGGTCCTCCAACTAATCACAACATCCCCCAGCAGGACAGCAGGAGGTGAAACTTTCTTTTATTATTTAAAAAACAAATTAAAACTCACACTCAACATGTCCATAGACATAACTTAAAAATGAGTGTATAACACTGTACTGGTCATATGTGCTTGTCGTATGCTGATCACACTTAGAGTGCCATATTGTGGGCAATGCCATGGACAAAAGTCTTTTGCAGACCTGTGGTCTTTGTCATGGATGATTGATGTTGCTTATTTTCTCTTTTCTGACTATTTTTTTAAGGGGATCAGGGAGACCTCAATTGATTTTTTTCTATGGTACTCTCTTTATTTTTCTGTTCATTCATTAGCTCACACACAAATCTGGTGATGCTCACATGTGCTGACCCTATTAATGATTCCAGGCATCTATACCACACCTCCACATTGTTCTGGGTTCATGGAAAACCCAAGGTAATCTGGCTGTGGACCAACCCAGAGTTTTAAATCCCAATTCTTATTAGCAGTGTCAGTGGCTCAGTAGGTAGCACACTCACCTCTGAGGCTGGGAGATCAGAGGGCTGTGAGTTCAGTTCCCACATCTGGCACTTGGGTTAATATCCCAGTACTGACACTGTAGTGCAGCATGAGAGGGATGCTTCACTTCTGAGGTGCCGTCTTTTGGATGAGATGTTAAACTGAGGTTCCATCTGCCTGGATTGGTGGTAGTTCAGGTGGATGTTAAAGATCCCATGGCACTTATTGAAAAAAGTAGGGAAATTCTTGGGGGAAATAGGGAAATTAGAATTCAAGAACTATCTATTCAGTACTGTAACTGTCAAAGAGCACTAGAACATATTCTATACCAAAACTTATCTTCTTTCTCCATTCATAGTACACATGTAGATTTTTTCTTTTGGAAAACCACATCCACTTTTTTCACAATAAATTGGTGCAAGCAAACCAGAGTGAATCCATCTTCTTTTTTGAATACTTTTTTCCCATCTGTTTCATGAACTTGTCTTAAAGAAATCTGAACATTTTTCCAAAATACATCTGCCGGATAAAGAATTTGCTGTAGTACCCATTTGCATCTGGATTGCCAGATAAAATACTTAAAAATAGCAAAAATGACTTGCAAAGTGTCCGATGAACATGAGGCCCAACATGAAGAATATATTGAAAAATTTAGTTCCACATATGTTAATGATATAAGCCATGGTATTTTCCAAATACGAATTACTTCATCCCATAACAGTCTTATATACATATATTCCAAGAAAAGATGCTCTTATGTTTCTAAGATACCTTGACACAAGTTTCTTGGACAAAATCATTCTTCTCTGGATTTATGTTTATTGTTGTTTTTTGCATTAAATTTTCCATGAATGGTCAACCAAAGTAAATCTCATGCAAAATCGGGTATTCTTTTGTTCGTTAGCTGTGAAATGGCAATATTCGTGTCTGCTACTGGACAGTGTGGTAGAATGATGGCTTCCTGACAAATTGCTTGTATGAGTATCTTGCATATTCTTTGTTTCAGAGCTACTATGACCTGATTACATGGGACCTTCCATTTAATTAATTTCTGAAAAAATGGTTTTACATAAATTGTTATTATATTCACTCTAGAGAGTAATATACTCTTCCCTTGCTGCCATGCATTCATACAAATTTCTACCCATTCACATATACTCTTCTGCCACACCTTATTCTTCTGACCCTGCCAACTTATTATATTTGCATGTAAAAATAAACTATAATAGAATGCAATGGGATTAACCATCCCTATCCCACCTTCTTTAATTGGTCTATACGTAACATCCATCTTAACTGGGTTCAAATGACTCCCCCAAAAAGCTCTAAAAAAATATTATATAGTCTAGTCTCTAACGGTATAGGGGTTAGAAATATAACACTAATATACAAAACCATAGGTGTTAATAATGTTTTGATCAATAATATTCTTTTCCATTTTGAAATTTGCTGATTAGCCCAGGATTTAGACACATTTTCAACCATATCCATTTTCCTTTCCCAATTCTAAAAGAGATAGATCCCCTGAACCAAATAGTATCCATAAAATAGTAATAGGATCCTGTGTTAAATTTATACCCGCATATGACGTTTGAGACAGTTCAGCTCTCCTAATTGTAGACCTATACTTTTATCTGTATTAATATGAGATCCTGAGACCTCTGAATATTTATCCAACAGATGTATCATTTCTCTTTCTTCAGTAGTTTGTTTAATAACCAAAATTATATCATCTGCATATGCCCTGACAGATATTGGAGCCATATCTACAGTTAACCTAAGACCCTCTATCTTTTTATTCATCTGTATTGCACGTAATAGTGGATCAATACAGTACACATAAAGCAAGGGACTCAGGGGACACCCTTGTCGTACCCCTCAATTAATTTGTATTCTTTGTCCTGTCCACCCATTTACTCATGGAATAACATGTGCTGACCTATATAACCCTTCAATCCATTTTACAAACTTTGTTAGTAAACCAAAAAAATTAAAAGTTTTAAACAAATAACCATAGGTGTTAATAATGTTTTGATCAATAATATTCTTTTCCATTTTGAAATTTGCTGATTAGCCCAGGATTTAGACACATTTTCAACCATATCCATTTTCCTTTCCCAATTCAAAAGAGATAGATCCCCTGAACCAAATAGTATCCATAAAATAGTAATAGGATCCTGTGTTAAATTTATACCCGCATATGACGTTTGAGACAGTTCAGCTCTCCTAATTGTAGACCTATACTTTTATCTGTATTAATATGAGATCCTGAGACCTCTGAATATTTATCCAACAGATGTATCATTTCTCTTTCTTCAGTAGTTTGTTTAATAACCAAAATTATATCATCTGCATATGCCCTGACAGATATTGGAGCCATATCTACAGTTAACCTAAGACCCTCTATCTTTTTATTCATCTGTATTGCACGTAATAGTGGATCAATACAGTACACATAAAGCAAGGGACTCAGGGGACACCCTTGTCGTACCCCTCAATTAATTTGTATTCTTTGTCCTGTCCACCCATTTACTCATGGAATAACATGTGCTGACCTATATAACCCTTCAATCCATTTTACAAACTTTGTTAGTAAACCAAAAAAATTAAAAGTTTTAAACAAATAACTTTGAGCTACTGAATCAAAAGCTTTCTGCTGATCCAAGCTTAACAAAAACCCTTCCACTGTATCTGTTTGAGTTTTTTGGAAAAGTTCTCTCAAACTAATGAAATTATCTGTAATACCACATTTTTCTATGGAACAAGTTTGGGCCACAGAAATTAAAGTACCAGAAGCCTGGCCTAGCCGTTTAGCCATAATTTCCCCCAAGATTTTAAAATCTGTATTCATGATACAAATGGGTCTCCAGTTCTTTAATAAATTCTTATCCCCTTTTTTATAAAGAAAAATTAACTCAGCGATAGATTATCCGATATCTGCTCTGACTGTAATAATTCATTAAATAATTGAGTCAGTTCTGGTAGTAATGGATTCAAAAAATGTTTGTAAAATTCTGGAGTTAAGCCATCAACTCTGGAGGAAGAACCCTTTGCCAAGGAGGAAATGACTAACCGCACCACCAGTTGTGAAACTGGTACTATCAATGCTTGTTTTTGTTGTTCTGTTAATTTTGGAAATTTAATCTGTGTTAAATAATCTTCCTCATTCATCACTTCAGGGGGTGTTCCCAAAGTATCATATATATATTGGTGAACCGTATTCAAAATACCTAACTTTGTACTATGTATATTCCCAAAAATTATCTTGTAATTGTACCATTTTTTAGTTTCCTACTCTCTTTTTGTTAACTTTATAAGGGTCAAAAGTTTGTTTCCTTCGGTACCAAATCTCAACTCTTTTTGTAAAGTTTTGGCTCTGTTATATTGGAGGTTGTACATTTCTTTCTTAATAAATTAAATTTGTTTTGTATAATCTATTTTTATAGTTTCTGTTTTAGAAATTAAAGAATGAAGTTGTTTTCTAAGGTTTAAATAATTTAAGTAAAGATGTGTATTATTCCTCCCAGCCATTTTCTGAAAAAAAGTTCTAAAATTCATTTTGGTATATTCCCACCATGCTGCATAAGTGTCATATAGACATAGAACTGATTTTCTTGCCACCCATAATTGTTCCCATTTTTTATTTATATAGTTTACCTCCAATAGTTCTGTATTTAATCTCCAAGGAGATTTCCCACAAGGTGGTCTATTACCCCAATCAATCATTATTTCAACTGCCCTATGATCAGAAAAAGCCGTATCCCATACCTTCCCTTGGATGACTTCTAAAAAATCTGAAGTAAATATAAAGTCAATTCTAGTACAGTGAGTCCCTCTAATGTAAGTAAATCCCCCTTTCTTCTGTATAGCCCTGTCTGAATCCTGTAAATTAGAAGTAGAAAGAATCCCTGTCAAGACATTACTATCACAGTAAATTTTGTTAGTTGGAAGCCCCCTATCTTCTCTTGCTATACTGCAATTAAAGTCACCTCCCCCAAATAAGTACCCTAGCTGTGTGTAAATAAGGTTGGATTTAAAAAAAAAAAATAAATCCAATTTGTCTTACCCTGTGGTACATATGTATTTATCACTCTCATTCTGATATGTCCATGCTGAATATCTAGAAGTAAAGCACAACCTAACTCTATCTCTATCAATTTATGAACTTTTAAATCAGGACTACAAAACAAAATCCCCAATCCATCACGTGTATCTGGCCCTTGTGACCAAAAAGAAACTCCCTGAGGCCATAATTTAGTGGCTTGAGCAATCTCATATAGGGTTTTAAGTCTAGTATCCTGTAAAAATATAATATCCACTCTCTGAAGTGAAAGAGCTGTCAAAACAGTCAACCTTCTTTTAGTATTTTTTATACTATTAACATTTAAAGTTAAAATACTAATGGATGTCATAAAGAAAACAAGGGGTGTTACTCAACTCAACCAGAGCTTTTAAGATTGGGATCTTGTTGACCATTTTTTCCTTACAGTACCTGTGGAACTATTATCATCCACCCCTGAGGGTTGATCCTTAGTAAAAGAAGAAACAGAGGAGGAATCTGAATCCACATCCTCAGAGTCGTCAGTGGCCAAAGCTTTATACTGATTCATTGAGGTCCATTTAGGTGTGCCTGAGAAATTTTTCATCCCTTTCCTCTAGATCTGGCTGTACTGTCAGTCTTAGCTTGTGGCCTTTTTTTATATGTTACAGTTTTGAATGGGGTTTCAACATTGACCGGGGGAAGGGTGGCATACATTCTGGAATAACAGAAGGACTTATATCAGTTTGTAATGCCAACAAACAGTGTCGTCCACTTTCTCCATTTCCCATTCTGTAGTATCCAATGTTCTGCTGTACTGAAATAGATTAGATTGACCATGAGCTGTAAGTTCAGTACCTTGCTGTTGATTTTCTTCACAAGGTAGCTGTGTTTTACCCTTTTCCTGTTTTTCTGTTGTATCTGGGTTTGGTATAACCACAACATCATTTTCTTTGTCAATCTCCTTCTGTTTCTGAAGTTCTTGCATCGTATGTGCTGAGACTACAGCACAGCCTTTTTTTTGTGCCTGAGCAATTAAGGCATCATGTGTGGATATATCTTCCCCATTATGAAAGGCCCCGGGACACTTAATATAGGAGTGATCTTTCTCCTCACATAAATTGCAATGAAACGTATTTATACATGACACAACAAGATGACCTAGTTCCAAACAATGAGTACATTTTTGGGTATCACAAGCATTGCTGAGATGTAACCGAGAACTACAGCGATGGCAAGACTTCAGCTGACCAGGGTAAAAGAGGGACCCTCTGTCTTTCCCCAGAAAAAAACAACCAGGAAGATGTGCAATACTTGTATTCAGTATAAACAGTTTACATTTTACTCTCCATCCTCCTGTCCAAATTTGCTCTGAATCAATAACAGGGACAAGTTTTTCCAAGACTTCACATCGTTTTTTAAGCCAGTATAAGATATCAGATATATTTACACCTTCATTTTTGAAAATAATAGTAATAGTTCTAACTGCTGGTTTTGTAATAGATATAGCAAAAAAGGGGGTCCAAACAGGAGAATTCTCCATTTCATTATATTTCACCCAGAATCTGTCCAAAGCTTCCACAGTCTTAAAGCTTATATCAGAGTTATATTCATCCGTTATGTATTTATTTATTTATTGGAACATCAGTTTAACAACCTTTGAGCCAGAGGCTCATTTACAAAGGTACCTCATCACAGTGAGGACAAAACAGTGCAGGAAACAAACATCCAGGCAGACAAAACATCTGAGAACATTTAGGAAGCAGCCAAAAAATGCAGGCATTTGTCAAACACAGTATACAAACAGGCTTACATGTGCACTTTACAGAGTAGACAATATACAGTAGTTACATGGAGATTGATTCAGTGGGAAGAATAAAGGTAAGGCTGGGTGGGAGATGTATGAGAGCAAATATCTCGGAAGCATAAAATTTCATAGAATTCTTTAGTAAGTTGTGGCCTACATACACCCTATCTGGCGGGGTCTATAGGCCTCCTTTATACAGCAACCTAATAGCATTTCTATGAGGTGCAGGTTCTCCTTTATTTTTAAATAAATTTGCCGTTCAAAGCAGAGATTTGAAAAGTTTCCTTTTATTAGGATCTTGCAAGTTTTGCACACCAAGCCCTGCTGATAAAGACTCCTCATTTTTAATCTGTTCAAAACTGGAAGTATTTGGCATTTGTGAACCCTTAAGTGTTTCTGGCCTAACATCTGCAGCAGGAGAACTTAATGCAGTGGTTTCTAAACCTTTTGATGTTTGATTTATTGCAGTAGGAACAGTACAAGAATCTATCTGAGCTTGCACAGAATCCTTATTGTGACTTTGTTCCACATCGTGAAGTACAGCTTTTTTAGGAGATTGTATGATTTTACCTGTAGTTGTAATTTCTACCTCCTCATACCGTGCAACAGCAGGATCCGATGGATCAGGGCTCCAAGAACCATCTTTTACAGGTATCCACCCTGCAGCTTGAAGTGCATCACCAGGGCTCCATGCAGATCCTCTTCTAGATGATTGTACTCCCAGCGTTTTCTGTTGTACTTTCTCCTGCAGAGGCAAACTTGATTCAGTCACCGGCGTTGGAGTCTCCGGTGACTCAGCCGGTAACCCTGTGAGAACATGAACTGAAGAACCAGGCATGGCAACTACTTGCTGCAGCTTCACAGCTTCACTGGGCATTCCTGACTACAAAGGTACACTCCCAATATCAGTGTCAGCTACAGAGTTCTCCAAACCATGAATCAAAGACAATTGCTCTGTACTAGAAAGTGCCACTCGTACGGCGTTCTCCTCCATCTGAATCAATCAGGAAGCTTGTTCCAACATTACCGTACAAGACGGATCCACTACAGGTACATTTGAGACATCATCCACCAAACGAGAATTTTGTACAAGTAATTCCACATCCATAGGAGAAAATAATATCCCCTGTGAATCTTCGGTCTCTAGAAAAGCCGAGGTAGGGGAAGAGACCCGCTCCCCTGCCTCCTGCACATCCGTGCACTCCGAGGTGCAGAATGAAACGGCCATCTTGGCAGACAGCCAACACTTCCCCCACGTCAGAGTAGGGGAATTTCCCTGGTGTCCTGGCCAAATTTCCCTTATTCACTTAAAAAATACCACCAACAGCTTAATCTGGTTCAAGGTCAGTCGGCATCCATCTTTATCCCCCTCCTTCGGGTCATGACTGAAAATAGGCAGGATTTGTCTAGTGCACTTGCCCGGTCAACAAAAACTAAATAAATAAATTGCTGGTATAGCATAGCAAAATGCTAAACAAAACAGAGGGTAATGCTAACCCTTTTCAGAAATGCTTAGTAGTAGACTGCTAACCATTTTTTGAGTACCCCACAGTAGACACAGTACACAGCATTATTAGAACTATAATTTTTAAAAATTGCTAATCTGTGTATGCCAAGTGCTATGCATTTTCACAACTGATTAAAACTTTCACATGTTAAACTGCTAATCATTTTTTTCAGCTTATTTAAAACCCTGGAACCACAACTCAGGTGGAAACAGGTGGGCTACGAATCATAGTATTATTCTGCATCCTTCAGCGGACCCTGCCAAGGACATCGTTCTCTTCAAACCAATCTAGTACAGGAATGCTGCATTCGGGAAAGTCCGGTTTCATTGTTTCGAAGGTGACAGGTATTTTATCTGCAGGCAAGAATGCTAGGGCCTGTAAAATCATGATCCAAGCCGTACTTAGATGCCAGTACCACGCTCTGTATTTTTTGCCATATTGTCTGGCCTAAATGGAACAGGCAACCTTTGTTTGTAGAGCTTGGGAATTTGGCTTTGCATGCATTGATTGTTGCCTGTTCAAAATTAGTCAAAGTGTACTGTGGCTCAAGAGTCACACCATGCTCATCCGCAATGTTGTGCAGGTCCTGAAAAAGATGCACATAACAGTCCTGAGATTTTGAGGACATAAGTGCATAAAGCAGAGGAACAATTCTTTGGGTCTCTGCGGTGCCCTCTGGTGCATGCAGAGAGTACAATTGCCTAAACAGGGTGGGCACAGTCTTGAAACTGACATCCATCAGCCAAAATTCTGCAGCAGACAATTTAAGTAAGTTCTGTTTTGTGGTGAATATAAGTATTTTGTCCTCACCACACAGAGAGACCTAGGCCAAAAATAGCTCACCATCCAGGTACTTAAGAGCATCGGGTAGTGTGACCTCATCAAACATGCGTGGCTCAGGTGGCATGTTTTCATGCCTAGCTCTTTTTATTATTTGCTGTAGCACATGACAAGATGACATATTGTGCTGTACTTTGGAGGGAACATTGGCACACTCTGCTTGAATTAATTGTGCTGGCGAATCAATGGTGGACAGTGCACATTCTTTCAGAGCAGCAATTGCTTCTACTACTGGTCCATTGGTGGCATCTGGTGAATGAGTATGCTCAGTGTGGCTCCTTAGATTGTGCTGTCCCCCCACTTTGACTGTGCTTGCATGGCCATGGCATCCCAACTTTCTTTTCTCTCAGCACCAGTAGAAAAGGTCACCCTGTTGCCTCTCCTTTAGGTACATGTATCCATCAACACACAATTTGTCATGCCCCTTTTGTGAAGGCACGATCTTGCAAGGCTCGACCATAGCAGCTGCCATCCTAGTGACTGGATGAAAAATACAGATACTAGCCACAGTAAAATAGACAGCCCTTTTATGCCTAAATATTAGCATACATAATTGCAGTTCTGTGTCTGAGCATGGAAGAGGTACATGGATAGTAATTGCAATTACTGTCTCTGATGTCACTACAATTCCAGGCATGAATGGAAGGACAGCTGTAAGCTAGGGAATACTATTGCAGTAACTATCCATGATGTCAACAGAATTTATTTGAAACTCTTGTAAAAAAAGTGTCTTTCAGGCAGTTTTAATAAACTATACACCTTTCGGTCAGTATCTTTACATTAAGGTATTTGTTCAGAAACAGTGTCTGAAGTCAGAGAAATTAGCAGCCCTTGTGAAATCAGTGGCCCTATGGACAGGTAAACAATAATCCTTTACACAAAAGAAGACATTAAGGTATTGGCTGTTCAGAAGCAGTGTGGTTAAAGTCAGAGAAATCAGCAGCCCTTGTGAAATCAGCGGCCCGACTGACAGGTATTTGATATGGGAAACTGTGTACGGCTAAAGTCAAAGAAATTGGCAGCATGAGTGAGATTTGAATGGGAAACTGTGTACTGTGGGACTTTATTTATTGGTTGAAACAGTCTGGCTAAAGTCAGAGAAAAGTAATTTTTTCGGTGCAAGGTGTGCATGCTTGCCCGACTCTGAATATATCAAAGAAAAACTAATGTTGTCAGAATTTCGGCATTTAGTCAATTGTGCCATGGCATTTTAAGTGAGTTGGGATTCTGGAGGTGGGCAAACAATTGTCAGTCTTTTAAGAGTCAGGCAAACATACAGATCCCCTTCACAGGACAGGTGAAAGGGTCTAGGGAATGCCTGGCAGCCTAGATGGCAAACTGCTTCCACTTCATGGCATAAGCGACATAAGTGGAGGGCTTGCAGGTGGCCACCAGGACATCTGCCACCCTGTTAGAGACCCCAGACCTAGCGATGGCTATGTCTTCAGGAACTGTACATACAGATGGAGAGACCTGAGGTTGGGATGGACCAGGGTCCCCCGATCCTGGGTCAGTAGATTCCTGCAAAGAGGTAGAGGGACAGCTTGATCATCACCCTCTGTATTAGTCAAAACAGAGGGAATGCATACAGAAATCTCCCACACCAGGAGGGGGACAACATGACTCACCAGAAAACTCCAGGCCCTGGATCTAGCGAGCAGAAATTGGGCAGTTTTGTGTTGAGTGGTGACACAAAAAGGTCCAACTCTGGATGACTCCATCTGTCAAACAGATCTTCTGCTACAGATGAGAGAAGCTCCCATTTGTGCATGCTGGACTGACTCCTGCTGAGACTGTCTGCCAGGGTGTTTAGGAAGTCTGGCACATGGACTGCTGGGAGAGTCAGATTGTGCTCTAGTGCCCAATACCACACTCTCATGGCCTCCCTGAAAATGGGGTACGAGTGAGTCCTGCCCTGCTTGTTGATGTAGTAGACAACAATCAGGTTGTTCAACTGCACCAGCAGCTGGCCTGGAGCCAGATGCTCCTGAAAAGCCTAAATGGCATAGAGCACCACTCTCATCTCCAGGACACTGATATGCAGGGCAGCTTCCCACTGGGACCAGGAGCCCTGGGTTTGGAAAAGATCCTGCTGTGTTTCCCAACCTAGCCCCAAAGCATCGATGGTTAGAATCTGATGCAAGGAGGTGACCTGAAAGAGAACCCCTTGAAGATGGTTCAAGGGGTCCATCCACCACTGCTGTAGCTTGTGAACTGAGGAGACCAGGACTTGTTGGTCTAACTTGTCCATACGCTGATCCCACTGCACTCCGAGGGTCCACTGGAGGGTACTCATGTGAAGCCTGGCCAGTGGAATGGTGGGAGTGGTCGCAGCCATAAGCCCCAATAGTCTGAGGTACAGTTTGGCAAGAATGAACTGACTCTGGACAACTGCTTGAGCCTGGGCCATAAGGCTTTCCACCCTGTTTTGAGGTAAGAAGACCTTCACTGGCTCAGAGTCCAAAACTGCCCCAATGTACTGCTGCTGTCTTTGGAATAGAAATAGCACCAACTTGGGCAGGTTGACCATTATGCCCAGAGAATGGAAGAGTTGTAGAGTGCGCTTCACAGTCAGCAAGAGCTGCTCCCTGGATGGGGCCTTGAGAAGCTAATTATCCAGGTAAGGGAAGACATACAGTCTCTCTCTTCTGAGAGTTGTTGTGACCACTGCTAAGCATTTGGTAAAGGCACACAGCTCAGAGGACAAGCCAAAGGTCAGTACTTTCTGGTAATGCTCACCCTGAAAGGCAAAGTGGAATAACCTCCTGTAAGGAGGAAAGACCGAAATGTGCAGGTAGGCATCCTGCATGTCCAGTGAACAGAGCCAGTCCCCATTCTTGAGAAGGGGTATGAGGCCTGACATAGTTACCATCCAGAACTATTTGTACTGGATGAAGAGACTGAGGTCCTTCCGATCTAAAATGGGTCTCAGATCTCTGGTCTTTTTCGGGACCAGGAAGAACCTGGAATAAAACCCCTGGTTTCTCTGCCACCTTGGCACCAATTCAATTGCCTGCTTGAGCAGAAGAGACTGTACTTCCTCCCAGAGAACAGATAAGTGAGCCGGGGATAGTTGAAGGGTGTGGCAATAGTATATGGAGGCTATTGGATGGGCTCCAGGGTATGACCTGCCTCTATGATCTGCAGGAGCCATGTATTTGAAGTTATGGTTCTCCATTGATTCAGATGGAGGGAGAACCAGCCTATGACCACCACTTCCTGGATCTGGGCCAGAGGAGGGGGTCTGGCAAGGAGTCAAGCTGAGGAGGAACCAGCTGAGGAAGCTGGCCTATCATTTCTAGGACACTTGGCCACTGCTCCAGCATTGGAGAGGGTGGGCAAGGAGGTCTGGGCTCTGTGCTTACCCAGAGTATGGGGCCTGAGCCTGGCCTATTAGCCTGTATATGAAAAATAGACCACCCTCAACCACTGGGCTGAGTATGGTAGAGAGAATGCACAGACTTGATGGCTGTGACAGAGGTCTGCAGATCATTGATGAGGCCATGGACATCAGGGCTAAAGAGCTTGGTGGCATTAGGCACCTTGTTTGCACATTGCTTGCAAATCCAGAGACCCTGAGCCATGGGTGACTATGAAGGCATAAGCCCACGGCAGCTGCCCTGGCCACTGTGTCAGCCATGTCATACAGGGTCCTGAGGAGATGTTTACTGACATCTTCTGCAGTCTGCAAACAGTGGAGCAATTTCTGCTTCTAGGAACCATCTGGAAGGGCCTGATCATCAGGTTTGCCCTTTCTCCTGTTGGCATTTTAGAATTTAACTATATGCTACAGATAGTTTACAATCCTTAGGCCCAAAGTAGAGGAGGCATAAACTCTTTTACCCCAGAAGTCAATCCTGTGGGATTCCATCTCTGGGGGGAAGGAACTAAGGTGCTTAGGTGCCTTAGATTTGTCATGGGCTGCCTTGATGACCACCAAGTCAGTTTCAGCATGGGCAGCAAAATAAGGAAGGCCCTGAGGGACATTGTAAAGCTTACCTGCCCTGCATGGCATAGCTGGCACCATGCCTGATCTGCGCCAGGCTGCCATAGTAGCATTTGTCAGGGCTGGCAAAATAGGAGGGATAATCTTAGGGGGAGATTCAGGAACCTCCAGGAAGTCAACCAGATCTTTCCTGGTGACATTATCCTCTTCAGTCTGGAAGTCTATAATGGCAGACAATTCCTTTTTGATGCTAAAAAAAAGGTAGCATCCTCAGGAGAAGACCTTGGAGTATGCTTATCTGAGTCCTCACTGGCTGAAGAGGCAGTGGACCTATCAGAAATGAGGATTACTCCTCTTCTTCATCATCCACTATATCATGCAGAAGGATGAGCTCAGGATGGTTCTCCTCCTCAATGTCGACTTCCTCATTTGGGTCTGGCATTGGAGTGGTTGTCGGTGGTCCATGGGGAGCCTCCCATGGTCGGCGAGCAGGTATCAATGATGGAGTCATCAATGATGCCAGTGACGATGGCCTATTGAAGGCAGTGAACTGTTGAACAATTACATTAGTGAACTTGACAAGTATTTAATTCAGATCCATAGTCATCGTCGACAAAGGGGGATTCAACGGCACAGAAGGCAATGACCCTCCATCTTGAGAGCCCAATGAGCCTGTAGCCCTCAGAGAGGAAGGATCATGTCTTGATGGGGTAGCCATCAACAATGAACCCATCATCAACAGAGAAGGGGCCAATGACCCACAAGTCGACAGCCAGGTGCCCTGGGAATCTGGCAGTGAAGCTGCCAGTATGAACCTGGTAGGAATAGAGACCTGGACAGCTGGTGTTTCCATCAGGGCAGCTGCTGTCGATGAAGAGCCCCCAAACAAGGAGAGGCTGATGGGGAAAGGGTTGGCCACTGGGGGGAGCGGTCATGATCCCAGTCTTTTTTATGACTTTCCCCCGAGGACTTGTCTCCTGCCTTGGAGGCCTGGGAGCTAGTAGATCCAGTGGGCAACTGAGGAGCCGGGGCCCTGGAGGACCCCTTCCCAGAGCTGGCTACCTACTGCTCCATTAGGAATTTTTTGAGAGCCTTCTTGCATCACCTAAGGGTTGTCTGATTAAACTTCTGACAGAGCTGACAGTTGGAGATGTTGTGGTCCGGTCCAAGACTGCAGACACAAACAAAGTGTTCATCTGTAGAAGCAATCTTCTTCCCACAGTGGCAGTGCTGGAAAAGAGAAGAAGACAGATTATCTTTTGACATAAACAAAAAAAAAGAAAAATCTCCAAAAGAGATTTTAACAAACAGTAGAAGAAAAAATGGCCGTAGGCCCAAAAAAGGCATGAAATACTGCGACAGCTCTTCAGCAGAGACTGTGCTTGCAAGTCAGTGGTGGGAAAGAACTGAGAGGGAGTGGGGCCATTGACATGTATATAGGGTTCATGATGTCAGTGGACACTGACGGCGTGGGCTGCTCCAGTTGTACAGCTGAAAATCTTCCATGTGGATTCCCTGTCTCTGATGGCGAACGTCCCTACAGTGTACCCTGATGACTGAGATACCCCCAAAGAAGATCACTAGGTTTTGCTGAGATTTTGCATCCCTGATTGGTTGCTGAAGGTCTGGTGGCTGCAAAAAAGTGTTGCACATGCTCAGTATATTTATAGCTGTGTCATGCCCACTGAAGCACTGAGGAGCCAAAGTGAAGGTAGCAGTTTTCGGACTGGTTTCCACTGGGCAGAAAACACAGAAGTTTGGTGATTCACTGAATGCCCCTACGGCTTCACGTGCACCATTATGCACTGTGTGTTGCAAGGTAGCCCTTACATCATAACCTTTTATGCAAGCACCATACATCATTCCTGAGCCTTTGAAAAATTGAGTCAACAGACATATGCGCTGAAATGTTATACATATAGAGATACAGCAGTGAATAATTTGACATTACTACTACTGACTTCTATGTAGCAATGTATTACCGTACTTGTGAAAAGTTGCCCACAGAAAAAAAAAGTTAGAGCCAAAATATGCAGACAGTAATGTTTTGTCCATAATTTAATAACATAAAAATGAGTACAGTTGCATGGAAATCTGATTCAAAAAAGGGTAATGGAAATACTATGTAATGTCACATAATACAACTGGTAACAGGATGCTAACTTTCAATTTTATAAATATGACACCGATTCAAAGATTCAGAAACTTTCTTTTTGACCAGTCCTCTGCTCCCAATTACCTCCCCTTAGTCCCATCACTACTATTTCAAAACCAGTGCAAAATTATACACCAAATGTACAATAAAATTGTATGTGGATGACACGGTCCTGCTTTTCCCTGTCAAAGACCGATATTGTGCAAAATTAAGTTTACAGCATGAATTTAATAAATTAGAACATTGGCCGACTG
This sequence comes from Neoceratodus forsteri, assembly GCA_016271365.2. NCBI lineage: Eukaryota > Metazoa > Chordata > Ceratodontiformes > Ceratodontidae > Neoceratodus > Neoceratodus forsteri. The sequence continues at coordinate 875,919,315 of CM057452.1, read as the reverse complement.
AAAACAAGATTGTTCTGAATGAGAAGAAAACTAACTCCATGCTGTTCAGATCTGGAACAGGGAGAAGCAGCAACTTGTCAGACGAATTTGAGATCTATTTGGTTAAGGATTTTGAAATTGAACAGATTAAGTGTTACAAATATTTAAGGATTTGGGTAGATTCGGAACAAAATTTGACACCCATATAGTGAAGATTTGTGCTAAAGTTTCTTAAAAATGTGGTGGTCTTTGTAGACAGCAAAAATTGTTTGTCTAGGGACACAAGGGCAAGGTTGTGACCAAGGTCTTTTTACCCATTATGGACTAAGGATGCAATGTCTAGCGTTTAGCGTGTAAAAATAGCCTGTTGCAGTTAGATACAGTAGATTACAATGCCGTTTAGCCAGATTTGTTTTGGGCTTGGTAGACCCATCTTCCATGTTTATTTATTTATGACTTTGGTAACTGGGTAAGTGCTCTGATCCCAGGGACCATTTTCAGGCATGACCCGGGCCACGTACTGTGGCGCAGAGTAGAATCTCAACAACAACAATGTAGTAGAAAAGCAGCTATAACAGTGTAAAAAGGTTACAATAGTACATTTGAATACACAAATGGCAGCAATTAAAAGACACAATAACAAGAACAGTACAGGTAAGAGTCAATGTATACAGGAAATAATAAATTCAAGATACTACTAGGCTAAAAAGCAGTGCTGGGTGGAATAGAGAGCAGTCAAGAATCCAAACAGGTTCATCTGAAGATACACCAGAGGATAAAAGTGACAGATGGCAGCTGTGGGGAGGGGGGAAGGATTGGAGCATGGGAGAGGTGGAGAGACAACAGCTAAGCAGAAGAGGGTGTATGGGAGGGGGGACTAGTCAGGAAAGTAGTGGCAGGTGGACACCAACAGGACCCAGTCTTTGAGGCGAGTCTTGAACTGGCAGTGGGTGGTGATGGTGTGCAATTCGGCATGTAGTTCATTCCATAGTGTGGGGGCTGCCACAGACAGGGCTCTAGTGCCCATATTTGTGGAAACCCTGGGGATTTTCAGGGGAAGGATACTGGTAGAGTGTAGGCTGTGGTGCGATGTTCAGACAGTGAGGAGGGGTGCAAGAGGAGATTCCTGGGTGGTGCAGATAGCAGAGTCAATCATGCAGTACAGGGCGAGATCAAATCAGCCTTGTAGTGGGAGCCACCATAGTGAATTGTAGAGGACACAGTGGTGTGTTGAGAAGGTAGCCAACAAAGTGAACTGACAGACACTATTATAGGCTGTGGAGAGTTTGATGGTTGCCGAGGTCCTGGAGTAGATAGGAGAGCAGTAGTCCAGGATAGGTAGCAGGTTTCCCTGAATGATGGTCAGATGGGCCTCTGGGGTGAGGTATTGCCGGAATCTGTAGGCAGCACCTAGTTTTTGGTGGAATCTTAGAACTAGGGAGCTTATGTGCTCAGTAAAAGAGAGGGAGGGGTCTAGCATGACTCCTAGATATTTGAAATGCTTGACATCATCCAGGGCATGGTCATCGGGGAATGTGATGCTTAGGGGGGAGTTCAGTTTGCATCTAGCTAAGAAGGGCTTGGATCTGAATAACATTGATTTTGTTTTTTTCGGGATTGACCAGGAGGAGGTTGTCAGAAAACCAGTTGTGGGCAACAGTGTAGTTTAGTGAGAGGGCTGCGGAGATGAGGGCAGGAGACTTTCTGCTACAGAAGAGCATGAGGTCATCAGCATTGAGGAGTGAGTGACAGCTGAGACTGTCTGATGGAAGGGAGTTTATGAATAAGAAGAATAGGAGGGGGCCCAGGATGGAGCCCTGGGGGACACCTGTGAAGACAGGTAGGGTGGGAAAGCAGGTAGGGTCAATGCACATGAATTGGGAGCACCCTGTGAGGTAGCTTTTGAACCAGATGGTGACCTCCAGAGAACAGCCAGGGCAATGTAGTTTGGAGAGGAGGAGGGCATGATTGACCATATCGAAGGCTTTGGAGAGGTTAATGAAGACTGCGCCAGTGAGCTTTCCACAGTCCATGTTTGTAAGGATGTGATCAGTCAGAAGGGCGAGGGCAGTTGTTGTGAAATGGTTGTTGTGAAAGCCATGCTGTTGGCTACATAAGAGGTTATGTTTGCTTATGTAGTCAACAAGTTCATGGTGGACAGATTTTTCAAGTAGCTTGCTTAGGTGTGGAAGGATGGAGATCAGGCTATAGTTGTTTGTGGACTGGGGATCTTCAGCTTTAAAGATGGGGGTGACCTTTGCAGTTTTTCAGGGATCGGGCATGGAGGAGGTGGTCAGGGTGAGGCTGAAGATGAACGTGAAAGGGGCGATGATGGCTCAGGAGATAAGCCTAAGGAAGACAGGGGACAGTTCATCAGCTCCTGAGAAGCCATGGTATTGGAGACTTTTGAGAAGTTTAGCTGTGTCAGCATATAAGAGTACTTTGAAGAAGAAAGGGGGAGTTTGAGGCTAGGTGGTGGGATTGGCGAATGACGTCGGAGGTGTGTGTAGGGGGACAGATTGTCTTTCATGCCATTCAGGAGTTTGCTCAGGTATGTGGTACGGTCAGAAAATTTGTCATCAAAGGCCTTGGCCACTTCTAGGGAGTCTGTAGTTAGGCCATCAGGGTGTTTAGCTGCAGGACTGACTTTCTGGAAGGGGGGAGTTCAGTAGTGAACCAATGGATGCCCAGAATTTTCTAGGGTCCCCGAGGTTAGCTTGTTGGAGATTGCAGAAATCAGTCTGTTTTAGAGCTTTTGCCATGTGTTTACATATGTTCCTCCAATGCCTGCAGTCATACTATAGTGTCATGAATGGGAATGCTTTATAGGTGGACCAGGCACAGTCCCTGTCTTTCATTGGGGTAAGGAGGTCTTTTGTGACCCAGCATGAGTTGCCACCCCTCATCCTTCTAGTGGTGACCAGAAAGTGCCTGTCCTGTAAGGTCAAGAGTGTCCGAGTGAACAGGGTTGCTGCCTGGGTCACATGGGACTTTGCAAAGAAAGCAGGCCAGTCCAGCGCCTGCGCCTCACTGAGGAGGGTTGGCGTATTGGGGTTTCTGAAATTACGGAAAGACAGATATTTTAGAGGGGGCCATTTAAGCTTGGTTGACCAGAGAAGATATATAGGGGAGTGATCGATGATGGAGTCGGCCATGGTACCAGCATGCAGGACACAATCCTCCCAGTTTGTAGAAATCCAATCCAGGAGTGTCTGAGTTGCCTTGTGAGGGTTCTGCCTGGTAGGAAGTGTAATAGTTTGGATCAGGTGGTATTGTTTTAGGAGGGAGGCATAGTCAGGCTGGTGGGTACTCAGTCAATTTAGATTGAGATCCGCAATAAGAATTGAGTCTATATGTGGGGTTATAGAGCCCAGACCGGAGACCAAGCTGTTGAGGCCCCTAGTTCCAGCAGTGGGAGGACTGTAACAGTACCCAATGTAGAGTTTTTTGCTAGTTCCCAGCGTGAGTTCAGAGAGCAGCCATTCATTAGGTGAGGATGAATCAGAGCAGAGAATAATGTTGGCTGAGAGGGGTTACTTGATGAATATTGTGACTTTACCACCATTTTTTTTGTCTGGCCTATCCAGACAGAGGGAGGAGTACCCAGGTAGTTGGTAGGTGGTGTCAGGAGGATGAGGTTTTAGCCATGTCTCGGAGAGTTCCAAGATGTGGGGCTTGTATAGCTCAACCCATACCTACAGGTCGGGGAATTTGGAGGGGAGACTACATATATTTATATGGGCAAATATTGGCCCAGGGGAATTTGCCCAGATGTTGTCAGAGGGGGTGATGTGGGAATTTGGTGAACCGGAGTTACACTCAATGTCTCCAGCTAAGAGAAGGAGGTATAGAAAGGGGATGTAGGTGCAGGAGGGGGCAGCAAGGGAGCAGAATATGGAGGCCAGGTAGTGGCTGAATAACCAACATTCTGAGTTTGAGTGGAAGAAGAGGGTGATGTGATCTAGGGGGGGAGAGTTCCCATGAGGAGTGGAGGATAGGGTGCGCCTGGGGGGAATGGGTGGCCAAGAGATAGGCAAGGTACACTTGGTCTCTGGCCAGTACTGTGGCACAGGTGTCCATCAGCACCAGGGTGGATACCAGAGAGACCAAACAGTGTGAGCTGGGGCAGAGTCATGGTGGCAGTAGATGCTGGCAAAGGGGAGATGTATGTTGGGGTCCAAACAGAAATTGGAGGCTTTCTGTGCATGTGCATGAATTTAGGGAAGCTCACAGAGCAGGGGTAGAAATAAAGTGGGATGGGAGGGAGAATGAAAATGAGGAGGAGGGTGGTGTGGGGCTTGGCTCGGTGGAGGGACAGATAGCTTTAAGCTCCAGAGCACTTAGCCTGGAAACCAATAGGGGCAGGACAAGGTAAGGGACGGAGGGGCTTGAGTGGATTTAAAGAGTGGCAGGGGTTGGGGAGCCTAAAATTCAGCAGTAGAAGCTCCACACAGCCGTGGAAGCTGGGGACATGTCCAGCCATACCTGTAGCTTGGTTCCTAGGGGCGGGTGGTAGCAGGCTCCTTTGCACAGAGGAGGCATTGAAGATTTCCAGACAGAGGTGACTGTGGACGGCAGTGCTAGCCGAGAGGGCTACAAGGATGCCTGAGAAGAGAGGGACAGACAGGGGAGAGACAGCACTCAGGAGCAGTGGGAGGGATATAAGATTTACAATTGTACAAATGAGCTGTAATCACTAAGTGGGCTAAATCAGGGGGTGGGCTGCAGTCAGTTAGCTAGGAGCCTGCTGGGTCTGCAGAGGAGATGTGAAACAAAATGAATCACAGTAGGGGTGTGGGTAAAAGAAAGAATTTTTATGTATTTATTTATTGAAAATGTTTCACCAGGAAAGGCACACTGAGCAAAAAGATGCTTGTCTCCCGGTGCGACCTGGGGGAGGGGTTACAGAGGAGGCAGTTATACATACAATAGTTGAGATTAGCAGCAGAGCAATACAGATAACATACACTTGGGAGGGATTACATTTGAACTTGTTACATAAGGAGAACAGTAAGAACATTACTGGAAGGATAATTAACTGGAGGGCTTCACTAAATACCAAAATCAGCAGGGTGCAGACAGATTTGCAGTAATAAAAAACTGTCTAGGATACCAAAGTTTTAACACGTCAACATTAGACTCTAAAACATTCTGTTAAAATACACTGCAAATATTGAGCTGTAAAGGATGGCTGTTTGAAAACTGTAGTGGCATAAATGAAAAATCAGCACTCAGCAGGAGACAGATCCCCAGTAATGCAGACTTTCAGATGCGGAGCAGAAATAAATACAAGTATAGCCAAGTCCAGGTTTTAAAAATAAGAAAGACAAGTAAATATAGATGCTTGGAGCAGAGTCCAGTTTGGGGAAATTGAAAAAAAATACCTGGGTGGGTGAACTAGCCAATTAGAAAGCTCCTGGTCTAGAGCAACCAATGAGGGATTGTCCCAGGGAAGGCGCCAGTTTTCAAGTTCAACAGTAGAAGCGCCACACAGCCGTGGAAGCCGGGGCCATGTCCAGGCCATACCTATAGCTTGGTTCCTGGGGGCAGGCTCCTTCGCACCGAGGAGGCGCTAAAGATTTCCGGATGGAGGTAACTGCGGATGGCGGTGTTAACCCAGAGGGCTATGAGGGCACCTGAGAAGAGAGGGACAGACAAGGGTTAGATAGCACTCGGGAGCAGTGGGAGGAATACAAGATTTACAATTGCACAAAAGAGCTGTAATCAAGAAGTGGGCTAAATCATATGTTTCATCATTGTTCACTATTGAGTGAACTGAGCTGGACCTTCTTAAAAATTAAGAATGAGAGATATCTCTGTAATGTTGTTTTCAAATATATGAAGGGACTTGCTCCACAGTATCTTTTGGAAAATTTTATTAAGGTGTCATCTACCTACTCCTTATGGGAAGTCAGAGGAAGAGGTCTACAAATTCCCTGGATTAGAACAAGTTATGGTCAAATGATGTTTGCTCATGTTGCTGCAATTTCTTGGAATGCTCCTTCATCAAATTTGCCAAATATGGTTACACCTCATAGTTTTAAGGCTGCTCTCTCTGTTTGGAAACAGTTTTGCTGTCACTATTTTTAATTGTAATTTTAGTGTTTTTGTGTAATCTACAGTATGTAACTTATGAACTATGCATACTTGCACAACAGCCCTGAAAACAGACTATGCCTAGTGCCTTATCCTGTCTAAATATATAACTAAACTTCAAAAGAGTGAATATCACCTTACACTCGGCATTTTGGTTTTCACATGTATACTGTACAATGGCATATGAGCTGTCATTCCATTCTATGGCTCTTAAGTGGTCTCCCATGCCACTCCAAATTCTCTAATTGTGCACACACTGTAGAATGCCACATAGGGAACATTTCAACATATGTACCACCCTTGTTGAATAGCAACTAGGAATGGGCAAAGTGAGTGAAATTCGCTTCAAAGTAATACACGAAATTCTGCCCATTTCGAGGAGCAAAATGCGAAATTTCACCTGGCAGAACAGTAAAATTTCACCTTCTGCGGTGAAACTCCACCTTCCGTGGTGAAAGCTCACTGTAGAAGGTGAAATTTCACCTGTGGAAGGTGAACTTTCGCCTAGGCGAAATTCCGCCTTAGGCGGAAAAATGTCATGAATTGCTCCGCCAGGCGAATTTGACCACTTCGCCGGCACTTCACCGGCAGAATTTAAATTCGCTGCATCCCTAATGGCAACTAATAAAATTCTTGATTTGATAAATTTTACCTGAATCAGGATTAGTAAAGGACTTAGTAATTTACACTTCACACACTTGTGGGTGCCAACAGGGAGTGATAATGATCAAAGGGTATAGCTTGTTTTTAAAATGTGCAAAAAACTATTAACAGCCTTATCCCTTACTGTTGCAAAACACCTATACCATCCTTGGGACATTGTCCATTATTGCCCTTTACATTTCTTTACATTTTCATCAGTTTTTCTTTTTGTTAATAATTTAACACAGGGAGTTGAATGGACTATCAACATTACCTGGCCCTTGAACCGGTCCTGCTCAACACTAACAGATGCTGCCAGCTTAGCACCCTTTGCATATGGTGTGTTCCACATTCTCCAGACTGGAATGGACTCCTAACCCGTTGGTTGCTCAGATGGTTATGTAAAACTATCTTACCTTTGAATATATTTATTCACAATTCAACTTTCCTAGCATCGCCCACCCCCTGAGGCTGCAAACTAGGAGCAGAATGCAAGGTCTATTTTTAGGCATTGTCCTGTAATATGATGATGCATTTAAAAGCCCATTTCCTTTAATATACTATTTAAAATTCAAAACCCACAGTCTAAAACTGCATTTCTGCCAAGCATAAGAATGCTGTGAGTGGAGTGAGTTCATCTTTTTTTTTTTATTTATTTGTTCAATTCAGAGTGGGTTTTTGTATTGAAAAGGTCTCTTTTGAAAATGCATGGCAATAACGTGATCCTTTTTCCTTCCACAGGACACTGAAGTGCCCTAACAAAATGGTACTCTGCTTGGGCTACCACTGTTAGGCAGCCTGATTGACTCACCAGGTGGTGGTCGGCATTTTCCTGAATGCCAACTGCTCCACCACAGGGACTGGATTCCACCATCACTCTAAAACTGATTGCCCATCTCCACCTTCCACCTTCCAAGTGTCTCTGTATGAGTCATGGAAAGGCATGACTCAGTGCTGGGGGGGGGGGTATGTTCATGGAGAGCAGGTGTTCCATGTAGTCATGGGAAAACCATGTCTTATTACTCTGACAAATCAAACCCTAGCATAACGCAGCACCACAGAAAGGACATCAGTTTGTTCCTTCCAAATTACAAACCACAATAAAAATGGTAATCATACTAACAGCCAGCCAGGCATTCCCAGTAAAGCTGCTAAAGGAATTAACTTACAGCTTATCAATTTATTTTTTCTGCAAACCTTACCCTTTGCATCTCAAGTCTGGGATCCTGTTGTCCTCTCCTATCCTGGTGCTGGTGTGCTGGAGCTGGGAGAAACATAGAAACATAGAATTTGTTGGCAGATAAGGACCATTAGGAAGGCAGTATATAGGCAGCATAGAGCAATGGTTTAAAGCTCTGAGCTGCAAATCTGGTGACATTCAACAGACCAGACTTGAGTTTGAATCCCACAGCTTCCACTTACTTACTGTGTGACCCTAAGAAAGTCACTCAACTTCCCTGTGGTCCCAGGTCACGCATGTAAAAAAGCTTTCTGCTTAGTGTGCTACTCCTGGTTAAACAACTAAAAAATTTGGCCCACTTAATCTGCCCCTTTTTCCCTGTCTGTGCTTTAACCTCAGACCCTACCTGATTTATGGATATATCCACCCCACCATCCTGTTTCTCAACTAACATTCCCTTTTGACTATCCCATGCATGCTTGAAGTCCACCACCATTTAGCTCCCACTGCTTCTGCTGGAAGACCATTTCAGACATCCACCACTCTTTCAGGAAATAACTACTTCCTCACATCCTTCCTGTATTCCCCCCTTCCAGCTTCATTGCATGTCCGTTTGTTCTCATGCACCTTCTCCTCTGAAAAATACTCCCCTCCTGTATCTTGTTCAACACTGTGAGGTCTTTATAGTTCTCTATCATATCCTCCCCCCTCCTCTCTTCCAGGATGTACATACTGAGATCCCTTAGCCTGTCCTCATAAGGTTTCTGATGCAGCTCCTGCACCATTTTAGTTGCCCTCTTCTGGACAGCCTTCACCCTGTCTACTGTATGTCCTTCTTGAGATGTGGTCTCCAGAGCTAGACACAGTACTCCAGTTGGAGTCTCACCAAAGATTTATACTTTGGCAATACCACCTCTCCTCTTCTGCGGGTGATTCCCATCCCTATGCACCTCAGCATTCCACTGGCCCTACCTACTGCCTTGTCACACTGCCTTGCCACCTTGAGGTATTCAGACACAATTCCTACCAGGTCTCTTTCATGTTTACTCTGTTGTCTGATATTATATCTGTGCTCTGTATGTATTGATCTGCAGCCAGTTGTTAAGTTCTATACCAGCTGCTCTGTTTCTATTTCTGTATCTTTGCCCAGCCTAACCAGGACCTCCTTGTAAATGAGCATCACTCAACAAAGTGTATTTCTGATAAAATACAAAATGCAACATTTATTGGTGTAACCTAGAAGAGCATTAAGGAAATTGAGGTGAAGTGATTTCCTGAAGGTCACACAGTATGCAAGTGGCAATGGTGGGATTTAAACCCTAGGCTACTGCATCTTCAGATTCACAAAAAAATGGTCTAGCTACTGGGTTATATGACCTCCCAAGTTTTTACTAACCTGAAAAAATATTACAACAAGCATTTGTCAATGCCTAATGTTGGCTTGCTGGCATTGGCATTGGTAGTGCAGGAGTTAGAGTGATGCGTAAGAGGAAGGCAGTGAAATATTGAACTAACGCCAACCCCCACTTCCCCCCTCGCAGAGACTAAAAGGCTTTGGGGTGTGTCTTTGGGTTGTTGGCCATAAGCTCTTGTGCCATTCCATCTCAACCCATCCTGCAGACAGCAACAGGTGTTGCGGTGTGCCGTGGGGTCTTCAGCCCTTATGCTCACCATATTCCATAAGGAAATAAGCTGAGATGGGTGCAGTATAGGAGAATGGGGTGAACGTTAGGGCCAAAAACCCCAAGGCACACCTCAATGCCCATCAATGGTTGCAGGGTGGGGGGTTGGGGTGGAATGCTGTGAGCATTACGGCTGACGAACCGAAATCACACTCCCAATGCATGTCAGTCTCTATAGGGTGGGGCGTTACAGTTGGAAACCCTAATGCCCTGGGCATTTGTTGGTATTTTTTACTCCAAATTTTCAGCATGGACTTTTTGGTATCCCACCTCATGAGTAGTGTCACTATCATTTCGTTACTCTATATTGAAAGGTGATTTCACATAGCAACTGCGCCATTCAGCACCACCGGTGCGGAAACACACTTTGGGCAGGATATGAAACATAACAACTGTACTGTTTCATGAGGAGGTGTGAAAAAATGGTAGTGTTAAAACACTGGCATGAAAATATGAAAAACTGGCAGTGAAGAACGTGCATAGAAACTGCACAACACACGCCCATAATGCAATCATGTTTTGGAATTTTTCCACCAAGTTTTCAACATGGCCATTTTGGGACCTCCTGTCATGAACAATGACACTGTGATTATGTTAATCTGTCCCAAAAGTTGATTTCCCACAGTGACTGCACCATTCTGCTCCACAGGTGCAAAAACACATTTTGGGAATAAAGTGAAAAATGGCAGCTGTGCTATTCATAAGGAGGTGTGAAAAAATGGCAATGCTGAAAATTTGGAGTAAAAATATAAAAAAAGGCAAAGTTACAAATGTACATAGAAACTGCACAATGCATGCTCATAACGCAGTCATTGTTTGGAATTTTTTCACTAAATTTGCAACATGGGCTTTTCGGGACCTCCCCTCATGAACACTGGCACAGTTGTTTCGTTAATCTGTCCCGAAAGGTGATTCTGAGCAACATGCGTGAAATCACCTTCCAGGACCAAGAAATGAAATTACAGTGACAGAGTTCACTAGGTGGTGTCCCAAGAACTTCATGCTGAAAATTTGGGGCCAAAATTCCAAAACATGGCTGAGATAGCAACCTAAGTTGAACACCCCCCCCCCACCATTGACTCCCATTATACAGCTTACCTTCGAGTCTTCATTTTGCAGATCCGGCTTTGCAGAGTGCAGACGTGTCTCAGTCCACAGAAGATGACAGCACCCAACCTCCAGAGGTAAGTATGGGGTGGGGGGAGTGCAGGGAGGTGGGTGTGCAGAGGGAGGGTTGGGATGAGGGAGGGGTGGCGACACAACAATGGACCGTTTTCTTTTTACAGGTACAAAAAAAGCAGCAAATGATGGATTTCTTCTTTCACACAGAAAATGTCTTTCTATTAATGTGGGCACACTGGGGTGGGCTCCCAGTGTGCCACAATAGGCAGGAGGCAGTATAGCGCAGTGGTCTAAAGCTCTGAGCTGCAAATTTGGTGACATTCAGCAGACCAAACCTGGGTTTGAATCCCACAGCTTCCACTTGCATACTGTATGACCCTGAGCAAGTCACTTAACCTCCTTGTGCTCCCAGGTTGCTCCTGTAAAAAAGCTTACAGCTTAGTGTGCTATACCTGGTTAAACAACTAAATAAAAAAAAATAGTTGGAGGGGTATGCCAAAATGGGGATTGGGAACCTTGATGTCAGCAAATCATGTAGAGGGGTTTGGGGGGAGTGGGGCCATCCAAGACTGGGAGTGGGCATCCTGGTGTCAGAAGAAAATAAACAAACATTTTGGCACACTGGGGTGGGCTTCCAGTGTGCCACATTAATGGGGGAATGCATGGGGATTGGGCACTCTGAAGTGGGCTTTTGGGGTGTGTGGTGGGTGGCAGGAGCCATCTGTTTTGGCACACTTGGGAGAGCTCCCAGTGTGCCCACATTTTAATATGGGGAATCCATAACAACATGGGGATTGGGCACTCTGATGTCAGCTTTATGGGACTGTGGTAGTGTAGGAGCTCCATTGTGGAAAGCTGCTGAGCAGCTACATTATTTGTTGAAATGTTTCACCAGGAAAGGTACACTGAGCAATCATGTTGCTCATAACTCCGGCCATGTGCATTACTATGCACTGTAAAGCTCATGGCTGGAGTCTTGTCATCTGCTGCTGCAATGACGAAACTGTACTTGATTGCAGCGGCAGATTTCTTTCAACTTTTTGGCTCTTTTTGAAGTTTTCTGTCATCGTCAGCATGCTCACCGATTGGCAGCTGAGGGATGCAGCCATTAAAGCATCCCCTGCATTTGCCACAACACTGACACACCTCTGAAATATGCTGCTACCACAAGATATTGCTTGCTCGTGTGTGCAAGCCATCATAAAAACAAGCATTTGTCAATGCCGAATGTTTGCTTGCTGGCATTGGCATTGGTAGTGTAGAAGTTACAGAGCTGCATAATAGAAATGACAGTGAAGTATTGAACTGAAGCCAACCCCACCACCACCCTGCAGAGAGTGACAGGCATTGGGGTGAGCCTATGGGTCGTCAGGCATAATGACCACGCCATTTCACCACACCCCACCTTGAAGACACTGACAAGTGTCATGGTGTGCCTTGGGGTCTTTGGCCCTTATGCGCACCCAATTCCATCAGGAAATACAGTGAGATGGGTGCGGTATAGGAGAATGGGGTGAACTTTGGGACCGAAGAGTCCAAAGCATACCTCAATGCCTCTCACTGGCTGCAGGGTGTGGAATGGTATGAGCATTACAGGCAAGAATCCCAAGTCACACCCCTGATGCCTGTCATTCTCTACAGGGTGGGGCGTTATGGTTGGAAACCCTAACACCTCAGGCATTCGTTGGTATTTTCACTCCAAATTTTCAACATGGTTTTTTTGTGACCCCCACCTCATGAACAGTGGCAATATCAGTATGTTAGCCAAAAGCTGCTTATGCACAGCGACTACGGCATTTAGCACCACAGGTGCAAAAACACATTCCGAACAGGATGTGAAAAATGACAGCTGTACTGTTCATGGGGAGGTGTAAAAAATGGCAATGTTGCAAAACTGCAGTAAAAATATTAAAAAAACGGGTGAAATCACGAGCGTTCATAGAAACTGTGCAACGCACACCCGTAATGTAATTAGTTTGGGGATTTTTTACAGCAGATTGTCAACACAGGCATTTTGGGGCCTCTGATCATGAACAGTGTCACTGTGATTTTCTTTATCTGTCGCAACAATGATTTCCCAGCGACCACGCATCTCTGCGCTGAAAGTGTGAAAACACATTTCGCCATGTTGTGAAAAATGACAGCTGTACTTTTCATAAGGAAGTGTGGAAAATGCCACTGGTGAAAATCTGGACTGAAAATATTATAAAGTCATGAACTTACGAGGGTGCGTGGAAACTGCGTAATGCTCACTCGTAACACAGTCATTTTATGGACTTTTGTCACCAAATTTTCAACATAGCCATTTTAAGACCTCTGCTCATGAACAGTGTAATTGTGATTTTCTTAATCTGTCCCAAACATTGCTTTCGCACACCGACTGCACCATTGTGCGCTACATGTGCAGAAACACATTTGGGGCGACATGAGAAAAATGGCAGCTGTACTGTTCATAAGGAAGTGTAATAAAATGGCAATGTGGAAAATCTGGAGTGAAAATATAGAAAATTGGCAAACTTATGAGCGTGCGTAGGAACTGCGCAATGCACGCTCGTAAAACAGTCATTTTTAGGAATTTTTTCACCAAATTTTCAACATAGCCATTTTAAGACCTCTGCTCCTTAACAGTGTCACTGTGATTTCTTAATGTGTCCCATACATTGATTTCGCACACCGACTGCGCCATTGTGAGCTACATGGGCGGAAACACGTTTTGGGCAAGATGTAAAAAATGACAGCTGTACTGCTCATAAGGAGGTGTAGCAAATGGCAATGTTGAAAATTTGGAGTGAAAATATTAAAAATTCGCAACCTTATGAGCGTGCATAGGAACTGCGCAACGCACGCTCGTAAAACAATCATTTTTAGGAATCTTTCCACCAAATGTTCAACGTAGGCTTTTTGAGAGCCCACCTTACGAACAGTGGCAGTGTCATTTCATTACTCGGTCCTGAAAGGTGATTTCGCGCAGTGACTGCGAAATCACTCTTCGGGCCCGATTAACGCCATGACAGTGAGAGCATTCATGAGAAGGGGTCCCAAAAACCCCATGTTGAAAATTGTGCAAACATTCCAAAAAATGCCTGAGATATGCAGCAAGGTTGAAAAAACCCTATCTATCCCATTATACAGCTTACCGGCATTTCCTCAGTTCACGGTCGGCTTTGAAGAGTGCAGACATGTTCCCGGTCCACCGAAGATCATTGCGCCGGAGTCCGGAGGTAAGTATGGGGTGTGGGGAGGCGGGGTGCGCTGTGGATGGGCGCGGGTGGGGGCAGAGACAGCGAGGGACCGTTTTTCAGTTTCAGGTTGTTGTTTTTTTAAAATGATGACGCGGGACGTTTGCCACGCTGGGGTGGGCTCCCAGCATGGCACAAGGACGGCTGGTGGGGGGGGCGTGGAGCCGACAGGGGACTGGGCACCCCTGCCGGTGATAGCATCTGTTGCCACGCTGGGGTGGGCTTCCAGCGTGGCACCCTGTACTCTCGGGGGGGGGAACCAATGGAGCCGACAGGGGATTGGGCACCCCCGTTGGCTATACTATGTGTAGCCATGCTGGGGTGGGCACCCAGCATGGCATAAGGAACTCTGTTTTGGGGGTGAGGCGCGGCCGGCGGGATTGGGCACCCTCGTCGGGCTACTCCAGTGTGTGTGTGCTGGGGCAGCACGCAGTATGCGCAGCTTGTGTGTGTGTGTGTGTGTGTGTGTGTGTGTAGGGGAGGCGTGCATGAGCAGGCGATATGTTATCGCTGCTCACTGAAGCATAGCTCCCCCTTTCAACTGTACTCCACTGCATTTTGGACTGCTGTCATAGACAGCTCCAGCAGGCATTGGAGAACTGCGGCCGCACCTGCAAACACACTGACTGAATTGGAAGAGGGCTGCCACACCTCCGAAAACTCGGATGATGGCACTATGTTTCTTGCACATGCGTGCAAGCAAACATAATGAAAAATTTCACAATGATGTATATCCAGAATCTGCACAACTTTCTCTTCATAACCTCCAAATTACCCCTTCTTCCCAGTTTGCAGCTGTCAATTAGAGTATGTAATTTATATCTGCCTGCCTGGATTTTAATAAATTAATACAGAATGATCATGTTATAAAGCTGTCTGGCATTCCACTCATACATAGACACATAGAATTTGATGGCAGATAAGGACTGCTTGGTCCTTCCAGTTTGCCTATTTCTCCCTACTTATACTATTATATCAGACCATGCCCGTTCTACAGCTCTTTCTCCCTCCCCCCTTCCTTTCCACTATGATTCCTTGGTACTTATCCCATGCAATCTTGAACTCCACCACTGTTTTTGCCCCCACCATCTCCACTGGGAAGCTGTTCCAGGAATCCACCACTCTTTCTGTGAAGAAGTACCGTACTTCCTCTCATCTCTCCTGAATAGGTCACCCTCCAGCTTCATAACATCTCCCCTAGTTCTTGACCACCTTTTCTTCTGCAAAATACTCCCCTCCTGTACCATATTTACCCCAATGAGGTATTTAAAGTCTCTGTCATATCTTCTCTCTCTCTCTCTCTCTCCTCTGTTCCAAGGTACATATTGAGGTCCTTTAGTCTCTTCTCATAGTGCTTTTGAAGCAGACTCTGCACCATTTTAGTTGTCCTCATTTGGACTGCCTCCACTCTGTCTATGTCCTTCTGGAGATGTGGTCTCCATAACTGGACACAGTATAGATGGGGGTCTTGCCAGTGGTCTATACAGAGGCAACACTACCTCCCACTTTCAGCTAGTGATAATCCTCCCTATGCACCATAGCTTCCAACTTGCTCTCCCTACTGCCTTGTCATACTGCCTGGCCACCTTTAGGTCATCCGATGCGATGATCCCCAAGGTGTCTTTCCTGCATCATTTTGCACTGTTTTGCATTGAAACCCAGCTGCTATACTCTTGACCACTCCTCTCATTTTTTTCAGGTCTCTGCTCATTAGGAGTGCAGAGAAATAACATTTCACCTGCAAAATTGTGGCAAAATCGGCAAATTTTCTGTGTGAAATGTTTCTCAAATAGTGGAGAAATTTCACCCACAATTTTGACCACCACAAATCTCACCAAATTTATCCCTCTCTGTTCTCTGGTTTCAAATGCCCCCCCAGCAGCTCACTGGCCCAGAAATAAAATCTTCCCTGATGTCTAGTGGCTACCTGCTGATCACTGGTCCAAATTAGTACAGTAGTAACCCTCCCAACACATTTTTACCATTCCCCCCAGATCCCCAATCCTTACTTAAAAAAAAACACTCCCTGGTGTCAAGTGAACTCCCACTCCCCACCCTGTTATCAGCACCCACTCTGTTCCCCTCCCATACCCAGATCAGGCCAGCAGCACAGCCCTCCACTCACCTCCACAGTCAGTGGCCCGACGGAGCACCAAAATGAATGAGCACGTACTTGTAAAAGCACGTGCTCATTCATTGAAGCTAAGATGAGGCTACCGAGAATGAGTTCATTAGACACAAGGGAGTATTTTTATTAAGTAAGCATTGGGCGATCCAGGGAATGGGGGGGGAGAAATGTGTTGGGGGGTGGATTACTACTATTTGGGCCAGTGATCGGCCGGGGGGACCACTAGACAGCAAGGAAGAGTTCATTTTTAGGCCAGTGAGCGGCCGGGGGGGGTTACAATCACCGTCAGGGGCAGCCAGCCCACCACCTCCATTTTCTTTAGCCTGCAGCTTTTCAGCTCATTGGAGCTCAGTGAGGACATCAGGAGACATCCAAAGTTCACAGGAACTGCAAATATTGTTTATTTCTGCTGCTGCTACAGAGGAGCTCCACATAGCTCATTTCTTACAAAGGACTGTGCCAGTGAGGTCTGAAAGCTCAGTGGAGCTTCCTGACTAGTGAATCTGTGCTGGACTTGTAATTGTAACATTTCTATAAAGTGAAATTTTACCCGTGAGTGAAATTTTGCTGGCTTGGGGGGCGCAATTTCTCTCGCAACCACAGGTAAAATTTCGCCTTTCGCCCAGCGAAATATTTTGTGAAATGCACACATTACATGAAATATTTTGCTGGTGAAAAATTCCAATTTTTCACAATTCTACTGCTCATCCTTTCCACACACCCCCTGGAGTGTCCACCCTATTGCAGATTTTGGTGTTATCAGCAAAGAAGCAGACCTTCCCTTCCAGCTCCTCTGCAGTATCACTTATAAAGACAACAAAAAGGACCAGTCCCAGCACTGATCCTTTAGCACCCCACTGGTCACCCTCCCTTCCTTGGACCTCATCATGGTCCCTTTGATGGTTAGGAGGTTATCCAAGTTATAGGAACTTTTAAATATGATCTCCTGTCATCTCAGACAAGACTTTTAGATTCTTCTTCTTTGCCATCACAGCCATTATCTAAAGGAGTGGTTTGATTTTAATAAATACAATTTACACAGCAACATTTCTTACCTAGATTGAGATAATCAGTAAAGCTAACTCAAATCTTATCTAATCATAATCTGGCTTCGGTGCCTCACATGTTAGGTTCCCTTTTATTTTCAGATGTCCACAGTTAGGTGGCTGACCTCTTAAGTTCACCTCTAGCCTTCTCAGGTTCCATAGTTTAAAGACTTAATCCTGCTGTGACTGGCACATTATCAAGTGTAATATATTTCTAAGGATTCTGAACTCTTTCAGTCTAAATATCCCGGTAACTGAAGAATTGATTTTTTGGCTTATTATTTCCTGATTTTTTTTATAAGCTGTTTTCAATTTTCAGCTGTCCAGCTTTGCCTTGGCTGGTTTATAAATATCATATGTACAACTCCTCTGGCTTCATCAATCTATTGGCAGAGCTCTAGGAATTTGACCTGCCAAGAAGCAAGCAGAATGCTGCTCGATGGTAAAACACAGGTTTTATTAGTAAAGAAGTCTCATATGGTTCAGTCTCATTTTTGTGTGAATTAGTGACCTCTTGATAGAGTTCTGTGAACTGCTCTTTCTTTCCTTTTCAAGGTTTTGAACAGAGCAATTTTTTTTTGTTTTGTTATCATGGTGTTTATATTCTTGTGGTACTGGCTCCATTCAGCCCCACCCCACTCTTGGCTGCACACATGTCTCTTCCAGAACTTACCAGCCATTGTTACCCCCATGAATTACCCCCCCTCCACTATGGTGGGATCAAGAAAGGAGGGGCCATCCTCCCCCACGTGGACTCAATTCAGGGGTGGCCTTGCCTGGGCAATGGTGCCGGTCTGGAGCAGGGCGGGTATCATCCTACCACACCACTGTTATTTTCTTCCTTTGTTTTCCCCCTAGTAGCTGCTGGTGGCATGAGTGGTGCAACTGCACATGCATGTAGAGGCATGCACACACCACATGTTGGCCACCGACCACCCCCCCGTTCTGTCCACAATTGCTGCCCCACTACCACGCCTCCACATGGTGGCAGTATTGGAGCACAATGACAACCCCCCAGAAGAAGAGAGCTGTCAGGCAGATGTTTGAATTTACCCACTATCAGCACCTGGACCTCGAACCCAGCATCCCCCTGGGTGCCTGGACTGGGAAGGGTCTGCAACTTGCCCCCCTCTGTGGGGCTCAACTGAGATCAACTACAGGCCCCAGCTGAGACTTGCGCCTGGGGCGTCATTCAGGCAGAGGTACAGGGGTGTCACAGTACTGCTGACCCAGGGGTTTTCCTATTAGTTTTCCTGAAAACATGAATGTGTAATGACATCAGTGCAGGATGAGTGGACTCCAGCACCCAGTCTACAGACATCAGCTGTCGACTCCCACTGAAGTGTGGCCCCAACCGTTGCACACTCAGCCTCCACTTCATGTCACTGACTTGTCAGGAAACTACAACTCTCTCCCCTAGAGGAGGAGAGCCGTCCGTGAGATGCACATCCTACCTCCTCCTGGCCAACCCTCTGAAGTACTGCATTCACTCCCAAACACGGATTGTCAGTGTTACAGGCTGTAGCACTACCGCCTCACTGGTGGGCCAGCTAGACTTACCTGTGTTGATGTTCCTGCAAACTTAATTTAAAAATGTTTCCAAAATTTGTCCTTTCTAATATTTTCTTTGAAAAAATTTAACTTTGAAACTTTTGTGGCTAGGAACTTATTTTTCTTCTATTAAAGCTTACTATGGATCATACTATGGACAGTTGCATACAAGAAGACCTAGAGATCCTTCCTGATGACTCACCCAGTTCTCAGTAGTAGTATGTGGTGGTACCCCGAGCCATGTGTACATCAAATTGTTTTTCTGAAGGCCAGTTTAGTGTTACAGTTAACAACATTGCTAGGAGTGAATTCCAGAAGTTTTCCATGTGGTGGGTATAGAAAAATTTCCTTTTAAGAGTTCTAAAGTTCCTCCTTGTTATGTCCATGTAAATAAAAACATTGAAACATAGATTGTGACAGAAGGTAAGGCCCACTGGGCCCACCCAGTCTACCCCATTTTCTTCTTTTTTTTCTGATTATTAGACCTTTGCTTTTTGCAGCAGACCCAACTTGACCTACCTCATCGTCCCTTCCCTTTCCTTCTTTGCCGCTATGTTTTCCTTGTGCCTGTCCCAGGCATTTTTGAACCCCACCACTGTCTTCACCTCCACCATCTCTGCTGGAATGTTTGTTGGCCAATAAAATCAAGATTTAGCTCAGATGTAATGTCCCTGTCATTACATACTGTATGTTAAAAAGAAGCAGAAGATCCCCCTCACCCTTCTCCACTCCAAGCTGTACATATTCAGGCTTCTGAGTTTTTCAGTATAGGTAAGGTTGCTGATAAGTTAACCCAGATTGTTTTAGTGAATATTCACTGGAATTTTAATATTATCTCTCCATGGTGCCCAGAACTGTGAGGTATAATCCAAGTGAAGTCAAATATAAGTCCTATGTACAGTACGCCTCCCAAATATGTTTACTTCTTTAAGAGACACTATGTTTGATGTTGTATAGAATTGTGTTTGGTCTTGTGAAGACACTATTACAACTGTTTGAAATGTTTTAGATCCTTATCTTTAATAAAATCTAAATCCCATTCTTCATTTGTGTTCCAACAGTGTGTTGTCAAGGTAATACTTATAAAAAGGTTAGAAAATTCCTACTTTCTGATTAGCTAAATAAGTTTTGAGACCCATATCTTAATGCTCCAGATATGCACAGGTTGAAACAAGTACAGGCAGTGGGATTTGGAATTTGGGCCAATCATTATAGAATCCTTGAGCCACTTCACTCATCCCTGACTGTCATTACAAACATGGCCCACACCTTTACTCACTGAAAAACTTCAACAAAGCCCTAAACAGTAAAAACGCTTATATTTAAAAAAAAAATAATTTAAAATGTTCTCTCATGATAGCCTCCTTACACATATAAACATAAACATGACATATTATCACAGTTTTAATTCCCTATATTTCTTTGGTGACCATGAGAAATCCCCCATCTACAGTATCCTTAACCAGCTTGCCAGGCAATCTCTGTTGCTTACTTCTTTCTCTCCTCTTTATGTGTTCCATAAATGTGAACACTGCACCAATGTGATTAAAAAAAAAGTAATTACTTGTGCAGCACTAGGCTGTGCATTGAAGAAAGAGTAATGCATACTTTGGGTCAGCCCAGGTTCCAGGTGCCTTGGTGGCACAGCTGGTTAGTGCTACTAAAACAGTATTCCGGGTGGCCTAGGTTCAAGTTCCAGATCAGAAACTTACTTCTTCCTCTCATCCATTTGTATGTGTTCCATATATATGCACACAGCACCAATGTGATTTAAAAAAATGAAGTAATTATTTGTGCAGCATTAGGCTGTGCGTTGGAGAAAGAGTAATGTATACTTCGGGACAGCCCAAGTTTCAGTTCCCTTGGTGGCGCAGCTGGTTAGCACTACCGGAATGGTATTCTGGGCAGCCTGGGTTCAAGTCCCAGATGAAGAACTTACTCCTTTCTCTCCTCTGTTGCTTTCACTGCTTCAGAAACAATTGAGACCTTAGGCTTGATTCTAAAACTTAGCGCAAGCTGTGCCAATGGTGCCTTGTGTTGATTGCTGGTGCACCAGTGGCCCTACACCTGATTCTCTATTGGGCAGATCCCGGCAGCAATGTTCCACAGCTTGCAGCAACTGTGGCCATGCACCAAACAGATGGTGCATTTGGATGGGCTGCCACAAGTTGTGTGGCTGCTGTGCACCACTCTAGGACGTCCCTGGTGGCTAGTGGTCCCCCCATCCAATGCCCTATGTATTACAAATGTGCTCAGGAACAGCCCAGTTTCCAGTTCTCTCATTGGCGCAGCTGGTAGTGCAATTAGCACTTACTTTCTTTCTCTACATTGTTTGTATGTGTTCCACACTATATGCACACTGCACCCACATGATTGTATAAATGTAATTATCTTAGCAGCCACCAGATTGTCCATTTGGAGAAAGGGTAATGTGCTTGGGGGCAGCACAGTTTCCAGTTGCCCCAGTGGTGCAGCTGATAGCACAATCAGAATGGTATTCTGTGCTGCCTGGGATCAAGTCCCAGCTGAGGCACATACTTCTTTCTTTCTATTGTTTGTTTGTGCTTCACAATATATGCACACTGCACCCATGTGATTGTATAAATGTAATTATCTGTGAAGCCACCGGGTTTTGCATTTGGAGAAAGAGTAATGTGCTTGGGGCAGCCCAGTTTCCATTTGCCTCAGTGGTGCAGCTGATAGTACAATCAGAACAGTAGTCTAGGTGGCCTGTGTTTAAGTCCCAGCTGAGGCACTTACTTCTTTCTCTCTATTATTTGTATGTGCTTCACAATTTATGCACACCGTACCCATGTGATTCTATAAATATAATTATCTGTGCAGCCACCAGGTTGTGCATTTGAAGAAAGAGTAATGTGCTCAGGGCAGCCCAGTTTCCATTTGTCTCAGTGGTGCAGCTGGTAGTACAATCAGAACAGTATTCTGGGTGGCCTGGGCTCAAGTCCCAGCTGAAGCACTTACTTCTTTCTCTCCATTGTTTGTATTTGTTTTACAATGTACGCACACCACACCAATGTGATTGTATAAATTAAAATATACAGATGTGACAGCCAGGATGCAATGCAGAAATGCTGCAGTTTACTGCAGGGGCCATTGTATGTCATTAGCAATTAAGCCCTTTTGTCATGCAGGAGTTTGTGACATGTCATTACTGCAAGTTACTGCACTTTAATGTGTCTGACTCCACTGTATATCACTCTCCCTGGTGGTTTAGCATACCCCTCTGCCCCAGTCCAATACGTATTAAAATATACATCACTTTCCTTGGTTTAGCAGACTCCCTTCCCTAGCCACAGTCTGCCCTGCTTAGTATAATAATCACTTTCCTTGGTGGTCTATTGGACCACCCTACCCCAGCAGTGGCAGGCAATGCCCTACTACACAGTCCCCCATCCCATCCCCGAGCTGGTGACCACGACAACTCACTATCAGTCAATGAGCACATACATGCTCATTAACATCTCAGTTAGTGGCCAGTGGTGGTGGAGAGCAGAGGACTGTGCCAGTCACCAGCTGGGGGAATGGGACTGGGGGGATTAGGATGGTGGGGCACTGTCCACCATGGTGGGGGGCTGGAGGCCACTAAACTACTGGGAAAAGTGATGTATATTTTAATACATGGGGGTTGGGGCCTGGGGATGGCGGGGGTCCACTAGACCACAAGGGAGAGTGATATATATTTTAATACATTGGGGATTTGGGCAGGGGTGGTCTGCTAGACCACCAGGGACTGTTTCATATTTATGGGACAGATAGCAAGTAGGGAGATGGGACCACGGCATATGAGGATGCCTGCCACCCAGGGATGGTGCATGTTCTCTAACCCTCCCAGAAGACACCTTTCGAAGTTCCCTTAGACCAACTGGTCTAACTGTACTTAGAGTTTTGCCCTCGGGGAGGGATTACAGAATACCGAATTAGGAGATACAGCTGCCTGCATCTGCCGCAAGACCACTAGAGCCATGCTGCAGCCCATTTTGTGCCACAAGGATGGTGCAAGCTCCCTTTGGTGCATGCAGTCTGCATTTGATGCAGGCTGCTTTTGTAAATTGCTCCCAGCACATCTTTTGGGATAAGCTACACTTTGTGCCATTCCTTGTGGTGCAAGCCTCTTGCACCATACAGGAGGGCTTTGAGAATTAGGCCACTTGGCTCCATATAAGGCCCTCTGTTGTGTGTGAGGGGTGAACATTGTGACAGAGGAATTCTGCATCAGTTTGAATTTCTGGGTTCCATAATGGACAAACATTCCATCTAGTGAATGTGTGGAAAGACAAATGATTGACAGTTAGGGAGGGACTTGTTTTTATGTTGATTGTGTGCAGTGCAAGAAACATATTGCGGCAGCTTGCTCAGAAGCAGGCTGTGGAGGCACGGTACTGTTGTGGCCAATGCCCCAACAGCCTGCAAAGGCTTGTCCCACTTCCCCAAATGCCGTTGCAGGCTGCTGGTGACAGTAGTTTGGAACGTTTGCACCAACTTCATAAAAATCAGCCGCTGCAATCAGGGGCCACCTCATCATTGCAGCGTCAGCCATCTGCTGCAATGAGGGAATGACTTGTCATTGCAGGGCGGGATGTAAACACCCTGATATTGTTTGTGAACATGGCAGCGGGTTGCCGCCGTGTTCACAAACAATATAACCCCCCCACCATGTGTATTTGCCGATGGGGGTCCCAATCCCTGTCAGCCTCGGTGTCCCTGTTTTCTGCTGCCTATGGGGCAGCCCTCCCGTCAGCATTCTAGAACACCCCTGCTTTTATTCCTGCCAACAGGGTGCCCAATCCCCATCGGCATAATGAATCCCCCCCCTTTGTGTGCTGATGGGGGTGCCCAATCCCCCATCGGCTACTGCTGGCCCCCTCAAAAAGAAAGTCATTGGTGGCATGCTGGGAGCCCACCCCAGCATGCCACATGCCCTGTAAAGGAAAAATGGTCCAGCAAAGTCTTTTTTATCTGAAAAAGAAATGGTCCCTCATAGTCTCCCTGCCCCTCCACAACCCACACCCACCACTGCGCACCCTGCCTCCCCACCCCACCCCATACTTACCTCCAGAGCTCAAAGCGGCGATCTTCGATGGACGAGAACACGTCTACACTCTTCAAAGCTGACCATGAACTGAGAAATGCCGTGAGCCGTATAATGTAATAAATAGGGTTTTTTCAACTTTAGGGCATATTTTGGGCATTTTTGGGATTTATTTTCACCAAATTTTCAACATGGGGTATTTGGGACCCCTCCTCATGAATTCTTGAACTGTCATGACATTACTCAGCCCTGAAAGGTGGCTTTGCGGTCACGTGCGGAATCACCTTTCGGAGCTGATTAACAAAACGACAGAACCAGTGTTCATGAGGTGGGCTCTCAGAAAGCCTATGTTGCAATTTTGGTGGCAAAAATTCAAAAAATGACTGTGTTATGAGCATGCGCTGCGCAGTTGCTACACACGCTCATAAGTTCGTGAATTTGCAATATACTCATGCCAGATTTTCAACATTGGCATTTTGTCACACCTTCTTGTGAAAAGAACAGCTGTCATTGTTCATATCTTGGCAGAAATGTGTTTTCGAAGTTCCAGCACAGAATAGCGTGGTCGCTGTGGGACATCAGTGTTTGGGACAGATTAAGAAAATGACAGTGACACTGTTCATGAGTAGAGGTCCTGAAATGGTTATGTTGAAAATTTGGTAATGATAATCCATAAAATGACTGTGTTACGAACATGCGTTGCGCAGTTTGCACGCACGCTCGTAACTTTGCGAATGTATAATATTTTCACTCCAGATTTCCAGTATTGCCATTTTCCCACACCTACTTATGAACAGTATAGCTGTCATTTTTCCCATCCTGGCTGAAATGTGTTTTCACACTTCCAGCGCAGAATAGAGCGGTCTCTGTGGGAAATCACTGTCCAGGACGGATTAAGAAAATGACAGTGATACTATTCATGAGCAGAGGTCCTAAAATGCCTAAGTCGAAAATTTGGTGATGATAGCCCATTGAATGCCTGTGTTACAAGTGTGCTTTGCACACTTTCCATGCACCTTGTAACTCCGCAAATCTGTAATATTGTCACACCAGATCTTCAACAATGGAAGTTTTTCACACCTCCTTATGAGCAGTACAGCTGTCATTTTTCACATCCTGCATCCTGACCGAAATGTGTTTTCACAGTTCTGGCACAGAATAACGCAGTCGCTGTGGAAAATTACTGTTTGTGACAGATTAAGAAAATGACAGTGGCACTGTTCATGAGCAGAGGTCCTAAATACCTATGTTGAAAATTTGGTGACGAAGCTCCATAACAAGACTGTGTTACAAGCGTGCGTTGAACTGTTTCCATGCACCCTTGTAACTTTGCAATTTTTTAATATTTTCAGGCCACATTTTCCACAATGGCATTTTTCCATACCTCCTTATGAACAGTACAGCTGCCATTTTTCACATCCTGGCTAAAATATGTTTTTGCACTCCTGCCGCAGAATAGCGCGGTCACTGTGGGAAATCACTGTTTGGGACACATTAAGATAGAATGAGTGAGGGAGTGGAGTGACCGAGCTCAACTGAGCTCTGTTGGGACTGCTGCAGATTTGTTTCTGGGCAGACAAAGTGCCCAACACAAGAGCCCAGTACAAAAGGACAGCCTTCTGCACTGGGAGAAACAGAACCAGAGAGCGAGTGAAGGCGGGGGAGTGAGCGAATTCACCAGAGAGCTGTCAGGAATGCTGCCAATTTCTTTGTTGACAGAAAAAGGCACCAATGCAGGCAGGGGTCTAGTACAAAAGGCTAGCCTGCAGCAGTGGGAGAAACAGTACCAGCGAGTGAGACAGGGGGAGTGAGTGAGCTCAACGGAGCTCTATCAGGACTGCTGTGGATTTCTTTGTGGGCAGTAAAAGGCACCAATGCAGGCAGGAGTCCTGTACAAAAGGGTTACTTGCAGTGCCAGGACAAACAGAATGAACACGTGAGAGAGGGAGACTGAGCAATCTCAATGGAGCTCTATTGAGACAGCTGCAGATTTGTTTGTGGACAGACAAAGGTGCCAATGCAGCCAGGAGCCCTGTACACAAGCGCAGCTGGCAGCATCAAGAGAAACAGAATGAGTGAGTGAAAGAGCGGAAGTGAGTGAGCTCAACGGAGCTCTATTGTGACTGCTGAGGATTTCTTTGTGGGCAGAAAATGTAGCAACACAGGCAAGAGCCGAGTACAACAGACCAGCTTTCAGCACGGGCCAAGATGGAATGAGTCAGTGAAACAGCTCAGTGGAGCTGTGTCAGGACTACTTCAGATTTCTTTCTGTTCAGAAAAAGCCGGCAATGCAGGCAGGAGCTCAGTACAAAAGGGCAGCCTGCAGCAGCAGGAGACACAGACCGAGCGAGTGAGGGAGGAGGAGTGAATGATCTCAATGGAGCTATGTTGGGACTGCAACAGATTTGTTTGTGGGCAGAAAAAAAGGCAGCAATGCATGCAGAGGCCCAATACAAAAGGGCAGCCTGCAGTGTCGGGTGTAACCCACCTACTAATGGGGGTCCCTAAAAGCCTCCCCGGAGCTGCGTAAGTGCTCCTTGCCTAACTGGTGTCTGGCGTAGTGCCGTTTGAATGTGGGAACGTTGAGTGCTTCTACAGCCTCTGACACTGTCCCTTTGAAAGCTGCCTGCTCGCAAGCTTTATTAGTTTGTATAAGGGGGGGCTGTGGGTTTAAGGCTCGAATCCCACCCGAGCTGCCATTCAAATCGCTCCGCTCCTGCAGTTGCTAAGAAAGCAGAGGGAGACTAATTGAGGGATGTAACTGTTTGCTGGGAAATATGTAGCGTAACCATAAAAACATAGTTTATTTAACCTGCCTTTATTGCAGCTGACACTCTGTGTGTTTGGCCCAGCCATTTTGGACCTGAACTACTGAAATGGGCCAATTGGGGAAGGGGGGCCTTAAAATGGAGACCGCCTGAGCCAACCAGAACTTGGACTTCCATGAGGGGCCTGCCAACAAAGGGAGTAAATGGTAGGTGTTCTAGGAAGTGTAGTTTGGACCCTGGCACCTTTTTTGCACCAATAGGGGGCATGTGAGGTGATGGACAGCATGAAACAGTCAACTGGAGCCCTGTGGAGTGAGAGGAAACTGCTCTGCAACTGTCCTGGAGGGGCAGAGTCGTTGATGATCATGAAGGGAGAAGGAGCTCGGGCTCCTGTGCTGTGCAAGTCTTTGCACGGGAAGTGCGTGTGTTAGGCCGAGAAGGCAGGTGATTTCATCGCCAGAAGAGAAAGAGCGAACAAGATTCGTAAGGAGTGCAAGCAGAGGAGGCTGTGCGAATACAGCTACCTACCAGGCTCACCCTGTAGAGGACTGGAGAATCTGCTGAATCACGCTTGGTCTGTCAGGACAAGTGAAGCTGCGTATTTCACCTGGTTTGCTCAGTAATAGCGATCGGGAGTTTGGAGCATCTGCCTGGTATGGTACCCCTCTGCATTACATATAAATATGTGGAGCAGCATTTGGATCGCAGGCTAAGTCCTGTAGTGATGTGAGAGGGATTTTTCCTGTAGGAGTCATGAGTACTGAATCAGGGTAGCTCCCTGTTAAATGTTCTTTCTGAGGAGAGGAGAAGTCTGGCTGTTTTTTGGGCAGCATGAATTGTGCCTGTGGGCTCTTACAAATCAAATCTAGGCACCAAATGCTTGTTTCTTCACCAGGGCCCCAACCAGCTGCAACAAATAGGCTAGCCTTGTAAGGCCTGGGTACCCAAAGACAGTGACTGATAGGGTTGGCCTGTGCACAGTGCCTTATTTAGTAGACATGTTAAGCTAATCAGTCTGATCTCCCCCATCCTTGTTACTTCCCCCTTAATAAATCATATTTGTTGTTGCAAGGTATATCGTTTAAACTGTGTGTTTGTGCCACCCTTGTTGTGTATGGGTTATTGTATAGCTGCATCTTATTTTACAGGGGATCCTCAGCACCAAGTTGGCCATCCCGACCCGGGGTAAGTGTAAGTTATAATGGTAGTGTGGGAATTGCTAGGGAGCCACTAGTGGGAAGAAAGGGGGGTTGCAGTGACCCAGAGGGCTGTGACCAGGTCGCATTTGACTGTTCCAACCCCGACCTCTGGGTGGAGGCACCGCCAATGTATCCAGGCCCCTCAACCTGTTATTAGCTGAGCAGGCAGGGGTAGTAGCCCTTGGGATAGCACCCCCTAGGGGTTACATTTTGGAGGAACCACTGGGATTAGCATCCCCTAGTGGCCGAGTAGACAAAGTGCCCCAACATGGCCAAACTAAAGGAAAAACTGGCGGGGGATATCACGACTAAAATTAAGTTAGACCCTGTTAAGGTGATGGTGCATAAACTGATGGGATGGGGTGCAGCTGAAGAGTTGGATTCCCTGAAAATTGTATTACTACTGGATATGCCTCTGGGGATAAAGAATGCTGACCTTGTTTCTGCAGTTGAGCGTGTTAAATGTTTAGGCAAGGTAGAGGTAAAGGGGCAAATGGCCGACCTACTCGACGAGACCTTGCAGGTGCTGCTTTTATGCAGTATAATTATAGACCCCGAGAGGGTGCCCCCAGTGATTTACCCGGAAGGTGCTCAAAAGGGGCGGATGGTCCTTCATGTCCGGAGTGGTTCCATCACCCCGGGGGGGTCTCCCAAGACTAATAGCTTTAAAGATAAACTACTTAAATTGTTAGCGGCAGAAGGGAGGACTACTCAGGAATTACTACAAGTGTTAGACCTTTCTAGTGATTCCATCTCCCAAACCTCCCCAGGTACCTCTCCCGGGTCCTCCAAGAGTTCCATTCTGGCTTCACCACCTATAGTTGTTTCCCCCATACAGCTAGACTCCTATCGGAGATTGAAACTCAGCTGTTTATTAAATACAGTACCTCCTGCCAAAATATTAGTCCACGTCCCCTGGTGCAGTGCCCCACCAATAGAGACTTAGCTCGTGATCCCCCTCTTCTCTGTCCAGCCTATGGGATCCAACTCTCAGGGCCTCACCTTACTAAAATGCATAGGCTCTCCTTGGCTGTGCCTTCACCATTAAATATTTTAATGCTATCAAATTTGGGTCGACCTGGATCGGAAAGCTACTGATAAGCTGCATTAATTCAGCAACCCCACTGGCCCCTGGGCTAATTGAGTGGCTCCTTTTTTGAGGTACCATCATGTCGGGCCCTATCTGGCTCCTTATACTGCCTCTTCTTCTTCTGATACCAGCTGCCCAGCATTGGACACCTGAACTACCATCATGTTTGGTCTACAATGGCACCTTGTGCTGTATACCACATGGCAACTTATCCTTTAATTGCCTCCGTGATTCCAAGTACCAATACATTGAACCATGCTCTCAGACCACACATACCAGTAGTACTTATCCAAGGCCACTGTTTTTCGGTTTTTACCAGAAAATCCGGTAAAATTCCGGAATTAGGGCTGCCTGAAAACCGGTTAAAATGAAGATTTCATGGAATCTGGCATTTTCCATCAGATCAGTAAATCTATAAAAAAGTGTGTTTTTCTTTTAATTCCTTCCTGTACTATTTTCAGTTTGCTTTATTTAATGCTCTGTATATTAAGCCTTCTTTAATTCTGATTATTTATGCACATACTAAAAAATGATAACAGAATACCGGTAAAATCCGGAAATTAGAGTAACAATCGCTGGTGAAATTCCGGAATCTTAAGTCTTGAAAACGGAATTTAATTGTTTTAATCACCGTAAAACAGTGGCCTTGCTTATAACACTCCCCCACCACAAGGCCCACCTCCCACCATGCAGATTTCTATCTCCTCCCTGCCTATTGTGGTAGGGGTACTAGCTCTTGCTACAACAGATCAGCTCTTCTATGGTGGCTACTTTCCAGTCCCTAAAAACATCAGATCTACTAGACGGGAGAAAGGCAGGAATTACAAGCTTATAACTAACGCTCTTAGAAAAATCCTACTTATCCTCCTGCTATGTTCAGGCAATGTAGAACTCAACCCTGGCCCCCCAGAAGCTACTGCTTTGCCAGCAGAACTAGCAAGTTTAAAAGGAATAAGCTTCTTGCATATTAACGTATGTAGCCTCCTTAAAAAGATAACCTTAATACAAACCTGGGTAAACCATACCTCTCTGACATACTTGTGATTTCTGAAACTTGGCTTAGACCCAGCACCACTGATAGAGAAGTAAACATACCCAACTATGCCTTGTTCAGAGCTGATAGGCATGCCAGAGGAGAAGGGGTAGCTATCTATATTAAAGACAAATTTTCTGCCTTCTGCTTATCCTCGCATCTGTCACCAGCGAACTGAATGCCTAATTCTCAAAGTGGAAATTACACAGACTACTGCACTCATGTAATAGGATGCTACAGACCACCGTCTGCTGGCCTACAGCTTGTGTCATATCTAAGTGACAAGTTGGGACAGGGCTGCAGAAACTATTATTTTAGGAGACCTCAACTTTGACTGGCTCTCTAACACAGCTGCCCCCCTTGCATCCTTCTGTGATGAACAAGGGCTGACGCAACTTATTACTGAACTAACACGCCCAAACGTGAAGAACCCCAGTAAAAGTACACTTTTGGATGTGCTAATGGCGAGCAAACCTCATCTCTTCTCCCACACTGATGTCTTCTTCTTAGACGCCAGCGACCATTGTTTTATTGCGGGAGTAAGATCCACCAACAACCCAGCACCCATCAGCAAGTTCTCTATGAAGAGATCCAGGCGCAACTTCAATGAACATGCCTACCTAAACGAGCTTAAAGTACTCCCCTGAGTGGCAAGATTTCTACCTGGCCAAAACGATTATGTCAGCTTACAATATCTTCCACAACATTCTATCAAGGGCCCTTAATAAGTATGCTCCCCTGATTAAAGTTCGAACTAGGACCAAAACATGTAAATGGTTCACCCCTCAGATCAAGTCCTTGCTTCTAGAAAGAGATAAGATCTGGAAAAAAGCGCGCAGACTGAACACTGCAGAGGATGGAACCAGTTCAGGAGACTACAAAATTTACGTACCAAAGCAATCAGAGAATCGAAGGCCACCTTCTTCAAATCCGAACTCGACTCTGCCACAAAGAGCCCAATCAAGCTCTGGAACACAATCAATGATCTGCTAGGCCACTCCCCCAGCAAATTCACTCCCAACCAAGATTACTTCTGGCAACTTGACTATAACCGAAAAGATGGATATACTTGACGCATTCAATAACCACTTTGCTACTGCAGGCATGGCATTTGATAACTCCCCTGCAAACATACTTCGCTCCTGGACTGCCAGCCAACAGCCTGAAACTCCGATAGTTCTGCCGCCTTTCTTGCTTCAATCTGCCCCACTGAAAGAGTTAGAGGACCTCTTGCTTCAGTTGGATACTAGAAAAAGTGCTGGGGCCGACACCCTTGACCCTTACTTCCTAAAAATTGCCTACCACGTACTAGCAATACCCGACACCCATCTTTTTAACTTATCCTTGTCTCAGGGCACCTTACCACCCATATGGAAGACAGCACATGTCATACCACTGTTCAAATCAGGTGACCCTGGCAATCTCAATAACTACAGGCCAATTTCCCTCCTTCAGGTCCTGTTCAAGCTCCTAGAGAAAATTGTAAATGCACAGCTGAGGACTCACCTTGAGTCTAGGGAACTGCTAAATCCTATGCAGTCCAGATTCAGAGCTAAACATAGCACTATCTCAGCCCTCGCCAAAGTTACTAACGACTGGCAGTGTAATCTTGAGAGCAAAAACTTTATTTGTGCTGTTTTCCTTGATCTAAGCAAGGCTTTTGACACCGTCGACCATAGTCTGCTCCTCTCCTCCCTTCAAACCATAGGTGTGGACCCCTCCTCTCTGCGTTGGTTTACTGACTATCTTACAGGGTGCCTTCAACAAGTTAAAGCTGAAGGAGGCCTGTCCCCCTTAAAAACTCTGCAAAGAGGGGTACCTCAAGGTTCTATATTAGGGCCCTTACTTTTTGCAATCTACATTAATAACATCAACTACTGTATAAAAGAAGCCAACATCCATCTGTTTGCAGATGATACAGTTCTCTACATGAGTCGCCCAACACCTGAAGCTGCCTGCAATGACCTACAGTCAGAATTCAACCTTTTGCAAAGCCAACTCCTCCAAAAAAAGCTACTCCTTAATGCCAAAAAAACTAAAGCAATGGTCCTCTCCCCTTTTATCCGTACAGCTAACCCTGTGTCCAGTGGGACAGTTCCCCAAATTAGCACAGTTCTAGGTGAAAAACTAGAATTTATTACAAAATTCAAGTATCTGGGAGTTTGGATAGACCAAAGACTCTCCTTCATTGAACATATCAAGGACTTGCTAAAACGACTTCGGCAAAGGCTTGGATTGTTTTTTAGAATCAACCAATTTCTCACCAGAGATGCCAAGAAATAACTAGTCCAATCCATTTTCCTATCATTGGTTGATTACGCTGACTTCCTCTACAGCCAATGCCCCAACTCTTACATGGCTAAACTGGACACACTCTACCATCGAGCACTGAGGTTTATAACGGGACTCCCCTTTGACGCGCATCACTGCACCCTATATGCGGCAGTGGGGTGGACATCACTAAAGTTCAAGCGCCACAAAAACGCCGCTCTCTGGACCTATAGAGCCATCTCTAATAAGCTGCCTTACTATATCTCCTGCTGTCTTCCCTGAGTATAAATGGGAAATATGCATTAAGAAGTTACTCAGCTATTACACTTAAAGTACCCACAAGCAAAATCCGGCAGCAGGGCAGCCATAAGCTTGCTACCTACCTTATGGAACGATCTACAAAAACCTCAAATTAAGCACTCTAATTGGTATAAATGCCTTCAAGATGCTTTATTTCCGATAATCAGAGAAGTATGTAACTGCTTCACCCACTCAGACCCAGTACCGGTGTCTGCACTTGTATATAGCCACGGCTAGACCCAATTTTTAGTACTGACCCCCCAGCTTGCTCCTCACCAGCCTAATTGTTCTCTCTCTCTCTCTCTTATCTCCCTGTCTTATCAACACTAGGCCCGTCCATCCCCTTATTCTTCCTTTCCCAACCTGGAATAGGAGCTCACTACCCTGGGTTGTGACATCCTACCAAGCCCCATACTTTATAGCATTCAATCCCGGGGCTCACACATACTCCTTTTCTCCATCCACCTTCTCTACATCCCATTTTACCAACTCATTTCTGTGCACCGTGCCCTCATAGCCTTTCTCCCCCTACCTCCCTCCCTTCCCCCCACCTTCACCTCTACCTGGTGTATATTTTTATTTTTTTTCTTCCGTTACTTCCTCCTGCAACCTTAGATAACCTGCTTTATCTTCCTATAGACACTTCTACGTATGTAAATACTGTGTAATCTGTACAATATCTGTATAATTCTATGTACATATGAACTTCTTTTTCTTCCTCTCTATAAAGAGTATTATCTGTATTGCCTTGTAAATACCTGTGTTGACCTGTATATACAATTGTTCATGCTCCACCCAGATCCATGTTGCAAATGAGCTTCTGCTCAACGATGAACGCCTGGTTAAATAAAGACTTGATTGATTGATTGATTGAAACTCTTTTCTTGTACTGTGCCTGTGTCCTCGGGAGAAGATGAATTGGAGATTTGGATGAGCTAAGCTACCCCTTTAATCCAAGAGTGGCCGTTCTCTGAGGGGGAGAAATTAAAGAGACTGATGGAGATAATGAGCGGCCCAGCTTTGGAAGCCATTCATTTCTTGTGGGCTACTAGCCCCGAAGCCACTGCAGCAGAGTACCTTTCTGCCTTAGAGGGGGTGTTTGGGAGTACAGAAACTGGGGAAGACTTGTTGTGGAAGTTCAAGTCAGCTAAACAGTGGAGGAAAGAGAAATTTTCAGCATTTGTCACCAGAATGGAAAGGGCATTGCAAAAAGCTTATCGAAAAAGGGAAGGTAGCTGCCCCAGCATTGAATCAGGTCTGGCTGGAGCATATCTTGAAATCTTGTAGGTTTTCCAGTGTGATATTGTTAAAACTCAAGTTACATGACTGACGGACTGCCCCTCCTGAATACTGCCAATTGATGAGAGAGATTCGAGGAGTTGAGACCGATGAAGAGAGGTGGAAACCCTATGTGGGGGTCGTAAATCTAAGCCAGACCCCTGAGCCCAGTGAACCAGATGAGACCCACCCCTCGAGGGGATTGAACAAAGGGCCTAATGCCTCACCTGTGCCTCAGAGTCCCAGGGTGGAGTGGGGGTGCATGCTGTTTCCTCTGATCTCCGGGTGGACAGTGATTTGAAGGCCGAGATTAGAGATTTATGGGAAATGGTGAGAGAACTGAGACAAACTGCTGCCAACCCCTCCAAATTTGGGGAACCTGAGTTATCTAGAAATAAACGACCTAGTCAAGAGGAGCCCTCCAGAGCCCCCGACACCTCCCGGCAGGCGAGATATCTCCCTCCCAAGAAAGACCCCCAAGATACTAAGTTCTGTTACCACTGTGGGAAGGATGGACACTTTCAGACTGAGTGTCAGTTGCCCGAGAACTTAAGGAGGGTCAACAACAGGTTAGTAGCCTGGCATTCGAAAGGCCTATACCAGACCTCAGGGAGAGCCTCCTCGGAAGAGTTTTGTTACCCGAGCCAATGCCCAAGCAACCACCAAAACCGTGTACCCTGAATGGTCTGATGTGGTGATTCCCTAAATGAAGACCACAGTGAGAGTGAATGGAGTACCCACCTAGACTGTGTTGGACAGTGGTTCCCAAGTGACCATTACGTTTCAAGATTGGTATCGGAAGCACCTGCCTGAGGTGCCTCTGCAGCCTTTGGATGGACTACATGTTTGGGGATTAAGTGATAAGGCCTACCCTTATTCTGGGTATATCCGGATCTGGTTGTCTTTTCCTACTTCTGTGGCTGGGGTGGCTGAACAAGTGGAAACCTTGGCACTAGTGTGTCCCCCCACTGGACTGTTTGATGGGGTGCCCTTGTTAATTGGAACCAATGCTCACATGTTTGGTCGCTTAGCGCAGCTGTGCTTTGAAAAACAGAGGTCCCGGACTGGGCGAGCTCTCAGAATACCCGCCTTGATTCAGAAGGTCTATGAGACCCAGAGAAAGGCCAGCCTGGTGGAACCCGAAGGCCTGGTGAGGGTTGTCTGGAAGAAGAATCCAGAATCCTTGGTGTTCGGCCCAAATTCCCAGTGTGTTCTATGGGTAGAAGTCCGGATTAGGAAGGATGTTAAGAATAAAATATTGATGCTGGATGCACCAGGCGAGGGAAAGTTGCCAGAGGGGTTGTTGGTTAAACCCAGTATCTTGCCTGCTCGAGACCATGCTTTTGCCAGAAGAATAATGGTTCAAGTGCACAATGTATCTGATAGAGAGATTCGAGTGAAGCGGGGTTGCACTCTGGCCACGGAGCACTGTGCAGATACTGCTGTTCTGCCCAACAAGATTCCCGGGAGGAGTGACTGAGTGACCCCTGATCTGTTTGATTTCAGTGATTCCCCGCTGCCAGCAGAGTGGAAGAAAAGGATTAGTGAAAGGCTCATCCAGAGGGAGCAGATGTTCTCCTTGAAGGAGTGGGATATAGGATGTGTGCAGGGAGTTGAGCACCACATTCGGCTACAGGATGAGCGACCTTTCCATGAGTGATCTCGACATCTGGCCCCTGCTGATATGGATGATGTGAGACGACACCTGCAGGAGATGCTCGTAGCTGGGGTGATACAGGAATCCAGAAGCACCTATGCCTCACCTATTGTACTAGTGAGGAAAAAAAGAATGGAACTGTTTGGATGTGTGTGGATTACTGTACTTTAAACAGGCGAACCATACCAGACCAGTATACCGTGCCATGCATTCAGGATGCCTTGGACTATCTAAATGGTAGTAAATGGTTCTCAGTGTTAGACCTTCACAATGGGTACTACCAGATCCTGATAGCTCCAGAGGATCGAGAAAAGACTGCTTTCATTCGCCCACTAGGCTTCTACGAGTTTATGTGGATGACCCAAGAGATTTCAGGTGCCCCTGCTACTTTTCAGCATTTGATGGAGAGTGATGTAGGGGACATGAATTTGCTCGAGTGTTTAGTCTACCTGGATGATGCCATAGTGTTTGGCCGCTCCTTGGAGGAACATGAGAACAGGTTGTTCAAAGTCCTAGATCGGCTGGAAGATTTTGGTCTCAAATTGTCAATAGATAAGTGCCAATTCTTTCAAACATCCATGAAATATGTGGGGCACATAGTATCCACTGAAGGCATAGAGACTGTTCAAGTTCAAGTTTATTGCAGGAAAGACTCCGTTGAGCAAGCTCATTCACAAGGAGGTCCTGAGGCACATATACATACAGTTCGCAATTATGTAGACAGGAGATATAAAATGTAGAACACACATGTAGACCCCAGCAAAGTGAAAGCTTTGACTGCTTGGCCCCAACCAAAGAATTTGAAGGAGCTGCAACAGTTTCTGGGGTTTTGTGGATATTATAGGTGATTTATTAAAGACTATTCTCGAGTGATCCGCCCTCGACTCAACCTTACTTAGGGGTATCCTCCAACCCACAAAAAGTGTAAGAAAGCTGTGATCTCTGAGACTAAGAAAAAATATTTCCGCCCAAATGATGTGTTTGGAACCTGCTGGACTGCTGATTGTGAGGAAGCATTCCATGACATTATATATCAACTTACTCATGCCCCAGTGCTGGCCTATGCTGACCCTGCCAAGCCATACATTCTTCATACTGATGCCAGTCTACAAGAATTGGGGGGCTGTGTTATATCAAGAGCACCCAAACGGTCTAAGACCTGTAGCTTTTGCCAGCAGAAGCTTGACTCCTTCAGAAAAGAACTATCCAGTGCGCAAACTAGAGTTCCTGGCCCTGAAGTGGGCCATTGTTGATCGATTTCATGACTACTTGTACGGTGCTAAGATATTGGTGAAGACTGATAGCAATCCTCTGACATATGTGCAGACCTCAGCTAAGTTGGATACCACTGGCCATAGGTGGCTCTCTGCATTGTCTACCTATGACTATGCTGTTGAATACAGAGCAGGCTTAAACCATATAGATGCTGATGATCTCTCCCGGAGGCCTGTGCCCCGAGCCAACTGGGTCCGGTTGTGAGAACCTGACATAAGAGCCCTTTGCTAAAAATTTGACAAGGGGGAACAGGTGTCTCCATATGCTGTGGACTGCATGGTGGATTGCTTGGGGCCATCTGAGAATTGCATACCTGCTGCTTACTGTCATTTTTCTGCTTTAGACACTAGTGCGCTGCCCCAGTTCAACAATGATAGCCTCCTGCGGGCTCAGTCTCGAGATCCCATGATAAAGACTGCTTAAAAAGCTCTGCATAAGGGGGGCTGTGGGTTTAAGGCTCGAATCCCACCCGAGCTGCTATTCGAATTGCTCCACTCCTGCAATCACTACGAGAGCAGAGGGAGCCTAATTGAGGGATGTAACTGTTTGCTGGGAAATATGGAGTGTAACTGTAAAAATATAGTATGTTTAACCTGCCTTTATTGCAGCTGAGACTCTGTGTGTTTGGCCCAGCCATTTTGGACCTGAACTACTGAAATGGACCAATTGGAGAGGGGGACCTTAAAATGGAGACCGCCTGAGCCAACCAGAACTTGGACTTCCACGAAGGAACTGCCAACAAGGGGAGTAAATGGTAGGTGTTCTGGGAAGTGTAGTTTGGACCCTGGCACCTTTTTTGCACCAATGGGGGCGTGTGAGGTGATGGACAGCATGAAACAGTCAACCGAAGCCCTGTGGAGTGAGAGGAAACTCGTCTGCAACTGTTCTGGAGGGGCAGAGTCATTGGTGATCATGAAGGGAGAAGAAGCTCGGGCTCCTGAGCTGTGCAAGTCTTCACGCGGGAAGCGCATGTGTTAGGCCGAGAAGGCGGGTGACTTAATCGCCAGAAGAGAGAGAGCGGACAAGATCCATGAGGAGTGCAAGCAGAGGAGGTTGTGTGAATACAGCTACCTACCAGGCTCATCCTGTACTGGAGAATCTGTTGAATAGCGCTTGGTCTGTCAGGACAAGTGAAGCTGCGTAGTTCACCCGGTTTGTTCAGAAATAGCAATCAGGAGTTTGGAGCATCTGCCTGGTATGGTACCCCTCTGCATTACATATAAATGTGTGGAGCAGCGTTTGGATCACAGGCTAAGTCCTGTCATGATGTGAGAGGGATTTTTCCTGCAGGAGTCGTGAGTACTGAATCAGGGTAGCTCCCTGTTAAATGTTCTTTCTGAGGACAGGAGAGGTCTGGCTGTTTTATGGGCTGCATGAATTGTGCCTGTGGGCTCTTACAAATCAAATCTAGGCACCAAATGCTTGTTTCTTCACCAGGGCCCCAACCAGCTGCAACAAATAGGCTAGCCTTGTAAGGCCTGGGTACCCAAAGACAGTGACTGATAGGGTTGGCCTGTGCACAGTGCCTTATTTAGTAGACATGTTAAGCTAATCAGTCTGATCTCCCCCATCCTTGTTACTTCCCCCTTAATAAATCAGATTTGTTGTTGCAAGGTATATCGTTTAAACTGTGTGTTTGTGCCACCTTATTTGTGTATGGGTTATTGTATAACTGCATCTTATTTTACAGGGGTCCTCAGCACCAAGTTAGCCATCCGACCCGGTAAGTGTAAGTTATAACGCAGAGGGGAATGTTAGGAGCCACTAGTGGGAAGAAAGGGGGTTGCAGTGACCCAGAGGGCTGTGACCAGGTCGCATTTGACTGTTCCAACCCCGACCTCTGGGTGGAGGCACCGCCAATGTATCCAGGCCCCTCAACCTGTTATTAGCTGAGCAGGCAGGGGTAGTAGCCTTTGGGATAGCAACCCCTAGGGGTTACACGGAGAAACCCAAATGAGCGAGTGAGGGGGGGGGTGAGCGAGGTCAACAGAGCTCTATTGTAACTGTGGCAAATTTCTTTGTGACCAGAAGAGGGCGGCAATGCAGGCAGGAGACCAATAGAAAAGGGCAGCCTGCAGCGCCAGGAGAAACAGACTGAGCGAGTGACAGAAGGGGAGTGAGCGAGCTCAATGGAGCTTTGTCGAGACTGCTGAAGATTTCTTTGTGGACAGAAAAAGGCGCCAACAGAGGCAGGAGCCAAGTACAAAAGGGCAGCCTGCAGCACCACGAGAAACAGAATGAGTGAGTGACATGGGGGAGTGAGCAACCTCAATGGAGCTCTGTCAGGACAGCTGTGAATTTCTTTGTGGGCAGAAAAAGGTGCAAATGCAGGCAGGAGCCCAGTTCAAAAAGGGCAGCCTGCAGCGCGGGGAGAAACACAATGAGCAACTGAGAGAGGGGGACTGAGCAAGCTGAATGGAGCTCTATCATGACTGCTGTGGATTTCTTAGTTGGCAGAAAAAGGCGGCAACGCATGCAGGAGCCCAGTACAAAAGGCCAGCCTGCAGCGTTGGCAGAAATGGAACGAGTGAGTGAGAGAGGGGGAGTCAGCAGGCTCAATAGACCTGTGTTGGGACTGCTGCAGATTTCTTTGTGGGCAGATAAAGCCACCAACAGAGGCCGGAACCCAGTACAAAAGGGCAGCCAGCGAGTGAGAGAGGGGAAGTGAATCGCCTCAACGAAGCTCTATCGGGACAGCTGTGGATTTCTTAGTGGGCAGAACAAGGTGCTAATGCAGGCAGGAGCCGAGTACAGAAGAGCAGCCTGCAGCACCGTGAGCAACAGGCTGAGCGAGTGACACACGGGCAGTGAGCGCACTCAACACACCAACGCAATCAACATTCGGCATTGACAAATGCTTGTCATTAGTTACATTTAGCCAAAGAAAATATTTGTTTTTATTTTGAAATGGCACTTTTTGTTTTATAAATTGTTTTAGTTTACCCATTTTATAAGCACAATAAGACACTCCAGGTCACTGGTTGCCTAGATTTAATGTACTGTCAGGCCTCATTATGCACCTGGGCATGCATTAATCCCTGACAACCAACTATATTGCTTACCATAGGTGTAGATTGTGGGGGGGCAGAGGGGCAAGCTGCCCCCCCTGAGAAATTAGACCAGGACTTTTTTAGGAGTCCAGCCACCCTTCTCCGGTTATCGTCTTTTTTTTCAAATATTGAATGGACTCAGGGCTATGCCTGGACTGCCTGCACCTCTCTGGGGGAGGGAGGGGTGGCAGCGTGGCGCCATGTCTCATAAACAAAAACTATCCCCTTTTCCGATTGGCTGCAAGCCTGCAACCACAGTAGCCTGCATGTTACAGCCAATCAGAGAGTGCTGCAAGCTGGCGCCATCGCGTGAGCAGTACTCCATTAGTGGCACCATTTAGTTGTCTGTGTGCCTTCCATGAAGGAGCAGCAGCAGCATCCATATAGCGTAGGGCTGAGGAGAGATAGCTATTTGAGAAGGTCGAGCAGCAGTCATTGGTTGTCTGTCAAGTGTCACCAGAGTCTCAGTCAGTCTAGTGTTCCCACCCTCCTCCTGTCCTGAACAGCCCAGTTTAAATATACCTCACCCTAGTCCTCTGACTACCTACTCTCTGTTTCTCAGTGCAGCCAGCTGTGCTCTGGGCTCTCCTGCCACACTGAGCCTCCCATCCCTGAGAGCCTAGGAGGACTGCAGCCACAGGCCTCTACCACCAGACAGATCAGGTGGAGGAGGCGAGTAGTACAATTACAGTGAGTCTGAGGCACGGCCAGGCTTGCCTGTACACCCAGCTCCTATGTCCAGCAGGCCAGAAAAAGATTTATCAGTAAGAAATGGTGAGTCTCACACCACGCCCTGCCCACCAGTTCTACGGTCCACCGAGAGGGATTTCAGATCAGTGAACAGCCAGGCCCAGAACAGTGAAGAAGCCGCAGTCATGCAGGCTATAGCAGACCCAAATGCGACACGTTCATCTGGTGTCAGAAAAAATGAGTTACTGTCTCGTCGGGGGATTAATTGGGAGAGGAACGGGACTGTTGGTACAGACTCGGCTACCTGACCTGCCTTCTTGGCCTTGCTGTGCACTGCTGCATGCTGCCCTGTCTGTGACCTTACTGATTTGGTGAGTAACTGTGCTGCAAGCTGGTTGTTGGAAATTAATACCATTCACATCCCAGAAATGTGTCTTTTGGGGGGGGGGTGTCTTGACCATGACTATATGTCTGGGAGGTGAGTGGAAGGTTTGCTGTCAGCTTGTGTTTCTTTGGGTGGAAGGGGATTTGCTGGCTGTTGAGGCTGTCCATGTTGGTGGGGTGGGTGGGGGGCCTATTTGTTTGGTGTGGTGTGGACACTGGTCATGTTGGTGGGGTGGGGACACTCAGTTACTGTGCTACTGGTATGGTGGGGTTTGTTGAGGAAACTCACTGGATGGTCTGTGTTTGGTGGGGCTGGGGGGATGGTCTGTTTTGTGGGGTTGGGGTCAGGGGAGACAGTCTGTGTGTTTTGGGGCTGACTCACTGAGAGGATGGGCAATGTTTGGTGCTGGGGGAGGGCCTGCGTTTGGTGGGGCTTGGGGGGACGATCAGTGTTTGGGGCTGGGAGGGCGGTCAGTGTTTGGTTGGGCTGGGGGGACAGTCTGTTTTCTATTCTGGGGTCTGGTGGAGTGGAGACACAGGCCATGGTGATGTGGGGACACTGGCTGTGATGGTGGGGTGGTGACACTAGCCATTGTTTGGTGGACTTGGCTGGCCATTTGTCTGGGGGGACTGTCCATGATGGTGAAAAAGGGGGACTGTCCATGTTTGCCTGCCGGGTGTCTTGTGGGGAGTAGGGGACTATTTGCTGGTCGGGTGTCTGGGGGGGATCTTTCCATGTTGGCTTATGGGGGTGAATGTCGGTGATTGCTGATCAGGTGTCTAGGATGGACTATCAATGTTGTTGGGGAGGGAACTCTCTGTATTTGCTAGCCAGGTATTTGGGGGATTGTTCATGTTGGTGGGGAAGGGGACATTTTGTGTTTGCTAGCTGTGTCGGGGGGTGAGGACTGTCCTTGGTGGGATATGGGGACCGTCCATGTTTGCTGGCTGCCTGGGTGTCTGGTGGGACTGTCCTTGTCGGTTGGGGGTATTCTATGCTCGCTGGCCCAGTGTCTGTTGGGGAGGGGGACTGTCCGGTGTCTGGGGAGACTGTCCATGCAGCTGGGGTAAAGGGGGGGACTGTTCATGTTTGCTGACTGGGTTTCTGATGAACTGTCTGTGTTGGTTAGGAGGGGGGACATTCTGTGCTTGCTGACTGGGTGTTAGCATATAAACATAAGTAAATGTTAAAACGTAATTTCCACCTCATCCTTTACCTGTCAAGGGATGTATCTTACTGACCTGTGCCCGCAGCTAGCATATGAACATTAATAAATGTTGAAACATTATTTCCCCCTCATCCTTTACCTGACTGTAAAAGTAATCTTTCACTTTTTTTTTATTTCTCCGATTGTCCACTGTGGAGGGGTGAAACAGACAGATTTCTTGGCCTTGCTGTCTCTGTCTTCATTGCCTGGCAAACACAATCAAAGGGGTAGCTTTTTGTGTTCTCCCCCGTACAGTGTTACAAGACTAGCAAAAAAAATCTTGCACTAAAACATGCACCCTAAAGAAATGATTATACTACTACCTGGCTATTGTTATAGCGACTACTGACTGGCCATGATTTTTTTGGGGGTTGGAACACTGGTTGTGTGTGTGGGTGGGGTTGTGGACACTGCTAGTTGTGTGTGTGTGGGGGGTGTGTGTGTGTGTGGTTGGGGACACTGCTGATTGTGTGTGTGCAGGGTTGGGGACACTGCTGGTTGTGTGTGTGTTGGGGGTTGGGAACACTGCTGGTTATGTGTGTGTGTGTGGTGTTGCAGACACTGGTCATTTGCGTGGGTGGGACTGGGGATATAGGCATTGTATGAGTGTGGTGGTGGCACTGTTGTGTGGGTGGGTGGAGGCACTGGCATTGTGTCGGTGGGGCGGGGTTGTAATTGTATACCAGGCAAACTGTGCTGACCAGTAGCTCAACATCTTTCTTTCCAGACGAAGAAAGAAACATAAACAAAATGCAGTATAAAATGTGGTTTTATTTATTTTTGTGTGCCTGTGATGGGGAGGCACAGACCTGGATGCCTGGAGAGGATACCAGATAAATGGAGCTGGAAATGGTGTTGGTTGGGTGGGGTGGGGAGAGTGACTGTGCTGATGGGGTGGACACAGAGTTTGGACAGTGGCTGTGCAAGTCCATCAGGGTGCAGAGAGTAGCTGAGCTGGCCAGTCTGGGTGGAGATAGTGGCCTTGCAAGTCTGGGGTGGGGTGAGTGGGCTGTAGTTTTTTGCATGGACATTTAATTCACTATTGCTTGCTGTGTCTTCTGCTGCCCTGCCAGCTTTGTGCTGCTGTGCTGACCAGGGCGAACTGGTACACATGCTGAAAAAAATGGTTCTGGCCACTGGTGATAGAGGAGGTAGGGGTGGATGGGCATACTGGCACAGAAATATTTTTTTCAACATGTATGCCAGTCTACTGGGTCCATGCCATGCTTACCTCCCTTGTACAAGGGGCTTCTGAGCACTAAAGATAAGTTTCTGTGTCAAAATTAGGAACTGTTGGAAAGTATGAAATACTACAGTATAAAAATTGTGCATGTTTATGTAGTTTCACCTTACTGTGTGGTTCGACAAGATGTTCTGTGGTATCTCCTCCTCATTTAGCACCCTGACCTGTGACCTAGCCATCCCCCGGGCAGGGAGAAGGTCAGTTGTTTTGTGGTCTTTTGGTGGTTTGTTGGGCATTGTAAAATGCATTGTTTCATTTACTGTGTTGTTCTGCCTGGACCTGCTTTACCCTGTCTCTATCCTGAATGTAAACATGGTATAAAAAAAGTTCATTGTTTGGTGGTGTGTGTGTCTGTCTGTCTGTCTGTGTCTGTGTGTAGAAGAATAGAGACACATGCTCAGACAAAAAAAAATGTATTAAACCACATCAAACTGAAGCAACCATGTTTCATTTGTGCCCTTCAAAACTGTCAGATGAAACGATTTTGAAGTAGTCTGGGGGGGCATCCACGGCAACCTGGGCTACCACAACCGGCCCACCACACACACTGTCATAGGTGATGCTAATAAAAACCACCAACCAAGTACTTACCTTTCAGGGTGGGTCCAGCGAGGCTGTGCACAGGTATCTGGAGTCGTTGTTCCAGCAGACTTCCTGTGCCGTCTGTTCTCTTAGGTTATGTGATGCGACCACTTTTGTGCCAGGGCAGTCCATGTTTGCTTGGATGGGGTTGTGTAACCATTGGCATGGACAGAGATGCATATTCCTTAGGAGCCCATGGGGAGGGGAGTGGTAGGGGTTGTGGTGTGACCACACCATGCCCATGATCATCTTGAACATTAGGGGATTTACATTGTTCTGTTGCACTGTCCCAGGTACATCAGCGTGC
The DNA here is from genome assembly GCA_016271365.2 of Neoceratodus forsteri. NCBI lineage: Eukaryota > Metazoa > Chordata > Ceratodontiformes > Ceratodontidae > Neoceratodus > Neoceratodus forsteri. The sequence goes on along the minus strand of CM057452.1, from coordinate 875,875,265 downwards.
TGTTAAGAGCACCGCCTGAGGGATATCAGCAAGTCGCATGCTTATGTATGCACTGCTTGCTTGCTTGAGGAGAGCATTATCCTCTTCGCTTACCTTACCTAACCAGATTCAGGCATGTGACATTGAATAATATGGGATGGGATGGGATGGGATGGGAGACTAATGAATTAACTTGGTTATAACAAAGAAAAGTGTTAACACTGGGTGCAAGTAAGCAATAATGCCCGACAGGGCGTGTGTCATGCTGGGATAACGTCACGCCTCAGGTGGTTGGGCACGAGTGCATCCAATACATAAGGCATGATGTTATTCTACCATGACACATACCCTGGAGGGCATTATTGCTATTATACAATGGTGTGTTGTTATACAGAATTAAAAAAAATAATTTTAAAGATGTTTTATTTGGTGTGGAAAAATATTTTTAAGAGAAGATACAAAAAAGCACACTAATGCTAAAAATGATCAAGAAGTTCACAGACAGGCTGAGACTAGACCTGTGATGAATTGGATGTTCTGGGATAACATCATGGGTCTAACCCAAGACTGACCAATCAAAGGCCAGCATTCATTCTTGTCATTGTAAAATCACATTTTTTTTATGTGATCTTTGTAAATAAGGGCTCATGCTGTGAGGATGCACATGCTGGGATGTCTTCCATACCATCCATGTTTATAGGTATACTGAGGTAGCACAGCCATTTGCTACATTTCCTTGAAACATGCTTTTTGCACTCCTCAAGGGTGGGAGGGCTAGCTCAAGCAGACATTTCAAGAAGTTCAGGATCCACTATAAGGGCTGGGCTTGGAAGGGTTATGTAAGCAGCAAAGGGGGGTGAGAGACTAGTGAGCTATCCACCTGGAGGTTCAGGTGGGGGCAAAATTAGGTCAAGACTGATTTGAATTGAAGCTGAGGGGAGGTCCTGTCCTCTTGAGAAGGAAGTTAAGTTCCTTACATATTTTCAACTTTACAAGTAAGTCCTCACTTCCAAGGCAGAAGAACAAAGAACTGAATACAAAACAGATCTCGGTCAGTTTTTCGACTCTGGTCTCAGTAGGAGTTGGGCCAAGAGCAGGCTGCAGTAAAACTGGTGGGGTGGGGAAGTGCTCTGACTTGGCCTGGGCTGGTCCCTCCCAGGAGTTATTCAGCTGTAGTCTTAAATGTTTTTTGGGCATTATTTGATGCTTGTTGATTTGTTTGCATTAAGCAAGCCACCCGCCCTCTTTACTGTCGTGATACGTGAAAATCAGGACTTTTTTGTTACTTTGCCCCCCCCAGTAAAAATAACAAACTACTCACCTGTTGCTTACTTATTGTAACTGGGTTATTGTGTCTGATGTGAATAGAGATGTGGGAAGTAGGCACACTTTGCTTTGCAAATTAATTCTCAGATTTTGAAAACAGTGCTGAGTGCCATTGCAAAGTTTTTGGCAAGCAATGGGGTACCCTTTTCAAGTGACTTCATGCAAACTCATTTGCAAAATCACAGCTTCACTTAACTTGGGCTGCCATTTCCTGAAAAAGTGTAATTTTGCCAGAGAAACTCATTGTGAAATGGCGATGTTGCAACTTCACAAAGTTTTTCATGAAGGTGAATCTACAGCTTCACACTTTACAGCACCTCTATATGTGAAAAACTGTACACTTGTCGACATTGAATAACATGCCCCAAGTTTTTGCTCAAGCCTCATATTTGACTAGATAGTTCTGTATTTGGAATGCACCTTTTAAATCAGCCTGTCCACTGATCTTGATTTAATCAGTGCACTGAATGAACCAGCTACTGATGTCCTGATGCATGACTATGACAGGTATCTGAAAAAGAAGAGAACCTAAAACAGAGCCCTGTGGGACACAGCTGGTGGCCCTGCATAGTGATGATGGGTATCCATTAATTTAGTTTACTGTGGCAGTGTAGTCCATTAAATTAATCATTTTTTTCCCCGGATCCCTTCTTGAGGGATGGTGCTAAATTCCTCACTCGTATGAAGGAGGATTACAACCAGCAGGGTGCCATTATCAATTTCTTTACTACCTTGCTTATAAAAGCTGAATAAATTAGTCATGCATGACCTCCTTGTTTTGAAACCATGCTGCTGTACACCTTCAAGCCCCATTTCATCTAGATGATCAATAAATTTATCATTCAGTAGCAATTTAACTATTGCACTGATAATGTTTGTGTGGTTAATAGGTCTGTAGTTGGATCCCTGATCCCTGTTTCTTTTTTTTTGTAGATTGGAATGATATTTGTTCTTCTTCTTCAGTCAGTTGAAACCACACCTGTGGACATTGACAAACTGATCACAAATAGCAGGATGTATTTCGTCCATTGTATTTTTCAAGACATTGGGGAAATGTTATCAGGATTCATGAATTTGTCAGAGTTAAATTTTCTGATTTTGTTTTTTAAATCAGTCAAACATATTTTATATGTATTAATGCCCTTATCCCTTGGAGACCAATAGGCTCCATTCCACTACTACTACTCTTGGTATCAAGTTGACATGGTACTGTCCTGTTTCCATGCATCACTCAACTCCATCGACACAGTTTTCATTCTTTTGTACAGTTTATTCTTCTCTCCATCTCTGGTACTGCCCCCTTGCTGCCAGTTAGACACAGCTCAGTTTCCTCACATCCCTAGCACTTGCCTCCACTACCTGACAACACTACCTGACAACACATCTGACTCCTCATCCCTGTGGTGGGGTCTGACACAGTCAGGCATTAATCCCACCTTCTGAAGCAGTGGGTGAAATCCTTAGTGGAGTAGAATATCTGGTGATGGGGAGCTGGACCCAAGCATGCCACATTAATCCTGCCAAAATTAGGGCTTTTACAGGTATGGTCTTTTCCCTCCCTCCATCCTTGGTGCATAGTCATGTATTGGCATCCAGAAGGGGGACATGGGGCACTGTGTGGTCACCTATGTTGTCAAGCACACCACTGTCACAATGCCACCAGGAGCCACTGTGGCAGCAGTGGGCTGTGATCCCTTCAGGGAAGAGTGTGTCCTGGCAGATGCTTCTCATCCTCGTCACTGGTTTCAGCTGTAGTCAACCGGGGGCTGGGCATGAACCTAGGTCACCAGCATACTAAGTGAGGGCCTTACTGCTTAGCACCTTGCAGATGGTTATCAATATGGCTTTATATTTTTAACCTCATTGCTGTTTAGTTCAAAACAAGTCAGCACACTTAAAATGTGTGAAATGCAGATGTTCAACTGTTCCCTAATGGTAGACAATCTTCGTAGTATAATATTAGCAGCTACACTGGAAGACACTAGTGGTATCTGGAGAAAGGAACCAAGAGGGCCTAAGGGAGCCACGAAGACTAGAGAACAGAAGGGAAGCTATCCTGTGGAGATGTGCTACCGAGACTCGAGAAGAAAACCTACTCAACACTGTGTGCTTGAGGCAGCAGAAAACTGGCTGATAGGCAGAACATGATCATTTTTTAAAATAAATAATATAGATCATACTTGACTTTTAAAAATGAGGATATTTCTCTTCATTTTACTGCATATTTATTGTGGTTCATGTATCGAGTCATAGCAACCTAATTGTATTTCTCTCACTTCTCTGATTTAATGCTGGCTATTTACTGATTTTTCAAACTTTATTTATTCACCAGCTCACTGAGGCATCTATCAGAGGTGCCTTCCTGACACTAGCCCTACTACTCCCCTCCGAGACAGACCACTCCAGTTCTCCCTTCCCTCTAGGGACTTCTCAGCACCCCAGATCATCCACAAGGGCAGGGCCCAACCTCCCTTTGGTGACATTTTTCTTGAATTAGAGGGTCCATCCCTCTCAGGAAGTCGGCCATGGATCCCTGGTGTGGTCTGCCTGGAATTGAGGATGTGAGGGTGGTCCCTAAGACCCTTGTCACCTCCTCGGCAAGCCAAGGTATTTATTTGTTTATGCCCCAGACGTGGGACATGCAATGCTGCCCAGCCCGTGACATGGATGCTCCCACCCACATCCAGAGGGCAGCTCCCTGACATCCTCATAGGTGTGAAATCTCCCTCTTTATGCAGGAGACTCCTGTTTTTTTTGACTGAACTCCCTCCCTCCATCCTGGGAAACAAAATCTCCTGCTTAAGTAAAATTCTGTCAAAATATCCATGTTTTTTGGGCAGATAAAGACACATAAAAATTAAATCAGTGATGAACAATGTATCTGATAACTTTATTTATAAAATGGGCAAACAAATCCCAAGGCACTGATTGGCTACAACATCATCTGAGCCGTGTCCTTATCGGATGATATTGTAGCCAACCGGTACTACTGCCCACCAAGAAGCCAAATGACCAAAAAAATTAATGAGCTCTGCCATGCATTAACAGAAACGTTGACTGGCAGAGCTCACTGAAGCGGCAGCACGACATCACTCGTGGACAGCACAATAACGTAACACTGCATTCAAGAACATATCGTACTCCATCTAAACCAAGAAAAACCTCATACCTCATAAATGAGTCTCACGGCTTGTCTGCCCCCTGCCACCATTACCAGATTTTAAAAAGTACCGCCGACAAACAGCAACAAAAGCGAAACGGCATTTTTTTTTCAAACAGCGGCAAATCCCGTAGGCGAAAGCCACCTACCCGACGCACCATCGGCAAGCAGCAACGAAGCAGTGTTCTTCAGATACTCAGCAGGCACTCGCTTTTATTTTTAAAATAAATAATGAGCCAAATATTCCAAAACCTAAAACCAGAAACAGGAAGAAATATTGTAAGTGCTTTCTACGGTGTCTGTTGAGGACACGCTCGCTCCCAGTCAACAGACACGCTCCTGTTTTAACACTTCAACTCCTAACTAAACACAGGCAAACAAAGAAATAAAAAAAAAAAAATAAAAAAGACATACTGTAAATGTATGAGTAACTTTTTCAGGGGACACAATAAATACGTTGCACAGAAACTTAATACAAGGGACTATTTTTTCACTGTTTTCACAATTTTAAACCTATTCTTATATTTCTCTATTTTTAAATTTTTTTTACACATTAAAAAAAAAATTACTTTACAAAGGCCCATTTTATAAGCGTAATAACACACTCCGAGGTGTGGGTTACGTGCTGATAAGAGCACGCCTAGGGGCATAAGGCACTCGGCTCAAGCGCCTCGTTCCTGCTTAAGTAGGCGTGCTCTTCCTTAACCTCCTAACTCGTCTGTGCTTACACAACTATTGTTTATTCTTTTTAGTTCTTATTCTTGACAAAATGAAATACATTACATTTTTGTAATGACTCTTTTCTTATTTTTTTTGACGCCATTTAAGGACAAACTCATGACGTTATGGCATCTCCCTACTAGCAGGCCAATCTCCCTCCTAATTTGACCCAAATTGCCCTCTTAAGCAAGTTGGCAGGCCAATCTCCCTCCTAATTTAACCCAAATCTCCCTCTTAAGCAAGTTGAATATATCACATGTATGCATCCTCCCCCTGCGTGCTAGCCCGAAACATTGCAGTGCCTCCAGTTTCAACCAGGGGCCGCTGCGATGTCGGGCTGTCCCTATATCCCTCCCCGTCCTCTGGACACTCTATCCTCTCTCTCCCCTGCCGACTCCTGGTGGCCCGGGCTCATTCCCGAACCCAGGTCTCCTGCATGGTGTGAGGTGTAGCGTCCAGTGCCTCAACCCTCAGCACCACCAGGCCGGCCTAATGCTGGCTATTTATGAATGCAGATATGTGTTATGTTTGCTTGAATATCTCTGTTTGATACAAAAGGTAATTTGTAACACTTTTAATCTTTTATTACAAAAATAATTGTAAATGATACTCCTTTTTGAATTTGAATGGACCAGTTAGGTCACAGCTCATAGTCCTGTGTGATGTCAGCGTGCTGGGATGCTTGAGCAATTGAAAAGGCAGCTGTGCAGTTTCCTTGGCATTATCCACAAGCAAAACAATACTGCTCATAGAGTGCTGCACTTTTGGGCATTTCACTTGCATATTCTACCCAACACTGTTTGTCTACTCAGTGTTTTAAAAATACTTCATCAGCTTTTAGGTATTTTATATTTGTGATATTGCCTTCTGAACTTATTTATATACAGTACATATAACAAGCATAACAAGTACAGTTTGAAAGTCTTTCCATATGAATCTTTCGGTAAAAGCTGCCTACTGCTAACATTTGTTTTGAATTGGAGTTCCCTCAAATTGGTGATCACTCAATTATCTGTAACAGTGTGATTTAAACTTCAAGCACTGTTATTATGGTTGCTCTTTTTTGGTTTGTTACCTATATTGTTGTTTGAAGTGAGCTCACGATTTCAGATCTGAAGAACTAGAGGGCCTTTTCTGCTTGAAAAGCCCACTAAAATGCAAGAGCCAAGAACTGCCAATTGGTGGACTTCAGAGAACAGGACTCTTTTCTCCCAAAGCTCTATAAAGCAATGTTTCTCAAAAAAAGTTTTCTGATTTTGATCCACTGGAGTGGGTGACAGACACTTCATGTTACTCTAAGGAACTGAACTATTGTACTGATTACTGCAGAGCATACATTCCAATGCATTCAGATTGCACTTAAAATCAACCAATAAATTCTGCCTATCTGCTTTTACATTGAAAATGTGATGCATTATAATTTGTCTTTATAACATTTCTGGTATTAAACCACTTTTGTAATTCATTATGCCTGGAAAGAAAAGGTGCCCATCCCCATCTACTGTAAATAACTGAAAGTTAAAACTATGGCACAGTAAGTATACAAACATAAAAATATATGAAATTGCCAGCAGAAAAAGGCCCACAGGTCTATCAAGTCTGCCCAATTGTGCAGCTCTTAGTTTCATATCACTACAGCTGCCTCACCCCCACCCAAACCCCTCCCTTCCTCCTCTTTCCAGGTCCTTCCCCCTTTGTGTTCTTGTCTGTACTAACCATGTCTTTGATTTGATCCCAACCCCGCTTAAATCTATCCACTGTCCTTTGAGTAATTAACTCCTCCAGCAGTGCATTCTAACCTGCCACCACTCTCTCTTGTGAGGTAGCACCTCCTCATCTCCCTCCTAAACCTTCTCCCTTCCAATGTCAGACTGTGCCCCCTAGTGACCCTTCCTCCCTTTAAGTGGAACACTCCTCCCTCCCTGACTTTGTTTATGCCTTTCAAGTACTCAAAGATATCTATCATGTCCCCTCTTTCCCTTCTCTCTTCCAACATGTACATGTTGAGCTCCTTCAACCTTTCCTTGGACAACAACTCCCCTAGTCCCATGCTCATTTTTGTAGCCCTATGTTGCACCCCTTCCAGTAATCTCCCATCCTTTTTGAGGTATGGGTACCAGTACTGTGCACAGTACTCCAAGTGTGGCCTCACCAGTGATCTGTACAATAGCAGCATGACCTCACCCTTTCTAGAGATGATCCCTCTGGCAGTGCACTCCAGCATCCTATTTGCCCTTGCTGCCACTCTCCTACACTGTGCTGATACATTCATGTTCCCTGTAACCATTACACCCAGGTCCCTCTCCTCCTCTGAAGCTGTTACCTGCCCTTCCCCAACCAGTAGCTGTTCCTGGGATTTCTGGCTCCGAGGTGCATGACATTGCACTTCTTAGCATTAAGCCCCAACTGCCACTCCCTAGGCCAGTGTTTGAGTTTAGCTAGATCCTCTCTGAGTGCCTGCCTCCCTTCCTCATTGTTCACTTTTGCACAGATCTTAGTGTCATCCACGAACAGGCGGATCTTACTCTTGAACTTCTCTGCAATGCCTCCAATAAAGACATTGAACACAACAGGGCCCAGCACTGAACCCTGCACTACCCCACTCATTACTGGCCTTGGCTTAGATGTCTCCCCCTTACAACTACCTTCTCTTGCCTGCCCTGTAGCCAGCTCTCCACACACCCCACCAGTTTTTCCCCTGCCCCATGTCCCTCAGCTTGCTCATTAACCTCCTGTGTGGCACCAAGTTGAAAGTCTTGCTGAAGTCCAGATACAGGACATCCACAGTATGGCCTTTATCAACCACCCTTGTAACCCAGTCAAAGAAGTCGATCAGGTTAGTTTGACAAGATCTTCCCATGACAAACCCATGCTGTCTGTCAAACTGCAGACCATTGCTATAGAGAAAGGTTATCAAGCTCTCCTTCAGAATGGTCTCCATCAACTTCTCCACTATGGAAGTCAAGTTCATGGCCTGTAGTTGCCTGGCTAGTCCTTGGGTCCACTCTTGTGAAGGAGCACCACGTGAGCAATTATAGATTGTGCTTAAACAGAACAGGTGAAAATTTCCAACTATTTTGTAACTTCAGAGATCAGATCAAACTTGTATTTGGGAATAACATTATTAAAATACAGTAAAAGATGCCCTGTTACCTAAGTGCGCCTCTTCTATCCACACAGGCACTCCCTCACAATTAATTGTAATCACCTTCTGTTAGCAGAGATCAAAGTCAGAATACTCTGTGTTAAATATTGAAACAGAAAAGTTAGTTACCCAAGCTGTTGTGCCTCCACAGAAAACCTGGAACATTGAAGATAATAGTAAACAGGAACACATAGAGGTGTATGAAAAAAAAACTCAGCCAGCGGAACTTCCGTTAAAGTCAGATATCCACGTCCGTGAAAGTGTAGAAATCAAATTAGTAACTTTCACAGAAATTCTGATTTAGAATGGCAGAATAAATGTATGAATTGTGGATTATTTTATTAAACTGCAGAGAAAAAAGTCTGCAGAACTGATCACTGCAGTGCGGAATAATTACATGTATTGCAGAATAAGTCATCAAGCTGCTGAAAAAAAAAATTCTCAGAACTGTTATTCTGCAGTTCATGTATATTTTTCCACAGTTCAGCCAAACAATTCTGCAGAACATGGTGAAAATCTGCCAAACACATTCGGAAGATTCCGATTTTACAGGAATTAAACAAGAAAAAGGAAGTCAATAAAACAGAATGAAAAGGCAGTAGCAATGAGGGGCCTGCTGTTGTCATAGTAAGAAATAAAAACAGACCTAAAGGTATACAAAATAACAAGGCAATATATATATATATATATATATAGAGAGAGAGAGAGAGAGAGAGAGAGAGAGAGAGAGAGAGAGACAGACAGATAGAAAGATAGATAGATTGATAGAGAGATAGATAGATAGATAGATAGATAGATAGATAGATAGATAGATAGATAGATAGATAGATAGATCCGACAGATAACACAAGAATAGAAATATTGAAAAAAATGATGGTCAAAAAGGAAAAACAACCAAAGGCAGGATGGAAAGGAAGCTTCTGAGACCTCTGCTGGAGTACAGGAAATTAGGGAAAAAGAAACAAATGGGATCTACGTTACCAACTCTCTTCAAGAAAGGTAGGCCAAAAATAAGAAATGAAAACTTTCAATCCCTCAAAGGTGTGGTCTACAACCTGTATTAAGTGGTCGTAGGAAATAAGATCAGATGGAATGACATTACAGTTTTTAGATATAGTTTGGGGGGGCCATGAACGGGATTATCTGTGTCATGCTGTGCAATCTAGAAGAATTATTTTAAAGGCACAAACCAGTTTCATATTAAGTGATGTAAGGATTGAAAATATCATAGACCCTTTACTGTGGCAGTAAAAGATAACAGACAAAAAGAATACTCTAAGTAAAAAGAAAATAAAACAGTATCAACCTGAAAATAAGAGGAAAATAAAAATCCAGAACCAAGCCCCAAAAAATGTATAGCAGACTACAGGATATGTTAGGCCTATTGGGATATCAACTCTCTATACTGCAAGAAGATGAAGAATTTGCTCTCTGGGAGGCAAGTGGGGAAATTAGGAGAAAACAAAAAGGTTGTTGCATCAATAATAGCAAAATCCTAGATGAATCTGATTCAGACACTGAACCAAACAGCACCACTGATAGTGAGGAAGAGGAGTCAAGTATCTATGAAACCAAAGATAACATTATCAAAATAGAGTGACAAACCAAATCAGTGAAGAAATAGTTCAGATTATTGTAATTAGCTGTACTTGCCTTAAAAAGTGAAGGTTATGCTTGGAAGGACTTTCATTTGTACACATGACATTATTCTTTTGCAGGAAACTTGGGTAGCGGGAAGAATGTTTTTATTAGAAGTTTTATCTGTAAGGAAGTTAAAGCAAACAAATCACACAAAATGGGCAGGGCTAAAGGAGGCTTAGTTACATATACAGTATCCTCAGACATTTTAAAAATGCATTAAACTATTGACTTGGGAACCCTATATTATTTATGTGTTCTAGTTACAAATCCTGGTGACACTAGAAACATAGAAACATAGAAACATAGAATTTGACAGCAGATAAGGACCTCTTGGCCCACCTAGTCAGCCCATTTCCCTACCTAATGGATAAGCTGCAGATCCTAGTTAACCAACAGCCTACTTCCTCCTTCCCCCCACTAGAATTGCATTATGTCTGTCCCATGCATTCTTGAATTCCTCCACTGTTTTTGACTCTACAACCTCCTCAGGAAGGCTGTTCCATGTATCCACAACCCTTTCTGTGAAGAAATACTTCTTCACATTACCTCTGAGCCGACCCCCTCTATTTTCAAATTGTGCCCCCTTGTTTTTGCACATCTCTTTTTCTGAAAGATGCTACCCTCTTGGACTTTGTTGATTCCTTTGAGGTATTTGAAAGTTTCTATCATGTCCACCCTCTCCCTCCTTTCCTCAAGGCTATACATCTTTAGTTCATTTAGTCTTTCTTCATATGTCTTCTGATGCAGACCTTGCATCATTTTAGTTATCCTCCTCTGGACAGCCTTCACCCTATGTCTTTGCGGAGATGGGGTCTCCAGAACTGTACACAGTACTCCAGAAGTGGTCTTACCAACTGTCTGTACAGAGGGCCAACAACTTCCTGTTTTCTACTGGTGATGCCTCTCCCTATGCATCCCAGTATACCCCCAGTCCTCCTTACTGCCTTCTCACATTGCTGGCCTACCTTTAGGTCATATGATATGATTAACCCCAGGTCCCTTTCCATTTTTGTTGTTGTCAGTATCTCACCCTCCATTGTGTACTCTTATGCTGTTTTATTTTTTCCTAGGTGCATTACTTTGCACTTCTTTGCATTGAATCTAAGCTGCCATACATTTGACCATTCTTCCAACCTTGCCAAGTCCCTTTTCGTCCTTTTCACCCCACCTTGTGTATCAACCCCATTGCAGATCTTTGTGTCATCTGCAAAGAGACATACTTTCCCTTCCAGTACCTCTGCAATGTCACTTATAAAGACATTATAAAGGACCAGCCCCAGTACTGAACCCTGCGGTCACCAACTGGTAACCCTCCTTTTTTCACTGTGGACTCCATTTACTATTAGCCGCTGTGTCCAGTTGTCCAACCAGTATTTTACCCAGGCTACCACCCTGGGACCCACTCTGAGGCTGGCTAATTTGTTTATTAATCTTTTGTGCTGGACTGTGTCAAATGCCTTGCTAAAGTCTAGGTAGGCCATGTCCACAGCCCCTTCCTGGTCTACTGCTTTGGTCACCCAGAAATCAATTAAATTTGTCTGACATGACCTTCCCACTTTGAATCCAAGCTGTCTTGGGTCCTGTTCCCCACTAGCCTTTAGGTACTCAACAATTCTTTCCTTCAGAAGTGATTCCATCATTTTCCCTACCACTGAGGTCAAACTGACAGGTCTGTAGTTTCCTGCCTCTGTCTTGCTCTCACTTTTGTGAAGGGGAATCACATCCACCCTCCTCCAGTCCTCAGGTACTATACCATCCTCCCATGATTTATTAAAAGGGGTAGTCAGTGGTGTTACTAGTCTTCCCTTAGTTCTTTTAGAATTCTGGGGTGAATCCCATCAGGCCCCATTGCTTTATCCACCTTCAGTTTTAAGAGTTCTTTCAGAACCACTTCTTCTGTGAAAATACTAATATCAACCCCCCCTATCCAGAGTGCTTCTATTGACCAGATTAGGTATTTCTCCCTGCTTTTCCATTTTGAATACTGCGCAGAAGTATTCATTCAGTATCCCTGCTTTTTCACTGTTGCTGTCTGCCCAACCACCTTCCTCTTTGTTCAGCCTCAGTATCCCTGCCTTAGTCTTTCTTTGCTCCCTAATGTACCTATAAAAGGTTTTATCCCCCTTTTTAACTGAGTTGGCTATCTTTTCCTCAGTTTGTGCCTTTGCTATTCTGACTGCCTTACCCACTTCCTTCTGTTTTAACTGGTACAGCTCTCTGTCCTGCTTCTTCTGTGTTTCCTTATACTTTCTGAATGCTATCTTTTTCTCCTTTACCTTCCTGCCACTTCTTTTGAGAACCATAGTGTTTTTTTCTTTCATTTTGATTTATTTGCTTCACACAAAGGCTTGTTGCCTCTGTGATGACGGTTTTGATGTTTCCCCATTGTTGCTCCACCCCACCTTCTTGCCTGTTTGCTAGTGCTTTTCTGAGGCACTCTCCCATTTTGACAAAATCAGCCCTCCTGAATTCTTTGTTATTAGTACATATAGTATATCCTGCCGAAATGAAAACTTTGGTTGGAATGTGACCCTAAGTACAAAAAAATTTGTACAAAAAAATGGTGAACTTATATCCCAGAATAATGGTTTTCTAGGGGTGATTTTAACATAAAATCTAGTGATCTACAATAAACTGATGACAATAATTAAAACTTGGACAATATTGTTAATATTTGCTTAAGAGCATCTGAAGATAAAAAAAAAAGAACAGACTGAATACATATGTCATCTTTGGCAGATCATTTCCCAAGGGTCACAAATGGCAGAGTATTCATCAGTAAGGAAGGAATAGTCAAATTTCCGACATCAGCTGGTGAAAGTGTGATTGACTGATGTTTTTAATTTTTCTAAGCCAAAAAGCCTGCAGATAAAAGAGGCATGGAAAAGTGGTCACTTCCCCATAATATTAACCTATCAAATGTGATTTCAAGATTAATAGTATGGACAGACATAATAAGAAGGCTGCTATTCCTGAAAATCTGGTTATTGCTAAGAAAAAAAGAACTGCATAGTCACCAACTCATATCAGTATTGTTCAAAACACCATACCTAAGTTTATTATGGAAGATATTAGATTTACATTAGGGGAAGGGCCTTTTGGTACCCAAGAGTAAAATATTGAATTTACAGTAATGTACGAACATGTGAACATATGAATTTACCAGTGAAATAAGCTACCTGGTTTATCAAGTCTGCTTGAATGTGCAGCTATCGCTTTCACCTTGCAGCTGCCCCACCCCCTCCCCTTCCCATTTGCCCCCCTCTCACCTTGTCCGATCCCCTTTTGAAACTACCCAGTGTCTTATAGGCTACCACCTCCTCTGGTAGAGCATTCGATTCTGCCACAACCCTCTCCATGAAAAGGGATCTCCTCATTTCTGTCCAAATCTTACCCCCTCCAATCTAAGACTGTGCCCTCTCATGTCCCTCCCACTCCTGAACCTGAGTATCCTCTCTGTGCCTGCCTTGTATATCCCCTTTATATACTTAAAGGTCTCAGTCTTATAGCCCATTCCTTTTTCATTTAATGTACTTTATTATGATTTTCAAATAGGTGTAAGGTGGTGCCAAATGACAAGCATATTACACAATCAATTACAGTGCGTATATAACAAAATACCATTCGTAGTCTGCAGTTTACTAATTCCCCCTTCCCATGCACCTCCCCTCCCATATTCCCCACTCTGCCACCAAAATAGTAGATTCAATCCTTGCATATAAGAGATTGTCCAGTCTAATGGGACACAACTATACCAAGTAATCAATCTCCCCCAGCTCGTTAGTTACTTATTAGAAGAGTATAGAGTGGCTCCCATCTCTTAACATATTTCTTGGTATTATTAGACAATTTAGCAATCGTACATATAGCACATTCCCTTCTCTCCTCTAAGGAGTACATGTACAACTCTCTCAGCCACTCCCTGTATGGCCTGTCCTCCAATCTCTGGATCATTCTTGTTGCCCTGCTTTGTACCCCTTCCAGTAATTTCACATCCTTCTTTAGATATGGGTGCCAGAATTGCACACTGTACTCCAGGTGCTACATGACCGTGCTCTGTAGAGAGGTAGGATTGCCTCCTTGCTCCTGGAGGAGATCCTTCTCGTGATACAGCCCAGCATCCTGTTGACTTTCACTGCTGCTCTCCTACACTGCTATGTATTGTTCATCTTCCCCGATACAACCACCCCTAGATCCTTCTCCTCGGTGGAACGTAGCTGCACCCCTCCCCGGGTTCTTTACTCCAAAGTGCAGGACTTTGCACTTTTTCGCATTGAACCCCAACTGCCACACTTCCAACCACTCCAACAGTTTGGTCAAGTCATCCTGCAGCCCCTGCCAACCTGCTATATCGTCCACCACTGCCTCCAATTTGGTTTTGTCAGCAAATAGACTTACTGTATCTTATTCCTGATGTCATACGAGATGCCCGCTATGAATATTTCAAACAGCACTGGTCCCAGTACCAATCCCCACTCATCATAATCCTTGGAGATGAGAGTTCCCCACCACCAGTACCCACTGATGTCTCCCCTGCAGCCAATTCTCAATCCATTTAACCATCTAAGTCCCCACCCCCACATATTTCAACTTCCCTCCCAACCTCCCATGTGGCACTGAATCAAAGGACTTACCAAAGTTCAAGTATATGACATCCACCACATGACCCTTGTCCAATTCCCTTGTGACCCAGTCATAATACTCAATTAAGTTCATCTAGCAGAATTTTCTGGAGGCAAACCCATGCTGGTGACTGTCCTGGAGCCCATTGTCTTCCATAAAGGTCACCAGCCTTTTCTTAATTATTGTCTCCATCAGCTTCGACACGATGGAAGTTAAGCTTACCGGCCTGTAATTACCTGGCTCATCCTTTGGTCCACTTTTATGGATGGGTACCACATAAGCCATCCTCCAGTCATGCAGTATACACCCTGTGTCCAGGGAGGTATTAAACATTTCCACCAATGGTCCAGCCAGGATTTCAGCCATTTCCCTTAACACCCAGGGGTGTATGCCATCTGGTCCTGGTGCCTTATCCACCCACAGAGTCCTTAACCCCTCCAATACTCTACCCTCAGTGATCATCCTGTCTGTTACCCCCTCTCCCCCTCCGTGGTAGTTGCTGTCCTTTCTCCCTCATGCATACAGAACAGAAGTACTCATTCAGTGTTTCTGCCTGATCCACCCCTTTCTCTGCCCACCCCCCCATCATTCCTGATCCTAACTATCTGGTTCTTGCAGATGCTTCTCTCCTATATATATATATATATATATATATATATATATATATATATATATATATATATATATGTATATCTCAGAAGTCCTTTCCTGGTCCCTGATGCCCTGCGCCAGCCTCAATTCCTTGGCGGCCTTAGCTTCTCTGACTCTCCGTAACTTCCTTGGACCTCTTCACATACTCCTCCCTATCCTCCCCCTTCCAAGATTTCTTGTATTTCTTGAACAATGCTTTTTTAGCCCTCACCATTTCTATGACCCCCTCTACTTAACCAGCTTGTTTTTTAGCCCTTCTCTTTTTGTTCTGCAATCTGGTACATGTCTCAGTAGCCTCCAATACCCCCCAATTTGATTTTTGTCCCATTTCTGATTTGCATTCCAGTGTGACTGCATTCCTTCCAGATGCCCCCTTAAGATTTCACCCATCCTACCAAAGTCAGCCAGTTTGAGGTCCACCACTCTGGTCCCTGTATCCGCTGCTTCTCTGCTCATATTAAGTGTGAACCACACTGAGTGGTGGTCAATCCCAGAGAGCTGGTCCTCCACCCCACCTCCTTTACAGCCTTTACAGCCTCCCCATTGGCCAGAACTAGATCCACTGTATTCCTAACCTAGTCAGCTCAGTGACCATCTGTGCCAGAAAGCAGTCCTGGAAGGCATCCAGGAGTGTTTGCTCCCTAGCACTCGAGGTGGTTGGGGTACCCCAATCCACTCCTGGTAGATTTAGGTTCCCCAAAATCATTGTGTTACCTTTCTCACACACCTTTGTAACTTGCTTTGCCAGCTCACTGCCCAGGTCTTCCCCCTGAGTCAGTGGCCTGTATACCACCTCCATCCAGAGAATTCTATTCCTCATGTCCTGGAATTGCATTCACAAGTCCTCTGTCCTACCCTCCTCCCCCTCTTCCCTTGCACACTTTATCTCTTCCCTTATATACATTGCCACCCCACCCCCTTTCCCTTTGCACCACCCTTCCTGTAAATCCTATAACCTGGGATCATCAGGTCCCAGTCCTGGTATTGATTGGCCCATGTTTCCCTGATGGCAGCTATGTCCACGATCCCCTCTGCCAACAGAGCCTGTACTTCTGTGGTTTTGTTCCCCAGACTCCTTGCATTCAAGGAGACAGTCTTCCAAGATGTTCCCTTACACTCCTTACACAATTTCCCACCATTCACAGCCCCACTCTTTAATCCCTCCCTGCTTCCAACCCAGTTTGTACGGGGGGTTGGAGGCTCACTTATCTCCACTCTCTGGATAGCCTTGCCTTCAGCAACCCACTCGCCGCACCCCACCTAGTTTAAATTAACCTTTGTTTCTATGTATTCTTCTAACCTCTGTTTTAGCACCCCCTTCCCCCTTCCTGCTCAAATGTAATCTATCCATTGCATACACATCCCTATTTTCTTCAGAGCCTGCCCCAGGCTCCCACTAACCCATACCCCTTGAATTGACACCAATTTCCCAGCCAACTATTGCATTCATCTAGCCTACCCTTTCTTGATGTACTTGCGCTGGACACTGGGAGTATCACAGAGAAGGTCACTGAGCTCCCTTCCTCCTCACTCAACTTACTCAGTTCCATGAACCTCTCCCTAACCACCTCTACCATTTCTCCTGCCAGATCATTTGTATCGGACCTATGACAGTCGGTCAACAATTTTGTTGACTGACGTTATAGCGGCTCCTTTATGTCAACTGCATTTGTAGTCAACCTTAAAGGGAGTCACTTCAGACTGTGTTTTCTTCAGGGGTCTTTGTCCCCCTAACCCTTCCTTGTGGGGGGGATCTGCCCCCCAGTACCCCCTGCTACTTAATTAATCGACTCCAAGTAAGAGTTGCTTTGGGGATGATCTGCAATATCCCTAGAAACCAGTGCCGGGGTCCCGAGCTGACACTACAGCAACCTGGTGCTGCTGTTGCTGTAGTGTTGGTTGCATAGAGTAGATACCATAGTGATGGCATACCACTTGGACCCATGTGCGCCACCACATGTGATTTATGCTTGCCCTCTTTGCACACTTGAGAATAGTCTGTCCCGATTTATCTGCCATCAGCCCAGGTACAGACTCTACCCATGTGCTACTATGTCTTTCCCCTTTACTCTGCTATCTGACCCCTTTTAGTATGGAATCACCCAGCACTGGTACGTTCCCCCCCTTGTTTCTCCTCCCTTCCCCAAACTCTCTTTCCTTGTGCCTGCCCCAAGAGTCCACCCTACACTGCACATTTACATCCCTATTGGTACCCTCAACTCTGTCCCCAGCAACCTCCCCCAGTCTTGCCCCTTCCCTTAACACTATCTGTACCTGACTTGTTCCCCTTCCAACATGGAGCTGTCTCACCCTCAATGCCATCCCTAGCCTTCACCCTGAACCCCCCTTTCATCCCCCCTTGTACTGTAACCTCCACATCCACCCCACAGCTGGACCCTTTTTACCTTTTACCAGGATCTGCACCCCCTCCTTCAGAGCTGTGCCTCCTGGGAGACACATAACCTGACTCTACTTCCTGATGACTGATGCTATCTGCATACCCTGAACTATTAAGTCCCCCACTAGGAGTAGCTTCCTTCTCCCCTGGGATTCTCTTCTGTCCCATGTGCCCCCCTCCTGGTGGACCTGCCCTTTACCCCTGGTCACAACCGTGGGTTCCCTTTCAGGGCTCTCCCTATCCTCTGAGAACATCATATTTGTTCTTTAGTTGTACTGGGTCTGTGGGCTGCTTGAGCTCCACCTTTCTCAACCTTCTTGAACCCACTGTAGTCCATCCAGGCCTTTGACTAAGTACCTCTGTGACAGTGGTAAAGGTATGGTGGTCCCTTGGTGGTGGCAGAGGTCCCCAGTGCTTCTGCCAACTGTACTCATAGCCTGGCAACCTCCTCCCTCAGCCCAGAGATGTGCCTGCAAATGGGGCAGCACCATAGTCTCTAGAAAGTTCTTCTGAACACCGCTTCTCTGCACCCACTGCACCACTCTGTGTACCATCATAGGTACTCCTCAAGTATGCCTCTACCCACTTTTAGTGTTTTATTTTTACAGTCTCTCTTCCTTTTACAGTTTCTTTGTTTATGATCCTGATATGTTTCAGCAACCCTTGCCCCTTTTTGCTGTGTGCCCCTATCAAACTTATCCTATTCCTAACAGAGTGAAATTGACAATATCATGCAATTTATATGTACAAATGTCTACTTATGTGATACAATCAGCAGCTCCTCCTCTGTTTGTTTTTATTTTCTGTTTAGCAGAATTGTGAACATATCTGTTATCTCGACTAGCTTTAGAGAAGAGTCATAAATCTCTAGTACCTCATGATAAAAAAAATGAATTGATTGATGAAGATTGTATAGAGAGAAGAAAGCTAGTTCTTAGATTAGGTAGATTATTGAGGAGAAATGTAGACAGTAATATGAGAACAGCCTAAATGCATCTAAGGGCATAAAACAGAATATTGTTAAATGAGAAAAAAAGTCATATACAGAAAGTAATTTATGGTGTCAACTACAGTCGGTATTTTATGAGGATTATCAAACTTTTTGGGAGCTGGTGGCCACAGGCACTGGGAATAGAGCCAGAAATATACCCACAGTAGTAGGTAAAAAGGAATGGGAAACCATTTTTATGTTGCTTGCACGCATGTGCAAGAAACATAGTGCCATCATCTGAGTTTTCGGAGGTGTGGCACCCGTCTTCCAATTCAGTCATTGTGTTTGCAGACGTGGCCCCAGTTCCCCAGTCACTGCTGCAGCTGTCTATGACAGCAGTTGAAAATGCAGTGGTCATACAGTTGAAAGGGAGAGCTCCGCTTCAGTGAGCAGAGCCCACAAATATAAACATGCAAGCACGCATACTGCATGCTGATGCGCTCCCTCCCCCCCCAACACGCACAGACTGTATGGCTGATGGGGGTACCCAATCCCCCGTTGGCTCTACACCCCCTCATAAAGTTGTCCAGGTGCCATGCTGGGTGCCTACCCCAGCATGACAAAAACTGTTATAGCTGATGGGGTGCCCAATCCTCCGGATCCACGGTGCACACCCCAAAAGTTTCAGGTGCTATGCTGGGAGCCCACCCCAGCGTGGCAAAGCTTGTTATGGCTGATGGGGGTGCCCAATCCCCCATCGGCTCCAGACCCCCCAAACAGCCTTTCCAGCTGCCAAGCTGGGAGCCCACCTCAGCTTGGCAAACGTCCCGCGTCATCTTAATAAAAAAAAACAGCCTGTAAACAAAAAAAGGACCCTCATAGTCTCCCTGCCCCCCCACAACCCGCACCCACACACAGCGCACCCTGCATCCCCACACACCCCCACCCCATACTTACCTGCAGAGTCCGGCGCGACGATCTTCAGTAGACCGGGAACATGTCTGCACTCTTCAAAGCCGTCCGCGAACTGAGGAAATGGCAGTAAGTTGTACTGTATAATGGAATAAATAGGGTTTTTTCAACTTTGTTGCATGTCTCAGGCATTTTTGGGAATTTCGGGCCCAAATTTTCAACATGAGGTTTTTAGGACCCCTCCTCATGAATTCTTGCACTGTCACAGCGTTAATCGGGCCTGAAGGGTGATTTCATGGTCACTGCATGAAATCACCTTTCAGGGCCAATTAACAAAACAACACTGCCAGTGTTCATAAGGTGGGCTCTCAAAAAGTCTATGTTGAAAATTTGGTGAAATAATTCCTTAAAATGACTGTTTTACAAGTGTGTGATGCACAGTTCCTACCCACGCTCGTAAGTTCGCAAATTTTTAATATTTGCACTCCAGATTTTCAACATTGCCATTTTACAACACCTCCTTATCAGCAGTACAGCTGTCATTTTTCACATGTCACCCAAAATGTGCTTCTGTGCATGTAGCACACAATGGCGTAGTCAGTGTGCGCAATCAATGTTTGGGACAGATTAAGAAAATCACAGTGACACTGTTCATGAGCAGAGGTCTTAAAATGGCTATGTTGAAAATTTGGTGAAAAAATTCCCTTCAGCCATTCTGCAATGTTACTAATGAATATCGAATGACTTAGTGAACATGGCTGCCAGAGGTACTGCTATCTCCCTTCGCAGTTCTCTTAATATCCTTGGGCGTATGCCATCTGGTTCCATCACTTTGTCCACTTTCAATTTAGTGACCTCCTGCAGGACTCTTTTGCCTTCAAATGGATTATTGTCTACCTCTTCACCCTCTTCGCAACTGCTGTTGCCCTTGCCCCTCCCACTCTTCTGTGAATACTGAGTGGAAAGACTCAGTGGATGACTTGGGAGGAAGGCATGGAACTATCACTTCCAAATACCTAAACAGAACATACAAGCAAGAAACATCCGGCATTGACAAATGCTTGTTACAAATAAAGATAGATATGAGGAAACTCCAATTAGAGATATAGAAACCTGGAAAAAAAGAGATAACTGGCACCAACTGTAATAACAGTCAAAACAGAGAAACCTTGATAATATCCATCACAGAGGATACAATTACAATTAAGGCCCAGCATAGAAACAATGCACCTGGTTGTGATAACATCCAAGCAGAATTTTTTCTAGCAGACCCAGAAAATTAGACAATGGTCCTCACCCTGGTGTTTAATCCAATATTGCAGATTTTAATACTCCAGGAAGCATGGAAAAGGAAGTTATAGTCCCTATTCATAACCTATTCATAAAAAAGGCAGTACAGAACACGTAAATAACTATAGGTCAATTAGCCGTATATGTACAGGGGTCAAAATCTTTTCAAGAATTCTTTTAAGTAAATTGGAGTGCAGAATCGAAGAAAATAAAATATTCTCTGAACTTCATGAAAGATTGTGTAAGCATAAAGGAGTCTTGGGCAATAAATACATACTTGGTAGTTTAGTGAAAAAGTACAGTAAGTTATGTGAAAGAGGCAGAAGTTATATGTAGCCTTCCAAGATCTACACAGCACCTTTGATAATACACCAAAGGACAGAGTTTGGTAATTGCTGGGGAAACCTGGAATTGGTATTAATCTCTTAAATGTCATAAAACTACTGCACACAGACACCACTGCATGAATTAGGATTGGTAATGGTGTCACCTTTAAAGGAAGAAATTAGTATTATAAAGGGGATTAAGCAGGTGTGTTTGATAGCACCATTATTGTACAGCATTCAGAGCCTCTGGGATTGGGCGCTTAAGAAATAAGGTCAATTAATACTACTACTACTATTATTTAATATCTATATTGAAACACTTATTAGTGCACTAGGTAGAGCTGATAATTGTGCTTCATTAATCAAAAATACAACAATGTACATTATTTTTTGTTGAATGTATGCTCTACTGGCACAAACACCATTGTGGTTGAAACAAATACTTGCATTCACTGCAATCCACTTACAGAGGTTAAGAAGCTAAAATCAATTAAAATAAATAAAACATTATGATTTTGGGGGATGAGATGGATACACACAAATATTGGAGTGCTGATAGTATAAAAGTAGCCTACTGTAAGTACAGGAATATCAGTACTTAGGTGCTGTTGCAGACACATAATCTAGGGCTCCACATCACCTGAGTAAAAGTCTACTTGCCACGGTCAATACCGTGCAATCAGAATGCTGCAAGACAGAGCCACCTGTTGTCAATCTGACGGGGTGCTGTAGCTGCATAACCACAAATGTCACTTGACCGGTGGTCCATGGCAGTGTGGTGTTGGAATAAGAAATCTGCACTTCCCTTAAAGTGCACTGGAGTGGAGATCCATGGTGGTGTGGTGTTGGATTAGTAAAATGTTTTGGCTCTACGACGCCAGTTCAACAAAATTTTGTCGACCGATGTTACAGCAACAGATTTGTATTGACTGCAGTTAGTATAAATCTGCCTGTAAACCTGTCTCTGTTTTTCAGGGATCTTCGCACCCTGCACCCCCCCCCCCCATGCAGGATGTTCTGCTTTCCACACACTCCAGACTTAGGGATTATCAACTATAAATTGAAGTTGATTCAGAGAGGGGGTGTGCAGGACCTGGAAAAAGAGTGACGAGGTCCTGGGTGGACTTTATAGTGATCTGTCGATGTTGTCGGCATCAATGTGATCTCTACAAAGGTTTCGCTGTGGGATTGGCATACGAAATGTTTGTGCACTGTTTTCACCACAGTTGTGTTGGACCTGCATGTTTTTTTCTTGCAGCATTATGACCGTGCTGTATCTGTCCACAGAGAGTAAACTTCTGATCTGTTGACGTAGAGCCATTATCTACTTGAAAGCAACTCACTAATGATACAAAAAATGGCCACATAGTCAGCTAGGTGATCCTGAGATTCAGAAGGCTATTTGCTAGAAATTCTTTCACTGCCTTAGTTTATTTATTGTTTTATCAGAAAAGCTGGTAACCAGGAAAGACACAGTGAGTCAAGACACATTTCTAGGTGCTACGTTGGTGATGGTGGTAGTGGGGGGGGTACAGGAAAAATAATAAAACATACACAATATCAACATTTGGCACAAATAACATGCAATAAAAGTGCAATAAAATAGGGTACAAGTGCAAATAAAAATAGTAAGGTACAATAAGTGGCTGTGATTTGCAAATAGACCAGAGCAGGTGAACGATGGGAGTGCAGATGTAAACTAGGAGGGAGCTTAATACAAGTTGAGGTAGACCCAGGAGGAGGCCCAACATCTGGGATGATAAGGGCTCTGATAGAGGAGGGTCAGGGAGAGGGCTGACAGAAGCAGATGTGAGTGAGGAAGAGTAAGAGCTGGTGCCTAAGGGAGCAAGGGGAGGGGAAGGGTAAAGATGAACAGAGGAAAGGAACAGGTTCCAGAGGGAGGAAAGCCAATAGGAGAAGGTTGGCTACCCAGCAGAGTAGTGAAGGTGTGGAAGGGAGAAGGTGCCAAGATCCCTGGAGTGAAGGGAGTTTGAAGCAGAAGAAATGTGAGAGAGGAGTTAGGATAGGTAAGGGGGAACATATGAAAGTATTTCAACCAAAACAAACAACCAGCTACTGTATGGTGGGGAAATTTGGCCTGTGATGGCAGGTAAAAAAAGATCTAAAAAATTATGAAGCAGTACAAAATGTGTTACTAAGAAACATTTTGGTCCTTCTTTGGGGTACTCTATCTGCTATTCTATATATCAAAACAAATATGCACTCCCTAGTGGTAAAGGACATAATATATGACGTTCAGTAGTGGCAGAAAGTTGCCATTTCCACACCAGATTCTTTATTGGGTCTGATATGAATGGAAGCAAATGAATTAACTGGTACTGATTGTCACAACCCCACTCAGCAGGTCAGGCCCTCTGCTCCCACAGTGCCAACCTCTGAGCACAGTATTGTGAACAGGAACAGAACAGGGTAACCTTCCTGTCTGTTTTGTGGGTTAGAATCAACCTTTGGTCTCAAGTTCTGGAGGGATTCAAACTGTGAACCTCTTGCTAGCGTACCCAATGTACAGGCTCAGATAATTCTGCTCTTTAGGGGGGCCAGACATCTTTCGCTAACCAGGTGCACAGAATGAACCCTTAAAACTCTATGAAAAGATCTCAGATAAACTCTTACCTTTTCCCAGTTTGGTAAACCAGTAAGCTTTGCACAGTGTCAACTTTAACCATATATGCTTCACTTGTTAAATAAAGAATTTCAAAAGCACACCAAGTAGTCTCTTAAACTGAGATGTTTACTTAAAAATAGATAAAAATATGAAATGTAAAACACAGAACAATATATCACAAAATATTACAATCACTTAAAAAAGGTTTAAAAGAGCAATTTCCTACCAACCATACACTTAGACTTGCCAAGCTAATACATTCTTATATTCTTACAGTGCTGAAAGATGTTGTACAGTAGCTTCAAAGTCCAAACAAGTGTGTGTGTCTAAAGGTCAGTTACAGCATAATTTAAAAACTGTCTTGACCCTGCCTTCTCCATGATGTCACCCAGCTCCTCCTCTGTTTATTAAAAATTATACAATCATAGAAACATACATAGAATTTGACAGCAGATAAGGACCGCTTGGCCCACCCAGTCTGCCCATTTCCCTACCTAATGGATAAGCTGCAGATCCTAATTAACCAGCAGCCTACTTCTTTCTACCCCCATCCCCTAGAACTGCCTTATGACTGTCCCATGCATGCTTGAATCAGGATGTCTTATTAAGCAGAAGGTAAATTAATAGGTGACATCAACAAAAACTCATGTCCCCACATGGCTTCCCAATCAAGTCTGTAATTTTCCAAGTTCTTTCTTTCATCCATGAGCAGCATCCTGCTCTTTACAGACATCAAAGGAACATTTATGACTTTGCACCTAAGTGACATAACCAGGTTTCTTCCTCTAAACGTCATAAAAGTTTATGAGTTTCTATCCTAGCAGCTAGCAGCTACAATTAAGCTAGATAAGCTGCTCCAGCCATTGCCCCATCTGTAGCCCTGTTAATAAACAGATCCCTGCAGGAAGGAACAGTTCCACTAATATGGAAACAGGCCCGTGTAGTCCCGAGCCACAAGGGTGGAGCTAGATAGGCCATTATAGACCCAACTCCATCCTATGCCACCTGGTAAAGATCCTGGAGTGGCTAGTATACCTCCAACTAAGGGACTACCTGGAAGCCAACAGGCTCCTGGCCACCTCACAACATGGCTTTTGACAAAAGCACAGGACAGACACTGCCCTCATTAGATTTACCTCTGTTGTCCTGGCTGCCTTGGACAAGGGTATCTCCATTGGGGCCATGTTCATTGACCTCTCCAAGGCCTTTGACCTGGTAGATCACCTACTCCTTCTAACAAAGCTTAGCCAACTTGGACTTGACCAGCACTCCCTCATTGGTTCCATAATTACCTCACTGGCCACTCTCAACAGGTCAAATGGAGAGGGGTCACCTCAGAATCCCTACCATTAACATAGGGAGTTCCACAGGGCTCTATCTTAGGCCCACTATTGTTCTCCCTACTCATAAATGACTTCCCTGGCCATTGTGGGAGCAGCTCCATAGTACAGTACGCTGATGATGCAGTACTGCACAGAATGGGGGTACACCCTTCCAACCTAGGACCCATGCTCCAAGCAGACTTCACCAAGGCCGAGACTTGGCTAGTTGAGAATCACTTGGTCCTTAACCCCACCAAGACAAAAGTGATACTGTTCGGGCCAAAATCCCTGGGTCCCTCCTGAGTCCATCTTCTTCCACTCACTACCATGTCTGGCTCCAAAATAGAGGTAGTACAATCTGTCAACTATTTTGACCTCACATTAGATCAGGGGCTCACATTGAAGCCCCATGTGGACCTGGTAATGAAAAGCATCCACCAAAAGTTGGGCCTTCTCTATTGTCTAAGCCACAACATGACACCAGAGACTAGACTGGCAATCGCACAAGCATCCTTCTCCAAACCTTAACCTATACAGCCCATATCATACTCGACTTCACTAAATTAGACCACTGCAGATTACAGACCTTATACCACAAAATCACTCGTTTTGCATCCACATCCCACCCAAGGACCCACCACTGTGAAGCCCTCACAGACCTCAACTGGCCATCCCTGAACAACAGGCTCCAGTACCCCCTATTAAGCTGGACCTACAAGCTCCTCGATGCCCAACCTTAGGTGGGGCTGATCGGACTTCTTGCCCCAAAGCGGACCAGATGACCACTCTGTTCCTCGAGCAAAAAACTACTGGAAATTCCCTTGGCCTGCTCTGTCGCTGGGAGTAAATCCTTTGCTTTCCTAGCCCATGTATCATGGAACAATCTCCCCAGCCACCTTGAGGAGGCACCCACCCTAGCCATATTTCAAAAGGAACTGCACACTCACCTACTTCACCTTAGTCCCTGCCCCTGTACCGATGGCTAGCCTACCTCACCTTGTGTCAATTGTGTAAGTACCAAATTGCTCCCCTCTAAGAGTAACGACTAATGACTGTATAAACTCATACTCTATTCTATATGGAACTTCTTGCGTACACTTAAAGCACTTACCACCCCACATCTATCTGCTGTCACTGCTGTATTCTGTATTGTAATGTAGCTACTGCCCAGGGATTGCTATTGTGACCTACAGACTGGTGACTGAGAGAGGGGAGACCATTAGAACCAGGGATAGCTATCTGTTTTGGACTGGGAAATGGGAGGTGGCACCACACTAACCTGCCTCCACTACCCATGCAACTGGACCCATAATGGGCATGCACATGTCCCCTTAGCATCTTGCATACCCAATGGGCTCATTTGCATGGGTCCCTTTGAATATTGCAGGTAGGGTTCTGATGCTATCCATTCCTGAAGCCCACTTTGCGTGCCAAGTCTGGCCAATGCTACTTGACTTAGCGGTGTGCCAACATGGCCATATATTCAGTTGGATAGCACTGGTACCCTATCTGACTGTATATAGCATCCTCAGACCCCTGAGCAATTACAAAGCACAGCACAAACCTTTGTGCTTTGCTGTGCTATTTTCTGAATATCAGACCCATATCTTTTCAGAAAATAGGAAAACTTTAGATAGCATGGCAAAGTTTGCACTCTATGCCTT
The DNA here is from genome assembly GCA_016271365.2 of Neoceratodus forsteri. NCBI lineage: Eukaryota > Metazoa > Chordata > Ceratodontiformes > Ceratodontidae > Neoceratodus > Neoceratodus forsteri. The sequence goes on along the minus strand of CM057452.1, from coordinate 875,848,551 downwards.
GAGTAAACTGGCATAAGTCTAGACCAAAACTATATCTCAATGTATTGATATGTGCATTTTTAGATTGCGTCATAATGTTTTTAAATGCCCCCTTTTTGAATGGCTCAAAAGTATCTTAAGTTGTAAATGTATTTATGTATGTTATAATGTTTGCATTGATACATACCTCTGTGAAAAAAACTTGTTTGTGACTTACTGGTATTCTGGCAATCAGAACCACATACATTTTTCTAGTTTATTCGTGTATTTTCTGTCTATAGAAGATAATCAGAAAAGGTGCTTTGATGACTGAAGGCAGACAAAAGCAGAATGGCTATTTTTCAAAACTCTTTTGGACTGGTATACAAAAATGAAATTTTTTTTATATAAACCTGAAACTGTCATGTCAGGATATAAAACTTTTGGAAGCAGACATTGTTATTTTGATCCTAATGGGCCTGTCCCATTCAGTTAAATTCATCAATGCATCAAACCTTTTCAATGTACACCTTTAGTCCTATAAATTTTTAAGACATCATATGCCAGTGTATCTTCAAACTCTGAATTAAATGAGCAAAGCATTTAACATGTTTTCAAATGATAATAATTATTAAATTAATGCAAGTTGTAACACAGGCCTCCTGTCTACTTCTCAAACACTGGCTGGCTTTAGAAATTTTACATTTGATGGCATAGTGGCCATTCTTGACCATTTTCTCCTATTTCACAGAGTCCAACTGATGCCCTTTTTTCTTTTACTGAATATGTTGCAGGATAGGTTGGGAGTGCAGCATGTACTTTGAAACTGTTTTCAGTGACTGTGTTCTAAATTTGAAAACACACTCAATTTGTTAAGATCTGACTCCAACATACGTCTAAATCCACTTATTCTATACAGCTTTTTACCCATATAGGCAGCTGCTGCTTCTCATGCCCCACCCAGGTGATCTCCCAGTCCTGACACTGACTGTGTCTGATGTAACTTTGTTGACACAGGATTGAAAAGTCCTGGAGACAATCATCTTTATAGTCTCAGGACTGAGAAAATAAGGGAATGGACTATGTGGAAGATGGACTTTTTGTTGAAGATACTGTATCCTTATTCAAAAAATGAAAGCCTCAGGAGAAAGAACAGTAGATCAAGTTTGGTCTGCGGTAATAATGTAGGTAAGGAAAACTGGGCCTATTAGGTGGGTCAAGCAATCCATATCGGATGTCATATTCAATGTTTCTATGTTTCTACCTTGAGTGCACTCTTTTTGAAAATGTCATCAACATAGGGTGATCTTGTTACAGTCCAACCAAATATCAACATATTTATTTTCCAAACCTGCTGGAGCTGTTTCCCAGTTCCAGTGACAATCTCAGTTAAACTCATATCCATAGCTGATTTCCAAGGTCCTACAACCATGACCTGTGTTTCTCCACATTTACTGTACATCTAATTTATTTATACAGTGGTAGCCAGTGACACGTTATACATTATACTGTATTTAGATAGACTGGAAAATACCACAGAAATTCAATTAAAATGAAGGAGTATTTTCTGTGATATGGCATGCTATAGCTGTATATTCTGTATCATGTCACTGATTACCATTTTAGTTAGAAAATATTGCAAGTCAATAAACCCCACTTATAAAAAGTGCAGGAAATTTAGCAAGGATCTGTAACTGGAATACAAAATGGAATTGTGTTCATAAAGTTCAATTTTCAGATAAGGAGCCTTTTTTGGAGGAGTCTTTTTAAATGTGAAGTACATAGCCCAGCCTCTACTATTGCCTCTGCCAAACAGTTACTCAAAAACAAATTGTATCCTACTGTGACTGTACCTGACAATGTTTTTTGTCCCATGTTGTTCTGAATTTTGATGACCGCTTCTCTGCTGTTATGCTCTATAAATCTGAAACATCAAAACACAGACAATGACAACAGAAAAAGACCAATGGTCCATTCAGTTTGCCAAAATTTCCTAAATCCCTGGAACCTTCCTTGGAACCTAATGTTCAGCCGGGGTACTATCTCTCCCAGACCTTTCCCTATTTTCTTTCTTGTGCCTGTTGGCCCAGGTAACCACTATTATCTTCATTCTGTCCCAGGGTTGTTTGAATCCCCTCTTGGTGTTTGCTCCTACCACCTCAGCTGGCAGACTGCTCCGGAGTTCTACCAACCTTTCTGTAAAGAAGTACTTCATCAGATCCCTCCTGAACCTTCTGCCTGCCAACTTTCACTTGTGTCGTTGTGACCATGAGTTGGTATTCAGGCTAAGTAATTCCCCGCAGTTCACTTTATTAAATCCCTCTGAGGAATTTGAAAATCTCAATCATATTTCCCCTCTGACTTCTAGTTTCCAATGAGTACATGGTTTCCAATGAGTAACCCAGAATGGTAGAAAAGGGAGATATATTGTTGATGGGGGTCCTGCATATGCCAGATGTTAACTGAAGCACCTGTGCTGCAGCCACATCCAAAAGCAGGGTTGTTCTCAATGCCATACGGGGCACATGCCTCAGAGAGATAATGTCAGAACCCACTCAGGAGGGAGCAATGTTAGACCTGATATTTTCAAATGGGGTTTTAGAGAGAATCTTGGATTTAGAAGTGAGTAGCCATCTGAGAACAAGTGACCACCAAACAGTGTGATTCACGATAAATACTGCCATAGAGTCAAGTCACACAAAGGTGAGGGTATTGGACTTTAGGAGGACTGACTTTGGCAAAATGAGGGAGTGCCTCAGAAAAGCACTAGCAAATGAGCAAGAAAGTGGGGGTGAAGGAACAATGGGGAAAATTCAAAGCCACCATCATAATGGCAGCAAGCCTTTGTGTGAAGCAAATAAACAAAACAAAGGAGAAAAAAAATACTATGGTTCTCAAAAGAGGTGGTGGGGAAGGATGGAGAGAAAAAGATAGCATTCAGGAAGTATAAAGAAACAAAGAAGGAGCAGGACAGATAACTTTACCAGTTAAAGCAGAAGGAAGCAGGGAAGGCAGTCAGAATTGCAAAGGCTTAAACCAAGGAAAAGATAGCCAACTCAGTAAAGAAGGGAGATAAAACTTTTTATAGGCATATTAGGGAGCAAAAGAAACACCAGGGTAGGGATAGTGAGGCTTAATAAAGGAAAGAGGGTGTGAGTAGAGAGTGACAGTGATAAAGGCAGAGATACTGAGTGAATACTTCTGCTCAGTATTTACAAAAGAAGAGGAGGGGGAGGTACCTAAACCAAAAAATAGAAGCACACTGGATAGGGGGTCAATACCAGTCCATTCACAGAAGAAAGGGTAATGAAAGAGCTCCTAAAACTGAAGGTGGACAAAGCAATGGGGCCTGATGGGATTCATCCCAGAATTCTAAAAGAACTAAGGGGAGAATTAGTGGCTCCACTGACTATCCTTTTCAACAAATCATGGGAGGATAGTGTGGTACCTGAGGACTGGAGGAGGGTAGATGTGATTTCCCTTCAAAAAAGTGGAGCAAGACAGAGGCAGGAAACTACAGACCTGTTAGTTTGACCTCAGTGGTAGGGAAAATGATGGAATCACTTCTGAAAGAAATAATTTTTTAGTTCCTAAAGGCCAGCGGTGCACAGGACCCAAGGTAGCATGAATTCAGAGTGGGAAGGTCATGTCAAATGAATAGATTTCTTTGACTGGGTGGCCAAAGCAGTAGACCAGGGAGGGACTGTGAACATGGCCTACCTAGACTTTATCAAGGCATTTAACACAGTCCCACAGAAAAGATTAATAAAAAAGTTAGCCAGCCTGGGAGTGGGTCCCTGGGTGGTCACCTGGATAAAAAAAATTGGCTGGTAAACAGGACGCAGAGGGTAATTATAAACAGAGTCCACTCCAAAGAAAGGAGGCGTTACTAGCGGAGCACCACAGGGTTCAGAACTGGGACCGGTCCTCTTTTTTTTTTTGACTTTTGATTTATAGCATTTTGTACATAAGCATACAAATACTCATATCATAGAAACATAGACTTTGATGGCAGATAAGGACCACTTGGCCCACCTAGTCTGCCCATTTCCCTACCTACAGGATAAGCTGCAGATCCTAGTTAACCAACAGCTATTTCTTCCTACCCCCCACAAAAATTGCCTTATGTCTGTCCCATGCATTCTTGAATTCTCCCACAGTTGTAGACCCCACAACCTCCTCAGGAAGGCTATTCAATGCATCCACCGCACTGTCTGTGAAAAAATATTCTCTCACATTGCCCCTGAGCCATCCTCTCTCTATCTTCAAATTGTGTCCCCTTGTTCTTGCACATCTCTGTTTCTGAAAGATGCTACCCTCTTGGACATTGTTGATTCCACTGAGGTACTTAAAAGTTTCTATCATGCCCCCCCTCTCCCTTCTTTCCTCAAGGGTATACATATTAAGCTCCTTTAGTCTTTCCTTCTATGGCTTCTCTTGCAGACCCTGCACCATTTTAGTTATCCTCCTCTGGACTGCCTCTATCCTGTCTATGTCCTTGCGAAGATGGGGTCTCCAGAACTGGCGCAGTACTCCAGATGGGGTTTCACCAGCTGCCTGTACAGAGGGATAACAACTTCCTGTGTTGGTGATGTCTCTCCCTATACATCCCAGTACCCCCCCAGCCCTCCCTACTGCCTTCTCACATTGCTTGACAACCTTAAGGTCATCTAATATGATTACCCCCCCGGTCCCTTTCCATTTTTGTTGTTGTTACTACATCCCCCCTACTGTGTAATCTTCCACTGGGATTTTGTTTCCTAGGTGCATTATTTTGCACTTCTTTGCATTGAATCCAAGCTGCCATACTTCTGACCATTCCTCCAACCTTGCCAAGTCCCTTCTTATCCTTTCCACACCTCCTTGTGTATCAACCCTATTGCAGATCTTTCTGTCATCTGCAAAGAGGCATACTTTTCCTTCCAGTATCTCTGCAACATCACTAATAAAGACATTAAAAAGACTGGACCCAGTACTGAACCCTGCAGTACCCCACTAGTAAACCCCCTTTCTTCAGAGTGGACTCTGTTTGCAATTACTTTCTGTGCCCTGTTGTCCAGCCAAAGTTTTACCCAGGCTACCACCCTGGGACCCACTCCCAGGCTGGTTAATTTTTTTATTTATCTTTTGTGTGGGACTGTGTCAAATCCTGAACAGATATAACAGTACAGACGTTGAGAAAGACATAACATAGGGTGAGGACTATCCATTCAGTTGGTACATCATTTGGGGTCATCCTAATTACAAGTTTACTATCAAAACATTGTTATCATTTCAGAAGCTATATAGCAACCAATGCCTATATTTTACAGAATAGAAAGCTTGAGAAAGAAAACAGGTAGATGCTGACCCTTAAGGTCTATATTAAGGTTGCACAGCAATAATAAGGAAGGTCTCCATTCTAGAGCTCCCTTAGGCTTGGTGGGTGTATGTATTATACTGCCTAAGAATGTCCCCTGGGAAATTTGTCCTAAAGGTAATTCAGCAAAGGATTGTCTGGTGTCTTACTAGTGGTTGACAGGTAGAGCTGCACCAAGACCTGCTTGTGCCTCTAGAGGAATTAAATATAGGCACCATAATAAAGGAGAATAAGTCTCCAAGGCTCCCTATGAACTGCTGAGCAGCTAAGATGCTGGTATTCCATTAACCTAGTTGCTCCCACATCATTTCCCACCTAATACAGTGACACAATATTATGCATTATTTTCAGCAGAAAAATCCACATCTCAGTAACAATTAGCTATTGTGGTGATGTTTACAAATGTTAAGAAACTGAAAAAAAAAATATTTGTATTACAGCTACATAAACTTAAAGGAAAAGGTCTTCCTGTGTAAAAACAAAGTGTATTACAGTCTCAGTTCATGAAAATAAGCAAACTATAGGCAGATGTCACTTCAAAGTAAGTTTAAATAACCACTCAGAGTTTCAACAGAAAGGCGAAAGTCCCGCAGCTGAGGTAGACTACCAGCTTATTCAAACAGTCTCAACGTATAGTAAAATGCAAACCACTTTATACAAGACCATAAAAATTCGGTCATCTTTCAAATCCTCTTCATCAGAAGAGCACCTCTCTCGCAGTCTCTTGGCCACTATTTTCTCCACGCAAGCTCCAGCCTCCTTCGCATAGGTGAAGCGATATTGTCTCCGGCCTAAAGAAAAACAGAGTCGAGCTGGAAATGCTAAAGTAAAGGAAATGTCCAGTTCCCTGAGTCAATTTTTGACTCCATTGAATGCCTTTCTTCACATGTGAGTTGCATAAGAGAGATCCGAGAAGAATAAAATGCGAGCCTCCCTTACATAAATTGGGCCCTTGCTTCTTATTAATCCGAGCAGCTCATATCATTCACCTGGACACCTAAGAGTGAAGAGAATCATGTGAGGGTTATCCATAATGCGCTAGGGTCCTCTGGGAGTAATTCTGTATGCTTTTGCAATTCGAAAGTCTGATAGACCCGTTAACTCTTCCAGCCAGGTTTGTTAGTACTGAAGAAGGGATTCATCCTCCAAATCCTTGGGGAGGCCCAGTACCCTTACGTTAGCTTCCCGGACTGTATTCTCTAATTCTTCAACACAGCTGCTCAAAGCTGCCTGTTCTTTCAAGGAGGTAGCAGTTGCAGCTAAGGCCTTCCCAGCCGTGGCTTCCACCAACTTCGTGGTTTCACCCATGGCATCTAAACGATGCTCCATAGACAGAAATTTTTCAGAAAAGCCAGTCAGCTTTTGGTCCATTTGTTAGACCGTTTTCATTAAGGCATTTACTGCTAGTTGCAAAGTTTTTAAAGTAGCCTCATCTGAGTCACAGCTTGTAGATTGCAATAGGATTGTTGCTTCCTCTGGAGGTTTCGAGCTAGAAGTGCATGGTGAAAAGAAATCCTGTTTAGTGGTTTTGTTTTGACCCATCTTCATTTGTGTATAGGTTCTCCGAATGCTGCAGCCCTTCCTCTACTAAAATATGTCATTGGCCAAGCATTTCTTTTGTAGGATGATGCTTTAATTAAAAATATAAAGCCTTGAAGTAGGAGCTCTAGAAAAATGCTGTTGCTGGCTAGGATGCTAGCTCTGCCCCCCAGGACTGCTCCTCTTTAATGTCTTTATAGGTGACATTGCAGAGGGACTGGAAGGAAAAGTATGCCTCTTTGCATATGACACAAAGATCTGCAACAGGGTTGTTACAGGACTGGGGAATGGAAAGGATGAGAAGGGATTTGACAAGGTTGGAGAAATGGTCAAATGTATGGCAGTTTAGACTCAATGCAAAAAAGTGCAAAATAATGCACCTGGGAACAAAAATGAAAGGGAAGAGTACACAATGGGGGGTATTAATGACAACAAGGTGGGTAGTCATATCAGATGACCTAAAGGTAGACAATCAATGTGAGAAGGCATTATGGATGCTGGGGGTACTGGGATGCATAGGGAGAGGTATCACCAGTAGAGAAAAGGAAGTTGTTATCCCTCTGTACAAGCAGTTGGTGAGACTTCATCTGGAGTAGTGCATGCAGTACTGGAGACCCCATCTCTGCAAGGAAACAGACAGGATGGAGGCAGTCCACAGGAGGACAACTAAAATGGTACAGGGTCTGCAACAGAAGCCATACAAAGACAGACTAAAATAGCTTAATATTTATATCCTCGAGGAAAGGAAGGAAAGAGGAGACATGATTGAAACTTTCAAGTACCTTAAGGGAATCAACAGAGTCCAAGAGGGTAGCATCTTTCAGAAAAAGGGATAAGCAAGAACAAGGGGGCACAATTTGAAGACAGAGGGGGTGGCAGCTCAGGGGCAATGTGAGGCAGTATTTTTTCTAGGAGAGGGTGATGAAAGCATGAACGTCCTTCCTGAGGAGGTCGTGGGGTCAAAAAAAGTGTTGGAATTTAAGAATGCATGGGACAGACGTAAAACAATTCTAGTAGGAGATAGGAGGAAGTAGGCTATTGGTAAAACTAGGATCTGCAGCTTATCCAATAGGTAGGAAAATCAGCAGATTGGGTGGGCCAAGCGGTCCTTATCTGCCGTCAAGGTATATGTTTCTGTGTTTACAAATTTAGTGCCTTAGGCACTCCTCATAGGATTTACACTGCTGTCCCGGAATCATTTTGGTCACTCTGCGTTGCAGTGTCTCTAACCTATCCTTGTCTTTTCTGAGATAAGGACTCCAGAATTGGATACAGTACTTTAGGTGAGGCCTCACCAGGGATCTGTAAAGAGGTAGTATCACCACTTTTCTCCTACTATCAGTCCCCATCTAGATACATCCCAGCATCCTGTTGGCCTTGCTATAGGCCTTATTGCACTGAGTTGTTTAACAAAATTGCTGATGGCAACTCCTAGATCCTATTCCGCATCTGTAGTGCTACGTCTCTTCTCTCCCATCGAGAACTCTGTCATGGGGTTCCTCTTCTCAAGGTGCATTAGCTTGCATGTTTTTTGTGTTGAATTTTAACTGCCAGACCTTTGACTATCCCTCTGACTTTTGCAGGTCCTTCTGCATATTCCTTATTGCTTCTTCAACATCTATCCTCCCACTTAGTTTTGTGTCATCCGTGAAGAGACACAACTTGCCCTGGATTCCTTCACCAATGTCACTAATGAATGTGTTGAAGAGGACTGGACCCAGGACCTCTGGGAATACTGTAAAGCTGTATATTTGTAATTAGTGTACTGATCTGTAGTTGATGTTTGCTATACTTGCTTTAACTTCTTCCTTTTCCCCCTACCCCGGTCCTATCTGTGAATAAGATTGTTATTGTGTCTCTGTATGTTTTACCTGGTGAAACAATTCAACACACATACACAAATAAATAAATACATAAATACATACATACATAAACGCATCAATAAGTAAACCTTACTGAGATAATGTAAATTAAAAAAAATAATGGTCCCAGCACTGAGCCCTGAGGAACCCTTTTAATCTATTAATATCACTACATACTGGGACAGGGCTGGACTGTTGGGCTTTTCATAGATCCTATCTACTAGTTATCAGAAATGTCATACTTCAATGAACAATGATTAAACTGCTTGTTAACTAAAGACTAAACAATTTTGAAAACCAGAGACAATGGGTATATTGATGAATAATGATTCAGAATGTTAGTTTTGTCACACTTGAAAACCAATATTTCCTTGTCTATTTTCCACAGGAAAGGAAAATCACCAGAAGAAATGTAATCCCCTTGTTCCCAGGGGTTACTAGAATCCCACTTAGAATCAGTGGCAGGCAGGGTAGGCAGCCTTTGAGATGCCAGTGAAATGGGTTTCATACTGTCTCACTCTGTTTTCAGTTTCAGCTGCGCTGGAGTGATGATGTTACCTTAGAATTCTGGCAGCAGCATAAGCCACAATGGAATGCTAGCTGCAGGAGTTAGCAGTAGAACATTGGGAGATTCAAGCCAGTCTGTGTAGAGACTCAGGAGATTGAAAAGTGCTGCAGAATGCAGCTCCTCAGAGCCTAGCTCTGATATAGAGCTACCTTAGAAAAAGGGGTTGTGTGTTCTCACCCTAGAGAGGAACACAGAAGAACAGTAGAAGGAAGTGGTAGAGACTGTTCCTAGAAGTTGTCCCAGTGCCCCATCCCCAGAGGGATGGGGGATTCCAGGATTCAGGGGCAATCCTCTGGTCCAGCCTGGAAAGGGAGAAGCTGCCTAAGAGTGGTTTTGTTTTGTGAGTACCTGCTACATTTGTGGGAAGAAGCCTGGAGCACCTGCATACCGTGGTGAGTTCTTCTCTGATAAAGAGACTATGTTCACCAAGATAGAGTTTGAAGTAAAAGTGTATGCCTACTGTGGGGTCAAAGGAAGACTTGCCAAGTACAGAACTAATAGAGTATGTATGACTTAGAAGCATGTGCAACAGTGGGGGTCTAGGGTAAAGATATAGCAACTTATAGAACTTTTAAAGTCAGGACACCTCCAGTGAAAAGTAGAATGTTAAATGTGAAAAACATTTTGAGAGACCATCTACAAACAGAGTTCAGAGAAAGGTGTTGTAACCAAATGAATGGTGAAGTATAGATTTGGGAGCAAAAGGTGGGAGACCCTCCATCTGGATTAACCAGGTTTACCTCTCCGGGTTCAGTTTGGGTGCCTATGTTTTCTATCAGAGCATTTAGCCAATGCCTGAGGAAAGCACCCAGACATGTGATTTTGGATTTTCCCTGAGAGCAGAAAAGTGCTCGAGGGTGGTTTAGGGAGCTACCATCAATCTCCACGCCATATGGAAAAGTGTGCTAGTACTGGCTGGGGTGCCATGTCAAGGAATAGAAGAGAAGTGTACCAGTTCAGGCTGTGTGTGCCCAGATCCATTCAGAACCTAAGGGTTCGTAGTGTGGAAGTGTGCTCTGCACCTCAGTAATCTGCATTACCAGTGAGAGTAGTCCTGTGGGGGTCCATCTTTGCTTTGTTATTCTCTGTGTTATGTGAATAAAAGCCACACTCTAGAATCCCAACCTGGTTTGGACATTACAGTCATTGCTTCCAGTGTCCGGATTTACTTGGGTACCACTGACCTGAAGTAGAAACCTAGTATAATACTGAACAAACATTTTCTCCCAGGGACCCAGGTTGATGGCCATGCTAAAAGGTCCCCCCAGGTGTGAGCCAGGTAGTTGCCACATTTGGTTTGCCTGTCTGAAGGATGGAAGGCTCAGTAGTAGAAGTAATGGGTCCACACAGAGTTTTGTGAGATATTTGTAGTGACTACCCCAACTCCTCTCGGTGGTGCCTAGATTTGAGAGGAGCAGCCCTGCTGGTAGAAACATAGGGGGCCAGTGGGGGGAGGTTACAGAAAGATTACAGATAAACATCAGAGGTTTATAAATGTGAATAGCAGAAAAAACATAAAAATCTGCATTCAATATCAGCTATTCTACATCTTTTCCGGATTTCAAGTTGAGAAGATGGCCAAGAACATCAATTTCATCAACAAAAGAAAATCTCAGATGAGTCTGGAGACACTTTAAGGGATTTCCCACCTATTCCTGCTCATGTAAGTATCCAGACATACCTCTTACATTGGATTTATCTCTAGAATCTGCCTTATGTAATGATTGTTAACCTGATTCATGTTTTAGCTTCACTTCCATGTCTAACCGAGTAAGCTCTTCTGTATGTTAATACTGTGTTCACTCTTGCTTTTGGTATGTTATCTGAGCTGTGCTCCAGTGGGGGCTTTATCCTTTTGTTACATATAATAATTATATGCCCCCTTTCTCATGTTTTCATGTTACATGGTTCACCAGGTCCATTGGCTCCTGTTATTCCTACAGTATGTATTTTACTTGCCTAGAATACCCTATCTGATAAACAAAAACTAAGCAAATAAATAACTAAATTAATTGATTGATTCATACTAGAGTTGCCAAGCTGACTAGAGGAAATAATTAGATTAGCACCCGAGAGGCACCTAGAATGGTCAAAAAGATAATAGAATTTAATTTTATTTAAGTCTTGAAAGCTTCTACAATCTTACTACCACCACTGATAGTTCTAGCATTAGTGTCCAAAAATTTAGAGATATCAACTTTTATATCTAGTGGCATTTTTTTTTGCATTTCAGAAACTCCTCAGGTCACTTAGGCTGTAAAAACATTGGTCCTACTAATTAATATATAAGCTCTTGCACTACTGCATTTTAAGCCATTAAAATGACATTAATTTCTTTTAATTTCCCATTATTATTATTATGTGGACTAATTCATTTTCACTGTTAAGTCTTGTATTACAGTTTGTAATGATTGATGTATTTTCTCATTAAATAGCCTTTAATTATTGATGTTTTTTGTACGCAAATGATTGATTTATTCATGCCTGCCATTAAGTAACCATGAAAGGTATCCATTAAATATTTAATGGCTGTAGTGTACCCCTTAAATCTTGTATCTTTTTTTTTAATGGTGTGTTTAACAACCATTACAATCATTTAATGAACATTTCATTGCCGTGAAAATTATGCTCATGCTGTGTGAATACATAAATGGCCATTAAAAACGAATGTCCACCATTAATTACTGTAACTCTTGCCACCAGAAGACATTCATTGTCTTTTATGCCATTAACTTATTTGTTATGTCTGATGCATTAATAGCCATAAATGAATAAGTATGTGCTAGTAAAGTATCAGATTAGTAAAATCTTTATAAATTAATGGTCCTAACAAACATTAAACAACAGCACAACACCCATTCAAAAAGGACTTGTAACCATTAAAGTACTTACATATTTTTTATAATATATAACAGTCCCCCCCCCTTAACATGTTATTATAGAGGGTATTAACTGGCATTCATGTTTTTTGATACACGATTCACAAATGTATAACAGTTGGGCTATCAATACGCAGTAGGAATGTTTTGGTGGTCTGGATTTATTTAAGTTTGCTTTATGATACAATAGGATGTCTTCCACTCAAGGAACTACTGGAAATTAAAGCTTTGACTTTTTTGCACAGAATTGTCCTTGATCTTATGCCAAACATTGTTAGTGATAAATTTCCTCAATGTGCTTTTCTACTACATCACAAAATAAATATGTATTTTCTATTCCCATTTTAACTAAACATTTAGCTAGAGATCTCTTAAATATACAGTGATTAACCTTTATAATAAGTTACCTATGTGTGTTACGAATGGTGATTTATAGTCTTCATTCAAATCTGGTCTGTATAATATGTTGTTGTTGGAGTCCAATTCTGCCTGTTTTAAATAATACTTAATGTATTTTATGTACTGGTCACTGTCAAAAATGGCACTACTGCTAATCTGCTTACCAGTTTAAATAAAAAGGAAATGAAAAGGAAATGAAATGAAAATTTGGGTAAATAAGTTATTGAACACTAGTGGAGAGAGAGCTGATAGGAATAAAATTGAAAAGCAGACTTCGTATTTGAGGCGATTAAATATTCTTATGATTAGTAGCCAGGAGTATGTACTGGGATCAGTTTGGGTGTCTGTATTTAACAGTGAGCTTTCTGCCCATCACCCCTCCCCTTAGCTCAAATCTGTGATATTTCCCTTCCCTTGTTACTGCATCTCATGCCAATAAGACTGATGGCTGACTCATGAGTGATCATGGTGGTGGCCATTATGATTTGGCACCACCTGACAGTCTGTGTTGTGGTCACTTTCAGTAGTCGTAGCTCATGTGTATGGAGGAGTTCAGGGTTGGAGTAGATTATGGAGTCAGCAGGAGATTGATGTGAGCTGGCCAGGAGTGGAATTGCTGTGATGCTGAGAGAAAGAGCTAGAGAGAGAGAGAGAGAGAGAGAGAGAGAGAGAGAGATGCTCTAGCTGTATCAAGGTAGGAGACAGAGTCGACAATGGGTAGGTGATCTGGACAGGGAACAGCATTCAGGTGACAGGTGTTGTTAAAGTGGGTGAGGACAGGCAGCGGGCTGGCCCTGGTATGCTGTGTGTGTCATGGGCCAAATCACAGAATGGCTGTACTAGCCTTGTGGTTGGAATGCTTTCACAGGTTACAGGCTGTGCAGTGAGTACAAACTTATTTTTAGGCAGTCACAGACTCACAGTGATAAGGGAGCAGCAGGCAGGGGTGGTTAACTTGTTGCTGGGCCTGGACCTGCAGGTTATTGCAGGTGGTGCTTTCTTCCCTGTTCTCCACCCATGTGTCGGTTTGACTATTTAGGGGGCTGAAGGCAGGCAATCTGTGACAATGCTCTGCAGTTCATGGCCGTACTGTTCTGACTGAGATGTGGCTGGCTGACTGAGAGTCATGTAAATGGTAGAGAGAGGAGCTACTGTAGAGGTTAAAGAGCCATTATGTTAGGTTTAGGAACAAGGTTTGAAGAAATTAACATTAGTTAAGTTATGCAATAAAATTAGATATTAGCATTGGGATTCAATGTTGAGGCTTTTAAAACAATACTTTTTATTTCTGACACTTGGTCTCTAATGCTTTAAAAAGTGGCTACAGTAGTTTTCCCTTTTGTGTCTTGCTTTTCTTTCTTTTTTAAGTTTGGTGGTACTGTACTACCATTTTCCAGTGTTTGCTAAGTTATGTAGATGGATCAGTAACAAGCAATTATTTTTGTCAGCTGGTATATTTGTTAAGGAATGGGTAATTAAAAGAGAGATAGGAGTGCAATTTTTTTCTTATGCAGGCATGGGGAGGTGGGTCGCAATCCTTATAATCCCCTAAATGAGTAAAAACTAAATTGAGGAGGGGCTATGCCAGCTAACATGGGTCTTCACTCTGGGCCACTGGTTACATTCCTTCACAATCCTGATGCTGGCGAGGTGCAAATAGGTGGATCCATTGCCACCCATGCACAAAAATGTTGTACTCCACCAGATAGCATTACAGAATGATGGGCTCAGCCACAAATAATTCAAATCCACCTCTCAAGCCACAACACATCTTGAGGTTAGCGTATCATACTGAAAATGCAGCTGGGTACATCCAGTAGTCCTGGGTTTAATTCCCCAGACCTTCACTTCAGTTGCATACTGTGTGAGCCAAAAAATGTCTCTTAAAGGAACACTCTCAACTCCATTTTGCCTCAAACTGTCCGAAGTTAAACACACACACACACACACACACACACACACACACACGCACATTCATTGCTCACATTCTGTAAAGGTTGCTGAAGTAGCTGGTTGATTCTTATTCCTTTTTTTCCTTTTAACAATGAAAAACAGACAGCCCACCATGTGCATGCACATTGGTCCTCCCTTGTGTGTTGACGTCTCCAGGGGCATAATGAGAAAAAAAGGCTTGGCCCTACTGCTGATCATCTAAGGGACCATGATACATTCAGGACAGTCCCATCCACTGCCTCCATTGTCTGATCCTGTGCGCTATCAGGAGTATATCCCCCCACCCCTGAACCCCACCTGGGGGGGCAATTTGAGGCTACTTGGGGGCTGATGTTGAACAGGTAGGTGGGGACTTGTGAAGGGTGCTGGGGGTTGCCCTGGTGGGAAAGGCTGGAGATTCAGGGAATAAAATGTGAATTATTAAAAAATAAATAAATAAAATGTATGCATAAGATGGAACACCTCAGTTGGCCCATTTCACCTTACCACGTGATCAGTTTTTAGCAGCCAGACAGAGGGGTAGCTACAGCGAAGAGCCCTGATGCTGCCACATGACAGCCGAAAGGACCAGTCACAGGTCCCTACAAACCCTCTCAGGCATGGAAACCTGCAACTCTCTGCCACTTCACCTCATCGCAAGGATCCAGCTGAGCACCAATCAGCTAGAGCTACTGATTCAGGACCCCCCATATTAACTTTAGAACTTCTGAAATCGGGGGATTAGGGATCATGATCAAGGGCAAGGAAGACTAGCTGCTTCAATCAATCAGTTCATTAAAGAATTGCCACAGAATCAGCAGTTGTTTTGCCACAGCAACCTTGAAGTCCTGCTGCAGAATCTAGGTCCACTTTGTTGCAGATTTAAAACAAAAATTACAATAAAAGTCTTGTTAATGTATTTGTTCAAGGAAATTGCATGCAGATGGTTTCTTTTTTTTTTTATTTATTATACTTTTTGTCTGCAGGGGGCGCCAACATCTGTCTTGGTCACGGACCTCCAGCTCCCACCTCCCATCATCGGCTCTGTTGCTCCCTATGGCACCCCTGACTTACCCCCCAGAGGGCAGGGTCAATGCAGATGGTTTCTGCTATACTGTACATCTCATGTGCTGTTTAGTGGAACAATAATTAAGCTCATCCAAATAATAGTTAATGATGTCCTGGTGCATGAGTCATGCTGACATTGTGTACGATTAATAGGCCATTAAAACACAAAAATGCCATTAAAAGGAAACTTGCCATTAAATGGGTAATCAAAATGTAATGGTATCATTAGGTAGGTACCAATTAAGGGGAAAGTAATGATATGTTATATGTGACATGATATGGTAGGGCTAGCAGTATAGCTTAGACGTTAGAGTAATGAACTGTTATGCATGAGCTTGCTACAGATCAGGATTTGATTCCCACAGCATCCTCTTGCACTGTGTGACTTTAAGCAAGTCAGTTAACCACTCCACTGCTCCCAGGGTGCCCCTAAATGCAGGCACTTGTGCCTAGTGGGCCTTACCGGGTTACCAAATAAAAAATAAATGTTATAATGGGTCAGATGCCATTAATATGCTACAGTATTTTAATGGCCATTAATTAAACCATGTCTGAATTTTCATGAAAGTTTTATTTGGCATTTTAATGGTGACCAGTATTGTATATGTATGGCCATTAACAGATATTAATGCCCGATTAATTAATGACTTTCTCACCATTAAAATGACCATGAAAAGTTCATGCCCATAAAAAAATTAATGACCAGAAGATGTAACATGCTTCATTAAATTTAATGACAATTTAATGGTTAGAAAGACTGTAATGTATAATTGGACCAATAATTATGTACCAATTAATAGGAATTTAATGGCAGACAAAATTGAAATTAATGGAAATTGAATGGGTATGTTTAATGGTACTTTAATGGTCTATTCATGCAGCAGTGTTGGTCAGTATAACCCCTTTGGAATAGCCATTTCCCATAGAACAGTAAAAAAACAAACATGGTTCAAATGACTTCCAGGTCACAGCCAAGGAAAACCCATTTCTCTGTTGAAGTTTAAGGAGATGGGAATAATACAGAAATTCCCCTCAGACTTTTGGTCAACTAAAACGCGTGTAACAGACAGGCATACATTCCTCTAGGAACAATTGCATGGCAAAATTTACATTAAGATAAGTCTCAGGCTATCTTCACAAATGTTATGCACATCTGCTGCAAATTGTAGAGAACCCTATTAAAAATGTAAAACTGATGTCTTTGGAGGAGGGCTTAACTTTTGCCATTTTTGACTTTTAAGCATGATCATTAAAATGATTTGACAAATTTGCAGTTTCTGAGAAAAAAGTGTAAAAATGAAAACAAACTCAAGAATAGATGATCTAGCAGGTTCAGAGGCACTAAATCTTGTCCCTAAATAAATTAGGAGCTCCAGTCCCAGTTCATCAGATAAGGATTTAAGGGCCAGAACATTGGAAGGGTATTAGCAATCACTAAATGGGTTAGTGACTCACTAACACCACTTTGTGGTCCCAAACTAGGGAAGAACCACAAAATGTCATATTGGATGGCATGGCCAGTGAGTCACTAACCCATTTGTGACATGCCCTAAAATATGCCAGTATGCTTATGCAGAGCAGCTGATAATGCCTTACATATAGGCACACCGGCATATTGGTAGGTTTGGAGACGCAGTAAGTAGCCATCAGTGATATACTCATTACTGCCTAATCAAACCAGGTGTCATGACCTGCATCCCCTAACCACAGCTCCAACCTCCAAACACCTCGAACAGTAACTATTGTTATATCCCTGATGTCCAGTGGCTCCTCCTGCCCTCTGAACACTTCTGACTGTAACTATTGTAATATCTTTGGTGACCAGTGGTCTTACCTGCCCCTGAACACCCCAACTGTAGCAATAGTAAAATCTCTGGTGTCTAGTGGTCCCTCCTGCTCCAGGGTTCAACTCCCCCCCCAATGACACAAACTTGAACTTTCCCTTGTGCCTACTCATTCCCCCACTCTCCATAGGTTCAAATTCCTCAACCACCCACTTCCTGTAGGTTCAAATCCCCCTACTTGGTCCCTGTAGGATCAAATCCTCCCACCCACACATTCCCTCCATGCCTCCCTGAAGTCAGACCTGATCCAAACTAGAGGTAGGTGAAGTGGCCAAATTATGTAGAATCTGCGAAGTAATCCACAACATGAAGCAGAGTATTTCACATCATAATGAGGTACACGAAGTCCATTGATAACAATGACTTTGTGTTATTCCGCCTTCCCTCAACCACTTCTGCACAAATTTTAATGCGAGGTACATAGAAATCAACGTACTTCACATCACTTCACCTTGTCTCCAGGTGTAGCCCCTCTGGGCCATCATTGCTTCCATGACCAGCAGGAGGAAGCCAGCTGCCAGACCCTAAACTATGGCCGCATCCACGAGGATACTCCTCTCCTGAATCTCCAGGTGTAACACCTCTGGGCCATCACTGCTCCCACCTCCAGCAGGAGGAAGCTGGTGGCCAGACCCTAAACTATGGCTGCATCCACAAGGGTACTCCCCGCCTGAAGCTGCAGGTGAAGCACCTCTGGGCCATCACTGCTCCTTCGACCAGTGGGAGGAAGCAGTGGCCAGACCCTAAACTACGGCCGCATCCACCAAGGTACTCCCCAACAGAAGCTCCAGGTGTAACCCCTCTGGGCTGATACTGCTCCCGTGACCAGCGGGAGGAAGCCGGCAGCCAGACCCTAAACTATGACCGCATCCATGAGGGTACTCCCCACCTGAAGCTCCAGGTATGTCATCTTTGCACCGGCCTTAAAGCCGGGAATACCTTTGGCTCTCTGACGCTGAACACATCAGCCTATTGGTGTGTGCTGCAACTGCCAGGCATAGATTGGCTGCTACTCTAACTGGCTGTCTCAGGCTGCTTCCTCACGGCTTACAAGCTGAAGGGGCTCTGGCAGGCATCGGACTAAGCACTGCCACTGGGTTTTTTGAATGAGTATCTGGGGGAATATTTGTATCCTGTTAGGACAACTTGTTTTGTGTTGGGAATAAGTGTGAACATGTTCATCGTTGCAGCTAAGAGGAATATGCCTATCCTAATTGTAATTCATTATGCAGTAAATGTGTAGAGGGAATTACTTAATTGTCATTTAAAACTGCCTGCTAGTAAGCTCTCTATTTACTCTGTAAATCTAATTATTGTTAGCCCATTAGCCCATTTATTTAGAAGCTGCCAGCTGTAAATCTATTTCTTGTTAGTTAACTTGTTTAGAACTTGCCAGCTGTGTATTTTAACTGAGCTGGGACAGGACTCCCTCCTACAACTCTCTCTCTCTCTCTCTCACATTCAGTTTTGCACTGAACATTTCCATTCCTCCGTTACTAAGCTCTCTATCCCACTTTCAAAGTTTTTGACCTGATTTCAATGTCCATTTCTTGATCCTTGTCTTTTGCTCTTCACCTAGGAATAGAATCAGGCCCAGTTTGGGCACCAAGGCAACAGACTCCTGATCCGATGTTCCTGTTTGCTTCTACTCTAATTTTAACCTAACTTTGGGCGCCTAACCAGTGGACTTCTGCTGCATTGTTTGCACTCTACCCCCCCCCGCTTCTTTTATTTATTCACTTAAACTTTGCAGCTGTAGCCCCACTCCTCCCTGTGGCTACAGACTGCCCTTTGGAGATTCGAATTGATTCTTGGTGCCAAACAACAGCTGTCCATTTAGCTGGTTGAGCCCCCAACCCCTCTCTGTCTGTCTACATCACTAATCCCCTTATACCTGCCCAGCCATCAAGCACCCCTGCTCCACCTTTGTCTTGGGGCTATAACTCTAACTGTCCCCTCTCTCTCTCTCCCCTCTCTCCAGGTGTAGCCCCTCTGGACTATCACTGCTCTTGCAACCAGTGGGAGGAAGCCGGCGGCCAGACCCTAAACTACGGCTACATCCATGAGGGTACTCCATCTTTGCTCTGGCCCTAAAGCCAGGAATACTATTGACTCTCTGATGCTGAACACATCAGCCTATTGGTGTGTGCTGCAACTGCCGAGCATGAATTGGCTGCTGCAGTGACTAGCTGTCTTGGGCTGCTTCCCCACAGCTTACAAGCTGAAGGGGCTCTGGCAGGTGTTGGACCAAGCACTGCCACTCAGGTTTTCAGCCCACCCCTTCCCTAGGCCACCTTAAATACACACTGACCCCTCCTACTCTCTAGGAACTTGTGTATCTGTACTTTTATATTTAAAGTACCTTGCCTCTTTTTTCCAGTCTAATAGCCTGTGAAAACTGTAAGGCTACTCTTCATCTACCCTTCTGTGACTTCTTTATCCTTCACTGCACTAGGAAACAGTAAAAGTTTCAACCAACTCCCTTAATAATCTAAAAATGCAGGCTGTCTATTTACTTCGCTGATTAACTATACTATGCTCCCATCTTATCCTGTACTGTTTTCACCACCAGTCAGCAAACAGTGCAAGTGTACCCAGCACCATAGTGGACAGTATAGGTACACCTGACTCTTTCAAATACTGCTCTTGGGTTTTTCAATTACCCATATTAGAACCCTCAGTGCAGCTACCTTGTCAGGGAGGAACATAGAGCATATGCCCTCCTCTTTATTATCGTTATACTTGCTATCCCTGCCTTATCTGGCCAGGGTGCTTGTCTATATAATGTTAGGTTCCCTTGGTGTCTGCTTTAGTGACCCCCCCAACCTACTCGATCACACATGCAAATGTGCTCGGATTAGAGCCCATAGGCTACTCCTAGGGGCATTGAAACTGTTGTTGCTTTTATTATTGTGCTCTGGCAATGTTGAGCTGAACCCTGGTCCTCCTGCGACTATCCCATCACCTGCCGACCTTGCTGGTATTAAAGGTGTGAGTTTCATACACATCTATGCATGTAGCCTACTTAAGAAGTTTGCTTTTATACAGGCCTGGATCTTTCATACTAAGCCTAATGTTATGGTGGTCTCTGAGTCCTGGCTCAGACCTTGTACCACTGACTTTGAGGTAAACATCCCATCCTACGCTGTTTTCAGAACAGATAGGCAAAAAAGAAGTGGAGGAGTTCCCATCTATGTTCATGACAAATTCTCAGCCACAGTTATTAACTCAACGTCAATTTCTGATGAATTTGAAAGTCTGACTCTCAAAGTCAAGCTTTCCTCTTCAACCTCTTTCTGCGTTGCAGAATGCTATAGGCCCCCTTGCACTGGACTACAGATATTAGACCATTTAAACAGTATGTTGGGCTCCATTTTTTTTTTTTTAAATTTATTTATTTATTTATTAAACGCTAGGATTACAAGTACCTTTGAGCAGGGACTGCTTGTTTACAAAGGTTCCACGTCAGAGGATGGGAGTGACATATCACAAGGTGAAACAAAGATTACAGACAAAACATATCGATTACTAAGGCCTAAGTAGTACAGTGAACAAGTTGAAGTAGATCAACATAAGCAATCTTTAACAGAATTCAAGGTAAAACAATATCTAAGAAGGAGAAAGTTAGGAAGAAGCCAGCAGGTAGGTGCTGTTGTCAGACAAGGATGGTCAGAGCGAGGGGGAAAGGGGCCAGTAGCTGAAGAGTAGAATTATGTCCTAAGGGAGGGGGATGGATGGGTGAGTGGGGGGCAAAGGGAGAGAAGGGGAGGGCTGGTGCAGTGAAAGCATGGCAGAAAAAGCAGGTTATAGCCACTGTAAGGGTACGGGGTGTAGACCACTACTTAGGGGAGGCAGTCACACTGTGAAGTAGAGGGGAGGAATAGGTGTAGTTCCCTTTTAAAGGGGCTTAGCGTTACCACTGATGCAGTTTCCTTGTTAAGAGCATGTTGAACCACTGAGGAGCCCTGTGCATGAAGGATCTCTGACCCAGTGAAGTCCGGTGCCTGGGGACCTGGAAAGTCCGGGATTGAGAATCACGTGTTAGCTGGGTACTGATGTTGGTAGTTAGGAGTCTAGCCACACCTGGCAGCATGAGTCCGAGAAGGACTTTTTTGGCTATCAGACAGGTCTGGTATTGTATTCTACTGATGAGTGGTAGCCATCCAGTCTGTGCGTACAGGTCACAGGTATGTGTTAGGCGGTCAGCCCCCGAGAGAAGTCTACAGGCCTTGTTGAGCAGCATCTTGTTGAGGGCAGTAGGGGAGGCAGAGCCATATATGACTAGACCATAGTTGACTATGGAGGTAACCGAGCTGTGGATGGCCAGTCTAAGGGCATCAGAGGTCATACAGTGTTTGTACTTGTGGAGCAGGCCGAGGCATACGTTGGCAGACTTAGCAACTTGACCTATGTGCTGGGAGTATGAGAGTGAGCAGTCCAGGGTGATGCCGAGGTATTTGAACTCTTGGACCAAATCGAGTGAGGTCCCATCTAGGTTCTTGATGGTGAGATGTAGTGGTTTATACTTGCTACATGCATTGCAGAAGGACACGACCTTAGTTTTTTTATAGTTCATGATAAGTTTCTGAGAGCCAAACCATTTTTCCACGAGCCTGAAATCCTGTTGCAGTTGACTCTCAAGCAGATTAAAGTACTGACTGCTAGAAAAGAGGACTGCGTCGTTTGCGTAGAGCAGTATCCTCTGCTGGCAGGTGATAGCGAGACTGTTAAGAAAGAGAGAAAAGAGTAGTGGACCCATCCCTCCAAGTGCTGGAGAGTACTTCTAAAGTATTCATGCTCACAAACTGGGAGTATAGCGCGGGTGCAGCTGTTTCTTGCTTGTTTGTATTTTTGAAAGTCTGCTTGGGCAGCTGTGGCATGAGTACAGTGTCAAAGATGGTCCCTTTGTTTGAGTTGCATTGTAAGCTTGGTGTTTATCCAGGGGTTAGGTCTACCTTTTACCTTCATTTTTTTTAGCGGTGCATGGATGTCACAGGTCTTAGTGAATCTGGTGATGAACAGATCAAGTGCTTTGTTTACATCCTTGAGTGAGTCTATTTTTGACCAATCTAGACTGCTTAGATGGGATTTTAACAGCTGTAAGTGCCCCTTCTTGAGCACCCTGGCATATATTATTCTAGGGGGGGCTTGATGAAGTTATTAGCCCAGGAACAGATGACGGGTCAGTGGTCACTTAAGCAGTCAGGGAGAACAGACACAATAGAGATTCTTTCAGGGTGATTAGACAGTATCCAGTCAAAGAGGGTGTAGGTCCTTGTTCTATAGTTACACCTGGTAGGAGTGGGGACAAGTTGTGAGAGGTGTTGTGCCGTAACTGTGTCCTTGTAGATGTAGGCCTCTGGATCGAGCCAGTTGATGTTAAAAAATCCCAGGATAATGGACTCTGAGTTATGGCGTAGACCCTTGAGACATTCCATGACATTATTAAAGCCTCCAGCCAAGTCCTTTGGAGGGATGTAAACAGAGATAACAGTCCATGTCCTCAGAATTTATCATATTGGGTGACCTTAACCTTGATTGGTGTTTTAGCATCTCCAAACCCCTCAAAAACCTTTCTGACTCATTCAGACTTTCCCAACTTATAACCGAAGAAACACCCCCAAACAAGAAGAATCCAAATAACAGCACACTGTTGCATCTCATTCTAGTAAGTAAACCTCACCTGTTTTCTCATGCTGGTGTGTTCTTTTCTGACATCAGCGACCACTTCTTTATGGCCTGTGTGAGGTCTGCCACAAAAGCAGTCTCTACATCCAGATTTACTTTCAAGATGAATCGCCATAACTTCAACCCCTATGCGTTCCTCTCCGACATGCAGGACTCTTTGAGCTGACAGGATTTCTATCTTGCAAAAACTGTAAACACGGCCTATGATATTTTTCAAGATATTGTGCTCAGCGCACTTGACAAGCATGCACCCCTGGCAAACGCACTAAGAAAAAATCATGCATGTGGTTTACGGCAGAATTAAAGGCAGCTCTATTCAATAGAGATCTGCTTTGGAAAAAGCTTGGTCTGGTGGACTGGACTTTGTTCAGGAGGGCTAGGAACCAGTGTACCAAGATGGTCAGAGAAACCAAGGCTAGCTATTTTAGGGCTGAACTTGACACTTCCACCAGGTGCTAGACAAAATTCTGGAAAATCCTCAAGGATATTGAAGGTCATGCATCTTCAAACTCTTTACCTGCAAAAGTCAACAATGGTGGTATCACAGTCACAGATGAACAGACAATCCTTGACTATCTCAATAATACTTTTGCTACTGCAGGGCTTGCCTTCGACACTTTCCCAGCCAATAACCACCACTCAAAATGAGTTACACAGGAACTAGCGGCCCCAGTTACTAATGCAGCATTTTCCTTGCAGCCTGCATCCCTGAAGGGAGTTAAAGAGCTGCTCCTGCACCTGGATACCAGGAAAAGTGCCAGAGCTGACTTTATAGACCCCTATTTCCTATGAATTAGTATCCAGTCCTGGCTGTGCCAATTACACATCTCTTCAACCTATCTCTCTTGCATGGTGACATTCCACCCATTTGGAAAACAACCCATGTAATCCCCTTATTCAAAGCTGGAGACCCTTGTGATCTCAATAACTACAGGCCTATTTCATTATTTCCTGTTCTATCCAAAATGTTAGACAAAATAGTGAGTGCACAGCTCAGGAACTATTTGGAATTTTCAAATCTGCTAAACCCTCTACAATCAGGTTTTAGGCCACGCCATAGCACAATTTCAGCCCTTGCAAAGGTTACTAATGACTGGCAGTGGGCCCTGGATACAAAGAACTTCATATGTGCAGTTTTATGGACCTAAGCATGGCATTTGACACTGTTGACCACAACTTGCTTTTGGAATCCCTCCACAATATTGCCATGGACCCACATCCCTGAGATAATTCTCAAAGTACCTCTCAGGTTGCCAACAGCAGGTAAAAGTGGAAGGGGAGTTCTCACCACTGAAACCCCTGCTGAAGAGTGTACCACAAGGCTCCATTCTGGGTCCACTGCTCTTCAGATTTTATGTAAATGGTATTGACTTAGGAATTAAGTCTGCCAACATTCATCTCTTTGCTGTTGATATGGTACTATACATCGGTAGACCCACTCCTGAAGCAGCGTGTATGGAGCTACAACAGGAAGTTGATCAATTACAATTATAACTACTGATACAGCAACTTCTATTGAACACGATAAAAACAAAAGCTATGTTTTTTTCACCCTGTATCAATGTTAACAACCCTGCAACACTAGGAACCCTACCCCAGCTTACCACACTTCTAGGCGAACCTTTAGAATTCGTATCAAAATTCAAATAATTGGGGGTGTGGATAGATCAAAAACTTTCCTTCCTCAATCACATTGAGGAGCTGATGAAAAAGCTCAGGCAGAGGCTGGGCCTTCTTTACAGAATCAAACATCTACTTACTCAGGAGCCGAAAAAGAGGTTGGTGCAAACCACATTACTCTCCTTGCTGGATTATGCAGACTTCTTTTACTGCCAAGGCCCTGCTTCTGCACTAGCCAAACTTGATGTACTCTACCATAGAGCTATAAGGTTCATCACGGGGGTGCCCTACTCAACTCACCACTGCTCCTTATATTCTGCAGTAGGGTGGCCTTTCCTCAAGTACAGGAGGCAGAGAAACGCTGTGTACTGGATGTACAGAGCTATTATTAAAAAACTACCCCATCATACATCAGACTGTCTTCCACTAAGTATGGTAGGTAATTATGCCCCGAGAAGGGCCTCCTTTATCTCCCTTACTGTACCCAGAGTCAAATTGTGCTTTGGTAGGTCATCCATAAGCTATGTGCTACCCAAACTGTGGAACGAATTGCAAAAAAACTTGAAATTGGTCCTCCCTATCAACTTCTCAGCATTCAAAATGCTTTATGCTCGCTCCATCAAGGAAGTTTGTAGTTGTTTCCATTGAGTATCAACTGGTCTCCTACCAGACACCTGCTACCTATCAGACCCTCTTACCTTCTCCACCTCCATCAGTTCCCAGAATGTTAAAAAGATGTTCCATCATGGTGCCCTGTAATTATTATCCTACTGACTGCTGCCACTTGTCCCTTGCCCTCCAAGTCTTTCCGTACTGGTCATACTCCTAAGCAAGCTCTTCATCTCTGCCTACCCTTTCCCCATTAATATTGTTTCAGGCCTGCTATGAACAATATCCCTCCTCTTTCTTACCTTAGTTCTTATCATCTATGGCCATGATGCAATCCCATGTATATTCTGTATTTATTAGTGGCAAGGTATCTGCCCTCTCTATTCCACCTGTATATTGTATATAAGCCATGGTTACCCCCTTAGGCATTGCTCCAGCGTAAACTGTTTTGGTGCATATCCTAACCTGGGATCTGAAAATATGTATGTAAATCCTACTATATGTACTGAACATGTATACTATATGCATAACCCAATCTGTGTTATGAACATATGTACTGGGATTATAACTTATTCTGCATACTGATCATGTATACGGGTATGTATCTTATTCTGTGTATGGAACTTCTATGCTGTGTACATTACTGTCCTTGTGTATCATGTACATTTGCTGTTTGTGTGATTTGCACTGTGTACCAAACATGACTATTATCTAAGTCCATCTTGAAAATGAGCTTTTGCTCAACGATGTCTACACCTGGTTAAATAAAGATTTTGATTGATTGATTGGTTATTGAGCTCCAAGGCGTATTTTGCAGTGATTCATGGGATTGCAGGTCACATGGGCTCTAGATTGTTCTGCATAGCCTCAGTTCTGTGTAGAGTGTGTGTAGTGGTAGATGGAGACAGTTTCCTCTCAAAGCTCTACGATTGAAATCCTGTAAAAGCTTTTAAAAAAGCCTTTTTGAGTCATTTTTTTTCTCAAAATTTTGTACATCGATTGTAGGAAACCCTCCTGTGCTCATATCATCGAGTGTTTATTGCTTGTGTGTGGATTTTGAATGTTAATTTATAACATTCAGTCTGTGTAATGACAGACACTTGAAGTGTGCTTTGGGAGAGGGGCATATCTGTGGTGGAGGTAGGGTAAAACTGGGAGAAAAAGGCAGTCTTTTTGTTTTGGTTATATTTTTCTTGTATAACTGTGTTAATGTACACACAGTAATATTTTCAGTAATTCTTGACTTTTTTTATGATTGTTGTGGTGCAACAGTGCATAATTTCAGTTTGTTTAAAATATTTGGTTATATTACTGAAGTTTTCAATTTGATACACATTACTTTGTAGTGTGTGTGTGTGCATGCGTGAGCGACACATGCCATCAAATCAGACACATTTTATTGTGCCACAGAGTAATTGTAGCAGTGTGAACCTACTATCTGCCACACCCGTGTGATTTTGCACTGCTTTGTGGTATCTTGATTTTGACTGTTACTGCAGTGCACTGCACTGCACCCCCCCACTCCACTCCCAACTGGCAAAAGTTATTCTTTTCCAGATTGGATTATGACTTGTGAGCACTGGTTAAGGTGTTGTTGTGACTTTGTGTCTGCATCTCTTCTTGATTGCACAGTGCAATCTTAATCTGTCTGTGCTTTTGCATTTGATTAGTGCCCAATCTCCATCTGCAAGCCACAGTTGTTGTTTTATTTGGCTTCACATCCACTGCCCCAGACTGAAAGTTTAGAAATCTAAATTTGTTTAGAATTTTCTCAGTGATCCCCCAAAATGCCTCCAAAGAGACATGCAAGCAAAGCTGTTTCTGTCCATGGCACTGCTGCCAGTGGCAAGATTGTCCATGGGTGTGGTAGTATGCAGAAGTGCATAGCCATTGTCAGTAAAGGGATTTCTCCATCAATGCTTTTTACAGCACAATCTGTAGCTTCTCTCTTAGTTGGAGGAGATGATGTTGTCCCAGCTGGTGGTGTTAATGCAGTTTCTGCTGACATGAGTATTACTGCCTCAAGTTCCACTTCTGACCAGTTAACCGTTTCAAAAAATATAGTTAAGTCTAAAGCTGTGACTGACAGTGTAGAAGATGTCATACTCCCCATTAACATCCCCATGATAGTTGATCATGAATCTGATCCTGGCTATGATAACACACAATGTCACATTTCTTCCAGCACTGTTGAGGTCATGCCTTTGCCATCCAATGATTCAAAGTGTGGCACAAAAATATTCGGTGATGATGATGATGCTGTGGTTGGAACATTTTCTCCACATGACAGCATTCAATCTGAAAATGTGGATGCGGATGATGTTAATTTATATGATAATGATGTCAGTGACCCCTGTTGGGAACCAGAGAAAAAGAAAATTAAGGTTACTGTGTCTGGGTCTGTTGGAGTTAAATCCACCCCTCCTCAAAAAAGTTGTGATTTAGCAGTTCCTGTTGATGATGATGATGATGATGATGACCCAGTAATAATCATAGGCAGTCGTGGTGGTCAGTTGGAGTCCAAGTGTGTCCAGCCTGAAAAATCATGTAGCACACCCCCCATTTCAGGGGTTAAAAAATTAGAGTCCAATAAGCAGCATCGGGGACATGTTAAAAGTAAGGGATCACAATCCCTTGTTTGGGATTTTTTTGTCCAATATGCAAATGATGAGTCAGTTGCAACCTGCCAGCTGTGCCATGCATGTGTGAGTCGAGGTAAAAAGGGGAGTCATCTGGGCATGGGGGGCCAGCATACACATCTTAGGAAAGGCACATGGCATTGTGGACCATGCACCAGATGGCAGCTAATGCCATAATGGGGAGTTCACCCTCGTCATCAACGTTACTGAACATGTTATCCCCTTCCATGAGTGTAAGGAATGTCTGCAGTAGTGATGAAATAACACCAGAGGATTATTACAGGCATGATGAGGGGGAGGATTATGATTTAGAAATCTTGTCAAGGGGTGGTCAGAGTAGCAGTGGGTGGTGGTGGTCAATGCAGTATGTCTAGTGCAAGTGGTACATCAACCCCTGTACATAAAATGGGGAAAATAACTTCATTTGTGAACTTGTCACCTGTGCACCTCTCTTCATCACATGTCCACACTCCACCCCTGGCCTTTCGCAGAGCCATTCGCAGAGCCAAGCCATTTGTCACACCCCATGCAAAACATGTAAGTCAGCCCACGTTGGAGAGTGTTTTTGCCCGTAACCTCCTGCCTGCCTGCCTGAAGCATGTGACCTACACTGTGTAAGCCATGTGATGTGTTTGGGCTGCCTGTGAATTCTCACTCTGCCTTAAAGCAGAATAAGGTGGCGTGCACAACGTGAAGTCATAATTACAATGCAAAGTGGCAAAGTGAGGGTTTAAAATGGGCACTCCACGTAGCAGAATACTAACATGAAGTGGCCACTTCACAACCACTTCATAGGCAGAATTTTACTTTGCTGCCTGCCTGCCCCTTCTCCAGCATGTGCCCCCTCCTTGACAACTGGCACAGACCCTCTGCTCATCTCCACAGCTGGCCACCAACCAACATTTAATGATTGCATGCCTACTGTGCTCACAGATGATTATAGTAGGCACACAATCACAAGATGTCAGTCAGTGGCTGGCCGTGGATGTGAGTGGAGGGTCTGTTTCCATCACTGAGGGAGATCATGCAGTGGGGATTGGGCAGAGGGGTTCAGGTGGTCTTACCTCGGGGCCCATGGGGACTGGAGGTGGGGGCGCTTGAACCTATAGGACTGGGTGGGTTGGAGGATATGAACTTATAGATAGAGGGTGGATGGGGGATTTGTACCTACACGGAGCAGGCTGGTGGTGGGATTTGAACCTATGGGGAGTGGGGGACCACTAGACACCAAGGAATGATTGGATTTGTATAGGTGGGGGAGTCAAATCATGGGCAGGAGGGACACTGGATGCCAGAGATGTTAATATAATTACAGTCAGGTGTGTTCTGCGGTAGGTTACCACTAGCCACTAATGAATGAATGAATGAATGTTTGGGAGGGGCAAGGAAATGGCACCAGTATTTGGAACCCTTGACAGGTTCTTTGGGGGAGAGGTGAAACTCTGTTTTCCCCTGGCCTGTAATGAAGCAATAATGAGAGGCAAATGACCCCATAGCATCTTGCTAGTGCCACATGGTCATTTGCATCTTAAGGCACCAATATGCCACATTGATCAAGCAGGGTATGGTGTTTTCGATCGCATTCTGGTTAGTGCCTGACTAGTATACTGGAACAAGCCTTTAGCCTTCTGAAAGTGCCTGGCACATTCCATTATAACACAGGTTTTTGTCCAAGCACTACTTTGCTCCTGAGCTAATATTTAATGGCCCTAATCTGGAAATAAAAATATCCTGGCCAAGATGTTTATATTTATTACTAGAGTCCCAATAAAGGTTTACATCTTGTAGGTTAACAAGCATATGGAAATTAACCAGAAGAAAAAGAACATCCTGTAAAGCTGAAATGGAGGAGGGATCAGACTAAGCAGACGGTAGCATCCTACTAAATGCCTGTGGCTTGATGTGGGGAAGAAATGTTATGAATGCTATTTCACAACATTCAACTACAGGAATATAATCTATGCACTTAACTCCAAAGTGAACTTTAATATATATTGCAGTTCCAACATTCTCTTTGTTCCAGTCTTTCTGAAGCAAGGAAAAACCTGGCATGCTTCTTTGAGGGGAAGAAATACAATCACACAGCCAAGACTCAGAAATTACCAAACAAAAAGGTTTATGATGACTAACCTATAATTTAAGGTAATCTAATTTAAAAGCAAGGCTTCTCATATTTATACGTGTGATGGAGAGGCCAGATTTAAATACAGAGTGCTAAGCATATGAGTGTAAATGGGGGTGCATAGTTCAGGGGTAAGATGAATATCTCCATTTTGAAGTAAAAATAAAATCATGCAGAGCTTTAAAATGAACAGTTTTTTTGTAGTAGGATCCCAATAATAGGCAAGTAAATAATAAGTTTGTGTTTATGCAATGACCCAAACATTGAGAACCCAGAGAAGAGAGAATGCTGACAAACCACAGAAGAAAACAATATAGCATTTAAAATAGAGCTGTATATAAGCAAGCAAAGGGAACCTTATTTTATTCAAAAACACCCAGCAGTAGTGCCTGAAGATGAGAAAAGCCTGTCACTTGGTAATAAGTTCCCCCAGAAATATACAATGTTCATGATTGTTGCTAATGCCTCAATAATGCAGCCCAGAGAAAGAACCCCCCAGGCCATTATAGAGTAAACATTTCTGGTAACAAAAGGCTGCAAATAATAAATCATGAGAAACAAAGATATAAATTATTAAAGGAAGAACTACAGAAATGTATTAGAATGAGTGCTATAATGCTAGGCAGTGTAAAATAGGCCCAATCAGCTGCGATGCCGGCCTACCCCAGGCAACATTCCAGGCTAGCCCACCTTACTTCCAACTGGGTACCCAGAGCGTGTGACTGTGCAGGAACTAAAAGTGTATACATAACTGCCTGACTAGATCAGTTTTAGAATCAATCAACCTGATTATGCCCCTCCCTTGTTCAATTCCCCTGAATAAATCAGATCTAACTCTTTTTGCATTTAATCTGACTGTGGTTCCAGTTTGTACCAAAAGCACTGTTCTGTTGTTATTTGCTGTGCCCAACCTTGTTTTACAGGGGGTTTCCAGGGTTGAACTGGTGGAACCAGCCCTGGTGGTAAGTGCAAACAGTGAGGGGATTTGTATGCTGAATAGGGGCTACTGTGAAAGTGTTTGCTGCATATTGTCTAGGCCACTAGAAGGGAAAGAGGGGAGTTACAGTGTCCCAGAGGGCTGTACCCAGGTTAGCCTTGGTACTAACAACCCTGTCCTCCAGGTGGAGGCACCCATTTCAGTACCCAGGCCTCTTAATCTGCAACTAGCTAAGCAGGCAGGGGTAGTAGCCCTTGGGTCAAATACTCCATATTAGAACAATAATGGCTACAAAAAGAAACATGGTTTTGGCAAGGAATTAGAACAATTGTACACAGATGTATACAGTGTGTGCACACATGTGTGCGGTGAGTACAAGAAATGTCTACAGTGAATATGCCTGCCTATGCCCCTGAGAAGTCTCAGTACAGAGATGGGTATGTAATGAGCCTGCTCAATGCAAAGATAGGTAAATGTGGCAACAACATTCTGTATAATGAGAGAAAATTCTCCACTAGCCAGCCAGCCCGTTTCACATATCTCAAACCCCCTTCAGAGTGTTGACTGATTCCACATGTAAGACGCATGTGCAGACCCTGGGAACTCAGTACAGGCTTTGGTCACCTGCATGCAGCATCATATAGCATCTATGTATTGAGGGAGTGGTAGCCATTGATGCTGACAAAGGCTTTACCTTCCCTCTCACATGAGGTGAATATTATTATAGTGCATAGGTGCAATTAATTGTTGGTAGGATAGATAGGACGTGGGCATGTCATAGAACTCCCGTGTAGTGCTCTGTTACTGCTCCTGGGAGTTACAGATATGCACACTGTAGATCAAGCAGGAAAAGTTACTCTTTAAAAATGAAAATGTTAGCCCTTCATGAAGAATATGTATTGAAACGTTGCACCCTGCAAGCAAATGCTTAAACAGTATCTAAGCAATAACCTACTGCATGTTGTGCATTTCTAGAAAATGAATTCATGCTGGGTGATTTGAAAGGCACCAGGGCCAATGAACGAGTGACATTCAACACACCCATGAAGTGCATTAATTCTCAAGAAATCCATGAAATGGAGTGGGTTATTGCTCTTATAAAATGGAAAAAAAACCTTTTTTTAATGTAAACTAGTTTATTTTCCTGTAGTTATGTTTTTGCTTGGTGAAATATGTGAGTTTAGTAACAAAGGCTAAATGTCTTTAATCCTGAGAAGTACATTTTTTTGGAAAAAAAAACATTATGTCCTAGTGTGGGTTTTTGTATTTGAAAAGTAGTCACAAAAACATTACATGCCGCAACATGATATTATTAAAGGTTTACAGAGTGCATTATTTTCTTTTAGTTAGGTTGCTGCTATGTAGATTAGTTCAAGTTAGATACAAACTGTTCATAAACAGAGATTATTGAATAGTCAGGAGACGTATTTAAACCAATGAAGTTGCTAGGTTTCTGATGGATTCTGAAGCCCACTTTATAAGGCTGAACATGTTTCCATACTGCAAAGACTCAATTTGTTAACAGTTAATTTGATCATACCAGTTTATAGCGCTTAAAATCCATGTACTTCAAGAACAATATAATCTTTGAGCCATTCCAGTTTAGGTTTAGATGGATACATAGCACTGATATATCTCATGTCAAGGTTTAAATGACCTCTCCCTGGCAAGCAATCCGGGAGAGGTTTCAGTCTTGATTCTCCTTGACCTGCAATTGACTTTTGACACTGTTAATCACCAGGTGTTGGTAGGTAGACTGGAGGCACAAGTGATAAAATCCAGGCTGTTCATGAATGGTTTTGAACATTTGTCTCAGGATAGGAGCAGTCAGTTGTAATCAGTTCATATAATGTATGCCCAATAACTCTGGACTATAGTGAGACTCAGGGGACTGCCTTTCATCTGTGAAGCTCCCAATCTACTGCTGATACAGGTGTGGCTGCCATCATCTTCCTGCTTTCGTCCATGCACTATATAAAGATGCCTTAAGGAACTGCCAGAAACACAGATGACTTCTACTTCCCCCGGATTCCTATGTGCTGTACCAGTGACATTGGTACATCAGTAAATGGTAGCACCAGCACTGCAGAGCATGTAGCACCATGACTGGGGCGACAAAATGGTGCTCCTAGTTAAAAGTGGAGCCACTATATGTGTGACTACCATCATCTGCCTGCTTGCATCCTCTTGCTACTTGAAGATGCCTATCGGGACCTACCTGGAACACAAACATTTGCTGACCCCCCAACTCCCACTTATTTAGCCATTTACTATGCTCCCTTGGTTAACGGTAGTGGATGATGTCACAGCAGGGAGTGTTCAAAGGTCCTATGGTAGTAAAAGTGGAGTTACTCCAGTAGCTCAATGTGAGTGGGTCCAGCAGGTGTGTTGGAAGTCACTTGGGAGAGTCCAGTGGGCAGTCTTTTTAAAAAAAATGTGTGTTTGTTTTCTTTTCTTTCTGTATTTTGTATTTGCCATTTAAATCTTTTCACATGATTTATTTAATTTAGTCTTTGTATTCATGTTATGGTGCTTGTCAGATTGGAAGTCTACTGCACTACCTGGTACAGAGTTAGTGTGATTGCTAACTAAATTGGATATATGGGTATTTGATCCAGCTTGGATGGTGAGCTTTAATCAATGTTTAAGTGCACCAGAATGACATTAAGTTACAAGATATGTATTTTTATCTGAATGGTAACCCAACACCAAGACACTGTCCTTCTTCCCCGCCCCATCTTATAGCTTTTCCTCACCTTCTTCCTCCTGCATAATGTTCCCTCCTATTGTCGCTCTTTCTTGTCCCATGTTCTCCGCTGTACTCAACACTTATTGCCCCAATTCACCTATTTCTCCATCACCCTCCCCAGCCATTTTGTTCTTTAAACCCATGGACCATGCTTCCCCTTCCTTCTTCCCCTGCTTTGACCCCCCTGTTAGAGGTTGACCCCCCATCTGAGCTTACTGTGATACCATCTCTCGTTACTCCTTCTCTAATTCTCCTTCTGCATTTGTTTCCCATACCTGTCTGACCCTCCCTGTCCCCTTGTCCTGACCACCCCCATCTCTTTTATCTTCTGCTTCTTTTTTCTTTTTCCTTTTGTGCTTTCCGCATTACCTTCTCCTTCTGACCTAATATGTCCCTTAATCATCTTTGACACTTCCCCCATTAGCCTTAGTACTTCTTTCTTTAAGCTTCCCAACCTTATACAGACTGGGCACCCCCAGTCATCCACTGAGTGTGCATGAATACTGCCCTTCCACAGTTATAATATCGCCCAATCTTTCCTACCCTGTGATTTCTGTTCCCCCATCCTGGATTCGTTTGTCCCCCTTCCCTCCACTGACCCTCATTCAAGTCTGTCCCACTACCTTGCCCCCTTCCCAGACTTTCTCAGTCTGTTGTCCTGGTCCCATTACCCCTTCCTCTTCTTTGTTCCCTCTGCTCCATTCTCCCTCTCATGGTTCCTCTTCTTCCTATCTTGCCCCTGTCTGTTGCAGCACTATTTCCCTTATTTTCCAATCCTTCTACCCTGTGGTGTGTGGCTGTGCTGTGTATGGAAATAAGATGACTAACAGTGTGTATAGGCAGACATCAGGTACCATATGATGTCACAGGCTACCAGTATAAAGGAAGTGATGTTCTAGGGGTTGGTGGGGGAAGGGTGGGGGTTAGGCCCCTCCTGAGCACTAGAGACAATCAGCTACCCCAGAAAATCTTCACTGAGACACTCAGCTGCACCAGCAAAATCCTCCAAACTGGTACCTTTACAACTTAAGTTAGAAAGCACCCTGGTACCAATTGAAAACAACCAGAGGCTGCAAAAGAAACAATAACAGCATAAAATCAGTGAAAATCAACAGA
Organism: Neoceratodus forsteri; assembly: GCA_016271365.2. Classification (NCBI taxonomy): domain Eukaryota; kingdom Metazoa; phylum Chordata; order Ceratodontiformes; family Ceratodontidae; genus Neoceratodus; species Neoceratodus forsteri. The sequence continues at coordinate 875,813,663 of CM057452.1, read as the reverse complement.
TACTTCCCTGAGATGTATTTGCTTCCCTTCCAAGCTCCACCACTGTGACTCAGCCGCAACTTAAATTAGCAGTAACTCTGATGAGGCCCAAGGTCAGACAATTATCACCCCTTCCCCAAGCTACAGGGCTAGACACACAGAAAAGAAAAAAAAAACTACAGTTCCTGCAAATCCCCCCAAACAGATACCTTTCCAACTTAAGTCAAAAAGCACCCTGGTACCAACTGAAAACAACCAGAAGCTGCAAAAGAAACAATAACAGTATAACATTAGTAAAAATCAACAGATACTTCCTTGAGATGTGTCTCCTTCCCTCCCAAGCTCCACCACTTTGTGATGTGTTTGAATATATACAGAAAAGAAATAGAGGGTGAGGATTGTAAATGAACATTTTTATAAAATGAAACTCACATTGCTACAGAAATTCCAATAGCATAAGATATTGAGCTGACACATCAGTAAAACATTAGTGGCCAGATATTCAGACATGCACCCAAGCTGTGCGCAAAGGATGGTGCAGCACAATGCAGATGCGCCATGTGGCAAACGATGCCATATTCAGAAAATGTGCCACCGGCGTGTGCTGGTGCAAGGCAGTCTGAATATAGCAAAGAAGTGCCACAGCACAACCACAGATGCTCTGGTGCAACCGGGAATGTGTGGGAGCAGGCCAGAACACACAACCCAGCAGGCTGAGAAAGGGCAACAGGGGCAGACAGGCAGGGACACACAGGGGCAGAGGGGCACAGCACTCCACTAGCACAGCCAACCACAGACAACAGTGGCACACAGTTCCAGAGGCACCACAGGGTACCGGGGATGGCAGAAACAAGACTTGTTGCCAACTGTGGCACAAGCACCAGGGCAACACACAGGCACCACTGGAATGCCAATGGCAGAGCCACACAAGACATGCCCAACAGGCTGTGCTACAGGGGGCCATGGCCATGGTGCCAGGATAACACACGAACACAGAGGACCATGGGCCAGGGGTGAAGGAGGCACAGGCCACCCAGAGGCACATGGACCACCACCCAGAGTGGAGAAGGGCACAGAACTGCAGGGCACACCTGTGGTGGCCAGCATGACAGGCAGACAGAAGTGCAGTGCAGGCAGACAAGGGCACAAGGTGCAGGGGCAAGCACAGGGCACTGCAAGACCCACCACACAGGGACATGTACAGGACAGGGACCAGCACACATGCCCAGTGCACACATGTGCAGCACCCCAAGAGAACAGCAGTAGGACACCAGGGACACACCCAAGCACAGCACAACAGACACCTCCAGCATGGCTCCACATGCCACCTGCAAAGGAAACACAGACACAGAAGTTATAACAAAGAAAAGGGTTTAATATGAACAACACAAAACTGAGCCAACAGGGCAACTATTTACAGAACTGAAAACAAGGGAATGTTGAGGGGTCATGGGAGGTGGGAGATAGGGTCCAGGGGCTGTACAGTGGGATGTGGGGATGGGCAGGGCAACAGGGGAAAGGCAGGGCACACAGGGACTGCAACTCAATAGAACTGGGGCAGGCTAATGCCTACAGCGCACTGCAGCCTCCAACCAGCATATGTCCTTCCTCAAGTCCACCGTCTCACTCAGCTGGTGCCATATCAGGCTGACCATCCACCCCATCATGGCCGTCATCCTCCTCTGCTGGCACACAGGGCCAGGCAGTGAGCACAGTGGTGCAAATGCTAGGCATATGACATGGACTGCAGGCACCCATGACCGCACACACAGTGGAGCAGTGCACTCACAACCCCCACGGTACATGCATATGCAGTGCAACACCAGCACATCCGCTGGTCCTTGTGCCCACCCAGGCAGTGCCCACACATGGCAGTGGTGACCATGTCCAGAACCCTGTGACCTATAGTGACCCACACATGCACAGTACAGCAATGTGAAAATGCCTACCTGACTGTCACTGTCCTGAAGTCCCAGCAGCCATCTCATCACCTTGCCTGCCCGGCCGCAGCCGCAGCCACCCTGGACCTCCTGCAGTCCTTTGAACATGTGGATGGATGAGACAGAGGTGGACATGAGAGGACTGTCATGCACAGATAACCCCCCTGGCACACAGCTGGCATGGCACAAGTCGGGACACCGCCCACCCTGTGGCCCTGGTGCCTGCACAACTGCAACACTCACAACAGAGTTGTGCATGTTGCCCATGCAGGACACACAGCGACCACCAGGACCATGTCCACCCCCCCAGCAGCTACACAAGCTGCACATCTGGATGCCCAGTACAGGTACACCACGGGCATGCACGATGCATGGGAATACTAATCTGGCTGTGACACAGCACCACGCTGTACATGTGCCTGGAGTCATCACAGCTGTTTTGGATCCCTCTTGCACAGGTCACCATAGTGGTGCCTGCACTGCTCAGTGGCATGCCGCACCCCTGTGTGATGTTCCAGGGCTGTGGCCACACAGGCCCACACCTCAGTCCTTGGCTGCTGCAAGTGCACCTGCACAAACAGCTGGGGCACATAGGGCTCCACCAGTGAAACCAGGTTGCACATCTCCACCTCTGTCCAGTTAACTGCCCGACATGTGGTAACAGTGCCGCCATGGCTGAAGTGCAACTGAACTGTAGGACATGTTATGGCCTACACAGCATACACACATGGTGCAGCCCATGGATGTTGCACAATAGCGTACTGTTGTATGTAACTGCACAGCACAATTGGCATGTGCTGTGGCAGAGTATTGTGCAGCACTGCGCATGCACACAGCAGCATGGCCTGGCAGGTGCACAAGGTCATGGCCATGACCCTGATGGCACAGGGCATGACCCTGGCCAACATTGTGCATGACCCCACCCTGCGCTATGCAGCATACAGCATCCCATGCAGCTGTGCCATGGACCATTGTGCCATGATGCATGTGTTTGCATGACAGGCAATCAGCACTGCATGCGCAATGGGGGCATATTGCGGCACTGCATATGGTAGTGCATTAGGCCAATGCACATGGGTACACACATGTGAACTGCAAGCCCATGCATATGGCAAGTCCATGCACCACACATGCACTGGAAATGGGCCACATGATTGCTCCAGTGCATCCTATTTGAGCATGATGCAATAATGCACTATTCAGTCATCATATGCAAATCACCTCATAGGGCCATGTGCAGCGCAACAGGGATCCTTAGCATCCCATTACCATTGCTCACAGGCTCATTTGCATGTGTTGCACCTTTAAAGCATCACGCCACAGCACAGGCCATGGACTGGTATTGCAGCCAGTTTGGTAAGTGGATGATGACTCTGGGAGTGAGAGGCTCATATCTACAGTGCAACAGAGCACCTTACTGTGCCATGCTGCCACTGACATCCATGTCTGTCACTGTCCACAGGTAGCACAATGTCTGAGGCTGAGGGAGAGGATGAGCATGGGCTTGCATGGAAGATCAGGCCCAATTTCACTAAGGAGGAGCATCAGGCCCTGTTCAAGGCCTACCTCAACAGGGAGGACCTGCTGAGTGGTGCCGTGGGCACACCACAGGACATGTCGGCCATGTGGGAGGCAGTGGCCACCTATGTGAATGCACATGGCAGACACCAGAGAAATGCCCAGGAGTGCTGGAGGAAGGTGGGGATGGACAAACACCATATTAAACAGAAGATGGCAACCATCAGGGCATCACACAGCAGGATGGGTGGCAGACCACCCACCGCACCAGCACTGATGGTGACAGAGTCGCTGGTGGCAGCTCCCATCATCCATGCCACCATAGAGGGCATTCCTGGTGGTGGTTTCCAGATGAGTGGCAGCCCCTTACAGCATGGTGAGTCACCATGCACCATGCAAGGAGGGATATGGGCAGTACCATGCAGGTGGGCCTGCCGCCATGTTGCACAGCCCTTGTGGGTGGGGCATGAAGCTGTCCATGGTGCACCGGTGGATAATGGCCATGGCAGTGTGCACCCCTGGGTGCAGGACCCACCTGCATGGGTGCTTCACCTCCACTGACTCTGTGTTCCTGTTTTCCAGTGCCATCACATCTCCATGGAGTGGTACAGGAGGAGGAGGATGCCAACATGGGACCAAAGGAGACGGTGCCATCGACATCCATGGGCATCTGGGACAGGCACCAACTGCAACGTGACAGTGTGGGGCTGCTGGATGTCCTGGGGCTGCAGTTAGATGATGCACTGTCAGAGCTCCTGCTAGGTGAGAGCCTGCCTGTGCTGTGCACAGGCTCCCGGCTGGGAGGTGTGTCCGACTCCGATGATGATGATATGACATTGATTCTGGACAGCACCATATGTGGTGTCAGCCATGGTCCAGGGACAGATGCAGGCACTGTCAGGGCCCAGTGCTGCTTCTGTGGCTGCGCAGCTGCCCCCTGTCCATGGCAACACAGTGGTGTGTGGTGCCACCACTGTGCCTGGCATGGGGGAGAGGGAGTGCTGTTTCCGGCATGGCTGCACTGGGCATGGACCAGCAGATGGATGGACAGCAGTGGCAGGATGCAGTGTCCACCAGGCAGCATGCCACAGGGGCTACCACCAGTGTGCCTGTAGCCACACTACCCTCAGTGCAGTCCCTTGTGCAGCGTCCACCAGAGAGGGGTGCTGACCAGTGTGCTGTGTCACCCCCAGCAGGCCAGCATCTGGCCAGGATGTGCAGGATGCCTACTGGCTGGCTGGCTGAGCACACCCAGCTGCTGCGGCCATCCATAGACAACCATGCACTGCTTTCTACAGAGATCCATGCACTGCAGGCTGAGGTGCATCAGCTGGCTGAACAGCAGGACAGAGGACGTGTGCGCAGCTCATTGATGAGATCCGCCAGCTGCAAGAGGCCATGACCGCATCTCTGGACTGCATGACCAGTACCATTGTGATTGGATTTGCATCACTGGCATCCAGTGGGCACAGCCATGCACATAGGACTCCCCGCAGTGCTACTTCAACACCACAGTCCCAGCATCTGGCGACCCTGCACGACTGACTCTGGTCTCCAACGTGGCCATCCCTGACACCTCCGGCGTGAACCTGCTCAGCCAGCTCTATGCCCCAGCAAGGATCCAGTCACATTCTCAGTCCTCCACCCCCATGAGTGTGTTGGACACTCCCCCAGTGGATGTTGGGAAGCCTGTGGCTGCCAAACGGCCTGGGCGCACAGCTGCCCACTTGGCTGTTGTGGCCGTGGCACCGCATGGTAGGCCTGCTGGGTGTGCTGCCCTTCTCTGCTGTCCACTGCTGCTGCCCAGTGCACACATGGGTGGTGATGCCCTGTGTGTGTGGTGATGTGCATATGTGGTGTGGCACACGCCCCCTGTGTGTGCTGGCCAGGCTGCTGGGCCTTATGGTATGGGTGTGATGATGGCAGCTCTATGCCTGCTGTGCCTGTGTACAGGCATCATGCATCTGATCCATGCCATGTCCTGCAGCCCATGTGTGTGTGCCCATCCCCGTGCTGTGTGCTGTGTGTGTTTGTGTGACTCTGTGTCTACAATGGAAGCTGAGTGTGCCTGTGTCACTGCATGCATCCTTATGTGCTCGTCCAGCCCTGTGGCTGGGGTGGTGGTCAGTGCAGGCCCTGCACATGTGTCGTTACACTTCCCTGCAGTCTCCAAAATGCTCCTGAGTGATGGTGGCCCTGTGCCTCCTGGACTCCACCACCATCCAGGGGTCCTGCCTCTCCATGGGTGGCTGCACACCCCCTTCTGGCTCATCATCCCCATCATCCCCACTGCTGTCAGCCTCATCCACCTGGACTGCTATCCCACAGGCAATGGCCATGTTGTGCAGCATGCAGCAGGCCAGGAATAGGCCACATGCTTTCAATGGGCTGTACTGAAGGGCACCACCTGACCCGTCTAGGCAATGGAACTGCATCTTGAGCATGCCAAAGACACATTCGATGACATTGCATGTGGCGGTGTGTGCCTTGTTGTATCTCTCTTCCATGGGAGTGGACAGTCGCCGGTAGGGGGTGAGCAGCCAGGGCCTGAGCAGGTATGTGCTGTCACCTGTGTGAGGAGAGGATGTGGTTATCTCTGTGCTATGCTTGTGCTACCCCATCACCCCTCCTTCCTCCACTCCCTCTCCCCTGTGTCATTACCTTCCTTCCCCGGCATTGCTACACCCACATCCATCCCTGTGCCTTGCTCACCTAACAGATGCCCCGTGGGGATATCCCCATGCTCGAATCTCTTGCTCAGGATGGAACTGCGCCAGATGTAGGCATTGTATACACTCCTGAGGTGTGTGGTGCAGACATTGATGATGCACACTGTGGAATTGCACACCACATGGTAGTTGATTGAGGGGTACCCCTTCTTGTTCATATATGCTACCCCTCTGAGCCAGGTAGTGTGCATATTGCCATGTGGGTGCAGTCTATGGCCCCTACTATGCCTGGAATGCCTGCCACCCTGTGGAACTCCTGCATGTTTGCTGTACACTCTGCCTGTGTGCTTGGGAATTGTATGAACTCCGAAGCATGTGGTAGCAGAGTGTTGAGGAACTGTGTGAGGAGGCAGGATGTGGTCAGACTGGGTGTTCCCTGTGATGGCACCCGTTGGTCTCTGGAAGGTGCCCGTGGCAAGCAGACATGTCACTGCTGTCATCTTGGTCTCCACAGACATGGCATGACTCCATCTGGTGAGTGTCTGCAGCTCTTCACTGCATAGCTCACAGAGCTTCCTCAGAATTGCCCTGTTCAGGTGGTACCAACCCATGATCTCCATGTTGCTGTAGTCCTCAAAGGTGAGGTAGGCACAGTACCATCTGTGTTGGGCATACCGCCGATGGGACCTTCATCAGCCACGGTGCTTTTCCTTCCTCCTCCTCACACCCCTCATTACCTGCTCCATGATAAATGGATCTGCATCCATGGTGCTCTAGTTTGTGCTCAGGGTTGCACATCTGCTGTGTGTGTTTGAGCCTGTTTTTTATAGGCTCAAGTCCAAGTGGTGCATCCTGTGGTTTGCTCCTGACTTGCACCACCGTTTTGGGTTGAATATTCCATTGCGCCACATATTCATGGGTATGCCCCCTTGTACTTGCGCTGCATACATTACATTTTTGCCGCAGTGCAATGAGACTTGTGCCACGCAGCTGCAGTGGTTGAATATGGCTATGCAGCACAAGTCTGTAGTTGCACCAGTGCAACTGCTCTGAATATCTGGGCCTATGAATACAACCAGAAAATAGCTTCAAAAAAAAGGCATCAAGCATATCAACATATCTGCATAATACAGGCATTGGGGAGCCAAAATATGTACAGAGATACAATATGTAGCTAAACATGTTATCAACAAGCTCCCATAATCTGGATACAGAGATAGATATAAGGCAACCAAGGATAGGGTCAGAAAAATAGCTGTAATCTCCCACTGTAATGCATACCCCAATTTGGAAAGGTCATGGGGATCTGCATGCCTCTGGACTCCACATCCTGTGAAAAGATGAAATTAGAAGATGAGGTTAAATGGATGGGAAGGAGAAGGATGAGTGTAAGAAAAGAGTGATTACAGGGCGAAGGGGTGGAAGAGAAATTCTGGAGAAGCAGAAAAAGATAGAAAAAAATAAAAGATTTGAGGTACTCTAACTAAGTAGGTTTAAGGTACAGCAACCATGACATCTCTATAGAAACATGTTCATTTCTATAACTGCAGTAGAGATAAAACAATAATTATTAAAACAGTTTCAGGTCCCAATCAGCATTAAGGCTTTAGAGTTTTCATAATAAAGGTCCAGAAACTCTCCCTTTGCAGTAGTTTCTGGAGTCTGTCTCCATCCTTCCTGTTCTGCCTGATTCATTCAGTGACCCAGAATTTGAGGAGAAGATGGGTCATTGTTATGTAATTCATCAAAGTGTGACCCAAAAGGTGTCATATCATTGGCATCTTTAATGACCCTAACATGTTCCCGAATGCAAGTCTTGGGGCCAGATATTCAAAACTTTGCGTTGGGTGCAAACCGTCTGCGCCGGGTTTGTGCCAGGTTTGTGCAGGTCCCCTAGATTCAAAAGACCAAATAGTGTGGGCAAACTGCATTATAGCTGAGCAGAATTATAATGTATGCATTGTGCAAAGAGAAGGGATGTGTACATGAATACAGGCACTATGCTATATTCAGCATGTTAGTGCTACTTAAAGTGTGTTTTTGCAACTTTGTGTGACACTTTGCACAGTGCAAATTACTGCCCAGAAAAAGGTAATCTTAACTCTGGGCAAAACAAGGATAGGGGTTATGGACACAGCAGCAACAGGCAACATGGCCATAAGCAACAACAGCATCATGGTGCACCTGATGACTGCAGCCAATGAGGAGGCAGAGAGGGCAAACAGCCACCCTGGGCCACTCCATATACCATGGAGAAGACATGCTGCACACACGTCCAGTCCCCCATAGGGTAAACCATCACAATCCAGCATACACATGCAGAACTGGAGGAATGGAAGGTACTGAGGGGAAGGTGTACAGGTGGCCAGACTGCACCACATAGTAGGTGCTGCCACACATCTGGGGCTGTCCACACAGTGCACATGTGCCAGTGATGGGAATGCCTCTCACGTCAGTGTGCCTGTATGATGGCATGCGTCTTCTCCCATGGGCACACACAGCACACCTGTTCAGGCTCCCTGTCACACACTACCAACCACGTGTAAGTTAGTGTTTATTTATTTATTGAAAAGTTTCAAAAGGAAAGGCACATTGAAAATTTTCAAATTGCTCATCTCACTGAGCGTCCTGGGGTAGGAGACAATGGGGGTACATAATCATAAAAACATTACGTTTGTCATTTGTCGGCCAGGAAACACATGGCCAAGGTAAACACACTACATCATTAGAAAATATGAGACAGTAGAATAGGCAAAACAGTTAGAGATATATACAAGAAAAAGAAAAAAAGGAGTCAGAATATATACAACACAATATGAGTTTTTATCAATACTGGGGTGGTGCAACATAGATAAACTAGATAGTTAAATAAATTACTGTACAGAACTGCAGTGTACAGAATTATATTGGAGTCTACACCTGTCAAGTGTGAAGAAGGCTTTGAAGGAGGAAGTGAATAAAGGGGGCTAGGAACAGTTGCAGGTAGGATACAGGAAGTTATGAAGGGAGGCTGAGATGGACCAGGGGAGGAGGAATGCCTAATTTGATAAGGTAATACATTCCATAGGTTTGGGAACCTGTGTGAGAAGGTAGTTTGACCTATTGAGGTGGAGCTCCTTGGGATGGTGAAGGTGCGAGAGTCACTAGATCTGAGGGAGTGAGGAGCTGGAGGGCAGGAGGCCTGGGAGGAGGATAGATAGGGGGAAGAGAACCAAACCAGAATTTAGAGATGAATTTCATACAGTGAGCTAGATGTCGGATTTCCAGTGAGGGAAGAGCAATTGAGTGATATAGAATACAGTGGTTAGCGAGTGGGGGGGGTCTCCAGGGTGAAGCGACAGAAGGCACTGAAGAGGGTATCCAATCTGGTTAAGGAAGACTACAGTGCGGCACTTTAGACTACATCATAGTAGTCAAAAATAGGTAAAATCAATTTCTGCATGAGCTAATGTCTATCTTAATGAGGTAGGCAGCTTCAGTTCCACTAAAGGGCTTCTACAGTAGTTTGGGACACAGCTTTTTCAGAATGGAGTCTCTATGTCCAGAAAAGTTGAGGTGCTGGTCTAGCCAGTCCTCAAGATACCGAAAGGAGGATGTGTCCTCTAGAGTTGTACCATCAAGGGTGTGGAAAAAGGACAATTTAGCTAGCCTAGAGAGTCTCTGCCTAGTGCCAAAGGTCATGGAGACTATTTTCTTAGTGCTGAGGAAGAGCTGATGGAAGCTTAACCAGAGCTGAACTTTCTTGAAGTCATGCTGGAGATTGGAAGAGACATCAGAGGGGGATTTGCCAGAAAAGAAAAGGACTGTGTCGTCAGCATACATATTGATCAATGAGGTAGTACAGACTGATGGGAGATCATTCAGTACAATGGAGAATAATAGGGGGCCAATGACTGATTCTTGAGGCAGACCAGTGTTTATCGGGAGAGTTGGGGATGTGATATCAGCAATTTTGACTGACTGGTTCCTATCTATTAGGTAGGAATTGAACCGGCTAATTGATGAGTCAGACAGGCCAGCCATACTCAGATTACCTAGAAGGAGGGGGTGGGAGACTGCGTCAAAGCCCTTAACGAGTTCAACAAGAATGGCTGAGGTTTTTTGACCACTATCCATACCTAAAAGAATGGAATCGGGGTAGCCTAAGTAGGGAAGTGGTGGTAGAGTGATCTTTCCTAAAACCACATTGATAGGGGGTAAAAAAGGCAGAATTAGAGAGGACAGTAGAGAGTTGTGCAAGAACTAGATGCTCCCGAAGCTTGGCAAGTATTATGAGGAGTGATATGGGCTGATAGTTCCCCGGAGTGGAGTGATCACCTCCCTTAGGTAAAAGGAGAACTACGGCGTACTTCCAAGAGTGAGGGACAGTGGCAGAGGAGAAGGAGAGGCTCATACTAAGGTTTTGAGAGAACAAGAAGGTGATTGTCCATAACGCTCTTATACTAAGCCAAATGATAATATGAAAGGTCATAACCCGTATATTGACTAATTTATCCAACCTATATTTAAGCCCCACTAGACACATTACCTACATCCGATGAAGAACCATTAATAACAACATTTTGTGTTCTATCTTGTAACCGATTATTAATCCAACTAATGATATGATTATTTATATTTAAGTTATGAAATTTAGTAATAAGTGCCCAATGAGGCACGACATTGAATGCCTTACTGAAGTCAATAAAGACAATGTCGCAAGGTGTGGTATAATCAAGAAAGAAGCTAATATTCTCATAAAAACACAATAAATTAGTGAGACAACTTCTACCACTTTTAAATCCTTGTTGCTCTAAGTCTTGACAATTTAACATTGGTGTTACAATATATTTAATAAGACTCCCTAGAGTTTTACATACAGATGATGTCAAACTTATGATGCAATAATTCTCCCAGTTGTTTTTTGGCCCTTTTTTATGTATTAGTATGACACTGGCCTTCTTCCAGTCATCTGGAACATAATTTTCTACCAGGAACTTTTTAAATATGATCTTTAATGGGAGAGAAATATGTTTAGCTAACAGAAATAATAGATGCACTGCCAGATTGTCAGGACCAGAGCAGTATTTACCCTTAAGTGTAAGCAATTTATTGAATATTATTTTTTTTTTAAAAGTTATAACAATATCCTCATCTTTATTAATAGATTTTGATGGATTATAGTTAGTGCCTGTGCATATATTACAGAACTCCCTATTAAATAAGTCAGCCATGAATTCAGGATTGTAAACTATTTTATTATTTTGCAAAATTGGGCCGACTTGGCAGACAGAATTTTTTAATGAATTAATATATGAATAGAAACCCTTACTGATATTTTTTGGCACTGTTGGCAAGCTTGTGCTCCCATCTTTGATTTTGCCTTCTTGATGGATGATTTACATTTAATCTGAATTATTTTATAAGCTTCCCAGTTAGCACTTGACCTGTTCTTTACATAGTTATTATATTTCTTCCTTTTTAATCATATTAATCTTTTAATAGAGGGGTTAATCCATTTGGGTGATCATCTTTGACTATGAACTTTGGGTTTGGAAGGAGCAAATACAGCTCTTATATCAGAGGTAATTGTTTTAAAGGTAAACCAACTTTGTTCTGAATTTAAGTTAGAGGGGATGGACTTCCAATTAACCTCCTTAATAACCTTCTCAATAGAGACAAGATCCACTTTATTATATAAATAGGTGTTAGTATTATTACAAGTAAATGTATAACATTTATTAATGGTAAACAAAATAGTATCATGATCACTACCTGCAATAGGGTCAATGATTTTTAAGTCTATAATAGTTCACCATTACAAATGATAAGATCTAGGATTTTATTTCCCCTAGTTGGCGCTGAAACATGTTGTATGAGATTAAGCTCAGAACAAGTAGACAGACATTTTTTTACCTTTACTACTTATAGCAGTAAGGTCCTGCTAGTTAATATAACCAAGATTAAAATCACAAGTAATGACAATATACCCAAGTTCACTAGACTGCTCCATCTTTGTCAGAATGACATCAAGTACACAAATAGGTGAATTGAGGGGATTATAGCAACTCCCAAGTATAATAACATCATTCTGTGCCAAAAAGATTTTAACCCAAATAGTTCTGGTAGATATGTCATTAGTTTTTATAATATCTGTTATGTCCACAGTGTTCAGAGTGTCTTTTATAAATAAATCAACACCACCACCCTTTCTATTTTGTCTATTTAGTTTATATAGTCTAAAATCTGGTAGATAGCAGTCCCATAAAGCTTTATCATCTCCCTATGTTTCACATACCGATACAATATCAATATTATTATGGAAGATTATGAACTGAAGTTTGTCCATTTTTGGAGTAAGACATCTTGCGTTAAAACTTAAAACCTGTAATTGTTTTGTTGATAATTTATTAACACTAGCTGTTTTGTGAGATGATGGCTTAACCTTCATCTCCACCCATTATTCAGTTTAAATAATTGTTGATAACTGACAAGAACTGCTTGCTCAAAATAACATTACCCCACCTGTTTAAATGTAACCCATACCTACTGAATAATTCATCTCTACCATCAAAAACTTCCCAATGGGTGACACAAACAATGTCCTGTTGCAGACACCATTTATGAAGCCAATTATTAATAATCTTAATTTTCTGATTGAGAAATGGGGAAAAACAGGGAATAGGAAGGTTTTCTGAAATACAGATTTTACATCCAATTTCTACCAATTTGTTGGTTAGACCCACAAAGGCTGACTTAATGTCGCTTATTGAATCATGATAAATATTATTGGCTTCGTCATGTATGATGACAATTGGGTTATACCACACTCAGTCATAATATTGTCCAGCATGTTCGAGATATCTGTAAGCTTATCGCCACTAAAGCTGGTGCAAGTTCTATTAATTTTATCTGGATTGCAGATGGACCTGTCCAAATGCTTTATCATCAAATCCCCTATAACCAGTACCTGTCTTGAAGGGGGGCTATTAGTAAGAGGAACATCACTGTTATGGACTGGAGTGCCTAAATTGTTGGGTATAGTATCATTAGTAAAGTTAATCAGTGGCTGGTCATCAATGACTAAATCCTGCTGGGGAGGAAGGGTAACGAGGGATGTGCCATTTAAATCACCTGATAGGTTGCATCCAAAAGAGCTAGGGGGTAAATTGATTAATTTAGATTCCTGAATTTGCAGGGGGTTAAAGCAATCAAATCTGTTAGATAATGGGATATTGTGGTGTGTCGTCGCAAGTTCTCTTTACTGTCTATACTTTACCTTAGTTTTTCTATGTACTCAATAACCACACCCAATGGTTATTCCAATAACACTCAGTTTATTGTCAGCACATATATGTGGGAGCCTCAGCTAAAGGAGAGAGCTCCTCGATCATTGTTCACAGAAACTTATATACCTTTGCAGTTTAACAGTCTAACAGTGATCTCATTTTACACATGCTTACAACAGCTTCTCCTTATCTCTAGCAAAAACCTCAGATTCAGCACTTTCCGTATAAGGAGTTGTTTTTCCATACTTTATGTCCCCCTTTATCTTAGTTACAACCAGCTGTATTTAGCTTCATTTGTTTCAAGGTTTGCTTATCTCTGTCAAACAACCTTTGTCCTTTGTTCTAGTCAGCACAGAACTGTACATTCATTATGGCTGTTTTACAAAGCAGATAGATTTTAAAGCATATGAAAAGCAACATGGCTATATGGCTATAACAAAGCAGATAGTTTCAGAGCATATGAGAAGCAACATATCTATATGGCTATAATCACATATAACAGTTATAAGCTCTGGTACAATAAGCTTTAGGATATAAAGTTATTATACTTTAGGATATATAAAAATTCCACCACAGATGTTCAGCCTTTTCTACCCTTTTTGTAACACCTGGTGCTTTGTACTTTGTGCCATATGTTATCACTATTACCCTCAAGAACATCATCCTCCCTTGCTCTTTTCTTAGTAACTTCACTTGTAGTGGTTAAAGAATTAGAGGGTGTTTGGAATAATAATGAATTGCTAGTTATCTGTCTGTCATTAACTGATTCAGCTAGAGGTGTGGGGTCAATAGCACACTGAGCATTTTGGGGAGAATCAGAGCTTCTGACTAGAGGCAAGATATTTAAAGTGCTAAACCTTTCGGCCATTTTTATTTGACTGACTTATCCATTTTTTTAGGCAGAGGAAAATAAGCTCATTTCATGCTTTGTAAAGCAGACAATGGGGTAGAGATAGCATGATCAGATAGGAACAGAAGTCTGGGTTCAAGATCATCAGGTGAGGAACCTTTGGACGGATTGAGAGCAAGGAGTGCATTCAGAGTGACTGTTAGGTGACTGGGGCAAAGGAGAAATAGTAAGAGCAGTTGGAGTTTGTAGAGGTTTTATTAAGGTCAGGCAAGCATGGGAGTACTGGAGGGAGAGAAGTAAGGAGGGCAGAGGCACAAGAGGTAAAGTAAGAGTTGAATTCCACTGCAGCAGTGAGATGGTCAGAAGTTAGAACAATGTTTACATAGTGGAGAGGGGTTTGAGGTTTTGATGGCGTGGAGAAGGAGAGTACAACTTTCCAAAACTTTGAGGAGGTGCTAACGTTAGTTTCCAAAGTGGATCGAAAGTATTCAGACTTTGCTAGGCAAATTGCTTTACAGCAGGAGTTTCTAACGGCACGGTATATGTCATGATCAGCGTGGGTCTTTGAGGCATTTGAGTCTTCAAACATGGTTGCTTGCTTTCATGCAAGCCAATAGTTCTGGTGTGATCCATGGAGGTGGTTACTCATGTCTCTGGAACATTTAAAAGGAGTGTGTTTGTTCCAGATGTCAAGAAAATGACCTTGGAAGTATACCAAGGCGTCATTGATGGAGCAAGCAGAGGGAAATGGGGGACCAGTCCATTCAGTCAAGACACTGGTGTAAGTTGGGAGGTCAAGGGACTTGTATGTACGGATTGTCAATATTTTGTGTGGCACTTTTTAACGGTGTATTTTACAGACTATATAAATCATGTGATGGTAATTTAGTGTATTCAGGAGATGGCCAGATTCTATTACTCTATGCTTGTGTCTAGTTAGAGCCCAGCCAATAAGCAAATGGTTTCCAGTTTTTGGTTTTAGGTGAGTTGGTTCAAGAATCATTTGCATTAGGTTAAGGGCAGAGATGGCATTGCGAATTTAGGTTAAAATCACCCAGAATGTACAGCTTCCCAGTAGAGGTGAGCATTGTAATTTCGGTGAGGAGGTTAGAGGCAATAGTGGAGGAGAGGCCTGGATGGCACTACATCCCTGCAACATAGAGAATGAGTAGGGTGGGGAAAGTCTCAAGACGATAGCCTCATAAGCACCAGGGACCAAAGCAGATAGGACCGTGGTAGTTTGCATAGAGGTAGAGGTGTATATCACTGCTCCGCCACCCCTGCCAGTGTGGTGTTGTCTGGAGATATTATAACCTGGGATGGTAATAGAATTATCTTGGATTTCATTATTGAGCCAGGTTTTCTATAGTATAAGGAGATCAGGGGCAAGGGTTAAGGCAAGTGGTTGCAGCAGGACTAGTTTGGGCAGAAGGCTCCATATGTTGAGGTGGAATATCTTAAGACCACGTGGGAGGCAAGGTATGTTTGGGCAGGGGAGACTGTGGGTGGAATAGTAGGTGATGGGGTGGTGGAAGATAGGGGCCCAGGGTTTGGATTTATATCCCCAGCAGATAAGAGGAGGAGTGTGATAATTATATAATGAAGCTTCAAGCTCTTATACCAAGGCTTTGTTGGGGAAGGGCTGGTTAGAGTAAGAGAATAATATGAGGTGGAGAAATGAATCATTGATGAGTTTAAGATGGCAAATGAGTTCGGGATGGATGTGAGGGAAGCACAGGCAATGGAAGGGGAATATGACCAATAATGATGAAAAGGAGAGGAGGAACCTGCACTTGGGAGTGTAGTGTTTAGGATTAGTTGGGGTGTAATTTGGGGGGGTACCAGGGTAGTTGTTTTGGTAGTGCGAGGGGGGGATCAAGGTGGAAAATAAGGATGAAGGTGAAGAAAGTGAGGCATACGGCAAGAGGTTTTGAAGTAAGGCAAGCCAAAGTGGTGCACGTTATGTGCTAGCTAAGTAGAGAAATAGGTAAGCCTAACTAGAGTCAGTAAATGGGGCAGAGGTCCTGTGAAGGGAAGTGTTGCAGCTTGAGGTGAGCATCCCTAGTGTACAGCAGTTATAAGCTGTTAATGGACAATTTGGAACTTAGAAATATTAGCATGTGATCATTTAACATTCAGTAGCTATATAAGTAAGAGTACGGGCAGCTGGCTTTCCAAACGCTGTGCCTTCGGGAGCGCCCAGTCAGGGGGGCGCCTAAAACTATGAGAAGAGGAGGGCACAATTAACACTTTACTGCTGGATGCATTAATCAGGGGGTGGGCAGACAAGGGTGGACAAAAGATAGATAGCAGGGAGCCGACGACACAAGGTCTGTGGCTAGAAAACGGAGGGGGGAGAGGTTTACAGTTAAGACAAAGTGAGACAAGGGGATAGAGATTAAAGCAAGACAAACAGAGGGAAAGGAGGTGGTGATCCAGTAATGAGTGCACAGAGAACTGTTAGGTTGGACAAGGCTTAGAGAAAGCAATAGGTAAAGTAAAGATGAAGACGATAAGGGAAAATCAGAGATAAACCAGATTAATAAACAGCAGTAAAAATTTGAACTGAAGCACAAACTATCAGAGACTATACTTAGCATATACTGTGTAGGTAACTTATACTGAAAGCATTTAAAAACCAGCTGTGTTTCACTGGTAAGAAATTAAACTGTATGTTTCACAAAAGCAGAATTTAGAAATTACAGTAAATACACAGTTAAGAGAAACAGAGAATTTCACCAGACAAAAGCCGGTACTGGGCAGAGAGTCCTGGCTCTGCTAACGCAGTAACCAGTCAGAGTTTTTTGGGCCAGAGCAGTAGGTTAATCAGGATTCAGAGATGGAGGTGCCAAGTGAAATTTGATTGATGGCATGGTTTTGGAAGCATACCTGAAGCTGGTCCCTGGAAGGAATGGGTGGCCGTGGAGTAGTAGGCAGCAGCCGAAAGAGGCGTCACTCTGCTTGAAGAGAGGAGGGTGGCTGGCTGTACAAATGCTGCACCTTCAGGGGTGCCCAGTCAGAGGGGCTCCTAAAGCTGAAGCTGGCCCCTGAAAGGAGCGGGCAGACATGGAGTAGCGGGCAGTGGCCAAAAGAGGCACCGCTCTGCTTGAAGAGGGTAGGGTGGCTGGCTTTCCAAACACCACACCTTTGGGAGCACCCGGTCGGGAGGGTTCCTAAAGCTGAAGCTGGTCCCTGGAAGGAGTGAGCAGTTGTGGAGTAGTAGGCAGTGGCTGAAAGAGGTGCCACTCTGCTTGAAGAAGGTAGGGCTACTGGCTTTCCAAACACCACACCTTCCCATGCCACTGGCACAGCATATGTGGGTCATAGGACAGTATGACTGTGGTGTTCACTGTTAGAACACACCTGCCAGCTGTGCATGTCACTGTGTGGATAGCAGCAGTAATTGTTGCCTGACACACCATAGGCATTGCTGTGTCCCTTACAATATCAGCTACTATGGTACTGTACTGTCTGATATACACTGTAGCAGAAATAACAATATGTCTATGGAATGAAGCACAACCACCCATTCCTGTGGTGCAAGTCCACTGGGCCACAAAAGTCTCTGCTTCTGTGTCCAAACCCAGCCTGCAACTACTGAACTGTTTATCATGTCTGACATATAAGTGGAGCTGTGAGCACACACAGCCTGCAGCTACTGACCTTAGTTCCAGTCTGACATGTTGGTGGAGCTGTGTGCACCATGCAATAGCTTGGGCAATCTACATGGTAATGTATACAAAGCAGGACATAATGAGATACTAATGTGGCTGTTTGCCCATGGATTGCCTAAGAAGGCTTATTTGCGTAGGAGCTTTGTGTATAGCAAAATTTAGAGCTGGGCTAATGTGCTAGCGCCAGGCAAATGAGTTAGCCCCGGGCAAACCTGTCAAAACCATAGCACAGTTCTGCTGTGTTTGGCCTGCAATGTTGTTTGCAGTTGTTGAGTACCACTTCTTGCTATCACCCACACTGGCCACCTACTGCAACTCTGCATTACTCCACGTCTGTATGCACTGGGCTTCTGTTGCAGTTTGGCCTTTCCAGTTTCTATATTCAGAGCTGTCATTTGCTGGGCTATTTTTGCACTGCACTCTCAGCCCTGTTTGCATGGCTTCATTTGCACACTATATTCAACTGATTTAGACCCAGGGCTATTCCCTTGAATATAGTTCGCACATGGTTCTGGGCTAATTTTTTCATGCCATGCATTGCTAATTTTGCCGCATGGCTAAGTTTTGAATATCTGGTCCTTGGAGTCTAATGATTCCACAAATGCACATTTTTTGGCTTAGAGGGCTGTATGCCTCAACGGCTTCTTTAAATACCCTCTTCAACAAACTGCAAATGTAGTTAAACAAAAAAACTCCCCTCTCCACTATTCAAATTGCTTCACAATTAAGTTTTACTTGCAGTGCCTCTTTATTGTCCTCCGAATAGCAGAAAACAGCTTGTGCAAAACCAGAAATAGTAGAAAATGACACCTCAAGGGACTCATACAAACATACAAAATTGCCAGCAGAAAAAGGCCCACAGGTCTATGAAGTATACCCGATTGTGCAGCTCTTAGTTTTATATTACTACAGCTGTCCCAGCTCCACCCAAACCCCTCCCTTCCTCCCCTCCTGCTAACTCAGCGATTTGTGCATTTCTGTTTCATCAAACATACTTGTATGTGCCTGAGGTTTTAGATGTTTTTAAAATCCATAATCATGTTCAAAATCCCACATGCATAGGTGCAGGAAAGGTAAAAATGGAGAATAAAGCAGCAGTGCAATGAAACTGAGAAAAAATGTGACCCTTCCTTTTTATGTTTGCTTGCACGCATGTGCAAGAAACATAGTGCCATCATTCGAGTTTTTGTAGGTGTGGCACCCTGTCTTCCAATTCAGTCAGAATGCTTGCAGGCACAGCCACAGTTCACCAATGAATGTTGCAGCTGTCTATGACAGCAGTTGAAAATGCAGTGCCGTACAGTTGAAAGGGAGAGCTCCGCTTCAGTGAACAGCAATAAAATAGTGTTGATTAGCATATTGCCAGCAGTCCTGATTGTATACATCTCTGCTTTCTCTTCCTGGAACATAAATTCAGTTTGAAGTGAACTTTTCCTAGGACTATCTTTCTGGGAGGAGGCAAAGGGGGTTCCCAATCCCCCATCGGCTCAATTAACCCCCCCCAAAAGAAACAGACTTCCAGTTGCAATGCTGGGAGCCACCCCCTCACCGTGGCACACATCTGTATGGCTGACAGGGATGCCAATCCCCGCCGGCTCCACTGCCCCCAAAAAGCTCCAGCTGCCACGCTGGAAGCCCACCCCAGCATGGCACAAGTCCCGCATCATCATCCTCAGCTCCACTGCCCCCCCCAAAAAAGATCTTTCAGCTGCCACGCTGGGAGCCCACCACAGCATGGCACAAGTCCTGCGTCATCCTCCTGAAAAGAAAAAAGACACCTGAAAAGAAAAAAAATGGTCCCTCGTTGATTGTCTTGCCCCCAACTCGCATCCACCCTCTGCGCATCCACCTCCCTATACCCCCACCTCACCCCATACTTACCTCCGGAGGCTGGCAAAATGATCTTCGGTGGACTGGGAACATGTCTGCTCTCTTCAAAGCCGACCGCAAATGAAGAAATGCCGGTAAGTTGTATAATGGAATAAATAGTTTTTTTTCAACTTTGATGCATATCTCAGGCATTTTTTTGGAATTTTAGCACCAAATTTTCAACATGGGGTTTTTGGGACTCCTCTTCGTGAATTCTGGCACTGTCATGGTGTTAATCGGCCCTGAAAGGTGATTTCGTGTCACTGCACGGAACCACCTTTCAGGACCAATTTATGAAATGACGGTGTCACATTTCAAGAGATAGGCCCCCAGAAACCCTATGTTGAAAATTTGGTGAAAAATTCCCAAAAATGACTGATTTACGAGCGTGCGTTGTGCAGTTCTTATGCACGCTCGTAAGTTCACAAATTTTTTATATTTTCAGTCTAGATTTTCAACATCGCCATTTTACCATACCTCCTTATGAGCAGTACAGCTGTTATTTTTCACATCTCACCCAAAATGTGTTTCGACGCATGTAGCGCACAATGGCGCAGTCGTGTGCAAAATCAATGTTCGGGACAGATTAAGAAAATCACAGTGGCACTGTTCATGAGCAGAGTTCTTAAAATGGCTATGTTAAAAATTTGGTGACAAAAGTCCATAAAATGACTGTGTTACGCACGAGCATTGCGCAGTTTCCACACACCCTCGTAAGTTCATGAATTTGTAATACTTTCAGTCCAGATTTTCACCACTAGCATTTTTCCACACTTCCTTATGAACAGTACAGCTGTTGTTTTTCACACCATGGCCGAAATGTGTTTTCGCACTTCCAGCTCAGAAATGGATGGTCGCTGTGGGAAATTACTGTTTGGGACAGATTAAGAAAATCACAGTGACACTGTTCATGATTAGAGGTCCCAAAATGCCTGTGTTGACATGCTGCTGTAAAAAATCCCCAAACTAATTGCATTACGGGTGTGCATTGTACAGATTCTATGCACACTCGTGACTTCATCGGTTTTTTTAATATTTTCTCTGCAGATTTTCAACATTGCCATTTTTTACACCTCACCATGAACAGTACAGCTGTCATTTTTCACATCCTGTTCAAAATTTGTTCTTGCACCTGTGGTGCCAAATGGCCTAGTCGCTGTGCAAAAGCAGCTTTCGGCTAACAAACTGATATTGTCACTGTTCATGAGGTGGGGGGTCATAAAAAAAACATGTTGAAAATATAGAGTGAAAATACCAACGAACACCTAAGGGTTTCTGACCATAACGCCCCACGCTGTAGAGAATGACAGGCATCAGGGGTGTGACTTGGGATTGTCACCTGTAATGCCCATACTATTCATAGAAACATAGAATTTGATGGCAGATAAGGACCGCTTGACCCACCTAGTCTGCCCATTTCCCTACCTAACGGATAAGCTGCAGACCCTAGTAAACCAACGGCCTAATTTCTCCTACCTCCCAGTAGACTTGCCTTATGTCTGTACCATGCATTACTGAATTTCCCCACTATTTTTGACTCTAAGACCTCCTCAGGAAGGCTGTTCCATGTATCCACAACCCTCTCTGTGAAGAAATACTTCTTCACATTACCTCTGAGCCATTCCCCCTCTATCTTCAAATTCTGCCCCCTTGTTTTTGCTCATCTCTTTTTCTGACAGATGCTACCCTCTTGGACTTTGTTGATTCTCTTGAGGTATTTGAAAGTTTCTATCATGTCCCCCCTCCCTCCCTTTCCTCAAGGTTATACATCTTTAGTTCCTTTAGTCTTTCTTCATATGTCTTTTGATGCAGACCCTGCATCATTTTGTTGTCCCTCCTGACAGCCTCCACCCTGTCTATGTCTTTGTGGAGATGGGGTCTCCAGAACTGTACACAGTACTCAGATGTGGTCTTTCAACTGTCTGTACAGAGGGCCAACAACTTCCTGTTTTCAGTGGTGATGCCTCTCCATGCATCCCAGTATCCCCCAGCCCTCCTTACTGCCTTCTCACATTGCTGGCCCACCTTTAGGTCATCTGATATGACTACCCCAGGTCCCTTCCATTTTTGTTGTTGTCAGTATCTCACCCCCATTGTGTACTCTTCCCTGGTTTTTGTTTCCCAGATGCATTACTTTGCACTTCTTTGCATTGAATCTAAGCTGCCATACATTTGACCATTCCTCCAACCTTACTAAGTCCTTTTCATCCTTTCCACTCACCTTGTAGCAACCCTGTTGCAGACCTTTGTGTCATCTGCAAAGAGACATACTTTCCCTTCTAGTCCCTCTGCAATGTCACTTATAAAGACATTAAAAAGGACCAGCCCCAGTATTGAACCCTGCGGTACCCCACTAGTAACCCTCCTTTCTTCACTGTGGACTCCATTTACTATTACCCGCTGTGTCCTGTTGTCCAACCAGTGTATTACTCAGGCTACCACCCTGGGACCCACTCCCAGGCTGGCTAATTTGTTTATTAATCTTTTGTGTGGGACTGTGTCAAATGCCTTGCTAAAGTCTAGGTAGGCCATGTCCATAGCCCCTCCCTGGTCTACTGCTTTGGTCACCCAGTCAAAGAAATCAATTAGATTTGTCTGACATGACCTTCCCACTGTGAATCCATGCTGCCTTGGGTCCGGTGCTCCACTGGCCTCTAGGTACTCAACAATTCTTTCCTTCAGAAGTGATTCCATCATTTTCCCTACCACTGAGGTCAAACTGACAGGTCTGTAGTTTCCTGCCTCTGTCTTGCTCCCACGTTTGTGAAGGGGACCACACCATCCTCCCATGATTTATTAAAAAGGGTAGTCAGTGTTGTTACTAGTTCTTCCCTTCAGGCCCCATTGCTTTATCCACTTTCAGTTTTAAGAATTCTTTCAGAACCCTTTCTTCTGTGAAAGGACTAATATCAACCCCGCTATCCAGAGTGCGTCTATTGACTGGATTAGGTATTTCCCCCTGCTTTTCCATTGTGAATACTAAGCAGAAATATTCATTCAGTATCCCTGCTTTTTCACTGTCGCTCTCTGCCCAACCACCTTCCTCTTTGTTCAGCCTCAGTATCCCTGCCTTAGTCTTTCTTTGCTCCCTAATGTACCTATAAAAGGTTTTATCCTCCTTCTTAACTGAGTTGGCTGTCTTTTCCTCGGTTTGGGCCTTTGCTGTTCTGACTGCCTTACCCGCTTCCTTCTGCTTTAGCTGGTACAGTTCTCTGTCCTGCTTCTTCTGTGTTTCCTTATACTTCCTGAATGCTATCTTTTTCTCCCTTACCTTCCCTGCCACTTCTTTTGAGAACCATAGTGGTTTTTCTTTCATTTTGATTTGTTTATTTGCTTCACACAAAGGCTAGTTGCCTCTGTGATGGCAGTTTTGATGTTTCCCCATTGTTGCTCCACTGCACCTTCTTGCCTGTTTGCTAGTGCTTTTCTGAGGCACTCTCCCATTTTGATAAAATCAGCCCTCCTGAAGTCCAGTACCTTCACTTTTGTGTGGCATGACTCTACAGCTAAGTTTATCATGAACCACACCGTTTGGTGGTCACTCATTCCACCCTCACCCACAGCCTGCAGCCAGTGAGAGGTATCGAGGTGTGCCTTGGACTCTTCGGCCCCAAAGTTCACCCCATTCTCCTATACAGCACCCATCTCACTGTATTTCCTGATGGAATAGGGTGAACATAAGGGTCAAAGTCCCCAAGGCACACTATGACACTTGTCAGTGTCTGCAGGTTAGGGTGTGGTGAAATAGAGTGGCCAGTATGCCTGACGACCCAAAGGCATGCCCCAATGCCTGTCAGTATCTGTAGGGTGGTGGTGGGGTTGGCTTCAGTTCAATACTTCACTGCCATTCCTATTATGCAGCTCTGTAACTCCTACACCACCAATACCAATGCCAGCAAGCAAACATTCAGCATTGACAAATGCTTGTTTGTAGTGCTGTAAAGAGTGAAGGATTCTGGCATCAGAATTATCACAGAATGACAATTCCACTGGTCAAATTTCTATTGGAATTTCACTGGTCATTCTGCAGAATTCTAACTGCTGTGATCAGCGGAACTGTATTCCACAGAACAATATTTTCCCACAGTAGATCATTTCACCACCATTTCCACAGAATGAATTGAGATACATAGAATTTAATTATGTGGAAAAGTAGTAGAAAACACATTCTGCATTACTGTGCTGTGGGATTCTGCTGTTCCAGTTCCGATGAAATTTTGTGGAATTTTGTAGAATGCTATAAAATTTTGTTCCATCGGAATTTGAAGATTTCGCACATCACGACTCTTTTCACTATAAAACATTACAGGCATCTTCCATTTTTTTTGGTGGTAAAATTGTGTACATCCACTTACATTTGAGTGGTTTATAAATGTTTGAATTTTTTTTTCCTTTTCCAGAAAAAAGATGGCCTCCACATTTGGCTTAGAAATAGCATTGTAACTCTGGCGAGGTTTAGCATGAAGAAAAAAAAAAAGAATAAACCTCTTGGTGTACAGTATAGGAAGTGTCTAGAAAACTAGATCAACATGTTTTCTAATATTTTTATTATTTGTAGGTGAAACTAGTTTTTTGGCAAAACATTTTTCGTTACATGCTGCTGTACTGTGCAAATAGAAACACTGTAAAACTTTGGCAGCAGCTGGCCTTTTGTCAGGGGCCCTTTCTCCCTCCCTTGACCTGGGAGGAAGGTGCCACCTCCTGGGGTGGGCAGCAGACCCTAGCAACACCCTAGGAGGAGGTAACACCGAGGCTGCCCGCAGGGCAGTGGCATGTGGGGGAGGCAGGAGAAGGAGAGGTAAAAATGAGCGGGAGACCAGTAGCTCCCTTTTTTTCTTCTCCTTCCTTTGATGAGACAGCTCCATTCAGAGGGACCACCCAGCTTATCTGCAGGTAGGTGACTGGATGGCAGTTGGTCCTGGATAGTACAGGATCCTTGCAGCTAGAGATTAATTCCTTTGTGTGGGATATGTGGGGGGAGGAGGAAGGAGAGAAAGAAGAGCTCAGCCTTTGTCTACCCTGTGCGACGTTATGTAGCATGTATAGGTTAGTTGACCCTTCCAATAGTCGACAAGGTGGCCTAGTAGGGCAGCCATGGACAGCAGCAGCAGGCAGAAGAACCCTCTTGCTGAATGATTAGGCTGGTTGCCCTGAGAGTAGGGATGCTGGTTCATTCCCAGGGAGTAGCACTTATTCTTCTATGCTGCGCTGCAGGTAAGCAAGGAGAAAAATGTTGGTTATCTCATGGCATGTGGTCAGTCTCATGAGACCTAACTGCAGCTTGCAGGGGCTCCTGCCTGAGGGCTCCAGAATTCCTCCAACAAATCATGGTGAGGTATATGCAGACATGAGGATGGGATGGGAGGAGGGCCTGTTCAGCCACAGTACCTAGTGGGTTCGTGGGATAACAGCACAGATGCGGAAGCCATTGGTGTACATCCAGGCCAGGATGGACCACCAGGAATGGGGCTCTCCCATTGTCTTTGCTCAGGATGCATGTGCTGAAGATCTCATGGCTCGCGAGATATCAGTGGCCATCTTGGGAATGGCAGCCGTTGCTTGGTCCATGCAAAGGGTGCGGTTCCCTGTCACCCTGCCTGTTGTCCTTGGGGGCTTTGAGTTTTAGGTTCAGGCTTCAGGATCTTGAGCAAGTCATCTGACCTCTAGGACAGCTGGGACTGGGGTTCAGGGGGTAGTTACATGGGCATGTACTGGGGACTATGGGGGACACTCAAGATGATGGCCAGGCTTCTGCAGTGGTCATTCTGAGTGAGGCTCCGCTCTGACCTTTCTGTTGAAAGGGACAAGCACTTGCTGAGGGGTGGCCATGGTACTAATTGGACTAATTGGAGGCAGACATCTGTTGGGCAGGTTGCTAATGCACAAATAGTTTGAGATGGAGGGCAGGGTTCAAATCCTGCACATACGATGTTTGGTTTACCTGAAATATAGGTTTAGCTATCTGGAAGGGTAGAGCTGGGTTGACCCCCACAAAGCTTACTCGAACCTGGGTGATCCCGAGCTTGTCGCAGAACTTCTCCAATGTTCACTGGTTTCTCTGGCACAGGGACTTACCCAACTAAGTGGCTAGGTAGCACAACAAGAGTTCTTATGCCAGATTAGTCATCAGACTTCCTCAGGTAACATCTCAGCTATGGCTGGGGGGGGGGGCAGTCAGTGGCCCAGACGTTGGCCTGGTTAGGTGGATAATAAAAATTAAAAAGAAGAATAAAAGAAAGGGGAATTGTGTGTGAGGGTGGAGGTGGTTGCTGGGTTCACATCCCCCCTTCCCCCAGTCCAGATGTTCCTATCTGTCAAATAAACTTTTTGTGGTGGGAATATAGTTGTCATTTCAAGTCAGAGATGCCCAGTAGACAGAAGAACCCCTCAGCAAAGGTGAAAGCAGCCCTTGAGGAACAGCTGCAGCTGCTATATCAGTGCACAGGCACATCATGGCTGGAGGCATGCCTGGAAGGTGTGGAAGGCCCATCAACATCAGCGACAGCAGTAGGGGTCACCAAAAAGAAGAGACTGGCCAAGCAGAAGGTGATGCCACCAGTGAAGGTATACTGTACTATAGGAGCAGGTAAGACAAGGTTTGGGGTGCAACAAGTGGCCCCGAAAGAGATTAGGTAAGTGGTAAGTGCAGTTATGGGGGTGGGGTCCTGTGGGGAGGGCAGGAACACTGCAAACAGGGAGGTCAGAGCAGCCCCAGTAGGTGTGACATCAGTCTTCCTGGATGATTTCAGCAGGGAAGAGTCAGCTGGAGAAGGGCCAGAGGCATCTGCATCCATTCAGCCAGATGTCTGGAGGCGGTCCACTATGGACAAGATGTTGGGGAAGCTTATTGACCTGGTGGTGGACCTGTCCACCAGGGTTAAGAGCCAGTTGCCAGCCAGGTCAGCACAGGGGGCGATGGTTGCGGCAGGAGCCAGTATCTCTGCAGAGCAGACAGTTCGTCGCCTACTCCTAGTGTGTACGCCGGCCTGGACAAGCCTGTGGGGACACATCTAATGGAGAAGGTCAGACAGCAGTTCCACAACAAGGAGTGTGTGTATATGTTCTCCCTATTGAACCAGCTGGCAAAGCAGGAAGACAAAAAGAAAGAAAAATTGGAGAAATCTGATAAGATAAGGGTCAAACTGCCTTGCACGTATGAAAATTGGGTTGTTGCATTTGCTGTGTATAACACTGCCATCCTGCAGGTTGAGAAGGACCAGAGCCTGGAGCAGTTGAATTACATGCACAGGATCTCCCTGATGCACAGGTGCGGGGGAGGGTGGATGGATTGGTTAGAGTATGAAGGAAGATGCCATGCTGTGGTGGGGGAAGATAGACATGCCCCTCTTGGTAGAGGTGATGCAAGGGGGGGTTGATCATACAGACAGTGGGCTGCCCCTTAGGGTAACAACACACCTCAATGGCATGAGACTGGGAGTTCACCCACCCAGGCATACTATGCCATCAATCAGGGGAACTGCAGCAGGGCCAATTGCAGGTTTCAGCACACATGCATGGCCTGTGGCCAACAGCATCCATTCATGCAGTGCGCCTCTCCACAACCACAAAAAGGGAGCTTTCTGGGCAACTAGAGAAGGCCACAGAAGCCACCAGGCAACAAGCCTGCTGACCCTGGTAAGGGTATGCAGGATTAAGCCCTGGTAGAACCAGTACTCGGACAGACCAGCTGCCCACCTATTAGAACAGGGTTTCAAAACAGGCTTTATGATACCGTACTCAGGCCCCCAGAAGGGGTACAAGGCAGATAACCTGAAGTCAACACAGGATTGCCCTCAGCTGGTCTGGAAAAGCTGAAAAAAGAGAGGAGGCTGGGACAAGTGAATGACCCCTTTTTTCACTCATCCTTTGCCTACACAGCGAGTGTCCTCCATTGGGCTAGTCCTGAAGAAGGTGCCAGGTGAGTTCAGATCATCTTTCTTACCTGGATGGGGATTCAGTTAATTACCACATTGACCCACAGTTTAAATCAGTGCAATATGTGTCATTTGACAGGACCATCGAGCTGGTTCATGCAGCCGAGGCTGAGGCCCAGATTGCAAAAGTGGACATTGAGTCAGCTTTTCAGCTGTTGCCAGTGCACCCAGATGACAGGGGACTCTTGGCCATGAAATTTAAGGAAGAATACTATGTGGACAATTGCATGCCCATGGGGTGTACGGTAGCATGCTCCATCTTTGAACAGTTCAGCTCCTTCCTGCACTGGGTTACAGCACAGGCCTCCAATAACTCAGCCATCATTCACTACCTCAATGACTTCTTGTTCATGGGGCCAGAGGAGTCTCTGATCTGTGGTACCAGGTCAAGATGTTGCTGCTACAATAGCATGGAAGAAACCACTCTGTGAAAATCGCAGAAACATTGACAGCGACAGGTGTAGAATAGCGATGGTGAATTACCGCTATCCCTGTCACTGTCTGCTGAAAAGATGAAGGGCTCAAGTTCCCATTGGTGTGGTGTCTGGTTGAGCCGCTCTTGTGGTGGAATGGCTAAGGCACCAGCACATGGCAGTGTGGAGACCTGGGGACTACAGTTTGTTCCCCCTCCTGGTATTGAATTTTATTTTTTGTGCAAGAAAGAAATTTCCCCCATCCTATGTTTCTCCACATCCCTGAAGTCTACACCCCCTTGGAGTTGATTATCTTTCATCCTGGGGCTGTGGGGTATGAAGTCCCCCACATTGGGGGGTGCTGGGGCAGAGCCCTCTGCAAAATAAAGAATCTCCAGTTTCACCCTATACTGCTGCATTGTGTGGTGACATTTTCTGCCAGTCGTATTGCCCAACCTTTTTTTTTTTGGCATTTTGCTTGCTGCATTTTCTGCCGTGCTGAGTTTGTCTTCAGGGTTATGACCCCATGCCCCAATCTGTGAGTTGACCTTGGCTGCATTTAAGGAAGTATTCCAGGACATTGGGGTGCCCTTGGCCCCAGGGAAAGAGGAATCCTCCCAGTTCCGTGATTACCTTTTTGGGCATCGGGATTGACATGGTGGGTCAGCAGTGTCACTTGCCAGTGGATAAGCTTTTCAACATATTCATCAGTGACATCTCTGAAGAACTCAAAGAGAAAGTCTGCCTTTTTGCAGATGATGCAAAGCTCTGCAACAGGGTAGACACACAGGAAAGGATTGCAGAAATAGAGGCAGATCTCAGGATGCTAGAGAAATGGTCCAGAAACTGGCAGTTGAGATTCAACACCAAAAAATGTAAAGTCATGCACTTGGGTAGAAGGAACCCATGCATGAAGTATGTCCTGGAGGTGCAGCTATTAGAAGAAACAAAAGAAACAAAACTGGAATAGGATCTTGGTGTCATGATCTCAAATGATTTAATGGTAGGAAAGCAACGAGAAAAAGCGGCACTAAAGGCAAGCAGCATCCTCGGAT
Organism: Neoceratodus forsteri; assembly: GCA_016271365.2. Lineage (NCBI taxonomy): Eukaryota > Metazoa > Chordata > Ceratodontiformes > Ceratodontidae > Neoceratodus > Neoceratodus forsteri. Next base: position 875,784,494 of record CM057452.1, on the reverse strand, counting down.
GTATTGGTAGGGGTATTACCAGTAGGAAGTGTGATGTAATCCTCCCACTGTACAGGTCCCTGGTGAGACCTCAGAGTACTGTGTGCAGTTCTGGAGACCTCACCTAAAAAGAAAAAGAAATAGACCATCTGGAAACCATGCAGAGACGTGCCACCAAAATGGTGCAGGGTCTGCACCATGAAACGTATGAAGCTAGGCTCAGCCAGCTAAATTTGTTCTCCCATGAGCAGAGGAGGAAGAGAGAAGACATGACTGAGACACTTAAATTTGTTAAAGGGATCAACACAAGTACAAACCAGAAACCTCTTCTGGGAAAACAGGGCTACACGTACTAGGGGACACAACATGCACCTGGAGGAAGGTACATTTAAAACAAATGTTACTAAGTACTTTTTCACAGAGAGGGTGGTGGACCCTTGGAACAGCCTGCCACCAGAGGTAGTGGCAGCCAAGATGTTCAGTGAATTCAAACAGGCATGGGATAGACAGTATAGTCACCTTAGCAAGACAAATTAATAGTGGGGAGTAGAAAACCTAGGCAGACTAGATGGACCACTCAGTCTCTAGCTGCTGGCAAATTCTTATGTCCTTATGATTGAGGAAAGCAGAAAGGGCCAAAAAAGGTTATGCTGAGGGAGGTTCAGCAATTGGTAGGGCATCTCAGCTTTGCCTGCAAAGTGATCCCCATGGGGTGGACCTTCTTATGATACATGGCTAAGCTGGGGAAAGGTTACAAGAAGCTGCACAACAGGATCCAGATCACAGAAGGGTTCCAGGAGAACCTGAGGTGTGGCTGACCTTTGTGACTCATTTCAATGGGGTAGCATTATGGCAGGAGATAGCCATCCCTGTGAGTTGTTCACAGATGTGGCTGAAGGATTCAGGTTCAGGGCTTACTTGCAGGGAGAATGGTGAGCATGTCCTTGGACACCAGAGTGGAAGGCGGAGGGCTTGCAGAAGGGGATCACGCTCCAAGAGTTTTTCCCAGTGGTGGTGGTGTTGTGTGTTCAGGGCCCTAGGTGGAGGGATAGGTAGGTCAATTTCGGTAATGATAACATGGGGATTGTGCACACCATCAAATGGCAGCTCGGGCCAAAAATGTGTGCTGCTGAACATTCGTGTAATTTCATTTATTTTATACTGAAAGGTCAGTGGGTTAAAAAAACATTTTCACAGACGTCCAGTTTGAAAACATAAAAACATAAAAAACATCATAACACAGCAATAAGCATATTTAAACATTAACAGGCTAGCCAATACAGTATACAACACTTATAGCATTACTAAATCTAGATAAAACACCTACTGTACAAACAGAGTTAACAAACATATTCCTTCTGAGCTCTGTCTTAAAAATTGGAATCTTTGGACAACATACAACATTACAGGGCAATTCATTGTAAAATTGTGCTGCTACAAAAGTCAAAGATTTTTGTGCAAACACAGTATGGCAATATGGAATCTGAAATGAGTTTTTCACTTACAAACATGTATTAAAGGTTAGGGGGACTGTAGGAAATAAACTAGAAATACTATTCGGAAGCAACCTCAACTTAACTTTATGTTAGAATATCAAAGACCTAGCACTGAACTGATCAACAAGAGTTAAATATTTAAATGAGTTATACAACAAGCAATGGTGAGTGAGTCTAGATAGTCCAGTGGCAAAGCTTATTGCTGAATGATAAGTTGTCTGCAGTCTGGATAATAATCTTTCTGAAGTATGTGAGTAAACTATTGGACCATAGTCAATAATAGAAATCAGAAGACTATGGGTAAGCAATTTCTGGTTTCAACTGTGAGATGTTTTCTAATTCAATAAAGGAAGCCCAGTCTTTTATGTAGTCTACTGATTAAGTCCAGAATATTGGTTTCAAATAGGAAATACGGATCTAAAATTAACCCCAAATACTCTTTTACCTCTTCTATTGGTAAGGTATCATTGTCCAAAATATTGAGTTTGAATGTTGTGGGTTTCCTAGATGAAGAAAATACTATGGTTTTGGTCTTGATTGAGCTCAGGACCAGTTTATGTAAATCAAACCAGTAATGCAAAGAACTAAAATCAGTTTGTAGAGACTAAACTGCTCCCTGTACAAAACAGAACCACATCAGCTGCGTAGAGAATAAGTTCAATTTTGGAGAAGACCGTTGATTATGAGTTCACAAAAACAGAAAATAACAAGCATTTGTCAATGCTGAATGTTGTTTTGCTGACATTGGCATCGGTAGTACAGGAGTTGAACAGATGCATAATAGGAATGGCAGTGAAGTATGAAAGTGATGTCAACCCCACATCACCCTACAGAGACTGACAGGCACTGAGGTGTGACTTTGAGCATCAGCCATAACGTTCATTGCATTTCAGCTGACCCTACACTGTAGTTTGTCAAATATTGCGTTGTGCCTTGGGGTCCTCGGGCCTTGTGCTCACCCCATTTGACCATAATGTTCATGGCATTTTACCTCACCCTATCCTGTAGACACTGACAAGTGCCGAGGTGTGCCTTGGGGTGTTCAGCTTTACAGTCACCCCATTTCATAAGGAAATATGCTGGGATAGGTGCAATGGGTGAAGTGTGGGGCTGAAGAGTCCAAGGCACACCTCGATGCCTGTCAGTGGCTTGAGGGTGGGGGGGGTGGTATGGCGTAAGCATGACAGCTGACAATGCAAAGCCACACCCCTGACACCTGCCAGTCTGTACAGGGTGGGACGTTATAGTTAGAAACCCTAATGCCTCAGCTGTTTGTTGGTATTTGCACCACAAATTTGCAACATGGTATTTTTGTGACCCCCACCTCAGGAAAGTGTTTGGGACCTCCACTTACGAATAATGGCACTGTGATTTTGTTAATCTGTCCTGAACGTTGATTTCTCACAATAACTGCGCCATTCTGCGCCAGATGTGGGAAAACATCATTCGGGCTGGATGTGAAAAATTACAACTGTATCATTCATAGGTAGGTGTGAAGAAATGGCAGTGTTGAAAATCTTGAGTGAAAATATTAAAAATGCTCGAATTTACGAGCATACATACAAACTGCACAATGTACACTCATAACACAATCATTTAGTGGAATCATTTCACCAAATTTTCAATATAGGCATTTTGGGACCTCTGCGCATGAAAACTGTCACTATGATTTTCTTCATCTGTCCTGATCGTTGATTTCCTACAGCGACCACGCCATTGTGTCACTTGTGCAAAAACACATTTTGGCCAGGATGTGAAAAATGACAGCTGTACTGTTCATAAGGCGGCGTCCAAAACTGTCAATGTTGAAAATGTTGACTGAAAATATTACAGATTTGTGAAGTTACGAGCGTGCATGGAAACTGTGCAACGCACGCTAGTAAAACAGTCATTATTTTAATTTTTTTTACCAAATTTGCAACGTAGGCTTTTTGAGAGCCCACCTCATGAACAGTGGCACTGACAATTCATTACTCAGTCTCGAAAGGTGATTCCACGCAGTGACCACAAAATCACCTTTCAGGACGGAATAACACCATGACAGTGACTAAATTTATGAGGTGGGGTCCCAATAACCCCAAATTGAAAATTTGGTGCTAAAATTCCCACAAATACACAAGATATGCACCAAAGTTAAAAAAAAAAACTATTTATGCCATTATACAGCTTACCAGCATTTCTTCAGTTCATGGTCAGCTTTGAAGAGCGCAGACGTGTTCCCAGTCCACTGAAGCTCATCGCGCTGGACTTCGGAGGTAAGTATGGGGTGAAGGGGGTGTGGGGAGGTGGGGTATGCAGTGGGTGGGTGCAGGTTGGGGGAGGGGGCTGCAGACAGTGAGGGACTGACAGGTGGGACAGTTTTTCCATTTCACAGGTACTTAAGACATGCTGAGGTGGGCTCCCAGCATGCCACCTGCATGTTTTGGGGTGGGGGGAACTGATGCCAATGGGGATTGGGCATCCCCATCGACACATACTGGTGGGGTTGCATGAGCTGACGGGGATTGGGCACCCCCTCAGCACACAAGACACTGGGGGGGAACATGCCGATGGGGATTGGGCACCACCATTGGTGAATTAAGTTAGGAAGGGGCATGCCAACAGGGGGATTGGGCACCCCCAATGGCTTTATGAAAGACTATGTGAGGCAGCGACTGTCCCTCGGCTTCCCTGCTGCCTCCGCCATGTTGCTTACAGGGGACACCAGCAGTAATTGTCTGCTGCAATCAGGGACCACTTTGTGGTGCTCCCTGATGCCAGTGGCTAAATTCTTCAAGGTGGTGGCACGTTTTCTCAACTACTGTCATAGACAGCGTGCTATGCCATTGGCACCACAGAGCCTGGCCACAAAAAGCAGTGGCTTCATTGGCTACAGCAGGACCGCACCTCCAAAACCCGCTTCTCAACTCAAGCAACCACAAGATGTTGTCTGTGCTGCACGTGCAAGAAACATAAAAAAGTCCCAAGTATGGAGCCCTGAGGTACTCCATACCTTAACTGAGCTTCATCAGAAAGGGAACCCTTAACCACAGTCTTTTGACTTCTTAATGAAAGGTAATTTCCAAACCAGGAAATAACATCCTTAGAGAAGGAAACTCTGGGTAAACATTTAGTAGTTCAGTATGATCGACCAAATTGAATGCCTTGGTGAGGTCCACAAAAAGCCACTGACACAATCACTTTAAGGCTGTCCATGTACCTGGTGTTGACAATGGAACTATCAATGCTTTATCTCGTTCACAGTAGCAGAGATTCAGGGAGCTGGTGCCAGCAGTTGGACAGCAGGCATGAACAGTTCCTCCCTTCCTGTGGGAGGTAGTGACCTCGAGACTTGGATATGCATAGGTAATTCCATTGCACCATGGACAAGCCAGGCTTACTGCCAAGAGGTTGAGCATTACCTCATGACTCAGGAAGAAGCTGGATGGCCCAGTACCTGGCACATTCCAGTAGATCAGCTCTGTGAGTACATCATGCTGGCAAAATGTGTAGGGTTGTCGCCGATGGTGGTGGGACACCAGCTGTCTGGATTGTCATGGTTCTCTCGGGTGTTGGGGTTCACCGACACCACTAGGGCCTTCAAGGTTCTGAAAGTTGTGGAGGGCTGGGGGAAGTTGTGGGGTGCCCAGCTAGGTAAGCAGCACTCCACCTCACTGGTGATTTTGGCCCACATTTGGGCAGGATTGCCCTTAGTGTGCTGGATTACATATGAGGTACAGCTGTTTGAGACAGTCTTCTTGGTGGCATTCTATGGGGCATTCTGGGTGTCAGAGCTCACGCAGGCCACTCAAGCCAAAGGGACCTCAGGCCTACTGACTGAGGATTGTCCTTGAAGGAAGGGATTTTTGTGTACCTAAGGAAAAGTAAGACAGATCAAATAGAAAGGGGCCACAGGTGCCCAGTGTAGGCCCCTGGGGGTTCCAACTGGCAGGTTGCACAGATAGTGGAGGCCTACAGAGCATCTTGCCAAAAGGCTGGGGAGGCTTTCTTTAGGCATGAGGATGGCAAACTGGTGACGGCTTATCAGTTCCAATATATCCTGAATAAGGCCATCCAACAGGCTGGGTTGTATGCTCAGGAGTTTGGCACACATTCCTTTCAGACTGGAGCAGCAAGAAATGTGAGGAGCCTGGGACTATCGGATGAAGAAACCCAGGTGCTGGAGTATTATAGGTCTCAGGCATTCCTGCACTACATCCACCCACATTTGCAGTAATTTTCTTTTGTCTCTTGTGGGTTCTCCACAAGGTGCTAGGAGTGTAGATCTGTGGGCATTCCTTCATTTACTGAGCAGCAGTGAGAGAAGCCAGCCAGCCAGCCAGGAGGCAGCAACCTATCATTTCCATGCCAGGCAGCATGCATTCAATGGCTGGGAATAAACAGTGTGCTCTAGGGTGGAGTTGCTTCCGAGGTTGCAGGCAGAGGCGTTTACACAGAACAACCCAGACATCTTTCTGCTACACCGTGGGGGTGAAGTCTTGCTGCTGTCAATGAAGTAGAATCTACATTCCATAAAACACTGGTGGCCTCATACAGTTCTCATTTGGTTGCACCTCATTAAGAGGACGCACTGGCCACATGCTAGAGACTTTAGAGCAATTAATGCTGCATGCATTCGAGTCAGTCTGGAGATGAGAACCTTTATGGAATCAGTGGGGGGATTTGTAGTGAGACATAGGGAAATTTGTACCTCCCACCAGGGCCTTTTGGTGGGGGAAGAAGGAATAGATGTGATGTTGACTTTATTTTAGCAGGTCTTGGAGGATCTGCTGGAGCCAGTGGCTTGGGTGGATGAACTGGGTTCATCCAGTGGCACCTCAGGAGGATCGCAGACCAATGGTACAGGGAGAAGAAGGAGGAATGAGTCATTGTCTTCTGAAGGGCTCTTTGCCTCCAGTCAGCAAGAGGTCAGGAGACTACAGGATCCAGACCCAGAGTGGGGGGTTGCGGTCCACTCTCATCAGGTTATCCTGCAAGGACACCAGTGCCAATGGGGGGTGGCTGCAGGAGCCTTTACCACATGACCTCCCCAGGATCTACATCAGCCATTCAGGCCCACACCAGGGGTGGCCCAGGATTAAGAGCAGGTGTAATGGAGGCCTGAAGAAACTAGAAACTGCCTATCCTCCCAGCTGCGCATGCTGCTCAAAAAGTGTGTTCATAACAATAAACACATACCTGAAGCCATTTCCTCCAAGATCTGTCTTTGTGTGGTTATTCCAGGAAAAGGGGTAGTGGGGGACTCCCAGGCAATAACTATAAAAGTTATGAAACTATTAAAAAACATCACTTCCTCCAAGCTCTGTGTTTGTGCGGTTATTTCAGTAAAAGTCATAGTGGGGGCTCCCAGACAACAGAGAAGCTACAAAACTTTGACAGCAGCTGGCCTTTTGTCTGGTGCCTCTCTCCCTGGACCTGGGGGAAGGGCAAAGGTGCCACCTCCTGGGGTAGACAGCAAGCCCTGGCAACACTCTAGGAGGAGGTACCACTGAGGCCGCCCACAGGGTGGTGGCATCTGGGGGTGGGAAGAGAATTCAGTAGGCAAATCTTGAACCATAAATAAGGAGGGTGCTGCATAATGCAGCTAGACCAACAATACAAAATGTCCAGACCACAGCACTCCAATGGCTTGTAAAGCACCACACACATAATGCTTGAACATTCCAATTCAATTGCAATTTATTTGGTGAAACACAAAAGCTCACTACCCCTAATTGGAGTGCTGTGGTCTGGACATTTTGTGTTGGGGGAAGGAAGAGAAAGAGGGGTTAAAATGAGTTGAAGGCCAGCAACTCCCTTTCTGTTTTTTTTTTTTTCCTTTGGATTCCCACCTGCCCGACCTCATAAAAGCAGGGTATGGTGGCAAGAGTAGGTAGGGTCCCCCTTTCACCTGCTATGGGTGTCTGCATTAGGGATCTGGGAGTGAGTTTTCTCAGTTTTCCCTGCTAGGAAGTGTTTTTCCCATGTTTCGCCTCTTCCAAAGGTTAACAAAATTTATGTAGAGAACAAATGAATAAATAAAAGGAAATAAAAAAGAAAAAGTAAATAATAACAAAACAAGAGTCAATAAATAAGAATAAAGAATGCAGCAAATTTTCGCAGCCAGGTAAGGTGACTCAGGAGGATTGCAGACCAATGGTACAGGGGAAAGAAAGGGGGATGAGTCAAATTCTTTGACAGGACTTGTCGCTGCCAGTCGGCATGAGGTCAGGGGACTGTAGGACTCAGACCCAGATGGGGGTTGCAGTCAACTCTCATAAGGTTACCCTGCAAGGACAGTAGTGCTCAGTGGATGGTGGTCGTGGGAGCTTTGACCACATGATCTCCTCAGGAGCTACATCAGCCATTCAAGCCCACACCAGGGGTGGCCTGGAATTAAGGGCAGGTGTGGAGGAGGCCTGAAGAAGCTGCCCATCCTCCCAGCTGCGCATGCTGCTCAAAAAGTGTGTTCTTAACAATAAACACATACCTGCAGCCATTTCCTCCAAGATCTGTGTTTGTGTGGTTATTCCAGGGAAAGGGGTAGTAGGGGAGTCCCGGGCAATAACTATAAAAGTTATGAAACTATTAAAAACATCAACTACTGTATGTTTTTTTTATACACTTTGTCATGCATTACTCTACTTTGCAGCCACTGTCTTTGATCTCTGCTGGTCATTTTTTGTTTCTAAACCAATTATATAGCACTACATTTCATTTTAAGTTTACCATGTTAGAATGAACAGTATGTTTTGTTGGCAAGAGTAACCTCTGATCTTCGCAAAGTCCCCTAATGTCTCAAAGCAGTATTTGCTCTGTGCCTGTTTCATCTTAGTCAGAGGAGGAGTAAGCAATAACACATGACAGGGTGTGCGTTAATTTAGAGCATTTCTGTACACCCTGTATTGTGTTATTATGCTTACAAAATGTTTTTTGTTTTTAATTTGTATATTATTTTCAGTCATACAAATAATATCACTTTCCCATACAAAGCAGTAGACACTGAAAGAAGTAAAGACAAACTACTTTACATCATACAGTTGATACAGTATACAAGCATTTCACTGTGTATTCTTGCACAATAGGAGGTAAGACAAATCCATCAAAAAATGGTTTTAAAAGTAAAAAATAATTAAGTAAAAGGAAAGTCAAATTTGAACTGTGTGATAATGTAAAAATAATGTACGGTCATGTGACAAGTTCTGACAAATTTGATTGCTTATTTGATCAAACCTATATTAAAAGTCTTCTTAAACCATGGGGGTTCAAACAGAGCTGAGCCCAATGAAGAAAATCTTGTGGCAGACATATAAGTCCAGATTTTCAAAAGGGGATGACTCTGACAAAAATATGCTGTTTGAATCCATTAGCATCATCTCACTGGTGTCCAAATCTGTGCGTAACCCCCCCCCCCACAAATGGGGGTTCCCGAAAAGTCTTCCTTGAGCTTGCCTAAATGCTCACTGCCAGGCTGGTGTTCTGTGTTTTAGCAGTTTAAATGTATTGCCAGAGAGTGCCTGTACATCCTCTGTGTACTGTCTCTTTAAGAGCTGCCTGGATTGCAAGTATAATTAATCTGGGAGGGGGCTGAGTGTCTTTATGCTTGAGCCCTGCCCAGGCTGCCAGATAATTGCTGTGTTCTTCCATCGCTATTTGAGCAGAGGGAGCTCTGTTATAAGATGTGCGTAGTTGCTGAATATCTATTAGAGTGATAATAATATTGCAGTTTGTTCTAACCTGTTTTCTTTGCAGCAAGGACTGTTCTGTTTATCTCCACCAACTTGGCCTGGGACTATCAGAATGGATCAATCAGTACTGTTGGGACTCTAAAATGGAGCCTGCCTAGAGGGGCTTGGTGGGGTCAAAACTTGTAGGAATTGTAGTTTTTGCATTTTGGAGCCTAAATGAGCCTGAAGGGGGAGCCCTTGTTGTGACTGACAGATCAGCCAACTGAACCTTTTGGATCTTGGGGAAATTCCCAGACTGCTTTCAGTTTTCAGTTAGTTCTGAGTCGGGAAGTGAAATGAGTAACAGCTCAAGTGATTTGAGCAGCAGTTCTGTGTAGTTTTGCGTGGGAGAACAGGTGAAAGGGCTGAGTTTTGGCCTGCCTGTCTGCCTGCTGTCCCTGAGAGGGAACTTCTGCTTTTTTCGGACTGAATCTGAATTTGGAGAGTGAATTAAGTCACTGAATTGTTACCAGGCTTTAACCTGAAAAAGATCGAAGATTTGCTGAATGTGATCGGCCTGTCAGGACTTCCAGCTACCTCTGAACTCCCGGATTGTGCAGAGACTCTGTAATTGTGATGGAAGAGCCATTTAACTGGTACACTGAAATTTCCTTACATGTGAATGTGCTGTGTGTTTATAGTGGGTTGTGATTTGGTTCCCCACTGTGTGTCTGAACTGTGTTTTGCTTGCTGGAGGCTGTATTCAGCTCCACTGACTGAATCTGTATCCATTTCCATTTGCCTGGGCCCTGCTACACTGGCCCAGCCAGAATATCTGCTATGCAGAGAAAGTCATCGAAGAGAGACTGGCCTGGGGATCAGCCCCCTGCTCAATGCCTTGAACAGGAACGATGCTTCGGTGATTCATGTGGGCCCTGCCTCTCCGGGCACTCCAGCTCAACAGCCTGCAGTCTCAATTTCATTCTGCCTGTGTCCAGTATTGGGTATCATGAGTAAACATCAGGGTAGCTCCCTGCAACAACAGCTAAATTAAAAAGTGTTGTCATCTGATTGTCTTATTGCCTTTTCTTTCACTAACTGAGCCCTCCGGCTCCAGATTACAAATAGTGAATGTTGTGCATGTTGCTTTCTTCCATCACAGGGCCACAACCAGCTGCAACCTTCCTGGCTAGCCCACCGTTTTCCTACTCGGGTACCCAGAGTGTGTGACTGTGTAGGGACTCTGAACTGCATGCATAACTGTCTGATTAATATAGCTTTTAAGCAAATCAACTTGATTACGCCCCTTCCTTGTTCAAGTCCCCTGAATAAATCAGATTTAACTTTGTTTGCATTTACCCTGACTGTGGTTCCAGTTTGTGCTAAAAGTATTGTACTGTTTCTATTTGCTGTGCTTAACCTTGCTTTACAGGGGGTTCCTAGGGTCAAGCTAGAGGAACCAGCCCTGGTGATAAGTGTAAACAGAGTGGGTAATTGCCTGGTGAATAAGGGTCATTGTGAAAGTAATTATTGTATATTGTTCAGGCCACTAGAAGGGAAAGAGGGGGGTTACAGTGTTCTGGAGGGCTGTGCCCAGGTTAGCTTGACCATTCACAACCCTGACCTTTGGGTGGAGGCACCCGTTTCATTACCCAGGCCCCTTAACCTGCTACTAGCCAAGCAGGCATGGGTAGTAGCCCTTGGGATAACGCCAACTAGGGGTTACATCTTGGAGGCTCACCGCTGGGATTTTGTGCCTTCTAGTGGACAAAATTATGAATTATTGTCAAACATAAATGGCTACCCCAATAGAAATGGCTGTACACCAGTTGGTGGGGTGGTGTATGGGGCAGTAGATCAACCCCCCCCAAATGCTCTGCTTATACTGAATATCCCCCTGGGTACCAGTAAGGACACTGTAGAGGGAGCACTCTCCAAAGTTGAATGTTTAAAAAACACTGTGATGGAGGGTCGACTGGCTGATTTGATCACCTAAACTTTCATAGACTTGGTAGAGTGTAGTGACCTCATGGACAACTCTAAAGTGCCACAGACTATTGCCCCAGAAGGGGTCCCAGCCGACCCCGAGGAGGATGAGCTCCCACCATTATCTGAGACTTTTGAGGAGAAATTTGCTAAGTGGTTTGCTGGAGGAATGGAAAACCGTAGAGGGCTTTAAGAAACTATTCCTGCCATCTGGGGGTGTTCCTTCCCCAACAACCCCTCCCACTCCAGCACCTGTTACTGCCCCGCCTTCTGTGCCCATGCCAATGCTGGCCCCTATATCTGTACCTGCCATTAGTCACAACTCCTACCGAAGGCAGAGAATCTTTTTGGGCACCCTTCCCACCCCCCAAGGGGAGGATGACTGGGAGCTCTGGATACACTATGTTGCCCCTCTACTACTTGAATGGCAATGCTGAGAAGCAGAGAAATGAAAGAGTTTGAGTGAGATCCTCCGAGGTCCTGTTCTGGCTACCATCTGTGCCAAGTGGGTCAATAACCCTGAAGCAACTCCACAGGACTATCTTGATGCATTGGAGAATGTGTATGGGAGCCCAGATTCAGATGAGGACCTGTGGTGGAGAGTAAGAAACACCCAGCAGTACTCAGGGGAGCCACTGTCTGTGTAGTTACCTCGGCTTGAAAAGCTGCTACAAGAGTGGCTCAGAAAGGGTAGTTTGCTGTCAAATGAATTAGATCGAACTAGGAGGGACCGGATCCTTAAGTCTGCTCCATTTTCAGAATTGTTACTGCTTCAGTTGTGCCTCGCCACCAGACTGGAATCTCCCCCTCATATGATGAGCTAATGAAAGAAATTCAGGGGTTGAGCAAAGGCAACCCCGTGGGGAATTGCACCAATATTTGCTGCTGCTGCGGAGTGACCGAGAGTGATCAGCCAAGTGAGGTTCAGGGGCAAAAGTCAGCACCTAACGAGTACTCTGAGAATGCAAAGGACTTCCCACCCTGGGCACAGTTTTGGAAAGACGAGCTAGTAAAGGAAGTCCAAGAGTTGAAGGTGGGCACCTCTGCAAGGGTTTCCCCTATGGAATAAGATTCTGGTTCCTCTCAGGATGTGCCTGCCATTGGGGTGGGGGTGCACCCTTAGGCATCCTATACCGAGGGTAGCTCCCAGGCTGAAATCAAAGAACTGACTGCCACTCTAAAGGAACTGTTGAGACACATTGTGCCACTCTCACCACTGCAAACAAATTTTGGACCCTGATCCCTTGCTAATATTTCAGTTCCTCATGCAATGTTCTCTCCAAGGATGACCCAGGAGTCTATCATTTGTCACAACTGTAGAAAGGATGGCCATATCAAGAGAGAATGCTGGTCTCAGAAAGACTTAGAAAAAGTAGTAAACAGACTCCAAGAGGAGCTCTGAAAAACAAATCAATGGCCAAGGGGTGGCTGAAATGACTGCAGTGAGGGCTCAAGAAATACTAGCTAAAACTTCTTTGTGGCTAAGTCATCTGTCCAGGTCCTTGCTGTTGTCCCTCCAGACTGGTCCGAAATAGTGGGCCCTTCAATGAAGACTACTGTGGCTGTGAGTGGTACTCCTACTCGGGCTGTACTTGACAGTGGGTCACAAGTGACCATTGTATTTCAGGACTGGTATGACAGACACTTATCTGATGTGCCATTTCAATCCCTGGAAGGCCTACATGTGTGGGGGCTGAGCAACACGTCTTATCCCTACCTAGGATATGTCCGCCTCTGGTTGTCTTTTCCTGCAACTGTAACTGGTGTAGAGGAGCAAGTAGAGACACTGGCCCTAGTGTGTCCCCCCACTGGACTGTATGATGGGGTTCCCCTGTTAATTGGAACAAACGCCCACATGCTTGGGAGACTAGCACAACTCTGCCATGAGAAACAAGGGCAACTGACTGGATGGGCCCTAAGAATTCCAGCCTTAGTAAAAAGGGCATATGACTTACTACAGAAACCCAATAAAGAGGAGCCAGATGAGCCAGTGGGGATAGTGTGAAAAAAGGAACCTGACTCCTTGATATTGGCCCCCAACGCCCAGTGCACAATCCATGGAGAAGTCCACCTAAAGAGAAACATAAAGAACAAAATATTAATGTTGGATGTACCAGGTGATGGAAAGTTTCCAGAAGGATTATTGGTTAAACCCAGCATCTTGCCTGCCCATGCCCATGCCTATGCATGACGAGTGATGATCCAGATCTGGAGGTCCAGGTGAACAGAGGGTGCACTCTAGCTACAGTACACTGTGCAGACACTGCAGTATTACCCAATAACAAGTACTCTGGCCAAAAGGAGAGAGTGATCCCAGACTTATTTGACTTTGGTGATTCCCCACTGCCAGCTGAATGGAAGGCTAGGATTAGCAAGAAACTCGTCCAGAAAGACCAAGTGTTTTCACTAAAAGAATGGGATGTGGGATGCTTCCAGGGCACAGAGCATCATATACACCTGCATGATGACTGGCCATTTTGAGAGAGATCCCGACGCCTCTTCCCAGCGGACATAGATGATGTGAGGAGACAACTGCAGGAAATTCTTTCTGCTGGCATGATACAGGAATCAAGGAGCCCATATGCCTCTCCCATTGTGGTTGTGCATAAGAATAATGGGTCGATGAGGATGTGTGTTGATTATCAAACCCTGAACCGGCGGACCATCCCAGATCAATACACCATGCCCCGTATACAAGATGCCCTGGATTGCTTAATTGGGAGCAAATGGTTCTCAGTATTGGAACTTCGCAGATTCCGATGGCCAGAGAGGACCATGAGAAAACCGCCTTCATTTGTCCTTTGGGGCTGTACGAATTCCTGAGAATGCCATGGGGATTTCGTGTGCCTCGGCCACCTTTCAGCAACTGATGGAACGTGCAGTGGGAGATATGAACTTGCTGGAATGCCTAGTGTACCTAGATGATGTCATTGTGTTTAGATGAACATCAGAGGAGCATGAGACCTGATTGTTTAAAGTCCTAGACTGATTGGAAGACTTTGGCCTCAAGCTGTCCATTGAGAAGTGCCAGTTTTTTCAAACCTCCGTGAAGTATATGGGGCACATAGTATCTGCAGAAGGGATAGAGAACGATCCCAGTAAGGTTGAGTCACTGACTACTTGGCCCCAGCCCTATAACTTGCAAGAACTACAATGTTTTCTGGGGTTCTGTGGCTACTACTGCAGGTTCATAAAAGACTATACCAAGGTGATTCGCCCACTCCTGAATTTCACTCAGGGTTACCCCCTACCAACCGTAAATACAAGAAAGGGTCTGTCAAAGAACCCAAGAAAGTATACTTCTGAACAGGTGAATCTTTTGGGCCCCACTGGACACCCGAATGTGAGGCAGCCTTCCACAAAGTCATATACCAGTTCACCCATGCCTCCATCCTAACCTATGCTGGCCCTACCAAGCTTTATGTGCTGCATATAGATACTAGTCTGCAGGGCCTAGGAGCTGTGCTGTATCAGGACCATGAGGATGGTTTGAGACCGGTTGCTTTCACCAGCAGGAGTTTGACTCCATCAGAGCAAAACTATCCTGTGCACAGCCTGGAGTTCCTTGCCCTAAAATGGGCCATTGTTGACCAGTTTCAAGAGTACCTGTATGGGCAAAGATATTGGTGAAGACAGACAATAACCCGTTAACCTATGTACAGACTTCAGCTAAGTTAGATGCCACTGGGCACCAGTGGCTCTCTCCTTTATCAACCTATGATTATGCTGTTGAATACAGGCCAGGACTGAACCATATTGATGCTGATGCCCTGTCATGAAGGACAGTCCCCAAGAGTGATTGGGTCAGGTTGTCTGAACCTGGCATCTGAGCATTGTACCAAAAGTTTGATAGAGATGAACAGATGTCTACGGACACAGTGGACTGTTTAGTAGATTGCTTGGGCCCTCCTGATACCTGCATACCAGCTGCCTATTGCAATTTCTCTGCTCTAGATATTAGTACACTACCTCAATTTGACAATGACAGCATCCAGTGGGCTCTATCCCAAGATCCTTTGATTCAGCCAGCACTTGATGCCCTGCATGTGGGGAAAGATGTGTCCCAGTTGCATTCCCCTGACTTGTGAATTGCCCTATTGTTTAAAGAAGGCCTCAGGTTGAACTTACTCAATCAGTTGTTATACAGAGAGACAGTGGATCGTAGTGGTCAAGTAGACAAACAGCAATTGGTCCTGCCCACTGCATTTAAAGATCTGGTACTGAGGTCCTTCCACAATCACATGGGGCACCTCAGTATTGACAGAACACTCGACCTGGTGCGATCTCGATTCTACTGGCCCAAGATGGGGGTCAATGTTGAGCACCATGTAAAGATCTGCAGTCGTTGCCTGCAAAGGAAAGCCCTGCTTCAGAGGGCTGTCCCCCTTGTCAGTATCACTACCAGCACTCCCATGGAACTGGTCTGCATAGATTTTTTGTCTTTAGAACCTGACCAACATAATATTGGCAATGTGTTAGTGGTTATGGATCATGTCACATGGTATGCACAAGCTTTTCCAACTAAAGACCAAAAAGCCTGTACCGTGGCCAAGGTGCTAGTGGAAAAATTCTTCATACACTATGGTGCCCCCCAGCGGATCCACTCTGACCAAGGCAGAGACTTTGAAAGTAGACTAATCAAAGAAATGCTCTCTCTGTTGGGGGGGGTGCGGAACTCAAGAACCACCCATTATCACCCACAGGGGAACCTTCAACCAGAACATTTTAACCACACCCTTCTAGACATGCTGAGCACTCTCCATCTAAAAGACAAGCATAAGTGGAGCCAGCAGATTAGCACCTTGGTACACACATACAATTGCACCAAAAATGATGCTACTGGGTTCTCCCCCTACCGCCTCATGTTTGGGAGGGAGGCCCGACTGCCAGTTGATGTCTGCTTTGGGGTCTCTCCAGATGGGGTCCGAGCCAAAAACTACCTGCAGTGTGTACAGAAACTGAAAGCTCAGTTGAACCATGCATATAAACTGGCCCAGACAATGGCCGCCAAGAGAAGTCTTGCCACAAAGAGAGGCACAATAAGAAAGTAAAGGCTTAAGAGCTACAGCCTGGAGACCATGTGTTGTTAAGCAATTTGGGACTACATGGCAAGCACAAAATTGCTGATAGGTGGCACCATCTTCCTCATCTAGTAGCTGGAAAGTTGGATGATCTACCAGTGTACAAGGTATACCCAGAGAATAACTCCAAAGCTGTCAAGACCATGCACCGTAACTACCTGCTGCCTGTCGGCCAAGTTATTATTGAACCTGAGCCAGCAGACATTACCTCCCCTGGACCGGTGACTTGTGCTGTTGCAAAAAAGAGACAGAGTCAACCTACCACAGTAGTTACAGATTTAAGGTTTTCCCCGCAGCAGGCCCAGAATGATAGTGACTGTCAGTCCACCTCTGATGAAAGTGACTATGCTAATGCCTATTATCCCTCCTATGAACTGAGTCAGTTGTTTCATGGAAATCCTATGCAGAATTGTGGGGATGAAGCTGGGCCTTCTAGACTGCCTAACTCCCCAGCTTCGTCCTTGGAGCCAATGCTCCCTGAAAGTGAAGTGCAAAGTATCAGATCTGAAGCTGCAGACTCCCTGTGTTTAGTGGAACTGTGTGACTTGCCCAAAGGTGATACACCAGAACTTGAACAACAATATAAGAGTGCTGACAGCCCTCCTTCAGTGCCACAAAGCCTAATTGTGCCAGAACCTTCTCTAAATAAGTCAAGTGTTGTGGAAACAGAGCCTACAGAGCAAGGAGCTGACAGTGCTCCCAGTTTGGACATTCCCATCCATGCAGAGGCACACCTCATAGAAACACAGAAACATAGAATTTGACGGCAGATAAGGACCGCTTGGCCCACCTAGTCTGCCTATTTCCCTACCTAACAGATCAGCTGTAGATCCTAGTTAACCAACAGCCTACTTCCTCCTACCCCCCACTAGAATTGCCTTATGTCTGCCCCATGCATTCTTGAATTCCCCCACTGTTTTTGACTCTGAGACCTCCTCAGGAAGGCTGTTCCATGTATCCACACCCCTCTCTGTGAAGAAATACTTCCTCACATTACCTCTGAGCCATTCCCCTCTATCTTCAAATTGTGCCTCCTTGTTTTTGCACATCTCTTTTTCTGAAAGATGCTACCCTCTTGGACTTTGTTGATTCCCTTGAGGTATTTGAAAGTTTCTATCATGTCCCCCCTCTCCCTCCTTTCCTTAAGGCTATACATCTTTAGTTCCTTTAGTCTTTCTTCATATGTCTTCAGATGCAGACCCTGCATCATTTTGGTTGCCCTCCTCTGAACAGCCTCCACCCTGTCTATGTCTTTGCGGAGATGGGGTCTCCAAAACTGTACACAGTACTCCAAATGTGATCTTACCAATTGTCTGTACAGAGGGCCAACAACTTCCTGTTTTCTACTGCTGATGCCTCTCCCTATGCATCCCAGTATCCTCCCAGCCCTTCTTACTGCCTTCTCACATTGCTGGCCCACCATTAGGTCATCTGATATGACTACCCCCAGGTCCCTTTCCATTTTTGTTGTTGTCAGTATCTCACCCCCCATTGTGTACTCTTCCCCAGGGTTTTTGTTTCCCAGGTGCATTACTTTGCACTTCTTTGCATTGAATCTAAGCTGCCATACATCTGAGCATTCCTCCAACCTTGTCAAGTCCCTTTTCATCCTTTCCACCCCACCTTGTGTAGCAACCCTGTTGCAGATCTTTGTGTCATCTGCAGAGAGACATAGTTTCCCTTCTAGTCCCTCTGCAATGTCACTTACAAAGACATTAAAAAGGACCAGCCCCAGTACTGAACCCTGAGGTACCCCACTAGTAACCCTCCTTTCTTCACTGTGGACTCACAAGTGACAAAAGCTCTAAAGTTAGTGCTGAAAGTACAGAGACTATGGCTGCTCCCCCCAGAAAGACTGGCTGAGCTGTCAAGCCAGTGCTATGCTTTAGTTATGATTCCCTTGAGAAGCCAGTTGATTTGCCTCTCAATGTGGTTCACAAAGGGGTTTATGTTTCGCCAAGCTCACTGCCCAAATTGAGCTTGACGGCCAACTCCAGGTTACTTGTTCTTCCCTCTCACCATGGTGCCCCTGCCTAGTCCAGCCGCAAGTTAGCTGAAAGGGAAGGGCCCCCTCTTACATTGTTTAATGTACAAGAAGTTATTAAATGAATCAGTATTACTTGTATGAAACAGCATAAGTGTTGTCAATATGGATATAGTACTGTGAAGTATATTGAAATGTATAGTAATATGACAAGTTAACGATACATATGTCTCATTTATAACACATTTTTGATATTGTGATGGCACAGACTTGATGGGGATACCAAGTTTTCTTCAGGCAGGGAAGGGTGTATCCCCCCTTAAAACTGGGGTTTCTGAAAAGTCTTCCTTGAGCTTGCCTAAATGCTCACTGCCAGGCTGGTGTTCTGTGTTTTAGCAGTTTAAATGTGTTGCCAGAGAGTGCCTGTATAGCATCTGTGTACTGTCTCTTTAAGAGCTGCTTGGATTGCAGTTATAATTAATCTGGGAGGGGGCTGAGTGTTTCTGTGCTCAAGCCCCACCCGGGCTGCCAGATAATTGCTGTGTTCTTCCATCGCTATTTGCACAGAGGGAGCTCTGTTATAAGATGTGCTTATTTGCTGAATATCTATTAGAGTGATAATAATATTGCAGTTTGTTTGAACCTGTTTTCTTTGCAGCAAGGACTGTTCTGTTTATCTCCACCAACTTGGTCTGGGACTGTCAGAATGGGCCAATCAGTACTGTAGGGACTCTAAAATGGAACCTGCCTAGAGGGGCTTGGTGCGGTCAAAACTTGTAGGAATTGTAGTTTTTGCATCTTGGCGCCTAAATGAACCTGAAGGGAGAGCCCTTGTTGTGACTGACAGACAGATCAGCCAACAGAACCTTTTGGATCTTGGGGAAATTTCCAGAATGCTTGCAGTTTTCAGTTAGTTCTGAGTTGGGAAGTGAAATGAGTAACAGCTCAAGTGATTTGAGCAGCAGTTCTGTGTAGTTTTGCATGGGAGAACTGTGAAAGGGCTGAGTTTTGGCCTGCCTGTCTGCCTGCTGTCTCTGAGAGTGGAACTTGTGCTTTTTTCAGACTGAATCCGAATTTGGAGAGTGAATTAAGCCACTGAATTGTGACCAGGCTTTAGCCTGAAGAAGACCGAAGATTTGCTGAATGCAATCGGCCTGTCAGGACTTCCAGCTACCTCTGAATTCCTGGATTGTGCAGAGACTCTGTAATTGTGACTGGAGAGCCATTTGCCTGGTACAGTGGAATTTCCTTAAATGTGAATGTGCTCTGTGCTTATAGTGGGTTATGATTTGGTTCCCCACTGTGTGTCTGAACTGTGTTTTGCTTGCTGGTGGCTGTATCCAGCTCCACAGACTGAATCCATATCCATTTCCATTTGCCTGGGCCCTGCTACTGTGGCTCAGCCAGAATACCTGCTATGCAGAGAAAGCCATCAACAAGAGACTGGCCTGGGGATCAGCCCCTTGCTCAATGCCTTGAACAGGAATGATGCCTCAGTGATTCATGTGGGCCCTGCTTCTCCGGGCACTCCAGCTCAACAGCCTACAGTCTCGATTTCATCCTGCCTGTGTCCAGTATTGGGTATCATGAGTAAACATCAGGGTAGCTCCCTGCAACAACAGCTAAATTTAAAAGTATTGTCATCTGATTGTCTTGTTGCCTTTTCTTTCACTAACTGAGCCCTCCGGCTCCAGATTACAAATAATGTGTGTTGTGCATGTTACTGTCTTCCATCACAGGTCCACAGCCAGCTGCAACGTTCCTGCTAGCCCACAGTTTTTCTACCTGGGTACCCAGAGTGTGTGACTGTGTAGAGACTCTGAACTGCATGCATAACTGTCTGATTAATATAGTTTTTAAGCAAATCAACTTGATTACGCCCCTCCCTTGTTCAAGTCCCCTGAATAAATCAGATTTAACTTTGTTTGCATTTAAGATGACTATGGTTCCAGTTTGTGCCAAAAGTATTGTACGGTTGCTATTTGCTGTGCTTAACCTTGCTTTACTGGGGGTCCCCAGGGTCAAGCTAGCAGAACCAGCCCTGATGGTAAGTGCAAACAGAGTGGGTAATTGCCTGGTGAATAAGGGTCATTGTGAAAGTAATTACTGTATATTGTTCAGGCCACTAGAAGGGAAAGAGGGGGGTTACAGTGTCCTGGAGGGCTGTGCCCAGGTTAGCTTGACCACGAACAACCCTGACCTTTGGGTGGAGGCACCCATTTCATTACCCAGGCCTATTAACCTGCTACTAGCCAAGCAGGCATGGGTAGTAGCACTTGGGATAGCGCCACCTAGCGGGTTACACATGCACACTTGGGACCTTACAATATCAACATTATACAGGTAGGGCTGGACAGTCACAAAAGGTCACAGAGCCTTTTACTGCCAAGAACTTCTACAGTACGTTTCTATGGTTCTCATTTAGGACTTTTCTCTATGGGACTGTTTTCAAACATGTTTCGGGCATTCACACTTTGCTCCAAACTTGTCTGAATATAACACATTTAGGGTACCATGCTAGTTTGCGCTCCTTATAGGGACATTGCAAGGATAAAACTGATACCTTTGAAGATGGCGCCCTGAATCTTTTACTCCAGAACTATTTTTAGAGGGATACAAAAATGGCAAAGCAACCTTAATATTTAATGTGAAAGGAAATCTGATAAAGCAATCATTCCATGGACGTATTTTGAGATTGTCTTGTGAGTCCCCATAATCCTCTTCCCTGGAATAACACACACAATACCAGCCATGACGAAATGGTCACAACCATATGTTTATTTACTGACATTTTGCACAACTGCAGTGGTGTGCGCAGCTTGGGAGATCTCGCCTGTCACCTCGGAAACCTCTGCTCTTTTTCCCGTGAGGGGCATTACCCCTGTGCAGGCTGAGAGAATGTTGTACTGTACCTCTCTGAGTTGACTCATCTTCTGTGGGTGTGGAGATCATATGGCCAGGTAGCAAGAGACCATCCCAGTCTGCTGGCACAGCTCCCACAGGTGAACTTGATGAGGTTGGGCCATGACATCCCCAAATGGTATCCAGGTTTTATGGCCCCCTTCCTCGTGTCAACCAGGGAAGAAGAGTCCTTCTGAATAATTTCATTCCTTCCACTCTTCCCCAGTACCATCACCCTGAGAGACTCCCAAGCCACCACAAGATGTATGCTGTCTGACCCCTTTCCAAGCATCTCACTCCAAATACTCATTTGATACCTGACAAAATAAATCAAGAAGAAAATCCCAACCATTGTCCTGTAAAGAAACTCCATCCTTTGCATAAAGTCCCAGGCATGATGTGTTGATATTACTGTGCTGCACCATGGCTCCCCCAAAGGACTCCATGAACAGCTGCAGCTCCCTGTTGATGCATATGCATACTGTATTACTGCACATTAATTGAGCTTTGTTCACTTTTGGTGAGTGGTGCTTACTCCAACCCAAAAGTACACCTACGTTGGAAAATGAAGCCAAGGTGGATATTCAGTCGGCTCACTCAGGTGACAGAGACTTGTTGGGGATGATGTTTGAGGGGCAATATTATGTGGCTAATTACATGCATGTGTAATGGCCGTTGGCCTGTGCAGTATTTGAGTGCTTCAGCCCCTTTTTGCATTGGGCAACTGCCAAAGAATCAGAGGACAGCGGATCATCCACTAGCTACTGTAGATGACCTCTTATTTGTGGGCCCAGCCCACTCCCCAGTCTGTGGACAGTCACTGGACAGCTTCTTTCATGTGTGTCACAGGATCAGAGTCCCATTGACCCCTTGTAAAGTTGAACCTCTGTGCTCGATCATGTCATTACTGGGCATCAAGAAAGATGCACAGGTGCAGGAATGCTGCTAGCCCCAGAAAAAGATTGAGGTTCTTTGGGTACTTCTAGACTGTGGGATGACAGTCTAGAAGGTCACCCTAAAGGAGTTCCAATAATTGGTGAGCCACTTAAACTTTACCTTCTGGGTCATCCCAATGGGGAGGACATCTTTACGGTGGATGGTGAAACTGAGGTCTGGTGCCCAGAAGCATAACCACCAAGATACAGGTGATGAAGGACTTCAGGGAAGACCTGTAGGTATAGTTAACCTTCATGTCCCATTTCAACTGCATCTCCATGTGTCCTATGACAGTTGACAGCTGGCAGCTGGAACCGTTTATGGACGTATCAAGGGGACTTAGTATCAGAGTGCACTACAGGGTGCATTGTGTTGCTGATTATACCATGGACCTCCAGCAACAACCAATCAGATCAGCAGGCTGGCACCTTACCACCACTGTAAATCCTACGATATACCCATGGCAAAGGTGCCAGCCAGCCGCATCCACACCAAAAATGCTCCGACCCCTGAACATAAAACTGAAATCTGCCATGTTGGATTGCCATTAAACACCACTGTCTGCGGTTCTCAATGTAACCAAAAGAAAGTGTTGGAAAACCATATCTCAATGTAAAGTGCTCAGTATTAATTTTAAAATTCTTCTCCACTAAACTATTGTGTATCGCTGCACCCACCTCATTTGTTTCTCGCTCCCTCTCTTGTCAGATGGCTCCTGCTTACTCTCCGGCTCCACTTTGTCCCAGTCTAAGTCTTCTTTGCTGCTGCCCCACTCACTCCCTCCCTCTTTCTCTGCATATTCTGTAAGTTACAATTAAAAAAAAAAAAGCAGTTCAAAAGAAATTGTCCCAAACACCACCGTGACTGCATTATACCCACAAACTCATACCCGGAAGTACCTCTCGCCCCAACACAAAACCCAGAAATGCAACCGAGAAATATTGTGTACCTCACAGCAATAAAATAAAGACAAACTTTTTTAAATGGGGAAAACAAATGTTTTTCTCTATTAAAAAAACAAAACAAAGAAGAAAAAAGCCATTGTATAATCGCAATAAGCCACTCGAAGGATGTGGGGAGGATTTACCCACTCGGCTGCACACAGTGGGCAAACTACACAAGCCATGGTAAATCCCCCAATAAGCCACACCCCTCGTGGCTTATTGCTTAAGTAGCCCTCCAGTTGGGGAGAGGCAGAACTCTGGAAGACTATAGATTTGCTTCTCAGGATGAAGGAGGACATAAAGATCCATTCATGAACTGTGGCCAGAACCAAAGTTCTTTGTTCCCACATTACCCAGAGGCATCACTAGTGGCATGCAGAGAACTTTTAGGCTGTGACAGAACTTAACGAACTAACCTTGTACTTCGTTGTTTTTTTTTTTTTACTTACTTTTCCAAACAGGGAGGCAAACCAGTTTGGAGGTCAGAGAGGAAAGGAGGCATGACTGAGAGAAGGTCACAAAGTATAGCTGACTAATCTGGCATGGTGTAGGAAGCCAGAAGGAGATTAAATTCCCATCCACCCAATGTGTCCCATCATCCTCATGTCTCAGGGCATGAGCAGAACAGAGCAGAAGTGAAACAGAACGAGTCTGGCCATGCGTTCCTTCTCCATCAGGGCCCCACAGTGGCTGAACAAGCTGCCTGAATTCCTCCTGAGAATCTCCAAATTTGCACTGTTCAAGAGGGGATTAAGAAAGGCTCTCTCACCTATGCAAATTGTGTCTGCTACAAATGATCCCTTTCTGCCCCTTCTGAGCTACCTGCTCTGTCCCAAACAATGCTCCTTTGGAACGACTATTGCCTCAGCTTTTTTTGTATTTACTTATTCCTATCCTTTATTGTATCTAGGACAATGCTCCTTTGTGTGCTGTCTAAATCAATGCCTTGATTGGTATGTCATATCTTGTATTGCTTCGTTGAGCTCTTCAAGCTACCATTGATGTGGAACCATTGTAAATGAGCACTCTTCCTCAAAGGTGTAATTCTGAAAGTATATAAATAAAAATAAACAACTTCTCTGACTTGATTTTTTCAAAGGCTTTGGTTACTAATCTACTTTACTAATCCCAGTAATCAACTTCTGTCATGTCATTTCTTTAACCTCTGCATTTGTTATACTAAGAACTGTGTCTGCTCTGTTCAGTTAGCTTTTCAGATACGGTACGATGTTGCCAGTGGCAATAAATATTACCCATGGTTTCCTTCTTTCTTAGGACCAAGCTTGTTCAAATTCATGAGCTACATTTTAAGATCAAGTTGATTTATTTTCATAATACTTTTGCCTACTTTGACTGCTATGATACAAAGTTAACACAAGTAACCACACTGACAAATACCGTTCGACAAAAAGAAATGAAAACCTTATTTCTAGCCAAACTTCAAAAACTTTATTTTAACAATATTTATCTCTACATGGTTCTGTAAGCTCCTTGTCATTTGGAAGCCTTTCTGGTAAATGGGGTCTCAAAACTGAGTCTTAAAATGTATCGATCATTACCTCTTAGCATGGGCTCAAGACTGATATGCACTTCTCTTAACTGCCATGAAAAATATTTTCCTATGCAGCTTTATCTAAAATGGAGAAGAACAAAGGAGAGAGCTTTCACCCTTATCTCATAACCATTTAGAATGACAAACTATCAATGGCATTCTACCATCTTCTATGTCCGAGGCATAATTCCCTCAGGGACAGAGCTGGCCATCCTCCAACTACAACAGTATATTGTTAGCCTTCACATGCACTGCTTCTCGATCCCACTGGGTAAAAAGGGGTATCAAAAGCCCATCTACAGGGAAGAACTATTTGTGATGAGGACAAAAGTGAAAAAAAAAACTGTAGTCCAGAAGATCGTGGTTTGAATCCTTGTTAACCTGTGGTTTCTTGTTTAACCTCACACACACCATTCAACATCCTTGTCTTTCAGTCTTCTCAGATATGAAACTGAATAGAACCCAGAGCCCGCTGGAATCAGTAGTCTGTTAATTCATCTCAGGGCTTGTTTAACAAAACAGTAAACTGCTGCATTTCTTAACATAAAAAAAACAAGCATTACTTTATATTCAGTTTAAGGAATGGGATTTTGCACCTCAGCTAGGATATCCTGGGGAAATACATTCTAAATAAATCAATGTTAAATGTCATCAGTCATGTGGATAGGAAAACACTGCGCTCTAAAAGTAATGTGTTGAATCTGCCCTTGCTTCCCTAGCATTTAATGTTGCCAAAAAAATGCTTTTCTATCTGTGATGTTCTACATCCTAAAACAGCTGGGACCATTGTACCCTATCATAAGCTACACTTATATCAGTGTGCAGTACAGCTGTTTCTTCTCATTTCCCTGCTGAAAAAAGAGATATGATCTTAACAGCCTCTGTTAAGCTTAATTCCACACTCCACACCTAATTCCTTCCTTTCCTGCCAGTAATCTAACCCTTGATTCTTCACAAACCAGATTGTTTAAGTATACCTCAAGTGATCACAGTTTTACAACTGCAGAACTTGCAGTTAGATTTCTTTCATTCTGTACATGATTTGTCTCTTACAGTTAAATCTGATTTAGTTTAGCAACATTCCCAGACCCCTTTCATGGAATGAAATCCTTTACAATCCATTTCAATAGAATTTCACATAAATTTAAGTTCAGACCACAAATACCAGTTTTCAGACTTCATTGCAATGCTTAATATTTGGCAATAAATGCAACATTGTCTCTTTGATGAAAAACAATTGTTCACAATTAATTTCTGTTGTTTATGTGTTCTTTCATTTATTGCTTCTGAGTCTTCTTTTTAGAAATAGGCTGCTATACTATATACTGTTTTAAACAGTCTGGTACAATGAATCAGTTTAACAGAGCCTATAAATGCCTACTCACTCAGAATGGCAGCAGGGGCCTGGTCCAAATACTGTGAAAGCAGAAAACTCTGTAGCATTTCATTAACCAAGGAAAAATATGTCAAAGCCCTGGGATACCATGTGTTATCAGTTCTGATTGAACAGTATGGGTCCTGTATTATAGAAAACCAAGAAAATCAAACAATTAGGGGGGATTGTGCACCTCTGTAATTCCCATATGTAGTGCAACATTAAATGCTTGAGCTAAACAAATGTGCTTTGATGTTCTTCTAGAATTTAAAGTAGATTTGACTCTGATTGAAAATCATCACTATGTTACTACTGTGGCATATATGTATACTAATGTTTTAATACTGTGAATTGGCAGACTGATTGAAGTGCCTCATAAGGCACCATGAGGTCAACTGGTTCAAATTCTGTAAGTTTGCACATTTGGCCAAATGGCCCTGCTGTCTATCTCAGGGTTTACAAGGGTGGTCATTAGAGTAATAAACATTATCTGTTCCTGGGGGTCTACTGGTAGGGTGCCACCCTGGTAATGAAACTGCCAACAAACATTTCATTCCAAAAGCATAGCAAATTGAGGGTTGTCTGGGCCTACTTGCTTGTTGATAAAACATGGGAACTGATGTTTTGCTAATGATGGGAACACTGTGAGGTTCTGGTTTCCAGCAAAAGCCTGTATAATCCTGTTTAGAAACAAAATATTTTTATTTGCAAGAAACATGTCCTAATGAGAAAGGCAAAAACAGAAGTGTACTGAGACACATTTGAGTTTTCTCTATAAAAGGATGATCTCACTGTGAGCCAGCAAAGAAGAGGGTCAACATGTAGTGCAACAGGCTGACTGACGGTATGAGACTGGAATGGGGGGAACTCTGTTGTGGTTCAAGTTCTTCAAAGACAAGAAACTATTATTGCTATATCTTCACCTGTTAGTTTGTCCTAGCTATAGGAAAGCTATGTTTGCTTTTTTATGGTTTATCTCCTATCATTTTTCAATGTTTTCTACTCTAAGCACTTTTGTTCTATTTTGCTCAATGTGTAAATATACTGTGTAAATAAAGTACTTCATATTTAGCACAATATACACATTGGTTGTGTATTTTAATAAAGGGAGTATAGTTTTTAAATGTCTGGGGTAACTGTCATTCTGAAAAGGCATGCTAAATCTTCTTTAACCAATTTGAAAATCACATTCCTTCTTGATACAAGGAAAGGAATGGAGTGAAGTCTAGTTAGACAGAACTCATACTTCACTTGAGGTTCAGTCAGCCTTGGCTTGATTCAGTCCTCATTTGTTTACTTTGTTGCAGCTGGAGGTGCTGCCCTCCTTCACTCCTGGCTGTTGTCCCCTTTCTACTATGCCTCTGGCCTCCGGTTCCCTACCCCTGGTTAGTTCCTGTACTGGGTCATAATGTTGTACGCTTAATAGTGTACGGCATCATGTGAGAACTCCGGACCTGTGCGCTCTCTGTGTTGGACCCCACCCGGAGTTAGAATCCTGAATGGGGGGTGTCTGGGGGGGAGCAACACGATTAAATCACATGGCATCCTACCATGCAACATTTTGACCTGTGTCGTTAGTTCCCCTCCCAGCTCCTTTTTCATCTACTCATTCCCCATACCTTTTTCAACTCTCTCTCCAGTTCTTCTTCTCCTGCTTTTTTGGGGGGGCATTTTCTCAGCCATTCCAGGTGAGGCTCCTCATATCCACCAATGCTTCCAGGTGTGCCTTCATCCACAGCACTATGTTTTAAGCCATTTCTTTTACTGTAGGGTCTCCATTCCTCTGATCTGCTTCTGCTTCATTCTCTTCCACATCCAGACTCTTGCTGCATTTCTGGCTTCCCTGGGTGCACATTCCTCCCTGCAAACCACCTTTTCAGCTCTGCCACCTGCGTTCTCATTTCACTTCCTGGCACTGCTCCTATCAAGAGGATTCCTCCCCACAACTATCTCTTGCACTTCTCCTGTACTGTCCAGGAGCCAAACTGCATCCGACACAGCAAACCCTCCTTTGCCGAGTCTTCTTCCTTCTTTTGAGTCAGTGTGCAGCAGCATCCCTGCCCTGCTTTCCTCTGCCCCCTTCAATGCTTCAATCTATCCCTCACTGCACTATGTTTCCTCTGCTTTTTGCTCCTCACTAGCATTACATGCTGAGCTCTCCCAGCCTCACTAGTGTAGGGTCTCCTTCCTCCTGTAATCCATCTCATATTATCAATGCTTGCCTATTGTGCTGTGCCTAGCATTTCCATCCTGTTCCTCTCCTCAGCCTGTACCCTACATTACTGGGCAGTGGGCTTTGCATTGCGTTACCAGTGTTCCATCTCCCTGCATGCCCCTGGTCTTCTTTCGTTCCTCAGTGCTCTTATTTCCCATGGTCTGCACTGCACTCACGGATTGCCTGCACCTTGCTAATTTGATTGGAGAGTGGTCTCCATTGTTATATTTTATTTAAGGTTTTCCTTTCTCTTCCCCTTCATGCTGGCCTGGAATCAATTTCTATCACATCGATGTTTTGCACTTTAACACACTTTGTTTCTCTTACTGTTTCATAGCTGTTTGGTGTCTGGTTCATGGTGCTCCAGTATCCTGGACAGTCTCTCTAGTGAATCTATCGGTTCACATCACTGTCAGTATGTCACGTTTTCCCTTTGTGCTATTATCAGCCTGTTCTGTCTGCCTGCTCTACTCCAACAGCTAATCCTGCTCCGTCCCTCTTCCCCCTTCCCTTCACTTGTCTTTTGCTCTGGCCTTCCCTGTTCCTTGCTCTTGTTTCTGTCATGATGCACTTTCTTAATTTTGTCCTTCCAGTGATTCCCAATGGTGGGCACTCACCCTCCTCCTCCCATTCCCTCTGCCCTCCTTTCCTCTCCTTCTTTGACTTCTGCTTTCTTTTGGGGGCTTCCCTATCCTGCCATCCTGCTATACCACCATACCCTACTCATTCACATCTAATATTCTCTCCTGCATATTTCCCTGCATACTCTTCTCCTCCTCTGACATTATTCCCTTGTTCTAGTCAAACCTATTCAGATGTCCTCCTAGTACTGCCTACCTCACTGTCAGCTGCTGGCTTCACCTGGCCATGATCACTCCTACCTTCATGCAATTCTATCCATTCTTAATTTGGCTCTCAATGGCATGCACTCCCATAGTTACCACTCACAGGTAGCTTTCTCATGATATGAGTCTGGCTGTCCTTCGCTCCATCTGACCTCAGGGTCTACTCATTAACATTGATTAATCGAGCACACCTCTCACTGGGTCTTATGCCACCCCATTGAACTGCTCTCCATTTGGAGACATGCCTTCTGTGTTCATTGCTCCTTGGCTCAGGGCTAGGCTGTAGCTAACGGTCTCATTCTGTATCCATGAAGTCTGCATGTAGAGCATGCAAAGCTCAGAGTGAGAAGTCTTTGCTCTGGGTAGACCTTCAATTGTCCCTCATCTTGACAACACCTCTGGATGTAGAATTTATGACTTCCAGTTGTGAGGGGGTGGGGCTGTCATCATCAGAGCCCCTTTGGCTGCCTGAGCATGTCCAGAGGCACCATCTACATTATTCTCCATCATGATCACCTCTGGATCAGCTGATCTGTTTCATAGGCTCGCATAGGCCAGCTAAGTGCCTCACCAGTCATCTCTCCCCTCTCTTGCTTTTGAGCATCAGATTGCAGAGACATCGGTTGCAACCTTCAACAGTTGTCCATTTAGATGGACAGAGTGAGAGCTTCCTCTAAATTGGAATATTTTCCCTTGTCCCTCGATCTTGACTCTAAATTGAGGTAGCTGAGCAGTCACGAATCAAACCAACCTTCAGCCTGTAGGGAAGGTGACCTAGGCCTTGGATCCCCAGAGGTTTCCTCCTCAAAGGGGGTTATTCCTCTCCTCTGTGCCAATGAACAGAATATTAGATAAGGTTGGCATTTCCTTAGGTTCAGTAGTTTAGTTCTACTGTTGGATGGAGTTGGATGATGGCCCTGGCTGTTCCCTCTCTCTTTAGGAAGTCTGCCCTTCTGCATTTTGTCTGCTTTAATTTCATTCATTGTCCTCATCATATCTCGTTCTTCTCCTGTCCTTTCCTTCTATGTCTATCACCTTAATTTCTGGTCTCAATATATTCTGATTTATCGCCTCTTCGATGCATGACCGCCTTTTAGGTATTCTTTTTGGGCTTCTTCCTAAGCTACCTTTAGCCCTTTAACCAAGGGAATTATTCCCATGGCACCTATGGGGGGACCCTCCTCTAAGGTTCCTTACGCTGTACCCCTACAGGGTGGTATATCCCATGGATTGAGAGGCAAACAGCCACAATCTATCAAAGTTACACAACCATGCATCTCATCCAGTTGCACAAGCCCATTGAAACTGACAGCTGATGGCAGGCCAGAGTTCAATGGGTGGAGCAACAAACCACTCCCTAAACCAGGCCTTAAAAGGCCCTCCTCTGGGCTAGTCGTCACTCATTTTCTTCATTGCCTCACCATCCACCCCTCCTCCTCCAGCTGCTTATCTCTTTTTCCCTTGGGCTTCTTCCTAAGCTACCTTCAGCCAAGGGAATTATTCCTGCGGCACCTATGGGGGGGAACCCCTCCTCTAGGGTTCCTTAAGTCGTGCCCTTACAGGATAGTATTTCACACAGATAGAGAGGCAAACAGCCACAATGTATCAAAGTCATACAAGCATACCTCTCATCCAGTTGTGCAAGCCCATTGAACTGATGAGTGCTTCCCTTAGAAACAATCTTACAAGTGTACCAACTGCAATGGTATTTACACAGCAGGACCAGAAATATTTCTGTGAATGAGATCATGACACAATGCCACTTTGCAGCCTAAGTACCCTGTATTACATTTACATGAAAATAAATGTTAGAAGAAACATGATCTTTTGTTGAAATCTAACCAGAAAATGATTTAGCCATACAATAGAAACATAGACATTTGGGCCCAGATATTCAAAAACGAGTGCAAGCATGGCTTAAATGTTTGCACTGTGCTTGTGCTAGCACCTGACATGGTGGCTGCTATATTCAGTCAGTTAGCAGACTGACACTATCCGACTGACTATTAGCAAGTGGTGGCACAGCACTAATTAAAACTGCGCTGCCCTGACATGGACCGGGACTGTTTCCTGGCCTCAGTGAACAGCGCTCCTGGAACAGATAGTTCCGGAAGCCATGTTGGCTATATTCAGCTATATCATGCAAATGAGCCCACTTGCCATGCAAGGCACTAAGGGGACATCAGCATGCCCATCATAGGATCATTTGCATAGTGAGCAGTGGCCCTTCAGTGCCCATCCTGTGGGTGCCTGACGTGCCATCCCTGGTGTTTAGCAGCCCCCCATCTCTGAATGCCTGTCCATAGTAGGAAGAGGGATCCATGGTGTCTAGTGACACCAACCACCACTGAACACCCATTCAGTGACTTCAGGCAATGTGCCTTGTGTCCAGTGGCATCCCCTGCCCAAAAACACCTATCCCATGACTACTGGCAATGTTCTGGTTGTCTAGTGGCACTCCCCACCCCTGAACTCCCATTCTATCATGCCAGGCAATGTCCCTGGTGTCTATTGGCACACCATACACCCTGAACACCTGTCCCATGACTGCTGGGAAAGTTCCTGGTGTCTCGTGGCACTTCCCGCCCCTGAACACTCATTCCATCACTGCTGGCAATGTCCTTGGTATATTGTGGCACCCCCTGCCACAAAACATCCATTCCATGACTGCCGGTAATATTTCTGGTGTCTAGTGGCACCCCCTGCCCCTGAACACATGCACTGTCACTGCTGGCTATGTCCCTGGTGTCCAGTGCTGTCAAATTCCTAGGTGTCAAGTGGCACCCCCACTACCAAACACTCATACTGTCACTGTTGGCATTGTCCCTGGACTCTGGTGGTACCCGTGCCCCCACCCTCTGACCACCCATTCCATCACTGCTGGCAATGTCACTGGTGTCTAGTGGCACCCCCCAAACACCCATTCTGTTACTGCTGGCAATGTTCCTGGTGTCCAGCAGCATCCCCTGCCCCTAGAACACCCTTTTCATAAATGCTGGCAATTTCCTTGGTGTCTAGTGGCACCCCCACCAGCCAAGTAGCTCACCAAGTCTCCCCTCCCCCTCATGGTTTCCTTACTCGTTCTCTGTTATAACCACTGTAACAAAGCAGTTCTACTGTATCCATCTCATAACAGAGTCAGATATGTTGTCCTGACAGCTAGCCTAACAGCTTTCATTATTGCTAGTAGTGTCTGCAATTGACCCTTCTCTAGCTTACATTACAACTAGGGATCTAAAATCCCACTGGATGTGGATATTATTAACTAAGAAAGACACATATTCAGGGTGATGGGGGGACATACCTGGGGGTATGAGCACTGTCTCCAAGCTCTATACTGTTAGGCAACTTGCATTGGAGCCAGTGCCTATACCCCAAGGTAAGTCATTTCTGAGTATATGTCCTTCTTAGTTAATAATACCTACATCCAGTGGGAGTTAAGATCCCTATTTGCAATATAAGGTAGAGAAGGGGTGATTACATACACTACCAGAAATGATGAAAGTTGCTGGGCTACCTTTAAAGACAACATACCTTATTCTGTTAGGAGATGGTTACAGTAGAATAGCTTTGGTGCAGAGGGGATATTGGACCATGAATAAGAACCAAAAGGGGCAGGGTAAGCTTGCTGGACTATTTGTAGGGCATCTGTGGCAACTTCATTGCTGGATAAATAGGAATGGATAGAATGGTGTGGGAGGATCTGATAGACATACAGTACTTGTTCTGGACTATGCTTATACATCTGCAATGCTGCTGTGGACATTGATGTGTCTGGAGAATGAGCTGAAAGGTTTGTATGACTGGGTTGTGGCTACACAGTCACCTGTAGCTGTAGAAAGTTGACACCCCAAACACTGGTGCTGTGGTGCCTGTATGCATGCATGCTCAGGCCTTGTCCACACTGGGGATCTTAAAACATTAAAGATGCCCTGTAACATTTTAAAATTGGGGAACATGGTTCATGTCCACAGTGGTAATGTTACTGAACCGTGTTTCAAAACTATGTTTAAACCCTGATACAATCAGGGTTTTAGCATGGTTTTAAAAATGGTTTAGGTGAGAAATGTTTTCACTTACCAGTGTGTACGGGTGTCCGATCCATGTTCCCTGCTGGTGATCCTCCTGGTACCCACAATGCAGTCTGATCTACACTGGCAAGTGAGTTGACAGTGTGTTTAAACATGATTTCATTTTGGGAGGTGTGGACGGGCACAGAACTCTGTTAAGACATGGTTCAAACTGGTGTGGATGTGGCAGCATGGTAAACCCCGTAACGGTTTGAAAACTGTTACCAGATTTTAATTGCAAGTGTGGACAGGACCTCAGTATCTTCTCATACAGCTTGTCAAGGTGGTGAGAGGGAGGCTGTGCTGGTCACTGTATCAGGATCACAGGCACATCCCTGGACATACCAATAAGGGAAAGGTTGGCTGAGTGGTGTGCTGCGAGCTGTTGCAGCAGATAGGAGAATTCTGGACCACTAATATGTGCCAGTCTGCTTGTTGATGGGCATTCAGGGTGCAGGGGAGGGTCTACCACTGGATAGCAAGGATATTTTAAACTATGTGGGCCAGGTGTTTGGGGGGGGTGCCACTAGACACCAGGGACATAGCTGGCAGTCACAGGATGGGTGTTCAGGGGATGAGGGGTGCCGCTAACCACTAGGGATATGCTGCTGTCTTATGGGGCAGGTGTTGAGGATAGGCAGTGCCACTGGACACCTGGGAGATGTTCAATGCACATGGGCTGGGCAGTTGGAGGTGGGGATGCCACTAGAGACACCAGGGAAATTGGCATCATACACAGGCAGGGTGATTGGTGTAGGGGGGTGCCACTGGACACCAGGTCTTGCATCCTCTCTGACATGATGGGTGATCAGGGAGCAGCTGCAGTACAGCTAGCCCACCATCGGTGGGGTGGGAGTATGGGCTTAGCTTATGGTTAAGATTAGGTTTTTGTCGGAGGTAAATGAGACCACTTTTGGTGCTGTTTACTGCAATTGCAAATCTTTGAACATGCCGCTGTGCCCCTATGCAGGAAGAACCCCATCATTTTCTTGGGCACAGTGTTATGTTAATGCCTGAGTACTAATGGGTTTAGTGTACAGTACAGGGACTTCTGAATAAAGACCACCACCAACTATGACATCCACAAACCCAGATAGCACCCATTCAGACCCCATCAGTGGCATTGCTAACCTTTGAATATTTGGCCCCTGTTATACTAAAGCTTGTATTTTTTTCACTGTACACTAAGCACTCAAAGGATCCCATGTGCTTGCAAATGCCAAAGTTACAGCTATAAGTGTTACTGAGCTCTCTTTCAGGAGCTGTTCAAGTTTTGTTTTGATCTCCTGATGGCAAGAGATCAGAAGCACCACTCCATCTTGATGCTTCTAGATCTCTCTCTCTCTTCAGCTTTCAACACTGTGGACAATGGGGTGCTGCTTGTGCACCTGAGGGTCATCTGTGTCCTGGCAGGTTTGGTCCTCAGATGGTTTCAATCATTCCTCACTGGCAGATTTCAGAGGGTGGTGTTGGGGATATTTTCCTCTGACTCATTATCTCTGCCATGTGGGGTCCCTCAGGGCTCAGTGCTGTCCCCAGTGTTGTTCACAGTATATATGCTGCCTCTGGGAGACATTGTGAGATGGTATGAGCTGAGGTTTCACTGCTATGCAGATGATACCCAGCTCTACCTGTCCTTTGTACCCGACCAGGATAGTGTGGCCTCGGTCTTTAACAGATGCCCCACAGAAATCCAGAACTGGATGAAATCCAGCTGGTTGAAATTGAATTCCAATAAGACTGAAGTGTTGGTGTTGGATCCAGGTCACCAGATAGAGGGGTAAGTGGTTGGGTCACCCTCTGGGCTTTGGCTCTGGGATGTCCAGCTGCCTTCCTCTGAATGGCTGTGAATCCTGGGGGTGATTCTTGATGATGGGCTGACACTGCATTCGCAGGAGTCAGCATTAGTCAAGTTCTTATTTTATCATCTGAGGAGCATCGCCGGGGTCAAGCACCTTGTTTCGTCCGATGACCTCCCAATGTTGATCCATGTCTTTGTGACTTTGTACCTGGACTACTGTAACTTTCTTTAACTAGGGCTTCCAGGGGTAGATATATGTTGCTTGCAACTGGTGCAGGATGTGGTGGCATGGCTGTTGATGTGGACTCCTCGTTCGAGCCACATCACTCCTGTCCTGCTCGAACTGCACTGGCTGCCTGTACAGTGGTGGATCACCTTCAAGGTTGGTCTTCTGACCTATAAGTCCCTGCATGGACAGTGTCTGAGCTACCTGAAAGGGCTCCTGAATCCTTACTGTCCCGGCCAACCACTCCGCTCAGCTGATGAGGGGTTGTTAGAGTTTCCCAGGGTACAGCTGAAAACCTCTGGGTCTCATGCTTTTATTTATGTAGCCCCCACCCTATGGAATTCTCTACCCCATCAGATTTGAGAGTACCGGGCCATGGAGAGCTTTAAGATGGCCTTAAAGACCTATCTATTCTATCTGGTTTATGGGGATCTTACATAACAACTCTGTTTTCATACTTTTTATGTAATCTCAATTTGGATTATTTTATTATCTTACTTGTTTTAACATATTTTACCCTGTACAGTGCTTTAGTATTGGAATTAAGTTTATTACTATCATTCTTATTATTCTTATGATTATTTTTGTATACTTTGGACAATCCTACTGAAAAAATACATATTGCAAATTTACAACAACAAAAAAAGATTTTGCTGTGTAAATGAAGGTATAGGAATAAAATTACCAAACCTGGGCAGCTTGATTTTAGCCTGAGCCAGCTGGCTAGGCTTAACAATTACTTAGCATTTTAATAAAAAGACTACAGCCTCAAGTACTCTGCTCTTAAGTTTCTTGAGTACAGTATTATTTGACTTATGCTGATGATATATGTAAGATTGTTGTGTGCCCTTTTGCCACTGTGCTACTGTTTATATTTTTTGTTCTCTCCTGGGTAGTGCATGAAAATGGTCATTGAATCATCTAATGCACTTACCTGGTACACAAAAACTAACTAAACCAAGTCCCCTGCCAGCTAAAATGTACAGTATTCTGTCAGCCTCCTTAAGCCACTGGAACTTTGGGCATAATTCTCAGCTGTACTTTCAATGGTGTATTATAAGACACCCAAATACCACTGAGAGGAGTATAAAGATATATTTATTTTGACTCTGGTAATTGGTTGGAGCTCGTTGGGGCAATGCCCATTTACAGGGCCAACCTGGATATGTACACAAAGAATAAAGATGTACACATAGCAACGAGTGCAAAATTACAGAACTTTTCAAGTAAAAACAGTTACATTTACAAGTCCTGAAAAGATGGTTGTGCATGATGGTGCTATGGGGAGCAGCACAAATCGTGGATCAGCAAATCAGTCTCACTGTCAAGGGGAGAAGGTAAAGAGGGATAAGTAATGTGGTCCCCAAATAGATACTAGAGGATGGTGGTTGACTGGAGCTAAGATATGGATCAGCAACACATTGTCAAGGCCAGGCTAGGACTGAGTTAAGGCTACGAAGGCTGAAGCTGAGTTAGGTCCCGGCTGGTGTTGAGTAAGAACAAGGTTAGGGCTGAGCTGGGCTGGAGCTGGCTCCAAGTTGGATCTGGAGTTTAATCTGGACTAAGCTAGAGTGGGTGCACAGTCAGGGAGGTCAATGAGTTAGCCTGGATTTTTTTAACATGAACGATTTTATTAATTTTCAAACATTAAAATAACAACCAAACAAACAAACATACAAAACAATTAGTCATGCCATAAATACAGGCAGGACACATGAGGACATTCCATGAAATACAGCTATTGACAGTCTATTATATATAACTAAACAGTTGTCAGAGATAAGTAAGTACACACCTTAATCAGGATTACCTTGCCTGGTTGGCAGGGAGTGAGAGGTGGTTTGTACTCACAGTGGTGGATTCCAGGGGGTTGGGGGTACAGAGCACAAGTGTGAAGACAGGTATTTTCCCCATTGTTTTCATGAAATTTTTATAAAATTTTTCAACTGATAATTACAACAAATATACTCAGAATGAACTATTAGCAGCCATACAACACAAATAAAGACCAACCATACCAACTATAAACATAAGTAGAAATACTGGGGAACAATAGTAAGTATAGAAATATAATGGGAACTAACAGCAAGTACATTAGTATACTATGAAAAATGTTTAACATGCAAAGAAAACTGACTGGACATCTAGAAAAACAGGCTGATAACAAATAGCAACTACAATGGTATACTATAACACGACAAATAACTCTAATTATGATAGAAAAACTTTAATCCAGAAGGCCTACGGATGGAACTGGTCATTTAGCATGGCCCATTAAAACAAAAAACAAACAAACAAAACACTAGCAGAAATCACAGTAAATTAACTGGGAGTGGTGGAAATGAGGAAGGGGAAATGAATAAAGATGGGAATGGAGGAAAGGATCACACTTACGACAACAGAGGTAATTTTTCCCAGACATAAAAAGACAGTCTGTCAAAAAGCACCAGTCGGGAGAGAGTGGAGTGCCAAGGAATAGTGGGAGGGGGTGGGAGAAAGTTTCCACGCTGTGAGGGAGGAGACACTTGGCCTCAAGCAACACCCCAAGAAGCCAACATTGTTGAAGAAGAGGGACAGGGGGCAACCTGTAAGGAAGTCCTAGGATGGATAATTCTGGATGAGGACAGATAAGGATTTTCAGAATTTTTGTGCAGTCCAAAAAGACAGCTTCCCACCAATTAGTGAGACACATGCAGCTCCATAATATGTGGAGGAAATCCGTGCCTGGCTGCAAACAGCTCCATCAGGCGGAGTCCACTGAAAAGGCCATAGAATATATAGCACTAAAGGTGTTCTATACCACCAATGTATAATTTTAAAATGGAGCAGTCAGCTTTTGATGTCCTGACAGGCCATATGTGTTAACTTTATCCCATCCTGATAATCCTCGGTTGTGATAGTGGAGTTAAACTCTTGCTCCCATTTAAGTTTACAATGTGCTATTGCTGAAGGTATAGCCTAACAGAAAGATTGGTATGTTTTCCCAGCCCAAGCCTTGGTGGTGATTGTCCACCAGATATGGGCCAGCTAACCCCTGGAGGATCAGGAGAAGAGCTTTTTTTTTCAATTAAAAGTTTATTGAAATTACAGCCAAAAAAAAAACCCAGCAAAAACAAGAATGTACAACAAATCCCTACAACAATAAATAACCCCACCAAACCCCTAAACTTCCCCACCCGATCAAACTAGCTAAGTCTAAACTGTAAACTAAAACTATAAGTAATATAATCATACCCAACAACAGGCACCCATCCACCCCAACTCCCCCAGAGCACCTAGAGGACATGGCGGTGAAACTTAGCAAAAGAGAGACAATGGGAAAAATAAAAAAATAAAAATAAACCAGGAGCATGTGCAAAGGAGCAGAATATTAGGAGGTCACATGAATGGCTAGCAGAGTATGCAAGGTTTCCCAGTGCTGTTGGTAGTTCTGGAGGCTCTGGTTTATTCTAGCAATTTGCTTTTCCACCACAAGAGCTTGCAAAACCTCAAAGTACCATTCCTGAAAGGATGGCATGGCATCATCCCTCCAATGTCACAGTATAATAACATTGGCCACCGCAGAGATCAGGACCATGTGTACCTTGCGGTGGCCAAAAAGTGTAGGAGGGTAACCTCCCACCAAGCAAATATCAGGCATAAAGGCATCTTCCAACCCTAAAAGTGGGTCTATCGAGGCTTTAATCCTTAACCAGAAGGGAATTATCTTGGGACAGTCCCACAACACATGGAACAAATGGCCCGGAGCCTGACCACATCTAGTGCAAAGTGAGGAATCGGATCGCTTCATCTGGAACAATTTATTGGGGGTATAATACAAATTTTGGAAAATGCGGAACTGGGTCCATCTATATTTATCTCGCTCAGTATATTTATAAAAGTTTTGCCAAATAGTTCGCCATCGGGGACTATCAAAGTTCCAACCAAAAGTGTGTTGCCAATAAAAACATATACCAGACAAGGCAGAAGGGCCTACCTTTTCCAAAAATGAGTATAGTCCTGTAACTGGGTGAGACTGAGCAGCCAGAGCAATTAACTGTGGCAAAATCTCACTTTCCGCTGTACCAAAGGGAAAGCGGCCCAGAACCGAGGTAATAGCTTTGGTGAGTTGCCAATATTTAAAAATATGAAAAAACAGGATAGAAAATTTAGCCTGCTCTTGTGCTAGGGACAAAAAATGACGGAGTCCAAAACAGAAGAAACTGGGACATTGCGTAATTGTGGGTAACAAAAGGAGGGGACTCTGCTGGCCCTCAATACAAATATTAGGATTCGTAAGAATTGGCTGGGAGAGGGAACAAGTCCAGTCCTCACTCGGAAATTGCTCAAGCTGATTACGGGCTTTGAGGGACCATACTGGGGTTGGAATATGAAGAAAGGAGGGTAATCCTGAAAGGTTAATATAAAGCAAGCTACTGAGAGAGATACCAGCCTCCTGACACAAACTGGCTCCTATCTGTAGCCAAAGTGGTTTATAAACTTCCACCTCCAGAGCCAATAGAGGAATAGCCCACCACAAGCACCTAGAACCATGCAATGTTATGTAATAAAGAAAGAAGTTTGGAATGCATAATCCACCAATCTTCCTTGGGAAAGTAAGCTTAGCATACATGCACCTAACTGCCCCCTCCTTTCAGAGAAAATGGTTAAGCATGCGCTGAAGTGAGAGAAACCAAGCTTTGGGAAGAAAAGTCCCCAGAATCCCCAAGGGATACAACAGGTGAAGAAGGATGTTCATTTTGATAATGCTGGAATGACCCCAGAAAGACAAAGTGAGAGGAAACCCACCTCAACTAATCTGCCTTAATACATTGCAAAAGGGGAGGGAGGTTCAAAGGGACTAGGTCAGAAAGGAGGTGAGACAGGTGAATACCCAGATATTTCAAGGCTGTGGGTTCCCACGTAAGGCTGAACCCCTCTATCTCCCTTCTAGACACAATTCCATTAAGGGGCATAACCTGGGTCTTGTCTAGATTCAGTTTATACCCTGCCAGCACAGAAAACAGATCAATCTCCACCAAAGCCACCGGGATAGAAGAAACAGAATACTCAAAGTGCAGAAGGAGATCATCTGCATAGGCAGATATCGTATACCATTTTCTGATAATCTGAATGCCTTTAATATCAGGGAGGACTGTAATTTATAAAGGATGGGCTCCAAATACAAATCAAACAAAAAAGGGGAAGGGGACAGCCTTGACTCGTCCCACACTTCAAAAAAAAGGGTGAGGAGGAAAGACAATTGCAGCAGATCTGAGCAGTAGGATGGGAGTACATAATTCAAATCCATCTGGAGAAATTTGGGGATGCCAAATGTGCAGAGAATCAAGAATAAAAAGGGCCACAAGATGCAGTCAAAAGCTTTTTCCGTGTCCAGGGAAACCAGTACAGCAGGGGCACTACCCTTCCCAGACGTGAAACAAGGTATAGAGGTTTCCTCATATGATCACTGGATAACTGCCTGGCTACAAATCCCACCTGAAAAGGTGAGATGAGTCCATCCCAGACCATATGCAATCTATTAGCCAAAACATTGGCAAGGATTTTAATGTCTGTATTTAAAAGCAAAATCAGGTGATAGCTGGAAGGAGAAAGATCCTCCCTGCCAGGTTTCTTGAGAAGGGTTATCCAGGCTTGGTTAAAAGAAAAATCCTCCAGGCCATAGGTAAGAAAATAATTATATAGCTGGGTAAGAATGGGGGTTAACTCCTCTGCAAAATCACTACAAAAATTATTAGAAAAAACATCTGGGCCTGGAGCTTTATCTGGAGGGACAGCTTGTATGACACTTAAAACTTCTGAGGCCTGGATTGGTTGAGCTAAAAGTTCTTTCTAGACAGGGGAAAGGGTCAGAAGAGGGAGGGCATCTAGGTAAGAATGAATGCATTCGAGAAATTCCTGAGTGTCTGGGACATCATCATAAAGATTACTATAATACTCCCCAAAAGCTTCAACAATGTCCTGAGGCTTGGTCAGGGTAACCCCCCCCCCACCAAGGAACAGGTTGAAGATGGGGGACCACTCTTGCCTCATCCAGCTGCCACAGCCACCAAGAGATCAACCAGCTGGCCCTCTCTCCCAAATCTAAATACCAGGATTGGGTTCATAAAATAGCCAATTCCACTTTTTCTCTAATCAGTTCCGCATATTTTGAATGGAGAGTGTCTAATTCCTGCGAGACCTCTGGAGGTGAAGCAGAGGATAATGTCTCTCCAAGCGCTTAATATCTGACAGGAGATGGTCCTCCTCAGCTCTTCTGGATCTCTTCCATGCAGTAGCCAGTTTAATGAACTCCCCCTAATGGTGCATTTCAAGGCCCCCCACAGTTAGTCCATTCTAGTAATAGAATCTCTGTTAACCTCTAGGGAGTCTGAATTGTCTCAGGTGCTGCACCAAGATGTTATCCCTAAGAAGTTGGGAGTTGAGGTGCCAAGTACTATCCCTCTCCTCCCCAAAATTAAGAATCAGCACCAGTTCTATGGGGGCATGGTCAGAGAAGACCAGAGGTAAAATCTCAGAAGACATTAGGCCAGGCAGGGCTTGTTGACTTAAAAGGAAAAAGTCAATTCTGGAATTGGTCCCATGGGAAAGGGAGTGAAAAGTATATTGTCTATCCTTAGGATACAAGGTCTGCCACGGGTCAGGAAGACCCAAGGAATCCAAAAGATCCCTCAAGCCTCTCTGACCCAGGGAAAGACCTTGTCAACAGAGTCCGGATCTATCCAGGTCATCCTGGAGGACTACATTCCAATCTCCACCCAAAATAATTGGGAGCCAGGGAAAGGAAGAAAGGTGGACTGCGAGATTAGAAGAAAAGTGTTGAGAGTCAAACATTGGGCCTTAAACAAACCTCAGAAGAACTTCTGAGGTACCCAAGCAAGCCTGTAGCAAAATAAGCTGACCTTCAGGATCTATAAGTTCTTTGATTGACCAAAAGGGCATTTCATGAGTTATGAGACGAGAAACCCCACCCTTGGCTGTATGCACCCCAGCACCATACACATGGGCATCCCACTTTCTCCTAAAAGAGAAAGTTCATCACTCTTAGATGGGTCTTTTGTAGCATAATAACATGGGATTACTCTTTTAAGATGAAGCCAAAATCATTCCCAACTTCCTCCTTTGCTGAGCCCTTTTATATTCAGGATAAAATCTTATAAGTCACCATTACATAATCAACCAGAGATCCCAATAAGAAAACTCCTAAAGTGCTCTGAGAGAACCCTCCCACCTCAAACAGACCCAACAAAAATGGCAAAAGGATCTCCGTCCCACCCCATCCCAACCCCCAAACATCTGTACAACAAAACCCCTCTCAAAAAGCAAACTTCCCAATACCACAAACCATCCCACCCATCCAACCCCCAGCAAGCCCCATAGTAATAGAAACTTGCCACCAAAGGTCTGGAACACAAAATATATAGAAACATAGAACTATATACAAGGCAAGAAAGTGTGTAGGTGCCCGATAGGTTCAGAAGGCCAACATAAAAAAGCAGTTTTCGGTTTAATGCATCATAAATACAAGTCAGTGGGGTCACAGAAAATATATAGCCACTGGGGTGGAAAAAGAAAATTATTACAGATAATAATCCTCTGAACAGGTGTGAGACCTGGGGGTGTTGTTAGACTCGGGGCTGACACTTCGTGCTCAGGTGTCAGCCATCATAAAGTCTTCTTTTTACCATCTTAGAAACATCGCTAGGATTAATCAATCAATTAATCAATCAATCTAAATCTTTATTCATCCAGGCGGGCACCATTGAGCAAGGCTCATTTGTAAGGTGGACCTGGTCATGAATCAATCAAAGTACAGTGCAGAAACAGGTATGCAAAAAGCAATAATATACAAGGAAGAAAAAGTCTATACAGTGTATACAGTACAGTACAAGGTTGAAATAAATAAAAAAAAAACAGCATAATTTTATAATTGAAGAAGTCAGCAGATGTACAATCAATCATAGGTATATAGGGGTTATAAGCAGAGATCTTTTGAGTGAGGTAGCCGGCAACTACACATATAGGGGAAAGAGGCCATGTATGGGGTGGCAGGTTAGAGCGGTAAAGAAGAGGAGGGATATATTACTGACGACTGGGGGAAAAATTGAGCTAAAACCACAGAAAGTGACGATGGCTGTCGTGTACTTGTTTATTATGATAATGATGGAGGAGAGTAGATAATTGGGACACTGCTATGGATGGGGTGGGACTTTAACCATGCTGGAGTGGACAGGGAAGGGTGGGTGCAGCAGGAATAGTTAATAAGGAAAAAGTGAGAGCCGGGGTAGAAACATGGTGAGTGTCAGGATGGAAAGGGGGAGTTGCAGAATTAGTGGGCTAGCAGTGAGGAAAACATTTGCAAGGTGCTTTCATATAGTGATCGTAGAGCGCTTTGAAGATATTCAGGCTAACAGGGCAGCTCAGCTTCAAGTTCCTCTGTAAACCATTCCACAATGTGGGTAAAGAGAAGCTTAGAGCAGCTTTGACAAAATGAGTTTTGACCCTTGGAACTTGGAGGGCAATTAGGGAATAGCTCCTTAGAGCGTAGGTGCCTAACACACTCTGGGGAATACAATCTGAGACATATGAGGGGAGCTTGTTGGTCACCGCTCTGAAGGCCCATAGGGTGGCGTTTCTATTCCTTCTATAGTGAAGGGAAGTCCAGCCTAACGAAGAGTACAGGGAGCAGTGATGTGAGGAAAGTGGAAGGCCAGTAATGAACCTGATAGCTCTGTGGTAGAGGGTGTCCAACTTAGTCAGTGCAGAGGCAGTGCAGTGGCTGTAGAGCAAGTCCACATAATCTATTAAAGATAGGAAGGTAGCTTGAACCAGGTGAACCTTGGCCTCCTTTGTGAGCAAGTGGTTAATTCTGTAGAATAGTCCTAATCTTTGCCTTAGTTTCTTCTGTAGTTCTTCGAGATGGTCAGCGAAGGAAAGTTTATGATCGAGCCAAACTCCTAGACATTTGAATTTAGCTACATACTCTAGTGTTTCTCCAAGAACAGTGGTAATTTGTGGGATAGCTTCCCCCAAGCAGGAACTGCTGCATGCAAGGAGGGGGAGAAGAGCATGGGTTTTGTCTTTTTCACATTGAGCTAAAGCTTTTTGTTTATGAGCTGGTATTGTAGAAGGCTAAATTCAGCTTGAAAGTCTTCACAGGCTGCTTCCAGCATGGGAGGACTCAAGTACAGTACAGTACAGTGTCATCCACAAATAAGTGGATGTTGGCTTTTTTGATGGGGTCATTGATGTTGTTAATGTAGACTGCAAAGAGGAGGGGACCAAGGATAGAGCCCTGGGGGGACACCCCTAAGCATAGGTTTTAATGGAGAAAGATCAACTTCAGTTTTAACCTGTTGTTTCCATTCTCTGAGGTAGTCTGCAAACCAGCACATAGATTTATGGTTCAGGCCTTAAGGTGCTTAGGGA
The DNA here is from genome assembly GCA_016271365.2 of Neoceratodus forsteri. Taxonomy (NCBI): domain Eukaryota; kingdom Metazoa; phylum Chordata; order Ceratodontiformes; family Ceratodontidae; genus Neoceratodus; species Neoceratodus forsteri. Next base: position 875,740,028 of record CM057452.1, on the reverse strand, counting down.
GGAAAGAAGTAGGCCGTGATCGACTGTGTCGAATACCTTGCTAAGATCCAAGAAAACAGCACAGACACGCTTCTTGTTGTCAAGGTCTAGGAGCCAATCATTGGTCACTTTAGCTAGGGCTGTTATGGTGCTGTGCTTTGCTATGAATCCAGAATGAACCAGGTTTAATAGGCTTCTGGATTCTAAGTATACCCCTAATAGCCACACACACTATTTTTTCTAGTAATTTAGACAGGATGGGGAGGAGGAGATCGGTCTGTAATTATTTAGATTGCAGGGTCACCTGCTTTTTAATAGAGAGATGACATGGGCTATTTTCCATTGAGGGAGGCTACCCTGGGAGAGTGACATGTTGAATAGGTGGGTGATTGGCACCGCAAACATGGTAGGCACATTTCAAATAGTATGGCTCTATGAAGTCGGAGCCTGCTCCCTTCCTGGTGTCCAGTTGCAGCAGTAGGTCTTCCACCTCTTTTAGAGAGACAGGCAGGAGGGAGAAGGCCTCCTCGGTAGAGGAGGACTTCTGGGTTGGTGGGCCCTGAGCTGTGCGGAGGTCATTGGCAGGAGAAGTATCAAATGCTAGCCCTGCCATTGCAAAATGGTTATTGAAGGCTTCCAATATCTCCAATCGGTTAGCGAGAATGTTGCCACCGGACTTAATTTTTGCTGGAATGGAATTACCAGGTGCGTGTCCAGACATGTCTTTCAATGTTTTCCAGAGTTTTGAAGGATTTCTTGAGGTAGAGGCTAGCTCCGAACGATAGTAGGTGGCCTTGGCTGCTCTGACCAACTTGGTGCATTTGTTACGTGCTCTCTTAAAAAGACACCAATCTAAGTCGTTCTTGCTTCTTCGGGCTTTTTTCCATAAAGTATCCCTTTCTAACAGGGAAGCTTTAAGCTCAGGTGAGAACCAACGGCAGGTGCTGCTCCTGACCCGCACCTTAACCAAGGGTGCATGCTTATTTAAAGCCTCACTTAAAATATCGTAAAAAATAGTATATGCCCTGTTAACAGTTTTGGCTAGGAAGAATTCCTGCCATCGCGATGAATGTTTCAAGTCATGGACGTAAGCAAACAATGCACTCAGCGAACTAGAAGTTCACAACAACTAACCTTCCTTGTCCCAAGATGCCGGACTACCATGGGCCAGAGGGCCTTTGCCCACAGAGCACCACAGTGGTACAATCCTCTCAACAAAGAAACTCTTACTGCTGCTGCTCTTGGCCCTTTTAAGAGACAACTCTGACTTCATCTCATTTCAACTAGTCGTTGTGACTGCCTCGGCTAATCAGAGGCCCACCGCTCACTGCCCTCCACTTCAGTCTTGACAGCTACCTCTCCCCGCCTTGCCCCCTTCTACCTGCCTACCCCTTTCCCCTCTCCCTCCCCGGGCATTTCCTGACTTTTATCCCTCCCTCCCTCCCCTTTAGAGCTCTTACCCTCACCCTCTACCCTCCGACAATGGCCTTCCTGCCTGCATACCCCTTCCTCTCACCTGCAGTGCTTTTTTCTAAGATTGCCCTTGGCTGGTATGTCATGCTACCTAACATTTGGCACATTTTGAGTTACTGGAATTTCCTAAGCCTCAGTCTCTTACTTCATTTTATTGTGTAACTATGTATTATTATGTTGACCTTTGTATGTATGTATACCCCCATTCTTTCGACGTGGGACCTTTGTAAATGAGTAGTTCCTGCTCAAAGGTATTTGTAATCCTAGATTTCAATAAAATAAAAATAAAATTAATAAATTCAAAGTTGCGTTTGCACCTCTTGCTAGAAAACTTTGCCACAAACTGTGGGTTGTGCACAGATCTAATGGTGGTGAGTATACAATGATCACTAATGTCTGAGAAAAATGTTCCGACATGAAAGAACAGGTGTGGCTTGCTAACCAAAATTACATCTAAGAGGAAGCTGTTGTTAAGGTTCTTTTTATTTGGGCGAGTAGGCTCGCCAATGAGTTGCACCAGCCCTAGAGTGCCACAAAGAAGTTTCAAGGGGCTGATGCACTTGATAGCCAATCGTAGTTCAGGTCGCCAAGAATAATGGTTTCCAAGGAACTGAGCCCCAGTACAGAACTGAGGTGAGACAGGAGATGAGGCCCAGCAGAAGGGGGGGCTGTAGCAGCCTGTTACACAGAGTGCACTGGAAGGAGAAAGTTCGATCTTTAGGGTCAAGCACTCAAATTCTTTGGGGAAGGACAATGTATCTATGCATGTGGGTAAGTATTTGTCCCTTACATAAATTGCCACCCCACCTCTTCTTCATTGCCTATCCACTTGGAAGAGTAAATAATTTGGGATATTGATTTCATTGTCTGGGGTGGCTGGCCTAAGCCAGGTCTCAATGATCACTAGGACGTCAGGTAGGGTGTTGCTCACCCAAGCCTGGATAAGGGTGAACTTTTTCAGCAAACTACAGGCATTAAGATGCATAAAAGACATTCCTTTGATACCTGCCAGGTCTGATGGAGAGGCAAGGGTGTCTAATGGTCCTGGGTTGAGTTTGACATTGCCTGAGCACAATAGTAAAAGAAGCAGGATTCTTTTTAAGGCAGCAAACTGCAATTTGTAAACACTATTTTTTGAGTGATAGGGGAGGTGGTGTTGATGGGTAGGCTTGTACCCACTCCTTAGAAACATAGAAACATAGAAGTTGATGGCAGATAAGGACCGCAAGGCCCATCCAGTCTGCCCATTTCTTTTTCTACCTTATAAATGTGCCATCGGCCTTTGCTCTGTCAGTGACCTATCTATTCATAGTCATTTGTATTGCTCCCTTATGCCTATCCCATGCCTGTTTGAAGCCCTGCACTGTATTCATAGCCACCACTTCTTGTGGTAAGCCATTCCATGCATCTACCACCCTTTCTGTGAAAAATTTCCTCACATTCCCCTTAATTCGGCCTCCCTCTAATCTCATGCTGTGTCCTCTTGTCCTGCTATTTTTCTTATATTTAAACATGTTAGACTCTTTCACCTTGTTTATGCCCTTAAGGTGTTTAAATGTCTCGATCATATCACCTCTCTCCCTCCTTTGCTCAAGGGTATACATATTGAGCTCCGTTAATCTGTCCTTATATGTCTTCTGATGCAGTCCCTGCACCATTTTAGTTGCCCTTCTCTGGACGCCTCAATTTGGTTAATGTCCTTGTGAAGGTGTGGCCTCCAATACTGCCATGAGTACTCCAGATGGGGCCTAACCAATGTCTTGTACAGAGGTTATTACCTCCCTCTTACGACTTGTGATACCCCTACTAATACACCTAACACCCCCTAGCCTTACCTACTGCTTTAGAGGTCTGCTTGGATGATTTTAGGTCATCAGTGATGATGATGCCCAAGTCTCTTTCTTCCTTTGTGACTGCTAGCAACTCCCTCCCAGCCTATAAGTGGCTTCAGGGTTTCTCTTCCCTATGTGCATGATTTTGCACTTCTTTGCATTAAATCCCAGTTGCCACTCTTCTGACCATTCTGCTAGTTTATCCAGATCTCTTCTCATTCTGCCCACCCCATCTGGATTATCTACTCTGTTGCAGATCTTGGTGTCATCTGCAAACAGACAAACCTTACCCTCTAGTCCATCTGCGAGGTCACTAATGAAGATGTTGAATAGGACTGCCCCAGGACTGATCCTAAGGTACCCACTTGTGACTTGCATCTCTTCTGACTGTATACCATTTACCACCACTCTCTGTTCTGCCCAGTCAACCAGTTTGCCACCCAGTTGACCAACTTCTGACCCACCCGAGCCTACCTAGCTTATTTATCAATCTTCTATGGGAACAGTGTCAAAAGCTTTGCTGAAGTCAAGGTAGGCTGACATCAACTGCTCCCCTGGTCCACCACTCTGGTTACCCAGTCAAAGAAATCTATGAGATTAGTTTGACAGGACCTTCCTTTGTAAACCCATGCTGTCTTGGATCCTGTGCCCCTATGGATTCCAGGTGTTGCACTATCCTTTCCTTAAGGAGTGCCTCCATAATCTTGCCCACTACTGAGGTAAGACTGACCGGTCTATAGTTCCCGCCTCCTCCCTGCTACCACTCTTGTGGAGTGGGATCACATGAGCCTTTCTCCAGTCTTCTGGGACCTCTCCGTGCTCAGAGACTCACTAAACAATTCTGCTAATGGCTCTGCTAGTTCCTCCTTTAGCTCCTTAAGTACCCTGGGATGTATGCCATCAGGTCCCATTGCCTTATCCACCTGAGGCTTAGAAGCTCTTGTAGGACCCCTTTCTTTTGTGAAGGGTAGTGCTCCTCACCTCCCCCCTGTGTCCATGATGCTGAGCTGTGGGCCCTGCCTACCTTCTCTTCAGTAAATACTGAGCAAAAGTATCTATTTAGGATAGATGCCTTTCAGGGTCCTCCTCCTCACATGCTCCTTTTCCATTAAGCTTAGCAATACCCCCTCTGGACTTTCTCCTTTCACTAATGTATCTATAGAAAGTCTTGTCACCTTCTTTTACTGTTCGTGCTAGTGTTTCCTCAGTTTGGGACTTTGCCTGCCTTACTGCCTTACCTGCTTCCCTTAGGGCAGTTTGGTATGCCTCCTATCTTCATCCGCTGTGTTCCTTATATTTTCTGAAGGCCAGCCTTTTGGCTCTGACCTTTTCTGCTACTATATTTGAGAACCAAAGTGGTTTCCTTCTTCTTTGCACTTCCTTTTCTGTCTAACACAATGGGATGTTGCTTCAAGTATTGTATCCTTAATGCTTGCCCACTTTGCCTGTACCTCCTCACCTGTGTTTCTTTTTGCCAGGGCTAGCTTAACTCTGTTGGCCATCTTATCAAAATCAGCTCCTCTGAGAACCATATTTTGCCTTGGAATGGGATGATTTAGATGTAGTAGCCAAATTGAACCATACCATGTGATGGTCACTGGCCCCAGGTGACCTTCTACCTGGAGATCTGTGATCCCTTCTTTGTTAGTCAGTACTAGATCTAGGATAGCCCTGTCTCTTGTGGGTTGCTGTACCAGTTGTTTGAGGCCCTCCCTCTGCAGGGAATCCACTATGAGTCTAGTTCTGGCAGATGTTCCTGCTGGTATTGACCAATCTGTATCTGGCATGTTGAAGTCTCCCATTATCAGAACCTCCCCTTTAGCTGTCATGTTTTGTATATCTTCTAACAGTAATGTGTCTATGTCCTCCCTCTGGTCTGGGGCCTGTAGACAACCCCAGTTCTTATGGCTGTCCCATTACCTGTTTCCAGGGTGACCCACAGTTCTTCTGGCTCATATATGTATTCTGAATTTCTGTAGCTTTGATATTTTCATTAACATACAGGGCCACCCCTCCCCCTTTTGCACCTCGGTCTCTTCTGAACAATACATATCCAGGTACTGAAGTCTCCCAAGTGTGGTTACTGGTAAACCACGTCTCACTAATTGCTACTATGTCCAGTTTAGCCTCTGACATTGTGCCTGCAGGTCTGGGATCTTATTTCCCAGGCTGTGAGCATTTTGTACATGATTTTCCATTGGCCAGATTTTGGTGTGTTAGTTGTTGGGTGAAGTTTGGCATTACCCTGTGCATCGTATGGGGAGACAAACCTTTTCTTACCTGGTGATGCAAATGAATGGCAAACACGCTGAATTCCTGTTTGACCACTAGCTGAGGGGGTGTTCTTCCCATTCGACGTATGGGGTGCTGCACCCTCTCCCCATTTGCTAGTTTAAATATTCTGCAAAGACGCCAAACTTCTGCCCCAATGCACTGACTCTCTTTAGTCAGATGCAGTCCATCAAATTTAAAGAACTTCGCTCCCAGAACTGTTGCCAGTTCCTACAAATCTGTGTCCTTTTCCTGGCACCAGTCCTTGAGCCACGTGTTTAGCTCCCTATCTCCCTTCTCTGACCTTCCGTCCATCTGCTCCCTTCTCCCAGACTGGCAGGATCTCAGAGAAGGAGATGCCGGACGAAATAGATGATAGTTTGTCACCCAGCCTAGTCAGGTGTTCCTTGGTCTCCACAACTGACCGGCTGGCGAGATCATTAGTCCCTATGTGTACTAGGACATCAGTGTTTTCTCCTGCTTTGTGAACAATTTTAGCAATGCGGTCAGTGTCTCTCCATGCTGATGTACCTGGGAGACATCTGACCATCACCCCTGGCTGGAGATGGGTATCAACTCCCCGAATCATGGAGTCTCCTATGATCAGAAGTTTTTTGGATTTCCTTTGTGCTTGTTTAGTTTTGGTTCCTGATTTGGGTGAGTATTGTTGTGCTAGCTCCTGTGCTGCAGTGTCCTGCTCTGCAGTGTCTTCTGCCTCTTTATTTGATTTCAGAGATAGAGGCAGATACCTGTTTGTAGTGTTTATATGGTTTTGGAGGTATGTGTTGGAGAGCAGAGTGATGGGGCACCTGATTTGCTCCTCCTAACCACCTGCCAACCTCCTGGACCAACTACCCTCTGCGGTCGAGGTTTTTCTGTTGGATGCTGGGGAAATGGCGGGTGGTTCTTATAATGTATTTCCTCTTCAATATGAAATTTGAGGCGTGCAATCTCTGCCCATGCTGCCCGGAGCTGAGACCTAAGATCTCCAAAGGCCCAGCATGTAGGACAGTGTCCTAAATCCTGTAAGACTGTCCTTCTGAAAATTGTTCCACAGTACCTGCAGTTAATGAAATCCATTCCAAATAAGTTGCTGGGTTTGTAACCTAGTCAGAGTAATTAGAAGGAAAAAAAATGCAAGTAATGGTTTAATTGTGCTTTGTTTAACTTGTTATAACAAGTTAAATTCCTAGTGCCCTGTAAATGAGATCACCTTGTGGAGGCCCCACTGATCCGCCCCTTCCTGTTCTGCCACAGGAAATGTTACAACTGTGGTACCCTATAAAAGGAGTGTAGTGTGGGGTGGTTGGGGATGGGGTGGGTGGCTGGGCCTTCCCTGCCAAAAAGAAGAACCACGACAGAGAAAGAACAAGGAGGTAAGAGCAGGAACAATCAGTCATCAACAAATGCAGTAACCCTGAAAGCTTATCCTAATGTTAGATAAAACTGTAAAACCTGTAAAGCACCACCTGTAATAATTTCAGAGAAGATATACCCTGTAAGAAACACTTTGCTCCAGAGAAAATAAAGCAGTAACAGAAGATATACCTTGCAAAAGACAATTTGAATCAGAAGATTACAGCAGAATCTGTTAGCACACACCTGTAGGCACACCTTGTAATAATGCAGAAGAAGGTATACCAGCAACAACAATTTGAATCAGAGAAAAAATAAAGCAATGAAATGTTAGCAACAAACAGTAGCAATCCCTGTGAGTAAAAAATAAAAACACCACCACACAGTAAATCTGCTTAGCCAAACTAAGTCTTAATCCTTCTCCCTTGCTCTGGTAAGTTTCTCTACTCTGCCTTTCAAGCAGTCTTAGAAGGAAAGAGCTCAGGTGAAGCTAGGTGCCTTGGCCAGCAAACCAAGTCTTCCTGGTGTTATACTGGCCTAGTGTTGCAGCCACTAGTGTTCTGGCAGAAATTTGCCATGAGCAGGAAGTCTCAAGCCTGGATGGGGACTAATCTGCAGAGGCAGCTCAGGAGATGTCCCACTCCCTGGCAGAGACAGCTGAGAAGCCCAATAGTCCAGAATGGCTACCTGAAAGGAGCTGTTGGATGCAGGACAGGGAGAAGCACAAGGGTCATTCCACCTTTGGGAGGGATGAGAGTGCCATGGAATTGAGTTGAGTGCTAGTAAAGCTAGTGACACACTGAGGAACCAGATGTAATTTCCCATGATAGATCTAAATGCCACAACAGCCGGCAGTAAACGCCGCTAGAAGCCTAGACCAGTCGGTGATCAGGTGTCATAAGTTCAAAATCCTTTTGTTGGCTGAGAGGCGGTTTTGGTGCTGAACGTACCTATGGAGCAACTCCTTGCAGGTGAGCCAGTGAGGTGGCTCAAGGCTGCAATCTGGTGTGGTAAGATTGGTCTGTAGCTTTCATTTCTGTTTCTGGCCCTGCTCCACCAGTACAGAATGGGAGTGGGGGCCGGCGTTCAAGTCTTGCAGCCTTAGTGGATGAGCATGGTTTGGCATGAGAAACAGGCAGGAAAAACCCCTGGGAAGGTCCTCAGGAAAAGAAGTATCCCAGGTTCACTAGAGCAGAAGAGGAAGTAGAAAATATAATGTGTTTATTCTTTAACAGAAAAGACAGCTGTTGTAGCCCTCTAGTGACTATGTAGTATAATTTCCAAATGAGAAAGTAGACACTTACAAAAAAAAAAAAAGCACCTTGTTCAGTCCGTAGACCTGCCTACATTGATCCATGCCTTTGTGACCTCGTACCTAGATTACTGCAACTCGCTTTACTTTGGGCTACCAGGGTTGATATCCATCGCTTGCAGCTGGTGCAGAACTCAGCAGCCCGGTTGTTGATGGGGATTTCAAGATCTTCCCATATTACACCGGTGCTGCGGGATCTGCACTGGCTGCCTGTTCAGTGGCGGGTTTCCTTCAAAGTCGGGTTACTGACATGCAAAACGCCCTACATGGACTGGGCCCTGACTACCTGAAAGAGCTTCTGATTCCTTATCTCCTGGCGACCACTCCGCTCGGCCGATGAGGGTTGCTAGAATTCCAAGGGTGACTTTAAAATTCAAGGGAGCCCATGTTCATGGCCCCCACCTCTAGAATTCTACCCCATCGGATTAGGAGTAAACGACTGTGGGGGGTTTCAAGCAGGCTTTAAAAATGTTTTCGTGGAATAGAGCTTTTAATGATGGTGTTGGCTGACAAGCATGTATTTATAACTGTGCTGATATTTTGTTTTGTTTTGTTTTATATATTTTAATTGGTTTTATTATTATGCACCTTGGTTATGAAAGGTGCATTATAATTAAAGAATTATTATTATTATTATCATCCTGCTGCCATCCAAAGATCCACCTGGGGAGGCCACTCAATAACAGAAAATGGTAAACTACCCAACAAGCCCCCCCCCCCGAAAGAGAGCCAACAAGGCAAAGGAAGTCATACCAACAGGACCAGAATCACCATCCTGCCTCCACAACATGAGTAGTGGCTCCCCCATAAAAAGGAGAGGGACTTTGACAGGAAAATATTCTCATAAAAGAGAAAATCAGTTGCCCTAATTCCAGACCACAGACACCTGAGTACTTCAGTAATGTCGCAGACAAATCACCCTTCAAAAACACAGAACAACAATAAGCAAAAGCCCACCCCAAACCATACAAATCCCTTCTGCAAGTGCATAATATACTCAAGAAACATGAACCAACCCCATCATCCTCCCAAGCCCCTTCCCTCCAGACCGGCTACTAAAATCTAGTAAGAAAAAGTTAAACATTCATAACTGGGAAACATCCATAGGAAAATAGTTATAACAGCAACATAGCACTAGACAAATAAGTAGGAAGATACACAAACTCCAGCAGAAGTCTGGCAGCCAATCAACAACAAGTAACATTTTAAGTAGGGATCTAGGTAAACAAATAGTATGATTAACTTCTCCAATGAACATCTCCCCTTATAACTGGGGAGAGAAAGTCCAGACACTGCAGCTTTTATACAACTAGCTGTATTGTCCCCCAGCAAACAGATCTCAGTAATATGTCCCAAAACAAACTAAAAGTCTGGGCACTGTCACCACTTGGAGTAAGCTGCAAAGTAAGAAAACTGGTCGATGACTAACAGCAGTACCCTGGTATGACAAATGCTCCAGGCAGCCACTAGCAAGCATACTAAGCAGAAATTTAGAATATACCATGCTTACAGACAGTAAGGGCTACTCAGGCGACAGCAGTCTCTCAGCAGTCTTTAAACAGGTCAGGCAACAGAGTTTTTAAATCAGCAGAAGCAGCCTCTGGAGACTTACTGTATAAGACCTCCATTTGTCCCGAAACAGCACCTGAAGTTTAGCCGGGTAGAGCATCTTGAATCTAATCCCTACAGCAATTACCTTAGTAATCAGGTTATGGTAAGCAGCTAATTTCCGTCTCACAGAAGCCAGCAAGTTCTGTGTCACACAAAGTTTGACTACCTCCCAAGTAATCTCCCTCACTTCTCTAACCTTAGACAAATAGATGCTGTTTGTCTAAGTAGTTCAGCACTTTAAACAGGAAAGGTCGTGGGGGAGATCCAGGTGGCGGCATGGCCCTCAATGATCTGTGAGCATGCTCCATGACATACGATGGTCCATTCTGTGAAGGACCGGCTAAATGGCACAGAGCTTCAGGGAGAAAAGAAGAGGGTTGGAGCCTTCAGCCTGTTCAGGAAGCCCAAACACAATGATGTTATTATGACGGCTCCGACCCTCTAATTCTTTGACCTTGTTTTCTAGTTTGTAAGCTTCTGTTTCACGTGGGACAAATCAGAGGTTCTCTTTTTCTTCCAAATTCCAATGGAGAACAGCCAAGCCTCCATGTCCCTGACTCTGCGACCTAAATCATTGAGGTCCCCGTGGACAGATTTTAATTCCTCTGTGAGCTCCCGAAGCATATCTATGAAAAGGCCCATCTCCTGAAGAAACCTCTCCTCCTTCAATGATGCAGGCCCCAAAGTTGCATTAGAGGTATGCCCAGCGCCTGTCTGTCAGGCCTTATCCTTCTTTTCCGGTGTCGTCAGCGGAGTATGCTGTGGGATTGCAGCCCGTTTTTCTGCATCCATTCTCTTCCTCAAGAAAGGTGCCATCTGGACCAGGAAGGAATCAAAAGCAAGGAAAGAGGCAGCTGGCACCGAAAAACAACCTCACTGTAAGTTAAACAATTAATATTATGAAGAGGGAGTGGGAGCTAGGCAGGGAAGCTGCAACTAGGTTCAGAGCATCATGTGACTCTCCCTGGGGGAAGAGATTCTTATCATAGCCTTAATAGCAGACCGAAGCTATAAATATCACCAAAAGTCTGACATAGGCAGGGTAGTCTTATTGTGGAGTTGTTGAAAGGAGAGGAGGTCATTAGTACTCAGGATAAATATGTCTGCAATAAAGTTAAAGTTGTGGCTCACCCAAGTAGGCCAATGGATTGGTTTGCCACCTGTAAGGAGGTGGGGGTTGTACCAAAGTTATGTGAGCAATCTCAGGGTGAGCGTGGTGGATTTAGGCACTGTGGTGAGCAACATACAGGAGTCCCAAGTTCAGAGGGTAGTAGCAATGATCAAATGGTGCAAGAACCTCTGCCAAGAGCCCTGCCCCATAAGTAAACTGAGGCAAGGGACTTGTGTGAAATATGCTTCCAACCCGACCCCTGTTGAAGTAGTTAAAGAAGGAGGTCTAAACCATCAGTAGGCCTGGGACATTAGCCCTCAAACCAGGGAAGACCCAGTCTTTCCTTAGGGCAAGGAGCCCAAAGTTTTACCTTACATATGTGGTGGGACTTACTTCCCACAGAAACCTACTGCTAATGCACTGAACTCCACACAACAGAGTGGGCTGAAGGAGAAGCTGCAGGTTATAAAAAGATAGGCAAATCTGCAAAGAGTGAACATACAAGGAGTGGCAATCTTGTTAGCTAAGGAGAACCCTAACTTCAGCCAGCGATGAGAGTTACACTCAAGGGAGGAAAGCAAGGGACCATACTTCACTGTGATAAGATCTTCCCACTGGTAACAAATATGAACTCCTAAGTACTTAAAGGAGTCAGCAGCAGCCCATCTGATCTGTAATCTGGAGCAAGAAAACCTGTCACAAAGGAGATTAAGGGGTGCCAAGATCATTTTGGATAGATTGATCATCAGTCCGGAGAGGTTCATAAACTGAGTAAGGATTGCAAAGGCCGGAGGGGTTGAGAGAGAGAGAGAGAGAGAGGGAGGGAGGGAGGAGAGAGAGAGAGAGAGAGAGAGAGAGAGAGAGAGAGAGCAAAGGGCTTCTAAAGTGAGAAACAAACCATCAGCATAAGAATGAATAAGATAGGAAAGATTACCATCTCGGATGCCATGAATGTCTGGAATAGCCAGTAACTGTCGAACAAGCGAGTCAGGAGCCAGAAGAAACAAAAGTGGTGAAAGTGGACATCCCTGATGCATCCTCTGCTGCAATATAAATGTGGTGGATATGGTTTGATTAGTTATAATCACTGCACATGGATTATTTTTTTTTATAATTAAGTAGATCTTATTAAAGTCCAAGAATGCCAACAAACAAATAATACAATAACATCCAGCAACAAAAAAAACACTAATAACAACTGAACAATAATTACAAAAGAAAATAAGAAAAGAAAAACACACTCTACACCCTCCAATCCCCACAACTCCAAACAACCTAAGAAGCTCAGCAGAGTTGACAAGTCAAACAGGGATATCCACAATGGAAATGGAACAGTGAAATAAATTATAGTAGTTAAGTTTCGAGGCGGGGGAAGGGACAAGACACTCAAACGAAGCTTGGAAACTTTATCTTGTTAGACTTTGGCCCAGTGGATGGAAGTGAAAGCAGCATATATAATGGCTCCCACCTAATTCGGTGCTGATCAGAGCACCTCCAAATGGAAGCAATATGTTTCTCTACCATCAATGCTGATTAAATCACCTAGTACCACTCTTTAAAAGAAAGAGTGGAAGAGTCCTTCCAATGCCAAAATATAATTAGCTTCACTTTCATTGATATCAGAGTAAAGTGAGCTTAATGAATACCAGGCAAACCTGGTGGAAAAAGACCCACCAGGCAGATTTCTGGGGAAAAAAGATCTTCCAAACCCAAGAGGGGATCTAACAAAGCCTTTATAGAATTCTAAAAATGAGCAACATGTTCACAGTACCAGAATACATGTTTCAAAGTGCCATCCATGAGTCCACATCTAGAACATCTAGACAGTTTCTTCATATTATATAATTTAGATGGGGATAGATATATATTACACAATATGAAAAACTGAATTAAATGGAACCTGTTTAGTTTAACATATTTATAAAGGGACCACCATATTGAGTGCCATAGTGCAGGATCTTCTTGCAGGTCGAGTGCTTGTTTCCAATAGTAACAGACTCCAACTGGACTTTTGGCATCCATGGATTGGGGCAGCTTGTAGAGTTTAGATACAGAATGTGGCTGAACAGCCGCATCCAGCAGGGGCTTCGAGACAGAAGAATTCCACCAAGATCACGGTCTCAGGCCCACAAAAGTAGAAATTAAATGGGTGAGTTGAAAATATTTGAAACTGGCGGAGTTGGAGAGAAGATAACATTCCTTTAATGAAATTGAATGAGCCCAATTTATCTTCTTCCAACAAGGATTCAATTGCTGTATTATTAAGTTGGGGGCGAGAAGATGACGATATAGGCTGTCCATCATTTCAAAGGTTTGGATTACCTAAGATTGACTGAGTTGCAACCTTCCTCCAAAAGAAACCCATGTATGCCCCTAGCTAACAATGAGCTTTCAAGGACCAGTGTAGGGGTGCTGACCAGAGAGAATGAAGGAGTTAAGCAGGGGTTATGTGAAGAAGACTGTTGAGCTGGATACTCATGGTACTGCATATAGAATGTTCTAATTCCAACCAAAGTGGGTTATAAGATTTGTTTATAAGGTTTTCTGGCTATGCACTCCACAGCAAGGATTTGCTTTAGTGGAGAGCACCATAGTAAAGGACATGATCAATATCCCATTTATTGACCTGGTTATTTAATGGTAAGACCTTTGTTTTAGTAAGATTTAACTTATAACCAGATATAGTCAATAAACGATGAATCTCCCGAAGTACGGCAGGTATAGAGGCAATGGGGGTCTTTTACAGTAAGTGCAGCAATAAGACATCCACACAAGTGGATAAAATACAACTGTTCTCCCACACACAAATACCCTTAATATTAGGACAGTTTTAAAGGTAATAAATTAGGGGTTCTAAATACAAGTTAAAAAGGAAAGGGGAAAGAGGGCAGCCCTGTCATGTTCTCCGGGGCATCACCAGCAGGAAAAGGGAGGTCATAATTCCACTATACAAGACACTAGTGAGGCCCCACCTGGAGTAGTGTACAGTTCTGGAGACCATACCTACGTAAGGACATAGACAGGGTAGAGAAGGTTCAGAGGAGGGCAACAAAGATGGTGCATGGATTGCATCACAAGTCCTATGAAGACAGGTTGAAGGAACTGAACATGTACTCCCTGGAGGAGAGGAGGGAGAGAGGGGATATGATAGAGACATACAAGTATCTTACAGGGAGGAACAGGGTGCAGGAAAACACTATTTTAAGCGAAAAAGATGTTCCAGAACTAGAGGGCATGGGATGAAGTTGGAGGGAGGACGATTCAGAGGAAACATGAGAAAGAATTTCTTCACAGAACAGGTGGTGGACAAGTGGAACACCCTGCCAAAGGAAGTGGTGGGGGCTGAAACAATCACGGGATTTAAGAATGCATGGGATAGACATAAAGGAATTCTGGAGGTCAGGGGTAAGGGGCAACAGACTTCTAGGAAAACAAACTGAACTTACAAGCTCAAGTGGGCAGACTGGGTGGGCCACAGGCCCTTATCTGCTGACACTGTCTATGTATCTATGTATCCGTTGCAGGGGAAAAGAGTCAGATAGAACCCTGTTGCATCTGATATGCACCATCAAATTGCTATACAAAACCTTAATCCAATTTACACATTCTAAATGGAATCCAAATTTGCTCAACACATCCAAAAGATAGGGCCATGCCACATGATTAAAAGCTTTTTTGGCATCCCAGGGAAACCAAAACTGCAGGATGCATGCTCTACCAGGACACCGAAATAAGGTAATGTAATTTTCTATGGTGGTCACTTGAAAGGCGACCTGCCATGAAGCCCACCTGTGATAGACTAATCAACAAGTTCCAGATCTGGGCCAGTCTATTAGCTAAAATTTTAGAAAATATTTTTAAATCCACATTGAACAAAGAAATCAGATGGTAACTGTCCAGAGATGTTGTCTCCCTACCTGGCTTCTGAATTATGGTAATCCAAGGCTTAGTAAAAGAGGTATTGGAAAATCCTAAGGAATACCAATATTTATATAGGAGGGCAGGCGAAAGGTCAATTTCATCAGAACAAACCCAATAAAAGTTGTTAATGAAGTCATCTGGCCACAGGGCCTTGTCAGGTGGGAAATGGCTTATGGCCTGTATGACTTCTGAAACTGTATTCGGGCCCTTAAAAATGTCTTGTTGGGATAAGGTTAGTGTTGGAAGGGGAACAGCATCAAGATAAGCAGCAGTGTGTTACTTCCTGAGATTCAGGGGGATCAGAAGCATATAACTTGGAATACTACTGATGGAAAACCTCTGCAATCTTCCTTGGATGGGTTACAATCTCAGAGTCAGCAATGGCCTTAATACCTTGTATAAAACTGGTAGAGACCATGGTATGGAGCTGAAGCACCAGCAATTTTCCAGCCCTTTCTCCGGACTCAAGATACCTAGACTTCATTCTCAATATGGCTAATTCTGCTTTTTGAGCCAATAAATCTGCATATTGAGAACATAAATGATGTAAGCTGGTCCACATGCCTGCAGGAGAATGTGAATGGAGAGTGTTCCAATTTTCTAATATGTCTCAGGAGCTGTTCTTGCTGTGCTTGTCATATTTTGGAATGCTTTGAAGCCAGGCCTATGCATTCACTTCTTAAGACACATTTTAGTGCTCCCCACAACATATCGATTGCAAAAACAGAACCTTTGTTATTTTCCAAAAAGGTCTTTAGGAAGGTAGGTATAGTTTGAAGGGTCTGAAGGTCATGTGACAGCTGGGCGTTAAGACGCCATGTATTGTCTCACTTCTCCATCCCACTGACGACATGAGTCAGACTTACTGGGGCATGGTCAGATATGACCATGGAAATGATCCCAGCAGAGATTAAACCAGGAAGACATTCCTGACTGATTAGAAAAAAGTCAGTTCTAGAGTAAATATTATGAGGAGCTGAATAAAAGCTGTAATGCCTATCAGTGGGATGGAGGATGTGCCATGGGTCCACCAGTCCCAATTTGTCCATTAGATCTTGGAGACCACATTGGCCTGGAGAGAGCCCCTGCTTAGAGGATCCCTTTATATCTATGTCATGCTGATAAACAATATTTCAATGCCCACCTATCAGGAGGGAAGTGTGTGTCAAAGGAGCCAGTATAGGAAATGGATTTGTAAAAAAGTTAAAGTCCACATTAGGGCCATAGACAGAACCCAGAACAATATCTTCCAGTCCCAATTTACCATGAAGAAAAATAAACCTTCTGTCTGCATCCCAATATTCTTTCTTCAAGTGAAAAGGGACATTCCTGGCAAATAATAGGGCTGCCCCCCACTACTACAACCAGCTCCTTAAACTTGACCCACCCATTCCTGTCTAAATAGTTTAACATCATCCTTCTTAATATGAGTTACCTGCAAATAGGGAATCCCTACTTGTAATTTTTTAAGATGGTGTAGTACCATATAATGCTTTCTTTTATCCTGTACCCCTTGAATATTCCAACTAACACATGTGTAGTTACTATTTATAGTCTAAAAAGAAAAGGAAAATAGTCACATGGCCATCTCCCTCAAAAACAAAACAAAATAAAAAAAATAACCATTCCAAAACAACTGCATATGGATTATAATAGAAGACATGAATCCATGCCCAGAAATAGGGTCCAGACCATAATGTTTCAAGACAGTATGCATGTAACTCCATTGGAATGAATTAAAAGCCTTTCTAAAATCAACTGCAAGGGAATAGAGGTGGTTTTAGCATAACGTTTCATATTCAAAAAAGCACGCAAGTGATCAGCCCCGATTTCCCTTTACAGAAACCCACATGGGAGGGACATACCAACAAGGGGAGAACATTTCTAAGTGAGTGGCAAGAGCCGTTGCCAAAATTTTGGAGTCCATGGAAATAAGGGAAATGGGGCAACAGTTTGCACAGTCAAGGGGATCATCTGATTTTTTTTCAGGAGAAGAGTGATGACAGCCTTGCGTAGGGTCAAGGGAAGTTGTCCCTCATGGAATGCATCTTGAACAGCAGCCAAAAGGGGAGGAATGATGATATCTTGCATCAGCTGAAAAAAGTCAACAGTGATGCCATCATGACTGGGAGCTTTGTTTTTGGCCAGGGGGAGCAGGACTGAGCAAAGTTCTGCTTTGGATGAGGGTGCATTTAATTCCTCCCATAGTAAAGATGGAATTTAGGGGGTCTGAGTATCCACCAAAAGTGACTGGAGATGAGACAAAGTTGAGGGTGGAGCCCTGGAGGAGTAAAGCTGCTCATAGAATTCTCTCATCATGTCCTTCACCTCTTGAGAGGTGGAAGCAATTGACCCATCAGTTTTATGTAAGGCAGAAATCCGGGATTCAGCTTGATGTTTATGCAGGTGGTCAGCGAGAAGCTTACCACTCCTCTCCCCTGAGTCCCAGAGGAAGTGCTCAAAACGATGAAGCTGCCTTTCAACCTTTACAAGAGAGAAGGGTGTTAAGCTTATATTTGACTCTGACAATTTCAGCCTGTAAGGAGGGGTCAACCAAGGGAAATTACTTAAAATGTTGTTCTAGCATGGAGAGGGTTTGCATCAATTTCAATATCCCCGTGTCTCTCTCCTTCCTAGCATGGTTCACATAAGTGATAATGCAGCCACACAAGAATGCCTTAAAGACTTCCCAGATAACTCTCGGCTGCACATCAGGAGTATCGTTGGTATCAAAGTAAAATTGTGCTTCCCTATGAATCCCATTCATAAAAAACAGGATCACGTAACAAAAGCAGATTACAATGCCAGCGAGAAGACTCCTCAGAACAGAGGGGCTAGAAACAAAGGTTGGTAGGGGCATGGTTGGAGATTAAGATATTGTAATAGGAGGCATCGATGATGGTTGCCAAGTTTTTGTCCAACCATTAGTCAAGGTCACTAAAGAAGCTGTGAACACTAGAACAGAAGGAAAAATCACGGCCCGTTGGGTGTGTGAGATGGCACACATTGACCTGGCCCCATTCGGGCATAAACTCCACAAAGGTAGCCCTAGACCATGGATGCATATCTGAGGCATTCCTAGATTTGTCTAGAAAAGGATCCAGTACTAAATTAAGGTCCACCGTAGCAAAAGAGGACAAGGGGATTCATGGGGAACCTCAGCAAGGGCTTGATTGCAATGGTAAAAAAAATCTGGATCGTCTACATTGGGAAGAATCAAAAAGCCTCCAGGGTGGCTGACCTTAACAATAACCCATTGCCCTTCCCTGTCAGTAGCTGTGTGCATGACATTTCAGGGTAAGTTACGATGGAAAAGGATCATAGAGCCTCTGGATTTGCTAGAAGCAGAGCTGTGCACTTGCTGACCCACCCACCCCTTTATCTTCCATGAAGCAGTTCACCCAGTGAGATGAGTCTCCTGGAGGGGTGCATGTTTTCAAGGATTTCAAATACTGCAGTACCTTAGTGCACTTAACAGCATGATTCAACCCTTTCACATTCCAGGAGACCATCTTCACTGATGAGTCAGTACCTCCATAAGCCATTGTCAGAAAAGACAATTAACCTGGAATCAAACTACAAAAAAAGGAAAAAATATCAGCTTTCAAAACAGGAGGTAAAAGGCATACAATAAAACAATAAACAAGTGGGACAATAGGCAATAAATATGATTCAAGCAGCAGAGGATCCCCCAGTTTATCCAAACAATGCAGCAAAACAGCTGCTGAGGGTACAATACAGACAAGAACTACAACCCCATAGAAAATACAAAAATCTAGCTTCATAAGAGCAGAAATAGATTCTCAAGAAGGAGAGGTTACAGTGCTAAAGGACCCGGGGAGGGAAAACACTAGAAATCTATAATCTATAGTAAGGCAGTAGCCAGAGAGCTCAAAGAGACCAGAGGAGGAAAGAAAGACCTAGAAGCACCCCCCCATCACTTACTAGAAGGGGTCTCCCCCCTTCCGCACCCAGTAGACAGATGTATTGGAAAAAAAGGGGGGGGAGAATATAGTGTGGGAGCTCTGTAACCAGTCACTCCCCACCTCAGTTGCACCAGTATAGCCAGAATCCAGAGGGAAGAAGCCATTCCAACCTCTTCAACAAACACAGGAAACAAAAAACTAGCAAAAAAAACAATCAAGGTCATTAGACAAATAAGAATGTGACAGAGAAAAAAATAATACCAAGGGAACCAAGATGTCAGAAACAAAACAAGCAGAAGGGGAAATAAGACAAGAAGGCAGTGCTAGTTGAAGACAGTCAGTGCCAAGAAGGATAGAGTAACATAACAGGAGAAGAAAAAAAAAAAACCTTGATAAACATTACAAGGAGTAGACTAATCTGACTGTAGGGGCCAATACAGCCTCTTCAAAACTGCATAGCTCTTACATTCAGAGGGCTAAGCACATAGGCAAATACAGTAAAGTCCATAGCAGCCTAACAATAGTCAATCATGTAGAAGTCAGTTCATGGGTCAGGCAATCAGACACTATAGCATGTACTGAGAGAGGCTGCATGGGAGTCCCATCAGATAAAGCCAGAAGATCCACACTGTGCCCAGAAGGAAACATTCACTGAGGGCTTGGAGGAAGATTGAGGAGAGGCAGAGACCTCAAAGCTAACAGCCAGTGAGCTTCATGGTGGAGGATTCTCAGAAGCTGTGTGGTATGGCCTAAAAGAATCAGAGCTGGCAGGTGTGGGATCTGAGAGCCCAGCACTTTGGTACAGTCTCCAAGGACTTCTGTCCAGAAATGTTTCAAACTGGGGCATTGTCAGAGATGCTGTTCTAGCCTATGACCTCACTCAGGTGATCCTATCCCCCACCAGACTTGACCCCAGAAGTGTGTCCTCCTCTCTTATAGACCTCATCCTCACCAACCACCCCAAGTACCGCTCCCAGGTTAAAGTGCTTCCTGATGCCCTAAGTGACCACCCCCGTGTCACCTGCTGGTGGCCAAATAAACTCCCACCTGACCTCCCTAAAGTAACAGTAAAGAGGTGACTCAAAAAAGGTGCCCTCACTCGCCTCAAATCGTACTTTATCTCATGTGATTGGTCACTCATACATGACGCGCACTGTGTTGATACTGCCCTCCTCTCCTTTATCAACATCTTTAACACCGCCTGTGACATCTTTGCCCCATACGCAAAGCATATTTTTAAAAACAGGGATACCCCCTGGATCTCACAGTCCCTGCTTAATATGATGCACCATAGAGACAACCTCTGGCATAAAGCCCTGGACTCACAACTGCCCCAGGACAGGCAACTCTACAGAGAGGCCAGAAACAAATGTACCTGGGCCATACGGCTAGCCAAGGCCACTTATTACAAACATGCACTCACCACCACCTGGGGCTCAGGAAAAAAATTCTGGCACAATATAAAAGAGCTGTGCAGGAAAACCATGTCCCTGGCACCCTCACAGATTGTAGTGGATGGTACCCTTACCCAGGACCCCAATGCCATAGCCAATGCCCTCAATACCACCTTCTCAGACCTCAGTCACATCCTCCCACTTAACTTCTTTGACCCAATTCCTAAGGCTCCCCTAGACACTTCTGCTACCACAGCACCCCCTCTCTTCTGGCTAAGAACTATCTCTTGCAATGAGGCTAAATGTTACCTCACCAAAGCCTTGATGAATGCACGCTATAGCAGTGACTCAGTTGACCTCAAAATATTCAGACTAACCCTGGACGAAACCCTCCCACTGGTCACTACACCTCAGCTGTTTCCCCCATGCCATGGAAAAGAGCCATAATTACCCCTATACTGAAAAGTGGGGATCCCACCTCCAGCAGCAATTACTGACCCATCTCGATCCCCCCCCAAAGGCTCTCGAAAAAATTGTGTCGGACCAGCTCACCAACTACTTAACCAATTACTTGCTGCTCTGCCACAAACAACACGGGTTCCGGAGGGGGCACAGCACCACCACAGCCCTCCTGGAATTTACCTCATACATTCACGAGGCCCTGGAGCAGGGGTCCATAGCAGGAGCAATATACATCAACTTGACCAAAGCCTTCGATACTGTTAGTCACCGCACTTCTGCTCCACGCCCTTCCCTCCCTACATTTCTCCCCTGAGGCCACATCCTGGTTCAAGGACTATCTCTCTGGCTGGATGCAACAGGTTAAAATCAATGCCACCCTTTCCTCTGAAAGACCAGTCCAATCGGGTGTCCCCCAAGGGTCCATTCTTGGCCCATTGCTGTTCACACTTTTCCTGAACTCCCTCCCTCAATCTTCCAAGGGGAAGCTCTTGCTCTATGTAGATGATGCAGTACTGCTCTGGAAGCACCCCCATCCCAACTCCCTTCAATCAGACCTACAAGGCTTTTTTAGTGAAACTGAAGCCTGGTTTACTGAACACCACCTAGTACTCAACTACAACAAGATGAAATCGATGATCTTTGCCCACCGACAAAGCCCACTCAGCAGTGCCCTGCTAGTCATTTCTAACTCCCAGGGTCTCCCTCTTGAACAAGTCTCTAGTTTCAAATACCTTGGAGTTACTCTGGACACCTCCCTCACCTACCACACACACATCCAACACCTCTCATCTGCTGTAAACACCAGATTGGGGATCCTATAAAGGCATAAACATTGCCTACCCTCTGAGGCCCTGCATCTTGCTGTAACCTCCTCTGTCCTATCTTTGGTCAACTATGGCATGACGATTTATGGTTCTGACAACCAAATGACCCTACGCAGCATCAGCATTGCTCTCAATAAAGCCTGCAGACTGGTCATTGGGAGTGCTAGAGACACCCACACATGTGAGCTCTACAAACGTGCTAACTGGCTCAACTTTAAAGATAGGCTTAAGTACCACACCACCCTCCAAGCAAAAAAAATTCTCATGAATCTAGCACCCAAAGGTCTCCACCCCCTCATCCAAGACCACCCAAAACCGAATGGCCCCAAGATGCACCACTGGCACCTCTCTCCTAGTCCCCCACTGTAGAACCGCCTTAGGTCAAAGGTCTTTCCGAGACCATGCTCCCCTTTGGCTAAACAGCATACCAGTCTCTATCTCCCTTGCCCCTAGTCTTGGCCAATTTAAATCTGGCCTCAAGGACCTCCTACTTGTATTAGCCACCTGCAACTGCAACCATTAAGGTGGACACTATGCCTTACTCCTGTCAACTTCCTCAGGCCTCACAATCACTATGTATATAATATCTGACTCAGGGTTCTATTTAGGACCCCCCCCCCAACTCTGTAAACTACCTTTGGTCACAGCTAAGACCTAAAATCCAATCTCAGGTCCATGACGCAATGTATATACTGTACCTACTGTATGTATATTAAATGTTATGTTTGTTCTTTCTGTACTGACGTGGAGCCTTTGCAAAGGAGTCTATGACTCAAAGGATTGTAATTCCAATTCTCTTCAATAAATAAATAAAATATGCAATAAGTTGGCAGTGGGGGCATGACACTTCCAACATTTGGAGTGGGGTAGTAAGCCTTTGTGAAAAAAGGTAGTCAGGGATTTGATACCACACATGGATGAGCTTAGTATGTATAAGCTGCCCTCTAGGATCTTGGTAAGCCCTATGCGAATCCACAAGGTAGCACTCCCAAATTTTAGGTGAGAGATTCACCTGTAATTTTTGTTCCCACCCAGTCTTACATTTGGCTGTGGCCCCTGGGAGAGCATCTCTAAGCAAACAATAGATTTTTCCAGCTACCCCTCTGGAGCTGCATGGCTTGCGTAGGTGTTGTAGCCAGGTCTACTCTTTTTGTAGTTCACCTGGATTTTAACTTCAAAGTTCCCCCCCCCAACATCATGGATTGAGTACTGGGCCCATTTGTACTATTTGAAGTACTGAGGGGGCCATTCTAGCAAGGGAGAATGTGTTAAAAGATGAGGTTGCCTCATGGCACAGTGCCAGCAGCCTGCATTGTTTTTAAAACAATTATGTAAGAATGACAGAGGGTCTAAAAAGTGGAAAATTACTTGGGTACAGCAGGAGGTATCATATACCCTTAATTGTAGCCTGCTGGACATCCATGGTAGTTAAAACATTTTGGACCATGGTTTTTGGCTGAATTCTCAAAGATGAATTAAAGAAAAGGATCACAAACTGTAGCATATCTAGATTTGCACCAAGCCACTTTCACTCAGCCCTGTGTGGGAGAGGGCTGGTTCTGGGCCTGGAGTAGAACCAGGGCTAGCTAGGGGGCTAGGTAGCTAAGAAATGACCATGACATTATATGGTGCTAAATTAACCTGTACTTAATATTTTATGTATAAAATGTATTTTTCTCATTTGAGGCATAATACAGAATGTGACTGTGAGATGGACTCTAAAGAAATCTTGTTACTTATTTTGCACATTGTAAGCAGCCCTGTTGAGACACTGTCTCAGTTTGCAATATGGGATAGGGGACTGTATGTCTAAGTAGTACAACAAAGGACATCTCTTCTAGTATGGGTGTGATAGTGACTTTTGGATCCGAGTGCCTGCATTTTTTTGAACTTTTTCACATTCTTTGGTGGATGTGCAATAATCAGCCTCTCCCAAAGGGGAGAGGGCTTTAGGCAGGTCAGCAAGCAGGGTCCAGAAGCTTACTTTCAGGCAACACCCAGACAGAGAGAGGGAGGGAGGAGAGCAAGTCAGGGGGTACAGACAGACAGACTAGTGGTAGAGGACTTGATGATTAAAGGAGCAAAGAATGTGGTGTGTCAGGATAAACAGGAGGGGAGGGGAGTTAGATGTTTACCAGGCACCAGAGTTAGTAGGGATGCTCTCAGCACAGAGGGATTACTTACATATTACAGTATTTTAGTTTTGTTTTACAATTTTTGGCCAAGAAAGACACAATAAGGTAAGACTTGTTTTTAGATGCATCTGGTACTTAGGAGCATGAGAGGGGAATCAGAGGTGTTGATAAATTTAACGAAGAATTACCTGGGGAACCAGGAGCTAAAGGAGGTGAACAGAAGTTCTGCAGGCTGGACAGTAAGCTAAGTAAGCAATAATACCTGACAGGGTGGGTGGTATTGGACAATACCAGACCGCCCAGGGGTGTAATGAGGCCCGATGCCACAGGCAGAGAGCCTTATAGCCCCTGGAAGGTCCAGTATTGCCCATACTGCCCAGACTGTCAGGTATTATTGCACTTAGAAAATGAGCCCCTATATTATATATGTATTAAAAGTTATAATTTTCATGTTAAAATGTTAAAAGAATTATTTTATTTATTCTGTAAAAAAAAATAGTTCCTCCACCAGCACTACAGTACTGTAGTTTTTTATGAACTAGGGACTTCTGTCCTACTTGAGCCTTTGTAGTTGTGCCTTCTGGAGTTGTCATGGTTACCCCAACCTGTGTGGCTCAGAGAGAAAAAAAGCTGGTTTCCGTTTAAAATCTGAACATCACTTTAGGCTGCTGTTTTTACCCCTGCTCACCCCCAGCCCACACCATTGCTTGATGAACATGATCCCTATCACTCCAAGCCATGGTGTTTGGATTTAAATGGATTTTGTTGCAGAGCGATCGGGCGGGGACATGAAATTGAAGACCAGCGGGGTCTGGCAAGGTGTCAAGGAGAAGATTTGAACGGGGAAGCCCTGCATCTTCTGAGGCTTAAATTTTGCCTTTTCATAATGTTTGTACATTAGTGTGGTGAGTGTGGAGGTAAGGCAAGCCAGGGAGAAGTAAGGGGAAACATTGTGATAATCGCCCCAAGCATGCAGTTGTACTGCCTGTAATTTGAAAAAAAACTGTTGCTTTTTTTTTCTTGGTGCTGCGTGGGAACTTAAAACGCAGGGTGACTGTCTGCTGTAAAAACAGGACCTGCATTCAAGGAGGTCAAGCTTGGTAGCAAAAAAATAAATAAAAATAACCTGGTCAGATACAGATAGCTGTTGTCTGTTTACTTACGGTCCGGCTGTGTAGTGAGGAACTCCACTATTTTCCATTTGCTGACTGCCACACATGAGTGCTTAGTGATTGAAAGTTGCTAGTGGGCAGCAGCTTGATGTTGATGAACGGTACGGTAGTGCTGGCCGGTGGTGATACTTGACTAAGTTAGTCTCCCCAGAGATGGAGACAGGCTGCCAGCATGCCACCCAATTCATCGGCCAGTGTTTGGAGGGCGGGGGCATGAGTAGTTACTGCTGGCAGTGAGAGGTTGGGTGGCTTCGATTTTTTTGTTTCCTTCCTTCATTTTTTTTATGGCTAATGTTTAATACATGTTAAGCTCCTGTTTTTTTTTTTTTTTTTACTTACAATGTACTTCAGATGCAGGTGGGGGGGCTGGCTTGTGCAAGCGAAAAAAAATGGTGTCTGTTTAAAATTCAGCGTTCTGTCAGCTCAGTTATTTTGAACATAATCAGGTTGGTTGGGGCTGGCACTTTTAATACCCGGGTTCTGTTGTCTGATAGAAGCCCACCTTGCCAGGGATATCAGCCAATCAGAGCCTGGTATTTTTCAAGCCCATTTTTCTAAGGGAGGAAGTGGTATCAATGGCCTTCTTCAAGGTCCTGCCTGTATGGGATATGAAGGATGGGAAGCAGGAAATGATGAAGGAGTTTAACGGATGGCTCAAGTAGCTGTGTGAGGATGACGGATTTAGGATCATGGGGTACTGGAGGGACATTTGGGACAGAAAGACTTTTCAAGAGGCATGGGCTTCATCTCATGGAGGAGGTGGCAAATGGGCTAGACCAGAAGTTTGATATCTATATTGTAAGACATTTAAACTAAAATGGGGAGGCTAGGATTGTGGAAATCCTATATATATATGAATAAGGGAGAAGGACTTAGCAAGTGCTATGCTGAAATGGGGGCAAGAGGTGCAGGAAGGGTGACACTGTATTAGGGAGGCAGGGGATGAGACTGCAGATGTCCGGAGGGTAGGGTCAGGAGGGAGAGGGGGCATAGGCAAAGCCAGCAAGGGGTACGAGTGAGGGTAATGTGGACAGTCAAGTTAATTTTTTTTTTTTTGTCTAAGAATATTTTATTATGTTTCCACAATAAATCCAACATAAAATCTAGAATCTCAGTATATCATACATACAATTCCAGGAAATTATAGGGGGTTACAGGAAACAGCATGCATTGTATGAAAAGCAATACAAAAAATCAGTAACACGGCAATCATCCAAGTGTCTGTCAGTAAAAGGAAAACTATAAGGGAAGCGCTGTGCAGTCACTAGCAAGGATGGAGAAGTCCTAGAATAAGTAATACACCTGACAGTTACAGTTACTTACTTCTTTTTATGCAAGAACAATACAAAAATAATAAAAAAAACTATAACAGATAGCATTTATTTGAAAGTAATAGGTTAGTTACTAGTTTCTTTCAAATAAATGTAATCAGTAACAGTTACGTATTACTTTTGTATAAAAAGACAGAAGTAATTGTAACTGTAAGGTGTATTACTTTTTCCAGTACTTCTCCATCCTTGCTAGTGACTGCACAGAACTTTCTGGAACAAGTTTCCAAAAGTAATAGAAAGTAATAGAAAAAGTAACTTACCCAACACTGACTGCAATTAAGCAGCATAAAAGCAGAGCCATGACAACTGATAATTGTCCACTAATATTTGTAAAGGGACCCTGATATGCATCAAGCAGTCCAGCTCTTTTAGTGGAAGGGTACAGTAAATTTTGGTAACACACAACTTTCGTGGAGATAACCCTTTTTAACCCCTAAAATACCTAACATAGATTTGTATAGAATGTTTAGAGACCTCCAGGTTAGCCAGCAAAAATGCATTAGAATCTGTTTGGTCAGATGATACCATTATTGGGCTATGGGCCTATGGCTGATTTCTGTATACAGTTGTGCCTTGTGTTACTTATTTATTCTTGTACACTGCTCTGATAAATTTCCTTGTAATTTATGTTGGTCACATCCATAAAATTAACTTTTTGTAGTTTGCCTCTGTGATCCACTATGTATTCTTTGCGTCTGAATTAGCTGAATGGTACTGCACAGCATTGCTGCTTGTTTTTGTTGTAAAACTGCTTGTGTTTTTAATGTTTTCTTATCTCATTGTAACCTCTCAGGTCGTGCCTGAAAATAGGACATTTCTTTGCCTGGTGCACTAACTGGGTAAACAAAACTAAAAATTAAGACATTCCTGGGTAATTTGAGAATACAGTACTGAAGCTGCTTTCACAGCCTTCAGGCTCATTATCACAAAACATAGACTTCTTACTAAAACACTTTGAGATATATGAATGGCAAATTTGTCTGCAATCCTATTATGGCAAGCTTGCGAGGAGTTTTTTCATTGTGCGTGTTTAAACTTACTCCGTATATTTAAAGCATCAAGTTGAGGCTTTTTGTAAAACAAAACAGCCCGATATAACATGCATTTATTTTACCTACAATGACTTCTTTATTCAAACATTTCACATTAAGCCCTAACTGTAATATAATACAACAAGCCATTTGCGTCTTTGATGTTAATATTAATGTCAGTAAATATGACCACATTGTAAAATATCTCATGCCAGCATATTTTATCTCAACATGAATAGTAAAAAGCATACTTGATCCTGACATCAAATTACTGATCTCAATTAGTGTCAGCATGAAAAAATGTTACAGATGTTGCAATACAGTTACTTCATATTAACCATTGTTTTGGATTGTTTAGGACCTAAATAAGAAACATCAGCAACCAACTACACAATGTAACTGTAAAATGTATTTATGTACAGTACATGCTATTTAATTAGTATACAGCATGCTGATAAGAGAGAATGGACAGAGTTGATAGCTTTATGCTCATATGAATTAAGAAGTACTAAAGGAGACAGGGACATATTTAACGGAGATTTTTAAATGATAACTGAAAACTGAACAGGCACAGTACTTGGGGTTGAGGGGTTGGAAATATACTAACCATAATTTTCAAAAGGATCAAAGGATGTGCAAGGGAACTATAAAACAAGGAAGGAAGGAAGGAAGGGACGGAAGGAAAGAAGAGATCAATTTCTTTAGAATCTTTCTATCGTATTGTATCTCAATGTACTTTACAAGCACTTAACAGCTGCAGAAGCCATTGCTTACAGTATGTACAGGCATGGGTAAGAAAATGTGCCCAGCGGCAAATTCAGTTCTGCTTTGATTCAAGATTCTTTTTCTGAAGAGTTTCAGAACATTGTAAAATCATATAGTCTAGCAGCTAGTATGCAGAGCTTTCGATGTATGTGACTGTATGTCACTGGAGGCAGCATAGCGCACTGGTTTAAGGCTCTGAGCTGCAAATCTGGAGACCTGGGTTTGAATTCCACTGCCCCCACTTGCATACTGTGTGACCCTGAGCAAGTCACTTATCTTCCCTGTGCTCCCAGGTTGTGCCAGTAAACACGCTTTCAGCTTAGTGTGTCTCACCTGGTTAAAGAATAGGGAAAAACAAATGTGACCAGAGGGTTACAGTGCTTTGTGGTGAATATGAACACGTACATTCAAAAGAGGGACAGTCAGCAGAACAAGCATGATAACAAAAGAAGACTATCAGTAAACTGCATTTCAGAGACCTTCAGCCCTGGGCATTGGGGGGATGGATGTTTGCAGCCACAACTATGGCCTTGCCATGACCACTAGGGAGTGCCTACAGAAGAATACCAGGAACATAGGAAAGGGTTCCAGACCTGCTGATATCTGGGAAAAGTTCCACTGGCATACTGGGGCACCTGTCCAAGGTAGCTAGATTCCATGCTGCTGCTAGCCACTGATCTATAGAGGGCATCTCTGTTGTCCTTCACCATTGCATAAACAACTGTTTAGCCACACTCCCCACTGATAGGAGCAAGTGCCTATGGTGTTGTGTGAGAGGAGGAGAATCTGGAGGTAGGCACATGAGTGAAGCTGGAGCAGGAGGGGAAGGGGGGCACTCAGAATATCAGTACAGCAATTATAGAAACATAGAAATTGTTGGCAGATAAGGACTGCTAGGCCCATCCAGTCTGCCCGTAAACCCTATACTTGTTTATGGCCTCTAACCCTATCTGATCAGTGGCTTCTCCCCTCTCCACCCTACCTCTAAGGTTCCCTCATGCCTGTCCCTGGCATGTTTAAATCCCTTTCTACAATGCTCACTCCCAGCACCTCCTGTGGCTAACAATTCCATGTGTCCACCACCCTCTCCATGAAGAAAAAATGTTCTCACATTCCCTCTTAACCTGCCATCTTTCAATTTCATATCATGCACCCTCATTTTTGTACTCCTCCAATATTGGAATATGTCTTCCCCCTGCACCTTGTTAATGCCCTTCAGGTACCTGAATGTTTTTATCATAATCCCCCTCTCCATCCTCTCTTCCAGTGAATACATATTGAGGCCCTTTAATCTCTTCTCATAAGTTTTATGGTGCAAGCTCTGAATCCTCTTACTCACACTTCTCTCAACCACCTCAATCCTGTCAATGTCCTTAAAAAGATGCAGCCTCCAGAATTGCACACTGTACTCTTGGTGAATCCTGACTAGTGTTTTATACAAATGCATCCCCACCTCCCTTCCTCTGCTAGTGATACCTCTGCTTATGCACCCCAGCATGCTACTGTCCCTGCCTGCAGCCTTTTTACTCTGCTCAGACAGCTTCAGGTCATTTGAAATAATAATCCCCAGGTCTCTTTCTTCCCTGGTGATCATCAACAACTCATGCCCCCCCTTCCCAAAGTATCTGCCTATAAATTAGTCCTGTTGAGCCTCTTGGTGCTGTAGGCCAACTAGTGAGGCATTTGGGTGGGTGCACCAGAACTCCCATAGGAAGCCTAGCCAGGCATGCATGCACAGCACTATGAATTTGGAGATACCTCCAAAAGTCAGATTTGGGGAGGCAACAAAGAGTTCAAAGACCTTCAAAGGAGTCCACATAGGATGTGTTTACTTGCTATAAGTCATCAACAGTTTGAATTAATTTTGTGCTCCAGGTCCTCCAATGTAATGGCCATCCTCCAACCGTCAACAGCAGACTGGACCCGAGGGGCAGAATTGGCTCCAGCATCAGAGGGGCGTGAACCAGTTTACTAATTTTTTCATGGTCTGAAAGGAAAAGGAGAAAGTGGGTCTCATTTTTTAAACACAGGGAGTGGCCCAAAGAAGTGGATAGATGGGCAGGCATCTTGACTCATGGACTGCTCAAGGTTAACCCACAGCCACACACCCACCTAAGGGGGGGGGGCGGGTGGAGCCACTGAAGAGAATGCACATACCTGAATTCAACATAGTAAGCATAAAACCAGGAAAGTCTCCAGTCTCCCCGTCACCAAGTGCTCAAAACTTGGCCTTGCTGAATCAGGGTGGCTTGCCCTTCCATAGGAAATCACCCACTAGGCCATCTATTCTGCCAAATCATTTAGTAGTAATGGGTAGCACTAGGTACACTTAGCAGTGGATCACTTTGGGGACGATTAACATTTTAACCATTGATATTTTCCTGGTGAAGGATACTAGAAAAAGTTCCAGAAGTAGCAGTCTTCTTTTAGATTTTTCAGCAACGGGGAAAAGATTATCAGAAACCAAGCCAGATGTGTCTGGGTGAAACCTGATTCCCAAATATTTTATCCCCAAGGAGTAGCAGTGGAAGTTATGGGGGCTACAAAAGCCTCCGCACATAAGGCATAAGGCAGGTAACTCAGTTTTGGTTGGGTTATTTTTGAGACCTGATATAGGGTGAAAGTCCCCCAAAAGGTTGAGAAGGGTAGGGATACTCAAAGGGCATCCTTTTAGGAGCACCAGGCAGTTGTCAGCATACTATATTGTATAGCGATCCAGCTGCCCCACGTCATGTGTTACAGAGAGAGGGGGTGCTGTTGCAGGGGTGGATGAGAAGAGGTAAAGTGTGACCACGGTGGAGGTGATTGAATTTTAGTTCTCCCTCCTCACTCCCCCCCCACATTGGTGGGAGCTTCAACCCCCACACCTTACATAACTAAAATATAATGACCTCCATGGCACTCACACTTCCATTGTCATGTAGTGTCATGTTGGGATGTTGTGCTTGTCAGGCAGTTGAGTGTTGAGAAAATGGAGTTGGGATGTTGTGTGTTGGGAACTTATATGTTGGGATTTTGTACGGATACTGGGGGGAGCACATGGAGTGGAAAGAATGCTCTAGCAAAGTCAGGACTGTTGGGCACATGTGATCAAACACAAAGAAGCAGGCCCAAAGCTCAGCCTGCCCAGAGTAACTGTTGCCAAACAACAGTGGTGAGGACCGGCAGGTTTAAATGTAAGTCAGCCAGAGTTTCTGTACCACTGCCCCTCCAGTAGTGATGGAGCTGTCCCACTGCCCTTTTCGACCAGCAGGTAAGAAGTGATGAGGCAGGAGGAAGGGAGACTGCCCACAACGCAGGGTCCACATTGAAAACCCATGTGCACCAGGGGAAGAGTTAGACAGGATGAGGGATTTTAAAAGGAAGCACGCCAAGGGGAGCCAGCTACATGGCAAAGGATTGTCTCATGTCGCAGTCCACTTCAGTATTGCATGGCAGTAAAGGAAGTCATGGATATGGCAAGGGAACAAGCTATATCGCCTGCCCAAGCAAGTAACCAAAACAGATAAGAAACCAAGGAAGCAGGTGACCATCCACCAAAAGGAGCAGGAGTACAGAAATAGAGAGGGGAGTTTATGATCATGCACCCACGGCCATAGCCATATTCACATATCCCCCACAGTACCACCTGGTGCTCCACCCCCAGAGATTGATAAAGAAAAGGGGGAGGAGGACCGAGCCAAGTTAAATGGTAGGCATGGGTGGGTAGTAAAACACCCTACACTAAACACTACCTGTAGATACCTCAAAACTACCCTAAATTACCCTAAAAATACCCTAATGAAAAACAGGTACTGTAGTTGGTTCGGGTAGGTAGTTAGTACCCTGATTTTTCTACTACCCTATTACTCTACCCTGACTATAACAAAATTTGAAAGACTTTGTTTTTTACTGCCTTAAACAGAGAAAACTACTCAAAAGGCTTTGTCTTGAGTCAGGTATGATAGGCTCAGTTGCTCTGATCAAGCCTGCTACTGTTTCCAAAATACGTCTTTAGTATTACGGCTGTACATGGCATTCTTCTATAGGGCCGCTGTGATATGCCCCAACTTTTCTTTATTAATGTGACATTACCAGCCAGATTGTCTGCAGTAGTTAGTGGAACAGAGAGCCATTTAATGGATAAATAGGTAATCTGTCTATTGGGCCATTGGGTGAGAAAGGCAATTACAAGAGGTGCAGCTGCTCTGAGTGAGCCTGCTGCTGTTTCCAAAAATTAAACCCTGACAAGAGTTGAGCTGGCAATGCCAAATTTTCTTTTCTTTCATCTTTTTCTACCTCTCCCTGCCCTACTGGCCAGCCATTCCTTAAGGCCACACAGTGTTAAACCCCTCCCCTTCACCCACCAGGCCATCCCCATTGCCATCCATACCATCCTCACTTTGGTCTGCATCCTCAGTAGACCCAGGGTAACCCTTCCAGGGCTCCCCCCCTTATGGGGGCAAAGAGGAGGGGAGATAGTTCCTGCTACACTGATTGAGAGGCAGGGGCTACGAGGAACAGAGTAGGCTGTGAATGGCTATGTGGCTCGCGGGAACAAGGCAGCCATCATCCAGCAGCCAGGTGGACAATTTCTACTTTTCCAGTCCCACCCACCTCCCACATTCATGGCCCCGAAGAGGCATCCTGGGGGCAGTGACCTTTGGCAACATGTGGTGATGAACGCTGTCTAGAATGCCTCCATTAGCCACCTCCAGGAGCTGCAAATAAAGAGGTGCAGCACTGCCCCAACCACCAGGAGGGAAGCATCCATAGGATGCTCTGACTCCCTCCCTGCCAGTCTCCACTTCTGATATCTGGACTCTGTGTGCAAATTCGGGTAGCCAGCGTGGCAAGCGATCCCCTATCTCTCAGTGCCACCAAGCCAGCCTCCAAATTTTTTAATGTCGGTACAAATAGTTGCCTTAGGACAAATGACTTATATAGCCATAAAAGTCTGTCTATGGACAGGGTCCCACAGTGGAGCTTTTTCTAGGTTCACCAAGGGCATCTGAACATAAAAGAATAGTCATCATTTATATAGTGTTTTTCATACACATTGTATCCCAAAGTGCATTACAAGCAGTGCTAGACTGGTAGTGAAGTGACTGAATGTGTAGTGGCAGCCACATCAACACCCACACACAGCCTTGGACAGTTGCAGAAACCAGTTTTATGGGAAGGGGAATACTGGCCAGGACACTGGGAATGTCCCCTACTATTTGCAAAGAGTGCCTTGGGTTATTTTACTTCCACCTGGACACGCACCAAGACAGCACCAGGATGGATAGAAGAGACATCGGTTTAACTTCTCATCTGAAGGACAGCATGACAAAATGGTACATCACCCCCCTAATACTGCATTCAGGTGCCAGTGTAAGCATTTAAGTATGAGCCCAATCTGGGTGTGGGACCAGAACCCACAACCTTCTGGCCCAGAAGTGGATGTGCTACCAACTAAGCCAAAATACAGTGACAGGAAAAATGTAGGGGCTCAGTGTGATTCTATTAATGAATCAAAACTGACCACTGGTGATGTTGCTAGAGGCTTATAGTACTACACAGACACAGCCATCTCACAGCCATCTTGGCTCTCAGTGCCAGATGAGCAAGTCAAGCTTAATTTTTTTTGTAGGTACTGTAGCTGGTAGCTGGTGCCTGCTGGTATTTTTATCTTTTATTCACATTTCCAGTTTTTCTACCCCACTGATTTATTCATCCAGAAAATGTAATTACTTAATCAGCCCAGTGGTTTGGAGGGCTGAGGTGCCAGTGGAGTGCCTTACTTCCTGCCACACCAGCAAACCATGTTCATTCATAAGCATGGGTTGCTAGGGGTCGGCCAGAAAGAGAGAGAGAGAATCAAGCACCTGACGGCTGCTACCATCTCCCAGGGGGAGGACCTGCACACTCTACCGAATGACTACCAATGATTACCAGCTGGTAGAGGCCATGTGGTAGTGTGGGTTGAGGAGGGCAGTGGAAGGGAGAGCTGTGGGTCTCTGTGGCATACATGTGCCTCCACACGCACATGTTCACGAGCATGCCTCATGGAGACAGAAAACAGAAAAACAGGTTGGTGTGAGCTAAATGAAGCCCCGCCCATCTCCTTCTGCCCTGCACTGTCGGCCAAAGGCCCTGCCCCATCTGTATGTGTGTCATTGAGTGGGGGGAGAGGACATTCCTCCCCTTCCCTGTCCCACCACAGGGGGAAAATCTGTGGGGAATCTAGGGTATGATGATCGAATGAGACAGTTGCAGGGTGAGGAGTGGCGGGGACAGAGCAAAGAAAGCCTGCCCACAGCAGCTCAGAGGAGAGAGAAAAAAAAACTGGATTAAAGAAAAAAAAAGAAAATTAAATTAGTCCCATCTGAGTATTTTTTCTCCAAAATGGAAAAGTAAGCCTGACAGCTCAGTGGCTACACAAGAGCATACCCCCTCCGTACTCTTATACTCCTGATTCCTACTTCCCACCCTCCTACTTTCACTTTCTTTCTTGCAAGTGAATGATTTTTTTTTTATAATGTAATTGTAAATGTTCTTTTTTAGTTTGGTTAGCACAGCCTCACTCAGAGGCAAGCTGACTCCAGTTTCCCAGCCTGAGTCATCCCGCATGGTGAGGATGGACCACCTGAGCGCTAACACAGAGAAGAAACTTACTCTGTTCTCCATGACACCTCACTTCAGCTGCATCTCTCTCTCTCACACCCAAGCAGCTCATATGCATGGCAGATGTGCATGCCCATTGGAGTGTGTAGACCACATACTTCCCTGCAAAGATGGTCATATGAAGAACGATGTTGCCACTAGGTTTGGGCTACCTGGCAGGTAGTTGGATAGGGTAGCTCAGGTATCTGTTTTAATCAGGGTACCTCAGCTTATATTCCACCATGCCTGGTTTAATAATGTAATTTGGTAGGGTAATTTTAAATTATATACAAACAGAGGAGAGAAAGAAGTAAGTGCCTCAGTTGGTGCTCGAACTGAAGCCACACAGAATGCCATTCAATTTGTGCTGCCTGCTGCACCACCTAGGCAACTGGAAACTGAGCCATCCCGGAGCACCTTACTCTTTCTCCAATGCACAACCTGGTGCTGCACAGATAATTACATTTTCAATCACAAAGTGTGGTGTGCATATTTATAGAACACATGCAAAAAGACACTCTAAATACACATGTTGTATATGTTTGTTGTTGATGTAATGTTATATGTTGAAAATGTAATAAAATCTAAGATTAAAAATAGGGATTAATAGCATTCCTCATCTCTCTCTCTCTCAACTGGTAGTTAACAGTTTTTTGTCATGAAAGAGAGTCAAACCTAAATACTGCAGTGCTTGGTGTTTACTGTTTGAAGTGTGCTCAATGTTCCAAGAACATTCACAAGTTTCAGAACACCCTGTTCCTTGCAACTTTCAATGAGCTCCCTGCAAACAGTAAACACCAAGCACTGCAATATTTAGGTTTGACTCTCTTTCATGACTAAAAACTGTTAACTACCAGCTGACAGAGAGAGCGAGATGAGGAACACTAGTAATTACCCATTACTTGTTACCCATCTCAAAATACCAGACCTAAGAATTACACTGTTATGTCGAGTAGCGTAGTACATTACTCAAACTACCCTAGCTGGCCAAAAATAGGTGATACACACACTACCCAAACTCAGCTACCTGTCGGGTAGCCCATGCCAATCAAATGGATCCATGAGCAGTGCAGGGCGATCAGGTGGGGGGGGGGAATACCACTGAAAGCATTAGTACTTACTAGGAGTAGTGGAACTGGTTTGGAGTAAATCCAAATCCCCATGAACCAGTAGCATTTGTGGCACTCGAGCTGCTTCCAAACATTTTTTACAGTTCAGATCGGTTCAGATTGCATTTTTTTCCCCAACCACGCTGCACAAAAAACATACCTGATCCTACAGCAGACGTCTTAGCAGGAGCGCAGTGGAAAGGAGTGCTTTTCCCACTATGTGACGTGTGGTAGGAAGCGTGTGAGGGCATCACATCAGCTGAGTTCAGAGAAAGTAGGCAAAGAGAGAGAAACATAGAGGGGGGCACTTGATTGGTGGGGGAAATTTTGTGCACAGTAACTAGAGACATGATTAGTTTGTGGCTTAGGGAAGACATGTTTTGCCAAAGCAGTCTGCTTCAAGTGCGATAGCACCGCAGACATTCCAGATTTAGCAGCAACAATTTGGGCAACTCTGTGCTGTACTGTCAAACTTAGTTTGGTTTTGAGTCCTCCTGACATGTTGTATCTTAACAGCTATAAAATCAATATTTGGGGATAGAATTAAGTGTACTGAGTCTGAAATTTTAAATATAACTGAAGGAATTTTGAGTTCTCTTGACTTCTTGTATCTTAACAGATTTAAAATACATATGTGGGAATAGCATTGACTGTACTGAGTCTGAAACTTTAAAAACAATAGAAGGAATTTGTGTTTACACAGAGGTATGAAAATGGAGGGTGGGGTAGGAAAGAGTGAGCTGATCCCTTGTTAATTTGGCAGAAAGGTTGTAAATACTACTGACCTGCTGGTGCGGCAGTTTTAAAGCCAGTCATAGAGTGAAAAAATAAATTAAGCAGACAGACAGCTTTTTTTGTAGGCAAGGTAGAGAGAAAAAATAAATGGCTCAGGCAAGAGGGAGAGAAACAAGCACAGGAAAGGAGAGTAATTTGAGATCAGTGTTGTCCAGTGTATCTTTTGTGGCTGATTTATATAAAATATAATCCCTGGATGCAGAGAGGGCTAGGCCAACTTAGAAACATTTATTTGTCGGCAGAAAAGAACCACTTGGCCTCCCAGTCTGCCCAGATGGTCCCTGTCTAGTCTGTGTTCACATTCGCAGACCCTAACTGATCTCCAGAGACCATCGATCCTCCCTGCCTATTTACTAATATTCTCCTACAGTATGTCTATCCTAGTACTTCTTCACATCCCTCTTATACTTTTTCACTCCAGCTTCATCACATACCCTCTGGTACCGGTGCTCTTCCTCATTCAAAAGAGACTCCCCTCCCAGGCCCGTAGGAAGCATTTTGAAAGTGGTAAGGCCATAACCTAAAAATCACACACATTAAGGTCCCCAGAAGCTCTGCAGGTAGAAATGCTCTATGGTGAGTTTGGGGGCTTTTATTGAAGACAAAATGCATTTTTGTTGTGTCTTTCCTACCCCTGACTCTTGGAAAATGTTGTTTTCCCCTGGAGTTAGGGGTGTGCGAGACTCAGGCTGGCCTTAGAGATTGCAGATGGCAAGGCAAGGCAATTTTATTTATATGCTGCTCAATCCCAGAGGCTTTGTGCACTGAACATAAACAAGGACAAACATCAGTAAATAAAAGCATAGTAAAACCTCATTAAGATTAAAATTCAGCAATATAGAGGTTTCTACTGTAAGAGTCAATTTTCAAGGGACTGGCCAAAGCTTAAAGATGATATCAACAATCAAAAACCACGCTGAAGAGGTGGGCCTTTAGACTCCCCTTAAACACATCAATCGAGGGAGCCTCCTGGACAGCAGGTGGAAGTGAGTTCCACAGGGTTGGCCCAGAGACACTAAAAGCATGATCTCCGGAGGTTTTTGAGGGGAACCCTGGGAATGTCCAGGAGATCCCTCAAAGAGGAGCGGAGGGAGCAAGCAGAGGACATCGGTGTCAGGAGACCAGACAGGTAACCAGGACCCAGTCCGTATAGGGCCTTAAAGGTGAGGAGACACACTTTGAAAAGGACCCTCTGCCTGACCAGCAGCCAGTACAGAGCACACAGGACCAGAGTCACGTGACTGGACTTCGAAAGGCCCATCTGTAACTGGGCCACTGCATTCTGCACTAACTGCAGCCTGTGAAAGGTCCCTCCCATGACCCCAAAGTACAGAGCATTGCAGTAGTCAAGCTTAGAGATCACAAAGGCATGTACTAGTGTAGGCATGTCCTCTGGAGGAACAAGGGGCTTAATCCAGGCAATGTTCCCGCAAGTGGTAGAAGCCACTGCTGACTATAGCTGACACCTTATCTTCAAAGGTCAGTATGCCATCAAGGTTCACGACCAGATTTCGCACCCTCAGAAATACCACCAATGGAGTATACCCCAGAACGAGTACAGAGTCAATCCCCGGTGGAAACCCATCACGCCCATGACCAAGTTCTATCATCAGCACCTCAGTCTTAGTTGGGTTGAGTCTCAGCCAGCTGGAAGCCATCCAGTCATTGATTTTAGCCAGCCAGCTGTTAAGTACATCAACAGCTCCCTATATTCCGGGTGCAAAGGACAAATACAGTTGGGTATCATCTGCATAGAGGTGAAACTCCACACTGTATTGTTGAATGATCTCAGCCAAGGGCAGCATATACACTGCGAATAACATCGGCGACAAGCTCAAACCCTGAGGTACTCCACAAGACAGAGACATTGGGGAGGAGGAGAAATTTCCCATCACCACCTGCTGCACGCTGTCTGAGTGATAGGACTCAAACCATTTGATGACAGTACCGGCGAATCCACAAAACTCACAGAGTGGATCAAGAAGCATGACGTGATCCACAGTGTCGAAAGCTGAGGCGAGATTGAGATGCACAAGAACTGACTTGTCTCCTCTATCTCTAGGCCTAAGCAGGTCACTATGTACGCTCACTAGAGCAGTTTCAGTGCTATATCTGGCCCGAAAACCTGACTGGAATGGCTCATAGATATTCGAGGACACCAGGCGATCCTCAAGCTGCTGTGCCACCAATTTCTCAACAACCTTGCTCAAAAATGGCAGGTTGGAGATCGGACAGTAAATCGGTAGGACGGCAGGGTCGAAAGAAGATTTCTTTAGGAGGGGCTTTACCAGTACTTCTTTCAAGGCATCTGGGAAGACCCCTCTTCTATTGAGCACCTGACAATCCTGGCAAACACTGGGCCAATGGCATCGGTACATCCCATTAAGAAACGCATCTGCACTGTGTCCAGTTCACAAATGGTGTGCCTCAACTCCAAGATCACCTTAGCCACTTCAGACACCTCCACTGGTCTAAACTCCTCCCAGGCAGACTGAATGCCTCTGAAACTCTCAACTCAACCACTGCGAGGCACCAGCCTCCCTGGCAGAATCCCTGACTAGATGGCCAACACTTTGTCGAAGAAAAACAGAGCAAACTCTTCACATAAAGTGGTTGAAAAAGCTTTTTTTGGCTGGAGACAGGCAGGATATAAAAGCCTGTCCTAGGTCCGAAACAGCCAAGAAGGTCTGTTTATCCCTGCAGCAATCTCCCTGAACAAAAATGCTGCCTTCTTAGGGGAAATTGTTCCCTGGTACTCAACATTGTGAGAGTGCAG
Source organism: Neoceratodus forsteri (assembly GCA_016271365.2). Classification (NCBI taxonomy): domain Eukaryota; kingdom Metazoa; phylum Chordata; order Ceratodontiformes; family Ceratodontidae; genus Neoceratodus; species Neoceratodus forsteri. The sequence continues at coordinate 875,700,815 of CM057452.1, read as the reverse complement.
AGCCAGTCTGTCAGCCTCCAGCTGGATCTTCCACCAGCAATGCTCCAACTTCCAACCCCTGATCTTCATCACCTTGAGATCCCCATCAAACCAAGGGGATCTCAACTGAGAGGATCTGGGTTATACAGCTAATATTATACAGCTAACATTCTTCAGGTGAAGCTACCTCTGGCTGGAAGCTGCAATACTGAACATAGGATTTGCAAGAAAGCGAGTTGTGCTCACAACAGAGGGAGGTGAACCTTACAATGGTCTTTGGTTTGTAGCAGATATTCTGCAGGTGGAGGCTACCTCTAACTGAAAGGTGAAATAAGGAACTCAGAATTATCAGGAAAAGACAGTATTTCAAGCAACAGAGAGAGGTGGATCTAGCTTTACTTTTGTTATAATTCTTAAGATTTTCAGTGCAAGAAGAGTTTAAAACACAGCTGACTTATTTTGGGGCTGACTGCTTTCAGAGCACAAACCACCAGGCTGTTTTGGGGCTGGGGAGGTTTACCTGTGTCTGACTTGGATGTCTGGATTTTTCTCTGTTTGATTAGCAGGGTATTTTCTCTGTCAAATTGTTGTGTAGGGCATCTTGCTGACAGGAAGGCACTCATCGCAGCGGTGGGTCACAGCTTTTAGCTGATTGCTCCATGAGGGCAACAGTTTAGGGCCAAACCCCTGCCCACCCCTCACCCCCACCCACCCCTGGAAATAGTTCCCTTTATACCTGGGGTTCTGACATCATTTCTCAAGAGTGCAAGGTGCATATCACTGTCATATCCTCTCTAGCACACTGCACCAACAATATAAGCATACACATTGTATAATATATATATTTCTATATAACAAACCAATCACACACACACACACACACACACACACACACACACACACACACAAAAAAAAAATAGATAAACATGTGGAGAGTAGTGCAATGTAATGGCTGTGGGGCAGCAGTCTTCCAGGAGTCTTTCTGGAGGCTGAGATGCTGCCCTATTTGCAGACAACTCTCTGCCCTGAGGGAGGAAGTTGCCCATCTTCAGGCCACACTGGACAGTAGGAAGGGAACCTCCCCCATCCAGGGAGCACCAGAGCCACCACCACTACCTCAGAGGTTGTGAAGAAAGCACAGCAGTTGGACCACAGTGGACTCAGGGAGGGTGATGATGGTGGAGCAGAGGCACACCCAGTCAGTTGTTCCACTCCACAATCCATGCACCATTCTGGGGAAGCATAGCTCCCCTATGGATGCACCTGCAGAGGAGACTAAGGAGGCTGAGGACAACTGTCACAAGGGAGGCCCACAGGAAGGAGGCAGAGGAGACCACAGGGAAAGGAAGCAGCTCCTGGTGGGAGACCCACTAATAGGGGATAGAACTGGGGAGCAGGGAAAACTGAGTAAGGTGCCTGACTGGTGCCATGGCTTGAGGGACAGGAAGCGATCCTCAGGATCACAGAACAGCTACACGGAGTCTGAGCTGGACATCATTGTCCACCTAGGGACAAATGACTTGGCTCATCATGAGATTAGAGCAGTGCAGGAGGACTTTGTAGAGTTGGGAGGGCCTAAGACAAGTAGCACACACAGTATCCTTCTCAGAGGTGCTGCCTGTCAATGGCAGGGAGGCGAGGGTACTCTGCACCATGCAGTTTAATGAATGGTTGAAAAATGGTGGAGCACAGGGTTTGGCTTCATTGGGGACTTGGGTTCCACCTGGAGGGACACCAGCCTATACTGGCAAGATGGTCTGCATCTGTCCAGGAAGGGAACAAGTCTTTTGAGCAATCGGTATAAATGCTTCATTGGAAAGCTTTTAAACTAGTCAAGGGGGGAGGCACTGATAAGCAGTAGGAAAATCCCAGCCTCTCCCTACAAAACAGGGTACTAAATGAGAAAAAGACCGAGGCAGAAAGGTCAGTAGGGGATGCTGCAACAGAAGGTAAAGACATCAAAAAATGGAGAGCAATGAGTACCAATGCCCATAGTCTGAGTAACAAGCTTCCTGAATTAGTGGCCTTGATGGAGGAGGAACATCTGGATATCATGGTAGTCACAGAAACATGATACACACAAAACCATGACTGGGACGTAAACATACCAGGATACACTATCTACAGGAGGGACAGGGAGGGTAAAAGAGGAGGAGGAGTAGCTCTGTACATAAGGGAAGGAATCAAAGCAACAGAACAAAAGGGTAAACAGGGAGGAGAAGAAGCACTGTGGGTAAATTTGGAGACAGGCAATGGCACCACAATCCACACAGGGGTTGTATACAGACCCTCTTCTCAGAGGGAGGAAATGGACAAGGAAATGGTAAAAAGTATACTTAGAATGGCAGAAAAAGGGGAGATATTGCTGATGGGTGATCTGAATATGCCAGATGTTAACTGGAGTGCAGTTGCAGCAGCCAGTTCGAAGAGTGGGGTTGTTCTAGATGCCCTACAGGGGGCATGCCTTAGACAATTAGTATTGGAGCCCACTCGAGAGGGAGCAATCTTAGACCTGGTTCTCTCAAATGGAGATGGAGAGAGGATCACAGATGTAGAAGTGGGTAGCCATCTGGGAACTAGCGACCATCGAACAGTATGGTTCACAATAAACACAGCAATAGAGTCAAGGCATACAAAGGCAAAAGTACTGGACTTTAGGAGGACTGACTTTGCCAAAATGGGTGAGTGCCCTAAGGAATGCACTAGCAAATGGGCAGGAAGGAGAGGTGGAAGAACAATGGGGAATAATAAAAACTGCCATCACAGAGGTAACAAGCCTTTCTGTGAAGCAAATAGAATGAAACAATGTAAGAAACCACTATGGTTCTCAAAGGAAGTGGCAGTGAAGGTTCAATAGAAAAAGAAAGCATTCAGGAAGTACAAGGAATCACAGAAGGAGCAGGACAGAGAACTGTATCAGTTAAAGCAAAAGGAAGCTGGGAAGGCAGTCAGAACAGCAAAGGCCCAAACCAAGGAAAAGATAGCCAACTCAGTTAAGAAGGGGGATAAAACCTTTTATAGGTACATCAGGGAGTGAAGGAAGACCAAGGGAGGGATAGTGAGGCTAAATAAAGGGGAGGAGGGTGGGCAGAGGGTGACTGTGAAAAGGCAGAGATACTAAACAAATATTTTTGTTCAGTATTTACAAATGAAGAGGGGGAGGTACCTAAAACAAACAGTAGAAACACTCTGGATACAGAAGTTGATACCAGCCCATTTACAGAACAAAGGGTTCTGAAAGAACTCTTAAAAATGAAGGTGGACAAAGCAATGGGGCCTGATGGGATTTATCCCAGAATTCTAAAAGAACTAAGGGTAGAACTAGTGACACCACTGACTACCCTCTTTAACAAATCATGGGAGGATGGGGTGGTGCCTGAGGACTGGAGGAGGGCAGATGTGATTCCCCTTAACAAAAGTGGGAGCAAGGCAGAAGCAGGAAACTACAGACCTGTTAGTTTAACCTCAGTGATAGGGAAAATGATGGAATCACTTCTGAAGGAAAGAATTGTCGAGTATCTAGAGGCCAGAGGGCACAGGACCCAAGGCAGCATGGATTCACAGTGGGAAGGTCATGCCAGACAAATCTGATAGATTTCTTTGACTGGGTGACCAAAGTAGTAGATCAGGGAGGGGCTGTGGACATGGCTTACCTAGACTTTAGCAAGGCATTTGACACAGTCCCACACAAAAGATTAATATACAAGTTAGCCAGCCTGGTATTGGGTCCCAAGATGACAGCCTGGGTAAAGAATTGGCTGGAGAATAGGACACTGAGAGTAATAGTAAATGGAGTCCACTCTGAAGAAAGGGGGGTTACTAGTGGGGTACCGCAGGGTTCAGTATTAGGACCGGTCCTCTTCAATGTCTTTATAAATGACATTGCAGAGGGACTGGAAGGAAAAGTATGTCTCTTTGCAGATGACACAAAGATCTGCAACAGACTTGATGCACAAGATGGGGTGGAAAGGATGAGAAGGGACTTGGCAAGGTTAGAGGAATGGTCAAATGTATGGCAGCTTAGATTCAATGCTAAGAAGTGCAAGGTAATGCACCTGGGAAACAAAAACCCAGGGGAAGAGTACACAATGGGGGGTGAGATACTAACAACAACAAAAATGGAAAGGGACCTGGGGGTAGTCATATCAGATGACCTAAAGGAGGGCCAGCAATGTGAGAGGGCAGCAAGGAAGACTGGGGGGGTACTGAGATGCATAGGGAGAGGCATCACCAGTAGAAAACAGGAAGTTATTATCCCTCTGTACAGACAGCTGGTCAGACCCCATCTGGAGTACTGCGTGCAGTTCTGGAGACCCAGTCTCTGCAAAGACATAGACAGGATGGAAGCTGTCCAGAGGAGGGCAACTAAAATGGTGCAGGGTCTGCACTGGAAGACATATGAAGGAGACTTAAGGAGCTTAATATGTATAGCCTTGAGGAAAGGAGGAGAGGGGGAATGATAGAAAATTTCAAGTATCTCAAGGGAATCAACAAAGTCCAAAAGGGTAGCATCTTTCAAAAAGAGGTGTCAAGAACAAGGGGCACAATTTGAAGATGGGGGTGGCTCAGAGGTAATTTAAGGAAGTATTTTTTCACAGAGAGGGTTGTGGATGCATGGAACGGCCTTCCTGAGGAGGTTGTGGAGTCAAAAACAGTGGTGAAATTCAAGCATGCATGGGACAGTCATAGGGCAATTCTAGGGGGTGGGGGTAGGAAGAAGTAGGCTGCTGGTTAACTAGGATCTGCAGCTTATCCATTAGGTAGGGAAATGGGCAGACTGGGTGGGCCAAGCAGTCCTTATCTGCCATCAAATTCTATGTTTCTGTATATGGACTGGTGTGATGGCATCTACAGCTTCAGCAACCACCCTATTATAGGTGGCCACTGCCTCTCCAGTGCCAATCACACATGCTGCATCAACTCTAGATAAGTCAGCTAATGCTAATAGTCCCTCTGGGTCAACACCCTTTAGTAGGGGACAGCTGACCATCCCCACAGGGGAAGAACATTCGGAGAGGGGAGGCCTCAAAGCTGAATTCCATTGTGCACTGGTCAGATCAAATGACCTGATCAATCTTGAAGTTGTCAATCTCAAGACCTAGCTGGAGCATCAGATCGAGTGTGTGGCCATTTTGATGGGTAACAGCAGCAACCGCTTCTGACAGGCCCAGTGATTATATCAATTGGAGGAGGTCGTAACTGAAATGTGAGGATTCATTGTCGACCCAGGCATTGAAGTCCCCCAGTATTAAACACCTGGGGGACTCCAACACCTGGTCAATGATGAAGTCTTCTACCTCCTGCAGGAATTCCCCTCCCACCCCTTGGGGATGGTAAACAAGGAGAATCCTGCAACCTGCACCTGCACCCCCATGCATGGCCATTCCCCCACCCCTATGATCCTTCCTTGGACAGTGTGCCACAGTATACCCAGCAAGGTCAGCAGCCTCAAAAACAGGGCCTGCATCGTCACCCAGCCAGGTCTCTGCGATGCAAGCCAGGTCAACAGAAAAAATCAAGTCCACAAAAATGGCGGTCTTGTTCCTCACTGACCTGGTATTGCAAAGCACTGCCCAAAGAGGATTTGAGGATGCAGGTGGTCCTCTAACTACCAGTCCACTTGGTCTGGTGGGAACACTGGGTACGGAGATGCAACTTGGGGGGGCAACTGGCTGAGCAGCAATGCCATCAACCAGCCACCCACACCATGATGATCATTATTACAATGTTCTGTGCAATCACATAAAGTCTGGGGCCCGGGGGGGTTAGGCCCCTAGAAGCTCTTGGGATCTAGATGCTCTGTGGTGAGCTTTGGGCTTTTATTGAAGATAAAACACACTTTTGTTGTGTCTTTCCTACACTGACTCCTGGGATAAAATGTATTACCCCTGAAGTTAGGGTGTGGGAGACTCATTCAACCACCCACTCAATGATGATCATTATTACAATGTCCTGTGGTACATTTTTGTATAAAGGCTGGGGATCTGGGGGCCACTAGGCTCCCAGAAGCTGTGGGGGTCTAGATGCTCTGGGGTGAGTTTTAGGGCTTTTTTGAAGATTAAACACACTTTTGTTACATGTTTCCACACCCCTGACTCCTGGGAACAAATTGCCTGTTCCACAGGGGTGTGCGAAACTGGCAGCCAGAGCATCTCACACCCCTGACTCCAGGGAAAAATATAATCTTTTCCCAGTACTCAGGGTTAGGAAAGACATAACAATAGTGTATTTAGTAATTCAATACAAGCCCCCAAATCCAGCACACAGCAACTAGACCCTCAGAGCTTTTGGGGTCTTAGCACCCTCCCCACCTCTCGCATTTATATAAAAATATTTTACACAGGACATTGTAATAATTCTGCTAATCATGGGGTGGATGGGTGGATGGTGGCATTTTTGATAAGCTAGTTGCCCCCCCCAGTTGCAGCTGCAGGCCCTAAGGCCAGTCAGACCAGCTGACTTCAAGTGTCTCCCTTCCCCACCTTGTTCCTTCTGTTTTTCCCCAGCACCACCACTGAGCCAAACAAGTCTCATTTTTATGGCTGTGGGTGGAGCCTACAGCCATCTTGCTGTCTGTAGCTGAAAAAATGGAGTACCGTACAACACATTTTTGGAGTTTTCAATGTATCCTTCCACAACTACTGTATAAATCACTATGCCAGTTGAAATAAAATACTCCCTTCTTTCTGTTTAGAATGTTGGAGGCAGCACTCCAAGCTGCTTATCAGCTGGCCATTAGGAAACTGACACAGCTTGTTAAATATTGGTTGCCTATTAAACCAAAGATTTGTTTACCCCCATCAAAATGCAACAACATGCACATTTAAATACTTACTGTAGCATTTAAACATATTCTTGCTACTAGCTTCAGTTGGGCAGTTATTGTCTTTCAAGAAAGATTCATACCTCATGAAAGTTACCCTTTCCCAGAAATGAATCGAAAAAGATTTACACTGTTTTTTTAACCTTTTAAAACACTCTCTGATAAGCACTGTCTCAAACATATGCCAGGTCTTCAGTGAACTATCCAGGCTAAATATATAGCAGTCAGCATGTATTTTTTACTGTGCTTTTTTGGGGGAAAATATATTCAGCTACAGCAAACACACACACACACATACACACACTGTATACACCATCCTCATGGCCACAACATTTGAAATAAATACTGCAATCTAATACTGTATGTTAAAAAACAATAAAAAATCTGTTTGTTTATGTCGGTGAACACAGTGAAGTTCAGTTTATAGTAGATTTCCTTTAAATATTTCTTATCCTATATTTTGTATCCTGGATAGCACAGGGGAGATACTACAGCTCATTGTCAGAGGGATCTTCATTTTACACATTTTTGCACTGTATTTATTCAGGATGTCCCAAATTAGATGCAATATCTTGTTTTCAGTGGGGTCATGATTTGATCATTTTTATAATGCATTTATTCAGTGTAGCCTAGTCCAGATGTAAAAATATTGTCTTCAGCGTGTTCTGATTATACACAATGCAGCATAATATTGTGTAGATGTAGAGCCCCACTGAAAATAAGATACCATGTCTTCTGTGAACTATCCAGGTTAAACATATAGCAATCAGCAGGCATATTCTAGGAAAACACATGGCAAAAATGTGCAAAAGGAAGACCACATTGAAACTGCCTCTCAGCAGATCTGCATTGTGCAAATTCATTAGAAAAATGGGTAAAATCATCCCAAAAGCTCTCCACAGCCATATCGGCTCTGACCAGAGTTTGTTTTATTTTAGATACAGGGACTCTAGAGCATGGAGGGGTTCATTAAGCAGTACCCTACCAGCTGCTGCATTCTAGTCAGTGTTTTCTCAGCTTCCTCAGTTTTCTCCTTCAGTCTATTCTCTCTCAGCACCACCTCTGAGCCAAGCAAATCGATCACCCCCCTTCCTTAGCCTGAGATCTTACTTTGTTTTCACTTCAGTACACCACCACCACCACCAGCATTTTCTTTTCTCCCTTTGCCCCTGTCCTTTTCTGGCTGGTCTTCCGGCCCCTCCAAAACTTACTCAGTCAGTACTGAGTCTGCCTGAGGCTACCAACCTGCCACTGAGGTTAACTTTGTGATCCCCTTCCCCTTGGGTAGTTTCAGTCATCAACCACCACTGCTGCCTTTCTTTCTCACAAAGGAAATTCCTTCAAGTCCTCTGCTGTCCTTGCTGCTCTTGACATCAGCATTCCAACCCCCCCAAATGTCCAGTCAGGTGTGTAATAAGTATCTGCGTGGAACTGTTTTTTTTTTTTTAGTTTTGATCAATCACATACACACAAGACTGAAAGTCAGTCCGTTTTTATTAACTGACAGAATCAGAACTCAACCAACCCAAAACAGCCACGATGTGCAGCATAAGAAAATGACAACTCAGTCCTAGAACTACTTCTACACATGCTGTAGCTGCCCACACTCATCAGTCTGCCACCTGCCACACAACAAAACAATATCTTACAGACAGAGCACAGACAAAGACATGAATCACCAGTCAGGTCCGATATCATGTGCATCTACTGAACAACTTCTGTCCTCCATGACGAACCCCAGCAGACTGTCCTTTCATGCCTGTTTTCAGTCTGGTGCATCAAGGGAGACTTGGCACCCCATGGACAAAACAAAGTAATAAGTGCTGTGCTGCTCTCTGCTGCCACCCTGCTGCATGGCTCTGTACAGCAGATTGTAGCAGAGTGACAGAAGTTTTAACGCATTACTTGCTGGGTGGGTGGTCACTAGGAATCACTCTGCAGTCTTTTTGCTTTTGAAATGAGTGGACAAAAAAGTGGTACAGCCATGGCCTTGTAAGAGATCTAAATCTCACTTTCAGGTTCTTGGCAATATTGGAGTTGCAAATAATCACAGACAAGTTGCATTCGAGTAATAAACAAGTTTATTACTACAAAATAGGGATAAATCACAGTTGCCCTAAGCAGTTCTTACCAATACGAACCGGGAGCCAATGCTAAGCGTTCCCTACACCTCAAGGTTTCTTTGTTGTCTCTTGGGGTCTCTCGGGTCTCCGAGGTGTAAAGCCTGTGCATAACATTATATACCTATGATAATTACTATGGTTACTAAACGATAGAAAATTTCTAGTTACAGAGATGAGCCCTATTGGCTAAATTAGAGGTGGCTCCACGGTATAAGATAACATTATATAAAGTTGTAAAGTCATCCAGTTTTAGAACAAAGAGACCTTCTTATACAAAGTCTTACATAACAGGGGTGAAGTGGTGTTCAACACGAAGATAGCAATGTTGCCTTACATCATAATCACTTCAAGGACAGGTGTCTTGGCATCTGACAAGTAAGAAATAGACAGAAGTACATAATATAATGTGTTTGCATTAGCAAGCAAAGTGAGTTACAATATGTGTATACAAATCCTTACATCTACTCTTATACGGTAGATGCTCTTAGCCCTATATATTAGTATAGCCTATGCCTAAATATCAGCTGTCTACGGTGTGCCCCTGAGGGTATCAATTAGGGTGCAGGGACCTCGTGTAACAGCCTTATCAGCCTTACTGGTTCCTATGACCCTGTCCCCTCCAATACTTTGTTCACCCTGTGATGTACTTGTAGGTCTTTATCCTGTTCCCTCTCACTCTCCTCTCCTCCTGGCTATACATGTTGCTATTGATTTCCCTCAGTCTCTCCTCATACAGCTTTTGCTGCAACCCCTGCACCATTTTAGTTGCCCTCCACTGGACTGCCTCTGCCCTTTCTGTGTCCTTTCTGAGGTGTGGCCTCAAGAACTGGATACAATACTCCAGTTGGGGTCTCACCAGTGAGAGATACAGTGTGATATAGTGGCAACACCTCCTTCACCCTGCTGGAGATATGTCTCCCAAATGTTCATTCCAGCATTGCACTGGCCCTACCAAATGCTTTGTCACACTGCTCTGCTATGATATGATAACCCCAGTGTCCCTTTTCTATTTAGTGACTGACAATACCTTCCCAACTTGCTGACCCTTTGATTTGGCATTAGCAGTGGGTGGTATCAGCTCTTACATCTTAGTGGTTAGAACACCAGTATGAACCTGAATATATAGCAGGCCTGGGTCTGAATTAATAAACTTGTTTAACTGCTTATTTTATTTGCATATATCTGGATTAAAAGCTGTTTAAAACATTTTTTTTAACATACAGGTACCTTAATACATAAAGGTTCTGAAAGGTTTGGACAAGGCTCGGATAAGTATCCAAATCTTTTTTGCTTATCAGAACCTTTTAGAACCTCAGAACCTTTTGAGGTTCTCCCATCACTAGAAATTACAAACTATGCAGTCCTGTCATGCTTCAGCCCATTTGTTTTGGCAGGATGCATTGGCATTTAGGAGGTAGCAGCTGAGGATAGGTTGGTGCTTCTGCTGGAGGATTCGCAAGCCACTTGGTCCAGGATCAGCAATCCAGTAGTACCATGGAGATGGATGGTGGTGTACCTAGTGAGTCATTCAAGGCAGTTGAAGGGAGGCTGCTGAGCTGGAGATGAGGCATGGGAGAGAAATTCAAATCAGTTCTCTGTGGGAAGAAGGGTCTCCTCCTGGAGCCAATGCAGTGTAGTCTGAGCTGTAGAAACAAAGTGCTTACCACACAGTTTGTGATCAAAGTTCCTCACAGACCTGTGACTTTCAGCCTTCTGACATTTATGCCTCCTGCCTTGGCACTGCAGAACCCACTGATAGTAAAACAAAAAAGTGCCATCCCACTGCTTTTTCACAATAAACCATAAGTTTTGGGCAATTTTTGGTTTGTATTTTCCCTGAATTAGTGCAGAATTTACATTGTTTTGCCTGTACTAAGATTTGTCTGGCACCAACTGAGTTTTCTCCACATGCAGGGGCTGGTGTTTCTCCCACTGAAAGTCACCATCAGGGTCCTGGACAGGAGTCACTGGGGGGCAGCATCAGGTTGAGGGGTGATATCCGTCTTTGGGGCTCCATAATGATGGTCCGTGGCACTGAAAGGTGAAGCAGGTTACTTGTTGTTAGGCCAGTGCCCAGCAATGAAGTCTTATATGGCTGATGGAGTTTTGTATTGGTGTGTGTCCCCATTAACAGTGATCTGCAGGAGAGCATGGTAGCATAGCAAGGTCTTGGCTACTAGGTGGTTAAGCTGCCACCTCATCTTATCATATGCTGTCTTTCTGGCAGACTCATCTGGAGAACAATCTGATAGCAGGAGATATGGTGATCCTCCCAGGTTAAGGGGTCTTTCTCTTGCTAAAAGATATTCTTCTTAATAGGGTAGCAGATCAGCTTGATATGGATAGGTCTAGGTCACTCACCCTGGTGAGGATGGGGGGCTAAAGTAGTAGTAGTAGGTTTTATTTATTTAGTGCCATTTCCCAGAGGCTCAGGGCACTGCACTAATCAGTTAGGAATAACAATTACAATATGCTATACAATACACAATACACACAGTATAATAAAAACAGTAGTATGACCAAAAGAGAATAAAACAATATTTAAGTTTCAAATGCCTGTCTAAAAATATTGTGCATCCTAATCCCTGAATATTAATTACCCACTAACAGAGAAACAGACCTATTTTATCACGTATTTTCATATCCACATTCATTACTTATTCTTACAAGTACAAACAGCTCAATACTATGTTGATTAGGATGCATAATTGCTGGTTTCAAAGTGAGAAGACTGAAATAAATCTTGATGTAGAGTCTTTTTTAGAGCCAAATGGTATTAAATTGAACATGTGAGATGGCAAAGTAATGTTGTGATTATTCCAATTACACAATATGCAATAATTGAATGTTTTTAGAATAAGGTACTGTCATGTAATGTGTGAGAGTTAATGATGTTTCAGAGATAATAAAGCACTTGTGGCATGTTCATTTAGTTTTTACAGAGCAATTAAGGGGCTTATAAAAGCACTGAAAAGGCAACAAATTTATGCTGGAAATAAGGTAATATAGAAAGATAATTAACAGAACATGGAGTGAAATAAAGTGAAATTGATTGGATAATTAATCAAGGGGTGGATTTGTTAATATTGTGGCATGGTATAATATTTAGAATAAAAAGATATAGAAATTGAATGAACATGTTACAAGCATACTTATGAATTTATCTAGTTTTAGGATTCATAATGGAAATAGTAAGTTCAAGACAAAGAAACAATTATATGGAATACCGGTTAAGATGTATATGGCCTTCATTACTTAGTTAATTGAAAAGCAGTATATAAAAAGCTGACTTTGGTGTAGATAGGATATGTATGTATGTATTTATGTTTTTAAAGGTTTGTAAAGGCACTTCCTGAGGAAGCCAATATTTATTGGTGAAACGTAGAGGATTTGGGCCAAAAAATAAAATAAAAAAATAAGAATTTGAAAATAAAGATCTATCTACAAGTGTGACATTTTTCATTCTGCCCCCCTCCAACCCTCAAGTTTTGGGGAAGGAAAGAGTTTTCACCTTGTGAAACATATCAGGAGAGGCAGCACAGTAAAGGACTAATCCTAATATTTATACATTACCCGTGGATTGCCAGGACATATGTCCAGGAACATTTTATGTCACATGACAAGACCTGGAGATGCCCATCAGCAGCCTGGTCACCACATTCTGCAACAGCTGCAGGCAGAACAGAACTCATCCACTGACCCCAAGATATAGAGCATTACAGCAGTCAAGCCTCAATGTCACAAAGGCATGCACTAGTGACAGCAGGTCATCAGGAGGTATAAAGACTTTAATCTGGGTGATATTCCTAAAATGATAAAAAACCATCTGGACAACAGATGACACCTGAGCTTCAAGTGTCAACCTGCTGTCTAGTATCACACCCAGATTTTCCACCTTTTATGATGCCAAAAGAGGAGCTGTCCCAAGCAACAATCCTGTTTCAGCCCTCCTAGTATCCATCTGCCTCTCTTTGGTGATGTTATTTAATCACCAGTACCTCTGTCTTACCTGGATTTACTTTAGCCTCCCCGGCCTCAACCAGTTAGAGGACATCCAGTCTGGATCTCAACCACACTCATGTGTCCTGGGCACAAAAGACATATACAGCTGGGTGTCATTGGCATAGCAGTGAAACTCCACACTGTACCGTCTAATTATTTTACCCAGGCGCAGCATGTAAACTGCAAACAACATGGGCGAATGGAGAGACCCTTGGGGAACTCCACAAAGCAAGGGCTGCGGATAGGAGGAAAAATTTCCTGACACCACGCTCTGAGACCTGCCTGCGAGAAAGGACTCAAACCAGCTAATGACAGTGCTGGTGAGTCCACATACCCCCCTCAGGTGATCCAATAACACCCCATGGTCCACAGTGTCAAACACTGCTGAAAGATCAAGAAAAATGAGTACTGACTGCTCTCTTCTGTCTCTTGCCTTGAGAAGATCAATTTGTACCCTGACCAACACAGTTTTGGTGCTATGCCCAGCCTAAATCCAGACTGGAGAGGCTTGTAAATGTCAAAGGCCGCAAGATGTGCCTCGAGCTGCAGAGCCACAATTTTCTTAATAACCTTACCCAAAACAGGAACGTTAAAGACTGGTCTATAATTCACCAAGATGTTTGGGTCAAGAGAAGTTTTTTTTCAGAAGGAGCGTCACCAGTGCCTCTTTCAAGGCATCATGAAATAGTGAGCACTGGACTATCTTGGCAAACACTGGACCAGTGGACTCCACACATCCCACTAGGAGACACATTGGGCCTGGATCCAGTTCACAAAAGTGGGCCACAGCTTCAAAATCACCCAATAGACTTCTTCCACCCCTACTGGTCTAAACTAGCTCCAGACAAGTGGAGTGCCCTCAGGGATAACCGATGCAACACTGCAGAGCCTAAAAAGCCCAGTTGGGGAAATCACAGCCCTGATGGAGGACATTCTGTCAGAGAGGAACAGTGCAAACTCCTCACACTTTGCAACAGAAGCTATTCTAGCCAGCTGCAGACAGTCAGGTTAAAGCAGCCTGTCCACAATCCTCAAGAGTTGATCCAGTCTGTTCTTACCAGTAGCAATCTTCCTGGACAAATAACCTGCCTTCTTTTCGGCAGTGGGCCTCTTCTATTTCAAGTGGTGGGCACTTGGGGGCATTGAGGAGGGCCAGGATGAGCTTCTGCAAGAAAAGAATCAAATCAGTGTCCTCTACACCTTCTGGTAGGCCCACAAAACAAAGGTTATTCTTCCTCGCCTGATCTTTCAAGATTCACCTTCAAGAGCAGACATCTGATGGCCCTGTCCTGCTCTTGAAGGCAGTCGATGGTGTTATCTTCCTGCTCCTCAAGGCTGCCAATCTGCTGCTTCACATTCCCCAACCACTAACCCAAGGCCTCTAACTCCTGAGTTGTCTTGGTTGCAGAAACATCAAAGTCCACAGCATCTTGCAGTAGTTGGTGGAGTAAAGCTGTAATATTGGTGAGATCTGAAGAAGAACCTGGTGCAGTAACCATCCTATCACAGTTTCTGAACTTGTCCAGGCTTGCAGGTTAGAACCATATGGTAGTCACTTTCACTGTTGGCAGTGGGTAGGAGCACACTACACAGAGAGGGATAAAAGGGTTTTTAAAGTGAGCCAAAAAATGATAAGCAGGCAAGTAAGGTATCTCCTGTTCAGCGCCGTATGTACAATTGAACAGCATTGTTTGCTTGAGTACATGAGTGTGGAAGCAAGCGAATGAAGCATGATTAGCAGATTAGATCATTAGAGCTTGCAGTTTATGCTACCATATTGCCTGCTGATCAGAACCCTTTTCTTCAGTTTGACTTGAGGAATTTGGTAAAAAAAAAAAAAAACTTTGGCTAACAATTTAAAAACTGACATTGTGATCAAGCAAGCTACAAATAGTTTATGAGTCCCTCTGCTGACCTAAGTAATTTCTCACCTTTTGACTACTCCTCAGTTTTCCCAGACTCAATTTACAAAATTAATTCTGGCTGTTGGCACTGTGCCATGAGCCAACCACATCTTTTAAGGTATTCCTCCTCCCTAACCAAACCCCAGTCCCAAAATAGGGACATTTATAGATATATAGATATGTAGCATTTGATGGCAGATTAAGAACCAAAACGTCTATTCAGTCAGCCTATTTCCTACACGACTGTATGTCTGACTTAATTTTGGCTTGCTTTACTAGGCCATATACACTTTTGGTACCTCACTACCCCTACTTCCCACTGTCCTTCCACACCTCCCATCCCTTAAGTCATTCTATCCACTTGTGCCTATCCCATTCCTATTTGAAACAAAAGTCATTGATTTTGCTTTTACCACCTACTTAGGTAAAATATTTCATCTATTTACAACCCAGTCCCCCAAAAAGTAAATCCTAATGTCTCGTTTGAAAATGATTCCACCGACATCCACCCATGCCCATTGTTATGGTGCTTTTATTCCCTGTGAATAGAGCCCTACGGTCCACTCTATTGATTCCCATCAAGAACTTATGTCTCGGTCATGACCCCTCACTCTTTCCTTGACTCCAGTGACTACATGTTGAGATTTAAATTGTGCCCTCTTCTGACCTCAGTACAGGATGTTTTAGGGGACAATGGCTGTTCATATTCCAGCTGGCTCTGGCTCTCCCAGCAGCAGCACTCCTGCTTAGTTCTAATGTAAGTATTATATATACTGGAGTGAGTAGGCATGTGACCATGGGGAAAGGGGTAGGGGCAGGGGTAGAGCTGTCTGCTTCACAGATGACACTAGACAGACTTACCAATCAGTCTGCTTAGCGTCAACAATGAAGGAGACTGTTCTGCCCCCTCCGTGCTTGTCAGTGCCTATTTGCTCAGAGCATGTAATACTTGCATTAGCATAAAGGGGGTGTGCACAGGAGGGTGTGACTATATAAGGCTGGATATAAACAACAAGAGCATTCCCCAAATCACTGATCAGGATGGGGGGGCAGCATTAAACAATGACTGTTTTAGGGATTGGTGGACTGGGAAGATAATTTAAAAGATGTGAGCACAGAGGATCTGGGGCATGGGAATGGCATGGGGTATTGCAATTATTCGGGTGGGATGGTTGCCCATGGGTTAGCCCAGGCCACTAATGGAGTGCTACATTTAAAACAAATGTAATCATTTAAAAGAGTCCAAGCCCAGCCTCCCCCTACAAAACAGGGTACTAAATGAGAAAAAGACCAAGGTAGAAAGGTCAGTGGGGGTTGCCGATACAGAAGGTAAAGCCATCAAAAACTGGAGAGCAATGAGTACCAATGCCCGTAGTCTGGGTAACAAGCTTCCTGAATTAGTGGCCTTGATGGAGGAGGAAGATCTGGATATTGTAGTCACAGAAACATGGTACACACAGAACCATGACTGGGACGAAACATACCAGGATACACTATCTACAGGAGGGACAGGGAGGATAAAAGAGGAGGAGGAGTAGCTCTCACATAAGAGAAGAAATCAAAGCAACAGAACAAAAAGGGTAAAATAGGAGGAGAAGAAGCACTGTGGGTCAATTTGGAGGCAGGCAATGGCATCACAACCACACAGGGTTAGAGCACAGACCCTCTCAGGGGGAGGAAATGGACAAGAAATGATAGAAAGTATACTAGAATGGCAGATAAAGGGGAGATATTGCTGATGGGTGATCTGAATATGCCAGATGTTAACTGGAGTGCAGTTGCAGCAGCCACTTCAAGAGTGGGTTATTCTGGATGCCCTAAAGGGGCATGCCTTAGACAACTAGTATTGGAGCCACTCGAGAGGGAGCAATCTTGGACCTGGTTCTCTCAAACGGAGATGAAGAGAGGATCACAGATGTAGAAGTGGGTAGCCATCTGGGAACTAGCGACCATCGAACAGTATGGTTCACAATAAACACAGCAATAGAGTCAAGCCATACAAAGACAAAGGTACTGGATTTTAGGAGGGCTGACTTTACAAAATGGGTGAGTGCCAAGGAATGCACTAGCAAATGGGCAGGAAGGAGGGTGGAAGAACAATGGGGAATAATAAAACTGCCATCACAGAAGTAACAAGCCTTTGTGTAAAGCAAATCAACAAACGAAATGAGGTAAGAAACCACTATGGTTCTCAAAGGAAGTGGCAGGAAGGTTCAAGAGAAAAAGAAAGCATTCAGGAAGTACAAGGAATCACAGAAGGAACAGGACAGAGAACTGTATCAGTTAAAGCAAAGGAAGCTGGAAAAGCAGTCAGAACAGCAAAGGCCCAAACCAAGGAAAAGATAGCCAACTCAGTTAAGAAGGGGCTAAACCCTTTATAGGTACATCAGGGAGCAAAGGAAGACCAAGGTAGGGATAGTGAGGCTTAATAAAGGGAGGGAGGGTGGGCAGAGGGTGACTGTGAAAGGCAGAGATACTAAACAAATATTTTGCTCAGTATTTACAAAGGAAGAGGGAGGTACCTAAAACAAACAGTAGAAACACTCTGGATACGGAAGTTGATACCAGCCCATTTACAGAAGAAAGAGTTCTGAAAGAGCTCTTAAAACTGAAGGTGGACAAAGCAATGGGGCCTGATGGGATTCATCCCAGAATTCTAAAAGAAACTAAGGATAGAACTAGTGACACCACTGACTACCCTCTTTAACAAATCATGGGAGGATGGGGTGGTACCTGAGGACTGGAGGAGGGCAGATGTGATTCCCCTTCACAAAAGTGGGAGCAAGGCAGAAGCAGGAAACTATAGACCTGTTAGTTTAACCTCAGTGGTAGGGAAAATGATGGAATCACTTCGAAGGAAAGAATTGTTGTGTATCTAGAGGCCAGAGGGCACAGGGACCCAAGGCAGCATGGATTCACAGTGGAAGGTCATGCCAGACAAATCTGATAGATTTCTTTGACTGGGTGACCAAAGTAGTAGATCAGGGAGGGCTGTGGACATGGCCTACCTAGACTTTAGCAAGGCATTTGACACAGTCCCACACAAAAGATTAATATACAAGTTAGCCAGCCTGGGAGTGGGTCCCAAGATGACAGCCTGGGTAAAGAATTGGCTGGAGAATAGGACACAGAGAGTAATAGTAAATGGAGTCCACCTGAAAAAGGGGGTTAGCAGGGTACCATAGGGTTCAGTATTAGATCGGGTCCTCTTCAATGTCTTTATAAGCGACATTGCAGAGGGACTGAAGGAAAAGTATGTCTCTTTGCAGATGACACAAAGATCTGCAACAGACTTGATGCACAAGGTGGGTGGAAAGGATGAGAAGGACTTGGCAAGGTTAGAGGAACGGTCAAATGTATGGCAGCTTAGATTCAATGTTAAGAAGTGCAAGGTAATGCACCTAGGAAACAAAACCCAGGGAAGAGTACACAATGGGGGTGAGATACTAACAACAACAAAAATGGAAAGGGACCTGGGGGTAGTCATATCAGATGACCTAAAGGTGGGCCAGCAATGGAGAGGGCAGCAAGGAGGGCTGGGGGATACTGGGATGCATAGGAGAGGCATCACAGCAGAAAACAAGAAGTTGTTATCCTCTGTACAGAGAGCTGGTGAGACCACATCTGGAGTACTGCATGCAGTTCTGGAGACCAATCGCAAAGACATAGACAGGATGGAAGCTGTCCAGAGGAGGGCAGCTAAAATGGTGCAGGGTCTGCACCAAGACATATGAAGTGAGACTAAGGAGCTTAATATGTGTAGCCCTGAGGAAAGGAGGGAGAGGGGGACATGATAGAAATTTTCAAGTACCTCAAGGGAATCAACAAAGTCCAAGAGGGCAGCATCTTTCAAAAAAGAGGTGTGCAAGAACAAGGGGCACAATTTGAAGATAGAAGGGGGCAGCTCAGGAGGTAATTTAAGGAAGTATTTTTTCACAGAGAGGGTTGTGGATGCATGGAACAGCCTTCCAGAGGAGGTTGTGGAGTCAAAAACAGTGGTGGAATTCAAGCATGTGTGGGACAGTCATAAGGCAATTCTAGGGGGTGGGGGTAGGAAGAAGTAGGCTGCTGGTTAACTAGGATCTGCAGCTTATCCATCAGGTAGGGAAATGGGCAGACTGGGTGGCCAAGTGGTCCTTATCTGCCGACAAATTCTATGTTTCTATGTTTCTATGTAAGTGGCTTTGAAGTGCCCCAGAACTTTGAACATCCATTTTACAAAGTAGAATTTGTCAGTATTCAGTCCTTCCACTGAAGTGCACTTCAGATTTAGTCACCCCTACTTTCAGGAAGGAAATAAGACTGAAGGAAATTAGGAAGTTAGATGAAAATAGATAGAAAAGGTGGAAATTAGGAACAGAGAAAGACAGAAACAGAGAGGGAGGGTTAGAGAGGGAGAGGGAGAAAGAGCAAGAGAAAAAGAGTCAGAGAAAGATGGGGAAGGTTTAGCAATGAGGAGTAAAATGACTTGCTCAAGGCCATACAGTAAGGGCAGCAGTGGGATTCAATGTTGTGTCTCTAAATTCACAGTCCTATACTCCAATCACTGTGTTGCATTGCCTTCTTTGCCTGCATCTGAGCCTTATCTCTGCTTTTGGGAAAAACTAACAGGAATGTTTCCTACAAATAGAAGTATGTTTTCTGCAAAATTTATTATTCTAACTCCATGCTTCCAATGATTGATACTGTGGTGAAATTCAGACTTGAAATGTTAAACTTTCCAAATCAAACAATGTAATTAGCTATCTTATTCAAGATACAAAGTGTACTTTATTAGCACACATTTGTTCTAAATCTCACATTTTTGTTGGCCACATTATTGTCAGTTATGTCTTGTTTAATATACACCAGAAATATCCTTGTTTGTAACTTAAATATTTTCTGAGAACTGTAACAAACTGTTAGCCTTTCTATGTATCCAAATATGGTGCCCAGTTTCTCTTGCTCATTGACTGAAACTGGGCACTGGATCTAGATACCTAGACAGGGCAGTTCTTGATGGGCAGTCAAAGCTCTCCTTTTAAAATTATGGAATGAAGACAGAAAGTAAATAAGAAAATTCAATAACTTTATATGATTTCAGGCTTTTTGGACCAGCATTTGTTTTTGTTTTGGGGGGGGGACTGATACTGTAACTATTTGATTATGATTGTGGCTGCACACGTGCACCACTCCTACAAATTGTAACAAAAATGTACAAGAAAAGTGATTAAATCTCAGTGGATTAACCAGAGTTGAGCTTGCTATGCCCTAAATAATTAAATAAATTGCTCCTATTTACTAAGCTCACCACTGGCCACCCGTAAACCTCTTAAGGGCCAGAAATCAGTTTAAAAACAAAGCCTGAGAGTGATTTCCACACATAAAAAAACAGAAAGCAGCGTGGCCACTCTCATACTGGCAAGTTAAAACTGGAAGAGTTAAGGACCTGACCCACTGCATGAGGGGGTCACCTTGTTATCTGTGGTCAGGCTGATCATGGCTCAGCAGAGTGATAAGACCAAAAATCCCATTGTGAAAAGTGTGGCATAAAGACAAAACGTGAGTAGCAAGATAAAATAACTTTCAATGATTTGCAGGTTCTTTCCAATAGCATTAGGAGGGAAGGGGTGCTCTGGTTCTTTAACTGGTGAGGCTTAAAGAGGGACGAGGTAAGCTACCAAACCTCTGCTTCAAGCAAGTGAGAAAAAGCAAGAGGAAAAACAGACCACTATGGTTCTCAAAAAAAGGTGGCAGAAAAGATAAAGGTTAAAAAAGTAGCATTCAGAAGGTATAAGAAGACACGCAGGGAGGAGGGTAGTGAGGTATATCATAGGAAACAGAGGGAAGAAGGGAAAGTGATAAAGAGCACAAAGGCACAAATTGAAGAGAGAATTGCCCAGGTGGTAACAAAAGGGGACAAGACATTTTTAGGTTTGTAGGTGAAAAGAGGAAGACCAGCAGAGGGATTGTAAGGTTAAAAAAAGAAGAGGGGGACTGTGTAGAGGGGGACCAGGAAAAGGCAGACATACTGAACAAATACTTCTGCTTAGTTTTCACAGAGGAAGGAGAAGGATAAGGGGAGGGGCCACAAAAAAGTAACAGGAACTTTAGAGGGCATGGAGGTGGACACTTGTTCTTTTTCAAAGGAGAGTCATGAAGGGACTTGCTAATCTAAAATTGGACAAAGAAATGTGGTCAGACAGGGTGCATCCAAAGGTATTGAAGGAGTTCAGGGAGATACTGGCTGCACCTCTCACAGTAATATTTAACAGCTCGCTGGAAACAGGAGTGATTCCGTAGGATTGAAGGAGGGCAGATGTAGTCCCACGTCACAAAAGTGGAAGCAGAAAGGAGGCTAGCAATTCTAGGTGTTGGGAAAGTTAATGGAAACACTGCTGAAGGAAAGTATTGTGGAATATTTCAAATCCAACAGGTTACAAGACTTGAGGCAAAATGAATTTATGGGGGGTTGAGGTAACACCAAATGAATCTGATAGATTTCTTTGACTGGGTGATCAAGGAATTAGATCAGGGTGCAGTGGTGGAGATGGCCTTCCTAGATATCAGTAAAGCTTTTGGCAACATTCCACATTGGAGACTAGCATGCAAACTGGTTAGCTTAGTAGTGGGTCCAGAGGTGGTAAACTGGGCAAGGAATTGGTTGTGGGATAGGCAACAGTGGGTGGTGGTAAACAGAGTTTACTCTGAAAAAGAGAGGGTCACCAGCAGAGTGCCAGGGACATCAGTGCTTGGACCAGTCCTATTTAATGTCTTTATAAGAAACACTACAGAGGAGCTGGAAAGGAAGGTCTGCCACTTTGTGGATGACATCAAAATATGCTACAGGGTGGAAACTACACAGTTGCTGAAAATCCAGGGTTCCCAGTAGCACCTTACTCATTTTCATTTCTATTCATAAGAATGCAGTGTGCATCTATGTGAGGTGCCTATGGGTTTCTTTCTCTCTTCTGTCTGTCTGTATCCCATATACAGTATATGAACACAGTGGTATTCTGAGTGGCCTGGATTCAAATCTTAGCTAAGACACTGATCTCTCTCTCTCTCTCTCTCTCTCTCTCTCTCTCTCTGTCTGTTTGGGTACTATAAATATGCACACCACCTATTTGTGCAGCACCAGATTGTGTATTTGAGAATGAGCAAGTTGATTCTGAGAGCCCCGGATTTGCAGCTTAATTGATGGTGCAGTTGGTAGCACAACAGAATTTTAATATGAGTGCCCTGGGTTCAAATTCAATTTATTTATTTCTTTCATCTGATGGATTGTGTCCCATGTGCCTGCACATGTATTTCTTAACTCATTCTCTCCTGGTGGTCATTTTGGGTCGGGTTCAGCAATGGATGGTACCAACGCCATATGGCAGCTACGGGACTGAAGGAGTTAATGACAGTACTTTTTATAAGGCATGATAATAATAGTATCAATAAAAATTATACACTGGAATACTAAATTAATAAACTAAGTATTATTTCTCATAAACAAACATTTAATATGTTGCATTCTAGGCAAATGATTCCTATAGCACTGAGACATGATAAAACCAAACACAAGTTGGGGCACACTGGAAAAACTCTTGTAAAGCAAGTGCTGCTGGAAGAAGTATTGGCATAGGGGGTCACCTGAGGTCCAGAACACATGTGGAAGGACTAAAAGTGAAGTGTCTATGGCACAACATTAGTGAATCAAAAGCTAGCATCATTCAAACCATTTTAACATGGCACATAATAAATTATAAACACACAGTATACAAAGTGTAAAAAAGCAGTATGGTTAAAAAGTAACACAGTACAGTGCTGAATAATGTGAAAACAAGACACCAAACATACCATTCACAGAGCTCAGGAGAGAAACCATGACAGCATTTCAAGCATACTGCTCTTCAACTGGGGGCATACTGTGTGTTTGCGAGATCTTTGATGGATCTCCTAGGCTTCAACTCAGTCCCCTTCTTATAGCACAGTTCATGGTCAGCTCTCATTGGTCCTTTGAGCTGTTATTCATTGTCCTTGATGCCCTGCTGGTCCTTAAACCCTCAACACAGACATAGAAACATAGGAACACAGACAGTGATGGCAGAAAAAGACCAGAGGTCCATCCAGTCTGCCCAAGTTCCCTATAACTCCTGGAACCTACTGTTCCTCCAGGGTACTAACCCTCCCTGTCCTCTCTCTACTTTCCTCCTTGGTCCTGTCACCCCAAGTAAATACTATTCCTTTCATTATGTCCCAGTCCTGCTTGAATCCCCTGACTGTTTTTGCACCCACCACATCAGCTGGAGGACTGTTCCAAGGTCCCACCACCCTTTCTGTAAAGCAGTACTTCCTCACATCGCTCCTGAACATACCTCTTATTAATTTCCATTCATGTCCACGTGACTTTTGAATTGATATTCAGGCTAAATAGTTCCACACAGTTCACTTTGTTAATTCCTTTTAGGAACCTGAAGTTCTCTATCATATCTCCCCTTTCCTTCTGGTCTCTTGTGAGCACATATTTAGTGCCTTCAGATGCTTCTCATAGGATCTGCCCTGCTGGCCCAGAATCATGTTTGCTACTCTGCGTTGCACTGTCTCCAGCCTATCCTTATCCTTTCTGATGTGAGGACTCCAGAACCGAGCGCAGTACTCTATTTATTTTATTTATTTAAATTTTGGTAACTGGGTAAGCCCACTGACACCATGCCGTCCCTTTTTCAGGGGTGACCTGGGGAGGCTACATAGGGCAAAAGTAATATACACTATACATAGATGCACAGAGCTATGCAAGGTCATAGTCAATGTAAAAATTTGAATGCAACATACATACTGTAGATGCACAGAGCTAAACGAAGTCACTGTTAACATAATGACAATTGTAACAAAAGTAATGCAATGCAACAGGGTTAAAGGTACATATCGATATTCACAGTATAATATATTATCAACAGCAACTCAAATTACCAAAAATGGATTACAGAGGATAAGAGAATTGAGCTTTAGAGTTGTAGGGGAAATCGGGGTAAGAGCAAGAGCCTGTGAGTCAGGGGAGGCAGGTACAGTTTCCTGAAGCAGCAAAGGGGCTATACAGGGCAAGTCTGAAGCAAGGGAGGGTAAAGCAGGAGAGAATAGATGAGGAGAGGGAGTTCCATGCCAGGGGGCAGTATAAGCAAAGGATCGTCTACCTGCTGATAAACGTGTTGTAGTTAAGTCAAGAAGTGGAAGAGAGATAGAGCAGAGAGGCCATCTGGACTGTTTTCATACAATGACGTCAGATAGACTAAGTGGAGTGTGGAGATAAGTGAGCTTGTAGGTAAGACATAGCAAGGTGTACTGGAACTTAGGTTCGAGCTGTAGCCAGCCCAGCGATGCTAGTACAGTGCAATGGTGTTGGCTTGGGGCCTTTCCAAGTGTAAAGCGCCCAATCTTATGGTAAAGTTGTTTCAATTGGTTTGTTAGAGAGACCTTGATAGAGAAGAATAATGGAGCTCCATAGGATAGTAGAGGTAGCAGTGAGGCAGAGGCAGTTTTGAGATAGGGTGCATTGGATAGCAAGGTAAGAAGACGGTATAGCAGACTAATCTTTTGGTGTATGGTTTTGGTGGTGTTGTGGATATGGGCCACGAATGAGAGGTTAGAATCAAGCAAGATGCCCAGGTATTTGAAGGAATTTACTGTTTCAAGGGGTTCCCAATTAATTTAGCAGATGGAGAGTAATGGGTTGAGGGCAGCTTTATAGGAGGGAGAATGGAAAAGCATTGCTTTGTTTTGTTTGTTTGTGTTAAGTAATCTTAGTAAGTTTAGGAAGGAAAAGTATGCCTCGTTGCAGATGATACAAAGATCTGCAACAGGGTTGATACACAAGGAGGCATGGAAAGGATGAGAAGGGACTTGGCAAGGTTGGAGGAATGGTCAGAAGTATGGCAGCTTGGATTCATTGCAAAGAAGTGCAAAGTAATGCACCTGGGAAACAAAAACCCAGGGAAGATTACACAGTGGGGGGTAGTGACAACAACAAAATGGAAAGGGACCTGGAGGTAATCATATCGGATGACCTTAAGGTTGGCAAGCAATGTGAGAAGGCAGTAGGGAGGGCTGGGGGGATACTGGGATGTATAGGGAGAGGCATCACCAGCAGAAAACAAGAAGTTGTTATCCTCCTGTACAGACAGTTGGTGAGATCCCATCTGGAGTACTGCATCCCGTTCTAGAGACCCCATCTCCACAAGGACATAGACAGAATGGAGGCAGTTCAGAGGAGGGCAACTAGAATGGTGCTTGGTCCGAAAGAGAAGCCATACGAGGAGAGGCTAAAGGAGCTTAATATATATACCCTTGAGGAAAGGAGGGAGAGGGGGACATGATAGAAATGTTTAAGTACTGTGCCTCAGTGGAATCAACAAAGTCCAAGAGGGCAGCATCTTTCAGAATAAGAGATGTGCAAGAACAAGGGGACACAATTTGAAGATAGAGGGGGGATGGCTCAGGGGCAATGTGAGGAAGTATTTTTCACAGACAGGGTGGTGGTCACATGGAACAGCCTTCCTGAGGAGGTTGTGGGGTCTAAAACTCTTGGAGAATTCAAGAATGCATGGGACAGAGATAAGGCAATTTTTGTGACGGGTAGGAAGAAATAGGCTGTTAGCTAAATAGGATCTGCAGCTTATCCTCTATGTAGGGAAATGGGCAGACTAGGTGGACAAAGCGGTCCTTATCTGCCATCAAAGTCTATGTTTCTATGTTTCAGTTATTTTTAATGAACCACGCCTCTAGTTGGCTGAAATCGGACTCCAGGTGCTGATTGAGCCATTTGGTATCAGTTGAGGAGTGGTATAAGATGGCGTTGTCCACATACAGCAGAACGGATGGCCCACCGCTGAAGTTTGGCAGCTCATTAATAAATAACGAGAAAATCAGGAGTCCCAGTATGGATCCCTGTGGGACTCCATGGGTAATTTTTCTGAATGAGGATTGACAATTGCCCAATTCTACACTCTGGGAGTGACCTGATAAGTTGCCATGGAGCCAGAATGTGGCAGGCTGATCAAGACCTAAGTATTCTAGCTTCATTAACAGCAGTGCATAGTTCACCAGGTTAAAAGCCTTGGTGAGGTCAGTGAAGATGGCCCCCATTGCTAGTCCTTGGTTGAATGCATGGAAGATGTCTGAGGTGACTTTGATGAGTGCTGGGAGAGTACTGTGATTTTTGCCTCTCCAGGGATCTGTAGAGGGGAAATATTGACTCTTTTCTTCTGCTATCAGTACCCCTCCCGATACATCCCAGCATCTTGTTAGTCTTGCTATAGGCCTTGTTGCACTAACTTAGTTGCTTAAGTGAATTGTTAATGATAACTCCCAGATCCCGTTCCTCAGCTGCAGTGCTAAGTCTCTCCCCCATCCAATACTCTGTCTTGAGATTCTTTGTCCCTAGGTGACTTACCTTGCACTTTCTGGCACTGAATTTTAACTGGCAGACCACTGACCACCCCTCTAGCTTTTGTAGATCTCTCTGTATTTCCCTTATTCCCTCATCAATCCTCATCAATCACCTTCAAGGCCCTACATGGACTGAGCCCTGGCTACCTGTCAGACCTTCTAACACCTGCTGCCTCAGTCCATTCCCCCTGATCCTTCACTAGGGGCCTCCTTGTGATTCCCAGGGTGAGGTTAAAAACTGCCGGCGACAGAGATTTTAGTGCTGCCAGCCCCATCCTGTGGAATTTGCTCTCTCCATCAGTAAGGGAGGCCCCTTCAGTTGAGTTATTTAAAGACCAACTCAAGACCTTCTTATTTAGTAAGGCATTCCCAGACACTGTCTTTTAGTTATTGCTTCCAAAACATTTTGAAAGAATGGTCCCTTCAGGGATCGGCTGCCAGATCAGGCCTCCCATTTGGGGCAGTCTGCTTTTAAGTATTTTAATCAACATGTTTGTATTGTATTTACTGGATTTTAACTGGTTTGTTGCATTTTGATTGGGCACCTGAAAAATAAAATTTGCCTTGCCTTGCCCTCCCACATAGTTTTGTGCTGTCTGCGAAGAGACACATCACAACATGCCCTTAATTCCTTCTCCAGTGTCACTAATGAACATGTTGAAGAGGACTGGGCCCAGAACCGATCCTTGTGGAACCCCGCTCATGACCTCCCTCTCCTCTGGTTTAACCCCATTGACCACCACCCTTCTGCTGCCTCCCCTCTAGCCAATTACCCACCCAGTTCACTATGGGTTTAGCTGCACCCAGGTCTTCAATCTTCTTCAGCAATCGTTTATGAGGTACTGAGTCAAAAGCCATGCTGAAGTCAAAGTAGAGCATATTTACAGCATGGCCCTTGTCTAATTCCACTGTAACCCGGAGGCCTCTAGGAGCTGTCTTTGGGCTTCAAGCCCTCTGAGTGGCTGTGCTGAGTAAGTTAGGGATCACCAAGACATTGACAGCCATGAGAAGAAGGGCACTGACTACAGTGTTAAGTTTCTAGAGGGTTCCTGAACTATTTTCAGTACCCACTCCCTGGACTAGAAGATGGGGTGGGGGAAGGTCTCTGATGTATTGAGCAAGCAGTTGGAGCAGTCATCTGTTCATGGTGACCAATCACCTTGATGTCTGCTGAAAGGCATAGTTTCCACATGGCCCTAGAGATGAAAATGAACCACGGCTTCTGCTGGGTCCTGTTAGTTCCTGGTAGACCCTTTTCCATGGATGCAAGGTCCTGAGGATAGGAAGAGTGGATGGCTGCAATAGTCTGGGCCTGAGTTTGGAGGCCTAGGTAAATCCCACACTTTGGGGAGGGGTTAGGCGTGTTAATGATCATAGTGAGCAAGGTAACTGCTCTGTAAATATCTTACTTCTCACAAACTGTTCCTCCTAGGTGCTGTGAGTAAAGTTGATGGGCTCAATATGGGGCATTACATTATTAAGATAAAGTTAAATATGTTTAATGTTCAACTATTTCTTATGAACATCTGAGCATATGAGCATATGAAATGCCAGCAGAAACAGGCCTTGCAATCTATCAAGTCTGCTGGAATGTGCAGCTAGCCCCTCCGCTTGCAACTGTCCCACCTCCCCCCTCCTTACAATCAATATCTTATTCTTAGTTTGGTTTTTCATTTCACTAGGTGACATTGAACTTTACCCAAGCCAAATTGCCTCCTGTCATATTCTTACTAACACTTTCAGCATTAGAACCAGTCCTTCCTGGCTTTACCAAAAAGGAATTAAGAAAGTGCATATGAATATTAATACCTTGGTACCCAAAAATTCTGAGCTGGAAGTATGGCTTAAACATTATTATCTTGATGCTCAGGACATCAACTAGTCATGGCTTAAACCAACAATTCTGAATGTGAAATTTACATACCTAATTATTCTGTTTTTCACCAGGGCAGATTGCTGTAAAGAAGAAGGGGTATTTTATTCTATATTGGGGTTTGTCTCAATACTAGGTAATTTCAGATCATCCTTAATTTACAGTCTAAGTTGTACTACCTTTAGCTGCAAATATTTACTAGATGGGAGGAAACAGCTAATGATTTTATGTGTGTATTATCCCCCTTCTTTAGGTGGACAACAATGGCTGTATGAATCAATCAAACTCCTAAGTGAACTGAACAGCTTAGAACACTAAAAGCATGTCTTGACCTAAATCTAGATTGAGATTTAGTGCTTAAGTACAGCAGAAGGTGACAAGCCATGGAGGTGAGAGGAAGGTATGTGTTCACTGCCTTCTAAAGACCTAGGTGGGAAGCACTGGAAGGGTACCATAAGACACCAGGAATATAGGCACTTGGCTCAGGAGGGGAGGGCAATAAACAGACATTGGGGGCAGATATATCTTGGCACGGGGATCAGGAAGGGGATAGTATTGGACACTAGGAAACATGACTACAGGGACCCTGAATGGGAGGGTGTACCACTAGACACCAGGGAAATGGTTTGAATGAGGATTGGGTAAGGGACAGAGTGCCACTAGAACCAGGATCATGCATTCAGGGGATACAATGGGGCCACTCTTCATGTGGACAAGACAAGTACACAAGGAGCAACAGATGCAGAAAACAGATGCTGCACTGAGCAAATTCCAACATTAGTGAGAATTCATGAGCAGATAATGAGATGGTAAGTATTGCACCTTGGCATGGTCTGCATGCTGAGTGTGGCCATTTGCATTTTAGGTACTAACAGTGCAGGTTGGCGCTTCAGTGTTGTTGTGTTTGTGCCACACAAACTGCCTTGTGTAGGTGATTTAACATAGCTGCTCAGAACATTTTGTACTCAGGACAGGGTTACAACTTGGATTTGCACAAGGATTCCAACACACCTCCTTTTGTGTCATTTGAACAATAGCATGAGCACACAGCCTTTTATTGCAAGTCATTGCAAGTTTTGAATAGTATACCCTTTAGAACGCTTTATTTGCCCCCTTTTCAACTATAAACAGCTAATGTAGTGCCTGGAATTAATAGCTTTCAGTAGCAGTCAGCTATCACTTCTCATATCTGAAGTATTATTTTCTTTTCTTTTCTGTTTTATTAATTGGAGGATTTTCTACCTGACAGTACAAGATGTGATTTGTGGAGCAACAGCACTGTACCTGGGGGCTGACATAGTCAGTTCAATTCTACCTAATACATCATCAGCATTGTGACATCATTGACTGTGACATCACTATTAACCAAGAAGAGTCAATCTCCAGCTGCTTAGTTGGTAACTTGTGACAACACATGTTACTAATCAGGCAGCAAGACGTGATGTAACAGTGAGTGAGGTCACATTCTGGTGATACAGTGGGAGGAGCATGACTACTGTAGATATGTTTGCTTCCAGGTAAAGCACTGCTTTTCACGTCACATCCAATACTGTAGCATTAGGTAGAAATCCCTCTAATGACCACACAGAAAAAGAAAAACACTTCAGAAATAAAAAAATAATAAGGGCTACTTTCAAAAATTACTAACATTTTCTTCCTGCTATTTTTTGATGCTACTAGATCTTTAAACTTAAAATGTTCCTCCAAGTATCAGATCTCTAACTTACAGAATGTATTTCCTTTGCCTAGTAAGTTAAGTTGTTGCCTATTATAGTCACTGAGTTGATGGTTTATTGTGTATTGAATTATCCTATTTTTATTACTACATAAGGTATTATTTTTGTAACTTTTTTATGTAAATTTGTGTAACTTGTTTAAGCATCTCATAAAAACACCATTGTAAACAAGCACTGAACTTTATGGTTATATCATTAATAACATTGAACTGAAATGCTTCAGCCCTGCTTTGTAAGCCTCAACAGTGCTAGCTTCCCCAGCTTTACCAAGCTAGCTATTCCACATGGTGTGAACCACCATCTGCATTAAGTAATGCATTCTAATGTTTCCCAATGTCCTGCCAGAACTACTTTGAAGGCATGTCCTCTAGTTCTGCTTTTACTCAGCAGTTCAAACATCTGTGAAGGCTCCACCCTGCCTATCCCCTTTATTGCTGAACACCATGTTAGTCTGGACTAGATATGGGGCAAAGTTAAAATTAGCTAGCAAATTTGCCATGAAGCAACTGAAATTCACCTCCGCAGAGCTCTGCAGAGTTTTTCCCACGTGTAGAAACTTCAAAATGGCTAAGTTCTGCTGCGATGTGTAGATTTTCACTCACGAACGGTGGACTTTTGGCACAATTCCACAGTTCGAAGGCGAAATTCTGCAATCCACAGGCAGAATTCTGCACTTTGCATCGGAGCTTCACCATGCAGAATTCATGAAATTCTGTAGAATTCACAGATCAATTTGCTAAGTGAAGTTTTCCAACTTTGCCCATCTCTAGTCTGGACAGAGGCCTTATCCAGTTTATTTATAAAACTGGTATCCAGCTGTATGGTGATACAGTGGGAGGAGCATGACTACTGTAGATATGTTTGCTTCCAGGTTCCTTATCCAGTTTATTTATAAAACTGGTATCCAGCTGAATGTTGTGCAGTATTATGGTACTGTTCGCATGTACAATGTTAATCTTTTCTTGGACAGCTCAGACTTCTCTAGACTGAGCTTTGATTATGTGGCCACCCTACATTCCTAGTTGCAGAAAACATTTTACTAGCACATGTCTGATGCATATTTATTTTGAAAATGTTACCAGTCAAATAGAACATAAAAAAGATTTTTTAGCCAGCCTCCTATATAGCCCCTGCCATAAACATCATATAGATTTTGTCTCTCTGCTAGAAAATAAAAATAAACTTTTACATGGAAAAATGGTCTCTGACAAAGAAACAATTAGTGTGGCTTAGATTTATTTTCTTTATCATAAACTGAGTGAAATTATTTTCCCATCTGCAGTCCTGCTTTAGTTGCCTCAAATAAATCTGCCCTTAACTGTGCCTATGAATTACTAACTGTTAGGTCCAAGATGAATTGTTCCACATGAACTTATACAGTACCTTCTTAATTTTTAACAGTAGAATTCCTGTGTTGTTCTGGCAGTACATGAAGGAAATATGTTCTAGCCCATTCTCAGGAGACGTCTGATAAAATTAAAATCTAATATTATCCATAGTCTCATTTACCATTTCCAAAACACTATTAAGCAGAGAGGTCAATGTCAAAGAATGGAAACACATATTCCCAGAACTAATATTAAGACCAACAGAACATTTTAATACAGCCCATGAATATCTGCAGCAGCCTGGGATCTACAGTACAGTAAGATGATTTTGCCTTTATCAAGAAAGCCATTACCCATACTATCCAAATATATCTAGCATATTGTGACACACGGTATGCAGTGCCCCAGATCTACAGGGATCATTGTATTTACAGGGATTTGGAGCAATCTACAAGGAAATTCTTCCCATACACTTGCATTGGTTATACAGGAAAACAGAGCAAATCTGCTTCCATAGGAAATAATGTAGAATACAGGAAAACACAGGAAAATCGCTATGGAGTTACAGGGAAAATGCCAGATCAGTCTGGGAGCACTAGATTAGCACAAATTGTACACTGTGTATTTTGTATAATTTTTAGCTACTCCAAATCTTTGGTTGATACTGTATGTGTTTATGTTGTGTTTACTGTGATACCTTGCTCTTAAAGGGACACTGTCAACCCCATTAGTCCTCAAATTGTCCATAGTTTAATAAATAAAACATTTTATGACTGCTCACATTATGTAAAGATTACTAATATAGCTGGTTGTTTGATTCTGATTCCCTTTTTCCTTTTAAAAGTGAAAAACAGGCTGTCAACCTTGCTAGTGTCACCATACAAAAAGATCTTTATTTGCATTCCTTGATCAACTTTCACTGCATCTTTGCTGGACTTGGGTATACCCCTACACAGTCTAGCTACTCATAATTCAGTGGGAGGAGAGGATGCTATTGCATCATGAGTGGAAGCACTGTTTAGGGATGTTTGTAATGTTTAGGATGTATGCAATAAGAGCTGATCAAGGATTTGAAACAAAACAAGGCTGGGTACCACACATTTTAGTTCTAATAAGAAAGAAAGCAGATAAAACAACCAGCAACATCAATGCATTTTGGAGAAGGTGAGCAATTATAAGATACGGGTTTTCAATTGAAATAATATGATGCAAAAAGGGTTGACAGTGTCCTTTTAAAGTATTGGTTCACATCTATTTCTCTCTGTACTGTATCTCTGACTTACACTCAACCTCTGTCCCTCTTCCTGTGCTCTCCACTCTTCTGATTCCTACTCCTCTAGCAGCCCCCACTGATGCACCTCTACTGTAGTACTGCATTTAGTTTATGTATTTACTGTTATGTTTTGTTCCAACAAAATAACACCATCATATTATTATACAAACATATGAACATTTGAAAGAGTCAGCAGAAGAAGGCTATCAGGTCTATTGAGTCTGCTCATATTGCAGTGTCCTTAGCTTACACCACTGATCCTGCCCCCCTTCCTGGTACTCCCATCCATTCCATCTGCCCCACTTAATCCCAGGATTTCCCTTTATGCCTATCTTAGGCCCTCTTAAAGCTTCTTACTGTCTTTGCTGAGACCACTCCCTCTAGCAGAGCATTCCAATTGGCCATCTCCCTTTCCATGAAAAAGTGCTTCCTAACATCCCTCCTAACCCCCCTGCCCCAGCCTCAAGCTCTGTCCTCTCATGGTTCGGTTGTTCCTTAGCTTGAAAAGACTATCACTATCAACCCTATTTATCCCCTTCAGGCATTTGAAGGCCTCTGTCATGTCCTATCATTACCTCCTCTCCTCCAGGTAGTACATTTTAGGGCTTCCAGCCTCCCCTCATAAGACATACCCTGTTGACACGATCCTCTTAGTAGCCCTCCTCTGGACTTTCTGTTTTGGCCTCCACGACCTCTTGTGTTAAGCTGTTCCAAGGGTCCACCACCCACTCTATGAAGTAGAACTTATGAATGTTGGTTTTAAACGTACCCCCTTTTAGTCTCAAACTGTGCCTCCTTGTTTGTGTGGTCTCATTTCTGTGAAAGAGGTATTCTGCTTGTACCTTATTTATGCCCTTTATGTATTTGAAGGTTTCTATCATATCCCCCATTTCTCCTTTGCTCGAGGGAGTACAATTGCAGTTGCTGTAATCTAGAGTCATATTGCTCTAGGTGCAGTTCTTGGATCATTTTAGTAGCTGTCCTCTGTACAGCCTCCAAGCAGTTTATGTCCTTTTTTAGGTGTGGCTTCCAGAACTGTATGCAGTACTCAAAATGTGGCCTCACTAAGGACCTGTACAGACTGAGTATGACCTCTCACTTCTTACTTGTAATGCCTCTGCCAAAACATCTGAGGATACTACTAGCTTTCTATGCCACCTTTTCACATTGTCTACCCACATTTAAATAATCAGAAATAAGCACTCAGAGGTCCTTTTCGAGTTTTGTTTCTTTTAGTTGTTCACCATCGAATGTATATGTCTTCCTTGGGTTTCCTTTACCTAGGTACATGACCTTGCACTTTTTGGCATTGGATTTCAACTGCCAGTCCCTAGACCATGCTTTTAGGCTCTTTAGATCCACTTCCATTGCTGCTGTTCCTTCAATTGTATCTACCCTGTTGCAGAGCTTTGTGTCATCTGTGAACAGGTATACCTTACCCTGCAGGCCATCAGCAATGTCACCGATGAATATAATGAAGAGGATTGGGCCAAGGACAGATCGTTGAGGCACACCACTGATCAGCCTTCCTTCGCTAGACAGTGTTCCACTGATTATGACCCTCTGCGTTCTATTGTGAAACATTCTATTATGGACACCAGTATCTTACTGAGTACTCTAGATGCATCTTATCAGCAACCTGTAAAGGGGCAGTATGACCTCTTTCTGCCTACTGATGATCCACCTAGCTATACACCAAAACATCTTGTTGGCATTTGCTGCTGCCTTTTTGCACTGTAAGGAGTGCTTCAGGTCAATATCTATCATTACTCCCAGATCTTTTTTCTCCTCCGTTGCTGCTACCTGGACCCCCTTCCCCCAGGTAGTAATTGATGATTGGGTTCCTGGCCCCAACATGCATCACTTTGCATTTCTTTGCATTGAAGCCAAGTTGCCAGATCCCTGATCATCTTTCAAGTTTTCTGTGGTCATTCTGCATGTCCTGTATCCCTTCCACTATGTTCACCCTCCCACAAAGTTTTGTGTTGTCCACAAAAAGGCACATTTTGCACTTAATGCCCTTCACAATGTCATTGATGAAGACATTGAACAAAACTGGCCCCAGTACTGATCCCTGTGGGACCCCACTGGTAACTTCCATGGTGCTTGATAACTCTCCCCCTACCATCACCCTCTGGGTCCTTCCCCTCTGCCAATTTTCTACCCCATCTGGTTGTTTTCTCCCCAATCCCAAGATCAACCAGATTCCTGATCAATCTCTTGTGGGAAACTGAGTTGAAGGCCTTGCTGAAATCCAGATACAGGATGTCTACCTCTTGGCCCTGTAAACTGTCCTGGTGACCCAGTCAAAGAAGTCAATCAGGTTCATTTGGCATGATCTTCCTCCCACAAATACATGCTGCTTCTCATCCTTGAGACCGTTCTCCTCCATGTAGCTTACCAACCTCTCCTTAAGAATGATCTCCATAGCTGGCTCCGTGGTGCTGAGAGTTGATTGATTGATTGATTGGTTGATTGATTGATTAAAGTTTTATTCATATAATCATATGAACTAGGATATACGCAATTGAGCTGAGACTCATTTACAATGAGGTCCTAAAGAAACAGTTTTTAGAATAAATACAAATTTCACACCATAAAAAGACATATACATAACAAATTCAGAACATACATTAGCCAAATAAATTGTTAATGGAAATATAATAAAATAAATAAAAATCTGAATGACACTAGGAAAAACAATCCCTAACCTTTAAAGCCTGCTGTCTAAACCATGCCCTAATGTTCTGCCAGCAAAATTTACCCTTACAGCTCTTAATATTTGGTGGAATCTTGTTTCAGGCCATAAGGCCTCCATAAAAAACAGAATGTCTACCAGTTTCTAACTGGAATTGGGACACAAGAAACTCTGTGGCCTGTGAGGCTCTCAAAAAATCTAATTTGGTTCATCTTATAATCCTTGCATTAATGTTTGGAGGCAATTTACCCAGCCAGCAACCATACATGAAAGCAAGCAATTGCTCGTGTCTGTACTCAGATGGGCTCATCCATTGAAGTTGATTAAAAAGGAAACACTTATGAGTAGTCCTATCCATGTCCAAAACAAATCTGGCTAATCTACCATAACAAACATCTATTTTATCCAAATCAGCATTCCTAGCACTTGCGTAAATAAAATCCCCATAGTGTAAAGATGGCAAAACTATCAAATGCACAACTTTTCCCCTAGATTCAGTGCTCATACAATACCTCATATGATAGAGGGCACCTAGTTTTTCCTAACACTGGTCACCACACTATTAATGTGTGTTGCCCAGTTTAAGGTCTCATCAAGCCACATACCCAGATATTTATAAGTTTGGGCTTGAAGAATCGGGGCTCCCTCCAGGGTCAGACTATTTAAGATCAAATCTTCCTGTACTATAGCAGAATGTGAAAATAAAATTGTCTGAGTTTTTATGATGTTTAAGGTCAGATCACTCTCTCAAAAAACTCTGCAGTTCTATAAATGCATTCTGTAACTTTATTTGAACACCTTTTACTAAATAATCCGAAGTATATATTATCGTGTCATCAGCATACAGATGATAACAAGTAGATGGATCTGAAAAGCTTAACTTATTCACATATATGTTAAATAATAATGGACCTAAAATTGAGCCCTGAGGGACCCCCAAACTGATTACCACACTATTCGAGGTCCAATCTCCCAACGTAAGTAACTGGGTCCTTTCAGATAAACAAGAATATAACCATTGCAAACTGGGCCCACAAACCCCATAGAGACCGCACTGGATAGGAGGATCCCATGGTTCAGTGAGTCAAAGTCAAAGTTCAGTGAGGGTTGAGGCACTGGATGCCACATCTCGTGCCGCGCCAGCGACCTGGGTTCAGGAATGGACTCGGGTGCCGGAGAACATCAGGGAAGGGTTGAGGACTGAGCGCCAGTGTGGTGCTCTCCTCCCCGGACCATGGGGATGGGATGGCCCAGTGAGCCAGAGACCACTGGTGGAGACCAGGGGTACTGTAGCAAGCCAGGCAAGCACATACTAGCATGGCCGACACAGGCAAGGTTGCCATGCACCAGAAGCATCGGGATGTGCTCATGCAAGGGGAGGGAGGAACCACAGAAAACAGAAAAACCTGGTCCTAGGGGTAGGTGAAGGCACCAATCCCAATGCCCATTGCTGGGTCCAACCTAGCCAACCTTCATGGATCATTCACCAGGGGCCATGTCTGCAGCTGGAGTCTATGTGTGAGAGTGCCCAAGGTAGAAGGGGTGGCCCCACCCTGGAGGGGTTAAGCTGGGGGAGCAAGATGTGAGGCTGGGTGGGGGAAAGCAAGGTACGGTCGGGAGGACTTCAGGAAGGGCAGGATTCAGGTTGGATGCCTGAGAGAGGCTCCTAGTATCATGACCAGGAGGGAAAAAGATAAAAAAAAAAAAGAATGTTCTCCATGGGCTTGCACACAATTGAGGTCAGACTGACCAGCCTGTAGTTCCCTGGGTCATCCTTGGGACTGCTCTTGTGGAGAGGCACCTCATGTGACATTCTCCAGTCTGGCAGCACCAAGCACAACTACAGGGAGATATTGAAGAGGCCCACCAGTGGCCCCTGAAGCTCCTCTGCCAGTTCTCCTAGCACCCTTGGATGTACAGTGGCATCCCCCATGATGAAACCACTTTTTACGCATTCTGCAGTATGCTGCAGCACACCTACTGAATAAAGCAATGTAATTTCAATGGCAATTAGTCCCCTTTGTCATGCAGGAAACTGTGGCATTAACTTCATTCTGGCAGTGTCACATTTTTCTGAATGACAAAGGGGACTAATTACCATTGAAATTACATTGCTTTATTCAGTAGTTCTTCTGCAGCATTCTGCAGAGTGGTGCAAAATGATGTAGAATTGTGTTTCATCCTGGGGGATGCCACGGTATGCCATTTGGTCCTGGGGACATGTCTAACTTTGGTGATAGCAGCCCCTTAGTCATCCTATCTTTTCTCACCAAGTCTGTGCCACTTCCCCCCCCTTCCCCCCATCTTCCCCTGATGGAACCCGACCATCTTTTTCCTTAGTGAGGACTGAGCAAAAGTAATCGTTCCGTACTTTTGCCTTGCATCCATCTTTCTCCATCCAGTCTTTCCCTTTCTTAAGCCTAACAATCCCTTCCTTTCTGTACCATTTCTTGCTTATGTAACAAAAGAAGACCTTCCCCCCTCTTAATTCCTTCAGTTATTTGGATTTCTTTTTGTGCTTTAGCCTGCTGCACTACCTTACATGCCACTTTGATCAACTTCAGGTAGCTTTCCTTATCCACCTCACTCACAGTCCTCCTGTATCTCATTATCACACCAGTGGGGTGGAGGATCAGGCAGTAAGAAGAGCAAAAGTCAATTGTCAGTGCATGGAGTGCCACCACCTCTCCAGTCAACTTGCAAGCCATGGCTTATATGGCATATGCATTCCAACATCCAGGAACATAGGTTTGGCTATTACAGGGACTACCACACGTCTGAGGTACACTGAATGCACAGTGAGCTCCATGAGGAGGTTTTTACCCAAGATGTGCAATAGAAATTAAAATTCCTTCAGGCTAACGGTTCCTTAGGGAATGTGCTCCAAGACACCAAGGGGTGATGCATTAGAAGAAGAGGACTATGGGTCAAGGAAAACAGCATTCAAATGTTAAAGGGTTATTGTCAGCTTTGCAGTGTAATTTCTGGTCATGTGTGACCAGTGTGCCTCTAGTAACCTGCTTTGCAAACTAATACTTTTGAATGTCACAAGATATCAAGTAAAGCTGAATTATTACATTTTAGCCTTTTTTTTTTCAAAACAAGTTCAGACCGAGCGGAGCATCCTGGTAACTTTAGCCACCAGAAGCACATCTACTGTGGGAATGCATATCTGTAATAGTGTGGTCACTGTCCCTAAACTCATACAATATAAGGCTTAACATTTTTAAGGGTGCTGTGAATGAAAAAAGCTATTAAATAGAGCAGGTGATTCTGTAACAGAAAATGTATGTATGTGTCAAAAAAGAGCATTGGTAGTGAAAATAAATAAGACTGAAAAACTGGGAAAATATCCTGTGCACAAACATCAGGATAGTTCCCTTCATTTAAAGGTAGCTTAGGGAAGATGTCCCAAAACTCAGAGCTGAAGGTGAAAGACTAGAATGGTCTGAACATTACTTCCAATAAAGAGATGGAATGGAATCTGGATAAGAATAGATAGCTAACATTAGTATATATGGGGAAAAAGCCACCATCTAACTGCAACTATGGTGGACTCTTATGGTTATTTTAAATGGCATGAAAGAGAGGATCCCCCACCTCCCCCCAAAAAAGGAGCAAAACTTTTGGTTCCAGTGTCTCTGGTCACTGTTCTTCATGGCTTCATCTTGTTACATGGGCTAAAATAAATCTGAACCTCTGACATGATTCTTGATAATGGCAATGTATAAAGTTGTCCTCTCTCTTTCTCTCTCAGTTAGACTTCCATCCTATTGAAAGTGCTGCAGAACTCAATCCTACAAACAAAGGAGTCACTTCAGTTGTAGACCCCACCCCTGAGAGGTGCACATAAGTTTAATCTGAATGCTAAAGAAGAACATGACTACTTAAGAGTACAGCTACATTCAGAATGACTGGCCTGATTGTCTGTGCTGAATACAAGGCAAATGGAAGTAATGGAGCTGAGCCTTTGAGGCTCAAAGCCTGCAGTCATGTGAAGCCTTTCAGGGCAAAAAAAATATGTCATTTCAAGCTTTTTTGGTCTGAAAGTATAAGAAACCCTTGAGGGACAGTGTGCATTGAGGCAAGAGCCCAGTAATCATTGAGGCGTGTGCCAAAAGTATGATGAAAGTAGGAATTAAAATGTGGTAGTATGGAGGATAGGGAATAGCCCTATGATGAAGAGAACAGTTTGATGGTTGATCCCTGAGGAGAAGAGCCAAGAGTCAACATGGTCTGGCTAGTATGGAGGAAGCAGTGGGTCAAAGGTTCTGCATAAAAATGGTCCCCAAAAATCAAAGATGGACAAACATGGACATTTAGGGAGAAAGGCAGAAAAGAGGAATGTCAGTCGTCACAAGTACTATGTGAACTCAGGTACTGTTATTGTTTGGGAGTATGTAAGCCCCTATAAGTGGTTTTAGTCTATGCATCAAACCATAAGGTAGATGATTAGGGACATTTGCACCAAGCGGATTGCCTGGTGTGGTGTACTGAAGATCCACCAAGCCAGTCAGCAGGACCAAAGCCAGAAAACCCCACCCACACTGCAGCAGGGAATGGAAGCAGGCATGAAGGAAGCCATGGTTGTACAACTGTGGGAACCTCCATGACAAAGATAGGAGTGCAGTGGCAGTAGGAATGAAGCAAGCACAGCAATGGCAGCAGAGAGGATGCATGAACCCCAGAGCAGGACACCAACCAGGGACTGATGCCAGTCCGGAGAAGTGTGGGCATAAGTCAGATTCCAAGCATGGTAGGGAGCAAAGTCAAGAGTGAGAGCTGTGGGAAACCAAAGGTGGATGAGCCACAGATATGCAGACCCCCACAATAAGATTTGGCTTGTTCCAGCAAGGCTGGTCTTGCTTTTGTCATGTTGGTATGTTTGTTTATTGTTGTCGATGACCTTACTGTTTCACCAATGTTATAACTGTAATTTAATGGGCATACTGTATGCAACCACAGTGTGCAGTAATGCTTGCGCAACTTGTTGGTAGCCAAAGGCTGGTGTATGTTTGTATATTTGCTGTCATTTGTAGTACTTTGTCTGGTCGTACTCTCTGTCCCTTGAAGGACTACTATGTCAGCATACCGGGAAGGTAAAGGAACCTTCTTGAGTAGGGTTCCACCCCTAGAGGTGCTGAGGGACTGTGATTCTTTTGGCTAAAGGCACCTTAGGAAGGAGCCAAAGAACAGAAGCATGCCATTGGAGGAAGAAGAGGGGTGGATGGTGATAGCAAAGAATATGAGTTTCCAAATTATGCTGATGGAGGCTAGTTCATACAGCTCTGGAAGGAGTGTGGCTAGTTGCTCCCACCAATCAAACCACAGGCTTTGCCTATTGATTTAATGGGGGTACTCAACCAGAATGTGGAGTGATGCTTGTGCAACTTGTTGGTTACCGAAGGCTAGTGCATCGTTGGATGTTGACTGACATTGGTTGTTACTTTGACCATTTGCACGCTCTATCCCCTGAGAGATAACCACCCTATTGGGTTACTGGGAAAGCAAAGAAACCCTCTTCAGGAAGGTTCTGCTCATAGACATGTCACATTAACTTGATTCCTTTGACTAAAGGTGCAATACAAAATAACCCAAAATAACAGCACAGCAGGAACTGCAAACACAACTGTGGGCTGGAGGTGGTGAGTGATAGCAGATTGATGCATGACTTCTAGAGGAGAGAGGGAATGGCAGGGTTGTATTTATTTTATTTACTTAGTTTTTGTTGACAGGGAAGGAGGACTAGACAATTCTGCCTATTTTCAGCATTGTCCCGGCGGAAGGGGGCTGCAGATATATGTCAACTGACATTGAACCAGATTAAGCTGTTTGTGGTATTTTTAGTGAACAGGAGAAGGAGAAGGAGAACCACCATCTGACTCCAGCTCACAGTGGAAATTCTAATACTGGGTAAAATGGTACTAGACCATTAATATACTGTATGGCCTTTGGAACTCAGGAGAGGGAAAACCCTGGTGGAGGAAATCTCTGGGGATCCATGGCCTTGGCTGCCATCCCTCCTGGCATGGGTACTTTTATTATGCTCACTGTTCGAATTCGGAATTCCAAGTCAGGGCGGGGTCTTGAAGGGATACCTCGTGCTCTATCCTTCTGATGGGCTAACATTGTGAGAGTGCTGCAAGTGGATCTTGAAGACAAAGGAGGTACCTCAGGAAAGGAACCCCCTTCCCAAGGAAAAAAAACATGGACTGAAGAGATAGCAACTGCTGAAAGGCTAGCATCCAGCCTCAAGCCCATGACGAGGCCTAATCCTGACTGGAAATTAAAGGACAGGATACATAACAAGACTAGGTGGACCTTAGGCAGATACAGGGTGAATAGCTTTTGTAGGTGCTGTGATGTGGTCTGCACAGCTAAAGGAACCCATGTGGGCTTAGGGGCTCACCCTCTGGAAGCTGAAGTCTTAAATACTTCACAGTGATGTGCCACTACATAGAAACATAGAAGCTGATGGCAGATAAGGACCTTGTGGCCCACTCAGTCTGCCCATTTTACTTACCTATTACAAACCACAGATCCTAGTTAATCTGCAGTGCACCCTTTCTTTCCTGTCACTAGGGCACCCTTACGTCTGTCCCATGCATTCTTGAATTCCCTAACTGTTTTTACCCCTACCACCTCCTTTTGGAGGCTGCTCTAAGTATCCACCACTCTTTCAGCAAAAAAAGTACTTCCTCATGTTACCCTTCAACCCCCCAACTTCATTTCATGCCCCCTTCTTCTTGCACATCTTCTTTATTGAAAGATGCTATCCTCCTGTACCTTGTTTATACTCAATGTACTTTAATGTTTCTGTCATGTCCCCCCTCTCTCTCCTCTCCTCCAGGGAATACAAATTGAGTTCCCCTAGCCTCTCCTCACAGGGCTTTTCATGCAGACCCTGCACTATCTTTGCAGCCTTCCTTTGGACTGCCTCCAGTCTGTCTATTTCCTTCTGGTGATGTGGTCTCAAGAATTGTACACAGTACTCTAACTGAGGTCTCACCAGAGATCTGTAGAGTGGCATAACCACCTCCTTCTTTCTGCTGGTGATACCTCTTCCAATGTGCCCCAGCATCCCACTGGCTTTCCCCACTGCCTTGTCACATTGTTTGGTTGGCTTTACATTTTCCGATGTGAGTATCCCCAGGTCCTGTTCCTGCTTGGTGGCTGCCAATATGCCCCCCCCATCTTATATATTATATACCTCCCTTGGATTTCTGCTCCCCAAGTCCATGGCTTTGCACTTTTTGTGTTGCTTGCACACATGTGCAGGAAACACATTGTGTCACATTTTCTTCACAAGCAGGTTGTGGAGGCGCGGCAGTGTTGTGCTGAATGGAAGCAGCCCATTCAGGGGCTGGTCTCTGCCTCAGCCAATAGATGAGCCTGCTGTCAATCACTGGTAGTTAAGAAGCAGGCCACTAGATCAAAGTAACTGAGCCGCTGCAATCAGGGAGTGCCCCATCACTACACAATCAGCTAATTGTACGGCGGGGCCTCACTGACTGCAGCAGCCAACTACACAGCTCCATTGTGCTGTGTTGCCATCCTGACAGCTTCTCAGTTGGCCTCTCACAGTCCCCACAAAGCCGATGGAAAGCCACTGCCCAGCCTTCAGTGTGTCTTCCTGGTGAAACATTTAAATAAATAAATAAAAAGCCCGACTTGGGGGTGCTTGATCGACTCTTGCCATCCCCCACTTATATGTGCCCGACGGGAGGGTTGCCCAACCTCTGTCGGCATGCACCCTGGCAGGTAATTTGCTGATGGGGAGCCCACCCCGCTGACATAATGCCCCCATTTTGTGTGTCAGGGGTGCCCAATCCCCTAGGCTCTTATCCCCAGCACTCAATATATGCTGACAGGGTTCCCAATCTCCTGTCAGCTACAGTACCCCAAACACTCAGTGGCATGCTGGGATCCACTCCAGTGTGCCAAAATTAAATCTCCCTAGAAAAAGAAAACCTTCTGGCGGCGTTTTGTTAATAAACTGTAAACTAGAAAGCGGTCCCTCGTTGATTCCAGTGGTCCCTCCCCACCCGTGCCCACCCTCCATGTACCCCACCTCCCCACACCCCTCACCCCATACTTACCTTCGGAGCCTGGAGCGATGATCTTCAGTGGACTGGGAACAAGTCTGCACTCTTCAAAGCTGACCACAAACTGAAGAAATGAGGATAAACTGTATAATGCATAAATGTTTTTTTTTTTACTTTGGTGCATATCTCAGACACTTTTGGGAATATTTTCACCAAATTTTCAACATGGAGTTCTTGGGACCCCATCTCATGAACTCAGTCACTGTCATTTTGTTATTCGATCCAGAAAGGTGATTTCGCGGTCACTGCACGGAACCACCTTTCGGGACCAAATAAAACGACAGTGTCACAGTTCATGAGGTAGGCCCCCAAAAACCCTATGTTGCAAATGTGGTGAAAAAAATCTCCAAAATGACTGTGTTACAAGCGTGCATTTCGCAGTTCCTACGCACGCTTGTAACTTTGAGCATTTTTAATATTGTCACTCCAGATTTTCAACATTGCCATTTTACCACACCTTCTTATGAACAATCCAGCTGTCATTTTTCACATCTCATCTGAAATGTGTTTTCGTGCATGTAGTGCACAATGGCACAGTTGGTGTGCAAAATCAATATTCAGGACAGATTAGGAATATCACAGTGACACTGTTGGCGAGGTAGGCCCCCCAAAACCCTGTTGTTTTTCACATCCTGTTTGAAATATGTTTTTACACCTGTGGTGCCAAATGGCACAGTCACTGTGCAAAATCACTTTTTGGCTAACAATCTGATAGTGTCACTGTTCATGTGGTGGGATCACAAAAAGCCCTTGTTGAAAACTTGGAGTAAAAATACCAAGAAACGGCCATGGTGTTAGGGTTTTCGACCATAATGCCCTCCCCTGTAGGGACTGACAGGTGTCAAGGATGTGACTTGGGATTGTTGACACTAATGCTCATGCCATTCCACCCACACCTGCACCCTGCAGCCAGTGACAGGCATCGAAGTGCGCCTTGGACTCTTTGGCCCCAGAGTTCATCCCATTCTCCCATACTGCACCCACTTCAGCATATTTCCTTTTGGAATTAGGTTAGTAAAGCCCGAACACCCAAGGTACACCTCGACACTTGTCCGTATCTGCAGGGTAGGGTGAGGAGAAACGTCATGACCGTTATGGGCGATGACCCAAAGGCACACCCCAATGCCTGTCCATCTCTGCAGGGTGGAAGTAAGGTTGGCGTCAGTTCAATACTTCACTGCCATTCCTATACTGCATGGGCCCAATTCTCATCGGGGCCTGTGTCTGGCACAAGCTGCAGCAAACAGCAGCATGCACCAA
Organism: Neoceratodus forsteri; assembly: GCA_016271365.2. NCBI lineage: Eukaryota > Metazoa > Chordata > Ceratodontiformes > Ceratodontidae > Neoceratodus > Neoceratodus forsteri. The sequence goes on along the minus strand of CM057452.1, from coordinate 875,656,299 downwards.
TGCCTGGGGTGCCAGGGACCCTGCACCTGATTCAGGTACAGAAGGGGTCCCAGCAGCTAAGTCCTCACACTTGCACTGACCGGAACCCAGCGGCAAACCTCTGGTGCACTGCACAGGTTCACGGCAGGCCACCAGAGACTAACACAGGACCCCCTTCCCTCTAGGTAATGGGTATGTGGACCCAACCTGGTGGGCTGGTGTCCCCCCACCGTGTTCTGTGCAACTGGCACCTGGCCATGGAGGTGAGTGGTGAGATGTGCCGGGCGCCGGGGAGCAGTCGGGACTGGTGTATGGGTGGGGGGTTTGGGCACCAACTGCTGGGACATGGGTTGGCACTGTACCACAATAAGTTGGTGCTGCGGTAGCACTGATGTGGTGGGCATCAGGGATCGGGGGATCCGCTGCCAGTATGGGCAGCATCAGGACGGGGGTACCGACACTGTACATAGGTTGCATCGGGGAGCTGTGAGGGGTACCATTGGACCACTAGGATGGGGGCCACACATATGGAGCCACACATGGGGGTGTATGGTGGGTGGACTGTCACCCATGGTGTGCCATACACAGGTATGTCACCCAGGGGAGAATGTCTAAGTCCCCTTATGGCTGCCATGGCTGGTCTAAGGGCACTTAGAATTTCTCCTGCCGGGTGATGTCTGTGAATGACAGGATGTAGCTTACATCGGCCGCGGTCCCCCTACCGCCATGCCACAGTGCATTGCAGGGCACAGGGCAGGCGCAAGCCCTGTTTGGGGCAGATGGACTGGGGTCAATGCAGGCCACCTTTGTGAATCGCACGGAGGGCAGTCATGGATGCAAGGTGCACCTTGCACCATATCTGTTCGGCGCAGGCATCTTGTGTCCAACACAGGGCTTTGAGAATGGAGCCCCATCTGTCTAACTCCTGCACTTCCACTGCTAATGCCAGCAAGCAACCATTCGGCATTGACTAATGCTTGTGTAGTAAGCTCTGGCCCATAAGAGGCTCACAGGTGACCAGTAGGAAGCTCATTAATTAGGAACAGGCTGCATCTCTCCTGTCTGCAAGCTCAGCCCAGGCTAATGTACAAAGACTTTATCACATTTCTTATGAGTCTTTCTTAAACATGTTTTATCTGTTTACAGGAGTGCACCTGATTTGAAGCCAAAATCAAAATCAAATAGTTATAGTAGCAGAGCCCCCACCACACGGGCACGGGGTCATTTTGTCACATGGCAGAATGCCGTGCGGCACAATCAAGTTGAGCGATTTCAGGTAGTTTTTGTTCTGTGGGGGGATCTGCCCCCCACACCCCCGTTACAATGGGCTGTGCCCCCAGACCCCCCCCACTAAGGATTCTCAACTCCAGGGGGGCCAAGTCAGAGAGGGCACAGGTACAGACTCGCCATAATGTCATAAGCTATTATGCGTGCGACATTTTGACCTGGTACCCCCCCCCACACACACACATATACACACTCTCCCAGAAAAGCTGCTTAAAAGCCTGCAATTCATTCAAATCAATTCCATTTTCTTACTCAGTTAGGATTCAATGCCAACAAGTGTAAAATCATGTACCTAGGGCATAGGAACCCCAGTGCAGAGTACAGAATGGGGGGGAGGTACTGATACTCATTAGACATGAAAGGGTCCTTGAGGTTATTATATCAGAGGATCTCAAGGTGGCAGTACAGTGTGACAAGGCTAAGGGCAGGGCAAACTGGATTCTAGGGTGCATAAAGAGTGGCATCTCCAGTGGGAGGAGGAGGGATGTTGCTCTGCCATTGTATCAGTCCCTGGTATACCCCCAGCTGGAGTACTGTGTAAAGTTTTAGAGTCCACACTTCAGAAAGCACATAAGGTGGAGGTTTTCCAGAGGAGGGCAACTAAAATGGTTTAGGATTTTTGCAGGAATCCCTACAAGGAAAGGCTGAAGAATCTCAACATGTGCACTCTGGAAGAGAGAAGGGCGAGAGGTGACATGATCAAGACCTACAAAGTACCTCACAGGGGTAAATGGTACAGTTGGGGAGTTTCCTTCAAATGAGGATGAGCACCCAAACCAAGGGGCATACAATGAAGCTGGGGGGGGGGAGTTCAGGATAGATGTGAAGAAATATTTATTTACTGAAAGGGTATTAGGCACCTTGGGCAAACTGCAAGGAGAAGTGATGGCGGCCAAAATGGTAGGGGGCGTGAAGCATGCATGGGATAAACATAGGGGTATATTAGAAAAAGGGGAAGGAGGGGGTCAATGGAGATCAATAGGGCTAAGGAAGTGGAGTAGGTTCAGGTTCATTGCAGGAAAAAGCTATTGAGCAAGCTCGTTCACAAGGAGTTCCTGATGGACGCAGGCAGAATAAGACATACAATAACATACACAGGCAGGAGTTACAAGTAGGTAGAGAACACTTGGGCAGACTGGGTGGGCTGACCGGTCCTTTTCTGCTGACAAATTCTATGTTTCCATGGCATCATGTGTTCATTCAGGTGCAGTGTTTATTTAAAGTTGGGCCTACCATACATCCAGATGTAAGATACAGCAAATTACCAAATTAGATGCAGCCCACTTACAATACCATAAACAGAACCCCAGTGCTTCCAGAAGCTTTTACTCTTCATAAGGCTGCTTAAAGATCTGGGGTTCTATTTGCAGTGTCCACACTGGTATGCTGATCTTAAAATCAACACCGCATCTGAATGAGTAGTTGATTCTTGCTCACTCCATTTCTTCCACACTTTGAAAACTGTTTGTCCTGAGTTAGTTTTGGGCTGGCAGCACCTCGCCTGTGTTGGACGATGACCAATAAGCAGCACTGAAAGACGTCAGATTTCACAGACTGTGAAGGCAGCTGCTCACCCACCATCTTGGCAAGAAGAAGGCTGCAGCGGTGGCCACTGATGACTGCTGGGGTGTGGGGATGGGGGGACAAAGGGACAGACATAAGGACATAAAATCATAATAAAAATTGTGAGACCTTCACCAGCTTTCCAAAACGCTTACCAGCAAAAGAACACTCTATGAAATTTTTCAGATGGCAACACAATCTTGTGAGCCCTCTGTCTGCCATCTGACACCAGGCATCAACCAGTGTAAAAATTGCGTAAAGAAGGCAGTGCGGTCATATGGTTACTGAAATACTGGAGATTACAGATTTATAAGAACAAAAGAATATCACACAGAACCTGGCACATGTGCCTATAGCAGCTGTCTTCTGCTTCTCAGTAGTTATGTTTATACCCTTGAGGTACTTGAATGTTTCTATCATATCCCTTCTTTCCCTCCTCTCTTCCAGTGAGTACATATTGAGGTCCCTTAATTTCTCCTCATAAGTTTTGTGTTGCAAGCTCTGTACCATCTCATTTGCCCCCCTTCTCTGCACCATCTCCAGCCTGTTAATATCCTTACAAAGGTGCAACCTCCAGAACTGCACACAATGCTCCATGTGAGGCCTGACCATGGTTTTATATAATGGCATCACTACCTCCCTCCTTATGCTGGTGATACCCCTGCCTATGCACCCCAGCATGTCACTGGCCCTCCCAGCTGCCTTACCACTTTGACATTTTCAAGTCATCTGAAATAATAACTCCCAGGTCCCTTTCCTTCTTTGTGACTGTCAGCAACTCCCTGCCCCCCCCCCCATCCTGTAGCTTTGCCTAGGGTTTCTGTGTCCCAGGTGCATAATTTTGCACTTTTCTGAATTAAACTTCAGTTGCCAGTCCTCAGACCATTTTCCAAGCTTCCCCAGGTCCCTCCTCATTTTCTCCACCCCCTCTGGGGTATCCACTGTGTTACAGATCTTGGTGTCATCTGCAAACAGGCAGACCTTTCCCTTCAGCCCTTCTGCAATGTCACTAATGAAGACATTGAACAAGACTGGCCCCAGGACCTATCCCTGAGGCACCCCACTGGTCACCCCCTCTCCCCAGACTGCACCCCATTTACCACCACTCTCTGCCTCCTGTCTATTAGCCAGTTTCTAACCCAGTTTACCACCATTTCCCCCATGCACAGCCTACCCAGCTGGTTTATCAGCCTCCTATGTGGGACGGTGTCAAAGGCTTTGCTAAAGGTAAGGTAAGCATTGTCCACTGCCCCACCCTGATTTACTTCCTTTGTCACCCAGTCAAAGAGATCAACCAGATTTGTCTGAAATGACCTCCCCACTGTGAATCCATGTTGCCTATGGTCCTGGGCTCCGACGGCTTCTAGATGCCCTACTATCCTTTCTTTAAGCAATGTCTCCATGGTCTTCCCCCCTACTGAATTGAGGCTGACCGGCCTTTAGTTCCCCGCCTCCTCCCTACTGCTGGATTTGTGTAGAGGGACCGCATCTGTCCTCCTCAAATTAACTGGTACCACCCCTGTGTTGAATGACTCAGTGAACATGACTGCCAGAGGTACTGCTGTCTCCCTTCACAGTTCTCTTAATATCCTAGGGTGTATGCCATCTGGTCCCATCACTTTGTCCACCTTCAGTTTAGTCACCTCCTACAGGATTCTTTTGCCTGTGAATGGACTATTGTCCACCTCTTCACACCTTTCCAACTGCTGTGCTGCTGTGGCCTTTGCCCCTCCCTCTCTCTTGTGAATACTGAGCAAAAAGACACAGTGGATGTCTTGGGGGGGCACATGACAGTTCTTAGGCATGGCACTATCACTTCCAAATACCTAAACAGCACATATGAGCAAGTAACACTCGGCATTGACAAATGCTTGTTTGCATTGAATCTTAGCTGCCACACTTCTGACCAGTGCGCCAGTCTGTTTAGGTCTTTTCTCATTTTTCCAGTCCCCGCTGGAGTGTTAGTCCTGTTGCAGATCTTAGTGTAATCTGCAAAATGACATACTTTCCACTCCAGCCCCTCTGCAATATCACTTATGAAGACATTGAAGAAGTCTGGTGCCAGGACAGATCCCTGTGGCACTCCACTGGTCACATCCCTCTCATCTGATTGAACACCATTCACCAGCACCCTCTGTGTCCTGTCCCTCAACCAGTTTCTGACCCAGTTTACCACCTTGGGACCCACCCCCATGCTGTCTAACTTGTTTGTCAACCTTCTATGTGGGATGATATCAAAGGCTTTGCTGAAATCAAAGTAGGCCACATCCGACTCCCTTCCCTGATCTACCTCCCTGGTCACCCAGTCAAAGAAATGTATTAGATTTGTTTGACATGACCATCCCACTGTGTACCCATGCTGCCTTGGATCCTGTGCTCTGCTAGATTCAAGGAATGACACAATCCTCTCCTCTAGCAGTCCCTCCATTAATTTCCCTTCCACTGAGGTCAGGCTGACTGCTCTGTAGTTGCCTGCCTCTTATCAGCTCCCACTTTTGTGGTGAGGGACCACCATAGCCCTCCTCCAGTCTTCTGAGACTGCTCCCCGTCTCCAGTGATCTGTTATATAGGGTGGTCAGCAGGGCCGCCAACACCTCTCTGAGCTCTTTTAATATTCTGGGGTGAATTCCATCCGGCCCCATTGCTTTATCTATTGTCAGTTTCTCAAGCTCCTCTACGACTCTCTCTACTGTGAACTGAGTGGTGTCTCCCTCCCTTCCCTGATAGCTTTTTTTTTGCTGAGTTGTAGACCCTTGTCTTCCGCTTTCTTCGTGAAAACTGAACAAAAGTACTGGTTAAGTATTGCTGATTTTTCTATGTCCTCCTCTGCACACCCTCCTCGCTCCTTCTTTATCCTGACAATCCCACCCCTGGTCTTCTTCCTCTCACTGATGTATCTGAAGAAGGTCTTGTCACCTTTCGTTATAGCCTATGCTATGTGTTCTTCTGTTCTCAACTTTGAGCTCCTGACTGTCTTCCCTGCCTCCCTCTGCTTCTTTAGATACTGTTCCCTGTCCTCTTCCCTTTGGGTTTCTTTGTATCTCCTGATGGTCCCTCTTTTTTCTCTCACTTTTCTGGCCACTACCCTTGAGAACCAATGTGGCTGGTTCATTCTCTTACTCCTGCTTTCCTTTTTAACACAGAGGTTCTTTACCTCTGCTATGGCCATAGGAGCCAGGTTTGTAAAATGTTTAATGGTGCCCAGGGATCAGGGGTCAAAGCCACCTGCCAGCGAGGGTCAATGGGAGCAGAGCACCTGTATGGTACCAAGGGAGTCTGGGAGTTAAGATCCTGGCCTCAGGTACGAGAAAATTTGACTCTTTAAAAGCCTTATTTTTAAACTCCAAAGAGAAACCCAAATTTTTTGCGGGTAGAGAGGCATTTTGGAGGGGTGATTTCCCTAAGAAACCTGTTATTTTGTTTGCTGCTGTGTGTGAGTGTTAATAAACATTGTACTTACAATGTGGTGTCTTAGTCATAGTACCGCTAGAATGTTACTTATCCATGATGTCTTTTGGGGTTGGATGAAATAGCTTAGAAGGAGGAGGAGGATTTAAGTTCACATGGAGGAGGGGAAGTGATGTCCCTAATTTGTGGCTCACATCATGTCCCTCCTCTCTGAAGATAAGAAATGTAGTGCTGGACCTAGCAGTGTCTGCTCTCTAATGATTATGCAGGACTGCTATAAGAAGCAATCATGGGCAAAGCAGGAAGAATCTCAAGAAGGAGACATTGAAAGTATGGTCACAGGATTGGACCTCAGCCCCCTGGGCCACAAATCATGGGCATCATGACCACACTCTTCTCACTATACAATCGGAGTGGTCCCCCTTGATGTCCATTCAGGTGGCATTAATTTCTAAAGAAAACATTAAAGTCAGTACATCAAGCATTGCTGTTTGCTGGCCCACAAATTGCTGACACCTCTGACCACTACCACCAGGCACAACCATACCTTTGCTCAACAAACACTCCTCATCTTGCATGTGAACTTGACTCCTCCTCCTTCTAGGCTATTTCATCCAACCCCCCAAAACAACATGGACAAGTAACATTGTAGTGCTACTATGCTTAATGTACAACCACTGTACCTGCTAGATAGTCTGCTTGCCTGCCAGCCAATGCATGTGTCCTCACAACTGTGCAAATTCACATGATAATCCATAAAAAAAAATGACTTGTATGGCTACAGGTACTATCTTGGTACTTTACCACATAATTCAACTTCCTGATATTTGTTATTTAGCGTATTTGTGGTCTATATGGCTGACACAAGCAAACTTACACATCTGGTTACTAAATTCTACATACCATGCAATTTGCAAACTGTGTGAGAGGCCTTTCGGCACCATGCAATTCTGCTTAAAGTTGGACCAGCATAACATTCTGTGGTGATTTGCATATGCAGCCCATGATGCTTTGCATTGTGGGGGCATGTGTGATTTTGTATTTTCTTGAAACTTGGCTTCCCAGCTAAATGCCCTTAGGGGTAACCCTTGCCTCAGTGTTTAAGCACAGAGGTTCTTTGTCTTTTAAATGTTTTTTTTTTATTTTAATGGGTTCACCACGATATATCCCAGGCACACTGCCTTAGGGGTAGCTGGTCCATTCCACTGGGGTGTCAAACGGATGAGGCATACTGATGAGTCCTGGTAGGATGAAACACGTGTCTATGTCTTTTGTTAGCACCCTTTGCAAACTGTGTGAGAGGCCTTTCGGCACCATGCAATCCTGCTTAACATTCTGTGGTGATTTGCATATGCAGCCCATGATGCTTTGCATTGTGGGGGCATGTGTGATTTTGTATTTTCTTGAAACTTGGCTTCCCGGCCAAATGCCCTTAGGGGTAACCCTTGCCTCAGTGTTTACGCACAGAGGTTCTTTGTCTTTTAAATGGTTTTTTATTTTAATGGGTTCACCACGATATATCCCAGGCACACTGCCTTAGGGGTAGCTGGTCCATTCCACTGGGGTGTCAAACAGACGAGGCATACTGATGAGTCCTGGTAGGACGAAACACGTGTCTATGTCTTCTGTTAGCACCCTTTGCAAACTGTGCGAGAGGCCTTTCGGCACCATGCAATTCTGCTTAAAGTTGGACCAGCATAACATTCTGTGGTGATTTGCATATGCAGCCCATGATGCTTTGCATTGTGGGGGCATGTGTGATTTTGTATTTTCTTGAAACTTGGCTTCCCAGCCAAATGCCCTTTGGGGTAACCCTTGCCTCAGTGTTTACGCACAGAGGTTCTTTGTCTTTTAAATGTTTTTTTATTTTAATGGATTCACCACGATATATCCCAGGCACACTGCCTTAGGGGTAGCTGGTCCATTCCACTGGGGTGTCAAACAGACGAGGCATACTGATGAGTCCTGGTAGGACGAAACACGTGTCTATGTCTTCTGTTAGCACCCTTTGCAAACTGTGTGAGAGGCCTTTCGGCACCATGCAATCCTACTTAACATTCTGTGGTGATTTGCATATGCAGCCCATGATGCTTTGCATTGTGGGGGCATGTGTGATTTTGTATTTTCTTGAAACTTGGCTTCCCGGCCAAATGCCCTTAGGGGTAACCCTTGCCTCAGTGTTTACGCACAGAGGTTCTTTGTCTTTTAAATGGTTTTTTATTTTAATGGGTTCACCACGATATATCCCAGGCACACTGCCTTAGGGGTAGCTGGTCCATTCCACTGGGGTGTCAAACAGACGAGGCATACTGATGAGTCCTGGTAGGACGAAACACGCGGTTCATGTCTTCTGTTAGCACCCTTTGCAAACTGTGTGAGAGGCCTCTTCGGCACCATGCAATTCTGCTTAAAGTTGGACCAGCATAACATTCTGTGGTGATTTGCATATGCAGCCCATGATGCTTTGCATTATGAGGGGCATGTGCGATTTGTATTTTCTTGAAACTTGGCTTCCCAGCCAAATGCCCTTTAGGGTAACCCTTGCCTCAGTGTTTACGCACAGAGGTTCTTTGTCTTTAAATGTTTTTATTTTAATGATTCACCACTATATATCCCAGGCACACTGCCTTGGGGTAGCTGGTCCATTCCACTGGGGTGTCAAACAGACGAGGCATACTGATGAGTCCTGGTAGGACGAAACACGTGTCTATGTCTTCTGTTAGCACCCTTTGCAAACTGTGTGAGAGGCCTTTCGGCACCATGCAATTCTGCTTAAAGTTGGACCAGCATAACATTCTGTGGTGATTTGCATATGCAGCCCATGATGCTTTGCATTGTGGGGGCATGTGTGATTTTGTAAATTCTATGTATGCCTTAAACCATTCTGAAATTTTCCCCAGATCAGACAGACCCCAGAGAAGGTAAGTGAATGTTCTCATTCATGCCTGATTCCTAACTAGAATAAAGACTATGCACCCCATATGTGCAGTTTTAAAGTAAGAGGGGACTGCAGTTTCAGCCAGGCATGAAGCATCCATTTGATAATGCTCTGTGCAATGTATATTTTTAAAATTCTTTTTTTTCATTTTTATCCCATTATATCCTAAGGACCAACCATCTACCCTCAAAGAAAATCTTCTTCCCTTGTTCTTCATCATGTCTGCTGTCGAGGAATCTTCCTCATTGACCACCTCTGCTCAAGACCTTACTCTAATGACATCCCCCCCCCTTCCCCAACACACACGTACAACATGGTGTGGTACAACAGTACTAGAAAAGAGACCCTCAGTCAAGCTGGTTGATCAGCATGTTCTGGTCTGGACGGGTCACAATCTATCTATGAAGCATGTAGCAAACCTCACTGAACACTGCAGAAGAGCTATGGAACAAAGGTCTGCTTTTGTTTACTGCCATCCCCCTGGTAGCCAATCAGAAGCAGATAACACATTCCCTTGAGGCATTATTTTCCTCCCCACCAAAGACTGCACTCGGTCTTGTTGCCCTGTTTTGGATCTCAGGCTTGTAACATAAAACCAGGTCCCCTGTTTGTGCTTACCATTATTTATTCACCTGGGTATATTGTGTATTTACTGAAAAACACAAAGCACTGTGTCATGGTGTAGCATAGAGGAAGCTTTGCTTTCTATCCACACAGCACACACAGCACATCTGCAAGTCAGGAGACCTGAGACAGTGGTGGCATCCCTTAGTGACAGTAAGCACCTGAGGAAACATCACAGTGAAGAGTAAAAGCCAGTTGACAGGGCTGGTAGCTCCACAACCAATGTCCTCAGGGAAGGGAATTTAGCATTTATGTGACTGGACTGTCTCTTGGAATATTAATGTCAATTGGCAGGCAGTCCAACCAAGACCCAGTTTCAGCAGATTGCAGTCAGTAAATATTACAGAATTTGAGTTAGCTATCCGGTCAGCAGCTAAAGCTCATTGTAAGCCTGGTACAGTACGTTACATAGAAACATAGAAGTTGATGGCAGATAAGGACTGCAAGACCCATCCAGTTTGCCCATTTCTTTTTCTACCTCATGAATGTGCCATAGGCCTTTGCTCTGTCAATGGCCTATCTAATCATACTTATCTGTATTGCTCCCTTATGCCTATCCCATGCCTGTTTGAAGCCCTGCACTGTATTCATATCCACCACTTCCTGAGGTAGGCCGTTCCATGCATCCACCACCCTTTCTGCGAAAAATAACTTCCTCTAATCTCGTGCTGTGTCCTCTTGTCCTGCTATTTTTCTTATATTGAAACATATTAGCACCTTGTTAATGCCCTTAAGGTGTTTGAATGTTTCAATCATATCACCTCTCTCCCTCCTCTGCTCTAGGGTATACATATTGAGTTCAGTTAATCTGTCCTCATATGTTTTTTCTGATGCAGTCCCTACACTATTTTGGTGTCCCTTCTCTGGACTGCCTCAGTTTGGTTAATGTCCTTGTGAAGGTGTGGCCTCCAGTACTGCATGCAGTACTTCAGATGGTGCCTAACCAGTGTCTTGTAAAGAGGGATTATTACCTCCCTCTTCCGACTTGTGATACCCTTACTAATATACCCCAACATCCCTCTAGCCTTATCTACTGCTTTAGAGGTCTGCTTGGATGATTTCAGGTCATCAGTGATGATGATGCCCAAGTCTCTTTCTTCCCTTGTGACTGCCAGCAACTCTCCTCCCAGCCTATAGGTGATTTCAGGGTTTCTCTTCCCTAGGTGCATGATCATGCACTTCTTTGCGTTAAACCCCAGTTGCCACTCTTCCGACCCTTTTGCTAGTTTATTAAGATCTCTTCTCATTCTGCCCACACCATCTGGATCATCTACTGTGTTGCAGATCTTGGAGTCAACTGCAAACAGACATACCTTTCCCTACAGTCCATCTGCAATGTCACTGATGAAGATATTGAAGAGGACTGGCCCCAGGACTGATCCCTGAGGTACCCCACTTGTGACTTGCATCTCTTCTAACTGTATACCATTTACCACCACTCTCTGCTTTCTGCCCATCAACCAGTTTGCCACCTAGTTGACCAATGTCTGACCCACCCGAGCCTACCAAGCTTATTAATCAATTTCTATGTGGAACAGTATGAAAGCTTTGCTGAAGTCAAGGTGGCAACATCAACTGCTCCCCTTGGTCCACCATTCTGGTTACCCAGTCAAAGAAATCTATGAGATTAGTTTGACAGGACCTTCCTTTGTAAACCCATGCTGTCTTGGATCCTGTGCTCCATGGATTCCAGGTATTGCACTATCCTTTCCATAAAGAGTGTCTCCATAGTCTTTCCCACTACTGAGGAAAGACTGACTGGTCTGTAGTTCCCTGCCTCCTCCCTGCTACCACTCTTGTGGAGCAGGATCACATGAGCCCTTCTCCAGTCTTCTGGGACCTATCCTGTGCTCAGAGACTCACTAAACAGTTCTGATAATGGCTCTGCTAGTTCTACCCTTAGCTCCTTTTGTACCCTGGGATGTGTGCCATAAGGTCCCATTGCCTTGTCTACCCTGAGCTTATCGAGCTCTTGTAAGACCCTTTCTTTTGTGAAGGGACTAGTGCACACCTCCCTCCCCCCTGTGTCCATGGTGCAGAACGGTGGGCCCTGCCCTACCTTCTCTTCAGTGTGTACTGAGCAGAAGTATCTATTTAGGATAGATACTTTTACATGGTCCTCCTCTTCACACACACCCTTATCCCCTTCAGTCTTAGCAATACCCCATCTGGACTTTCTCCTTTCACTAATGTATCTATAGAAAGTCTTGTCATATTCTTTTACTGCTCGTGCTAGTGTTTCCTCGGTTTGGGCCTTTGCCTGCCTTATTGCCTTCTCTGCTTCCCTTAGGGAAGTTTGGTATACCTTCCTATCTTCATCCTGCTGCGTTCTCTTATATTTCCTTTACAGATGGATTAATTTGGGTAGCAGCCCACAGGAACCCAGTTCCACCACGTCTCACAAAACTATATGAGCCTACCTGCCACACTTCTCAACTGCTAGGAATTTGGCATATCACTATGATTTATACGCTCAAATTTACCCTTGTTCTGCCAAAGGTTAGAGCTTGGTCACGCAAACTATTACATTGAACTAACTTGACAGAGATATTTGTTAAAACCAAATATATGACACCCAATATTTATAGACACATTAATCTTTAAAATAAGGAACTGCTGCACAGTGGTTAAACTGGAAATGTATTGATGCTATAAACTCTCACATCTAAATTTCTAGGTGGCGGAACTCTCGTACAGTAGGTAGTTAAGAGAGAGAAGAAAGATGGCAGAGGTGTTGAAACAGAGTTTATGTGGGTTTCTCCTGCCCACTTTAACCCAGCTGTTGCTATACATTATGACCATTTGCTCAGAATTTTGAAGCCCAATGCTACGAATGTGAATCTTGACACTTTGAGCGGTATGGTTCTTGCACCTCTGTCATCTTTTTCCACATGACAGCCACATCACAAAACTGGAAGGAACAGTTCACCCATCTAAACATTTCCAATGTTACCACTGATAAGAAATAGCAACTATAACTGGAGCTCAAATGTGGGTTTAGCATGGTGCCTACTGGGCGGTTTTGTGCTCACTGCTTCCAAATGAAGGTGGAGCAACTTCCCTGAAATTAACTGACAAAGTGTTGCAGATTTCTTGCAAAAAGATTTTAGGGGAATATGTGACAGAAAGCACTGAATACCACCTATACTGTTGTTAAGCTCAAAGGCTACATCTCAGATACCATGCCCTAGTACCACACATACAGGCTCTGAGGCTCTCACAGATCACCTTCCAGTGTCAGTGGCCTGCAGGCCTGCCTCAGTTACTACTGGCCTGGGAACAAGAGTCATCTGTCTCCTTTCCCTCCTCCTGCCGCCAGGCCCAGAGCTTAACTTCCCCTTGCATCCCCACCTTAACTGGGTGGCTACTGCTGCCTAGGCTAGCTCTGCTTGGCTCTCTTGGTTGTGGTTTGGGTGTGGGTGGGATTATGTTACCTTACCACCAGCTCATAGTGCTGCTACTCTCTCCAGATGACTTTGATGCTCTTGCTTTGCTGCACTGTAACTAGTCTGGTCCCTCACTCCTCTGCTCTGTTCTCTTCTTCAGCAGACTGCAGCTGACTGTCCTGCCTGACAACTGACATGACCCACTGCCATACGCGCATGACCTATACCACTGAATTGGCAACTCCATCAGCCCACACACCACATGGTCACTCACTGACTCGGCGCGTGGGTTGCCACATACACTTCCTGGCACTTGGCTCGTTCAAGTCATGTATGCTGCCCGCATGGGCCTGGTCTGGTGTTCACTCAGTCACTGCCCTCTACCTGCCTGATATGTCCCAGACCCAACTGATGCCATAGCACCACCAGACCTTGTCACCCGTCCCCCTGCCACTTAATGAGATTGCCCACCACCGGCCCACTAATAATTTCAGTGAACAGATGAGGTCAGGGTTGGGATCGCTCCACAGTCCACCAGTGAAATGATTCAGGGGCTGCCACTGCCACCTGCCCTCCTGCGGGTCACAGAGGCATGCGCGTGCTAGGTCATAAACTGAACAAAGAAAAAAAAAAAGACAAAGCACTTCAAATTATTGCTGGGGCTGGGCCCGGGTCGCAAAATATCGCTGGGGCCCATACAACCTGGCACCTATGGCTGTGTCCTCCTTGAGAATAGACAACTGCTTCTCCCCCCCCCTTTTGTCCTCTTTTGCCAGGGCTCCCCTGAGATATTCTGCCATTTTGTCAAAGTTGGCCCTTCTGAAATCCAGGACCATTACTTTTGTGTGGTTAGCCTCTTCTACCGTGGTTAATGAGCCATATCATCCTGTGGTCACTGGTTCCTATGTGGCTGTCTACCATAACATCCTTGACCCTGTCCTCATTGGTGAGCACCAGGTCTAGTGTAGTCCCCTTGTGGATGGGTTCAGCCACAAGCTGTCTCAGGCATGCTCCCTGCAGTGTGGTCAGGATTTTTCTGCTTTTGGCTGTACTCACAGTCTGGGTGCTCCAATCTATATCTGGCAGATTGAAGTCCCCTAGTAATAGTAGCATTTATTTTATTTATTTAAGTTTTGAAATTACAATCTTTGAGCAAAACTGGCTCTTTTACAAAGGCTACAAGTCAGTAGAAGAACAGACAAACAGTACAATTTACATCATAAGTCGAGAACATACAATAGCCAAGTGACAAAGCTATTTTACAAGCAAGATAAATGTGAAGTATAACCTCAAATACAATTTATTTACTTATTTTATTTATTCATTTGGATCTAGGATTACAAGTACCTTTGAGCCAAAGGCTCTTTTACAAAGATTCCATGTCAGATGATGGACAATAGTAGACAAAACAGTTAGAAACTGGACATCAGGAAAGAGCAATGCAATTAGAGATGGCGGATTGCAATACAGATTACAGTCATTTCCAAACAGTTACAAACATGCATTACTATGGTTCAGGTGCAGCCAGTGGCAATTGCCAGGAACAAGAAAGTGCAAAATGGGGAGGGGGGAGAAGGTTAGGAGGGATATATCTAGTCTATAGGTCTGGTTACTAAGTGCAGGTTGTTTGTAGTTTGCAGCCAAAATCAGCTTTGTCAAGGAAAAGGGGAGGAAGGAAGAGGTATGGAGAGTATTGGCATGGGTACAGAGGAGGCATATTGTATAAAGTTTTTAAGGGAGAGGAGAAGGGGATATGGTAATGAGGGAGAATAAGCTGATAAGTGCTGTATACATGGGGGCAGCCTAGGGGAAGTGTAAGCCAAGCAGAGGGGAGGGGGTGAGGACTCGGGGTGAGAGGGATAAGAAGGTAGTGGGGTAAGGGTTGGAAGTCTAGGGCAGAGGGTAGTTCACCTATGGTTGCCATTTTGTGGATGGTTTCCACTAGTATTTTGTCTGTCTCTTCCTCTTGCGCTGCAAGTCTGTAGATCACTCCTGTTCTAATGCTGGTACCGTTTCCTGTCACTTGGGTAACCCACAGTGCCTCAGCTGCCTCCTGCAGCCCCTGAACCTCAGTTGCTTTAATTTCCACCCTCATGTACATGGCCAGCCCTGCTCCATTTCTTCCCTCCCTGTCTTTCCTGAAAAGTGTGTATCCTGGTATGGCTATATCCCATTCATGGTATTCAGTGTACCAAGTTTCTGTAACAGTCACTATGTCCAGGTCTGGGATTTTGTTTCACAGGCTGCAGGCATTTGTATATATTGCTCTCCATATTCAGTCACCTCTCCCCTTACACCCCTGTCTCCCTTCTGTCCTCTTTTTCTCTCGTTTTTTGGTTTCTCCTCCATGTTGTCTGTGTAGGATTTATGTTTTATTGGTGATCCTTTCACCCTAGTATCCTCCTTTTTGTCTGTCTCTTCCTTTGGGTCTCCATGACTGAAGCTGCTCCATGAGTGTTCAACCTTTTCACTGCACAGTGGGACTACCAGGAGGTGTCACAGGAGACAGGTAGCTGACCCCTACATGGCAAGGGACTCTTCCTCAAGATGTGGACTTCAAGGACAGCAGTGAGTGTGGAAGAGGAATATGGTAATGGCCAGTAGAAATGCATTTACAGAGTCTGATGTTATGATGCAGAAATGGACTGATTACATGATGATGTGGAGGGAACAAATATATATTGGACTGGACTGAATGAGGACTGTTGAAGATCGACAGGTATGGTAGTAAATGAACTGCATGACAAGGGATGGATAATAGTAAAACATGTCAAAAGCAATTACTGTGAACATCTGGCCATAAGCAGAAGTTGCAGGAAGCTATTTATTTATTTATTAAGAAGATGGGATTACAACCTTCGAGTCAGGGACTCATTTCCAAAGGCTCCCCATCAGGGTACAACACATTACAATGAGCAGTCATTATACAATATTACAGTGAGGGTAGGGAAAGAGATAACAACAGAATATTAACAATATGTATCAAATAATAGGCAATATACAATATTACAGTGAGAGTAGGAGACAAGATAACAACAGGGTATGAACAATGCTACTAGTCCTATACAATTGGGTAGCTATACAAGTCCTGAGGGGAGCTTGTGAACGTCAGGAAACAGTACAGTCAAAATTATGATCATCAGGCCCAGCAATGAAGGTAGGGAAAATACTGAAGCAGCGAGTGATGGCAGAGTGATTTAGAAAGGAATGGCTAGGAAAGCAATGTGAATTCCTGAGGTAAGTTGCTGCAACTGCTGATTGGAATGCAAGATGGAGAGAGGGACTGCAGTGAAAAGGTTGCTAGTGCTGGTTTTGAATGCTGATAAAAAAGGATGAGAAAACAGAAACAAAATACAGGTGCATAGCAGAGGCAGGAGATTGACTCAAGTCAGCACACTGAAAACACACTGCAGGTAAGCACTGGAGTAAAATGAGTACATGGGAGCAGCAGGAGTGGTTACCCTAGACTGCAGGGAACACAAACCAGAGCCTGAGAAGGCAAAATATATTAACCAAAGAGTTGCAGAAGGAACAGACCAAACAAGAGCCAAAGACAAAAAACAAACAGAAAGGCCTATAATAACTGAGAGTAAAGCAGCAACCACTGGGGGGAAGCAGAACCTCCAGCTGCAGCAAAAGAAAAGAGCTCTGAATGAGTCTGAAGGAAGCTGATTTATATAGCCCAGGAAGGGGGTGTGGCTGGTTGCTCCCACACATTAAACCACAGGATTTGCCTTTTAATTATATGATGACCACCCACATCCAATGTCAGTTTTACATATTTTTTTGTATACAGTTCTCACAGGGAGAGCTTCGATGCAGTGGTGATGCCTTTCAGTAATATTTCTTAGACTATACAAAGTGGTTCAAGTTCAATCAACTCCAGGCAGTTAGCTTCAGTTCCACAGCGCCAAACTCACTTATAGCCCTACTTCCACATCACCATTTTTTTATATTCTCTGATGATCTGGGTTAAATGCTGGACCAATTGGGTAGTAGGGTCAAGAAGGCTATATTTTTTTTTATTCCCAGATGGGCCAGATTAGTCAAAAGACCTGTCAGGTAGTTGGTGGGAGATGGCAGGACTTTTTTTATTCCCTGTCGGGCCAGGTTGGGTATTCGACCCATCAGGTAGTCTTGGAGAGGGAGACAGATATTTTTTATTCCCTGACAGGCTGGGATGACCTTGAGATTCATCAGTTTGTTGAGGGGAGAGGAACCATTTTTTTTTACTTTCCTGATGGTCCAGGCTTGGCCCTGAACTCATCAGGTAGTTGGGTAGGGGAGAAACAAATTGATTTTTTTTATTCTCTTGTCAATCATATTGAGCATTGGAGACACTAGGTAGTTGGGGGAAGGGGGCCAGATTGTTTTATTCTCTGTTGAATCATGTTGGGCAATGGACCCATCAGAGAGGAGAGTGGAACAAATTTATTTTTTCCCTGATGGACCAGATTGGGCATTGGATCATTCTGCTGTGCAGCAGGCTGGGTGTGGAGAGTGCATAGCAGTGTGATCCTGATGTGCATATTGGAAGAGTGCACAGCTGAGACTGAGCACCAAGACAAGACAAAAGCTAGACAGGGAGAGTTGGACAGTGCAGCCAGGATCACTGGTACTTGGAGTTACAGCTTCAGACATATGTGCCATTGATCTCCTTCGGTCCAGTCTGGCACACTAGTGTGCTAAGTGCTGGAGGAGGCCTGATGGGCCAGGTTGACATTGGTCTGGTGGGATAATTGGGGAATACAGTATATAATGAAAGACAGAAACTCCATTTCCTGATGCTCAGAATTCCAGTGCTGGGTGTCTGAACCATGGGTGCCCGACATCATGATTTTGCCCACAGCAAAGATTTTGTTTATGTTTCAGGAGGCTTTGCTCCTGCACCCCCCACACTAAATAGAACCAAATTCACCATGGGCAAAATTCTGATGTTGGGCATCCGTGTTTTGGGCAGCCAGCATTAGGATTATGAGCGTCGGGAAGCTTAGTTTCTAGATTTTAAATGAATACCTAGTTGGGGGGGGGTGGCCACATATTTTTTTTATTCCCAGGCAGGTGGCGTTGGCACTGGACCTGTCAGGTTTTTGGGGAGGGTCAGATGTTTTTTTTATTCCAAGATGGGCCATGTTGAACACCGGACTGGTCTTGTTGTTAGGGAATTGGATATTTTGTATTTCCTGAGAGGCCAGGTTGGACAACAGACCTGTCAGTATGTTGGGGGTGGCAGAGTTTTCTTTTGTTCCTTGATGGTCCAGGTTGAGGACCGGAATCCTCAGGTAGTTTGGAGAAAGGAGACATATTTTTTTTATTCCCTGCCAGGTGGGGTCGAGTACCTGATCCATCAGGTAGTTTGGGAGAGAAGGACATATTTATTTTATTCCATGTTGGGCCAGTTTGGGTTTCAAAACAGTCAGGCAGTTTGAGGGGGAGAGGGACAGATTATTTTAAATTTTCTGATGAATCAGATTGTGCACTGGATCTGTCAGGTTGTTGGAGAAAGGGGGATATACAGTATCTGTTGTTCTATCTATCTATCTATCTATCTATCTATCTATCTATCTATCTATCTATTCTTGCAAAAAGCTTCATTAATGCACTTGTTAGAGTTGGTTACAGCAACAAAAGTAGGGAAATGTGGTGTTAGTGTTTCCAACCCTGACACCCCACCTCCACCCTGCAGGCAGCAACAGGGGTGGGGTATGCCTTGGGGTTCTCAACCCTAACATTCACCTTATTCCATGAGTAAATAAGCAGAGATGGGTACAGTATATGAGAATGAGGTAAGTGTTCGGATTGAGAATGCCAAGGTACTCTATCCGCTGCGTTACCTGTTGGTTAAAGTTAGGGTTAGAAACCCTAACACCACATTTCCTTACATTTGTCACTGTAACCAACCTTAACTAGTGCATTAACAAAGTTTTTTGCAAAAATTTCCTTACTTGTTCAATCTCACTCTATCTTTGTAACTTTGTACCATTTTGTTGTTGTTCCTTGATATGATACGGAACCTTTGTAAATGAGCTATTAGCTCAAAGGCGTTTTCCTAGTAGTACATAAATAAATAAATAAACTTTTTGAAACAGTATAATTATATCCTCATTTGGCTGTGGGAGGGCAGTACCCTCTAGGCCCTGAGCTCCCATCCATCCATAGGTGCTTACTTGTATGTTGCCACAGAAGCATTTCAGCCAAAACAGCTACCAAATTGTTGACATTACCTTGTTATTATCCCACCTCATGAACGCTGGGCTAAGAATCTTCAAATCCTCTTCTACGCATTGTTCTGCACCACTGCAACATCATTCAATACCACAGGTGAGAAAACACATTTTGGCCAGGATTTGAAAACTGACAGCTGTCATGTTCATGATGTTATGTAAAGAAATGGCTATGTTGAAATTGTTGGGTGAAAATTTTAAAAATTATAAAAGTTACAAGCGAGCACAGCAAAATGTTTACAGATGCATGCAACTTTGCTATTTCATAATATTTTGAACCCAAATTTTCAACATGCCCTTCTTAGGACCCCACCTCATGAACACAGACTGTGAAAAGTTTGAAATATGGCTTTAGAGCCAATCATGGGACAGATACTTCCCTAACCAAATTCTCTTCGGACGTACTCAAAGACTTAGATGCTGGATCCAACACAGGGGCAGTTTTTATAGACCTCTCCAAGGCCTTCGACCGGGTTGATCACAGATTACTCCTCCAAAAACTCCTCCATGTAGGCCTAGATGCCCACTCCCTCAGATGGATAGAAAGCTACCTCACAGGTCGGACTCAGAGAGCCAGGTGGCAGGGCAAACTCTCCAAACCTCAGTCCCTAACGGATGGAGTACCACAAGGGTCCATACGGGCCCCTTATGTTCTCGTTGTTAGGTTAATAGAACTGCACATGCACTGTGGAAGCACAATATAATCAATCGCAGATGATGCTGTTATTTACATGTCCTCTTACAACCTGGATGACCTATCAGTTCTCTCCAAAAGGACATTCACATCATGGAGAGGTGGCTCATTAACAACAAAATGGTCCTTAACACCAATAAAACCAAAGTTATGCTGTTCGGATCAAGAGCCTTAGGACAAGATAGATTGCAACTCCTCCAACTCTCATCTCTGGAGGGCAACAAGCTAGAAGTTGTTCCCTCCACAAAATACCTTGGCCTCACCCTCGACTAGGGCCTCACATTCAAACAACATGTGGACCAAGTCACTAAAGTAATCCATTCCAAACTCGGGTTACTATATCGGCTTAAGGATCTGTTAACCCTTGAAGCTAGGACTGCTATAGCAGCGAATGTCCTACTTCCTACATTGACTTTTGCTGCCCCAGTCATCCAGGGTATCTCAAAGCGGGAGTATGGTAAACTACAGGTTCTATACAACAAAGTGACCCGCTTTGCCACTCTATCCCATTCAAGGAGCCACCACTGTGAGGCGCTAGTAAAGCTTAACTGGCCATCCTTCGAAGCACGCTTCAGCTACCCCATGCTCTGCCTGGCCAAAAAGATAATTAGCCCTTCCCCTTCCCCTAGCCTCGGAGGACTCCTCACAGTAAAGTGTAACCAGCGCAGCCCTAGGTCTTCAGGCCAAACGTTGCTAGAGTTCCCAAAGCTAGGACTAAGACAGGCCAGAAATCCTTCTCGTTTGCTGCCCTGTCCTTATGGAACCACCTCCCACTGGAGGTGAGAGAAACCCCTTCAGTGCAGTGCTTCCACAGCAGACTCAAAACCCATCTCCTATCAAAAAGTGTATGCCAGTGCCACTACACCTGGCACTACCTAACTACCACTACGAACTATAAATCCAACCCCCCCAACAAGGTAGTACTAACTTTTCTCCTTTTTTCTCCTTCTTTCTCCTCAATGAACCACCCTAATGCTCTTGAAGGACCTTAGCTAAGGAATCCTTAATGTTGTCACACCTTACCAATACGATATACAATACCCTAATAACTACTGCTACGTGTAAACAGCCGAATACTGTATACCTATGACTTCCTGTTTTATGTAATTGCATTAAGTTCATAATGTCTGTACTGTTATTCCTGGGTCGCCCCTGAAAAAGGGACCTTCGGGGCCCAGCAGGCCTACCCGGTCATCAAAATTCAATAAATAAATAATAAATAAATTAATCTGCCCTGAAAGGTGATTTCACTAATGGACTGCAAAATCACCTTTTGGGCTTGAACATTTGGTATTAAAATCTTTAAAAATTACAAAGTTATGCACCAAAGTTGAAAACCCAATTAAAATACAATAAATAGAACCACGTTTACCTTAGTTTCTTATATTGCAGTCACTGGTTCCAGCAGCAAGACGTATCTTCAATCAGAGAGTGGATCTTTACCCTGTGACCTGTTCAGGTGAGTGAGAGTGTGTGAAGGTGTACTGGGCATGTGTGGGGTGGTGGGCACTGAGTGGGAGGCAGGGATGGGGGGGACTGATTGATGAGTAACTGTTTCTTTTTTGTAGGTAAAAAAACATTAACAACCATTTTCTTTATTTCAGTCTGGGACAGCATTTGGCAGGTGGAGGGTGCCACTAGACACCAGGGATAATAAAAATAACAGGGACTGTGATTGCAGGATGGGGGTACCACTAGACACCAGGGATAATAAAAAAAAATAATGGAGATGGCGATCTCAGGGTGAGAGTGCCACTAGACACCAGGGATAATAAAAAAAACTAAGGGAGATGGTGATCAGAGGGTGGGGGATGCCACTAAACACAAGGGATAATACAAAAATAATGGGGATGGTGATTACAGACTAGGGGGGCCATTAGACACCAGGAATAATAAAAACAATAATGGGAACAATGATCAGAGAGTGGGGGTGCCACTAGACACCAGGGAAAGGATTTCACTTCATGAAAAAAGATCCTTTTCATGACTCGTGATATGAAAAAATTTTTTGTATCATGAGTCATGAAAAAAGATTTAGAATCTTAAAAAAAATTTAAAGGGCATTTCTTTAACAGATAACTGCAGAATCCACCTGAAAGAATCCTGATAAGCAAGCTACGTGTTGGTTTCTACTCAACACAAAATTGTTTTCAGTCATTTGATGTTGTTTCCCTTACTAACTGTAAAACAAAATGACAGCTATACAAAAAAAGATTTCCCATTTGTGATGCAGGATGACCCATTTGTGGAAAAGGATAACCCATTTGTGATAGAGGATCCTTTTTGGAGGCTCACATCTAACTGGAGAGTAAAATTTCCACTGAAAATCATGGGAATCTTTAACATTTAATAACTTTGGAACTGATTCATATGTGTTCACTCAACCTTCAAAAGGCACATCTGTGACTCAAGAC
Source organism: Neoceratodus forsteri (assembly GCA_016271365.2). Classification (NCBI taxonomy): domain Eukaryota; kingdom Metazoa; phylum Chordata; order Ceratodontiformes; family Ceratodontidae; genus Neoceratodus; species Neoceratodus forsteri. The sequence continues at coordinate 875,633,782 of CM057452.1, read as the reverse complement.
CTTTCTACCCTTAAAATTTCAGACCAAAATCCCAAGCTACTTTTGCTCTGCAGTATAACAAAAAAAGGGAAAAAAAAGCAATGGTAATTTTCAGATTTATTCATACTCCGTATTTGTACCCACACATCTGACCAGAATGAAACATGGCACGTCAAGATATCTTTGGTCCTTGATGGTGTATGCGAAATTTCATGCAAATTGGTTGAACGGTTGCAAAGTTATTAATGTTGAGTTTAACATAGATGTGACTATTCAACCCTAACTGTAGGGGCATAACTGTGCCCCAATAATATAATATAGGGGCGTGGCAGCCCCCCTATAGTTAGAGTTGGTACAGCACTTTAATGTTAAATCTCAATTTTTGTACCTTAATACCTTTGGCATTTTTCAACAAAATGGGCAGGAAACTGGGATGCACTGTCATTTTGTCAGTGTTGTAAGATCTAGAAAGTTTTGTGATGGCAGCTTGTATAACTTTTGAGATATAAAGTGGTCAAAATTATGTTTTTTCCCCCATAAGTTAACATGAGATTTTTTTGCCATCATTTACAGCCCACAGGGAATGAAAAATCCCTCTGTAATTTTTATGGATGATGGTGTGTGTGCCAAGGGTGTACCTTTGGATGGCTTGGTGAAAAAATATATTACCATTTTTGAATTATAATGATTTTTGTGATAGCTGTAGGACAGACAGGTAAATGAAAACAGTTCAAAATAAAATAACCATTTATTATTCAAACAGTAATTGCCATTTACTGTTTGAACTGTTTGAACAGTAAATAGCCATTTACCATTTGAATGGTAAAAAGCCATTGACTTTTCAAATGGTAAATAGCCATTTACTGTTCAGACTTTACTGTTCGAATGGTAAATAGCCATTTACTGTTTGAACTATGTGTAGCCATTTACTGTTCAAACAATCAATAGCTGTTTACTGTTCAAGTGGTAAATAGCCATTTACTGTTCAAATGGTACATAGCCATTTACTGTTCAAATTTTACATAGCCATTTACTGTTCAAACTTTACGTAGCCATTTACTGTTTGAACAGTACATAGCCATATACTGTTTGAACTTTACTGTTTCAATAATAAACATTTACATTCATAATAGTTTGAACTTTACTGTTCAAACAGTAACATTGCAATTTGCAGTTCCGATAGTCTAATGGTTCCTCCCCCGTTCTCCAATCTCTGTCCCCGTATTTTATTTTGTTATCATTGGTGGTCCAGCGGGTCCTTTGCACTCCCATATTGTAGGATCACTATCCCCAAATTCATCCCTTTTTGTCCCTGGTGACTAGTGGCACCACCCCCCAAGTTTATTCCTGCAAAAAAGAAAACCATCCCTTGATTTTTGTTCGGTGCTGTAATATAAAAAATGGCCCCTCATTGATCAGTCCCACCCACCCCTACCTCCCACTCAGCATCCACCACGCCTCACTCACCTGGACAGGTACCAAGTTTGAGATCCACTCTCCTGACTGAAGACACGTCTTGCTTCTGGAACCAGTGACTATAATATGAGAAACTAAGGTAAATGCAGTTCAATGTATTTCAATGTGGGTTTCAACTTTAATGCATAACTCAGCCATTTTTTGACATTTTGACCCCACATTTAAACATGCCTTTTTGGGGACACCACCTCATGACCAATATGACTGTCATTATGAAACTCCTGAACAAAAGGTGATTTCATGGTTGGTTGGTGAATTCACCTTTCAGGCGGGATTTGTCAATTTTTCCTGACCTTGTTCATGAGGTGGGGTCATAAGAAGGCTATGTTGAAAATTTGGAGACAAAAAATTAAAAAATGGCAGATTTATTTATTTATTTAAAATTGGTGACCAGGAAAAGCACACTGAGCCAGGGCTCATTTCCAAGTGCGACCCGGGGGAGCGGGGTACAGGAGGATAAATACAGGAAGAGAGATAATCAGTCTTACAAGGCAAGTGGTGACAATAGAAGAACAACTGATTATAATACAGGATCTTTTCAATGCAAGTTAACATAGGGGATTATAAGTATGCTGTGAAGGATACAATGTCAGGTTATACATACTGTGCAATAAATACAATATATACAATGCAGTTGGATTTACAAGAATGGGTGGTAGGAAAAGGGTCAGATTGAGGTGGGGTGGAGGCAGAGGGACCACTAACTAAGAGTTAAGGAGAAGAGGTGGTGGAAGGGGAAGGGGATGAGAGGCAGGTGCAGGGAAGGGGAGGAATACTTTTTAACAGCTGCTTGAGGGCTGAAAATGAGGGACAGTCATGAAGGGTTGGGGGTAACTGGGTCCAGAGGCAGGGGAGGTGGGATGAGAAGGTGGAGAGGCCTGATGAGAACTAGTTATAAGGGATGGAGAAGGTGTGGGGGTGTTGGAATGCAGGGAGTAGGAAGGTGGTGGGGCATAGGTGAGGGAAGAGGTGAGGTAAGGGGGGAGGAGGCTGAACCAGTATTTGGCAATAGCAGTTGAAGAGTGGGTGTATCTTCTGTGTGAGAGGGGGTAGAGGTATAAGGAGGAGAGGAGAGAGCAGTGGGGAGTCCAGAGTGGGGAGTTGGTAGCGAAGTGGCAGAAAGAGTGGAGGAGGGTGTTAAGCCTAAAGAGGGTGGAGGTGGGGGTTGAGGCATAGATAAAATCACCATAGTCACACAGAGGGAGGATGGTCTTAAAGAGCAGGACATGGTGCAGATGAGGGGGATGGAGTCTTTGTTCTGATATAGCACTCAGAGTTTAGGGCAGAGTTTTGCCCACAAAGAGTTGATGTGAATGGAGTAGTTTAGGTACTGGTCTAGCTAAAAGTCCAGGTATTTATAGGAGGATACAGTTTCTAGGATGGAACCATCTAAGGTGGAGAAGGAGTGGCCGAGATTTAGCTTAGCTAGCTTGTCAGGGGGTCCGAAAAGCCATATAGACTGTTTTCTTGGTGTTTATTTTTAGACTGTTGATCTGAAACCAGTGGAGGATGCAGCTGAAGTCAGATTGAAAGGTAGGGTTGACAGAGTCTGGGGTGGGACCAGATGTGTAGAGGATGGTGACAGCTGCATAAAGATGAATACTAGAGTGTTGTCAGACATTTGAAAGGTCATTAATAAAGAGTGAAAAAAGATCTTTGGGGGACTCCAGAGAGGATGGGGTGGGAAGGCGAGACAGAGTTTTCTACTGAGATGGTCTGTGTCCTATCACAGAGGTAGGAACTAAACCACTCAGCAGTGGAGGAGGACAGCCCAGCTCTATGTAGTTTTTGCAGGAGGAGTGTGGGAGAGATGGAGTCAAAGACCTTAGCTAGGTCGATAAATATTGCTGCAGTGAAGTGCCCACGGTCCGTGGCAGAAAGGACCGAGTTAGAGATGCAGAGGATGGAGGAGATGGCGGAGTGATTTCTGCAGAAGCCAGATTGGTAGTCAGAGAAGAAGTATGAGGAAGAGAGGAAACCAGACAACCTGAAAAGGATCAGAGACTCTTGGAGTTTGGTGAGTGAGGGGAGAAGGGAGGTGGGATGGTAGTTGTTCAGGAGGGATGGATCACCACTTTTAGGGAGGGGGATGACCCTGGCATGCTTCCATGGTGCGGGGACAGAATTGGTGGTTAGGGAGAGATTGAGGATATGCATGAGGGGGTTGGAGATAGCTGGGGCAAAGAGGTCATCAGGGCTCAATTTGGACGTGTTTAAGGAGGTTGAGGCATAATAGACATATGAGGAGGAGATGGGGGGGAGCAAAGCCAGCAGAATAGGGTGGGGAGTAGGGGGTACAGGGCAAGTCAGGGAGTGTGGAGGATGTGAAGTATTTGTTGAAAATAGATGCCACTAATGAAGAGTCGGAGATTTGGGCATTATGTTAGGTGAGTGTAGGGGAGGTAGCGTGGGGGGAGGGGTTGAGGAGGGACTTGATGGTTGACCAGAAGGAGGACAGGTTAGGTTATGGGAGAGTTGGGATTTAAAGTAGTTAGATTTAGCATTGCAAATTGTTTTGGTTCACTTGTTCCTGAGTGTGTGATATTCCTGAAGGCTGGAGGAGGAGCAACAGGCTTTTAGCAGGACCAAGTGTGATCTTTAACTTTGCAAAGGGAAAGGATTTCAGGCGTAATACAGGGGAGATGGTGCTGCCTTACCCAGGATGTATGGAAGGGAGCATGACGGTCCCAGATGGAGGTCAAGATGGAGTAGAAATGTTGGAGGGTGGTCTCAACATTTGTGGCTGAAAGGACAGCATCCCAGTCAGTAGATTGGAGGTGAGAAAGAAGGAGGTTGGGGGATATATGTTTGAGGGGACGACAGGTGATATATTTGGGGGGTGTGAGTGGGGTAGATGAGCCTGTCTGATGCAGTTGGTAGTGCAGTGGTCGCTAATTACATCAGTTAGGACTCTGATGAGATGTGATGGGGCGGGGAAGAGAGGATCCAATCAAGAAGGGTGTGGTTGGAGGAGCGGGGGTTGAGTCGAGTATGGTCAGAGATTAGCTGGGTAAGGTTAAGAGCTTTGATAGAGTGTCTTGTGGAGTTGGAAGAGGGAGAGAGCCAGTTAACATTGAAGTCTCCCAACATTAGTAGTTCACCGGATGAGGAGAAGGAGGCATTGGTGTTAATGCAAGAGGTGAGGGATTCACGGGTGAGTTTGGGGGAGGTGCATAGGTTATATATAATGATGTGGGCTGTGGATGGGAGGGCTATGTTGCAAGGAGAATTTCGTAGGAGGTTGGTGCTGCTTTGTGGTAGATGATGGAACAAGGGTTTGGGCTACGGATGTACATGGCAACACCTTCACCCCTCTTTCTGTTGTTCTGGCAGTAGATGTCGAAGCCAGGTAGGGTAAGACTAGAGTCAGGGATGCGGGAAGAAAGCTATGATTCTGAGATGCAGAGAATATCCAGGGGGTGCTGAGATATCCAGACTTTTAGCTGGTTGAGTTTTGGGAGGAGACTACAGACATTGACATGGTAGATGTGGAGGCCTTTCTCGGGGATGGAACTGTGATTGGGGGCATGCAGCCCAGGGTTGGGCTCCATGTCACCAGAGAGAAGGAGGAGAAAAAGGAAGAGGGAAGGCAGGAGATATTATTGGGTGAGGCGGGGAGGAGAGAGAGAGGGTATGGAGCTCTACGGGGGTGACAAAATGAGGTGAGGTGAGGTGGGAGATGTGTTTCAATAGAGGGACCTGGATGAGGCCTAGGTGTGGAATCAGGGGGGCATGTGCAGATGACAGGGTGGGGGGAGGAGGAGGAATGTACACCATCTATACTTGTGCTGACCAAGGATGAGCTCATACATATACCAAAGAAAAAGTATTACCTTATAAGTTGATGTTTGTGCTTGTTTTAAACCAATCATAGACAACCATAGAAAATGATTATGCTGTCTTTCACTATATAAGCAAGCCTGCACACACTGTTATTTTGAAGAATGTACCATTCGCAACCTCTCGCTGTGATTATTATTGTAATCATTAAATTCTTCCGCCATCAGTCTCGTCTCTGTTCGTCTCATTTTTAATTTATAATTTAATAACTATAACACAACGCCTACACATGGATTGGGGTGAGAGTTATGACTGATGACACCAAGGCACACCCCAATGCCTGGTGGTGTGTGGATGGTGGGGGGGGGGTGGTAGGGTTGGTAACCTTAACACTGAATTTCCAGACTTTTGTCACTGTAATATCAGCCCTAACTGATGCATTAATGGAGTTTTTTGCAATGAATATATATATATATATATATATATGTGTGTGTGTGTGTGTGTGTGTGTGTGTGTGTGTGCATATACTGTATATGTGTATATATATATATGTATTTGAGTAGGTACTTTAATGTTAAACCCCACATTTTGCATGTTAATAACTTTGCAATGGTTTAACAGATTTACACAAAATTTGGAATATATGGTGCTGTTTGGTAGCTCTCTTGAGTTCCCAAGTTTTGTTTTGATCGGATTTGCAGATTTTGTGCAGCAAATCATCAAACAACTCATATTTTGCTAATTTTTGCCAATTTTCCCTGTTTTTTCCTCGTTGTGCTGTGACCACACCATTTGGAATTTTGTTCCCAAACTTTCCAGGGCAGAAAGACGTTATCCCAAGTAACAATCCAGAGTTGGCATGGTGAAAAAATATTAATCCTTTCCAAAGTTATTACATTTTTAAAATTCGTGTTCTGAGCATGCACAGTTTACTCTTTGGGATAGATGCAGTTTCGATCAATGATTCCTTGTCACGAGCAGCTGGCGAACATGGATTGCGTAAAGGGATTTGGAAATCACAAAAAATCCCTTTTTGTGAGGTAAATCCATGTCCGTCAGCCACCATTTTGTTTTCTCGCTTAGCGAGGAGAAACAAAGCTATGTAACTGCCCCAGGGGCGTTTTTTGTAAAAACAAGGCATGGGTGTCGGTTAGGGGATGCCCTCTACCTGCCAATGCCTTTGTTTTTCTTTTTCCTTTTTCGGTAAAAAATGGCATTTTTAAATTTTAAAATTCCTTTTCCCAATCTCTTTTCACCAGCCGATCCCTTTTTACCAGATTGGTTGATGAAGAGGGATTGCAAAAATTGATTTTTAAAGTCACTGAGCCATGTTCCCTGGTGTATAGTTGTCCCCATGAGTCCCTTATAAAATTAATTCCCTGGTGTCTAGCGGCCCACTACCTGCTAATTACCCTCTCATGTTTTTCTTGTATTTTCTGATATTGGGATGCTCACCCCTGGTGTCAGGTGACCCCCACTGAAATCCCATTATTTTTAATATTTGCCCACATCAGGGGGGCCCAATTTCTGTGTTGGCTTTTTCCCCCTCAACCCCACCCAGTAGTACCCCAGTGTCCCAAAATATTTTTTTTGGTGTAAATTTTCCTGAAAAAAAGAAAAGAGTCTCCCAATGTCTTTTTTTATAGTTCAGTGTAGAATCCTGCTTCCAGCTGCCATTTTTGATGCAAGATCCTGCATCGAACTGCTCCTCAGTCCCATTTTTTCACCAACATTGGGGTGTCCAATCCCCGTGTTGGCATTTATCACCCTCTCCACTACTGTGGCACATTGGGGAGCCCACCCCAGTGTGACAAAATAATTAAATAAACTAAAGTTTATTTCCAACACTGGGATGCCCTCCCCCGATGTTGGATGCCCCTCTAAAACCCATTGATATTATATTTAAATTGCAGACATCGAGGTGCTCAATCCCTGTGTTGGCACTGTTAAGTAACCCCCCCTCCAGTAGTCAAGGACACTGGGGAGTCCATTCCCAGAGTCCTGAAATAATTTTATTGTTAAAACCTGTTAAAAAAAAACTTTTCCCATGACATCTTTCTTTATCTTTTTACAACCTGTAAATAGAAAATGGTCCCTCACCATCTCACCCATCCGCCTCCTGCATCCCCACCCTCCACTGCACCCCTCTCCAACCCCCCCTTGCCCTATACTTACCACCAGAGGTCAGGCGTTGTCATCTTCTGTGGACCTGGACATGTCTGCACTCTTCAAAGCCAAACCACAAATTGAAGACTCAAGGTAAGCACAGTATAATGGCAGTCAATGGGGGTTTCAACTTATGTTGATATCTCAGCCATTTGTAGGAATTTTGGCCCCAAATTTTCAACACGGGGTTCTTGGGACCCCACTTAATGAACACTGGCACTGTCATTTCATTACTCCATCCCAAAAGGTGATTTTGTGGTCACTGTGCAGAATCACCTTTTGGGACCAGTTAATGAAACAACATTGTTACTGTTCATGAGGTGGGGTCCCAAACAGGCCATTTAGAAAATTTGGTGCAAAAATACCCCAAAACGCCCAAGTTACATGCTGTCATTGAAATTTTGCTATGCACGCATGTAACTTTGGCAAATTTTAATATTTTCACTCCACCTTTTCAGCATTGCCAGTTTTTCACACCACCTCATGTACAGTACAGGTGTCATTCCTCACATCCTGCCCAAAACATGTTTATGCAGCAGTGGTGTTTAATGGCACAGTTGCTGCATGAAATCCCTTTTAGGACCAAGTAATAAGATGACAGTGTCAATGTTCATGAAGTGGGGGTCTCAAAAAAGCCATGTTGAAAGTCTGGTGCAAAAACACTTAAAAATGCCTGAGTTAAATGCGGTAGTTGGAATTTTTCTACGCACGTGCACTACTTTGGCAGTTTATCATATTTTCACTACAAATTTGCAACATTGCCATTTTTTTACACCACCTCATGAACAGTATAGCTGTCATTTTTCAAATCCTGCTAAAAATGTTTTTCCATGGCTGTGGTACAGAATAGCATTACAGTTGCACAGAATAACATTTCAAAGGGGATTTGACAATTTTCTGTACTGGGTACATGTGGTGAGGTGATAGGAAGGTTATGTTGAACATTTGGGGTGAAAATTATTTAAGATGGCACAGTTATGACTATTTGTTACAATTTTGCTATGCCTGCTTGTAACTTAATGTGTGGAAGTGCAGGGGCCAGAGACCCCTGTGTTTCCACAGCTAGATATATATGTGAATCTGTGGAGGAATGGGAGAGCATTTCAGACCCTGCACTCCCACAATAAAATAAAGATACTATTATACTATCTGAAAAAGTAAGGAAATAAATTGCAAACAAACTTCGTTAATGCATCAGTTAGGGCTGAAGTGACAAAAGTAGTTAAATAACACATTAGGGTTCAGCCCTTAACACCCCACTCACCCATTCTCTTATTCTGTAGCATGTCAACTTTCTTAAACATGGAATGGGGTGAGAGTTAGGCCCAATGACCCCAAGGCACATCCTGACATCTGTTGGTCTGTGGAGAGTGGCGGTGCAGTGATCTGGTGTGGTTGGGTGGTGGCGGGGAAGGGGTTGGGGTTGTTAGAGGCTCAACCCTAACGTATAATTTTCCTACTTCTGTCGCTTCAACCCTAACTGATGCATTAACAAAGGTTTTTGCAATAGATATATATACAAACATACAAAAAAGCCAGCAGAAGAAGGCCATTTGGTCTATCAAGTCTGCTCATGTTGCAGGGTCCACAGCTTGAGCTACTGTCCCTGCCACCTCTCCCCAATCCTCCCATCCTCCCCTACCCATGACCCTTACCATCCCCCTATACCTGTCCCAGCTTCTCTTAAAGCTGCCCACTGTCTTCAATGAGATTACTTCTTCTGGTAGTGCATTCCAAGTGTCCACCACCCTCTCTGTGAAGAAGTGCTTCCTCATTTCCCTCCTAAACCTCCCACCCTCCAGCTAAAGACTGTGCCCCCTTGTGTTATGGTTGCCACTCAACTTAAAGAGACTCTCCTTATCAACCTTATTTATCCCTTTCAGGTACTTGAAGGTCCCAATCATGTCCCCTCTCTCTCTGTCTTGTCTTCCAGGGAGTACATGTTTAGTGTCCTCAACCTCTCCTTGTATGTCTTACCCTGCTGACCAGCTATCATCTTTGTATCCCTCCTCTGGACTTTCTCCAGCAGGTTAATATTCTTTTTGAGGTGTGGGCACCAGTACTGAACTCCATACTCTAGACACGGCCTTACCAGTGATCTGTACAAGGGCAGACTAACCTCCTCTCTCCTACTTCTGATCCCCTAGATATGCATCCCAGCAACTTATTTGCTTTTGCTGCTGCTTTCTTGCACTGCATGGAGCGCTTAAGATCACTAGTGATCATCACTCCCAGGTCCTTCTCCTACTCTGATGCAGATACTTGAACTCTGTCCTAGGATTCTTGGCTCCAATATGCATAACTTTGCATTTCTTGGCATTGAAGCCAAGCTGCCAGAACCTGGACCACCTCCCAAGCTTTTCCAGATCTTCCTGTAGGTCCTGTATCCCTTCAGTTGTATACACTTTCCCACAGAGCTTGATGTCATCCATGAATAGGCACATTTTGCCCTTAATGCCATATCCAATGTTATTGATGAAGACATTGAACAACACCAATCCCAGCACCAAGTCCTGCAGGACCTCACTGGTTACCTGCCTTGTGCAGATAACTCTCCCCCCCCCAAAACCACCCTCTGGGTTCTGTCCTTCAGCCAGTTTTCTACTCATCTTGCCATCTTATCCCCATCCCCGAGATCCACCACCTTCCTGATCAACCTTTTGTGGGGCACAGAGTCAAAGGCCTGCTGAAATCAAGATAGAAGATGTCTACCACTTCACCTCTGTCTTCTGTCTTAGTGACACAGTCAAAGAAGTCAATCAGATTTGTTTGATACAATCTCCCCCCCATGAACCCATGCTGTCTCACATCCTGGAGACCATGATCCTCTAGATATTCCACCAGCCTTTCCTTTAGTATGGTCTCCATGAGCTTGCCCACAATGGAGGTCAGACTGACTGGTCTGTAATTCCCTGGGTCATCCTTGGGATCGCTTTTGTGGAGCGTCACCACATGTGCTGTTCTCCAGTCCTGCAGTACTATGCCTGTCTCTAGTGAACTATTAAATAGGTCTGCCAGTGTCCCTGCCAGCTCCTCAGTCAGTTCCTTTAGTACCCTTTGATGTGCTCCATCTGGGCATGGTGATTTGTCCACCTTCAATGCCAGAAGCCTCTCCCTCAGTCTATCCTCCTCTATCACTACATCCGTGTCCCCCCCACTCCTCTTTTCCCTCCTGAAGGCACTTATCCAGCCTTCTCCCTGGTGAAGACAGAACAGAAGTATTCATTTAGTATCTCTGCTTTTCCCCCATTATCCTCCACCCCCTCCACTCCTTTCTTAAGTCTAACAATCCTTTCTTTCTTGTCCCATTTCTCACTTATATTGTGAAAGAAAGCCTTCTCCCCTTCTTAATTTCTTGAGCTATCTGCTGCTCCTTCTGTGTCTTTGTTCACCTGACTTTCTTACTTGCCTCACTAGCCAACCTTAGGAAATTTTCCCTATCCACCTCTCTCTTGGTCTTCCTGAATTTTCTATAGGCCAATCTCTTTTTCCTTACTGTCTGGGCAACCCCAGAACTGGACCAGCTGGGCTCTTTGTCCCTTGTGTTCTTACCCCTGAGCTTAATGCACTCATCCGTGGCAACCAGTATTCCTTCCTTAATGATGGACCACCTTTGGTGCACCCCCACATCTGCTCTGATGCCCACCAGATGGCTCCTTAGCACTTCACCCATTTTCTTGAAGTCCACCCTCCTGAAATCCAAGATTTTAGTCTAAGTCGGGATACTTTCCATGTCCATATCCAACTGAAACCACACTGTACAATGATCACTTCCTCCCAGTGACTTCCTGATCATTATTTCCTGTCCATGCTCTCTATTTATGAGCACCAGATTAAGAATTGCCTCAGTTCTTGTTAGTTCGGTGATGCTCTGAGTAAGGAACCCACTCTGCAGTCCTTCCAGGATCACCTGACTCCTAGCACTTGTAGTGGATGGTATGCTCCAGTCCACGTTGGGCATGTTGAAGTCCCCCACAATTACCATCTCTCCTTTCCCTGCAGCTTCCGATATTTGTGAGCTCAGTTCCCTGTCCTCTCCTTATCCTGACTGGGGGATTTATAAACCACCCTGAACCTTACATTTCTCCCTCTATTAGATCTTAACTGAACCCATAATGCTTCCACCTCCCCTTCCTCTGACTCCTCCCTCATGCAAGTTATTCCATCCCTGATAAAAACTTCCATACCTCCCGCCTTCCCAACTACCCTGTACCTCCTGAATAGTTTATGTCCAGGGATCGTAAGGTCCCAGTCATGATGTGATGTTGCCCAAGTCTCGGTTACTGCAGCTATGTCCACCCTCCTGTCCGCTAATAGTGCCTGCAGGTCTTCCATCTTGTTTCCAAGACTCCATGCATTCAGAGACACCACCATCCACCTAGAATCTGACCTTCCTTCTCTTCCCTCTTTTCATCTGTTCACATTTAACCCCTCTGTGTGCACCTCTCCACATACACTTGTTATGTGTTCCTCACCCCCTCCACCCTTTGCTAACTGTGTTCTTGCCCCTTCCACCTCCTCCCGCCAAACCTCGTCCATCACTGTGGGGGGGGAGGTTCACTGACCACCTCCTCTCAGTCTGTGGGTCTACACACCCACTGCCCCCCCAGTAGTTTAAATTAAGTGTAGTGGTTATGTATTCCCCCAGTTTTTCCCCAAGTACCCTCAAACCCTCCCTACTGAGGTGTAGCCTGTCTGATGAAAAGAGTGCTTTGTTTGACCAGATCTCCTCCCAGTCCCTAGTACAGATGAATATCTCCTCCCTGAACCATTTCCTCAGCCAGTCATTGAAATCCCCTATTCTTCTTTTCCTGGCTGTACTGGCCCTTGGTGCTGGTATCATCTCTGATATATACTGTATTATAAGAGTGTGATAGCACCCTTATAGTTAGGGTTGGTACAGCCTTTCAATGTTAAATCTCAATTTTTGCACCTTAATAAGTTTGTCATTTTTCAACCAAATAACCCAAACATTGGTATGTGCTATCATGTGGTCAGTGTCACAAGATGTGGAAAGTTTCATGATGGCAGCTTTTACAGTTTTGGAGATATAAAGTGGTCAAAAACACAAAAAAGAACTTTTTTTTCCATAGGATAACATGGGATTTTTTGGTCTCATATACAACACAAGCAAAATTAAATTTGCTTCTGATTCTTTCAGGGATAGTAAGGTGTATGCCAAGGGTGTGCCTTTGGATGGTTTGGTGAAAAAATATATTAGCATTTTTGAATTATAATGATTTTTGTGATAGATGCAAGACAGGCAGTGTGAACTGTATTTTGAGGCCATGATTCCAGGCAGGTACTTGGTGATACACTGCCCAAGATTGGACAGCGGGGGTTGCAGTCTGTTTTAATACTAAATTGGGCCTCACGAATGTGGTAGTAGGTGAGGCTGAATCCTTTGAGTGCACAGTTGTAGCAGGTGTAGGCGTTCGAATCGTTCTCATCTACCGTCCACCCTGAGATGGGAAACGCTTCTTACAGGAAGTAGCAGACTTCCTCGTCAATATGTCATTTAAGTCACCAAGATTGATGGTTCTGGGTGACTTTAACGCCTGGGTCGACGATGAACTCTCACAATTTGGTAATTACTTCCTCCAACTTATGTCTTCCTTGGGCCTTACACAGGTAGTTTCCACTGCTACACATAAATCGGGGCACTATCTGGATTTAGTCTTCCTCTTGGGGATTGATTCATCCGACGTGGGGGTGGAACCAGTCACCTGGTCTGACCACCACACCGTGAGGTTCAATTTTTGCACCCTGCTGAGAAGGCCTTCCCCTGTGGAGATGGTCAGGTACCGCCCATTAAGGAATATTACTTCCCAGGGCCTTGCAGCGGTCCTTGATCTCTCATCACCCGTATTGGCTAGCAGTAACCCAGAGGCACTGGTGTCGGCCTATAATACATCTGTTACGGTGGCCCTGGATCTTATTGCTCCTGTTTGTGAGCACCCCCTAGCCCTTCACCCCAGGTCCCCTTGGTTTGATGGGACACCGAGGGAGTTGAGGAGACAGGGGTGAAGGTTAGAGTGTTGTTGGCGCAAGTCCACCCTTGATGTGGACCACCTTTGATCGATGGAACATTATTCTATCTATCAATCTGCAATCACCCATAAGAAGGCAGAATTCCTGTCCAGGGAGATTGCAGTTGCACAGAATCAACCAGCTCAGTTGTTTCGGACTGTAGACAGACTGTGCAACCCAGCCTGTCTGCAAGTCCGAAAAGCTTTTTCGCAATTGGAGTGCGAGGAGCTCGCTCGGTTCTTTGAAACTAAGGTGGCTGACATCAGAGCAGGCTTGCGTCCAGCAATTTCTAAGGGTGATGTTGTGGAACAGTGTGAGTTCACAATACCTTAATTCTCTTGGAGTTCCTTTTGACGACCGGAGGTCATGGATATTATGAGGATCATCCATAGTGTGCGGCCTATGAGCTGTAGTTTGGACCCTGAACCAACTCCTCTAATTTTGGGTTGTTCTGAGATCATCGGTCCAGTTATGGTGCAAATAGTCTGGTGCTCCTTAGAGTCAGGTGAGTTTCCTAACTTCCTGAAAGAGGCAGTGGTGGCACCCCTCTTGAAGAAAGCTACTTTGGACCCAGACTGTTTCTCAAACTACAGACCTATCTCTAACCTTCCCTTTATTGGGAAGGTTATTGAGAAGGTAGTGGCAGCCCAATAGGAAGACAATTTAACCATCCATAATGTCTACGAATCCTTCCAATCTGGTTTTCATAAAAGACACAGCACCGGGACTGCGCTGGTTCGGGTGCTTAATGATCTTCTGAGGGCAAGGGATCAGAAGAGACATTCCATTCTAGTTCTTCTTGATCTCTCATCAGCTTTTGACACTGTGGATCACCTGGTGTTGTTAGCACACCTGAGGCTAAACTGTGGAATGTCAGGAACTGTTTTAAAATGGTTCACTTCATTCCTTACTGGGAGATCACAAAGAGTTGTGTCGGGGGTTCATTCCTCCAGCCCAACTTCTTTTTGTTGTGTGGGGTGTCTCAGGGTTCAGTGCTATCACCCATGTTATTTGCAGTGTATATGCTGCCCCTCGGAGACATTATAAGACGGAATGGGCTGAGGTTTCACTGCTATGCAGATGATACCCAGCTATACCTGTCTTTTGCACCTGACCAGGATGGAGCTCTCTCTGTGTTTAATAACTGTCTGGAAGAAATCTAAGGGTAGATGGACCCTAGTTGGTTAAAGTTGAACTCAGAGAAGACAGAGGTGTTAGTGGTGGACCCGGAAGGTCAGATAGCGAGGTCGCATGATGGCACGCCCTCTGGAATTTTTCTTGGTGGCGTGTCACTTCCGACCTCTGAATGGGTGTGCAACCTTGGTATTGTCCTAGATGACAGGCTGATCCTTCAATTTCAAGTGTCGGCCATTGTCAGGACTTCCTTTTACCATCTTAGGAATATTGCCAGGGTGCGTCACCTTGTTCCGTCTGACTCTTTGCCAGCGTTGGTCCACACCTTCGTGTCCTTACGCCTGGACTACTGCAACGCCCTTTACTTTGGGCTTTCTGGGGTTGAAATCTGTCACCTACAGCTGGTGCAGAATGCTGCAGCCTGGGTTTTGACTGGGACTAGGAGATCCAGTCACATTACCCCGGTACTGCGCACACTGCACTGGCTTCCTATCACGGTGCAGATTACCTTTAAAGTCATTTTATTGACTTTCAAAGCCCTTCACGATCAGGGTCTGACCTATCTGAAAAGAACTTCTGAACATTACTGCTGACGATCGCTCTGCTTTCGACGGCGAGGTTGTTAGAGATTCCAAGAGTGAGCTTAAAATCTTCTAGTAGTAGAGCATTTTCTTATGCTGCACCCACTCTTTGGAATTCTCTACACGCCGTTAAGGGAGTGCACCTCCGTGGAGGTATTTAAGAAAAATTTAAAAACTCACCTGTGGCATATGGCCTACTTGGAAGATTAATGAAATCTGATTGCAAATATTGTGTTTCAATTGTATGGATGATTTTATTGTTTGTTTTTAACATATGATGTTGTTATGTAATTATTTTATTTCTATGTTTTTAATTGGTATTGTATATCGTGGTTTTTGATATGTAAAGCACCTTGATATTTTGAAAGGCGCTTTAAAAATAAAGTTATTATTATTATTATTATAAATACAGTTCGAACGGTAGTTTGAACATTGAACGGCAAACCCTTTAATTTCTATCTGCCCAATTAGATTGCAACTGCATGCTAGGAACCTGTTTTCCAGCTTAGGTCCTCTACCTCCCTTCCTTATGCTCTCCCGTACCCACCATGCCCTCCCAGCTCCCCACCCTCTCTATTCCCTTCTGTTTTATACTGCCGCTGCATTGAGCACCTACCTTGTATTATTTGTGTCATATGATGTACTGTCACTGTTGTATATAAATCTAATGTGTACTGGTATTAACCAGGCCCATCCTGTAAATAAGTTCTGTATTTATTTGTTGCCTTAATGATATATTGTCACTGTTGTATGCAACTCTATTTTGACCGGCCTTAACCAGGTCCATCTTTTAAATGAGCTTTGCTCAATGATGTATGCCTGGATAAATAAAGATTTTGATTGATTGATTGATTGATTGAACTGTATTTTGAAATAAATACAGTTCAAATGGTAATTAGAAAAAACA
Source organism: Neoceratodus forsteri (assembly GCA_016271365.2). Taxonomy (NCBI): domain Eukaryota; kingdom Metazoa; phylum Chordata; order Ceratodontiformes; family Ceratodontidae; genus Neoceratodus; species Neoceratodus forsteri. The sequence continues at coordinate 875,617,729 of CM057452.1, read as the reverse complement.
TTTGAACTGTATTTGATAATTAGGAAAAACATTTGAACTGTATTTTGCAAATACAGTTTGAACTGTATTTTTAATTACCTTTCAGTTTAAAATGTTCTACTAGCTGGCCTGCAGGCACTGAAGGTTGAGGCGCTGGATGCCACACCTCATGCCATGACGACAACCTGGGTGCGGGAGTGAACTCATGCCGTCAGGTGTCAGCAGGGGCGGGAAAGGATTGAGCATATGAAGGACTGCTCTCCTTTTCTGGGGTGGGTAGGTACACTTGTCGTGGTGCTGGGGATCCTGGTGGTGACTGGGGGTGGCGAATCTTGCAGCATGCCGTCTGGGGTTGGAGCAGCCGCAGACACCTTATGTGCGAGTGTGAGCCCATTGTGTGCAGGGCATAATTGCACATCCATGCTCTGGGAACACACACTGACAGAAAAACCTGACCCCACAGATAAGCGATGGCAGCCTCCAGTGTCTGCCGCCACACACTTAACACCTGTCGGGTGTTGGCAGGGGTAGGAATGGACTGAGCATCCAGGGGACTGCTCTGCTTTTCTGGGATGGGTGAGCACACTTGCCATGGTGCTGGTGGCTCCTGGTGGTGACTGGGGGTGTGGCACCTTGTGGCATACCCATTTGGGGGTTGGAGCAGTTGCAGACACCTTACTCATGGGTGCATGCCTGTTGCATGCATGGCGTCATTGCACATCTTTGTTCCTGGAACACACACCAACAGAAAAACCCTGTTCCCACAGAAAGGCGACAGCAACTTCCAGTGCCTGATGCCACACACAGAACATCGGTCTCAACTCACTGGCTGTCTTGATCCCCTACCTTGCCTTGGGTCCTGTGCGCTAAGTGAGGGTCATCGGATTATGGTAGGGTGGAGGAGTGCCTGTCCCTGATTTCCTGGTGAGGTGAGGACCAGGTGGCTGGTAGAGCGGTTGAGGTGAGTGAGGTCTGCCTGAGAGAGTTCCCTGGGGACAGTGATGAAGAAAGTCCAAAAAAAAATAAACAAATAACATATTCTGGGGTGCAGGACAGTCTGTGCAAACTGTATTTTTACAGTGCGAATGTTTTTTTTAAATTACTGTTCATGCTATTTGCAAAATACAGTGCGAATGTTTTTTCTAATTACCATTCAAACTGTATTTCAAAATATAGTGCAAATGTTTTTTCTAATTACCGTTTGAACTGTATTTACAAAATACAGTTTGCACTGCCTGTCCTGCATCTATCACAGAACTTTTTTGCCACCTCACTGCCATTGCACGGTTTGGACTTTCTGACTGAAATTTGCAGGGTGGCAAGCCCTTGCACCACAGATGTGCTTTTTGCTTATTTGCTGAAAAAATTTACACCAGTTTCAGAGTTACAGCACTCCAAAGCTGCAAATTTTGCCATAGAATAATTTTCTGGTGCCCGCTGCGCTTTTCAGCACCCATGTCTCGAGAACAATTTGAGATACAGATTTTTTGCTCTGGGAGGCTTCAAGGTTTCATGAAGGTTTAGAAGTCATGATTACAACTGCAGTGGACTTTTGTTTGTAGTTGCTACGGTTACTGAGATAGTAGCAAATTAGTGTTATAAGGGTTCCTTTTCAACACTATAGGACTGCTGTATAGCTCCGTACTTATGTGTAAGTGGAGTGCAGGGCCCAGCGGGCCCACGCTTCCACATATGCATACCATTTTGCAAAACCGGGCAGCATGAAGGGAGAACAGGGCCCAGAGGGCCCGCACTACCACAAACGCACACCCTAACCACTTACATTACACTTTCTCAAAAAGAAGGGAAATTCATTGCAAAAAACTCTGTTAATGCATCAGTCAGGGTTGATTTCACAGTGACAAAAGTTTGGAAATTCAATGTTAGGGTTATCGCCCCTACCACCCTACCCCCACCCCCTCACCCTACACACAGCAACAGGCAATGGGATGTGCCATGGTGTAATCAGGCCTAACTCTCACCACATTCTTCAATACTATAGTGTGTCAGCTTGTTTACACATGTAATGGGGTGAGACTTGGGCCTGATGACCACATGGCACACTCCAATGCCTGTTGGAGCATGTAGGGGGGTTGGGGTTGGGTGGTAGGGGTGGTAACCCTAACATTGAAATTCCAAACTTTTGTCACTGACATCAGCCCTAACTGATGCATTAATGGATTTTTTTGCCATGAATATATATATATATATATATATATATATATATATATATATATATATATATATATATATATATGTATATATACACTGTCAATGTGGCTTTGGAGTCACCCAGATGGTTAATTCTGGCAACTTTAATGCCTGAGTTGACAATGAACTCTTGCAATTTGGAAATAATCTCCTCCAGCTTATGACTATGCTGGGCCTTACACATGGAGTTACCTCTGCTACCCATATGGTGGGTCACTCTTTGGATCTTGTGTTCCTTCTGGGGATGGAGACCACATATCTTGGGGTGGAACCAGTTGCTTGGTCAGATCACCACACCATAAGGTTCAGTTTTGGGCCACCCCCAAATAGGTCTGCTCCTATGGAGATGGTCTATCGGCAGTGCTGGACCTATCGGGTCTATTGAGTGAATGCATGAGTCCAGGGGATCTGGTACTGGCCTATAACAAGGCAGTGGGAGATGCCCTGGACTCAATTGCTCCTGTTCATGTTTGCCCACTCACTCTGCACCCAAGGACCCCTTGGTTTGATGGGTCCTTGAAGGAGCTAAGAAGAGTGGGTTGAAGGCTAGAGAGAGTTTGGCAGAAATCTGGCCTTGATGCTGACAGGTTTAGATTGATGGAACACTATAAAGGCTATCAATCAGCAATCACCTAAAAGAAGGCAGAATTCCTGTCCAGAGAGATTACTGCTGCATGGAATCAACTGGCTCATCTCTTCTGGACTGTGGACAGACTGAGCAATCCAGTCTGTCTTCAATCTGGAAGAGATTTTTCACAAATCAAGTGTGATGAGCTTGCTCAATTTTTTGCAGATAAGGTTGCCAGCATCAGATTGGGCATCGGCCCAGCTCTCTCAATGAGGGATTGTGGAGACTGGCCAGAGGTGGCGAGCGCCCATTTTGCCTGGCCTGGCTTTAGCCAGTCGGAATTCATGAACATTGTGAGGATTGTCCAGACTTTGCTACCAGCCAGCTGTAGTTTGGATCTGGGCCCTACACCACTACTGGTAGGTTGCATAGATGTTAGTTGCCCAATCCTTGCTGAAATGGTCTGGCGTTTCTTGGAGAAGGGATCTTTCCTGATCCCCTCAAGAAGGCGGTCATTCGACCACTCCTTAAAAAACCTTCCTTGGATCCAGACTGTCTAGCTAACTATGGACCTGTGTCTAATTTACCCTTTGTGGGTAAGGTTATTGAGAAGGTGGTTGCATTACAGCTGGATGACCATATTATAGCCCACAATGTCCATGATGCTTTCCAATCTGGGTTTAGGAAAAGACACTGCACCGAGACTGCCCTTGTTCGTGTTTTAAATTTATCTCCTAATTGCAAGAGACTGAAAGGCTCATACTATCTTAGTCCTTCTTGATCTCTCGGCAGCACTTGGCATGGTAGACCATGGTGTGCTTTTGGAGTGCCTGTGGCTTCTGTGTGGACTGTCTGCAACAGTTCTAAGCTGGTTTCGATCTTTCCTCATGGGCAGGTCACAGAGGGTTGCCACTGGAATTTATTCCTCTGATGCTCTCTCCCTGTCCTGTGGGGTGCCACAGGGTTCCATATTGGGACCCAAGTTGTTTGCAGTGTACTGTATATGCTGGCATTAGGAGATGTCATTAGGCAATACAGTTTGGGTTTTCACTGTTATGCAGATGATATCCAACTGTATATGTACTTTATTCCTGGACAGGATGATGCGATTACCGTGCTTAACAACTGTCTAGCTGAGATCAAGAGTTGGATGAGCATTAGTTGGCTAAGGTTAAATCTGGATAAGACCAAGGTGTTGGCTGTGGACCCGGGTCACCTGGAGGTGGGTCTTGGGGCAGGGCACCATTTGGGCTTATGGATTGATGGTGTCCAGCTCATGACCTCAGTCTGGGTGTGTAACCTGGGCATTATTTTGACAGCAGATTGACCCTGAAATCACAGGTATCTGCTGTTGTCAAATCTTCCTTTTATCATCTAAGGAATATCGCCTGGGTGAAACACCTGGTTCCTCCAGCCGACCTTCCTACATTGGTCCACACCTTCATAACCACCCACCTTGATTACTGCAAAGCCCTCTTCCTAGGGCTTCTGGGGTTGATATCTGTCACTTGCAGGTAGTGCAGAATGCAGCAGCCAGGCTATTGACTGGTACATCTAGGACCAGTCATATTACGCTGTGCTGCATGAACTGCACTGGCTGCTGGTACAGTGGAGGATCACCTTTAAGGTTGGTTTACTGACCTACAAAGCCCTACATGAAAAGGGACCCTGATATCTGCAAAAGCTTTTTACTCCCTACTGCCCCTCCTGCTCACTCCGATCTGCTGATGAGGGATTGCTAGAGATTCCCAGGGTTCAGTTAAAAACATCTGGGGCATGTGCTTTTTCTCACCCTGCCCCTACCCTGTGGAATTCTCTACCTCATCGGTTAAGGGAATTCCTGACCGTCTCGAGTTTTCAGTCAGAGCTTAAAACTTATTTGCTTTATCAGTCCTTTTGTGAAGATTTTGAAAAATGTTGCTGATATAATTTGTTATATTGAATGTTTATTTTAATATAAAGCACCTTGGTATTTGAAAGGTGCTTAAGAAATAAATGTGTACTTACTTACTTACTTTCTCTCTCTCTCTCTCTCTCTCCCTCTCTCTCTCTCTATATATATATATGTATATATGTATATTATAGTGCCATGGTATTGACACTATACTTAGGGTTGCCCAGCCACTTCTACATTAAACTCAAAGACCACTTCTATGTTAATTCAAAAATGTTGGATTTTAATAACTTTGCAACTGTATAATGGATTTGCCTGAAATTCTGCATGTGTGGTTAGGCACCATGGATCTCTGGATCTGGCAAGTTTTGTTTTAGTCGGATATGCAGTTGCGGAACTGCAGAGTGCCAAAAACTTTTAAAAAAACACATTTTGGGCTATTTCTTTGCTTGGGGCTACAGCCTGAATGGATTATCCATTTGGTCTGAAATTCTCATGGAATATGTAGTCTGAGCCATTGATGTGCCTTTTGAAGATTTAGTGAAAATATATTTATCCATTCAAAATTTGTTCCATTTTAAAGTTTCCCATTATAGCCAATGGGAAAAAATAGCTGTGCCTCTTGAAAGCTGCCAGCAGTACATTTTACTGTCGCAAATGCCCTCAAATGTATCATGCTGTCACCATCTTGTTTTCAGTTAGTGGTAGAGAAAAATGTCTGTAGTTCAAATTTGACTGCCCTAGGTAAACACTGACACTTGTGTTTACCTAATCGGGACCTGAGGAACACAATGCTGGTATCAGAATTTTAAAATTCCCCTTGGAAATATGTTTTCCAGCATTGGACCCCCGGTACTATCGCAAATTGTGAAAGAACAGATGAGACACTTTCGCACCCGTTCTTTTGCAAATTTTGTGAAAGTGTTGCAATTTGTGATACTACTGCACCAAAACACACCATTTCTTTGTCACCTCACTACAACTAAATGGTTAGAGCTTTTTGGCTGAAACTTGCAGGGTGGCAAGCCCTTATCATACAGATGTGCCTTTTGCTGGTTTGGTGAAAACATTTACACAGGTTCCATAGTTATGGTGTTCTGAAGTTGAGAAATTTCCCCAAGTATGACATTGCAGTGCATGTGGTGACTTTCCGTACCTGTATCTTGAAAATGAATTGATATACGGATTTTTTGCTCTGACCAGCTTAGTCCATATATATATATATATATGGGATACATGATGGGCAGAAGTGAGATATGGGAAATATTCTCCCTCCTGCAGAGTGAGCTCTGTATTCTCACAAGTACCAAAAGCATGAGTGAGAATGCACAGCTCACTCTGCAGGAGGGAGAATATTTCTCATATCTCAAAACATCACATCATGTATGCTATTTATACAAATGGGGTAAGAGTGTATGAAGTGTCATGTTTTGCTATGTCTTTTTACCTGTATCTATGTGCTTTTTTTGTTTGAGTTTTAGTCTTTAGTAACTAATTTTTGGTAGGCAGGTGAGTTTTTTTAGGAGTACTGGGCAGTTACATGATTTGTTCAGATTTACACAGCATGCAAGTGGAGGTTGTGAGAATCAAACCCAGGTATGGTCTGCTGGCTGTACCATGCTTGTTCAGAGCTCATTTCTCCAAGCTGTAGGCTATACTGAAAGCACTGTTCGTCTGAGGTCTGAAAGTGTGGGAGTGATTCTGAATGGGCTGGGATTGTTAGAAGCACTGTGGAACACAGGTGATTGTGTTTGGCTGTGCTAATTGTGTTAGTTGCAGCTTGCAGTGAGAAAGAAAAATTGTTTTGTAAATGAGTTTAATTTGAATTCAGGTTGCTTTTATGCTGAGATTAGCACAGAAATGGGCTAGGAGTGTTGAAAACTTTAGAACACAGGTAAGTGTGCTTTTCTATGCTATTTGTGTTAGTGCAGCTTGCAGTGAGAAAGACACTGCTTTGTAAATGAGTTTCATTTGAATTCAGGTTGCTTTTATGCTGAGATTAGCACAGAAATAGGAAAGGAGTGTTGGAAACTTTGGGACACAGGTAAGTGTTTTACAGTTCTAACAGTGATTTGCAGCCTTCAGTGAGACAGAAACTGATTTCTGAAGCACGTTCATTTAGAATGCTAGCTTGAGTGAGTGAGTGAGAACATCAGCAGAGTGTTGATAAATGGAATATATCTTACTCCACTGATGTCATCAGCATTTACCTCACTGCAGTGAGTAGTTATCGCACAGCAGTGAGAATATCTCAATTCATTGCACTGGAAAAGCTCTCACCCCCATTGTGTGTGTGTGTGTGTATATATATATATATATATTTATATATATATATATATATACTTTAGATTCATTGCAAAAAACTCTTTTATTGCATCAGTTAGGGATGGTAGTACAGTGACAGAAGCTTAGAAATTGGGTGTTGGGGTTCCCATCCCTACCACCCCACCATGCACACACCACCAGGCATTGGGGTGTGCCTTGGGGTTGTCAGGCCTAACTCTCACCCCATTCTCCTATACTGTACCATGTCAGCTTGTTTACACATGGGATGGGGTGAGAGTTGGGCCTGATGACCCCATGGCATACCCCAATACCTGTTGGTGTATGCAGAATGGGGTGGTAGGGGTGGGAACATTAATAGTGAATTTCCAAACTGTTGTCGCTGTACTATCAACCCTATCTGATGCATTAACAGAGTTTTTTGCCATGAATAAATATAAATAAATATATATATATATATATATATATATATATATATATATATATATATAAATAGTACAGTAGTGCCACTATACAGTACAAGTCACATTAAACTGTTCCATCAACTCACTGCTGTAGCATTTTTTTTGTGATGCTACTGGAGTGGCAACTCAAACTGTTGAAGCTTTCAACTATTTTCCAACCATCCTTCATTGCCTCTTCAGCTCACTTGTAACTGTTTAGTGAAATGGCAGTAGCTGCATCTTCATGACATTGTTTATAAATATCACAGCATTCCTTAAGAGCATTGTTTATAAATATCATAGCATTCCTTAAGAGTTGTTTAGTCTGCCTTCTGAAATGAAACTCATAAGCACTCAGCTGAAAATAAAGCTTATAGTACATAACATCTAGATGCAAACCAATACTAACCTTTTACTAATTAATTGAATTAAACCCTGCACAGATTAGGAAACTCATTGAATAATGCTACACCAGTGAGTTGAGGGAACAGTTTAATGTGACTTGTACTGTAGTTGGGGTTGAGTAGGCACTGTAATGTTAAATTCAAAATTTTGCACTTTAATAACTTTGCAACCATTTCTCTGACTTGCCTGAAATTTTGCACGTGTGGTGTGGTACCAAGATCTCTGGATTGGAAAAGTTTCATTTCAGTCAGATTTGCAGTTGCAGAGCTGCAGAGGTGTCAGAAAGTGTGAAAAATTCTCAACTTTTGGCAAATTCTCTGATTGTCTCTACAGCCTGAATGATTTGTCTGCCTGGTCTAAAATTTTCAGGGTATATGGGGACTGGGTGAGGGATGTGCTTTTTGAAGGTTTGGTAAAAAATATGTATCTGTTCAAAAGTTATTAACCTTTTTTGTTTCCCATTATAGCCTATGGGACAAATATATGTGCACCACAAAATTGTTTGCGATAGCCCGTTTTACAGTTGTGCTTTGTTTTTTTTTTTTACTTTCATGCTGCCACCATCTTGTTTTCAGATAGCGATGCTGAAAAAATGATGTAGCTCAAAAAATACTGCCCCTTGGTAAACACCAACAGTTGGGTTTACGTAATAGAGGCCATAGAAACATGACCCTGGTATTACTTTTTCGCTGCAATGCCCTGAAATATGTTTTTAAAATGTTTGCTCCATTTTAGCTGTGGAACTTCCATAAAACTTCCACATATTTTCCTGAAAGTTCCATGGTACTAACACCCCGTGTGTAAACCAATGGGACTTTTGCAAAAGTCTGAGGTACTTTCACGAAAGTTCCACAAGTAACCTGCCCCCCAAAAAACAGTTTATTTGCCACCTCATAAAAAAATGGTTAGGACTTTTGGGCTGCAATTTACAGGGTAGCAAGGGCTTGCACCACAGATGTATGGCTTCCTGGATTGGTGAAAAAAATTTACACTGGTTCCATAGTTACAGCACTCCGAAATATTGAATTTTCCCATAGGATAGCATTGTGGTGTACATGCCACCTTTTGGCAGCTACAGTGGCATCCCCCAGGATGAAACCAAATTCTGCAGTATTTTGAAGCACTCTGCAGAATGCTGCAGCAGACCTACTGAATAAAGTAATGTAATTTCAATGGCAATTAGTCCCCTTTGTCATTCAGGAACATGTGACACTGCCAGGATGAAGTGAATTACACAGTTTCCTGCATGACAAAAGAGACTAATTGCCATTGAAATGGCATTCCTTTATTCAGTAGGTTTGCTGCAGCATACTGCAGAGTGCTTTAAAAGTGGGTTTTATCCTGTGCGACGCCACTGCATATCTTGAAAACAGTTCAAGATATGGATTTTTCACTAAACGCAGCACATGCTTGGAGGTTGCCAGGTCATGATTACAACTGAGGTGGAATTTTTTTCTGAAGTTCCTGTGGTTACTAAGATATTGCCAGAATTGCAGCACAAGGGTTACCTGGAATGGCTCTAGGCCTGCACTATGTCTCTTATACTATTTATTTATTGAAATGTTTCACCAGGAGGGTACACTGAACAACAAGTTGCTCATTCCACGGTGTGACCTGGGGGAAGGGGTCACATAGGGTTGTGAAGGACGATCAGTTACAATAGTATGTGGGTAATACAAACAATACAACATTGTAAGATTGTGCAACAGTTGGAACACAAGGTATTGTACAATAAACAGTAGTGGAATATTGGGTAAATTACAATACATGTCCAAAATCATGCAAAAGAACATATAAAAGTACAAAACAGTAATAATGCAATAATAATAATACTTATGAGTAGATGCAATAATGTGAGAGCAGAATACTACATTATGCAGTAGTGGCCCTGCTCTCCCGGGTGAAAATCAGAGATAATTACAAAATGTATGTATGATGGGAGCACAGGGTCCAGAGGGCCCTGTACTTCCATAACCACATACGAGTAACATTACACTTTCTCAAAAAGGAGGGAAATTCATTGCAAAAAACTCCATTAATACATCAGTTAGGACTGACATTACACTGACAAAAGTTTGGAAATTCGATGTTATGGTTACCAACCCTACCCCTCCACCCCCCACTCTCTACACACCAATAGGCATCAGGGTGTGCCTTGGAGTCATTGGTCCTAACTCTCAATCCATTCTCCTATACTGTACCATCTCAGCTTCCTTACAAATGGAATGGAGTGAGAGTTAGGGCTGACAACCCCAAGGCACACCCCAATGCCTGTTGGCATGTTGAGGGTGGGGGTGGTGGTAGGGTCGGTAAGCCTAACATCGAATTTCCAAACTTTTGTCACAGTAATGACAACCCTAACTGTTGCAGTAACAAAGTTTTTTTTTTGCAATGAATATATATATATATTTATATATACATTCTTTGCAAAAAACTACGTTAATGCAGATATTAGGGCTGTAAAACACACAGCGCATAACGACAGGAAATGAAAAAAACATTAGGGATTTGGGTCTCTGGAGTATTGGTGAATCAGTGGTGGGTCTTACTGTACCTGGGGTTGTCATACCTAATGCCCCCCATAGCCTTTTGTCCAAAGCACAAGATACAGTTCTAACCTAGTGCCCCATAGTGATTCAATATGGCCAACATAATCTGTCAGAGCTTTCTTCACGCAGGACCCATCACATTTGACCTCATCTGATCCAGGTTAGGGCTGGGCATTAGAGTTGACAACCCCAAGTAAGACCCCACCACTGATTCGCCAATACTCCGGAGACCCACATCCCTAATGTTTTTTCATTTCCCGTCTTTGTGCACTTTGGGTTTTACAATCCTAATGTCTGTATTATTATTGTTTTTGCAAAGAATTTCCCTTCTTTTGTGATAGTGGAATTGTATTCTTATTTGTGCAGATCTCTTTGTGACCTGCACAAAATAAGATAAATACAATATTGGATGCAGTCCTGATGCAGTGCTTGGGCCTAGCAGACCCCAGCACATGTACTGATACCTTGTGCGCGAGGTTCCCTGATCACCACAGAGTGTGGCATCTGTGCTAAAACACTGCTCTATCCCTACCCAGGCTGTGACTGGTGTTGTATGCTGCAGCACCTTCCCCATCAGCCTTGTCACAGTAAACTAGCTCACTGAGTTCACACCTGAACTCAGTTCACTGGCACGGTAAGGTAGTGTGTTCCCCAGGGGTGCAAGGAACATCCCTGCAAACAATGTAACTTAATAAATTTGAGTTTATCAGGCATTTAGTACTCTTGGAATGCATATACTAAACAAGTACTTTGCTAGAGCAGCAGTGTGCAGGATCCAAAGAATGAAAGGTGAAAACAGAATACCCAAGCTGTGTGGTTTCTGTGCATCTCTCTAAATGTCATGCATGTACTTTAAAGCATCAAACCCAGTACAAGGTGAGGTATGGAGGGTATGCAAATTCTTCTGCAGGACAGGCTGACAAGGCTGTACCAGAAACGAAATGGAATGTTCAAAGTTGCCAGCGGAAGAAGTCCACATGGTCTATCACGTTTTCTCACTGCAGAACCCATCAACTTGTTACATGGTAATCTGCCCCCCTTGCTACCTTACCCTCTCCTTGACCCTATCCCACCCTCTCTTGAAGCCCACAACTGTCTTCTAATTAACAACCTAATTTGGTTGTTCATTCCACCCTGCCTCCACCCTTTCTGTGAAGAAATGTCTTCTGACCTCCTTGAACCACCAGTTTATAAGTGTGACCCCTGGTGTTCATATTTTCACAAAAACTAAAGAGATTGTGTTTCTCAGCCTTGTTAATTCCTTTGAAGTACTTGAACTTTTCTGTCCTCCCCCCTCCCTCCTGCCCTCAAGTGAATACATGTTTCAATGTCTCAGCCTTTCATAGTATGGGGGAGATTGGGCTGACCTTGTAACTTCTTTGTAGCTCTTTTGCTGCACTGATTTCAGCAGTTTTGCCCTTCATCAGGTAGGGGCCCCAATACTACACACAATCCTCCAGGTGCAGACACACCATACATTTTGCTGCTGCTTTATCTGGCATTTGTTTTCATGTGCCTTTATTCTTTTTACTTAGTGCAGGCAGTGCGGCCTGTTTGCTTTCTCTCTCACACCATACATTTGTACTGCGGCATGATCACCTCCCTCTTTCTGCTAGTGAAATCCTTCAATATGCACCCCAGCATTGTGTTTGCTATAACCATCGCTCTTTCGCATTGCAAAACCTGTTGCTTTGCACTGCTCTCTTGAATCCCAGTCACCTACTAGACAGACTTTTACATCTGTATCAGTATAGGTTGAGAATGATAAACTACAGATACCTGCATCATTCTATTGGGACTCCTTAGTGTAGTTAGTTGTCTCAGCCATGTACCAGGTAAGCCCAGAGGAAATCCAGTATTTAGTACACTGTGCCAGGCGATTCAAAGGTATGGCCATCACCTGACAGCCTGACAGGACAGTGGCAAGGCTGGAGGTGATGATTACAACCACAGAGCCAGTCCTATGTGTGTAAAAACCACCAAAGGTAACACTTAGGCAGCTGCATTGGCTCATTTACATAGTGTCAAGATGCACTGGGATTATGGGCTTCCATAAGTGTGTTACCAAAGTACTTGCATCTGTTGCTCCCACCCAGATTATTCCATTGAGTACTGCCCAGGGTCAGGTTTCCCCTTAAAAGAGGTATTAGTGGTGCTTGCACCAAGTCCCTTTAGTGTAGGTTTACTATTACAACAGACTTCCAAGGATCACCACTTAATTGAAATTTGAAGTTAAGCAAAATGTTATATTTAGGGGTTCAAAGTCTTGTGTCACTTCTTTATAATGTAGTGGCCAACCCATTAGGCTATGACAGCTGCTGAGCGCTACATTCTGGGGAGGATCTTCAGAAAAATTTACTGCCCTGGGGGAAGAAAGTGTATACCTTAAGGCAGAGCTTGGTCTGGGGACCATTCTGTTATGTTTTGCATACTTATTACTTACGGGATTCAGCACATGGACAGCCTCATTTAAAACCTTCTGCACATTTTGGATGGAGCAGAGGACCAATGTACAGACCACTACATCCACAGAGCCATCGGCCATCTCTTTCACATCTTCCCCAGTGGTGATGAGTTTCTTGAGCTGGAGGGGGGGGGGTTCTTCTTCCTGCTGTCCCACAGGAACGTCTCGAAGTGTGGGTTGGGGTCCATGCAGATGACTCTGGTACCCCACGGGTAGAACTTAAAGTTGGCGCCCATATCTCAGCCAAACTCTAATAGAGTGAGCCTGCTGCCTGTCCTGATGAAGTCCTGTAAGTTGAGAAAAGTTCCCACTTGGTCTGGTCCATCTTCATGTTGTACTCCTTGGAAAGGCGGTGGATGAGAAGCAGAATTTTTGTAAAAGCAGCCTGAGATACCCAGGTAGCTGAGCAGACACAATAGCAGCAGCAGCACCACTGTGAAGCAGAGCTGGATCATGAAGCCTGAGGGTGACATCAATTGGGCAGGAAAGGTGCCACCGTGCTGAGTAGCAATAACTGGCCCGGCACTGCTAGGTCCAAATGAGACAGCTCGACCTGCCCTAACAGCTAACTTTTAAATAACTCTTCAGCCTCTCACCGACTTACTACTCTATGGTGCCCAAGTGACTGCGTACAAACTACTGTTCTTTGAACACAGTTGTCTTTGAAGAAAATTCTGGAGCACTGTTGATGAAACGGCATAAGTGCCATGCAAATGTCAGATGACATGGTTCCTAAGGAAGGGCAACCAACCAGGCTAGGAAAAATCCGACAGTACCAGAAGGTTGAGAGGTATGCCCATCACCTGAGTGCCTGTCATCACAATGTCAATACTAAAGGTGACCCTTGCAACCATAGAACCATTTGGGGGAGCTGGTCCACCAGGTAACACCTATGCAGCTGCATTGGTTCATTTACATGGTACCTGAATGCACTGCCATTCTAGGCTTCCAATAAAAATAAATATGTGGCCAAGGTCAAGGTGCTTGCATCTGTTGCTCTCACCCTGATTGTTCCATTGAGCACTGCCCAAGGTCAGATTTCCTCTTAAAATAGATATTAATAGTTCTTGCACCAAGTCTGTTTAGTGTATTTTTACTATTACAACAGCAGACCACTAAGGAAATTTGAAGATGAGCAAAATGTTAACATATTTAGGGATTCAAACTTTTATTACTTGGTTTATAGTGTAGTCCCCAACCATTAGGCTATTACTTTTATTTATTTATTTATCTATCTATCTCATTTTGATAACTGGATAAACCCACTGAGACCGGAGGTCCCTTTTTTCAGGGGCAACGTGGAATTAGTTATATAGATTTACATAACACAGCAAGTATGGTACAGTAGATTGCATACATTTACATAATACAGCTGCTGAGGGGCTATATTTCAGGAGGATCATCATATAGATGTACTACGGGGGGGAGGCGGGAGAATCTGAATACATTAAGGTGGAACTCGGTCTAGGGACTGCTCTGTTCTGTTTTACATACTTAGTTATTACGTACAGGTTTCAGCACCTGGACAGCCTCATTTAAAATCTTCTGCACATTTTGTATGGAGCAGAGGACCAACTTACAGACCACCACATCCATGGATCCATCTGCCACCCCTTTCAAGTCCTCCCCGGAGGTGTCAAGTTTCTCAAAAAAATAAATTAATTAAATTAATAGATAAACAAATTAATATGCTGCCACTGGGGATTGGGGCTCCCGGTGTGCAGATAACAGTTTCCTTGAGGCATGGACAGGTTGGCGGGGCTAGAATGACAGTAGCCCCGTCCCTTACCCAAGTCAGGACAGTAGCAGCCTGCACTATAAGACACATCTGTCTTTAATAAACAACAGCTGTGTCATATAGTACTGCACTATATGACACAGATGTCATTTATTAAAGACTCCTCCATCTCTGCCCGACTCTACATTCAGGTCTTAGACCCCACGGACTTCCCCGCTGAGCTCCCCCAGCCACGTGCTCCTCCATTTCCACCCAGCTCTACATTCAGGTCCTAGCCCCCACGGGCTTCCCCACTGAACTCACAGCTGCGGTGCGGAGCTCCCCAGCCACCCACTCCTCCATCTCTGCCTGGCTCTACATTCAGGTATGGCTATCTGTGGTTTCAGTCCCAAGAATTCAATTGGCCCACGTGGTTCCTGCCTCTCTTAACCATTGGCCGCTGACATTGGCTCCTTGCCCTTAGTTGGTTGCTGCAATCTGGACTGTATTCCGGCTTTTACATTTGAATCTCCTGTGACTGAGTTAACCCAGACTGTAATTGTATAACTAGTATTTTAATTGTGTAACCTAGTATTTTTTCCCACCCACCCACCCGACCCAAGACCCAGATTCTATTAAATACTTTAGCCCTCCTTCCCTGCCTTCATATCATTTATTGGCTCCTATGTCCCTTCATCTCTGGCCAATCAGGGTTTACCACTATTGGCTCCCCTTTCTCTTAGGCACTTTATCTTTCCTATTGCACAAAATAACTCCTTCTGCCACACTGTAACTGCTTCATTCCCTCAGCTGTTGCTCTCCAGTACTTCTCCCTTCTGTCCCCACTCTCATTTATACTTTCCACAGTTGTTGTTGCAGCCCTTAGTAGAAACTGCACCCTACTATCTCCTCCATTTACCCTCTTTATCATTATATCTCACTTGATTCAGGAGTCCCCCTTGTGAACTACAGGTTTCTTTCCCCTGCCATCTAATGACCACTGTCTATCCAGTCTTCCATTTGCTCCAGTGACTTTATCAATCTCGAGTTGCTTAGCTACAACCTACCTCTAGTGTTGCCTCTGCCTACTTCTTAGTTAAGAACTAAGGCTAGCTCTGCTTCAAGTACCCTGCCTGCAGTCAGTGTTTGGTGTGAGGTCTCAATTATGGCCAAACTAGGACTTGCTCTTGCTTTGGTAATTATTCTTTCTCACCGTTCAACAATATTATTTCCCATTGCCTATTCCCACTGCCACAGAATTCCTCATCCCTTTATCCTAGCCCTTCCCATGCTGACACTACACCTCCCATCCATTTTGCTCAGCTTATGCATAAAAATTATGCTTGCTGTCTTGGGGTCTGCACCAGTTACACCCTATATACGGTATTGATGCTGTGTCCCTTTGTCTTAGGTTGGGACTCATTAAAGCTCACCTTGGCTTTTCATCTATCTTTCTATCCTCCTACTGTTAGCGGGTGACGTAGAAGTTAATCCTCGCCCTTAGATTCCTTTGTCTGCATCTGCCCCATCATCCCTTCCTCACATGCCAAGAGAAAAGGGCATCCAGATCGCTCATCAAAAATGCCCAAAGCTTCTGGCCAAAAATAGCCAAAATCCAAGCATGGGCTACAAACCTCAATCCGGATATCCTTGGAATAACTGAAACTTGGTTGAAGCCCAGTATAAAACAACATGAAATTGACCTCCCTGGTTACTCTTGTTACTGACAAAACTAGGTAGGTAGAAAGGGGGTGGTGTCTTAATTTATGTGAAGTCTAAATTTCATGTCACTTATGTGTCCCTCTCCCCCGACATGCCTTCCTCTGCTAAATCTGTCTTTATCTCACTAACTCTAGGTAAGATAAAGAAACTCCTTCTTGGCTGTATCTACCCCCCCATGGGATGCCACTAATAATTTGCCTTCACTCTTGTCCTCATTTTATGCTCTACCCTTGCATGACAAGGTAATATGTGGAGATTTTAACAATGATTGGCTGTCCCCCCACAAGAACAGGGCTGATGTCTGCATCTCCAACACCAACCTTAACCAACTTATCACTGAACCCACTAGATGTAACGTCAAGACCGGATCTGCAGCATTGTTAGATTGGATTCTAACTGCCCTCATAGGATCAAAACAGTCCGTGTGCTGTCTGACTGCATTAGTGACCACTCTCCTACCTATTGCGTGTGGTGCAACAATTTTGTTGCCTCCCCCCCAAAATTCATGAATCCAGGAATATGTCTCAGTTTAAATTAGATGACTTCTTGAGGACAATTAGTAACGTTGATTGTTCCCCCATCTCTCGCCTCCCTACCTTAGACCAGGTACTTGATGTCTTCATTCTTACCTTTAAGGATATTATCAATAGACATGGTCCCCTTACCAAACAATGATCTAAAGGTATCAAGGCCCCATGGCTTACCACTGAAATCAGGACCCTTATGAAAAGACATGATTCAACTTGGAAATCATATAAACACAGTCTCCTACATTCCGATCGGCTTTTATATCGTCAACTGAGAAATTTGTATAAAAAACGGATACAGGGCACAAAACATTCCTACTTTGCTCACTTCAAACTGAGAATCTTAGCAAGCCCAAAGAACTCTGGAAGCAAATAAATGACTTGATCAAAGGTAAAACATCCCAATACCCCAGCTCCATCATGTCCGGTTGCGACATCCTCTAAGATCGCCCTTCCATTGCAGATGGAATTAATCACTTCCTCACTAACCTTGATAAGTAGACAGCTCATCTACTGCCCCCTTCAGGTTTCTCTGTCCATACAGAGCCTCATGCCACCCTCAGCCCTCACCCCCCTTTCCACTTAAAACTTACCACTAGAAGAGAAGTCCACAAGTTACTATCGAATCTCAATGCTGAGTGCTGCCCCAGCCAAGACACATTAGAACCCAGGTTCATCAAACTTGGGGAGGCAGCACTTGCTGCACCTGTCTGTGATCTTCTAAATAGATCCTTTCTCTCGGATGAGGTCCCAAGTCTGTGGAAAGTGGCAGTGGTGGTCTCCCTCCATAAGGGAGGGACCCATGCCATGGAAAATTATAGACCTATATCAATCCTTTGCCCCCTAGCTAAGATCCAAGAGTGAATCCTGTATAATCAGCTGCAATCCTACCTTGACCAGCATCATCTTCTTACAGATTGCCAGCACAGCTTTAGGAAGGGCCATAGTACAACCACAGCCCCAGTCAAAGTACTGACTGATATCCTTAAAGCCAGTGATGAAGGTCTATTTACTGGTGGAGTGTTTGTTGACCTGACAAAGGCCTTCAGTCTCATTGATCACCATATTCTGCTTGGCAAACTTCATCAACTTGGCCTAGATCAGCTTTCACTTAAGTGGTTTCATGACTACCTTATTGGCAGATCACAAAGGGTTAAATGATCTGGATCTCTTTCCTCCCTTAGATCTATCTTGCACAGTGTACCCCAAGGCTCAATCCTTGGCCCAATTTTATTTTCTTTCTTTATCAATGAGCTCCCTAACTTCTGTGGTGGTGTGGCTGTGCAACTGTACATGGATGACGCAATCTTATACCATTCGTTTAACAATATGGATTGGCTTAACCAACGCCTTATTTCTGATTTCAATATGCTTGAGTCTTGGTTCTCCGATAACCACCTAACTGTAAATACAAAAAAAAAACAAAAGCTCTGATATTCCACAACCCCTTCCCTAAACCTACTAAACCACTTCAAATTTGCTGACTGTTAGGTGACCCCACTGAGGTGGTCAGTACTTTTAAATACCTTGGGATCCACTTAGATTCCTCCTTCTCTCTGGAATATCATGTATCTCAGCTTACCAAAACAGTGAACCAGAAACTTGGTCTGTTATACTGACTATGCCCTCTACTAACCTCAGCTGTCTGTAAAAAGATTGCCTCTATATTCCTTCTCCCTATATTGTTCTATGATGCCCCACATTTACTCATTGCTCAGTCCTCTTCCCTTGTTCAGCTGCATCAACTCTATCATAGGGTTGGTCGAGTTGCACTAGGCACGGACTCCAGGAAACACCATTGTGACACCCTCAATGCCCTTCAATGGCCTAGGTGACAATTTAACACACTATGTTTTGTATTCAAACTAATTAAGCTCTTTAATCCCCCCATCTAAAGGGAATTGTGTCCAACAAAGCTTCTGTGTCCCCCCTCAGATCCACTTTCTTGCCTTTATTAGCAACACAGAAGATGCACAGATTATCGAGTAAGCACTCTTTTGCCTGCTCAGCCATCAATGCTTGGAATTCCCTTCCCCAAGTTCACTTTCTTCCCCTACCCTATCACTCTTCAAAAATTAGCTTACCTCTTAACTACTCAAAACCCCTCCTTAAGCAACTGCTCTAACTAATCTATCCCTCTGCATCTGAAGCTCTGAATTATGTTACACCATCACCTGTGTCTTTAATAACTTACCCACTATTCCTGCAATTGCACTTATTGTATTATTTTGTGGTCTTGGTTAACTGTCTTATGTAAATGTCTGACTGTTTATGATGCATAACTTGTTTGTCTCTGTTTTACCTGAATCATTGTACATGTTTTACTGTATCTTGTACTATTCCTGTATTCATTAGCTGTATTGTGTTGTTCCTAATTTGTCTCCCGGGTCATCACTGAAAAAGGGACTGCATGGTCTCAGTTGACTTACCCAGTTACCAAAATTCAAATAAATAAAATAAATAAATAAATAAAGACAGCTGTGTTGTATAATACTTGTACTATATGACGCAGCTGTTGTTTATTAAAGGCAGCTGTATCATAGGTGTCTCAGTCCACAGAAAGATGACATCAGCTGACCTCCATAGGTAAGTATAGGGTAAGGGGGGCTGGGTGTAGGGTGGTTGGTGCTCAGTGGGACAGTGGGGTTGGGGCAGGTAAAAGGTAGTGATGACGAGGGCCTGTTTTCCTTTTTTTCAGGCTAAAACAAAAGACGTTGCAGGACTTTTTTTCTTCACAGAGAACTTATGAAGCACTGTTTTGAGACACTGGGGGTGGGTTCCCCAGTGTCTCACACCACTTTGGGGGTTGTAAATGCTGACATGGGGATTGGGCCCCCCGATGTCAGCAGTGTTAATTAATCAAGGGGCTGCACAGGGGGGAAGCATCCAACACTGGGGGTAGGCATCCCGGTGTCGGCTAAGAATAATAAATAATAAATAAACACACTGCCACCAGAGATTGGGGCCCTGGTGTGCAGATAATTGTTTAATTAAGGCAGAGTCAGGATGGATGGGCTAAAATGACAATAGTCCCATTCCTGACCTACAAGTAGAGACAGCAGCAGGGGTTACCCTTGCCCTATACAACACAGCTGTTGTTTATTAAAGACAGATGTGTCATATAGTGCAAACTGCTGCTTTAGCAAAAATTCAGTTATGAATAGAACACTGATTTTTTTGAACTGTGCATGCTCAGAAATTAGAAACATAGAAGCTGACAGCAGATAAGGATCGCAAGGCCCATCCAGTCTGCCCATTACTTTTTCTACCTTATGAATGTGCCATTGGTCTTTGATCTGTCAATGGCCTATCTATTCATACTCATCTGTATTGCTCCCTTATGCCTATCCCATGCCTGTTTGAAGCCCTACACTGTATTCATATCCACCACTTCTTGAGGTAGGCCATTCCATGCATCCATCACCCTTTTTGTGAAAAGGAACTTCCTCACATTACCACTTAATCGGCCTCCCTCTAATCTCATGCTGTGTCCTCTTGTCCTGCTATTTTTCTTATATTGAAACATGTTAGACTCTTTCACCTTGTTAATGCCCTTAAGGTGTTTGAATGTTTCAATCATATCACCTCTCTCCCTCCTTTGCTCTAGGGTATACATATTGAGTTCTGTTAATCTTTCCTCATATGTATTCTGCTGCAGTCCCTGCACCATTTTGGTTGCCCTTCTCTGGACTGCCTCAATTTGGTAAATGTCTTTGTAAAGGTGTGGCCTCCAGTACTGCATGCAGTACTCCAGATGGGGCCTAACCAGTGTCTAGTAAAGAGGGATTATTACCTCCCTCTTCCGACTTGTGATACTAATACACCCCAACATCCCCCTAACATTACCTACTGCTTTAGTGGTCTGCTTGGATGATTTCAGGTCATCGGTGAAGATGATGCCCAAGTCTCTTTCTTCCCTTGTGACTGCCAGCAACTCCCCTCCCAGCCTATAGGTGGTTTCAGGGTTTCTCTTCCCTATGTGCATGATCTTGCACTTCTTTGCATTAAACCCCAATTGCCACTCTTTCAACCATTTTGCTAGTTTATCCAGATCTCTTCTCATTCTGCCTGCCCCATCTGGATTATCTACTGTGTTGCAGATCTTGGTGTCATCTACAAACAGACAAACCTTACCCTGCAGTCCATCTGCAATGTCACTGATGAAGATATTGAAGAGGACTGGTCCCAGGACTGTTCCCTGAGGTACCCCACTTGTGACTTGCATCTCTTCTGACTGTATACCATTTACCACCACTCTCTGTTTCCTGCCTGTAAACCGGTTTGCCACCCAGTTGACCAGCTTCTGACCCACCCTGAGCCTACCCAGCTTATTAATCAATCTTCTATGTGGAAAAGTATCGAAAGCTTTGCTGAAGTCAAAGTAGGTGACATCAACTGCTCCCTTTTGGTCCACCACTCTGGTTACCCAGTCAGAGAAATCTATGAGACTAATTGAACATTTTTATTTAATATTTTAAAAACTACTTAAAGCAGGCCCTAAAAATCACAAAAGCAGACACCTTGGACCAACCTCTATCAAACCTGAAAGTTTCAGGTTTCAGAGCCTCCTGCTGTATTTTCTTAGTTATCAGAGGGCAAAAAAAGTCTTAAAAAGTTTCAAAAACAGAGACTTTTGTGGTTTTTTGCACCTCTGTAACTTTGCCTTCCGTGACTTGATTTATATGAAATTTACAGGATCAAGAGTTTCTGGAACAGAGGCTGTGCTTTCCAAATTTCATGTAAATCAGTTGAGTGGGGCTGCTATTAACGTGCAACAATTTGACTTTAACATAGAAGTGCTTACTCAACCCTAATATACAGGCACCACCATGCCTGTATAATTAGGGTTGATTGCAAACTTCTATGTTAAAGACAAATATTTGAACTTTAATAACATTGGAACCGTTCAACAGAGTTGCATGAAATTTGGCATGATTAATCTCTAGGGGTAGGTCTCTTGACATGGCAAAGTTTGTATGAATCATTTGAGTGGTTTAATGTTATTAATGTTCAAACATCCCTAAATTTATCTTTTTTTTTTTGCTGTTTCTTTGTCCACCTGTATCTCAGAAATAGATTAGGTTGTGGTCTGAAATTTTCAGGGCAAAAAGCCTTTGCCTCACAGATGTGCCTTTTGAAGGCTTGGTAAAAAAATATTAATCTGTTCAAAAGTTATTGCATTTTTTATTTTCCCATTATCTCCTATGAGAAAAGTTAGATGTTCTGCACAAAAATTCTTATGTTTTTGTGGAAGGTACTCCATTTTTGCATTTAGGGTCACATAGAGCCTAGTTTGTTTTCATAGCACTCCCTTGTTTTAACAGGAGCTACTGTTATTTTGCATGCAGGATCACATTGAGCCTGCTGTACTTTTGCAGAGCTCTGTTGTGTCCTCCATCTTGTTTTCTTGTTGGCGAGAGAGAGAAATTCATGTAAAAATAGATATAATATAAAAAAGAAACATCAGAACTTAGCTAAATGAGACGCATTTAGCTAGATTCTGATGTTTTTTTTTTTTATTAAATATTGGCCAGAAATACGTTTTGTGGGCACCTGAATTCCCAGGTGCCGACATTAATGGAAGGAATGCTTCTGCCACATTCTCTGTATGAGAACAGAAGGATTTTCTTGACTTGTGCAGCTGCAGCTTGAACTCTTGCTGCTGGCAGCACTTTTAGCTGTGTAATGCTATTTCCCTGTTGTCCAGTGGCACCCCTCACCATCCCATATCTTTCCCTGTTATCTGATGCTAACCCCCACGATTCTCATAGTTGTCATTTTGTTTAAGTATATATTCTGACACTGGGATGTGAACCTCTGGTGTCAGATGCCCTCTGTGCAGCCTCTTGTGTATGATGTGTGTCAACATTGGGTGGCACAATCCACTTGTCGGCATTCCATACCCCCAACCCCTAAGCAGTGTGGACTCCCCCAGGCACTGTGAAACACTGGGGTTCCCACTCCTAGTGTCCCCAAATCTTTACCTGTAAAAAGAAAAACATCTCCCAATGCCTTTTTTTTACTCTGAAAAAAAGAAAATGGTCCCTCATTGTCATCGCTGTCCCCCTCTTCCATCCCGATCCTCCCACTGAGCACCCACACCCCACACCACCCCTTGCCCTATACTTACCTCCAGAGGTTGTACATTGTCATCTTGTGTGGACTGGGACAGGATCCATGTCTTTTATGGTCTGGATATTTGATGTTCGAAAATGTGGTATGTGAGAAATAAGTATACTTTCTTTTCACACATGCTACATTTTTGAACATCAGTATCCACTTGCGGTCAAGGATGATTGAGTCAAGTAAAGAAAAATCACCATTGCTGTTGTGCTTCTCCTGTGGAGCACAGTACAGGGCAGAGGCCTGCAAACCCAAGGGTTCTGGGTTCAAGGCCAGTCTCTCCATATTACTTTTTTGATCTGCAATGAAGACAAAATTAAAATGAGGGAAGAGTGGCCTCAGATCCAGGACCTTTGAGTTTGCAGTCCTGTGCCTTGTCTTGTGCTCCACAGGAAAAGCACAACAGCAAGGGTGATTTTTCTTTATTTGTCAATGATATGCATGTTTGGCCTCAAGTGGATAGTTAATGTTCGAAAATGTGGTATTTACCACATTTTCAAAAATTAACCATCCACTTGCAGCCAAACATGCACATCATTCATAACTCTAAGGACCCTTCTGTAAGTTTCCAACATTGGGTGGCCCAATCCCTGTGTTGGCATGAGAAGCCCCCCTTCCCCACCAGTGTGGGACACTGGGGATCTCACTCCCAGTGTCTGCAGACGTGTATCCACACTAGCAGTGTGGGATACTAGGGAGTCCACTCCCAGTGTTCCAAGTCATGTATCCCCTTCCCCCAATAGTAAGGGACTCTGGGGAGGCCACTCCCAGTGTTCCAAGTCATGTATCCCCCCCAGCAGTGTGGGACACTGTGAAGTCCACTCCCAGTGTCCTGAAATATGTTTTTAATTAAAACTGGTTGGAAAAGGAAACAGTCCCCCGATGTCTTTTTCATTTTTAAACCTGAAAAAAAGAAAATGGTTCCTCATCATCCCCATCGTCCTCCTCCCCCATTCCCACCATCCCACTGAGCACCCACCTCCCCACACACCCCTTATCCTGTACTTCCCTGCAGAGTTCATCAGCTATTATCTTCTTTGGACCAGGACACATCTGTACTCTTCAAAGCCAAACTGCGAACTGAGGAATAAATGCTGTATAATGTATTTCATTGGCATTTTCTACTTACACTAATATCTTTGCCATTTTTAGGTATTTTTTCACCAACTTTTCAACATGGGCTTTTTGGTACCCCTGTCTTATGAACACTGTCACTGTTGTTTCATTACTCTGGCCTGGAAGGTGATTTCACAGTTAATGTGCAAAATCACCTTTTGGGACTGATTAATGAAATGACAGTGCCAGTGCTCATGAGGTGGGGTCCCAAAAAACCCATGTTGTAAATTTAGTGAAAAAATTTCTAAAAATGGCCTAGTTTATTTTTTTGTTGGCCGGGTAAGTGCACTAGACAAATCCTGCCTATTTTCAGGCATGACCCAGGGGAAGGGGATACTGATGAATGCCAACTGACCTTGAACCAGATTAAGCTGTTGGTGGTATTTTTAGTGAATGAGGGAAATTTGGCCACAACACTGGGGAAATTCCGCTACTCTTTTCGATAAGTGCCATGGAATCTTTAACATCCACCAGAAGTACCATCAATTCTGGGAGATGGGACCTTGGTTTAACTTCTCATCCAAAAGACAGAACCTCAGAAGTGCAGCACCCCTCTCTTGCTGCACTACAGTGTTAGTACTGGGATATTAACCCAAGTGCTAGATGTGGGAACTGAACTCACAGCCTTCTGATCTCCCGGCCTCAGAGGCGAGTGTGCTACCTACGGAGCCACTGTCACTGCATGCATGTTTGTTGAAAGTTTTCCGCACATGCTTGTAATCTTGGTAATTTTTTATATTTTGACTCCAAATTTTCAGCATAGCCATTGTTTCACATTACCTCAAGAACAGTACAGCTGTAATTTTTCACATTCTGCCCGAAATGTGTTTTCACACCTCTGACACAAAATGGCATTTTAACATGCATTTGAAAATGTTCACTGCAGGGTTTATGAGATGGGATTATCAGAAGACTGTGTTCAAAATTTGGGGTCAAAATATGAAAAAATGCCTAAGTTGCTGGTCCAGTGGTGCTGAGTATTGAGACGATGGATGCCACACCTCACACTACACTAGCAAACCCAGGTTTAGGAATGAGTCCAGGATACCAGGGGTTGATTGGGGGGAGGGAGGAGATGGATTGAGTCACCAACTGGCAACTCTCCTTTCCTGGGATTGGTTGGGCACCGTGCCAACCAGTGGATGGTGTCAGGAAGGGACGATGTCATTAGGCAAGTGGCAGAAGCCATGCCTCACCACGGCTTACCATTTGAACTCTGGTCCTGTTTGTCACCATCCTCAGGGGTTGGGAAGGGACAATGAAGCTACTTTCTGTAACCACAAAAAGTTCTGCCCTACTGCCATGCAGAGTGATCCCCAATTGGGGGAGAAGGAGCCCTGGATAGGCAGTATGCCACCACCGAGCCCTAGCTGGAGTGGGCATAGAAAGATTATATAAAAAAACAATGCCTAAGTTATGACCATTCATTACAATTTTGATTTGCCCACTCATAACTTTGGAAAATGTAAATATTTTGGCTCCATATTTTCAACATAGCCTTCTTATTACCTGACTTCATGTATGTCACAGATGTCACTTTTCAAATCCTGGCCAAAATGTGTGTTTGCACCTATGGCACAGAATAGCATTGCAGTTGTGCTGAATTATGCTTTGGTTGGGATTTGAAAATGTTCTCAACTGGGTGCATGTGCTGGGGTAATAAGATGGCTATGCTGATAATTTAGTTATGCATCTATAGAGGAATGGGTGTGCAGGGTCTGAAGGACCCCACGCTCCCACAGTAAAATAAGGAAAATTACAGAGCATGGGAGCACAGAGCCCAAAGGGCCCTCCACTCCCACTGTGACATAAGGACAGGCAAATAAGGATACAAGTAAACTATCTGAAAAAGTAAGGAAATTCATTGCAAAAAACTGTGTTAATGTACCATTAGGGTAGAAGCATCAAAAGTAGGGAAATACAACCTTAGGGTTCCCAAGCCTAAGACTCCACCCCCAATACTCACCCCATTCTCCTGTGCTGTACCCATCTTACCTTGCTTACTAATGGAATGGGGTGAGCATTAGGGTTCACAACCCAAAGCACACCCCTCATGCCTGTTCCTGCCTGTACAGTGGGGGTGAGGTCTTGGGCTTGGGAACCCTAAGGTCATATTTCCCTACTTTTGATTCTTCAACCCTAATGGTGCATTAAGGAAGTTTTTTACAATGAATACATACATATGTATTAGATATACCACTCTAGGTGTGGCAGTCGTCTTGATATACGCACGCCTTTGAAAAGTGCTAGATGCACGAGGCCGCAGGTCGATGCATTCAACCACCCAAGGCGTAGGTATATCAGAGCGCAACCGCACACCCTAGAGTGGTATATCTATCTTATAAAATGGCCACACATGTTTTGGGGGTTGGTGGAAAATAATCCCTCTGTCTAGCTGGTAAATGATATGCTGGCAGAGTTCAAAGTAAGTCCTGTGTTTAAAAAAGATGAAAAGTGTGTCCCTCCTGTTAGGTTCTGTTGCTTTATAATAATCCCTCTGTCTAACTGGTAAATGATATGGTGGCAGAGTTCAAAGTTAGTCATTTTGTGTTTAAAAAAGATGAAAAGTGTGTTCTTTATGTTATGTTCTGTTAGTTGAGAGAAGCTGCAGACTCTATGTAGAAGGGAGCGAGGACACAGTGAGTGAGTCAGCAGCTTTAGGAAAGTAGTCCGAAGCGAGAGTGAGTGATGAAGTATAGCATGACCGAGCGGTGCGCATTGGGAGTGACAAGCTGTACGATTGAGTAAGTCCTTTGTGTTTAAAAGATAAGTGCTTTTCCCAGTTGTTTTCTTTCTGTAATAGTTGCAGAGTCTAACGGAGCGGCTTAGTGAGTCGGAAGTGAGCGAGACGCAAGCCAGAGCGAGAGTTGTCATAGCAACACTTGCCTGGCTTGCGCTCACTGTAGCCACCTACCCGGCCTCCTCGCCTGTTTCTACATAGACTCTGCAGCTTGTTTTACTGAAATTAAGAGAAACCTACAGCAGGGAAAACACTTTTATCTTTTAAACACAAAAGGACTTACTTTCAACTCAGAATAGCTTGTCACTTCCTCGCAATGCGCATCGCTGTCACGCTTATAGTTCAAGAAGGAAAAGTGAAAGTGCTGAACGATCGGGCAACTCTGTGTAGAAAGAGATTTTTTAACAGAAAGTGAGAGTAGAAGTAAGAGAACTGTAGTTTGTCTTGTTTTTTATACACAGTTAGGTTTCTGTTAAATGGGTTGCATTATGTTGTTTTGTAGAATTTAGGGTGGTGACACAGTGTGCAGTACTAAAAGTTAGTGGCTCTGCAGTAAGAGTGTGAAAATGGCAGGCAGAATTTGCTTTTAGATGATAGTTTATTTAAAAGGAGTGGTGCAATCAAGTAAATCAGGTTGTACAGTGTGGGATTACTAGTGATATATTTAGTTATGGCTGTTGCCACTTGTGTGTGTGTGTGTGTGTGTGTGTGTGTGTGTGTGTGTATGTGGCTGCTTAACTGCATTAGGCGTGGAGTGATCTCACTGCTGGTGAGAAGGTTTGAGGGCTGGAAAGTAGTTTAGGCATCTGGGTCGTACTGGGAGGCATCGCGGTCATTGGGAAAATAATGCGGTCATGTGATGCATTCTGTCCAATCATGTTACTGGAATTTCTATGATTTTACCACCCCATTTTATAAATATATATATACATATATATATATATATATACACACACACATATATATATATATATATATACTGCATGTTTGTGTGTGTGTATATATATATATATATATATATACTGTATAGAAGAAGAATCAGCATTTTATATAGTGCTTTTCATACACAGTATCCCAAAGCGCTTTACAAGAAATGCTAGACTAGTAGTGAAGTGACTGAATGTGTGGTGGCGGCTATATTGCACATCATCACCCACACACAGCCTGAAGATTGCATGAACTGGTTTATGGGAAGGGGAATGTTGGTCAGGACACCAGGAATGTTCCCTGCTCTTTTACGAAGAGTACCCTGGGTTCTTTTACTTCAACCTGGACTACACCAGGATGAGCAGAAGGGACCTCGGTTTAACGTCTCATCCAAAGAACGGCACACCCCAGCAGTACAGCACCCCCCAATACTGCACTCGGATGCCAGCGATTTTTAGGTGCAAGTTCATCCCAGTGTGGGATGAGAACCCACGACCTTCTGGTCCAGAGGTGGATGTACTACCAACTGAACCACGCATATATAATGTAATAGATAACCCACTCTAAGGTGTGCGGTTGTGCTCTGATATACGCATGCCTTGGTGTGCATTGTTACGCATGAGGCCACAGGCTGAGGGTATCAACCACCCAAGGCGTGTGCATATCAGAGTATGACCACACATCCTAGAGTGGGTTATCTACATTATAAAATGGCAAAACAGTTTTGGAGAGGGTAAAAGTGCAGGTGTGTGGTCACACTCTGATATATGCACAGTCACGTGATGTGTTTCAATCAACCAGCAGAGGTAGTTTTTCCTACCCATCATATAATATACTATAGTTTTATTCACTGATGGGTTGGTTTGGACACCAGACCCATCAGACAGTTGAGCACTGGATCTGTCAGATTGTTGGGGGGAGTGGGGTGTATTTTTTTATTCCCTGTCAGGTAGGGTTGCATCGCGGAACCAGCAGGCAGTCTAAGAGAGAGAAGGATATATATATATATCTTTTTTACTTCATGTTGGGTCAGGTTGTGCTTCTGATCAATCAGGTTGTTGGAAGGGGTGAGGGTCAGATTTTGTTTTATTTCCTGAGAGGTCTGGTTGGGCATTGAATCTGTCAGGCTGTTGGGGAGGGGGACATATCTGTTTTATTCCTTGAGGAGTTGGTTTGGGCACTGGATTATCAGGCAGTTAGGAGATGGGGCAGGTCACCAAACCCATCAGGTAGTTGGAAAAGGGCATCAGAATTGTTTTTACTCCCTGTATGTCCAGCTTTGGCACCAGAAATCCTATTTTATTTACATTCCTTGCACTACCAGTATAGAACTTTTTTGCCTTGAAAAACACTTTGTGATACAGTGTGTATGAAAATCATTATACAAAACCAAATTCTATTATGTTCTACAGTCTATGCACTACCTGAATCTAACTCCTGTGCTTTGTGAAGCACCAGACCTGCAACATAGTTGGGGGGAGAGAGAGACATATTTTTTGTTCCCTAACATGTTGGGTTGGGCACTGGATCTGTCAAGTTCTGTAGTTCAGAAAAGGGGGGCAGATATGTATTTTATACCCTGGGAAGAAGCACGGTAAAATTATGATGCCTGCTGATGCTCTTTTTTCAAAGTGACTATTCTGATGGGTGCTGTCAACTAATGCTGGCAGCCCAGAGGCAAATGCTCCACCTGGATGTCCTTCTGTTTCTCTGTTGTGTGGTAGAGGAAGAAGACTCTTCTGTTAGGAAAATACACAGCTTTAGTTATGAGGGTTTTGGGTACCAGTGGATCAGTGCAGGTACAAAGCACCCATTTTACACCAACAACATTATCATTTGAAAACTGAACATTTGATGTTTCCCAAATCATTATTAATTGCAGTGATACAGGAGTCCCATTAAGAAGAACTTCTATCAGACTTAGCACAATTTCTTTTTCTGACAGCTCCAATATTGTCATTAGGAATTACATACAACATGGGTAATAAGCACCCTATAAAGGGGTTTACTGGTGCAGTTATAACTTTAAAAGGAGAAACTAATGGTTGAGAATAATGGGGAAAAGGGTGCTGCAAAAGCTAAAATGGTTGAAAGTAGATAAATGTACAAGATCTGATGACTTACACCTGAGGATGATTATGGAGGGAGTAAAGGTAAACGTACAACCACTTGCAGACATACTCAACTGCTGCTGGCTTTGGAGCAGTCCCCATGGATTGGAGGGCAGTGGATGTCATCTCTCTTCATCTCTCTTCACATTAACAGAAGAAAGGAATAATAAGCCAGCTGGCAGTATAGCCTAGAGGTTAAAGTAACAAGCTGAGAATAAGCTTGATACATCCAGCAGACCTGGGTTTGATTCCTGCAACCTCCACTTACATACTGTGTGACTCTGAGCAAGTTACAGCCACCCAGTGTTCCTAGGTTGCCCCTGAAAAGAGGCACTTGTGCCTAGTGGGCTTTAGCCAGTTACCAAAAGAATAAATTAGCCAGTGAACTACAGACTAGATAACCTGACGTCTTTAGTGGGAAAGATTATGGAGTCTATATTAAAGGAGGAACAAGTGGACTTCTTAGAGGTCAGTGGGCTACAGGACATCAGATAGCATGACTTCATGAAGTTAAAGTCTTGGAAGACACAATCTTTGACTGGGTGATCAGGGAGGCCAATAAGGGATACTTGGATTTAAGTAAGGCCTTTGACTCACTCACCTAAAAGAGACAGATAAAGAAGTTAAAGGACTTAGGAGTGTACAAAAAATTATTGTCTAAGAAGTTCTCAGAAATAAGTGAAGTAACAAGTAGAATACTACAGGGGTCAGCGCTGTCATGGTCCTTTTCAATTTATTTATTTGTGACATAGGGAAAGGCACTTAGGGCAAGGTCTGCCTCTTCAAAGATGACACAAAGACCTGCACAAAGTTTGACACAGTGGAAGGGATCAGGGAGGGTCTGGGCAGGTTGGAGAGCTGGTCAAAGGTATAACAGCTGGGCTTCAGTGCAATGTAAAGTGATGGACATTAGAAAAAGAAACCCAAGAATGCAATATAAAATGGGGGTCTGATGGTTCTTGAAAGCACCATGAAGGAAATGGGTGTATGATATCATACAGCCTAAAACCCACAGCATACAGTAATGCAGCTGTGGGTAAGGCAAACAAGATGTTGGCATGCATGGGTGGGGATTAGCTGAAGTCAAGAGGTGATCCTCCCATTGTGCAGGTCATTGGTGAGCCCACACCTGAGGTACTGTATAAGGTACCAGAGTCTATGCCCGAGGAGAGACTGTGACAAAGTTTAGGCACTACAGAGCAGGGTAACCAAGATGGTTTAGGGACTAGAGTGAAATTCATATGGGAGAGACTGTGGAACTTATATAGAAACATTTAGAATGATGGCAGAAAAAGAACATTAGTCCATCCTGTCTACTCATCATACCCTATCATGCCCCAGAATCTATTAGTCTGTGTGGGGTCTTCACCTACACTGTTCCCCATTTTGTCATCCTTGTTTCTGCCCCCACTTCTGCTCAGTAGCTAATATCCATTTGAATCTACCTAAGCTGTGTTTGAAGCCAGTTATGGTTATGGCACCTAGCACCTGTGCAGAAGACCATTCTATGGCTCAGCTTCTTTCTGTAAAACAATACTTCCTCATACTCTGCCCCCATTAACCTCCACTCATGATCTCTTGTCCTATCTTCTTTGTTCCTGGTAAATAGATACTCACTGTCCAGCTTGTTAATTCCTTTCAGGAACATGAAGATCTCTATCATATCCCACCTTTCTCTTTTGGTTTCGAGTTAATACATGTTGAGTGCCTTTAGTCGATCCTCTTAGAATGTGCCCTCCTGGCCCTGTATCATCTTGGTCATCCTATTTTATACCTTCCTTAGCCTGTTCCTGTCCTTTTTTCAGGTGTGGGGGGTCCAGAACTGGGCACAGTACTCAGGTTGTGGTCTCACCAGCAACCTATACAGTCATTGGCAACAGTACATCCTTCCTTCTACTGTAGAACCCTCTCTCTATGCACCCAAGAATCCTGTTAGCCTTGCTGAAGGCTTTGTTATACTAGTTAGTTTAAGAGACTCACTAATGATGACTCCTAGATCTGTTTCCTTGGATATTGTGTCCAACTTAACGCCCCCAATCCAGTACTCTGCTTTGGGGTTTTTGTTCCCTAAAGTGCATAACTTTGCACTTTTTGGCACTGAATTTCAGCTTCCAGACTTTGGACCAATTTTCTAGCCTTTGCATGTCTCTCTGCAACTCCCTTATCCCTTCCACCTTGTCAAGCTTACCACAGAGTTTAGTGTCAACTGTAAATAGACACAGCCTGCCCTGGATTACCTCTCCCACGTTACTGATGATCATTTTGAAGAGGATGGGTCTCAGAACTGATCCCTGTGGTACTCCACTAGTGATCTCTATTTCATCTTTTCTGACCCCATTCAAAATTCTACTGGATCCTCTCCAACCAACTGCCTGCCCACCTTACTATTTCCTTAGCTGATCCCAGATCTGCCATCTTCTTTAGCAGCCTTTGATGTGACACTGAGTCAAATGACTTGCTGAAGTCAAAGAAGTGTAAATCTACAGCATGGCTCTTATCAACTACCTTGATTAACCAGTCAAAGAATACTATCAAGTTGGTCTGACAAGACCTCCTGGTCACAGATCTGTACTGCATGCTATACTAGAGTCCTTTTTCTCCAGATATTCCACTGCATCTTCTTTGACTAGTGTCTCCATAAGTTTCCCTACCATGGAGTTAAGATTGATGGCTATATAGTTTCCCAGCTGCTCCTTGCCACACCCTTGTGCAGTGGAAAAACATCTGCTATCCTCTAGGCCCTGGAAACCATCCCTTGCTGTGTAGAGCTACTAAATAGCCTCAATATGGATTTGACCGATATAAATACTAGTTCCCTTAGCACACTCAGATGGATCCCATCTGGCTCCATGGCATTGTTTACCTTTTGGACTGCTTGTCCTTTTTTGACTGTTGAGCAGTAAATTTCTGCAGTTTCCTTTTCAGGACCACTCTATCAGCTGCCATTATGCTGCTCTTCAGCAAGGGCTTACAATTCTCCCTAGTGAATATTGAGCAAATGTAATTATTTAGCACATTTGCTTTCTGCTCAGCCTCCTCTATTACCCTGTCAGCTCCATTAGCCTGACAATTCCCCCTTACTATCTTTCTTTTTTCTCTTATGTATCTATAGATCTGTTTACACTACCTTGGCCCCATTTGCAATATGTAGCTCTCTGTCTGCCTTTGCAGTTCTGACTGCCCTCTTGGCCTCTTTACTTTTCTCCTGGTACTCATCCCATTCTTCATTGCCCTACTCTTCTTTGTATCTTGTAAAGGATCTCTGTTTAGCCCTTACTGCCTCCCTGGCCCTCTCATTGAAACACATTGTTTATGTACACTTGTTTCTTTTGATACCTGTTCTCATGCATGTTTTTGTAGCCTCATGAACAGCCTCTATTCTAACCCCCATCTTTCCTTCACTCCTCTGATGCTGTCTGCCACAGCTAACCTGTCCAGCACAATTTCCATCATATGGTTGAAATCTGCCTTCCTGAAATCTACTACATCAGCTTTAGATCAGGGCTTACAGGTGCCAGGGCAAGTTCTAACCATATAATATTGTGGTCGCTGGACTCCAGTGGTTCCACAACCTGTACTCTACCTACTTCTTCTGACTTGGTGAATACTACATCTCAAATAGCTGACTGTCTAGTGGGATCCCGGAACTGTTGCACCAACATGCAGTCCTGCAAGACATCAAGCAGAGCCAGACTTGTGGTGCTTCTGGCCACTAGTATGTCCCAGTCGATGTCTGACTGGTTGAGATCTCCTACTATCTCAACATCCCCCTTTGCCACCCCTTCCCTACTTCAACACCAAGTTCCATATCTCACTCTTCACCCTGCCATGGTGGCCTGAACACCATCCCTATGTAAGTCCTCCTACCTGACTCTCTGTGAGCTAAACCAACAATGCTTCTAACTTCCCTTTCCTCCCAATAGTAGTATCCTCTATTGCTCAATCCCTTCTCTGTTGAAGATGGCCACCCTCCACCACTACCCATCACTCTATCATATCATGCCTATGAAGGGTATAGCCTGGAATCGTTATGTCCCAATTGCTGTTCACACTGGCCCAAGTTTCTGTAACAGCAATTGGATCCAGCTCAGAGTCTGCCACCAAGATCTGGAGCTGACAAATGCTATTATTAAGACTCATAGCATTGAGGCATACCACCCTCCAACATGTTCCTGCACCTCTATTGGTTTTCACTTGCACTCCACCATTATCCTTCTCTAATAATCTTGATGTCTTGTGTTTCCCCTTCCTTCCATGTCATTTGTGCCTATCCTAACCTGTCCCCTGGATATGTTCCTCCCATCTAGTACTTTGGAAGTGTTATGTAGCCTCCCATCCCCCACACCACCCCAGGACACCTCTGGAATTGAGCGGTAGCCTACTCAGTATGCCATTCCTGGTAAAACTTTAAAAAAAAAAATCTATTATTCCCTGAACATCTTACCCCATTCCTCCATCCACAGTGGAATCCTAGCCCCAGTCTCTCACACAGCTGGTTTATCATCTGCCAATGTAGACTTCCATCATCTCTCCTAACAAACTAGTCTCCTTTCTTGTCAGGTGAAGCCAATCGCCTTTGAAGAGCCTTCTGTCTCAGAAGTACTCCACACAATCATGTATTAAGTGGTGCCCCTGTTCCTGACACTACCCCTTCAACCAACAGTTGAACTGCTTAATTTCTACCTCCCTAACTCTATTCTTCCCATTCTTCCCACCCAAGACAAGAAAGACTTCAGAAAAGGTTGAGGAAGCTGAGTGCTTCTTCAATTTGAAAATGTACACCCATGACTGGGAATAAACACATAGAGTGCATAACAGAAATGTAGGATCCTGGCTGACAAACCGAAGACAGAAGGTAAAAATAAATGTTTAGGAATCTAGTATAAGGAACATGACTTGTGGTGCACCACATGGGTTTGTCCTGGGACAAATTCTTTTCTGGATTAATGTGACAGATATAGTTGAAGGGATCAAAAACTTCGTCATACGATTTGCTAATGATACAAAATTGTGCAGCAAAATAGATAACCATACTATGAACCAAATTCACTGGACAGACTGCTTAAACAGACAAAATCATTGGGGAAGAAGTTCAATGTCAACAAATGCATTGTCTTGAGAATGGGAACTAATGTCTGGGTTACCTACTTTTCGGAAGGTAACAAAATAGTCTAAGGAAACTGATGCAGATCTAGTGTAGGTAGAACTGATGAATACAAAGCAATGTGAAGCTGTCAAAAGTAGGGCAAACAGATTAATATATAACATAATTCAGTCATGAGAAGAAATAAAGTTATCTGGGGTAATATGTACAGAACATATAAAAGACTGCATCTCATTCCCTACACACCAGTGCAACAGCTCCGCTCGGCTGATGAGGGGTTGCTGGAGATTCCAAGGGTAATTTTATAATCTTCTGGGGCCCATGCATTTATGTTCGTGGTCCCCAACCCCTGGAATTCTCTTCCCCATCAGCTTTGGGAATGTGTGACCGTGGGGGGGCTTTAAACAGGCACTTAAATCTTTTCTGTAGAGTCAGGCCTACCAGTGAACTGTTACCATCTGTAATTGTTGTTTTATGTATTAATGTAATTGTTTTCATGGAATCATGTTTTATTATTGTAAAGCGACTCAGTATTTGAAAGGCGCTTAAAAAAATAAAGATTATTTTTATTATTACAAGTTCAATGACAATTAACTAAATCCATATCAGGTATGGAAACATCATTATATAAAGAGAGACTGGAAAAAATAAACATGATGTTAGATAGGAGAATTAAAGATCTCCTCCTTTTATTTTACATTATAAATGACAATGATGATTTTGCAAGTCTAAATGTGCAATTTAAGGTAAACATCAATATATAAGAGGTCATAAGAGACAACTTCAGGAAAATTGTTTTAGAACAGAGACAAGAAAGTTATTTTTCACCCAAATAGTAATTGCTGTCTGGAATTAATTATTATCTGAAATAGCTAGATGCATGAAGAAAACACTGTTCAAGGCCGCACTGGATAGGTATATGATCAATGGCTATATTAATAAATACTAGCACTGAACAGTTCGGGGAAGGGAGTAGTTTTGGTAGGTCACAGCCCTCTTCTACCTCTATGGATATTAATGTGAACTTCCAGTCCCCTTCTAGTACCTCCAGTCCTCCAGATGCTGCTGCTCTTTTAACAACTAGGTCAAGGTCCTGTGTTTTGTCTCAGATCTTATGGCATATCTTCTTATAAATGGTAACTGATCCTGTTCTGAGTTTTTACTTTTTTCACTATTGTTATGTTCTACTATTGTATTTATGTTGAATATTTGTTTATTTATTGTTTATTAATTTTACTTTATTTAGTATGTATCCAACCATCCTTTCACCCAAGATATACCTAAAGCCAAGCAGCAATCAAGTCAATCTGACCATTTGGATAAAAATATTTTCAAAAAGCAAATATCAATAGTATGACCTCTCTATTTAGCATTTCAGCTTACACAGAAACATAAAATCTGACAGCAGATAAGGGCTGCATGGGCTACTCAGTCTGCCCATTTCCCTAAACTACATTCTCACCACAGACCCTATTTGATCTACTACAGCTCTTTCTCCCTTCCCTTTCCTTTTTGCTGTGATTCCATTAGGCCCATACCATGCATTATTGAACCACACCACTGTTTTTACCCTCTCCACCTCCACTAGAGGACGGTTCCAGGCATGCTTCACTCTTTCTGTGAAGAAGTATTTCTTCAAATCTTTCACGAATCTACCCCTTTTCAGCTTCATAGCATGCCCCTTGTTCTTGAGCACCTTCTTTTTAAATACTTCCCTCCTGCACCTTATTTACTCCTGTGAGGTATTTAAAGTCTCTATCATAACCCCTCTCTTCCTCTTCTTCCAGGGGTGTACACATTGAGGTCTTTTAGTCTCTCCTCATAGGGCTTTTGATGCAGACCCTGAACTATTTTTGTTGCCCTCCTCTGGACTGCCTTCACTCTGTCTGCATCCTTCAGGAGATGTGGTCTCCAGAACCGGACACAGTACTCAAGGTGGAGTCTTACCAATGATCTGTACAGGGGCAACACCTGCTGGTGATACCCCTCCTATGCACTCTTCCATCTCACTCACTATCCTGACTGCTTTGTTGCACTTCCTGTCTACAGTACCTTTAGATTATCTGATATGATGACCACTAGGTCTCTTTCCTGCTTGGTTCTCATCAATACTACTCCACCCATTGTGTACTCTGCCATTGGGTTTCTGTGCCCTAAGTGCATTATGTTGCACTTTTTTGCATTGAAACCCAGCTGCCATACCCTTGACCCCTTCTTGACTTTTCACAGATATCTGCTCATCCTTTCCTCCCCCTGGAGTGTCCACCTGGTTACAGATCTTGGTGTCATCCACAAGGAGGCACACTGTCCCTTCCAGCTTCCTCTGCAATATCACTTATAAAGACATTAAAGAGGAATGGTCCCAAAACTGAACCGTGACATATCCCCACCCGGTCACCCTCCTTTCCTTGAAGCGAACTCCATTTACCACCACCCACTG
The DNA here is from genome assembly GCA_016271365.2 of Neoceratodus forsteri. Taxonomy (NCBI): domain Eukaryota; kingdom Metazoa; phylum Chordata; order Ceratodontiformes; family Ceratodontidae; genus Neoceratodus; species Neoceratodus forsteri. Next base: position 875,580,406 of record CM057452.1, on the reverse strand, counting down.
TCACCTATTCCCTACCGATTTCTTACACAGTTTACCATATTTTTATCCACCCCTAAGCTACTCAGCTTCCTTATTCATTAATAGTTTTAAAAGCCTTACTGAAATTTAAATACATCATGTCCATCGCGTCTCCCTGATCTAATTTCTTGGTCACTCAGTCAAAGAAATCTATCAGATTTATTTGACATGACCTCCCCCTTACTGTTCTATATATAAACATCAAAGTAGATCATAGTTCCATTTGCATTTCAGAATTAAACTACTGTGCATGTGTGTGTGTGTGTGTGTGTGTGTGTGTGTGTGTGTGTCTGTGCATGGTGGAACGGAGGCGAAGACCCCTAGTTGGTACCTCTACACAAATCATACGCCAGTCTGGCAGAGCAAAGTTCCTCTATGATGGCACCCTCAGTGGAGACCAAGAAGAATGCTGAGGACATCCACAAGGGAAACCCACAAAAGGGTGGTAAGGGACACCACAGGGGAAGGAAACAGCTTCTGATAGGGGACTCAATTGTTATGGGGTAGAACTTGGGAAGGGAGAGGAAAGAGAAGTAAGGTGCCTGCCTGGCACCATGGCTTGGAGGGACAAGGAGCAAATCCTCATGATTGCAGAAGCAGCATCACAGGAGAGGGAACTAGATATCATTGTCCACCTTGGGACAAATGACCTAGCTAGGCATGGAATCAGTGCAGTGCAGGATGAATTTATGGAGTTGGGAGGGGTCTCAGACAGGTAGCAAGCATGGTTACCTTCTCAGAGGTGCTGCCAGTCCATGCAGGGGTGAGGCTAGGGTACTGCACACCATGCAGTTTAATGAATGGTTGCAAAACTGGCGCAGAGCACAGGGCTTTGGCTTCATTGGGGACTGAGGATACACCTGGAGAGATGAAGGTCTGTATTGGTACTATGGTCTGCATCTGTCCACAGAGGGAACCAAGCTCCTAAGTGACAGGTGTAAATGCTCCCTTGGCAAGCTTTTAAACTAGCCAAGGGGGGAGGTTCGGATAAGAGGCAGAAAATGTCAAGCCTCCCCCCACAAAACATGGCAGATAGTAAGGTAAACACTGAGGTGCAGAGCTCAACACAGGGCAGGACAGGGGTAAATGGAAAAATAGACAAGGGCAATAACAGCAGGGATGGGGGACAAAAGGATAAAGCCAACATTAAATGGAGGGCAATGAGTACTAATGCCGGTAGTCTGGGAAAGAAGATTCCTGAGCTAGTAGCCCTGATGGAAGATGAAAAATTGGATATTGTGGCAGTCATGGAAACATGGTACACGGAGAACCATGACTGGGATGTCAACAGGGTACAGAGTCTACAGAAGGGACTGGGAGGGTAAAAGAGGAGGTGGAGTAGCTCCATACATAAGGGAAGGGATCAAAGCTACAGAACTAAAAAGTAAAGGGGGAGGACAAGAGGCACTCTAGGTCACCTTGGAGACAGGGAACGGCATCACAATCTGCACAGGGATTGTATACAGACCCCCATCTCAAGGGGAGGAAACGGACAAGAAAATGATAGAGGACATTCTCAAAATGGCTGAAAAGGGAGATACTGTTGATGGGGACCTGAATATGCTAGATGTTAACTGGATGACATGTACTGCAGCCACATCCAAGAGCAGAGTCATTCTTGATGTCCTGCAGGGGCAGACTTTAGACAGCTAGTATTGGAACCCACTCAGGAGGGAGCAATACTAGACCTGGTACTCTCAAATGGAGAGGATCACAAATTTAGAAGTCAGTAGACATCTGGGAACAAGTGACCACTGCACAGTGTGTTTCACAATAAGCACAACCATGGAGACAAGCCATACAAAACAAGGATACTGGACTTTAGAAGGGCCGACTTTGGCAAAATGGGTGAATACCTGAGGAATGCACTAGCAAATGGCCAAAAGGAGGGTGGAAGAACAATGAAGAAAAATCAAAACTTCTATCATAGAGGCAACAAGCCTTTGTGTGGGACAAATAAAGAAAACAAAGTAGAGTAAAAAACCACTATGGTTCTCAAAAGAGGTGGCAGGGAAGGTTAAGGAGAAAAAGGCTGCATTCAAAAAGTATAAGGAACATAGAAGGAGCATGACAGGGAACTGTATCAATTAAAGGAGAAAGAAGTGGGGAAGACAGTCAGAATAGGAAAGGCTCAAACTGAAGAAAAAATTGCCAACTCAGTTAAGAAGGGGAATAAAACCTTTTATAGGTACATTAGGGAGCATAGAAAGGTTAAGGGAGGAATAGTGAAGATTAATAAAGGAGAGGGGAGGTGGGCAGAGGGAGACAGTGAAAAGGCAGAGATACTGAATGAATACTTTTGCTCAGTATTCACAAAAGAAGATGATGAGGAGTTACCTAAACCAGACAATAGAAGCACTCTGGGTAGGGGCGTTGACACCAGTCCATTTACAGAAGAAAGAGTCCTGAAAGAACTCCTAAAACTCAAGGTGGACAAAGCAATGGGGCCTGACGGGATTCGCCCTAGAATCCTAAAACAACTAAGGGAGGACCTAGTGACACCACTGACCACACTTTTTAACAAATCATGGGAGGATGGGGTAGTACCTGAGGACTGGAGGAGGGCAGATGTGACTCCCCTTCACAAAAGTAGGAGCAAGGCAGAAGCAGAAAACTACAGACCTGTAAGTTTTACCTCAGTGGTAGGGAAAATGATGGAATCACTTCTGAAAGAAAGAATTGTTGAGTACCTAGAGGCCAGCAGGGCACAGGACCCAAAGCAGCATGGATTTACAGCAGGAAGGTCATGTCAGATGAATCTAATTGATTTCTTTGACTGGGTGACCAAAGTGATAGACCAGGGAGGGGCTGTGGATGTGGCCTACCTAGACTTTAGCAAGGCATTTGACACAGTCCCACACAAAAGACTAATAACCAAGTTAGCCAGCCTGGGAGTGGGTTCCAGGATGGTAGCCTGGGAAGCAAACTGGCTGCGCAACAGGACACAGAAGGTAATAGTGAATGGAACACATTCCAAAGAAAGGGGGATTACTAGTGGAGTGCCTCAGGGCTCAGTACTGGGTCCAGCCCTCTTTAACATCTTTATAGGTGACATTGCAGAGGGTCTAGAGGGAAAGGTATGCCTCTTTGCAGATGACACAAAGATCTGTAACAGAGATGATACACAAGGGGGGGGTAGAAAGGATGAGAAGGGACTTGTCAAGGTTGGAGGAATGGTCAAACATATGACAACTTAGATTCAATGCAAAGAAGTGAAAAGGAATGCACCTGGGAAACAAAAACCCAGGAGAAGAGTACACAATAGCAGGGGAGGTACTGACAACAACAAAAATGGAAAGGGACTTGGGGGTAGTCATATCAAATGACTTAAAGGTGGGTAAGCAATGTGAGAAGTCAGTAAGGAGAGCCAGTGGGATACTGGGATGAATAGGAAGGGGCATCACAAGTAGAAAAAAGGAAGTGGTTATCCCTCTGTACAGACAGTTGTTGAGACCCCATCTGGAATACTGTGTGCAGTTTTGGAGACCCCATCTATGCAAGGACATAGACAGAATGGAAGCAGTCCAGAGGAGGTCAACTAAAATGGTACAGGGTCTGCATCAGAAACCATATGAAGAGAGACTGAGAGAGCTTAATATGTATACCCTTGATGAAAAAAGGGACGGGGGGACATGATAGAAACTTTGAAGTACCTCAAAGGAATCAACAAAGTCCAGGAGGGTAGCATCTTTCAGAAAAACAGATGTGTAAGAACAAGGGAGCACAATTTAAAGACAGAGGGGGGACGGCTCAGGGGTAATGTGAGGAATTTTTTTCACGGAGAGAGTGGTGGATGCATGGAACCACCTTCCTGGGGAGGTTGCTGGGTCTAAAACAGTGAGGGAATTCAAACATGCATGGGACAGACATAAGGCAATTGTAGTGGGGGGTTACAGGAAGTAGGCTGTTGGTTAACTAGAATCTGCAGCTTATCCAATATGAAGGGAAATGGGCAGACTGGGTGGGCCAAGTGGTCCTTATTTGCCGTCAAGTCTATGTTTCTATGTTTCTATGTTGGGGACAGTGTCAGTTTCTTCATGTCAGTAAAAATTATACCTGCATGTCAGTACACATCAAAACACATTCTCAGTAAACACTGACACATGCAAAATAACGGCCTCTATTCTGTGCAGTCATTTTATAGCAATTTTTTCATACTGTTCATTCCTGTTTCCTAATGTTTAAAGCCAAATTAGTAAAAACTAACAAACAATTTTAAAGCAGGAGTCCATGCCACAGTAAATATTTTTTTACATACTGTATGCCATTTTCTTTTCATTTCATTTCATTTTATTTTGTTAACTGGGAAAGAACACTGGAACTGGTCCTTTTTCAGGTTTGACCGGACACAGAACATGTTCAGTAACATCAAAAACACATCGAAACATATAACAAGTTCTGACAAATATATGAAATAAATTAAACAATGCAACTGCAAACATCAAGTGATTGTAAATATTCTTTAAAGTGCAATTTAAATTGATGCAGTGAGGAAGAGGAGCACAGACCATTTGGTAATATGTTAGTAAATGAATGATAGAGATGCAGTGAAATTAAATTTTGCGAGCGAAATCGGCAGTTTCGCTGGGCGAAATGCTATGTGAAATTGCGGCAAAATTTCGCAATTTCACGCTACATCACCACTAACCACTACAAGTCCAATTGAACCCCCAGCCCCACATACACAAGTTACCCTGCAACCCCCATTTGTTTTCATTAAAAATATAGCAACCTCCACTCCCTGGTGTCTTCTTGTCCTCCCGCCATCACTGGCCATTATAATATTAAATAAGCCCCCAAGTTACCCTGCACCTCTGTCTTTGCACTCATTCATTCTAATTCACTCAAGTGCTCAGTGGTGCTCAGTTGGGCTGCCGGCCATGGAGGTGAGTGGAGGGCTGTGCTGGTGGCCTGATCAGATTACTGGGGGAGCTGGGTGGTGCTGATATCTATTGATGGGGTAAGGGTCCACTAGACACCAGGGAGTGGAGGCTTTTTTTTTTTTTTTTATAAAACAGACAGAGGGGTAGGTAACTTTGGGGGTACTTATTTAATATTATAATGGCCAGTGATGGCTGGGGGAGAAGAGGGTGTTTTTTTTTTTAATAAAACAAATCGGGGGTGCAGGGTAACTTTGGGGGGAGAGAGTTCTCATTTAATATTATTATGGCCAGTGTTGGCCGGGGGGGATCCATTGGACACCAGGGTGAATTTTGGTCATTTGACAGTGGTCACGACATTTCACCGCGGGAGGCAAAATTACTCCTGCAGGCAGTGAAATTTCACCTGCAGGGGCAAAATTTTGCCTGCGAGTGAAATTTTGCTGGCTTGGGGGCAAAATTTTGTGTCCAACTGCGGGCAAAATTTTGCATTTCACCCAGTGAAATATTTCGTGGAATGCACTAATTACGCAAAATATTTCGCTGGGCGAAATTTTCCAGTTTTGAACATCCCTAATGAAGGGGCAGTAGCTGAGAAAGAACAAGCTCCAGCTTTAAAATAATGTATAGTGTCTTGAAGTAGGACACAATTAAAGGATAATAAATTATGTATAGGAGGCCTTGTGTCAATCAAATCCTTGTGTGGATAATTAGTAGATGAAAAAATAGATTTAAAGGCTTGACAACTGAAAAAATACGTAATCTTTGAGTAAAGAGCCAACAAACCAAAATTAGAATAGAATAGATCAGTGTTGAGTTTGATATGCACAATCTAAAACAAAATGACATATATTATTCTAAGTGACTGACAATTTACTTATCTTTTTAATTGATAAATTGAAATATAAACTGGCTGCATAATCCATAAGGGGTAATAAAGTACCAACAGCTATTGACCTACTACATTTCAGATTGCTGCTTTTCTCCTGAGTTGTGCCTCCCTCTATGTGGAATCTACTTTAGCAATTTTTAGATCTGAAACAATTATTGGTATGTATTATCAAATAAGCCTGCTGCAAAGTCCTAATCAATATTTTCAGCTGTTTTGAACATACGTTGTTTAATATCACATTTCTTACACCGATTTGGAAATGATTGTATGTTTGTGGGGGGGGTGGTGTGGCTCTCATGTAACCTTTAGGGTCAAATGACCAAACATTATATTATTTAAACTGGTGGTGGGAAACAGTGGTGTATTCTCTAAGACAGTCATCCGGACCTTAAACAAGCAGATTGTGGCCATACAGTATGTGAGAACTGATTAGAGAGAGATTGTCAGGTGTAGACCACATCAATGGTGGGGCACTTCTGGAAGTGATCGAATGTTGTGTAAGGAAGATTGCCTAAAGAAACAAACACAAAAGGCTGATCTGTTTGTTTTTTTAAAGATGGTGGGGAAGGCTTCGAGGGCAAAAATAAATGCTTTCATTTGGTACAAGAGGAACAATGGAAAGGAAGAATGGCTGGAATAGCAGGCTAGACTCAAAGAGGCAAGAATGGCAGTAAGGAGGGCAAAGGTAAACACAGAGTTGCAGATTGCTGAGGGTGTACAAGGTGGGACTTTTTTTTATTATTTATAAGAGGAGAAAATGGAAAAAGAGTTTGGATAATTAGGCTAGCAGAGGGGTGGAAGAGTCATTGAAAATGAAGAGCAGAAGGCAAACGTACTGAACAAGAACTGCTGCTCGGTATTCACGGTAGAGGATGATGGACCTCTACTTTAGAGTGGTATCAAGGCTGCCACACAGAAGGTTCAGGAAATGGGCCTGATAAAGTTAATGGTAGACTAGGTGGAAAAGGGACTGGAAGCCCTCATGGTACAGTAGATAAGACGCCAGGCCCAGATGGCCTATACCCAAGGGTACTTAGAAAATTGACTGAAAATGTGGTGGTGTCCTTAACCTGACTATTTCATGACTAACTGAAATCAGGAATGGTGCCAGCAGACTGGAGGTTCACTGATGTTGGGTTCACTTCACAAGGTGAGCAGGGAGGATCCTTCAAGTACAGGTCTGTCAGCCTTACCTCCATTGTAGGTAAGTTGAAGGAGACTTTAGTCAAAGAAAGCTTGGTGACCTACTTGGAGGATAATAGACTGCAGGACAGTGAACAGCATCGGTTTGTGTCAGGGAGGTCATGTCAGAATGACCTGAAACAGTTTTGTGACTGGGTTACTAAGGCACAAGTTAGAGGACAGGTAGTAGATTTGCTCTCTTTCAAATTCAGCAAGGCTTTCAATTTAGTACCCAACAGGAAGCTTGTGAAAATGTTAGAAGACCTGGGAGTGGAGTACGGTTTAGGCAGGTGTGTAGGAAGCTGGCTTGGGGGAGCAACAAAGAGTAGAAGTGAATGGGACCAAGTTGGCAGACAAGGATGGCTTGAGTGAGGTGCCACTGGGTTCAGTACTGGGATCTGTTCCTTTTTAATATGCTCATCAGTGACATAGGAAAGGTATCCAGGGCAAGTTGTGTCTATTTTCTGACAACACAAAGCTCTGCAAAGGGTAGATCATGAGGAAGGGGTGTGGGAGTGCTAGATGGACCCACAGAAGCTGGGGAGATGGTAAAGAACAGGCAGTTGAGATTCAATGCCATGTTAGATACATACCAGATACATGTTTCTGAGGGGTATACACAGGGTAAATAGTGAGGACCTGTTTGTAAGAAATAGGGATGCAATCATTAAGGACCATGATTGAAGGTTGGTGGGGAGTATGTTCAAGAGACACATGAAGATGTTTTACTTCATGGAAAGAGTGATATAACCATGGACCAGATTGCCAGCAGTAGTTGGGGAAACAGGTACTCTAACAAGTTTAAATGTAGCCAGGGCAGGGCAAGGGGACTCATATTGTAGTCCCTAGGGGGACAACACAGGGTGAGGGGTGAGGGAGCAGAGTAGAGGGAGACAACCCACCAGTAAAGATCACAGGTCAGTTGTGTGAGGTAGTACAGTATGGGCAGAATTGATGTACCTTTGGTCTCCTCCTGCCATTATGTCTAAGATGAACTACTTTAGCATGCAATGAGCATGACTTCCTGATCTCATGGACCACTGGGAAAACAAAAAATAAGGGTCCAATCTCAGAAGCATTGTGCACCCACAAAGCAGTGCTTAGCAGGGGCTGGTGGTATGTGAAAGAACTGTTCCAAACATGTGGAGACCTCCCCTCTTAAACTGTGCAGAATGTGGAATGTTGTCAGCAGAAATCATGTGGTATAGCAATTCCAGTTCTTAAATGAATTTAATTTTTAATTCCTCTTAATGCCAAAAAAGCATTTCTATGTAAACCACAAAATAATGTTCCACAGACTATGTAATCCATGAATTTGAGGAAATTAATTTGCAGTTTACATAAGGTGAAGAATACAATTTTGCATGCAACATTTTGCTTGTGAAATTTCATAATTCCACTTTAGATGTCATTCTGCACCATTAGGAGGAATTTCTGAAATTCCACAGATCTGTAGTGGAAGTGGAATTTGAAAATTCAGCACAGGTCTACTCCACATATCTACAGCCCTGGATGGACTCCCCATTGTGCACCCAATACATGCTACTGACACAACTATGCATGCAAATGGGTTGAGGCAGGCATAGAGGTAGGGGTGTGATTGTGCCCAATTCCTGAACAAATCTCCATGGTGAAGAGAGCCTGTGGGGGGGGGGCAAGCTATGCAGCCTAAGCACCTGCCATGGTGCTTACATACCCCCTCTGCTTGGCCAAATGACATAACTGAATGCCCAATCAGCCTCCCCTCAATGTGCCACAACCCCTGGAGCCATCATGGTGGGCTGGGGGGCATTCTGGCACAGGTCTCAAAATATTAGTTTTGGGTAGTGTCCCCTACAAGGAAATGGCAGTCTTTGGAGAATTGCTGAATCCCATGGTCTCCAACTCCATGCAGAATAGGGGATCCACTGAAGTCTGGCACAGCTCTGCCCCCATGCCACCCACTGCACCAGTGCAAGGCTCTGTACATACCGAGAGTGGTGAGCAGGGGCTGTGGATGCTATCCAGTGCAGACTGGCATCCAGGTGCAGAGGAATGTAACTTGGTTATGCATTAATTATGGTTATCCTGTTCAACTTTGGGTGCCAGACCCTAACTCTAGGTTATAGAATGTAAGCTCTAGCATGGTGAACATACAAAAGAAATCTGAAATCATAAGAGTGGATATGTACATAAAACGTAACAGCAGAGGCCAACATCAAGGATTGCAATGGCGTGCATAACCATGTGCATACATTTTTCAACATAAAACGTTGCTTTAAATGTAAAAAGAACTGACTACACAAAAGGGTAGATTTTCCATTTGCATGTAAGGTTCTCTGCCAGGACTCAGAGTATAACATATGCACAGGCAATATAGAAGGAATTTAGCAGACAATTAAAGGCCCACACATAATGTGACATAAAATACATTGAAAGATTACAATTAGCCAAAAAAAACGCCTGGTTAAATAAATAACTATGCTACATTTTTTTAACATGAAAGGGGATTTGTCCAATCAAATTTCTTTTGGTAATGTGATCCAGGGGCCGAGGGCTATAAGTGCAATACCTTGACCAGCTGCTGACTTTAACCTAGGGGATGGAACAACTACTGTAACAGCCCATGACCCTTGGAATGGATAACTTCCGTAGGTTCCTAGGGGGTTGGAGCTTGTGGAGCTTGAGGGGAGGCTGGGCTGTTCTTGGGTCTTATGGTCAACAAAAGCACCTTGTAGTTGATCCACTGCCTGACTGGCAGCCTTCACAGAACTAATAGATTGGTGGTGCTATGTTTCTTCTTTCCAATGGAAGTAAGAAGCCTCACAGCTGAATTATGTGCAAGAGTCTGATAATGGATCTGTCCACTATTTAACTAGTTTTAGAGGCAATTATAGCATTTCTAGTGTGATACCTTAACTAGGCTCCTCAGATTGGCAGAATACAGAAAAGGGTGCTGTCTGAGAACATTTTTGAAACTGGAAAAGCAGTCCTTGACTACTGTTGACAAGTGGAATTTGATTGCCCACCACTCATCAATGACTATTTCCTGATGATGAATCATCTTTGCTGCCTAAACAGTATCTCATCAAGAATGGGGAGACTTTGGCTGTGCAACCTTTCACTGTCTGCTGCTATGTGCAGAGACCTGCTTATCTGATCTGACAAGTAACAGCTCTGTTTTTCCTAGATTTAGTTCCAGATGCAGTACAAACACATTACTGAATCACTGGAAACAGAAAATCATTTATTTATATTTTTCTATCTATGCAATGCATTGTAGCTTACTCAGTCAGAACCACAGAGACACAAGGCAAGCCTGTTAGCTGTGGGTGGGCTGCTCAAGAGTTGCATAAGTACATCTAGATACAGATGTGCAGTTCCTTTGAAGAACGAAAAAAAAAAATTAAGGACTTGTGAAACAAGAACAGAGCTTATGAGTTTAATTAAATGTCCCTTTGAATAACAGACTGAAAATGTTTACTTGGCAAACAGTCTGCATTTGAAAAATATAATTGCAGATTGTTTAATGGGTTTTTTAGCACTTCATTGCTGGTAATGAAACATTCAGTGTTTAAATTCGATAGAAGGCATTGGTGTTCGACCCAGGAAAAATTTACAAGCATAATACATGCATATGTTATCTACTCTATATGTATAAATAACTACTGCAAGATAGTGTATTGATTTTAAGGGCAAGGAGTTACTGACTAAACTTGATAAAGTCAGCAACAAGAACATTATTGTTCATGTACTATATGAATTGTTTTTGTATCAACACACTCATACAGTTTAATTTGTAGCTTTCTCAGACACAGTAACAATGGAAAAGTAATTTTTATTGCTTCACATCATTTTATCATGGCAGCTACTTCAGTTAACCCTTAGGCAGCTGACAGAATTAGAATGTATTGGAATCATAGACTGATACAGTATATCAGTCCATGATACAGCAAGACGTAGAAGAGTTGTTAAAGGTTGTAATTTAAAAAAGGAAAAAGAAAACTGTCAATCTTCAACCCATCCATACAATAAATAATTCATGATAGCAGGTTGCTTATTGCTTTTAAAATGGATTTATGTTCTTCTACTTTATTGTACAATAATGGTATGGGGGGCTTGAGACTTTAGAAGTGTAATGAATTCATTTCCATGATCTTTGCATCTCATTGTTATATCCAAATCAGGAGCAGTACACCACAGACAGTAGTGTTGAAATCTGAATTCCTAGCCATCTGTCTCTTTGACATGTTTTCTGTCCTCTTTTTCCCTGATACACTACAAGTAATACATAAACATGAAACATGACAGGGTATGTGCTGTGCTAGACTGACACACCTTAAGTGTTGTGATACGCAGAGTGAAACTAAATTCTTTCAGTCTCTCTGGAGTACATTAATCCAGCCCAAAACAAAACAAACTATGGTCAGAGCCGATATGGCTGTGGAGAGCATATGTGAGTAGCAAGAGTATGGAAAAGAATATGCAGTGCTTTCGCTGCACCGGAGTCAGCTGTAAGTAATACTGCAGCAATTACAGTACTGTGCATGTGTAATACTTGCACATGTGAAGTTTGTCCTGTAGTCAGGCCTGCATAAGTTAGTGATGTTGACATAACTATGTATGCACAATAGTCATGCATGTACAGTTTAAGTCAGCATCACCATGTTGCACTTGGTGGCCATCAGTACTGCAGTTGCAGAACAGAAAAGTAGTGTGCCAGGAAGTGTATATGTTTATACGACCCATGGAGGGGAAGGGCTTCATAAACAGAATCACTGGAAACTATGTCGGAGCACTGTGGTGGCACATCAGATGGCGGTCTGGGTACATGCTTTCACAGTGCTGTTATACAAATCTGATGATGGCATAACATCCATGGAGCTTGGCCCATGCAGCCATAGAAATCAGATTCAGGTCAGGAGGAGTCTATTAACAAACTAGAGATCTGGTCTGGGACTTGCTCGTCATCACAGTCACTTTCTCATTCTTTTCTAAGCAGTACTTTCTGGCAAACAAATGTGCCTTAACCATATTGATCTCAGTGTTGGTAGACTATGTCTGGTTTTCCCCTGATTGTATTAGGCAGGGGCAGTAGTAGTCTTGAAGCTGTAGCTGCCGGTGGTGGCATGCTCTGGAAAAAAGTGGTCCCCATGCTCGCCTGCACATTTTAGAAATTATGCCTTTCCTTGTTTTTGCTGTAAAGAAACTGACCCCATTTAACATAAAACCAAGGAGTCAGTTATGGCCTCCACCCTCCCTTTTTACTTCTAGTGAGGAATGTAAGTATGGGTTTGCATCAGATGTACAGTGGCAGCCATAGATGCAAAATATTGTTAAACATTAATCAACTGTGAGTAAAAGCTCTTTTTTTGAATGTGTGCTTTCTTAATGTTGCTAGTACCACTCCACCCATGTGTATTCTGCCCTTGGATTTCTGTACCCCAAGTGCATCATTTTACATTTTTGTGTTCGGCACAAAAATGCCTTTCAAATGATGGTATTCGCTAATCTAAATTCTATAGCTTTTTAAGTTTCCTCGCATGTGTGCAAGAAAAATCTTGTGGTAGAACAACATTTCAGAGGAGTTTCAGGGACGAGTCTGATGAACAACAATCTTCAGATGGGTTTGTCCCTGGTAGATCAATGAGCATGCAACCTGACAGTTACACTAGTCACAGTTTCACAGCTGGAATCCGTTCTCTAATTGAAAGAAATAAAGTGTTTGAATGAGAGCGCTTCATTCCTTTCATTCATGCCCATACTGATCTTACTGCTTGTCTCCCCACCCATCCTGCAGATGTCTGGGTACCCAGCCATACACTGCATCCCCTGCTCTCTGTGCCATAAACAGTAAACGGTTGTAGCAGTAAAGAACAAATAAATATTATTTATCCTTAGCCAGACAGATGTCCGCGTTGAACTTGTTTATGTTTCTGTGTGAATGACAGTGTGTGTTCTTGTCTCTGAGCTCCTCTCTCTCCAGTACTTCATGTGTACCACAATACCCAGCCTGAGCATTGATCTCTGTGATAGTACTCACTGACCTGCCCCGTGGATCTCCTAGTGTCCATGCTGCCTCAGTATGCCCCCTACCCCACTACATAATACAAGGAGCAAGAGAGCTGAGAAGTGAGGCAACATTGCCTGCAGAGCTGTAGCTTAACCCTGGACAGCAGGGAGAGAGAAACATGGGCTGCAGGGACAGACACTGAGAAGAAGAGGCATCAGTTCCCCCCCAAAGAGAGCACAGGATTGAATGAAGTGGTGAGTGGCATCAGTGTCAGGCACAGAGCAGAGAGGGAGCCCCCAAACAGTGACAGCAACATGCTGAGATGTAGCAAGAAAGTGGGATTAGAGTGATCACCAGGTGACAGGCTGTCACTATTGCAGCACCACCTTGGCAGTGTGAAATTGGGGTCAGTGCAATGTAGTGACCATAAACATGACAATCCGTGGCTCCCAAACCTGCACCTGAACATTCATTTAAATGGGTGGTCTGTCTCCTAGCAGAGTCTACTTCCCCCCCCGAGAGAGATACAGCAACAGTGAGAGCCGCTTCCAATGCAGCATATATGTGCAGGTCCAATCTGTTCCAGTCAGAGACAGTGTCAACACCCCCCAAGCAGAGAAGTGGAGTACAGTGTGTGCCCAAGCTTGGTTGCCATCCATTTTATTTCTGCTCACTCTTCTGGGACCTTACTGTTGGTCTGACTCTCTCTTTGTCTTTCTGAAGCTCATTGAAAGCAGACAGCACATACAGAGAGGCAGAGAAAGCGGCAGCAAGAGTGCCATGACCAGGACAGAGAGCAGTGTTGCAGAGTTTTCCTTTCACTGTGGGGAGGGAGAGAGAGAGACCAGGAGAAAGAGAGAGAGAGAGAGAGAGAGAGAGAGAGAGAGAGAGACCAGGAGAGAGAGACCAGGGAGAGAGAGACCAGGAGAGAGCTAGTATAAAACAAACTTGGTGTATCTATTCCACAACTGCACAAAAGGAGCACCCAGACAGAGCCAGAGACAAATATGTGGGTCACATGTCTGCCCCTTCAAATTGACTAACACAGTATAGGGTAGCACTGGATGGGCACACCTGGGTAGTTTGTGCCCCTACAGCTCCAGCTTACATCAACACATATGGAACAATATGCAGTAGCCACAGACTGATGTAGTTTACTAATCTTTCCCTCCACACTCGTCCCACTCCACACAGGTTGGCACAGTGTCAGCATGTCTCATTTGGTAGCACATCTGCCTCTGGACCAGAAGGTTGTGGGTTCTCGTCCCACACCAGGATGGACTTGCACCTAAAAATCGCTGGCATCCGAGTGCAGTATTGGAGGGGTGCTGTACTGCTGGGGTGTGCCGTCCTTCGGATGAGACGTTAAACTAAGGTCTCTTCTTCCCATTCTGGTGTTGTCCTGGTGGGTGTTCAAGTGGAAGTATAAGAACCCAGGGTACTCTTCGTAAAGAGCAGAGAACATTCCCAGTGTCCTGGCCAACATTCCTCTTCCCATAAACTGGTTCATGCAATTATCCAGGCTGTGTGTGTGGGTGATGATGTGCGATATGGCTACCACCACACATTCAGTCACTTCACTATCAGTCTAGCTTTGCTTGTAAAGTGCTTTGGGATACTGTGCATGAAAAGCGCTATATAAATGCTGAAAAAAAAAAAAAAACCTTAGGGTGGGCAGCCAAAGGTAAACAGTGGACTGTGGCTTGGCAGAAGTTAGTGATTGGTGTCCCCTCCACAACCATCCCACCACTGCACATTTGCTGCCCCATCCAGAGACAGAAATGTGAGCTGCACATTTGCCATGCCACACTTGTTTCTGTCTAGCCTGGTGGGCACCAGGTGGGTGGAAATAGGGTTGTGGTCCAGATCCTTTGGGTGGCCTGAGGCCATTATGCACCTAACACATCTTTCCACATTTCTGCACATGTGAAGTATTTTCTCCTTCCATTCCACCTTCTGCATGTTAGGAGTACTCTGCAGGAGCCAATGACAGATGTGGTTCACACATCTGTCCATCTTCACCCATCCGAGTTCCATGAAAGCTGGCACTGACATTGGGTGGGCTCCAGGTAGGTGGCTCTGGGAGAATGATGCCCCATCCCTCCATTCCACCTCCACATAAGGGTAGCACCCTGCAGCAGTCAGGGATATAAATGCAAGTTACACATCTGACCCTCCATACCCATACCTGCTCCACCAGAGCTATCATGAAGGTTGGAGTGGGCTTTGGGTGACTGGCACTTCCTCACCCTATGCAATATCTCTACATTTGCAGAACACTCTGCTTCAGCCAGAGGCTGTCCCACCTAACGTGCTTTACCCATGAAGAGCACTCTGAGGTACTGAGATATAAAAAATGTTGATCTTGTATCTGCCCATCCACAACTGTTCCCACTCTGCTAGGTGAGGGGGTATTTCTGAGTGACTGCTGCCCCCTCTTGCACTCCTGCATATCAATCCAGTACTTTACAACTGTCAGAGAAGAGATGTGGATTGCACATCTGCCTCATCATAAACTGTACCCATTCCAAAAAGTTTCACACACAGGATGGAGTGGGATCTAGGATGGTGGACTTTAAGTCACTGTTCCCCCCATCCCATCTCCACACATGAGGAGCACTCCTCCCCCTCCATTACACATTTTCATATAGAGAGCACTCCTCCCCTCCTTGCCTCTTTTGCCTATGGGGAGCAATTCTCCTTCTCCAGCCCTCTTCCACATGGTGGACATAGTGTCTTATGTAATCATATTTGGTCTCGGTGCTTGTTGAATGCAACATTGTACATATTGTATATGCTAATGTAAAGAAAATTGCTTTATTTTATTTTTTTTTTTTATTTATTGGATACAATCGGAATTACAATATTTTGAGTCACAGACTCTTTTGCGAAGGCTCCACGTCGGTTACAGAGGGTGGAGGGTAGACAAATACAGAGAACGCACAGTAAACAGGTAGAAATTCATAAAACAGTACTGCAAGTGCAGTCTAGGCATAATCTTAGTTAACTGGTGGTAGTAGCAGGCATCAATACAAGATAACCCTTGTCAGAGAGGTAAATGATGCTGACTCTTGGGATCTATCGGGACCTTGTGTCATTTTATTGGGCGTATGAAAATACCAGAGGAGGGCAGAAAGTTAGCCACAGTCACATTTTTCTGACTCCAGGAGTTGTACTCTGAGGGCTGATTTGAATTGAGAGAGGCTAAGGGTCTGAGAGATGGGGGGGTAGAGTGTTTAGCCAAAGAGGGGCAAGGTAGCGGAAAGATCTTTGCCCAAGGGATGTTCTACAGTGGGGGACCAGGAATGAGGAGGATGTTGTGAGTCTAGTGTTACGCCTGGGGGGGAGGGCTACGCTGACTATTGGGAGAAGGCCGATGGGAGCCAGCTGGAGAAGGATCTTTTTCGCTAGAACGCAGGAGTGGTACTTAAGTCTTCCTTGGAAGTTTAGCCAACCAGCCAGAGTATAGAGCTCACAGGTATGTGTCAATCTGTCACACCTGGCGACTAGGCAGCAAGCTTTATTCAAAGCAGTGTTGATGCTATGAAGGGCTGTTTGGTCCACAGAGCCATATATCACTATCCCATAGTCTATTAGGGAGAGGATAGAGGAGGTGAACGCAAGTTGCATGGCCTGGGAGGGTAAGCAATGTTTAAGTCTGTAGAGGATACCCACTCTAGTGTTAACAGCAGAGGAGAGAAGTTGCATGTGATGATGGTAGGAGAGGGAGGTGTCTAATGTAATTCCCAGGTATTTAAAATATGTAACATGTTCAAGTGGGGCGCCTTGTTTGTTTTTGATTAGGAGAGCTGACTGGCTGTGTGGACTTTGTCTGTGTGCAAAGATCATGGATTTTGTTTTTTGATAGTTGATGATCAGGCGGTGTTCAGTGAACCAGGTTTCTAGCTCCCTGAAAAAACCCTGAAGAGCTTGTTGGAGGGCGCTCGGCTGTGGGTGTTTCCAAAACACTACCGCATCATCAGCGTAGAGTAACAGGTTACCGCTACATGGCTTGGACTCATAATTTTAATTTATATTATGTGTCCTTACTTTTTGTATCTCACACCATGTATTGTTTTTATCATTGCTTGTACAAGGGACCTCCTTGCAAATGAGCTTGCTCAATGGATTTTATGCTTCCCAATAAACTTGAACTTGAACATGGAAAGCACTCTTCTTTCCATTCCATCTCCACACATAGGTATCATTGATCCACCTCCATCCCACCTCCATACATTGTGAAAACTCATCCCCTGACCCTTCCAGTGCTTCTCCCACTACATTTCACCTCCCCTACATGGATAGCACTTCTCCCACTGCATCCCATCTCCTGCACATAGGGAGTACTCCTCCCCCTCCATTCAACCTCCACACATGGGGAGCTTTCCTCCCACTTTATGTAAGTTCTGTACATGGGTAGCACTCCACTCATTCATCCCACCGGTGGAGCTGAGATGTAATGAGTGGGTTTGCACTGGGAGATGGTGTCAGTACCCCTCCCCACCTCTCTGACTGAGAGAAGTACCCCCTAAATCAATCTTTATTCTTTTATCCACTCACCACTTTTCTGCTGATTATCCTCCTGTATGTTTGCCTTACCAGTTGCTCCCCTCCCAAGATAGGACTACAGGCCACTAGGCCGGGGCATATTTTTCCTCAGCCTCTCCTGTCTTCTCTTCAGACCACACTGCCAGTCCAACCAGAGTCCAGCACAGTCAAAAAGACACACTGCACGTTACTCGCAGCTCGGTACTGGACGGATCAGTTCTTTCTCTAGTAGACTATACTTCAAGTTCTCCCACAGTTCAACTGAGGCTAGAGAAGAGCAGCACACAGTCCCATTCTACCACCATGACAGTCAACAAGATACCACAACTTGCTCAGCGCTGTTCAGATGATGCAGACTAGGTGGGCAAGCAGTCCTTATCTGCCATCAAAGTCTATGTTTCTATGCAGCACAGCAGCACACTCACTATCTGTCTCACCAGGCTTCTCCTGCTCTCTCTGTTAATGATGTCTCCATTTCCCCTAGCCATCAATGGTCCCATGCATGCACATTGTGTTGCAGCTAGCTCCAGCTGCTATGTAGACTGCTGAGACACTGAGATTTTTAGCAGCTGAGCCTGAGCCAACCCAAAAACAAAATACAGGAATCTGAAATTTTCTGAGGTAATTTCGGGAGGTGGGGTGAACACCCCCTGCCTACACTCATGCAATCCACAACAGTTCAGACACATGCAATGCTTACACTTGAAGGCACTCCTCCCAGCTCACCCAGCTCCCCTGCCTACCCCAGCACACAAGTGAACACCAACCATGACCCCTCCCACTTCCTCTGCAAGCAGCAAGGTTTCCTCACTCTCAAGCAATCAGTCCTGTACAAGTAACAGAGTCTGGGGTCCAGGGCTGCAGTCAGACCTGCTCCTGTAATGGAGCTCAAACCTGCCTGAATACAACAGGAGAGCTAAACTGAGTTCCCTTAATCCCTACAGATGGAGGACTGCTGCACAGATGATTGTTATAGCCACTCAGGCACCACTGGGAATTTAAAACAAGAGCTGGCTATGGCAGGCAGTCTGGCATCTGCCTCTTCCTCCTCCTCCTACATTGACTGCTTGCAGCACTTGCCCAGCTCCTCCTCTGCTACCACTGCCCACCAATGGTCAATAGTGTTGGTGGGTGGCCCTGTTGGAGTAGTCAAGTGAGCTGCTTGACTTGTTACTAGCCCCTGCAACCAATAATCTCTTTTGACTTCCTTCTGTGCCTGGTTGCATTTGCTTGTTTTCAAACACCCAATAAACTTTTTTTCAAGTGTCCAGTTAGATACAGAATATTAAATATATCAAAATAAAATACAATTGCTTTGAAGAAGATAGAAGCCTTTACTATGGCTTAGCTTCAATGTATGGTTGAAGAACACTGAAATCTCATCTTGATTGTTTTACTTCCTTATTGCTATTTTGCATTTTCAGGTTAAAGCAAATATAATAAAATACAATTTTGGGGGGGAGAAGATAGAAACTTTTATTATGGCTCTTTTTGATTTGATCCACTCATACTGAAGAGCTGAAGCAGTGAGATCACTGTGATTTTGGCAGCCTTGCACCATTCTTCTGATCCTAAAAATATATATCACATTGGTCGTATAATTGTAGGTCTGTATTCAAATGGCTTTAATTCATTATAATTACACATTAAGAAGAATGGTCTTAATGAGTTCATTTAAGATTTCATAATTTGACTTTTGCAATTTTAATGACCTCCCAATCCTAGAGTCTTCAATTTGTTTTATCTAAACATTTCTTTGCTCAGTTCATGAATATTCCAATAAGATTTAGAATAAAATTAGTTTAGAAAAAAACTGTATAAACTTTGAGTTTGATTTTGTGCAATATTAATTTCTCTCTGAGTTGAAAATGCATAGGAGATTATTTGTACATACTTTTGTATTTCTCCACACTTTTACTTCGGAAATTTATTAAAAAAAAAATGTGAAAAAATAACACTTGACCTTTTGCACAGGTTTTGACCTCCTGTAAAGGGAATGGCTTAAAACTTATTTAGGAGTCATTCAAGAGTTATCTAAAAGTCAAGATTTAGTAAACTATACATTTAATGCATTTTGATAATAGAAGTTGCCAAAGAGGACATAATAAATGAAAACTCCATGTTGCAGCATAAATGCCTATATGTTTTACAGACAGCTAATGTTTTTCTTCTCTGCCTTCCTTCTTCCTCCTTTCTGGTCAGTGTCAGCTTCACATATATATCTCATATCTTGTTGCTGGCTAATAATTACTAAAATTAATCTGCTGCTTTTGTTCTGAACAGATTTAACATGATCCCATCCTGAAAAGATCTTATGTGATCCCAATAAGCAGATCATTTTGTTTCAAGCTGGTAAGCACTAAAGAATTCCATTGAAGTACTAGTAAGTCAGGATCTCCTGTTAAATTAGACATGACAAGATTGTCTGGTATCCTTTCACTTAAAGTGGCATAGTGCTTTAGAGAAATGAGGCTGTTATAAGTGCAATGGGAGTTAGGCAAAGCAAATGTAAATATCTCTAAAAGTACACAAAGTACATACAAAATCATCAGTATGAAAGTTCTTCAGGAAAAAAAAAGACCTTTCAAACCAGCATAGCTGCAATACTGAACATAGGATTTGCAAGAAAGCGAGTTGTGCTCACAACGGAGGGAGGTGAACCTTACAATTGTCTTTGGTTTGTAGCAGATATTCTGCAGGTGGAGGCTACTTCGAACTGAAAGATAAAATAAGGAACTTAGAATTATCAGGAAAAAGACAGTCTTTGTTACAATTCTTAAGATTTTCAGTGCAGGAAGAGTTTAAACCCTGGGCTAAGAATTTGTCATAAATCCTGAAATAAGTGCAGGTACAGGTTGTGTATTTGACCCAGACAGTGCCCTAGGGGATGGAAACTGTTTTTTGTGTTTATCTGTGTGTGCCTTAAAAGGAAATTCCAGACTTTATCAGGAAGTGCTTACATCATAGCTACTTATCAGCCAATAGCTTTGGTAACAGACCTGAGAACAATAGTATTATAAGCAAGTGTTTTATAGCAAACTCATCAGAACAGCTAATATTTTTCAAGTCAAACTACCTCTGGCTGGAAGCTGCAATACTGAACATAATATTTGCAAGAAAGCTAGTTGTGCTCACAACAGAGGGAGGTGAACCTTACAATTGTCTTGGGTTTGTAGCAGATATTCTGCAGGTGGAGGCTACTTCTAACTGAAAGGTGAAATAAGGAACTTAGAATTATCAGGAAAGACAGTCTTTCAAGCAACAGAGGGAGGTGGATCTAGCTTTACGTTTGTTACAATTCTTAAGATTTTCAGTGCAGGAAGAGTTTAAAGCACAGCTGACTTATTTTGGGGCTGACTGCTTTCAGATCACAAACCAAAAGGCTGTTTTGGGGCTGGGGGGGGTTACCTGCGTCTGACTTGGATGTCTGGATTTTTCTCTGTTTGATTAGCAGGGTATTTTCTCTGTCAAATTGTTGTGTAGGGTATCTTGCTGACAGGAAGGCACTCATCTCAGCGTGGGGTCAGAGCTCTTAGCTGATTGTTTTGTGAGGGCACAGTTTAGGCCCAACCCCTAACACCCCTCACCCCACCCACCCCTGGGAATAGTTCCTTTGTACCTGGGGTTCTGACATCATTTCCTCAAGAGTGCAAGGTGCATATCACTGTCATATCCTCTCTAGCACACTGCACTGACAATATAAGCATACACATTATATAATATATATATCTCTATAGAACAAACCAAACACACACACAAAAAAAGTAGATAAACATGTGGGGAGTAGTTCAATATAATGGCTGTGGGGCAGCAGTCTTCCGGGAGTCCTTCTGGAGGCTGAGATGCTGCCCTATTTGCAGACAACTCTCTGCCCTGAGGGAGGAAGTTGCCCGTCTTCAGGCCACACTGGACAGTAGTAAGGGAACCTTCCCCCAGGCCACACTGGACAGTAGGAAGGGAACCTCCCATCCAGGGAGCACCAGAGCCACCACCACTACCTCAGAGGTTGCAAAGAAAGCACAGCAGTTGGAGCACAGTGGGCTCAGGGAGGGCGAGGATGGTGGAACAGAGGCACACCCAGTCAGTTGTTCCACTCCACAATCCATACACCATTCTGGGGGAGCATAGCTCACCTATGGATGCACCCACAGAGGAGACTAAGGAGGCTGAGGACAACTGTCACAAGGGAGGCCCACAGGAAGGAGGCAGAGGACACCACAAGGAAAGGAAGTAGCTCCTGGTGGGGGACTCAATTATTAGGGGGACTGAACTGGGGGGAGCAGGGGAAACTGAAGTAAGGTGCCTGCCTGGTGCCATGGCTTGGAGGGACAGGAAGCACATCCTCAGGATCACGAAAACAGCTGTACGGGAGTCTGAGCTGGATTTCATTGTCCACCTAGGCACAAATGACTTGGCTCAACATGAGATTAGAGCAGTGCAGAAGGACTTTGTAGAATTGGGGAGGGGCCTAAGACAAGTAGCACACAGAGTATCCTTCTCAGAGGTGCTGCCTGTCAATGGCATGAGTGAGGTGAGGGTACTTTGCACCATGCAGTTTAATGAATGGTTGAAAAAATGCTGTGGAGCACAGGGGTTTGGCTTCATTGGGGACTGGGGTTCCACCTGGAGGGACACCAGCCTATACTGGCAGAATGGTCTGCATCTGTCCAGGAAGGGAGCAAGTCTTTTGGGCAATTGGTTTAAATGCTTCATTGGCAAGCTTTTAAACTAGTCAAGGGGGGAGGCACTGATAAGCAGCAGGAAAATCCCAGCCTCTCCCTACAAAACAGGGTACTAAATGAGAAAAAGACCGAGGTAGAAAGGTCAGTGGGGGATGCTGCTACAGAAGGTAAAGCCATCAAAAAATGGAGAGCAATGAGTACCAATGCCTGTAGTCTGAGTAACAAGCTTCCTGAATTAGTGGCCTTGCTGGAGGAGGAACATCTGGATATCATGGCAGTCACAGAAACATGGTACACACAAAATCATGACTGGGACATAAACATACCAGGATACACTATCTACAGGAGGGACAGGGAGGATAAAAGAGAAGGAGGAGTAGTTCTTTACATAAGGGAAGGAATCAAAGCAACAGAACAAAAGGGAAAACAGGGAGGAGAAGAAGCACTGTGGGTCAATTTGGATGCAGGCAATGGCACCACAATCCGCACAGGGGTTGTATACAGACCCCCTTCTCAGGGGGAGGAAATGGACAAGGAAATGATAGAAAGTATACTTAGAATGGTAGAAAAAGGGGAGATATTGCTGATGGGTGATCTGAATATGCCAGATGTTAACTGCAGTGCAGTTGCAGCAGCCACTTCGAAGAGTGTGGTTATTCTAGATGCCCTACAGGGCACATGCCTTAGACAACTAGTACTGGAGCCCACTCGAGAGGGAGCAATCTAAGACCTGGTTCTCTCAAAAGGAGAAGAAGAGAAGATCACAGATGTAGAAGTGGGTAGCCATCTGGGAACTAGCAACCATCGAACAGTATGGTTCACAATAAACACAGCAATAGAGTCAAGCCATACAAAGGCAAAAGTACTGGACTTTAGGAGGGCTGACTTTGCCAAAATGGGTGAGTGCCTATGGAATGCACTAGCAAATGAGCAGGAAGGAGGGGGTGGAAGAACAATGGGGAATAATAAAAACTGCCATCACAGAGGTAACAAGCCTTTGTGTGAAGCAAATAAAATGAAACGATGTAAGAAACCACTATGGTTCTCAAAGGAAGTGGCAGTGAAGGTTCAAGAGAAAAAGAAAGCATTCAGGAAGTACAAGGAATCACAGAAGGAGCAGGACAGAGAACTGTATCAGTTAAAGCAAAAGGAAACTGGGAAGGCAGTCAGAACAGCAAAGGCCCAAACCGAGGAAAAGATAGCCAACTCAGTTAAGAAGGGGGATAAAACCTTTATAGGTACATCAGGGAGCAAAGGAAGACCAAGGGAGGGATAGTGAGGCTTAATAAAGGGAGGGAAGGTGGGCAGAGGGTGACTGTGAAAAGGCAGAGATACTAAACAAATATTTTTGCTCAGTATTTACAAAGGAAGAGGGGAAGGTACCTGAAACAAACAGTAGAAACACTCTGGATACAGAAGTTGATACCAGCCTTAAAACTGAAGGTGGACAAAGCAATGGGACCTGATGGGATTCATCCCAGAATTCTAAAAGAACTAAGGGTAGAACTAGTGACACCACTGACTACCCTCTTTTACAAATCATGGGAGGATGGGGTGGTACCTGAGGACTGGAGGAGGGCAGATGTGATTTCCCTTCACAAAAGTGGGAGCAAGGCAGAAGCAAGAAACTACAGACCTGTTAGTTTAACCTCAGTGGCAGGGAAAATGATGGAATCACTTCTGAAGGAAAGAATTGTCAAGTATCTAGAGGCCAGAGGGGCACAGGACCGAAGGTAGCATGGATTCACAGCGGGAAGGTCATGCCAGACAAATGTGATAGATTTCTTTGACTGGGTGACCAAAGTAGTAGATCTGGGAGGGGCTGTGGACATGACCTACCTAGACTTTAGCAAGGCATTTGACACAGTCCCACACAAAAGATTAATATACAAGTTAGCCAGCCTGGGAGTTGGTCCCAAGATGACAGCCTGGGTAAAGAATTGGCTGGAGAATAGGACACAGAGAGTAGTAGTAAATGGAGTCCACTCTGAAGAAAGGGGGTTACTAGTGGGGTACTGCAGGGTTCAGTATAGATCAGTCCTCTTCAATGTCTTTTATGTTTACATTGCAGAGGGACTGAAGGAAATGTTGTCTCTTTGCAGATGACACAAAGATCTGCAACAGAGTTGATGCACAAGGTGGGGTGGAAAGGATGAGAAGGGACTTGGCAAGGTTAGAGGAATGGTCAAATGTATGGCAGCTTAGATTCAATGCTAAGAAGTGCAAGGTAATGCACCTGGGAAACAAAAACCCAGGGGAAGAGTACACAATGGGGGTGAGATACTAACAACAACAAAAATGGAAAAGGACCTGGGGTTAGTCATATCAGATTACCTAAAGGTAGGCAATCAATGTGAGAGGGCAGTAAGGAGGGTTGGGGGGGATACTGGGATTCATAGGGAGAGGCATCACCAGTAGAAAATAGTAAGTTATTATCCCTCTGTACAGACAGCTGGTGAGACCCCATCTGGAGTACTGCGTGCAGTTCTGGAGACCCAATCTCCGAAAAGACATAGACAGGATGGAAGCTGTCCAGAGGAGGGCAACTAAAATGGTGCAGGGTCTGCACCAGAAGACATGAAGAGAGACTTAAGGAGCTTAATATGTATAGCCTCGAGGAAAGGAGGGAGAGGGGGACATGATAGAAACTTTCAAGTACCTCAAGGGAATCAACAAAGTCCAAAAGGGTAGCATCTTTCAAAAAAAGAGGTGTGCAAGAACAATGGGGCACAATTTGAAGATAGAGGGGAGTGGCTCAGAGGTAATTTAAGGAAGTATTTTTTCACAGAGAGGGTTGTGGATGCATGGAACAGCCTTCTGGAGGAGGTTGTGGAGTCAAAAACAGTGGTGGAGTTCAAGCATGCATGGGACAGTCATAAGACAATTTAGGGGTGGGGGGTAGAAGAAGTAGGCTGCTGGTTAACTAGGATCTGCAGCTTATCCATTAGGTAGGGAAATGGGCAAACTGGGTGGGCCAAGCGGTCCTTATCTGCCATCAAATTCTATGTTTCTATGTTTCTATGTTTCTGTTTCTATTCATTAAGCTGCACTAATTATATTTTTTAAACTATGGCCGTCTGATTACCTGAATTTTCATTTTTCTTCACAATTGTCACCTTTCAGATGGCTATATCTAAAAAAAATCTAATGAATTCAGATTAGTGACTACCTTCATTTGAAAGGCCATTTTGTCCAGACCAACTTTCATGTTGGTTGTATATTGGTAACTTTTTTACTTTCCAAGATATTTACATTTGTTTGGCATGACTCCTACTATTTTCGCTCAGAGAGAAAAAGATGAGGTTGTTTGGAAGACCATAATTTACAAAATATAAAGAATTCAGATTAGTGACTACCCTCGTGTGAAAGGTCTTTTTGTCCTGAACAACTTCCACTTTGGTTGTTTTTGTGCACATTGAATAGTTTTGAAGATATTTAGATTTGTTTGGAAGGTGTGCACATTTGCTCTCAGAGAAAAACAGTTTGGGGTTATGTGTCCATCATTCTAAACAGAAAGGGAATATTTTTTAACTGACATAGAGATTTTCAATGTTATGGAATGTTACACTGAAAACTACCAAAACATGAGTTCCACTGAAACCCCCATTCAAAAACCATGGTACTGTCATGGTCAAATGACAAAACTCATGGAAAACATAATAGAAGCCATGAAAAGTCATGGATCTAATGTATGTTAAACAAATCATTTCTATTTTGTTATTTTTATACTGTACAATCACATGAGCAAAGATTTAGATTTAGATGTCTTAAAAATTACATTGTTTAGGCTGGCCCAGCAGCAGAAGAACAGTGTATTATTTTGCCATCTTTGAGACAGGGAATCACATGCATGGTCCAGGATGCCACACAAGA
Organism: Neoceratodus forsteri; assembly: GCA_016271365.2. Taxonomy (NCBI): domain Eukaryota; kingdom Metazoa; phylum Chordata; order Ceratodontiformes; family Ceratodontidae; genus Neoceratodus; species Neoceratodus forsteri. Next base: position 875,554,339 of record CM057452.1, on the reverse strand, counting down.
GTAGAAATTGTGCCAAGTTCATTACAGTGGTGAAGCATGCAGTTGTGGTTCTGCCATTTGCAAACACTAACAACTATGCGGTTTTCATGGAAGATGCTAACAATCATGCTGTTGTCACTGAATATGTGAAAAATTATATTGTTGTCATAGGGAAAAAACATGGAATCCATGACTTCCATGACTTCTATGACAACCATACAGCCCTAGGTATCATACTTAAAATGGCTAACAGGGAACAAGTTGCAGAAACCTGCTTTCCAAATAAATAGGTTTAATTTATTTGCAATTAGTGTTCTTTTGAAGTAAAGCAAAAATATAGGCACTGCTACAGTAATGACGAAGCACTTCTTCACAAAGAGGGTGGTGGACTTTCACATGTACTGCTGGAAGAGGTCATCTCATTGAAGACAGTGGTCAGCTTTAAGAGATGCTGGGATAGGCATAAGGGAAAGATAAGGATCATGGGTAGGGAGGATGGGAGGAGTGGGGAGGGAGGTCAGGGACATTAGCTGAAGCTGTGGACCCTGAAATATGAGCAGACATGATAGACCAAATGGCCTTCCTCTGCTAGCTTCTTCATATCTTTGTATGTTCGTATGCAATGAACATAATGTTTTCCAAACTGAAAATAACATGTCAGAGTACAAAAGGTTCTGCCAGAGTATGGCACATTTATGAAAACAAGATGCACCAATCTATTCTATTCTACAAATAAAAATGACTAGTGGTGACCCTGCTGGCATGGCTATATCATTTGAAAAATGTTTGCTAAAGTATGTAACAACACAAAAATGTTAGGATGCACCAGCCCGGTAGCACTGAGAGTTGAGGCACTGGATGCCACACCTCGAGCCATGTTGGCGACCCGGGTTCGGGAACTAGCCTGGGTCATCGGGGGTCAGCAGGGGAGGGAGAGGATCGATCGTCCGGAGGACAGCTCTCCTCTCCTTTCCCGGGAGGGGGGTCCACACTCAGTGCTTGACTGGCCTCTGGTGGAAGCTAGTGGCATGGCAAGCACAGAGCCAGAAATGAGGGAAGGGGGAGTGGCAACACCAGCAGTGACACCTTGGCATAGGGGTGCATGCCACTCCTCCACAAGAAAATGGGAAAAACACCTGCTGACAATGGGAAGAAGGAGCACCCAGAGCATTCCTTCTATGTGCACTCACCTGCCTGACTACCTCCATTCTGATGAAACTTTCAGTATCAGGGTGCTTGCCCACCCCACCTCAGCCCCACTTGTGGGGGAAGTCTTTGCTCCATGTGGATGGAGAGGTAAGTCTGGGTAGGGCGAGTGAGGCAGGAGGATGATTCCTTGGCAGTCCCGAAGGGTTGGGTCTGCAGGGTGTAGGAGGATAAAAAAAAAAAAAAAAAAAATGTTAGGATGAAAGAGGGTCACCACCAGCTTTTTTGGCTGTTTACTGGCACCTAACTGTCTGTATTCATAATACACATTTCCAGGGCCGGCACAGTGGCACTGAGAGTTGAGGTGCTGGATGCCACACCTCACATCACATTGGTGACCCGGGTTCAGGAATGGACTCGGGTCACGGGGGTTGGCAAGGAAGAGGGTAGATTGAGCATCCTAGGACTGCTCTCCTCCCTCTGGGGTGGGTTTGGGGAGCAAGTTGTGCTGGAGTGGCCCCTGGTGATGCCCAGGGGAAGCACAATTGCAGTGCCAAGCAGGGAGGAGCACAGCAAGATGTCCACTTGTGTACAGTACATCATTGCACTGCTAACTCCAGGGAAAAAACATGGAGAAAAAGGTTGAGTGAAACTGAGCAGTTTGATGGCTGCGCTCCCGCTGACCTGGAGGACTGTTGTGGAATTGCACTGTGGGGTCCGGTCCAGCCCGATGCGGAGAGGTAAGAGAGACCCTCCAGTGGGATGGGGCAGCAGCGCCAGACCCCCATCATGCCAGTGAGCCTGCTGTTCTCCGGGTTGGTGGGGGCCGGCGACTGGATGCCCCTGTTGGTAGCGCTGCAGAGGCACAAAAATAAGGAGGCGATAAAAAAAAAAATGATACACATTTTCAGTGCCCATGTCTCCAGTGCATTATGTTGGCATAGGTGGAGAAGTCAAGGATGTGATCCAGCTACACACAGCGGTTCTCAAAGTGAAGGACTTCTTCAAGGGGGTTGTCATCTTTCATCTTGAAAGCCGGGTAAAAAGGGAGCTTGGCAAGCTCTGTCAAAAGTCTTGGAAATTGTCTTTTGACGTTGATAGAGCTGGTTTGAGTGGAACCAAAATTGGACACTGTCAAAGTTTCATTGTATTGATGATTCCAACTCAAAAGCCAAAGGACCAGGGGCATCTTGACAGATTCTAGCTCTTAAGGCAGCAGTGCAATGAAATTCAGCAACAGATTTACTCTACCCTTTTTCATTATAAAAATTCTATGCATCTTCCAGTTTTATTTGTAGTAGAATGTTCTAATTCCACCAACATTTTAGTATCTTATTAATGTTTTGAGGTTTTTTCTCAAGAGAAAAAAGATGGCCACCTCATTGTGCACAGAAATAGCATTGTAGACCTGGCAAGAGTTAGAATAAAAAAAATAAAAAAAGACTTATTGGGTGCAGCATAGGAGGTACGTAGACATGTACTTTTGCATAGATACATAGATACTGTCATCAGATAAGGGCCTATGGCCCACCCAGTCTGCCCCTTTGAGCTTGTAAGATCACTTTAAGTTTTTCTAGAAGTCTTTTGCCCCTTACCCGTGACCTCGAGGATTCCCTTATGTCTATCCCATGCATTCTTAAATCCTGTGATTGTTTCAGCCCCCACCACTTCCTCAGGCAGGGTGTTTCTTCTTTTTCACATTTCCTCTGAATCACCCCCCCCCCCCTTCAACTTCATCCCATGCTCTAGTGCTGGAACATATTTTTTGCTGGAAAATAGTGTTTTCCTGCATCCTGTACCTCCCTGTAAGGTACTTGTATGTCTCTATCATATCCCCTCCCCCTCTCCCTTCTCTCCTCCAGGGAGTACATATTCAGGTCCTTCAGCCTGTCCTCATTTGACAGGTATACTAATATTTTTATTAATTATAGCTGAAACAAGCATTTTTTGAAACACATTTTTCATTGCACTGCTGCTTTAAAAAAGCCTCAGCATGGGTTTACTTAATGGGAGATCATTTTGATGTAATATTTTGGGCTTCTTTGCAGAACAAAGCAACTAGATCTTAAATATGTGGTTGACGTAATATACTGCTGATATTTCATTAAAGCCTTTGGCATGTTCCTTATCAGAAACTGGTTCTGAAGTTGAGGAAATATTTAGCTAAAAGAATGTACAGTAGTCAGAAAATGACCCACTCTTAATAATAATCTTATGGAATGGTTTATCCACTGTATCCATCAAGATGGCTAGCCCCACAGGGAGTCACTAACACAATGCATACAGATGCTGCTGCTCACAATGATAACATATCTCTGAACATAATTTATGTATACACAACTCAGAGCTCACTTGCAGCCATTCAACCCCCCAAAAAAACCTTTTCTCCTTTTCAGATTTTTTCCAACACCATCACACTGCATACCTCAATCTAGACACTCGCAACTTACAAAGCATGTTACAAATCTGTGGGTGGGATAAGTCCAAAAAAGCCAGCATATCTATAGAGAGAAAATTCCATTTGGTACCTCACAGTCACATATGAAAATAATTGGTGGTGGGAAGAATGGATACAGTAAGACTGAGAGAAAAAAAATACCCCAGACGCAGCACTAGACAGTAAATTATAATAAACAGATTAGCAAAAGTCATGTAAGAGGTGTGTACTGTAAGTCATTCACCAAGTGAATGTTAAGCATCTGCGAGTGGCACAGAGTAGAATCTGCCTAGCAGGCAAGAAGTAAGATCCAAGTGCATCCCTTTCTTAGTGTATGAATGCCTCCAAGGGCATGTTTGCATAATATTTACTTAAGTAATGAAACACAATGGGGTGCATGTTAGTTCTAACACACAGCCAGGGGTGTAGTAAAGCATGAGGTAACTGGCCAAGTGCCTTCAACCCCTAGCCATGCATTAGAATTTTATAAGTCACATCTTAGAGTGTTTTATAGTGCTTATAAAATGAGACATTGTAATTAATATGTATGTTAAAATTAAAAGTAATAGGTTTAAATAATAAAATAGTAAAATGTTTCTCTAAATTTGACATAAAATAGTTTCTCTGCCAAATTGAGCTGAATGAAATCTTTTTTTATAACTTGGGATATTTGTCCTATTAAGGCCTCTGTAGTTGTAGTCGCAGCCCCCTCCATTATTGTAGTTCAGCTTGTCTATAATTCCCCCACCCTACCCCTTATATAGACACCCCTCCATATGAACATGACACACAAACTACTTTTCATTTTTGTGCAGAAAAACTGAGTACTAAACATCACTGAGGAGAGTTGGCTGAACAGCAGAACTGGTAGAGGTAACATGTTCAAGGAAAAATGTTGGAGTTGGAAAGGTCTGTTGGCAAATACTGAGGTTCGTCCTGAGGCAGGGAAGGGAGCAGGAGGCAAAATGCCTATTGAGATTCCCATCAAAAAACCCTAATAGTCCAGTCGACCATTTTCTATCATCCAAGCATCTAATTTATTTTTAAACATCAACTTACTTTTACTCATTATGATGTCAAGTGGCAGTGCACGTCATGTTTTTACTATTCTTTGTGTAAAAAAGAACTCCTTTTTATTGTGTTATATTTAGGGTACTGCAATTGAAGAGGATGGCCTCTGGTAGCAATATTCCCTTGCTGGAAAGGAAAACCAAGGTCACTAAACAAATAGATGTTGTTTATAATGTCTCATAGTAATAAAAGACTCCCCCATCTTCTCTGCTCTAATGACATAAGACTTACTCTGTGTAACCTTGTAATGTAATTTACATTTTTTAAAATATTGGACTTGTTTGGTTAATTTGCATTGGACTTTTTTCAATTGGTTACTATCTGTTCTTTTTGGAGAATTCCAGAGCTGCAAGCAGTAATCTAGGTGTGGACACAGGTATGATCTGTACAGGGGCATTAATACCTCTGGTGCTCTAGACTTTGTTGTTTTTTATTGCCCACATAATTCGGTTAGCTTCATTTATTGTTTCATTCATTTGTCTGGTGAAACCAAAGTCATTGGTAACAGAAATCCCAAAATATTTTTCAGCGCCTGTTTCTAAAAACTGTTTTCCTCATAAGTGGAAAATATGTTTTTTTGTTACCTAAACCTAAGTGCATTACTCTGCATTTCTCCAAGTTAAATTGCATCCTCCATTTTGTAGCCCAATTGGAAATAAGGTTTAAGTCATCTTATATTCTGTTGGTGTCAGCCTCAGTTAAACAAGTTCCTCCTTGTCTGCTATCATCAGAATACTTCACAGATCAACAACTCAGTTCTTTAGTTATGTCCCATATAAAAACATAAAAAAGAAAAGGACCAAGAACTGTCCCTTGAGAAACCCCATTGGTCACCCTTCCTTCATCTGAAGAGTATCTGTTTATCACAACTCTTTGTGTTCTTCCATGTAGCCATCAGAATATCCATTTAACCAACTTAAATTGTACACCATTTTTTATAACTTTAGTAATTATGGTATCATGTGTGTCCAAGAAAATTACATCACAGGGCATTTTGTTGTCTAAATGACTACTTAGTTTCTCATAAAAACAAAGGAGATTTGTCACACAAGTTCTACCTTTGATGAATCCGTGCTGATCCTGGTCTGGATTTGGAATGGATGCATTCAATATATCTTTTATGATACTTTCTAGGATTTTACATACTATGGAGGTCAGGCCTATTGGTCTGTAGTTTTTTTGTCTCCTTTTTTGAATAGTGGACTGATATTTGCAGTCCTCCAGTCCATAGGGACTTCACCAGTATTAAGACTGTTTTCAAACAAAAGCTTTAGAGGAAGGAAGAGGTGGTTTTGCATGATTTTAAGTATACTGCTAGTAATCATATTTGGCCCCAGAAAGATATCTGATTTTATACCTAATATTTTATCTTTAATAGTGTCTTCTGAAATTGTTTTGTTCAATTATGCTACCTTTTATACTTAGTAGTATGTCATATTTACTGTCAAAGAGTTTATAAAAATGTGTGTTGAATAAAGTGGTCATTTAATTTAAATTGTTTACAATGGAATTGTAACAAACTAGGAGTCCCACTTTGCATCTTGTTTTTTAATTAATTGATGTATCCAAAAATGCTTTTCCATTTGTTTTTTTTAGCTGTTCTTGCCAATTGAAGCTGTTTTTCTTTTTGCGTTGTCAATTTCTTTCTTACATAATTTTTGTATATGATTTAATCTGTCTGTATGATATGAAGTTGGTGATTTGTTTTATCAGCATGAAATACCTTTCACTTTTTCAGAGTTTGATAATTTTTTGTTGAGCCATTTGGATCTCTTTTTATTACTGTTTAATTTTTTGTATTTGGGAATGTGCTTGTTGCAACTATCAAGTATTGTGTTTTTTGTTTTACCCCATATCTCTTCTGTATTACAGTTTGCAAGCCTTCTTTTCCAATCCTTGTGTGATAATGTACTGTTTGTTTTCTGTATTAGCCACTTTATAATTATAAAAATATACATCCCTTTTATAGATAATATAGGAAAGGTAAACTTTGAAGCTCATGGAGTTATGATCCCTGTTTCTATAGGGGAATCTACCTTACAGGTTGAAATATTCAATTCCCCCCCTTCTGCCCTTCATGCTCCCATTCTTTGGGAGTCACCAGTGGTCTGTTATGCCCTCGCTCACCTGACCACCATCCGGAGCAGTCCATCCCCCATGAAGCCGTGGTTATGCCCTCCCAGGCAGGTATGGGGTGAGGGCCCTTTCACCCTGACATGTCTTTTAACTTCGTTGGGACGCTGTCTCCGGAGGTGGCAGGGGCATTGAGGGTTGGGACTTTGGTGCTTCATCTACTGGGAGATGGTGGGTGTTTTTACGGCTTTCTGGGCATGCTGTGTGCCCATGACATCAAGGTGCTATGAGCGCTGATGCCCGGCATGCCTACCTTCTGAGTCCCCGAGCCTGTTGTACCTCGAGTCTCCACTCGGGGTCACCCAGGCACTGGGTCAGGTACCCCCTCCCCATGGAGAAGGCAAGCCATCCATAGGATGCTCAGACCTCCTTCCCCCAGCTGGCCTTCCAGCTCCCTGGTCTCATTCCTGAACCTGGGTCGCTAGCATCACAAGTGGAAATCCAACCATTGCACTGGCGTGCTGGCTGAAATATTCAGTTTTGATGTTGTCAAATCTATATCTGATATATTATTTCCTCTTGTAGGTTCTGCAACATATTGTTTTAAAAAAAACATGTCTGCAGATAGCCAGAAAATTTTTGCTTGGAGCAGTAGATGCTGTGTACTGTATCCAATCTACTGTATGTCTCCAAAGTTAAGGTTGCCCATAAAAACAACTTCACCTATTTTGTAGGTAGTTTCTATTTCACTAGTGATATGTAATGTTATCTCCAGATTCAAATTTGTGGGACAGTAACTAGACATGTTTTTATTTATTTTTTGTGAAATGGTACCTGATAGCAGTTGTGTGTGAGGACAGCAGGGGAAGTGGAGTCTCAGTTGGGAGATTAAAAAAGCTGGAAGAGATCACTTGTCAAAAAAAAAATTAGCTCCAATGATGATTGGTTGCAAGTCAGAAGAGTGAGGAATGTAGTTTCCCTGTTTATCAGTGGGTGCGAGCTGTGTTGATGAGCGGGTGGATGAGAAGGCAGAGCATAAGAATTGCTCAGCAGACGTGCCACTAGTGGCAGGTTTAAATTATGAAAAAAAAACTTACTCTGATTGCCATTTCTGTACTCTGAAAGAGTGCATAATTAACAAGTGGGAGAAACTGGATCCAGCTGTATAGTGGGCCAGCTGATGAGAAGTGGTCGGGTGGGCGGCTGGGCTGCACATTCACAATGGGGCACAGACAAGTGAAACTGCCCTTTTCATGATCTTCTATATTCATGTGAGCACTCCCTGTCACTTTTTTCTATAAAAGCTAGTGAAAATACTGGTTTTACCATGTCTGCTACTGACACTCTATTTCCAGATGTTGGTTAAGAAGGGGTAAATATGGCAACTGTCAGTTTTTCAAAATTCTAGTGGCTTATTGTTATCTTTTACTGTTATGTGTCCTGCTGGCCAGGACTTGTTTTTATCTATGCATTAGACACTTCTTCTAATGCATGGTGAACAGCCAATCAAATTGCTCAAAATCCTTTGCCCATTTTATAAGGCATGAATAGACACCTACTGGTAATTACAATACAGTGCACTCCGCTTATACTGCACCCTCTTACTCTGGACAGTCAGATATAATGGACATTTATAAGTTTCCCAAACCATTTCCTATTGCCACCATTGTAAATTGTCATTTTATAGTGACCTAGGGCAGCTGTCTATAATGGACAGCTGACAGTTAGAGCTGGCAAAAGTTGTAAATTCTGCTGTTTTGAAATTTCCACAAAATATCAACATTTTTGTGGAATTTTCCAAATTTCTACCTTTGTTGAAAATGGAAATCTTCCGAATGTGTTTGGTGAATTGTTATACTGTTCCATGGAATTTTTTCACTGAACTGTGGAATAAAATGCATGAAGTGTGGAATTAATACACAAATCTGCAATTCATTTGATTATTCCTCACCATGGAAGAAGAAAAAAAACATACCTGGTGTCCAGTGGCACCACCCAACCTTCCATCGCTCACCAGTGCCAGCTGATAATTATTGTTTCCCAGGTTTCTAGCGGCAAACCCTACCCCCCAACTGCTCACCCTGACCATACATGTAGTTCTTTTGGTATCTAGTGGTACCCCCACCCTATGACCACTTTCCCCAGCTATAAATATTGTTTCCCAGGTGTCTAGTGGCAACCCCCAACCCCGCTCACTCGTCCCAACCATCATTAATATTTTCCTGGTGTCTATAGCAACCCCCACCCTCTGATCACTTGTGCTGGCCAGAGGCACTGTTTCCCAGGTGTCTAGTGTCATCCTCCCACTGCTCACATGGGGTTGGGTACCCCAACCTGCCACCCTTCTACCACACATAGTCAGTTACTGCCTGGATCAGAAAAATAGGGACTGGGGAGACCATAGAGTGACAAGTACAGCCCTCCTATCACCACCTTGGCCGGCTACCATATATAATGACAGGGATTGTGCAATAGGGTCGTGTTCTCCCTGTCATTACACACTGTGGCCAGATGAGGAGGTGCTAGGAGGGCTGTGCCAGTTGCCAGACAGGCTCCCCAGTCCCTATTGTATTTTCCAACCCAGACAGTGACTGACTATGTATGGAAGGGATGCAGGTTAGTGTACCTAATCCAGTGTGGGCTATGTGGGAGGGGCCACTAGACATCAGAGAACTATTAATTAACGGATGGTGTGATAGACTGGAAGGTGGGTGGTGCCACTTGACAACAGGGAAACAATATTTATGGTTGGGGTGAGTGACTGGAGGGTGGAGGAGTGCCACTAGACACCAGGAAAACAATACCCACTCTGAATTGTTTCAGCAAAGTTTTACTTTGCCAGGAAAGTTGCAGCAAATTGGCCAAAATTTGCATCTGGATTGTGCAAACTTCATAGATTAATTTGTGGAGTGAATTTAACAAACCTTGCCCATCTCTACATGTTATTAGATAAGGCAGCTGGCTGAGGTGGTGAGAGGAGGGCTGTGCCGATCACCTTATGTCTCCCCAATCCCTATTTTCTGATCCAGGTAGTGACTGGCTATGTATGGGAGGTTGAGGCAGGTTGGTGTACCTAACCCAGTGTGGGTAGTGTTGGGGGGGCACTAGACCCCAGGGAAATAATAATCATGGCTGGGTTGAGCAATCATGGCTAGGTTGGAGGGTGGGGGGCACTAGGCAACAGGGAAATATTAAAGCAGCATTGCAGGATAGCAATGACAATTTTGACCTATAGTTTTCTATTCTATTTTAGGCTGCCCCTTATCTCCTGACTTGCATACCTTTCTTGCCCCATTTTGAGTCTACTATAGTATTTTTTTCATATATGAAATAATAAAAGGTGCACACCTTCTAACATGGCTTGGACCAGATTTTCATTAGGAATTGAAACTCTGCAGAGGGAGACAGGCAGCTGGAGCTAGAAGATATGTACTTTCTATGTGCTGTTTCTTTTCCTTTAGGATTGAGGTAGCATTTAGTGAGATTGCAATGTGTGCTGTGTGATTTAAACAGTGTAACTGCAAACAAATGATTTTGTCTTGGCTGGGAGAAGGGGCAGTTAACTGAGTGGGAGAGAGGTTGGGAAATACACAGAGGGGAGGGCTGGTCATGTGATTTGGAGTAGCCAATAGCGGGGCTGGGATCCATTTATATTTCAAAAGGGACCAAATGACCCTGAAGCTTGAGTGTCACAAAGCAGGAGTGTAGCATCTTGAGTAGCATCTGCAGGGTGTCAACAGGGAGGACAGCAGGCAGTGGGCCATCCTGGTTGACAGAGAAAAGATTAACTGGGAGGGCTACATATTTCCTGTACAGACATGGGAAGTCCAAGGTGGGAGAAGGGTAACATGAAGTGGGGTAGGACCAGGATACGGGAGGAGAGGACGTGCATGGGCAGTCAAATAGGGCAGGAGATGCAAAGGGTTGTATGTTGCCAAGGATGTGGAGCAGCCATATTTCTTGGAATGGCATGGAGGGCAGGGAGTTGTAGAGTGTGTTGGCAGGTGATCCCACTCAGGCAGGAAATAGGGTGGTTGAGGAGGGAACTGGAGGCATGGAGGAGACAGAATAGGGGGGAACACAGCCAGGAGGGGAAACTAAGGAAGTACCCAAAAATAAGGGGGAACTAGGTGGGACAGCAGGAGGGCCACACAAGCGGTTGCAGCCAAGGGAAGGAAGTGATGACTGGAGGAGGGTCAGGCACAGGAGCATGACTAAGACTGGGTCGGAGCAAAGATATCAGCCTGTGGGAAGAGGATTGGACTCATTCAAGGAAAGGGGATTAGCACCGCAAACAGATTCTCAGTGTTGGCTAGTCCAGAAGAGCAGGTAGCAGAGAGGAGGGAAGCTATAGTGAAGAAGCAGGGAGAGGACACTACAGAGGAAAAGGTATACAGTGGGGTGGCAGTAGGCAGTACACCAGGAAGATACATTGGCAAGGGGGGCCAGTGAGGTGATGGTGATGCAGTCTCTCTGGGGGAAGGAAGGAGTAAGGAGACAGGAGGAAGGGGGAAGCGGCAGGCAGCCCAAGGAAGGCTAAGGATATTGAGAGGAGGGGAGTCCAAGTGGGGAGGGCCACATTTCAGGGAAGGCACAGGGAAGTAACAGTAGAGGAGGTTGTAGCATGGTGGATGGAGCAACAAGTCAGTGCAATGGGGAGGTTCCACAGATGGAAAATAGTTCAGAGTCAGAGATCAGTAGCCCATTCATACTTGCAAGGGGGGAGAGGACAGGGCAAAGGTTGGGGGAGGCAAAGGGGGGCTGAGACAGGAGGGATGAGAGGCCTTGCAAGTTGGAGGGAAGGGGACAGGGCAACAAGAGGGTGAGCAGAAAAAGCATCAGAGAGTCATAATTCTAGGGGATTCTATATTTAAGGGTATAAGGTGGGGGGAAGGGGTGTCAGAAAAAGTAACCTCTGAGAAGAGTGCATGCCAGGCATGACAGCGAGTAGAGTGGGGCAGCATATAAGCAGATATGTGGGGAAGGTGGGGGGGAGCTGCACATTGTGGTGCACCTGAGAAAGAATTATCTGGAAGGCAGAAGGATAGAGGAGGTACAAGACAGCTTCAGGGAAGTGGGAAAACTAGGCTGCAAAGAGGGAACAACAGTAGCCTTCTCAGAAGTTCTGCCAGTGCCAAGGGCTAGTACACACAGGAAGAGAAGAATCAGTGACTTCAACAAGTGGCTGAGGGAATGGCATGGGACCAAGGGGTATGGATTAGTGGAGGTATGTGGTAGCACATGGGATAACACAGATCTTTATTCAGGGGATAGGTTACACCTCAGCAGGGCAGGTTCACAGGTGTTGAAACAGAAGCTGGGGGATTTCATCTACGAGAGGTATCACTTAAACTAGGTAGTGGAGGAGGCATTGGAGCTGTAAATCACCAGGAAAGGGGTCCCATGGAGATACACCCACCACAGGGATAGATACAACCTCAGCTGAAATAGGGATTGTAGTGAAGGGTATGGAAGCAGGAAGGATAGGTGCAACATGGAGAATGGTTTCACTAAATGCTAGGAGCCTGGGAAACAAGTTGGCAGAGTTGCAGGAATTGATGGCAGTGGGAGAGGGGGACATAGCTGCCATTACTAAGACGTGGGCAACCAGGCACCATGACTGGGACCTAGCCATCCCAGGGTACAAACTATTCCAGAAGGATAGAAATAAAGGGAAGGCTGCGGGTGTTGCCATTTACATAAGGGAAGAGATCAGATGCAATAGGGAGGAAGGAGAGGAGGGCAGGTCGGAAGTAATCTGGCTGCAACTACACAGCCAGAAAGGGACCAAGATCTGTCAGGGGGTTGTTTATAGACCTCTGACCCAGAAGGAGGACATTGACATAGAACTGGGGGAGCAGCTAAGGAGGCATAGTGGCAAAGGAAGCACAGTGGTGGTGGAGGACTTTAATCTACCAGGAATGGATTGAAGCATCCCAGCAACCAATTGCGTCAGGAAGCAGATCCTCTTGGAAGCATTCCAGAATGGCTTCCTTACCTAGATGCTAATGGAGTCAGTGAGGGAGGGGATTATACTAGACCTAGTACTGGAAGATGGGGAGCTGGTCAGGGATGTAAGGGTGGAAGAACCTCTGGCAAGCAGTGACCACTGCACAATGTGGTTCTCAATCAACCTGGGTAGGGAAGTAGCCACTATAAAAACTAGGGTCCTGGTCTTCAAAAGGGTGGACTTTGGCAGGATAGAAAACATACTGGAAAGTCATATGGCAAGCATCTGCCCAGAAATAGACACAGAACAAAAATGGTCAGTTTTTAAGACAGGACTAGCTGAAGCCAATAACACTTATGTCAAGAGTCAGAGCAAGAAAGCCAGGACCAAGAAGCCTAGTTGGATGAGTAGAGGGGAAGTGGAGAAGGTGAGGGAAAAGAGAAATGCATTTTGGAACTTCAAGCAATCTAACAGGGCTGAAGACAAAGAAGAATATGTGAAGAAATCCAGAGAAGTGAGCAGAGTGGTAAGGGCAGCAAAGGCGGCTACGGAATGGAGGTTAGCGCAGAGGATGAAAGGAGGAGAAAATGATTTCTTCAGCTATATCAGTGAGAAGCAGAAGAGCAAGAGCAAGGATCAAATTGTTAGGATAAGGAGGGGAAGTAGGTGGGTAGAAAAGGAGGCTGAGCAGGCAGAAGTACTTAATGAATACTTCTGATCAGTCTTCACGAAGGAGAGGGATGGGCCTATACCTGAGTGGAAGGGTGAGGTGGGAAAGGGTGGGGGAGAAGCAAGCATGGATGGAGAAATCATGCTAGAAAGGGTGAGGGAGCACCTTAAGTCCCTGAAGGTGGACAAGGCACCTGGCCCAGACAGAGTCCACTCCAGGGTACTGAGAGAGTTGGCAGATGTCCTGGCAGGGCCATTGATGGACCTGTTCAATATCTCTAAGAACTTGGGGTGCTTGCCCAGGGACTGGAGGGAAGCACATGTGGTACCTCTCCATTAGAGTGGGCCCAAGTACTAACCGGGGAACTACAGACCAGTGAGCCTTACTGCAATTGTGGGAAAACTGATGGAGACAATCCTCAAGGAAAGGCTGGTGCAATTTATTGAGGATAACAACCTCCCAGACAGCAGGCAGCACAGGTTTGTCTCAGGCAGATCCTGCCAGACAAACTTGGTTGATTTTTTATGACTGGGTTACGAGGGCACTGGACAGGGGACAAGCAGTGGATGTCCTCTAACTGGATTTCAGTAAGGCCTTTGACTCAGTGCCACACAGTAGGCTGACGTGCAAGTTGAAGAGTCTGGGAGCAGGGAGGAAACTGGTCAGATGGGTCGAGAACTGGCTGCAGGGTATCCAGCAGAAGGTAGCAGTGGTGGGGGGATGGCATCTGAATCCAGGGCAGTAACAAGTGATGTACCACAGGGCTTGGTGCTGGGACTGGTTCTGTTTAACATTTTCATAGCTGACACTGCAGTAGGGATTAAGAGCAAGATCAGTCTCTTTGCATATGACACAAAGCTTTATGCCAAGGTAGATGGGGGGCAGGAAGCAAAAGTAGTTCAGGAGGACTTGGCAAAACTAGAGGAATGGTCTCACACTTGGCAGCTTGGTTTCAATGCCAAGACATGCAATGTGATGCATTTAGGAGGCAAGAACCCAGGACACAGTTACTGGCTGGAGGGTGTCCCATTAACAAAACCCAAGGAGGAGAAGGATCTGGGAGTGCTGGTAACTGGGGAGATGAACCACTCTGCTCAGTGCAGGAAGGCAGCAGCGACGGCTAACAGGATGCTAGGGTGCATAGCAAGGGGGATTACTTCTAGGAGTGGGGAGGTCATCTTGCCCCTGTACAGGTCCCTGGTGAGACAGCACCTAGAGTACTGCTTGAAATTCTGATGCCCCTACTTGAAAAGTGATATCAAACCACTGGAGGGGGTACAGCGAGGGGAAACAAAAATGATCCTGGGGTTGGGGGACAGACCGTATGAGGAGAGACTAAGGGAGCTCGACATGTATACCCTTGGGGAAAGAAGGGATAGAGAGGATATGATTGATACCTTCAAGTACCTGAAGGATTTCAACAGAGTAGACACCAGGTGTGTGTTCAATCCGAAGGGAGGAAGGGAAACCAGGGGCACTCTATAAAGTTGGAAGGGGGCAGGTTCAAGAGGGAACTGAGGAGGCACTATTTCACAGAAAGGGTGGTGGCAGGGCAGAACACTCAGCCAGAGAAAGTTGTATCGCTGCAGTATGTTGGGAGCTTAAAGAGGGGGTGGGACAGATTGAAGGGGAAGGTACAAACTGGGATGGGGCACGAGATGAGGGGAGGGCATATGGGGGGGCATTGCAGTCTGATGGACTGAAGTGCTGCACACTCGAGCAGACTTGATAGACTGAATGGCCTGTATCTGCTGGTAGTTTTATATGTTCATATTAGTATTCTCAGCTGTTTTGAATGCATTCTGTCCCATAAGGTCAGGGAACACTTCCTGATCCATGATAGGTAATTTTAGTCATAACATAAGTTATTTTAACAACCGATGTACACAAATAGCTGAAAATACTGATGAAAACCTGGTCTGAGCCATATTAAAAGGAGAGCTTTTATTATTTCATATGTAGAAAAAAAAAGTACTAAGAGTCTTAGATGGGGAAAGAAGGGCATCATCCAAGTCAGGAGATCAGGAACAATCTAAAATAGAATAAAAAGTATAGGTCAAAATTTTCACCGCTGTCATGCACTGCTGCTTTAATTATGGCTGGGGCGAATGATCGGAGGTAGACAGTGCCACTAAACACCACGAAAATATTAATTATGGCCAAGGTAAGTGATCGGAGGGTGGGAGGTGTCACTAGACACCAGGGAAACAATATTTACACCTAGGTCGATATTTCCCATGAAAGTTGCCAATTTGATTTCTGAACATTCACAGAAGTGAAAGTATGACTTTTGCACAAATTCTGCTGGTGGAAAATATTTTTTTGCACCCAGAGGGTTTGTTTGTTTCTTTAGCAGCACAGAAAAAACATTCAAAAGTGTTTCTAACAACTCACCATGGTAAGTCACTAAGCCTGAGGGCTTGTTTTAGCTTGACAGAATTTGTCAGCATTCGGAAAAATCAACCCCAAGTTGTTTGGTAGCCATGGAATTGATCTCTATTCCTTAAGGGCTGTTTGTTTGGCAGCATAAAAAAATCTTCCCCAGGTTTTCAACTGCCCTTCATAGCTGGTCTCTACCCCCTGATGGACTTGTTTGTTCTGAACTGCCCGATGTGGTGTGCTGCTAAGCCTGAAGGACTTGTTTGTTTTGAACTGCCCACTGAAGTTGCTTTTCTTTGTTTAAACAATTTTGGGGCAAGATCCCAAAGTGTCTGCACATCCCCAATGCCACTGTACCAGGATCTCACCCAAATCTACAATCTACAGTATGACATCCTTTGGTAAGTTCTTTCTGAGTGCGAGTGCCAGATGCATGTAGTGGCTGAGCTGTGACTTTTGGATGGGGTGGAGGCATGCGGGGCTGTAATTACAGCTAAACTGCTTTATTACTGTATAACTATGAATGTAAAACATTTTACAACACATTAAAATATATTAACTTCATTGCCTACTAAAATATTAAATCTGCTTATAACCTTTTGGGAAGTGAGTGCCTGTAAGAGTCAATTGAGTTGGTTATGAGTTAAAGAGAGTTCAGCAATTAAAAATGCCACCAAAACAGTTCTTTGGATACCTCAGACAGCGATTATAAAAATGGGCAAGTGGGGGGGGGGTTCACAAAGTAGTCCATTATAAGCAGCTTTGATTGCACCATCATTCCTCTGCCCACAGTTAAAAGTCTGTGTGTGTTCAGCAGACGTAATGTGTTTCTAAAATAAGCTCCATAACAATTCATGGACTTTAAACCAAACATATTAGTTGACTTTACAGCTATTTCCTAATGACTAACCTTTTTTGAAAGGATGCTCCCAGCAGTACGTACTGTATATAGTGCAATACAGTACAATGGATAGAGTGTAGGTTCAACAGTAGGACTCGGCAGGCAGTGGTACATGCAACTACATCAAAATGGAAGGAGGTCAACAGTAGAATCCCTGATGGATCTATGTTGAGAGTGGACACCTACTTCTTAGTATTTTTATTGATGACATGGAGTCAGGGGTCCCAAGTAAGGTAACACAAGTTAGAAGATGATACAAATCTAATGAGGATGACAGACTCCAGGAGAAAAGGAAGGCAGTCTGCAAATGGACTTTAATGTACTGGAGGAGTGGGACAACATGAAGCAAATCAAATTTAATGTGGATAAGCATGAGATCCTTCACTTAGGAACAAAGACCTCTGGTTCCCAGAGCATGGCAGGCAGAAGCTGGTATGCCTTCCAGGTATGTCAGCAGAGAAGATCCTGTCCAGGTTTAAGACCATGGTAAGTCACTAAGGTGGGGAGCCAGAAATTAACTCCACCTGGGAACTAAGAATCTAGAGCAATGCAGGCTGTTGGTTATCCGGGAGGGATTCAGCATTCTGGGGATAAGCTTCAGGAGATTTCAGAGTGACAGAGACACATCAAAACATAATAATAATAATAATAATAATAATAATAATAATAATAATAATACACTTTATTTATAGTGCACCTTTCCAAAACCAAGGCGCATTCCAAAAAGATTAAATACAAACAGAACAAACAAACAGTAATATAAAAACTGTTAAAAACAAGTACGAAAAATTAATCAAGGCTATATGCCTTATTCCATAAGAAGGATTTAAGAGTCTGTTTAAAGCTCCCCATGGTCGAACACTCCCTTATCCAACGTGGTAGAGAATTCCAAAGGGTTGGTGCCACAAACATAAAAGCCCGGGCACCAGCTGATTTCAGTGTAGCCCTAGGAATCTCTAGCAACCCCTCGTCAGCTGAGCGGAGCGACCTCACCGAGAGGTAAGGAATCAGGAGATCTTTCAGGTAGTCAGGGCCCAGATCATGTAGGGCTTTAAAAGTCAGTAATCCAACTTTGAAGGTGATCTGCCACTGAACTGGTAGCCAGTGCAGATCCTGCAGCACCGGAGTAATATGTGATGTTCTAGGAGTACCTGTAAGTACTCGAGCTGCGGAATTCTGCATCAGCTGAAGGCGGCAGATATCAACTCCTGGAAGCCCGAGGTAGATAAACATAGGTTTTGTTGGCAGAAAAATACCTTTAGGTCCATTCAGTCAGGCCTTTATCCCTACCTATTCCATCACCACTGACCCTAGTTGGCCACAGGTGTAATTTCCTCCCCTGTTTCTCTACTGAATATGCTCCTGTGCCTATCCCATGCATGCATGCAGCTTCCCACAGTTTTTGCCTCCACCAGCTCTTCTGGCAGGCTGTTCCAGTCATCCACCACTCTTTCCATGAAGAAGTATTTCTGCACATTTCTCTTAAACTTCCCCCCTCTTAGCTTCATTGCATGCCCCCTTTTTCTAGTGCCTTCCTTTCTCTGAAATAGACCCTCCACTTGCATCTTGTTCACTCCTGTGAGGTACTTGTAGGTTTCAGTCATGTCCCCACTCACTCTCCTCTCTTTCAGGGAATTCATGTTGAATTCCTGTAGACTTTCCTAGTATGGCTTCTCATGCAGCCCCCTCAGTGTTTTGGATGCCTTCCTCTGTACCATTTCCACTCTTTCAATGTCCTTGTGGATGTCTACTGCTTTGCCCATCTACTGTCTTAGTGACACAGTCAAAGAAATCAATCAGATTTGTTTGACACGATCCCCCCCCCCCATGAACCCATGCTGCCTTGCATCCTGTAGACCATGCTCCTCTAGATATTCCACCAGCCTTTCCTTTAGTATGGTCTCCGTGAGCTTGCCCATGATGGAGGTCAGACTGACTGGTCTGTAACTCCCTGGGTCATCCTTGGGACCACTTTTGTGGAACGGCACTACATGTGATGTTCTCCAGTCCTGCGGTACTATGTCTGTCTGCAGTGAATTATTAAATAAGTCTGATCAAGCTGTGGACCCTGCAACATGAGCAGACTTGCTAGACCAAATGGCCTTCTTCTGCTGGCTTCTTCATATGTTTGTATGTATGTTCGTATTTGTGTAGGTGCATCCTCCAGAACTGGATACAGTACTCCAGCCTGGGGCCTCATCAGTGAGCCATGCAACTGCAGCACCACCTCTCTCCTCCTGCTAAAAATACCTCTCCCAATGGACCCCAGCATCCTGCTAGCTATTCCCAATGTTTGTTGTACTATCCGGCTACCTTGATGTCATCAGATATGATGACCCCTAGGTCTCTTTCTTGCTTGGTGACTGTAAGCGCCACTCTCCCCCTTCATATACACAGCACCTGGGTTCTGCAGCCCTACACATAAGTGTATAATCTTGCACTTTTTGGCATTGAAACCCAGCTGCCACATCTTAGACCATTCCTCTAGTTTCCTCAGATCCCTTTGCTTTCTCTCCACCCCTTCCTGAGTGTCAACCCTGTTGCAGATTTTTGTACCGTCCACAAAGAGACATACCTTACCTTCAAGTTCCACCCCAATGTTGCTTATGAAGACATTGAAGAGGACCAGTTCCAGCACTGAAATCTGTGACAACCCACTAGTCATTCTCCTATTGCCTGAGTGGATACAATTTACTACCACCCTTTGCCTCCTATCCCTTAACAAGTTTTATACCCAGCTTGTCATTTTCTCTCCCACATCCTGGCTGCTTAGCTTCTTAACTAGCCTCCTGTGCGGCACAGTGTCAAAACCCTTTCTGAAGTCCCTTGACTCCCTTGATCCACCTCCCTGATAACCCAGTCAAAGAAATCTGAGATTAGTTTTTATGATCTCCCTACTGTAAAACCATACTGCCAATGGTCCTACAGCCCTTTTGCCACCAGGTACTTCACGAGCCTCTCCCCCTGCTGAGTCTCTATTAACTTCCTCACCACTGACATGAGACTGACTGGCCTGTAGTTGCTAGCAATGTTCCTACTGCTGCTTTTGTGCAGAGAAGCAACATCAGCCCTCATCCAGTCCTCTGGAACTTCCTCCATCTCCAGAGAGGTGCTTAAAAGTTCTGCCAGAGGGAGAGCCAGCACTGTGCTCTATTCCTTAAGGACTCTTGGATGAATTTCATCTAGCCCCATTGCTTTATTCTTGGTAGCCTTCTCAGAAGTGGTCTCAGTGCCTTGTGTAAACCAGGCTAGAAAGCTGATTATTTCAGAGTCCAGTGCATGGTTGGTGGGGTAGTGTTGTGAACAGGGGTCTGGGTATGTAGGGGACTGGGAAATCCTTGGGAAAGATAAGGCCTTGTATGCATCAAACCTCTTGCATCTCAGTGTTGGGGGAACTATGGTGATAGGGAGGACATTAGAAGAATTCTTCAGCTAGAATATAAACTAGGCATTGAGGAGGGCTGCACCAGGGCATATGACCTAAAGTAGTCTTGTGGTAGGAGCCAAACAGCCCTCCCAGGAAAGCAGGGATGGGACATGTAGGGAGAGGGTAGGAGGTATCATTGGTGTCACAGAAGAAACTGGTACACCAGCAAGCACTAGCAGGAGAAATAAGCATTAGCAGGAATTAGATACTGAAGCTAATGAGGGGTACTGGTGCAGACAAAAGTTGAATGGACTATTAGACCACTTGGAAAGCCATATGAGTTAATGCCAGAAGCCTGGGAAACACAATGGGACATATTCAGGCGCTGGTTGCAGAAGCTGTGCTGGACTTAGTGGCCATGAATAAAACCTAGGAGACACTACATCATGTCTGAGACTTCAAATTCCAGCGTACTCAATACTTAAAAGGGATACTAGTAAGGACTGGCAGTATAGCCAAGAGGTTATGGTAATGAGTGGTGAATGAGCTAGGTACAGCCAGCAGACCTGGGTTTGAGTCCCACAACCTCCACTTTCATGCTGTGTGACTCTGAGCATATCATTTAACCTTTCTAGTGTCACCGGGTCACCCCTGAAAACAAGCATTGTGCCTACTGTGCATTACCAGGTTGCCAAAAGAATACAAAAAAAGGCTAAGGGGAAGGAGTGGCCCTATATTTATAGGATGGAATTAGGAAAACCCTGGATAACATCATGATGGACAATGTGGTGACACAGTCACTGTGGCTACAGCTGGAAACAGGCAGAGGTGAAAATGGGGATAGTTTTTGAGCCACTGAAACAAAAGGATAAGGCAGACAGGAAAATAGAGGAGGAAATCAAACAGGCAGCATCACTGGGGGACATAGTGATCATAGGGAATGTCAGACTTCCTGGCATAGATTGGAGTATCCTGGGGGCAAGCAGCAGCAGATGTGAAACACTTGTGGAATAATTCCATGATGGTTTCTTGGTTCAAGGACCCAAAGAACTGAGCAGAGAAGAAGTGACCCAAGATCTAGTGCTCAAAGATAGTGATAATGTTAACCCTATAACAGTATGGCAACTACTGGGTACTACCCATGTCGATTTAAGGTTAGAAAGACCCATAACTACAAGGAAAAGTTTGATTTAGAAAAGGTTCAATTGTCTGTTTACTTTGATCTCCAAGAGAGGGAAAAACTTAGAAAAGCTCCAGTGGTAATGGCACCTGGATTTGCTTAGAAAAGGTTTGGTTAATTGTAAGTCTCAGCCTAAGATGTACTGAGCTGTGGAAGTAGCTCACTGAAAAAAAGTTTACTGCAGCTCAAATTTCCTTAGACAAGATTGTGGCACTGAGGGAGGATTGAACCTGCAATTAATTTTCTCACAGATCTCTGTTTTTACCCTCTATACCATTCAGTCAGAACTGTTTCCAGCTGTAAGACTATGTTTGTACTGATCATCCTAGCTTTTCTGAGATTTCCTCATTGGCAGTCTTTGTTCTCCAATTTTTTTTTTTTTTTTTCATATTTGTCAACCAGGTTGGAAAATTGGACTGAGGGTTCTTTTTCAGGCTCAACCCAGGCTGAAGCAAGTTACAATAAAACATGATGATTTAACAATAATAAAAAGTATCAAGCATTGTATGAAAATAATTACATTGACACTGAGTACAAAGATAATGCTTAAAGTGTTTTTTATTTTACGTGAAAGAACAAAGGTTGTAAAAAGGATCAGGTAAATTATTCTAATAGTTTCTGTAGTGGTTTTAAGTTTTTTCTCCTGTAGCAGCTCCACTCAGACATTTAAACCAAAAGCTGCAACACAAATTTAAATGAGCCGTTTTATTAGTATGAGGTTCAAAAACAGGGTTGAAAAAGTTAGAAAAACAAATCAGTTCTTTATCTGATGCACATCAAGATGAATGTCACAGTTCCTACATATGACAAAGCCACAGCCAATCTTAAAAATATGCAACATAATTTTCAAAGGCCTGTTGCCAAATGAGACCTGAAACCTAAACTACCCTACTTGTGTCTGGCATGTGTCAGACCCAGGGATCAACTCTTCATTGGTCTCAAAGGCAACAGTTCAAACCTTCAGCTTATAACAGCAACACAAAATTATTAAGGCTTAGATTTTTTATTTTAAAGTAGACTGGAGCACAATAAACAAGCATTTGCCAATGCCGAATGTTTGCTTGCAGGTATAGGCATTGGTAGTGCAGGAGTTAGAGAGATGCATAATAGGAATGGCAGTGAAGTACTAAACTAACACCAACCCCCACCCCCACCCCACCCTGCAGAGACTGACAGACATTTGGCAGTGTGCCTTTGGGTTATCAGCCATAATGCTCATGCCATTCCATTTCCCTCCACCCTGCAGACACAGACAGGTGTTGCAATATGCCTTGGGGTCTTTGGCCCTTACGCTTACCCCATTCCTTAAGTAAATAAGCTGAGATGGGCCGAAGATCCCAAGGCACACCTCAATGCCTGTCACTGGCTGCAGGGTGGGGGTGGAATGGCGCAAGTCACACCCCCAACGCCTGTCAGTCTCTACAGGGTGGGGTGTTACGGTTGGAAACCCTAATGCCCCAGGCATTTGTTAATATTTTTGCTCCAATTTTTCTACAGGGGCTTTTTGGGACCCCACCTCATGAACAGTGGCACTATCATTTTATTACTCAATCAATCAAAAGTGATTTCACACAGTGACTGTGCCATTCAGCATCCCAGGTGAGAACACATTTTGGGCAGGATGTGAAAAATGACAGCTATGCTGTTCATGAGGAGGTGTAAAAAAATGGCAGTGTTGAAAATCTGGCATGAAAATATGAACCATTGGTGAAGTTACGAGCGTGCCTAGAAACTGCACAATGCATCCCTGTAATGCAATCTTTTTTTGAATTTTTTCAACAGATTTTCAACATGGGCATTTTGGGACCTCCCCTCATGAACAGTGCCACTGTGATTTTGTTAATTGGTCCCAAAAGTTGATTTCCCACAGTGATCATGCCATTTGGGCTGGCAGTATAGCCTAGAGGTTAAAGGAACGAGGTGTGAACAAGTTTGCTACATCCAGCAGACCAGACCTGAGTTTGATTCTCACAACCTCCACTTGCATACTGTGTGACCCTGAGCAAGTCACTTAACCACCCAGTGCTCCCAGGTCACCGCTGAAAACAGGCACTTGTGCCTAGTGGGCCTTACCTGGTTATCAAAGACTAAAATAAAAAATAAAAATTTTACACCACAGGTGCAAAAACAGATTTCAGGCAGGATGTGAAAAATGACAGCTGTACTTTTCATGAGGAGGTAAGAAAACATTGAATGTTGAAAATCTGGAGTGAAAATATGAAAAACTGGTGAAGTTACAAGCATTCATAGAAACTGCACAACGCATGCATGTAACGCAATCATTTTTGGAATTTTTTCACCAAATTTTCAACATGGGCATTTTGGGACTTCCTGTCATGAACAGTGCAACTGCAATTTTATTACTCAGTCCCAAAAGTTGATTTCCTGCAGTGACCGTGCCATTCTGCACAACAGGTGCGAAAACAGATTTTGGGCAGGATGTGAAAAATAACAGCTGTACTGTTCATAAGAAGATGTGAAAAACTAGCAATGTTGAAAATCTGGAGTGAAATATTAAAAACTGGTGAAGTTATGAGCGTGTGTAGAAACTGTGCAATGCATGCTCATAACTCAGTCATTTTTTGGAATTTTTTCACCAGATTTGCAACATGGTTTTTCTGGGACCCCACCTCATGAACAGTGGCACTGTTGTTTTGTTTATCAGTCCTGAAAGGTAATTCCATGCAGAAACAGCAAAATCACCTTTGGGGACCAAGTAACCAAATGACAGTGGCAGTGCTCAATAGGTGGGGTCCCAGGAACCCCATGTTAAAAATGTAGGGCCAAAATGCTTAAAAATGGCTGTGATATCAACCTAAGTTGAACCCCTCCCAGTGATTCCCATTATACAGCTTACCATAATTTCTTCAGTTTGCCAGTTGGCTTTGAAGAGTGCAGATGTGTCCCCATCCTTAGAAGATCACTGCTTCCGACCTCCAGAGGTAAGTGTGGGGGTGCCGGGGGGGGTTGTGTGGGTAGGTGGGTCCACAGAGAAGAGGGTGGGGGTGGAGGATGGGGAATGGGAAGATGACAAGGACCCATTTTCTTTTTTACAGGGAAAAAAAAGGCTTCGGGATGGTTTTCTTTATTTTACAGGTTACCAAAAATATTTAGGCACACTGGGGTGAGCTCCCAGGGTGCCAAAATAATGTGTATATGTGTGTGTGTGTGTGTGTATATGTGTGTATTGTGTATGTGTGGGGGGGCATGCTGACATGGGGACTAGGCACCTTGATATCAGCATTTTAAATATTCGGGTGGGTGGGGGGTCATCTGACACCGGGAGTGGGCATCACGGTGTCGGAAGCATAAATAAAAAATTATTTTGGTACACTGGGATGGGCTCCCAGTGTGTCACATTAATGGAGGCAGGGGGGATACATGCTGACATGGGGATTGGGCACCCCATGTCGACTTTCTGGGAAGTGTGTGGTGGGTGGCAGGAGCTGCCAATGTGGAAAGCTGTGCCATGGCTCATTTATTTATTTATTGAAATGGTTCACTAGGAAAGGCACCCCAAACAAAAAAGGTGCTCGGCAGCAGGAACCAACAAGAACTGTAACTCCAGCCATACACATTACTATGCACTGTAATGTGCATGGCCAGAGT
This sequence comes from Neoceratodus forsteri, assembly GCA_016271365.2. Lineage (NCBI taxonomy): Eukaryota > Metazoa > Chordata > Ceratodontiformes > Ceratodontidae > Neoceratodus > Neoceratodus forsteri. Next base: position 875,529,577 of record CM057452.1, on the reverse strand, counting down.
CTTGTCAGCTGCTGCCAACAGAGAGAAGGTATGTCTGTGTGCCTGGTTGTGAGGGAGGGGGAATGTCCCAATGCAATGAGGAAACTGTCCCTCATTGTAGCAGCAGATTTCTTTAAAGTGCAGTCCTCTCTCTCAAACTGCTGTCATAGACAGCGCACTGATTCATTGGTGCCTGAGGGACGAGCCCCACAAAACGTCAACTCATAACCATCCCTGATTGGAGTGGCACTTTTCTTTTAAGTGAAGACTACATCTCACAAACTGCTGTCATAGACAGCTCACCGATTCATTGGTGCCTGAGGGACGAGCCCCATAAAGCATCAACTGCATTGGGCAGAAGCTCACACACCTCTAAAATTTCATACTGTCCCAAGATGTTTCTTGCACATGTATGTAAGCAAACATACAACTAGATACAATAAAAAATGTATAATGACCATTTAATGCCATAGAAAATATTTTTGTCAATTAGTAAACTCTTCACTTTACTTTTTATAGCCTATGAACTATATGCATCTTTTTCATTCCTTTAGGCATTTTTCTTGCAGAATTTTCACTGAATTTTTTGCAAACTGCTAGGGACACATTTTCAAAGGGAATGCAAGGTGCATCACTAGATGTGCCAGTGCATCCCTGACTTGAGAATGCCATGGGGGGCATGCCAATATTCAGAAGCCCCCGATGCACCCCACAAACCCAAGTGTGCTGCAGCATGGAATAGTGGGATGTGAGCATGCAAATGAGGGGTCCCTCATGCATGTGCCCTGCATCGCAATATTCAGCTGTGCCTAGATGAAGACACCATAGGATGCGCTGGCACAAAGTTAGGGTAGTAAAACCCAGCCCTAACTTTGGGCTGTGCAGGGTGGTGACTCACACAAGTGCCAGGGTGGAGCACATGATTCCCACTTCCTCAAGCCTTGACTGAAGTAAACACATCAAATCCTCAATACCCATAGTGTAGTGGACCCCCAACCCGACCCCGAACCCTGAGTGCTAAATGAAAACATAGTTCCCTAGGTTTCCATAGTGTAGTGATCCCCTTCCCCCGCCCCAATTACTGATCGCTGATATAAAACATATTGACCCATGTTTCCATAGTGTAGTGGACCCCCCACCCCTGCCCTGATTCCTGGTTGCTGAAAGAAAACATATTGACCCATGTTTCCATTGCATAGTGGACCCCCCAACCCTGCCCTGAACCCAGATTGCTGAAAGAAAATATAGTTTCCCACGTTTCCATAGTGTAGTGGACCCCCGCCCCTGCCCCAATCCCCGATCACAATAAAACCAGTCACCTCCCCATTTTCCACAGTGCAGGGACCATCAACCACAGCCCCGATCTCCGTACCCAATGAATGTATACCCTCCATCCATTTCCATATTGTAGTTGCCCCCCCCACCTCGGAATGCAATAGCCCACCACCCAGTAACCCTCCAACCAGACCTGTGCCGGCTACTGGCACAGACCTCATAGAAACACAGAAACATAGACTTTAATGGAAGAAAAGGACCTCTTGACCCACACAGTCTGCCCATTTCCCTAACTATTGGATAAGCTACAGATCCTAGTTAACCAACAGCCTATTTCCTCCTACCCTCCACTATAATTGCCTTACATCTGTCCCATGCATTCTTGAATTCCCCCACTGTTTTTGACCCCACGACCTCCTCAGGAAGGCAGTTCCATACATCCTCCACTCTCTAAGTGAAAAAATACTTCATTTTTTCAGCACCTTGGTTTTGGAATGGTGCCATAAATAAAATGTTATTATTATTATTTATTATTGCATTGCCCCTGAGCCATCCCCCAACTATCTTCAAATTGTGCCCCCTTATTCTTGCACATCTCTTTTTCTGAAAGATGCTGCCCTCTTGGACTTTGTTGATTTCCTTGAGGTACTTGAAAGTTTTTATCATGTCCCCCCTTCTCCCTCCTTTCCTCAAGGGTATACATATTAAACTTCTTTAGTCTCTCTCCTTATGGCTTCCAGTGCAGACCATGCACCATTTTAGTTGCTCTTCTCTGGGCTGTATCCATTCTATCTATGTCCTTGTGGAGATGTGGTCTTCAGAACTGCATGCAGTACTCCAGATGGGATTTCACCAACGGTCTGTACAAAGGGATGACGACTTACTGTTTTCTACTGGTGATGTCTCTCCCTATGCATCCCAGTATCCCCCCCAGTCCTCCTTACTGCCTTCTCACAGTGCATGCCTACCTTTAGGTCATCTGATATGACTACCCCAGGTCCCTTTTCATTTTTGTTGTTAGTACCTCCCCTCCATTGTGTACTTTTCCCCTGGGTTTTTGTTTCCCATGTGCATTACTTTGCACTTCTTCACATTGAATCTAAGCTGCCATACTTTTGACTATTCCTCCAACCTTGCCAAGTCCTTTCTCATCCTTTCCACTCCCCCGTATATCAACCCTGCTGCAGATCTTTGTGTCATCTGCAAAGAGGCATACTTTTCCTTCCAGTTCCTCTGCAATGTCACTTATAAAGGAATTAAGGTGGACCGGCCCCAGTACTGAACCCTGTGGTATCCTACTAGTAACCCCTCTTTCTTTGGAGTGGACTCTGTTTACTATTACCCTCTGTGTCCTGTTGTCCAGCCAATTTATTTACCCAGGCTACCACCCTGGGACTCTCTCCCAGACTGGCTAACTTGTTTATTAATCTTTTGTGTGGGACTGTGTCAAATGCCTTGATAAAGTCTAGGTAAGCCATGTCCACAGCCCTTCCCTGGTTTACTACTTTGGTCACCCAGTCAGAGAAATCTATTAGATTCCTGTAACATGACCTTCCCACTGAGAATCCATGCTGCCTTGGGTCCTGTGCCCCTCTGGCCTCTAGGTACTCAACAATTCTTTCTTTCAGAAGTGATTACATCATTTTCCCTACCACTGAGGTCAAACTAACAGGTCTGTAGTTTCCTGCCTCTGCCTTGCTCCCACTTTTGTGAAGGGGAATCACAGCTGCCTTCCTCCAGTCCTCAGGTACCACACCATCCTCCCATGATTTGTTAAAAAGGGTAGTCAGTGGTGTCACTATTTCTCCCCTTAATTCTTTTAGAATTATGGGGTGACTCCTGTTATGCACCATTGCCTTGTCCACCTTGAGTTTTCGGAGTTTTTTTTCAGGACCCTTTCTTCAATGAATGGACTGGTACCGACCCCCCATCCAGAAAGCTTCTATTGTTTGGGTTAGGTTTGTCCCTCTTCTCTTATTATATGAATATTGAACAAAAGTATTCATTCAGTATCTCTGCCTTTTCACTGTCACGCTCTGCAAACCCACACTCCCCTTTATTAAACCTCATTATCCCTCCCTTGGTCTTTCTTTGATCTCTAATGTACCTATAAAAGGTTTTATCCCCCTTCTTAGCTGAGTTGGCTATCTTTTCTCCGGTTTGGGTCTTTGCTATTCTGACTGCCTTCCCCACTTCCTCATGCTTTAACTGATACAGTTCTCTGTTCGGCTCCTTCTGTGATTCCTTATACTTCCTGAATGCTATCTTTTTCTCCCTAACCTTCACCTCTACCTCTTTTGAGAACCATAGTGATTTCTTCCTCCATTTGGTTTTGTTTATTTGCTCCAACCAAAGTTTTGTTGCCTCTGTGATGGCAGTTTATTGATTTTTTCCCATTGTTCCTCCACCCCTCCTTCCTGCCCTTTTGCTAGTGCATTCCTAGACACTCTCCCATTCTGCCAAAGTCAGTCCTCTGAAAATCTAGTACCCTTGCTTTTGTATGGCTTGACTGTACGGCTGTGTTTATAATGATCCACACTGTCTGGTGGTCACTTTTTTCCAGATGGCTACCCACTTGTAAATCCAAGATCCTCTTGCCATCCCCATTTAAGAGTATCAGATCTAAGACTGCTCCCTCCCGAGTGGGTTCCAACACTAACTACCTGAGGCGTGCCCCATGTAGGGCATCGAGAATGACTCTGCTCTTGGATGTGGCTGTGGCAAATGTGCTCCAGTTAACATCTGACATATTCAGGTCCCCACATCAAGAATATCTCCACTTTTTCTGCCATTCTAAGTATTCCTCCAATCATTTCCTTGTCCATTTCCTTCCCCTGTGTGGATTGTGGTGCCATTTCCTGTCTCCAAGGAGACCCACAGTGTCTCCTCTCCTTCCTGTTTATCCTTTAGTTCCATTGCTTTGATCCCTTCCCTTATGTAGAGAGCTACTCCTCCTCCTCTTTTATTCTCCCTGTCCCTCCTCACCCTGCCACAACCAGCCACCAACTGAAAGGCACCCGAGCCAGTACACTAAATAGTTTGCAAGTGCGTACTATTCAGTGTACCAGCTCGGGTTAATTTCAGTCCATGGCTGGCCATGGCAAGGTGAGGAGGGCTATGCCAGTCACCGGCATCGGTCAGGTTTGGGGGGTCAGAGTGGTGCGCTACTGCAGTCCAGGGGGGTTGGGGGCCACTACATTATGGAAATGGATGATTGGTGCACATTCATTGGGTACAGATATCGGAGCTGTGGTGGTGAGTCCCTACACTATGGAAAATGGGGAGGTGACTGGTTTTAGTGTGATCAGGGATCAGAGCAGGAGTGGGGGGGTCCACTGCACTATGGAAAACATAGACATGCCTAGTTTTAGTGTGATCGGGGATTGGGACATGGGTTGGGGGGTCCATTACACTATGGAAAGGGGTTATAGAGCTATCACTATTGTGATCAGTGATCAGGGCTGTAAAGGGGCTGCCCTGACACATTTTTCTGGGTGCAGACATGCTAATGAGCCCATAATGGGCATGCATGAGGCCCCATTGCACCATGTATGCTCAATAAGTCCATTATTATATTCTGGCTGAAATATCACTCACAGGGGATGAGGCACATCCAGGTATGTGCCACGCTTCCCCCATTGAGGGTCATCAGCCCCGGACCGCGGATGTCCTGCCCACACTTGGTGGCTGACCACCTTGTGCTGCTCATCCAGGGCTTCACATTTACACAGCTTGTGCAATCTGTGCCAATCATGTATTCTGGGTGAATATGGCAACTTAGCTGGCTGGAGCATCTGTTTTGTGTGACTCACTGTTAAGCGCTGGCATTCAGCCAGCTCTGAATATGTTCCCTCAAATGTGTAGATTAGATTGTCTGAAATTTTCTCTTCTAATCCCACCACCCAGTTGTCTCATAGTAAGAGTTTCCCAGAACAATGTTTGTTCTTAGAAATTCAAGATTCTGGAAAAGCTGGGGTCCAAGACTTTCTATGCTCTGAAAATGTCTAATCTTTCCTATTAATTGAAATCTTGAAAAGATCTAACAAATTCATAGGCTGCCAAAGAAAAAGTTCTATCCTTTTTTTGAAAAACTGGGTGTAACATTTTGCATGGGTAGTGACCGCCTTTCTGTGTGGTTCACTATCAGACTGGGAAAGGAATACATCTACTTACAAATTTTGACACTTCAAATAAAGTGTATGACTGGTAACATTTTCAGAAATGAGGGCGAAGCTCAGAAGAAGCAGGTTGGAGGGGAAATGAGGCATCATTAAAAAATTCTGAAAGAGGTCACCAGCTTCTACCTGAAGCATGTATGAATGGGTAAGAATAACAGAATTCTGATTTATTTACAAAGGTGAGGTAACGGTGAGGAGGAAAAAGGGCAGCATGCAGAGGGAGAAAGTAAAGCATATGTAGGGAAGCTACACAAGGCCAATAGTGTGGTAAAGAAGGCCAAGGCTGAAGGGAAACTAAGGACAGCAGAAGGGGTTAAGGAGGTAGATAATGTCTTCATTGGCTACACTAGAGAAAAGCAACAAACAAAGAGGGGATCATCAAGGTGAAGCAGGGTGAAAGGTGGGTCAGAGAAAATAAGGGTGAGGCAGAAATATTGAGTGACTAGTTATAGGTTTAGTACCAGAAGGGAAGGATAACACCATACCAGATGGGGGGTGGGTAACTGTGCATGGAGCCAATAGCCACAGAAAAGGTGTTCAAAGAGCTCACATACCTAAAGGTCAATAAATCTCTGAGGCTAGATGGTATACACTCCAAGGTGCTAAGGGAGTTATTGCAGATGCTGGTAGTGACCCTGACAAAGCTATACAACTGCTAACTGGAGTCTGGAAAGGGGACTGCAGACTGGAGAGCAGTGGACATTGTGCCTCTGGACAAAAGTGGTGGAAATGATGAGCAAGGGAATAACAGACCAGTCAATTTGACCTAAATAATGGGGAAACGGATGGACTCTATCATCAAAGAAAGCTAGTGGAGGTCCTGGTAGCAAAGCTGCTACAAGGCAGAAGGCAACACAGGTCTGTGGTAGGCAGATATCACCAAACAAAACTGATTGACTTCTTTAGCTGGGTGACAAAGGTTGTTGATAAGGGCCTGGAGGTTTATATATTGTATCTGAACATTAGCAAGATATTCACTCAGTTAAAACAAAGGCAGCTGGTGAAAAAAATAGTGGATCTTGGGTAAAGGAACAGACTGACGGGGGGCAGGAAACTGGCTAAAAGGGGAGAACGTAGCTGTAGTGGTAAATTGGGAGATCTCAGCAGTAAAGAAGATTACAAGGGGGTCCCACAGGATTTTTGTCCTTGGACCAGAACTCTTTACCAACTTTGTCAGTGACATAAGGGAAGGTATCAGAGGGGAAAATCTACCAATTTGTTGATGACACCAAGATCTGTAGCAAGGCAGATTGTGAGGAGGGTGTCCATGAGATAAAGAAAGGATTAGAAAAAGTTGGAAAAATGGTCAATGGTCTGGCATATGAGCATCAATACCAAAAACTGCATGGTCATGCATGTAGGCATTGGAAATCCTGGGGCTGAATACACTGTTGGGGAGGGGAGGAACTGCTGTGACTAGGGAGGAAAAGGGATCTGGGGGTGGTGATTTCTAGAAACTTGCAATCATAGTGAATGTAACAAAGCATTGGGGATAGTAAATAGAATGCTTAGATCCATTGGAAGGGGTTGGGTTCAGCAGCAGGAGAAAAGAGGAAATTTGCCCCTGTACAGAATACTGGTGTGACTTCACCTGGAGCACTGTGGGCCACTTTCGATCTCCCACTTCAGAAAAGCTGCACATGGAGATGATCTATAGTTCACTGGTACTGGGGAAAGAGGGTGACTGGTAAATAGGTGTAACTTTTAAGAAGAGGTTCGGCAAGGGGGAGGTAGTGGTGCTAGGAGATCTCAATTTATAGAACATGGATTAGGACATTCAAGCAGCTAAGAGTGCCCTGATAGATAAGATCCAGGACTGTCTGCTGAAACAGTTGGTCAGGGAACCCACAGAGTGTGGGCTGGAGAGCCACTGGGGTCCAGTGACCATAACACCATATGGTTCAAAGTGGCCTGAGGTATCAGTATTCCCTCATCAAAGCTGAGTTTCTTGATTTCAGACAACCAGACTTTGTCCTGATATGGGAATTAGTCCAAGATACATTGGGTGATGTAGATCAAATCAGGGGGCTTGAGAAGAGGTAGTAGTTAAAGGGACCATTAGCAAGGCAACTAAGTAATGCCTGAGAATAGTTACCAAGCACAAGGCACAAGAAACAAATCTGGTTCTCTTAAAAAGTCAGGGAGGCAGTGAGGGCCAAAAAAGAACCTTCATCACTTATAAAGAGAAACGGGTGAGGAATGGACTACCTACCAAGCAAGGATTAGGATGCCCGAATGGACTGTCAAAGATGCAGAATCAGACACATAGCTATGTGTTGTAGAAGACATCAAGGGAGGGGAAACTATTTTTTAAATACATTAAGGAAAGAATGAAGACAAGAGGTAGAACTGGAAGGCTGATAGAAGGGGGCAGGGTAATAGAAGATTATGATGAGCAGAAGGCAGACACTCTTAACCACTGCTTCTGCTCTGTATTTTCTGTGAAAGGTAGCAGGCCTTGTCACAAAACAGCAAAAAATCTGCTGCAAGAGGATCTCAGAAATAGGACAGGCGGTAATCATAGGGGTAAGGGTCAGAAAAGGGCTTTCAGTCCTTAAAGTAGATAAGGCCCCAGGGCCAGATTATTTGCTCCCGAAGGTGCTTAGAGAACTAGCACTGGAACTGGCTGAACCCTTGGCAGGGGCTATTCAATAACTCAGGAGTTGTTCCAAAAGACTGAAGGGTAGTGATCATGGTTCCAAGGGAGGAGATATGGAGCAACCAGGTAACTACAGGCCCATTAGTCTTACCCCTGTGGGTAAACTGATGGAGACACTTATCAACGATGACCCCAGCATGGGTCCATGACATGGAGGCCTTGTCAGACCAACCTGACAGTTTTCTTTGACTGGTAACTAGGGCAGTTGATAAAAGACAATCAGTAAACTTGCTCTGCTTCAGCTTCAACAATGCATTCAACTCAGTGTCACAAAGAAGATTGTAAGGACCTGGAAATAATGAAGGACCTAGTTAGATGGTTGGGAAGTTGGTTGAGGGGGAATCAGCAGAAGGTGGTGGAATGGGGTTAAGTTAGGGGTAGGAAGGTCACAAGTGGGTTGCTATAAGGGTCAGTTCCAGAGCCAGTCCTTTTCAGTATGTTTATCAATGACATACTGTAGCAGAAGGAATACATGGCAAGATGCGACTGTTTGCAGATGACACTAAGCTCTGTGGGAAGGTAGACAATGAGAAGGGGTTAAAGGAGATGCAAAGGTGCATACAGAGGTTAGAAAGGTGGTCCAAAATCTGTCAGCTCAAATTCAATGTCAACAAGCATTTGTCACGCCAAGCGTTTGATGCTTGGTAAACAATTTGTTGATCCCACATTTTGAAGATACTTGTTTTACAGACTGATGCAATGAGCTCCAAGCTGGTGGGCGAGGTTTTGGCCAGCAAGGTTTCCTCAGTGTGTGTGGCAGGAGCAGGGAAACTATGAGCTACAGCTCCTAACTTTGTATTGAGTAATCCACTTTTACTCAACAAAAAATGAAACAATATGAACCATTTCTCAGGGGATGTCTAAAGTAGAACATGTTACACCTGTTAAAGTCAACCGGTTCCAGGGTAGGAGTCCAAAGAGGTGACGCCAATGTACCTGTAAAATAAAGTAAAAAAGAGGTCACAAAGGATCCACAGCTCTTAGGGGGTCCAGCAGGGCATAACCAACAGGGTAGAAATAAAGTTATACTTACCTGATAAGGTAGGAGCCCTCGTCCTGTCACCCATAGAAATAAAAAGAGAAAATAGGTTAGGTAGAAGGAAAACAAAAAAAAGAGAAGAAACAGAGGAAAGTAAGTGTGGTTTGGGAAGGGGAGGCTCCGCTAAAAAGCTCTTTGCCACTAGTGGTAGCCAAGTGGCCAGTAATTTATGTAGTAGCCCAGGTGGGCTAGTGAAGGATAGTGGGGGAGCTAGTAGCTCTTTTGTTAAAAATAAAGTAGTTGTTGGTGGTCAGGGGGGCTAGAAAGTACCCAGGATGGTCACAATGCTAATAATAGCCCTGGTGGTGTAGTGGGCTAGCTCCCTAGGTGGCTAGGCCAGCATTGGTTTTATAAACATTTAAACCCTTTCCTGTGGTGTAATGGGGGTTCCTGATCCCTGAGAATTGCTGGGACAGCTGTAATTATTGGAAGTAAGGAGGAGGAGAGTAAATGCGGCTGCAGCGTGGCCAGCCAATAGCAGAACCGTGCTACTGTGAAAGTGCCTACGGGTGCTCCAAACTCCCAGCCCACACAGAACTTAGACTGCGACCTACTCCATATACCTGGAAGACGGGGAAGGAAAAGAAGCCAGCGGGAGGTGGAGAAGGCAAGAAGGAAAGCACCTCCTCCCACCCTTCCGTCAGCAGCTCCGGCGACAGTTATTTTAAATTATTTATGCCCTAAGGGACTCTTTTTTCAAAGAAGACAGCCAGGGGGAAGAGAAAGTGTGAGGAGCTGCCTTTATGTGGAGCTGAACCTATGGCATTAGTGAGATCCCACAGGGGCTGTAAATCCAAAGCCTTGGAGGGGGTTGAAGAGAGATACAAAGTGAGGAGACATAGTGGCGGGTGCTGCAAATAGAAAGCCACACTGCGGCCTATGTTAAGCGGGAGAGGGATGTCACAGGACTGAAGATCGGGGAGTGTGCAGCAATGGTGGCAGAAGAAAGCTTTAACCGTAACTCTAGCCATGTGCATTACTGTTTGCTGTAATGTGCATGCCTGGAGTTCAGGTTATGGAAAGAAATGAAGTGCTGTCATTGCAATGGTTCATTTCTTTTAAGTCTAGCACTCACCACGTCAGCAAAACTGAACTGCTGTCATGACCAGAGTGCCTGGTCATTGGTGTACACTGCCAAACCCATTGCAGTTTCAACTGTAATTGGCCTGGCAGTGACACATCTCTCAAATGTCGTAGAGTCCCAAAACGTTTGGTGCGGAAGCGCATCAAACAGAAAAAATCTCACCCCATTTATATACAACAGAGTTGTCAGACTGTCACACTACTGAGACTCCTCTCTCTCCCTCACCGCTAACTGAAGACCAGTCCCACTCCACTCATATGCTGCAGGGCTGACAAAATGAAATACACATCTCCTCACACAGGCACATCTGTTTGTTTACTGCATCTTGCAGGCTGGGACAGACACTGCCCCCCCAAAAAAAAAGGGTTTGTCCAGAATTGATTATAAACAGGCCTTCTGCAGTCATTTAATGTTTGCAAACTGCAGAAAGACACTAGCCCTCCCACTCACCTCCCCCCAAAAAACAAAAGAAAGAATTAAAAAACATGCATTTAGGTATGACAGCGCCTGACAGAAAGGGGCATTGAAAAAAAAATGCAGAGAGATGCATAAGGAAGCACTGGAAGCCAGCAGGGAAAACATTGGGTATAATCATGGGCAGTGACCTAAGAGGGGAGTTACTGGGTCACACTGGTGCACCGGAACTGGGGGAGAATCAGCCTGCAGGGAAGGACTCAACATGACAAGGAGAAATGTGGGGGTGACTCAAAGAGGCACTGAGCCCAACGAGCAGCTGTGGAGAGACAAAAATAGGCACCAAACTGACAAAATGAATAAAGAGACTCTCAGACTCCTGTCTGGATCAGTCCTGTACAGCTGCAGAAATGCCCCCGGCCCCACTGCCACCTGATCACTAAGCCCATCACCAAGTATCAACACCCCCACTCAGTGCCAGTGCAGAGACAACAATAACATCCCCACCTCCTCTGGGACCAACTCTCCCACCACCATCATTACTCACCAGCCTGCTGCAGGCATCGGTCCATCCCCTCTACTCACACTGCCGAAAAGACCACTGTCCACCGTTCATCCTCAGTCTGAATTTCTGCCAAAAGCCCAATCAGTCACAGAGCCATGGCAGTCCTAAGTGAACCCATTGCCATTACTCAAACCACCACCCTTGCTGGCTAAGGATTCTGCACCTCTCAAGATGCGTGCATTTTGTCACTGGCACCCACTCCGTCAACGCTTTGTGTAGCTCTGTTCCTCTCACCTTCCTGTTGGCAACTCCGGTGGCAGTTGTTTTAAATTATTTATGCCATATGGGGCTTTTTCTTTTAAGAAGGCAGCCAGGAGGAAGAATTTTGGCAAAAAGCCCCACCTGTCCCAGAGCCATGGTAGTCCTAAGCAATCCCATTGCTGTTACTCCCACTGCCGTTGCTTGCTAATGATTCTGCACCTCTCCAGATGTGTGCAGTTCATCACTGGTGCTTGCTCTGTCACCTCTTTGTGTAGCTCTATTCCTCTCACCTTCCCTTCAGCAGTTATTTTAAATTATTTATGCTCTACGGGGCCTTTTTTTTAAAGAAGGCAACCAGGGGGAAGAGAAGCAGTGAGAAGCTGCCTTTATATGAAGTCGCCTCCTGAGGTATTGGTGAGAGCCCAGAAGAGCTATAAATGCAAAGTCTTCGAAGGAAGAGAGAGACCGAGCAAGGAGACAGAGCAGTGGATGCAGCAAACAGAAAGCTGCACTGGGCATATGTTGAGCGGGAGGGGGGTGTCAGAGGACTGAAGACTTGGGAGTGTGCAGAAATGGCAGCAGGAGAAAGCTTTAGCTGTAGCTCCAGCCATGCACATTACTGTTTGCTGTAATGAGCATGCCCGGAGGTCAGGCTACAGAAGGAAATGAAGCACTCTCATTGCAACATTTCATTTCTTTCAAGTCCAGCACGCGACACGTTAGCAAAACTGAACTGCTGTCATGACCAGAGTGCCTAGTCATTGGTGAACACTGCCAAACCCATTGCAGTTTCAGCTGTAATTGGCCTGGCAGTGACACATCTCTTAAATGCCGTATAATCCCAAAATGTTTGGTGCGCAAGCGCATCAAATGTAAAAAGTGCAAAGTGATGCACATAAGGAACAAAAACCCAAGGATAGAATATTGTATAGGAGGGGTTAAACTGGACATTACTTCTGAGGAAAGGGACCCAGGAGTTATCATATGTGACATCCTAAAACAATCCATTCAATGCAGTAAGGCCTACAGCAAAGCAATCAACATTTTTTGGTGTACTGGGTGGGGTTTTGATAACTGGAGGAAATAAGTAGTACTACTTCTCTACAGATTGCTGATGAGGCCACATCTGGAATACTGTGCATATTTATGGAGTATCTACCTAAGGAAAAATATAAACAGGCTGGAGATGGTGTAGCATAAGGTAATCAAAATTATTCATGTCCAGCAGGGCAGATCCAATGAGGAATGTCTCTCAGCACTGAACATGTACTTGCTGAAGGCTAGAAGGGAGAGGAGAAACATGATGGGAACTTTCAAGTTCCTGAAAGAAATGAATAAAGTAAACTGTGGGGAACTATTCAGCAGAAGTGATGAGTCAACAAACATGGGAATCTGAGTAAAGGCTAATGATAAGGAGATTCAGAAGGGATGTAAAAAAGCTGCTTTACAGGGAGGGTAGTTGAGCCATGGAACAGCATAAAGGCTGGATCATCAGAGGGCTGACTGGAAGGAGGTTGGTGTGCATCCCAGGGACAGCTCTCCACCTCCAGGAGGGAGGGTTGGTGGTGCCCAATGCTTGGGTGACACCCAGTGGAGGCTGTACACCAAGCTGGGACCCCATAGCATAGGTGAAGGCAGTGGTGGATGTCTGCAGGGCATGCTTTGGAGCATGCATGCCTGCCCGCTGGCATCACTGCACATCCATGCCTTTGGGAGTGGGACACAAGGGAAAAATCCCTGTGTGGCAGCGCAGTGTGAGGACCTCCAATCCCACACCAAATGATGCAATAGCCAGTCCCAGGCCAAATAAACATGATGGATCTCGATCTTCCCATCGGGGTTCCTGCCACAGGAGGTAAGCTGCAGGCCTTAGTTCTGGGGCAGCTGTTGGGGGACGCCAGTTGTGGGTGCAGGTGGAAATATCCTTGTCTGTAGTGCAGTGCAAAAATAGAATTGAAAAAATCAGTAGTTTTTAGCATAACTGGGACAGAGTTAAGGGATTAATAGTTACTCGGGTTGGTATAACAATAAGGCGAGGGTAAGGGGGAAATGAAGGCATAAACCATGTTTACACGATAGGTCCCCAGATAGCATAGGGTATTTAACAGGGCAGACTGAATGGACTGATGGTCTTTTTATGCCAACATTGCCTTTGTTTCTATGTTTCTATGAAATATCGGAGCTGGTGCAGAGGACAGTGACTGATATAATACAGGTTAGGAGTCTGACATACTGTATGAGCAGAGACTGGAGGGCCTCAACATGTACTTTCTGGAAGCCAGGAGGGAGAGGAAGTAATGACTGAAATGTTTACATTCATGCAGGGAATAAAAAAGTGGATCCAAGCAGGCTGCTCACAGAGAGTGGTAACATTATTAAGAGGGGAAACAAGAGAAAACTGGTAGGGGTAAGTTTAAAAAGGACATTAGAAAATACTTGTTTACAAGGTGGCATAAGAGGGTCATGGAAAAGTGAAATAAGCTGCCCACAGAAGGGGCCAATGCTGACATGATGGAGGGATTCAAGATGACATGGGACAGACATAATGGGATGGTTAAAGGAGCTGGGGAGGATGGGGGAGGGTTTTGTGCCACTATGGTTTAAGTACTGTACTAACTCACAGGGCAGGCTGGATAGACAGTGACGACTTCTCCTGCAGGTAATGTTCTATGTTTCCATTTAAATACTGAGCAAACGCAATTCTATGCATGTGGTATGGTGGGGCTGCTGGAAACACTTGGTATGCCCTTCCCCACCAAGTGCTACATAAATGCACATACCCTATGAATCATTCATATGCTAATTTCTTTGGTCAGCTGGGCAGCTGCTGTTTTGTTTTCTGCCTTTTTGCTCCAAGCTTGTGCTGCTTCCCATGTTCTTGTTGCTGGTCTCGCTGTGTATGTCTGCCACTAAGCCTGTCTATCTCCTGTTACACTCCCACTGAGGCTTTACTCCTTCTCTGGTGATGTTCCCTGCTGCCTTTGGCAAGCTGCCACTGTGTTTGGATTGGTGTTCCCCTGCCTCACTTGTTACTGTGCCCTTGTGGTTCCTCCTGTTTTCATGTTTCCTGCAGCCTTCTGGCTGCTCATCAATGACATTTTGGCTTTGGCTGCCTACCCTCTGTATTCCTTTGCTCTGGTGTCCTGGCTTCAGTCACTGCCATGGCAGTCCTGCTTGCTGAAACTGCGTGCTGTTCCTACTGTGCCACTGCTTTTGTTTCTTGTGGCTGCTTGGTTCCTTTTTGGTTTCCTGTAAGGAAACTTCCACCTGCTTTTCCCGTGCTTTTCACCTTGCCTGTTTACCATGCACAAGTCTAGTTCATACTCTGTAGCCCTAATGTGTCCCTCCTTTTACTTGCTCCTGCGGGTTTTCTGAGGGTTCGATCCTTACTGTTGGGATGTGCCTGACATCTATGCTCCTGTGTGCAATTTATTGATTTATTTATTGGTTCATTTATTGGTTTATTAACAGCTAATTTCTAGATGCATCCAGAGGGGATGGGGGAGGGAGTAGGCAATAACAAAGGTGCAGTAAAATACAAAACACACAGTACAGTCAGGTGCAAGAGTAATTAAAATACAATACAGTTGGGCAGTATAGAAGTTCTGGCAGATAAACCAGCATAAGCAATATAAAAAAACACAAGGTCAGGACAGTAGAACAAGTGCAATGAATAACTTGGTATGAACACCAGGTTAGAGCAGAGCTAAAGAAAACATCAAGCCAGAGCAAAAGCACAAGACAGAACAATGCAAGTGCAATACAGTAAGTTATAGGTGCAAAACAATTCTAGATGTGAAGACAATTAGGAGCAGATTCATGCCACACAGACTGAAGGCTTCAGGTGGTCAATGAGATAATTGCTCCAAGCTGGTGGGCACTCCACAAACAGGCAGGGGGAAGGGGGATGCTAGGTCTGGAGTAGAGATGTTGCGATGTTTAAATTCACCGGAGAAGTTCCCACAAAGTCACCAAATTTCCCCCCTTGAAAAACTTTGCTTAAATTACCCTTTCTTACTAAAACTTCGCCGGGAAACTTTGTCAGTTAACTATGACTTTTTTTAGTAACTTTGAAGGCAATTGTCTTAATCTAGTGGCAAAACTTCACTGATTAACTTCAAAGGCAACTTCGAGTTTGTTAGTAACTTCAAAGTTAATGGAAAACATGGTTTGTCACCTGATTCACTTACTACATGTCACATGGGAGACTTCAGGCAGGCAGGAAGTGAATGTTTCACTTTCATTTCACCAGTTGTATCTGAAGGAGAGTAGAGATAGTCTGATACACTCAGAGACAGAGCATTTTATACATATGATTCTTTAGAGTTTAGAGTTGAATATTTTTCTCCTTTTTTAGTTTTAATCCTTATCTTTCTTTACTGTAGTTTCTGATTGTATACTTTATTTTAGTGTATACTTCTTTTTTCTGAGTTCTTACTGTCTTTTTCTTTAATTTTCTTTTTGTGATGCAGGGGCAGCATCAGGACTCTGCTGAGTCCAGACTGGGTGGTGCTGGTGCTGGAGCACCAGTAAGGCACCCATGCATTAGCAGGCATGTTTTTTCCAAAAGTGACTGCCCCTAAAGCTCAGGAAGGGAACAACAGCAACAAGAAAAAGATCAGCAGCTTGAACAACAGGAGCAGGAACAACAGCAGCAGCAGCCAAAAGCCCCTCCCCTCAGCAGGATCCTGCCTCCTCCTCTTCTGGTGGTCCCCCAGTTCCGCAGTGCTCTGTGGTGTGGAATTTTTTTGACACGCATCCTGCAGATGAGACAGTGGTCATCTGCAAGGTGTGTGGGCAGTGTGTGAGGTGTGGTAAAAAAGGAGCCATCTTGGGAGCAGTGGCCAGAGGACGCACCTCCGCATCCACCACCTCACTGAGTGGAGGGCCAAGGAGCATGATGTGGCTGCATCATATGATGGTGGTGGTGGTGGAGATGGCCCTGGGGTAAATGTGGATCAGCATGAGGTTGGCGGTGCTTCTGCAGCACCAGCGAGTCAGCGACGGTGAGGCACGCATGTGATGGATCACAGCAGTATTCCTCGTGTACCTCAGCACCGATGTTATGGCAGTGTCAGTAATGATGACCCCACAGCACCTGCCACAAATGGCCATCTGGTAGTTTTGTTGGCTGAGGTGAATGATCTGCGGCAAGAATTCAATACCTTCTGGCAGGAAGTGATGGATCAGCTGGACAGTGCCATGTGCAGCCAAGAGAGGATCCTTTCTGTCCTATCTGAACTGCATGGTGGCGGTGGTGGGCATGGCTCATCTTCTGGCAGTGCTGGTGGAGTGGTCTGAGTTGTTTCTTTCAAGAAACATTTTATTTTATATGTAGTTATTCTGTCATCTGTGTTCTTAATTTCTCCACTCTCTAGTCCCATCTATTAAAAATAAAACACACCCGAAAAATATAAAAAGTAAAAAAAAAAGCTGTTCTTTTTTTATCTTTTTTCTCTGTCCTCTCTTTTAGTATTGTTTTGTTCGTGTGGCTGTCCCTTGTTTGTCCAGTTCTGTTATTTCTTTAATCCTTTTTGCACATGATGAACCACTTTTCTTCCTTTCATTTTTGTCACTGGTTCATCATATGTACACCCTCCTTCTATCCACAAATGTCAAGTATTTGCCACGTTACATAAATTGTTTCCCCATGGTATGTGATGGTGCGTAACTGGTAGTTGTGTTGTGTGCAACTGCTAACCACCTAAAGAAGTGCAAACCATAATACAAACATGAGGTATTCTACTGAAAAGTTAAACATAAATCAGTTTTAAGCACTTAACATGTTTACTGCATTTGCCAGAAATGTGAAGTTGTGTCCCAGACATAAATTGCTTCCCTTCACTGAAATACTGTTGCCGCACACACCTGAGAAGGTGGTGCAAAGCATATGTGAAGCTTGCAATAGAACCTAAAAATAGTTTTCGTACTAAGCATTTTTGGGCCTGTCACCCTAGTTCCTTTCAGTCAAATACTATTGCCACATGCACGAGTGAAGTTGGTGCAAAGCATATGTGAAGCTTGCAAGAGAACCTAAACATATTTATTGTACTAATCATTTTTGGGCCTGCCACCCCACCACCACACCACCACCACCACAACCACCAGCACTTTGCCAGAAATGTGAAGTTGTGCCCCCAGACAGAAAATGCATCCTTTCTGTCAAATACTGTTGCCGCACGCACTAGAGGAGGTGGTGCAAAGCATTTGTAAAGCTTGCAAGAGAACCTAAACATATTTATTGTACTAAACATTTTTGGCCCTGCCATCCCACCACCACACCACCACCACCACCACAACCACCAGCACTTTGCCAGAAATGTGAAGTTGTGTCCCCAGAGAGAAAACACTTCCTTTCAGTCAAATACTATTGCCACATTGAGAGAGTGCTTTGACGCTGCTGCTGCATGCTGCTGTGGTTCCAAAGTCAAAGAAATGGCCTCTTGCTCATTGTGGTCCTGGATTCATGATGGCACATAGACATACTGCACAGGTAAGTACCTTTGTTTTCTTTTCATTGTAATGGAGGGGGTTATTGCTACTTTTCAAAGTCTAATATATTCGTAATTCTCTGTCATTGATTTTCAGTTATTTGTGCATATGACATTATACTGCTGGACAGCTACAACATACTGTAGATGCTGTAGTCTGAATCATGCCCAACACTAACCAGCCATGAAGGTAAGTATATTTTTATTTGTGGGGGATGGATTGAGGGTTCATGATGGCACATAGACAGTGCACAGGTAAGTACCTTTGTTTTGTTTTCATTGTAAGGGAAGGGTGGTTATTGCTACTGTTCTAAGTCAATATATTCATACTTCTCTTTCGTTGATTTTCAATTATTTGTGCAGAATGCAGATAGATGTCATACTGCTGGACAGCTACAACATATATGCTGCTGTCTTACTCATATACAACACTGCCCAACCACAAAGGTAAATACTTTGGGTGTTTGGTTTGGATGTGGGAACTTGTTTCTGTACCATAATTGATAAATTCATTTCATTTCTTAATTACTGACTGCTGTTCTTCCTTATCCTTACAGGTATTCCTTGTGCCTGAACTGGTTGCAACGATGTGCTTGATTCACCAAGCAAATGATGTCAGTTCACAGAGAGAACCTGGAAAACAAGAAAGGATTTTTGTGAATGAAAGTTGTGGAAAGTAAAGTAAAGGAACGGAAAGGAAAGGAAACTAAAAGAAAGAAAAGAAAAAGAATGGAAAGGAAATTAAAGCAAAGTAAAGAAAATATTAAATCACAATGATACTTACTGTCAGAGTACTACTGCTGGCTGTGCAATTCTTTTTTGGTGTCTGTGTTCTGCAGTAGAACCAGCAGAATCTGCATGAAGTAGATATTACATGAAAACATTTTAATGTTGCAATAGTCTCATCAATCATGGGCTGATTTTCTGTCTCTAGTAGGCTTATAGAAGGGCTGCAGTGTCTGAAAAACAGTGCAGGTGTCTTACCAACAGCAGATGAAGAAAGTCCTTCATGTAGTGTGGTCATGCATGATGATGCCTTGCATACTTTAGTCAGTGACTTGATGGAGGAGGAGGAACAAGATGAATCTGTTAAGAGGAGAGTTTTGAGGAGGTACAGGAGATGCTTCTGTTTATCACATTGGTGGCAACAAATCATCAGTCACTTTGGTGGCAGAAGTGGGAGCCAATCCAATGCTGTTTCTTACTTGATGTGATTGTGAGGAGGAGGAGGACATAGCTGAAGCAGCCAGGGAGTACAGAGGAGGTGGTTCTCTTTATCACAGTCAGCTGCCTACTACATACCGATACCACTGAGGTGGTGGAAGTGCTGTACCATGCGGAGGAGGATCTAAAGTGTCTGCACACAAGAGATAATAGGAGGCGGAGAAGGATGAGGTGTTGAGGTCACTGCTGCATGGTTATGGTGTGTCTTGCTGGCTAAACCGGGTGTTCTGTTCAGTAATTCATAAGTGGCATAATGCATTGTTTACAGCTATAAAAAATGATGCAATTAAGGAGCAGCACTAATTAATAGTTGTGGGTGCATATCTCAGCACTGAATGTGATACATTATTATTGTTAAGCTGCCATCCAGGAGTACCTGGTTGTGGATGAGTGGGGACGTGGCGGGAGAAAGAGGATATAAACAGTAGTGTTAATTATTCTTCCATATCCTCCATGAAGCATCTCTCACAGTCTTCAATACTGGAAGTGTTTATGGGAATTCCCTATTGATCACTGCTTCATCCACTTCAGTGTTGTGAGATAATGATAAGATATGTCCCAGTCTGCCTAAAGCACTTTCCTCATCATCATCATCACTGTCATTCAGTACTGTTTCCATGGACATTAGTCTTTTTGAGAGCATGTGAACCACATTCATTTTGATAAATGTCAGTATGCCAACATTTTTAGGAGATAGATTTGTGAGTCTGTCATGCACAATGGCACCCACTGAGCTGAACACCTGCTCAATGAAGACACTGGAGGATGAGCAGCCAAGATATTTCACAGCAACCACTGTTAGTGCTGGCCAGTCATTGATCTTAGTGCCCCAGTATAGTAGTGACTCATCCCCAATGGTGAGGTTATTTGTTTCTGCAAAATATGCATCTACCATGTGTTTTTCCAGTCGAAGATGTGCAGCATGATCATTCACATCCTCCTTCTCAGTTTCCTCCATGTCTGCAACTCCCTCCTGACTGATGGTGGCCCAAATGGGATTCAGCATAGGTTCTTTTACCTTGCATTGCTTTTCTGCAGTTTGATACCCTGGCTGAGATAAAGAGAAGTGGGTGGCAGTAACACCAGATCACTGTGCAGTACCATCATCTTTCTTTGACCCCTGTGCCCATAGTAGCAACTGTGCACCTATTACTGTCTGAGTGAGTAGTTCTGTCAGTCTCTGAAACTCATGATGCCCATCTTGTGATATGGCTTCCAGCCCACGTTTATAACATGGATCGAGCACTGCTGCAATTCCAAACTCCTCAGACTGCAATTGGAGTCTAATGTGGACAGCATGTGTTCCATTAATGAGTAAATTGCTCTGTCATCACCTGCCTCCAGCTGTTGCTGCATGTTCAGCAGTGTCTGCCACAGCACCTGTAGCAGAGGGATGGACTCACTGATGCAGGCAGTGTCCCCGATCACTGCTTATGTTGCTTGCTTGAAGGGTCTCAGAATCGAGATGTGTCAATCCACTAGGTGCCACTGCTCTGTTGTGAGACACATGCATGCCCCACTGTTGTCATGACATGCATGAATTAACAGATACTCATATATAGCCTTGTATTGCTGGTATAGACACTCCACCATGTGCAAGGCAGAGTTCTACTGGGTGAGAACATCAAACTTTAAATGGCGCTGAGGCAGCTTGTTCTTTACCTGCAGATCACAGAGATGGTCCCATGCTTTTGCTGAATGTGCAAAGTGGGCAAAGATGCGTCAGGCAAGAGTCAAAATGTCTTTTACATCTGGATGGTTAATGAAAGCCTGCACCACAAGGTTAAGGCAATGTGCCAGGCATGGCACCCTGACAAATCCCCCATCAGTGATGCATTTCTGCACATTTGAGTCATTATCACTGGCGATGAATCCAGCTTTCACTGCATGTGGGTGGAGCCACTGATCAATCTCGATTAGTATGACTTCCAGAATCTTTTCTTCAGTGTGTGACCCGGGGATACTCTTCATGGTCAGTGCTGAATGCTGCGTAACACCAGGCATGTTGCTACCACCACAGTTTGTCCTAGTGTAATCCTTGCCTCTCCCCCCAATCAGCCGCTACCCCAGGTACCTGTGCCCAGTGTGCTGTAATGCACAGCTAAGAGCTACCAGATGTTTTCCCACTGGTCCACATGTCCATGCTCAGATGGATATACTGTGCTGAGGAATGCTGCAGGGCATGATGCACTATGTCACATACAGTATTGTTCAGTTTAGGGATGGCACGCTTTGAAAAGTATGTACATGATGGCACCTGCCATTTCAGCAAGGCACAGGCCACAACCTGCCTAAATCCTACATTCTCTACAAAGGAGTGTGGCAACAAATCCAGAGCAATCATTTCTGCACATGCTGCATTCAACTCCCCGTGCTGTACCATGATTAGGCAGGAATTTTGTTGCCTATCCAAAATGGAAGGCAGCATCGGCTGAACTTTTCTTGATACTGCTGCCATTAGTGATGCACCTGATGGTGTGCCAAACAACTTACCTCGTAATTTTTCCAGAAAGGGGGTGCTCCTTGCCTGGGGACTGCCAATGGTGCTCATGGCCTGTGATGATGCACGAGACATCTCAGCAGCTTTTTGGTTTTTCATAACTGGGGTGGCAATCACATTTTGGGTTGGGATTATACTCTAGAAGCTAGGACCACTACTTTGCTCATTTCTAGAACCCTCATCATCCAGTACCACAACAATGTCCTCCTCCTCACCTGAACCTCCATGTCCCTGTAGTGGTGTTGGATGTTTTTTGCTTACATTGCCCTCTGATTGGGATGTACTAGAACCACTGGCACAGGCTACTTTCTAGTGTTGATGCCACCGAATTGGGTGACTATTTTTAAGTTGTGTGTGTTGCTCAACTGTGCCAAGGTGACTACCCTTCTTTCCCTGACTTACTGTGATTTGACACAGTTAGCAAATTGCCACTGTCTTATCAGATAGGTCCAGTACATAAAAATCCCATACTAGGGATTTATGGGGCCTTGTATTTACTTGGTGCCAAGATGACTGTGATTCTGATAGCAAATGAGAAGATTTGCTCATTGTTATGTTGTGGGGTGACTGGAACAATGTAGAAATGGTAGAAACAGTGAATGGGGTGTCCCCCTTGGTGGTTTTAGCAGTTAAGGCAACAGGAAAGACACATTCTATAACACCCAGATTTGCCCTTTTCTTTTTAGGCTTCCTTGAGGGATCCGTGTCATCTGACACATCATCATCATTATCCACATCATAGTCTGAAAAAAGCTGGCAGTCCCATCAGCCTCAGCAGATCTGTCCACCTCAGTAGCAACTGCCACAGGCTCTGTAACATGCATCTCCTCTTCATAACTGTTGACCTCATGTTGCTCAACATGTACCACCACCTCACCCTCACTCTCTGGACACACATTATCAGGCTTTGCCTCCGACCCACCATCACCAACAGCACCACTTTCAAATTGCACTTCAGAACCAACCTCCTCAAAGCCCACAGTTGTTTGTTTGCTGGTGGTGCTGCTGCCTCCTCTCACTGTGTCACTTGACATTGAGACATCCATCAACATGTCTGCCTCATATTCTGCAGAGAAAAACTTAACGGCAGGAAAGCCAACACCAGGGCCATATACATTGCTACTACTGCTACTGCCTGCCACAGAGTTATCTGAATGCTGTCCCTGTGCTCTCACAGACACATTTCTGGTTCCTGTACCACCATTAGGATTAGGAACCACAAATTGGGAAATGTTCTTTGTGACTGCTCCACAGCCTTTCCCTTTAGTCGCCCTTTTCTTCCCAGTCATTTTTCAGCACACACAGTCACATATCAATCACTCTGGCTAAATTGCTATCTAGAAAACAGTGAGTTTTTTTTACTAAGTACAATTGTGCACGCAGTCACACAACAATCACTCTGATTAAATTGCTGTCTGGAGAACAGTGATTTTTTTTTTTACTAAATACAGGTGTGTATGCAGGGACACAACAATCATTCGGATTAAATTGCTGTCTGGAAAACAGTGATTTTTTTTGCTAAATATTGGTGTGTATGCAGGGGCACAACAATCACTTGGGTTAAATTGCTGTCTGGATCACAGTGATTTTTTTTTCCTAGATACAGTTCTGCATGCAGTCACACAAAATTCACTCTGGTTAAATCACAGTCAGGAGGACAGTGGGGTT
Organism: Neoceratodus forsteri; assembly: GCA_016271365.2. Classification (NCBI taxonomy): domain Eukaryota; kingdom Metazoa; phylum Chordata; order Ceratodontiformes; family Ceratodontidae; genus Neoceratodus; species Neoceratodus forsteri. The sequence continues at coordinate 875,506,300 of CM057452.1, read as the reverse complement.
TTTTTCTTAGGAGAAGATAGGGCACTTGCCCACTGATTTTGTTCAGAAGACAACTGTGCCTTCTAAAATGCTCCTATCCTCCCTCAGCCCACACGAGCCACCAAACTGCAAATTCTAACAGAAAACTAAATACTTCAAATAAACAATACAGGATGGAGAAAATCAACACAAAAAAAATCACTGTGTGCAAAGAGCACTCACAGTAACAGTTCTGAAGCAATTTGAAAAACAAAATGCTCTTTTATATAATATTTTTAGATTTCACTCTAAACTGCAGCACAAGCTCTGCTCTCTAAGTCTTTTTCAAATACACTACACTCACAGAATGATAAAACTAGCTTCTCATTGGCTGTTCAGCAACATGTGACCTCATATCCCATGGTTCATTGCAAACCTCGACTGTTATGCTGAACTTTGAAGGTGAAGTTCCAGCTTTGTGGATCTGGGACACCTCTACTATTGACTGTAACAGGAATTGAAGTTTTTGACTTTGAAATTTCACAAATCTGCTAAAAAAGGCATCAAAGTGGGACTTCGCAGAGCGGAAAACTTCACGGAATAGTTGAAATCTGTGAAATTTTATGCAGAGTGAATTTTCCCAACTTCGCACACCACTAGTCTGGTGCAATTGCAGGATGGGGTAATAAAGTCACAAATAACTAGTTATCTGGCCATAGTTGTGGTCATGCTTCACTCATTGTGCTCTTGGGACTTCAGTCTTCTGCCCCTTAAACTACACACAAGACTGCCTAGACAGTTATCTGGTCATCTCCTTGGGGTGCAACTTTAATCCTTACCAGCCTACTGTAGCATACCTACCAACCTACTCAACCATGCCCACCATTTGTACTTTACTTAGTACTATCTGGTATATGCCTCAATAGGTATCAGCATTGCTCAGTTGGTAGCACATCCACCTCTGGACCAGAAGGTCGTGGGTTCTCATCCAACACCGGGATTGGACTTGCACCTAAAAATTGCTGGCATCCGAGTACAGTATTGGGGGATGCTGTACTGCTGGGGTGTGCCATCCTTCGGATGAGACGTTAAACCGAGGTCTCTTCTGCCCATCCTGGTGTTGTCCTGGTGGGTGTCCAGGTGGAAGCAAAAGAACACAGGGCACTCTTCACAAAGAGCAGGGAATATTCCCGGTGTCCTGGCCAACATTCCCCTTCCCATAAACCGGTTCGTGCAATTATCCAGGCTGTGTGTGGGTGATGATGTGCGATATGGCTGCCACCACAACACATTCAGTCACTTCACTACCAGTCTAGCATTGCTTGTAAAGCACTTTGGGATACTGTGTATGAAAAGCACTATATAAATACTGATTCTTCTTCTTCAATAATTGGGCACATGGCCAAGGACAATCAGACACATGCCCCACTGAAAATTTAGCACACATACTGGTGATTACCATGATCATGATTACCAATGACCTGTTGAAGGTGACATGGGACTCCTGCAGCCATGCCCCCTGATGAGGAGTGCGAGACTCAAAGCACTGGGGCAGTAGTGGTTAGCAGCTTGGTCTGCACCCTCACTTTGAGGGTGCATACCAAGCTAGTTGATGTTGAATCCAGATAAGACTGAGGTTCTGGTGCTGGAACCTGGTCACCAGGGCATGAGAGTGCAAGCTGGTTGAGTCTCAGGGCTTAGGCTAGTGGACTCCCAATTGCTTACTTCGGATTGGGTAAGAAACCTTGATGTTGTCTTGAACTGCAGCCTGATGCTTAAATCACAGTTGTCGGCTGTGGTCAAGACCTTTTTTTACCATCTGAGGAACACGACTAGGGTTAAACACCTGATACCTTGGCTGATCGGCCTGCACTAGTCCACACCTTTGTGACATCATGCCTGGATTACTGCAATGACCTGTACCTAGGGCTAGCAGGGGTAGATCTACTCCACCTACTGCTAGTGCAGAATGCAATGGCCAGGTTGTTGACCAGTCTACCTAGATCATGTCATATCACACCTGTGCTGCGCTCTCTGCACTGGCTAATGGTTAGGAGGTGGATCTCTTTCAAGGTCAGTTTGCTGACCTATAATGCCCTACATGGTCAGGGACCCAGTTACCTGCAAGATCTCCTGTGTCCCTACTGGCCTGCCACCTAACTTCTTTCCGCAGATGAAGGTTTGTTGGGAGTTCCCAAAATTTATTTAAAAACATCGGGGCCCATGTGTTTTCTTCTGCAGCCTGGGGAACTTCCTTTTTCAATAGTTCTGAGAGAGTCCAACAATTGATATATTTAAAAGGGAGCTGAAGACCTTTTTATTTAGTCAGGCTTTTATGAGTAATTAACATGTTTTTAGTAGTAATTAGTGTTGTATTTTATATGCATGCTTTGTTGGCTTTTTCTTTTGTTCTGGGCTTACTGTATTTTAAAACTTTTAGAACTATTGTGAAGCACATTGAGTCACAATGTAGAAATATGCTCTACCAAATAAAGCTAACGCTAAAGCTTGACTTCTGTTTCTTAATAATAATTAAAGCTTTATTTTGAATTGGCAGTTGAAGTATGGTGGGTTTCTCCTTGAGTGCAGTATTCCCTTCCTATCAGCACATCCCAATGATAACTGGGCACATGCCCCATGACAATCAGACACACATCCTAATGTCATCCAGGCACATGCACCTCTGACAATTGGGCACAAACCCTAATGACTACCCTTAATAGATTAATTATGCTTAGTACTCTATGGCTTCATACTGCAACAAATCAAGTTCTCAAAGGCTTGATTTCTTCCTATATCCATAAGCCTTGTTCAGAGAAGATTATTAGGGCTACCAGGTGTGTAGATGATGTTTCCAGTCTTCTTTTTCTGTGCTTTCCCCTACACCAGTACTCCTTTAGCACTCAGGTTCAGCAGTCCATATGTACCTCAGATGGGTGGAGGCTTTTCATTCAGGAACTACTTTGGTTGCAGGGTCATCCTCGGCAGCACCTTCATGGGGCTGGAAGTCTCGGCATGACAGAAGTACTGGATGGTCAGCAATAAACTGTAAATTCATTGTTGTTATGTTGCTAATCAATTGTATACATTCAAAACCATTGAGTTCTAATTCATTTCCACACATTTAATGATTAATAAAAATCGTAATAAAAATAAAATAGCTTTAAAGAAACACATTAGGCAATGAAGTATCGAAGTACTGCAGTTAAAGTTTAATGCTTTCTGTACTGTAGAATTTCACTAATTCTTTAACTTTGTAGCAGAGTCTCACAAGATCAATGTCTTAGGTACATAGAAAATGATAGCAGAAGGGGATTGAGGATCCATTGAGTCTGCCCATGAGACACCCAAGACCTTTTATAGAACCTGAGTGCTATCCCTGCCCATATTTCTTTATTTGTACCTACTGTAATATCCCTTAATTGAGCTCTGTATCTGTCCCACCCATGTTTGAAACTCATCACTGTCCCATCTCCCACCAGCTCTGGTGGCAGGCTGTTTCAGTGAAGAAATATTTCTTTAGCTCACTCCTGAACCTCCCCCATGTTAGTTTCCACTTGTGTTCCCAAGTTGTTGAGATGTTGATTCTATGGAATAGCTCTTCAGTGTCTTGCACCTTGTTTATGCCTTCCCAGAACTTAATTGTCTCAATCATGTCTCCTCTCTCCCACCCTTGTTTCCAGTGAGTACATATTTTGTGATACTAGCCGATCCTCATAAGTGAGTCCCTGCAAACCTTGGATCATTTTCATTGCTCTCGTCTGCACTGCCTCCAGTCTATCCCTGTCCTTTTTCAGGTGGAGCCTCCAGAACTGAACACAGTACTCCAGGTGCGGTCTTACCTGAGACTTATAAAGGGAGATGATCATTTCTTTATTCCTGCTATCAATCCCTCTTCCTATGCATCCCAGTATTCTATTTGCCTTGCCAAATGCTTTGTTGCATTGGCTTGTCTGCTTCATGGTGTCAGGAGTGATGACCCCCAGTTTCCTTTCTTCCTGGGAGGTAGTCAGCCTAACCCCGTTTAGCCAGTACTCCATCCTGGGGTTCCCTTTTCTCACTTCTTTGCATTGAATTTTAACTGCAATATATTTGATTATCTTTTGAGCTTTTGTATATTCTTTTGAAGATCCCTAGCCCCCTTGTGGCAGTCCACCCACCCTTCCAGCTTGGTGTCATCTGCAAACAGGGCAAACTTGCCCTGTTTGCCATCACCGATGTCGCCAGTGAATACTTTGAATAGGACCGGGCCCAACACTGAACTCTTGGGGACTCCACTTGTGACCTCACCTTCGTGTGATCTCACCCTGTTTATCACTACCCTTTGCTTCCTGTCGGTGAGCCAGTTACCCACCCATCAGACAATGTCCTTTGTGGCCCATATGTCCTCCAGCTTTTTCAGCAGTCATCTATGTGGCACTGAGTCAAATGCCTTACTGAAATCAAATTAGAGAAGCTCAACTGTATGCCCCCATCTAGTTCCCTTGTCACCCAATCAAAAAGTAATGATTTGTCTGACATGACCGCCCTGCCATGAATCTGTGCTGCTTTTGTTCTGGAGCCCATTTTTCCTCTAGGTACTGCATGAGGTCTTGTTTGATTAAGGACTCCGTTAGCTTTCCGATAACAGAAATGAGGCTAACTGGTCTGTAATTCCCCACCTCCTCCTTTCCCCCTCCCTTATGGATTGGCACTACAGTACATCTGCCCTCCTCCAGTCTCCCGGTACCACTTCTGTTCTCAGTAGCTGTTGAATAGGTATGCTAGTGGTTTAGCTAACTCTTCTGACGATGCTTAATATTCTTGGGTGCATTTCTTCTGGACCCTGTGTCTTGTCTGGCCTGAGGGCTGTCAGCCCCTACCTGACCCTGCTTGAGGTAAATGTCAGTGCTTCCATTATCTTGATCCCTCTATCGGCCACCCTCATTCCACTTTCTGGTATCAGTCTGGTTTTCTCCTAGGTAAATACTGAACAGAAAAAGTTTTTCAGAACCTCAGTCTTTTGGGCGTCCTCCTTTACCAGTCTATTCCCATCCAACAGTTTTGCAATCCCTCCCCATTTCTTCCTTTTTTCTTGAATGTATTGAAAAAAGAGTTTCCCCCTGATTTTACCCCTTTTGCAGTCCAGAGTTCAGTTTCTGCCTTCACAATCCTTAATGCCCTTTTGGCTTGCTTATTATTTTGTTTGGGGTTTACAAGTATCATGTTAAGCCTGGAGGGATATAACATGTTAGTTGCATTTTATTAGATAGTTCCATTCCTCTGGCTGAGTTGGGATTCATATGGTGGATTTTGCCTTTTGTACTTGATGTTTATTGTTGTAGCCTTCACTCGCCTTAGTAGAAGATGATGTTCTGATGGTTCTGTTTACTTTCTGTCAAGCTATATGGCTTCATGGGCTGCATACATAAAAAAACAATTAATCAAGGAACAAGTGGCCTTGTGATACCTCTAGTGGTGGAAACTTTTTCCAAAGGGTTCCTGTGCCTACAACACACTGAAAAGGGTGGAAGTTCCTTTGAAAAATGAAAAAGTGCAAAGCTACATGTGAGCAACAGACCTTGCTGACTATGTCAGTCCTTATCAATTCAGTTGCATAAGAATGATACTATGTTGCACACGCATACACTTTAGTAACTAATCAAGGTATCAACTGCAGTAGCTACTCCACACTGAGTTGTCCTCTGAACCAGTGAATTGCAAGGCTATGCTTGGGGTTTGGTGGGGCAGTGGGCATCACTCACCATGCCTCTCTCCACTGACTGCTAAATAAGTATACTTCAGAGAGTTTCTTCTTTACTCCCACCATCTTCCCCCTCTATTCTGGTAGCTTGCTGCTCTCCTTTTGTGTTTCTCCCTTAAAGTACCTTTAGTCAAGGGATTTGTAATCCTGTGGCACCCTTAGGGATGAAAATCACCTCAAGATGGTTCCTGTGCCACTGTCCTTGCTGAAAAAATGGTTTGTTACTGATCTTGCATGATTTGTAAGAATAACATAATGTGACAGGGTAGCAAAGTAAGTGGCTTCTCAGGAAATCCTCAGTTAGAACACTCCAGACACCAGTACAGATTAATGGAAACTTCAGCTTTACTTAAGAACAAAAGAAAAAAAAAGTTTCACTGTCAGCTTTACACACAGATTCTGCAGTTCAGTCCCAACAAGCACTCCCAGTTGTCTCTGTTTCTCTCCCTTTATTGGACTTAGATGTTACTTGTTAAGTCATTGAGGGACATCCAGCACCCAGAGCAGGTAATGCAGAGATCTTGAAAGGCCAACTTTAAAGTAAGAGGGGTTTGGTTCAAATGCCCTCCCGGCCCATATGGTAACATGTGTTGCTAGTTTGAGCTGGGATTTATGGGTGTATGGAGTGTTGAGCTGGGATTTAGGGGTCTAGTTAGCATAATGGACATACTGTACACTCAATCATGTATCCTCCTGTCAGAGTCATGCCTGAAGCCCACTCTGCAAGGGCCACCAAAGACCCATCCTGCAAAAAGGAATAATCTCCATCACTATGCTGGATGTCTGCACTGTGATGCACATAAATAAAAATAGTTCCAGTTCTAAATACCACCTGACTACAAGGGCATTTGTATCCTCCATGTCATGCAGCCAGTTGATGGGGACATAATAAGTGACAAGGGTAAACTTTTGTCCCAATAGGCAGTAGCATAGTGTGACCACTGCCCACTTTAAAAGCGGGACAGTCTTGTCATGTCATAGCATAGTTATATTCTTAGGGGAATGCCTGTCAGATAAAAAGAGAATGGAGTGAATACCATCATCATGTGACAACACTGCCCACAGCCACAACTCAGAGATGTCTGTGTATAAAAGGAAGGGACAGGTGAAATTCAGACTTTGTATGGCTGGCCTTCACACAACTTGTTTTGATGGCTTGAAATTTGACACTATGACCTTATCTGGGACTACTTTCTTGGTCAAGGTAATCTGTGGGACAGCAAGTGTTGAAAATTCCAAAATAAACAGATGGTAATACCCAGTGCCCAGCATACACTCATCAGAGTGGACCGACTTTTCTTGACAGGACCTCATGCTTGCTGAGGCCACACTTTGAGCAATTCAGCTATCATTCTGTGACAATTCTGTGATAGACTTTACTTTTTGTGGCAACTCAAATAAGCAGCAAAATTAAATATTGTTGCTCTGAATGAATGCCCAGAAAAAGGCAGTCTTAGGCGGTTCAGCAGATGCACAGGCAGGGAAATGCAATGCAATGCAGTTTTGGACCTATGATTTGAATTATGGCATGGGAGAATTGAAGGGTTATTTATAATTTTACTTCAATTGGTTTTCTCCTCCAATGGCTCTCTCCCACCTGTCCAGTGTTAGTTAACAGCAGACAGCATGGCTTCATACGTGGCAGATCCTGCCAAACCAACCTGGTGGAGTTCTATGACTGGGTAACTAGGCAACTGGACAGGGGCCATGCAGTGGATGTCTTGTATCTGGACTTCAGTAAGGCATTCGACTCGGTGCCACATGGAAGGCTGGGAAGGAAGTTAGTAGGCACAGGGGCCGGTGTAAAACTGGTGAGATGGGTAGGAAACTGGCTGCAGGGAAGGCAACAGAGGGTGGTGGTGGGTGGGAGCCTCACACCTAAGGGCAGTGATGAGCGGTGTCCCACAGGCTCGGTGTTGGGACCAGTGTTGTTTGGGATATTCATTGCAGACATATCATGGGACATCAAGAACAAGATCAGTCTGTTTGCTAATGATACCAAGGTTGGCGCGGTGGTGGATGACCTAGTGGATGGCAGGGGTTTGCAGGATGATCTGGCAAAGCTTGAAACTTGGTCAGACACCTGCAACTGGGCTTTAATGTCAAAAAGTGCAAGGTACTGCATTTTGGGATGAAGAACCCAAGGAGGACTTACCAGCTAGGGGGAGTGCAGCTAGCCCAGACAGAGAGGAGGAGAAGGATCTGGGTGTGCTCATTACAGGTCAATGAACAACTCTGCACAGTGTAGGAGGCAGCTGCAAGGCCAACAAAATGCTGGGTTGTATTGCAAGGGTATTATCCTTGAGGAGGGAGGAGGTGATTCTGCCACTGTATAGGTCATTAGTTAGACCACACCTGGAGTACTGCGTGCAGTACTGGCGTCGATATCTGAAGAGGACATTAAGTTACTGGAGGGGTGCAGTGCAGGCGACAAAGATGATCAAGGGTCTGGGGACTTATCATACGAAAGGAGGTTGAAGGAGTTGAACATGTACTCACTGGAGGAGAGAGAGACAGGGGTGACATGATTGAAACCTTTAAATACATGAAAGGAATACAACAAAGGCAGTACAGAGGAGCTGTTCAAAGTAAGGGAGGGAGGAGCCACAGGGCCATGATATGAGACTGGAGCGAGGAAGGTTCAGGAGGGAGATGAGGAGACACTTTTTTACAGAGAGGGTGGTGGCTGGGTGGAATGCTACCTGCAGAAGTGGTATGCAGTAGAACAGTGGACTGTTTCAAACGAGGATGGGACAGGACAAGGGGAGGGTTAATGAAGGGGAAGGGTGGAAGGGAGGTGCAGCTGCAGAATAAGGGGTGCTAGCTGCACATTCGAGCAGACTTGATAGACCTCTGGGCCTTTATCTGCTGGCAAATTTCATATGTTCGTATGTTCGTAACTGCAGTGTTGCTCCTGTGGATTTCTTCTCCTGCCTGCCCACTAGCTTGAAGATCAGTACTGCCAAGTGCAAAGCAATGCTGCTCCAATGGCTCCCTCCCACCCACTTGCTTAAAGCCTGGTGATGCTGGCTTGTGCTGTAATACCACTCTAGTTGTCTTATCCTGCCTAACCACTTCAACACTGGTGGTGCCATTTGCATTAATGCCACTAGGTTTCCACACTGCCTTCTCTCCCACCCTGTAATGATTTACTGAAGGGCTATAGAACAGCTGGACCATTTTGCATTGAACACAGATTCTCAAAGCCTCTTGTTTTCATTCTTTGCAATAGTATACAAATCTTGACCAACTGTGAGAGAAATAGTGAGAAAATATTCACCCCAAGGTATGAACTGTTGCCTGACAACAGTTATGTTGCCCAAAGCTGAAGGCTAAGGGAAATATGACTATTGGAAGGCAATAATTCATCTCAAGGGGTCTTTTTTTTCCCCCCACTTTATCCTGATGCAACTCTGTTCAATATCTGTTTTATTAAACCTTGACCAAGTTATGAGTACTGGAATGGTCAATAGTTGAAAAAACTATTGCCTGGTTGAAGTTGTAAGGAAGTAATGCCTAGTTGTTTGTTCTGACTAAGGCAATGTTTCCAGAACCTTATACATCATGTGATTGGCTTTGGTCTTATCAGAGACTAGGATTTTTTTCCTATGGTTTAATACTTACCAATACTTTTTCATTTCACATTTCTACAATCATCAAACAGAACCAACATTTTTCTTTTCATGAAACAGACTTCCTGAAGTTTCCTCAGCATTTATAGAAGGCAAAGATGGTCAAATGCTTTAGGGCTGAGTGCCAGTGGACTGGAAAAGAGTTGCCTCACTGAGGCCGGCGCAGTGGTGCTGATGGTTGGGGCGCTGGATGCCAAACCTTGCACCACACCAGCAACGCAGGCTTGGGAATGAGCCAGGGACATCAGGGGTCAGCAGGAGAAGACTAGGATTGAGCATCTGTAGACTAATCTCCTAGTCCTGGGGTGGGCTGAGGAACTTCACTGTGCTGTAGTGGCCCATGGGGATGCCCAGGGGCACTACTAGCATTGGTGATAACAGAGGGGGAGTGCGGCAGATGTCGGCACCTTGTGCCAGGATGTCACTGCACATCCATGCTCTAGGAGCCATACAAACAGGAGGAAAATAGGCTGGGTGTGACTATGCAGCTTGATGGCCATGCTCCAAGCCACCTGGATGACTTTGGCAGAGTCCTGTTGGGGAGGGTCTGGGGCTGTCCTGGCAGTTAGAGGCAGAGGGGAGCCCTCCAGCAGGATGGCACAATGGCCATGCTGGATCCTCCTGGGTACAGTTTGAGCTACCCAGCTCTCCAGGTGGGTGAAGCCAGTGGCTGGATGCCCCATGCCATAGTGCCACAGTGGGGAGATAAAATACAGTAGTGATTAAAAAAAAAAGAGTTGCCTCACTGAATGCTGCAACCCGGGGGGGGAGGATGTAGTATGATGGAGATACCAGAAGACTCACACTAATGTCAATTTATGCTTGCTCACAATCATTTTAGCAGTTAACTTGTGGGCAGGGTGTTGGATTTGTGATTTGCTATAATTTGTATCTGAGGATTTACTTACAATTATAAAATTAGCTATAAAAGTTCTTGTAGACAGTTATAAAGTTATGCCAACATCCGATTTATTTCACAGAGTTGTGCAAAACAAACATAAACATCTATATAGCATTCTTATATTTTTCCTAAGCTATTTTACAGCTAAACACTTCAAATACAAAATATCAGTACATTTTATACCTGTACCTTGAGATATCTTGCCTCTTCAGCTACTACCACATAGTATATGAATTATACTTACATTGGTTGTAGGGTCAGCGTTGAAGAAACATCAAGGCGTCACTGTGCCCAACTGCATGACAACTTTGATAACAACTTAACCCATATATATATATATATATATATGGTTTTTGAAAAGCAGACTGTCCCTGCATAAGTTAAAAATACATGACCTCATAAATGGCTTATGTAGTAACTTCCTTTTATTACAGACAAATAACTTTAGGCAAGATACCTGTAGTCTGTAAAAACAAGATAGTTTTGTTAGCCCCTCTTTAAGGAAATGGCCATAATTTAGCTGACAGCTTTGTAAGCTAACTTGAGAAAACAACCATCAGGGAGTGCGACCAGTCTGAGTTCCCATACCATTATTTCCTGAGCATGAGGTAAACCTACATCTGGGATTCTATACCATTGTTCAGAGTAGTAGTAGTCTTTTCCTGTTTTTTCTACCATGAAGATTACAAAGGCCTATTTTTACTCTTAAGTCTTAAATTACCCCATTGTGGTTAAAATGTGCATATGAACTAATGTTGTGTATTTGTGAGTGCATGAGCCTTTTATGGCTAATTTAACATAAAAATAAAAAATGCTAGTCAATCTCAATGTGCCTACACATTGAGCTTATAAAAGAGAACCTATCTTGTTCCAGTTTGTTTATAAAACTATACACGCTGGATTTATAAGATCTAGCTAATACATAGAGAATTGAATTAATACATTTGTCTAAAGCTTAAATGTTCCAGTATTTATATGCCTACTGGACTCATACAATTTAACTACTAATGCTGACTGTCTCAGCACTTATACCATGTGCTGAGCTGATAGGCTTTTATTAATGACATACTCTTTTTATTAGTGACATGCTCATGTCATTTATGACCTCCTGAACTCTAACCCAACATAGGGTTTAGTGGCAGAGGACGTCTTTTTCAAACAAAATGTGTCTGGACCATATTTCTATGGTGGTTGCTGCAACCACAGAATCACAGAAAACACGGGGCCCTGATACTGTTCTGAGAGTTCAGCAATGGACCTAATCTGCTTCTTAGTAGCTGGAAGGGGACAGCCAGCTACGGCTGGTACTTTGTTGATAATAGGGCATATGTTACTGTTCCCAATCATATGCCCCAAGTATTTCATCTTCTGTCACCATAGGGTACATTTCAGGGCATTGTCCATGAGATCTTCCTCCTTGAGCGATTGAGGTACCATGGTCACATCCCACTGGTGGCAGTCCAAATCAGGGTTAAATATGGCAACATCATCCAGGTACACTGCTGCAAACAGCTATGAGGACAGAGGATCTGGTCCATCATTCTCCGGAAAGTGGCTAGGGCTCCATGCAATCTGAAGGGAGGCACAGAAAATAGATATACTGTGCCTTGAAAGCCAAACAGAGCGACAAAGGCTATTATTCATGGGACTAAGGAGTTAAAGGTATCTGCCAGTACTCCTTGGCCAAGTCCAGGGTACTGATGTAATGGGAACCAAGAACAGCTGATTTACTGATCTAATGGGCCTTCCCCATTCAGTCCAAAAGTTTGTCTATTCTTTGCATAGGTTATGGATTTAAATTTAATACACAATTAACTCTCTGGAAGTCTATACAAAACTTGACTGTCCCATCTGGTTTTGATACTAGCACAATAGAGCTTGCTAGACCATTCACTCTAGGGATCCTTAATGAGTCCAAACTTGTGGATCCAGACACCTGTGTCTGTGTCTGTGTCTATGAGTTGCTGAATCACATGGATCTGTCCTGCCTTTAAGGAGAATACGTGGAAAATTCTATACCAGCCTCTGGGCTTCTTGTTTTTGGGTCTCATTGGAGCCAGTCATCCACTGGGACAACACTCACTTGGACTGGTTGCACAAAAGAGTTAAGTCTGTGTTGAAGACCTGATTTTGGTATTACAAAAGCAAGACAGGCTTAAAAAATGTAGTTCTATTGTATAAAAATGGTTTTACATTCCACTGGTGTTATTCAGATACTTTTCTTTAAGCTTCCTGTGTACTAGGCTTATTTGTTGTTATTTGGCTAGGGGCTGGTTGCACAAAAACTGGCGTAAGTCTAAGTTGTAATTTGAGTCTTAAGTCACAAAAACTGGTCTAGCATAAGACCCCAATTTAAGACAGTTGCACAAACCTGGAAAATGAAAGTCTTATGCTAGACCAGTCTACCCCTCTGGTTGCATAGCAACATAAAGTGGGCTTACAAATTTTAGACTTTGTAGGTCAAGATGGCTGCCAAAAGGAAGAAGATTCATTTGTATGATGGCAAGAAGTTAACCTTGGTTGAGGAGATGCTTATTAGAAAAGAACAAATTCTAGGCAAATTGGACATCAATTAAAAAAATAAACATGTAACACATTTTCATGGTATTGAGGGTGGAACAGAATAATTTTTATAAGTTTATTGTATTGAAGTACAGCTGCTACTACCCTTTTAAACAAAACAGAACTTTTGATTAAATCAGTCATGTGCAGTGTACTTCTTGTGAGATCACTTTTTTATTTATTTAATACTGATTTGTGTCTATTTTTTTAAGTGAAATTACACTGAGGATGAGGCTGGGCTACATCTTCAAATTTTAAGTTGGCCTCCTGCAGGCATTATTTTTTTAAAATGATGCCCAGTTGTGCATTTTAAAGTTGGTTGTGATGTGCGTTTAATTGGCTGTACCTGCTGCTGAGGATATTTCAACAGCCACAAGTTTTACTGTCTTTACAGCAGCCTCCTGCACCTCTCCTGATATGATCACTACCACCTTCATCGAATTACATTTACTGCCACAGTGGCAGCTTGGGCAGGTGGAAGGACATGGTTCCACCCTGGCCTCTTCCACCTCCTAATAAGTTCCTCTCCCATCCACATGGACCTGGCTGTAGCCTGAGCTCTGTACAGGCCTGTAGTAGAAAGTGTAGCCTAGCATTTTCATTTTCAAGTGGTTGCTTGCTGTAACTGCAGCAGCAGCTCCAATGCATTGCGTCCTCTTTTTCACTCACCAATTCCCTGCCTGCTGAAGCAATATTAGAGCCCAGAGATGACCCCCCCATTAGACCACAGGGAAATTATTAATACATTGGTCACCAGGGAAACCACCCCACAAGGGATATTATTGAAATTAATGGCCCCACTTGGGACAACTCCAGCACCCTGGACCACCAATGCTAAATTTATATTGGGGTAACTAGCCCAAAAGAGTCTTCACCAGCCCACCTGCTTACTATTTTTAACTGCTGGCCACTAGGCCCTCTAGGGTCATAACTGATTTTTACTGACCCTGACCAACTAGCAAAATCTTTCTCCTTTCTTGTTCTTTTTTCAAATATTCTTTATGGTCCTCTAGCCATGGACTTGACCTCCTTCTGCTTCCTCCTAACTGCGCCACCCTCCCTAATGAGACCCTGCTGCAACTGCTGCTGGTCCTCACACTCACCTGCAACACAGCCCTGTGCTACTCCCCAGCTTACCCCCTGGTTCTGGGTAGGTCATAAGCCTTTGGCACTTCTTCCACACAGTCATCTGGCCACCCAGGGTGAGGTGATGGTTTGAATCTGATCCAGGAGTGCTGCTGCTGGGGTCCAAAGCTGGAGTGGACCACTGCAGGTGCTTCAACTGCCTGGCAATTGAGTGCTATTTCCATGTTTTCCCCAATTCCCCACCAGGAATGTACATCAGGATTGGCTGCTGGTGAGGCCTGGTGCAGCCAACCAGTAAGCATGCTCCAATGGCCCTTCCTCTCACTCGTGGATCCCCTGCATCACCACCTGTGGGTATCCAGGTGGTGGTAGTGCAGTGGGATGTGAGTCCCTCCCTCCCTGATGATGAAAGCATCCTGTTTTTCTCTCTGGGGTTGATCCTCTAATGGTCCCCAGACTCTGGGTTATTGGCATTGTGACTGGCAGCATCACTGCTGTGCTGGTGGACCAGCTCTTATTTGTTTCTTATTTTATTTCCTTTCTCTGTATTTCTGTCTTCCTGCTTTGTTCTGTCTGTAACTTTTTATCTAAAGCTCCCTTTTTCTTTGCTCCTATGCTGTCATATACACCTTTTGCATCTCTCTGCTCTCTGTCTAAGCCCTCACTACTGTATTTTCTCCATATTAACCTATTTACTCTTTACTTTAACAGGTCTGGCAGGATGCTGACTCATTGCCCATCAGATAACTATTACTCTGTGTCAAGCCTGTCCCATCATTTTATTTACTGCCTAAGAACTATGAATCCTTTGTGACCTGTTTCCTATATTTTATTTTACAGGTCCAACAGATGTCATCCCTTCAAGTCCTATTTCTGGCACCCTGGTATCCAGATCAGAAACTATTTACATATTACCTACATTTGTTGAATTTACTGTAATGATTCAGATGTGCCTGTTACAGTGTGTGTGTGTGTGTGTGTGTGTGTGTGTGTGAATTACAGTTACACATACTGAAGCACTTTTTTTCTATAAAGATTTTTGTCTTGGTGGCCAATGCAGGTAGGTTCTCAACTCTGTCCCCACCTTTTCCATCCAACACTCACCTCCATCAGGCCCCCAAGGAGAGGAGAGCTGTCTGACAGATGCTCATTCCAATCCTCTCCTCTCCTCCCCCCAGCCAACCCCTGGCAACCTGAGCATTTTCAGGAACTCAGGTTGCTAGCTTGGTGGGAGGTAAGGCACACCACAGCTCAGCCTTCCAAGCTTCTGGGCCGGCCTTATGCCACAGCTATTTTTTAATTGCATGAATGTTTTCTACCTGTTCACTGGGCTATATGCTATGTTCAACAGTTGCCATAGATTTTTTTGTGTTAGTGTATGTGTGTGTGGGGTGGGGGGGTAGGATTCAAAGTCTGCAAAGATCTGTAAATAGTCAATAGTTTTCTGACTTTGATGGAGGGTGCTGCTGTCAATACCTGCCATGAAAGAGTGTGTGTGTGTGTGTGTGTGTGTGTGTGTGTGTGTGTGTGTGTGTGTCCTCAGCATTTTGTTGATAGCCAAGAGTTTGAGGATGGGTGGAGGGGCAAATAGTGGTGCAGGTGATAATGTCAACATTCAGCTGCATATGATTGTAAAGTCTGTATCACTTTGTTGATATCCAACCATTTGGTGGCTGGTAGTAAGGGATGTACTGTGTTATAGCCAGTATATGGATTCTTGTGTGATGGTGTGTGTGTGTTACCTTTTAGATATAGTAGATACGGTAGATTTGGCAGCAGGGCAGGAGGGGAAGAGGAGGTGAGGTGCTTACCTGGTGCCTCAGCATGGAAGGATGGAGACAACTGAGTCCTGGTGGAGCAGTAGAGGGAGCTGGAAGTCACTGTCCATTTGAGGACAAATGACCTGGCATAAGATTCAGCAGATGTGTTGCAATAAAGGTTTAGGGGGCTGGGGAAGGGTCTGAAGTGGCTAGCTCATTTGGCAGCCTTAACTGAGGTGCTACCTGTACACGGCTAGTTGGAGGCTAGAGAACACCATACTGCTTCAAAGACTGGTTGAAGGCATGGTGAGGGAGGTGAGTTTTGGCTACATCAGGAACTAGGGTTCTACCTGGTGAGATAGAGGCCTGTACAAGACAGATGGCCTTCATCCACCCAGGAGTGGAATAGCAGTCCTGAGTGGAAAGTTTTAAATGATACTACAATGAGTGTTTAAACTAGCCAATGTGGGAGTCAGTAAAAATGAGGGTGGTAGTGAATGTTACCCCTCAAGAAAATGGAGCAAATGAGAGGAGAAACCCAGTGGAAATAAATCCCCAGGGGTAGAGAAGCATAGGGACAAGGGTGAGGAAAAGACTGGCAGATCAGGAGGTGGACATAAGACTGAGAGTTGAGCTAAGGAGGGAAGACAGAAGGAGGACAGAAAAGGGGGGACAGTACCACAGTACTGCAGACAAAAGATGGGTGAAGAAAATAATCAGAAGGGAGGGCAGTATGGGGGAAGGAAGGACAAAAGAAATGAAGAGCCATGTGTGACAGCACAAGGAGCCTAAGAAATAAAATTCCTGACCTGGAGCAATCATTGCTGAGGCAGACCTGGATCTGGTGGCCATAACAGAATCATGGTACACTGATGATTTTGCCATTTCAGGATACCTCATGTTATGGAAGGACAGAAGAGGGAGGGAGGGATGGGGAGTTGTTTTACGTGTGATGGAAGGCATAAATGGCATGGAGATGCAGGGTCACCAAGGTAAAAGGAAGGGTTGGAAGTTCTATGGATCAGTTTAGAGACAGGTGATGGAGCCTTTATCTGCATAGGGTTAGTGTACAGATCACCAACACAGAGGGAGTAGTTAGACTCAAGCACACATGTTTTTTATTGTTCAACTATAAGTCATTACAATATTGAAAACAGACACATAAACATTCATTCAAAGATTCATAAAAATCAAATATATTATTGTGTATAGAATGATGGAAGATAGCAATCATATTCTATTGAGTAAAAATATCTACAGTGAAATAAACGTTCACTGTGGAAGCATACAATAAGAGCATTTATATTAAAATGAACAGTAAAGTGCCTACAAGATTAAAGGCTCTTAAGTATACCTTCATTAGATGAACATAACTCAGTATTTCAAGTTATTTAGTAAATTCCTGGAAATTACATAATAAGGATAATTTTCTTGGACTTTTTATCTAAAAGTTACCTTCATATTTGCATTCCTGTAACATCTTGCAACATTGAAACATGTCTTTAGACATAAAGATACAAAATTGAGCTCAGCTCCTGACCGTTAATCAGAATGAGCTGCTGATAGTCAAGACTATACCAGAAAGCTACTTTGAATTCAAATTATAAATTGGAATCTTACAGGATACTTTAAATCCCCTGAATCAGGCACCAAATTAGCCATAAATATCCATTACTTCAGACCATATACAACTAAAACTGTGTCTTTTGATGGAAAATTTTGGTGCATCCCTGAAGGAGCTTTGCATCCTAGTTAGATACCACTATAATAGTTCATTTTGCCATAAAAAAAGGTTCATCATCATCTGTCAGCATTTCCAAATATGAGCAGACCCCAGCCTGATCAATTCTCCATATTAAAACAATTACAAAAACAAGAAAAAACATGAGTTTCATTAAGCATAATAAATATTATCATAGAGCATTAATGAATCAATCACTTAAGGCAGACACTTAATACAAATACAACATCTATAAAAATAGACTTTGAGCAAGATAAAACCCTTCATAAAATGTATCTTATTTCATACTTAGAACCTTTTACACAGACTGCATAGTTTTAGGATCAAAGCTACTACAATCATTATTAGTATTAAATGAAAAACTTGTCAAAATTCACATTTCATAAGGTTGCTATTTATGTGCAAAATATATCCTTTAAAACTTTTAATAACAAGCTTATAAAGTCCTTAGTATGCTACTCTAATTTAGTTCTAGATGTAGCTTGGCTGACTCAGGAATTTATCTTCCTCATTACAACAATAATTAAAAAAAAAAAACTCTAAGCACGAAAGTAACATGCCAGGGTTGTGGTAGTCTGGATGGCACAATGAGGTGAAAAAATTGCCTTAATAGACACTTTGGAAATCACCTAGTACAAAAAGTATGCATAAAAACATCAGAAAGTTCCTTAGTCAGCAGCTCCATTGTTCAAAGCACCAAATGCACAAATATTTAAAATGACTAAACAAACATATATATACATAGATGCTCCAAGACATTCATGTACCATTCAACATAAACAATCAGCACTAAATGTAGGCTGAGAAAAATTGTGGCTCCCTTACTCGTAGGAGTCCCTTTATATTACAGTACGTTATGTCGTTGATTATGGCTCCATTAAATCCAGAGTCCATGCATTAATATACAAGACCAGAATGGTTGGTTCTTGTTTAAGGATTTTAGAGCTCCAGAAAAGTAAGACTTGAAAGTTCACCATCAGTATTGCACCATTTGGATCCTTAAGTGAAATTAACTAAATGCCAAGGCCATATGCCGTAAAACCAATGATAGTGCTAAAGTAAAAATTTGTCAGCCAGGCAGCAGCTCGAATCAATGTAGTGGAGTCTTGCTTTGAACTTCTGTTTTAACAGACATTCATAAAACTCTTAAACAAAGAATTGTGTAGTAAATATAGTAAAAATAAAGGCAAAAAAGTCAGACTCCAAACTAAAACACAGTATCATTATTAAACTTTATAACAGGTGCAAAAGTGCAGAGTGCCTGAAAATCAAACACATTCCTACATTCCAGGCACTGAACAAGTCAAATGCAGCTGCAAATTCACAAGTTTACAAATGTGCAGTTGTCGGAACAAAGACTATAATATCATTTTTACAATGCAGCATTTGGATTCACCTCGGGCCGTACCCAAAAATATTTAATAAATTACTAAAAATAATTATAAAATTCACATATGATATTATCCTTGTTCTCCAGGTCCACAATAATGACAATAACACTTCTACCACACATAGACGTAAGTAAAATTTATGTATTGTATTAACACCTATACAATAATTCTAAATGTTCCTAATTAGCATAAATATCAAGCATAATAACTGAAAGCAACAACAAAGGTATTAGAAAATCAAACAAACCACAAAGAAATAAAACGAAACAAATTTCAGCAGATAAACAATGCAAATGAATAAGCAATATTCAGCATAACAAATGCATTGACTATATACTATGCTTTTGGTATACTTAGTATTTAGCATAAGCTTCATGTATAAGAACATGCAAATTCATAACATCAGTATTCACATTATATTTTTGTATGACTTATTTTAAAATTATTACATGAAAAATGTATTTTCCTCAGTTTAAACCTTTTAAACTATATACCCCAAGCTCTGTAGTTAAAAGTGAATTCCCTTGTTACTGTCCCAGATAATCCAATTTAAATTACTAAAAGTATAAATTAAAAATTAATTAATATAGATAGTAATCAAAATTGTACTTAAATTTCTGGTTGTAGAAGTGGTTCTTCTTCTCTCTTAACTTAGAAATCTGGGTTGAGTCTGGCTCTGAGTAGTAAAGACTCTTCCAGTCAGCTTGTCTTTTCCTGGACTCTGGAACTGTAAAACTTGAGATTTTTCTTCTTGCATCAGTTTGGGATGTCACTTAATCATCAAAGTCTGTCTGCAGGATTCAGCAGCTGACAACAAACAACAGGATTTGAACAGTCCCATAGCAGCACTTGTATCAAAGAACTTTCTTGTGGATAACAAAGTTGATTTAATAATTGGACTCTAATGACTTCTTCATGTTTAATTCATCTGCACTTAACCTTAGAACACTAGACTCCTTGTATTCACAACGCTGCATAGCTTGCTTAGGCTGTGAATTTTAAAGTCAAATCTCTGGTCCAGGCTTTAGCAAGTGATATTACTTCAGTTAAAATGCTCAGTAAATACAACACAGACCTTGATCTGTTCCACCATGAAGAGTCCTTTGTAATAAAACAGTTTTCATCTGGGACTCATGGCAATGCTGCATAGGGTCTCAAGCTTTTCCTTAGCACCCCCTTCAGGATACATCAGTGATTAACCAAAACTGGTTCCCAGCATTCCAAATACAGGCATGGTCTAAGGCTTTCTAGCCTAGTGAAAGCTATTAAGCCATTAAAATTCTCAATTAGACTTAACAGAACTCCTTACAGTACAGTGATTAGCCAAGACTGAGGTGTGGCTAGCAGAATTCTTTAATATGAATCTGCAATGGGTGATGTCAACAGATTTTAATTGGTCCTTGCAGATGATGAATGGTGACATGGTCATTCCCCTTCAAGGACTGCCCAGTAACTCCAAACTCATTTTCATACTCAGAATTATTTTCCTTTCATAATTTGTTACTGCCAATTAATTTAAGTTTTAAACTTACATAGTTCAACTTCTCTCATCAAATGGAGCATTTTGGTATGTTTCTTATATTCATAGGACTAATATTTCCCAAGTTAAACTATTAAAGGTTATAACTTCATAATTTTAATATAACTTCTTAAAACAAAGTGATATTTTATCTTTAAATATTCAAAGCTACAGAATAATATAAGATTTGTTCATAAAATATCTTCAGAATGTCTTTAAAGCATTGGATTTCTGTAAGCACATGGATTTCCTTTGTTCTCTGAAGAGAGTCCATATTTCACTGCTAGAAAAACTTATTGACTATAAATTTTCAGACAATCTTTTTCTGCATAGCAACAGGCTACACACTTAAGAGTTACATTTTCAGACTTATCAAGATGTTAGCTATCATGAGAGACTAGATGTGTCCATCTATCAATACAGACTGCAATGTAACATACTTGTATGTATAACTCTTGAACATTTGGTCCTTCCATTATGATATTATACTATTTTATTACTTATACTATTGTCTATCAACTGTGAAAATGTCAGACTTGCAACATGCTGCATTTTTAAACTATGAGTAAAAATGTTTTATTCCTTTACAAAGTCTATACAGATTTAAACAGCATTTTCCCAAGAGCTCTCCAAGGCTGTACCAGTCCAATGACCTCCTATCTGATTGTAGCTTAGGATACCTGGCTCTGGCTTCAGCCTAGATATTCCAAGAATGTGAGGGATGCAAGATATGCCCCTCTTTATCTCTGTGCTAGTATATTCAGAGTCTATAATATTGTCCTGTTAAACTTAAGCCTAATGCAGTATCCCTTTTCAGTAACCAGGATGTACTTAAAAAATTGAAAGTAAACGTTTCTTTCTCTTTTACAGTTAGAAACTTATATAGACATTAACTTTAATCAGAAGTATTATGGTAAACCTCCCATAATTAATCACATATAAAATCACATTAAAAATCAATTTTTAATAAACATGAAATAATTTTTCCATCAAAGTCCGCAGGTGCACTTTCAAACCTTCACTCCTTACTACCGCAACTGTGCAGCCTCTTTGAACATAGAAATATTTGTCTAGTTGAAAAACTTGCCAAATGTTACCTCTCAGAAAAAAGAAATCATTAACTGCTTACTGCTCAGTATAAGTCAACGATCTCGTTGCTCATGTTAGGATTTTAAATTACTCTGTTCTGTCTTACCAGGAGTCCATTTAAATTCCATGGATTTGTGATTCAACCTTTTCTAGCAGAATCATTGGCTCTGCCATCTTCCATGCCGTCATCACGCAACATTTCAGATCCAAATTGTATTTCTTATAGACACCAGACACAGTCTTCTCACTCCAGGAGTCCTTGGTTCATTCCAGTGGCTCCAAACAATTTCAAGGAGATGCTGCCATTAACTCACCATCTCATTATCTTTTTCATGGTTCAAAAAGCAGCAGCACATGTGAGCACCTGTAAATTAAGCAAAAAAGAATGCTCCACTGAGCATAATAACTTTGGGGTCACCTAGCTCAAACAACAATAGAACCTTAACCCTTAGGCAACATTGGCATACCTTTTTTATAAGTAGAACACACTTATCAGCACTTAATGTGCTATAGCTGTTCCAGACATTCCAGAGAACCTCTTCTCCTCTTCCACTCTCAGGTCCAAGTCAAGGGAAATAACCAAAACAATTCTGCACAGGCTCTCAGACTCATGAGTCCACCACAAAAGCATAATTATATCTCCAATTCATGGATTGCTCCTTTTTCAAATAATAAATTGCAAAACTCTAGGTGTCTTCAATTGTACTTGGCATTTAAATGCTAATATGCGTCTGCATAGTAGAAGATGACAAATGCTTTAAATGTTTAAAAATGCTTCAATGCTTCAGCTGCATGAAACAAAAATAAAGGTGAAAATAAACTCTGAACATAAGTTCATAAAGGCTAATAAAACGGCAAGCAAAAGAAGCAAGTATACAAGACACGGCTCAAAATGCCAACATCTTACTGGAGCAGAGAGCAAAATGGTATGGAGTGGAGCAGCACCATGGCCATCTTGTTGCTCTGCCCCTACCCCAGTCCAGAGATCTTGAGTTAGATTCAGCATGTTCTAATTGGAGGAGAGGAGAGCTTGAGGGGACATGGCTAAGACCTATAAGTACCCCATAGGGCTAATCAAAGTGCAGGAGTAGAGTCTCTCTCAGCGAAGGAGGAACACCAGAATACAAGGGCATACAAAGAAGCTTGAGCAAGGAAAGTTTAAAAGTGACATGAGGATATACTTCTTCCCAGATGGGCATGGTGGAACAGCCAGCCACAGGAGATGGTGGGAGCGAAGACAGTACAGGTCTTCAAGAATGCATGGCATAAGCACATGGGCATAATAAGTAGAGGGAATGGAGGCGGAATGGACACCTGAGATGGAATAGGGCCCAGGGAGTAGTAATAGGCAAGGAAACTGTGCAAACTAGATCGGCCTACTGGTCCTTTTTCTGCTGTCAGCATCTATGTTTCCATGTTTCTAGAGTACATTGATGTAGATGACTGGGATCCTTATACAAGAGTATTCTACTCCTCCTTATAAGGAAATGTATATACATTGGGTTTCTTGGCAACATCCTGTTTTTGAAGTGTAGCACAAACAGGAGTTGAAAGTCTTAATAAGGAGAGACATACATATGAGATAAACGGATGGGCCAAAAATTTTGAATGGCAGTGAGGTCCTAATATTTATTCCCTGCCTCCAAGGAGGCCATGCAGTTATGTATGATGTGCTGAAATAGCTATTTTGGTGCTAAATAAAGAAATGCACATGACACAGCAAGACAAAATGAAATAATTTTTATTATACTGGCATGACAGTGTGATGAATGCTGTCATTGTTTGCATGTCATTTTCTTGTTGAACTGTTTGGGTCTTCTAACGTCCAAACACTAAAGTTTAAAAATCATAAATAATACTGTAAAACTTAAAATTTTCACTGTCAAATCATTTTCCCTATTTTTGCTGAAGAACTAATTAGTGTTAAAATACTGTAAATCTGTGCTAATTATCACTTTTTCCATTATACTGAATATGGCACAAATGACTTACCACTAAATTAAATCTGCATAATAATTGATACATTTATGTTTGCACTAAAAGTACTTTGCATGAAAACAACTAGTTTTACAATATAACATATGTAGCACCTATCTGTATATTGGCAGCATCACTTCCATGTCTCAGCATTTGACTACTACCTGGCAGAGACCCATTACTAGTGCATGCAATAAGAGGATATGAAGAGTGGGGACTGCAGTTTTGGAGCATGTGTGCACCTCAGCGCTCATGTACTGGTATGTCACAGTGGCCGGGGGGGGAAGGGGTGAGGGAAAAAGAAAAAAAATGTCAGTTAGGCAGACGTAATTAAGCCCTGTCTGTGTTCCCTTGGCCCAAACCCACTTGGTCTGTGTGGCACATTTGAATTGTGCTCAGGGGGGCCACCCTCCTCTGGTCTGACTATGGGGGCAAATACAAATGGGGATTCAAGCTCCTGAGGCTGAGGAGTTAGCCAGTCATGGGAAACAGGGACAGTGCTGAGCAGATGCCCACCTGAGCTGAAGACAAAAACCTTTCTGGCAAAAAAAAAAAGAATATAAAATATCTTTTCATGGCACCATACAAATCAGCTACAGGAAATAGTAGTCTGTAAAATAGGAAATGAACTCAAGTATGTATAATTTTTAATGTACAGTATTTAGAATGCTTTCCTAAAATGAAGTACGTTTCTATAATTAACTATGGCAATTACTTTAGAATTTTAGGGCCTAAGTCCAGCGTTCTGTCCTCAATGCTCTTATCTGCTACCTTACTGGGGGCCCCTTTAAGGTCTTCTGGGTCAATGAGCAATATCGCTTTGTCTTTCTAGGGTTGAATTTGTTTCCAGAGTTTCAACAAATACACATGGCATTTTTTTTCCTGTCTGGTTGTAAGACTTCATAATCAACTGGTCCACCATTCTGAGGACCTCATATAGTTCCTGCCATTTAGCCAGGAGTTTACTCTCAGAACTAGGCAACAGAAAGAACACTTTGTTGCAGGTTTAAACTCCCATAGCCTGGCCCCATGGTTATAATGTTCTGCCTGGGTTTGCTGTGCTTTTATTAAATTTTCTTGGGCAAATTTGCCAACCGTGCCTTATTTTTCTCTAATGTGTAATACATACTGTAGCATATCAGGTGTACAGTTTGCCTGTCTTCACACATCTGTTTTATGAGATCCAACATCCCTCAAGGTTGTCACCTGTACAACCAAATCAAAGGGCGAGAACACAGTATAGGTTGGTGGCACCTACCCAGCAAAGACAAAATATGAAAACATATGAACTATTTCTAAAGCTTGCACTAAATACCGCCCCAAGACTTTGCTTTCTAGTATATCTAAATATACTAAGGATAATACTGAGGATGTATATGGAGCACAAAAGGCAAATTGCCCATAGTAGGCTCCAATTAATTACTTATAATAAAACAAATTGTTACATGCTTGCAACGATCTATCTAATCTGTTTTTAAATACATTTTTGTTTCACTGATAACTACAGAAGTAGGAAAGGGATTCCAAGGGTTAATGATTCTCTGTGAAAAATAATATGTCCTTTTTTTGAATTTACTTTGCTTCTGGTTAGTTGAAGGGGATTTACTCTTGTGTTAAAGGTGACCTGTTTGAATTCAAGTCCACAGTCACGCATGAGGGACGGATTGTTAACAACATCCCAGGTGAACAGAAGATCCCCCCCATACGCCTCTGTTCCAATGACATTGGATTAAATCCAGAAAGTCTTTGCTCATAAGATACACATTTGTCTGGAGAAATAAATGTAGTCACCCTTCCTTTAAACGATTTCAATTTTGTTGATTTTTTTTTTATATAAGGACATCAACGTTGGGAAGCAAAGTCAAAATGGGGTCTCACATAGGCACGATGGGGGGGGTAATAGAATACTAGGGGTTTTTGATTTGATGTTGTGCCTGATAGTCCACCATGTTTTATTAATTTAACTCAGCGTACTAGAGATTTGTAGGTCAAAGTCCATATTAGAATCAACCGTGACTCCTAAATCTCTTTCAAAAGTCTTACAGTTTAATATTTCATTGTATAATAGATATGTGTTCCCGGGATTGTTTTTCCCAAAATGGAATACATTGCATTTTGCTGTGTTAAAGTTTAACCCCCAATTTTGGGATCAGGAGCTCAACTTATCAGAGTCCTCTTGTAGAATAACAAATTCCTCAATATTGTTACATATGTTGCTGATTTTACAGTTGTCAGCATATTTAATAATATTAAAGTTTATATTATTGGACAAATCTGAAATGAATAATTCCTGGAAGAAACTTTTCCCTGTGTTCTGTGTATTAACACCATTGACTAGTTTTAAGAAATGAATTTCACAAGAAATTTTTAATATCTGGCATTGCTTGGAAAATATGTGACTTTGTTTCATACTCTTTTTCTATGTCTCTTTGTAGTTACATTACACTGCTTGTACTGTTTTGTACACTTTTGTATTTAAACACAGGCCTTTACTTGTAAATAGAGCATATCACTCCAATATAAATGTTCCTGTATGAAAATAAACTTTTAATCATCATCATCAATCATCAAATTGCAAACATTAAATATGGTAACAATTCATCCAATGTTTTATCTCTGTTGAGAAGAATTTACAGAGCATACATTTTGATAATTTCTGAAGTGTTCTACTAGGGCAGTAGTCTGAGGTTGATACATTGATGTCTGGAAGGACTTAAACTTCAGTAAAGCCCACATTTCCCTCATAAGTTCTGACATGAAGTTGGTGCCTTGATCAGTTAGGATCTACTTTGGCAGCCCAACTCAGGAAAGCACTTTTATTCACTGTAAGGCCACTAAAAGGCTATAGCAGATCTTAGAGGAATGGCTTCAAAATAACAGGTGGTGTAAGCTATTATAACCATCGTACATTGATATCTAGATGTATGTTTTATCAAGGGTCCCACCATGTCAACCTCAGTTCTTTTAAACAGGGTGTCTATTATGGGCATAGGGATTAAAGGGGATTGTTGTTATACTTCTTACACCATCAAATAACACTTCGGGCAAGAAGCAAAAAAATCTGCTACTTCCTGCCATATACCTGGCTAGAAGAAACAAGCAGGTATGCAGTCCTTAGTTTTCTCCCTGCTCAAATGACTTGCAATAGGTATGGTATTGGCCACCCTCTGCATCTTCCTCCTTGCAGACCTGGGAACCACTAACTGGTATTGTAAAGGCCTTTGTCTTTCGTGGGTTGTACCCCATTCAAAATATTATCTTTCAGTTCAAGCCTTGGAAGACATTGTGCTTCTTGTTCATCAACCACTTTACCATTTACCACAGTTAAGTTCTGGTAGGCATTCCTGAGAACCTCATCAGCCCTTTTTTTTTATTACCAATGGAAAAATTACAATTACATTAAAATATATTGAAATGATCACACATCAGATAAACATAGGACAAAACATATATATGCTGTACATTTAGATAATACTTTAAAAAGCACAATGCGGGAGAACACAAACAAGCTATTATGTGATCTACACTTCACAAACATTTATACTTGTATATCTGTTAATAGTTATATCAAACCACTGCTTTATATATAGCATTCTGTAAAGGTGCCCACACCTCCTATTATTTCTCAGTATGTTTAATTGTATAATAAGGAGACTTTTCCAACTGCATACATCCAAGTGACAGACTTTCCACAACTCCCAAGAGGAAGGAATAGGATCCTTTGATAATCTTGCTATACAGTGTGTAGCATTAGTTAAAGCAATATTGAGCAATGTATGTTCCCACTCTGGCATTGTTTGAAAAGAGGTAATACTCTAAAAACATAATTCTCTTTTTTTGTAATTTTATGTGCAATATAATATTAACTGATTTTAATATTTTATCCCAAAATACTATTAAATTCTGACAGAC
Organism: Neoceratodus forsteri; assembly: GCA_016271365.2. Classification (NCBI taxonomy): domain Eukaryota; kingdom Metazoa; phylum Chordata; order Ceratodontiformes; family Ceratodontidae; genus Neoceratodus; species Neoceratodus forsteri. The sequence goes on along the minus strand of CM057452.1, from coordinate 875,479,029 downwards.
CACCATGATGTGTGAAAGTGTTGACACCTCCTTTTTACATTTATTGCACAACTGGGATATAGACAAGTTCAATTTATTCAGAAGATATGGAGTATAATATATTCTGTGTGAAACACAACAATGTATTTGGTTTAATCTATTATTCCTAGAACATTTCTATGGCATAAAAATGAAATCCTAATTTTTCTTAAGAGAGACATAGTTGAAGTTCTTTTCCCCAACTTGATTTTAGTTTCTGTAAAACTCCCAATAAATGTTCCACAACACACAGCAGTATGACTAGATTTTGATATTGAATTATATGTATTTAGTGATGTATAAATTGTATTATGTAAATACCTTTTTAACAAGTTTTCTTTTTAGGAAGTAGCTTTTCTAAAGCATGTCTAACTTGTAGATAACTAAAAAAAATATTTAATGAAGAGTTCAAATTGTGCTTCAGTTTGTTGCTATGATTACAAAATATCTCAAATATATAGATTATTTGTTGAATTAATTTTGAATTGTGATCATGTTTTAATAAAACTGTTCTGAAAAAAAGTATGGAAATTACTGTTCCAAATTAGGGTAAGTTTATTAATTCTATTTTTACTTCCATTTCTTGTTTTATATTTTCACCAGGTACTAAGTGTATCTTTTAAAAAATGTTTTGCTATAAGAAATACATTTTTTTTGTTGAAATTCAGAAACAGTACAGATTCCCCTTTCTTGAATGAGTTCAGATATGTTTCCATATAGACCCAAGGTTGGGGATTCTTTATTTATCTGTTCCTTTAATGTCTCAAGTAGATTTAAACAGTGATAGAATTTAAGATCAGGCAGGTTCAATCCTGTTTTATTATTAGGTGACATGAGTATTCCCTTTTTTTAATTTCCCTTTTTTATCTAGGCCTACCTCCCTTCAATATGAATGTTGACACTATTTTATCTAAATTATTAAATATTCGATTAGAGATGATAAGTGGAATGGCTTGAAACTGATACAGCAGCCTTGGAAGAATATTCATTTTTAATTTGTTTATTTGACCAAGCAAAGTTAAAGGTAATCCTTTCCATTTTACTAGGTCCTGACCAATGGCACTAAACAGGGGGTTAATGTTCAGATCTATAAGTTCGCTCAGATTATTTGTTAATTGTATACCTCAATACATTATTGTTAGTTTTTGAATTTTAATAAGAAAAGGATTGTGTTTTATATTACATTGAACAGGACTTTTAGGAGGCACCTCAGATGTTGATCAGTTTACAAATTACCCAGAGTGCTTTCCAAAAGCCTGAACCAGATGCAAAATAAGCTTCAGTTCTGATTCTTGATTTTTAAGGTACAGTAAAGCATCATCCACCAAAAGAGATATTTTTAGAAATTGTTTGTGTTTCATTGAAATAAAGGTATATTATCACAGTTACTAGTTTTATTCACCAGTGACTCAATTATCTTAGTGAAGGGAGATAAGGGGTAACCCTGTCTGGTGCCACTATATAAATTGAATAATGGGGAGATAGTGCCATTGGCCAGGACCCTAGCCTCAGAATATATATATATATATATATATATATTAAAGTCAAAAACTCTGTTTAATGCATTAGTTAGGGTTGTTCCACAGTGCGCAAATCGAGATTTGTTAGGTTGAAAGCATTCTTTGCCTTTCACTTTCATTTTCAATCGGCATCAGGATGCGCGTTGGAGTTACCGGCCCTAACTCTCACCCCATTAGATGTGTGAAGAAGCAGAGGTATAGGAGAATGGGGTGAGAGTTAGGACAGACAACTCCAACGTGCACCCTGATGCCGGTTGGGGGTGTGGGCAGGGAGATCCAAGTGGGGCTTTCAATCCTAACACCGAATTTCCTCACTTTTGTCACTGTGAAAAAACCCTAACTAATGCATTAAACAGAGTTTTTTGCCTCTAATTTCCCTTCTTTTTGAGAAGTATAATGAGAAATAGTGAATGTAACGCAGTGGTGGGGGCCCTGCCCTGCCGCCACGTGATGTCTTGTCACATAGTAACACAGTGCCCACAAACGCAAATGGTAATGCACATGGTGACACAAAGAGAAACAGAAAGATAAACAGTACTGTAGACAGAAATGGTTAAAAGAACGCAAATGCAAGCGCAAATGGAAACACGAAGGGTAACGCACATGGTGCCGTAGACGGGAACAGTAAGTGAAACGGTTACGGAACCACAAGCAGAAGTGGTAAGGGTAACAGTAATGTAAACACACAGGCTAGTTTTTCCCAAAAGCTGCATAGAGAAAAATAGTGAGTACAAAGAATGTATGCATAATAATGGGTCTCGGAGCAGAAAATGAGGAGTTGGAATAGTAAATTGCTTATATCTCAGGAACCGTACAACGTAGGAAAAAAATTTAAAAGTCATATGATTTATGACTTTCCTGGCTAGTTTATGGGGTTAAGTATTTTTCTGACGAAAAGTCTTTATCTCGCACCGATTCTGAGATACAGGCACTGAGAGGCACGGCGAACGCCGTAATGTTATCCTATGGGAAAAAAAAAGAAGTTCGGAGTGCCATAACCTTCACTCCCTGTAATATTTTTTCACCAAACCAGTAAAATGCACATCTGTAGGATTTGGCTTTCTTCTCTCCAAATTTCAGCCCAAAAGACCAAACCGTTATTTTGCAGCAGGGCAGCAAAGGATTCCTGTAATGCGGCGGATGCCATAATGTTATCCTATGGGAAAAAGCATCAACTTTGGAGTGCCATAACTTTGCCACACTGTAATATTTTTTCACTGAAATACTGAAAGGCACATCTGTGAGATGTTGGCTGCTTTCCCTCTAAATTTCAGCACAAAAGACCAAACCGTTCTTTTGCAGCAGGGTGCCAAAAATTGCTGTCATTTTCAAACAGCCTGGAAAAGTACTGTCGAACTTTTCAAAAGCTTTCGCAAATTCAGTTGACACTGTCGCAAGTGCAAAAGTACTTTGCGAAAGTGCTTTTTCCAGAAATCTGAAAAGCATGTTTCTGGGGTGTTTTACCCCAAAAGAAAGACATGCTTAGCATCCCCAGGGTCCGACCAGGTGAATACAAAAAGAATTAGGTTGCTAGAGGGTCCAAAATTTAAATGCCAAGCATTTTTCTGATTACCAACTGAAAACAAAATGCAGATTTGCAACAGTAAAAGGGCCATTTGCGAAAGTTAAAACTGCATTTGTGACACTGTCGAACTTTTTGTTAACTTTTCCCATTGACTTATAATGGGAACTTGTTTTTTGAATACTTTTGAACCGTTTAATATTTTTTCCATGAAATTTTCAAAAGGCACATCGGGGACCCCGACCGCACATTCCCTGAAGATTTCGGACCGGTCGCGCAAACCGTGCGACCTCTAGAGATGACCAGAGAATTCCAAAAAAGTGTAAATGAGCGCGCAGATCACGCTTAATAACTCCACAGCCGTATATCTGAACAGTACGAAAGTTGGCAGATCCCAATATCTATGGTTCTTGATCAAGTATTCCAAATTTCAGGCAAATCCTTTGAACGGCTGCAAAGTCATTAAGGTGCAACATTTTAGGTTTAACATGTAAATGGCTCCTCAACCCTAACTATGGTAGCACTACCGTGCTAAAGACTATCAAACAGAAAAGGCCAATCGGTCCCGTCAAACACCTTTTCTGCATCCAAGAACACCACCACAACATTTTGATCTTTTGCATTGTATATAATAGTCAAGGTGTTCCTTACAATATTGTTTCTCCTCCTTCCCTTAATGAAGCCTACCTTAACAGAATTTATTATTGATGTAAGAATTTGCTCTAATATTGATTATAATATTTTTGTAAATATTTTATAATCTGCATTTAAAAGTGAAATTGGCCTATATAAAGCACACAAAGTATGATTCTTTCCTTTATGGCATGACCAGAATCAGGACTTCATCAAAGGAAGGGGGTACGCTGAGTTAAAGGAATTGAACCACCAAGCCAGATGCAGTGCTATGATTCACCTGAAAGGTTTATAAAAGCTAATGGACAGCCATCTATACTTGATGTCTTTCCACTTTTAAACTCTGTTTTGCTTTTTCTATTTCAAAAACTGTTATAGGTTAATCTAATTGTTTTTTTTGAAACTCCTCCAAGTTGGTGATTTCCCGATATTGGGGCTTGCCATTAAAAGGCAGGCCATGTTGTCTGATAACCCCTGCCAGAAAGGAGCATACAGGGGAAGGGGTGGGGAGGGAGGGAGGGAGAGATCAGGTAGAAGAGATGGGGCTAGGGACATCACCAAGCCAGAAGGGTAATATGACAAGGCAATGCCGGAGCTCCAGGGATTGGCCTGGGGCGGAGCCTCAGGGGTCCCGAACAGGGGTCCTGTGGGAGCATATCAGTCCAGAATACTTACTGAGAAATCAGCACATCATTGGCAAGCATCAGCTAAGTCACATGAGGCATCTAGACCTTGTAGGCCATGTGGTCCAGTGTGGCTAGCTCATTGTGGGTCATTGGTTTCTCTCATGGCATTTTTAAATACAAAAAACAAAGGCTTGGGAAGAGAACATGTTTCACTGTGAATACTCAATTATTTTGTTTTAAAATTGTAGTTTGTGAATGCAGAGCTCAGTGGGGTTGTTTTGTTTCTCATGGTGCTTCAATGTAGAGAAAAGTTTGGGCAGAAACATGTTTCCACTGTGACTGCTCATTATTGCATATAAATTGTGGTTTATGAATTGCAGAGCTTATGGTGGGGGGTTTTGTTTTCTCATTGTGCTTTAATCTAGGGAAAGCTTGGGCAGCAAACAGGTTCAAGTGAATGCTTATTTATTGAGTTTAAATTGTGGTTTATGAATTGCAGAGCTCATGGTGTTTTTTTTTTGTTTCTCATTGTGTTTTTAATCTAGAGAAAGCTTGTGCTGCAAGCATGTTCAAAGTGGATGCTCAGCCATTCGTTTTTAATTACAGAGATCAATGGGGGTTGTTTTGTTTTCTCATTGCATAACTTAGAGAACAAGCTTGGCAAAAAGAGTACGTTTTCACTGGGAATGTTCATTAATGGTGTTTTAAATGGTGGTTTCTGAATGCAAAGCCAGGGTGGCACGTGTGGGGAGCAGCTAGGCCTTGGAGGCCACATGGTCCAGTGCGGCCTAGTACAAGGTGATTATTTCCCTTTGTCAGTGGTTATCTAGAGGGAAAGCTGGTGTGATGGTGAAGCAGAAGATGAATGGGGCAGATTGCACCTTTTTTGTCCATTGTTTCACAGGCAGAGACAGTGGAGTGTTAGGGGCCTTGAAGGGGAAGACCATGGTAGGTGCAAAAAAATGCAGTTTTCCTGCACTGGTTGGTCAGGCAGGGTGCTGCAGCCATGCTGCATTTATGGGAGGCAAGGGGTTTATGGTGGCAGCAGAGAATGTGGCAGCTACAGGGAGGTGTTTCAAGGCCTGCTAGCCATGGTCGAGTGTGTGGGCCTGCAGGGCAGGACCAGCGTGGCAGGAGTGCAGTCACTGGGATCACGTGGTGCAGCCTGGCTGCATGTTGGATCAGGGCAGTGCGTTTTTGCCAAAATATTTAAAAAAAGGAAAAAATATATAAACGGCACCTCCATCTATCTCAGCGGGCAGGGGTTGGGGGTTGTGTTAGCATTGCAGTTTTGGAGGCTATGGTGGCATGGAGGAATGGAGGAGAGCATTAGAACAGAGCCAGTCAGGCCCAGAAATTCAGAGGGCCTAGTGCTGGTGGGAGAAAGGGTGCAGAACAAAAGAAATGAAGGCTGACTGGCTGACTGGGAGTGAGTCAGGCCCTAATTCGGGCTGTTTTTTCTGAAGCTTCAGCAACTACACAACAGATGGTGGTGGCAGTCTCTATCGAAGCAATTGCTTGTGTTCATGGCTGGGGGGATGCTAAAAAAAACAGAAAGCAGCATAATACATGGGCAACAGAAGCACAAGCGGCCTGCTGGGAGGGGAGGCCCAGACCAGGGGGCATGAGGGCTGGCAGGATAGCCTTGAGGTTAGTGTAAGGAGCCATGAATGAGCTTGGTACCTCCAGCAAACCAGACTTTGGTTTGATTCTCACAACCTCCACTTGCATACTGTGTGACTCTGAGCAAGTCATTAAAGCCAGATATAAAAAAAGGAAGAAAAGAGAAGAGGATGGATTTGCCTGTTATGGGAGGCATTCAGGGCAGGGGCAGGTTCGAGGCACCACCCTGTGGAAGGGCAACTGCAGATCATTCTGGTGCCACCTCCTGGGGGAAGGAGCTTGAACAGGGTTGCGGAGCAGCAAGGGGCCTTAAAAGAGCTGAGTCCTTTGCAGGTGGGACCACGAGGCTGATTGGGCTGGGAGGGACCACGCAAGGGGGAAAAGGAAATGAAGAACGGGCTTCTGAGGTCCCTACAACCTCTGTGTTATGGGGGGGTTTGTACACAAGTCTGAGCAATTGTTTCTCACCCATCTGCATGCAGTGATGGAAGACCAGCAATGGCACCCAAGCGAACCCTGATGTCCAGCGAAAGGATGATGCAGGAAGCAGCAAAATTGATGGGGCAGATGTCGGAGCTGGTGGTAGAGGTGAAGTAGAGAGAGGTAGAGGAAGAGGCAAAGAAAAAGTGTAAGGAGTGAGAGGAACACCCGGGCAGGGGAAAGGGGGGGTAAGAGACCTAGACAGGAAGTGTCAACCCTACACCCATCCCATTGCCTCTGCCCACACCAGAACTGGATGAGGAGAGCCCAGATGGAGGTAAGAATGACATGGATCTCACTGATGAAAATGATTTGAGGGAGTTTTTGGAGAAGCTATTGGGTGGCATGGGGGATGCAGGGATCGAAAATATGGAGCGGGCCATGCAGGCCTTAAAAAGTAAAGGGCTGGTGTGGAAAAGGAGGGTGGCCAAGCCGATGGACAAGAAACTGAATGACGGGCCCCCGGCCTCAATCAAGGAAAAACTTTGGAAAGGGGAATATTTCAACAACTTCAGACTACTGGATGAGGATACGGCCCGGAAATATGAACAGAAGGAGTTGATGAGGAAGTCAGAGATGGCAGTGGCTCTGGCAGTGGTAGGACACAAGGCTGAGGAGGCAAAATACAAGGGAAGGACCATCGAGAATTGTCAGGGGAGTTTCATCATCTACAGTGTGTTGGTACTAGAGAAGCAGCCAGAGCTAGCCATCTCGTTGCTGATGTACATGCCCATCATCAGAGGTGCGTACAAAGCAAAAGTAGGGTACGGGTGGCTCAAATATGATAAGGCTTTTCAGGAGAGAATGGCAGCAAAAGGGGATCTGAGGTGGGATTATATCCACTCGGAATTGTGGACGAGGACCCTCTCTGGGGAGGGGAGCAGGACTTGGGGTGAGCAGGCAAGAAAGAACCCTCCTGCCACAGGGTCCAAGACCTGTTGGGGCTTTAACAAGGCCACCTGCACCTTGAGCAGCTGTAAGTTCAGGCATGCCTGTTCAAAATGTGGAGGGTCACACCCGGTCTCCAGCTGCCATCAAGGTGGCAAAAAAGGGGGACTGATCGGGGGGGCCCGAACAGTCCTTTTGGGGCACCCGGGGGCAGGGCAGGGGGCCAGGGGCAGTCACAGGGGGCAGCACTACACCTCCAATGACTGGCATTAGCGAGGAACCAGGGGGAGGGCAGTGGGGTTACTCACTGGCACGTACACCCATTTCCCTACCGGTGGTAGAGGAGTAGACTGCAAACTATCCGAATAAGTGGACAACAGCACTGCTTAGGGAAGTTTCCAGACAGTTTCCCACTGGGTTTTCAAGGGGGGTAGGTGGGGATGTGGGCCAGGAACCTCAGGTCAGTGAAGGGAAAGGAGGGGGTAGTGGGGGCCAAGATCGAAAAGGAAATCAAAGGGGGCCGAGTGGAGGGGCCACTTGGGGCCCCCATGCACACATTTCTGAGTATCCTCTTTGGGCATCATACCCAAGAAGGTGGAAAGGGAGTTCTGCTTGATTCACCACTTATCCTACACTGAGGGCTCATCAGTGAATGAGGGCATACCAGATCACCTTAGGGCAGTGTCATATGCCTCGTTGGAGCAGGCCATAACACTGATCAGGGCAATCGATGGGGCATGGTTAGTGAAGATGGACATCAAGTCAGCAAGTTGGAACAGCCTTCCTGAGGAGGTTGTGGAGTCAGGAACAGTGGGAGAATTCAAGAATGCATGGGACAGGCATAAGGCAATTCTAGTGGGGGGCAGGAGGAAGTAAGCTGTTGATTAACTAGAATCTGCAGCTTATCCATCAGGTAGGGAAAGTCAAATTCTATGTTTCTATGATTCATTCCAACTCTTGCCTGTCAGGCCAGCTGACTGAAATCTGCTGGGATTCCAATTCCAAGGGAACCTCTTTTTTGACAAAGTCATGCCAATGAGGTGCTCAGTGACTTGTTCCACCTTTGAAGCATTCAGCACCTGGGTGCAGTGGATATTCAGGGCCAGGTATGGGTACAGGAGGGTAATGCATTACCTGGATGATTTCCTCCTCATTGGGGAGTCAGGGGAGGAGGCACAGAGGATGTGCCAGTGTATTGGGATACCGCCGGGGCAGGGCAAGATGGAGGGATCCGCCAGGAGATTAGAGTTCTTGAGCATAGAAATGGACACGGAGGGGGGCTGTTTCAGTCTTCCCAGGGTAAAAGTGGCACAGCTTAAGGACCTGCTGGCCCAGGTGACAGGGAGGAGGAGGGTGCCACTGGTACAAATGCAGCAACTGCTGGGGCACCTTAATTTCACCTGCAAGGCCATCAGCCCAGGCAGGGCATTCACAAATAGGCTGGGTAGGGTCACGGGGAAGGCTAAACTGCTGCACAACTGAGTAAATGTGTCAAAAGGGGTGTGGGAGGACTTTCAGGTATGGGAGAAGTTCCTTGACAGCTATAATGGGGTGACATTTTGGCAAGGTGAGTGGGAGCAGAATACGGACTTGGAGTTGTTCATGGATGCCTCAGGCACCCTGGGGATGGGGGCATACTTCCAGGGAGACTGGATGTTGGAGGCTTGGCTAGTGCAGTGGAAGGAGGGTGGAGTATTGAAGAACATCACATTTTTGGAGATATTCCTGATATGGGCGGCTCTGGAAATGTGGGGCCCCAGGATGAAGGGGAAGCGCATCCTGTTCTGGTGCAACAACAAAGGGGTGGCAGAGGTTATTAATAGACAAGGGGGAGGACAGAGATGGTAGGCAGATTGCTTAGGCACATGGTCTTGTTGGGTCTGCAGCTGAACCTGTCTTTCAAAGCGCAGCATATTGAAGGGTTGAAGAACGAGGTGGCTGACAGTCTTTCCCGTCTGCAGCTCAGAATGTTTCGTGAGCTTAGGCCGCAGGCAGCAACACACAGGACCAGGATCCTGGACTGGTTATGGTAGGCTGGAGGGACACAGCCAGGGAACTGTACTGGGGTTCCTGGTCAGCCAACACGTTGAGGGCCTACGAAGCGGGGTGGGTGAGATTTCAGGAATTCAGAAGGAAGCAAGGGTGGGGCAGGGACAAACTGGTGTGGGATGAACAGGTAAGGAGGTTTATAGTGGAGAAGTGGGAAAAGGAGCTGGCCCATGCCACAGTCATGGTACACCTGGCCAGAATCAGTTGGGCATGCAAGGATAAGGGTTGGCCTGACATAGCGGCCAGCAGGACAATAAAAAGGATGGTTGCATGCTGGCAGAGGGGACAGGTTGCCAGGATGGATGGGAGGCACCTCATAAGAAGGCAGCTGCTGGAAAAAGTACAGGAGCAACACAGTAGGTGTGCACCTCAGCCCAGGAGGTGGTCCTATTCCAGGCCATTTTTGCAGTCATGGCAGCAGGGGCCTTCCGGATGGGGTCAGTGGTGGCTCCACTGAAAATAGTTGCCGTACAGGCTTTGCAGTACAAGGAAGTGTTGTGGGGGTGGGATAGAGTATTTATTAACCTGGCTAGGTCCAAAACAGACCAAAGGGGGAAGGGGACCTTGGTGTCATTGGTGAGGCAGCCACAGTCCACCAACTGCACAGTGGGTGCACTGGAAGCATACGAGATCACCCTAGGGAGGGCTGGGGGGTCTTGATACAGCATGTGGATGGTTCCCCGTTCACCAGTTTTCAGGTGGGGGTGGTACTCAGGAGGTCCCTGGCTTTCATTGGAGAGGATCCAGGTGAATTTGCCCTACACTGCTTTTAGATTGGGGCAGCCACAGAGGCAGAGGAAAAGGGGGCTGCAGTGGAGGAGGTAAAGAAGGTTGGGTGCTGGAAGTCCAGCTGCTACAAGAGGTATGTCAGGTGTGTATAACAGCGACTCACATTGTTTATCTTGTCTCCTTGGCAGGTTCCAAGAGGAAAGTTTGGATAGTGGGGCACTCCATCTATTGGGTAGAAAGGTTTGCAGTCACCACTTCAAGAGGAGCAGAATTGTGATGCAATACCAAGCACACCAGGGTGCTGTGGAAAGGCATTAGGGGCATGAAGTGGGCACAGCTTCTGCCACTGTTAGATGAATCAAGGGTGCAATGCGGCATGCCAGATTTCATCATTATACACTTGGGGAAATGACTTGGGGCCTACCATGGGGAGAACTGGGGCAGAACATCCTGGGGAATCTGGAAAGATTAAAGGGTGGTGGCGAGACTGACAATTGGCTGGTCTGACATCACCTCCTGGCGGGTTTGGTGGGGGGGGTCAAGACATCAGGCTGATTGAGAAAGTCCGAAGCATCTGAATACAAGGGTAGCAAGGTCAGTAATTGAAATGGGGGGCATGCACCTGCAGCATAGGACATTTCCTTTGACCAGGCTGCAGTGTACAGGTCTGATGGGTGCAATTGTCGGAATTTGGCATGTGCCTATTCCTGAGCACAATTGGGGAGCTAGTGGGAGAAATATCAAAAAAGGTTTGAGATATTAGCCCGCAAGAAAGGAGCCCTTCCATCCATCGCAAGCTGGAGGTGGGGCAGTGGAAGAAGAAAAAGAGGAGTGGGGGGAGGAAAAGGGGGTGGGGGTAGGGTGCACGGGCTGGAGACAAGGAACCCAGATGTGGTGTTAAAGCAGGGAGTGGGGATAGGTCCAGGTGCTTGATTCAGAAGTGTCTGGTCTTGGAGGACGAAGACCCAGGTAGGTGGAACCAGCCTGATTTTGGTGTGGAGGAGGGGCTGGATTCACGGTGTCCGGACCCTGAAAAGTCAAGATGGAGGAACTACCAGAGGAAGTAAGAGGCTGGAATCAAGAAAACTTTGAATGATTTGTTATGTGTGGAGATTGAAGTATTAACATTGATGAAGAAAATATTCTTTATGCCAATTAAATATTGCCAAAGAGCAACCAAAAAGTAAATTGAATTGTAGCATCTATCATTCCTGGGAGGGGTTCAGGGGACAAGGGCTTATATCCTTAGGAATAGCTTGAGATTTATTTAAGTTGTTGCAAAAATGTGTAAATTCTTTGTTAATTTTGACCTGATCACTAATAAACTGACTGGCTTGTGTATCCATTTTAATTTCACTTATAATTATTTCTGATTTTTCTTTCAGAAGTAGATACGCCAGCAGTTTTCCACTTTTAGCAGACTGGGGTTAATATTTTGCTTAAGTTAATAACATTAGGCATTCAATTATTTTATTCAAAATGTTATGTTCATGTTTTAAGGTTTCAAGCTTTTTCAAATGTAGTTGTTTCTTAGGTTTTGAATGTAAGTTCATTACATATTTTATGTTATTACAATTGCTTTATTTTTTCTGTTTTTTTTTTTTTTTTTATTAGCTGAATATTCAATAATGTCTCCTCTTAGGAATGCCTTTTATGTATCCCACACAGTGTTTTCAGAGATCTCACCAATTAGATTTTTGTAAAAAAAAAAAAAAAGAGTTTCCTTTTTATGTTGTCTCGCATGTGCGCAACATTTTGTGGCGGTAGGGGATGGTAGTAGGAGAAATGAAGAGGTGTGTCAGTTTTGGTGAATGCAGGGCATGATTTAGAAGATGTATCCCTCATTCACCGATTAGCAAGCATGCGAGAGGTGACACAAGTTTTATGCAGTGCCATCAACTTGAAACAAACTTGCCGCTGCAATCAAAGACAAGCTTGTCATGCAGCAGCACAGATGACACACTTCCCTATGTGCCTTGCCTTGTGAAACATTTCAATAAACATGGTGATGGCTCACACCATCCACCTCTCACAATCCCTAGTAAGCCAACTTTGAGGGTGCCCAGTCCCCCTGTTAGCATGTTTAATACCCCCTAAGATTGTGTGGCACACTGGGAGCCCACCCAAGTGTGCCTCTGTGGTGTTTGAAAGCCGACCGCATCGACATGTTCCTGCCCCCGCCCCACACTCAGTGTGGCCAACATCAACCCCAAAGTCATGGGGCACACTAGGAGCCCACCCCAGTGTATGCAACATTTGTTTTCTTACACCTGTAAAGAAAGAAATCTGTCTGCAGTGTTCCTTTTTTTTTTAATATACCTGAAACAAAAAAAAGATCCCTCGCTGTCGGTGGTGCCTCAACCCGCACCCACCCTCTGTGCACCCCACCTCATGACATCCCCATCACCCCATACTTACCTCTGGAGGTCAGCGCCATAATCTTCGGTGACGTGGGAACACATCTGCACTCTTCAAAGCCGACCGCAAACTGAAGAAATGCCGGTAATCTGTATAATGGCATCAATGGGGGAGGTTTCAACTTAGGCAGATATCTCAGCCATTTTTTTGACTTTTGGCTCCAAATTGTCAACTTGGGGTTCTTGGAACCCCACCTCATGAAACCAGTCACTGTCATTTCATTATTCCATCCCAAAAGGTGATTTTGTGGTCACTGTGTGGAATCATCTTCTGGGACCTATTAATGAAATGATAGTGCTACTGTTCATGAGGTGGACTCTGAAAAAGCCTATGTTTCAAATTTGGTGAAAAAATTTCAAAAAATGATTGTGTTATGAGCGTGCATTGTGCAGTTTCCACACACACTCATAACATCAAGAATTTGTAATATTTTCACTCCAGATTTTCAACATTGCCATTTCTTCACATCTCCTTATGAACAGTACAGCTGTCATTTTTACATCCTGCCTGAAATGTGTTTTCATATATCTGCCAGAGAATGGCATGGTCGCTGTGGGAAATCAATGTTTGGGACAGATTAACAAAATCACAGTGCAACTGTTCATGAGCAGAGGTCCCAAAATGCTTATGTTGAAAATTTTGTTGAAAAAATCCCCAAAATAATTGCGTTATAGGTGTATGTTGTGCAGTTTCCATGCACGCTCATGACTTCACCAATTTTTCATAGTTTCACTACGGATTTTCAACGTTACCATTTTTTTACACCTCCTCATGAACAGTACAGCTGTCATTTTTCACATCCTGCCCGAAATATGTTTTTGCACTTGTGGAGCCAAATGGCACAATCATTGTGCAAAGTCACGTTTCAGCTAACAAACTGATAGTGCCACTGCTCATGAGGTGGGGTTACAAAAAGCCCATGTTGAAAATTTGGAGTGAAAATGCCAACAAACACCTGGGATGTTAGGGTTTCCAACTGTAACGCCCCACTCTGTAGACACTGACAGCCTTCAGGAGTGTCACTTGGGATTTTCAGCTGTAATGCTTATGCCATTCCACCCCCACCCCAAGCCTGCAGCCAGTGACAGGCATTGAGGTGTGCCTTGGACTCTTCGACCCCAAAGCTCACCCCATTCTCCTATACTGCACCCATCTCAGTGAATTTCCTGATGGAGTGGGGTGAGTGTAAGGCTCTAAGACCCCAATTCACACCACAACACTTGTCAGAGTCTGCAGGGTAGGGTGAGGTGAAATGGCATGAGCGTTATGGCAGACAACCCAAAGGCACACCCCAATGCCTGTCAGTCTCTGCAGGGTGGGTGTGGGGTTGGCGTCAGTTCAATAATTCACTGCCATTCCTACGATGCATCTCTCTAACTTCTGCACTACCAATGCCAATGCCAGCAAGACAACATTTGGCATTGACAGATGCTTGTTAACACTTGCAAGGCTGCAGACTGATATATCAGTCCAAAATTCCTGTATGTTCTAATTCTGTTGGCAGCCTAAGGGTTAGTCATGTCTTTACAATTAGAATCTTTGAGTAACAGTGGACCAATCTTCCAAGATATGTACCTGCTGGCATCCCTGGATGCAAGAATTGGGCTAAGGGGCACATGGTCTGAAATTGTTATAGGATTATAACTTACATTAATGACATTATGAACTGAATAACATTATAGAACAGCAGTTTTGATCCTTATAGGTGGTCAGTTCATTAGTATTTGTTATGTCTAGCAGAAAAAAAGGAACACTCTTTAGTGCCTCTTCAGAAATCTCCAATAGAGAGGTCTTCTATGATGTTCTATAAAATTATGTTGCTTTATTCATTAATCTAGATTCCACTGTGGAATCTAAGATAATATTTAAAATTAAACTGTAATCTCCACCAGTAATATAAAGTTGCTGAAATTCTGATAGTTTCAGAAAGACTCATTAAAAAGTAGTAGAGATATATTATTCAGAGAATATGTTGACACTGTTGACTATAACGTAACTAAATATTCCATGAGGTATTATAGGATATGCACCTATTGTGTATGGATTTCTATACATGAAATTTTCTTGTTATTGGAAACTTCAAAGGCCACCAAATATTATTGTAGTACAGTTCAAAGATCACAAAAAATTGTTGTAGTATATTACTGATATCATTACCTTACTACAACTTTTCACTTTGAAGTTTTTCCTACTATCTCTTCCGTGTGAGGCTCCCCTACCCCCCAACCCTTTCCCAAAATACAGTCTGCTATTTGTATTTCACAATTTAGATTTTATAAGTAATTTTCATCCTTGTTTTCACTAATAACCAAAGTACTACAGCCCACTCCATTTTATTTACTCATATACTATAAAAATAATATATAGTATGGGCACTAGAGATGTGCAAAGTCAATAAAATTTACTCCACCAATATATTAAATCCCTGGTGTCTAGTGGTCCCCCCCAACCTTATCGATCACCGACCTCAATGTTAAATCCCTGGTGTCTAGTGGGCCCCCCCATCCTGTCAAGGAGTTCCCCACCACCCACTTCCCCCGACCCCAAGCAGAAGGCCACAGTATTAGTTTAAAGGGAAGCCATCAGCAACAGGAGTGCCTGCATCCTGCCCCCTGCAAGGCTTACCGTCCGATTAAGCCTTTTAAGTATGTTGCGGCATTTTTCTGACACCGCAACATTCTTTATTATACTAAATAAACGTCAGTGACCCGGTAATATGGCAGATGCTATGGGGGCTCCATTATGTGAAAAGGTGCAACGTTGACGCACCATGATGCGTAAAGGTGCAACGTTGACGCACCATGCACTTTAATACAAAACTATTTGAAGCATATGGTGCATCTCTGCTGCACCTTTCCTTTACACATAATGTGGCCCCCATAGCATCAGGCATCCTTCTGGGTCACTGACTTTTCTTTCTTAAAATAAAGTATGTTGCAGCACGAGAAAAATGCTGCAACATACTTAAAAGGCTTAACCAGAGGGTAAGCCTTGCACTGTGCAGGACGCAGGAGCTCCTGTTGCTGACTGCTTCCCTTTAAATATGTACATGCATATACAGTCGTACACATTTCTTATATGGGTGACTTACCTCCAGGGTAATCTCTCTTCCTCCACATGTCTTTACATTCCATAGTGCAATACTTTTCTGGCCAAAATGCTCGTAAGTGCCCAGAAGACTTCCCAGTTCCCGTTCTGAAGATCCGCCCAAGTTCTGCCAACTTGCTCAGCAATGTTATGATGTGATGACAGGGAGAGCACGGGGGCATGCTTTATTATAGTGAATGGCTGGCAGCTTTCCGAAAGTTTCTTTATGTTATAATGGTCAGTTTGTGGTGAAACGTGGGCATGTTTTCACTAACAAGGCTCTTGTTAGTTGAAACATGCACGTTCCTAACGTTGCTGACATGGTGGCAGAACTTGGGCAGCTCTTCAGAATGGGAAGTCCTCCAGGACCCATTTTACTGAAATTATGAACGTTTTTGCCAGAAACGTATTGCACTATTTAAGGACATGTGGAGCAAGAAAGATTCCCCTGGAGGTTAGGCACCAATATATTGGGTGTAATACCATCCATAACTATGTAACTTGGTGAATCTCTTTAAAGCAGCAGTGCAGCAATCTGTTGAAAATTTTGACCTATACTTTTTTATGCTATTTTACATTATCACTTTACTTACATCCTGACTTGTATGATACTGTTCTTTCCAGTATTTGAGTATGCTTTAGTACATAGAAACCTAGAAACATAGACTTTGATGGCAGATAAGGACCGCTTGGCCCATCTAGTCTGCCATATTTCCCTACCTACAGGATAGGCCACAGATCCTAGTTAACCAACAGCCTATTTCTTCCTACCCTCCACAAGAATTGCCTTATGTCTGTCCCATGCATTCTTGAATTCTCCCACAGTTTTAGACCCAACAACCTCCTCAGGAAGGCTGTTCCATGCATCCACTACCCTCTCTGTGAAATAATACTTCCTCACATTGCCCCTGAACCGCCCCCATCTTTAAATTGTGTCCCCTTGTTCTTGCACGTCTCTTTTACTGAAAGATGCTACCCTCTTGGACTTTGTTGATTCCATTGAGGTACTTAAAAGTTTATATCATGTCTCCCCTCTCCCTTCTTTCCTCAAGGGTATACATATTAAGTTCCTTTAGTCTCTCCTTATACGGCTTCTCTTGCAGACCCTGCACCATTTTAGTTGCCCTCCTCTGGACTGCCTCTATCCTGTCTATGTCCTTGCAGAGATGGGGTCTCCAGAACTGGACACAGTACTCCAGATGGGGTCTCACCAACTATCTGTACAGAGGGATAGCAACTTCCTGTTTTCTGCTGCTGATGCCTCTCCCTATGCATCCCAGTATACCCCAGCCTCCCTACTGCCTTTCTTACATTGCTTGCTAACCTTAAGGTCAACTGATATGATTACCCCAGGTCCCTTTCCTTTTTGTTGTTGTTACTACCTCCCCACATTGTGATTCTTCCCTGGGTTCTTGTTTCCCAGGTGCATTATTGCACTTCTTTGCATTGAATCCTAGCTGCCATACTTCTAACCATTCCTCCAACCTTGCCAAGTCCCTTCTCATCCTTTCCACGCCTCCATGTGTATCAACCCTGTTGCAGATCTTTGTGTCATCTGCAAAGAGGCATACTTTTCCTTTCAGTCCCTCTGCAATGTCACTTATGAAGACATTAAAAAGGTCTGGACCCAATACTGAACCCTGCAGTACCCCACTGGTAACCCCTCTTTCTTCAGAGTGTACTCCATTTACAATTACCTTCTGTGTCCTGTTGTCCAGCCAATGTTTTACCCAGGCTACCACCCTGGGACCCACTAGCAGGCTGGTTAATTTGACTATTAATCTTTTGTATGGGACTGTGTCAAATGCCTTGCTAAAGTCTAGGTAGGCCATGTCCACAGCCCCTCCCTGGTCTACTACTTTGGTCATCTAGTCAAAGAAATCTATTAGATTCGTCTGACATGACCTTCCCGCTGTGAACCCATGCTGCCTTGGGTCCTGTACCCCACTGGCCTCTAGGTACTCGACTATTTTTTCCTTCAGAAGTGACTCCATCACTTTCCCTACCACAGAGGTCAGACTGATAGGTCTGTAGTTTCCTGCCTCTGTCTTGGTCCCACTTTTGTGAAGGGGAATCACATCTGCCTTCCTCCAGTCCTCGGGTACCACACCATCCTCCCATGATTTATTAAAAAGAGTAGCCAGTGGTTTCACTAGTTCCCCCCTTAATTCTTTAAGAATTCTGGGGCGAATTCCATCAGGCCCCATTGCTTTGTCCACCTTTAGTTTTAGGAGTTCTTGCAGAACCCTTTCTTCTGTGAAAGGACTGGGATCAACCCCCCATCAAGAGTGCTTCTGTTAATTGGATTAGGCGCGTTCCCCTCCTCTTTTGTGAATACTAAGCAGAAATATTCGTTCAGTAACCCTGCTTTTTCACTGTACCCCTCTGCCCACCCACCGTTCATTCTATTCAGCCTCACTATCCCTCCCTTTGTCTTTCTATGGTCGCTGATATACCTATAAAAGGTTTTATCCCCCTTCTTAACCGAGTTGGCTATCTTTTCCTCAGTTTGGGCATTTGCTATTCTGACTTCCCTCCCTGCTTCCTTCTGCCTTAACTGGTACAGCTCTCTGTCCTGCTCCTTCTGTGTTTCCTTATACTTCCGGAATGCTATCTTTTTCTTCCTGACTTTCACAGCCACCACTTTTGAGAACCATAGTGGCTTTTTCTTTCATTTTGATTTGTTTATTTGCTTCACACAAAGGCTTGTTGCATCTGTGATGGCAGTTTTGATGATTCCCCATTGTTGCTCCACACCTCCTTCTAGCCTGTTTACTAGTGCTTTTCTGAGGCACTCTCCCATCTTGCCAAAGTCAGCCCTCCTGAAGTCCAGTACCCTCACTTTTGTATGGCTTGACTCTGTAGCTGAGTTTAAGAGTGAACCACACTGTTTGATGGTCACTTGTTCCCAGATGGCAACCCACTTCTAGATCTGAGATCCTCTCACAGCCCCGCTTGAGTACGAGGTCTAGATTGCTCCCTCACGAGTGGGTTCCAAAACTAGCTGTCTGAGGCCTGCCACCTGTAGGGCATCAAGAATGGCCTGCTCTTGGATGTGTCTGCAGCAAATGTGCTCCAGTTAACATCTGGCATATTCAGGTCTCCCATGAACAGTATCTCCCTTTCTCTGCCATTCTAAGAATGCCTTCTATCATATCCTTATCCATTCCCTCCCCTGACATGGGGTCTGTACAAACCCCTGTGCGGATTGTGGTGCCTTTCCAGTCTCAAGGTGACCCACAGTGCCTCCTCTCCTCCCTGTTTACTCTTTTGTTCAGTTGCTTTTATCCCTTCCTTTACAGAGAGCTACTCCTCCCCCTCTTCTCCCCTGCCTGTCTCTCCTGTAGGTTATGTACCCTGGTATGTTAACATCCCAGTCATGGTTCTCTGTGTACCATGTTCCTGTGACTGCTACGATATCCAGGCATCCCTCTTCCATCAAGTCCACCAGCTCAGGAAGCTTGTTGCCCAGACTATGGGCATTGGTATTCATTACCTTCCATTTCCTGATGGCCTTACTCCTTTTTGCCCCATCCCTGTCCTTCTTGTCTTTATCACTTTTTCCATTTACCCCTGCCTTTCTCCCTATCGACACCTCTATGTTGGTGTTTACTGCACTTACTACCATGATTTTTTTGGGGGGGCTAGGATTTTCCTGCTCCTTTCCAGTGCCTCCCCCCTTGGCTAGTTTAAATGCCTGCCAATGAGGCATTTAAACCTATCACCTAGGATCCTGGTTCCTCTCCTGGACAGATGCAGCCCATCATGCCAGTATAGGCTTGCATCACTCCAGGTGGACCCCCAGTCCACAAAGAAGCCAAATCCCTGAGCTCCACACCAGTTTTTCAACCACTGATTGAATCCCATGGTGCAGAACACCCTAGCCTCTTCTATGCTATAGATGGGCAGCACCTCTGAGAAGGTTACCATGCGTGCTACTTGTCTAAGGCCCCTCCCCAATTCCACAAACTCTTCCTGCACTTCTCTAATCCCTTTCTTAGCCAGGTCATTTGTCCCTAGGTGAACAATGACATCCAGCTCCCTCCCCTGTGCAGATGCTCTGGCAATCCTGAGGATTCGCTCCCTGTCCCTCTAAGCCATATTGCCAGGCAGGCACCTTACCTCCCTGTCCCCTTCCTCCCCCAGTTCTACCTTCCTAACAATGGAGTCCCCCACCAGGAGTTGTTTCCTTCCCCTGCGGGGTCCCCTGCCACCCTCCTGTGGGTCTTCTTTGTGGAGGTTCCCAGCATCCTCCTTGGTCTCCACTGCAGGTGCCTCCATAGAGGAACCACACTTTGCCAGAATGGCATAGGAATTGTGGAGAGGTACAACTGGAGGGATGCGCCTCTGTTCCACCACCCTCACCCTCTCTGAGCCCACTGTGGTCCAACCGCTTCTTTTCTTGGCAACCTCTGAGGCAACGGCAGTGGCACTGGTGATCCCTGGATGGAAGAGGAGGTCCCACAAATCCTGGCCAACTCAGCCTGGAGATGAGCAACCTCCTCCCTCAGCCCAGAGAGGTGCCTGCAGATGGGACAACACCACATCCTCCAGAACGTCTCCCGGAAGACTGCTGCTCCACAGCCACTGCACTTCACCACTCCCATCATGTCTTATTTCTGGCCCCTTTACTGTTTGCAATCCTTACTCTTTCCTCTGGTTTTTTTTTTCTTCCTCTCTCTCCTTACTTTCTGCCTGTGTGCACTTTAAGCTCCTGAGTGTCCTGTTCTGAGACAAGAATATCCTATATTTCTCAGTAGACCCCTTACTTGCTCAGAGGCAGACCTCCAGCAGCTAGAGGGGGCCGGAGAGCTACTCTTGCCCTTCTAGGATGGTGGGTCTTTGGTGGCTCTTTGATCACTCACTTCCTTCTCCCAAACAGGAAGTTCCTGTTGTCAGTCAAATTCTGTGCATATAAAAGTAGAACTAGCTTTGGGTGGGAGGGAAGGAGGGCAATATAGTCCCAGCAGAGAAGTCCAGTCACACAGCAGTCCTTTCTCCTGGTGTCTTCTGCCAAGCTACTCTTTTTCATGTGTGAGATAATAAAAGGAGCACTCCTTTTAATCTGGTGCAGACCAGTTCTTTGTCAGTATTTTGTGCTGTTTTTCTCCATCAGTTGTTATATATTATTTCTGTTGTCAAATTAACAATTATGCAGCAGGCAGTGTTTTATGACATCACAGAACAATAGTTGTTCAAAAACAGCTGCAAATAGTGCTAAGAACCTGGTCAGAACAATATTAAATGGCGTGCTCCTTTTTTATTCTCAGACATGAGAAAAAGTAGTAAAGCAGACACAAATTGTGAAAAGAAGGGTATCATAGAAGTCATCAGGTAATTAGTGGCCTGCACCGGTGGCGGCGCCAGTGGCAAATGTAAAATAGCATAAAAAACTATAGGTCAAAATTGTCAGGACATTGTTGCAATGCTGCTTTAATTTATAATTTAAGTATGACATTACGGGCTCACAATCACAACACACAAAATGCATCTATCTGTCTTCTGTCCAGAAAATTGACGCATGCTAAGGAAGTGAAATGGTATCATCACACCACATGCAAAATTCCCCAGAATTTATTGCGCAGTCACTCCTGCACGCAGTGGTGGCACAGAGTTCCCATATTTTTTTGCATGCCCAAAATGCATCCACCTTGTGTGCAGGAATTTGACAAGTGGTAACACAATGAAATGAGACTGTTTCAGTACATATAAAGTCCCCCAGAATTAATGGCACACTCAGCCATGCTCATAAAAGTGGCACAGAGTCCCAGAATGCATCCTCCTTGTGTGCAAAAAATTGACAAGTGGTAACACAGTGAAATGAGACGTTTTAGTACATACAGAGTCCACCAGAATTAATGGTGTACTCAGTCATGCGCATAAAGTGGCACAGAGTCCCAGATTTTATCTGCAGGCCCAGAATGCATCCACCTTGTGTGCAGAAAATTGACAATTGGTAACACAGTGAAATGAGACTGTTTCAGCACATACAAAGTCCCCCAGAATTTATGGTGCACTCAGTCATGCGCAGTGGTGGCACAGATTCCCCAGATTTCTTCTGCAGGCCCAGAATGCATCCTCCTTGTATGCAGAAAACTGACAAGTGGTAACACAGTGAAATGAGACTGTTTCAGTACATACAAAGTCCCCCAGAATTAATGACACACTCAGTCATGCACACAAAAGTGGCACAGAGTCCCAGATTTTTTCTGCAGGCCCAGAATGCATACTCTTTGTGTGCAGAAAATTGACAAGTGGTAACACAGTGAAATTAGACTGTTTCAGCACATACAAAGTCCCCCAGAATTTATGGCGCACTCAGTCATGCACGCAGTGGTGGCACAGAGTCCTCAGATTTTTTTCTGCAGCCCCACAATGCATCCACCTTGGGTCCAGAAAATTGACAAGTGGTAACAGAGTGAAATTAGACTGTTTCAGCACATAAAAAGTCCCCCAAAATTTATAGCGCACTCAGTCATGCACGCAGTGGTGGCACAGAGTCCCCTGATTTCTTCTGCAAGTCCAAAATGCATCCTCCTTGTGTGCAGAAAATTGACAAGTGGTAACACAGTGAAATGAGAATGTTTCAGCACATACAAAGTCCCCCAGAATTTATGACGCACTCAGTCATGCGCTCAGTGGTGGCACAGGCTCCCCAGATTTTTTCTGCAGGCACACAATGCATCCTCCTTGTGTGCAGAAAAGTGAAAAGTGATCATCTCGACTGGATTGAAAGGTGCCTTTGGATGTACAGTAATAGTAGCCTTGGTGAGATATATATATATATATATATATATATATATATATAGTTATGTATTTTGTAGGTGATAGTGAGGGGGATTGAACTTGACATGGACATGTGCTCATGCTATTGTTCTGCATCACACACAGGTGACTCCGTCTCCGAACTGTTGCTGTGCACCGTCCAGTGCTCAATGAGAATTTTTTGCATTTAAATGGAAATGGATAACTTTCAAGCACATGAAGGTAAGTATTTATTTATTTTTTTTGGGAGGGGGATCATATTTTCAGTTTTGTCTGTAATGGTTTCTTATTTTTTTATTTCTTCACAGATTTCATCAGCATCTTTCTAGAGTCCAGTTTAATGATGGTTATGGTCATCGAATGAAACGACTTCTGCATGTTGCATGTGTGCCCAAGCTCGGGTCGGGGAGAGGTGTGCCTGATCACGTTGATGAACTTTTTTGGATAAGGCCACTTTGACAGAACAACAAAGTATTGTGAATGTTCCTAAAAAAAGAAATGAATGACTTCTTAAAAGTTACAACTTCATTGTTATGTGTCCATCCCTGGTTCTCAAATCTCAGTCCCTATTGTCAACTAAGTTACATTTCAGAGACACATCTTGTCAACTACTAAGACAACCTGTTGTTTGCAATATTTGTAGCAGTCTTTACAAAGCAATGAAATGGATGAAATAAAATCTTCATACTTACCAGAATGCATTTCACGTGGACATTACATCGCGTCCTCTCTGTACGGTATAGCTACAGCATCTTTCCCAATGAGTAATATTAGCGATGGAGCCTGTTTTTGTTCTCCTGTAAAAGAAACAAAATAAGTGTACTGTATGTGTTTTGCCACTGATGCTCTGAAAAGCTACAGAAAACAAAACAGACAACTTAAGGAAGTGAGGCAGCATAACAAACATGAGTGCACATACTTACTTTATGGTTTAAATATTAAGAAGCTGGTGGTGGTGGTGCACTGTAGACTAGTGGTCCATGGTGGGCAGACAGACTCATGGTGGCAGCAGAGTTGGATAACATCAGTCCCAGTGGTGGTGGTGGTTCATGGGGGGCAAACAGACTCATGGTGGCAGCAGACTTGGATAACATCAGTCCCGGTGGTGGTGGTGGTCCATGGGGGGCAGACAGACTCATGGTGGCAGCAGACTTGGATAACATCAGTCCCAGTGGTGGTCCATGGGGGGCAGACAGACTCATGGTGGCAGCAGACTTGGATAGCATCAGTCCCGGTGGTGGTGGTGGTCCATGGTGGGTAGACAGACTCATGGTGGCAGCAGAGTTGGATAACATCAGTCCCGGTGGTGGTGGTCCGGGGTGGGGGGCACACCACCTTTTAAATACTGCAGTTACAACCTGCCAACATTAACCACATCATCATCCTCATAAAGAAAACTGCCTTCACAGTCATCAATGTCTGAAGTCTGACCACTGGGAAATTCTTTCTCCATTGTGTCATCATCTACATCAGTGGTGGGCCGTTTCAGGCAGCCACTGCCAATGTCACTAGGATGCTCCATTTCCACATCATCAAGACCACCATGACTATGCCGGGGTATGAATACTGAGGTTGCAGTCTGTGCTGGTACGTGCCTCTCATTCATTTTAATGAATGTTAGCAAACTAACATTTGCAGGAGACAGGTTTGTCCGACAATCCCTGACTATTGCACCTGCTGAGCTGAATACCCTTTCAACACTTACACTGGAGGGTGGGCATGTGAGGTACTTCAGTGCCACTACAGTCAGCTCTGGCCATTCGCTGACCTTTCCACTCCAGTACAAAAGAGGATCTTCACTTATTGTCAGATGCCTGTTTTCAGACAAATATGACTCAACCATTCTCTGTGCCATACTAAGTCCGATTGTTGATGTATCAGCCTGTTCCCCGGAATCATTGATGTCACAAATACCCACTTGGGACAAAGCCTCCCAAAGCAGGTTGACGTCAACCACTTTGGATGACAGACCACCAGGAACTACAGTCCCCTTACCCTTGCATGATGCACTTGCTGGTCCTCCAGCTACACCTTCAGCTGGATTATGCTGCTGAGGTTTGCAAGTCTTGGCACATGACTTCTGTGCCCCATGAACCAAGCGAACCAGTTGACCACTGATATTTTTTACCTGTTCAGGCCCTTCCTCCAGTACTGATGCAATTCCACATTTGTATCGTGGGTCCAGCATTGTTGCCATGGCAAAGTTGTCACTACGCTGAATGCTCACAATGTGACAATTCTGGTCGAATACTGTCAGCATGCGTTGCAGCAACATACTGCTACCATCGTCTCCGACAACATCAAGGCTTTGCTGTACATTCACCAATGTCTGCCTCAGCACCTGCAGCAGTGGAATTGATTGGCTAATGGAGGCAGACTCACCCCTCACTGCCTGTATGGCATGTTCAAAAGGCCATAAAATTGTTATTACAGAGTCCATGAGGTGCACTGTTCAGTCATCATAGACATGGAGGCCCCAGAACTGTCACAGCTCATGTGCATAACAAGATATTCTGTGATAGCTTTGAATTGTTCATACAACCTCTCTGCCATGTATAACATGGAGTTCCATCGGGTGACAACTTCCAGCTTCAAGCGGTGCTGAGGCAGGCTGTTTTGTATCTGCAACTGCCGCAGTTGGTCACGGGCCTTTTCAGATCTTGAAAAGTGAGAGCAGATATGTCTTGCAATGGTCAGCATTTCCTTTATGTTAGTGTGCTGCAGAAACTCCTGAACCACAAGATTTAAACAGTGGGCCATGCATGGAACACGAAAAAACCCACCATTCGTTATGCATTTCACCACATTTGGCCCATTGTCACTTGCTACGAACCCAGCTCTCAGGGACAGAGGGTTTAGCCATCTGTCAATTTCAGTCAGTACCATGTCCAACATGTTCTCACCAGTGTGTGAACAGGTCACACTGCGCATAGCAATTGTTGCGTGCTGGCAAATTCCAGGAAGATTGCTACCGCGACAATCCACCTTCCTGCACTGATTATTCATACTACCAGCATCACAAACAACCCCCAGCACCTGCGCCCAGTGTGCAGTTATACACACATATGAACTCCCCGCTGTTTTGCCACTTGTCCACATATCCATACTTAAATGGATGAATGGAGAGGAGGAATGTTGAAGGGCATGTCTTACTGAGTCTGAGACAGTGCAGAACAACTCGGGAACAGCACGGGTAGAAAAGTATGTCCTGGATGGGACTTTCCATTTTGGACAGGCATGGGCAGCAAACCGCTGGAACCCAGAATTCTCCACAAAGGAGAAGGGCCAAAGATCGATTGCCAGCATTTCCGCTACAGCAGCAGTACGTTCACATGACACTGTATGATTGGGGGGGTACTTCAGCTCATGCGTAAAAACATTCTGTAACATGGGCAGACTTAAATATTTTACACGGTGTGTGTTGTTGGTCACAAATGGTTGTGCTCTGTGATGAATAGCATTGGCAGGGTGTGGAGTGTGGACATTTGATGAAGACGGTTGCACAGGTGATGATGACAAACCCAGAAATTATGTTATTTTTCCGGATTTGACAACCGGGGTTGATGTACCACTTGCACTAGACATACTGCATTCACCATCACCACCACCACAACAACTGCTACTCTCACCACCACTGGACAACATTTCAAAGTCATTATGGTCCTCCACCTCATCATGCCTGTAGTAATCCTCTGCTCTTATTATCGCACTACTGCACACATTTAACTTCCTACTGGGCTTAACAGTCGTGGAAGGGGATAACATGCTGGCTATGGTTGCCGCCGGTGATACGGGTGAACACCCAATTCTGGTATTAGCTGCCAGCTTGTGCTGGGTCCACAGAGCCAAGTGCCTATTCTTAAGATGCATATGCTGTCCTCCTGTCCCAAGATGCCTCCCCTTTTTACCTCGACTCACACACACATGGCAAACCTGGCAGATTTCAACTGAATCATCATTTGCATCTTGAACAAAAAAATCTCAAACAAGGGACTGCTATGCTCTGCTTTTAACATGTCCATGATGATGTGGCTTATTTAAGTCTGTTATTTTAAGCACTGAAGTGGGGGGGGCACGTGATGTTTCTTGCACTACAGACCTGGACTGCAACTGACCACCATGACTACCTATCATATTGAGTACTGGGTCGTCATCATCATCATCATCCAGTAAAACTGGTAAATCACAAGTTTTTACAGGGGGTGGATTCCTGCAAACAGATTCAGACACAGCCACTTTTAATTTCTTTTTCTCCAGTTCCCAACTGGGGTCAATTAAATCATCATCATATTCATCAACGTCACTGTCACACACATCCACATCTTCTGCTTGGATGCTAACATGTGGACTGCATGTTGCAACAACAGCAACATCATCATCATCAGCATCATCACCATTCATCATCAGCATCTGCACCACCATCACCTGATATTTTTTCACCACACTGTGAATCACTGTTGTATGGAAAATGAGTGACGTTAAGTGCCATGGTGGATGGAATATCACATTGTATGCTATCGTTGACATGATCATCAGAATCTGGTTCAGTTAATGGGATGTTAGTGAGAAGTATGGCATCATCTTTGCTGTCACTCACTTGCACTGCTTTACACTCAATATGTTTGGATACAGTACACTTGTCGGAATTTGAACTTGATGCAACAATGCTAATACTACCTCCACCACCACTAACACCAGTAACACTAACACCACCAGCTGGGAAAACATCATCTCCTCCAACTATCAGTGAAGCTACTGATTGGGCTGTAAAAAACATTGCAGGAGAAATACCTTTCCTCGCATCAGCAATGCACTTCTCCGTCTGCGTACTACTACCACACCCACAGACCCTCTTACTGCCAACATTGCCATGGCCAGAAACAGCTTTACTTGCACATCTCTTTGCAGGCATTTTGGGGGATCAACCACAAATATTATTACCAAATTCAGATTTTGATATGTTCACTTTCTGACTGGAGAGTCGCTACTCACTAGCTGGATGTGAAGCAAAATAAACAACTGTGGCTTCAGCAACAGATAAGGGACTACTGTGTTATGACACTGTCACGGAATTAAAACAACTTCAGTAACCAGTGGTGCTGATGGGGTCACAAAAATAATCCCGTCTGGTAAAAAATACCTTTTCAACATGGGGGGGGGGGCACTGAATACAGACAGTGCTGATTTTTATGGCACTACAAGCAGCAACACTAAGAACAGAGAACACGATCGCAGTACAAAATCAGGCAGCTGCAGTGGATAGCAGGTTCACACTGTTGCGCTTAGTTGCACTTACACTGATCTGTGTGACAAATTTTAAAAGGTGTATTATATTTGATGCACGCAGCACTGCACACACAACACAGAACACTTTGTGTACAATGCTGAACGAGGAATGCAATGCAAATGCAGAAGTTCAGTGTACTCAGTGCCACGTAAATTTGTAATTTAAACAACCTGACCTTATGAAATGCTGCACCACATTCAAACAACAAGCAGCAAAAAAATGTGTACTATCACTGACAATTTTACTATGTGTATAGTAACACAGTCAGCTATATAACAAAAATATTACCAAAACACAAAGAAATCACTAATTCTCCAACTTAAATCTACCTACACACAGATATGCCCCTCCCTCACACAGCACACTTCACTGTCTTTCACCACACACACTCAATGTTAAAAATTTACATTCAAAATCCACACACAAACAAAAACGCTCGATGATGTGAGCACAGGAGGGTTTCCTACAATCGATGAACTATAGTTGGATCCCCCCAAAACAAGCAAAATTGCTTTTTGAACAGCTTTTAAAAGATTCCTACAGACAGCTCTCAGAGCACACCATCTCCTACTCCTTCTTACTCATACTACCTTGAACTGAGGCTTTGCAGATCAATATAGAGCCCATGTGACCTGAACTCCCATGAATCACTGCAAAATCCTCCTTTGGAGCTCAAAAACAAGGTGAAGTGAACTGCCAGCAATGTACTTCACCTTAAAAATTGAAAGAGAAGTGACCAGTGGAGACGGAGTAATGCGAAGTAGCTGTTTTCAATGCACTTTGCGTTCCTCATTATAACGCAAAGTACTCCGCTTCACATTGCTGAGCACTCCATGAATCCACCTTTGCTCCGCGAATCACTTCGCAGAGCAGATTGAGCCCACTTCGTCCACCATTAATCTCAACCCCTTGATAGAAACAGAGCCTTGTTGTGTGTGGTTGCCCATACATTATTCCATATGTAACAATGTTATACCTGTCTTGTATATCAAGGTATGTTTTCTTTTTGAAGAAATTCTAATTTTTATTAACATACAGTTCTACATGGTACAAAGGAAATAACAGATCAATAAACATACATTAGCAGTATGGTCAAAAATGTCACTACTTAATACATGTAAAGTTCAGTTATAAAGTACAGTAACCAGCACTGCATAAAAGACATTTTGCAGGTTATGCACAGTTGCTGCCTAAGGATGCAAGGATAGCTACTCTGCTATGATGAAAGTAAGAAATCAACTGTTATCTTAAATTAAAAAGCTAATAATGGAATCACAGCATGTTTTCTTTACAGTTATTTGGAGGCCCTTTCAAGAGAGCACTGAAGTGCCCCATTGTTTTGAATTATATGTAGAGTGATATCCCCCACTCCCAGGATTTATCTAATCGTCCAACTTACTTATTATTCAAATGCACTTCTTGGAGCAAGAAGATATGAAGACCACTATTCTGTGCATTTTTTATGATTTTCTTTTCCTTTGCATAGGATTGCTGTCACCCTTTATGTTCCATGACACCAACTTAAAGAGCTGCTGATGCCTCAAAGAAAACTTTGAAAAACATAATGTTTAGGTACAATTACACTTGCTTTCCATATGTATTCAATAGACTTCTCCACCCCACTAATTATTACTAAGAAATTTGCATACACACATGCTCTGTATCCTTTAGAGTTCATCTGCCTCTTTTGCTTACTCCCTACTTCATGTCATAGTCCTCTGTTGTGACAACACAATCTGTTGCCATGGGAGTAATTGTAATGTCACAAGTAAAGCATTATGACCTCAGGTAGGGAGAAAGCAATAGGAATAGATGAACTCTTCAGGAGCAAAAATCCCTATTTCATACAAATGGTCTCAGTAATAAATAATGGGGTGAGGAATACAGACCTAATATGAAATACAAGCTGAACTGTGTCTAAATAATATGTTTTGTTAAAGCTGTCCGAATGGCATCAGTTGCTCTTTAAGCTCCCTCTTTATAATTAGCAACATATTTTTGACAACCCTCCTCTATAAAGTCACTTTTACATATATGTTTGAAAAAAGTAACAACCTTATTGCAGTGACAATGCTTATCATATATTGCTTTATTTTTAAATTGTACTATAACCTGCCCAGCCCATGTTCCCCCTTCTTGCTGATGCTTTAATGCTGTATAGGCTCAGCATATGAACTGCCATTTATTGGTAAGACAGCACACTGTGAACCAGATAGGAGATAACTGAGCCTCCCCCAAAATATCAATTACTTCTTGACTACAGTACCAATATTTAATAGATATCCTTAGGTTTACAAGAGAAAGACAAAAAAAAAACTTAGCAGCTCTTTTTCAATTAATTTGTCAGGAAATCATTTAACCATTTTAAGTGTAAGACAAAAGGAAAAAAAATACTATTGATAATTATTTTCAAAGGTAGCCGGTCAAAAGCGTGTTTCATAAAAGTGTGTTAAAAAACGTGCAGACAAAATAGCATAAGTGAAAACAGCTAGGTGTCAATAACAATGTAGTCATTACAGCACAGTACACCTAGCTGTTATCACTGATGCCAAACAGTACAAGTGCACAACTGTGTGCTGCTTGGCTGTGCTGGCACCATGGCATGTATGGTAGAGTCATGGGCAGTGAAGTACCTCGCTGCATCTAGCTGACCGGGGTTCAAATCTTGGGCTACTGTTTCTTGCCATTGGCTACCCCAGTAATATTAAATTCCCCTCCCAATTTGTCCCCCCCACCCGGAGTTGATTATATATATTTAAGGAGAATGTGGGGGCATAAAAAACTATCACCTACCTGACTTCGCTGTTTTGTCTGCAGAATTTTGCCATGAAGTGGGGCATAATTCCCTACTTCACAAGTGGATTTTCAGAATTCACAGAACAATGTTTTCTAAGTTTGCCCATCTGTAGTCTCGGCCCCTTCCACTTGTATTGTCCCAGTGCCCACTCATGAAGTTTCAGGTTCCCCAAGTTGGGGTTGTTCTTTCTGATTACATCTGCATGTCCAAGACTTTATTCCCACTGTCTGTACTATCACTGTTTTTTTCTGAGTGCTGTTTTCATTTATGTGCTTTTGCATGTGTTCTTGTTGATCGCTCTTTAATTGTTTAGCAGTTTTAACCTAGAACCATTTTCAAACACTTTTCCACAACAGATTTTTTTTTAAAATTACATTGTCATTACTGTCAGTTATTCCAGCATTCAGTTCTACCAGAGTTCCCCAGTCCAGTCTCTATTTCCCTGAACACAGTGGCTCTGGTGGGATGACTTTAGCCTGTTTGTTCCAGTTTTCATTAAAGTTCTCAAAGTTGTTATAATTCACTTCTGTTGCTTCCCCTTCATTATTTTGTTTATGCATATTTGAACTTTAAATGTTCTTAGGTGATATTAAAGTTAGTTCTAATATGCTCTTCCTCTGGAAAATTAAGGCCAATTAACTCTTTCATATAAGGTATTGCTTTGGGTACATTGTCAAAAACAACCTGGCTTCCTTTTTAGAATATTTTCAAAGTATTAGGCAATAGGTGCTAGAACCTAATTTTGTTATACCACAGTAATGCTTTCAAAGGGTTGAATGCTTTCCTCTTATATTTTGAACACCAAGTCTGGGAAAACCAAGATTTGCTTCCCTTGACAGTACATCCCCATTCTCTTAACCCATAGAAACACCTTTCTCTATCTTGAAATCTGAGAAAGCACGCATATATCACTCTGTGATATTTTTGTTTTGTCAGCAATATATTTGCCCATGTTCAATGTGCCCTTCACAGTTCAATATGCATGAAATTTTAATCCTTTTTAGACAGTTTAGCATCCAATTCTCCATAAATGTGAGAATACTATTTCTCTCCACCCTTTTGAGAATGTTCAGAAATGTTAAATGATTTCTTCTTGATCAATTGCTTCTCTAGGTCTTTTAATTAGTTTGCACTCATTAATATTAGTTTCAAGTTGCTCTACAATAATCTTCCATCTCAGAGAGCTTATTCACAAAATCCCCCCTTTTTGATTCATCGATTTTACTTCAGGTCAAGTACTTGCCATATCTTTTGCTTTTTGGTCTATGCATAGGTTAATACCATGAAAACGTTTCTTCTTCTCCTTTAATAAGAATAGGGGGTTTAGAATTGAAGGTCTAGAACCACCAATATATCTTGAAGCATTAAATTATTTTTTACTTCTGGAAATTGGGCTTTAGGAGGGCCACAGGTTTAATAATGATATCACTTTCTGATGCTTCCTCAATACAGCAACCATGTACCAAATCACATGAGTTCTGACTACTTACACTCATCCCCTCTTTTTCCATAATACAGTAAATATAATCATACACTTAGACTCTCTCATATAGCAGTATCATTCTATTCAGTGTCTCATAGTTGCAAATTTCTTTGAATAACAGCTGAGATAGAATGACCTGAGCCTGATTGTCATTGCTGCTAAACTCTCTATTCTAATATCAATTGTTCTGGGGTAGACAGGGTTGGTGTAGTTAACATTAGTTCTGCATTATGCAAGTTCATTTCCATCCCTTGTTCTGCAATAGAGCTTGAATTTATATTGATAGACTTTAATATAAGCATGATGTGGGGAACTTTGAGCCAGAACAGTACTGGATAAAACAAGATGTCTAATCAAATGAAAAAGCAAAGCTCTCAGGGACTTTGAAAGAGATTTGTGCTATTGTCTCTTGGCCAGTCTCTACATCTGCATTTAATCTGGCAACACCCCTGTCTACCTCTTCTTTTACAACATGTTTCACACATATGGACAGATAATTTCAGATCATAGCAGATCGCACACATAGACTGTAGTACCGCTTCAAAAATGTTATTGCCAGTACTGAAACATCAGAGCCAGGCTCAGCCAGCTACCCATTTAGAAGCCTTACAAATTAGCCAAATTAGCTGAAGACAAGGCAGCCTCTTCCCCAGATAACTGGATGTACCTTTGAGCACCGGGGACTCCTGCTTGGCATATGAACCTTCAAAGTCCCCAGCCAAAGCCTACGCACATGGGGCAGCTAAACCTGGCAACAATAGTGGAGCAAAACTACTACTTCCATAGCATCTATGACTTTAGGGTCACCCAGAAGCCCCAATCACCCACAATGAAATCCCTGAGACTGAAACATGGCATAAGAGACTAAGAAAAAATAAACTAATCTTACTCCTGTTGTAGGGCAACATTCAAACAATCCCGGGCCCTATAAGCAACCTTGCATTAGCATTTAGACACCAAGGGAAATTAAATATCATCTCTCTAAACATTGAAAGTGTTCTCTCAAAATCTGCTCAGTCTGAAGCCTGGTTTGCATTAGTGCAACTGGATGTACTTTCCTCATGGAAAATTGGCTTACCCCCAAGATTGCTGAGGTTGTCATTACCCTGCCTGGCTTTAAACACCTTAGTGAGGGCCACTGGGATAGCATGCAGGGAACTACCTAATCTACCTAAAGTTAGATCAGTAGGGCTCCAAGCTAGAAAATAGTTACTTGACTGGGGAATGTGAATACCTGGCTGCTAAAGTCCTACTGGGAAGGGGATACAACTCCCTTTTCCTGATAACAGCCTACATACCATCTGACAAACATCATTCTGACCTTGCATCCTTCTCCAGTTACTTCAAGCAAATTAGCTGAAATTGGGAAATAATCATCACTGGTGAATTCAATATCCATTGGACCTCCCAAACCAGCTTGGCCTATAGAGACATTGTTGCCAGCCTCTTATTGCACAGTTGGTTACTGCAAACAACAGAGCGTACTATAAAACTGGAATCAGTACCCTAATAGACCGGATGCTGGGTACCCATCCTGACAGCATCAAACATGTCAGAGTGCTACCTGATACAATTAGCAACAACACACTGTACAATGTTTGCAAGTTACTAATCAGACCAAGCCTCCCCACAATTTACCACCAGCCATGCCCATTGCAAAGATAAGATGGCAGAATTTAAATCACACGTGGCTTGTATAGACTGGAGCTGCCTGGACACCATTTCTGACATAGATTTTGCTCTTGACTTTCTAATAAAGGAATTCACTGCAGCCTGTGGCAAGTTTGCCCCCCCTTAATAAGCATAAGGTGCATGGTACTACATCTGGGTGGATCACTTCTAAACTCATGTCCCTCATGAGGGACAAGGACAACCAGTGGTCCTTGGTAAGACATACAGGGCCACCAGTGCATCTACAAAAGTACAGAAAAGTGCAAAATAGATGTGCCAGTAAGATTAGGCTGGCTAAATCTGAATACTGCAAGGCCCAGCAAACCCAAAACTGGAGCAATGGGAAAATGTTTTGGGAGACAATAGCTGAGTTCCTGGGCAAGTATGAAAAGCAGCCCCTAAAATGCTCAAAGTTAATGGGACTGAAATCCTGGACCCAAAAGAGATAGAAAGCAGGTTTAATGCAGCCTTCGTGGAACTAAGTACAGTCATGCCTGACAGCCCCACACAGGCATACCATGATGGTGAGGGTACTGGAGCCTCATGCAGACATGACCCAGAGAAAGGTCAACCTAAATTCTACTTCAAGCCCATCTCCACCAAAAACACACTAAAGTGTATAAAAGGCAGCTAGGTAAAACCAAGTAGGGGGAGATGTGTTTGATGTGAAGTTGATTTCCCTGGCTCTTCACCCATCTATTTCTCAAATATTCAGCTTTTCTATATGGTAGTCACAGTTCCCTGGGGTATGAACAACTATGTTGATCATGCCAGTATTTAAAACACACTGACTGCTCAAATCTGGTTAACTATAGACCAATTTCAAGCCTCTTTCCTCTATCCAAGGACCTGGTATGAATCCTATCAGATCAACTTGTCCCTCACCTGGACACATACAATATCCAGTGTAGAGATGCAACGACTTTAGATTCCGCCGGTGAAGTGAATGCGAAGTGGCCACTTCGTGTTGGCACTTCGCTACGCAGACTGGCCCATAGGGAAGGCTCACTTTGCCTTCTTATTATTACTTCACATTGTCATTTTGTCTTACATGTGCAGTAAGGCAGAGTGACAACAATATTGGCAGTATCCCACCCACACTGTCACCAGAATGAACGTGCATCCCCAAAGTGTTACTGTCTTGTGTCCAGAAAACTCCCCAGTGCTGATGAAGTGAATTAAGTGTAACAAGAAATGCAAAGTCTCCCAGAATTAATGGCTCACTTAGTCATGTGTGCAGTGGTCAGGTCACACTCATAAACAGAGTCACCAGAATTAATATGCATCCCCAAAACGCTACTGTCTTGTTTCCAGAAAATTCCCCAGTGCTGACGAAGTGAAATGAGAGTGTAACAAGAAATGCAGTCTCCCAGAATTAATGGTGCCATGTAAATACACAAACAGATTAAGATTGCACTGCACACTCAAGGGATGCATACGAAAAGGCACAACAACACCTAACCAGTAATCACAAGTCACAAATCCAAATCTGGAAAGGAATACATTTTACCAGTTGTGGGATTATTGCACGGCAGTAACAATCCACTACCAGTAAAGATATCACAAAGCAGTATTCAAAATTCATGCAGGTGCAGTGGATAGCAGGTTCACACTAGAGATGCAGCAAATTTAATTCCACCGGCGAAGTGTCCACGAAGTGGACACTGTGCATTGCCACTCCGATGCAAAGTGCTTACTCTGCCTTGTCATTACCACTTCATGTTATGGTGGAATGACAACGCAAAGTGAGGCAAAGTTGTTGTTTTCAATAGACTTCACCCTGCTCTTTAGCCATAGCCAGGCAGGAAAAGGAAGGAAGTGAGTCATACAAGCAGACACTTTCAATTTCTCCTGTGCAGATGGAGACAGAAAGGGGAGTGTGTTGTTTTGTCACTGCTGAGGAGACTTGGAGATCAGAGTGAGGAGGAGATTTAAACTTTGATTTATAGACCCAACAGCTTTTTTATAACTAAGCTACTTTTTTTTGTCTTTTCTGTGCTCTTTTTTTTACTTAATGTGTTCTTTCTGTAAATTTATTTTTCTTACCTTTATAAGTAGTTAGTTGTTTGTCTGTGTCTGTGTGACTGTGTGTGTGTTGTGTGACAGTGTGAATAGTCATTGCTCAGACTGAGGGAGCACAGTAGGAGAGAAGGACCAGGCTGAGGGTCTGAGGGAATGTCTGGGATGGGGGCAGCTCTGGGAGAGCCTGGTACTGCTAGGGGTCATACCATGCAGATGCGTGGTGAGCATGGCCACCAGTTCCTGTTGGACCGATCAAAAATTCTGAGTGTCCCTCCTCCCAGAAGCAGGACCAGCACCACCTCCTGACTCTGAGGCAGTTGAACCACCACCATGTCCAGTACCAGCTCCAGCATCAGGTCCTCTGGAGCAGGATGTGTATGTGCCCTGGGCCCAGGTATGGATCCCAACCCTGCTGAGCACCATGACCAGCCAACTGCCAGTTCATCTGGCCCTCCCCTCCCTGTGCCTGGTCCTCCCCGCACCTCCATTGTTTGGTAGTTTTTTGACTGTGTCAGGGAGGACAGCAGTGTGGTCAGGTGCCACCAATGTGAGGTGGAGGTGCACCATGGCCCCTGGATGACTCACCTGGGGACTGGGGGCCACTGCACCCTGACCCATATGCTCAATCACCACCAGGTGGAGTGGCAGGCTGCCACAGAACAGGCCATATGTGCACCTTCTGGCCCTTCTGTGGCACAGGGTGAAGCTGTGCATGGCAGTGGCTTAAGAAGAGGAGGGCAAGAGCAGCACCTGCTGCTCCTCCAGCACCCAAACCACCACCACCACCACTAGCAGGTCAGCCTGTAGAATGTGTGGACCCCAGAGAACTGCGTGTAACACAGGCTGACTTGGCAGTTCTCTGGAGTGCTGTTGAGGAGAACAATGAGAGGGTGAGTGCTGTCGAGCAGCAGTTGGATCGCATATAGGATCATCAGTTGCAAACTATGTCCATGCTGGAACTGCTGCTGGATCACCATGGGATCCCACATTAGTTTTTTTTCCTCACACCATGATGTGCTCCCCACACCTTCCTTGATGTGTTATAAAATGTATTCCACCACCATCCCAGACCCTTGTATGTAATAATGCCCTTTTTTTGTTGTCTCCCATATGCGTGACACTTTGTATTCTGAACAGTGCAAGTATACTGTGTGCTAAACTGCATGTGTGCAGTCAGTCTTCTTTCCAGTCTGTGTATGTACTGCAGACACTGTCCAACTCCCTGACTTAAAAACACTTATTAATGAGTACAATGGTGGGATGGTGAAGACTGGATAGATACTACAAAACAGGCTTAAAAAAGTTACAATACATCCAAGTAACCAGTAAAAAAAATAATGTTGTTATTTGTGATGTGATCATAAATTGTGATTTGTGACTGTTGCATTTGTAACTGTGATGATGAAGAAACATGAATGCCTACAGCTGTACTTCCCCGGGCCCTGATGAGGTGTGGCAAAAAACTCCCCGACTTAAAAACACATATCAATGAGTACAATGGTGGGGTGGTGAAACCTGGAGAGATACTACAAAACAGGCTTACAATACATCCAAGTAACTAGTAAAAAAATGAATGTTGTGATTCGTGAAGTGATTATTAATCATAATTTGTGACTGCATTTGTGATCGTGATGATGAATAATGTGATTTGTATCATTCATGAGTGACTCGTGAATGTGATGATTGTCTTGACTTAAAAATGCATATTATTGAGTGCAAAGCTTATGAAGAGTTATGCACCACACCAGTCCAGTACTCTGAAGGGAAGCCAATGAAACAAGTCTGTGACTTAAGTTACAGATGGAGATTGGGCCCTAAAGAGATGCAAATGCACAGACAGATTAAGATTGTGCTGTGCACTGAAGAGATGCAGATGCAAAGGCACAACACCTAACCAGTGCTCACCATCAGAAATTCAAATCTGGAAAAGAATATCTTTGTGGGTTGGGGCGAGCAGCGGCCGGGGGGGGGGGCAGTGTACTGCACTGCTGCAGTAACAGTCACTAGTACTAGTACCAGTACCAGTAAAGATACCACAAAGAAGTACAAAAATCACACAGCTGCAGTGGATAGCAGGTTCACATTGCTGAAATTACTATGTGGCACAATAAAAGGTGTCTGATTTGATGACACGCATCACACTCATACTTGCAAACACACTAAGTAAGTCGTAGCAAATTGAAAACTTCAGTAATATAACCAAGTATTTTAAACAAACTAAAATTATGCACTGCTGCTCCACAACAATCAGCAAAAAAATGGCAAGAATTATTGAAAATATTACTGTGTGTACATTAACACAGTTATTATACAAGAAAAATATCACCAAAAATGAAAGAACTACCTACACCACAGTCAGATACACCCCTCCCCCAAACCACACTTTCACTGTCTCCTACACTACACTACACAGTACTGACCCAATGTTGTACATTAACATTCAAAATCCACACACACACAATAAACACTCGATGATATGAACACAGGAGGGTTTCCTACAATCAGTGAACTAAGTTTGAGCAAAAAAAAAAAATACTCAAAAAGGTTTTTTCAACAGTTTTTAGAAGGTTTGAATCACAGAGATCTCTCAGCACACTGTCTCCTACAGCTTCCTACACACACTACCCTGAACTGAGGCTGTGCAGAACAATCCAGAGCCCATGTGACCTGATATCCCATGAATCACTGCAAAATTCGCCTTTGGAGCTTAAAAACAAGGCGAAGAACATTGCATTCAATGTACTTCTCCTGAAGAATTGGTGGAGTAGTGGTTTGGGAAGGCAGAGTAACGTAAAGTCATTGTTTTCAATGGACTTTGCGTTACCCATCATATCGAAGTAAGCACTGCTTCGCGTATGGGAGCACTCCGCACATCGCCACCTGCAGGTTCCAATTTCTTGGGGCCACTTCGCCCATCTCTAATCCAGTGTGCACAGCAGCATGGATTCAGAAATCTTCATAGCACCAGTACTGCTCTAACTGAATATGCTAGCTACCTGCATGATGCCCTTGACAGTGGAGACCTGGTTGGAACCATCTATATCGATCTGACTAAGGCCTTCAACCTGTCAACCAATAGCTACTGCTTGACAAGCTCTAATTCACTGCTGCCACATTGTCAGGGAAAAGAGGACTCCTCCAATTGAATCCTGCCCTCTACCACTTCAAGCTTTGATCAAGCATTGATTCTGCAGTTGCCAGACTCTGGGACTACATCCCTTCCTGGAGCTCATTGGAAATGCTGTCAGCAACCAGAAACACCTGAAGCCATGCCTCCTGTGCTGTAAACCACCAATCAGGAGCTGTTTGCAGAGATGACTGGGGCTGGGAACAGGCTTAAATTTCAAGCTCCCTTCTACACCCTTGAGCTCTGATTCACTGCCCTCCACATTGCTGAGGATAAGAGGGCTTCTCAGCCTGAATCTTGCCCTCTCTGCACTTCAAGACAATAATCCAGCATTGATTCTGCAGCTACCAGGCTCCAGGACTGCAGCCCTTCCTGGAGCTCATTGGGACCGCTAATCAGCAGTCAGAAACACCTGGTGCTGTGCCTCTTCTGCAGTAAACCACCAATCATGATCTGCCTGCAGCACTGACAGGGGCTGCTGAACTCCTTCTTAGCTACATTCTCCCAAGCAGTCCTTCTGCACTGTGGTCTTCTACGCTAAGGGTTGACTGCAAAGGGCACCATTAGGAGTCTGCCAGGGAGTCAAGTTTCAAGTTTGTTGTTCAACCATCATGAACAAATGTTTAGGTTATTACATTTTACATAAATAGCATTAACATACAAATCAAAATTAGGATTACTACAACTGTTTACAATAAAAGTAAGCACATACAATAATCTCACAGTATCAAGCACCTAATCTGGTCCCTTCTAATTATTGCACATATCCATTATCCACAGCTTTATAATCACCTTATAATTTATTTTATTTCCTAACTTTTCCCTAGTTCATTTTATCATTTGTTTTTCTTTTCTAGCTATTTTCTTTTTCTGTTTAACAACTGATGCTGAAAAGTTTGCTATTTTTGGTGCTCAGCACCCAGCTGAACCAGGACTTCCTATGCCTGGAACAATGGTTACTGGGAAATAGTCTGGTACTAAATGTCAAAAGGACCAAAGCTATCTTGTTTAGCCCCAGACATCTTGGTACTGATAGAAGCCACCTGCTCCCTATCACCACGTCAGCAGGGAGTAAGATTGAGGTAGAGGATTCAGTCAAATACCTTGGGGTAATACTCGACCAAGGCTTCACAAACAAGGCCCAGGTGGACCAAACAACTTGCGCAATCCACCAGAAACTGGGTCTCCTATTTCGCCTAAACAAACAACTCACCCCTGACTCTAGACTTGCAATTTCAAAAAGTATCCTACTGCCTAAACTTACTTATGCTGCCCCCATCCTCCAGTCCATAGGAAAAACTGAAGCTCGTGGACTGCAGCTGCTATACTACAAAACAGGATGTTTCACTGCAATGTCACCTCCTAGGACACACCACTGCAATGTGTTGGCCTCCTTAAACTGGCCCTCACTGCCTAGTAGGCTTCAATACCCCCTACTAACTGTAACATAGAAACTAATCAATGGATCAGCTCCCCCAAGCCTTGAAGACCTCCTCGTTCCCAAGTGCTCCTGCAGAACACTCCGCACTTCTGGGAAGACATTACTCGAGGTACCCAGGACAATGACAACACTTGGAAATAAATCCTTTGTGCATTCAGCCCCTAATCTCTGGAATACCCTACCAGATGACCTACACTCAGTTGGTTCCTTAGCCACTTTTTCCAAAGGTATAAAAACACACCTCTATGTGCAGCACCAATGTACCTGCTAATTGTTGCATGTAGTTCTAACACTTGCTCCCTAACCCTCTACTGTACTCAACTTCTCCAAATGTTTACTCTAGCCCTACCCTATGAAGTTGCTTAGCCCTGCTTGTTTCCACTGTATGAATGTAACCTGCTGTAAATAACAACTGTTTATCGATGTTGCTGTGATGAATTTACCTTTCAACTGTATTCTCCTTCTGTACAACCTGTTATGATATCTGCTCTACCTACATGTAACTAATTCTGGGTCTCCCCTCAAAAAGCATCTGCCAAACTGCTGTGTCTTTTCGCCTGCTGAATGAAACACCTTAAAACCATTTACATTAACATGTTCAGTTACGCTGGTTTCTTGAAACAGAATGATTTCAGATTTTTCTACATAAGCCCTCCATTCCAAGTCTGTTAATTTATTTTGCAACCCTGCTATATTCCATTTCAGACAGTTTGGTTCACAATCAGATTGAGTTATCATTGAGCTCTCCCACAAGGAGGCCATATTAACAGTTTACAGTCAATCTCCTTGATTATTCTGTGAAAGGTTTTCCTTATTTTCCTAAAGGTCATTCATGTCCTCAATCAAAATACCAGCATGATCAAATTTAGGCGTTCCTGCCAGTAAAAACTGATAGTACTCCACTGTTGCACAGGTCACACTGATCAGATTCCCTTCTTCCCAAGAAAGACCTCTTTCTATTTTATTAAACCACTGTTTAGGAATATTTTTCTCAAGGATGCAAGAGAATAATGCTAACACAAATGTAAGTAAGGTGTCTTCATTTTCTACCTGTAGTCTATCAATACCAAATACTGACATACTATAACCCTTAGGAGTTTTATTAGGTTGTCTCATTTTAAAAAATCCATCTCACATTAAATATTCTATCTCTAAATTCATTCCACTTTACAACCTCAGTGCTAGCACCCCTTGAAGATGTTTATTTAACTATGGTCTTTCAGATAACTGTGGATTTCACCTCTAAACCAAGGTGACTTAAGTCTATGTTTATTTATTTATTCTTTAATCAGGTAAGGCCCACTAGGCACAATTGCCTGTTTTCAGGGGCAACCCATGAACTTTGGGCTGGATAAGTGACTTGCTCAGAGTCATACAGTATGCAAGTGGAGACTGTGGGAATCAAACCTATGTCTGCTGGATGTATCAAGCTCATTCACAACTCGTTACTCTGACCTCTAGGCTATACAGCCAGCTGTTGCTTAGACCTCACTTTTTCCCAAATTCCATTTCTTTTACCACAAAATAAGTAGGTTTTACCTCTTCATTTGTGTTTCTGTGTATCATAAGTATATTGTCTTTCAAACCAGGGATTTCCAGTTCAGCTGAGAATAGATATTCTATTAGTTCCATAAGCAAATCTCTAGTTTCATTTGATTTATGAAAAATGCCTTAACTTCTCAGTTCTGTCTCATTTCCTAAGGGATTGATCTCACGTAACTTTTGTTCAGAAGTCAGTTTTTCCCTTATGGCTATGCTATGCACCTCAATATTCTCCACAAGGACACCTCTTTGATCATTTTCTGGTTTTGACTTCTTCAGTGGTGACTTTTCTATAATAATTTGGGGTTCTAATAGTACATTTCCTGCAGACTGAGTTCTTTGATGTTTAGGGCTTTTTGCCTTGTCACCTTTCCTCTCTTGACCTTTCTTTTTTTTTTAATGTTTTTCTTTTCTTTATTTTGGTTATTTGTTTTCTTGCTTTTCCTTTCTCCTCAGGAGACTCCAGAATAATTATGGTAGAAAATTATAATTTTTGTATGTCCATTTGTTGTTTTATGTTATCAGTCGTAATATTTACATTTTCTATTTGAGCTTGTACTGAAGTAGAAAACCTATCCAGTCTGATTTCTATATCATTTAATGCTTCCAGTAGTACTATGTTTGCCATTACTGGATGAGCAAGAGCTTTAATCATATACTTTGAAAGTGTATTTGGGCATTGGGACAAAAAATCCGCATCTAGTTCTATCTGTTCTATCTCTTTGTCCAACTTCTGAAAAAATATATTTGGAGTTCCAGCCAATACAGAGCAGTCATTCAACTCTGGTTTTTGTTCCATGCCATTACTTGGATTTAATGGAAATTTCTAATGGGCTGAACAGCTCTGGTTAAGTTTCATTCTCTTTATAAGATCCTTGATGGGGTTTCACCATCAATTTGAGGAGTTAGTTTGGGTCTTATCTCTGTTAACATCTTCAGTCTCTACCTCTAGCTCAAGGAATTCCTACTTCTTTTTTGATATTGATGCTACTAAAAAAAAAATGTTATATCCTTCTGAGGGTACTGAAGTTTTTTTTTAGTGCTTTCCATTTCTTTTTAGAGGTGTTCCCCCCTTTTACCATTGGGGGAGGGATCAGTTTTTTATTTTCATTCAACTCCTGTTCCTTAGCATTTTCATTTTGTACTATGATTATACTTTATTCTACATGTGGGTTCTTAACTGAAACTTTATCCTCTGTGTTGCTTTTTCTCCCATCAAAGTCTATTATCTTCTGGGTGAAACCTACTTATTAGGAGAACTACAGTATCATTCTGTTTCATAGATTTTTCTTTTGTGTTTTGTTTTAACTTGTCTGCATATGTAACATTTGTACTCTCTATGAGAGTACAGGTAGTTATTATAATATCCCCTCTGTAAATACTCCCATTTTTACTGGATTTCTCTTTTGTCAAAATCATTTTGCCACTTCTTGTAAACATACTCTACGAGCACTCTCAAAGGCTGTTACAAATGAACAAAATCACTCAAGCATAAAAATATGGCAACTGTTTTTTTAGAATCTTTGAATAAATGAATGAATAAAAAAGTCCAATATCTCCAGCCACTGATTTCAGCTGCAAAATCAGTCATACAGCACCACTTCAGTCTATTTCAGGACAGAATTTGAGCAACCTACAGAGCAAGGGTCTTCTTATCCACTCTTCGCTATCCCTTTAGCGCAGTAGTTCGATACCACTGCAATGCCACAGAGCCTCTGGTTATCAGTTTATCAATTTATCAGTATATCTGTTATATCTTTATCTAGTTAAAGTGCACCCCACAGTTTTATGATGTTCTCTCTCTGGGTTTCTCCTTTATGGAGCTACACCCAAAGTCCAAAAAATCCAATGAGAGTCCTGAATTCTTCTTAAAGCAGCCTGTGTCCAGAAATGGCTATTAATAAACCAACAGCTAATACAATCTTGAAAAATAGGCAGGGCAAAGTAGCAGTCACAGTTACAATTAAAAAGTCCTCCTTGTTTTATGCACCCAGCAACTGAATATCTCTCTAAAACTTATTAAATTCCCTTTTCTCTGTTTTTAAAAAGGCTTAAACAAAATCCAGATTCAGGTGATATCAAGTTACATCACTTTTAAAATTAGAACTGATAATTAAGACCAGCCCACCAGCGCAGCAGTAAGGTGTCCACTTGTGATGCTGATGTCCTGGGTTCAGGAATGGACCTGGGAGTCAGAGGGCCTGCTGGGCAGAGAAGGACAGATCACTCAAAGGGTGGATCTCCTTCTCTGGGGGAGAGGAGGGAGAGTCTGACCTGTTGGGTAACTTCTGGTGGAGGCCAGGGAAATTGCCAGGAAGACTGGCGCCTGCTTGAGTGGGAGGTGGGACAGACACTGGCATCATTGCATGCCCCACCTCCCAGGGAATCATAGCCAGAGTGAAACTCCTGTTCCCCAGTCATGATGCCCCACTCTGCCACCACTCTTGCTGCCCCAAGTGTCTGCAGATGGGGTTCCACTCCCATGGCCCCTTCCTTGCCGGTAAGCCATTGCTCGCTTCCATTGACTGTTGGGGGGTAAGTCAGGGCATGATGGGTTGATGCATGAGGCAGGGGCTAAGCTCCACTAGGAGCAGTGGTAAAGGCAGTACCCAAAAAACATAATAAATAAAATAAAAAGAACTGTTGTTTAAAAGAGAAAAACAATCCTACTTTTTAAAGTAATGGGTGTATATAGGTGTATGTAATTGTAAAGCAGTTATATTTTATATTTTACAAAATTTTACTTACATTTTAAAACCTCCTGATTTCATAATGAGAGGCCACCTCTTCCCTTAGTACTTTGCTGTAATTGCCCGAGTATCTCTTAGGTTGCTC
The DNA here is from genome assembly GCA_016271365.2 of Neoceratodus forsteri. Classification (NCBI taxonomy): domain Eukaryota; kingdom Metazoa; phylum Chordata; order Ceratodontiformes; family Ceratodontidae; genus Neoceratodus; species Neoceratodus forsteri. The sequence continues at coordinate 875,434,466 of CM057452.1, read as the reverse complement.
ACTCTCTAGCTCTTTGCTAAACAACATAGTGCACTTTCCAGTGACTTGCTCAAGAGCTATACAATAAGCTGTTCTATAGTTTTGTAAACAAAGCTAGCAAGCAAGCTAGGTGTAAAAACACAACTTAAGTAGGCTAACAAATATAGTAGATCCAGCATTGGTGTTACTGCTGTTGGGAAGCTGGCATTCTGTTCATTATGGTGCTAAAAAAATGGCAGAATTACTCTCAGAATACCAGTGCATGCACTTTATTCTCAGCCTGGGCAGAGCACGTACATTACTTACGACATCAAGTTCAAATTCAAGTTCAAGTTTATTGCAGGAAAACTCCATTGAGCAAGCTCATTCACAAATGTCCTACTTCTTATGCCCTGTTTAAAAAATAAAAGTTTAAAAAGTTTTGTCACCCTATCCTATTAATTTAAACTGTTTCCCTTTAATATCCTCTAATCTAGAATTACCTCCCTATGACAACACTAGAGAGGAAACCTAAGCTGAAAAACTATGCTTCAAAGTTAGCACCGGTATAACTCTTCATTTTACTCATTCCCTAGTTTTTACTACTTTTATCACACCAGTTACCACACTTTAAAATGCGTTTTTACTATTACTTAATTGTTTAAGAACCATCTACTAAATAAAAAAATACAGTCTCAGGTGTAGAGAAAATAAGTTTCTGAAACCCAGCACAGGCTGAAATTCCATTGTCCATTCTCTGTTCTTCCATTCCATTTTTCCGTTCTTCTGTTCTTCCATCTCTGGTCTCAGGTCTCTGGTCTCTAGTCTCCCATTCTCCTCCTCCTCCTCATCAGTAGTTCTCCACTCTGGTGTTCAACAACCTCCCCTCATGGGGTTGTCTGCCACTCACAGTCAGGGGGTGTTGGCTCCTCCACTGTCAGGACTCCTTCACCTACAAAACTGTAGACAAAACACACAGGCATAAAGCTATTGCTTCCAATAGACACAAACAATCGACTGGTAAGGATTGTACTCTTAACATTTGAGGCAACAGTGGTATACCTGCTATAAATTTTAAGTATGCCTGTATCAGTCCCTGCTGTGGTAATTTCTTCTCGATCCTCAGAGGGTGAAGCCACCATCTTGGAGAAGTATCTGGTAAACAGCCAGGGAGTCAGCTAGGAGAGACAGCCAAGAGCCAGGACCTCTGCCCATCACATCTCTGGTAAAAATACATTTCACCAAGTTAACTGCATTGATTCTGAGAAATTGTTTTGGGGACATACTACTAGGACCTAGTTGTAATCGGTACTGGGTCAATATAATGTGAACAAAATCGCACATGAAATACCATGCTGTAAGAAGCATGAATGGTTCTACAGCAACAGGAATTGTTTCAGCATGTGGTAAGAACCGCTACCCCTGTCACTATAGGCTGCCATTAGGGAAGGTGAAGGATGCCACTGGGGTGGTGCCTAGCCAAGCCACTTCTGTGGTGGAGTGGCTAGAGCACCAGCCTATGGTGGTGTCAGGGACCTGGGGCTGTGGTTTGGTTCTTCCCAGGTCCCACTGTGATGCAGCGTTTTTTTTGCAAAAAATTAAAAATGTTCTCTGGTTGATTTTATTTTTCCCCAGAAGTCCATGTCTCCCCAGAGTTGATTATAATTAGGCCATGTGTGTGTAGGGGGGTGAAGCAAAAACAAAGATACTCCTCCAGTGTGTGCTTTTTTTGTGGTGGTCGACGTGTTGTACTAATGTTATTTTGCCACACGCTGATTTGAGTGCAGCATTCTTGATGTCTATGGTTTTGACCATGACATTATGACCCCTTGCCACTGTAATCTACCTGTGTCAGCTACTGTTAATACTCATTGCCTATGTAAAGTTGAATTTTATTCTTGTATTCTGTGCTACAGGTAGTGTAGCTTTAATTTGCATGGTCCTTTTCTGCTTTAGGGTGTAACTGTATTTGAACAGTTAACTGCAGTGTTTTTGAGGCTATTATTTGGGAGCCTACTGCTACTAGATGATAGCTGTAATGTATCTGTGTCAGTTATACATAATATTCATTCCTTACATAAAGTTTAATTTAATACATGTGTTCTGTGCTACAGCTAGTGTAGCTTTAATTTGCAGGGTCATTTTGAGCTATAGTTAAAAGTATCAGTTGCACCCTATCTGCATGAGCACTATGAGGTGGCATTTATTCCTACTTTCTATGCTACAGCCTACCCTACAGCTGCATCCTTTCTTGGTGAAAACTACATTGTAGTTTTACCACTGTTTTCTGTGCTATAGCTGAGCCATACAGCTACACCCTATTTGGATGAGCACTACTAGTCAAGTTAGTCATCTGTATAGAAAAGATCCTTCAGAGGACAAGATTTAGAGGGGAGGTAGTCAGCTGTAGTGGTTGTGAGGTGTTCTGTCAGGATAGTCTCTGGAGGAGGGTACACTGCCTAATCAGCAGGACCTTGGTGGAGCTCCATGCTCAGCTGGTGGCAGCAATGGTAGTAATATCTCAGCTGCATCATCAGCTAAGATGGAGTCCACCCCCCACACAACCACTCCCTCAAAGACCCACTGGTCTAGGTGGGTGAAAAGTGGTTGGGGGGTGTCTTGCCTAATCGAAGAGTCACAAAGGAATAATCACACTTGGCATTCACACATCAGCACAATTTATTGCAAGCAAAAGATAATTGCACTTCATTTAGCAGCAATGTCACTATCAGCATTAATGATTACACTTTAGCATTCATTCATTAGCAATATTACTATCAGCATTAATATATACTTCAATTAAGCAAAACATGATACATCACCGATTCTATGCTACATCCAAGCTTTTTCCCAGTAGCTGGGGAGCCCCCTTGTCAGCCTGGCTAGGAGTCTTGAACCGGGAAAAAGTTCCACAGCGATGCGTCCACCCTGCAGATGAGGCTTCCAACCAGGCATTGAGAAAGCTACATTTATATCTTATTCTATGCTAAAAATAACCGTGCAGCCTTCATAGTGTTGTTTTGCTACATTCTATAAGCTGGCCGGGCTCCCAGAATGCTGCAAGTTCACACCATAAGGACTGCTCAGAATTCCCTACACCTGCTAGGTCACTGTGCTCCAAACACTGGCCAGGTGCCTAGAACACTATGAGCTAAGCAGAAGTTTAAACAAAACTACAAAAACAGGTCGCCTGATAATATGCAACCTTCAAGTCAGCAAAATACACTGTCTAAAGCAAAACATAATAATGAGGCTATCTAAAGAGCAAAACACCAATTAAATGAAGCAGCATGTAAAATGGAGTCACACAATACAAAATGGAGTATAAAATGACATACATTACATGAAATAGCATACAAAATGGAGTGACAATAATCAACATATTATACTATCACTACATTCGGTCCTTTGATTATTGTGAATACGATTTGTATGATATTGGTACCATAGCAAAATTACTACGAATATAACATGATAAGTAACAAGTCCAAATAAGCAAGATAATTGTCACTACAGCAATGATTATGATAGGATGTATCAGAATATTTAACACTTTTGTAGCTGATGGAGACCATCCTGTAAAAATATCCCACCAACAATGAGTAGTCTCTTGTTGAATCTTGGAGCTTAAATCAATCATTTTATTTTTAACTATCGTAGTTTGCACCTGACTTTGCACTAATGATTTATTTCTTATTGCCAAATGAGCCTGCATTACATCTGTTTCCTGAATTATCTGTTTAATTTTATTTAATGAGATACTTAATCTTGATTGATCTAAAATATTGGGCTGCCAATACAAAATAAGCTTCTGCTCATTATCAGGGATCTGTGCATTTTACTGTGGTGGATGACATTACAATCCAATGATTACTAGGAATCCATGATTTGAACACGGTCCTCCACACATATTCATTATTACTCATTAAATCACTCTGGGCCTTATTTCTTTGCATTATAGAATACATATGTCACATTGTGCATTCTGTCCAATCAATAAATCGCGAAATATTTTCTGCTACTCCCATTCCCCATACCTGTGAAGCATTAAATAACTGCAAGAACTCAAAATCATAATTCAAAGTTAATCTTTGGGGTAAGAAAACAGTTGGCATCCATTGAGCTTGTAAGTTAATTAAGCTAAATACATCAATTCCTACTGCCTGAAGCCTGTTAGTCAGTGTTTCTATATCAACACTATTTAAAATTCCCATGCCTGCCCCTGCTCCACCTAATAGCGTATCATACCAAGCTCTTTTATATTTGCATTTTCTACTAAACATAAACGTTATGTTAAAATGGATTACATTTTTCTGATACCGCTGCGCTACTGATGTACATGTGGATGGAACCTTAACTATACTATCATTGCTAATTACAGGATGATTTTTCAACACTGTAATGTAATCTGCCCAAATAGTTCTATTAGTTATTGCAGTAGCATTCATGCAGAATAACGTGTCTATGTCAATCAAAGTAATACTTGCATTGAAAATGTCTGTTTGATTCATGCAGCAATCAAGTCTATGTTGTACAGTCACCATGCAACTATTCGTTAAGTTGCAGCATCTAATAGCAGTCTGGTTCTGTAATTTAATCCAATTTGTGTCTTGCATAGGTTGGACATATAATCGTCCTGCCATTGTCTCAACTGGTTTCCAAATGTTCACATCTGGTGAAAAAGTAATGTTCACTATAGGACATCCTTGGTTTTCAGGGCAAGTAAAGTTGTCTTGCACCCGTAAACTGGTGGAAGATTTTCAACCCCATTGTACAAGTGGGTTGTCAAGCTTCAATATTCTTCCACCTGGGGTAATAGGCTTTACCGAATGGACCGTGAGAGAGAGTGTTATTCCTTTTAGAATCCATTGAAGAACCTAGAAAATACACAGACTGATTATTCTCGAAGATAACATGTGTTCACTGGTACATATTCCCATCTCTCTTTCCCTGACCTGATAATTAACACTGTGTTGTCTCATCCAGTGGCTATACCTCAGCTGGTTCAGGAGGGCCATTTGGGTTTGTAACCCATATTTTGGCACCATTGTTAAAACCTCCTGTAGATCTAAAACCTTTATCCCCCCTTGCTGTTAAGAGTGTGGGGGCTTGTCCCTTTATAGGGGTCACTTTGTTAACTGGAATAATTAACAATTGAGCCACTCTGTCATACTGTTGAATTAACAGATTTTGTTCTCTACTATTCAACAAAATTACTTTCACTTCTCCTTGGTAATCACAATCAATCACCCCTCCCAAAATTTGTATTCCTTGAGGCTAGTTCTGATTTAGGTGCTATCCAACCAAAATGTCTCAGTGGAATTTGTATTCCAATACCAGTTTCTATCACTTGAATGTTTCTGCTGTTTATTCTGTATTCTTGAAGGGCATGTAAATCAAGTCCAGCAGCTCTGGGGTTGCCCTGTAAGAGACAGAGCTCCTGGTGTAATTTCCCAATATAACACTGTTTCTGTAGTTGAGTAAGCCTGCACTTGCAAATTAGGAGTTATCATTTGCATTAAGGGTTCTCAGATTCTCCAATTGGTCTATTATTTAAAATCTGTAATGCTTCATGCAAATTCTCTTTCCATTTTCGTAGGATCTCCCCAATTTCCTAAACTGTTCTTTCAACAATCCATTCATTCTCTCAATTAACCCTGCTGCCTTGCGGGTAATAAGGATGTGAAATACCCACTGTATGTTATGGAGCTTGAGCATAAGCTTGTACCATTTTCCCCTAAAATGGGAACCATTGCCACTTTGTATCTGCAAGGGTATTCCATAGTACAACATAATTAAGTTAATTGCCTTAATGGTGTTTTTCTGTGTAGCTTGTTTACAAGGGTATGCCAATAAATACCCTGAATATGTATCTACAACTGTGCAAGCATATCGACATCCTCCACTAAGGGGTAGAGGTCCAATGTAATCAATCTGCCAAATTTGTCCGGTAATTTCCCTCCCCAATTGTCCTTTCACAATATGAGGATTGATCTTTGTTGCCCATGTTGGCATATAGGACACTGAGCAACAACAGTTTTAACCAAATCCAATGTTAGGGTTACCCTACTATATGCCCACCTGTAAGTGGCTTTTCTCCCAAATGTCCACATTTTGATGTGCTCATTTGCCAGCCCTGATAACTGCTGACTTTGAGTTTCTTCAATATCCACTGGAAGAATCTTAGCTTTTCATCTGCAATAGAATTATACCATCGTTCTAAGCGTATCTGAACCACAATGAGCATCAACATGAAATACAGTGGTCTGAGTATTTTGCACCATAGTCCATATTTCCTGCCACAGTTCTTTTCCCCATATTTCTTTCGAATAAATTTTCCCTCATCCTTAGCCCAAGTGGGCAGCCAGGTTGTTAAACCATTGGCTACAGACCATGAATCAGTATAAATATAACATGTACCTGGGTTTTCTTGTCTCAAAGCCTGATATACTGCATACAACTCAGCATATTGACTGCTTTTCCCTTCTCCTGATGTTACAAAAACTTTTCAGTGTGTGGACAATAAGCTACTGCTTTCCAGTATCTCCTATTTCCCACATATTTGGCTGAGCTGTCTGTAAACCATACATGTGCTCTGTCAGAAACGGCAGCTCATCAAAAGGCTTGCCCCATTTCACAGGTGATTCTTGAATTTCAGGCATTTTCCCTCAACCTGTTCTCCTCTAGAGGAATTTCAGCTACCTTCTCATGGAGGCTGCTATTCCCCAATTCCTACCTTTGCCCGATCCTGAATATACCATTTCCATTTGATAATGCTAGCTTCCTGAGCATGTCCTATTTTGTGAGTTCTAGGGAGCTTTTTACCTATTGCATAATGGGTATCTCTGGTCTCAATGCTACCTCATGACCCACTGTCATTTGTTCTGTCTCTATCAGAGCCCAGTAGCATGCTAGTAGTTGTCTCTCAAAAGGTGAGTATCTGCTACTTACCTCTGGGAGTTTCCTATTCCAAAAACCTAGTGGCACTTTCTGTCTCCCTTGCTTCTGCCACAAACTCCAGTTTGCATACTGCCCAGTTATGGACACATTTAATTCTACCTCCCCCTCCTGCAGGGGCCAAAGGTCTAAGGCTTGCTGCACTGCTTCCTTAGCCTTATCAAATGCTTTGTTGCTTATCCCCATTCAAACTCGTATTCTTTCTGGTCACTTTAATAAGGAGGGCTAGTATTTGCCCTAAATGGGGTATATGCTGTCGCCAAAATCAAACAAACCCACAAATCTTTGTGTTTCAGTTTTGTCTTGTGGAGTCAAAAGTCCAGTATTTTCTGTCGTGCCTTGGGCAATATTTCTCTATGCCCTGTTCCATTGAATTCCCAAAATTTGACTGTTTGGGAAGGACCCGTACCTTGTCTGGATTAATTTCCATCCTTTCTTCCTCATATGATCAATGGTCTCATCTAGTAACTGCTGTACTTTATCTTGATCAGCCCCTGGATCAAGATATCATCAATATAATAGAAATCTGCATGCCATCCGGCAGCTTCAACTCATCAAGTGTTCTGCCACCATCCGGTGGCAGATGGTGAAGAATGTACATATCCTAGAGGTAATCTAGTGAAGCATATTGCCTCCCTGCCATGTGAAGGCAAACTGGTCCCAAAACTTTTCCTCAATCGAATAGTAAAGAATGCATTAGCTAAATCAATAACTGCATACCATACCCTTTGTGCCTTTGTATTTGCTCTATCAGGGTGACGGTGTCTGGAATGGCAGCCGTCAATGAAGAAGTATACTTGTTCAATTCCTATAATCTACTGTCATCCGCCATGACCCGTCACTTTTCTTGACCGCCACACAGGATTGTTCCAAGCTGTTGTTGTGGGTTTAAGCACTCCTGCCTCTAATAGATCTTTAATAGTGGCAGTTATCTCCTCATGCCCTCTGGTATTCTATACTGTTTCATACAGATAATTTTTGTAGCAGGTGGAATGGCTACTGGAGGCATCTGCACCTTCCCCACTACTACTGGTCTTGCTGAAATGTAAGGTTTTACTCCAAATTGATATTGTCCATCAGACAATTACAACGTCATCCCTTTAGTATGTCTATTCCTATAATGTATTCGAATCAGACAATCATTAACAATATTTCTCCGGGCAGCTGACCTATTTTCAGTTCCAAAATGGTCTGTACTGCCTCAATTTGTTACCTCTAATCCTGTAATTACCATAAGCTGACCTTTCTGTTTTGCTGGGTTCCATAAATTAATGAGGCCTCGCCTCAGTGTCAATTAAAGCTCGTACTTTTTGGGGTGAGCCACTCTTCCAGTGTTCAATTCTACATGAGGTCTAAAATCCTCCTAGCCCACCCTTCTACTGGAAGCATGTCTTCCATTTCAGTCATATTTTAGGTTTTCAGTTGCTGCAACTCCTAACAGGGTACAAATCACTAGGATACAGATCTGCATATTCCTGCTCCGGTCGGGGTGACTCAATGGATCTCTGGTGGGAGCCCCCACCCAGGACATACTTTCATCAAACTCTGCCGGAGAGCAGTTGGACTTACAGACTCCCTGAAGAGACATGTACATCTGTCTTTAACTTTGAATTGATCTGCTTATTTACCAGCTTCTTAGTGTTCAATCCTCTCTTTTGTACATTCCCACATATCAAAGGTACTGATCCATCAATGTTTTCCTTGCCACCCCATCCTTTAAGAGAGCCAGAACATATCTCTCCTGAAACCCAACCCTCAGGATTGGACCGCTGTTTATCCTGTCCTGAAGAATCATGTAAACTAGACCCCTTTGGGCCCCAATCTCACAGTTCCCCTAACTGCTGTATTGCCTCTAACACTACCCTACTGTTTTCCCCGTCTGATTAATCAACAAAGTCATCATTACTGCCTTATATGCAGGTGGTGCAGTTTGATAATCTTAATACGTACAGACACTGGCACAACAACACTCATTAAATCAGCATGGTCTTCTGTGGAGACCGCAACTTCATCATTTCCATTTTAATGTTTTGTATACAGTCCTTTAAGGTAAACCATGGTTTACTATCCTCTGGCCAGTCACTCACCGTCGGATACTTGTGTTTTGCAAGCCATAGCCACCATGTCCAGCATCGTGGCATAGCCCTGCCCTGTATTCGGAGGGTCCGAAATGCCTCCTTCACCACAGGGTCATAGCTTAGTGACAGAAACCTGGGCATCAGTTTCATCTAGCTTACTCCATCACCCTGTGTCATACAATCTCACCAGCCATCTCAACAAACTCTCCCCCGGTGTACCGCTCAGGAGGTCTGATACCTCCTGTTGAGAAAAATCCTCCACTACATCTCGATTCCTAAGGTTTCCCTGATCCAACACTTCAGTCGTCTTCTAGACACTGGCTGTGCATGCAATATTGGACCTTACATCCCTCAGCCTTTTCTTCTTTATCTGAGGCTGACCTTTCCTCATCTGTAGAAAACCAAATATCTCCATCCCATGTTTCAGGATCCCAGTGGGCTCCTGCCTAGCTATTGCTAAGCTTACCTTTCCTACTAACTCTGCCCTCCTCTTTTATACTTGTACTGTACCACTCGGACAGCTGCATTTTCTGCAACTGTCCGATAGGTATCAATTTATCACTCAGCAAATGATTTTGACATTGTAACATCACAGCTTTACTTTCCAAATCACAAACCTTTCGTTCCAACTCTGCCTTTTCACTAAGAAGTCCCACTACCTTTTCATGCATCTTCCTATAGGCAGACAATAAAATCCACCCCTACGCCCCAAGGCAGCACATTCTTTCCCTTTTGCCACAGGCACTCTTTTCATCATGTAACAACATCTGCAGGCTCAGAATCCTTTAAACAGATTCCCAGTGTTCACTCAACCCTGCACAACATGACCACTCAGTGGCTAAATCAGCATAAGGTTGGTTTTCCCAACCAGGAATTTCCACTTGTGCACATGCAACATTAGACTCTTTCCTTTTACACATTTTCACTTCACCTAGTGTGTACTTTCCTTTATGAATCCTGCCTACCACGCCAAAATTGTCTTGCCTAATCGAAGAGTCACAAAGGAATAATCACACTTGGCATTCACACATCAGCACAATTTATTGCAAGCAAAAGATAATTACACATCATTTAGCAGCAATGTCACTATCAGCATTAATGATTACACTTTAGCATTCATTCATTAGCAATATTACTATCAGCATTAATATATACTTCAATTAAGCAAAACATGATACATCACAGATTCTATGCTACATCCAAGCCTTTTCCCAGTAGCTGGGGAGTCCCCTTGTCAGCCTGACTAGGAGTCTTGAACCGGGAAAAAGTTCCACAGCGATGCGTCCACCCTGCAGATGAGGGCTTCAACCAGGCATTGAGAAAGCTACATTTATATCTTAGTCTATGCTAAAAATAACCGTGCAGCCTTCATAGTGTTGTTTTGCTACATTCTAGAAGCTGGCCGGGCTCCCAGGATGCTGCAAGTTCACACCATAAGGACTGCTCAGAATTCCTACACCTGCTAGGTCACTGTGCTACAAACACTGGCGGGTGCCTAGAACACTTTGAGCTAAGCAGAAGTTTAAACAAAACTACAAAAACAGGTTGCCTGATAATATGCAACCTTAAAGTCAGCAAAATACACTGTCTAAAGCAAAACATAATAATGAGGCTATCTAAAGAGCAAAACACCAATTAAATGAAGCAGCATGTAAAATGGAGTCACACAATACAAAATGGAGTATAAAATGACATACATTACATGAAATAGCATACAAAATGGAGTGACAATAATCAACATATTATACTATCACTACAGGGGGAAGGGGAGAGAGGCCAGTGGTAGACATAAGGAGGTTGTCCAGGCCTCACCATTGAGACAATTAATTGATTCACATGCCTAGATGAGGTTCAGGCACCTGACTCCACTGGGAAGTCTCTGAGTCAGTTGAGGGGAAATGGCAGGACAACATAATGACACCAAAAAGGAACAAATCTTCCAGGAGACTCTTAGTGATTGGGGGGTGGAGAGGGTAGTGGGGGGGTTGGGTGGAAGGAGGATAGTCTAATGCCTTTCTGAGGCATTGTCCATCTGGGATTTAGACAGGATAGGATAGGATGGATGGCAGAGAGGGTAAAGGGGGAGCTGGGAGTGCTGGTAGGCAAGGGTACCAATGATCTGGTGAATTGGTTGGTGGAGAAAATGAAATGTATCATCCATAGACTGGGGATAGACTGGCAGCACACTCAGCCACTCTGACTTTTTCTGAAGTTCTCCCTATGTGGGTCAGGGAAGGGAATCTGGATAACATAAGAAGTGGTTTAATAGAAGAGTTTAATGAATGGCTTAAGGGATGGTGTCAGGAAAAGGGGTGCCACTCTGTGGGGGATTTTGGAATTTCTGAAACAGGAGACTCTTTGAGGGTGATAGAATTCATCTGATGAGAGAGGGGTCTGTATACTGGAGCAGACATTTGATGTCTAAATTAGACTTTTAAACCAACTACAGAGGATACTAGATCTAGGGGAACCATGATGGCAGATCAGAAAAAGGGGATCCTACCTAGTACTTCCCCACATCCTTTGGGTTATAGCAGCACAGCAGGCACAAACAGAGATGTAGCCTTTACTGGACTAGGTGAAGGAACACCGGAGAAAGAGAACACAAAGATGCAAGCATCAAGAAAACAAGTGGGTGAGATGACAAGAGAAACAGAATAGTAGCAGCAAAATAGAATCAAGTGACAGATTTAAGGGGTATGCCTTAATGTCAGGAGCATTGTTAAGAAAATCAGTGAGGTTCTGGTGTTGATGCCATGCACTGAAGTGGACCTTGTGGCCATAATAGAAATGTAAGCTTCAGAAACTAATAACTGAGACCTCAGGGTCCCTGGTTACTTGATATTCAAGAAGGATAGAGGAACACATAGAGGGGTGAAGTAGTCCATTTTGTCAAGGAGGGTATCAAGGTGATGGAAGATGCATGCATCAGGGGTAATAATGGGGAAACAGAGCCACTGTAGGTGCAACTCAGGGCAGCCCAGGTAAGAAACTGCACTTGGGAGTCATCTATAGACCTCTAGGGCAATGGGAGGAGAGAGACAGATAGCCCAGAGAAGAACTTGAAGAGGGTTAGCAAAGGGGAAAGAGTAGTGGTGGGTGACTAGAATCTGCTGGTCATCAACTTGGATATTCTAGTGGCCAGGTGTACCAGAAGTTAGGACATGCTATACATGTTCAAAAACTGTTTACTGGTAGAACTAGTTAAGGAACCCACCAGTCAAACCACAATTCTTAAAGTGGTGCACAGCATCTCAGAGGTAACAGGAGCTGGGGAAGTAGAGGAGCCACTGGGGAACAGCGACCATGACTCCATTTCATTCAAGATGGTCATTGGGTCTGGCAAACCACAATTGAGAACTGAAGTCATGGATTTTAGAAAGGTGGACTTTAATAGGCTGAGGGATCTGGTCAGGGATAAATTGGTAGGGATGGACAACATATATGGGGTGGGAGAGATACAGTAGGCAGGACGATTATGGGGGCTATTCTCAAGGCATCTAAGGTATGCATGAGAATGATAACTAAAAATAATGGGTTCAAAAGAAACATAGAAACATAGAATTTGACGGCAGATAAGGACCGCTTGGCCCTCTCAGTCTGCCCATTTCCCTACCTGATGGATAAGCTGCAGATTCTAGTTAATCAACAGCTTACTTCCTCCTGCCCCCCACTAGAATTGCCTTATGTCTGTCCCATGCATTCTTGAATTCTCCCACTGTTCCTGACTCCACAACCTCCTCAGGAAGGCTGTTCCATGCATCCATAACTGTCTCTGTGAAAAAATACTTTCTAACATTACCTCTGAGCCGCCCCCCTCTATCTTCAAATTGTGTCCCCTTGTTCTTGCACATCTCTTCTTCTGAAAGATACTACCCTCTTGTACCTTGTTAATTCTCTTGAGATACTTGAAAGTTTCTATCATGTCCCCCCTCTCCCTCCTTTCATCAAGGGTATACATATTGAGCTGCTTTAGTCTCTCCTCGTATGTCTTCTGCTGCAGACCTTGCACCATTTTGGTTGCCCTCCTCTGAACAGCCTCTACTCTGTCTATGTCTTTGCAGAGATGGGGTCTCCAGAATTGCACGCAGTACTCCAGATGGGGTCTCACTAACTGTTTGTAGAGAGGGATAACAACTTCCTGTTTTCTACTATTGATGCCTCTCCCTATGCATCCCAGTATCCCCCAGCCCTCCTTACTGCCTTCTTACATTGCTTGCCCACCTTTAGGTCATCTGATATAATTACTCCTAGGTCTCTTTCAATTTTTGTTGTTGTTATTAACTCACCCCCCCCATTGTGTGCTCTTCCCCTGGTTTTGTTTCCCATATGCATTACCTTGCACTTCTTTGCACTGAATCTGAGCTGCCACGTATTTGACCATTCCTCCAACCTTGCCAAGTCCCTTTTCATTCTTTCCACCCCACCTTGTGTATCAACCCTGTTGCAGATCTTTGTGTTATCTGCAAAGAGGCATACCTTTCCTTCCAGGTGCTCTCCAATGTCACTTATAAAGATATTAAAGAGGACCTGTCACAGTACCGAACCCTGCAGTACCCCGCTAGTTACCCTCCTTTCTTCATTGTGTACTCCGTTTACTATTACCCTTTGCGTCCTGTTGACCAGCCAGTTTTTTATCCAGGCTACCACCTTGTGACCCACTCCAAGGCTGGCTAACTTGTATATTAATCTTTTGTGTGCGACTGTGTTGAATACCTTGCTAAAATCTAGGTAGGCCATATCCACAGCCCCTCCCTGGTATACTACTTTGGTCACCCAGTCAAAGAAATCTATTAGGTTCATCTGACATGACCTTTCTGCTGTGAAACCATGCTGCCTTGGGTCCTGTGCCCCACTGGCCTCTAGGTACTCAATAATTCTTTCCTTCAGAAGTGATTCCATCATTTTCCCTACCACTGAAGTCAAACTAACTGGTCTGTAGTTTCCTGCCTCTGCCCTGCTCCCACTTTTGTGAAATGGAATCACATTTGCCCTCCTCCAGTCCTCAGGTACCTCTCCATCCTCCCATGATTTGTTAAAGAGAGTAGTCAGTGGTGTTACTAGTTCTACTCTTAGTTCTTTTAGTATTCTTGGGTGAATCCCATCAGGCCCCATTGCTTTGTCCACCCTCAGTCTCAAGAGTTCTTTCAAAGCCCTTTCTTCTGTGAATGGACTGGTATTGACCCCCCTATTCAGAGTTTCTCCCTTGTTTGGTTTAGGCACCTCCCCCTCCTCATCTGTGGTGAATACTGAGCAGAAATATTCATTCAGTATTCCTGCTTTTTCACCGTCACCCTCTTCGCACATTCCCTCCCCTTTATTAAGTCTCTGTATCCCTCCCTTGGTCTTTCTTGACTCCCTAATATACCTATAAAAGGTTTTATCCCCCTTCTTAACCGAGTTGGCTATCTTTTCCTCAGTTTGTGCCTTTGCTAGTCTGACTGCCTTCCCTGCCTCCTTCTGCTTTAACTGATAAAGTTCTCTGTCCTGCTCCTACTGTTTCCTTACATTTCCTGAATGCTATCCTTTTCTTCTTAACCATTCCTGCCACCTCTTTTGAGAACCATAGTATTTTTTTCCTTCGTTTTGTTTTATTGATTTGCTTCACACAAAGGCTTGTTGCCTCTGCGATGGCTGTTTTGATTATTCCCCATTGTTCCTCCACCCCTCCTTCTTGCCCATTTGCTAATGCTTTTCTAAGGCACTCTCTCATTTTCCCAAAGTCAGCCTTCCTAAAGTCCAATACTCTTTTTTTTGTATGGCTTGACTCTATGGCTGTGTTTATTGTGAATCACTCTGTTTTGTGGTCACTTGTTCCCAGATGACTACCCACTTCTAAATCTGAGATCCTTTCTCCTTCCCCATTTGAGAGTACCAGGTCTAAGATTGCTCCCTCCCGAGTGGGTTCCAACACTAGCTGTCTGAGGCATGCCCCTTGTAGGGCATCAAGAATGACCCTGCTTCTGGATGTGCCTGCAGCAAAGGTACTCCAGTTAACATCTGTCATATTCAGGTCCCCCACCAACAATATCTCCCCGTTTTTCTGCCATTTTAAGGATGCCTTCTATCATTTCCTTGTCCAATTCCTCCCCCTGAGATGGGGGTCTGTACACAACCCCCATGCAGATTGTGGTGCCATTTCCTGTCTCCAGGGTGACCCATAGTTACTCATCAACTTCCTGTTTACTCTTTAGTTCTGTTGCTTTAATCTCTTCCCTTATATAGTGAGCTACTCCTCCTCCTCTTTTACCCACCCTGTCCCTCCTGTAGACTGTGTATCCTGGTATGTTGACTTCCCACTCATGGTTCTCTGTTTACCAGGTTTCAGTGACTGCCTCAATATCCAGGCATCCCTCTTCCATCAAGTCCACTAGTTCAGTGAGCTTGTTGCACAGACTGCGGGCATTGGTACTCATCACCTTCCATTTAATTTTTATGGCCTTACCCCTTTTAGCCCCATCTCTGTCCTTAACACCTTTTTCTGCATTTATCCCTGTCCTGCTCCCTACTGACTTCTCTGCCTTGGTGTTTACCTCTCTAACTACTGTGCTTTGTGGGGGGAGACTGGAATTTCCCTGCTCCTTTTCAGTGCCTCCCCCATTGGCTAGTTTAAATGCTTGCCTATGAAGCATTTAAACCTGTCACCTAGGATCCTGGATCCCCCCTTGGACAGATGAAGACCATCGCACCAGTATAAGCCTGCATCCCTCCAGGTGGCTCCCCAGTCCCCAATGAAGCCAAAACCCTGAGCTCCACACCAGTTTTTCAACCATTCATTGAATACCATGGTGCGGAATGCCCTAGCATCATCCTTGCTATAGACAGGCAGCACCTCTGAGAAGGTTACCGTACATGCTACTTGTCAAAAGGCCCTTCCCCAACTCCACAAACTCCTCTTGCACCACTCTGATCCCATTTACAGCCAGGTCATTTGTCCCTAGGTGGATAATGACATCCAGCTCCCTCCCTCATGCAGCTGATCCCGTGATCCTGAGGATTCGCTTCCTGTCTCTCCAAGCTGTGGTGCCAGGCAGGTACATTGCCTCTCTATCCCCTTCCTCCTCCATGTCTACCCCCTAATGATTGAGTCCCCCACCAGGAGTTGTTTCCTTCCCCTGTGGAGTCTCATGCCACCCTCCTGTAGGTCTCCTTTGTGGAGGTTCCCAGCATCCTTCTTGGTCTCCACTGCAGGTGCCTCCATAGAGGAATCACTCTTTGCCAGAACAGCATATGAATTGTGGAGAGCTACAACTGGAGGGATGCTTCTCTGTTCCACCACCCTCTCCTTCCCTGAGCCCACCTTGGTCCAACCACTCCTCTTTCTTGGCAGCCTCTGAGGTAACGGTGGTGGCCCTGGTAGTCCCTGGGTGGGGGAAGAGGTTTCATGAATCCTAGCCAGGTCAGCCTGGAGACGGGCAACCTCTTCCCTCAGACCAGAGAGATGCCTGCAAACAGGCAGCATCACAGCCTCCAGAATGTCTCCCAGAACACTGCTGCTCCACAGCCATTGCACCACACCACTCTCTTCTTGACTTATTTTGTGTCCCCTCTCCTTTTGCTTTGTATGCTTATTGTCTCCTCCCTCTATGTATTTTTTACACTTACCTTCCTACTGCCTATGTGCCCTTACAACTCTCACCTTTCCTGTTCTGGGACAGGAACTTCCTGTAGTCTTCAGTAGTCTCTTTCCTCCATGCTTGGATTCAGACCTTCAGCAGCCAGGGGGGCGATAAAGAGTTATTTTTATTTTTTTTAGGTTCCTTCAAGGTTGCTGAAACTAATGTGTCTCAGCGATCCTTCCCTCCCTACTGCCAAACAGGAAGTTCCTGTTGTCAGTCAAATTCAGTGGCTACAAAACTAGAACTGGCTTTGGGTGAGAGGGTGGAGGGGTGGGAAGGAGGGCAATTAGTAAAAAATCTGTAGCTCTGGACTTCTGTTTCTTGCTGTGCAACCAGTTCTCTTCTGCCAGAAACAGCCGGAAGCTGTAATTGGAGACAGCTGCTTTTGTACACCTAAGCTGCTAAGCCACACCACCAATTAGATTCACTCTCTGCTATCAGTAAATTAAGCTAATACTGCCCCTTCATCAGAAAAAACACTTTTTTTTACTTAAATGAGACCCCCTTCTTCTAATAAAGTATCTGTTGGCTTAATCCAAACAGGTACTACTCCTGCTGAGACAGAAGTGATTAATTAGTAAAAAAATCTGTAGTTCTGGACTTCTGCTTATTGCTGTGCAACCAGTTCTTCATTATGGTTCTTGGAAAGGGTCAGAGAAGCAGTGAAGACCAAGAAAAAGCCCTTCTCAAAATATAAAGAAAAATAGGGGAGGAAGAACGGGGAGAATGTTTACTGAGAAATAGGGAGGCAAAGAGGGCAGTTAGGGAAGCAAAAGCAGACACAGAACTGCATATTGTGGAGGGGGTCAAGATTGGAGAAACACAGTTCTTCAGATATAGTAGGGAAAAAATCAAGAAAGGAAAGGGAATCATAAGGCCAGCTGAGGGAGTTGGGTGATTGAAGAGGACAGGCAAAAGGCTATCATCTTGAATGAGTAATTCTGCTCAGTTTTCACCATGGAGGATGGCAGGCCCCTGCCAGAAAGTGGCATCAAAGCAGTCACTAAGGGGGTCCCAGAAATGTGGCAGCCAATATTTACAAGTGAAAGGGTCCTGAAATGATTGGCAGCCTTAAAGATAAATAAGGCCCCAGGACCAGATGGATTGCATCTGGGGATACTCAGGGAATTGGCAGTCGAACTGACTGAACCCCTGGTAGGTCTATTCAACAGTTCACTAAGGACAGGGGTAGTTCTGAAGGATTGGAGGGTGGCAAACATAGTTCAACTCCATCATGGGGGAGGCAAATAACTAGCAGGGAATTACAGACCTGTCAGTCTTATCTCTATTGTGCTGAAGCTAATGGAGTCACTGGTCAAAGAAGACCTTGTGGACTACTTGGAGAGCAACAGTCTCTAGGACAGTAAACCGCACAGATAAGTAGCAGGGAGATCTTGTCCAACTAACCTGATACTTTTCTTTGACTGAGTTACAAGGGAATTACATAGGGGCCATGCAGTGGATCTGCTCTGCTTTGACTTCATCAAGGCTTTTGACTTGGTGCCTCACAGATGACTGCTGAAGAAGATGGAGGATCTGGGTGTGGCTAATGTCATAGTGAACTGGGTAGGTAACTGGCTGAGGCAGAAGCAGCAGAGGAATGCAGTCAATGGGGTTAAATCAGAAGAGATGGTAGTCAGGAGCTGGATACCACATGTATCTGTACTGGGTTCGCTCCTCTTCAACATGTTTGTCAGTGACATTGGTGAGGGAATCCGGGGTAGGTTGTGTCTCTATGCAGATAACACTAAGCTCTGTAGGAGTGTGGATAGTGATGAGGGAATTAGGGAAAGGCAGCCTGACCTGCAAAGGCTTGAGACATGGTCTAAGATTTGATAGTTGAAATTTAATGCCAAAAAGTGCAAGGTGATGAACCTAGGGAACAATAACCCCAGGAATGAGTACTGGATCATTGGGGCTGAGGAATGGAACCTGTTAGTTATCAACAGTGCACCATCAAACGATTAAGCCAGTGAAACAAAGCCTGCAGTAAAGCAAACATGATGCTGGGATGTATTGGGAGAGATATTTACAGCAGAAGAAAAGAGGTAATTCTACCCTTTTATAGAGCTTTGGTGATTCCTCACCTGGAGTACTATGCCTAGTTCTAGAGTCCTCACCTCAGGAAAGATAAGAGCAGGCTGGAGACGATGCAGTATAGGGTGACTAAGATGATTCAGGACCAACAGGACAAGTCTTATGAGTACCTCAAGGCACTGAAAATGTACTCACTGGAGACCAGAAGAGAGAAGGGAGATATGACAGAGACCTTTAAGTTCCTATAAGAAATTAACGAGGTGAACTGAAAGGAACATTTTAGCTTGAATACTGGCTCATAGTCGTAGGAAAATGAGTGGAAACTTACTGGAGGGAAGTTCAGGAGAGATGTATGTACTATTTTAAAGAGAGGGTGCTGGAGTTGTGAAACAGTCTACAAGCCGAGGTGGTTCATGTGAAAACCATTAGTAGCTTCAAGCACAGTTGGGACAGGATGATGTGTATAGTGATTTCTCAGGTTGGTAGTCTCAGGGTGGAAAATGGGGGGTGGACAGGGTGGCCTAGGACCCTGAAGGAACAGTAGGTCCCAGGGTTAAATAAGGAACTCAGGCAGACTGGATGAACCATTGGTCTTTTTCTGCAATCACTGTCTATGTTTCTG
Organism: Neoceratodus forsteri; assembly: GCA_016271365.2. Lineage (NCBI taxonomy): Eukaryota > Metazoa > Chordata > Ceratodontiformes > Ceratodontidae > Neoceratodus > Neoceratodus forsteri. The sequence goes on along the minus strand of CM057452.1, from coordinate 875,415,195 downwards.
TTTCCTCTCCCTTGGATTGTCTCAGGACACAGTAGCTTGGTTGCATAGCTGCTTCCAGCTTGTAAAAACTGATGGTTTTCTAACAGACGACAGGAGTGTCTCCATAGGGACTCCCCAGGATCAATACTTGACCCCCTCCTATTTGGCTTGTTTATCAGCAATCTACTTGACACCTGCACGTCTGCAGTGGTACTCTTATGTGTTGATGATACTGTCATCTTCACCAGCAATACAAGCTGTGATAAAATCTCTTCTGATCTTTAGGCCAATTTCAGTTCACTAGAAAAATGGATCAATTACAACAATTTGGCACGGAATTATAAAAATACTAAAACTATTCTTATGTCCTTAACCTCATGGCCCAGGCCCAGGCCCTTACCCTAAAACTTACCCCCGACCCCTCTAAAGGCACCCTCTTTCTAACCTCAACCTATATTCCCCCAAAAAGTCAAACTCAGGCCCTGGTCCCTCTAATAGAGTATCTCACCTCTCTACCACATTCCCCTGAGCATATTCTCATGGGTGATCTAAACATCAACTGGCTTAGCCCTGCATCCTCCTCCACCTGCGACTCCTTTACTGCTATTGACCTAATGCAACTTGTTACCCAACCAACAAGAGTGAACCCCACAATGGGGTTGAGCACTCTTCTGGATGTAGTCCTCACCAACCAACCTAACCAAGTTTGCAATCTACAAGTCCTTCCAGATGGAATCAGTGACCACTCCCCTATTCTTTTCCGTTGGATTACGTCCCTAACCAAACCCACTGCACAGGCCACCCTATGGTGGCGGTTGCGACCAGGTGGGCTGAGACGCCTGAAGCAACTTCTAGCCCAGGTTGACTGGTCTCCCATTGAGACCACCCCCAACCTTGATTCAGCCCTGGCCTTCTTCACCTTAATGTTTAACAAAGCTTGTGATATCCTCCCACCCCTAACCAAACTTCGTTCCAAGGTATGGCATACTCCCTGAGTCACTCCTTCCCTACTCCAACTCCTTAGGTACAGGGATAACCTGTGGCACCTAGCCATGGAAACTGGCCACCCTGCTGACAGACAAGCATATGCTGCTGCACGAAATAAATGTACCTGGGCCATACGCAAAGCAAAGGCCGATCATTATCGGGCCTTACTCACCTCATCCTGGGGGAAAGCTAGAACCTTCTGGGATAACATCAAACAACTAAATGGTGGTACATGCTCTCCTCCGCCTTCCCAAATCAATATTGAGGTATTATCTCTACTGATCCTACCTCATTGCTAACCATCTCAATAAATCCTTTACTGACCTTAGCTCTGTACTCTACAACTTTTGCCCCCCACTCTCCTGACCCTGCTCCCTCACCGCATCTTTCCACTTCCACGGGTTACTGTCAATGAAGTCAGACCGTATCTGACCAAGGCGTGAAAGCAACACCACTGGCAGTGACTCCTTGGACCCCAGACTCCTCAGCCTGGCATTGGACCAGGTCATCGCCCCAATCACTAGCCTCTTCAACAAATCATTCTGTCTAGGGCAATTTCCATCTGCCTGGAAAATTGCCACTGTCACTCCCATACATAAGGGTGGAGATAGGGCCCTTTCCAGTAATTATCGTCCCATCTCAATCCTCTCACCACTCTCAAAAGCCTTAGAGAAAGTAGTATCCTCCCAAATATCTGAGTTTCTTACCAAATACGGTATCCTCTGCCCTGAACAACACGGCTTCAGTGCTGGGCACAGCACCAATACTGCCCTCATCGAGTTTTCTAACTTTCTCCATTCCTCCCTGGACTTGGGCTCTCTTGCTGGTGCAGTGTTCATCGATCTGTCAAAAGCCTTTGACACCGTATCCCATCCTCTCCTGCTGGATGCACTCAGCCACACTGGCATTGCTGCAGGACCTGTCTCATGGTGCTCCAGCTATCTGTCTGCCCACTCCCCGCCTGTAAAAATCAATGGCACCCTCTCTGACCTCTGCCCTATCTGATCTGGGGTTCCCCAGGGCTCTATTCTTGGGCTCCTGCTCTTTTCCCTTTATCTCAACACCCTGCCAGGTGCCTGTACTGGTAAACTCCTCCTTTATGCAGATGATGCTGTTATCTTCGCTTCTGACCGTAACCCCACCACCCTCCAAGATTCCCTGCAATTATCCTATAAAGACGTGGAAGCCTGGTTTAAAGAACTTAGACTGGTTATCAATCTTAAAAAGACCAAATCTGTGATCTTCTCCCACCCCCAAAACAAAGCTAGTAATTTCCAACTTCAAGTCTTCACCAGCTCTATGTTCCCACTCGAACAAGTTTACACTTACAAATACCTTGAGATAACCTTTGACCCTGCCCTCACGTTCCATTACCATATCTCCGCCTTAGCCTCCACCACCAATATTAGGTTGGGAATCCTTTACCGCCACAAACACTGTCTCCCCCCCGATGCCCTCAGACTCACAGTTATGTCCTCCATTCTGTCACTTGTTGACTTTGGCTTACCAGTCTATGGGGCTGCTGACCAGACCTAGCTAAACAAAATCTGCCTCATCTTAAATAAGGCCTGTCGACTAATCTTAGGTGCTCCCAGACTTACACATACCTGCCATCTTTATTCCCAGGCAAATCTGCTCAATCTTGACGAACGTCTTAGGTATCAAACCTGCATCCTTACAAAAAAAACTTTCCTTGGGCTCTCTCCTCCTGGTTTGACTGCCGTTATTCACCATGTAAACTCACTAGCTTCAACACGGTCCTCCTGTAAAACCAAGTTGAAGGTACCTAGGAAAAGGACCTCTCATGGACAACGGGCTTTCCTCTACCGTGCCCCTTCTTGGTACAATTCCCTCCCTGCCAGTATCTCAGATACTGCCACAATCTCTTGCTTTAAAACTACCCTCCAGAACCACCTTTTCACTACTCGCAGCTGTTGCTGTTTCTAAGCTATCTTGCTCACTCTCTGACAAAGCCCCCTGTTGGATGCTCAAATCCTCTACCATCTCTACCTTTGGTTCCTGTTACCTCCCTGTTGACTCCGCTAAAACACACTGTATTGATATCCTATGTTTTTGCTGATGTTCTAGTTATTTTTCTGAACAATGTTAACTTCACCAATCTTGTATGTTGTAAATTGTTGATCTCATTTGTCCTCCTGTATCCTCAAAAAAACTGTACCCTGTTTCTCTGTACCAAGTTGTTATCACTGTATTGTCCTCTCTGTGATGAGGTACCTTTGTAAAAGAGCCTCTGGCTCAAAGGTTGTAAACTGATGCCTAATAAATAAAAAAAAAAAAAAAAAAAAAATTCTAGTCACTGGCCACACATGAAGAAAAATGTTACCCCACTGGTCATTGGCAATGCCTACCGCCAATGTTTGGAACAGGTAGAAACCTTTAGGTACCTGGGAGTTTAATATATTTTATTTATTTATTTACATCTCGGATTACATCCTATATATATTACATCCTATCATTTCCCCCACATGTTGAAAACATTGTTAGCATGGCTAACAGAAGACTGGGCACTCTGTATAGGAAGTGCATGAACTTTACCACTGAAGTCAGATGTCTTGTTATATCCAGTACCATTCTGTCCTTCATTGACTATGGCCTCCCTGTTTATGCTGTTGTTACACTGTTAGACAGAGTCAATATGATTTGCAACAAGGTCTGTCATTTTGCATTGAGTTGGGGGCTGACAAGCTCACTCATAGTTGCACCTTGTACACCTTCACAAATTGGTTACCACTGCCTGCGGATTAAAGTACCAAACCCGTCTGCTTGCTAAAAAGGCACTGTAGGACTTTATCCTCTTGGCCATACAAAACTGCTTCAACACTGTCATCAATCAAAATAATACCAGGAGCATGGCATGGTATGCCCTAGAACTGCCTTTCTGGAGAACCAACCTGAGTAAATACTTGCTATTGGAACAGTAGGTTGAATGAACACATTGGATGAATCCCTGCTAAGTCTTCCAGATATTGTCAATTCAAAAGGCCTCTGCACCTAACCTTCTGTTACAATTGTCCAATTTTACCTGCTTTCACTAAGCTGTTTACTTGCCTGACTGCTTTCTTGACTTGCTGTGTAACCCCACATTGTATTTGGCATTGTACTGCTTAATCTCATCTATGTGTCTAAGTACTGTATATGTTGAGTCTGCCCTGACTATATTCCACTGGAATTCATGAAGAAATTGTTTTTGTACTAAACTCCACTGAGATGGAACCTTTTTAAATGAGTACTTGTGCTCAAAGGCAGTCTCTGAATGAGTGAATAAATAAATAAAGGAATAAGCATTTAAATCAACATGTTCTTTGACATTATTCTCATAACTTTTTATTTTCCTTTCCTCCTTCTGCAGTTTCTACTGTTTCTGCAATTTCTATCACACTTGCTTCTAGTGCAGACTATGTAGCTTGTGTTTTCAGTTGTGGTTTAAACTCAGAGGCAGAAGGAGAAGTCACATGTAATGATTTTGTGCTTATTAGAATGATGTCTAAATCAGTTTGCAGCTCACTTGGATTAAAGTGTGTTGTATCTGCATGGTCCTGGTGTCCCTCTGCTCAACTCAAGCCATGACTCGCCAACTTCTTTGCACTGAACTTACCAGCTTCTGGAGGGACTTCACACACTGTGCTCTTGTTGCAGCTTTAGAGTCTGGTCTCTGTTTTAGGAAATAACTCTTTAATTACTTTATTAGACCTTGACTTAGCATTCATTTCAATAGAAACATAGAAATTGACATCAGATGAGGACCACTAGGCCCATCCAGTCTTTCCCATATTCCCTTCCTGTGTCAGTGGTCACTGGCCTATTTGGTCATCTGCTTTAGCCTCTTCTTTCCACCTCTATGGTTCCCTTATGCATATCCCATGCATGTTTGAATTCACCCACTATACTAGCTCCCACTAGCTCCTGGGTTAGGCTATTCCTTGCATCTATCACCCTTTCTGTGAAGAAAAACTTCCTCACATTACCCCTTATCCTGCCCCTCCTCTAATCTCATATCATGCCTCCTCATTCTTGTACATCTCCTATACGGTAAGATGTCTACCACTTGCACTTTGTTTATGCCCTGAAGATACTTGAAGGTTTCTATCATATCTCCCCAGTCTCACTTCTCTTCCAGTGTATACGTATTGAGGTCTTTTAATCTCTCCTCATATGTCTTCTGGTGCAAGCCCTGCACCATCTTAGTCACCCTTCTCTGAACAGACTCCACCCTGTTTATGTCCTTGCAAAGATGTGGTCTCCAGAACAGTACAGCATACTCCAGATGAGGTCTCACCAGATTTTATACAGTGGTATCATCACCTCCCTTTTTCTGCTAGTGATATCCCTTCCTATGCATCCCAACATGCCACTGACCCTCCCCATGCCTTTGTACACTGTTTGGCCACCTTTAGGTCATCTGACATGATTATTCCTAAATTCCTTTCTTCCCTGGTGGCTGTCAGCAAATCCTTCCACCCACATCCTGTAACTCTCCGCAGGGTTTCTGCATCCCAGGTACATGATTTTGCATTTCTTTGCATTAAATTTCAGCTGCCATACTTTGGACCATTCTTCCAGCTTTCCTAGGTCCCTCCTCATTTTCTTGACCCCATCTGGAGTGTCTACTCTGTTGCAAATCTTGGTGTCATCTGCAAATAGTCAAACCTTCCCTTCGAGACCTTCAGCTATGTCAGTAATGAAGACATTAAAAATGACTGGCACCAGGACTGATCATTGAGGAACATTTATCTGCACTTGGAGTCAGCATCCTAATCAGTGTTAACAGCAGTACTGGCAGACTTCCACAGGGTTTACAGAGGTGTTTAAAAAGTATAGAGGACATTTACCCCTCTTCAAAACCTTTAGCTTAATTTGAGTCTAAAAACCTATAGATGCACTGTTAAGTTACTCTCAGGCTACTGACATTGTGCTCTGGCTTCTGAATCCATTGCACTGAGGTGAAGTTTCCTTACAGTAGCAGTAGGTCCCATGAGGACTAAACCATACACAGTAGCAGCAGCATAGCTCCCCCAAAAACTAAAAAGGAAAACCACCAGGCACAGTCCAGATACACTTTTCTCAGCTTAAATTGGCATTTTAAGTCAAATATTTATTTGCCATTTTAGTTGTACTGCTAAAAAGTCTGGCAAATGTTTTTCGGGGACAGAGCTTAGAGTTTCTTGTTCTTCAATTCCTGCTCATAGAGCCATCTTAAACACACACATACCCCGTTCATCCGCTCATCAGCCCTCTGTTCAGAAATTATGTTGGCTGTACTTTAAAAAAGTCTGGCCCAACTTTCAGAAAAGTCTCATGATCTCGTCTAGATGTGGATGCCACTTCCTCATCTGAGTCACCTCTGATCTTCTTTGAACTCGGGTTCTTGCAGTCCCCAACCATTACAATATTATATAGTGGGACACCTTTTTTTCCCCTCTGTCTCTGACTCTGGGACTTCTTAAGCTTCCCTCCTGGGTCAAATAACTCAGTCAGTAAAGGGAAATAGATGTGCTACCACCTGTGCCTGTGTGGCCTCCTGTGGGCATCTATGTGCAATATTCCTCTACAGGAGGGTGTGGAAACTTTCCCATCTCTGGCCAGGAATACTGACAAGGGTAAGGTTTTTGAAATTCCCACAATTATTGTTCCAGCCCAGATGCTTGTCTTTAACAATACTGTGGCTATAAGATACCTACCAGAATCCGCATGCATGCAGGCAATATTTATAGGACCTCCCCACTGACCCGGGTTTGGCCTACCAATGATTCATTAATCAATGTCTGCCCACAGCGCACATCCACCAGAGTCGTAATTGTTTGGTTCACTGCTTGTGCTAGTATTGCGTATAGGTTTAGGCCTAGGACAAATGTGTGCACTGCAGCAATGCATTCTACAAAGTCAGTCTATGCAGTCACAAAACTTACTAATGTGCTCCACTTTACCACAATGGAAACATGCAATGTTGCTATCAGGTCTGTGCAGCAGTTGAAAGGTGGAGTAAAGAACAACTAAAATGTTGAAGGGGACTGAGAGGTCAAATTACAGGATCATCTAGACAGGTTAAGAATGTTTTAATAGAATTAGAGTGGGTGGATCAGGGAAAATTACAATTTGTTCAAGGTAATAGAACTAGAATTACTACCATGCACTTGAAATGTAATGTAATTAGGGGCAATGGGAGGAAGCATTTTTCACATAAAGAGCAGTAAACCTATAAGTCCCCAAAGGAAGTAGTACAAGTGAAAATACTGAAGCCTTTAAACTTATGTTAGTTTAGTTCATCATAGAGAAGAACATTGTCATTTACAGAATTTAATTCATTTTAGAGAGGTGGTCATAACCAGCATGCCGTACATCACTCCAGAATTAGTTTAGTTAACTCATTTGTTTAGAATTTATTGCTCTTCAGAAATCTCTTGTAAAGTAGGTAGTCTACCTAAATGAGATGATGCTAATAACAGAAATGAATTAGTTAGCATGCCCAGGAGTATGCTGCAGGTCATCTGCTTCCCAGAATTTCAGAGTTGCCAAAGTCAATAACATTTCTAGGTAACATTTCCCATTTTTTAAAGGTCTGTAAGTATTTCACATGCTGTAGGAGTCTGCAGTGGCTTGAATAGCAGGCCACAAGCACAATGGATCTATTGTCCTTTTTGCCAAGAATGTCCTGTGTTCCTGCATCCATTCAGCTGATTAGACCCAACTTCCTCAATTCAAACACCCCTGATCTATCTCCCTTTATTATTTTCTTTGTTACAATAATATCCACACATTATTTTTCTTCTATTATGGCCTTCACAGCTCAAACCTAGACTTCACTGTAATGTTGCCATTAAAGTTTTGCCCTAACCTGGTGACTATTAGATCATTACCTTAATGAACAACTGGCCCTGCATTAGCAGAACCACTGTGCCTCATTTATACCCAGATACCTATTTGGGCCCCTTCCCTCTTACCTCTTCTCACTAGTCTCACCTATTCTCTCTGCCTCATGCTCCCTCTGCTCCAGGGGTCCTCCCACCTTCACCATTTCTTATCCAGCTCCTCTGCTGGGCAATCAGCCTTTTTCTATAATGTTCCTTCACTCTGGAACCAACTCCCCTCCTGCCTCTACTTCACTGCCCCCCACCTCCCTTAGGTACCAGATGAAACTTCTTCCTTCCTTCTTCCCCCCTCTTGTTTTCACCTACCTAACAGCTTCCATTGTATTTGTCTCTTATCCCAGTGTAGGAATGGTTGAAACACCTGATTTGTTTGCTACTGTAGCTTATTTTTGTTCTTACTCCTGTTTTAAATCATGTTCATTGACTGTACCTTACTGTAATGTGAACTGCGCCAGTACTATGTATTTTGCATCCCCTGTTATCTTACCCTATGTTGCACCTGTAAACAAGCTTTGGCTCATTATGCCATTCCTAGTCACCAATTTTCAAATACATAAAAAAAAATTAAGACCTAAGAATAAAGCCCAACATTTACTAAGTTATACTTGTCCACTTATTCCAGAAACTTGGCATCTTCTTACTCTTTGTCTTACATTTACTAGTGTTACAAAGAAGTGTTCTTAGCTGTGGACCTCCTCTAGGTCTTCCTCCCTTAATTTTAATTTCTTGCTTATTTGTTTTCATTATTTTGTTTCTTGTGTTCTGTTGTCATCATAGACTGAGTGAGAACACATAAATATCAAATCTGAGGCAGACTGCAGAGGTCACAAATTTTACTAAGGAAAACACAACAAGTTTATGTCAATCAAAACAATCAAAGCAGAGTTAAACATCATAGAAATGTATACCTATTAAATGAGTTGCATTGCCATGTAGCTGAGTAATTTCCCTCTGGAGTTCAAATTTACATTGAAATCAGTCTCATTCTGATGTAATATATTCAATATTAGCAGCTGCTGCAGAAACAGTTGACAGGATAAAGAAAAACAATGAAATAAGTTTTGCAACAGGACACTAGATTAGATCTGTTAACTGCAATCACATTAGATACAGTAGATTGCATAACTAAAATGGAGACATATGCCTTTCTTACAACCACTATACAGCAAAAAGTAATGTGGTCCTTTATCTGGTGAGGAGCAAAGAAAAATGTATTATAGCTATTGTAATAGCTTGGCAGAAGACACCAGGAGAAAGGACTGCTGTGTGACTGGACTTCTCTGCTAGGACTAAAGAAGAAGAACTTTTGTGCTTGGACATTTAATTTAGGGTAAAAAAAACTAACAAACAAAACAAAAAAAAGTGTGTGTTTGTCTGGGTTAACTGAACTGAATGGGTATCTGAACAGTTATCTACGTGCAAATCTCAGGTGATTGAAAGGACTTAAAGCTGTGAGGTTTAAATTACTTGTAGAAAGATCTAGTAAGTTGGGGGAGTGGCTTAGCTAGAAGGAAGCTACATTTAAAGACTGCCTTAGAAAGATTCTGCTAATAGCTTGGCAGAAGACACCAGGAGAAAGGACTGCTGTGTGACTGAACTTCTCTACTGGGACTATATTGCCCTCCTTCCCTCCCTCCCTCCCCTCCACCCAAAGCTAGTTCTATTTTTATAGGCACAGGATTTGACTGACAACAGGAACTTCCTGTTTGGGAGCAGGAAGTGAGTGATCACAGAACCACCAAGACCCACCATCCTAGAAGGGCAAGAGTAGCTCTCTGGCCCCCTCTAGCTGCTGGAGGTCTGCCTCTGAGCAAGTAAGTGGTCTACTGAGAAATATAGGATATTCTTGTCTCAGAACAGGACAATCAGGAGCTTAAAGGGTACACAGGCAGAAAGTAAGGAGAGAGAGAAAAAAAACAGAGGAAAGAGTAAGGATTGCAAACAGTTAAGGGGACAGAAATAAGACATGATTGGAGTGGTGCAGTACAGTGGCTGTGGAGCAGCAGTCTTCCTGGAGACGTTCTGGAGGATGTGGTGTTGTCCCATCTGCAGGCACCTCTCTGGGATGAGGGAGGAGGTTACTCATCTCCAGGCTGAGTTGGCCAGGATTTGTGGGACCTCCTCTTCCATCCAGGGACCACCAGTGCCACTGCCTTTGCCTCAGAGGTTGCCAAGAAAGAGGAGCAGTTGGACCACAGTGGGCTCAGGGAGGGTGAGGATGGTAGAACAGAGGTGCATCCCTCCAGTTGTACCTCTCCACAATTCCTATGCCATTCTGGCAAAGTGTGGTTCCTCTATGGAGGCACCTGCAGAGGAGACCAAGGAGGATGCTGGGAACCTCCACAAAGGAGATGTACAGGAGGGTGGCAGGTGATCCTGCAGGTGAAGGAAACAACTCCTGGTGGGGGACTCCATTGTTAGGAAGGTAGAACTGGGGGAGGAAGGGGAGAGGGAGGTAAGGTGCCTGCCTGGCGCCATGGCTTGGAGGGACAGGGAGCGAATCCTCAGGATTGCTGGAGCAGCTGCACAGGGGAGGGAGCTGGATGTCATTGTCCACCTAGGGACAAATGACCTGGCTAAGAAAGGGATTAGAGAAGTGTAGGAAGAGTTTGTGGAATTGGGGAGGGGCCTTAGTGAAGTAGCATGCACGGTAACCTTCTCGGAGGTGCTGCCCATCTATGGCATAGAAGAGGCTAGGGTGTTCCGCACCATGGGATTCAATCAGTGGTTGAAAAACTGGTGTGGAGCTCAGGGATTTGGCTTCATTGGGGACTGGGGGTCCACCTGGAGTGATGCAAGCCTATACTGGCATGATGGGCTGCATCCAGTCCGGGAGGGAATCAGGATCCTAGGTGATAGGTTTAAATGCTTCATTGGCAAGCTTTTAAACTAGCCAGGAGGAGGCACTGGAAGGGCAGAAATCCTAGCCCCCCCAAATAATCATGGTAGTAAGTGAGGCAAACACCAACATAGAAGTGTCAATAGGGAGAAGGGCAGGGGTAAATGGAGAAAGTGACAAAGGCAAGAAGGACAGGGATGGGGCAAAGGAGTAAGGCCATCCAGAAATGGAGGGTAATGAGTACCAATGCCCGTAGTCTGGGCAACAAGCTCCCTGAGCTGGTGGCCTTGATGGAAGAGGGATGCCTGGATATCGTAGCAGTCACAGAAACATGGTACACAGAGAACCATGACTGGGATGTTAACATACCAGGGTACATAACCTACAGGAGAGACAGGCAGGGGAGAAGAGGGGGAGGAGTAGCTCTCTATGTAAAGGAAGGGATAAAAGCAACTGAACAAAAGAGTAAACAGGGAGGAAAGGAGGCACTGTTGGTCACCTTGGAGACTGGAAAGGGCACCACAATCCACACAGGGGTTGTGTACAGACCCCCATGTCAGGGGGAAGGAATGGACAAGGATATGATAGAAAGCATTCTTAGAATGGTAGAGAAAGGGGAGATACTGTTGATGGGAGACCTGAATATGCCAGATGTTAACTGGAGCACATTTGCTGCAGCCACATCCAAGAGCAGGGCCATTTTTGATGCCCTACAGGTGGCAGGCCTTAGACAGCTAGTTTTGGAACCCACTCATGAGGGAGCAATCTTAGATCTCATACTCTCAAACGGGGGCAGTGAGAGGATCTCAGATCTAGAAGTGGGTTGCCACCTGGGGACAAGTGACCATCAAACAGTGTGGTTCACGTTAAACTCAGCTACAGAGTCAAGCCATACAAAAGTGAGGGTACTGGACTTTAGGAGGGCTGACTTTGGCAAGATGGGAGAGTGCCTCAGAAAAGCACTAACAAACAGACTAGAAGGAGGTGTGGAGCAACAATGGGGAATCATCAAAACTGCCATCACAGAGGCAACAAGCCTTTGTGTGAAGCAAATAAACAAATTAAAATGAAAGAAAAAGCCACTATGGTCCTCAAAAAGGGTGGCTGTGAAAGTCAGGAAAAGAAAGATAGCATTCGGAGTATAAGGAAACACATAAGGAGCAGGACAGAGAGCTGTACCAGTTAAGGCAGAAGGAAGCAGGGAAGGAAGTCAGAATAGCAAAGGCCCATACTGAGGAAAAGATAGCCAACTCAGTTAAGAAGGAGGATAAAACCTTTTATAGGTACATCAGCAACGTAGAAAGACAAAGGGAGGGATAGTGAGGCTGAACAGAATGAATGGTGGGTGGGCAGAGGGGGACAGTGAAAAAGCAGGGATACTGAATGAATATTTCTGCTCAGTATTCACAAAAGAGGAGGGGGAAGTGCCTAATCCAATTAACAGAAGTACTCTTGATAGGGGGTCAATCCCAGTCCTTTCGCAGAAGAAAGGGTTCTGCAAGAACTCCTAAAACTGAAGGTGGACAAAGCAATGGGTCCTGATGGAATTCACCCCAGAATTCTAAAAGAATTAAGGAGGAACTAGTGAAACCACTGGCTACTCCTTTTAATAAATCATGGGAGTATGGTGTGGTACCCGAGGACTGGAGGAAGGCAGATGTGATTCACCTTCACAAAAGTGGGACCAAGACAGAGGCAGGAACTACAGACCTCTCAGTCTGACCTCTGTGGTAGGGAAAGTGATGGAGTCACTTCTGAAGGAAAGAATAGTTGAGTACCTATTGGCCAGTGGAGCACAGGACCCAAGGCAGCATGGGTTCACAGCAGGAAGGTCATGTCAGACGAATCTAATAGATTTCTTTGACTGGGTGACCAAAGTAGTAGACCAGGGAGGGGCTGTGGACATGGCCTACCTAGACTTTAGCAAGGCATCTGACACAGTCCCACACAAAAGATTAATAGTCAAATTAACCAGCCTGGGAGTGGGTCCCCGGGTGGTAGCCTGGGTAAAACATTGGCTGGACAACAGGACACAGAAGGTAATTGTAAATGGAGTCCACTCTGAAGAAAGAGGGGTTACTAGTGGGGTACCACAGGGTTCAGTATTGGGTCCATTCCTTTTCAATGTCTTCATCAGTGACATTGCAGAGGGACTGGAAGGAAAAGTATGTCTTTTTGCAGATGACACAAAGATCTGCAACAGGGTTGATACACAAGGAGGCGTGGAAAGGATGTAAAGGGACTTGGCAAGGTTGGAGGAATGGTCAGAAGTATGGCAGCTAGGATTCAATGCAAAAAAGTGCAAAATAATGCACCTGGGAAACAAGAACCCAGGGGAAGAATACACAATGGGTGGGAAGTAGTAACAACAACAAAACAGGAAAGGGACCTGGGGGTAATCATATCAGATGACCTTAAGGTTAGCAAGCAATGTGAGAAGGCAGTAGGGAGGGCTGGGGGTATACTGGGATGTATAGGGAGAGGCATCAGCAGCAGAAAACAGTAAGTTGTTATCCTCTGTATAGACAGTTGGTGAGACCCATCTGAGTACTGTGTCCAGTTCTGGAGACCCCATCTCCATAAGAACATAGACAGGATAGAGGTAGTCCAGAGAGGGCAACTAAAATGGTGCAGTGTCTGCAAGAGAGCCGTATGAGGAGAGACTAAAGGAGCTTATGTATGCACCCTTGAGGAAAGAAGGAGATGGGGACATGATAGAAACTTTAAGTACCTCAGTGGAATCAAAAAGTCCAAGAGGGTAGCATCTTTCAGAAAAAGAGACTTGTAAGAACAAGGGGACACAATTTAAAGATAGAAGGAGGGCAGTTCAGGGGCAATGTGAGGAAGTATTATTTTACAGAGAAGGTAGTGGATGCATGGAACAGCCTTCCTGAGGAGGTTGTGGGGTCTAAAACTGTGGGAGAATTCAAGAATGCATGGGACAGACATAAGGCAGTTCTTGTGGGGGGTAGGAAGAAATAGGCTGTTGGTTAGCTAGGATCTGCGGCCTATCCTTTAGGTAGGGAAATGGGCAGACTAGATGGGCCAAGCAGCCCTTATCTGCCACCAAAGTCTATGTTTCTATGTTTCTATTATCTTTTGCTGAACAGCTAGTAGGGTTATAATTTGTTTTTGATCATGTGTCTTAAAGTAACATAGCAACATAGCAAATTAAGATCAGAAAGCATACTCGGTTCATTAGGTCACCTACATCATAAGCAGGGATGAATCAGTATGCTCTGCAACATATATGAATTTATAGGGCTTGAATACCCACTCTACTGCTCAGGTACCCTGTTATTCCATTTGTAAGCAAAAATGTGTGCAGGCATTACAGAAATGGCCAGTACTGCCTTTATGCCATTGTTTTCTTTGGTTGACTGTTGCATAGGTTCGCCACCCTCTAGGAGAAGTATCTCTTACTAACCCAGAAGTGAAGCCCATCTGAGCTTCAATGTATGTCCAGGTGCCTTGCTAGAGAAGACCAAATCCAACATCTCCATCTGTTTGATGTTGGCGATACCCTTGCATATGCAGAAAACTAACATAATGTATTGAAGGTGACATCTTATGGGCTACCAGCCTGTCTTCATACCATTTGGCCCCCATACCCCCAATAATTCTTGTGGTCCTGCATTGCACCCTCTCCACTGCCTCAGTCTTTTTTTACATGGAGGGGCCATAACTGTATGTAGTACTCCAGCTGAGGATTGTCCACTGCCTTGTAAAGTGGAAGGATCATTTCTCCTACTGTGCTGGGAGGAAACAAAAATCTAAATTGATCTGATACTATTACTTTTGTTAGTACTCCATCTGAATGAATAGCTTCATAACTTATGGAAGCACCACTGGAGGTCGACAGGAAATTTGCCAACCTCCCACACAGCAATGGCACAATACTGACACCAATACTGTGCCATCCCAAAAAGAAGCATTGTTGCTGTGATGGTCTATTTTCGGGTTTCCCTGTCAGGTGTTGCACTGGAGGGGCTAACCGATAACATTCATGGGCCCTAGGTTTAAAACTGCTGCAGTCCTATTCTGCACAGACAGAAAACTTATTTTGAAAATAGGAACCACTCTATTACTGTTTCAGTAGTCACCATGGAGCCTGATAGCCATTTTTGAGAAAGTGATCTGGTAATGAAATTGTGAGTGCATGTATCCCCTTGGAGAGCAGGAATTATTAAATAGAATGAATAAATATAATGTGTATGAAGTATATCTGACTGCTTACCTCATTAAATAATATTTTGAAATCTTCTATTTAAACCTTACAAACTGTCTCATCCTGGAAAATATGCATGTGGGTAATTGTGTACCATTGTTCTTTATCCAGGTAAAACTAAACAAAAAGAAATATGCATTTTCCATTTAGAATAAAGTCTGAGATGTATTAAATTTCCACACTGCAAATTAGTTTAATAATTTCTATCAGTGTATAATATTGTTTTCCAACAGGTGCTATTGGTTTAGTGTAATGTTGCCAAGTTTGAGGTCACATCCTTTGAAACTGACTATTCATCCTTGATAAATAAAGTACAAAAAACCTGATGCTTGATTATTAATAAGTAAAGAAGGTGACAGAGAACAAACATAGAAACTTAGACAATGATGGCAGAAAATGACTGATGATCCATCTAGTCTGCCCATATTACCCTACCACACCACAGGATCTATTGTCTCTGTAGGGTCTTTGCTTACACTGTTCCCCCTTTTGTTATCAGTGTGTCCATCCCCACATCCCACTGAGTAGCTAATATCCCCTTGACTCTATTCCAGCCATGACTAAAGCCATTTATGGTTTTGACAATCACCACTTTTTCTGGTCAGCAAACCATTCCATGACTCAACTACTTTTTCTGCGAGTTACTCACAACTGCATCGGCACTCATATTGGGGGAAGAAGGCTTACACTCCAGTTGTGGTGCAGGATAAAAACAACTTTTTATAGCCAGCCCGGTGGCACTGAGGGCTGAGGTGCTGGCTTGTTTGTTTATCTGCTGAGGAATTATTTGTTTCTGTGGCTTTGATAAAAGGGTCACTCACACACTATAATTACTGTTATTGCTACTGAATGACTTAGCCTATTTTATTCTATATGTGTGTGTGTGTATATATATATATATATATATATATATATATATATTTAATATAAATATAATATAAATATATATATATATATATATTAAAAAACCAAACAAACAAAAAATCCTTTTTATTCCACAATTCAGAGACAAATCCTCTCACCCCTCCACCTAGGATTATAATATATATATATATATATAACCTATCACTGCTTACTGTAGACTATCTACATTCACCTGGCTCTTTTGTTACTCTGTACATTGCCCCTCTTGTTGTTATATATGTTGAACCTGTATTTTTCATTGTGCTCTCCTGGGTCATGCCTGAAAATAGGCATATAACTAGCCTAGGGTACCTACCTGGTCAACAAAAGTTAAATAAATACTAAATAAATGTCATACTGCCAATCCAAGTTCAGGAACAAGCCTGGGTTGTCAGAGAGCTGGCATGGGGAGAGGGTGGGAGCAGGATTGAGCAACCGCAAGGTAGCTCTCCTCTCCTGGGGAGTAGTCTGTCACCCATCATAGTTCCAATGCTCCCAGATGGAGGTCCATGGGCAGTGCAGGTGAATGGGTAGCAAAGCAGTGGGAGGGTGTCATGGTACCACAGTGTGCACATGCCTCCACACCCATGCACATGCCAGGACCAGGATGGAGAGAAAACCAGGGCAAAAACTGGGGCATAAAAATAATAGTAAAAAACAAAAAAAACCAAAATCCTTTTTATTCCACAATCCAGAGACAAATCCTCTCACCCTCCACCTAGGATTATAAACGTTTTCACAACAAGGCTTGAGGTCACTGTCACTAGTAACAAAGAGGTTTTGTCTCTGGATTATGGAATAAATAGTTGTTTTTGTCCTGTACCACAAATGGAGTGTGAGCCTTCTTCCTGATATGACAGGCAATGCTGATGTGAGTACCTGATTAATGTTTTGCTTTTGGCACCATAGCCTAACTTCAGCTGCCTACAAAAGACACTTTTTCTGTAAAGTAATACTTCCTCACATCATTTTTAAAACTTCCTCCCATTAGTCTCCACTCATGACCCCTTGTCCTATCTTCTCTGTTCCTGGTAAATAGCTCATCACAATCCACCTTGTTAATTCCTTTCAGGAAGTTGAATATCTCTGTCTTATCCCCCCTTTCTCTTCTGGTTTTGAGTGAAAACATGTTCGTGTCTTTAGTTGTTCCTCACAAGATCTGCCCTGCTGGTGCTGAATCAACTTTGTCATCCTATGTTATACCTTGTCTAGCCTGTCTCTGTCTTTTTTAGGTGGGGACTCCAGAATTGTGAACAGTACTCTTGGTGTGGCCTCACCAGTGAGTTATGCAGTGGTAAAAGTACCTCCAACTTCTGCTGTCAGACCTTCTCCCAATGCACCCTAGCATCCTGTTAGCCTTGCTGAAGGCCTTGCTATATTTGCTGGCTTGTTTAAGGAAGTCATTAACTATGACTCCTAGGTCACTTTTCTCTGATGTCATGTCCAGTGTAACCCCCCTCCCTATTCCAATACTCTGTTTTAGGGTTTCTGATCCCTAAGTGAATAATTGTGCACTTTTTGGCATCGAATTTCAGTTGCTGGACGTTGAACCAATTTTGCTGCCTGAACCAATTTTGCTGCCTTTGTGGGTCTCTCTGTAACTCCATTCCCCCTCCATGTAGTCAGCCCTGGCACAGAGTTTAGTGTCATCTGCAAATAGACAAAGTCTGTCCTAGATTCCCTCTCCCAGGATGCTGATGAACATATTAAAGAGGACTGCATCCAGAACATATTCCTGTGGTACTCCACTAGTGTCCTCTCTTTTCTCTGATCTGACCCCATTCATCACAAGTCTTTGCAGCCGGCCCTCCAACCAACTCTCTACCCACTTTACTATTTCATTAGCTGTTCCCTGGTCCCCCATCTTCTTCATCAGCCAGCAATGGTATTCCCGTTGTTCTAATATTAATAAGCAAAAGGTACACATTTTGTACTGAAACTTCAAACACAATGTGTAATTTTTTTATCTTTTAACATCTGTCTAAAAGAAAGCGGATCAATCCAGGTCATACCAGAATCCCCCAAAAAAAGGACAGTATCATCTGTCAACCATATAAAAGTGTAACACATATTTATTTACTTATAAAAATATGTGCATTTATCTCAGTGCCACACATGGGATAAGATGCACTCCAGTTAAGGTCTTGTACAGTATAACACTGCATGATTCATCAAAGATGACCATCACAGATGGGAAGAGTAACTATGCTATATAAAAATTGTATGGCTACTAGTAAAGCTACATTTCTATACCTTTGTAATAGCTCCCAAAATTACTCAGCAAATTCTTCTATAATATTTACAACAAAACTTTGGATCTCCACAATAGAAATTAAAAAAGAACAGAAGAAAAAACAAACATGACACATAAACCTACTTAATATACTTCTTTTAATGTATAATATTTAAGTAATATACCAGGGCCAAAGGAGAAACAAATCAGTTTCTCATCTACAGAGTATATGGATATTTATTTATTTGGTTTTTGATAACTGGTTAAGTTTATCTCGATTGACAATGATACCTTGTATGTTATGTCCATATGTCTATGTAAATGACCCAGGACCTCCTTTTGAATGAGCTTGCTCAATGGAGTTTTTTTTTCCTGCAACAAACTTGAACACTGTACACCATACAACTGAATACCTATTTGCAGGTACGATCTGTTAGAGTACAATGCATGAGATACAACAAGATACAGCAAGGTACAAAGCACAAGTACAGTAAGTTGGCATAATACAAATTTAGAGAGCTAATGGTTATAAGGTGCAAATAAGTACAGTATGAGCTGTGACAAGTTGAATAAATAATTACATAAGTTACAAAGAGGATAAAGGCAAGTACAATCTCAAGTACGAGAGTGGATGGTCAGGAAAGAACACTATGAAAATATGTCAACTTGACAATTATTTACATAAGTAATAAATCAGGTTAAGACAAGTACATTCTGAGGTGTGGGAATCAACTAAACAATGTTCAAACAGTTATGGTCAGGGTGGTTGGAAACGTGCAGGTCGTGGATTGGGTTAGGTAGGACTTGAGTCTGGTTTAAAAGAGGATGTGGTGTTAGAGTTGCAGATATTTGGACGGAGGGATTTGCAGTACTTGGGAGCAAATTAAAAAAATGCCTGTTTTCCCATCTTGGTCAAGCATTTGAGTATAGCAAGTGAGGTAGAGTCTGAGGACCTGAGGGAGTAGGTGGATTGAGAGCTAAGTAGTGCTGGAATATGGGTGATGGGTGGATAGGCCTGGAGCCGTTCATGTATAAAAACAGCATAGGGCATAAAACCAGGAGGCAGAGGGGGATAGCCACCCTAAGGAGGAGTAGAGAGAGCAATGGAGTGTGAGACATGGGGAGGAGAAGGCAAAATGGCATATGTAACTGTGGTGATGTCCCATTTGTGTAGAGAGGTTGGGGGGCATTAGTGTGGAGAAGAGAGATGTATTGTACAGTAGGCAGGGGAGTAGAATACCTTGGCTAATGGCCAGGTGGGCATTTAGGGTAACTAAGTGTCTGAGGCAGTAGGCCAAGCCAATTCAAGAGTTAGTGGCTTTACACTGGTTGGAGAATATGGAGGTGAAAATCAGGCTTGGGTGAAGGATAACACCTAGATACTTAATTAATTGGCTACAGTAAGAAAAGAACCATTTAGACTTGATGTCCAGGGGGTGAAGGCAGGATGTCCTGCTTGCCCTGGAGCCAAATAGCATCACATGAGTTTTGGATGTATTAAGTACTGGGTTGCTGGTCATCAATCAGTTTTGTATGAGGGTAAAGTCCTTTGATAGTTGGGTATTGAGGAGTTGGGAGCACTGGTTTCTGTGATATAGAACAATATCATCAGTGTATATTATAGCTGAGCAGGTGGTAGAGATGGATGGAAGGTAGTTGATGAAAACAGAGAAGAGGAGTGGGGTAATAATCAACCCCTTGGGAACTCCACTGGTGACAGGCAGATGACACAAGGAAGCGTCTCCAAATTTAATGACTCAGCATCGGTCAGTCAGGTAGTTGTAGAACTAGGTGTTGGCATGGGGGGATACACCAAGGGCTGTTAATATGTGGGTTAGGTGTGAGTGGTCAAAGGCCTTGCATAGGTCAATTAAAACAGCTCCAGTGAGAGAACCTTTATCCTTGGTTGATTTAACATCATCATTAAATTTAATGAGGACAGTAGTGGTGCTGTGACTCTTATGAAATCTATGTTGGTAAGGGGTGGAGAGGTTTAGGTTTGCAGGGAGTTCATTAGCTGGAAAGCAACAACCTTTTTAAGTAGTTTGCTGAGAATTGGCAGAAGGATGATGGAACAGTATTGTGAAATGTCTTTGTGTTTACCCGTTTTGGGGACAGGGACTACCTTTACAATTTTCTATTGAGATGGGACCATGCCAGATGTGAGGGACAGATTTAAGATGTGGGAGATGGGAATGGAGAGAGACCAGTATCCAAGCTGAAGTAGCTTAATCTTGATCACATCTGGGCCTGGAGCATTGTCTATTGGAAGGGAGTTAAGGGGATTCCAGACTTCTTTTCTGGTGACTACTTTTGGGTAGAAGGGTGGGTGGGTGGTGGTAGGTGGGCTCAAAAGGAGATCCTGGTCAGAGGGAGCACAGGCAGCAAAGGGGGAAAGATCAGTGAACAGTGTTAAATGCTGTTGCGATAGTGAGTGAATTATCACAGTGGATGCCTTTTATTATCATATACTTTTGTGAGAACCTGGTAGAAGCTCACAGAAGCCCTTTGATGTGTCCTCAGAACCTGATTGGGTTGTCAGCTGAGGCAGAAAATGTTTCTTACAGAAGGAGCTTTTGGTTACACATGTAGCTTTTTTGCATAGATTTTGCAATTCATGGTAGTTGAGTCAGTCTTGTGTTTCTGAAGAGGCTTTATAGGAGGCCCAGCATTTGTCTCTCTTTATGGCTGCAGAAGGCAGAGCCCTGCAGATGTCTTGCTTCAAAAAGGGACACAGCATTACTTCAAAGCATTCTTTCCCACCAAAGAACATGTTGGACCTGTATCACTGTCTCCTACGCCAGATAACTATGCCAGATAACAAAGTCCCTTCCCAAAAAAAACAAGAAAAATCAAAGTGTGTTTCCTTTGCAGTTGCTACACCTCTCCTACTTTGCCAGAGTTACATTTCAGTCATTTGTCCAGAATTTCTTTACATAACATCTCAGTTCTGTCTGTAGGCAGTAATCGATAACAGCCCTGTACTCAATCAATTACTGCCATGTTGTTTTCTCCTAGGTTTTAAATTTCACACACATGCACACACACACACACACACACACACACACACACACACACACACACACACACACACACACACACACACACCACAGTGTTTATGCCTTGTTTTGCCACCATGGACTGACATACACCAGCATTCTTTTACATTCCAGTTCTGTCTGCCTGTTCTCCTAGTGGTATTATAAAGAAATTAGACTGATGTACACATTCTGACCTCTTTTTCCCTTTTTTATATATATTTTTTTCCTCTTGCATGATAACCTCAGTCTGTATATTTATTCAGGCACTGGATTCCCCACTCAAGTCACTAATCTCATTTCTTTACCGAACTATAATTTAATTACATCAACAATCAAGAGCACATAAGCAATTGCAATGGACTATATACATTGGGTGGTGAATATAAGTAGTCATGTTTTACATTTTCCTTTTATATTTGTCACTCTTCCTGACTACAACTTGCAGTGCTTTGTGTTAGTTTGAGTAGCATAATTCACAGCCTCGTAGTCTTCTCACACTGGGAGATCATGGAGATCAGAGGGGGACAGATATGCTCACGTGTTTTAGAATAAAAATTCTCACTTGATAGAATTACCATACTGTAATTTAAGTATCCAGAATTATACTATGCAGTTTAAATCAGTGATATTAACCACAAAATTACATATGTACAAAAATGTAGCAAGAAACAATTACAGTATAGCACACATTTCCATTCTGTGCATTTACACTTGCCCTATGACAAAATGTTCTATAATTATTTAAAAAAACATTTTCTAAATCCATTTCAGTGAACACTAAGGGGCAATGTGACAGGATTAGCCACCATTAATGAATAAAAAGCACAAATGTTTTCCTTCAAGAACTGCACTAACAGGGTCACTGTCCACACGTGTTAGTACCTTCTTTTTTAAATTATTTTTACAAAACTGCAGTACTCAATATATTAATAATTTGACTCCATGTCCCTTTTGCATAATCCCCCCCACCACCTTTTTTTGGGTTCTGTGGACCCTATTAATGCAGTTCTTAAAGGAGAACTTTTGCACTCTTACTGGTTTACGATAGCCAATGCAGTCACCTTTCCCCTTAGTGAAGTTCACTGAAATGGACTTAGAAAATATTTTTTAAAGAACTGTTGAACATTCTGTCATGGGGCAAGTGTACATGCATGGCATGGAATGGAAATGTGTGATATAATTGTCTCTTGAGCTACTTCTGCAAATATCTCATTTGGTGGTTAATATTGGAACAGATATAAATTGTATAGTGTAACTGGGGTTGCTTAAATTCCAGGATGATAATTATATCAAGTGAGAAGGTTTTTTTTCTAAAACACATGAACATATCAGTCCCCCTCTGACCTCCATGACCTCCCACTGTGAAGTTATGAATAATATAGCTCAAATTAACACACAGCCTTACAAACTGTGGTGGTAGGGAACAGAAAGAGCATGTAAAAAGAAACAGTAAAACATGATTAATTATATTCACTGCTCAACCTCAGTCCATTGCAATTGCTTATGTGCTCATAATTATTGATGTAATTAAATTACAGTTTGGCAAAGAAATAACATTAGTAGCTGGCCTAGTGGTGTACAGATCTGAGGCACTGGACACCTTACCTCTTGTCATGCCAGCGACCCTGGTTCAGGAATGAGCCTGGAGTGCTGGGGGTTGGCCAAGGAGAGAGAGGACTGAACATCTGCTGGACTTCTCTCCTTTCTCAGGGAGGGAGGACTGCCTTTTCAACTGAATGACTGCAACCAGGGGGAGGTGTGGTGTTAATGTGGGTCTAAGAATGGCAGGGAAAGGAGGGAACTGTGAAATTCTGATGGCGTGCACACACCTCCATGTACGCATGTCTGGCTTGCATGCCCCAGTTCAGGGATAGGGACAGAAAATGGAAAACTGGAAGCAGAAGTAAGCCTCATGATGTTCCCACCACGCTTCCATCCTCAGGTGTCCTCAGGTCCTGAACCAGTCTGGATTGTTGTACCAGGGGGCATGACCCCTTCCCCAGGTACATACAGGTATATAAAAAAGAAAAATAGAGGTTGGAAAGTGCAAATCAATCACATGATGAAAATCTCAATGCTTTATAATACCACTAGTTTGTGAAGAGGAAATACAATCTGAATGGAGGAGCTATAACACATATTGTATGTGTTTGTTACGATACCGAGTTTCTTACATATTTTTCACTACCATCAATAATATTTCACAGCCATATTGGTTTTGGCTATAACTTGTTTAGTAATGTCAATACTTGCTTATTACTTATTTTCTCTACTTGTTCTTCTTTATTTGTTTATTTTCTTTCAGTTGGGATACCGAACAAAAATACCTGTTAAGTTCATCTGCAATTTCTTTTGTCATAGTTAATTTTCCTATTATCAACTAGAATAGGTTGAATGCTTTTTGATTCTGTTTACTATTTGCTAATTTCACTTTGTATTTTTTTCCTTGTAATGCCTTTTAATCTCTGTGTGTTTCCTTCACAAAGGTAGTTGTTATCTGGTTTATATGCCCTCCTTTTTTCCTCCTGTATTTTTCCAGTTTTTTATAAAACCAAGGCAGTATTTTTTCCATGTGTATTATAAATAGCTTCCCCTGACACATATTTGCTTCTTATTTCTGTTAATTTATTCTGAAAGATGTCCCAGCATTGCTGCGTTGTTTTGTTTTCATTTCTGCCTACCAGTACCTATTAATTATTTTTTCCTTCATGCTGTTATAGTGTCCTGTCTTATAATTATATATGGCGGGTTTTCCATTACTATTTTACTATTCAAGACATTTGTATGTAGTTCTGTTACAATCATGGAGTGGGCACCGGTTTCTAAAGGTTCTATCATTCTGCAGTTAATACCATAAGAACAGTTTGTTAAGACTAAAGCCAGTATAGTTGACCCTCTTGTTGGGATTTCATTTAGTTGACTAAGACTACATTCTCCTGACATGTCCCGAAAGAGATTTCACTATATAGCCACAGACTTTTTATTCCCCCAATTTATTTCTGATATGTTGAAGTCTCTGAGTAATATTACTTGCCCTTTCTCCATCAGTTTTCTTTTGCATTGGACACATGTTTTTCTATTAGTATTATGGCTCAATATCAGTTACCTATTATTATGTTAGGAGGTTTTAAATTAGCTATAGTAGCCCAGATTGAGTCTTAGTATTCTTCCCTGTAATTGGTGGTGACCTTGGTTACAGAAAGATGATCTCTATTATATAAAAAAACACATCCTCCTCTCTTTCCTTACTAGTCCTTGTGAATCAGATTAGATCTCTGCAGTTGTTTATCCTAGCAGTCGTCCTCATCCCTCCAAGTCTCAGCTACAGTAGCTATGTCTAGTTTGTCTTTAGCCAATAATTGAAATCATCCATTTTATTTACCAGACAGTGCATTGATTGATATAGTTTTAACATTTTGTATGTGTTTTCGCTGCTCTGTTGGAAGGTTCCCATGAGCCCTTACTCATTCTCCTCTCGCCCCTCACTTCCAGTTAAAATTTTCATTATAGCTGTTTCAGATTGCAGCAGGCTGAGGCTGGGTCACCCTGCAGTAAATCAAACTTGTGACACAGCCTGTATGAACTCTATACTCTTACCCTATGCACTTTCTTGCTCTTTTCTTTTAAGAATTAAAAAAAACTTAAACAAATATCTCTCTAAATTCCTCTGCCTATTTGTGCTAATTGTGAAAGAAACAGAGAGTTCTGGGAAGTGTAGTCTGGTAGGGAGCCTGGATTACAGAAAATGAAGGAGCCACTGTATTTAGATGCAATTTTTATTACAGGGCTGCTTGTAGTGTTTAAGACTAAGAGAGTGTTGCCAGTAGAGTTTTAATTTCAATGTTATAGCTGTTTTCATAAGTGCTGCTATGGAACAGGATTGTGCTATCAGTGCAATGTCAGCTGGGTGATTGGGGTCAGATGAGGTCATTTAGGTCTTTAAAAGCAAGACTCTGTGGAAGCAGTCAGCTTGCATGAAGCAAAGGTTGACACAGGCACAGGCCAGTGCCTGCCATGGCAGCCAGAGAAGCTGTGCAGCTGAGCCAGGATTCTTTTAGGTGAGACTCAAGAATTTTAATAAAAGAGAGTTGGAAAGCTATTTGGAGGGGTGGGTAAAATATCAAACATGCAATATGTTTGGAACTGCTAAGGAAATAAATGGAGACAGCTGTGTAAAATGCAAATATATAAAGAAGTTGGAGCAGGGCCTTCAAAAGGAAAATTTAGAGTACAATATTAAAATTAAATAAATTGAAGATTTTATATATAAAACAGCTAATACATGGAGCAGTGCCAAAAAATGTAGGATTCACACAGAGAAAAATCCAAATGCCCTTATAACTGTAAGAGAAAAACCAAAAAGGCAGTAAAACAATGACATGGATAGGAGTTGAAGGGAAGTGGCAGAAACTGTAAGACATCATAAAGGATGAGGAGTGAAAGTTATATACAGTTACCTAATAAGTTCAAGCAGCTGTCAAAAGAAAATGAACACAGCAAGGAATGCAGTGATGGAGAGGAGAATGAGGCAGAAATATACAGGGCAGATGGTCAAGTAGCAAATACAACAGTGGAAAGTATAAATCAGATTATAGATTCAGTGCAAGGGCTGCAGCAGTAAAAGTAGTCCAGATGAAGAGAATAATGTAAATCAGAGAGCAGACAAATTGAATAGTAAATAATAGGCCAACTGCAAGCGAACGAACCATGGGCAAGGAAATACTGGTTGTAGGTAACTCAATATTATGCTTTGCAGATAGGCAAATCTACAAAGGTGGGAAGGATTATGCCACAGTTAGCTGTTTGCCACAAGCCAGAATTAAGGACATCTGTATTGTTTATTGTTTATTGAAATCTAGGATTACAAATACTTTTGAGCCAAGGCTCTTTTACAAAGGTTCCACGTCAAGAGAGTACAAACATTTTAGGCTAAGCTACATCGGTCTATGCATAGGCAAAAGAAAACAACATAAAAGACAGAGATTAAATAACATTATTCATTGTTCAGTATGTTACATTGCTGAAATAAAGTAAGGAAACACATAGGTTTGGATAAGTTCAAGAGATCTATGAGGAGTTGGGAAGGAGGAGTTGAGGGAGTGGGGGGCAGCAGCCGATGAGCAGCTAGAGCAGATTCACAGCATTGTCAGGGAGCAAGGAGAGGGGAGATATGGCAGCAGGGGAAGAAGGAAGTTAGGAGAGGCAGTCACAGGAGCTGAAGAAAGTGAGATGAAGATGTAGTCTTGATTTGAAAATGCCAAGTGAAGAGGTGGAAGTAATATCAGTGCTGCGGGCATTCATCCATGTGGGAGCACGGTGCGCAAAGGATCTTTGACCCAGTGATGTGTGGCATTGAGGAACCTGTAGGAGCTATTTGATTATAGATACATTAATAAGGGTGAAGGGAGAGCTTATTGCTATGATAGTGGTGGGCAGCAATGATGTGGGGAGCACAACACATGCAAGTATTTGCAAGTATTAAGGAAAAATGTCAAGGAAACTGGTGAGGTGCTTAAAAGAAATAAATATAAGGTGGTGATCTTGAATATACTACTAAATTCTTCAGGAGGAGTGGGCGTGGCTAGGAACAAAGAAATTAATTTACTAATGGTTGGTGTTGTAGGTGGTGCAGGGTTGATGGTTTTTATTTTCAGTGAAATTGGGACAAACCTGTGCATGACCACTCACTGTTTGCAAGGGATGGGCTATATCTCAGTAAATCAGGTGCTAGAATGCCTGCGATCAGAATTAATTACAGCAGACCTGATGGCTGTAATGACGGAGGCTGATCTGGCCATAGTGGCCATAACCGAAACATGGTACATACACCAGGAACCACACCTGGGACATAAGTGCACTGGGTCATGGCCTGTTCAGAAAAAATAGGGAAGGTAAAAAGAGGGGTGGGGTTGCCCAGTACATCAAAGAAAGCATTGAGGCAACTGAAATTCAGAAGAGGCCTGAGCAAATGGAAGAAGTTTGGGTCATCCTTGAGCCAAATGATGGGACAGCAATTTCTGCAAGGGTTATTTACAGACTCCCAGCTCAGGAAGAAGAAATTGACAAACTGCTTCTGGAAAACATGCATGACATGGCAGCAAAGGGAGAGGTACTGCTGATGGGAGACTTTAACATGTCAGAAATAGACTGCTCCATCCCAGCAGGGGCCCCAGGCAGGGCACAGGACTTCATTGACCCACTTGTGGGAGCTGGCCTTAGGCAACAGGTGCAGGAACCTAACAGAGACTGGGCAATCCTGGATCTGGTACTGACCAATGAGGACAGGATAACAGGGCTCAAGGTGGAAGGTCAGCTAGGGTCCAGCAACCACCACATAGTGTGGTTCAAGGTGGACACAGGGTTTCAGAGAACCCATGCAAAAGCAAGAGTCTTAGACTTCAGAAGGACAGACTTTACAAGGATGGGACTTCAGCTTAGGGAAACCCTGGAAAAATGAGGATGGGGAGACACTGAGGAGAAATGGGCACACATCAAGGAGGCCATAGCGGAGGTCACAAAACAATGTGTTAGGTCGACAGACAAGGGTAAAAGGAGAAGAAAACTGCTCTGGTTCTCAAGGGGTGCTTGAAAAGGTTAGGGCCAAGAGGCTAGCCTTCAGGAAGTATAAGGAGACACAAAGAGATGAGGACAAGGAAATGTACCAGATGTGTCTGAGAGAGGCAGGAAAAGCAGTGAGAAGCACTAAAGCACAAACAGAGGAAAGAATAGCTCACTCAATTAAAAAAGGAGACAGGACATTCTTCAGGTACATTAGGGAGAGAAGGAAGGCAAAAGGAGGAGTAGTTAAGCTTCAAGGAGCCAGGAGGGAGATGGGAAGAAGGCAGCAATCCTGAATAAATATTTTGTTCAGTCTTCACTGTGGAAGGGCATGGGCAGGACATACAGCTAGACTTTAAAGGAACAAAGGATAAGGAGGTAAACACCAGTCCATTCGCAGAGGAGAGGATCCTAGCAAAGCTTGCAAAGCTGAACATGGAAAAAGCCATGGGTCAAGATGGCGTACATTCCAGAGTCCTAAGGGAACTGAAAATTGAACTGGCAGCCCTGTTCAGTGAGTCCCTAGACACTGGGGTGATCCTGGATGACTGGAGAAGGGCAAATGTTGTCCCTATTCCCAAAAGTGGTAGTAAAGAAGATGCAGGGAACTACAGGCCAGTTAGTCTAACCTCTGTAGTCAGAAAGGTAATGGAAACACTCCTCAAGGAAAGAATAGTGGAACATCTAGAAGCCATGGGGGTGCTGGATCCCAGGCAATATGGGTTCACTGTAGGATGGTCCTGTCAAACTAATCTAATAGATTTCTTTGACTGGATGACAAAGGCAGTAGGCCAAGGGGGGGGGCAGTAGATATTGCCTACCTAGATTTCAGCAAAGCCTTTGATACCGTCCTACTTAGAAGACTGGTCAACAAGCTAGGTAGATTGGGGATGGGGCACAAGATGGTAAACTAGATTGGAAACTGGTTAAGAGACAGAAAAAAGAGGATCATGGTAAATGGAACCCAATGAGATGAAAGGGAGGTGACCAGTAGGGTACCTCAAGGGTCAGTTCTGGGGCTGGTCCTCTTCAATATCTTCATCAGTGACATTGCAGATGGGCTAGAGGGAAAGGTTTGCCAGTCTGCACATGACACCAAGATCTGCAACAGGGTGGAAACCCTGGAAGGGGTGGAAAGGATGAGAAAGGACCTGGAACTGTTGGAGAGATGGTCAGAGGTATGGCAACTAAGGTTTAATGCAAGGAAGTGCAAAATCATGCAAGTGGGGAGCAGGAACCCTGGAGCAAACTACAGGATGGGGAAGAGCTGTTGGCAGTTACTAAGGAGGAGAGGGACTTGGGGATCATAATCACAGATGACCTGAGGGCCACAAGTGAGATGGCCAAGGTGGTGGGAAGGCCACTGGGATGTTGGGGTGTACTGGATAGGGAATCACAAGCCAAGGAGGGAAGTAATAGTTCTACTATACGAGACCCTAGTGAGGCATCACCTTGAGTACTGTATCCAGTTCTGGAGGCCACACCTTCGTAAGGACATTGACGAAGTAGAAACGGTGCAGAGGAGGGCAACCAAAATGGTGAAGGATCTACATCACAAACCTTACAAGAAAAGAGTCAGAGACCTCAATTTTTACATGCTGGAGCAAAGGAGGGAGAGAGGTAACATAATAGAAACATTCAAATACCGCAAGGGCATGAACAAGTGAAAGGGGGCAACATATTCCAGTTTAAAGTAGTGCCAGAACAAGAAGACTTGACATGAGACTAGTGGGTGGCCACATAAGGAGAACTGTCATGAAGTTCTTTTTTTTTACAGAGTGGGTGGTGGATGCATGGAATTGCCTGCCTCAAGAAGTGGTGGCAACCTGTATGGTGACAATCTTCAAACATGCATGGGACAGGAATAAAGGAATATTAGAAACAGGAAGAAAAAGCTAAAGCCAGTGACCAGATAGGGTCACTGGCCTCTTCATTAGGTAGCATAATGGTCAGACTCGATGGGCCTGGCAGCCCTTATCTGCTGACAGTATCTTTGTATCTATGTAATTTAACTAAAAAATAAGGGGGGGAGGGGGGTGATGATGTACACTTGTCAAGAGAAATTGATAAAATGGTGGGATCTAAAAAAACAAAAAGTCATTAAGATCTAAGGATTGGGTTTGTCCTCATAAATGCCAGAAGTCTGGGAAACAAAAATGAGGAGGGAGAAGCAGTACTCTGAAGGGATAGTATTGATATACCGTATGTGAAGTAACAGAAACATGGTGAGAGAGTGAAGACAACTGGCATAAATCAGCTGAAAGATACAGCCCGTTTAGAAAGGACATAATTGAAAGAAAGGGAGGAGGTGTGGCATTATACAGTATGTATGGCGTGGCATAAATGCAGTTCAAGTCATGCAAGATGAATATAAGGATATAGAGACATTGTGGGTTAAAATAACATAAAGGGAGACCAAACATTTTTTTGTTGGAGTTGTGTATGGGTCCCTGAGTATGTCAAATAAGCAAGTGGAAATATATGAGAATCTGAGAGCCTTTAAAGTAAAGACAAGCTATGTTTAGTTGGAGAATTCAGTATGCAAAGGATACATTGGAATAAACTGACAGGCACATTTGTTAATGAGAAAGAGTTTGTGGAAATTAACCGAGTTAAATATTGACCAGTATGTGCATCAATTCACCAGGGAAGATAGTTTACTGAACCTTGAATTAAGTAATATTAAGGAAGGAAGGAATTATTGATTGCTGGGTCATGGAACCATTAGCTAACAGTGACCACAACATGGTCAGCTTTCAAATTAATAACAAAGAAGCTAGGGTGATGGGCAAGACCACTGTTAAGTACTTCTCAAGAGAGAATTTGAAAATATGAGAGGATAGCTGAAAGCATGGGCATGGTAGAATGATTTATATGACAGGAACTTAGAGGTAATCTGTGAACAACTGATTAACAAGAATAAGGATTTAGACAATAAATAATTTCCAATCAGAGTTAAATATAGCAAAAAGGGCAAATACCAGCATGGCTAAACAAAGCAATAAAAAAAATAATTAGATCTAAAAGGAAAGCATACAACAGGGTGAAGGAAATATCTAATCCAACCACTAGGAGGCCTGTTGAAAATTGGTTAGAATGTGAAAGGGTGAAATTAAAAACAGCAAGACGAAGGCAGGCTTTAAAGTGGTGATAGCTACTAAGGACAATTATAAGGCTTTTTATAGCTATGTAATAGCACAAGGGGTTCAAATCATACCATAGGACCATTAATACATGGCGAGTAAGTAATAGCTAAGGATAAAGGCATGTTGAACAAATTTAATGAATATTTCTGCTCCATTCATCATAGGTGCAATGTAGGGTCAGTAATAGCAATACATCTAAAGCAGCCCAGGCAGTTAGAATAGAAAAGCAGAGATCAGAAACGCTATTAGCAGGACTGAATGGCAACAAACTCCAGGCCCAGATGCTATGCACCAAGGGAGATTAAAGAACCTGGCACAAGAACTGTCTGGACTACTAAAATATTTGAGAAATCAGTGAATGACAGAAGGGTGCTGTTGTCCTGGTGGAAGGCTCTTGTGGTGCCTATTTGCAAAAAGCAGTGAATGCAGTAATTATAGACCAATAAGTCTGACCTCAGTTTTGGAGAAGATTCCCTTGTAAAAGAGGAAACTGAGGAATATACGGAATCAAACAACATCAGCAATCACAGCCAACATGGTTTTCAGTTAGGCAGACTGTGTCAGACTCATCTAATTAGCTTCTCTGAGCCAGTGAGCAGGGCTTTGAATAGGGGACAGCCAGTTAACCTAGTATACCTAGACTATAGCAAGCCCTTTGATACAGTGCCACACAAAGAACCAGTTGATGAAACTACCAAGATGGCTTTAAACTTCAGTCTGGCAAGGTGGCAAGAATTATAGCTAATGAGCTGGAGACAGAGGAAGTTACCATAAAGTGGCAGTTTTGCGGGCCAGCCCAGTGGACACCACACCTTGCGCCACACCAGTGACCCATGTTCAGGAATGAGCACGGGCCACCAGGGGTTGGCCGGGGAAGGAGAGGACTGAGCATCTATAGGACTGCTCTCCTCTCCCAGGGAAGGACACTTGGCTGCTCTGATGCATGACTGCCCTCAGGTGGAGGCATGAGGGCAGGACGGGATGGGGGGCATCAACAAATGGAGGGTGCTACAGGACTCCTTAGATGCGTATGCCTCCACATACATGTCCATCACATCGCGCCCCAACAATAAGGAGAGAAGAAAATGGAAAACACCTTGCGGCAGTAGGATGATGACCAACCCTCCTGCATGTTCTACACCAGTGGCCGGACAACCATTCCAAAGCCATGGACCACTAAGGTAAGATCCTTAGAGGAACCATGTGATGGGGCTGGGGGGGATCGGTTTGATGGGTGCTGCCACAGGGAAATCCAGAGAAAAATGCAAAAAAAAAAAGGGCAGGTGTGCGAGTGGGGACAGTTGAAAAGTGGTGTGCCCCAGGATTCCGTGCTTACACCTGTCCTGTTTAATGTGCATATATCAGCAATGCAGTGTGCGGAGGACACCTAATGAAAACATTTGCCAACAATACCAAAACTGGGGATACTGTTGATAGTAAAGAGGATATACAAATGAAAAGTCAAAATAAAGCATCTTGTTAGCAAAAACCCAATGGCATCATACAAACTGCATGGACAAAATTATTTTTTTCAGATTGAATACACTTTATTAAATGTTTAAAACCATAATGAAAAAGCAACTCAGTTTAAATAACAGTAGAAACTAACAACACACTAAATGCAACTAACACAACTGAAAGCATATACAATGGAGCAGATCAAGGTCCTAAGCGTAATATCATATATAACAAGTTCAGGTAAAAGAAAACACAGCACCCCCCTCCCACCTCCCACCAACCCCACCTCCTTCCCTACCACTGGAGGCGTAGATCATCCAAACAAGAAAACCTGTATAAAGAGAACACAAGGTATTGAAGTCCCAACCAGTTACAATGTTAACTGAGTGCACAGTAGTTCCCAATTCCTCTGATAAGTACAAAAATGATTTGACAAACTGGCTATGGTTCATTTCGTCTGCAAGGCAAAAAGAATTGCCCAGAACCATTCAGTCACAGATGGGGTATTTTGATCAAGCCAGTGCCATAATATAACCTTCTTCCCACAGGCAGAGATGAGGGTCATGTGTCACCATTGGTTACCAATCAGAGTATCCCCATAGTCCCCTAATACACATATCTCAGGGAGAAAGGCATCAGACAACCCCAAAAGTGGGTCTAATCTGTTCCAAATTGCTTCTCAGAAAGGGGTAACTTTTTCACAGAGCCAAAGAATGTGATATAGTGTTCCAGGAGCTTTATTACAGTACATCTGGAGCAAATATTCGAGAGGAGACGAACCATTCTATACAACTTGTCAGGGGGGTAGTAGAGGTTGTGCAGCACCTTGAATTGTAGGAAACAGTATTTGTCCCATTTAATGTATTTCTATGTGTTGCCAGACTCACGACCAGTCATGGAGGGAGTCAGTGAGAGGCAAAGCCTGGTCCCAATAGTAATATAGCTGGCCCTCCAAGTTGGCCATGTGGGAACCTAGTTGCTGGTAATAATAGGAAATGATATAGGAGGAACAGTGCTGAAAGAAACATAAAAACAACCCATGTCTCATAGGAATTGCTCCAAAAACCTGAGCCAAAGTAAGACAGGAGCATGTGTGAAAGCTGAAAATATTTAAAACAGGTCGAGGAGGGCAGCCGGAATTTGATGCATGGACAAACATTGAGAGTGACTGAGGAAGAAAAGGACCTGGGGGTTGGATAACCAATAACTTAAAATTCTGAAACCAAAGTAAACAAATGACCAGAAAAGGATTTGGGTTTTTCAGCTGTGTAGGAAGAAACATCAGTAGCAGGAACAGGGCCACAATTCTACCTTTGTATAGAGCATTGGTGAGGCCTCATACAGAACAGTGCAGTCAGTTCTGGGTATCACATGTTAAGGACATTAGGCTAATAGAAGGTGTACAGAGGTGAGGTACTAAGATGATCAGGGGAAGAGGACCCTGATCTGTGAGGAAAGATTGAGAAAATTGAATATGAATAGTTCAGAAAAGAGGAGGCTTGGGGGTATGTACCTGCTGAATAAGGCATTCCAGAACCCTGATTTTGGGAATTGTTTTGGATGAGAAGTCAAAAGAACATAATTTTGATGGCAGAAGAAATAGCTGACAACTTAAATGGAACCTATATAAAACAACAAAAGGGGGGGTCCTTGGTTTACTCAGAGGGTAGTGTCCCTTTGGCATTTACTACTGGATTCAGTACAAAGCAAAACAATGCCTAGATTCAAGGTACTCCTTGAGAAATATTTGAAAGATAATAGTATCTACTGTACAGATACAACCATTGCTGAAATGGCAGGCATTAAAGGGCAATTTCACTGTCACCCCCTTAGGCCTCATAGTGTCCCTAGTTTAAAAAATGTGTTATCATTGGTCACATTCTGTAGAGATTGTTGTTATAGCTGGTTTGCTTGATTCTGATCTCTTTTTTCTTTTAAAAAGTGAAAAAGAGACTGGCCAACATACTGATGTTGCCATGCCAAAGCATGTTTGTTTACATTCCTTGATCAAATCCCACTGCATCTTTCTTGGGCTTAGGAATATCTTCAATGCAGTCTAGACACTCATGATACAGATGAAAGAGAGGACGCTATTGCATCATGAGTCTGAGCATTGTTTCGGTCTGTTCCTAATGTTCACTAAGCATACAAAAAGAGTAGATCAAGAATTTGAAACAAAACAAGGTTGGGTGTAATTACACTATCAGTATACATTTACGTTCTGTTCATAAAGGAAGAAGATAAAACAACCAGCATCATCTATGCATTTTAGAGAAGGCAAGCGACCATAAAATGTGAGTTTTCAACCAAAATAATATGATGCCAGAAGGGTTGACAGTGTCCCTTTAAAAAGGTTCTAGCAGCTTATCTTGCATGTACCTGTCCCATGAATCCTTTGAGTTTTTCTGCTAAAATACATGCCTTTTTTGCATTGAGATGCAGTTTGTCACATGCATGAAGTGTGGAAATGTAGAACAAGTCCCAGTGTTTTACTAGCCTTATGTCTTCTTTACAAGCCCAGTCATCAAGCCATTTATTTCAATAATTTTGTTTTCACCTCTTTGATGCCTCTGTACTGGCAAAATTTCTGAAATAATGGGGGTGTATCCTAGATTTTTTTTATTTTTTTTCCCGGTTTTATGTAGTCCCTTTAATCTCAGTTTCTTCTCTTCCTCCAATGTCATTTACTTCAATATTGGTTAAAATTGGAGGATCTTTTCCTGCTGATGAAAGTGCCCCCTCTAAAGTCTCACATATATCTTTTAGTTTAGCATCAGGTAGGCAGGTAACCATCCCTTTGTTCTTATCTTTATTACACATCACTCTATCTGTTTACATCACCATCGAGTCTCCTATAATTGCAACATTCCCTTGTTCTTGCTCATCTTCATTTCCCCTACTATCCGTGTTGACTAGTGGTGAAAATCTGTAAGTGTTCTATAATTCTTTAACTTCTTGTATTTCCAACCTACCAGCTCTCCTTCCTCTTTTACACTTTTCTTATGCTTTACTAATTATGACTCTAAGGCTAGTAATTCCTCAGTTACCATATTTACATTGTTGCAGTGTAGATATGCGTAGTGTCTTTCACAATTTAAAATTGTGTTTTCTTTTTTGATTATTAATTTGCATCACACACATTCAGGTCCTCTTCCCCATTTAAAAAGGGTACTGTATCAGCTGATATTTTGCTACTATATGTTCTGCAACTTAGAAATACGAATAATGCTATTTATGCCAATCTTAAAGAGGTCTAGCTTTTCTAATCCCTGCCACTAGAGTAGCAAGTCTGTTGCCATTTCCTAAGTGGTCAATAACTTACTATTGTTTGCATTTCAACAGATTTAATAGTACTGTCTCTTGTCTCATCATCCTTAGCAGATGCAGGCAGACATGCTTCCCCCTGCCTGCACATTACCTCCTCCACATGCTCGATGATGCTTCCAAGATACAGTATATGACCACAACTGGAAGTAGTGGTTGCTCACTTCTGGGTTCACAATCTATACGTCAAAGGCTGCAGATATTTAATTATTGCTGTATTACAGTGCTAAACCTCCAAAATGCATCCTATGACTGCAGCAAGTGCCCCGCTGTGTCTCTATAGCCTACACACTAAAACTCTGTTCCTGCTTTACGGGGGGGGGGGGGGTACTAGCATGGACCTTCACTATCCCAGCAGCTCTCAAGACTTTCCAACAAGATAGTATGCCTAGAGAGAGTGCACACTATCCTTCACTCCTCCACAGTATGACCGTAAAAAGGCAATAAAATAGGTTGACTGTTACAAAGCAGTTAGCTCAGTTAAAACTGGTGCAGCTTCATAATTGATCACATCCTAGGCACCAAATGAACTGAATGAGGCATCGCTGAGATATAGGTCTGAAACCAGTAGCAGTGATCGAGCACATTCAGTTTCACGATCTATACAGTATATCAAAGGCTGCAGATAATTAAATCTTGCTGTATTACAGTATTAAACCCTCAAAAAGCAGTTTATGACTGCTAACCAGTGCCCAGTTGCTCAGAAAACAGTAACAGGTGTGGTGGCTATTTGTCTATAACAACATGTAGAAAGTGCACATACCAGGTCTTACACCTTTACCATTTAGTATGCACAACCGCCTCAGCAGAAAGGATAAGCATACTGCATTTCAAAATGAGCTTAAAAACAGCTTACCACTTTTTGGTTTTGTTGTACAGTTAACAGTTCAGTTTATTGTCCCCTGATCCCCCCATAAATGATCTCACCAATACCACCATTTTGGATCTTTGGATGCTCTTTGGCAAACTTGTTCATTTGGCACAAAGGTAGTTTTAACAATCCTTAAGTTCATCATCCCCATCACAAATTGATTTACATTCACTTCTTCTCTCTGTTTCAGCCTCCTCTTCCTCCTGGCTGGTACTTCCTCCTTGTCTTCGGGTCCGGACACTCTGAATCTGGCCCCCCTCCTCCAACACCAGAACCAGGCCAGATCTCCACTTACCTGGGGCCTCCCCCTCAGGTTCAGACACTATGTATCTGGCACCCAGACCTATTCCCCCTCCTTGCCTTTATCCCATGCCTGAGTTCCCTTTTCCAGCCCTGGTCCTACCCCCTTCCCCCTTTAATCCTCCCCTCCTCCTTTACTTCTTCTACTGCCCTGCCTCCAGCTTGTGACAGATGGTGGGGCTCCCCCTTGTGGGTTAGAATCTAAAACCCCTCTTTCCAATTTCTACTACTAGGTCCCCCATAGTTCTTAATAATAGACACATTCCAAACTTGGACAAGTGCACCCCATCTGACCTGTAGACTGCAGCCTGATCAAATGCAATGTCCTTATGCTAGATGTGCACCCCCCCCCATTTCTACCACAGCCCTCGCTACTCTCCTGTTCAGTCCTTTCCTCACCTTCTCAATCAGCTTGACATCCCTTGATCCCACCTTCCATACCCTTCTAGACATGATTTTGGACCAACTGATGGTCATGCACAGCCACTACCCTTTTACCATCTCTAGGTCCCCAATCAATGTCTGCCCTTACACCCCCCCAAGGAAAACCTCCCAAATCATTACCTCCTAGGTGGATGATCATGCAGTCTGGCTTGCCCCATTGAACTTTCAATTCCTCCAACAGGGGCAGCAGCTGGGCCCTTCTCATGCCCCTGAT
The DNA here is from genome assembly GCA_016271365.2 of Neoceratodus forsteri. Taxonomy (NCBI): domain Eukaryota; kingdom Metazoa; phylum Chordata; order Ceratodontiformes; family Ceratodontidae; genus Neoceratodus; species Neoceratodus forsteri. The sequence goes on along the minus strand of CM057452.1, from coordinate 875,377,783 downwards.
CCCTTTGCATTGGACCACTCGTGCTGTCCATATTGGGGAATAGCTGACTCACTCTGCCCATGGTGACTACAAACCTCTCTGCCTAATACACAAATGAATGCCCAACAATCCTCACTTTCCGTTTGGAACCTGACATGGAAACAAAGAGAGACAGTGTGAATTTTTGGCATCAACATCTGACGTACCACTTATAGCAATTTGACCACTAACGCTCCACCAATTTTAATTCCTCTGCTGAAGCTCCTTTTGCTGCTGCCTCTGAAGCAGCCCCAATCCCATAGAAATTGAGGGGCAATCTCATCCAGTTCTTCCCCCATGAATGCTATGGCTTTTTTCAGCACCACCTCCACCTGGAAGGTTGTTGCTGGCACCCCGTACCCGTGATGGAAGAATGCCCCCGTAACTCACATACTCTTCCATGGCAGCTACGGGTAGCTCGGGAGCCCGTCTGTCGGTCCACCATCACGTGGCCCTTTTCCCCTTGGTCCATCTTGGACCATACTAGGCAGATGTCCACCCCTCCCTTTCTCAACTTAACCCTTTCATGTAGCAACACCAGCTCTGGTGCCCCCTTGCATGGGGCCACCATCTGCCCCACTCTGAAAGCCCCTGCTTCCATGTCCATGAAAATTGTCTGGAATAGGCAAGCCTCCTGCGCCAAACCACATACATGCTGCATTGCTTCCAGCACTCTGACCAAAACATATCCCCTTATGGGGAGCCTCCCATCCCGTGTCCCCCCCGTGCCTTCTGCCACCATACTCTTGACTGTCCTGCTTGCTGTGGCATCTGGCCATCCTTTGTCCTAGCACCTCCAGCTGATGCCTGCAAGTTGCACTGTTATAGTGATAGTGGTATGCACAATCCCTGCCTCCCATTTCTCTACTACAAACCTTATCACCTGTTCTTCTTGGACCGGCTCCCTGCTGTCCCAACCCTGCATTCACCTGAACTCCTGAAATGTGGCCCAACCACTGTCATAGGCCTTCAGGGTATTCACTGACTATGATCCCCGGTACAGCTCCCTGGCGGTTGCCCTCCAATCTACCACAGCTGGTCCGGGACCCTGGTTTTATGTGCTGCTGCATGAGGGCCCAGCTTTTGAAACCTGTCGAGCTGTAAACAAGAAAGACTATCAGCTAATTCATTCTTGACCCCTTTGTTGTGCCGTGCTTTGAACGACAGGTTCAGCCTTAGCCCCAATAACACCAGCTGCCACTTCACCCTGCCCACTGTCTCCGTGATCCCACCCTGCCAATTAATCACTTCCACCACCCCCTTTTCGTCACAGCAAAAGAGGATACGCTTGCCTTCCATCTGCTCCTTCCACACTTCTAGTGCTGCTCAAATTGGAAATATTTCCATGAAAGTGATATCCTTCAGGAGGACTTCTGCCCCCTAAGTGCCCTGACCGTGCCTCCACCATCCATTGCTCTTTAAAATACGCCCCCCATCCCGAGCACCCCCAAGTATAGGTGTAGAGCTCCAGATCTGTACTGCCTTCCCATTCCTCCTGCCAGAAAGTTACCCCATTATGCTGCCCTAAGAACTCCTCCCATACCTTGAGGTCCTTCCTGACTCCTTTCGTAATGTCCACCCAATGATGTGGTTGTGTTGCCTTTCCCGTCACCCTCCCCAGTCTCCTGGTTAAGGCCCTTTCCAGGGAAATTGCTTTACATGCAAAGTTAAGGTGCCCCCACAGTTGCTGTACTTGTACCAGCAGCACCCTCCTCCTCCCCCCTACCTGTGCCAGCAGCCCCCTAAGTCTGGCTACTTTGTTTCCCAGCAACCTAAAGCAGCCCTGTTTGGTGTCCACTTTGATCCCCAGGAATTCCAGCCTGTGTGTCTGGCCCTCTGTTTTCCCTTGTGCCAGTGGAATACCTATCTGCCCGCACATGTCTTTAAAGTCCCGCAGCATCACCTGTGCCTCCCTGCATGTTTCCCTAATAAGGAGGAAGTCATACAAGTAATGCACCACCCTCTTGTGTCCGTACCTTTCTCCAAATATCCATTGCACCCAGGAACTGAAAGCTTCAAACGTCGAACAAGACACCGAACACCACATTGGCATGGCCTTGTCGAAATACAAGCCGCCCTCAAAGTGGAAACCCAGCAGGTCCCAATCACCTGGGCTGACTGGAAGAAGCCTGAATGCTGACTCGATGTCTGTCATAGCTAACCAGGCCCTCCCTGCTGTCCTGATCAGTCCAACGGCCTGTTCCAGTGAAGCGTATGGCACTGCCCTGAGGTGCTCGGGAATGCCATCATTCACAGACTGACCTTCTGGGTGGGATAGGTGGTGAATCAAGTGGAACTCTCCCTTTTGTTTTATGGGTACCATCCTCACGGGTGCTTCGTGGAAGATGGGGCAAGGTGGCATGGTCAGTGGGCCTTCCACCTGACCTGCCTCCACTTCCTTCCTAATTTTGTCCCTGACTGTCCATTCCTTGCCCTTGACTGAGTTCAGATTATTGGCCCTCATCCCAATGCACAACCCTTGGAAACCCAGAGGAAAAACCTTCTGGAAGCCTGCTCATAGCAGCTCCTCTCCCTTGGCATCCGGTTAATCCTGGATCCATGCCTTCACCACCTCCCGGGTGATGGGTGTTCTGATCAATTCCAGCCATAGTGGGAGTTATACCCCCTGCTGTTCCCCCCTCATCCCCCATTGGAGCTTCCTCCCCTGCCCCCTTGAAAGGTCATGTCCTGTTGTTGCCTATTACTCTGCCCCCCTTTGTCCCCTTCCTGCCTGCAGCTCGAAGCAGGGTGTGCACCCCCGCATTTCAAGCACACATTGTTGAATTTGCATTTTGCCCACCCACGTGCATGATGCTTTGTTGAATCCACAGCAGGTCTTGGCTCCCAGGACTGAGGCATTCCTCCCCACCTGCTCCCCCCCAGTCACTATTCCTTGCTCTGGCAAAGACATGGTCTTCACCCACAGCTCAGAGAAGGTGCTGTCCCATCGCAAGTCTCCCTTCACCGCCATCCTGTTCCAGAAGGCTTCGTCATACCTGAGCCATCCGTATCCTAACTTGGCTTTGTAAACATCCCTGATGGTCATCATGTAGGTCAGCAATGGTATGGCCAGTTCCGCATGCCATTCCAGCACTATCGTACTATAGATGGTGAAACCTGCTTGGCAGTTATCGAATGTTTTCTCCCTCCACTTTGCCTCCTCAGCCTTGTGCCCTACTACCGTCAGGGCTACCGCCAATTTTGATTTTCCCACCAACTCCTTTTGCTCGTACTTCATGGCAGTGTTCTAATCCACCAGACTGAAGACGTCCACATATTCTCCTTTACAGATCCTCTCCTTGAGTGAAGCTGGAAAGTGGTCACCCAGTGTTAACCCCTGGGGCCCTTTGTATCTCCCCCCTGGCTTTCCCATGTCCTCCCTGCCCCCTATTTCCCCATTTTCCCTTTATTGCCTTCAGTGCATGCTCCATTTTCTTGATACCTGTGTCCCCCATGTCCCCCAGCAGACTCTTCAAGTATTCCTTGAGGCTGACCTCATTGGAAATGTCCACTTCGTTCTTACCCCCATCTGGACATCCCATGTATGGCTCTGGTAAGGGGAATGGCTCTGGTTCTTGTGCTGGGTTGGCTCCGGCGCCCCGAGGTCTCTTTCCTGTTTGCCCTCTGCCTGGGCGCTCCCCCTGGTCCTTTCGTTTCTTCTGTGCTTCCTCTTCCTCCTCATCTCACCTCTTAGCCTTCTCTACCAGGTCAGTCATCTGACCCATCAATTTAGCTGCCACCTCCATCATCTCCTTGTTTGACATTTGGATCTTCTTTGGTGCCATTCCTGTGAAAAAGCTATACTGGGCGGGAAACAAACATAATTCATCATATGCTCCTTGGCAAGCAGCCACTTTCTTTGTCCCTTCTTGCCCCTGTTGCCCTCCCATTCCCATAGTGTGGTGTCTGCCTCTAATGGTATAACCCCCCACTTTGCTCTGATTACTGCCGGCCATCCTTCCCTCACTCCAAGTGATGGCCACCCATAGTTGGATGCCCTTCCCCACCTTGTCCCTACCCAAGGTATCCTGATCCCCACTTCATGGGTTCCTTTCCTTTTTACTCTTTTCTCTATGTATTAAAAAAGAAAGATAAAAGTAAAATAATTTTTAGAGCAGGCTTTTACCATTGGGCCACCTGCCCGATTTGCCCCCACTTCTGTCCCTCGCTTTGGTGCACCCCTCTACTACCACCAGCTCATCCCCAGGCAGCTGGGTGAAACCATCAGTACCCTTTGTGAGTCCAATATTAAAACCAAGCAGCTCAAGCAGCCAATGACAAGCCATGTCCCGAAGTGCCAAATATGCTGCCTGATGACTTGCTTCCAAATCCATTGGCACTGTAGCAACATTCAGAATGCCCTGAGTTGGCATATACCCTTCCTTTTTATCTCATGCCATCAGAGCTTGAACTCTGACCCCTGTGCATCACCTGCTCCTCCTTTCCTTTGAGCCCTCGGCTCAGATGGGTGCACGCCAGTGCCATACGGTGATGCTGGGATTCCATATTAAAACATTTTCCTGTCTGCCAGTACTCCTGGCCTGCCCTTTTGCCCCTCGGCCTTTCGGCCCTGCCCCATAAAGTGAAGGAATTAACTAAGCCTATGTCCCCAAGGTCTTGGGTAGGCCTCCAGCTTAGGTTAACCCCTTGGATGCCCTTTTGCTGTGCTTAATATCATCAGCCAGCTCTGATCCTTCCACCAGCTTCCCCTTATTTGCTGGCAGTAAGCATTGCAGTGTAATGAAATATTATTTGCTGGCAGCAAGCATTGCAGTATAATTAAATTCTTTGTTGGCAGTAAACACTGCAGTAAAATAAAATACACCCCCAACATGCTTGCTGCTATATGCTTGCCCATTCCCCTCTGGCTTGCCTGGTTTAATGCCTCTCATGCATCCCTCCTTGCAAATCTGCTGTGATTCCAGGCCATATCCCATAAGGACAGTGGTAACCCCACCATGCCGCATGGCCTGACATCTGCGCAGTGTGCTCTGTTGGGCCTGGGCTCACCTGTGCCCCCTGCCAAAAAATTCACTCTTAGGCAGCATTTATTTCCCCCCTGCCACCTCATCTTGCTCACCCTTGTTCCTTGTGCACCTGCTACCCAGCACGACTGCCCGTTCCTGCGGAAACTGGGGCCCAGTCTATTATATGGCCCTCCTGCCAGCTCATGGCCTGCCACCTCTCTGAGGTTCACCTCCGTTCCAACCTTACTAGTGTGGCCTGGGCCATCTTCACGTCTATGTGAGTGACTGAAAACCACTGTCGCATCACCTAACTCTCTCTTTTTTTGCAATCCACTCTTCGGTCGCGCCAAGGCTCCGATGACAAAAACCCCACTAGTATCTCACTCACAGGCCAACCTCTGGCCCAACGACAATCTCTACCACCGCCGCATTTCTTTTGGGCCAGACTGAGCACTCTGCCTTCAACCCTGTTTCAGCCAAACACCCCGATTTCTCTAACCTGTGGGTAGCCACATGCCTAACTCTACCTGAACCAAATCTATTTTAAAGCCATGGGACCACGAAGCGCAAACTGCTTTCTAACAACTACCACCTATACACATATAAAGCCTAGTCAGTGACTAGAGCTACCTTGCAGGATGGGCACAAACCATCGATATTACCAGCCTGCCTGCAGCTAGCCACAGGTCTACCTTTACCTGACCAATCTTTTTAAAAATCTAAAACCATACAGTGCCATCCTTTCTTCTACCCACATAAAGCATATAACATATAAAGCCTAACAAACAACTAGCTAATCCTGCAGAAAAGCTACAACTGTTGATGTTACAAACCAGCCTGCTAGGAGCAAATAAAGCAGGCTAGCATGACTACTACGGGGCTCCCTACCTATGTCTGCCTGTTTGCCAATGATGTGCTGAATCTGGTTCTCTGAATGTACAGCAAAAGAGGGCTAGCTGAGGGTGACCTGGCCTTATGTACCCCTAAGGACCCCACTTAAGGACCCCTGCTAGCCCCGTCTCCCAGTCAATCACCTGGGTCCAGCTCCCAACTTGTCATATGATGCTGTCTGCTCATCTCCACCCCCCTCTGATGTCATGGCCTCTCCTCCCTCCCCCTCCTTCCCCCCTCCCTTTTCTGACCACTCCCCTTCTACATTTCTGGGGATGCCATGGTACAACCTGGTCTGCCTTTTAGTGGCAAGCCTCATTGTCCACTGATTGGCCTCGTTTCAGTTCATTTTGTTCATTGATGCAGCAGCTCAAATGGAAAAAAGTAATCCAGGACAATACATTTGCTTGCTTGCTAGTGCGGTCATAAGATAATTTTAACTTAAGATTTTAAATTCCTACAGTTTTTCACTCAGACCATCAACTGTCCTGGATGAAACATCTGGCTAATGTTTCAACGTTAAGAGTGATGTCTTCCTTAGAGTGATAGTGCTACTATACTTAAGGGTGATTAAAGTGTTTAATGTTAACCTGAATTTTTGCACCTTAAAAACTTTGGTAGCATTTGCATACCATATATACTCGCATATAAGTCATTTTTTAGACTTAATTCCATAAGTGCAGTTAAAGGTCCCGACTTACATGCGAGTTACTGAAAATGAACAGGAAAATGACAGCATGTAGTGCATGAAATTATGTGATTCATTGCTGAACTTTAACTTGCATCAAAAGAAAGCAAGCACTGGAGGGTTGATACAAGCTAGTTTGATACTAGATTGTCACTTTACCCCCCCACCCCATGGTATCTAATACTGCAACATGGTTGCTTCAGTGCTTAAGTGCTTCTCAGCAGCAGCCTGAATCGGAAGCTAGCACATTAAGTAATTAAGTAATTATCCTATGTCCTCAAATGATGTAATGTATTTACCTAGGGCCTGTTTTATCCAAGTCTTGTAATTTACCATATCTAAATGTTTTTGTTTTTTTTATTATGTATTCCACTGTCCCATTTCCCCAGGATGCACCATGAGACAAGTAATTTTAAATTGTTCAGCATGCCCTTCCTGGTGAAACTTTTCAATAAATAAATAAAGTAATTAGAGTCAATTCATAAATACCTTAAATATTCCTCATGTTTCTAGATGGCCAGAAAATGCCTGGAGTGAAATGCAAATGCTGTGCTTACACCACCAACTTTAAACTCAAAGTTATCTGGTTTGCAGAATTACATAGCAATACTGCTGCCAAAAGAGAATTTAGTATGAATGAAAAACGTATTCGGGACTGGCATGTGAAAAAAGCTGATCTGCATTCCGTAGAAAAAACTTAAAAAGAATAAGGCTGATCAGCTCACCCTTGGTAGCCATTGAATCCGAACTGAGTAACTGGGTACTCAATCTTAGGCAGCAGAGGTATATTGTAAACAGGATGACAATACAGTGCCAAGCATTAGCTTTGGCAAACAAACTGGGTGTACAGAGCTTTGAAAACTTCAAGTCATCAGTGGGCTGGTGCACCCAATTTATGAGATGCCGTGGACTAACCTTATGGCAGAGAACTCATATTGCCCAAAAACTGCCTTCTGATATCAACAAAAAGGTAGACTGCGTCCACAGTTTTGTTATGAATGAGAGGAAGCAGCATGATTACCCACTTATTTTGACTGGTAATATGGATGAGACTGCTGTAAGTTTTGATCTCCCCTCAAACAGAACTGTACATGTTAAAGGGAAGAAGACTATCACAGTCCGTACATGTGGAGCAGTAAAATCACACTTCACTGTTCTTTTCTGCTTGGCACAAAGCTTAAATCCATGATTATATTTAAAAGAAAGACACTACTCAAAGATAAAATGCCACATGGAGTGCTCGTTGAAGTATACCAAAAGGGCTGGATGGATGAGCCTTGGTTAATAAATGGATCAAAGAAATGTGGAGCAAAAGACTGGGTTCCCTTATTCGCAAAAATGCTTGCTTGTGTGTGATAAGTTCAGAGGTCATCTGGTTGATTCTGTGAAACAGAACTTAAGAAAATGACTGACACACACAGCAGTTATCATAGACATAGACAGGATAGAGGCAGTCCAGAGTAGGGCAACTAAAATGGTGCAGGGTCTGCAAGAGAAGCCGTATGAGGAGAGACTAAAGGAGCTTAATATGTATACCCTTGAGGAAAGAAGGGAGAGGGGGGGGGACATGATAGAAACTTGTAAGTACCTCAGTGGATTCAACAAAGTCCAAGAGGGTAGATCTTTCAGAAAAAGAGACATGCAAGAACAAGGGGACACAATTTAAAGATGGGGGAGGTGGTTCCGGGGCAATGTGAGGAAGTATTTTTTTACAGAGAGGGTAGTGGATGCATGGGACAGCCTTCCTGAGGCGGTTGTGGGGTCTAAAACTGTGGGAGAATTCAAGAATGCATGGGACAGACATAAGGCAATTCTTGGTGGGGGGGGTAGGAAGAAATACGCTGTTGGTTAACTAGGATCTGCGGCCTATCCTGTAGGTAGGAAAATGGGCAGACAAGATGGGCCAAGCGGTCCTTATCTGCTGTCAAAGTCTATGTTTCTATGTTATCCCAGGAGGCTGTACCTCTCTATTGCAACCGCTCAATGTCAGCCTAAATAAGCTTTTCACATCTAAAATGCAGGAGTACTGGAGGATGCGGATAACAGGTATATACAGTACTTTATCTTAAATTTTTTATCCCCTTTTTGTTAATCCAAGTCAGCATCTTAGTAAGTGTTTTGTACCCTATAACAGGTAATAAAGAATTCACTACAGGTGGTAACATAAAAAAGCCGAGCTACGCTATGTTGTGCGAGTGGGTCAGAGATGACTGGAATTACATACCCTCAGAAGCCATCATCAAATCATTTCAGAAATGCAGCATTTTGAACTGTATGGATGGAACTGAGGACCATTTGCTTTATGATGATCTTATAGGTGCTGAGACTGTCCCATATGATGATGCCTAGGAGGATGAAACAACAGCTGTAGAGCTTGAGGATATGTATGATGATATCCCTGTCAGAGCTGCAGCTCCACATGATGTCTGCATCAGATGACAAAGGTGACACAGAGTTTTTTTGGATTCTGAATGAATTGATGCAGAGTAAAATAATCAGGCTATTGCTGTTCCACTCATGCCAAGTAACAGTGCAATTGCTGTGCTTATCATGTGCGTCTTAAATTAAATTAATTGTGTTGTTAATTGTGTTTTACTAACGTCTAGTTTAATAAAGTTTTAATAAAATGAGCTGCTATTTTAGTGCCCTCCGATCGTAGTTTAGCTCCCCGACTTATACGCAGGTCAAAACAAGTCATAACTCGTTGACTGACAAATTCCACACCCTGACTTATACGTGGACTGACTTCTATGTGAGTATATACAGTAAATATGAACATACAAATCTGCCAGCAGAAACAGGACCCATGGATTATCAAGTCTGCTTGAATGTGCAGCTAGCACCCTCACATTGCAGCTGTCCCCCTCCCGTCTCACCGTTACCCCCCGACCCTGTCCTATCCTCCTTTAAAACTGCCCACCATCAGGATACCACCTCTTCAGGTACAGCACCATTTAGCCACAACTCTCCATGAAAAATGTCTCCTCATCTCACTCTTAACTCTTCTCCCTCCAATCTAAGACCATGCCCCCTTGTGTCCCTCCCCCTCCTTAACTTAAATACCCCTTTTGTACCTGACTTGTTTATCCCCTTCAAGCATTTAAAGGTCTCAATCATATCCACCCAATCCCTCCTCTCCTTCAGTGAGTACATATTTAGCTCACTCAGTCTGTCCTTGAATCGTTTGTTCTCCAATCCCTGGATCATCTTTGTTACCTTGTGCTGTATTTCCTCCAGTAGTCTGACATCCTTCTTCAGAAGCAGGCCCCAGTACTGCACACAGTACTCCAGGTGTGGCCTAGCTAGTGACCTGTACAGCGGCAGTATCACCTCCCTACTTCAGGAGGAGATTCCTTTAATATACACCCCAGCATCTTGTTGGCTTTAGCTGCTGCTTTCCTACACAAAGCTGAGTTGTTCATATTCCCTGTTATAGCCACCCCAGGTCATTTTCCTCCTTGGTGGTACCTAACCGAACCCCTCCCAACTAGTAGCTCTTCCCTGGGTTCTTTGCTCTGAAGTGCAGCACCTTGCACTTCTTAGCATTGAACCCCAGCTGCCACATTTCCAACCACTCCTCCAGCTTAGTCAGGTGGTCCTGTAGCCCCTGCCACACTACTGTGTCATCCACCCATGCTCCAATCTTGGTAATATCAGCAAACAGACTGATCTTACTCCTGATGCCATGTGAAATGTCCACTATGAATAGCCCAAACAGCACTGGCCCAGTTCCAAGCCCTGTGGCACCCTGCTCATCACAGCCCTTGGGGATGAGAGATCCCCACCACTGCCACCATCACCCATTGCTGTCTACCCTTCAGCCAATTCTTGATCCAGTTCACTTTCTTTGTCCCAGACCCCACATATTCCAACTTCCCTGCCAACTGCCCATAGGGCACTGAATCAAAGACCTTGCTGAAGTCCAAATAACAGGACATTCACTGCACGGCCCTTGTCCGGGTCCCTCGTCATCCAGTCATAATACTCAACTAGGCTTTGATGAAATAGCCCCAAATTTGGAATGTGGGGTCTGCTTGGCAGGATCTCAATATGTGAAAAGTTTTGTGACAGCATTTTCCTATACTTGATACACATTTTGTTTAGCTCTCATGTATATCCAAGATGGTATGGAAGTTTTTTCTATTTCTTTTATTGAGCAACAGTATAGTTACACAGATGAAGACTGCCAAGGGTTATATCAAAGGCACATATCATGGTAAAAAAGTCACATATAATGCACACATATGATTACATAAAAAACACACTAAAATCCTATTTATTTAGTCAATCTGATATGGATCATTGTAGCTGCTATTAATGGATTTTAATTATTTCTGGTCTTAATCTAGTTTACCTGTGTGTTTATTGTTAAATCGCTATGATATATGTAAATTGCACTACATAAATAAAGCTTATTATTATTATTAAACTCTAAGATTGGCATTCACTGTTCTGAAAGTCCATCTTGGCTGCAGCGACGTACAGCTTTATGTCTGTATGGTCTGGTGTCTGTTTACATGCAAAGTTCATTCTTAATGTAAATAAACTGATACATACAGAAAACCAATTTCATAAACAAAACTTTCATGAGTAAGAAACTGTCATTGCTTTCTGCATCTTGGCCTTGCTGATGTAAGCTGATGTGGTTTTCAGAATCTCATGTTTACATCCTTATGAGCTTTACATACTATGTTTTGTGATTACAATGGGGTGTGGTATATTGGTCCATTTACTGTTTTCCTGGACCCTTGTCTGTATATTATTGTCATTACAACAGTTGCTCTAAGGTGAAAATAACTTCTGATTTTTCTTTGTAATCAAAAGGAAGCCACCTGGAACTGATCTTTTCTTTTCTGACCCTCAGTAGAGCTGTACTGGACTCCATAGGCCTGATTTTCAAAAGTAAATCTTTGATGCAAGGTGCCTGCACCAAATGGGTATGATGCAAGTGACACCTTGTGTCAGTGTTTGCTGCAGTCCTGATTTTTGAATGCAGGCTGCATCAAAATTGGGATGCCTTGCACCAAAGCCACGCTGTGCCACCTTTGCCACTGAACTGCCCATGTGCCAAGTTGCAAGGGGGCTTGTACCACGGCAGGGCTGCACCATCTCCTTTTTTGCTATTTTAAAAGCACCATAATGGTCGCAACAGGGGGTTGCCCTTAGACCAGCCAAGAGGTGGTCTAAGGGCCATGCACCACTGCCAAGCCAGACAATGACTTGGGGGGGCTGCAACAAGGAATCCATTGGTAGGCAGCAGTGGCTGCATGTTAAGGGGTGCAAGTGGTGGATGAGCATGAACACCAGGCACTGCCATAGTCCCCTGGTACCAGGCCCCCCCACATGGAGTCAGTTTGCTGCTCACTGACAGTGTTGTGGTCATTTGCACCTATGAGGCAGGCGCCAGAGCTGTGTCCCCCCTAGGCCAGGTCCCAGTACCTTCCTGCCAGCCTCCTGTACCTGGTCTGATTGACTGTCTGTAGTAGCACAGGGTGTTACCTTATCACCAGCACATTGCCACCATGTCCCCATCACTCACTAGGCCATCCCCCCATGCTTCTGCTGCCACCCATCCCCTCCTGGCAGGCATATTCACCCCCTAACACCTTTGCGGTCCCTTTAGTGTTGTGCCATGAGAGGGAGTTGATGGATCCCTCCATCAAATCCTGCAGGTGTGCCAAATCTTCGATGCAACCCTGCAGCTGTGGCACCTCATGGGTCTTTGGTGCAGGGATCCCCTGTTTTATAAAATTGGCTGCAGGGTCTCTGACACACTTGAATAAGAACCTTAGATCACTGCAATTTGTGATGTTCAAGTGGCTCTTTCAAAATCAAGTGCTGTATCTTTAATTTGGTCACATAAGGTTAAAATGTCTGCAATTCCAGGGTTTGAGAGACAGCCGCCTCCTTGTGAAGGCTTTAATTGCTGCTGCTGAGAGAATGAGAAATAAGTATCTCTTGTCTGGCTTGTGGGCCCCCTTTGGGGGGAGTCCTAAGATAAAGCTCTGGAATTCAATTGGGGAGGACAGTCCTCCCATCATCTCCTGCACCAAGTTACCGGTGAAATTCCAAAACTAGTTCAGTCTAGGGCAACATCAGTAGATGTGTTGGGTGGATGCCAAACCTCTAAACTGTCTGCAACACAAATCTGTGTGGGCCATTGTCAAAATGTTTTGAGACTGTGTGGGTTAGGCAGAAGCAGGCTATAATTTCCCATTTGAATTCTCTCCATGATAATGAAGCAATGGTTTTATGTACATTAGCCCATATGTGGTCAGATCAAAAAATGACATTTTTTCTCCATTCTGGATCCTAAAGGCCATGATTTTCATGTAGATTTTTAGGTCCTGGTTGAACAGTGATAGCAGCCTATAGGAGGAACATTGTTCTTTTGGTTTGCCTTGCTTGTGGATGACAATTGTCCCTGACTCTTGTCAGGTGTCGAAGAACAGACATTCTGTTTGGCTATCTTGGAAGATTTTAAAGAGAATGGGTGTGTAAAGGTATTTAAAGGCCTTATGAAAATCAGTATTAACACCATATAGCCCAGAGGATTTGTTGCTGGCATGTACTTCAATGGCTGCCCTTACTTCTTCTTTTTAGATCAACTTTCCAGCACTATTCTATCCTTCTCTGAAAGTGTGAGCAGGTTTCATGAAAGTCTTGTCATTTCTGGAGACCTGTTCCTTATCTCTAGTTTGCATAAAGGGATGTGTAGAATTCCTTGAATGCTTCCACAATTTTCTACAGTGACCACTTTTCCCCTTGGCGCAACGCTGTGATGGATTGCCTGAACCGTGCAGTCTATGGCTTCTTTGCAAAGGTAGAAAGCCAGTAGTTTGGCTGCTTCCCCCAGCCTCATAATAGCATTGTTGGGCATAGAGCAGGGAACGTTTTGCTTGTTTATTAAGGAAGCCATTAAGGTCCCTTTCTTCCTTTTGTACTTCTTTTAATGTGTTAATGAATTACTGCACATTTTTTTTAAATGGACAGAGCTTTATAACAGTAAAGTACTATATTTATGGAAAGTATTTTAGTTAGCGTTGTTATACAGTATAATGCCTTTTAACTCTTTTTTCGAAGTTTGTATGAGACCGTTTGGATGGAAATTAAATGTTTATACCCTAAGTGTGTAATACAGCAGCAAATCGGCAATTTCGGGTAAATGCACATTTTCTCTGTGCAAAATGGGTGTGCATTTAAGCGGATTCCACAGTATGGGGGTTGCGTTGTCACTGGTGCCTTTCAGAGAGTAGGCCTCTTTAATTTATTGAGTGATGGGTTCTTTAATGTTAGTTACAATAAGGAGTGATGTGTTCATTCTCCTTAATGTCCTGCACTTGTCTGTTCATATTGCCAGGGTCATCTGAACAGGGCATGGTCTCATTGTGTGATGGAGTGGATTACACACTTCAGGACCAGATAGGCCCTTCCTTTAGGTATAAGAAATAGGTCTGTTCAGAGCCTGAAAGATTTGGTGTGAGAAGAATGTATAATCCCTCTCAATTGTAGGCAGATGCCACCACACATCTATGAATCCGATCTCTTTTGTTAGTGCTTTCAGCACCCTAGTAGGGTATTGACTGGTGTTGGAAGATGGATCAGAATGGTCTAGTATGGGTGCTAAAACAAGAATAAAAGTTGTCACACATCTCTAGTAAGTGTCTGGGGAGTAATGCAATTTTACGAAAAACTGCTTTGCAAATCTGTCCACATGTTCATTTGGAACATAAATGTTAACTAAAATAATTGGTTCCCCCCTGAATTTCCCCTTGAAATACAACTAACCTGCCTTTCCTTAACTATCTCTGTTTGTAGAGTAGTAAATGGAAGACGTTTATTAATTAAAGTTGAGGTACCTGCTTTTTTGCTATTAGGGTGGGAGGCTGCCACCACCTTACCCACCAAGCTTCTTTTCAGCGTGATGTGTTCTGAATTGAATTGATGCAGCTCCTGGACAATAGCTATATCTGTGTCTCACCCCTTTATTTCTGCCAAGACTCTGCTCCTCTTAATCGAAAAATGTATGCCCTTAACACTGTACATTTGCATGGACGCTTTCTCCAAAACATTTAGGGGTTGAAGTGGCCTGAGCCAAGGTAATGTCTTTTTAAGGTTTTGTGAAAAGATTTTAATCACTTCCAGAGTTATAAGGATTTAAAGTTTTTTTTCTGAGCATGCTCAGTCGGATTTTAGGATAACCATCTGATATGAAAGATAAAATTATCTTTCACAAGCATTTACCATTCACAAAATTAGTGAGTTATCAATTTGTAAGAAAGAAAATGTTGTTTGTGATGGCTGCCATCTAGTTTTTTTACCTGGTTAAAAAATTTAAAAACACATAAAGATACAAAATTTGAAAAAGAAAACAAAACCCCCTGAATCTTGCTAAACAGGACCTGCTAAGCAAGATTCTGTTGTTTGTTTTTTTTAAAAAATGAGCAAGACATACCTTTGTGGGACTTGTCAATGTATGTGTCATAAGCTGAGAATTTATATGTCACATTTATGTGCAACATATAAATTTACGCTACAAAGATATATGTGTCACGCATTTTAGCATTGTACTTAATTGTGCAACACTAAAATATGCAACACAATAATTAAATGTTTGTGTCTCACATACCTTTACTCATAACTTGGCCATTTTACAATATTTTAATCCCGAACTTTGAATATACTGTTTATCTGATCCTACCTTAAGAAGAAGGATGGTGTAAATCTTCAAGTACAGGCTAAAATTGGACTTCACAGTGCGATACATAAATTTACAACACATAAATTTGTGTGTTTCACTTTTTTGTGTCTCACATACGTTTACTCATAACTTGGCCATTTCACAATATTTTGGTCTCAAATGTTGAATATACTGTTTACATGACCCTGCCTCATGAGTAAAGATGATAAGAATGTTCAAGTACAGAGCAAAAGGTAATTGTGAAATGTAACACATAAATTTATGATGCACAAATATATGTGTTACACTTCTTGTGTATCATGCTTTTACTCATGCTTGGTCATTTTACAATATTTTAGTCCCAGATTTTGAATATACTGTTTATTTGACCCTACCTGATGAACAACACTGGTGGGAATTTTCAACTTCAGGTCAAAGGGGTATTTCAAAGTGTAACACACATAAATTTATGTATCACACATTTTAGTGGCTCACATACTTTTATTCAAAATTTGCATTTAAGTGTGACACTAAACTTTTGATACTAAAATCTGCAGCATGTAAACTTTAATGTTGCACATTTTAGTGTTGCACTTAAATTTATGACACTAAAATGTTCAACACTAAAATTTAATTTTTGTACCTCACATACTTTCACATATAACGTGGCTGTTTTACATTTTACCTCCAAATTTTGAAAATACTGTTTACAAGACCCTTACACATGAACAAGGATGGTGGGTATATTCAATTAGAGGCCGAAAGATGATATCACCATCACTCTGGAAAACCAGCTTTTGTGTGGGATTTAACACATTCCAGCAACAATGTCCATGACACAGTGTCAAAATAATTTTTGTGTTGCACATTTAAGTGCAACTCTAAAGTATAACAGAACAATTTGAAAAAATTAGAATTTTCTGTTCACCTCAAAAATGGAATTCTTGGGTTGCACTTAAATGTGGACTGAGTCTTGCCTTGGTGCAGGTCCTGGAGGGCCTTGTGTAACTGCATCTGCACATGCAGGTCCCAAATGAGACCTATATAAATGAGGATACAATGCCATTATCTCAAAATGAAAAGAATATTCATTGCAAAAGTCTGTGCTAATGCACGTTAGGTTTCAAGTTAATGTCACAAAAGTAGGGAAATTATGGTTTCAAACTCAAACTGCCCACCCCCAAGCAGCAAAGAACAAAACCACACAGTCCTTCATGGACAGCCACCAGCAATCGTCAGGTAAGACAAACAACATACAACTGTTTCCAGATGACACACATGCCATGCTTCCTTCATGGATTTGTATCTGTGGCATTCACACTGTAAGACATACAAACCCATTTCTGGCTACAGATAGAAATTCACAATGCTTAAATAAAAACACTACTTCTGTCTTCAGAGGTACAGGCCTTTGCAGCTATAGATACAAATGTATGATGCTAAAATCACAAGATTACAAGAGCTCTCTTGTCTACAGAAGTGGAGGCCCCTATGGGTTTGCTCTTTTGCAGCCACTGGCACTCATGTACACTTTAAGTTGTATACACACACTTCAGGCTGCAGAATCATAGGACCCTCAGGGGCCTGTACTAATGCAGCTAATGGTGTAAGATATACACACTGAGCATAGTAAAGTCAACAAACCTCTGCATCAATCAAATAAGCAAAAGAAAGAGGAGAAAGAGATTGCTATGGTTCTCAAAAGAGGTGGCTGAAAAGGTGAAGGCATACAGGGTAGCATTCGGCAGGTATAAGGAGAAGCAGAGGAAGAAGGATAGGGAGGTGTATCAAGGGAAGTACAGGGAAGCAGGGAAAGCAAGGAAAGTAGTAAGGATCACAAAGGTGCAAACTGAAGAGACAATAGCCGAGGAGGTAATGAAAAGGGACAAGACATATTTTAGATATGTAAGTGAAAACAGGGAGACATGGGGTGGGACTGAAAGGTTAAAAAAGGGAATGGGGACTGTGCAGAGGGGGACCACGAAACGTTGGACATCCTGAACAAATATGTTTTTTCAGTGTTCACAGAGGAGGAAGAAGAAGAGGGAGGAACAAAAAAGTAACAGAAGCTTTGGAGGGAGAGGGTGGACACTAGTCCTTTTTTAGATGTGAAATACCTAAAAGGACTTGTTAATCTGAAGGTGGACAAATCATTTAGGCTAGATGGGGTGGATCGAAGGGTATTGAGGGAGCTCAGGGAAATATTGGCTGCACCTCAGACAGTTATATTTAACAGCTCACTGAAACAGGAGTGGTTCTGGAGGATTGGGGTAGGGCAGATGTAGAGTCAAGCCAAAGACATGGCCAGATATTTCCCACAATTTCTGTGATATTTCTGGAGAAATCTCCTGCTTTCTGCATTTCCACAGTAGGGGCAGCAGAGAGAAACTTGTTAGAACTTTTGTGAAATATCTGGAAATATCTGGTCATGTCTGTGGCTACTATTGTAGTCCAATTACACAAAAGTGGTTGGAGGGAGAAGGCTGGCAATTATACTGTAGGCCAGCTGGCCTGATATCGGTGGTCGGAAAGTTAATGAAATCACTGCTGAAGGAAAGGCTTGTGAAAAATCTTGAAAAAAGTGGGTTACAAGACCCAAGGCAACATGGTTTCATGGGGGGGGGGGTCATATCAAATGAATCTGATTGATTTCTTTGATTGGGTGACAAAGGATTTAGATCATTGTGGAGCAGTGGAGAATGCTTACCTAGGTTTTGGTAAGGCTTTAGGCACTGTTTCACATAGGAGACTAGTCCGCCAGCTGGGTAGCTTAGGAGTGTGTCCAAAGGTTGTAAGCTAGATAAGGAATTTTTTAAGGGATAGGCAACAGAGGGTGGTGGTAAATTGAATTCATTATGAGGAAGGGAGTGTGACCAGCACAGTACTTCACTGATCACTACTAGGAACAGTCCTTTTTGATGTCTTTAAATGTGACATTGCAGGTGATCTGGAAGGGAAGATTTGCATCTTTGCTGATGACACCATGATCTACAACAGGGTGGACACTTCAGGGGGTGGGGGCGGAAAGGATGGGTAGAGATCTGGGAAAATTTGAGGAGTGGTTGAAAGTATGGTAGCTGGGTTTCAATATGAAAAAGTGCAAAATAATTCACTGAGAGAAAGGGAGGGTGATCAGTGGGGTGTGTCAGTGATCAGAGCTGGGAATGTTCCTGCTTATTGCCTTTATAAGTGACAGTGCAGAGGAGCTGAAAGGGAAGGTCTGTCTCTTTGCAGATGATGCCAAAATCTACAATAATGTGGACACTCCAATGGGGTGGAAAAGATGAACAGAGACCTGAGAAAAATAGAACCCAGCCCAGATTTCACCTTTCAGAATTACACTTTTATTTTTAAAAACCTCTTCACACTGCCATGATCCCCTCAATGTACAATGTTTCATTCACTGGGCTTCCTCGGGGGCAAGAATCTAGGCATAAACTGATGATGCAAACCATAGTTAAAATCATCATCACATTGTAACTGCCACACTGTACAGTATGTATCTTTTTACTGTATACCTTATTCCCCATATTAACACCATATCCCATTGTGCATTACACTCATACTAGTCATTCACCTTACATTTCCAAGTACTAATACACCTGCCTACAATTTTATAGTACAACATCCTGTTTCTCACTAGTGTTTCCTGGTGGTATTCTCATATTTACAAATATTATTAATTATTATTAATATTGCCTTATTATTCTATTCATGAAGAACAGTTAATGGCATCACTTTATTCTCCACAGTTTTATCCATAATTTAGAGCTGTATATGTTAAATTATTGTCTTTTTTTCAGTCAATCTTTTATATTCCACATTCCTGTGTAAATAGATTTCTTTCCTTAGCAACCTATAGATTAACAAGGAGAATGTGGTAATACTGCTCCTACTAACCATCTTTACATTTTAGTTCATACTCAACTTTAAACCATAATCCACACAGACATGGACATATTTAAAGGTGCACACCATGAATTCATTCAAAATGTCTCATCACTTTGTGTCTCTCCTTTATTATTATTATTATTATTATTTTAAACAGTGTTTTATCAAATTGCATCTCATTTCAGCCATCTGCTTACTACCACAACTTTAAGCCATAATTCCCAAAGACATGGGCATATTTAAAGGTGTTCACCATTAATTCATTCAAAATTCCTCATCACTTTATGTCTCTATTTTCTTATTATCATTTTAATAAGTGTCTTATCATATTGCATCCATCTGTTTACTAGTGTTAACATATTTTAAAAGATTTTCTATTTAGTATGGTGTGTTATATTGACATAATTATTCAAACTTTCTTATCACCTAATGTACTCAGACCATTCCACATCCTCTGACTTTGTCCTGTGTCACAGCAGTGCTCCATATTTGAAATGATAATTCTACTGTCCTCCCCTAGTCCCCCTTAATTTGTGTCAGTTTAAGCAGAATCTCATTACATTTGATCTTTTTTCACTAATTTACTAATCTCTGTTGAGACTTTTTGCATAGTTTCTATGTAACATATCTTACTTATATACACATTCAAACAGTCTCTCTTATCACCCCAAGTACTTTGCTGTTTGTTGCATCACAGCAGAACTCTGTTTGTCAAATGCTTTACTTTCTACTATTTGGTCTTTATTCACCTTAGTTACTTCAGACCTCTTAGTCTTTACTGAATATTTCCCTTTAGTTTTCCTTCAGTTACTCTGACTTTTAAACCTGAAGAAAGTGTTTTATAGTTTTAATTTACATGTTCTCATCATCTTTAAACCCATTCCCAGACTATCTGAGCATAGCAGAATGTTGTTTTTTATTCACCCTCACAGGGCCTTTATGGTTGTCACAGCTCTCACTACAAGCTCCATTGTCTACTGATATCAGCCCATTTTTATACTGCTGGGTCTGAGGGCAGAACTGAGGCAACCCCAATCACTCCCCATACATCTGCGGCTCATCATTGACATCATTGCTGGTGCCATGATTGTTAGCAGCCAGAGTTATTGCCGTCCAACAACACTAGGTGCAGAAAGACTCATGCTGGGAATGTTTCTATGTGGAATTCAAGCATGCATGGGACAGTCATAAGGCAATTCTAGGGGGTGGGGGTAAAAAGAAGTAGGCTGCTGGTTAACTAGGATCTGCAGCTTATCCAGTAGGCAGGGAGAAATGGGCAGACTGGGTGGGCCAAGCGGTCCTTATCTGCCATCAAATTCTATGTTTCTATGTTTAGTAATGCAGGGTCCTAGTCCACCTCCTTTTTGCCCTAAAACCACAGCTAATGTAAAGGGTTTTGGTATACCCACCCATCACACTACCAGTACATCAAGCTATTCCAGTCTCTCATAGTATATTGGACTTTCCAAATACATCACTCCTCACATGGTTTTATTTTAATGTTCAGGGTTATGAATGGGGATAGGGGTGTGTGTGTGGGGGGGTTGTCCTTGGGAAAGGAAGTGGGCTCCAGAAAGAGAGCCTTTGGCTCTAAAAGTTGTAAGAAAATCTATGTATCAGCTTCAAGTTTGTAATATTATAGCCTCTATTAGCAGAAAGATCAGTTCTCCTCCTTGTTGATTCCTAGCCTATTATTAGTTACATTGAGGGTTCTTTCTTCTCAACCATTTTATTCCAGTCCTTCCCCCCAACTGGGAGCTCTATCTTTTCTATTGACCAAAATCTCAGTGCTGCAATAGAGTGTCTTTCCTGATTAAAGTGTCATGCCACAGGTGACTGTTCTGAGCCTGTACTAATACAGCTCTTGTGCTCTGATATCCTTAATTTTAATGGCCTTGTTGTCTTCCCTACAAAGTATTTTGGCAGGGGTATTTTAATCCATAGATAACGTGATCAGAGTCACAGGTTAAGGGCATCTTAATTGGATATTCAGTGACCACATTCAGGTGCTTTATTTCCCATTTCTTGGATGTATTGCCACAGTAGACACATTTGTCACATGGATACATAACAGGTGTTAATGGCCCCAGAAGGAGTTAGTGCCCTTGTCTCAGATTTAATCCTTTCAATTCTGAGTGTACCAACTTGTCACATAGTGTTGTGACCTTCTTTGATGCAATTATAGACTTCTGTTCAAATTATTTTACCCCTACTGGTCTTAGGGTGTACCAGTGTGAGTAAATAATATCTCTAATATCATCCGTAAAAGCAGACAACCCACCGATAACACTATCCTCCCTTCATTAGATTTTTCTTTCCTTCTCTCTTGGTTCACATCCCCCCATTCAGATCTCCTCATAGCTTGGTAAACTGTGTTATTCTTCAATAACCAAGCTCTGAATCTATCTGAAATTCTCATACTCAGTTTTCCATTCCTCAGGGTCAATACAATTCCTCTTGATTCTCAGCATCTTATTGCCTTTAAGCTAGTAGCGTGAAGGATGGTGTTCTGGTCTGTCTCCTTCTAAAATAGTCTATTTTGTAGCCTATTGTCTCACTTGTAAATGAAAAGGTCTAGAAATGCTATTTCATTTTCACTAGCTGTCATGGTAAATGTAATATTGTCTGTGAGTATATTTAAATAAGCATAGAAACTATCCAGTTCTCCTCTGATCCCAGTCCACAATATTAGTATACTGTCAATGGACATTTTATAGTTTCTAATCTTATTATAAAAGTGGTTACAAAGAGGGTTTAGAATATACTGCTGTTTGAACTGTTCCATGTACAAGTTGGCATAGGTGAGGGCCATGGTGTTCTCTCTCACTGTACCTTTTGTTTGTTTGTTTGTAATATTTACCCTCAAATATGAAATAATTCTCATATACTATAGGACCAGACATGCCAGCTCAATCAGAGTACTGATTGGTGGTATGTTTTCTGTCTCAGTTCTTTTTAGACCTGCTTCCAAGCTATCCAGCCCTTCTTCATGAGGGTTCGAGGTATATAGGTCTTTAACATCTAAGCTGACCAGTAGGTATTCTATAGTAGTTGCTAGTTCATTTTCCTCCTCTATTAGTTTCAATATATCTCCTGAGTCTTTTAAGTAGCTAGCCATTCCCATCACTGCAGGTTTTGCAAAGTAGTTAACAAAGCTGAAGATGGGGTCTATTACCTAATCGTTTCCTGATACTATGGGACTTGCCGGCAGATTCCTAGCATCTTTGCACATCTTGGGTAGCCCATAGACCACTGGAATCTTAGGGTATTTGCTCTCTAACAGTCCCCTTTGCTACTTGTATTGATGCCCTAATTCCACCTCCATATCAAGGACCTGCTTGATACTTTCTTGCATCCTAGAGGTAGGATCTCTTGTTAGCAATTCATAGTTTTCTGCCACCATCAATATGTCCTTACACAAAGAAACATAGAACATAGAGACATACTGTAGACAATGACGGCAGAAAAAGACCAGAGGTCCATCCAGTCTGCACAAGTTCCCTATAATTCCTGGAACCTGCTGTTTCTCCATGGTACTAACCCACCCAGTCCTCTCTGTATTCTACTCCTTGGTCCTATAGACCCAGTAACCTCTATTCCCTTCATTATGTCCCAGCCCTCTTGAATCTCCTGATTTTTTTGCACTCACCACTTCAGCTAACAGACTGTTCCAAGGTTTCACCTCCCTTTCCATAAAGTAATACTTCCTCACATCTATCCTGAGCCTACCTCCTGTTAATTTTGGTTCTACCTAATCTTGGCACCGTGTTTAGGGCACTGCATCAAGACAACACCAGATTTTGGCAACTGTCATTTAGAGTGACCGGTGTGTTGTGCCCCCCACACCCCACCCTTACTAAATATACTAACTCTGGAGGGTGGACCTTGTGGAGGGGGGGAACAGTGATGTCGCTCTAATGACAGTCACTGAAATCTGGTGTTGCCTTGATGTGGCACCCTAAATGCGATACCCTTGCAGCTAGTTACTGTTAATTTCCATTTGTGTCCATGTGACCGCAAATTGGTATTCAGGCTAAATAGTTACCTGCAGTTCAATTTGTTAATTCATTTAATGAACTTGAAGGTCTCTATCATATATCCCCTCTCCCTTCTGATTTTCAGTGAGTATATATTTAGTGCCTTGAGGCACTCCTCATAGGATTTGCCCTGCTGCCCATGAATCATTTCTGTTACTCTGTGCTGCACTGTCTCCAACCTATCCTTATCCTTTCTGAAGTGAAGACTACAGAACTGGGTGCAGTACTCTAGGTGAGTCCTCACCAGGGATCTGTAAAGGGGAAGTATTACAACCTTTCTTCTGCTATCAATACTTCTCCCAATACATCCCAACATCCTGTTAACCTTGCTATAGGCCTTGTTGCACCGACACAATTGCTTAAGTAAGTTCCTAATGATAACTACCAGATCCCATTCCTCAGCTATAGTGATAAGTCTCTCTCCTACCATCCAGAACTCTGTCTTAGGATTCTTTTTCCCTAGGTGCAGTAGCTTGCACTTTCTAGCATTGAAATTTAACTGCCAGACCTTTGACCACCCCTCTAGCTTTTATTTATTTTATTTATTTATTTATTAAAATCTTTCACCAGGAAGGCACACTGAGCAACAGGTTGCTCATCTCCCAGTGCTACGGGGGGAGGGGTACAATAGAGCTGAGACATTTTATGTTCAAGTTACAAAGATCAACATAGCATACAATTAATTAAGGCAGTTGTTACAAACAGTGTTGCATACATATGTAATTTGTGAGAATAATTAATAAGTGCAATGGTGAAAGTGAACAAATGCTATTGTGAAATAAGGGTTGAAGGAGAGAGAGAGGATGAGATGATAGATAGTGTAGAGTCATGTCCTGGAAAGACCCCTTCAGGATGTGGGAAATCCTGCAAGGGGACAGGGACTGGAGTAGGGATTAGAGAGAGACAGAGAGAGAGAGAAAGAGAGAGAGGAAGTAAGTGTGACTAACACCTAGGAGGGGAAATAAGGCCTGACCCAAAAAGAGAACCCTTCAGGATGCGATGAACCCTGCAAGAGGGCATTGAAGTTCAGGTGACAGTAAACCCTCCTGCTGTTAGGCATTGTAGTTATAGAGGGATCATGAGAGGGAGGGGAGAGGATGAGAAATAACACCCTGGTGAGGATGAGGCCTAATCGAAGAAACCCTCCAGGATGCTGGGGACCCTGCAAGGGGACCTGGAAGGCCAAGGATAGGTAGATGGGGGAAGAGAAGATGGCAAGCCAAGGCACTATAGGACCCCTTCAGGATGGTGAGAACCCTGCAAGGGGAGTGTGAAGGCTAGGGAAAAAGGGGGAGAGAGAGTAGGGGAAGGGAGAGCAGTATAAGAACTAGCACCTAATAGAACCTAGGAGGGGCTAGGGTCAGCAGAGAGTAGAGTCGATAGAGGTAGTGGGTAAATTTCAAAGGGGGATGAACTGTAAGGAGCAAGATGAAGGAAATTAAGGCGGGTCATAACAGGAACAGTTACGTGCAAGACAGTTGGAAAGGGCAGTGCTGATGGAATAGAGAGAAGAGGAGTGTCACATTTGGGGATGTAGAGGGTTCCATATTTTAGGGAAATGGTGAGAGTACCCAGACTAGCTGGAGAGGGTGGAACGGTGGGGACAGTTAGTGTGTGAGTGTCAGTAGATCTGAGGGAGTGGGAAGGAGGGGGGGGGTGTTATAAATGAGGGTGAGAGGTAGGAAGGGAGTTCACCCAGCCAGTATTTAGTGATGAATTTAGCACAGTGTGAGAGGCATCTATTTGTAAGGGAGGGGAAGGAAAGGGATTCACAGAGGTTACAGTGGTGGGTGCGAGAGGCAGCATCAAAGGCAAAGCGGCAGAAGGAGTTGAAGAGAGTGTCCAGTCTGGTCAGGGAGGACTTAAGAGCAGCACCATAGACTTTGTTGCAATAGTCAAAAATTGGGAGGATCATCTTCTGGACAAGCTCACGCCTAGTCACAGGAGGGATGCAACTGCAGTTCCTGAACAAGGCACCGAGCTTGGGGCACATTTTTTTCTCAATGGTGTCAATGTGTCCAGAGAAGCTGATTTGTTGGTCCCATCATGAGTGCGGAAAGTGGGCAAGTAGGGAAGCCTAGAGAGTCTCTGCCTTGTGCCAGAGGTCATGGAGACTTTCCTCTTGGCATTGAGGAATAACTGTTTTCAAACCAGAGCTGGACCTTGCTAAAGTTGTGCTGCAAGCTGGATGTAACCTCAGCTGGGCTTGAGCCAGATGCATAGAGGACAGTATCATCAGCATACATGTGAATGGCAGAGGAGGGGGAGCAGACAGATGGCAGATTGTTTGTAGGTCTTTCTGCATTTCCCTGATTACCTTGTCAGAATCCACTCTCCCACATAGTTTTTTGTCATCTGTGAAGAGACACAACTTGCCTTGGGTTTCTTCACCATTGTCACTAATGAACATGTTGAAGAGGACTGGACACCTGACCGATCCCTGTGGAACCCCATTCATAACCTCCCTCTCCTCTGATTTAACCGAAGTGACCACCACCCTCTGTTGCTTCTCCTCTAGCTGGTTACCCATCCAGTTCACTATGGGTTTAGCTGCACCCAGGTTTTCCATCTTCTTGAACAATCGTCTGTGAGGTATCAAATCAAAATCCTTGCTGAAGTCAAAGTACAGCAGATACAAAGAGTGGCTCTTGTAGAATTCCTTTGTCACTCAGTCAAAGAAAACTATCAGGTTAGTCTGAAAAGATCTTCCTGCCACAAAACCAGGCTGTTTACTATCCTGGAACCTGTTGCTCTTCAGGTAGTCTATCAGGTTCCTATTTGATCAGTGACTCCATCAGCTTCCCTACTATAGCAGTTAGACTGACAGGCATGTAGTTCCCTGATTGCTCCTTATCCCCCCCACACCCTTTATGAAGCTGTACAATGTCTGCCACATTCCAATCCCTTGGAACTTCCCCAGACCTAAGTGAGCTGTTGAAAAGTGATACCAGTGGTTCAGCCAGCTCCACTGTTAATTCTCTGAGTATCCTTGGATGCAACCAATCTGGTCCTGGGGCCTTATCTATCTTAAGTGTAGCCACCTCTTTCAGAACCCTTTCTCTAGTAAACAATGGCTGTCTCATTTCTGGGATTCCCTTAGTGGCTGCTTTGATGCCTCTATCTGACATGGACACACTGTCCTCCTTAGTGAAAACTGAGCAAAAGTAGTAATTTAAGATGGTGGCCTTTTGCCCATCCTCCTCTGTCACCCTACCCCCTCAACTAGCCCTCAACCATCCTAAATGACTACTTTTGCTCAGTTTTCACTAAGTATCCTTAGTTTCCTCGGATGCAACCCACCCTTTTTCCTTTTTTCACTAATATATCTGAAAAACTGTTTTTTCTCCGTTCTTGACACTCTCCACGATACACAGCTCTGTGTCTGCTTTGGCCTCCCTAATGGCCCTCTTTGCTCCCTATTTTTCTGTAGATGATCCTCCCATTCTACCTCTCCCTACTTTTTCTTGTATTTAAAGAAGGCCTTCTTTTTGTCCCTTATCACTTCTCTGACTTTTACTGAGAACCATAGTGGTCTCTTAAACCTGTTTTGCTTTGCCACTGTTCTGATGCATACTTTAGATGCCTCAAGGATGGCTCACTTAAATACCCCCATCTCTCCTCCACCCTACCTATGTCCTCCACACCAACTTACTTATTCCTTACCAATTCTCTCATCCTATTGAAGTCAGCCCTTCTAAAGTCAAGGTCTTCAGTTCTTGATTGTGGCTTGCTGGACCCTAGGGCCAATTATAACCAGAGTTATGGTCACTGTTGCCCAGCGGCCCCCCCCCCACCAGATCTGAGTTGGTGCGCACCACATCAAAGGCTGTGGTCTACCTGGTGGGTTCCTTAACTAGCTGCACCAGTAGACAGTCTTGGAAGGCATTCAGCAAGGTCTGACTCCAGGCACTCTTGGTCACTGGGACCTCCCAATCAATATCTGGCAGGTACAGGTCTCCTAACACTACTACTTCCCCCCCTTTGCTACCCCTCTTTCAAGTTCATCTATGATTTCTCTGTCCCTTTCCTCCCCTTGCCTTGGAGGTCTATATATCACCCCCAAGCACACTTTCCTGCCTGAGGCTGCCGTGAGTTACACCCATACTGACTCAACCTCACCACTGCTACCCCTAATGTACCCATCTTCTACCACCTCGATGCCTTCCTTGACAAAAAGGGCAACTCTTCCCCCTTCTATCAGTTCCTCTATCCCTACTGAGCAGTGAATACCCAGTGACTGTCATCTCCCAGTCATTATTATTTGTAGCCCACATTTCCATGATGACATGGACATGGAAGGATACAGTAGTAGCCAGAGACATTGCCAGCTATTTCCCAAAATTTATGTGATATTTCTAAAGAAATCTTCTACTTTCTGCATTTCCACAGTAGGGGCAGCAGAGAGAAAGTCTTTAGAAATTTCATGAAATATCTGGAAATAGCTGGCAATGTCTGTGGCTACTACTGTAAGCCTCCCTTTACATATCAACAGTTGCTCCCTCCTTGTCTGCTAGCTTAATGATAATACTCTCATCCTCTTCAAGGCCCTTTAATGCTAAAGATTGTTCTCTTATTAAATTGTTTTGTGGTTTTGGTCTGTTAAGTCTTCTCAACAATCAGTCCACATCTGTAAGTACTGAGGTTATATAGGCATTGACATTGTGGTTTCATCCCCTCTGGGAGTAATAATTGGATCAATGTCCAAATCATGTTTAATCTCCCTAATTTGGGGATCTTGTGGGGGTTCTAAATGAAACTGCTCTTTGAGCCTTATGTTCCTAAAAAAATGATGTAAATCAGCTATAAGTTAAAAACAATGCTGAGGATGCTGGTATGGACAAAAGGATAGTCCTTTGCTAAGATCTGTCATCTAAATCTGCATTAAAAATGCACCTGTTCAGTTTTGCATTTCCTGAGTATTGATTTTCTGAGATTTTATACTTGTATTTTAAGATAGCTGATTTTATTCCTGATTTTATTGTGCTGTATTTGTGCAGGTGCTTTGATACCCTGTGAAAAGCACCTTTTTATAAATAAACTCTAATTTGATCTGATTTGATCTCTGTCTCTGTTATTTCTCTTTTGCTAAGATTGAAAATGGCTATTTCCTTCTCCCCCCTGTAACCTGTTCCCCCTCTGCTCCAGACCCCCCCGCACCTCTGCCTCTGCTTCGCCCTCATCCTCTTGGCCCTGCCCTTGGAGGAAGATATGCTTCTTGGGCTGACTCTTGAACCAGTCTCTGTGCTCAGGTATAGTATCTTGGTGCCTTTTATTCTGCATGGTTCCTGATTCTCCTCTTCCTCAGTATTCCATCTGTCTAAAAAAACTTGTAAATTTATGGGTGGTCTGACAGGGGTCTATCAGTTTTACTACTGCAACTATTGTTAAAACTGTCTGATTCTGTTTCCCCCACCTATGTTGCTATATCTGAGGTAGAGCTTCCAGTTAAAGACCCTATTTAATCTATAGTCATTTGTGTCCATTTTGAATTTCCTTATTTTCATGTTTTTAACTATTCCTCGAATTGATCCAACCTTCTCTTTATATCATCTAATGCTTTTTTAAACATTTCCTCCTCAGTTTTAAGCTTCAGTTGGTCCTGTATTTTATTTATCTCTTCAGTAAGACTACATCTGGCCTCAAGTACAACTTCCACCAGAGTGTACATAAAATCTACTGAGCATCTGTTTTTAATGCCCTCCCAGTGTTTATCAAGTGTCTTGGATTCTACCCCAAGGTTAGCTTCTACTAATACTCTTAGTCCTCTTGGAATACACTTATAATGAAGGTACTGGCCTAGGTGATTCCATGCCACTCCAAATTTGTATCTTTTTTTCTTGAGTTGTTCTAGTTTTAGCTGCAACTCCCCATCTGATGTTCCCACCTCTAAATTCGTATCTGCCCTAATGGCAGTGAACATTTTTTTGTTCTGCTTTGCTGAAGCCAAATGTATACTGCTTGGTCTCTAGACCAATGCCAATTTTTGCAAAACTATCCATACCTAGACAATGTTGAGCAAAGAAGAACAGAACAGAACAAATTGTTCAAACAAGTACCTTCTTAGTAGTCCTTCTGTTAATGTCAATATTTCAACACACTTGGGTACTGGTGAAATAGTAGGAAGTTAATGTATATGCAAGTCAATTTGCTTCTGCTCAAACAAGCTTCCACACTTGATTCGTTCTCATAAAGAGTCCAGGAATCCATTCACCTTAAAGAAGCATTCCACTGTGCCTCAAGATTTTCCTGTGCAAACCAGAGATGTAGTGGGTTTCCTCCCAAAATATTGTTCCTACTCATTCTTCTTGGGCTTGGACAAGCAGATAAGTCCAAACAGAAAAACAGAAACCAGCCCAGATTTTGCCTTTCAAGGTTACACTTTTATTTTCAAAAACCTCTTCACACTGCCATGATTCCCTTAACGCCCAATGTTTTGCCCATTGGGCTTCCTTTTTTTATTTTTTTTTTATTTTATTGAAATCTAGGATTACAAATACCTTTGAGCAGGAACTGCTCATTTACAAAGGTTCCACGTCGAAGGAATGGGGGGTATACATACAGGCAAAGGTCAACATAATAATACATAGTTACACAATAAAAAGAAGTAAGAGATTGAGGCTTAGGAATTTCCAGTAATTCAAAATGTGCCAAATGTTAGGTAGCATGACATACTAGCCAAGGGAAATCTTAGAAATAAGTACTGCAGGTAAGAGGGAAGGGGGTATGCAGGCAGGAAGGCCATTGTCGGAGGGTAGAGGGTGAGGGTAAGAGCTCTAAAGGGAAGGAAGGGGAGGGATAAAAGTCAGAAAATGCCTGGGGAAGAGGAAAGGGAGAGGGGGCAAAGGGGTCAGCAGGTAGAAGGGGCAAGGCAGGGAGAGGTAGCTGTCAAGACTGAAGTGGAGGGCGGTGAGCGGTAGGCTCCTGATTAGGAGAGGTAGTCACAATGACTAGTTGAAATGAGATGAAGTCAGAGTTGTCTCTTAAAAGAGCCAAGAGCAGCAGCAGTAAGAGTTTCTTTGTTGAGAGTATTGTACCACTGCGGTGCTCTGTGGGCAAAGGTCCTCTGGCCCATGGTAGTCCGGCATCTGGGGACAAGGAAGGTTAATTGTTGTGAATTTCTAGTTCGCTGGGTGCTGTGGTGGTCAATGGGGGCAAGGATCTAGGTGAAAACTGATGACACAAATCACAATTAAAATCATCATCACATTGTAACTGCTACACTATATGTATCTTTTTACTGTATACCTTATTCCCCATATTAACACCATATGCCATCATACATTACAATCATACTAATCATTCACCTTACATAGAAAATGTAGAGAAAGATCCCACCATTGCTTTTCCAAGACTTCAGAGACCAAAAGCCCTAATGTTTGTTCCTTTTGCTGTTTGGGGGGTGGTGATGGGGAATTAGGACTGGAAACCCTAATTCCGCATTTCCCTGCTTTTGTGGTATTAAGTTCTGTTAACTGGTGCATTAACAAAGTTTTTTGAAAATAATTTCCTTTCTTTTTTAGATAGTAGAATCATATCTTAACAGACACAGAAACCCTGTGCCAGGAGAAGACTTCTGCCACCTACAGAAGTGCAATGATGGATGTAAAGAATTAATGGGGCTGTCTAGTGGGCTTTGGAAGTGCAGGGCCCTGTGGTCCCTGGGCTTCCATGTGGCTGTATATACAGAGGTACAGGGCAAGCAGTGCATCTGTTAGCCAATGCACAGGGCCCTCTGCCATCTACAGGTGGAGAGGTGCAGGACCCTATGCCAAGAGGACAGTTGTTTTCACTATATGGTCCCTAGGCCCATGTGGAAAACCCTGTACTTTTTATTCCCTGGCTGCATCATATAACAGCACCATTCCCCCACCTGCACCCCCTCCAGCTGGGTTACTGAGCTCACCACTAAACTCAGCTCACTGACATGGGATCACAAAGAATACCCAAAGTTTAACAATTACATTTTTTTTTATTTTGACCCCAAATTTTCAATCTAGTCTTTTTATGATTCACCTTATAAACATGATGTGTACCATTTATAGTATATTTGCCAACATGTCATTTTGCACCAGAAGTACGAAAATACATTTTATCCAGGATTTAAAAAATGACAAGTGTCACTTTCAGGAGGTAGCGTGGAAAAATGGCTATAGTATGTTGCAAGTTTGGAGTCAAAATATTAAAAGTTAGTAAAGTTCTGAGTGAGCCATGAAATACTGTAATTTTCACTCATAACTTGGGCACTTTACTATATGTGTACACCAAATTTTCAACATATCCTTCTTATTACCCCACCTCATGAACCTATTTTCAAATCCCTGCTAAAACATCATTCCATGCCATTGAAACGTCATTCCATGCCACAGGTGCAAACACAAATTTTGGCCAGGATTTGAAAAATAACAGCTAACACATTCATAAGCTGGTATGAAAAAAAGGTGATGGTGATGTGAAAATTTGGGGTAAGAATATTTAAAATGATCAAAGTTATGAGCAATCATAGACAAATTTCAATGTAATGTATGTGCATAACTTTGCCATTTTTACATATTTTACCTATTGTGATCCCAAATTTTCAACATAGCCTTCTTATGTCCCTTCCTCTTGAACTAGGGTGGTGCAAATGTTCAAATCCTGCCAGAAAGGTGATTTTGCAACTCAACCTTGAAATCAAATTTCAGACCTGATTTTGCATAATTCCACCACTATTGGTCATGAGGTGGGGTCCCAAAAAAGGCCATGTTGAAAATGTGGGGTCAAAGTATGCAAAAATGACAAAGTTATGCATAAAAGTTAAAAATCCCATTGGAATACATTGATCACTTACTTTAGTTTCTCATATTGCAGTTGGCGGTTCCAGCACCAAGACATGTCTTCAATCAGAAAGTAAGTCTTCTCTCTGGGGCATGTTCAGGTGAGTGAGGGTGTATGGAGAGTGTACGGGGGTGTGGGGTGTTGGGTACTGAGTAGGAGGTCAGGGTGGGGCGGGGGTCAAATCAGCGAGGGATTCTTTTCTTGTTTGCAGTTAAAAGAAAAACACTGAGGGATGGTTTTCTTTATTTCAGCTGACAATGAACTTTGACAAATGGGGGTGTATGACCTGGAGTGGAGGGGGTTTCACAGAAGAAGTTCTGGTGTGGGCACGCTTGTCCACTAATATAGTAAAGAAAAGTTGGGAAAGATGAACCACCTAGAGAGAAAGGGGGGAAGAAAGAAATGGTAGCAGGGGTGGGCACCCTGGTCCTCTTAATAAAAATATAGCTATATAGCTAATTAGCTAGCTGGCTAGCTAGATGGAGAGAGGAAGAGAGACACAGAGACAGACAGAACAGGGGATTGGCCACTCATTGCTCTCACTGCAGCCCACAGCATGACTTCCAGCTGCACCTGCTGAACTCAAGAAAGTCCTGCTGTTCTCATACAGAGAATGTGGGTGAACAGCTCCACTCAGTAAGCTGGACACCCTGGATTTTGGTGTGCCCAGAAAAGGTGTTTCTGGCAATTTTTTTAAAAAACAAACATCAGAATTTCACTAAATGGATCCCGTTTAGCTAGGTGCTGTTTGTTTTTAAATAGATCAGTTTTATGTATTTTCAATGTTTGTGAGTTTAGAAGAAGAAAAAAATGGTGGCTCTCGCAACCGGTATTTGTTTCAGCAAGAGAGGTAAAATCATGAAAATAAGCACTTGTGAAAGTTTTTTTTTACCAGTTGAACTTGAATATTAACTCAGAAATCATTATAGCTCTAAAATGGTATTACATTTTTTCACCAAACTTTCGCAAGACACACCCTTGGCACATGGATTATATGGATTTCTACTGAATTGTGGATTGTAAATGAAACTTTAGATAATAATGTTTAAATTCAGGAGCACCTTGTAAATAGGACTCTGTCCTAAAGGTGTATTATTTGTCATCTGATCCTGTATAAAAATAAAGATTTTACTGCTATTACAACTACTACTACTACTGCTAATACTACATGCCCCTTCAGACCTGAACATTTCAGGTAAAAATTCCACACTGTCTATGCTGTTGGTGAGAGCAAAAAATTTGAATGTTAAGTATAGGCTTTTTTTGTTCTTTTTTTTAATTTTTAATGCTACTTATCTCGAAAACCATATAAGATGCCATCACAAAACTTTTCACATCTTGACACTCTGACAGCCTGACCACACACGCCAAAATATGGGCTATTTATCAAATGACACCAAAGTTATTAAGGTGCAAAATTTGGGGGTTAACATTGAACAACCTATTCAACCCTAACAATTGGGGCCCTATCATGCCCCTATAACATTTTCAACATATGTTTTAGGATAATTGCCCAGATAAAAAGTAATATCTTGGGATTCTTTGAAAGATAATTATATCTTCCCATTAAGCTGCACAGATAAAAAGTAATATCTGGGGGCTACTCAGGAAGATAATAATATCTTCCTATTATGCCATACATCACCATATCTTCTTGTGTTGCCACACATCACACTCATGAAAATTCCAAGTTCAGCAGAACTGCTGACTGCATGTTGGCACTGCACACATATCACTGCTGCTACTACTTCTTAAATGTGACACTTTCTAGGTGTTTTACTGTACGGTAAGTTAATCTGTTTCGGCATTCTTCCTGTGTTTGCTTAACTTACTTATAATTTCAAACATGAAACTGCACACTTTTTTCCAACTGCCAGTACATTGAAAAACAGCTGTATCACAGATCATACATGCAGTTCACAGCATGTACAGACTCGTGTTTCTCTAGCTCAGTGCATCCTTCAATAACAGAGCGAGTGGATACTGACAGGGAAGACTACACCTACACCTCCAAAAAATGCTACAGAGACCATTGGATTCAGTACACAGTAAAATGACCTGGAACTGACGTTTCATTTAAAATAGCTGAATAAACACAACTCATTAACAGTGTTTTCCATGTACCAGTATGTGGGGCTAGAAATTTTTTTTTTTTAGCAAAAATGGCAGCTAGGGATTTTGGCAGTTTGTTGCTCTGACAGCCTGACCACACATGTCAAATTTTGGGCTATTTTATCAAATGACACCAATGTTATTAAGGTGCAAAAACTTGGGGTTAACATTGAACAACCTACTCAACTCTAACTATTGGGGCGCTACTGTGCCCCTATAACATATACAACATATGTTTTAGAATAATTGCCCAGATAAAAAGCAATATCTTGGGTTACTGTGAGAGATAATTATACATATAATAATTATACTATTAAGCTAACCAGATATAAAGTAATATCTTAAGCTACTGTGAATGATAATAATATCTTCCTATTACACCATACGTCACCATGATATCTTGCCTCTTTCACTCTCCAGCTAGAGCAAGGCTTGTTCAGCCCTCAGGAGCTGTTCCCCCACCTGATCGTCTGCTGAGTGAAGGTATGGCCCCTGGACAATTGCTAAGGATCCACCACTGCCTTTGTTAAACTTTTTAAACTTGGCGCCTTTTTTCTGATACAGTGCTCCCAGCAATGTGGAACTCCGTGTCCTGCTTAAGCAGCAATGGAGCTCCTAATTCAAGACACAGTGCCCCTCTGAGTCTCTTAGAGAATTCATGAGACAAATTTAATCTTTCTAAACATCATTTCAGAGCTCTCATCCATGACCGTGCTCCCCTGAGCTTCTGGCAAAGTAAACCTGATAACTCTCTGATACAGTCTGACTGTTTCTGGGGCTACAATTAATGAAGATTTAGACCAGGATTTATTTCATAATACTTGCAGTCAGAGTGGAGCCTGAAAAGCCTTAATTATTAGGCATTTCTAAGCATTTTCTGCCTTCATGCAATCGGGCTTTCAGCCCCTGCTGCTATTAATTTGTGCTGCTTCGGCTTCTCTAATGCTGCACTCCCAGCTACATATTTCATATACTGCGAAAACACTGTTCTTGCTGCATGTTTAAAGTTTTACGTATGTATAGCTCTTACAGTGAGGTAACCGAATTGTATCGTATTTTTTGAACATTCACTAAAGTCAGTATTTTGCAGTTCATTTGCTCAATAACTATCTGCCTGCTCTGTACATCTACATTTTTTGATTTATGTCTGCTCCCTTTTCCACTCCCCTGTCTGTCCCCTCCTTCTGTCCCCTACTGTTGTTAATTTGAATTTGAATTCACATCCCCCTAGCCTATTTTAACCACTATGCCATCCTCTTTTCTCTCTCTTTAGGCACTCCGGCTAGATCAGGGCTTGTTCAGCCCTCAGGAGCTGCTCCCCCACCTGATCATCTGCTCAGTGAAGGTATGACTCCTGAACAACTGCTGAGGATCTGCCACTGCCTTTGTTAAACTTTTTAAACTTGGCACCTTTTATCTGATACAGTGCTCCCAGCAACATGGATCTCCATGTCCTGCTTAAGTGGCAACGAAGCTCCTAATTCGAGCCACAGTGCCCATCTGAGTCTCTTACTGGCTGAGTTAAGGCATTTTCATTAGGTCAGCAGAGAATTCATGAGACAAATTTAATCTTTCTAAACATCATTTCAGAGCTCTCATCCATGACCTTGCTACCCGGAGCCTCTGGCAAAGTAAACCTGATAACTCTCTGATACAGTGTGACTGTTTCTGGGACCACAATTAAGGAAGATTTAGACTGGGATTTTTTTTGAATACTTGCAGTCAGAGTGGAGCCTGAAATGCTTTAATTATTAGGCATTCTTAAGCATTTTCTGCATTCTTGCAAATGGGCTTTCAACCCCTGCTGCTGTTAATTTGTGCTGCTCAGCTTCTCTAACTCTACACTCCCAGCTACATATTTTGTCCCGCCCACTCACACCAACCCTAACATCTATTAAATATCCCTCCTTCCCCCACATAGTACACCCACATACTTCCTTCCCCCTCAAGTAACTCCTACTTTCTGTTTTCTCTATTAAAGTGATTCAGTATGTCTCCTTTCTTTTCCATATCTCCTACCTTGTAGTGACTACTTTGTTTTCTCTCTTAAAGTGATATGTCTTCTTTCTTTTCCATTTCTTTTACCTTGTAGTGACTATTCCACCTTCAGTCCAGGTTTTCTCTGTCCCTGCACACCAGTTTTCCATCTCCCCTGCACTACCAATAAAGCCTTACCCTTTCCTTCTAGCTCTGATTCATTCTTTTCTCTCCTCCTCCACTTTCCCTTTCTAGCTGTTGAAGCTCAATCTCCAGAATGGCCAATATTGATGTACTATTTGCTAGATGGCTGCTTTTGCTAATGCTCCTTCCTCTTTTTGATCTCCCTTAGGATCTTGGGACCACTCTGGACTTGCCTCCCTTAGAGTGCTGCTACCCACACATCTATTGTACCACTACCTTTCCTTTTATAATTGTCTCCTTTCTTTCATTGTCCTCTGCTGACTTATTTGAACTGGGAAACATGTATGACAGATATCTGCTGGCTGTCCCCACTCGCACTCTTTCACACTTCTTCAGTATCAAAAAAAAAAAAATCTCCTTTCACCAACTTCAGAGAAGACAATCAAAGCACAGCAACAAGCAATTAAGAGAGAACCTCTGCAGGCTTGCACTGTTGCTTTTACTGCTTTCTGGAAATATCCATCCCAACCCTGGCCCATAATTAGGTGCCACTTCTCCAAGACAAACAACTGGGTCTCTCACAGTCACATCAATTAACACATGCATAAAGTCGACTTCCTGAATGCATGGGTCCAACATCATAATCCAGATATAATCTCTGTGGTTGAGACATGGCTCTTCCCCAACATAGCAGATGTCTCTGTTTCCCTTCCAGGCTATACTGTCTTTAGAAAAGATTGCTTAATGAGGTGAGGTGGAGGGTGTGCAATTTACCTAGGAGACTATCTCCAGGGTTTTGTCCAGCATCTGCCCAGTTTGGGTGACCCAGTTCAAGAACTAGCAATAAAAGTACTCCTTGGTGCTCATAATAAAACCGTTACAGTCATGTCAGTCTATATTCCCCTTAGATATAAGTCTACTGTTTTTTTGGCTTTGATGGATTAATGAAATGCTTAGATTCAATGAGCCTCAACAAGGAAACTATACTCCTCAGGCACTTTAATGCTGACTGGTTATCCCACGAAGCCAAGGCCTTTAAAGATGCAGTCACAGATATTCACTTCTCTAAACTGGTCGACACACCTATTAGGGTTAACTACACTACTGGCACCAGCACCCCACTGGATTGGGTACTGACTAACCACCCCAGTCATTTATCAGGGATCACTGTCCTCCCTGATGCACTTAGCGACCACTAACCGGTACTGGTCAAGGGGTCCAATAATTACATTAAGCCCCATGTGAGAATTGTCGCTAACAGGGTTTGCATATGGGACCACCTTGAATTACTAAAAGTGGATCTTTGCCATCAAGATTGGTCCCTTGTATTGAATTCATGCAATGCTGACTCTACTCTTGAACATTTAATTTGCCATTTTAATGAAATTATTGATTGGCATGCCCCATTGAAAATGCAGAAAGTCAAGGGCCACTGCAACCTTCGGTTCTTTCCTGACCTTCTTGACTTGCTAAAATCACAGGACTGCCTATGGATGAGGGCATGTGCCTTTGGTAAGCAGACTGACATGCAAAGCTATATGAAAGCAAGGAATGACTGCACTCGGGTAATATGTGCTGCAAAAAAACAATACTATAAGGAAGTCCTCTCTAATACATGGAGTGATAGCAGAAAATTCTGGAGCAACTTAAAGGAAGTAATGGAAAAAACTGCAAATCTGTCCCCACAATGCATAATATTGATGGTGTACCCACCCTGGATCCCAAAACAATTGCTCACTCATTCAACAGTGCCTTCACTGAATTGAGTGGGGTACTTCCCCCAGACTTCTTCTGCCTGCCCAGATCTGCTGTTGCTAGAGAGATTAGTATCCTGACCTCTTCCTACCAACCATTCGATTTCAAAACCATCACAACCAAGAAAGCTTGTAAATACCTTCTAAAGGTTCTGGGTAAATCTAGGTACAGTAGTGACACCCTGGACCTGAAATTCGTTCAACTGACCTTGGATGAAATACTGACTCCACTGACATATATTTTCAACACCTCTCTCAGGTACTCATACTTCCTCGAAAAGTGGAAGGCTGTGTTAGTGACACCAGTCTTTAAGAATGGTGATTGTACACTTACTGGGAACCATCTCCCAATTTCTATTCTTCCACCACTCTCTAAAGCACTTAAGAGAAAATAGTTGTGGATCAGCTTGGAGAATACCTGGAAAAGTACCAGCTGCAATGTCCACAGCAACACGGTTTTCAGAAGGGCCACAGTACCAGAACAGCGCTGCTTGAATTTACAGGCTACATAAACAATTCCCTTGACCAAGGTCTCCTTTATCGACTTATCAAAAGTGTTTGACACAGTCAACCATGAACTACTAATCAAACAGCTTGACCTCATTGGTCTCTCTCCAGACACTATGGCATGGTTCATCAGCTACTTGCAGAAGAGGTCTCAACAAGTAAAGATTGACACTAGCCTATCCCAAAGTCAACAGGTCATCTCAGGGGTACCACAGGGGGTCCATTCTTGGTCCGCTCTTATTCAGCATTTTTCTAAACCAGCTCCCATCTGCCTGCCAAGCTTGTCTACTGCTATATGCCAATGAAACTGTTCTGTTCGTCAGTGATGCAAACCGCCCTCACCCTTGAATGCAAATGCCAGACCAACTTCTCCACTGTTGAAAGATGAATTAAAGACCAGAAAGCAAAAACAATGATGTTCTCTACTGCCCAAAGCTGGTACAGAATACACCCTCTTCTCATCACTAATGAGGTGGGCTGACCACTGGAGCTTGCACAACA
The DNA here is from genome assembly GCA_016271365.2 of Neoceratodus forsteri. Lineage (NCBI taxonomy): Eukaryota > Metazoa > Chordata > Ceratodontiformes > Ceratodontidae > Neoceratodus > Neoceratodus forsteri. The sequence goes on along the minus strand of CM057452.1, from coordinate 875,338,802 downwards.
TTTTCAAATATCTGTGGATTGAGCTGGATAGCACCATGTCTTTCGACCACCATATAGATAACGTCACAAAGGCTGTAAATATATGCATTGGACTGCTACACAGGCACAAGCACAGTCTAACCCCTGAGGCTCTCAAGCTAGCTGTGCAAAGCTCCCTGGTTACCCTCATTGACTACAGGCTGGTAATATATGGTTCAGCTACAAATACTGCTCTTCACCGAATAAAAGTAGTATTAAATAAAGCCTGTCATCTTGTTACAGGTGCCACAAGCATGATGCACACATGTGACCTCTATACTCAGACTACTTGCTTCAGTTCTCTGGGAGACTTCTCTACCAGTACTGCATACTGGCGAAAAAAGTTAGTCTGGGCCTGACTCTGCTCTGCTCCTTCTGTCACATTTAGCCTCTGGTCTATTGCCTGTCATCTCTCCTCCACCTCTAGTTTATTTTTCTCTTATCTTCTCTCTGCTGTGCTGTATCCTTGTATTAGCACCTAAGTTATTGAACCTGACTCCAGCTATTTGGCACAGCCTTTGTATATTACCAAAGCTAACTTAACTGACTCTGGCTATTCGTGCATAGCCTATGACCTGTACAAAGACTGTGACTTTCGTTCTTATAACCATTCCTGTACAATTGTGTTGTTATTGCTTTTGTTTAATGTTTTTATTCTTTGTTTGCCATGATGTGGAACCTATTTAATGAGCTTATCCTCAAAGATGTTAATCCTAGATTTCAGTAAATAAAATTCCAAGTTCAGCTGAACTGCCGACTGCATGTTGGCACTGTGCACCTATCACTGCTGCTACTACCTCTTGAATGTGACACCATTCTAGGTGTTTTACTGTATGATAAGTTAATCTATTTTGGCATTCTTCCTGTGCTAGCTTAACTTATTTACACTTTCAAACATCAAACTGCACTATTTTATTCAACTGTCAGTGCATTGCCAAGCAGCTGTATCACAGAGCATACAAGTGGTTCACAGCATGTACTGGTTTACATTTCTCCCGCTCAGTGCATCCTTCAATATCAGAGTGAGCAGAGACAGACAGGGTAAACTATACCTACCCTCCAAAAAATGCTACAGAGACCGTTGGATTCAGTACACAGTAAGGTGACTCAGAGAACATCACACAGACAACACTAAGTTAGGCAGCAGTCCACTGAAAAAAAATGGAACTGCCGTTTCACATAAAACAGCTAAATAAACTCAGCTCTTTTCTCTGGTCATCCAAGCTTGAATGGCCCCCTCTCAAATACCTGTCTTTCCAGTGGCGGAGCCAGAAGGGGGGCTGGGGGGGGCAGTTGCCCCTCCTGGCTGGCCCAGTGTGAGTAATGGCACCCTGCCACCATCTTTATTCACTGTTTAGTGCCCATTGTGGAGCCTGTCATTGACTGAATGGCCCCCCCCAGCTCCCAAATGGTCCCAAACCTGGCTCCGCCACTGTGTCTTTCCGTAATTTCAGAAACCCTAACACCCCTGACATTCTCTGTGAGACATGGGCACTGGAATGGTCTGCTTTCTTCTCCAAGTCAAATGTGACTCAGGCAGGATCCATGTTCACTCAGACGCTGTTGATCTTACAGGACAGGCACTTCCCAGTTACCACCAGAAGGGTGAGGGGTGGCTACTCAGGCTGGGTCACAAAAGACTTACTTACCCTAATGAAAGACAGGGATCATTTCTGGTCAATCTATAAAGCATCCCCATCCCCAGCCCTATGGAATGACTACAGGTGTCGGAGGAACCTTGGTAAACACCTACTCAAAGCTCTAAAACAGATGCATTTTCACAATCTCCAACAAACGAACCTCGGGGCTCCTAAAAAATTCTGGACATTTATGTCACTCCAGTTAAGCACTAGACTCTTTGGGGACATTTGTTTTTATTCTAGACCTACTTCGGACCTTTCAGAACATATACACACTCAGAACTCAGCTCCTTTCCTGAAGTCTTGAAGAGGGATTTGATCTGAATAGGTAACAGGATCCACATGGTGTGCTTATATCCTGCAATGATTGGTGGAGAGACACTCCCTCCTGGTGAGTAGAATAATAAGATTACCTTCTTGAGCCACTAGGTAATATTAGTACATCCCCTGTTCACTTCCCTATCACTTGCCAGATATGTATAAATGTATAATACCTCTCAGGATACACATGTGCATTGCTAGCAAATACCCTGTTGACTAACTTGTGTTTTAGATTAAGTTCCCCAGGTCCCTTATCCCCTCTCTACCCTCCCCCCTTTCCCCCTTTGTTCTCCCCCTTTTTTCCCTTACCCCTCCCTTTTTTGAAGTGGATTTATATACCTGTACCTTGAATGCTTACCTGAGATTCTAGGCCTCAAGCTGTATGTTTAGACACCTTTTGTTTTAAAAAATTAAAAATGTTACACCCAAATTCTGGGCATCTATTGGCTCACTACTACCCCCCTCCAGAAAGTCTGTTCTGCAGCTAAACACTACTGCTGGCCTCACTATTGACCCCCAAGAAGTAGCCAAGGCTCTTTAACGACAAATTCTTAGACCTAACTATGTGCCTGAGCAAACTCCCAAACAGCATGCAAAAAAACCCTGTCCCCTACACACCCTTGCAACATCAACCACTGGGCTATCTTCCAGCCTCCACCTCCCCCCTTTTTCTTTAAAATGCTCTCACACACTGACACAGCTAAACTCCTCAAGAGCCTCCCTAACCATGTCTCCCCTGGAGTGGATGGACTATCCCCTGTCTTCCTTAGGCTTATCTCCCCTGCCATCCTTGCCCCGCTTGTGTTCATTTTCAACCTCGCCCATGCCACCTCCTCCATGCCCGATCCATGGAAAACTGCAAAGGCCATCCCCATCTATAAAGCCAGGGACCCCAAATCCATGGACAACTATGGTCTGATCTCCATCCTTCCTCACCTAAGCAAGCTACTTGAAAAAGCTGCCCACCGCCAACTTGCTGACTACATAGACAAACATCACCTCCTATGTAACCATCAAAACAACTTTCACAAGAACCACTCCATAACAACTGCCCTCACACTCCTGACTGACCACACCTCACAAACATGGACCATGCAAATGCCACTGGAGCAGTCTTCATTGACCTCTCCAAAGCCTTTGACTTGGTCAATCATGTCCTCCTACTCTCCAAATTGCATCACCTTGGCTGTTCTCCAGAGGTCACCACCTGGTTCGAAAGCTACATCACAGGGTGCTCCCAGTTTGTATGCATCAGCCCGGCCTGCTCCCCCACCCTGCCTGTCTCTACAAGGGTCCCCCAGGGCTCCATCCTGAGCCCATTCCTGTTCTCCTTATTCATTAACTCCCTTCCAGTGGATAGTCTCAGCTGTCTGTCACTCCTCTATGCTGATGACCTTGTGCTCTTCTCCAGCAGACAGTCTCCTACCCTCATCTCTGAAGCCCTCTCACAAAACTACACCACAACCCACAACTGGTTTTTGGACAACCTCCTTCTGGTCAACGCCAAAAAAAACAAAATCAATGTTGTTTAGATCTAAGCCCTTCTTAGCTAAATGCAAATCTAAATCCCCCCCTAATCATCACATCCCCTGATGGCCATACCCTGGATGAGGTCAAGCACTTCAAATATCTAGGAGTTGTGCTTGTCCTCTCCCTCTCCTTTACAGAGCACTTAAGCTCCCTAGTTCTAAGATTTCACCAAAAACTAAGTGCTGCCTACAGATTCCGGCAATACCTCACTCCTGAGGCCTGTCTTGCCATCATTCAGGGAAATCTGCTACCTATCCTGGACTACTGCTCTCCTATCTACTCCAGGACCTCCACAACCACTATGGCCAAACTCTCCACAGCCTACAACAGTGCCTGTCAGTTCACCTTGTTGGCCCCCTTCTCCACTCACCACAGTGCCCGCTACAATTCACTGGAGTGGCTCCTACTACAAGGCTGCTTTGATCTCACCCTGTACTGCTTGATTGACTCTGCCATCCGTACTGGCCAGGAATCTCATTTCGCACCCCCTCCTCACTGTCCAAACCTCGCACTACTGCCTATACTCTACCAGTATTCCCCTCTGAAAATCCCCAGAGTGTCCACAAATATGGGCACTAGAACCCTGTCTGTGGCAGCCCCCCACATTATTGAATAAACTGACTGCTGAACTGTGCAACATCAACACCCACCGCCAGTTCAAGATGCACCTCAAAGACTGGCTCTTGTTCACGTCCACCTGCCACTGCTTGCCTGACTAGTCCCTCCTCCCATCCATTTTCTGTTTAACTGTTGTCCACCCACCTCTTCCTGGCTCCAAACCCCACTTCCCATCCATCCACCCCCCCACACACCTACCAACTGTCGCTTTTAGCCTCTAGTGTACCTCAAATGAATCTGCTGGCTCTTGACAGCTGTCTTTTCCACCCAGCACTGCTCTTCTTAGCCTAGTAGGTTCTCATACTTACTTATCCAGTACACACTGAGACTTATTTGCATTGCTCCTGTTATTTGTGTCCTCTAACTGCTGCCACTTTGTGTATTTTCAAATGTACTATTTCAACTTTTTTTACGCTGTGTCACTTGCTCTTCTGCTATGTGGTATTGTTTAAATTTCTACTCTGCACCACTTTACATGGCCCAGGTCATGCCTGAAAACGGTCCCTGGGATCAGTTCACCTACCCGGTTACCAAAGTCATAAATAAATAAAATAAAATAAATGAACAGAGTTTTCCATGTACCAGTATGTGGGAGCTAGAACAATTTTTTTTTTTAAGTGGCAGCTAGGGATTTTGGCAGTTTGTTGCAATAAAAGGGGCTATCAACGCTACATTGTGAGGCTACTATGGCTATGTAAAAAATAAAAAAATCACTGTTTCACTGTTTCTATAATGGGTACCTGTGAAAAAAAAAAATTGTACTAACAAAGGAGTATTCCACTGCAAGTACAAAATCCTAAAACATATGATATAGAAACCAAATATTACATGGCCTGACTGCAGATATCATATTTATCTTCTGTTGAAGCCACTGATATTAAAAGATTTCACTTGTGGCTTTGACATTCATGAAATATCTTAACATCGTTGGCTTCTCATAAAGATATATATGATATCTTCAGTCAGGCAATATATATATATATATATATATATATATATATATATATATCCCTATGGCGCTCAGAGTGTCGGTTTTATGGCACTGAGCAGTCAGGGTGCCAAATGCCAAATCTGTCACCCCCTTCCCGAGGTCAGCCCCCTAGAGTTTGAATCCTGAAGTAGGTGGTGTGCAGGGGCACAGCTCCCTGCAAAAAAGTGATTGGTGACATTGCTAATTGGTGCCCTAATTTCCCAGTGCCAGAACGCTGGCACGTTCCGAGGGTGGAACCAATATAGATTCAGATATAAAATGGTAATTAAGTTACAGAACTGTATTAATTCATAGTCTGCCTCTGTATAGATCACTGGCAAGACCCCACTTAGAGTACTGTGTCCAGTTCTGGAGACTACATCTTCAGAAGGACATAGACAGAGTGAAGGCAGTCTAGAGGAGGGAAACTAAAATGGTGCAGGGCTGCATCAGAAGCTCTATGAGGAGAAACATAAGGACCTAAATATGTGCACCTTGGAAGACAGGAGACAGAGAGGTGATATGACAAAGACCTTTAATTACTTTACAGGGAATATAAGGTACAAGGAGGGATGTATTTTTAAGAACAAAAGGTGCTCAAGGACAAGGGGGCAAGATAAGAAGTTGGATTGGGGAAGATTCAGGAGAGATGTGAGAAAGCACTTCTCCACAGAAAAGTTGTGGATTCTTGGAACAGTTTTCCAGTAGAGGTGGTGGGGGCAAAAACAGTGGAGGGATTCAAGAATGCATGGGATAGGCATGAGGGAATCTGAAATGGACAGCAGATCAAGTAGGTTCTGCAGTGATGCTATAGGCAGGGAAACATTAGCAGACTAGGTGGGCTAAGCAGTCCTTATCTGCAGGAAATTCTATGTTTCTATGTAATGCTCTTTAGGGTTGTTACTATACAAAACTCAGACCCCACACAAGTTGGAAGTAATCCATTAGGGTACTCAATTTAGTACCTATAAAGTCTAGAAATGTACTACAGTATTAGCATTGTCAAGCCTGCCACTCCCTCCTATCTCCCCTACTCTCATGATGTAAGGCCAGTCTATAGGTACAGGTCCATGCATCAATGGTGTGGTACCTCCTACAGGGTCAACATATTCAAAATAGATAAGTATCAACCCTAATCCCACCCCTGCCCCTCCTCTACCCTTGTAAACAGTGGTCAAGGTACATTTCTGGACTGGAGTGATGCCACAGAAGATTTGTGTTTCATACATATCCTTTGGATTGTACATTGGTAATTAGAATAATTTGGGGTGCAGAACTGTGGAGGTTTATATCCATTTATGATGCTGTAGTTTATGCTATACACAGTATTGTATACCCTACATAAAACAGAAGAAGTGTTACAGATGTCCAAGTACTATACACATTGTATAATTAATTTCATTTAATTTATTATACTGGATATCAATATGACCTAAGATATACCGTTTTTACAAGCAATCAGTTGAGGAAAGCCGTTATGATACAACACAGGAATAGGCAAAGTACTATAGGCACAGGTAGGCAGTGCAAGGTAAAATAATGAGAAATAACAAATTATGAAAAGTTGCATTGCATTTTGTCCAACTTAAGCTGACGGAGCAACTTACTTCTTTCTTTAGTACACATGCCTGGAAATAGTCAAAGCAAGTTACATGTTGGGGACATGTATAATATTTTATGCAGGGTCTTGTAGTAGATCCAGAAACCAAGTTAATATGCAGTGTTATAAATTGTACGTAGTAGACACTATATGGCCTAAAATGTTTCTCTCAAATGTATATGGTATCACTACATAATGCTGAAATTCACAATCCTGACATTCAATATCCCCCGAGTCCAACATCCCAACATGACGCTTGCCCATCAGACCACCATCTTGAACACTAAAAGCCCGACACTACAACTTGACAGGACTCAGACATGGTTATATTATTTTAGGGAAGTGTGGAGGGCAGAGCCCCCCTCCCACCTACAAATGGCATAAGTGTCGGGCTTTTGTTTGTCAGGATGGTGCTCGGTCGGGCAATCACTGAGTCAGGATGTCAATCTCGGGCTTTTGAGCATTATCATTGTACTGTTGGGATATCATCATATTTGGAAGGCTACAGCCTGTAGTTCTAGGGGCAGTGCAACTGGCCACACTCCCTTTTGGCTCTCCTCACTCCATACATAAGCATTTTTTCCTTGCAGCCGGAGGCTCTGTCAGTCTTTCTGTTCCCCTGGAGCCTGCTGGGGCCTTGCCCCCCCCATGTTGCTGTGTTATGGGCTGCTTGGTTTCTGCTGGACTTTTGTTTTGTGTTCTCCTGCTTTTTGGTTAGCATTGCTTGCCTCCGGCTGCTGTATGCTTCTTTGTGTTACTTGTTCCTGTCCTCCTGTGTTTGAGTTTTGTTTGCATTTTTCTTTTTGGGGGGCTTTCTGATTTTCTAGCTTCTTGTTCACTTGTTTGTATCATGCTAATCCTGTACTGGTGCTATTTGGTTCCCATTTGCTCACCAGCTTTTAGCAAACCTTCAGTGCAACTGCAATTGTTGTCTGAATTTTTCAGCTCGGTTCCTGCTTCCCATTTCAGTGCTTATCCATCTTAATTGTTTGCACTTGTGCAGGCTCACACTGCAAAGTTAACCCATGGCATTCAAACTGGCTTTCCTGCAATTGCACCAAGCAATCCCTGCTGTTGTTTCAGTACAATGCCTCTCCCTGTAATTCCACTGTTTGTTTAGTTTGGCTGCTCCAAGAAGCTATAACTATTTGCTGCTGGATGCTGCTCATTACTTTTATATACTGCTTCATTATACTGTAGAGGTAAGCACAGCTACAGCTATTGCTGTAAACTAGTTTTAGAATCTACATGTAGTTCACAGCGCTTTACTGTTGCTTCCTTGTTTCTCCTATGGTGGGGACTGAAGGTTGTGGTGAAGTCATGGCTCCATGTGGTCCAAATTCCTCATGTTCGAATCCTACCTCCACTTCAAATATCCTCCGAGTATTTATGTCACATTTAATTGGCTTCCATAATGGGACTGGTTGGCTTGCCTCCCTGGAAGTTATGTGAATTGCTGCCTCTCTGACCTACATGCATTGCTTACTCTGCCTCACAGACCTACATGTAGGTCCAGTCATTGCTTACATGGAAGTTGTCTGCTATATGCTTGCTATAAAACATGTCTGACCTACATGAGTGTTTACAGTGTTCAGCACTCCTTTAAGCTCTAAATGGAGGCATGCCAACCTCGACCATTAGTTACCATGGCGCATGGCTCACCCTGCAGCCGATGGTCTGACTCTGCACCCCAAAGTACACATCTTGAGCATGCGAAGCCTGGGGCTCATAGCTAGGAATGTCCTTGCACCAGGTGGACCTTCAGTCATAAACTGTACTGATGGCACCTCTCAATGTAGCATTAAGACTTCAGCAGTGAATGAATGGGGCTGTCATGAAAGGCCCCTTTAGCTGCCTGAGCAGTTTTGGAGGCACCCTTCCAAGCTATTCTCCCTATGACTGCCTCTGGTTCACCTGGTTTGTTTTTAGATCAGAAGGCTAGCTGAGCACCTCAGCAGTTGTTCCTCTCCTCCTTCCACCTTGAAGGAGCAGTGTTGCAGAGTTAGCCTCTCAACCCTTCACAGCATTCCCATTAGAGGGATAGAGGAGAGCTTTCTTACAAATTGGAATGTTTTCCACCCCTTTTAATTGAGTTTTCAAATTGCAGCAGCAGAGCTGTTACTAATCAAAAACATCCTAAGCCTGGAGGGAAGGCGACCTAGGCCTTGGATCCCCAGAGATTTCCTCCTCGAAGGGGATTTGTTCTCTATTCCATGCCACAGGTCATAGTATTTAGCTAGGTTTAGACAATAATCCCTACATCACTTACATAGGTTTCCACTGTTGGATGGAGTGGGTGGCCATCCCATAACTGTCCTGTCTCCTCCTTTGGCTGTTCTCTCTCTCCTTAGGAAGCCAGGCCTCCATGCCTTATAGTCAGACCTCTGAGTGGGTTACTATTCACCTATTGTTTCCTGCTTACTGTCCTCAAACATATTACCAATTGACCCATGCTACCAACTGAACCCATACTATCATTCAACTTATGTACAGGTCCTCGACCCCGATAAGTGCTCACTACCTTGTATGCCTTGCTTGATACTCTTTTTGGGCTACTTCCTAAGGCACCTTTAGCCAAGGGAATCACTCTTGTGGCACCTCAAGGGGTAGAACCCTTCCCTAGAGTTCATCGCCTTTGTACCACTACACGGTGGTATATCCTATGGATAGAGAGCCAAACAGCCAAATATTATGTACATTACACAAGCATAAAACCAGTTGCACAGGCACATAGAATTGGAAGGCTACAGCCTGTAGTTCTACCGGGTGGTGCAACCGGCCACACCCCCATTTGGCCTATTTAAGAGCTGCTCTCCTCACTCCACACCCAACCCTCTTCCCCCAGTGGCACACCTCTCTCTCCCATGGACTTCTTCCTAAGGTACCTTTAGCCAAGGGAATCACTCCTGCAGCGCCTCAAGGAGTGGAATCCTCCCCTAGGGCTCCTTGCCTTCGTACCCCTACAGGGCGGTATATCCCATGGATAGAGAGGCGAACAGTCAAAGATGATCTACATTACACAAACACGAAACCAGTTGAACAGGCACATTGAAATCCATATCATACAATACACAGGTTTGGCAATACTTTTCACCCCAAAAGTACAATTGTGTTGTAACTCTAATTTGGCATTGAACCTTTACAGATCCACATAATCTGGCACATCCAGTACTAAACCTGTAGTTTGACTGAGGATCATTAGCTTGGTATTTCTTTCTTGCTACAATTTGTGATTTAATTAATGACCAATGGCTAATACTGCACCAAAAACTTCTAATTGTCATCTCAGTTGTTCCTAGTTGCAAGATATGCAATACCAGAGAAAGGAAGTGTGTCCAGAAACATCTCATCCAACTATGTGAGCCTATAGCTCGGTGCTTAGAGCTACAGACTGGAATTCTGGGGGCCTGTGTTTAATTCCCAGTAGGTCATATCATTTCTTTCTCACTACAATTTGTGATTTAATTGCTGAGCAGTGGCTAACACTGCACCAAAATAATCTAATTGTCATCTTGATTATTCCTTGTTTCAGGGTGTGCAATACCAGAAAATGAAAGTGAGCCTGGCAACCCCAGGTCTAACCAAGTGCATACATGTGGTATCTCCCTCTTTTTGCAGGAGACTCCTGCTTTTTTTGACTGAACTCCCTCCCTCCCACCTGGGAAACAAAATCTCCTGTTTAAGTAAAATTCTGTCCAAAATATCCATGTTTTATGGGCAGATAAAGACACATAAAAATGAAATCAGTGAGGAACAATGTATCTGATAACTTTATATAACTAGTTGTTTATTCTTTTTAGTGGTTATTCTTGACAAAGTGAAATACATTAAATTTTTGTAGTGACTTTTTTCTTATTTTTTTGACACCATTTAAGGACAAACTAACGATGTTATGGCATCTCCCTACTAGCAGGCCAATCTTCCTCCTAATTTGACCCAAATGTCTATCTTAAGCAAGTTGAACATATCACATGTATGCATGTGAGCCTGTAACTCAGTGGTTGGAGCACAGGGACAGTATTCCAGTGGCCAGGGTTTGATTTCCAGTAGGTTGCATTATTTTTTTCTCACTGCAACTTGTGATTTATTTGCTAAGCAGTGGCTAATACTGCATTTAATTTTCATCTTGATTGTTCCTTGTTTCAGGGCATGTGGTGCCAGAGAAATATAGTGTGTGTAGGAACCCCAGGTCCAAGCATGTGAGCTTGTAGCTCAGTGGTTGGAGCACTGGGATAGTATTTCAGGGGCCTGGGTTCAGTTCCTAGTAGGTCACATTATTTCTTTCTTACTGCAATTTGTGATTTAATTGCTAAGCAGTGGCTAATACTACACCTAAAATATCTAAATGTCATCTAGCTTGGTGAGACAAATCAGTCTGCAAACATCTGGTGAGTTTCGATAACACCTTTGAAATTATGATAGTGAAATCAATATTTTAGTGAGCAGTATTAGTAAGGGCTTAGAAATCACTTCATTGACAGGTAGCCAGTTGGCCAGTATCTTTCAAAATTTGGTAGCAAAACAAACTGTCTTAATTTCAATTGGTAACCTGGCTAACTGATGTATTTCAACCTACTGACAAAGTCTGTGTTGGGGAGAGGGTGGGAATTAGCGTTGCTCTTTACTGGTTTGAATATGTTGACCCTGTAGGAGATATCACACCGTTAATTTATGACCTTCTACCTTTAAACTGGCCTTGCATCATAATGGCAGGGAAGATGGGAGTGGGGTGGGAGTTCTGCTTAACAAGCCTACTGCAATAGCACATTTCCAAATACATGGGTATTGGCTTGACTACCCTAATAGTGTATTTACAGTCTTTGTGAGGTTTGAGGTTTGTACCATTGCAACCCTAATGAGCATTAAAGATCTTGTGTAATGCTCCATTAAAATTCTTCTACATTTCAATGGTTATGGTCACTCACTGTTGTATTAATGTATATATGGATAATTTTCTCAAAGATGTTGAAATGAGTTATAGTTTTCAGTCCTTTTAAACTCCAGTGTGATGAAGGTGACGTGTTTAATTTTGTTCTGGCCACTGATGCCAATGTGCAGCTGATGTGCTGCGTGACAACATCATTAGGTAGGTATGAGCAACAGAGGCATAGAATTGAAAGTCCTGCATTACTACCCCAAAGTCACAGTTTAACTTTCAGTAAAATAATGTCCTCAAAAGAAAAATATCAGAGCAATCTATCTGCTTGTCTTGCAAGTCAGTATTGACAATCAAACCATACCAGTCTGAACTGTTAGCAGCTAATTATTCATCCTCTAAGTCTATCCTCAAGTACTACTGCTATTTACAATAGTAACAGCTCAGAATGTGAAGTTGATGATAGCATGGAGCTCTTTGTTGATGAATGGTGGATTTAATAAATTCCTTATTTTTGGCCTACATAAATGTGGTTGGTATGGTATTTTTACTTTGAAAAATAAATCATAATACAGTGTAATACATACAGTAGACACCGTAATCATATTGCATGATGTATAATAGCTGTCCACTCTAATACCAATAACATTAGTAATATATTTAAAATATGATCCATATACATTTATAGTATTTCAATTAATTGTTTGACAGTGTTATGTGTGTGTGTGTGTGTGTGTGTGTGTGTATGTGTGTTTGTGGAGGAGGGGGTTCATATGTTTAGCTATGCTGCATCCTTTTCACTTATGCCATGATATGATAACTGCAGTGTGTATATGCAAACGTATACTGTAGGCTGCCCAACATAACATTAATGCATTTTAGCAAGATGAATATAAACTGCTGTCTCTCTCTCTTTTTTATCATAATGACACTACATATAATCTTAACAGCTTTGATCTTTCTACCACCCCCGCTACATCCTACTATACTAGAGATCACGTATCCACATTGTATACAGCTGTATTACTGCTTTATGAGGTCAATGATGATACATACTGTACTGCAAACCATATGTGCATCAATTGATGATGCTACCAATTTTATTTCTCATCTGCGCCTGAAAGATGTCATGTTTTATTGATTCTTGTATCCCCAACTAGGCACTTGCTGTAATAATTGTAACTTATGTGATAGTGCATTATTAGTGGTGTGATGCACTGATCATGATCTATTATTTGGTTTATTAATCTACCTTGTGTACAACTCTGGTCTGTGCCACTGTTGACCAGAAAATGTTCCAGTCCTTCCCAGACACACACCACTTCACCTAAAACAGGACACACCTTGAAACAAGGTAGTTTAGCTTAGTTAATTCCCTGGAGTTGTGAGGGTATGAGGGTGTGGAATATGTAAGGGGTGACCATGAGTTGCAGACCACCTTACTAGTCAGCACTCAGTTTACAAACTGATAGGCTTTATTTATAACAGAGTAGGGGGATGCCATACAAGGTGTCAAGATGGTGTTTTAGGTGTCTGCTGTCTCCCTGGTGAAGTGGTTGAGTCTGCACATACTTGCTGTGATTCTTACTGATGAGAGCTACTGACAGCAGGAGGGAGCATCACTCATTCACCATTGTTGCAATAACAGTAATTTTGCTACTAAGCACACAGCCAGAAGTCAAAGTGACTGCATGCTTAGAACCATGTATGTTTCAGAGCGTCTCCACAGCCAACTTATATCCTGGGGAAAAATGGCATTGAAGCACAACACTATACTTCTACAAAATGTTTATTAAACTGCAGTGCAGAAGTTGAAAACAAAAACACTTGCAATGTCTAGCACCACTTAAACTTGTATATTATCCATTGAGATATGTTATACATATGAAGGAATACTTACACAATAAAAAGATATAAAAAGAGACAAACAAAAATTGTTATGTATCTTGGTTTTAAAAATACATCAGAAGCCTTACAAACTATGATTCAGTGTTCATTATGAGAGTGCTAGATAATATTTGTATACTGCAGTAGCTTTAAAAAAATTCTTGATAAAGCACTAATGAGAAATGATGGCTTCAGCAGTGTATTGAAGAGTGTTGATTTACAGAGCACACACAACAGTTATGTACTGATAATGAGAGTTTATGCACATAATTACACCACAGTGTGACACTACATGTCTATATAAATGCATCATTAGGAGAGAAGTAAAATAAAATAATCACAAAAAAGGATAGTATTATAAATCCCATAAGAATGTTAATTATTGTTCTAGTCAGTAAAGTAATATTCAGCTCGATTTCACTACAGATTTTGTAATGACAAGCTCAATTGAACACTCAAGTTAGAAGTTTTGATGAATTAAACTGCAAATATTTTATGTGATATGTTTATTCGCAACAGTTGAAAATAAGGGTGGCACTATTTTAAACCGAAAAAAGGAATTACAAAGATTGAATGTAAGTTGTGGAGTTGACTGTGTCAACCGTAAAACAAGCATTTGTCAATGCCAAATGTTTGCTTGCTGGCATTGGCATTGGTAGTGTAGACGTTACAGAGCTGCATAATAGGAATGGCAGCGAAGTATTGAACTGAAGCCAACTCCACCACCACCCTGCAGAGAGTGACAGGCACTGGGGTGTGCCTTTGGGTCGACAGGCATAACGACCATGCCATTTCACCACACCCTACCCTGCAGACACTGACAAGTGTCACGGTGTGCCTTGGGGTCTTTGACCCTTATGCGCACCCCATTCCATCAGGAAATACGGTGAGATGGGTGCAGTATAGGAGAATGGGGTGAAGTTTGGGGACGAAGAGTCCGAGGCACACCTTGATGCCTCTCACTGGCTGCAGGGTGTGGGTGGGGGTGGAAAGGTATGAGCATTACAGGCACGAATCCCAAGTCACACCCCTGATGCCTGTCATTCTCTACAGGGTGGGGCATTATTGTCGGAAACCCTAACGCCTCAGGCATTCATTGGTATTTTCACTCCAAATTTTCAACTTGGTTTTTTTGTGATCCCCACCTCATGAACAGTGGCAATATCAGTTTGTTAGCCGAAAACTGGTTTTGCACAGTGACTACGGCATTTGGTACCACAGGTGCAAAAACACATTCCGAACAGGATGTGAAAAATGACAGCGGTACTGTTCATGGGGAGGTGTAAAAATGGCAATGTTGAAAATCTGCTGTGAAAATATTAAAAAACTGGTGAAGTCGCGCGGCGTGAGAAACTGAGCAACGACACCAGAATGTAACTAGTTTGGGTATTTTTTACAGCAGATTGTTAACACAGGCATTTTGGGATTCTCCGATCATGAACAGTGTCAGTGTGATTTTCTTTATCTGTCCCGAACAATGATTTCCCACAGCGACCACGCATTTCGCGCTGAAAGTGGAAAATAAATTTCGCCATTTTGTGGAAAATGACAGCTGTACTGTTCATAAGAAGAGTGGAAAAATGCCACTGGTGAAAATCTGGACTGAAAATATTACAAATTCATGAACTTACGATGAGTGCGTGGAAACTGCACAATGCTCACTCATAACACAGTCATTTATGGAGTTTTGTCACCAAATTTTCAACATAGCCATTTTAAGACCTCTGCTCATGACCAGTGTCACTGATTTTCTTAATCTGTCCCAAACATTGTTTTCTAGCACACCACTGTACCATTAGTGCTTACATAATGGGGAAACACATTTAGGCGAGATGTGAAAAAGCGGTTGCTGTACTGCTCATAAGGAAGTGCGGTAAAATGGCACTGTTGGAAATCTGGTGTGCAAATATTACAAATTCACAAACTTGCCAGCGTGCGTAGGAACTGCGTAACATGCACTCCTAAAACAGTCATTCTTGGGAATTTTTGCACCAAATTTTCAACATAGCCATTTTAACACCTCTGCTCATTACCAGTGTCACTGTGATTTTCTTAATGTGTCCCATACATTGATTTCGCACACCGACTGCGCCATTGTGCTCTACATGGGCAGAAACACATTGTGGGCGAGATGTGAAAAATGACAGCTGTACTGCTCATAATGAGATGTGGTAAAATGGCAATATTGAAAATCTGGAGTGAAAATATTGAAAATTCGCGAACTTACGAGCGTGCTTAGGAACTCTCCAACGCACGCTCGTAAAACAGTCATTTTTAGGAATTTGTTCACCAAATTTTCAAAATAGCCATTTTAAGACCTCTGCTCATAAACAGCGTCATTGTGATTTTCTTAATGTGTCCCATACATTGATTTTGCACACCGACTGCACCATTTGTAAGCTACATGGGAAACACATTTTGGTGAGATGTGAAAATGACAGCTGTACTGCTCATAAGGAGGTGTGGTAAAATGGCAATGTTGAAAATCTGGAGTGAAAATATTAAAGTTCAGGAACTTACAGTAGCGTAGGAACCGCGCAACGACGCCAGAAAACAGTATTTTAGATTTTTTCCACCAACTCAAAATAGGCTTTTTGAGAGCCCACCTATGAACACTGGCAGTGTATTTCATTAATCAGTCCTGAAAGGTGATTTCACGCAGTGACTGTGAAATCACCCTTCGGGCCTGATTAACGCCATGACAGTGACAGCATTCATGAGAAAGGGGCCCAAAAACCCCATGTTGAAAATTTGATGAAAAATTCCACAAAATGCCTGAGATAGCAGCAAAGCCCCCAAAAAAACTATCTATTACATTACACAGCTTACCGGCATTTCCTCAGTTCGCGGTCGGCTTTGAAGAGTGCAGACGTGTTCCCAGTCCACCGAAGATCGTCGAGCCGGACTCCGGATGTAAGTATGGGATGGGGGGTGGGGAGGCAGGGTGCATCGTGGGTGGGCATGGGTTGGCTGGGAGAATGCCGAGGGAATGTTTTCTTTTTTACAGTTTTTTTTTTTTTTAAGGAAGACGATGGGGGACGTTTGCCACTCTGGGGTGGGCTCCCAGCGTGGCAGCTGTAAGGCTGTCTGAGGGGGCTGGAGCAGACGTGGGATTGGGCACCCCCATCGGCCATACGGACTTGTGCCACGCTGGGGTGGGCTCCCAGCATTGCTGCTGTAAGGCTGTTTGAGGGGGGCTGGAGCTGATGGGGGATTGGGCACCCCTGTCGGCCATACGAACATGTGCCACACTGGGTGGGCCCCAGTGTGGCACCTGAAAGTTTTTTTGGGGGCATGGAGCTGACGGGGCATTTGGCACCCCCTGCCTGCTATACAGTATGTGCATGGGGGGAGTGTGTGAGCACGCAATATGCGTACGTGCATGTTGGGGGGAGCTCTGCTCACTGAAGCAGAGCTCTCCCTTTCAACTGTATGCCACTGCATTTTCAACTGCTGTCATAGACAGCTGGAACAGTGATTGGAGTGCTGCGACCGCGCCTGCAAACACACTGACTGAATTGGAAGAGGCTGACACACCTCTGGAAAACTCGGATGGAGGCACTATGTTTCTTGCACATGCATGCAAGCAAACATAAAAATATGTGTATCTTTTGTTTTATTTTCAGCTGGATAGCTAGGTGAGGACACCAGCTAGAACCAAAAAAAAGCACATACAGGCATCATGGAGTGTAATCTTTATTTTATTGTAGAAAGCAGATTTTTGACCCTGTAAATTGACATCCTTGCACTGCTGCTTTAATCTAGCAGGATTTTTTTTTACGTTTTGAGCAGTGACTCCTACAGGTGATATATAAAGTTCAAAGCAGGGAAGTGGCACCAGTAGAGGTGACCCCACACAGTCAAAAGTCTAACTCCTTGTAAGACTCTCGCCACTGGCGATAGTGGAGGATCCCGGACCGCCTCACGCTTTTCTGAAAATCAAATGGTATTACAGCAATGCAGTGCAGAGTGCAGGTCGTGAAAACAAGTGCTACTAAAGAAAAATAAAATGTTTTCAATATTTCACGACTTTATCTGAGTATGGGGGTGGGTGAAGCCCCAATGAAAACGAGCCTTACTAACAAAAAAAAATTTCGTTCTCAATATTTCACGACTTTATCGGAGCCCCCCCATGAAAACAAACACTACTAAAAAAAAAAGTTCTCAATATTTTACAACTTTATCTGAGCACCCTGCGGTGTATATGGGGGGCACAGCCCCCCAATGAAAACAAGCACTAAAGAGATAAAACATTCTCAGTATTTTACGACTTTATCTGAGCACCCTGGGGTGTGTAGGGGGCACAACCCCCCAATGAAAACAAGCACAAAAGAAATAAAACATGCTCAATATTTCACGACTTTATGGGGGGGGCGGAACGCACTCACATAAACAAATCTCTAATTAGTAATACAGTATTATCTTTTATCGGTTGATGAATCATTTTGTTTTTACTAGTGATTGCTTTCATTAAGGGGCTTTGAAAATACATCTTGATGTCTACTGATCCAGTGACAGGGTAAGACGTACATTGGGACAGGCAGAGCACTACCATAACTGTTGAATTTGCAGCGCACGGTCCGGGATCCTCCACTATCGCCCTCGCCACTTTTCTCCACTGCAGTGTAACGTGGTGGCATGTTTTGTCGCTGCTCAAGGAGGAACACGTCAAAATTCCCTTACATACTACTTACCAGTACCACTATTCGGTCTCACACGCGCTGCTAACTCCTCGTGGCAAAACAGAAGACAAAGAGATACTATCCACCAATTGAAAACGTTTATTCCACTCCCATATCTTGACGTCACGTTAAGGGATTGTATAGATAAGCTATGACCATAAATGCCCGCTCTCATTCTGTCAACTACGTCCAATTTTATTACTGCTGCATCCGCTTTCTTTCACTGTGGGCTTATATTTAGGGATATTAATAAATGGTAATTATGAATTTTCCTAGTAAGGTGTGTTTTATTTTATTCTGTTCCACTCTGTTTATAATCTATTAATATAGATTTATTGTTCTGAATTGAATGAGTTCTAATGTCTTAAAATCATGTTAATTAAGAAACGGTTATCGTTTCTTAACTTTTTAAACTGATTTTTAATTTGCTGGTCTAATTAGATCCTGTGCAATGTTTTTGTGACTTGCTGAGCTCTTACTATGGAATGCATTCTGTCACTGTATAATAAACGCTGAGTTGTATATAGAATGGTTGTTTGCAGGCGTAGCAAGGTCTACAGCACTGAGTGACTCCAGGTAGGCGGGCCACTTTCACTTTTTTTAGCAGTCGGTTTAGATACACACTGCCAGAGCGAACTATCAGCATTTGTTAGTCACCATATGCCGTAGTTTGTTTTTTTACTGCAATGTTTTATTTCTGGTTAAAAATATATAATTGGGCAACCCCTCGGCTATACACTATGGGGGGGCACATCAGCATGCAATATGCATGTGTGTTGAGGGGAGCTCTGCTTACTGAAGCGGAGCTCTTCCTTTCTCAACTGTATGCCACTGCATTTTCAGCTGTCATAGACAGCTGGAGCAGTGATTGGAGCCCTGTGACCGCGCCTGCAAACACACTGACTGAATTGGAAGAGGCTGACACACCTCTGGAAAACTCAGATGATGGCACTATGTTTCTTGCACATGAGTGCAAGCAAATATAATGAAGCACAGTGTGAAGTGTGATGTCATTTGCAGTTGGAGAATAATACAGAACAACACTGACTTAGTGACTTACCCCAAACAGAGTTGTTAGATAACATCAACAGGAGCAGGACAGATGTTATTAATATGTTTAAAATAATAGGAAAACCTAGCAAGTTAGCAATGAAAGATGCGCACTAAGTGGGAATTGTCAGGCAGTAACAGCACTAGATTGAGCTGGCAGACAACCATGATCACCAAATTACATCATCTGGCATTGGACATCCCTGCTGCAGCATAACTGGCAAGAGAGAATAGGACAGTGAAAATGGAGCAATATGAGAGGCACAATATAAACTAAATAAATCAAGAACAATGCCAAACAGGGACACAAATACAACACAGTATTACTTTAAAACGGTATCTTTATTACTTCTGACAGCTATACATGAGTCGTAAAGGCTTTGCACATGATCTTTATTTCTTGACATTAATTTTTCAGCATTTTCTATAGTAAAATCATTTACATATTGGGCTTGATTTTTCAAAGCCTCACCTTTACTGCAAGCCCTGGGTGTGCTGATAATGTGGCACATGGGCCTTGTGGTCATCTCTTGGCTGGAGATTAGGAGTTTCACTCCCATGCGCCAGCTGCCATAAGTGAGGGCAACTTTATCTGGTCAATCTTCTGGCAATCCTGGAGAATCAGTTTACAGTGCTTTCACCAAAGGGTTGGTGCAAGCTGTTGTAAGTTAGGTAAACAGTTGCAACTGTGCCCAACTTACCAAAATTGGGTGCAGTTGTGGCAAAGCAGATCATTGCAGCTGAGTCAAAGTCAGGGATTGGTGCAGGGCCTCATACAAGCCCTGCCCCACCCACTGAAAATTAAGCTCATGGTTTTTAAATTCCTACAAACCTTAATTTACAAATAGTCTTTAAATTCCTACACGGAGCAGGAGGTGACTCATAATATACATTTCACATGACACATTCTGGTCTGTAAAAACCCAAAGAAGTTCTTCTGATAGGGGAAAACACCAGTACTTCCATGGTATGTCATATATTATGATCCTCTGCTCCTGTGGGCACAGGACCATATATCTCTTCAAACTGAAGATCAATAGCCCAGATGAGGTCCCCACTAGGTGGAACCATACATTGCACAGAGGTACAGAATCATGCATTCATCCAGCCAGTGATAGTGAATGTCAGCCCTGTGTGTCTGGCTAGTGTTCAATGCATGAGACATACTTGGACATCTTGATACACATTATTTCTGGTGTTTATTGAAGCCAGTGATGTATAGTACCCGTTGTGTGGCTAGATACACAGCAGAGTTAGCTAGGCAGAAATGCAATACTTTGCAGTAAATGTCATGTCACAAAATAAAGGGATTAATTACCATTGAATTACACTGTTCCTTGTAGCATACAACAGCATATTGTAGTAATACAGCAAGGTACTGACTTGCATCCTGCCTATAGCAACAGATAAATCCGGCTTCCCAGTCACTGTTTGAAAAAATGTAGATAGCTCCATGGCTCAGGAAAAAATTCACTTTATTGATTATGAGTTAAAATGTTAGCAACAGCAGCAACAGTAGAATAGGATACCCCTCCCTTAATGGTCAAATGTTTTCATGCTTCTCATGCTTTCTGAAGACCGCTGGTGCTAGCATTTTAACTAGTAATCAATAAAGTTAATTTTATCCTGAGCCATGGAGTTATCTACATTTTTTTTGAGCAATGTCTGGGAAGCTGGATTTATATTCTGCTGTAAGTACTTTCCTTTTCTGGCTCTGGTCTTTTGTGTGTTTTGCAGCCATCTGGTCATTGGTTGTTTTGCATCCTACCTAGCTGGCACCACTGCATCTGTCCTTCACACATTGTAAATATCATCCTTAAATTTGTTTTTCTTTTTTTTCATATACACTTTAGCAACTTACACCCCCATCACAGCAGTGTCCCCCAAGCCATGTCACTGATCCATCTCAAGGACTTATAGGTTGACTACATGGTGGCTTGCCCCATAGGGTTGCACAATGCCATGTCTCTGGTGGGTGGTGAGATGAGGCATTTTATTCTGGCATTTAGTCTTGTAGTTCCCCTATGGCATCATGCATACTATGACATGCACATGTTTACATATGTACATGCTGCATCAGCTGACACCTTGCCCACTCCTACTGCTCCTGCCATTGCTGCCATCCAGCCTTTGTCAGGTGCAGTCAAGCAGTGGGGCACAGAAATTACCCACCCTAAGGGAGGAAAGCTGTCATAAGACACTGATGCCTCCCTTACCCAGTTGACTCTTGAGTGACCAAGAATGGTTCCTGAACCCAATGTCTTTAAATATTTGAAAAGTTATAATACATTAAAAACTTGTGCCCACCGGCACAGTGTCAAGGCATCTGCTTGCGGCGCTGATATCCTGGGTTCAGAAATAGACTTGGGAGTCAGAAGACCAGCTGGGAGAAGAAAGATTGAGTGTGCCAGGGACTGCTCTCCTTCTCTAGGGGAGAGGGGGGAAGTGTCCGGCACATTGTGGACCCCTGGTGGAGGCTGAGGGTCTCACCGCTGACAGCACATCATGCAAGGGGGCAGAGTGGACATTGGCATTATTGCATGTCTCCACCCCAGGGATCTACAAAACAGAAAAAATTCCAGCCCCGTTCTCAATGTCCCTGCCTCCACCACCACCCCTGTTGTGACTAATGTCCACTGGGAGGATCCTGCTCCTGTGGCCCCACCCTGGAGGGGGTAAGCCTGGGCAAAAGAGACCATGTACCTTAGGGAGGGGGTGCCTACCTGGCTGCCCCATCCAGGGGGTAAGCCTGGGCATGACGGGGTGGTGAGTGAGACAGGGGGCTGAAAACCTCTGGCATAAGGGGGGGACTGGAGAAAAAAAAACTGTGCACAGTATGTCGGATTTCTAAATGAACATCTTTGTGCAGCACTTAAATTCTCAAAACCTTCACAAAGGATGTCGATGTAAAATGAAAAAAACACTATGCTGGATACAGATTTTAAAAACCGTTTAACACCACATAGCCCTTCAAAACCACCTTGCAGCATTAAGATTTTCCTACATGTAGGTTTTACAGAAAAAAATGTTGAAGTATTCCTTTGAGAACATATATTTCCCATGATGATTTGCATGACAGGGATACGTGTAACATTACATTTCTTTTAAAACCTGACTTTATTGCCAGTAACCTTTCTGCGTAACCATTGTCTTAGTGCTTCTGTGCTTAGGTTCTATGACTTTTAAATTATCTTTCTATGTAGGGCTCACCATGACCCAAACGTAAGACCGGAAGATAACTGGTCCATTATTCCCCTAGGCTGTTACAGATGAGGCACACTGATAAGTCCAGTTTAGGACAATTAATGTGCATGTGCATGTGTCTTTTGTTTTCAGCTTTGTGTGTGAGAGGTCATGTGGCACCATACACTCTGGTTTAAAGTAGAATGAGTGTAAATTCTGTCATGGTGATTTGCATATGCTTCCCATGATGCTTTGCATTATGGGGGCTCTGTGTAATACATTCATTCACTCACTCATTCACTCTAACTATCTATCTATCTAGCTATCTATCTATCTATCTACCTATCTTTTCTTTGCAAAAAAAACACAAAAACTTTGTTAATGCACCAGTTAGGGTTAAACTGACACAAGTAGGGGAATGCAGCTTTAGGGTTTCCAACCCCAACATCCCACCTCCACCCTGAAGGCAGCAAGAGGAGAAACCATTACAGTTTTCCCTCTCCTGCATCTTTACAAATTTGGTGTGGGGTGTACCTTGGTGTTGTCAAACCTAACTGTCACCCCATTCTTATGTACTCTACACATCTCACTCTCTTTAATGATGGAATGGGGTGAGCGTTAGGGTTGAAAACCCTGTGACACACCCAGCACTTGATTTGTGAAGATGCAGGAGAGGGAAAACAGTAATGGTTTCTCCTCTTGCTGCCTGTAGGTTGGAGGTGGGGTGTTAGAATTGGAAACCATAATGCCACATTTCCCTACTTTTGTCAGTTTAACCCTAACTGGTGCATTAACAAATATTTTTGCAATCAATTTCTTTACTTTTTGAGATAGTATAATTGAATCCTGATTTGTCTTTGGGAGTGCAGGGTCCTCTGGACTCTGTGCTCCCATCCCTCTATAGATGCATACTCGTATGTTGTGGTGGAAGTGCAGGGCCCTCTGGGCCTTGCAAATGCATTTGTAGCAAAAAAGAAACCAAATTGTCAGCATAGTTTCTTTTTACCCCACTTCATGAAACTGGTACTGAAATTTTTCAAATCTGTGCCGAAATTTCATTATGTGTCATCAAAATATCATTCTGCACCACAGGTGTGAAAAGACAGTTTGGAAAAGATTTGAAAAAATGACAGCTGTCACGTTCATGAGGCGGTGTCAAAAAATGGCTATGTTGAAAATCTGGGGTCAAAGTATTTAAAATGACCAAAGCTATGAGTAAACATATTAAAATTTCAATGTATGTGCATAACTTTGCCATTTGTATGTATTTTGACTCCAGGTTTTCAACATAGCCTTCTTATAACCCCAGCCCATGAACAACAATGGTGAAAGTATTCGAATCCTGCCTGAAAGGTGATTTTACCAAGTGGTCATGAAATTGCCTTTCTGGCCAGATTTGCATAATTCCACTGCCATTGTTCATGAGGTGGGGTCCCATAAAGGCCATGTTGAAACTGTGGGCTCAAAATATGAACAAAAAGGCAAAGTTATGCATCAAAGTTGAAAACCTCATTGAAATACATTGAACTGTACTTACCTTAGTTTCTCATATTTATTTGGCGGTTCCAGCAGCAAGCATGTCTTTGACTGGTGTGTTGATCTTTGCCCTGTGACCCTTTTCAGGTGAGTAAGGGTGTGTGGGGTGCACAGGGGTATCTGGGGTGGTGGGTGCTGAGTAGGAAGTGTTTTGGGGGGTGAGATCAAAGAGGGACCATTTTCTTTTTTGCAGGTTAAAAAAATGGAGGGATGGTTTTCTTTCTTTCAGACTGAGATAGTGATCAGAGGGTGGGGGTGCCAGTAGACACCAGGGAAAGATAAATTAATTACAGGCACAGTGATTGGAGAGTGGTGGTGCCACTAGACACCAGGAAGAGATAAATTAAGTATGTGGGTGGCAATCAGAGGGTAGGGTGACACAAAACACTAGGGAAAGATACATTAAGTACAGGGATGGCATGATAGGGTGGGGGTACCACTAGACACCAGGGAAATACAACTATCTTAGGAGAAAACAATCAGAGGGTGGGGGATGCCACTAGACATTAGCGCAATATTACATATAGAAAGGGATGAGAAAGTGGGGACACCACTAGATAACAGGGAAACAGTGGCTCACTCTTCTCACTGCAGCCTGCAGCATGAGTTGCAGCAGCAGCTTCAGAAGTCAAGAAAATCCTGATGTTCTCATACAGAGAATGCTAGTGAATGGCTCTTCTTACTAAGCTGGGCACCCTGGACGTTGGGTACCCAGAACATGTATTTCTGGTAAGCTTTTAAAATACATAATCACCAGAATCTAACTAAATGTGTCCCATTTAGCTAAGTTCAGGTGTTTATTTTTTAAAAAAAAAGATTGTATTTTTATGTACTTTAAATGTTTGTAAGTTTAAACAGTAAAAAGAAAATGGTGGGCATATGAAAAAGGATTTTTTCCTCAAGAAAAAGGATTGGCCCCATGTGAAAAAGTATCCTTTTTCATATGGACCAAATCATTTTTTCATTCCAAGCAGTTATCCAAAAGACTGTACTGAACATGCTCAGAACCAACATTTTAAAATGCAATGACTTTGGAATGGATTCATATTTTTTCACTAAACCAGTAAAAAGCACATCTGTTGGCCAATGAATTTCCACCCTGAACATTTCAGACCAAAGTTACAAACTGTCTGGGTGCAAGGCGATGACAAAAAAACCCCAAAACAACAGCAAAAAAAATGTGATTTTTATGTTTGCTTGCATGCATGTGCAAGAAACATAGTGCCACCATACAAGAATTCGTAGGTGTACCTCCCTACTTCCAATGCCCTGCTGCTTTTTGCAGGTGCAGCCCCACCGCACCAATGAATGTAAGAGTTGTCTATGACAGTCTTTGTAAATGCAGTGGCATACAGTTGAAAGAGAAGTATTGCAGCGTGTAGGCAATATGCATACTGCATCGGCAGTATGCAAAGTGCCTACACATCGGCACTGCAGTGAAAGAGCTGTCATAGACAGCTCCTCTTCCCCCCAACAAGTAACACGCTGGGATCCCACCCCAGTGTGCTCACTTGCCCCCCCACATGCACAGTATGGCTGATAGGGGTGCCCAATCCCCCATCGGCTGTGCTGCATTCCCTCCCAATGGAGTTTTAGGTGCCATGCTGGGAGCCCACCCCAGCACGGCAAAAATCTGTAAGGCTGATGGGGGTGCCCAATTCCCTGTCGGCTCCACTGCCTCCCCAAACAGCCTTCCAGGTGCCAAGCTGGGAGCCCACCCCAGCATTGCAAACCTCTCTATGGCCAACGGGGTTCCCAATCTCCCATCAGCTCTGCTGCCCCCCCAAAAAAACCTACCAACTGCCACGCTGGGAGCACACCCCAGCATGGCAAATGTCCCACGTCATCTTCCTAAAAGAAAAAAACCTAGAAAGGGAAAACATTCCCTCACCGACTGTCTTGATCCCCTTCCCCACCTGAGCCCACCCTCTGTGCACCCTGCCTCCTCACCCCCCCACCCCATGCTTACCTCTGGAGTCTGGCGCGACAATCTTCGGTGGACCAGGAACACGTCTGCATTCTTCAAAGCCGACCACGAACTGAGGAAATGCTGGTAAGTTGTATTATGGAATAAATAGGTTTTTTTCAACTTTGATGCATATCTCAGGCATTTTTGGGAATTGTTTCACCAAATTTTCAACATGGGGTTTTTGGGACCCCACCTCATGAATTCTTGCATTGTCATTTTTTTATTTGGTCCCAAAAGGTGATTTTGTGGTCTCTGTGCGAAACCACCATTCAGGTCTGATGTACAAAATGACAGTGCCACAGTTCATGAGGTAGGCCCCCAAAAACCCTATGTTGAAAATTTGGGAAAACAATTCTCAAAAATGACTGTTTTACAAGTGTGCATTGAGCAGTTCCTACGCACACTCATAAGTTCATGGATTTTTAATATTTGCACTCCAGATTTTCAACATTGCCATTTTACCATACCTCCTTATGAGAAGTACAGCTGTCATTCTTCACATCTCACCCAAAATTTGTTTCCGCGCATGTAGTGCACAATGGCGCAGTCGGTGTGCGAAATCAATGTTTGGGACAAATTAAGAAAATCACAGTGACACTGTTCATTAGCAGAGGTCTTAAAATGGTTATGTTGAAAATTTGGTGAAAAAATTCCAAAAATTACTGTTTTACGAGCCAGTAACATACTGCTCCTACATCATGCCAGAGGGTTTGTGAATTTTTAATATTTGCACTCCAGATTTTCAATATTGCCATTTTTACACACCTCCTTATGAGCAGTATAGCTGTCATTTTTTATATCTGGTCCAAAATGTGTTTCCACGCATGTAGTGCACAATGGCGCAGTCAGTGTGCAAAATCAATGTTTGGGACAGACTAAGAAAATTACAGTGACACTGTTCATGAGCAGAGGTCTTAAAATGGCTATGTTGAAAATTCGGCAAAAAAATTCCCAAAAATGACTGTTTTACGAGCGTGCGTTGGGCAGTTCCTACGCATACTGTAGAGACTGACAGGCATCATGGGTGTGACTTGGGACTGTCACCTGTAATGCTCATACCATTCCACCACCACCCACACCCTGCAGCCAGTGAGAGCTATTGAGGTGTGCCTTGGACTCTTCTGCCCCAAAGTTCACCCCATTCTCCTATACTGCACCCATCTCACCATATTTTCTGATGGAATGGGGTGAGAATAAGTCCAAAGACCCCAAGGCACACCGTAACACTTGTCGGTGTCTGCAGGGTAGGGTGTGGTGAAATGACATGGCCATACCAATGCCAATGCCAGCAAGCAAAAATTTGGCATTGACAAATGCTTGTTTACATTTTGTTTGCTATCTGTATCTCAGAAACTGCAGACCTGACTGGAACGAAACGTGGCACATCAAGAGTTCTACCGCTTTCATGACCATACATGCTAAATTTCTTGCAAATCTGTTGAACAGTTGCGAAGATATTAAAGTGCAACATTTGAGTTTAACAGAAACCCCTGCTCAACACTAACTATAGTGGTGGAACCCTGCCACTATAATATTTACACATATACATAAATATATATATATATATATATATATAGGAGATACATGATGGGCGACTGCGGAATATGGAAAATATTTGCATGAGTGCAGAGTGAACTGTGATATTATTGCAGTTCTCTCTGCACTAGTGCAAATGTTTGCCATATTCCACAAGTCGCACATCATGTGTGCAATTTATACAATAGGAATAGTACCCTTCAGGAACATTTTTTTCTGTGTTCTCGCCCTGTTTACTTTATTTTGGTAATGGGGTAAGTTTTTAGGGGGGGACCTGGGAGCACTGGACAGTTAAGTGATTTGTTCAGAGTCACACAATATTGAAATGGAAGTTGTGAGAATCAAACACTGGTCTGGGCTGTAGGATATAGAAAGTTTGTTCATTGCTTGTTACTCTAAACTCTAGGCTATACTGACAGCACTGTTGTGTGTGGTCTGAGTAAGTGTAAGTGTTTCTGAATGGGCTGAAACTGTAAGACACTATGAGAAACAGGTGCATGTGATTTGCAATGATAATTGTGTTACTTGCAGCTAGGAGTGAGAAACAGACTGTTTATTCAGTAAGTTGCAGGTTTCACTGAGACAGAGAAATTGTTGCAGTCAACACTCAGAAAGAGAAACTGGTTTATGAAGGAGGCTGATTTGAAGATTAGAGCAGCACAGCAGTGTGCTAGGCTTGTCAGAATAACTATGGGACACAGGTGATTGTCTTTTACAATGTTAATTGAGTTAGTTGCAGGATTCAGTGGGAAAGGGAAACTGGGAAGCTATTAAATGCAGGCTGCAGTGTAGTCTCATTCTGGTGACATCACCATTGTGAATATATTTGCTGGTGTTATAGACACTGTGGGTTTATCAGGAAATAAACCCACAGTGTTTATGTCATCACAGAGTTATTCCACTGCAGTGAGAATACGTGTTTTTATTGTCAATGTTACATGCTCACCCCTATTGTATGTGCATGTGTATGTGTATGTATATGTGTATATATATATATATATATGTGTGTGTATATATATATATATATATATACACACACACATGCACACACACCATATATATATTTGTTTATTTGAAAATTGGTAACCGTGAAAGGCACACTGAGCCAAAAGCTCATTTCCAGGTGTGACCTGGGGGAAAGAAACTGGAGATACAATAAAACATATATAGTATTGATGCTCAGTACAAATAAAGTGCAATCCAAGTACAATATAACATGATACAAGTGCAAATAAAAGAAGCAAGGCACCATGAGCAGCTATAATGCATGACTAGAAAGAACAGCAGAGGGGAATGATGACAGTGCAGAATGAGAAAGGTAGGGAGCCTGATACAGGCTGAGGTAGAAATCAAGAGAAAGCCCAATATCATGGAAAGTAGGGACATCAATAGGGGAGGATGAGGGAGAGGGGTGGCAGGAACAGATGTTGTAGGGAGGACTTTTAGCTGGTGTATGAGGGAGCCAGGGGTGAGGGAGATTGGGGAGGAGGGTAGCAGGTTCCAGACAGAGGGAAGGCAACAGGAGAATTCAGACTGCCCAGCAGAGACTTGAGGGTGGAGAATGGAGATGGTATAAGGATCCCTTAAGTGGAGAGAGTATGAGGCAGAGCGAATAGGAGAGAGGAGTGAGGATTAGTGCAAAAGTAGGTACCCAAACCAGCATTTTGAGATGAAGGAAGTACAGTGGGACTGGTGACATGAAGGTAGGGGGAGGATTGATAGGGAGGAGCAGAGGGAGCATTGGTGAGTTTGAGGTGGGGAAATGGTAGCAAAGTGGTTAAAGGCATTACAGAGTGTGTCCAGTCAGGCAATGGACAATCCATAGACAACTTCCGTGTTGTCAAAGGCCTAATGCATCATTTTAGTAACAAGATTCCCGATGGACCTGCAGTGACAAGTAGTTTCTGTTGCGATACAAGGCACTCAGCTTGGAGAGGAGCTTGGCATAGATGTCATCAAAGTGGGCGGGAAGTCAAGCTTAGTATCTAGCCACACAACACAGTACATAAAGAATGGGACCACTTTGACTCAGGCACCATAGAGGGTCAATAAGATTGGGCAATGGGAGACCCTGGCCAGTTTCTGGCTGGCACTAGATCATGGACACTGTTTTTTTTTTGTTTGTTTGTTTTTGTGTGTGTGTGTGTGTGTGTGTGTGTGTGTGTGTGTGTGTTTGTGCTGACCCAGGGTTAGTTGGAGTGTAACCAGCACAGGACATTGTGGAAGTCTTGTGGGAGCAATCATTCCACTGATTCAGTTGAGGGACCAGAGGTAAAGATGACCCTGTCATCAGCATACATGTGAATATGCCAATTGGCACTGGCAGAGGGGAAATCACTCAGGAAAATGGAGAAGAGGATGGGACCCAGGGTGGACCCCTGTGGGACCCCAGCCTGGATAGGTAATGGAGGTGATAGGATGCGTCCTACCTGTATCGACTGTGGATGGACCATGAGGTAGAAATGGAACCACTCAGCGATGGGAACTGAGAGGCCAGTAGAACTCAGCCTGTCCAAGAGGAGAGGATGGGCTACTGAATCAAAGGTTTTGGCCAGATCAATGAATATGGCCTCTGTGATGCATCATTGTTCCATCCCAGAAAAGATGGCTTCAGTAACATGCAACAGCAAGGAAGTGGTGTAATGATGCTTCCAGAAACAACCAGAATGGCAGGGGGTGAGAAAGCTGGATGAATACAGTAAGTCAGCAAGCCTGGAATAGACATGTTTCTCTTGCTGCTTTGCAAGAGAGAGAAAGAGAGAGATAGATTGCATGTTCACATGGAGGCGGGGTCACCCCTTTTGTGAAGGGGGAGAACTTTTGCCATCTTCCAAGACTGAGGAACAGCATAGATGGAAAAGAGAAGTTGAGGAGGTGAGTGACAGAAGAGGTGATGCAGAAGTTGAAAGGTTGAGTAGTTTAGAACCAAGTCTGTCCAGACTGGATTTGGACAGGTTGAGGGATTAAAGGGCAAGCAAGGTTTCCTGAGTTGTAACAGTAGGGAAATAAAACCCATGGATGGGTGGAGAGGAGGGAGAAGAAGGGGAAGAGGACAGGAGCCAAGGGAGAGAAGGGAGGGCACAAGTAGTGAAGTACTTACTGATGTGAACTGTTAAAGAGTGAAGGTCAGAAAGAGGTGAACCCTTAACCATCAGGACCAGGGGGCGGGGGAAGGGGGAAGACTTGGTAGGAGGCTCAAAAAGGGAGAGAATTACCTTCCAGAATTTTGCTGTGGAGTTAAGGTAGTCCTGGAGGTTGGGCTTAAAATAGAGGAATTTTGTAACATGGACATCTTTAGCACATAGAAACACTGAAACTTAGAATGGTGACAGCAGAAGGAGACCAAAGGTCCATCAAGTCTGCCCATGAGATCCTGAGATCCTAGGAGTTTCCAGGACCTAACTGATACTTTTCAAGTCAATTTAATTCTAGCATATTCTTTATCCCAACCACCTTTGAATGCAGATACGGTCCTAGCCCCTACCACATCTGCAGGTAGTCTGTTTCATGGCTCAACTATCCTTTCTGAGAAGTAATGTTTCCTAAAATTCCTTTTGAACTCCCCACCCTTCAGTTTCCATCCATTCCCCCTCATATTGGAGCTGAGAGCCCTGGTGAGTACTTCAGAATAGAGTACTACATTTAATCCCTTCATGTACTTGAAGGTTTCAATCATATCCCCCCTTTTCCTCCTTGTTTCTGGAGAGTACATGTTAAATGCCTCCAGTTACCCTTCATACAGTAGCCCCTGGAGCCCCTGTATCATTTTGGTCACCTTTCTTTGAACGGTTTCTATCTTGTCTTTGTCCTTTTTAAGGCGTGGTCTCCAAAACTGCATACAGTACTCTAGGTGGGGTCTTACCATGGATCTATACAGTGGTAGTATCGCCTCCCTCTGCCTACTGTCAAATCCTCTCCCTATACACCCCAGCATTTTGTTGGCCCTACTATCTGCATTGCATTAGCTGGCTTGTTTTAGGGTGTTACTTATGATAACTCCTAGATCCCTTTCCTCTTGTGAGGCATTGAATATGACCCCGTTGAGCTGATAGGTTGTCCATGGGTTATTTTTGCCTATATGCATCACTTTGCACTTCTTGGCATTAAATGTCAGCTGCCAGATACGAGACCATTTTTCTAACTTTTTCAGATTTTTTTGTAGGTTCTCAACTGCTTCTTCACTGTCCACCTTACTCCCTAGCTTAGTATCACCTTCAAACAATGCTGTCTTGTCCTGGATATCTACTCCTATGTTGCTGACTGTCCTAAGACAGAGCCCTGTGGGACCCCATGCATCACCTCTTCCATCCTCTGACCTCTCCCCGTTGACTACCGCCTCTTTGCCTCCTGCCCTACAACCAGTTACCCACCCACTTCACAACACATCTTGTTATGCCCAGAGCATCTAGTTTCTTCAGCAGGAAGATATGTGGCACAGAACCAAAGTAGAGAAGGTCCACTGGATCGCCCCTGTCCACTTCCCTAGACACCCTATCAAAAAATTTAATCAGGTTTGTCTGGCATGACCTGCCTGCTACAAAACCATGTTGTTTATCATTCTGAAGGCCATACTTGCCCAAGTATTCTATTATGTATTGTTTAATCAGGACCTCCATTTGTTTTCCTACCACTGATGTGAGGCCACATACATTTCTAAATGCCCTGTAAGAGAAGAGGATGGGCATGAAGTGGGTAATATGTTGTGGGTCCAAGCAAGATTACAGGGCTTACAGTGGTCTATGAGTTCTGGGGTAATCCAGGGGTGGTGGGAAAATCTGACCCTGGAGTTTCTGAGGAAGCATGCTTGTCCTAGACAGGAAAATTTGGAATGGAGCATGGAGAGGGCCACTTGAATATCAGGGGTATAGGAGATGGCAGACCAGTCTGTTGCAGCAATTTTGCTTAGGAGAGCATTGATATTAAGCGATCAGAGGGACCTAGACCAGATGTACTTAGGGGAGGAGGGTGGAGGGAGGGTGCCAGACTTTCCTGATGGAGAACATCATACAGCAGTCGCCAAAGGCATACTGCAGAATATCTGGGGCACCAATGCAGTGGGGGAAGGAGAAGAGAACGCAGTGCAGGAGGGTGTGGCTAGCAGAGTGGGGGTTTAGCTGGGCAGGTTTAGTACTGAGCTGGAAGAGATTAAGTGATTCAATACTCAATGACAGGGAGAACCAATTAATGTTAAAGTCCCTAAGGAGGATGAGTTCACCTGAGGAGAACTGTGAGGCAATGGTAGCGAGAGACAATCAAGAGAGGAGGGTGAGATTTTAGGTGAGGCACAAAACCTCCAATGATGATGGGTACAGTTGAAGGAAAAGAAAACGTGACATGGAGTAACTCATGTGAGGAGGGTACAGACTCCCTGAGAGCAATAGTACAGGAGATGATCTGACGGACATAGAGGGAAACACCATCACCACATTTGCCCAGTCCTGCCTGAAGAGGTGGAAATCAAAAATGGACAGGCTAGAGTCAGGAGTCCTGGAGGAGTACCAAAATTTGGAGATGCAGAAGATGTCAGGAGAATGTTGTGAAACCCAGATAGTGAGGAGATTAAATTTAGGAAGAAGTCTGTTATCACTGAAATGAAACATGTTAAGGCCTTTGGTTGTTGAGGAGTTAGAGGGAAGAGGAGGGGAGGACCATAGAAACGTAGAATTAGATAAGGACCACTTGCCCCATCCAGTCTGCCCATTTCTTCCTACTTACACTATTAAGGCAGACTGTGCCTAATCTACAGCTCTTTCTCCTTCCTCCTTCCCCCTTTCCTTTTCACTATAATTCCTCTGTGCTTATCCTATGCAGTCTTGAACCCCACCACTGTTTTTGCCAACACCACTTCCACTGGAAGGCTGTTCCAGGAATCCACCACTCTTTCTGTGTAGAAGTACTTCTTTACCTCTCTCCTGAATCTACCCCCCTCCAGCTTCATAGCATGTCCCCTTGTTCTTTAACACCCTTTCTTCTGAAAAATACTCCCCTCCTGTATCTTATTTACTCCTGTGAGCTATTTAAAGGTGTCTATGATATCTCCCCTCTCCTTCCTCTGTTCTAGGGTCTACATATTGAGGTCCTTTAGGCTCTCTTCATAGGGGTTTTGATGCAGATCCTGCACAATTTTAGTTGCCTTCCTCTGAACAGTCTCCACTCTGTCTATGTCCTTCCAGAGATGTGGTCTTCAGAACTGGACACAATACTCTAGATGGGGTCTTACCAGTGATCCATACAATGGCAACACCACCTCCCTCTTTCTGCCTGTGATACCCCTCCCTAAGCATGCCAGCATCCCACTTGCCCTCCCTACTGCCTTGTCCCACTGCCTGGCCACCTTTAGGTCATCTGATATGATTACCCCAGGTCTCTTTACTGCTTGTTGGCTGTCAACACCGCTCCATCTATTTTGTACTCTGTCCCTCGATTTCTGCACCCTAAGTACATTATTGTACACTTTTTTGCATTGAAACCAAGCTGCCATACCCTCTGCTGATCTTTTCCATCATCCCAGTAGTGTTCACCCTATTGCAGATTTTGGTTTTATCCACAAAGGGGGAGACCTTCCCTTCCAGCTTCTCTGCAATGTCACTTATAAGGACATTAAAGAGGACCAGTCCCAGCACTGATCCTGAGGCACTCCTTCCTTGGAGTGAACTCCATTTACCATCACCCTCTGTCACCTATCCCTTAACCTATGTTTTATCCAGTTTGCCACCTTTGGACCCACTCTTAAGATAGTCTCCAGTGTGGAATGGTGTTGAATGCCTTACTGAAAAGTAGGTAGGCCATGTCCACCCCTCCACCCTGATCTAGTTCCTTGGTGACCCAGTCAAAGAAATCTATGAGATTTATTTGGCATGACCTCAGCCTTGTGACTCCATGCTGTCTTGGGTCCTGTAACTCACTGGGTTCAAGATATTATGCAATCCTTTCTGTCAGCAGTGATTCTATTAACTTTCCCACCCTGATGTTAGGTTGACTGGCCTTTAGTTGGCAGCCTCCTCCCTGCAACCACTTTTGTTTAGTGGAACTAAATCTCCCCTCCTCCTGTCCTCAGAAACCACTCCTGTTTCACTGAGTTGTTTAATAAAACTGTCAGAGGTGCAGCCAGTATTTCCCTGAGCTCCCTCAGTACCCTTGGATGCGCCCCATCTGGTCTCATTGCTTTGTCCACCTTCAGATTAGGTAGTCCCTTCAGGACTCTTGCCTCCAAAAAAGGACTAGTGCCCACCTCCCTCCCTCTAAAGTTTTGTTACTTTTTGTGGCCCCTCCCATTCTCCTTCCTCTCTGAGCTCTGAACAAAAGTATTTGTTCAGGATGTCTGCCTTTCCCTGGTCTCCTCTGCACTTTCCCACCTTCACTTTTTAACCTTACAATCCCATCCCTGGCCTTCCTCTTTTTACTTACATACCTATGTAGCCCTGGTGCCCTGGTGGCAGTATAGCCTAGAGGTTAGAGTAATGAGCTGTGAATGAGCTTGGTACATCCAGCAGACCAGACCTGGGTTTGATTCTCACAACCTCTACTTGCATACTGTGTGACTCTGAGCAGGTCACTTAACCGCCCAGTGCTCCCAGGTAGTCCCTGAAAACAGGCCATTGTGCCTAGTGGGCCATACCCAGTTACCAAAGACTAAAATAAAAATAAATTAAAAGGGCTTCTACCCCTGCCTAGGTGGTCACTTATCAGGTTAAGGGCCAGGGTTCCCATTTGCTGTTACTGGGGGGGTCCTTTCCAAAGATATAAAAATAAAATTGTGGTGCCTCCTTCCAGAGTGCAAATTTTAAGTGGGTATGGACTTTACCAGTACAGCCCCCTGGGATGCTGTACCAATCCACCTCCCCACACAGTAGCTCCAAACATGGACACAGCATTAACCAGTATCTCCCCATTCAGTACTTGGCATTTCTCTCTTCAGGTAATAACATGCTCACTAAATCAGGCTCTTGAGTCAGAACTTTTCCAAAACAGTAACATAATCATTTATTTATGGGGGAGGGTAGGTACGGGAGAATGGATTGGAGGTTAAGCATAACCTTTTTTATCATTGGCAATTGTCATTTAAGAATCAGCATTTTTCCAATCATTTCCCACTTTTGATATTCAGCCCTTATTTCAATGAGTGCAGTCTTCAACTCTCTATCTAGCTACAGTAACTTCTTCAGGTATTAAATATGCATAGACCCCCAAATGGTATCGGTTCAGAACAAGCCCCCTAATTCTGTCCCTGAGTAGTCAGCTTTTCAGTTAAAGGCCTGAGGTGCAGCTGGTCGGCCGGTGATGGCATGCTTATTTGAATAAAACAACTTTTTAAATCTTTCTTTCTGATTGATTTATAACCTTTTGATTTTTACCTTCTACACCAGTGGGCAAAATATTTGAGCAACTATGTACTTACCCAGGACTCACAGGGCAGTTCCTGCTTTTACTCATGGTTCTGTGAAATCAGTCCTCTGGTGGCACGTGTGACTGAAGTCCTGGGGTTGGTGGAACAGCAGAAACAGAACTTTATGATCAAATGGCTTGACAGATTTAAAGACAGGGCAAGGATGCTGCAGTTTGGATCTTCAGCTTGATTGATGGTCTGGCAGCTTGTCCCCTTCAGCCTGTTACGGCCAGTTGCAGAGCTACTGCACAAAGCCCACCAACTGCAGGAGACCCAGACCTAGGCTCCACAGCCCAGCTCCTTCATAGGTCAGAGTGCCCTAACACTCAAGTATAGACCTATGGTCCCCTGCAACAAGCAGATACCACATAGTGGGGGGTAGCAAGTTCCCCACCTGGCTCTGGGTTAAGATGGAAACTTCAGAACTTTCCTTTCTCTTCTCAGAGTGACCGCCATGTTGTGCTGTCTAAGCAGTTTGTTACTTTCCCGGTTTTCAGACTCTGGGGGACAATGTAAAGTCTGAACTCCAGATTCACCACAACAATCTGTTGTCTCAGCTGTATTTCAAAGGCAGACAGCAGGTACCTGGCACAGTAAGCCTCTGCCCATCTCTCTGCTTTCACAGCCTCTCTATTTCAAGAAAGCAGCCACTCTTGCTCTGGCTCACACAGAGTTTGAGAGAATCTCTCTCACACAGGGTTTTGTCTCAGTCCCTGTGATGCAACATAAATATTTCTCTCACCATGCAGGTGCAGATGCATTCCAAAGAGGCTCTCTCTTCAATCTCTGCCTCACAAAAATCAGTCCTTTTTCCGTAGTCCGGTCTCCAGTACCATAACCAGTCCTTACATTATGTGTCCTTCCCTTTTTCCCCCAGACACTTTGTCTTCTCTAAGGTCAGACAGACACCTTTTTGCTTTCCACCGTTCTCTCACACAAATCCTTTATCACCGGTGTCTCACCACTGTGGTGCAGATGAAAACTGAAGAGGTTCTTTCCTCATCCTCTTCACACAAAACCAGTCCATTTCCATAATCCTTTTTCCCAATCTGGTCAACCTTTTCTCTGAACTCTTTCACCCTGTGGTGCAGCTTCTTACCACAGCAACCTGTAGCTCTCTCTCTCTTTCTCTAGAGAGCTGACTAAACAACCTTCCTCTCTTTACTCTCCAGATGGGGAAAGGTGTGACCAGCCCTGAGGGACAAATTGCTGGCAGCCCCCAGGCAGGCCCTTTCCCAGCCTTGCAGCCCCATTCTCTACTTAGGGGCTGGAGCCCCCCTCCTTGCGGAGGGGCTCCTGCCGGACTGACTCAGAAAGCAAAAGTCCTTCTCTTTTGGGAGCTTTCTCGCAACTCCCCATTGGCTGAAGCCACTGTCTTTTATCAAAATTAATATGTATGAAGCTCCCTCAATGTCTGATTAAATATTGAAATGGCACTTAAACTTTCCCCAGCTCCCCCTTCCCCCAAGAGTCCTTTCAACAATCTCACAATCCTCCTGGCAAATCCTGGCTTTTCCATTGGCTGAATAGTGATCACAAGGCTGCTATCATAGCTGCTGACAAAAACAGTTCCACAGCAATCCTCACATGTCTCAGCCTTAAAGTATTCCTGCAGCCAAAACATTTTCATAATTGCCCCACAGATTTATAGGAGCCCCTCTGCTCTATAAAGCAACTAAGCTATTTAACTTTTTCATTTATCCCTCTTCCAAATGCTGGGACCATTCTAGTAGCCCCCTAGGTAGCCAGCACACAGTCCCATTACTATCTATGAGTAGTCCCATTATAGCTCCTCAGTACAGCCAAACATAACATTTTTATTTAAGCATAGTCCCACCAAATTGTAGATACCACCCTGCACTCTCACA
Organism: Neoceratodus forsteri; assembly: GCA_016271365.2. Taxonomy (NCBI): domain Eukaryota; kingdom Metazoa; phylum Chordata; order Ceratodontiformes; family Ceratodontidae; genus Neoceratodus; species Neoceratodus forsteri. The sequence goes on along the minus strand of CM057452.1, from coordinate 875,301,132 downwards.
CAATATCAGGGTTTACTATTTTCCTTGTTCTCTCTGCCTCAAAGCCCCTAGTGCTAGGCAGACTCTCCTCATTATTATTCATGAGCCACATCATTAATATTCATAAGGCTGCTCCTGAATCCTTTTTTCTATTTATTTATTCACAATTGGATTTACAACCTTTGAGACAAAGACTCATTTACAAAGGCACCTCGTTGCAGGGAGGGGAGACAACATATAGGTGGAGCAAAACAGTGGGGAACAATACAGGTGAGATACAGAAGAGCATACAAAGCTAAGCAATTTCAGTGACACAGTGAAGCATGCAGGTTACAGTGCGTGGTGTACAGACTACAAGTAAGCTATCCTAAATAAACTAGTTTGCTTCCTTAATTCCTCTCCAGGCTTCCGAAAGTCTCCATTCCCATTTTTGCTTTACCCAGGGACCAGGACCACTGGAGAGGTAACTGTCATGGCTGCAGAATGGCTGAAATGAAAATGCACTTCTGCACATGCGCGCCACACCGGACTGCACTCACGGTGTGTAAAACGACTGATGACTCCATGCTACAGCTTCTCCAGCCCTTTTCTAAAAAAACTATGCAGGTGTCGGAAGGATGATTAATGACACCAAGGGGACTACTTGGGTACAGCCAGGACTGGGACATAAACAGGGAATACCAGGGGGAAAACCAGGACTCCAAATTGGAGAAACAGAAGCCCCCAAGGGGGCAAACAGGCAAGCCCCCAAACGGGGGGGGGGTTACACCTAAAACAAGCCTTGTCCCTTTTTGTTACTTTCTGGGCTAACCTCTCTTCAGTTTGTGCCTTTGTGCTACTTATTGCTTTCCCTGATACACTTTTCCATTTAACTCTGGATATAATTCTCACTCCCCTTACCAAAATCCTAAATTTATCCCTTGTAACAGGCAATTTCCCAAGGATTTGGAAAGCAACTGTAGTTGTGCCTGGGTAAAAAAGTGGCGATAGAACCAACCACACAAACTATCGCCTGATCTCAATGCCCCCTCTCTCAAAAGTACTGGAACACATTGTTTCAGATCAACTAACTGAATATCTTTACAATTACTAGCTGCAATGCAGACAACACCATAGTTTCCAGAAACAGCATAGCACTACAGCTGCACTCATGAAATTTACTGGGTACATTCATAGCACTCTTAATCGTGGGCTCTTGGTGGGGGCTACATATATTGACCTCACCAAAGCCTTTGATACAGTAAATGAAGAGTTGCTCCTACTGTATGTCAACTATCCAACACTGGCCTCTCCCAGGAATCAGTAGCCTGATTCAGGAGCTATCTCCAAGGGAGAGTTTAAAAAGTAAAAATAAATGACGTCTGCTCGGACAATCTATGTATCATCCCTGGTGTACCCAAAGGGTCCATCCTAGAACCATTGCTCTTTTGTCATTTTCTAAACCAACTCCCCCTAGCAGTAAATGACCAAGTACTGCTTTACACAGATGACACTGTGCTCTACTTGTCCCACTCTGACCCCACCATGCTTGAATGTCTGATTCAATCCAATTTCATTTCAGTCAAAAAATTGTTCCTTGACTCAAAATTACTCTTGAAGCAGCAGTGCAACAAAATTGGGCTAAATTTTGACCCCACCTATTTTCTTCCTAATCAATGTCAGTTGTCTTCCAATTTATTTTGTTGGTAAAATTTTCAGTTTCCATTATCATTTAAAAATTTTATGACAGTTTTAAACTAATTATTTCTCAAGAAAAAAAGATGGCCACCTCATTTTTCCATAGAAATAATATTGAGGACCTGAGGAGTATAAGGATCCAGACAAAAATGCAAATGTACAGCACATAGTATAGGAAGCATCCTGAAAATCCAAATCAATAGTTCTGACAATATTTTTCATACCCACAGTAGAAAATTGGCTTTTTGGAGTAATGTTTTTCATTACACTGCTGCTTTAAATTGCAAAAAAATGAAAACTATGGTATTCGCCTCGGCACACGATAAACATAGGAACTACCAGTTGCAAATTGCTAATAACCTCAGTTCTCCCCTTGAAATGGTAAACCACTTCAAATACCTGGGGGTAACATTAGATACTACACTGTTCTACTCTCAGCACATAGATCTAGTTTCTAAATCTACAAATTCAAAACTGGGATTACTGTTTAGAAACAAACACTGCTTAACCAATGAGGCCATAGAAATTGAAGTAACTAGCTCAGTGCTGTCAGTCATTGACTATGGCCTTGTGGTATATGGTGCTACAACTCCCACGGCTCTAAAAAGACTCAAAACTACCCTTAACAAAGTGTGTAGACTAGTACTGGGGCACCGACTAACCCACACATGTGAGCTATATGCTCAAAGTGGCTGGTTTAACTTGGACTGTCAAATCGGATACCAAATGTGCCTGCTCACTAAAAAATCTACCCTAAGTCTAACCCCTCAAGGAATACGATACCTTCTCAATCAGCCTAACTCATCTAGATGTACCAGGGGCCGGAATAACTTATTCTTGAAAGTCCCTTTCCATAGAACTACACAAGGCCAGTAGTCCTTTGAATAGCATGCTCCGGTGTTGTTTAACTCCCTCAGTGAAGATCTACAGAAGGAAACCAGACTGAGCCCTTTAAAAACACTACATTGTGCATCCCTAGCCCTGACCAGTGGGTGTGACTACAGCACCTAGCCTCTCCCCTCCTCCTCCTTTACCAAATCCTGCTCTTTCCCTCTCTCCCTATCGCCCACCTCCACCTACACTAATTGTCTAACTTCTCACCCCTCACCCTTCTATTCTGTTACTCCTCTCCATCCCCTGCCCCCCTGTATCCTTATGGGCCTTCTATGAGCCCACTACCCTGCAGCTTAAAGTCTTTTCTTCACTCTTTTCTTCCCTCCTGCCCACTACCATTCCCTTCCCCAGTTCCTCCTCTCACCCCTCCGTTGCCCCTCCTGTCCTTGTTAGACCACTTCCCATATTATTCCTCTTCCCCCCTCCACTCTCACTGATTCCCCTCTCTACCTCCTCCCCTATTATCTCTTCCCCCCACCCTTCCTCCTCTTTACCCCCCTCAACTTCTTCAGCTGTACCCGCCTGTACCTCCTATCCTGGCTACCCCTTACCAGCACTTTCTATGCCTCAGGCTGACTCCTTGGGGCCAAACATGTACTTGCACATTGACAAAAGAAATGTTTATCAGGAACATCTCTGGCTGCTTTTAAGCTCTGTAATAAGTTTGTACAAGACCATTTGATGTTATTTTCTGTACCGTTTTTGAAATTACTTGGCCACTATTTTACTCAGTCTGTTTTGTATATTGTTATATGTTGTCAGTGTATTGTTCCTTTGTTGTTAATTTGTTCATGACATGGAACCCCTGTAAATGAGCCTTTGGCTCAAAGGTATTCCCCTAGATTGTAATAAATAAATAAATAAATCTGTCTCCTTATACCTCCTGAATGCTACCCTTTTGATGTTTACCTTTTCAGCCACCTCTTCTGAGAACCATAGCAGTCTCTTTTTCCCTGTTGCTTATTGCTTTTGGATTAGTCTCCATGTTGCCAGACAGGATGAGGAGCAGGAGAAGGAGTAAGAGGACGGAGTGGCACTTATAGCACTGCCAGCAGGCTGCAACACAGTAATGCTACAGTATATCACTAAATGCTGCAGTACACTACAGTTAACAGTGTAATTCATTGGCAATTAAGCCCTTTTATCATGCAGTATTTTGTGACATGTCACTTACTGCAATTTATTGGGTTTCACCACAGCTAGCTCCACTGTACAACCTTTGGATAAGGAAGGAAAGCAAGGGGTGGGTAACAAGGAAGGGAGAGGAGGGCTTGATGGAGAAACTTTAGGTTCATGGAGGAGGAGGAGAGGAGACTAGGTTGGCAGTAAGGAGGATGGGAGAGGGGTAGTGTGTGGGACAGACCGGTGCTGAGTGAGAGAGGAATAGAGGAGTGGGAGAGTGGAGGGAAAATGAGAGGGCTGGAGAATGGGAGGGTGAAGAACAAGGTAGAAGAGGGAAAGGTGCATAGTGGCAGGAGGTGAGATGCAACAACCATGAACTAAGCAACACAGTAGTGATATTTGTGACTAACTAGAGAGCAAGCTACTGTAGTACAATATCTAAAAGAGCATCTCCAGGGACAAGTGCTTCTGCCACTAACATCAAACACTAACACCCAATTGCTGGTGATAAAAGTACTACTCTGCAAAAATGGCAAAGCACTAACACTGGTATCTGTCTATATCCCTCCTAAGGAACATGCCAGTGGTTTCAAAGTGGTCCTTGACTACCTTGCTGGCCTCAGCCAAAACCCGGAACTCATAATTATCGATGATTTCAACATCAATTGGTTATCCACCGAAGCTGGTCCATACAGAGATGCCTTATCCTCCATTAACATGACACAAGTAGTGGAGTCACTCCCCCAACATTGCTAAAGTGGTGGGAATTCCTACCCAAGACTCTAGTGTCATTGCCAGCATATTTAATAAGGTTTGTAACAATCACACAGGAGTGTGGTGTGCATATTTATGGAACACATACAAACAAAGGTGAGAAAGAAGTAAGTGGAGTGTGGTGTGTAATGTGCTCGGGGACAAATCAGGTTCCAGTTGTCTCAGTGGCACAGCAGCTTAGAGCAATCAGAACGGTATTCCAGGTGGCCTGGGTTCATGCCCCAGCTGAGGCACATTCAATAAGGCCTTCACCAAGCTAAGTGGTATACTGCCACCGGGCTTCCTTCTACCTTTGAGTGACAACAATCTTACACACAATACTGATACACTACCTTTGAGTGACAACAATCCTACATACAATAGTGGTACACAACTGGGTTAACCCCCTCACCTGAAAATTATTACCCCAGTAGAGAGCAAAAAGTACTTTTCACAAGTTCTTGCAAAATTGAGATATAGTAGCGATTCACTTGACCTTAAGTTTGATGCACTCACTCTCGATATCATTACCCCCCCCTTACAAAAATCTTAAATCTGTCACTAATATCCAGAACATTCCACTGGCTCTGGAAAGCTACAGCGGTAACTCCAGTTTATGAAGCTGGTGACAGTACAAATCACTCAAATTATCATCCTATCTCAATTCTACCACCTCTATCAAAAGTTCTGGAATGCATTGTTTCCGATCAAATAACTGACTACCTTGACAAATATCAACTGCAGTGCCCTCAACAACACGAGTTCCATAAGCAACACAGCAACACTACAGCACTAGTGGAATTTACAGGGTTTATCACTGATGCAGTTGACTGAGGGCTCTTGGTGGGGGCTGCATACATTAACTTCACTAAGGCTTTTGACACAGTAAACCACAGACTCTCCCCAGAATCAGTGTCATGGTTTAGGAGCTACCTCACTGGGAGAGTCCAAAAGGTGAAAATCCTGGATTTGCTTTAAGAAAACCGGAGTACCCCAAGGTTCCATTTTGGGCCAACTGCTATTTAGTTTGTTCCCCAACTGCCTCCCTCTAGCTACACAAGATAATGTCCTACTCTACGCTGATGACACAGTACTATATTCAAACCACTCTGATCCTTCAGCACTTGAAAATCAGTTGCATGTCAATGTCACCACTATTGAAGAATGGTTCCTAAACTCTAAATTACTGCTAAACTACAAGAAGACTAAAACTATGGTTTTTGCCTCCACCCATAATACACACAGGGTCTACCAACTAAAAATTCTCAACTGCCTAAATACACCATTAGAGAAGGTACACAATTTTCAATACCTTGGGGTAACATTAGACAGTTCCCTCTCATATGCACAACATATAGATCTCGTAGCTAAGTCCGCTAATGTCAAATTGGGTCTGCTATACAGAAACAAACCGTACCTAACAAATGACGCACTAAAAATTGTGGTGACTAGCTCATTGTTGTCTATTATTGAATTTTGGCTAGTGGTTTACAGTGCAGCAACAGACACAGACCTAAAAAGATTCAAAAAACACCCGCAACAAGGCCTGTAGGATGGTGCTTGGTGCACACTGGCTTACACACACGTGAGCTGTATGCACAATCAGGATGGCTCAGTCTGGACTGCTGAATTTAGTACCAAACCTGCCTCCTTGCTAACAAATCCACACTAGGCCTAACTCCCCCCTTGAGTGTGACATCTCCTCAGTATGGCCAATAAAACCAGATGCACGAGGGGGCCAAACAGCAATCCCCTTAAAGTCCTATTCCATCTGACCTCTCAAGGCCAACGTTCTTTTGAGTACTGTGTGCCTCTCTGGCTAAACTCACTGAATGATGATATACTGAATGAAATCAAACTTGGCACCTTCAAACTGAAACTTTGGATTTTACTAGCATCTAACAGTAAATGTGACTGTGGGTTCTAATTCTAACCTTCCGTCTATTCTCCTAACTTTCTTTTTCACTAGCAGATCTTCTAGTCCTCTCACCTCCTCCCCCAATCTCTGGTAGGTATTGCCACAGCCTCTGCCTCTTCTAGTTTCACCTTATACTCTGTTCCCCCCACCATCTGGTTTTCCAGCACCCCTCCTCATTTTGCTTTCCCTGATTACGACCCTCCCCCCAGCCTTTGGCTTCCTCCCCCTCCTGTTCTCTGCTATTCCCATCCTCCTCTCAGTATTTGTCACTTATCCGACCCTTCTCACTTTCCAACCTGCACACTGCTCAATTATCCCATTATTTCTCTTGGTCTCTTCTCTCTATTTACCACCCTAGTTCCACTATTGTCAGTGTTTCAGTCCTCCTGGCCATGCAATTCAGGGCCTTGGTCCAAATATTGTATTATATGCAAATGCTCTTATGACATGTGAACGTGGGAACAAATGGAGTCCAGCAATAGTGTCAGGATGCAAAAGTCCAAAAATGTATTATACAGCAGGATAAAATAAAATGGACTGAGAATGGAAAATAAAGAACCAATGCAAAATAAACAGGCATATTCCATAGTTAGCAGCACTAATGGAAGACAAAACAAAATTCCTCCTAGAAACAGGCTAGGGGACTGGTAGGTTCGACCTCCTACCACAAACTGATTTCTAAGGCCCATTCAGAGTATATTTATACTGTGGTTGAGTCACATGACACAGCAAACTCCTCCCCTACAAATACTTTAACTTTAACTTGTTACAGAGGAGCTTTAAATTTTGCAACACAACATGAAGTTACACATTACTAGAGCCTTCTAATGTTTTACAAATGTTCACTTCAAATAAAACAGAATAAGAACTAGAAATGCAAGATTTGGAAGATACTCGGGCTCCTCCCAGCAGATACTGTCATAAGAAAAGGAGGAGTAAGTGCTGACTGACTCTAATGGAAGCCATGTATGCTGCTGGGAGGTCCTGACCACCCTAAACACTAGACAAGGCTTCAGGTGAATACACATCTATTTCAGAATTTTGCCACCAATATTTCCTTTGAAAAACATTCTTTTAGCTTCTTGCAGTAAAAAAAAACTCTGTGATTTGTAGCTTTTTATTAGCATGCATGATTTTTATTTAACTTTTACTCTTGCAGTGCAAACAGCACTGAAAACAGACTATCTGTGCTGTAGTTGCCTGTGACAGCCTTTGAGAACCATAGGAAAGCATTGTACTCTTTCAGACTTTCCTAGTACTCAGTTTTTTGGCTTAAAGACTTGAAGAAGGCATAAAATAAAATTCAGTTTAAACTCTTCTCACTCTAAAACAAGCAGAATGCATCCAATTTGGGCAAAGGGAGAGTCAGAAAAGAGTTTCAAGGGATAGGGAAGAATACCTACAAGTGGCCAAGATGTAGGTATGGAGTATAATAAAGTGCAAGGCAGCATTAAGCAGCAGAAAAGAAAGAAGTAAACAGAGTAATACTGTTGCAATAGATTTTAAAGCTTTTTAAAGGGAAAGTGTCACTCAAACTCAGCCCAAAGAAGCAGCCATATTGTTTATAAATCCCAATTTTTCTTCCATTTTAACCAGTTTTGGAGATTTGTTAGAACACAGGCTTAAACAGCAAAAGGGCTGTAGGGGAAGGGCACCAATATGACCCCTATCACATGACAAGAACTGTTTTTTAAACATGTTTGCTCTAATTTTGCTCACAATGTGACTCTTTACATCTGTATGTTTCCTTAAACAACTATGAATGACATTTCCCTCTCTGTTGGTATGCTATTGTATATTGTTTATTTTACCTCAGTTGCTTACCGATGTGGAACCTCTCTAAATGACCCTCTGGCTCAAAGGTACTGTAATCCGAGATCTAATAAATAAATACATTAAAGTATGGCTATTAGACTCAATATCTAGCCTAGGGCAGCATACTGCAAATTGTAGAGTAAAGTGCTGAATGCAGGTAGAACATAATATATGTATATGTGTGTATATATATATATATATATATATATATATATATATATATATATATACATATATATATGTATGTATGTATATATAGTGTAGTAAACTCAGGAACCGGAGGAGATGGGGTTTCCCTTAGTAAGATAGTCAGGGTACAGCTGCAGCTGATTGGCTGCAGCTGTACAGACAGGAGAGCTTCAAAAACAGGAAGGAAAAGACAGCAGAGAGTTGCTGCAGGGGTAGATGGCTGACAAGCTGCTTGGATGTGTTCCAGAACAGGGGCACTTAAGCAACTCCCAGGAGATTGGTCTCCTGAATTAGGCCAAAAAGAAAAAAAGTTATTTCCATTGTGAGTTTTCTGTTTTACTGTTTGTGTTCTTCCAGAAGGTCTAGCCTTCTGGAAAAGGGGGGTTTCTAGTTAGGGTTGGGGATTGCTTAGTCAGCGCTCCCACCCAGAGCTAAGCCTATTTATTTCTGTTTTTGTTTCATTTTCCCCAGTGGGGCTTAAAAAGGAAAAGGGCAGAAGCCCGAAGTTCTGTGTCACCAGCCATGTTAAGAAAATAAAAGTATACCTGGTTGGTTTGATGTTAACAAACTGGTCTTCCTGAGATTCCTTAACCACCTCAAAGCTGATCCTGAATTCCGTGGCGAGGCTGCTTCTTGGCACAATATATATATATAGACATATACATATATACTCTACAAAAAACTTCATTAATGCACCATTAGGGTTCCAGCGACAAAAGTAGAGAAATGCAGTCTTAGGGTTCCCAACCCTAACACCCAACCACCACCCTGCATGCAGGAACAGGCATGAGTGGTGTACCCTGGGGTTATGAACCTTAAAACTCACCCCATTCTATGTGTAAGTAAGCTAAGATGGTACAGTATAAGAGACTGGGGTGAGCATTAGGATTTGGAATTTTGCAAAGAATTTCCTTTCTTTTTGAGATAATAGAATAGGTTTGCAGCTTTAACTGCATTATTGGAATTGGAATAGTAACAGATGCAGATTTGCAGGGCATTCTGGATCCTGAACCAAGAGAAGACTCCATCCACCCAAAGAAGTGCAGGACCCTGCACTTCCATGTGGCAAGAATTTATGGGGCTGTCTGTTGGGCTGTGGAAGCACAGGGTCCTCTGGGGGTTTACCATATATGCGGCCCTCTCTACTGATTGTTAATTTGTATGATGGCACTGAATTGCAGAATTAAATGTCTCAAGTGAGAAAACATGCAATAGCCCCATCAAAACCAACAATGCTCTATGATCATAAAAATAGGTAAAGGTGAGAGGGCAGAAAAATGTCACCTTCTGATGATGATGTCATAGTGACACCAAAATGCTGTTATGGTGTAGTGACGGGTGTTTGTCAAGCAAGTACAACTTTTTTTTGGTAGGGGTTTGTTTTTGTTTTGTTTTTTTGGTGTGGGTAGATGAGGATTGTTGTGGGGTGAAAAAAAGCTATTCGCACCTGAACAGTAGTGTCATTGTATGTCTGCACATCGGTAATGCCAAGTCTTTTCTCGCTGGCTGATTGATGATGGCAGAGTAACACATTGGAATTGTTTTTAAAGAAAATCTGACACTTGTCTTGGGGTTTACACTAGTTTAAAACATCAGTGCCTCTCGCCACTGCTTGTTTTATTTGTATGATAGTACTGAATGATAGATTCTCCCCAGTGTGGAAACATCCAGCAGACTTGTCAACACAAATGGATATGTGCCCTATATTAGGAAGGAACTACAAAAGTAAGGACAAGAACCTGGGAAAAAATAAAGCAAATTGGGCTAAAAAATAATTTGAATCTTACATGCTAATGTATACCCATTGTCATCCAACACATTTCTGGATGTTGAATGAAACTATCCTTTAGAAGTCATTAGCTCACTCTTTCCAGTCATTGAGTGGTAAACAGCTTTTATTGCATCTTGAGCAAACCATCCAGATAAACACATCCATGTACATGTGATGTAAATTATATTAGGGCTTTCCAGTTGTGCTGTCTTGTGTCAATTTGCATTTTACCACCTAAAGTATGAGAAACTCAACAGAAAAATGATCTACATTTAATCTGCTTTTTACATATGTCAGTACCTTACACTTTGGTTTGAATCATATTAAATGCAAATGATTTTGTTAGCTTCTCCACACCCAACAGTCCTTGTATACTTAAGAAGACAAGCTCTATTAACACCAAAGTAAGAAATCAATGGTGTGCCTTTAAGTATGATAGAAATTACTAACCCAAATCCCTTTGCATGAGACGTTGAGAAAAGTATTGCAAACAAGATAATGGAAAGATTGGGTATTTCAGCACATGCTTTCATGAATCAGCCAGATGAAAAAGTGATGTAATGAACAGTTACTTTAATTTGTGTCCTGTTTCTCAGCTCCAGTCAGAGATGCAAAACCAGAATTTCAGTAATCTAACTATGTGGAGTTTCTTACTCTGTTTCCTTTTGCTTTAAACACATGGTTAACAAAAAAGAAATAAATAAATGATAAAAAAGGTGTTAAACAACATATTATGGGCCATACCCAAGTGCTTTTTTTTCATTTTCATTCTGTTTATGCCCCCTTTCATGTTTGGCTTCGGTGTCCCTTCAAGAACACCTCAGTGGTGCAACTGGACCACCTGTTCCACATACCTGTAGATGTAATTTGGCCTCCACAGAGCTTTGTTTGTGCCCCTCCTCCACGTACCCCAGTTTCTTGTTATGCAAGGCAAGGCAAATTTTATTTTTCTGGTGCCCAATCCTAGAGGCCCTGGGCACCATACAATCAGACATAAACAATTAAACACAATAAAAGTAAACATTCAATGAATACTTAAGAGGGGGCATGGTTCTGGCCACAAAGAGAAATGGCTGCCTAATTCCTGAGCTCTCCGCATCCGGTGACAATCCTTGACCAGCTTGCCTAACCCCCTGGGTGCTGATTTCTACAACCTTTGCTATGTCACTCGGGTAATCATCCCCAATCATACAGTATAACCATTTTGTGGTTCTACAGCAGATTATTAGTTTTTACAAGCGCCATTTTCCGCAAGTCGCTCGACCAACTAGGCCACAGGGGCCACGGCTTTGCCTTGTTTCCTACCTAGCTTGCTCTGACTCCGGTCACATCCTGCCTGCCCCCCTCTGTGTTTCAACTGCCTCTCTGCCTCCACTGACTGGTAATGGCAACAGGTGGTTCTTCTCCAGACGCATCACCCCTGTTGGCACAAGCTCCCCATACTGGATCAGTGGGAGACTCCTTAAATTACATTACCCGCATGCTGGAGACCATGTTGTCCCTGGTTGAAAACATAAGCGCTACCCTGACAGGCACTACTGTAGATGTATGTCAACTTCAAGACCGCCTTAATGTAGAGGAACAGCGTGTGGGATCTCTAGAGTTGCAACAAGCTAAACTTCAACAAAAAGTGCTGATGCAAGAGGGGAAGCTAGAGGTCTTACTAGCCAGGGTGGAGGACTAGGAGAATAGAGGGAGGTTCAATAACTTCTGTATTATCGGTGTACCAGAGGGCTCTGAAGGTACATCTATGGAGAACTTTCTGAATGTCATGTTACCAGTGATGCTAGAGGGGTGTTGGAGAGGACCAGTGGAGGTCGAAAGAGCCCATCGAATTGCCACGAGGAGAGACAGGTTGACTGCATCTCCAAGGCCTATTGTAGCATATCTGCTCAGATACTGCATGAAAGAATGCATACTTCATGCAGCTCGGGACTTGGGGGAAATCAGGTGGCAGGGGGCTACAATCTCCATTTACAGAGATTTAGCACAAGAGACTGCCAGTAAATGGCGAGATTATGTCCCTCTGAAAAAATTCCTTACAGCGCATAATTTTCAATACAAATTTAAAGGGCTCACCAAGCTCCTGGTTTCTAAAGAAAGGAGGGAGATTCTTGCTGATGGCCCTGCAGAGGTGGAATGCTGGATCACCAAGTTCTGTCCTAACTTGCCTCTTCAGCCTACAATTCCCAGGAGGATCTGGTCCCTTCTGTTTTGGCAGCTTCTAGAAACTTTTACACTGGCAGTCAGCCATTGGAGGACCACTATGTAGGCGGACTAGGGTCCTCCTTTAATGATTCCCCCAGGGCCAGGAACCAGTCTTGCACAACACCACTGGCTACTTCTAGCCCTGCCAATACCGCTGAACAACCAGTCCTCCCTCCTAGATCTACAGGGACTCATACTCGCTAGAGACAGTGATCGAGACGTGGCTAAAAGCTCCACAGAGAACTACCAGGTGCCACCCCCAGCCAAGATACCTAGGGATGACTCTTCTTCAACTTCTAGGGAGGACTACCCTTCAGGATCAGAGCTGAACAATGAGCTTTCCATGGACTGGTCTGATATTCCAGACTCTTCCCTAGTAGAGGTGGTAGACATATCTGGAAAACGTAAGCTGGGGGGAAACACTTATGCAGCTGCTGCCCTTACTCCACCCTCCATTCTCATTGCTGCCTCCTCGAACTCTCAGCAAGATGTTAAAATTACTCCAGGGCACAGCATGGATCCTACTGGTTGAACTCAGTAACATGTTTGCATGTAGTTTTTTCTTCTCCATACGCTATCTGAATTATTGCCCAATGTGCCTACTGTGTTCTGCTGTATTATATCATAAGAGTTATCCATTTGGGCCACTTAGTCCTTCCCTGAGAATGGCTGAGCTTGCCAATTCCCTGCTCTATGTGTGCCCACGCTTCATGGCTCCTTTGATGCATTAGGGTGGGGACCCAACATCATAACACCCCCTTTCTGTCTCCCCTAGTAGGATTTGTGCGAGCTGCTTAACTCGGACTATCATGTGCTGTCTGGCCTTCCTCAGCATCTTTCACCTTAAGCAGTTAAAGACTGCAGCTAAAAGGGCCCTTGCAATGTACGGAAGGGGCAGTTACTCTACTCCCCTCACCCTACTTTTCTACCTTCCCTCATTCCTCGGCCCCCCTTCCATCCTGGAGTTGTGCCCAGCACCCAGGGATTGGTTGTCAGATGAGGAGAGGTGTGTTTCCTGTGTTTGCCTTCTCTTCTGCCCTTGAGCGTGGACGTCAGCATAGCTGAGGGTATTCCTTTTCCTGTACCTTCTTTCACCATAGCTTCCTTCACTCATAACGTACAGACGCTTGTTGTATCTGTTGGTTTGATACTACCTGAACAGCTATCCTGATCTAGGTGGGGTTAAAGTATAAGGAGTGTAATCAATATGGTTAATTGCTCACCAAACTTCTTTGTTGTTACCGTTTGTTCACATAGTTCTGTTAGTTGTTCTTACTAAACGCTCTCCCAGTACAGTGCCATTGTACTCTCCTGTTACTCTGCAGCAGCCTCCAGGTATTAGTAGCAGATTTGTTTCCTCTGTGATATTCTCCTTGGATTTTTCTGTTGCTTAGTACTCCATGGTTACGTATTTCCCTTCCCTGTACCCCTAGTTCGCCTCTATGGATGCCGCTAAATTCCCAGGCCTGCGTCTCATATCGTGGAATGCTAAAGGTCTCAATCACCAAATAAAATGCACTAAAGTTATTCAGTATCTCTGCTCCCTCCACACGGATCTGACCCTGCTACAGGAAGCACACCTCCTCAGTAAATCCATTCTTTGGCTTAAAAAATCCTGTGTAGGTGCAGTTCATGCCAGCTCCGCCACTTCCAAAATCAAAGGGGTTGCTATCCTCATTCAATGCTGTAGCTCATGGGTAGTTGAAGAGTCTAGATCTGATACCCAGGGGCGATGGGTCCTGACTAGACTGGCCTCCCCTGCTGGTAAGCTGATCTTGGGCAACGTATATGTGCCTAACACAGACCAGGAGGATTTTTCCCTGGTCTGAGCCAAGCCATCTCTACCTTACAGTAGCCCAATACCTCTATCCTCCTGATACTGGGGGGGCAGGGACTTTAAGCTGGTACCCGACATATTCTTGAATTAGTCTAAACCCACCCCCCCCATTGCACCTCAAAGCCTATGCTGCACTCCAGGAACTACAGGCTGAATGGGGCCTGATAGATGTCGGGAGATGGGACAATCATTCAGGCCACAACTATTCCTACTACTCGGCCTCTCGTGGAGTACACAAACGTATCAACTACTGGCTGGCCAACAGTGCTGCCTCTGGTGCTCTTTCAAATAACACTATAGGTAGTATCATTATTTCAGACCACACGCCAGTGTCTACTACCTATACCCCCCTGGGACTCTCCCCATGGGTATGAGATGGAGGTGAAACCCCATACTGGTTAAAGACCCAGAATTCCAACGTACCATACAAAAGGCATCTCAGGACTATTTTGCCCTCAGCCTGGACTGTGGTGTCTTGGTAAGCACAGGTTTGGGAGGCCTTTAAGGCCAGTCTCAGAGGTCACATTATTGCCTTTGCTGCACATTGCAATAAATCCCAGAAAAAATCTCTGGATAGGCTACAAGCTGAACTGGTTGCCCTACAGACACGTTTTAAAGCATTCCCCACTGCCATTAAGGATGCATCGCTAACCTGTAAAATTGTAGGGCTCAAGTATCAGATTAATGCCCTGCTACATAATAAAGTTGAATGGCTTCTACTAAGATCAAAGAATTCCTACTGGGAAGGGGGAGATAAGGGGGTCAAACTTTTGGCTCACCAGCTGTGGAAGCAGCAGGCCTCTGCTAAAATCCATGCCCTCCGTACAACCTCAGGCTCGGTTATCACTGACCCTTCTGGTGCTAATGAGACCATGATGTCTTGTTATCAATCTTTGTACAAATCCCAATCTTCTCTAACACCAACCCAGATGTCCCAAAGCCTCTCTAAGTTTTGACAGAACTTTGGCATTCCTGCTTTGTCCTCTGAACAAGCTGCCCTCCTAGATGCCTCAATCACGGCCCCTGAAATTCGCCAGGCTTTGTCTCAGTTGGCTAAGGGAAAAGCCCCAGGTCCAGACCGGATGACTGTAGAGCTATAACAAGTTTTGGAACAAGAAATTGCTTAGCCTCTATTGCTCACTCTGCAGGATGCCCAGTCTTTGGGTTCCCTCCCCCCCTCAATGAACAAAGCCCTTATTACCCTCCTGCCTAAGAAACCTAGCAACCCCCTCAACTGTGCCAATTTCTGTCCCATCTCTTTATTACCAGTTGACACTAAGATACCGGCCAAGATTCTGGCTACTAGGATGCATACTGTCCTAGCCTCCTTAATACACCCCTCTCAGGTTGGGTTCATGCCAGGGAAGATGGGTTCCGATAATACAAGGTTACTACTGAATCTGAAATGGGTTGCTGCTAAGTCTAACATCCCTATGGCTGCTTTAGCTGCTGACTTCATGAAAGCATTCGATTCTATCGAATTGAACTTTTTACATAAAGTCCTTCACCAGTACGGCTTTGGTTCTCAGTTTCACCTTTGGGTGGCGACCCTCTATAACTCTCCCAGAGCCAGAATTTTAACAAACTCAGACATCTCCCCTTCCTTTCTGCTTCATAGATGTGTGTGGCAAGGCTGCCCCCTGTCTCCTCTACTTTTCCTGATTGTTTTTGATCCCCTGATCAGGGCCCTGGCCAGTGCTGAAGATCTCATGGGCATTCCAGTCCATGGCACCTCATATGTAGTGGCTGCATATGCCGATGACCTTTTACTTACTCTATTCCGTTCTCACCAATCTCTTCCGATTGCACTTTCCATTCTCTGGGAGTTTGCCCTACTATCCAGCTTGAAGGTTAATCAGAGGAAAACTACTCTGGCTCCTCTTAACTCACTCTGCATGCAGGAGTGTCTTAGTGGCACAAAACTGAGCTGGGATGCCCAGGGCTTTACCTACCTTGGGATTTATATTCTCACTGAGTGGGCAGACCTCTAATGTTCCAGTTTTGGCCCTCTCTTAAAACAATTGACTACAGAAGTTGGTCGCTGGCATAAGCTGCACTTATCCTTGCCAGGTAAGGTGGCAGCTATACGCATGCTCCTTCTCCCCAGAGTCACTTTCTTGTTTAATAACCTCCCGATATGTCTCTCTCCAAAACTTTTTTCTTCTCTTGAGAAGCTAGTATCTTCTTTCATGAGGGAAGGCAAGGCGCATAGATGGGGGAAACACAAATTACAAGCACAGGTCCAAGGGAGGTCTGGGAGTCCTCTGGTTAAAGGACTACCACCTAGCAAGCGTTGCCACACAAGCCACAAAATGGTTCATCCCATTGGGCACTTCACTCCCAATGTGGGTTAGTCTGGACGCTAGTATGGTGTCACCTATTCCACTACTGTCCCTGTTAGGTCCGGGTTCCTCCCCTGACAACAAACTTTCCCCTATTATTCATGAAACATGCTATGCCTTGCGTCATTGTATGACCATCTCATACACCCTCAAAATAGCCTGGAGTTCCACTTTGCGCTATACTTCCCTATGACAAAACAACTTTATTACTATTGAAGGGGAACCCATTAAATGGTCTACGTGGGAAGCCAAGGGAATCCAATATGTGCAGGACCTTCGACTTCCTGACTCGGATACCATGCTATCCTTCAACCAGCTACAGCAGAAATTCCACCTCCCTATCTCCGATTTTTGGAGGTTCCTCCAAATACGCAGCACCATTACCACCCTTCTCACCCAGATCAGCTGGACAAAAAATGGCATTGGCTCACTGCCCTACAAAAGTCTCCCTCCTCCAAGGGCTGCATTAGTATGTTTTACACTGCCATACGGGATGCCCAAAGTGACTCTACTGAACCCTGCAGGACTAAATGGGAAATTGACTTGGGTATGACTCTCTCTCCAGGTGTGTGGTCTCGTTGTCTCAAGGACTCGTATAGGTTATACAAGGATTCTAAGAGCAGATTTCTACAACTTAAAATATTCCTGTGTTGGTACAGAACCCCAGCCATCCTTCATTCAGCAGGAGTTCTGCCCCACTCCAGATGCTGGAGATGTCAACAACCCGATGCGCACTTGTTCCACATACTATGGGCTTGTCCTCAGGTAACAGCCTTCTGGACGGCTATTGCTCATGAGTGTTCAAGGATCCTCAGCATCACACTGCCGGTTCTAGACCCCAGACTGCTCCTCGGTGACTCAACTGGACTAGCCCCCCTGTCTTGGTCACACACAGAATGGGTCATGCTAGCACTTCTTGAAGCTAAAAGGCTCCTGTTAATGCACTGGCTGCAGAGCAACAGCCCAACTATAAACCAGTGGTATGCAGCTTTGGTCTGACTGGCCCTTCTAGAGTGGCTGTCCTACTCCCATCGTAATTAGCTTGAGTATTTTCACAAGAAGTGGGGCGCTTATCTCCACTCACCTCTCTGCAACCCCCCCCCCGAGAAACCCTTCTTGCTAGTGTAGCTATAGGATAAGGCAGTTTGCTGGTTTGCAGGTGGTTACCTCGTGCACTGTTAAGTTACTTAGCCTGAAAATTGCCATGTATGATGATGACATGTGAAGCTTGTGTAATACCTGTTTACTATATTCTTTGGCATACTGCAGCATATTATGTACTTTCTGTCTGAGATGTACACCTTGAGAAAAATTTAAATCTATAATAAAAATTTCTATAATAAAAAAATATTTAAAATAACACAGTAACATGAGGGTCAAACATCAGCAATATTTAAAAATAACCCCATGTAAATATCTAAAATAGCTGGAATTTTCATCTAACAGACCATGTACAGTAATGCCCAGCTAAATAAGCAGGTTTTAAGGTGGGATTTGAATTCCTCAACTGAAGAGTCCTCCCTTACAGATGGAGGAAGCAAATTCCACAGGATGGGGCTGGTGACACAGAAAGCCCTGTCGCCGGCAGTTTTTAACCTCGTTCTGGGAATCACAAAGAGACCTCTAGAGGAGGATCAAAGGGAGAGGACTGGGGCAGCAGGTGTTAGAAGATCCAACAGATAGAGAGGGCCCAGTTCATGCAGGGCCTTAAAGGTGAGCAAACCCGCCTCAAAGAGTACCCTCCATCGAACAGGCAGCCAGTGTAGTTAACTCAGCACCTCAGGGTGACATGACAGTATTTTGTCTGTCCCGTTAACAACCTGGAAGCTGCATTCTGCACTAGCTGCAGTCGATGGAGGGTACCACTAGAGACCCCAAGGTAGAGCACATTACAGTAGTCAAGCCTAGTTGTCATGAATGCATGTACCAAGGTGAGGAGGTCCAGGAGCAGAATCAGTTGTTTGATCCTAGCCATGTTCCTGAGTTGGAAGAAGTTGGACCAGACAACGGACGACACTTGACATTCAAATGTCAATCCACTGTCCAGGAAAATGCCAATATCGCACACCCTGGAGGAGGCCTTCAATGGCACAGACTCCAGAACTAATCCAGTATCTGCCCCAGAGGCCATCCTATCATGCCTCCTCTTCGACTCCACCACCAGTACCTCTGTCTTACTGGGGTTCAGCTGCAACCAGTTAAAGGCCATCCAGTCATTAATCTCAGCCAGGCAGTTCTTTAATAGCTCCTCCACATTGGATGTCCCAGGGGCAAAGGATAAATACAGCTGGGTATCATTGGCATAACAGTGGAACTCCAAACTGTACTTCCTAATGATCCCACCCAGGGGTAGCATATACACAGCAAACAACACTGGTAACAAGACCAAACTCTGAGGTACTCCACAAGACAGACGGCTAGGGGAGGAGGAGAAATTTCTCATCACCACCCTTTGCCTTCTGTTTGTGAGACAGGACTCAAACCAGTGGATGACAGTGCCAGTGAGTCCACAGAATTCCCTTAGGCCGTCGACCAATACACTGTGGTCCACCGTGTCAAAAGCTGAGCAGAGATCAAAGAGAAAGAGAATTGTCCCCTTTCCTTTGTCTCTCACTCTAAGGAGATCATTGTGCACCAAATCTAATGTGGTTTCCGTATGGCATGAAATCCAGACTGAAGTGGCTCATAGATATCAAATGCCATGAGGTGTTCTCCCAGCTGCTGCACCACAATCTTCCTCACAACCTTTCCCAAAAATGGAAGGTTGGAGATAGGTCGGTAACATAGAAACATAGAAGCTGAAGGCAGATAAGGACCAAAAGGCCCATCTAGTTTGCCCATTTTTTTTCTACCTTATGAATGTGCCATGGGCCTTTGCTCGGTCAATGGCCTATCTATTCATACTTATCTGTACAGCTCCCTTATGCCTATCCCATGCCTGTCTGAAGCCCTGCACTGTATTCATATCCACCACTTCCTGAGGTAGGTCGTTCCATGCATCCACCACACTTTTTGTGAAAAAGAACTTCCTCACATTACCCCTTAATCAGCCTCCCTCTAATCTCATGCTGTTTCATCTTGTCCTGCTATTTTTCTTGTAGTGAAACATGATAGACTCTTTCTTTTTTTTTAATTGTTTACTTATGAATTTTTTCAGATGAAAATCAGTAATGAGGTACATCTGGAAATATACAGAGCAATCACATAGCTTAATTAAAAAAGCATATCTAAATAGTTCACTAAGAGTTACAGTCAATAAATACAGATGAGAGTGCAGTTCAATGTTGGGTAAAATCATACATAGTTCAAATATATAAAGTGTCAATTCAGAAGAATGTCCATTATTCCTTTATAGACAAGTGCTAAATGTCTGATTTTCTGATTGAGTCCATACAATGAGTGAATGCTTCGTAAGTGCTCTCTTGTAGATATTTAAATACATTTTCATGGAACAAAAGAAGGATCCAAAGGAGTTGTATAAAATACCCATTTTCTCCATCTTAATTCAAACAGATCCACTTTATTTCCAGCCATGGCAATCAACCGTTCTAAGGTATAAATCTTTTTAAGCATCCCATGCCATTCCTGTAATGTAGGGGGGAATCTCTGCCCCAACTCCTGGTAATAACTTTCTTTGCCACCAGTATATAAGTTATCAATAAGGAGCCTTTTTGAATACATAAACCCTCCAAAGGGATTGTCAGAAGAACCAATTCTGGGGTTAAAACCACTTATTCTCCAACTAATTCAATCAGGGTGTGTGAAATCAGGCGCCAAAACTCTCCCAGGACTAGGCATGACCAGAATATATGGATATGACCCACTTGTTGTTCCCCACATTTCCTCCAGCATTCCACGGTGATGGTAGTTGTAAATTTAGACAATTTGGCAGGGGAATAAAAAAATCTGTTTCTGGTTTTCCATGCAAATTCCCTCCAGTAGTGTGCATTTAAATGGTCGAAAGTAAGCTTAATATATTTTTCCCATTCATGTATTTGGACTGGCATGAGAAGTCCTCTCTTCCAGGCTTCTAATATACCTCTAGTGGATTCTCTAGACATTTCCTGAAGGCTCTTATAAAGTAATCCTATGAAATGTGACCACATTTGGCCTCCTCTAGTAGTTACAGCTAAATGGAGTATCAAAGGGAGGGATTTAGGTAGAAAATCTGTGCTAATCAATCTAATTTATTATTTCATTAAGTTAAGTGTATAGTTGATGGTCCTGTGGATTGAGCCTATAGCTTTCCTCTAAGTTCTGGAAAGGGATTACCCCCCTCTCATCTATTATTTTATGGACTGATGTATGACCTCTTTTTGCCCAGCTCTGTAAGGTTTGTTTTTCTTGTGGCAGAAGAGGGTTTAATAGTGTTAGAAGCGAATCTAAGTGGGAAAAGAATATTTTAACTCTGGGGAATTTTTAAGTTTATGCCAAACCTGAGGTATAGATTGTGATCCTATATAATATGGTTTATCTGTTTTTTGGGGTTTACCATTGGAGGAGAGCAGATCCAGAAGATCCTGGAAAGGATTCAAGAACATCTCTATTTTCTTCCAGGGAATGTCATAATTTAGGTTGCACCAATTAAATATATGGGCTGAGACTGTAGCTTGGGCATAGATATAAAAATCAGGTAGATTCAAACCTCCCTTCCCCTTAGGAAGTTGGAAGATTGACCACTTTATTCTAGGCTCCTTTTCCTCCCATACAAATCCAGCCAGAAATCTATTCCATGAAATGAAATACATCTGTGTGGGGAATTTTGGTATTGTACAAAATAGATATAACAGGTGAGGTAAACTGTTCATACATATTAAGTCTTCAAGAATAAAAGGGCAGATGAAGTTGGAACCATCTATAAAGGTCTAGCTGTATTTGTTGAGTAAGAGGTTCATAATTAAGTAGTATAGTATTTAAGATTTGTTGCAGTAGTTGTATACCTAAATATTTTATTTTAGTCTTATTCCATCTAAGAGGAAGATGGGCTTTCAAATTTGTGGAAGGTGAGAAATAGGAGGGGAGCACTTCCATTTTAGTAAGGTTTGTCTTATATCTAGAGACTCTGGAGAATTGGTTCAGGACACTCCATAAAGCTGGGAGGGAGGTTTCAGGATTAGTGACCATTAGGATTACATCATCTGCATGTAAAGTAAGTTTTCCAGATTAATTCCCTATTAAGACTCTAGAAATTGTTCTATTGTCTCTAATAGTCATAGCTAAAGGTTCAATATATAAAGCAAAAAGGAGTGGAGAGAGTGTGCACCCCTGCCTTGTTCCCCTTTGTAATGAGATATGTGTGGTTATTCCCACATTAATTTCAGTATAAGCCCTTGGGGAGGAATAAATGTGTCTCAACCAATTTACAAAACTTATTCTGTAAATCAAACGCTGCCAATACCTGCCATAAGTAACTCCAAGAAACCTTATTAAATGCCTTATAGGCATCCAGGCCCACTAGGGTCACTGATGTCTTTGATCTAATGAGGTGATCCATAATATGAAATGTTCTTTGTACATTGTCAGCAGTTTGCCTCTTCTGAAGAAATCTAGCCTAATCTGCATGTATCAGGCTAGGAAAGATTGCTTCTAGTCGATCAGACCAAATTAACATATAAAATTTACAATCAGTATTCAGTGCCGATATGGGCATGAAGGAGTCAGGTGAGGTTGGGTCTTTCCCAGATTTCAAAATAGCTGAAATAGCAGCATAGGACCAAGAAGGGGGAAGGTTTAAACCTTGCTGTACTTCCAAGAATGCTTGCTGCATAGGTTGAAGTAATTCACCTCGAAAGGTTTTGTACCACTCTGCTCCGAACCCATCTGGTCCTGGGGATTTTAGAGTCTTAGAGTTACCAATGGCTAATTTTAATTCCTTAGTAGAGATTGGGGACAGTAGAGAAGTTTGCCGAGCTTTGGTCAGTTTGGGAAAAGTGAGAGGGTTCAAGAAGTGATGGACTGTATCCTCTGACGGATGATTTTGGTCCGCATGCAGGGATTCATAGTATCTCTGAAACGTTTTCATAATTTTTGAACCCTTGTAATTGAAAACCCAGTTTGTGGGTCCTTGATACCTGCAATGGTTGCTGACTGTATAAATACTCTGGTTCTTTTTGCCAAGTTTCTGGCTCCCCTTGCACCTCCCTCTTAATATTTTTTTTTAAATATAAGAAAGACATCTGTACCTTATAATCTAATATTCCTTGGAGTTCTGATTGTATCTTTCCAATTTCCTCCTGGACTACGTTATCTCCCCTATTATGTCTCTCCTGAAGGTTTTGAAGCAATTTCTGAAGTTGTATTTATCTTGCCTCTCTTTGTTTATTTTTATGTGAAGAGTAGGATATAATTTCTCTTCGTAGCACAGCTTTAAGTGTATCCAATAAAAGAGCAGCAGGAGTATTTGGGTTAGCATTTTCAGTTAAGATCTGAGAAATTCTAGCCCCCATTTTCATTTTAAATTCAGTGACTTTTAATAAAGATAGATTTAGCTGCCATAGGGTTATTTTATGCTTTTTTTACCCAGATCCACTTTTAAAAGTAATGGATTATAATCTGAAAGCTGTCGTGATAACAGGGGCATATCCTGCACTCTCTCTACATGCTCCATAGATATGAAGAAATAATTAATTCTAGAAGAGGAATGATATCGGGGAGAGAAGTAGATACTGTATATCCCTTTACAGAAGGAAATAAATGGTGCCAGATATCCGTAAGGCCTAATCCTGGGATTTGTGTTTTAAGTAGTTTCTGAATTGGGGAGGTTCTGTATGCACTTGGGGTGGATGAATCTATACTGGTAGAGATAGTAATATCAAAATCTCCACCTATCAACATGAGGCCCTTCTGGGTCTTAAGATGTCTATTAATGAACCTTCTAAGTAATAATGGGGATGCTCCTGGAGGAAGATATACATTTGCCAGCGTTACGTGTTTCAGACATACGTCCCTGCACTATGATGAAATGTCAATTCTGATCAGAGCAGATTTTCACTAACTGAAAGGGAGTAGAGGAGGGAATAAGAATTGCTACTCCTCTTCATTTCCCTGTAGTGCTAGAGGAAGAGTAAACTGTATATCTACCTCCCATCGCTAATTTAGCATGCTCAGTCTGGGAGAGATGAGTCTCCTGTAGATAGACACAGTCCGCCTTCGACCTGCGTAGGTACTGCTGAACCCTAACTCTCTTTATAGGATGATTTATCCCATTGATATTTAGTGATATTATTTTTGCTAAATCTGTTTGCATTGCAAAGAAATAGTAATGGTAGCATTGTGTGAAGCTGATTCTCCCTACCTGATCTCCAACAACTCATCTTTAAGATGCCATACCCTTATATGAAATTTCCATTCTAATTCCAAACTGTATTGCATTAGGATAGAATGATTATTTTCTTGTAGTCCTGTAAATATAGTATATTTCATAATCTAGATAATATTACTCCAAGGGTAAAAAATATTGCACCTCATATCTAACTGAAAAACATTATAAAGGCACTCAAGTCCCTGAATGCATAACTTTTGAAAACATATATATAAAACCAGGAAAAAGTCATGATACATCTCCATAGCATAAATGTTATATATTGTAACCATAACTGAGTGTATCAGGTTATAACTCTTGTTCTTACGGACTTCCAAATGTGGGGATGGGTGTTTGTACCTGAGGGGATCCAAACAGTGTATTACCCAAAAGGTGTTGACCATCCCCTGTTGTGAAGGTAATCCCAGTCTTTCGGTATCTGGAGCCTCCATGGGTACAGCATGGTGTTCCCCAAAAAGAAGGAGAAACAGAAAAGGGAAGCTTAAAAAAAATAGAGTGGAGCCTCTCTGTGACATCTGGCAACTCGAAACAGCTTTACTTCCCTAGCTCCCTCGAGCTATTTTCAAATTGAGCCTAGAATAATTTTAAATCAGGATGTAGTTCCTAAACCAAAGTTGCTTGTGCCTTTCTGATTACTGAAGTGAGATTTACTCTTCCTCTTTCACATTTTCATTTGCTTATCTGATAGTCAAAAAAAAACAAACAAAGAAAAACAGAGGGATAAAGCTCAGAAAATGGTTAACACGATTACTGCCATACGTGATAAATATTAATGCAGATTTAAGATTAAGGTGGGTGGGAGGGGAGGAGGGAGACCCTCCTCCAGCACAGACCAACAGTTGACTCAGGGATAATCTAAAATAGAGGATCCCCCTCAGGCCTAGAGTCAGGCCTGCATGAGACACAGCCTCTTAAACAAGTCCCTTATGAGGAAACATCCCCTGTCACCCAAATATCAGATTCCCACCAACCAGAAAATTAAACCATCGATTATTTAAGATAGTTCCTCAGGTTACTTTAATGTTATTGTCTCTTTCGTAGGCTGCTAAGGTGTTCTTCACAGCTGCCAAATTCTGGTCAAACTATCTTAATTTCTTCAGTATTGTTTGCCATCTGGGTGGATCCTGTTCGTATTCTGAGTGCTAGAATTCCGTTCTGGAAATTGTAAACCCAGCTTAGAAAGTTCCTCTTTTGCCTCTTGCACAGTAGTAAATTATTTTCACCCAAAAGGAAGCTGAACCACCAGATTAGAGGGATATGCTGTTGTAAACTTATAACCAGCCTCTTTAAGCACAGGAAGCAATGGGAGATATGCATGTCTAAGTCTCATAATTTTATGTACATAGTCATGATCGAATTAGATTTGTATTTGGCCGTAGAATACTTTCTGGTGTTTCCAGGCCGTCAGGAGAACCTTTTCCTTTGTACAAAGCTGTTAAACCAGAGAATCAGCAACCGTGGAGGAACTTTGGTAGAGGTAGGTTTTGGAGACAAGGCTCTATGTACTCTCTCTAGATGTAATTTGAAATAGCAGGCAAATCCAATGCAGAATGGAGCAGAGACTCTATAAATTCTTTGATATTAGAGCCTTCTGAGTTCTCAGGCAAACAGTAGTAGTATTTTTACATCTTGCATGGTTCTCCTGATCTTTCTGTCGATTTAGTACTTGCTCTTGAGTCTCTTTAAATTTGTTGCAAAGTTTGTTCTAAATCATCTACATGATTTTCAGTAGTCGTTCCCTGTTGTTCTTGGTCATCCATATGCTGCTCCAATGATATCATGTATCTGCAGAGTTCCCTGTACATTTCTTTTATTTCTGCTCTAAAGGTCAGAATCTCCTGATATATTAGGTCTAACATGGCTTTCTTAGTTTTAGCTGTTCTAGGTCTGTGAGAATTTTTACCAGGACCACACTTAAAATCTGCAGCTGAGAATCGTGAGTTTCTGAGGCCTGTGAAGCCTCAGTATCTGAACAATCTGCTGAATCCTCCATCTCGCACCATATGCCCATTTAAGCCTCCTGATATTTTCACCTATGCAGTCCGATTCACTTTTTAAGTAGAAATTTGCTTGTTCAATGTAGTTGTTTTCAATCAGAGTGATTGCTTAGCCCGAGGGGAGTGGGAGCATTGCTACTAAGCAGCCATTACCCACGAGGTGAACCCAGAATTCCCCTCATGTTAGACTCTTTCATCTTGTTAATGCCCTTAAGGTGTTTGAATGCTTCAATCATATCACCTCTCTCCCTCCTTTGCTCTAGGGTATACATGTTGAACTCAATTAATCTGTCCTCAAATGATTTATGATGCAGTCCCTGCACCATTTTGGTTGCCCTTTTCTGGACTGCCTCCATTTGGTTAATGTCCTTGTGAAGGTGTGGCCTCCAATACTGGATGCAGTACTCCAGATGGGGCCTAACCAGTGTCTTGTAAACAGGAATTATTACCTCTCCCTTACGACTTGTGATACCCCTACTAATACACCCCAACATCCCCCTAGCCTTACTTATTGCATTAGTGGTCTGATTGGATGATTTCAAGTCATCTGTGATGATGATATCCAAGTATCTTTCTTCCCTTGTGACTGCCAGCAACTCCCCTACCAACCTATTGGTGGCTTTGGGACTTCTCTTCCCTATGTGCATGATCTTACTTGTAATTCACCTTGATGTCAGGGTCTAAAGATGGTTTCTTCAGAAGGGGTCTCACCAGTGCCTCCTTCAAGGCATCTAGGAAGACCATCTCTGACAAAGAGAGTCAGACAATCAAGGCGAACACTGGACCAACAGTGTCAACACATCCCATTAAGAAATGAGTTGGCGCTGGGTCCAGTTTGCAATATGTGTGCTTCAGCCTCAAGGCCATCTAAATGACATCAGCCACCTCCACTGGTTTAAATTCCCCCAACCACGTGGAGTATATCATAGACCATCCAGGTGACCACTGTTAGCTATGGTATGGCTCGCTGGCAGAATTCCCTGTCTGATGGACACTCTGTCCAAGAATAACTGAGCAAACTAATTGCACAAAGCCTCAGAAAACTCTTTTTTGGCTGTAGGCAAGCAGGATGTAACAGCCTGTCTACAGTCTGAAAAAGCAAAGCTGGTTGGCTCTTCCCGGCAGCAATCTTCCTGGACAGGAACACTGCCTTCTTATGGTTGATTGTCCCTGGTACGCAGCATAGTGTGTACACAGGGCCAGTCTGTTTGACCCCAGTCCAGTCCTCCACCAGGAGTGCTCCTACCTCTGACCCTTGATTTTCATCAGCTGGAGCTCCCCTTCAAACCCATGGGACCTCAGATGAGAGGATCTGGGTCATACATGGACTTATGCAAGGGAGTCCAGCCTCCCAGCCATCGTCCTATCATAGGCGATACTATATAGGTCCACTACCACCAAGAAACCCTCCAGGGTCAAATCCATCAAAGGGCAGTGGCTTACCATCTCTGCAGGAGAATGGATTTTGGGGGGGCCCTGAGCAAGAACTCCACTGTGCAATGATCAGACCAAACAACCCAATCAGTCTTAAGGTTATCAATATCAAGCCCCAGTGAGAAGACCAAGTACAACATGTGACCACCCTGGTGAGTCACAGTAGTAACCACTTGTGACAGGCCCAGAGATGTCATCATTTGGAGGAGGTGATAACCCAACCTAGATGATTTATCATCAGACCAAACACTGAAGTCCTCCAAGACCAGATATCTGGAGGCCTCCAATGTTTCACCAATGACAAAATCAGTTACTTCATGCAGGAACTATCTTGCCATCCCAGGTGGGCAATAAATCAGGAGAATCCTGCAGCCTGCGCCTGGAACACCATGGATGGCAACACATTCAAAAGAACTCGGTGTTCCCACTGGGTGCACGGTGAAGCCTAGCTCAGATCTAAAACAGATGGCCACACCCCCACCCCTGTGTTCCACTCTGGGACAGTGTGCAGCGGAGTACCCTGTGGGGGAGGAGGTGGCCTCTAGAACCGGGCCAGCGTTGTTCCCCAAGCAGGTCTCCATAATGCATGTCAGTTTGACCAATGAAACCAATCCACAATAATTGCGGTCTTGTTTCTGATTGGCCTGGCATTGCACAGCACTGCCCTGAAGGGATTGGTGGACAGTGCAGCCCTTTTGGCTGCCTGCCCACTCTGTCTCTTGGGAACTCTGGGAACGGGAACCAAACATGACTGGCCTCTCTCAAAAACCCGTCAACACCCAGGGTGCCTTCTGCACCTGACAAGTGTTAGTGCTTTTGTATGTGTAATTCAATTCCACTGGGAAGATAGTTTTGAGTTATTGTTATCATAACTGCCTGGTCTCTCTCTCCTTCTCCATGCTCTCTACTGGTGTCCTTGTCCAACTGCTGTGTGACACTCTAGTGGTGTGAGACAGACTTGGCAAAGTCTGGAGTTGAATGGGGAGCCTGCTTTTTAAATGCTTTTATATGTACCTTTGACTGCTGTATGAGGCTTCAGGAAGTGAGCTGGAAGTTGTTGTCCTGGGGAACATATTAAGACTACAGTACTTCCTCAAGTTGGTAAAACGTCTTTAACATTTCATTTTTTGGCAGACCACCAGCCATAAGCACTTTTAGAGTGCTTGTTAGTGTTAGCAGAGCAGATATTTTGGGGAATTCACAGTTTCTCAAAAACTCTGGGGTGGTAGTACTGAATGAGATAGGGTGTCACGTGACCTGTTCCAACTTCCTGGTCTAGAAGCATAAGAGGAGCGCTCCTTGTGAGTGGAGCAAGAATGGGCGGAGTACGCATGTGACTTGCGCACCCTGTGTGGATGGTGGGACAAGGCCAGACTCCTTGACTGGGCAAATATTAGCACTTTTCCATCTTCAGTGTGAACTGTGGGTCCAACACTTACAACAGAATGGAATCAAACTTAATAGATCTTGCCTCTGGGGTTTTGAGGATAAAATGTTCTGTATGTGGTATGTTTTCAATAATGCCCGATACTTGTTTTGAATTGTACAGTGAAGTCCACCAGGATGAAGCACAGCACTGCAGAATTCTGCAGTAGAGTTACTGCATCAAACAATGCAATTTCAATGGGTGTTAATATCTTCTGTTATGCAGTAAACCTTTAACGTTGTGCTTCATCCTGGTGGGTTTCACTGTACATATACAAGGATTGTACAGAGCTGAAAAAAGCAAGGGGTATTATAGTGCTGAAAGATAAAGAGATTGATGCACTCAAAGTTAAGTTGGAAGACTTTAGAAATACTATCAATAAGTCAAGCACCAGTGAGAGTACAAGCACAAAGAGGCAAAGACCAGTGGGTAATGATGAGGAGGAAAGTTTGCTAGATTGGATTATAGTCCTGGATGGCACAAGACAAAAGGAGCTTAGACGCAGGGCCCTTACTCCCATCCCTGACTGCCATAAATGTTATTCCCCTCTAATGGGCCTCATGGATAGTATACAGAACTAAACCCAGGAGCTAATGGAATGGTATCCTATCAGCATACCAAAGCTGAGGGTACAGACACTCACAGGCCTGGCTTTGGATTCCCGAAATTAGGGATACTCGAAAGTGTAGCCTGACAGTGAAATTGCATTTCACTTTTTGAAACTGTATTTTGCCAGGCAAAATGCTAGGTTACACCCACAGAACATGATTCCATGTGGCATAACCTTATGAGGACATCAGAACAAGGTGCTGGCCTAGCTGCTCCATGGTATGGAGCAGTAATACTCCTGCAGCTCAGCCAGCAGGCTTTTGGGAGGGGCTGTTCCCACTAGGGGAACATTTTTCCAATTTCATTTTTGCACCCCCCCAACTTTACTACCAACCTCGAGGTCCAATCCCCCTTGGAGTTGGTTATTTCAGTTAGAGGGGTGCAGGGGGAGAAACTCCCCACATAACACAAGTCCCTGTCAGGATTTTGAAATTCAGTCTCCTGACCTCAGTATACTGTAGGTTGGGAGACTGAATTTCGGGGTCTCATAATATATCCAGTGGAATTAGTTAGTACTACTAACATCATGACCCCCCGATCATGTAATCAATCCTACTAATATTACCATATTGAACCAGAACAGGACAACAAATGTTACCAGGCCAGATAGCATAGCTTTTGCTACTACTTTACAGCATCAGAATGTCTCTCATTTAGAGCACCCCCAGATCCCTATAGCAGATTCCTTTTTAATTGCTACTAATGTGCAACAGAATACTCTACCATTAGAAGCAGCACAGACCACTACATCAAACCCCTTAAATAGTGTTGCTACTATGTTACATAACAACATACCATCTACTGCAGATGAACAGCCCAAGCAGGTGTTCATTTTGGGGGACTCGATGGAGAAATATACTGACAGATACTCAGCCTGGGGCAATAAACAAAATACAACCACCTGTTCATACAGTGGAACAAAAATTAAAGATATTACATAAAGATTATCAGCCATGCTGAACCATGTTAAAGCCCCCAAAAAGGTACTTATTCATGCTGACACTAATAACTTGAGGTTCTACTCTGTGTCTGATACTATAGAAGAAACTAGGCATATGTACAAAGCTATTAGAAATGCCAATGATTCACTTACGTTCTTTGAGATGTTACTAGTACCTAGGACAGGTCTAGAGAAAGACCCAAGATTAAGTATTACAACAACTGGTTACATAAATGGTGCTTACTTAACAACCCAAAATGCATCACAAGCTATGAAAACTAGATTTAGTATTTGCTGTATTGGTCCTTGCAAGAACAAATCCAGAAGCAAATGATTTGATATCTTTCAATGGATCAAAATAGATGTAACAACAAGAACAAAGTGCTCTAGCTTTTAGACCAACCAGTCCTTCTTCAGAAGCTATGAAGAGTTTATAGACCATTCAAATTTACTGTATATAGTCATGATGGGCTACATTTGAACAGAAAAGGCATTAGGAAACTAGGGAATGTTTTATGCTGCAATTAATTGAACTTGCTCAAAAAACTAAAAGCATTGGGGCAAAGAGATATCTCAACAGTTATCAGATCTGTAGGAAATATATGCAATGGGAAACACAAGAGGCCTAAGGAAGGGAGTACAGTTCTAGTGGCGAATGCCAGGAGTCTAAATGGTATTAAAAAGGCTGACCTGAAACACCTCATGATAAAGATATTGATCTAGTGGCTATCGCTGAGAGCTGATAGTCAGAAAATGACACTACATGCACTGCAATTAAAGGCTATAACCATTTTAAAAAAGACAGACAAGGCAAAAAAGGGGGCAGTGTGGCACTATTTGTGAAAGAGGGCATACACCAGTACACCAATTACATTGTAAAATCGCAAACAATGACTGTTTATGGGTGGAAGTAATTTTAGAAAGGAGTAAAAAACTCATGGTAGGTGTTATATATAAACCACCAGATACTGATGATGTTAATAACACATACCTACTTAACACCATAGACAATATCATATCAAATTAGGACATTCTATTACTAGGTGATTTTAATGCCCCTGGTATTTATTGGGCAACAGGGTCAACCTCAAAAGGTTAGGAACAGACATTGTTAAATCTATGTTTAGATAATGGGTTGCTCCAGATGGTTGATAAACCCACAAGACAAAATAATGTGCTCAATTTAGTCCTCACTAACACTGCAGATTGTGTCAGGGATCTAGTTTTACATGAACCCTTAATTTTAGTAACCACAACGCAATCCTCTTTAAGCATAGCTCTAAACCTGTTAAACTATTTGGGAAAACAGTATTCAGAAACTATACTGAAGCAGACTTTTACAAAAGTTGACATATACTATATAATTGGAAACGGGAGAACAGCAATGACACAATAGAGAGCATGTGGCAAAAGATTAAAAGCTAACTTTTAGAATTAGAAGAGGAGTTCATACCAGATAAAATTATTTATGACAGAAAGGGAAATGTACCAGTATCATACACTAGGATAGTTAGGAATCAGCTTACCAACAAAAAACAAGCTTATCAAGCAATGAAAAGGGACAATAGCCAATGCAACATTCATAAATACAAAGAACAAATAAAAAAGACTAAAAAAAATCATTAGGAAAGAAAAGAGAAAACTGGAGTTTAAATTTGCACATTTAAAGGATAATGGAAATACATTTTATGAATACATTAATAATAAATCCATCAATGGGATTGTGGGCCTATTTCAAGAAGGAGACACAATACATACTGACCCAGAAGCAATGGCAAGTGCATTTAATGATTATTTCTGCTCTGTATACAACAGGCCAATACCTCAGGTAAATAAATCTAAACCAATGGAAAAATCAAATAAAATGGTAAATATTGTAACTAGGTCTGAAATAGCAGACAAATTGGGTAGGCTAGATACCTCCAAATCAACGGGACTGAATAAACTACACCCTATATTACTGAAGGAACCAGACACTGTTTGGTTGATCCCCTTTATGGACTATTTAATCTGTCACTAGCTATGGGAGAGGTCCCCAGTGATTGGAAAAAGGAAGATTTAATTCCAATTTATTAAAAAGGAGAAAAATCAGACATGGAGAACTACAGGCCTATGAATCTGACTTCAATACTGGGCAAAATCTTTGAGTCTTTAAATCACTTCTTATTGACAGATTGGAGAAAGACTTGGACAGAAAAAATATTTTTGATGAAGCACAGCATGGCTTCAAGAAGAACCGCTCATGTTTAACAAATATATTGACTTTCTATAACTGGGTAAGTGATCTACTTAACAACAATAAACCAGTGGATGTAATTTTCTTGGACTACCAAAAGGCATTTGACAAAGTGCCTCATTCCTTACTTATCGAAAAAATGATAAAGTTCAGTATTAATAAACAAATCGTTACATGGGTCAGCAACTGGTTACAGAACAGGATGCAACAAGTCTGTATTAGAGGACATTTCTCTAATCAGGGACTGGTGACCAGTGGTGTTCCACAGGAGTCAGTCTTGGGACCAGTGTTATTTAATATATTCATCTTAGATATGAACAAGAGTCACATAAATAAGTGTATAACATTTTCTGATGATTCAAAAATATGTACAGAAGTTGGAGATGATGAAAAATCTAAAACTTTTCAACATGACCTATTAAAACATCAGCGTTGGCAGACAACAATGGTATGCACTTCAACACTAATAAGTGCATTGTTCTGCATTTTGGTAATAAGAATGAACATCGTGTATGCACACTTAATAACACTAACTTAAAAACAACAACTGAGGAAAATAATCTGGGCATTTAGATTACAAATGACCTATCCTTTTGTGGACACTGTAATGAAGAAGTTAAAAAAAACTAATAGAATAATCAGCATTATCAGAAGATCCTCTTTATCTGGACACAAAGCTTGTATCCTGCCTCTGAATAGATCACTTATTAGACCACACCTGGACTATTGCAGTCTGTTGTGGAGTCCTTATCTTAGAAATGACTACAATGAGTTGGAAATGGTGGAGCAGAGAGCCACCAAAATGATCACTGGCCTCAGCAAGGATACGTAGAGTTAGAGAAATTAAAACTTTACCCCTTAGAATTAAGATGTACCAGGGGCAACCTGTTACAAATGTGCAAAATCATTAAAGACTCAAACCTAATGAATAATCTAGGTGTGCACTTTGCACTACTAAAATTCAATCTTAGAAGTCATGAACAACAGCTTAAGTTAACCTATCCTAACAAGAACCCGGGAAGGATTTTTTCACACAAAGAATCATACACACTTGGGACAGCCTTTCTTCAGAGGTGATGGAAGCAACCACCTTACTATCATTCAAAACCAAACTTGACAACTACCTTCTGAATACTAAGGGATCATAATCCCCCATGCAATGGG